>CM061133.1:216189985-218674985 GCA_030789695.1 Scilla litardierei
TCATTTACCTTATGAAAATATAAATATAGTACCATGGCTATTTGCCATGGTTACTAATCTCTCTAAATTTTCCAACACGTTATCAGCACGACCGTTTTCAATTCTTTGAGTTTTTTCTCCCGTATTCCCTCAAATTTAACCATCTACGCGCTAAGGAATCTATTTTTGTTGCGGCGATCCGGCTTGCGACGATCCGTTGCGACGAACCGTTGCGGGGATTTTTTGGGCGTATCGGGAGCGGGATTACTATCTACGGATTTTTCTTATTACGATCGTCCCTAGATCATTTGATCTAGAGGTAACTTTTTCGATGCCGTAGATGCTTACAAAATATTGTTAGCTATGATTTTACATAGCTTTTCTCGAGACTTGTATAAATTTGCAACATCTTGATAAACATAAAAAAAAATAATAAAACCCCCAGAAAAACCCTTGATTTCCCCCAGGACTCCGTTGTCCGCACCACCACCAACGACGGCTGGGGGTTCCCTGCGCTACCCCACCCACCCACCCCCCGAAGGGGGGGACTCTGTCTCCGCACCCACCCACCCCCTCGACGGTTTGGGGGGGGGGGGGGGGTGTTCCATGCGCCACCCCCCCGAACGGGGGCCTCTATTGCCTCGACGCACCCCCCTCCGGGGGGGGGGGGGGGGGGGGGGGGGGGGGGGGGCTCTGTCCTCGCCACCCCCCCACCCCCCCCGCCTGGGGGGGGGGGGGGGGGGGGTTGTCCTCGCCACACCCCCCTCCGGGGGGCTCTGATCGGCGACACACACACCCCGCCGAGGAGGGGGTTCTGTGCGACACCCCCCCCCCCCCCCCCCCCCGCGCCGGGGGGGTCTGTCCGACGCCCCCCTCGGCTCTGTACTCCGACCCCCCCGGGGGGGTTCTCTGCGCCGCCCTCCCAGATAGGGGGGCTCTCTGATCCGTCGGGGTTGTTTTGCGTAGACAAGGGGAGAGGAGGGGACACAATCTGTTAGATGAGGGGTTGGGGATTTTTTGCATTCATCAACCCTAAACTTTGTTTTTTGGGCTTGTGATAAATTAATTTTTACCCATGGGACTGCAGCCCAAATCTTAATTAGTTTTGCTGTTTATTGGGCCAGAAGCCAAGTTAATAACATTACCTATTACAATGAGTATTATTTTGCTTATGGGCCTGCAGCCCAAATCAGAATAAAAATAAATTAATTTTGTCTGTTTTAATTTGGGCGAGAAGCCCAGTTAATCAAATTGCAAATTAATTTTTAAGATCCATGTTAAAATTGCTAATATTATGTAAAACATCTCTCTTGCATTGTTAATTATTTATGAATTATTAGGATTTTTCAAAATATAATTGTTTTAAGGATCCAGCGACCGCTCTGCCGTTAGTAATCTAACCTAACGGTGTATGACGTCTCCCTGTGGTCGGAGAGATTATTATATTTTATAGTTTCTTTTTCCATATTATATATGCCAGAGTTATATGCGTGGTTGTTTCTTTGTGCCTGTAGCATATTTAAAACTACGTGGATGTTTATATAAGTTAAAATGTGTTTTTGGGATCGGCCAGTTTGATACCTTTAATTTCCTTGCACTTTTATTTTCTTTTGAGAGAATTTGTAAGTAAGGATTGTATGTATAAATGCCAAAGGCCGGTGTACCAACATATGAAGACGGAGGTGAAATTTGCAAAAGATAGGGACCCCTTCTGGGTTTCCAACTTGTATTTTTCTTTTCTTTATGAATTGTAAATCAGACTTTGGACTTTGTACGTTTTGGGTATCTGGCCGATCCCCACATTTTATTTATTTTAATCTTTATGCATGAATTTACATTTTAATTAATTCATGCTTATTTTAAATTGCATAGATAAATGGCAAAATTGGCAAGCGTCGATTCGAGATTCTTGATGCTGCATGAAAGAATTACCTGAGTTGGCGAGTGGACCTGAAGTTCCACTTTGCGTTCGATGGCCCTCCTTGGCTCAATTTTGACTCCTTCATCGGTCCCAGCAGCGGTTGATGCTTCTGGTAGTAAGGCCCCAGAAGCGGCCCAATCATCTAGCAGCACTCCTACCACTGTCTCTGATGTGGATAAGGCAAAAGCTATTATCTATATCAGGAGACATATAGATCGGACCTTAAAGGTCGAATACATAATGGTAGAGGACCCAATTGAGTTGTGGACGGCACTGGAGGCACGATATAGGCATCAGATTGATGTCATATTACCACGTGCCAGTTATGAGTTGGAAAATCTCCGACTTCAGGACTATAAGTCCGTGGTTGAATACAACTCGGAGGGTTTAAAAGAGAAAAACACGCCTGAAGTTGTGTGGTGAAGAAGGCTCGGAGACCCGCATGTTGGAGAAGACATTCACCTCGTTTCACGAGAAAGATGCAATCCTCATGCAACAGTATCGTGAACGCAACTTCACGAAATTCTCTGACTTGCTCTCTTGCCTTCTACGGGCGGAACAAAATAGAGATTTACTGCGTGCCACTCTTAATTGTGTGCCCTGCTGGTACTGCCCCTATGCCTGAATCCCACCATGTTTCTCCCCAGAAGTGGAAAAATAAGAAGAAGGCTAGAAAGAACAAAGGGAAAGCTGTAATGAAGCCAGCAAGAGGAGCACCTCCCCAGACCAACAACAACAGCAGTGGGAAGAAAAACTTCACATGGAATAATAAGAACACTGGTCCAGTGCCAATTCCAAAGAAGAACTGGGAGGACATATGCTATAGATGTGGCATGACCGGACATTGGTCCAGAAACTGTCGCACTCCTCGCCACCTACAGGACCTGTATCAGGCGAGCCTGAAGCCTCCCCTTGAAACAAACCTGGCAGATATTCAAGCTCTAACCAAGTCCACTGCACAAGATTTCGAGAATGACGATCTGCTCGATTGAGCCATATCTTTATATCTATGCATTTAAATCTATATAGCTTCATCTGTAGTTGTTGAGTATTGGACTTCTCCCTACTTGGTGTTAATGATGAGCAAACATAAATACTTGTGACTAATACCCTATTTTGCAGTTAATCCATTGCCTAAGCTTATTATGAAGATCAACTAGCAATGGATGACTCACAAACGTCATTGAAGGCAAATGATATGAATTGAATGATCGTAGATTGATGATTGAAGCTCCGTAAAGACTTCAAGCTCATACGATGGAAAGAAGAGATTATTCGTCAATGTAATTTTTCTTCTATCTCTTCTAGTATGTTGCTTAGAAGTAGAAATTTGATGGAGCACTCACACACATCTACATTCTGTCATAGGACATCTTTAGACCTTTGTACTTTGATCCCAATTCAATTCTCTTTTGTTTGTGCTAGGATTGTTTATAACAGCCGACTGCTTAACAGTTTACAGTCGCATGTCTCAACAACAGTCGACTGTGTTTTTTTCTACAGTCGCTTGTTATGCATAGACTATTACAATGTAGTTTTGGGCCTTCTCTGATTATTTCGCACAGGCTACTGTTGAACGATTCACAGGCGCCTGTCCTAGTGACAGTCGACTGTGTATTGAACATCCGTCACCTGTCTCTCTTTGCCCAAAACTCTGTTTGATCTGATTTCTACGGCCAGTCGACTTATGCTGTATATACAGTTGACTGTCTATTAGATCAGTCGACTGTCTAAGCTGCAACAGTCGCCTGTCTGTAAGTCTATTCTTTGACTCAGCTCTCTGGAAATTTCTCCTGACTTTGACAGTCATCTATTTAAGGATATACAGTCGCCTGTTCTGATTAACAGTCGACTGTGTTTCTTGCATTCAATCGTCTGTCCTGTATCTTATGAGATTTCCAATATTTGTCTAACTTACTCTTCTCTCGGCCAGTCGCCTGTCGAAGAATGTACAGTCGCCTGTTGGCTTAACAGACGACTGTCCTTGCTTCATCAGTCGACTGTCCACGTGGTAAGTTACCGTTATGAATTCTCACCTATCCTTGCTGACTGTGCAACAGTCGACTGTGGATTGTTCAACAGTCGACTGTCGCGAGTTCAGATTATATCCGTTGAGATTTTTCTCACGGATTTCGATTGGGTTTTTGCCTAAACTATTTTGTGGATTTGAGAAAGCTATAAATAGAGCTTCTACTGTTTCATTGGAAGGTTACTCATTCATTGAAAAATCCTTCAAGCTTTCATTTCCAAAGATCAAAGCTCTCAAATCCAAAGCCCTAAGTATTTCCAAATCTTGTTCTCTTGCTCTCCAACCTAGAACCAAAGATTGATCTTCTAGGCAATTGGTGCAGTCAAGTGAAAGGGCTTTCTCCTCTCTTCCAAGAGAGTTCTTCAACACACATCACACTTCTCCTTCAAGTTCTACTTTAAGGCATAGGTGATTGTAAGTGTTGCTTTCATATTTCATAACTTTCGTTATTTGAATTGTGCTCTCGGTTGTGAAAGTGGTTTTGCTTGCTCCCTGGTTGTGGGAGTCAAGGACATCGATTGTATTCGATTGCACTTGTAGGGTTGCTACAAGTGAGCTTTAAGGAAACCTCAAGTTAGGGTTCTAACTTGAGTATCCGGTGGTATCCGGGTGGTAGGGACGTAGGATTACCGGGAACAAGTCGGGAGTTGACTTAGGTAATCCGAACCCTTGAAACATATCTACGTTTGCGTGTGTTTCTCTTTGGCTCGTTTTTCTATTCCTCACTATTTGTTGGATTGCAATTTATTTGGCGTAAATTTCGTTTAATTTGCATAAACACTATTCAACCCCCCTTCTAGTGTTTTCCCCATAGACAGGGTCGTTACAATTGGTATCAAAGCGCAAGGTTTCATCTATGGCATCCAACAACAACAACGTTCCTCCGCTGCCTTCGTACAACAATCACGACCGTGATGGAGCGTCCACTCTTTTCGAAGGTCAATCTACGGTACGTCCTCCACGTTTCAATGGTACTAATTTTGGCTATTGGAAGTGTAGGATGGAGACATTTCTTAGCAGTGCTTCTGTTTGGAGAACTCTCCACAAGGAGTACGTCGAGCCCGTCGAAGATGACTTCGAGAAATGGACGACTTCCGAGAAGTCCGCCAAAGTCAACAACGCTAAAGCAATGAACGCTCTTCATTGTGCGTTGGACCCGAATGAGTTCAACAAGATATGCACATGTAAGAGTGTATATCAAATTTGGAACCATCTCATCGTTACCCACGAGGGAACGAATAAGGTAAAGCTTTCAAAATTATATGTTGCCGTGCAAAATTTCGACTTGTTTCACATGCAGGAAAATGAGAGCATTGCGTCAATGTACGGACGCTTTACCGACATCACAAATGAATTGGAAGCCCTTGGCCAAATCTACACTGAACCTGAAAAGGTAAGGAAGATCATCATGAGGATGACCTCCAAATGGGAAAGAAGAGCAATCGCCATTGAGGAGGTCAATGACGTGAAGAATTACACCTGGTGAATCTCATCGTGACTCTTATGTCTTACGAAGTAAGACGTGATAACCGATTGAAGATTCGAGCCATGATGAATCCCTCGGAGGCCAAGAAGAAAGCTTTGGCATTCAACGCCAATTCATCATCCTTCGAAAGTGATGAATCCGAGAACGAGATGGATTTGGGTGATATGGCCCAAATGGCAAAGAAGCTCCAACGCTTCTTCCGCAAAGGTAAATTTTCCTCTAATAAACGTTTTGAGTCTACTAATGCTACTTCCTCTCTTTGTTATAAGTGTAATAAGCCAGAGCACATCAAGAGGGATTGCCCAATGCTAAACAACAAAGAAAAATGGAAGGCACCAAAGTACCACAAGTCCGACAAGAACAAGAGAGACAAGAAGAAAGGACTCGTAGGTACCTTTGATGACTCAAGTGATGACTCATCAAGCGATTCCGATGATGAGAAGGGTGAGAGCGCCCATATGTGTTTCATGGCACTTGAAGACCCACTCTCGGATGAGAGTGACTCCGACACGGATGACACCGAGGTAACAATGGATGAACTTCGTATAGCTAATGAAGAACTATTTGCTAAATACCAATCTTTAATGCTTAGATACACTAGCTTAAAGAAATCAAATGTTAGCAAGTCATCCATTCCATGCATTATCAACAATGACACCATTGTTGATACTTTAACTCTTGAGAAAGCAAACTTAGCTTCTCAAAATGTCACTTTGAGAGATGAGGTGAATTCCCTCAAATCTCAACTAGATCAAACACATCCCAAGGATAATAGTGATCTAGTTACACGTCACACACAATTGGGTTTAGAGAATGACTCTCTTAAAACCCAAGTGCACGAGCTCAAAGCACGTGTGTCCACCTTGGATACCAACATTTCTTATTTAAAGGAGAAATATGAGCTCATGTCCTCCCGTATTGTGAGATTCAATAAGGGAAAAGGACAATTGGATGATTTGCTTGCAAACCAATTTCCGGCCACACATCGTGTTGGCCTTGGATTTGTAAAAGCAAATGTATCTAATGCTCGCACCTCCTATAGTGGTGTCACTATAGATTTTGTGAGGCATTCCTCCGGTGCATCCACAAGTGGTGTCAAAGACACTATAGGTAGCAATCCTACCAAGAATGTCACCACATCACATTCTCTTCCTTTTGGCAAGAAACCCACTAAGGGTGGAAACCAAAAGCAAGGCCATGCTTTTATGTACACTAACACTCATCCACGTAAGAAACATCCTACTTCACTAGTGGATAATCATGACACATTTTATGCTCTGCACCCACGGACACGTACACAACCACACATGAGAAATACTCATGTACGTGCTCCTACACACCCGTATGCTCATACGCATCATTCCTTCATGTATGCTCATCCTCCACATGTCATGCATAATCCGTATGTTTCATATAATATGCATGTTCCCAAGCATACACATCATTCTAGAATGTACAATGCATATCCTCCACCACATATCTATGCTAGAAATCATGTTCCTAAGAAGCATGCACCACATAGAAATCCAACACATATGCATGCAACTAGGAATAGGACTCCCAAGATGTACACTATTTGGGGTCCTAAGAACACTAGTCTAAATGTTAGAAATGCTTCTGTTGATTCCTACTTTCATGATGTAATTAGAAATAGTAACTATGTTGGGAAGCGGAAGTCCACTTGGACTTGGCTTCCAAAGGGCTAATCCCCTTGGACCCAACAAACATTGGGTACCATAAGCTTATGGTATATTATATATGTACCCAAGAGAAAGAAGAAGAGCAATAAATGCCTTATTAGCTCTAAAGGAAAAGGATGGATTCTTGATAGTGGTTGCTCCAAACACATGACGAGAGATCTCTCATTGCTCTCCGAAGTGATTAGCATCAAAGATGGTGCAACGGTCACTTTCGGAGGTAATCAAAAGGGAACCATCATTGGAGTAGGTATCGTTGGTAATCCTACCAAACCTCTAATTACTAATGTTTATCTTGTTAGTGGTTTATGTCACAATCTCATTTCCATTAGTCAACTTTGTGACAACGGTTACAAGGTTAACTTTGGAGAAGGATTGTGTACTATTGTTGATTGTGATTCAAATGTTTTATTTTCCGGTATTAGGCGTAAAAATATTTATTATTTGAACTTGCCTAAAACCGTAGAACATTGCTTAGTTGCTAACACAAGTGAACAACTATTATGGCATCGCCGTTTCGGTCATGTTCACTTCAAGCACTTATATAAGTTAGCTAAGCATGATCTAGTCAAAGGTTTTCCTAAGATTGTTTTTAATAATAAAAACTTTTGTGATTCATGTCAAAGAGGTAAACTAAGTAAATCTTCATTTAAGCTTAAAGAAGGGATTTCTTCTAAGAGGCCCCTAGAACTTCTGCATCTAGATTTATTTGGGCCAATTAGAACCGCTTCTTTAGGTAATGCTCATTATGGACTAGTTGTCGTTGACGACTTTTCTAGATTTACTTGGGTTTCATTCTTAACTAATAAGAATGAAGCTCATGAGTAGTTTACCAAATTTGCAAAGAAGATTCAGAATCTTTTAGGATCCACCATTATCACTATTCGTAGTGATCATGGAGGAGAATTTGAGAATGCGTCTTTTACTAAGTTTTGTGATGACTCCGGGATAACTCATAACTTTTCCTTTCCTCGTGCTCCACCACAAAATGGTGTTGTAGAAAGAAAGAATAGGACTCTTATTGAGTGTGCTCGCACAATGCTCCATGATAGTCATTTAGGACTACAATTTTGGGCAGAAGCGGTGCACACGGCATGTTTGTGCTCAATAGGATCGTAGTGAGACCCCGAACAAACAAAACTTGTTTTGAGTTGTTTTATGATAAAAAGCCTCAAGTGAAATATTTTCGTGTTTTTGGTTCGAAATGTTTTATAAAGAACACCTTTGGTAATTTAGACAAATTCGAGCCAAGATCCGATGAAGGAATTTTTGTTGGATATTCCACACGTAGCAAAGCCTACCGGATATACAACAAAACTTCTTCAACGATGAGGAATCACTTCACGTATCGTTTTATGAAGATTTTGATTTTCCTCATGTTGATGATGATAATGTAGAGATTCTTTATGACTCTCTTAATAATGTTAAGATTAATGATAATATTGTTGAGACTAACACTTCTAACGAAGTTGTTGAAGTTGTTCCTAGTGATTCAGGTATACCCAAAGCTTACCTGACCGTTCGCAACCATCCCCATAACCAAATTATTGGAGATATTGGTGTGGGTGTTCGAACGAGATCAAGAATTGAAGAATTCTCTCATTGCGCATTTGTCTCTACCATTGAGCTAAAGAACATCCAAGAAGCTTGTGAGGATAGCTCTTGGATATTGGCAATGGAAGAAGAACTAATGTAATTTGAGAGAAACAAAGTTTGGGAACTTGTACCTCTTCCGAGTGGTCACCAAGTTATTGGGACCAAATGGATCTTCAAAAACAAGACGGATGAAAACGAGGTAATCACACGGAACAAAGCAAGGTTAGTAGCTCAAGGCTACCAGCAAGATGAAGGTATTGATTTCGAAGAATCTTTTGCCCCTGTAGCTAGATTAGAAGCTATTAGGTTGCTTTTATCTTTTGCATCCCATAAGAATTTTAAATTATTTCAAATGGATGTTAAAAGTGCATTTTTAAATGGGTTTGTCAATGAAGAAGTCTATGTTTCTCAACCTCCCGGTTTTATTCATGAAAAATTTCCAAACCATGTTTTCAAACTTAAGAAAACGTTGTATGGATTGAGACAAGCTCCTAGAGCTTGGTATGATCGTCTTAAGACATTTCTTTTGAATTTAGGTTTTAAAATGGGAGAAGTTGATTCTACGCTCTTCATTAAAGATTATGAGAATGACATTCTTTTGATTCAAGTTTATGTAGACGATATTATTTTCGGTTCTACTAACTTTAATCTTTTTCAAGAATTTTCCAAGTCTATGAAGGATGAGTTTGAGATGAGCCACATGGGAGAGCTCACCTACTTCCTTGGATTGCAAATTCAATAAATGGAGAATGACACGTTCATACATCAGACAAAGTACACAGGGGAGCTTATTAAGCGATTCGGAATGGAATCGTCTTTGTGCAAAAGGACTCCCATGAGTACTACTAATCATCTACACAAGGATGAAAGCAAAAAATATGTAGACGTTCGTCTATATCGAGGTATGATCGGTAGCTTACTTTACTTAACCGCTAGTAGGCCCGATATCATGTTTTCCGTATGTCTTTGTGCTAGATATCAAGCAAGACCTAAGGAGTCACACTTGATTGCGGTTAAACGAATATTTCGTTATCTCAATCAATCCCTAGATTATGGGTTACTCTACCCTAAGTCTAGCACATATGAGTTAATCTCATATAGTGATGCCGACTTTGTCAAATGCAAGTCCGACAGGAAAAGTACTAGTGGCACATGCCATTGCCGATATCTTCACTAAACCTCTTAAAGAAGATTTATTTGTGAGGTTGCGTGGAGAATTGGGAATTATGGGTGAATCTGAAATCTAGAAGCTCAATCTTTCATGTTATAACTCCTTGTTGAGCTCATATCTTTTTGATTGTCTTTCTTCATGTGCTTTATTGTTTTATGAGCTCAAGAAAGACATTTGTGTCTTATTTGATTTCATATGTTTTGAGTTTGATTGGAGTAATTTGTGTTTCAATGGATTTATTATTTTCATAATGATTTTACGATGTATTTGTGATTAGAGTATAGGTCCTAGGGTGAGTGTTCTTATTCTCTGGAATTCTATCTCACTGTGCACTTTTGGACCAGGACAGACGACTGTCTTTCTTTCGAAAGTCGACTGCCCTACTCTATCTCCTCTGTTTGAAAATTGGTATCTTTCGCACAGCCGACTGATGACTGTTTTACAGTCGACTGTTAATTTAACAGGTGACTGTATTTTAGTCATCAGGAGACTGTACTCTCTGTCAAATTTTTTACAGTGTTCTCTGTTATTTTTTGAGAACTGTATTAATTCTCGGCCAGCCGACTGTTGAGTATATGTCAGTCGACTGTCTTATGGACAGGCGACTGCATGTTACTTGCCAGTCGACTGCCCATCTCTCTGAGCTTTATTTTTGTCACTTCATCCAGTCGACTGACTGTTGTTCTCCAGTCGACTTTCTATGATGTATCAGTTCAAGTGATTTGATCCGAGCCGTCGATTCCTTGATCCAACGGCTCAGATTCATTCCCCCAATTTTATATTCATGTCTATGCGAGCACTTCCCTACGTCGATTCTCTCTCCTCCGTTACGACCGTTCGTCTTCCCGCTCGATTGATGTACCAAACCCGTCGATCTCGCTCCCTTCGTGCATCAATTTCGAGCTGTCGTTGCTTTCGTTCTGTCACTCGACTAGGTTTGGTCTCTTCCGCCTATCTCGTGATACTTCTTGTTAGGGTTCGTTCGTTTTGTGTCTTGCCCTAGCTCCGTGCTCGGTCATGGCTCTTTTCGATCATTTCTTCCCTAATGTATCTCTCGACTTCCTCAATGAGCCTGTTCCTTCACCGAAGCCTGATCCGACTCCCTCTTCGCCTCAATCTTCGGGAGAGCCTCTTCCTGTCTTTGTCGGTGACCCTATCCCATCTGTGCATACTGATGTACACTCGTCTCAGCCTGCTGAGCATCCTTCTCGATCCACGGAGTTTCTTCTTCGTCAGTTGGACGCTCGTGTCTCTGCTCTTGAAATGCTTTCTGTTTCCCTTGATGAGAAGCTCTCGCTTTTTGCTTAAGCTTCAGCTTATCTCGTTTAAGCATTTTGCTTGTCCTGTACCTCCCGAGCTTCTTGGCTTGTTTACTACCTCTGAGAACACTTCCCCTGCTTGTGTTTCTCCTCCTCCTAGCTTCACACCAAAACCCCATGTGTTTCAGACTTCCGATGCCCCGACTCCACTTCATGTTCCTGCTGAATCATCTGCTGTTCGTGCTTCGACTTCTAAGAGGAAGACTCCAGCTTTTCCTACTCGTCGCTCTGCTCGGCTTTTGTTCCGATCTTCCGGTCGTCCGTCGGACCCCTCAGTCATTTATATTGACTGAGGTTGCTGTTGATGCTGATCTGTTCACTCACCTGAAGACCTTGTTTTAGTTTGTGTGGTCTGCTTTTGTTTAGGTTGAGTGATTCATATGATACTTTTTTGGTGGTGTATGATGGATGATGTTGTCTGCGACTCTTTTATATATGTTTGGTGATACTTTTTGATGTCGTCATGATGTTGTATTTTTTTGATCAAGATGTATCTTGTTTGGATGGCCATGTAGATGCTCATCCGTTGATGTACTCGGTCTATATATATATATATATATATATATATATATATATATATATATATGATGTTGCATCCTCTCTTGTGTCACACTATGCTATATTGTTTATCTTATCTGTGTGATGTATGATATGTTGTCTCCATGTATGCTTCACTCTCCTTGATGTGCTTTTGAGACAATATATCAATTTGATATTGGTTAATTCATGATATCTTTGTTGTGATGAATTTGTGAAAATTATTTTCATTTAGTATATCTAAAATGTTGATATTGGATTTCCATTCCATTACTCACATGTGTATATGATGAGATTTTTATGAGTTTTGATTCGATATATCTTTATACTCCTTGATTGTTGTTAGTTCGTATGTAGCACTATTATTGTTGTTGTTATTTGCTCCCACCTTTTAGATAATGCCATAGGGGGAGAGAAATAAACATACAAGATTCATAATGGATGTGCTAAGTATGTCCTAACGCTTGAATCTAAGATTTTCGTTGCCTTAGATTCAGGGGGAGTAAGATTATAATGAATATGGATTTTATTTCCTAGATTTCTTGATTTGAATTCATTCATATCTCACTCATTTGCTTCAATTGCTATGTAGATGCTCTAATATTTGTTGACTAACTTGATTGGCATCTATGTATGGGGAGTAAGTTTTCATTACGCACAATTATTTATCTTTTTGTTTATGTTTGTTTGTCATCATCAAAAAGGGGGAGAATGTTGAGTATTGGACTTCTCCCTACTTGGTGTTAATGATGAGCAAACATAAATACTTGTGACTAATCCCCTATTTCACAGTTAATCCATTGCCTAAGCTTATTATGAAGATCAACTAGCAATGGATGACTCAAAAACGTCATTGAAGGCAAATGATATGAATTTGATGATCGTAGATTGATGATTGAAGCTCCGTAAAGACTTCAAGCTCATGCGATGGAAAGAAGAGATTATTCGTCAATGTAATTTTTCTTCTATCTCTTCTAGTATGTAGCTTAGAAGTAGAACTTTGATGGAGCACTCACACACATCTACATTCTGTCATATCGCATTCCTGATGCCGCTTGCTTATGGTTCACGACCAAACTTATCTCATTTGAGAGTGTCTGGATCGGCTAATATATGTCCCCATATCACCACGTCTTGATAACTGTGATTTTGATGAGCAAAGTCTCATTATAATAGGAACGTAGTCTAAAGAAGCCTAAAACTTCTGAGACCATATCATGGGACACAAAAGTCCTAATCTCGTTATGATCCGCATACTATTTCTGTGTGAAGATGAGATCCAGAAGATCCTTCACATTCAGACTAAAGTATATCAATTGGCGGATAAATTCACGGACAACCATAAGATTGTTCGTTCTCACGTCCCTGTGCCAACCCAGCTAGGATTGACATCCCCATAGATGGATGCAATCCACCGGCAGCAGAATTGGCTATACCTCAATTGAAAGAGGTCGCCCGCCAGGTTCAAAAGATAAAGTTCCTTGAAAGAGGAAGATTCCTGGAGATATTAAAATGATCCCTCCACAGGATGCTGAGCTCAGACCAGCGTCCTCTCCCCTCCTGATTTTCCCTGCAGAGGAAACAATAGAAGAAACATCATTATATTACATACGTATTGAAGAGGTATTGGACAAATACAGCACAGTCGACGACGACGATTTTGTTTTCGATATTTCCGTTCACGTCGCTGAATACGACGATGAAATTCAACCCACTTTTCTATAGCGTAAACGCATAGATTGGCCAAAATGGGACGAGGCAATCAGAGTAGAGCTGGACTCACTCTTGAAAAGCAAAGTCGTTGGACCAGTAGTCCCAACACCTGAATGTGTAAAACCTGTGGAATATAAGTTGGGTTTTCATAAGAATAAGAAATGAAGGAAATGTGATCATTTTCCTATTTTCATACTAAGCCTAAACATCTCTGGAAAAGCCAAGAAATGCAGCTCATGGATGTCGTGACTGCATATCTGTAACGACTCGCTCTCAGGGGCCCGTTACTTATTTGGTTTATTCACAGGTCTTGCAGTTTACCAGTGAAATCAGCATAGCTACAATCCAGAGATGTACCACAATAATTAAACCAGCGTACAGACATTATTACAGTCCAAATTAAAGTACAACAAGCAGCATCACTCTCTCACCAGAATACATAAAGGAAGTACTGGAAGGAAATGCGGAAAATGGAATACATAGTACAACACACACACCAACAGAATAATTACTAAAGCTCTGCAGCCTCTGGGTCAAATGCGGGCTCCTCAAACTCTGGAGCAATCTCCACAATCAGGTCGTCGTCTGTCGGTGTCATAAATGGAACTGAAGGTAAGTCACATAATTCTATCAATAGACATAAAGTAGTGCAAAAGTACGGAGCAGTCTATATAAGCATTTTAAAGACTATCATACTAGTACAATAAGTGAAATAAGAGCAGATATGCAGGCGAGGTAACAAGTAAGGTAGGGACAGACAAGCATGCAAGTGCGACAAGTGAAGAACATCTAGTCAAGCATGCAAGGGTGACAAGTAAAGTAAAGGTGACCGAGCAAGTACAACTAGTAATGTACAAGAATAACCATGACGATAGCAATGACAATAGTAATAATGAGAGTAATTGTGCCTAGCCTAGTTCGTGACTTATAAAGGAAAATACAGTGAGCAACCAAGAGTCCCGCTCTTACCACGGGGCTACCCGGGCGAACTATGCTATGCATACTATGCCAGAATCTGTGATCAAGTCTATGAATTTGTCACCGGTTACTATGATGGGTTCCTAGAACCTACACGGTGACAACAAGGCATGGACTAGTCGCTCCCGCACTTCCGCGATTATAAGTTACCCCAAAACCCCAAGTGTCTGTGATGTCTATCAAGTACATGTCTGTTATGAGATGTTCCACAAGTTATTCCACACGATATTCCGCACAAGATATTCCATTTGACAATTCATGAGTCATATAAGTGTCATGCAGCAATTGATATGACTATTTAAACGTGAGCAATCAAGCAATAAGTGTAACCAAAGTTCTTGCATGATGTTTAAGTGACAATCGAAATGACGTTCCATATTTACTATGATAGTTAAACCAGGACCACTGATTGACTTTCTTATTGAAAAATAAGAAATTAAAATACCCAAACACGAAACCATTAACCCCGCTCACTCAAATAAATTGGCAAATTCATAACCTTAAGCGACCTCATCATTTCTCTCCCTCCGGCCTCCTGTCATCTCTCCTCTTCTGCTGGGCTCCGCCGCTAGTCGGCAGAGCCGCCCTGTCATGCGGTCAGGCATTGGCCAACTCTCGGCCTGTTGTAGAACGTCTTTCGTTTTTGCAAGAGAAGATAATTTTTACGAAAAATTAGAAGAATATATGATACTGAAATCGTCAGGCATTCGATAGGCCAGATGATGTATCAGGAAAAGCTTCGCTTTGAATAATCGTTATAGATGCAAGGATCCCGATCAAATTTTACCAAATTGAACGATAAGGTATATATGTGACAATGGCCCAACAGTTGGGGTACTTTAATGTCATTTACCCAAAATAAGAAAGATAAGGATAAAGACAAGTCTAACAAAGATGTTGATTCCATGCTTCGAGCATGTGGTTTTTAATTAGTACACACTTTACCTAAGTAGATGGTCGTGTGCTACAACAATCTAAGTTGAAAGTTAGCGATGTCGTACGTTCAAGTTATCTGTTCAGGTCACTAACTGTTCTGAGAGTAAATGTTAAGTCCTATGTTCATACGAGTACATTATTTAAATTTCTAAAGTTAGAATTAACGTGACTTACACTATCAAGATCATCGTAGTAAGACGAGGTTGTAGTTAGACGAACTGATGCACGAGGATTGGTACATGCAAGCACAAGAAGTCATTAGTTAATGGCTACACTAATTTTTATTTATTTAATTGGTCGTTTTGATTTTCAAAACCGGTTGAAACGGTGTCGGAAATCGTTCAAAATATTTACATAAGCTGAAAATAAATATTATAATTTTACTGCAAAAGAAAAACATTTTCAGAAGCTCCTGCTATTTTTTATAATTTTCAGAAGCTCAAAAATAACTTTAAAAACTCAAATTACTTAAGTACCGTATAACTTCCGTAAATTCTTTCGGGAGCAATTCTAGTCGGAAAGCTTGAATGAGCAGTCAAAACGACCGACTCGAAGATTACTATTTCACATAATTTTATCACGTATCAGAGTATGTGAAAACAGAGAGCAACGGATTTTAGAATGAATTATACGTATTTAATATTTAGGTTAAAAATGATTCTGAAAAAAGTAAGCATCCGATCGAGATGAGACTAGTGCCATTGGATCCGAAATATTGTTTCTGATTTTCTGGAGCTAGTCTCATATTTTTCTGAGGCCTATATCTTAAGTTATGGATTTAAAACCATAAAACCCTATTTAATAATTAATAAAATACGAAAATACGACATCAAAATCATAATTACGATATTTCCATCAAGCTGTTTATCGTCGCTCGTTCGTTAATGACGGAGGGGAGTCTCTTCGCTCGAACGAAGGCAAGCGGCGGAGCTCGGGGCTGAGACTGGCGGCGGCGGCGGTTGGTGACGACGGAGGGCGTCGAGGTGATGGCGAAGCGGTTGCGACGGTTGAAGCGGCAGTGGAGGCGTTCGAGGCTGGCAGTAGACGATCGGAGGGCGGAGTTGGGCAGTCGGGTGGTCGGCTTCATGGCGGAGTGCGGCGGCGCTCGACGGCGAGCGGCGGTGACGACGGGTCGAGGCCGCCGGAGGTGAGGGTGGCGGAGTGAGAGAGAGCGCGCGATAGAGAATAGAGAGTGCAAGAGAGAAGGGGAGAGCATGAGCGCAAAATTTTTTAACGGCCTGGGTTTGGGGTTTTAAAAATAAGGAGGGAGAGAGATTAAGTTACTGTGTGTTTACAAATTGAAAGGGGGGGGGGGTTTATATAGATGTTAGGGAATGTCAAAAGTGTAATTAGGAGAGGGGAGACAAGGGATTAAAGGGGGAGTGGTGGAGATGTCAGATTTGAAGTCATTTCAGATCCAACCAATAATTCGGTGGATAATTAGGGTGGTTGGGGGATTAGGGTAGATGTAAGTGGGTAAAAGTTAATTAGTGATTGTAATTAGTGAAAACCGGAGGGATACAAGCCTGTTTTCGCAAACGACTCTGAAAAATTACAAAAACATCCCCACGGGATTGTATCATCGCAAGGATCGTGAATACATGATCCGTTTTGGGATTTGAGCTACGGAAATACTAGTTTTAGGCCGAAACGTTTAGAAAGCCGGTTTGCAGGTTCTAGGTTAAAATGATGTCAGAAAAT
The DNA here is from genome assembly GCA_030789695.1 of Scilla litardierei. Lineage (NCBI taxonomy): Eukaryota > Viridiplantae > Streptophyta > Magnoliopsida > Asparagales > Asparagaceae > Scilla > Scilla litardierei. Next base: position 216,207,049 of record CM061133.1, read on the forward strand.
TACGCAATTAATGTGAGGAGCCCTAAATGATCATATGATGCTACTATAGAAGTTTGAAAACGTTTTGATGTTTGAATAGAAAATTAATTCGTTAAGTCCAAAACAGTAATTATTGAAAATGAATTCTTATCAGGATTGTTTCGAGTATTTGAGGAAATCTGAAATTACTGAAATACACCATAATTAGTTTATTACTTCAAAATATTTTTATAAGAAAATTTTGAAATCATTTAAAACTTCTGATGAACAATTACAAAATACCTTTTAAAATTAAATTACGTTAAATACTTAATTTAAATGTATTGGAAAAATACAGACCGTTACATTCTACCCTCCTTAAAATAATTCCGTCCTCGGAATTTAGAGGATCGATAATCACCTAAGCAATTTTAAACGATCAAAAGAAAGGCTTGATGAATGACCATGACATAGAAAAATAAGTTGTTAATAGCATGAAAATATAATGTGATAACACAACATCAAGAAAACAAGAGATGATGTCATGTATGAATACACACTATTGACATCACCATAGCTTCCATAACTAGTTTCGAAATCTAGTATCATCACCATAGTTACTTCAGACTTATCAAGTAGCCAAAATATGAGATAATGGCACTACACGAAAATGATAGTTATTATGATGATGACATCTGTTCGAACTTGGAACCTGAGGTCATAAGTCAGAAGCAAGTTATTTAAACCACATAAAATGAAGATCATAAATTTTAAAATTTTCAACTCATGCCAATGATGACTACTGGGTCTTAACCAAGTAAATCATCGATATAGCATACATAAACGTAAGGACTAATCCATATGCATCCGCGCTGTTACAACTTAACCAGCCGAACACAAAAGACCTCATCTTCCATGATACCCAATTACAAGCCAAAATCCAGATCGACACTAAAAGGTAAATATAAGCCCAACTCTCAAGGGTCAAGATCATCACTACCACTTCTTCCAGCAATCTCCATAACATCCAACAATAAGCCAACATCAAAGCTGTCTCCCAAATCCGAGCACAAGACTGACATCCAACTTCAACACCTAAGGCCAAGAGCAAGCCAATACTCATCCCGAATGATACTCCTTGCCAACACCATTGGTCGACATCTACAGTTATCACCATCAGCCCTAAACAATATAACGACCAAAAACTCACGGTCCAATAGACACGAAGGAGTTGACCCAAGAAGGAAATGAAGCGGGGCACCTTAAGGGGTAAGAACCAGGGTAAGGAGCTTGAAAGAACGCCAAGGATGGCGATTTCCCAAGACCTCAACCACACGGAAACATCGAGGGTGGCGATGAGGGTTGTCGCTAAGCCCAACAATCCCCATGGTCGTCGGTGTGCCATCGGCGGCTGTCGATCCATGTCGGCGACGGCTGCGACTGCTCGACGTGACGGGGGCCTCTGGGATGGGGTGGAGTTGTGGATGAGGCCGGAGGAGCTCGAGGCAGATGGGTTGGTCTCGCCAAGAGAGAGGCAGGGTGGAGGAGAGGGTGATGTTGGGACGAAGGGGAATCCGTGGGATGACTTGGTGAGAAAGGAGAGGAGGGGTTTAAAAAGAGGGGGTGAGGTTTGAAAAGGGGCGCCGAAAGTAGATGATAGGGTAGTGTAGGTTAGGCTAGGTTAGGGGGGAATGGGGCTCGAGGAGAGGATGAGGACAAAAGACAATAATGAGGGGGAGGTGGTAGGCGGGAAAGGATTTAAATTCATGAAAAATCAGGTACAAGATGAAAGTAGGGTTAGAAAACAAATACGAGCTCAAGAAGGATGAAAAACGCAACAGCCTACACATGCACGTCACGTTTGACTCGTCTCAAAATGTCCAGCACCATCCTCGAATACTTCTGAGCGTCCTTCGATCTGCTTCAGTTGTCAAACTCGAACTTCTGGTGATCGAAAATTTGAACACTACCCTCTTTAAAATAGACATAGGTAGAGTTCAAGAAAATTAGAAATCGAAAGATCCTAAGAAGGTCAATCGAAAGGTCATAAAGCTAAAGGAAGGGTGATAGTGAAGAAGATCGATGGCGTTACATAATCATGATTCAAGTCCTTGCGGTCCAACGGACACGGCCAGGGAAGTGACTAAGCCAAGATCACTTACAGCCAGTCTAACTAAGTTGATCCAACAAACTTAGGCAAGCACATTAACTGGATCATGGTCCATTGAAGGAAGCTTATCATTTATATGCGTGCCATCAATACAAAAATATTTTTATTAACATCTAATTAATCATATCAACTAGTTGAATCCTAAAAATTCAAAATTTAGGTTTTGTTAATGACTTTTATTAAGTCCAGATAGGTCAGCTCCATTGGGGCTCTCGGAAGTGTTCCCGTCCATCTTTCGAGTGTCAACCTGTATTCATAGGAAAATGTCAGCTTAGTCGAGTATCGTAAACGATACATCCTGGTTTCATTATACTGTTCACGAGGTATTTTGCATGGACCTGCATGGGCCGCCAAACTTGTAACGACCCGCTCTCATGGGCCTGTTACTTATTTGGTTTATTCGCAGGTCTTACAGTTTACCAGTGAAATCAGCATAGCCACAATTCAGAGATGTACCACAATACTTAAACCAGCGTACAGACATTATTACAGTCCAAATTAAAGTACAACAAGCAGCAACACTCTCTCACCAGAATACATAAAGGAAGTACTGGAAGGAAATGCGGAAAAGGAAATACAAAGTACAACACACACCAACATAATATTAACTAAAGCTTTGCAGCCTCTGGGTCAAATGCGGGCTCCTCGAACTCTGGGGCAATCTCCTCAATCAGATCGTCGTCTGCCGGTGCCATAAATGGAACCGAAGGTAAGTCACATAATTCTACCAATAGACATAAAGTAGTGCAAAAGTACAGAGCAGTTTATAATAAGCATTTTAAAGACTATCATACTAGTACAATAAGTGAAATAAGAGCATATATGCAGGCGAGCTAAAAAGTAAGGTAGGGACAGACATGATGCAAGTGCGACGAGAAAAGAACATCTAGTCAAGCATGCAAGGGTGACAAGTAAAGTAAATGTGACCAAGCAAGTACAACTAGTAATGTACAAGAATAACCATGACGATAGCAATGACAATAGCAATAATGAGAGTAATTGTGCCTAGCCTAGTTCGTGACTTATAAAGGGAAATACAGTGACAACCAAGAGTCCCGCTCTTGCCACGGGGGCTACCCGGGCGAACTATACTATGAATACTATGGCAGAATCTGTGATCAAGTCTATGAATTTGTCACCGGCTACTATGATGGATTGGTAGAACCCGCACGGTAACAACAAGGCACAGATTAGTTGCTCCCGCACTTCCGCAATTATAAGTTACCCCAAAACCCCAAGTGTCTGTGATGTCTATCAAGTACATATCTGTTACGAGATGTTCCACATGTTATTCCACAAGATATTCCACACAATATATTCCATTCGACAATTCATGAGTTATATACATGTCATGCAGTAATTGATATGACTATTTAAACGTGAGCAATCAAGCAACAAGTGTAACCAAAGTTCTTGCATGATGTTTAAGTGACAATCGAAATGACGTTCCATATTCACGGTGATATTTAAATCAGGACCACTGATTGACTTTCTTATTGAAAAATAAGAAAGATAAGGATAAAGACAAGTACAACAAAGATGTTGATTCCATGCTTTAAGCATGTGGTCTTTAATTAGTACACAGTTTATACAAGTAGATGGTCGTGTGCTACAACCATCTAAGCTGAAAGTTAGCGATGTCATACGTTCAAGTTATCTGTTCAGGTCACTAACTATTCTGAGACTAAATGTCAAGTCCTATGTTCATACAAGTACACTATCTAAATTTCTAAAGTTAGAATTAACGTGACTTACACTATCAAGGTCGTCGTAGTAAGACGAGGTTGGAGTTCTATGTGTCCCTTCATATACCCTATGAAAATATAAATATAGGACCATGGCTATTTTCCATGGTTACTCTCTCTCTAAATTTTCCAACAATTAGATATTATTGTTGATCGGCCGTTGGGTCTTAACAAATTTCTACCTTAATTAGAGCACAATGTAATAAAATTCATAATTTGTAGTGTATAAGTCCAAAAATACTAATTTTTAAAATACTAAAATCTCCAGAAAATTAGGTTTAAATTTTGTACAATACCAACAATTCACCTTAAAGGCTAATACCAACAATTCATATAGAACGGTTAATATTAACAATTCGTTTCGAATGCTATAATACTAAAAATTTGACTGAAAATGGATGATATTGTTATTTTCAGTACGTAGGAATAATCAAATAAGCACAAAGATTAAACACAAGAATCAAGCAACGAAAACCAAAACTTGGTAACGCAGTTCGGTGCGCACACCTACATCTGTGGGGCCACGTCCATAAAATTAGAATACTCCACTAAAATAATCAATGAGTACAATCACTAATTATCGTGATTCTATTAGGAGGAACAACATCCCCCTCAATACAAACCGTGATGGGTGGTCTCTACCAACCCATGGAGTATTCTCAGCAAGCTCCCCTTGCACAACCGACTAGATCAACTCCCTTGATCCCATACGTGCGTAGCCGTCGGCCTCCTCCCGGAGTTCTTCTAAACTTTCGTCAAAAGTTGTTGTCACTAACCGCCAATCTGCGCAACCCTTTCAATGCTTCTCGCCCCTGATCATAGAGCGGTTAAGGAAGTTTTCTTCGATGAAGTCTCAGAAGATTGGCCACCCACAAAATAACTGAACCAAGATTGGAAATGGTTCAACCAAATATTCTAAAAATGGCAACAACAATAAGTGGGCGAGATACTCTCCAACCGATTCTATAACAAATTCCGAGAGATAGCAACTTCCAATTATATCTCCAACAGATCTTCAATTGCAGCAATATATACCAGAAAACTTAGAAGAATCTGAAAGGAGATATGAGGAATCTACCTTCAATAACCGTTGAAGACCGTCATTCGATTCCAGCCTTTTGACACAGCATGTTGGACTTTATGTTGTATCGTAACGTTCAACATATCATCCAACATTGTCACCAGACGAGATCTCTCATACCATATTTGCAGATTAATACCTTCAACCACATCGTCATCAAATCTTATGCGTACCAGCATCCAACAGAGTATCTGGAGAAGATCTAAACAATACTGCAAGATCTGAAACCATTCATTTAAAAAATCTTCAACCGCACATACCATTCAGTTATGAAACCAACCAGATTTTGTAACCACTATATCCAGGTAAATAACTTCCTTTTTAATGCAGAATATCCGTCAATATTTGTATGATCACTTCGGGTAAGGAATCACATATTCAAGGAACCACCGAATCTATTTCGGGTAAAAAGATTAAAACAAATCTCATGCGGATATTTTGCCCAAAGAATAAGGATCTATTTCTGGTAAATAGAACCAATAAATCTCAGCAATTATTTCCTCCCATTAATTAAGGAACTAACCCGATTTCCAAATATTCTCAGCAAACCTCCACCAATTAAGAAACTAATTCGGGTAAGAAGGAATATAAAAATCTCTCCAAGATATTCCATCAATCAATTCAGGATCCCCAACATTCTAGGCAGTAAATCAGATCTTAGATCACCACAACAGATCTATAGACTAGAGCAGTGTTTATGCATACGAATCAAAATTCCAGATCCCGAATGTTGAACATTATGTTGAATGACATTATGTTCAACATTACTGCTCAAACTGATTCTGCAAACTGAGCTCTCCAGCTATAGTGCCACTAATGCCAACAAATATCAGCAGAATTCAACCCTAACAATTTTCCCCTTTGGCATTACGAAGCACAACCCAAAGCAAGCACCAATCAAGCACACATTCTCCCCCTTTGAGCCACAATAATCCAAACCACATTCTTCCCCTTCTAGAACAACCCGAGTAATGACATTGGCGGTGCTGACAGAGAGCCTTCAGAGATTTGCATGTCAAAATTTGGAGATATGGATGCGATGGGAACGGCGAAGAAGTGGACAGAATTTGGTGAAGTCTGCCGGTGTATGTGAAGAGGCCGCGAAAGATGAAACGGCGGTGGATTGCTGTGAAGATCCAATGGCACCGACGGAGGAAGAACAGTGAGTAGAGCGGTGAGATAGCACTCTGATAATTCTGGAGGAAGATTCATGAGACTTTGGCGCAGGCTGGTCACAGTGATTGTCAAGGGGAGATGTCGAGTCTGGTGTCATAACATCTGCAGCAACATTGTTCTGTGTTGTATCTAATGTTACAACATTAGTCACAACATGAAGTGCTTTCTCTGAAGCTGTAGTGTTCTTGCTATATAATTCAGACTTTCTGACCCATTGCTTCTTCATCTTCATATCAGGGTGTCTAACATTTCTTCCTTCTGACCAATGTCGCATGCGACTGAAGCAGTTTCTCTCGGTATGGCCTATGAACTTGCAGTAAGCACATGCAGGACGACCACCTTTTACGCATCTAGTCTGCTTCTTCTTTTGATCATGCCCCTTATGCTGACCCATTCTTTCAATTTCTTTGGTAACTTGACTTCTTCTTTCAGCAGACACATTATTGAAGGCTCCTCTATTGTATCCCACTCCGGTGCGATCTCCTGAAATCTTACCCATGTTTAAGATATCATCCAGCTTTGCTTTTCCAGAATTCCACTTCTCCAATGTGCATTCAGCTTTCTCTGCCCTGAGAAGAACATTTTTGAAGTTTCTTTCAAATTCTCTACAAGTTTCCTCAACTTTTAGACATTTGATTTTGACCTCCTCTTTCTCTTTCTTCAGTCTTTCATTCTCCTCCTTCAGGACTTTGTTGATATTGCAGATTTGCATCCACTTCTCAAACATCATCTGATATGATTTTCGAATATCATCGTCATGAACTTCCTCATCGCAATCAACTTCAGACTCAGATTCAGTGCAGGATGTTGTACTAAATGTTGTACGTGATGTTGAATATAATGTTGCAACATTCTGTTTGACATTGGCTAGTTTGTTGTAATCAGGTCACTTCTTCTGAGAGGCCGCGAGGGCAATGTAATTACTGATGATGTCCTCATTTTTAACACTCCCATCAGAATCATCTTCACTCCAGGTACTAGTCGAGGACGTCCCTTTTTGCTTCTTCAAGGTGTTTGCACATTCAGCTTGTGTGTGCCCAAATCCTTCACATACTCTACACTGCATCCCTTTTCCTTTCTTTTTCCCTTTACTACTAATCTTCTTCAGCATTCTACTGATGTTTTTGGACAGTGATGCAATGTCGTCATCAAGTTCTGACTCATAATCAGATTTATATTCTTCACAAGCTTCTACCTTCAGTGCCACCCCTTTGTCCCGTTTGTTTTGCTTTAAATTCATTTCATAGGTCTGAAGTGATCGCATGAGTTCATCCAATCTTATATTGGATGTGTTCCTCACCTCTTCAATAGCTGCAATCTTTGCCGAAAATTTGTCAGGTAAAGATCTCAGAGTTTTCTCTACTAACTTCTTTTGGGAGTACTTCTTCCCCAATTGAAATGCCTGATTTTCTATATCACGTAATCTTTCATTAAATTCAGCCACAGATTCATCATCATTCATTCTAAGGTTTTCAAATTAAGAGGCGAGTATTTGAAGTTTAGAAGCTCTTACAGTATTTGTCCCTTCATGAATATTCTGCAGTATATCCCATGCTTCCTTTGCATACTCACACGTAGAGATTAACTTGAATTGCTCTTCGTCGACAGCGGAAAAAATAGCATTAATTTCTTTAGAATTGCACAAGGCAGCATGTTCTTCAATCCGACTCCAGGCTCTTGCCGACTTGATGTGTTCTTCGCCATCTTCGTCAATTTCGGTTGGCGGTATCCATCCTTCACTGACAGCGATCCACGCCTTCTCATCAATGGACTTAATGAATACATACATCCGAGACTTCCAGTAAGTGTAGTTTGTACCAGTGAGCAAAGGAGGACGAACAACAGAGGCACCTTCTCGTGTAGCCATGATTCAAGTACTGAAATCCAAGATCACACCTTCTTTGAAAACAAAGATACACGGGTGACCTGCTCTGATACCAATTGTTATTTTCAGTACGTAGGAATAATCAAATAAGCACAAAGATTAAACACAAGAATCAAGCAACGACAACCAAAACTTGGTAACGCAGTTCGGTGCGCACACCTACATCTGAGGGGCCACGCCCAGAAAATCAGAATACTCCACTAAAATAATCAATGAGTACAATCACTAATTATCGCGATTCTATTAGGAGGAACAACCTCCCCCTCAATACAAACCGTGATGGGTGGTCTCTACCAACCCATGGAGTATTCTTGGCAAGCTCCCCTTGCCCGCAAGCTCCCCTTGCACGACCGACTATATCAACTCACTTGATCCCCTACGTGCGTAGCTGTCTTCTAAACTTTCGTCAAAAGTTGTTGTCGCTAACCGCCAATCTGCGCAACCCTTTCAATGCTTCTCGCCCTCGATCATAGAGCGGTTAAGGAAGTTTTCTTCGATGAAGTCTCAGAAGATTGGCCACCCACAAAATAACTGAATCAAGATCGAAAATGGTTCAGCCAAATATTCTAAAAATGGCAACAACAATAAGTGGGCGAGATACTCTCCAACCGATTCTATAACAAATTCCGAGAGATAGCAACTTCCAATTATATCTCCAACAGATCTTCAATTGCAGCAATATATACCAGAAAACTTAGAAGAATCTGAAAGGAGATATGAGGAATCCACCTTCAATAACCGCTGAAGACCGTCATTCGATTCCAGCCTTTTGACACAGTATGTTGGACTTTATGTAGTATCGTAACATTCAACATATCATCCAACATTGTCACCAGACGAGATCTCTCATACCATATTTGCAGATTAATACCTTCAACCACATCTTCAGCAAATCTTATGCGTACCAGCATCCAACAGAGTATCTGGAGAAGATCTAAACAATACTGCAAGATTTGAAACCATTCATTTAAAAAATCTTCAACCGCACATACCATTCAGTTATGAAACCAACCAGATTTTGTAACCACTTTATCCAGGTAAATAACTTCCTTTTTAATGCAGAATATCCGTCAATATTTGTATGATCACTTCGGGTAAGGAATCACATATTCAAGGAACCACCGAATCTATTTCGGGTAAAAAGATTAAAACAAATCTCATGCGAACATTTTCCCCAAAGAATAAGGATCTATTTCTGGTAAATAGAACCAATAAATCTCAGCAATTATTTCCTCCCATTAATTAAGGAACTAACCCGATTCCCAATTATTCTTAGCAAACCTCCACCAATTAAGGAACTAATTTGGGTAAGAAGGAATATAAAAATCTCTCCAAGATATTCCATCAATCAATTCAGGATCCCCAAGATTCTAGGCAGTAAATCAGATCTTAGATCACCACAACAGATTTGTAGACCAGAACAGCATTTATGCATACGAATCAAAATTCCAGATCCCGAATGTTGAACATTATGTTGAACGACAGTATGTTCAACATTACTGCTCAAACTGATTCTGCAAACTGAGCTCTCCAGCTATAATACCACTAATGCCAACAAATATCAGCAGAATTCAACCCTAACAGATATCATTAGTTCACCTTAAAAATGATACCAATAATTGACATCGACGGTTAATTCCAACAATTCGAAGGGTAAATATGAACAATTTGCCTCAAAGGCTAATACCAACCTTAAACTCCTAAAACTAATAATTTCTCTTGAAGGCTAATACCTGTTGAAGGATTTTAGAGAAGAGAGTAAACAATCTCTCATAAGAAGTAGCCATGGCACAAGCCATGGCTCTCTATATATTAAATTAGAGAATAGGAGTCCAAGGGACTCCCCATTAACTTAGTGGGGAGTTATGGTGAGATGTTGAGGGGGGAGGCCAAAGGCCTCCCTCAACTCACAACACTCCCCCTCATCTCTCCATTACCTTGGATTAAGCATATGAATACTTCAGGATTCAGTATGCTAATGGGGTGGATACTTCTGGATCCAGAGCCACTGTGGTTGCCTCGTTAAAACCTTAGCTGTGGAAAACCCAGTTGGAAAAACCAACAGCTTAAGGGAAAAGAGTACAACTATCGAGGGACTCCCCCTGATCTGTACAAGCTTCAGGCTTGCAAATCTCCTACGTATCTATACAATCATCTCCTATTCATCTGTACATCCATCATGTTCTGAAAGAAAATACAATCATCACTCATCTATACAAGTTTCACTCATCTAGCGGCTATAGTAAAGCGGTGGCGTTCTGGAGTGGAATGCTCTTCGAAGTTTGGTAGATGACGCCACTAAAGTATTCATTGAATCAGTCTTCAGTGTGTCTGTGAGGTACTGCTGGACCTGGCTGAACGTTTTCAATACTTGCTTCTTGGATGATGAGCTTCTTAGAAGATGTAGACATTGGAGGATGATGTGTAGATATTTAGGAGGTGGCCGGCCTATTGTGTTTTAGTCATCGCGATGATCTTTAAACCTGCATATGCGATATATATTCCTTGACCCTTGGAAGTTGCGCAGAAGCAGCTTATCCTTGGTCTAGTTGTGCTCTCCAGGGCAACACTTTATCTGGTTAACAACTTTACTGCAGACATTCTATCAATGACACGTGCAGTTAGCCAGATAAAGAAGTGTAACAAGTACACTAAAGCTAGGCTCTTCGGGACCTAGGATGTCCTCCCCCTCTTCCAGCTACTGGAAGGTGTCATAAATAAGCATACATTTTTAATTGGATGCAAGTGGACATCATTCTTCATAAACTCCAGGTGTATGAAGGATATTAAAGGATTCCACCACAAAAGTGTTAAACATATAAGCCGAGATAATACCTTGTTATACCTAGGGCTTTCATTTACAAGGTATGCTTAAAGCTATCTGATTTCTAAATGGTCTCTGCAGGAGATCCTATTAGCTTTAAGTCGACCACATATACGGCAAATATTACAAATTCTATCATCGATCTTTCGAAAAAGATACACATGCAGAATATTGCTAAGATCAACTAATGATCTTTGTAGCCTTTATGGAGAAGACGTTTCTACGTCTCTCTTTCATCTCTGGGGATAGAGTATACCCTTCTGGAAGTTTTATATAGATCTCTATATCTATATTGCCGTATATATGCAGTCACAACGTCCATGAGCTGCATGTATTGGCTTATGCAGAGAAGTTTAGGCTTAGTAGGAAAATGATCACATTTCCTTCATTTCAATTGCTTTATGAAATCCGAATTATATTCCACAGGTTTTTATAAATTCAGGTGTATAGACTACTGGTCCAAAGACTTTGCTTTTCAAAAGTGAGTCGAGCTCTACTCTTATTGCCTCGTCCCACTTTGGCCATTCTATGCGTTTACGCTATAGAAAAGTGGGTAGACGTCATCTTCGTATTCAGCGACGTGAATGGCAATAGCGAAAGCAAAACCGTCATCGACGACTGTACTATATATGTCCAATACCTCTCAAGTACGTACGTAATATAATGATGTTTCTTCTGTTGTTTCCTCTGCAGGGGAAATTAGGAGGGGAGAGGTTGCTGGTCTGAGCTCAGCATCCTGTGGTTGGATCATTTTGATATATCCAAGAATCTTCCTCTTTTGAGGAATTTTATATTTTGAACCTGGCAGGCGTCCTCTTTTCAATTGAGGTACAACCAATTCTGCTGCCGGTGGATTGCATCCATCTATGGGAATGTCAATCCTAGCTGGAGTGTTGGCAACAGGGACGTGTGAACGAACAATCTTCTAGTTGTTTGCAAATTTATCCGTCAATTGATGTACTTTAGTCTGAATGTGAAGGATCTTTTGGATCTCAACTTCACACAGAAAAAGTATGCGGATCATAACGAGATGAGGACTTTTGTGTCTCATGATATGGTCTCAGAAGCTTCAGGCTTCTTTAGACTGTGTGCCTATTTCAATGAGATTTTGCTCATCAAATTCACATTTATCAAGACTTGGTGGTAAACCATAAGCAAGCAGCATCAGCAATTAGATATGGCAACAAGCGGGCCGTATCTTGATAAGCGATGTGGAATGCAGTGTGATGGTCCCCAAACATCATCAGGCAACTGTGATTTTATAATGGACGTGAAATCCATTGGAGTCTCTTCACCAGAGACTCATGAGTTTGAACATGCTGCAGGATGTTCAATTTTAATGCCAGTTGCTTGGCAGGAGTCTTGAATGATATGTGTAGTAAATTCACCCACATTATAAGCTTTTGAGAAAGCTAGGTTGCCAGTGAATATAAAGGCACACATAAAACCATCTAGTAGATGCATATATCGGTACAGTAATGAAGTACCGATAATGGGCCATTTGCGGGGTTAATAGGCCCGCAAAAGGTCACCATGTATTCTCTCAATGAAGCCAGGAGACTCTAAACCCTCTTTCAGGAGGGAATATCTCTCTATTAGTTTTCCCTTATGACAAAGGGGGACAAGGAAACTCAACCTTTTGAAGAATCTTCAGGTTCTCCAATAGATTCATTTGATGATGCGTCCATCATCGCTGATCCAGGATGACCAAGTCCATTTTGCCAGAGTTAAAAATTATGGCAAAGAAAGGCACTTCTGGTGCTCAGTCGCGTTGGCTTTCTATAGGATGAATATATGTAATTATAGGGGCCCGACGGGGGTCCAATGAAATCGTAAGTAGATGGTCTTCTGGCCATTCTCTTGACGAGTTACATATTGATATTCAATATATATTATCCACAATTTTCAAGTTATTTTCTTTAAAAGAAATATCCTTGAAAATTGGAGATTTCCTATATGTTTAAGAGGAGAATTTGCATCTTATAGTCTCGTTGAATGTGGGAGCAATATCAATGCTACACCAGTCAATGAGGCACTGTCCACAATATTCCATACTTCATCTATAAGTAAACCGAAATTTTATTTAAGTCAATAAAAAAGACATTCAAAATAAAAGTTCGTACTTAAGTAAATTAAAGATGAAGCAACATTGAATTTTAAATGCATAGATAAAAGATGAAGCTTAATCGAGTAGTTCGTCGTTCTCGAAGTCATTTGTAGTGAACATCATTGGTGGCTGAACAGCCGCCAAGTTTGTTTCAGGCAGAGACTTCTGGCTTGCCTGATATAGTTCCTGGAGGTGGCGAGGAGTGCGGCAGATTCTGGACCAATGGCCTGTCATGCCGCATCTATGGCATTTATCCTCCCAGTTCTTCTTAGGAAGTGACACTTGGTCAGTGTTCTTTTGCTTCCATATGAAGTTACTCTTTCCTGTATTGTTGCTGTAGGACGGGGGTGCTGCTCCTCGTCCATTCTTCATCACAGCTTTCCCTTTGTTATTATTAGCCTTCTTCTTGTTTTTCCACTTCTGGGGAGAAACGTGGTGGGCTTCAGGGATAGGGGCAGTGCCGGCTGGACTTAAATTTTGAGTGGCTAGCAGTAAGTCTCGATTATGCTCTGCCCTAAGTAGGCATGAGATCAGATCAGAGAATTTCGTGAAGTTGCGTTCACGATACTGCTGCATGAGGATTGCATCTTTCTCGTGAAACGAGGTAAATGTCTTTTCCAACATGCACTGTTCTGTCACTTCTTCATCGCACAACTTCAGGCGTGAGGTGATGTTATGAAGTGCAGAATTATACTCATCGACGAACTTATAGTCCTGAAGTCTGAGGTTTTCCCACTCATAACTGGCACGCGGTAATATAACATCAATTTGATGTTTATACCGTGCCTCCAGCGCTGTCCACAGTGTAATGCCCTACAAGCTACTGCACAAGTACTAGAGGGGGGTGAATAGTACTTTAAAATAATAAGGAGTATAATTCCAAATTAAATTGCAAACAACTACCAAATCAATTTGCGGAAGCTTAAATTGAATGACAACAACAAAATTAACAATGCAAACAAATGATGTTAATGGGTTCGGATCCACCCAAGTCTCCCCGACTTGTTCCCGGTGATCCTATGTCCCAACCACCCGGATCCCCTCCGGATACTTGAGTTAGAAACCCTAACTCAAGATTTCCACTATGAATATCTTGTGAAAAACCTTCACAAGATCAAATCATACAACAACGGCAATAGTGAATCCCACAACCCGGGATCACAACCTTCTCTCACAACCGAGAGAATCAACAAGCAATATAAAAGAGTTTATATTGAAATAAGCAAACTTACCACAAAATCCTATACCTTGAGTTTTTCTTACCCAAAAGGTGAAATGAAGGATTTGAGGAAGATGAAGTCACCAAGTCCTAGCACCAAAGGAATGACCAGCAATAGGTGCCTAGGAGAGATTTGGAGACTTGGATCAAGCTATAGCTTGAAGAGCTCACCAAGAACAAGCTTCTCTCAAAAGGGATTCTAGATCTAGAATAGTGAGAGAATGGGTTTCTTGTGAGGAAGAGAGCTTTAGATTTGAGTGAGAATGGCTATCTCTTTTGATCTCAATGAATCTCTGAATGGAAGCTCTAACCTAGAAAGAAATGACCTAGGTTCGTATTTATAGGGTTCCATAAAAACAAGTTAGGTCATTCTCCAACGGATAGAAATCTGGGAGAATTAGTCGGTCAAAGAACAATCACTGACCGACTAGTTCATCAACTAGTCGGTCAGTCAAACAGCATGGACCGACTAAGAGAGGAACTGAGAAGAAAGAGAATTTCAGACCTAGAAATCTAGTCGGTCCAAGAAGACTTTCTGACCGACTAGTTTCACAACTAGTCGGTCAGTCAATGAACGTAGACCGACTAAGAGGCAAAATGAAATAGTCTGAATACAAGTTGACTTAGTCGGTCCAAGAACAAAAGTTGACCGACTAGATTGTCAACTAGTCGGTCACCAAACGTTCTTAGACCGACTAACGATAAACAGTAGCTTAGGAGAAATTTAGTATGAACAGTAAGTCACAACTAGTCGGTCAAAGAAGCATCACTGACCGACTAGTTCACAAACTAGTCGGTCGGTGAGTCAACGTAGACCGACTAACTGTAAACAGTAAAGTCCAAGAAATTAAGGAATCAAACTAGTCGGTCCAAGAAGAGTTTCTGACCGACTAGATCACCATCTAGTCGGTCAGTACTTGTTCTTGTACCAACTAACATGCACAAACAAGTCCGAATCGAAGCGCGACGCTTCGAGGAAGTTAGAATGAACTTGTACTAAGATCCTAGAGCTACGATATGAGCGTTATGAAGTTAGAATTGTAAGATATACTCAAGGCTTAACATTCTATATATCGAAGCTAAAAAGACTATAAATAAAACCTTAATAAACGGTCTTCGAGAGCTTCGATTGATTCTTCATAACTTCCAAAACGGCGCAAGAGCTTCAACGAAGCTTTAGGCATGAATACGAGTTTTGTGAAGTGTTGAGATGTCGCTTTGAATGTTCTCGTGAATTTGGCGACGATCTCCAATACTGCGCTCACAAATTGTTAGTTCATGGATTATTTATGTTTGCTCATCATCAAAACCAAATCCGGGGAGTCCAATATTCAACATTCTCCCCCTTTTTGGTGATGACAAACCAACATAAATAATAATCAAAAATAATGATTCAAATGTAAAATACTTACTCCCCCTGCATTGATGACACGTTAATTCCAAAATGAATATATATGAATTGTATCAATCAGACGAGTAAGATAAATAAAGAGAATCGATTTTCGAAATATCGGATTTTGAAAATCCTTATATATATATTAACTCCCCCTGAATCTAACATATCAAACTAGATTCTTGGAAATTGAGTTAAATTTTCATTTGCGCTATTTATTATCATTATCTCTCCCCCTTTGGCATTATCCCAAAAATGGGGGGCATACAACGACAACAACTAGGAAATGGAAAATCCAACATCGGGAGTCGTAGACAATGACGATGGACGTAATTGACACCAAGGGAAAAATGATGAAATCAAATCAAGGTGTGCCAAATTGTCCATTATCAAAAATAAAAAAACGATAATCAAAATCATCAAAAATAATATTTGGTATTTTTTTTATTTATTGAATAATGAAACATACTCTCCAATATTCAATATTTCTTGGTTAAATTTGTGCATGGAAAACAATTCTATACAATTATAGAATTTCAATCTATTTAACCAAGTTTTTCAAACGTCGAGCGACGATTTTACATAGCATGGACATTGAATGAGAATTAATGTGCACGAGGAAGTAAACATCACAACATGAACAACGATGTATATATAGATAGAAACATCAAGAGTACACCCCAAAAAGAGATCGATACAACAAATGCAACATACCCATCAAAAAGAAATACATCATATATCATTGATACAACATCATCATGAGAACATCATCATCAACATCATCAACGTCCAACAACAAAAAATACAACACATCAAAATATCCAACACCGACATCCAGAAAACTCAAAAATACATCAAATCAACCCTCATACTCCATCCTAACCCAAAATACTCTCAAAAAGATATGTCATCCAAAGAGTAGTGGAGAGTCCTCGGAACGAACGAGCACGAGGAAGTGGCTGGATCTGCAGTGTCCATGGGTCCAGTCGACGGAGTGGACTCAGGCTCTGCATGGAGAAGAGGTGTCTCAACAGACGGGATCGTCGGGGCAGGTGTGGAAACGACTGGCTCAACAGCAGGGGTCTCAACAGCATGGGTCTCAACAGCAGCAGGTGAGACAGGAGCAGGCTCGTCAATAGGAACAGCAGGAGTAACAGCAGCCTCAGAAGTCTGGACTACTGCGGCAGAAGTCTCTGGAGCACCGGAAGTGGTGCCAACTCCAGGAGCTGAAGTGGTAGCAGCAGCAGCAGCAGTGGCCTCATCGCCACGGGCTAAGGAAGTGACAAGCTCGTCAATCTCCTCATCGTCCATCTCCTCGGCCTCAGAAACGGAAGGAGGAAGATCAACTCCCGTCATCTGAGCCATACGGCAGACGACCTCCTCAGTACGAGCCAAACACGACTCGTGCCGACGCAGAAGGCGTACGACATCATCCAATGTAGCAGGAGGAGTGGAGGCTGCAGCAGCTGAGGGAGTAGCCTGAGAAGCAGATGCGGTAGACCTCTGCACGTGACGAAGCGCCGCTAGAGATTTCTTAACGGCCGTCGCGTTTAGAGGAGTACCCAAGGGACGCTCATCGTCAGGAGGGAGAGGGACTCGGAAATGACGAAAGACAAGGGTCAGCAGACACGGATATGGAATATGCGCAGATTTATTGGTCTTGCGTATACA
Organism: Scilla litardierei; assembly: GCA_030789695.1. Classification (NCBI taxonomy): domain Eukaryota; kingdom Viridiplantae; phylum Streptophyta; class Magnoliopsida; order Asparagales; family Asparagaceae; genus Scilla; species Scilla litardierei. The sequence continues at coordinate 216,224,278 of CM061133.1, forward strand.
CTCGAAAGAGTCCATCTTATCGAGTATAACGCGAGCCCAATTAATCTCGCAACCCAAGAAAAGAGCGTAGATAAGCTTCAAGAATGGCTGGGATGGAAGTGAAGATGAGTCGTACTTGGGAAGCGAGCACGACTTCAGAATAAGATTCAATACCCATGCATTTGGCTTGAACGACTTTGAAGGAACTCCAATAAAGGCAGGAGGGATCACATGGAAGATGTCAGAAAGAACGGACTGATCCAAGGAAGATATATCGTCGACGGAAATGTCAGAAGGAAGGAGACCGGACGACGAACAACCAAGTATCTCCCCCAAGATTTCTGCCGTGAGAACTATAGGAGTTCCCAAGACAATAGTCTCGATGGAGTGACTCGCGTCGTACTGGCCTCGGACACGATTGGCATAGAACAATTTCACAAGGTGAGGATATGGTTTAGGGTTGGCCTTAAGATCATAGCGGAGATAATCAAGGAGACCACTATAGGAGAGGAGATCAGCTAAGCCAAGGAAATCTGAAAACTGAACGTAGTGCTCCAATAGCATCGGGCAGTGTTCAATACGGTTGTAGGCCGCGAGACACATAGGGTCGTCGCGACACAACGATATGTCAACACCACCCGCTGGCATTGGGCCCTTTCCATTTGGCTGGCGAGTCCTAGGACGAAGTGGAGGAGTGGGTTCCCTATGGCTAGGCTCATCCTCAGGCACAAACTCAGTGTCGGAATCAGGAGGAGTCGAGGGTGAGTGGAGTATGGGCTTTTTGGTCTTAGATTTTTGGGGTTTGACTGTCGCCGTCCTCTGCTTCTTCAGAGGAGGCGAAGACAGAGAAGCTTGGGTTGATTTGGCACGACGCTGAGGCTTAGGTGGATTCCTAGGGTCTGAAGGCTCTATAGACATTGGGGAAGCCCCAGATGAAGCGATAGGGATCCTAGTCTTTGCCATGGTCGTGGCACGACGAGTACAACCAAACGTCGGGAAGATCAAACACCCTAGCACAAACCCTAGAAGCTAACACACAAGCCCTAAGAGAGTAAATAAAAATCCGAAATACACAAGCCCTAGAACACCTAGATGAAGAAATCGAACCCTAGGGAAGGAAATCGACACCTAGGAGGGGAAGATATACCTAGGAGGAGGGGGCGACGGCGGCGGACGGCTGGGATGGCCGGAGATCTGGCCGGAGTCGACGGGAATACGAAGGGGCTCAAGAGGGGTTTAGGGATTTTCGGGCTGGAGTTTTGAAGACAACCGACTAAAGAAGAAAACGATCGGTTAGAAGGGGTATTAGTCGGTCGGGAAAGCAAAAAGACACATTTGCCCTAACCTACTTAGTCGGTCACAGTTCAAGCACTGACCGACTAGATTACGATCTAGTCGGTCGGTCAATGAGCTTGAACCGACTAAGTCGAAACAGAGGCAAACAGGGATTTTTAGGGCTAGAATTAGTCGGTCGTAGTATACTCACTGACCGACTAGTTTTCAATCTAGTCGGTCGGTAAGTGTACTGTGACCGACTAAAGAAAGAAAATGATAAGAGTAAGATAAAAGCTTGATCTAGTCGGTCTGAGTTCACTTGCTGACCGACTAGATGAGCATCTAGTCGGTTGAAAAATGAACTGAAACCGACTAGAAGAGTCCAAAAATTGATAATTGATTTCTCTTCACAACCCACTTGGATGAAACATCTTAACACTCTCATTAGTCATCTAAATTACCCCATAAAACGTCGAAATCTTAAATACGACATTGAAATACGAATTCGAGCATAAATTCAAACATATCACATAAAATCCCAAAAATTCAATAAATCTAGCATGAACGAAATATCGCGAAATATAATAGCATGCAAGATAATTGAATGAAATATGAATCCTATATCTCGGATTCACCCATAATCCCCAATTCTCGACGCAACCGCACAAAGGAGTCCTCCTTTAGGGGTTTCGTGAAAATATCGGCGATTTGCTTTTGGGTTTCAACGTACACTAATATGATGTCCTTTTTAGCAACATGATCATCTAAAAAGTGGTGTCGGACATCTATGTGTTTTGATCGGGAATGGTGCACCGGATTCTTTGAAAGACAGATATCACTTTGGTTATCCACCATGATAGGGCTAGTATCACAGTGAATACCAAAATCCTTCAAAGTGTGTCTCATCCAAAGAACCTGGGCACAAGCGGCACCGACGGCAATATATTCTGCCTCGGTGGTTGAAAGTGATACGGAATTTTGCTTCTTGGAAAACCAAGAGACAAGAGAATTTCCTAGAAAATGGCACGTGCCACTAGTACTTTTCCTGTCGGATTTGCATCCCGCATAATCGGCATCACTATATGAGACTAACTCATACGTGCTAGATTTTGGATAAAGTAATCCAAAATCAAGTGTATAACTTAGATAATGGAAAATACGTTTTACCGCTACTAAGTGAGACTCCTTAGGTTGAGACTGATAACGAGCACATATGCATACGTCAAACATAATATCGGGCCTACTTGCGGTAAGATAAAGTAAACTACCTATCATACCTCGATATAGACGAATGTCTACATCCTTACCGCCCGTATCCTTGTCAAGATGCGTAGTCGTGCTCATTGGAGTCTTTTTCCCGGAAGCACTTTCCATTCCAAATCGCTTAAGCAACTCCACCGTATACTTCGTTTGGTGGATGAAGATTGCATCATTCAATTGGCGAATTTGGAGACCTAAGAAATATTTGAGTTCGCCCATGTGGCTCATCTCAAATTGGTCCTTCATAACATTAGAAAACTCTTCGCAAAGAGTGAAGTTAGTAGCACCGAAAATGATATCATCAACATAAATTTGAACTAATAAAATATCATTATTCATTATTCGCATGCTTAACAAAAAGTGTAGAATCGGCTTCGCCCATTTTAAAATTCAAATCCAAAAGAAAATTCTTTAGGCGATCATACCAAGCTCGAGGAGCTTGTCTCAAACCATAAAGCGCTTTCTTTAGTTTAAAAACATGATTTGGAAATTTTTCATTTATGAAGCCCGGAGGTTGAGAAACGTAAACTTCCTCAACAACATCTCCGTTTAAAAATGCACTTTTAACATCCATTTGAAATAACTTAAAATTTTTATGGCATGCATAAGACAATAAAAGTCTAATTGATTCTAATCTAGCTACCGGAAAGAAGGATTCTTCGAAATCGATACCTTCCTCTTGGCGATAGCCTTGAGCAACTAACCGAGCTTTGTTCCGGACGACGACTTGATTTTCGTCGGTTTTGTTCTTAAAGATCCACTTTGTCCCTATGACGGTGTGGTTCTTTGATGGCAAAGGAACAAGCTCCCATACCTCATTCCTCTCGAATTGAATGAGTTCCTCCTCCATGGCAAGGATCCAAGCACTATCTTCGCAAGCTTCAACTATATTCTTTGGCTCTATCGATGAGGCAAAGGCACAATTGGGGAAGTGGTGGACTTGAGATCTCGTCTTGACACTATCATTAATATTGCCAATGACTTGCTCATGGGGATGGTCGCGAACGGTATGAAGCCGCTTGGGAATACCTTGATCACTAGGCACATTCTCAACAACTTCATTAGTCAGGTTAGTCTCAATAGAATCAATTGAATCAATAGACTTAGAATTTTCAAACGAATCACATAAAACATCCATAGAATCATTATCATTTGAAATTCTAGAAGTAGTAAAATTCTCATTAAAAGAGACATGAAGTGATTCCTCGATCGTAGAGGATCTTTTGTTGTATATCCGGTAGGCTTTGCTACGTGAGGAATACCCAACAAATATCCCCTCATCCGATCTCGGATCAAACTTGTCCAAATTATCATATGTGTTTTTAATAAAACATTTTGCGCCGAAAACACGAAAATGTTTAACTTGAGGCAATCTACCAAACAACAATTCATAGCAAGTTTGTTTGGTGCCGGGCCTCAAAAGTATTCTATTAAACACATAACAAGCGGTGTGTACCGCTTCCGCCCAAAATTGATAACCAAGTTGACTATCTTCGAGCATAGTGCGAGCACACTCCACAAGCGTTCTATTCTTCCTCTCAACAACACCATTTTGAGGAGGTGCGCGAGGGAAAGAAAACGTGTGAGTAATTCCAAGATCATCACAAAAATTTGAGAAAGACTCATTCTCAAATTCACCCCCATGATCACTACGAATAGTGACAATGGTGGTTCCGATGAGATTTTGTACTTTCTTCACAAATATTGTGAAGTTTTCAAAAGCTTCATTTTTATTACATAAGAAAAATACCCATGTAAATCTTGAATAATCATCAACGATGACTAGTCCATATCTTGCATTTCCTAAGGAAGCAACTCTAGTTGGCCCAAATAAATCTAGATGTAATAGCTCTAGTGGACGTTTCGTAGAAATGCTTTTCTTAGGTTTAAATGAAGATTTGGAAGCTTGCCACGTTGACAAGAATCACAAAAACTTTTCTTTTCAAAAACGAGCTTCGGAAAACCTTTAATGGAATTTAATTTCGAAAGCTTATAAAGTGTTCCAAAGTTCACATGTCCAAAGCGTCGATGCCATAAGTGTTGTTCACTTGTGTTGGCAACGAGACATTGTTCATAAGACTTAGGAAGATCCAAAATATAAATATCTTTATGGCGTGTACCGGAAAATAATAATTTATTATTATCATTTGAAATATGACACAATCCTTTCGCAAAGCTAACTGTGTAACCTTTGTCACAAAGTTGGCTTATTGAAATAAGATTATGATTTAAACCATTAACTAGATAGACATCACTAATTAAGGGTTTAGAAGGGTTACCCACTTTACCAACGCCGACGATGGTTCCGCTCTCGTTGCCTCCAAATACGACGCGATTTCCATTTGCAATGGGAACCACTCCAGAGAGCAATTGAGCGTCACCCGTCATGTGTTTTGAACACCCGCTATCGAGTATCCAATTCCCTTTGGAGCTAAATTTAAATTTGTTGCTCCTCTTCTTTTTCTTTTCCTTGAGTACCTAAAGATAGAAACTTTCATATCATGGTACCCAAGGTCATTGGGTCCTCAAAAGTTAGACCTTTGGAAGCCAAGTCCAATTGGACTTTGACTTCCCCACATAATTTCTACTATGCACAACATCCGAAAAATAAGCATTCATATATACTTGTTTTTTATCCATGCTTGTGTCCTTTGGGCTCCAAATAGTGAAAATCTTGGGAGCCCTCATCCTATTGGGTGCATGCATGCGACGTTGATTTCTACGTGATGCATGTTGTGGATAGGCATAAGGAACATGATGGAATGGTGCACGACGAGAATTATGCATATGATGAGGTGGGTGAACATATGCATGTGTGGGAACACGTGCGTGAGGGTGTCTCACATGGTGTGCACGTGCCCGTGAACGTGTAGCATAGAAATCATCATATGTGTGAGACGGTGGAGTAGGACGTGTGTTCCTACGTGGCATGGTATTTGTGTACATATAAGCATGCCCCTTCTTTGGAGGTCCACCCAAAGTGGGTTTCTTTCCAAAAGAGGGTGTGGACGAGGTGGAAGCACCATTAGTAGATAAACTACCAATAGAGTGTTTGCTACCACTCGTAGAGTCACCGGAAGTTGGCCTAACAAAAGTAGTGGCCGCTTTGGATGGACATCCCATCGTATACCCCAAACCAATGTGGTGATTGGCCGGAAGTAAGTCACTTAGGATTTTATCCAAATGGTCCTTACCCTTATTGAATCTATTGATTCGGCCTAATGTGTTCTCATATTTCTCTTTGAGAGAACGCATAGAAGTATCTAATGTGGATACTTGCGATGTGAGCACATAAACACGAGATTTAAGATTCTCGTTCTCAATACTCAAAGTCGAGTTTTGAGAAGTTAAATCCGCTATCCTATGTTCTTCCGGATCATCAATGCTAACATGTTCAAGTTTAGATTTGAGATTAACAATCTCATTTCTTAACTCTTCAACAACGGTGTCGTTGTTGGTGATGATAGTCTTAGGCGAGGTTTGAATGCTAGCTAGGTCATCTTTTACTTTAGTATATCTATTTACTAATTTAGTGTATTTAGACCATAAATGAGAGTTAGCATCCCTAAGATCATCCATAGTTACCTCATCGCCTTCGTCGTCGCTATCATCGGAGGAGGAAGATCCTTGATCATGCTCCTCTCTTGCCATGAAGCACATGTGCGCTTGCTCCACTTTCTCATCATCCGACTCTCCGCTTGAGGAATCCTCGGAGTCGGTGAATGTTGCACCGACAAGTCCCTTTTTGTACCCCTTTTTGTACTTCTTTGACTTGTCGAACTTCGGCGCCTTCCACTTCTCCTTTTGCTTGTTTTGAGGACAATCCGCTTTGATGTGTCCTGCCTTATTGCATTTAAAGCACAAAGGTGGAGAGGCGTTAGTAGAAGGAAATTTAGATTTTTGTTTGAAGTTACCCTTTCGGAAGAAGCGATTGAACTTCTTTGCCATGAGTGCAATGGATTCCATGTCCATTTCTTCTTCCGAGTCCTCATCATTGGTAGAGGTGGATGAAGCCGCCTTGAATGCAATCGCCTTTTTCTTAGGCGCGTCTTGGTTCAAATAGGACTTCATCTTTTCTTGTAACTTCACCTTGCAATCCTTGCGTACCTCGTATGACATTAAAGTACCCATCAATTGAACTACGGTATATTTATTCATGTCATTACCTTCCTCGATGGCGAAGGTACGTTTTTCCCAAGAAGAGGGAAGTCCTTCAATAAGCTTTGAGCACTTTTCCTTTTGAGTGTAGGACTTGCCGAGGGCCTCTAACTCGTTTATTATGTCAACGAAACGAGCGTAATATTCTTTCATCTTCTCGCCCTGTTGCATATGAAACATTTCGTAATCTTTGTTTACGACTACGAGTTTAGAGTCTCTTACCCTACTCGTCCCTTCATGAAGAATGAGGAGGGAGTTCCAAATTTGATATGCACTCTTACATGTGCATATCTTATTGAAGTCCTCGGGCTCCAAAGCGCATTGCAAGGCGTTCATTGACTTGGCATTGCTTACCTCCGCGGCGATCTCCGCGGTAGTCCATTTCTCAAAGTCTTCTTCTTCGGGCTCTATGTATTCCTTCATTGTGGTCCTCCATAAGGATGCACTCCGGAGGGAGGTTTCCATCCGGCATTTCCAGTACCCGTAGTTGGTACCGTTGAAGAATGGAGGCCTCGTAGAGGAATGTCCTTCCATCACCGAAGATGCTCCTTCACGGTTCCTGAAGGTGTCATAGTTGGAAGGTGGACGCACGGTCTTGTTGTCGTTGGCAGACATAGCTAAGTATCTGGCTCTGATACCAAATGTAATGCCCTACAAGCTACTGCACAAGTACTAGAGGGGGGGTGAATAGTTCTTTAAAATAATAAGGAGTATAATTCCAAATTAAATTGCAAACAACTACCAAATCAATTTGCGGAACCTTAAATTGAATGACAACAACAAAATTAACAATGCAAACAAATGATGTTAATGGGTTCGGATCCACCCAAGTCTCCCCGACTTGTTCCCGGTGATCCTACGTCCCAACCACCCGGATCCCCTCCGGATACTTGAGTTAGAAACCCTAACTCAAGATTTCCACTATGAATATCTTGTGAAAAACCTTCACAAGATCAAATCATACAACAACGGCAATAGTGAATCCCACAACCCGGGATCACAACCTTCTCTCACAACCGAGAGAATCAACAAGCAATATAAAAGAGTTTATATTGAAATAAGCAAACTTACCACAAAATCCTATACCTTGAGTTTTTCTTACCCAAAAGGTGAAATGAAGGATTTGAGGAAGATGAAGTCACCAAGTCCTAGCACCAAAGGAATGACCAGCAATAGGTGCCTAGGAGAGATTTGGAGACTTGGATCAAGCTATAGCTTGAAGAGCTCACCAAGAACAAGCTTCTCTCAAAAGGGATTCTAGATCTAGAATAGTGAGAGAATGGGTTTCTTGTGAGGAAGAGAGCTTTAGATTTGAGTGAGAATGGCTATCTCTTTTGATCTCAATGAATCTCTGAATGGAAGCTCTAACCTAGATAGAAATGACCTAGGTTCGTATTTATAGGGTTCAATAAAAACAAGTTAGGTCATTCTCCAACGGATAGAAATCTGGGAGAATTAGTCGGTCAAAGAACAATCACTGACCGACTAGTTCATCAACTAGTCGGTCAGTCAAACAGCATGGACCGACTAAGAGAGGAACTGAGAAGAAAGAGAATTTCAGACCTAGAAATCTAGTCGATCCAAGAAGACTTTCTGACCGACTAGTTTCACAACTAGTCGGTCAGTCAATGAACGTAGACCGACTAAGAGGCAAAATGAAATAGTCTGAATACAAGTTGACTTAGTCGGTCCAAGAACAAAAGTTGACCGACTAGATTGTCAACTAGTCGGTCACCAAACGTTCTTAGACCGACTAACGATAAACAGTAGCTTAGGAGAAATTTAGTATGAACAGTAAGTCACAACTAGTCGGTCAAAGAAGCATCACTGACCGACTAGTTCACAAACTAGTCGGTCGGTGAGTCAACGTAGACCGACTAACTGTAAACAGTAAAGTCCAAGAAATTAAGGAATCAAACTAGTCGGTCCAAGAAGAGTTTCTGACCGACTAGATCACCATCTAGTCGGTCAGTACTTGTTCTTGTACCAACTAACATGCACAAACAAGTCCGAATCAAAGCGCGACGCTTCGAGGAAGTTAGAATGAACTTGTACTAAGATCCTAGAGCTACGATATGAGCGTTATGAAGTTAGAATCGTAAGATATACTCAAGGCTTAACATTCTATATATCGAAGCTAAAAAGACTATAAATAAAACCTTAATAAACGGTCTTCGAGAGCTTCGATTGATTCTTCATAACTTCCAAAACGGCGCAAGAGCTTCAACGAAACTTTAGGCATGAATACGAGTTTTGTGAAGTGTTGAGATGTCGCTTTGAATGTTCTCGTGAATTTGGCGACGAACTCCAATACTGCGCTCACAAATTGTTAGTTCATGGATTATTTATGTTTGCTCATCATCAAAACCAAATCCGGGGAGTCCAATATTCAACACACAGGTCCTTTGGGTCCTCAACCGTTAAGTATTCGGCCTTTAAGGTCCGATCTATATGTTTCCTGATGTAGATTATGGCTTTCGCCTTATCTACATCGGATACAGTGGTTGAAGTGCAGCTGCTGGATGTAGCAGAAGCATCGGCCGCTGCTGGGGCCGAGGAAGGAGCCAAAATGGACCCAAGGAGGGCCATCGAACGCAAGTGGAACTTCAGGTCCACTCGCCAACTCAGGTAATTCTTCCCTGCAGAGTCAAGGACTTCGAAATCGACGCGTGCCAATTTTGCCATTTTATCTATGCAATTTAAAATAAGCATGAATTAATTAAAATTGAAATTCACGCATAACAAATAAAGTAAGCAGAATGTGGGGATCAGCCAGATACCCAAAAATGTAAAAAGTCCAAAGTCCGAATATACAGTCCATAAAGAAAAGAAAAAATACAACTTGGAAACCCAGAATGGGTCCCTATATTTTCAAATTTACGACGCCGTCTTCATTTTGTCGGTACACCGGTCTTTGGTAAAAATACATATAATCCTCACTTACAAATTCTCTCAAAAAAAAAATAAAATTGCAAGGAATTTAAAAGGGGTATCAAATTGGCCGATCCCAAAAATCACATTTTAGCTTACATAAACATCCACGCAGTTTATAAATGCTACATGCACAAAATAAACAACCACACATGTATATAACACATGCATATAGAATATGGAAAAATAGACTATAAAATATAATAATCTCTCGGACCACGGGGAGACGTCATACACCGTTAGGTTAGTTTACTAACGGCAGAGCGGTCGCAGGATCCTTAAGATAATTATATTTTGAAAAAAATCCTAATATTCCATAATTTAATAATAATGCAATAGTGTTATTATTTTAGCAATATGAAAGACTGGACGACATGCCCACGACAATGAATTAAAATAAATTAATAGTTTGAATTGGGCTGCAGGCCCATAAAAATTAATCTGTGTAATATTTCATTTATATTTGGGCTGCAGGCCCATTTGCCAAAAATCAACAAAATATTGCAATAAAATCTACTAGGCTTCTGGCCATAAGAAGTCAAATTTAAAGAATTTTTAACATTTGGGCTGCAGGCCAATTGTTGAAATTTTAATTAACACTTTAAAGATTGCAATAATAATTACTGGGCTTCAGGCCCGTATTTGGTAGGCAAAATATATTAAGTACACAAAATTTACTGGGCTTTTGTCTCATAGAATGTATATGTATTTGTGACAGATGGGCTTCAGGCCCAACATAAAAGCTAAAGATTATATTATAATATAAACAGATTTAGCCTTTAAACCCAATTTTGGGTTGTGGAATGCCAAAAGCCCCCAAAACCTAAGGCTGACCCCTCAACTCCAAAAATATCCCAGCCCCCATCAACCCCTTCTCCCCTCTGTTTCTGTGATCGGCAAGCTGCCGAAAGAAACCCCCCCCCCCCCCCCCCCCCCCCCCCCCGGCCACCCTCCGTGGGGGCGCTGTAAAGAAATCCCCCCCGTCTGGGGGGATCGTCGCTGGTGGAGGGCCCCCCCGACCTGGGGGGCGGCCGACAGAAACCCCCCCGCCTGGGGGGGCGATGACGAGAAGCCAACCCCCGTCGGGGGGAGGGGCGCTGGAAAGATACCCCCCCCCCCCCCCCCCCCGCCTAGGGGGATCGACGCCAGAGGATGGATAGAGATCCCCCCGCCTGGGGGGGATCGACGCCAGAGGCCCCTTGACTTGGGGGTTGGGGGGGGGCGACGAGAAGCCCACCCTGCCTGGGGGGGAACAGGGCCGGAGGAGGCCTGTCACGCCCTGCTTCCGTAAAATGGAGGCGAGACATGAAAAGGTCTGCACGAGAGTGGAGCTGTGAAGCCCCAAACCCGATAAGCGTCAATAAAACATAAGCAGGTCCCTATAACCACAAACGGAACAAAAATAATAACACAAGGAGAGACAGAAATCAAATCTCAAATCTCAGAATTGGTCCAACATTAAAAGTAAGTTCAACATCCAGAAAAGCCACCCGGCTAAAAGAAAGAGTCTAAAGGCCCAGAACAAGGCCAACAAGGACAAACATAACAAAGTATTGGTGCCACGCACCGACAACTAAACAGTCTAATCAACAACACAAACAGTCTCTACGACTGATCGCCCGTGTCCACGAAGTCCTCGTCAAACACAGGCTCGGGCTCGGCGTCCGCAAACACCTCGTCCTCAACAATGAACTCAGGCTCAGGATCTAACATGTGTCACCCAAAAGAGTAAAGGGGCACATGTCAGCAAGTCTAAAAGACTTGGGCAAGGAAACTGAAAGTAAGGTAAACTAACAACCTAGCAGTTATAGTATGATGCATGACATGGCAAGTATAGTATGGAAGTGAGAAGTAAAGGGAAGTACAAGTAGCAAGTAGCAAGTATGTCATGGATAACAAGTTTTACAAGTAAAACATAGACAAATACAAGTCAAGTGGTTCACGTCAAGGGATCACGTCAAGTAAACACGTCAAGTAAACAAGTTGTGCACAGAGATTTCGTCTGCTGGCTAGAGTGGCTGATCGGGCCAACTCGTAAGCTCAGGTGACCGCTTATCCCTACCCCTCCACGTGTATCGAGCCAGGGCATTACCCCGAACACGGAATGCTCGCTTCTGGATCACGAGCCAGGAAGTGTATTTAACATGTACGGCGTAGGGTTAGGCCTGCAACGCAGGTGCCTAGCCGGAAACAAGTAGATCGGGCATTGGCTATCAACCAACTCACGTGGCCCGCTTCTGGAACACGAGCCAGGAAACACAAGTATTGTATCGTGTGCTACGAATACGACATTCAACATGGATAGCATGGATGACAATTAATTCGCGTACCGTTAATTAAAATTAAACATGACATGGTAGTTATGCAACGTGATAAATGACGGATCTAGCTTCGTTGTCAAGCTAGTTCCTGAAATTGCGCCTAGGCGAGTATCATTTTGTCACCTAGTCTCTTTTACGCCTACAACAAGCAAATGGCCTAAGACATGGCCCAAAACCCTAAGTGGCAAGTTTCACTTGCCTAGCTCCGAGGATGACGATCACGTAGGTTCGTCTCACGGACGCTAATCTACGGGGAAGAGGTCGCTGCCATGGCAAAACAACATTAGAACAACATCCAACCTAGTTTTATTAGGGTTTTACAAAAACACAAATGGGTTATGAGAATATCATAGAATCGAGTTATTACCGAATCGTTAGCGGAAGAACGATGCCGAGCAAGCACGGCGACGGGAGAAACGATCCGGGGAACCTACGGTTCAGATCTGGAAATGTGGAGAAAATCTGGAGAAATGGGGTTTTGGGGATTTTTGGGGTTTTGGGGATTTTTGGGGTTTTTCGGCGACATAGAGGAGGAGGCCGGCCAAAATGGAGAGGGGGAGAGGCTCTTGATGAAGGAGGAGGGCTAGGGTTATGTGGATGATGATTTGGGGAAGAAAGAGGCTCAGGAGAAATGAAAGAAGAAAATAAAAACGTTTGGGGGGTTTAAATAGGAAGAGCTGGCGGCTTCCCAGAAATTAGGGTTTCGACACTGATTAGTCGGTCAAAGAAGGTTGGCTGACCGACTAGTTTGAGAACTAGTCGGTCGGCCGGCTAACTGTGACCGACTAAATCCAAACAGCGAAAGTAGGGAAAAATCTGGGTAAAGAATTAGTCGGTCTGTGAAGGCCCGTCGACCGACTAGTTTGCAACCTAGTCGGTCGATGAGTGTTCATGGACCGACTAACGATAAACAGTAACTTAGGTGAAATTTACTGACAGAAACTAGTCGGTCTGAGAGCAAGTTCTGACCGACTAGTTGCGCATCTAGTCGGTCGATGGTTGTTCTTAGACCGACTAAAAGTAAACAGTAACTCCTGATTAATTAACAAAGCCCACTAGTCGGTCCATGAAGGTTTGCCGACCGACTAAATCGTCATCTAGTCGGTCGGTTCCCCTTCTTGTACCGGCTAACGTGCACAGAAAGTTCCGAAATGGAGCGCGAAGCTCCGGGATCGATTCCTAAGACTCCTAGGCTTGATCTAACAATAAGATATGACCGATATGGAGCCCGTCACGAATGACTTACTCCGAAATCGACGATCAACGGAAGAAGCTAGGAAAACACGACGAAACGATCGAAAGTGAAAGCTACGGAGACGAAAACCACGCATAAGGAGAAAATCCACCAAAACATATATATAATATAAATAATCCAGATACATGAAAACCAGTCGTTACATCCTCCCCAACTTAAGAAAAATTCCGTCCTCGGAATTTCCCAACACTTACGTGTCCGGGAACAAAAGTGGGAAACGCTCTCGCATCTCATCCTCATTCTCCCAAGTAGACTCTCCAGGCGAGCCGTGTTGCCACATCACCCTCACAAGATTGACAACCTTGTTCCGAAGTGACTTCTGATGCCTGTCTAGAATCTGCACTGGCTGCTGGTCATACGTCATATCGGGGCGAACGGTAATCTCCGAGAAATCCACAGCATGAGATGGATCGCTAATGTATCGACGAAGCTGCGACACATGGAAAACATTGTGAACTCCCTCCAAAGATGGCGGCAAGGCTAAGCGGTAGGCTACCTCGCCAACTCTCTCCAGAATGTCAAACGGTCCAATGTATCGCGGGCTCAACTTCCCTCGCTTCCCAAAGTGAATCACACCACAATTCGGGGAAATCTTCAAGAACACATGGTCGCCTAGCTGAAACTCCAAAGGACGGCGCTTAGCATCCGCCCAATGCTTAAAACGGTCCTGAGCAATCCTCAACCTCTCCCGAATGTTCCTGACAACATCCACGGCCTCCACAATCATCGCATGTCCCAACAGCTCCTAATCTCCAACGTCATCCCAACTCAATGGCGATCGACATTTCCTCCCATACAGCGCGGCAAAAGGCGCCATGCCAATACTCGCCTGGAAGCTGTTGTTGTAGGAAAACTCTACAAGATGTAGATGGTCCTCCCACGAACCCTTGAAATCCAACATGCACGCCCTCAGCATGTCCTCCAAGATCTGAATCGTCCTCTCGGACTGGCCATCCGTCTGCGGATGGTACGCCGTGCTGAAACTTAGACGCGTACCCAAACTCTTCTGCAAACTCTGCCAGAACTGAGATGTGAACCTCGTGTCTCTGTCCGACACGATACTCACAGGGACTCCGTGAAGTCGTATGATCTCCTGCACGATTCACGTTACATCACTATCTAAACTAGGAAAAGGAAATAAAATGGAGAACAAAAGAATTTACCTCCATATATCTCTTCGCTAGCGCCTCAGTGGACTGTCCCACTCGGAATGGAATAAAGTGCGCGGATTTGGTCAATCGATCTACGATCACCCAAATCGCGTCATTCTGCTTCGGACTCCGAGGTAGTCCAGTCACGAAATCCATAGTGATGTGTTGCCACTTCCACTCCGGAATCGGAATCGGTTGTAGCAACCCGGTCGTACGCTGATGCTCCGCCTTTACCTGCTGGCAAACCAAGCACTTGGATACACTCCGAGCCACAATCCTCTTCATTCCATGCCACCAATAGTTCAGATGAAGATCCTTGTACATCTTGGTCCCACCAGGATGCACAGAATACGACGAACTATGTGCCTCCACCATCAACTCCTCTCTAATATCCCCAGCTGGCACACACAACCTAGCTCCAAACCTCAGCGAGCCATCCTCATGAATCAAAAAGTCAGTCCGCAGACCGGCTTCCACCTGCTCCCGAATCTTCACCAGCTTCGGATCCTCAGCCTGACCAGCCTTGATCCGATCCACGATCGTTGACTGAATCTGCATACTCATCAATGAAGAAGCCTCCCCAGGAAGAACAACCTCAACACCAGACTCGCAAAAATCCTGCTGCAATCTCCACTGCGAGGTCAACATCATCACCACCGGAAGCCTACTCAGCGCATCAGGAACCACATTCACCTTGCCAGGGTGATACTGCAAATCAATCTCATAATCCGCCATGAGCTCCAACCATCGACGCTGTCGCATGTTGAGCTCATTCTGAGTGAAAATATACTTCAAGCTTTTGTGATCGGTGAAGATCTTCACTTTCTCACTCAGCAGGAAGTGCCTCTAAATCTTAAGTGCAAACACAACAGCAGCCAACTCTAAATCATGCGTCGGGTAATTCTTCTCATGAACCTTGAGCTGACGAGATGCATACGCCACAACATGCCCGTGCTGATGCAAAACACAACCGAGACCCTTTCCAGAAGCATCGCAAAAGATCTCAAATCCACCGCTGCGATCAGGCACAACAAGAATATGGGCAGTCGTCAATCTCTCCCTCAGAACACCAAAGGCATTCTCACAATCACCCGACCAAACAAAAGGTACATCCTTCCGCGTCAATCTGGTCATCGGCTCGGCAATACGGGAAAAGTCCTTAATGAAGCGTCGATAGTAACCAGCAAGTCCAAAGAAACTCCGGATCTCAGACGCTGACTGCGGAACAGGCCACTCTCTGATGGCCCTGATCTTCTCGGGATCCACTGAAATACCATCTCCAGTCACCACATGCCCGAGAAAAGCAACTCTGTCCAGCCAAAACTCGCACTTCGAAAACTTAGCATACAACCGATGCTTCCTCAAAATCTCCAACACTGTCCTCAAGTGCGATGCATGCTCCTCCTCCGACTTTGAATAGATCAGAATATCGTCAATAAAGATAACGACAAACTTATCTAAAAAGTCGTAGAAAATCAGATTCATCGGATTCATGAAAACTGCGGGTGCATTGGTTACACCGAAAGGCATAACCACAAACTCGTAGTGTCCATACTTCGTCCTGAACGCTGTCTTCAGAACATCATCCTTCTTCACCTTCAACTGATGGTAACCACTCCTCAAATCCAATTTAGAAAACACCCTCGAACCTCCAAGCTGATCAAAAATATCATCGATGCGAGGCAACGGGCATTTATTCTTGATGGTCACCGCATTCAACTCCCGATAGTCCACGCACATGCGACGCGAACCATCCTTCTTCTTTACCAGCAGCACCGGTGCTCCCCACGGAGACACACTAGGATTGATATAACCCTTCTGCAAAAGCTCATCCAGATGCTTCCGCAACTCCTCCAACTCAGCGGGTGCCATACGATATGGCACCTTCGAAATCGGCTGCGCTCCCAGAATAAGATCAATAGAAAATTCTAGAGCTCGATCAGGTGGCAGACCAGACATCTCCTCGGGGAAGACGTCATCAAAGTCTCGCACCACAGCTGGCCTCTCCAGCTCCATCTGCATAGTCACAATCTCCACCGGCCTGGCCCGAAATCTGACAGGACCAAGCGAACTACTACCCCGGCTGAACTCAAACACTGGATGTCCGGGAATCTCGAACACCACCTTCTTCCTCCGACAGTCGATCGTAGCATAGAAGCTCGCAAGCCAATCCATCACAAGGACCGCATCATAGTTGATTATGTCGTGGACAATGAAATCAGCGTAAAGCTCATGTCCACAAACCACCAACGGGCAAGAATTGCAACCACGATGCACCGAGACCACGCCATTTCCTGTGACAATATTCCAACTCTTGGAAAGAGGGGACGTCGACAAGGAACGCTTATCCACGAAGCTCCGAGAAATAATGCACATCGACACACCTGAGTCAAAGAGGACTCGTGCAGGAAATGTGCACACCAAAATCACACCTACAAACAGTCTAACAATCAAGCCCTAGTCTAGCAAACAATCATGTCCAAGCAAATAACATAATCCAACAATCAAAACTAGCTAGGAAAGTAACAGCTAGATTGAGGATTACCTGCGATAACCTCATCCACAGCCTCGCTCTCCACAGCAGTCATCAGAAAAGCCTGCCTCCTCGGCGGAAAAGCCTGCTGAAAAGCCTGTCTCTGTGGAACAAGAGCTGCTCCACATCCAGCAGGAACAGACGCTCTCTGCTGCAACGGCTGTGCTGCAACAGGTGCCCTCCAAGGCTGCTTCAACCTCGGACAATCCTTCATGGTATGGGTAGGATCTCCACAGACAACACACTGGCCCAGGAATCTCCTACACTGATCCTTGATATGCCCGATCTTGCCGCAGAAATGGCAAGTCTTCTGAATAGGCCCTCCTGGCCTCTTGAACTGAGCTGGCTGATTAGGCTTGAAACCAGGCCTAACCGCCGCCCTGGCCTGCTCCATAGGCCTCTTCCCGGTACCAGAAACATGTCCCCTCCTCTGGCTCAGGTTCAGCTCCTGCCTCCTCGCAGCGACCAAAACCTTCTGATAAGAGTCCAGATCAGAGGAAGACATAAAACTCTGAAGCTACAAAGCAAGTCCCTGCAGGAACCTCTGAGCACTCTCATCAGCATCCTACACCATCTTCGGTGCGAACCGACTCAGCCTAGTGAACTCTTGGTGGTACAGGTCCACCGTCAAGCTCCCTTGCTTCAGATCAATAAAGCGTTGCAACATCTCCTTCCTAACAGCCTTCGGAAAGAACTCCTCATCAAACCTGGACTTAAAGGTAGCCCAAGCTATCGGCTCCACCAGCATCTTCTCTTCCGCATCCCACCAGTTCCGAGTATTATCCTTGAGTTGCCTCTTCGCCAGATCAACCCATCCAGCCGGGGTGATCTTGGCCATCTTCAAGTTATCCTCAATGTTCCAAATCCACTCATCGGCAGCCAGAGGACCCTCAGACCCATCAAAATATGCGGGACCCAGCTCCCGAAATTGCTTCGCTCCCGGCTCGGAGCGAGGGGCATCCTGGATTGCCCGACCAGCTCGAACAACTGGAGCATTCTGGACTTGCAGGAGCACGCCCTGCTGCACCTGCATCATCTGAAGCATCATCTGTATCATCTCCCCATTGGTGGGTTCCCGCTCAGGCTCCTCGTCATGAGGGGGCGCACCACTACCACCACCACGGGTGAATCGCCTTCCTGCCATCTATTGACACAGACGAAACAATTTAGACTCATAGCTTATGACTCGGAAGTCAAACTTAGTTTATTGGACATTCTAATATTATTATCGTCATTCCGATAATCGCAGTTACAGAAGGGATCTGCATGGGCCACCAACAAAACCTGTCACGCTCCGCTTCCCTAAAATGGAGGCGAGACGTGAAAAGGTCCGCACGAGAGTGGAGCTGTGAAGCCCCAAACCCGATAAGCGTCAATAAAACATAAGCAGGTCCCTGTAACCACAAACGAAACAACAATAATAACACAAGGAGAGACAGAAATAAAATCTCAAATCTCAAAATTGGTCCAACATTAAAAGTAAGTTCAACATCCAGAAAGGCCACCAGGCTAAAAGAAAGAGTCTAAAGGCCCAGAACAAGGCCAACAAGGACAAACATAACAAAGTATTGGTGCCACGCACCGACAACTAAACAGTCTAATCAACAACACAAACAGTCTCTACGACTGATCGCCCGTGTCCACGAAGTCCTCGTCAAACACAGGCTCGGGCTCAGCGTCTGCAAACACCTCGTCCTCAACAATGAACTCAGGCTCAGGATCTAACATGTGTCACCCAAAAGAGTAAAGGGGCACATGTCAGCAAGTCTAAAGGACTTGGGCAAGGAAACTGAAAGTAAGGTAAACTAACAACCTAGCAGTTATAGTATGATGCATGACATGGCAAGTATAGTATGGAAGTGACAAGTAAAGGGAAGTACAAGTAACAAGTAGCAAGTATGTCATGGATAACAAGTTTTACAAGTAAAACACGGAGAAGTACAAGTCAAGTGGTTCACGTCAAGGGATCACGTCAAGTAAACACGTCAAGTAAACAAGTTGTGCACAGAGATTTCGTCTGCTGGCTAGAGTGGCTGATCGGGCCAACTCGTAAGCTCAGGTGACCGCTTATCCCTACCCCTCCACGTGTATCGAGCCAGGGCATTACCCCGAACACGAAATGCTCGCTTCTGGATCACGAGCCAGGAAGTGTATTTAACACGTATGGCGTAGGGTTATGCCTGCAACGCAGGTGCCTAGCCGGAAACAAGTAGATCGGGCATTGGCTATCAACCAACTCACGTGGCCCGCTTCTGGAACACGAGCCAGGAAACACAAGTATTGTAGCGTGTGCTACGAATACGACATTCAACATGGATAGCATGGATGACAATTAATTCGCGTACCGTTAATTAAAATTAAACATGACATGGTAGTTATGCAACGTGATAAATGACTGATCTAGTTTCGTTGTCAAGCTAGTTCCTGAAATTGCGCCTAGGCGAGTATCATTTCGTCGACTAGTCTCTTTTACGCCTACAACAAGCAAATGGCCTAAGACATGGCCCAAAACCCTAAGTGGCAAGTTTCACTTGCCTAGCTCCGAGGATGACGATCACGTAGGTTCGTCTCACGGACGCTAATCTACGGGGAAGAGGTTGTTGCCATGGCAAAACAACATTAGAACAACATCCAACCTAGTTTTATTAGGGTTTTACAAAAACACAAATGGGTTATGAGAATATCATAGAATTGAGTTATTACCGAATCGTTAGCGGAAGAACGATGCCGAGCAAGCACGGCGATGGGAGAAACGATCCGGGGAACCTACGGTTCAGATCTGGAAATGGGGAGAAAATATGGAGAAATGGGGTTTTGGGGATTTTTGGGGGTTTGGGGATTTTTGGGGTTTTCCGACGACCTAGAGGAGGTGGCCGGCCAAAATGGAGAGGGGGAGAGGCTCTTGATGAAGGATGAGGGCTAGGGTTATGTGGATGATGATTTGGGGAAGAAAGAGGCTCAGGAGAAATGAAAGAAGAAAATAAAAACGTTTGGGGGGTTTAAATAGGAAGAGCTGGCGGCTGCCCAGAAATTAGGGTTTCGACACTGATTAGTCGATCAAAGAAGGTTGGCTGACCGACTAGTTTGAGAACTAGTCAGTCGGCCGGCTAACTGTGACCGACTAAATCCAAATAGCGAAAGTAGGGAAAAATCTGGGTAAAGAATTAGTCGGTCTGTGAAGGCCCGTCGACCGACTAGTTTGCAACCTAGTCGGTCGATGAGTGTTCATGGACCGACTAACGATAAACAGTAACTTAGGTGAAATTTACTGACAAAAACTAGTCGGTTTGAGGGCAAGTTCTGACCGACTAGTTGCGCATCTAGTCGGTCGGTGGTTGTTCTTAGACTGACTAAAAGTAAACAGTAACTCCTGAATAATTAACAAAGCCCACTAGTCGGTCCATGAAGGTTTGCCGACCGACTAAATCGTCATCTAGTCGGTCGGTTCCCCTTCTTGTACCGGCTAACGTGCACAGAAAGTTCCGAAATGGAGCGCGAAGCTCCGGGATCGATTCCTAAGACTCCTAGGCTTGATCTAACAATAAGATATGACCGATATGGAGCCCGTCACGAATGACTTACTCCGAAATCGACGATCAACGGAAGAAGCTAGGAAAACACGACGAAACGATCGAAAGTGAAAGCTACGGAGACGAAAACCACGCATAAGGAGAAAATCCACCAAAACATATATATAATATAAATAATCCAGATACATGAAAACCAGTCGTTACAAGGCCCCCCCTCGACTGCACCGGGGGGGGACGGGAAAGTCCCCGCCGCCGGGGGAAAACGGATAGAGCCCCCTTCGGGGGGGATTAATTTTTTTTTATTTATCAATATTAGGTATGCTGTTTTTCATGATTTTTCTGATTTTTATATATCTTTTGTATGTTTGTCATTTAACTAGAGTGCTACCACATTTCCAGCATGAGCCCATGAAATGCTAACTACAACAAGATTTTAATGTCGCAAAGCTATAATATGATGTTAAGGTTGCAAAGCTAGCGCTACCACATTTGAAATGCCTCTAGATGAAGCATTGTAAAATCATATCTACATTAAAAATTTGTTTGTAGTTATCTACGGGATTGATAGAGATTACCTCTAGATTAAAAATCTAGAGACGATCGTTAAAATTAAGATCCGTAGATAGTGCCGCTCCCGAAACGCTCCAAAGAGAAATCCACGCAAAGCGTCGTCGCAACGGATTACCGCAACAACAGATTCCTTCGCGCGTAGGGGTCTGATTTTTGGAAGGAGACGGGAAGAAAAGCTCAAAATAGAAGAGCGGACGTGCTGATAACGTGTTGAAGGATTTTAGAGAAGAGAGTAAACAATCTCTCATAAGAAGTAGCCATGGCACAAGCCATGGCTCTCTATATATTAAATTAGAGAATAGGAGTCCAAGGGACTCCCCACTAACTTAGTGGGGAGTTATGGTGAGATGTTGAGGGGGGATGCCAAAGGCCTCCCTCAACTCACAACAATACCAACAATTCCGCCCGAATGTCTATTTCCAACAGCTTGCTTTGAATGCTTAAATGAACAATTTTCGTTGAAAACTAAGCCAACAAATTGTCTTAAATTTCTAAAACCAACTTTGAAAGCTAATATCGAAAATTCGCCTCTAAGACTAATACTGACAATTTGTCTCAAATTGCTAATACCTACATTTCAACATGAAAGCTAATAGCGATAATTTTCCTTGAAGACCAATATTAATAATTCAAAATGACGTGCTAATACCAACAATTTGCTTAAAGAGATTGTGCCATTAAGTCACTTCAAAGGTATATACCGATAATTCATCCTAGTGGCAGATGCCACCAATTTTCCATGAAGGGTCGATACCAACAATTCAACTTGTAAGGCTCATACTAACAATTCACCTTGAAAGCTAATACCAACAATTTGCTTCAAAGGGCAATACCAACAATTAGCAATAAATGATAATCAATTCGGTGAGATTTATCAAGCATTCCTTTATGGAGGAATCCCTTGATTGTTACATAATATTTAATGGGTTTTTCTCATATTAGTCCCTTAAATTATGTGTATTTTAATATTAGTCCCTTAAATCTTTGTAATTTGAATTTAGTCCCTTAAATGTTTAATATTAACCTAAATAGTCCTTTTTATTAACCTAAATAGTCCCTTAAATGTTTAAAGTTTAACCTAAATAGTCCCTTTAAAGGACTAAATTCAAATTACAAAGATTTAAGGGACTAATATCAAAATACACATAATTTAAGGGACTAATATGAGAAAAACCCATATTTAATTTATATGCTCTGAAGAGGGATTTTGCTAGTTATACAGTCCAACCAGTGTAGCACATCAGTTTGGTTTGTTTTGTTTGTTTCGGTTTGTTTTGGATCAGTTTGGTTTGTTTGGTTTGTTTCGGTTTGGTTTTTGTTTGATACAATTCAGGTGGGTTCGGTATGGTCATTTTGGATCGATTTGGGGTGGTTCAATTCGATTCAGTTTGATCAGTTTGGTATGGTTCAGTTTAGGATTGTTCATGTCAAGTCAGTTCGGTTCAATTCGGTTCAGTTTCATTCACTTAGGTTTCGGTAAGTTCGTTCAATTAGGGTGGGTTCTTTTCATGTTGGTTCGAGTTAGTTTGTTTAGTTGGGTTAAGTTCTATTCAGGTTGGTTTGGACCAATTTTTTGGCTGGAGTCAATTTGGTTTGCTTTAGTTTGGGTCAGCTTGGTTAAAGTCAGTTCAGTTCGGTTTGGTTGTTTTTAGTTCGGTTTGATTAGGTCTAGTCTAGCTTGGTTTAGGTCGGCTCGGTTTGTTTCAGTTGGGTTCTGTTCGAGCTAGTCCAATTGGGTTTGGTTTGAGCGGGTCCGATTTAGTCCAGTTTGTTTTTCTTCGGCCCGGTCCGGTTGGGTTTGGTCGGTTGGGTTTGGTCTGGTTCGGTCCTGTTCGGTTCGGCATAGTCTGGTTCGGCTCGGCTCGGCTCGGCTCGGCTTTGTCCAGTCAGGCTAGGTCTGATTTTTTTCGGTTGTGCTCAGTTTGGTTTAGTTCGGTTCGGCCCGATCCAGTTATGTTCAGTTTGAGTCTAGTCAAGTCGGTTCGAGTGGGTTTCGGTCATGTCCAGTTGGGTTTGGTTTGAACATGTACGGTCTGTTTCGGTGCGGCTTGTTTCGGTGTTGTTCGATTGATCAAGTTTGATTCATTTCGGTCTAGTCCGATTCGGTTCGGTTCGGTTCGGCTTGGTTCGGTCCGGTCCGGTCCGGTTGGTTCAGTTCAGTTTGGTTTGGTCCGGCCCGGCCCGGTTTAGTTGGGCTCGGTTCAGCCTGGTCTGGCTTGGTCCGGTTCGGTTTGGTTGGGCTCGGTAAGGTCTTGCTTGGTCCAGTTCGGTTCATTTGGTTGTGCTTGATCCGGTTTGGTTCGGTTCGGCTTGGTCCTATCCGGTTCGGTTTGGCCTGGGCCGGTTTGGCTTGGTTTGGTCCGGTTCAGTTGGGATCGGTGTAGTTCGGTACGATTCGGTCTTGTTCAATTCGAGTCGAGCCGGTTCGAGTCTGTTTAGGTTGGTTCTGTCCAGTTGGGATCAGTTCGAATCGGTTCGGTTTGGTTTCGGTTTGCTTTAGCTCGTTATATTTTGGTTCATTTCGGTTCGATCTGGTTTGATTCGGTACGGTCTGGGTTTAGATTACCTGAACTAGAAGCCTTGATCCACATTCATCTTCTTGTGCATGCGGGATTAGGATTGAGAATTATGCCAAGCCTAGCCTTGGAAGTCATATTTTTTCAATAATACATGAATATTGACTTTTTACGCTTATATTTTTAATCTATCTTTATTTTAAATAATTTTTAAAAAACTATGTTTTATGTTAAGTATGGTTATTTATGATTTATGAATAAGTCGGTTCGTCCGGCTTCTAGCTATTTCTGATTACGTAGAGAATTACACCGCAAATGTGGCCCATTCAAGTAAAACCTGGTACAACTTAGTTCGGTCAAATTTTGACAAACATGTGTGTATCATCTATGCTGAGAGTACCTTGTGATTGATTCGTATCCATGCCTTTTTATTAAAAAAGCTTGGTTTTATTAATAGGGGAAAACGTTTTAAGTGAAAATATTCCATGCATCAACTTATTGACTTCTAAAACCTTGAATCTATAACTCTATCCGTCTTGAATCTAAAACCTTGTATTTCCTGCCCAAATTCCTTCACCAACAAGCCATGCCTCACTAGTCAATGATGGTGGCGGGTCGGAAGGTGGAGACGATGGTGATCTTCAGTGAGACTTTATTTTTTTATTACTTATTCGTGTTGTATATATGAGTTGTATATATATGAAAGTTTTGTATATGGAGATTATGGGTGTTATTATTTGTTGATAATGATGGTTTTACTTGGAACTTTGTAATGTGGTTGTATTTTGGGAATTTTGATTGTTCTTGAATTTTATGGGAATTTTGTAGTGTGGTTGAAAATGATGTTCTTATATTTCCATTTAGATGTGGTTTGTATTTTGGGAATTTTGATTGTTCTTGAATTTGCTGGGAATTTTGATTGTACATGGATTTTTTAAGATTTTCTAAATTAAAAAAAAACAATTAAACACATTAGCCATTGACACGGTCGTGGCAAAAGGAAACTAGCCACGACTGTAGTCTGTGGCTATTAGTTTTTATTGGCCTAGGCCAGTCCGTGGCTATTAACTATTAGCCATCGTAACGCTCGCTCGACCGGCCGTGGCTAACGACGAATAGCCATGGACATGCAGTGGCCAATTAGAATAGTAGCCACGGTATCGTCCAGTAGAAATGTTGTGGCTAATATCCTCAAGCCACGGAAGGGCCGTGGCAAATGTTACACAGTTGCCACGGCCTGTCCATGGCTAACGAGAAGTAGCCATGGACTTAATATCCACGGACGTTCGTGGCAAATATTCCATGGCTGACGTATCCGCCACAGACTATTGTTCATTCGTCACGAAATTTTTCGCATTAGCCACGACATTTTCTGCCACAGACCATTAGCCACAGAATTTCTTAAATTTCTTGGATAATATACATTAGCAACAGATTTGGGTGCATTGGCCACCGGGTCGGGCCGAGCTGGTTTGGCCTGGTCCGGTCCGGTCCGGTCCGGACATTACCGAACTAAGAACCAGATCGAACCAAACTTGAAACGAATCCGGACTGAACCAGACCAGACAGGACCCGACCGGACCTGATCGAACTGGACCATACCAAACCAGACCGAACTGGACCATTGATTTCAGCATAATATTACCTTATTTCACCTTTTTTGGACCCCAATTTGTACATACATAAGTGCTAAAAGAGCTCTAGTATAGTTATATTCAGAATATCATATAATATTAGAGCTTAATATAATAGTTTGCACAATTATTAATTTTTGTGAACTAATTTTTTCTCCTTCATATTTTTCAGGAATAGAGCTCGAGCCCACGATTCCAACGGCTATTCATTCAGATTTTTCGGAGTTCGGGGTGTTGAGTATTGGACTTCTCCCTACTTGGTGTTAATGATGAGCAAACATAAATACTTGTGACTAATCCCCTATTTTGCAGTTAATCTATTGCCTAAGCAATTTATGAAGATCTACTAGCAATGGATGACTCTCAAAGTTTATTGAAGGCAAATGAAATGGATTGGATGATCGTAGATGTTGATTGAAACTCCATGAAGACTTCAATCTCATACGTTGGAAAGAAGAGAGTATTCGTCAATGTAAATTTCTTATATATCTTCTAGTATGTAGCTTAGAAGCAGAACATTGATGGAGCACTCACACACATCATCATTTCAGTCTTAGGACATCATTAGATCAATTGTCCTTAGACCCCAATTCATTTCTTAGTGATTGTGCTTGGATTGTTTATAACAGTCGACTGCTGAACGTTTTACAGTAGCCTGTCTCAAAAACAGTCGACTGTGTTTTGTTCTACAGTCGCCTGTTATGCACATACTTTTGCAATCTAGTTTTGGGCCTATCTGTTTATTTCGCATAGGCAACTGATGAACGATTCACAGGCGCATGTCCAAGTGACAGTCGACTGTGTTTTGTAAATCAGTTGCATGTCTTTCCTTTGCCCAAACTTTGTTGATCTGAATTTTACGGCCAGTCGACTAATGTTGAATATACAGTCGACTGTCCCTTGTATTACTTGACTGTCTATGCTGCAACAGTCATCTGTCTGTGAGCCAATTCATTGACTCTACTCTCTGGAAATTCTCAGGGTATTTGACAGTCATTTGTATAAGGATTTACAGTCACCTGTTCTGATTAACAGTCGACTGTGTTATCCTCATCAGTCGTCTGTCCTATTATCTTACAAGATTTCCAGATTTCATCAACTTACCATTCTTTCGGCCAGTCGCCTGTAGAAGAATTTACAGTCGCCTGTTGGTTCAACAGTCGACTGTCTTTGCTTCAGTAGTAGACTGTCCACGTGGTAAGTTACCGTTATGAATTCTCACCTACCCTTGCTGACTGTGCTACAGTCGACTGTGGTTTCTTCAACAGTCGACTGTCGCGAGTTCAGATTCTATCCGTTGAGATTTTTCTCACGGATTCCAAAGGGGTTTTTGCCTAAACTGTTTTGTGGATTTGAGAAACCTATAAATGGGGCTTCTTCTGTTCCATTGAAAGGTCACCAAAGTTGATACTCATTCTCTCAAGTTTTCATTCTAAGTTTAAAGCTCTCAAATCCAAAACCCTAAGAATTCCTAATCTTTGATCTCTTGCTCTCCAACCTAGAACCAAAGAGTTATCTTCTAGGCATTTGGTGCAGTCAAGAGAAAGGGCTTTCTCCTCTCTTCCAAGAGAGTCTTCAACACACATCACACTTCTCCTTCAAGTTCTACTTCAAGGAATATGTGATTGTAAGTGTTGCTTTCATATTTCATTACTTTCGTTAATTGAATTTGCTCTCGGTTTGTGAGAGCGGTTTGCTTGCTCCCAAGTTGTGGGAGTCAATGACATCGATTGTATTCGATTTCACTTGTAGGGTTGCTACAAGTGGGTTTTAAGGAAACCTCAAGTTAGGGTTCTAACTTGAGTATCTGGAGGAATCCGGGTGGAAGGGACGTAGGATTACCGGGAACAAGTCGGGAAGTGACTTGGGTAATCCGAACACTTAAAACATAATAGCGTTTGCATTTGTTTCTTATTGGGTTTAATTTGAATTCCGCACTATATTGTTGGTTAGCATTTTAATTTGGTGTAACAATCATTTTAAACTGCTTAAACACTATTCAACCCCGCTTCTAGTGTTTTCTCCATAGACAGGATCCTTACAATTGGTATCAGAGCGCAAGGTTATAGCTATGACATCCACCACCACCAACGTTCCTCCTCCGCCTTCGTACAACAATCACGACCGTGATGGAGCGTCCACACTTTTTGAAGGTCAATCTACGGTGCGTCCTCCGCGTTTCAATGGTACAAATTTTGGCTATTGGAAATGCAGGATGGAGACGTTCCTAAGGAGCGCTTCACTTTGGAGAACCCTCCACAAGGAATACGTCGAGCCCACCGAAGTAGATTTCGAAAAATGGACGTCTTCCGAAAAATCCGCCGAAATCAACAACGCAAAAGCAATGAACGCTCTTCATTGTGCGTTGGACCCGAATGAGTTCAACAAGATATGCACATATACGAGTGCATATCAAATTTGGAACCATCTCATCGTTACCCATGAGGAAATGAACAAGGTAAAGCTTTCAAATTTATATGTTGTCGTGCAAAACTTTGATTTGTTTCATATGCAGGAAAATGAGAGCATTGCATCGATGTACGGATGTTTTACCGACATCACCAATGAATTGGAAGCCCTTGGCCAAATATACACCGAACCTGAAAAGGTAAGGAAGATCATCATGGGAATGACCTCCAAATGGGAAAGAAGAGCGATCGCCATCGAGGAGGTCAATGACTTGAAGAATTACACAGTTGTGAATCTTATCGTGACTCTCATGTCTTATGAGGTAAGACGAGAGAACCGATTAAAGATTCGAGCTATGATGAATCCTTCGGAGGCCAAGAAGAAAGCTTTGGCATTCAACACCAATTCATCATCCTCCGATAGTGAAGAATCAGAGAATGAAATGGATTTGGGTGAAATGGCCCAAATGGCGAAGAAGTTCCAACGCTTCTTTCGCAAAGGTAAATTTTCCTCAAACAAACGATTTGAGTCTACTAATGCTTCTTCCTCTCTTTGCTTTAAGTGTAACAAGCCAGGGCACATCAAGAGGGATTGCCCAATGCTAAAGAACAAAGAGAAGTGGAAGGCTCCGAAGTACCACAAGTCCGACAAGAACAAGAAAGATAAGAAGAAAGGACTCGTAGGTACATTCGATGACTCTAGTGAAGACTCATCAAGTGATTTCGATGATGAGAAGGGTGAGAGCGCCCACATGTGTTTCATGGCCCTAGAAGATCCACTCTACGATGAGAGTGATTCCGACACGGATGATACCGAGGTAATAATGGATGAACTTCGTATTGCTAATGAAGAATTATTTGCTAGATATCAATCTTTAATTCTTAGATATACTAGCTTAAAGAAATCAAATGTTAGCAAGTCATCCATTCCATGCATTATCAACAATGACACCATTGTTGATACTTTAACTCTTGAGAAAGCGAACTTAGCTTCTCAAAATGTCACTTTGAGAGATGATGTGAATTCCCTCAAATCTCAACTAAATCAAACACATCCTAAGGATAATAGTGATCTAGTCACACGACACACACAATTGAGTTTAGAGAATGATTCTCTTAAAACTCAAGTGCACGAGCTCAAAGCACGGGTGTCCACCTTGGATATCAATATTTCTTCTCTTAAGGAGAAATATGAGCTCATGTCCTCCCGTATTGTGAGATTCAATAAGGGAAAAGGACAATTGGATGATTTGCTTGCAAACCAATTTCCGGCCACACATCGTGTTGGTCTTGGGTTTGTAAATGCAAACGCATCCAATGCTCGCACTTCCTATAGTGGTGTCACTATAGATTTTGTGAGGCCTTCCTCCGGTGCATCCACAAGTGGTGTCAAAGACACTATAGGTAGCAAACGTACCAAGAAAGTCACCACTTCACCATCTCTTCCTTTTGGCAAGAAACCCACTAAGGGTGGAAACCAAAAGAGAAGCCATGCTTACATGTACACTAACATTCATCCACGTAGGAAACCTCCTACTTCACAAGTGGATAATCATGGCACTTTTTATGCTCCACACCCACGGACACGTACAAATCCACACATGAGAAATACTCATGTACATGCTCCTATACACCCGTATGCACATACGCATCATTCTTACATGTATGCTCATCCTCCACATGTCATGCATGATCCATATGCTTCATACAACATGCATGTTCACAAGCATACATATCATCCTCGTATGTTAAATGCATATCCACCATCTCATTTCTATGCTAGAAACCATGTTCCTAAGAAGCATGCACCACACAGAAATCCAACAAGTATGCATGCAACTAGGAAAAGGACTCCCAAGATTTACACTATTTGGGGTCCTAAGAACACTAGCCTAAATGATAGGAATGCTTATGCTGATTCATATTTTCATGATGTTATTAGGAATAGTAATTATGTTGGGAAGCGGGAGTCCACTTGAACTTGGCTTCCAAAGGGCTAATCCCCTTGGACTCGACAAACATTGGGTACCATGAGCTTATGGTATAGTATGTAGGTACCCAAGAGAAAGAAGAAGAGCAATAAAGGTCAAACTAGCTCTAAAAGAAAATGATGGATTCTCGATAGTGGTTGCTCCAAACATATGACGGGAGATCCCTCATTGCTCTCCGAAGTGATTAGCATCAAGGATGGTGCAACGGTCACTTTTGGAGGTAATCAAAAGAGAACCATCATTGGAGTAGGTATTGTCGGTAACCATTCCAAATCCTTAATTACTAATGTATTTCTAGTTAGTGGTTTATGTCACAATCTCATTTCCATTAGTCAACTTTGTGACAAAGGTTACAAGGTTAACTTTGGAGAAGGATTGTGTACAATTGTTGATTGTGATTCAAATGTTTTATTTTTCGGTATTAGGCGTAAAAATATTTATTATTTGAGCTTGCCTAAAACCGTAGAACATTGCTTAGTTGCTAATTCAAGTGAACAACTACTATGGTATCGCTGTTTTGGTCATGTTCACTTTAAGCACTTATATAAGTTAGCTAAGCATGATCTAGTTAAAGGTTTTCCTAAAATTGCTTTTAGTAAGAAAAACTTTTATGATTCGTGTCAAAGAGGTAAACTTAGTAAATCATCCTTTAAGCTTAAAGATGGCATTACTTCTAAGAGGCCCCTAAAACTTCTTCATCTAGACTTATTTGGGCCAACTAGAACCGTCTCTTTAGGCAATGATCATTATGGATTAGTTGTCGTAGACGACTTCTCTAGATTTACTTGTGTTTCATTCTTAACTAATAAGAATGAAGCCTATGAAGAGTTTACCAAATTTGCAAAGAAGATTCAAAATTTCTTAGGATTCACTATAATCACTATCCGTAGTGATCATGGAGGAGAATTTGAGAATGAATCTATTACTAAGGTTTGTGATGAGACTGGGATAACTCATAACTTTTCGTTTCCTCGGGCACCACCACAAAATGGTGTTGTAGAGAGAAAGAATAGGACTCTTATTGAGTGTGCTCGCACTATGCTCCATGATAGTCATCTTGGACTACAATTTTGGGCAGAGGCGGTGCACACGGCATGTTATGTGCTCAATAGGATCCTAGTGAGACCCCGAACGAACAAAACTTGTTTTGAGTTGTTTTATGACAAAAAGCCTCAAGTAAAATATTTTCGTGTTTTTGGTTCAAAATGTTTTATCAATAACACTTTCGGTAATCTAGATAAATTTGAGCCAAGATCCGACGAAGGAATTTTTGTTGGCTATTCTACAGGTAGCAAAGCCTACCGGATATACAACAAAACTTCAACAACGATTGAGGGATCACTACACGTATCTTTTTATGAAGATTTTGATTTTCCTCATGTTGATGATGATAGTGTAGATACTATTTGTGATTCTCTTAATAATGTTAAGATTAATGATTCGATTATTGAGACTAACACTTCTAACGAAACTGTTGAAGATGTTCCTAGTGATGCAGAAATACCCAAAGCTTACCCGACCGTTCGCAATCATCCCCATAACCAAATAATTGGAGAAATTGGTGTGGGTGTTCGAACGAGGTCAAGAATTGAAGAATTCTCCCATTGCACATTTGTCTCTACCATTGAGCCAAAGAACATCCAAGAAGCTTGTGAGGATAGCTCTTGGATAGTGGCAATGGAAGAAGAACTAATGCAATTCGAGAGAAATGAAGTTTGGGAACTCGTTCCTCTTCCAAGTGGTCACCAAGTCATTGGGACCAAATGGATCTTCATGAACAAGACGGATGAGAACGAGGTAATCACAAGGAACAAAGCAAGGTTAGTAGCTCAGGGCTACCGGCAAGAGGAAGGTATTGATTTTGAAGAATCTTTTGCCCCCCGTAGCTAGATTAGAAGCTATTAGGTTGCTTTTATCTTTTGCATCCCATAAGAATTTTAAACTATTTCAAATGGATGTTAAAAGTGCATTTTTAAATGGGATTGTCAATGAAGAAGTATATGTTTCTCAACCTCCCGGTTTTATTCATGAAAAATTTTCAAACCACGTTTTCAAACTTAAGAAAGCGTTGTATGGGTTGAGACAAGCTCCTAGAGCTTGGTATGATCGACTCAAGACCTTTCTTTTGAATTTAGGTTTTAAAATGGGAGAAGTTGATTCTACACTCTTCATTAAAGATTATGAAAATGACATTCTTTTGATTCAAGTTTATGTAGACGATATAATTTTTGGTTCTACTAACGTACGTACTGGAGAGGTATTGAACAGATATAGCACAGTCATCGACGAAGGTTTTGCTTTCGCTATTGCCGTTCACGTCGCTGAATACGACGATGACGTCAACCCACTTTTCTATAGCGTAAACGCATAGATTGGCCAAAGTGGGAGGAGGCAATAAGAGTAGAGCTGGACTCACTCTTGCAAAGCAAAGTCTTTGGACCAGTAGTCCATACACTTGAATGTGTAAAACCTGTGGACTATAATTTGGATTTCATAAGAAATTGAAATGAAGGAAATGTGATCATTTTCCTACTAAGCCTAAACTTCTCTGAAAAACCCAATAAATGCAGCTCATGGACGTTGTGACTGCATATATATACGGCAATATAGATATAGAGATCTATATAAAACTTCCAGATGGGTATACTCTACCTCCAGAGATGAAAAAGAGACGTAGAAACGTCTTCTCCATAAAGGCTACAAAGATCATTAGTTGATCTTAAGCAATATTCTGCCCGTGTATCTTTTTCGAAAGATCGTTGACAGGATTTGTGATATTCGCCGTACATGTGGTCGACTGAAAGCTAATAGTATCTCCTGCAGAGACCATTGAGGTATCTGATAGCTTTAAGCATACATGGGAAATGAAATACCTAGGCATAACAAGGTATTGTCTCGGCTTACATATTAAACACCTTCATGGTGGAACCCTTTAATATTCTTCATACACCTGGAGTTTATGTAGAATGATGTCCATTTGCAACCTATTAAAAATAGATGCTTCTTTATGACACCTTCCAGTAGCTGGAAGCGGGGGAGGACATCCTAGGTCCCGAAGAGCCTAGCTCTAGTGTACTTGTTACACTTCTTTATCTGGCCAACTGCAAGTGTCTTTGATAGAACGTCTACAGTAAAGTTGTTAACCAGATACAGTGTTGTCCTGGAGAGCACCACCAGTAGCTGAAGTATCCACAGCTAAGGTCTTTCATACACCTGGAGTTTATGAAGAATGATGTCCATTTACAACCTATTAAAAATAGATGCTTCTTTATGACACCTTCCAGTAGATGGAAGAGGGGGAGGACATCCTAGGTCCCGAAGAGCCTAGCTCTAGTGTACTTGTTACACTTCTTTATCTGGCCAACTGCACGTGTCTTTGATAGAACGTCTACAGTAAAGTTGTTAACCAGATACAGTGTTGTCCTGGAGAGCACCACCAGACCAAGAATAAGCTGCTTCTGTGCAACTTCCAAGGGTCAAGGAATATATATCGCATATGCAGGTTTAAAGATCATCGTGATGACTAAAACACAAAAGGCCGGCCACGTCCTAAATATCTACACATCATCCTCCAATGTCTACATCTTCTGAGAAGCTCACCATCCAAGAAGCACGTATTGAAAACGCTCAGCCAGGTCCAGCAGTACCTTGCAGACACACTGAAGACTGATTCAAAGAATACTTTAGTGGAGTCATCTACCAACTTCGAAGAGCATTCCACTCCAGAGCGCCACTGCTTTCCAATAGCCGTTAGATGAGTGAAACTTGTATAGATGAGTGATGATTGTATTTTCTTTAAGAACATGATGGATGTATAGACGAATAGGAGATGATTGTATAGATACATAGGAAATCTGCAAGCCTAAAGCTTGTACAGATCAGGGGGAGTCCCTCGATAGTTGTACTCTTTTCCCTTAAGCTGCTGGTTTTTTCCACTGGGTTTTCCACAGCTAAGGTTTTAACGAGGCAACCACAGTGGCTCTGGATCCAGAAGTATCCACCCCATTAGCATACTGAATCCTGAAGTATTCATATGTTTAACCCAAGATAATGGAGAGATGAGGGGGAGTGTTGTGAGTTGAGGGAGGCCTTTGGCCTCCCTCCCCTCATCATCTCACCATTACTCCTCACTAACTTAATGGGGAGTCCCTTGGACTCCTAAAATCCTATTTCAATGAATATATAGATAGCCATGGCTTATGCCATTGTTACTCCTGATTAGAGATTATTTTACTCTTCTCCTAATATCTCTCAACAATAAATGATTATTTAACTACTATGTTTACAATAGCAAGAAGTAATAACAATGAATGCACGAGAGCAATTTGAAAGGGTTGAATTAAAAGAGGCAGCTACATTACAGTAATTATGCTGCTCTATGGGCCTAGGGAATGGTGTTGGAAGAGAAATTAAACAAGAGGCGTGTTACATACACCGATTGATAATCTTTGCATGCAAGCATGGAAAACAAGGAGTAGGTCGCATCTGAGCTCGTGAGACGATTACTTCTCGTCAGAGTGATGGGAACATGGTGGGCCCGCGACGTGGGAGAATTTCGTAGCATTCTCTCTTCTCTCTCCCTTCTTGTCTTCGTTATGTTTCTTTCTCTCTTCTTTCTTTCCTATTCTTTCTTTCTCTCTCTTCTCTTTCATCTTGGTTCCACTCTCTTCTCCTCTGTTTTCTTTGTTCCAGCAACATGTGAGCGCGAGGGGCTGAGGGGAGGAGCTCGACCTCTCGTCCATCGTCTTGGATGACATGTACGTGAGCTTCACAGC
Source organism: Scilla litardierei (assembly GCA_030789695.1). Taxonomy (NCBI): domain Eukaryota; kingdom Viridiplantae; phylum Streptophyta; class Magnoliopsida; order Asparagales; family Asparagaceae; genus Scilla; species Scilla litardierei. The sequence goes on from CM061133.1 coordinate 216,258,565, forward strand.
ATCGACAACAGGCGAGGACACATCGTTCCATTATGTCCTCGGGTGGAGCTTTAGTTGTGGTGGGAATGCTTGAGATCTTGATCTGTCAAAGCTACCGTCGGCCCCTCGCCAAGACGACACACGAAAAGCTACACACGTTCTAGATGTTGTGTTGCCTTTGGGGCTGGTGGTCATGGTGCTCCTTTCCATCACTAGAGGGGTTCTTATAGTGAGAAGAAGAAAGAAATTTGCAGAAGTGCTGGGGGATTGGGAGCTTTGAGTACAGACCTCACCGATTTAAATACAAACATCTGTTGAAGGCGACCAAAGGGTTCAACGAAGAACACCTTCTAGGGATCAAATACATTACTACTATTCCTACAAAATTACAAACTAAAGACAAAAACAAAGGCGACTGGAGACCTCTGACTAATGCATCGACACCAGCAGTCCAATTATTTCTGTTAGCTCCTATTGGCTTTGAGCGCCAATAATCGAAGGCGACTGGACTAGATTGCTTTCATCAAATCAAGTAGACCATATGATACGTTGCAAAACAAGCAGTAGGCTTCAAGCTCAATCCGGTAACCCCAAGCATAGGATCCCCTAAGGAACATCTGTTTTGTTTTGTCACCTGCCCTGCCTAAAAACTATTTTCTTAACACACACTCACACTCTCACACACACACACACACACACACACACACACATAGAGAGAGAGAGAGAGTAACATTTTATTATTTTATTTAATAACTTTGCCTTTTAGGATTTGATATATTCTTCTAGTCAATTATTTTTAGTTACAAATAAACCTATGATATAGAGATAAATGTGGACAAGGTGAATACCGGTTTGCTTTGAAAGAACAATATATTGTATATTTGCGTTTTTTAGAATTACATCCACTTAATCATGGTTATTTAGAAAAGAGTCCCTTAAATTATAGCATTTGTGATTAGGTCCATATATTCATATAAAATACTCGAAAAGAGTCTTTTTTTTATAGAAATAGATCCCCTTGAATAGTTGAGTTATATGAATAAGAAGAAATAATCGCAAATGCCATTTTAAAATTAGACATAATTAGAGGGAGGGACGTGTTGTAAAAAACCATATATACTTGATCATAGATATAAAATTCTGAGACTTCGACTGATGATCTGTTTGAAAACAAACACTTTTTAATAACATGCAGAACTTATCTTCTGGGAATTAAAAAGGTTGGTGTGAAAATCAACCTTCTTGTTATGAATCAACTACTGAGGGGAGAGCCCTCAAGTCTATATTTATAGCCAAAGGGGAGAATACAAGTGGGTATGGGCCCAACCACTTGGGTTGGCCCAATAACTCATCAACCCAGTAAATACACATTCACAACACTCCCCCTTATCCAGCCATGGTTGTGGACCCCGCTCATGAATACTTCAAGATTCTGAGCCTGTATGGGTCTCACATGGGGTGGATACTTCAGGATCCTGAGTTGGTGAGATTTGCCTCGTTAAAACCTTTGGCTATGGAAAACCCAGTGGGAAAAAACCATAGTTAAGGAAAAAGGGTGCAAACGCTCTTTAACTCCCCCTGATTTGTACAAGTGACTCTGCTCATGAATACTTCTGGATTCTGAGCGTCACAAAGGGGTGGATACTTCGGGATCCAGAGTTGATTTGATATGCCTCGTTAAAACCTTTGGCTATGGAAAACCCAGTGGGAAAAACCATAGCTAAGGGAAAAGAGTACAAATTCCCTCAACTCCCCCTGATCTGTAAAAGCTCTTAGGCTTTCAGATCTCTTAGGCTTATCTCATCACTCCTATTTACAATATTCCGAAAATGTACACAAATTACAAATTTTGTCACCATCAAGCAGCTGCTGAATCCAGGGACTCTGAGGAGGTTGCTAAGTTTTGTCGCCTCTGATGTGGTCTTCAGACTATATGGTTAGCTCCACAGAACCAGCCTCTATCCCAGTCGTCACTGGGATGTGATGTACCACCAGGCGCCCTCAAATACACCATTGGTGTGATTCTGGAATGGTGAGAATCTCGGAATGATAGGATGATGTTGCCTTCATAAGTTGCTTTGCAGATCTGCAGGGGATGGCCATCCCACTGTGGGTACCCGTTCTGTGATTTCTCAGCATAGGGACTGGACCTGAAACCTGCATTTGCATAAACATTGGAGGATGCTACTACATTTTGTAAGTCCGAATATTTCGACCCTTGGAGTAAGCGCAGAAGGCTTAACTCAGGTCTAATGGCCCTTTTTAGGTGCCAACTATCTCTGGCTAATGAGTTTACTGCAATTGTTATACCGGGACACATGCAGTTAGCCAGGAGTGCATGATTGCACTAAGATAAGGGACTTTAGGACCAGTTATATCCTCCCCCTCTTCCAGCGATCGGAAGGGTTCTTTTTGTTCATCCAGTAAGTGTACCACCGTAGGTGTACTTTGGATGACAATGGTCCTGTTAATATCTCCAACGCACTTCTGGGCGTTTGTAACAGGATTCTATGAGCCATGACTTTATATTTGCCTAGGTCTTTTTTATTACATGTTTAAAAGTCAGGCTAGTACATTTATTTCGGTTTTCTCTTCAGGAGATCCGATGAGATGTTAGTTGTCTACAACTAAGATTTCTAATCCTGTTCTTTGCATAGATGCAAAGACAACCTTCAGTAGGAATCATTGACTTCTCAAGTGATTCTCTTGGTTGTACATTTATTTGTTATACTTATATTTCTTCATTTGAATAGACGTCCCGAAGTCTATTCAGGCATTTTAAGGAAATGTGGAAATTATCTTTACAAGATATCCACGAAGGTATGTCGTCACAACATCCAATAACAGCATATCCAAAATTTTCCTTCGCCAAATCGTAAGGTATTCGCTTTTGATAACTTAGGGAGACTGATGCATCATTTATGAGACATGCTCATTTGAATTTGTTCGATCCCTAGTTTCAGCAAAATTTTCCTTGGGCTATAGGTTGTACCGTATAGCATACGATTTTGTATTTATTTTTCTTATGTTTGCAATACTTTGTTTTATCCACAGGTTTGACACCTTTTAGTGTCTGGACTTCAGGTCCGAACATTTCACGTTTCATAAAGTGAGTCCAGCTCATCTTTTATTGCCACGTTCCACGTTTGGCCAATCTCTACGTTTGCCTTCTAGCAACGGAGTGTGGAAAGATAATTTACTAACATCATCGCCATTGCGATGTATATGGCAATATGATACGTGAATACATTGTCGACAATTTATGTTCTATCTGTCCAACACCTCCCCAGTACGTACAACATTTACTTAATTTCACTTTTTCCCGGCAATTCCTCTGCAGTGGATTCCGGGAAGGGTGATGGTGTGGACAGGAGCTCATTGTCCTGTGGTAGTATTGTCTTAAGGTCTCCAGGAGTTTCTGTCCTTGGAGCCTGGTGGTCTGCCTCTTTTCTGTTGAGGATCAGCCACTTCTGCTGCTGGTGGATTGCATCCATTCTCGGGGATGTCAATCCTAGCTGGAGTTTTTGCAGCAGGGATGTGTGATCTGACAATCTTCTGGTTGTCAATAAATGATTCCGGTAATTGGTGAACAGTGTTCTGTGTGTGGAAGATCTTCTGGATCTCATCTACACATTGTATTGTTACCGGATCATAGTGGGTCAAGCTGTTTGTATCCCACGTTATAATTTTCTTCGTGCCAGATTTTCCAGTATCTGGGCCTATTTTTGGGAAAACTTGTCTCATCGAGATCACAGTCTTCAAGATGTGCCTTAATTACGTCCCCCGTTTGGGGTTCTAGGTATCTTATAAGTGAGGGTGAGTCAAACCCTGCATGGATACCTAGGCGACGTTGAGTACCGTTTTGGTCCTCTTTGGTGGTGCAATGGGGATTTGAGACTGCGCGACCGAAGATTCTCAGTTGAGAAATGTTCGGTGGCATTCCATATGCAAATTGCATTGGAGACTCTGACCTCCAGAGGGTCTTATTTTCATTTACGATGCAGCATGCAGAGTTTGCATGTCCCCATGCATCCATAGGCAATCGGGATTTAATGGACGTTCAGTCCATTGGAGTCTACTTTTCAGTGACTCTGCCGACCCATTTTGGGTATGAACATGCGGCACGTGTATGTTCATTTTCGATTCCCGTTGACTGGCAGTACTCTTGAAAAGACTGGGAGGTATATTTCCCAACATTAACCAGACTTATTTACAACATTTTATTGTCTGGGAAATGTGCCCGCAACATTTTTATTCTTGTGCCAATAGCTTTGGAAAAGCTAAGTTGCGGGTCTTGTAGTAGACATACGTACGAATATTCTGAGGATGCATTTATCAGTACAATGAAGTACCAAAATAGCCCACTAGGGGTGGTGGATTTTATCCACATCTGTCTCCTTGTATTCTTTTTGAGGAAGCGTGGAGATCCTTTTTCAACTTTTCGTGAAGATGGCCTTGTAATTAATCTTCCCTTATAGTAAGGGATGCGAGGGAATTTTTCCCTTCTGAAGAATCTTCTGGTTCTTCAAGTCATACCCATAGGATAAGATGTTGTGCATCATTACGAATCCAGGGTGGCCAAGTCCATCATGCCAGAGTAAAAACTCGGCTGATGTAGGGCACTTCATGTGCTCCGTTTAATTCTGCTTCCTTTCTCCGAATCTTCGTATGGTAGAGGCCTATAAGGCTCTCAAAACGTTCAAGTGTGGATTTTACTCCTTTTTCTTGAGACGTTGCATACGGTAATTTTTCATTTACATTTGCTGTTTCCAAGTGGGATCCGTTGAAACGGATGTCCTTGAAACTTAGAAAGTTTCTTTTTGGAATTCGGAGGGATTAGTGCATCCATTATTTTTGTGTCGTTTGGGGGCAACTGTGTTGCATTCCCTGGATTTTCGATATAGCCCTGATATTGGGCTTTGTATTGAAAGAAATCGTACGTGTTTATTGTCTACTAAGCATTTATGAGAGCAGTTTCAAAAGATGAAACATATCGGCACATGCATATTTAGATAAACATTTTCATTTATTGTATACTAAAAATTTTATTCAAAAACAGATTGCATAATGCAAAAGCTCTCATAAATTATTCTCAAAACAAATTGCTAAAAATAAAGGCTAATCAAGCAAGTCATCATTTTCGAAGTTTGTCAGCTGAAAACTTGAATGGAGCATCAGAGGTCATCAGGTTTGTTTCAGCTTTATTTTTCTTGTTCTCTTTATACAAATCCTGGAGGTGCTGCGAAATTCGGCACATTTTGGACCAGTGGCTTTTCATGCCACAATTATGGCACTGGTCTTCCCATTCCCTCTTGGGTGGGGGTGAATCATTTTTGTCATGTCTGTGCCACGTGAACTTCCGCTTACTTTCATTATTTCGCTGTTGCTGTGCATGGCCCTTGGCATTTTTCTGTTGACCCCCCTTCTGTGGTCTTTCTTTTCTTTTATTATCTCTCTTCTTTTTGAAGGAAGAGGAATAGTGAGCTTCTGGTGGGGGGCAGTGCCGGGGAGCGTATATTGTGAGTGGAGAGAAGAAGCTCTCTGTTTTACTCGGTCATGAGTAAACATGGCGGCAGCTCGGAATACTTGGTGAACTTTCGTTCACGGTATTGCTGCATGAGTATCGCATTTTTTTCATGGAAGGACGTATACGTCTTTTCCAGCATGCGATTTTCTGAGACTTTTTCACCACACAACTTCAGGCGTGCGGTGATGCTAAAAAGTGCTGAGTTGTACTCAGCAACGGACTTTAAGTCATACAGTCTCAGGTTCTCCCACTCGTATCGTGCCCTTGGGAGTATAACATCTTTCTGATGTTTATACCTGTCCTCAAGGGCAGTCCATAGCTCAAGTGGATCTTCGACCGTAAGGTTTTCAGCCTTTAAGGTCTTGTCCACATGGCGGCGAATATAGATGATGGCTTGCGCCTTCTCTATATCGCTAACATTTTCTTTTTCAGTCACAGCAGCGATGAGGGTCTTTGCCCGCAGGTGAAACTTTACATCTAGCTGCCAGCTTAGATAGTTTCTACCTGATGCTTCAAGTACTTCGAAATTAACGCTTGCAATATTAGCCATTTATCTAGCAGAGCACAAACATGCATGAATGAATAATTAATTCAGAGAAAACATTTTCATGCGGAGGCAATATTTAACGAAAAACTAAATGTGTGGATCGGCCAGTCCCACAAGAAAGAGTCCAAAAAAGTCCACAGTCCAAATTATACAAATTTGCAGCTTAAAGAAAGTGAAAATACAACTTTGGAAACCCCGTGGGTCCCATATGGTATCTCCATCTTCAAGCGTGGCCTCCGTCTCCATGGAAGTTGGTCTTCTTTCTTTGACATTTACATAAATTCCTCACTACAATTTCTCTCAAAAATAAAAGGAAAATGCAGGAAATAAACTGTGGGACTAAACGGCCGATCCAAAAACCACATTTAGCAATTCATGCAGAAATATTGTGCTCATCAACATTTTCATCAGACATTTTCATCACAGGCATCACAGGCATTTAATATTCGCAGAGATGGATAAATAATTTAAACACTTAATAATTATTGGACCACTGGGCAACGTCATACACCGTTAGGTTACTAACGGCAGAGCGGTCGCAGGATCTTCCTAATTATTAAGTTTTAAATACAATGCACAACCACGCATATAATATCCAACAGAATATACCAGATATGCAAAGCATGTAAATGTGATATTTGCAGAAAACATCATTACAATGCACAGGTTGTAATTTGAATGGGGTTTAATCAATTAAATTGATAAAGAGCCCAAAATAAACATTTTCTTTGTTAGAGGGAAAAGTTTCCCTCATCATCCCAAAAGCCCCCCCAAGGATCCCCAAAAAGTCCTCGCCTGCCCGATATTTGTCCCGTAATTTACCGTGATTTTTCACGAATATTTTGCCCTTAGAACCCCCTTTTAAATAAATTTTTAGGCTAGCAAGTTGCCTTTTAAGGCTTGTTAATAGCCTATGCCTCCCCCATTTTTTTTCCTTTCAGATAAAACGGACTGCGGGTCTGAAGCCCGCAGTCGGCCTATGGGCTTCAGGCCCATAGGCTTTTTTTTTTTGAAATCTGTGGGCCTGAAGCCCACAACAGGTCTGTGGGCTTCAGGCCCACAGACTCTGTTTTTTTTTTTGTGAAGAAATAATTGGCATGTGGGCCTGAAGCCCACAGCCGGCCTGTGGGCTTCAGGCCCACAGGCTTTATCACTTTTTTTTTTGAATGTTAGGGTTTAGGGTTTGGGGGGGCCGGCGCCGGCGCCGCCCCCTGCAGGGGGGGGGGGGGGGGGGGGGGCGCGGCCGGCGTCGCCGCCGCCCCCTGCAGGGGGTGCGGCAACCCCCCCCCCCCCCCCCCCCCCCCCCCCCCCCCCCCCCCCCGCAGAGGGGCGCGGCCGCGGAGGCCGCCCCCCCTGCAGGGGGGAGCGGACGGGGCCGCCCCCCCTGCAGGGGGGCGCGGCCTCGGGGGCCGCCGCCCCCTGCAGGAGAGGCGGCGGGGGCCGCCCCCCCTGCAGGGGGAGGCGGCCACGGGGGCCGCCGCCCCCTGCAGGGGCGGCGGCGGGGGCCGCCCCCCCTGCAGGGGGAGGCGGCCAAGGGGGCCGCCGAAGGGTTCAAAAAATAGGGTTTTTACCCTAAAAATTGAGTTTTTATCCTAAAATTGGGTTTTTGGGATGAAAAATCCGTCGTTTTCAACGCGACGATGAATCCCCACGACGATCTTGTGAGATCTAGGAGAGGGGTAATCATACGTATGATTAAAAATATCGTTTTTAGTGTTTTTACCTCTATATCCGTCCTCCGGATATAGCGACGGTTGCTCGAAGCCCTACGCGGATGACGACCCTTGATGGAGGAAGCCTTGCACCGCGCTCGTGGATCTCCCGTCTCGCCTTCGCCTTCGCCTTCGCAACGAACGGAAAAAAAATTTGTGGAAAAAAATTTTTAGAGACTCGTGCTGATAACGTGTTATGAATCAACTACTGAGGGGAGAGCCCTCAAGTCTATATTTATAGCCAAAGGGGAGAATACAAGTGGGTATGGGCCCAACCACTTGGGTTGGCCCAATAACTCATCAACCCAGTAAATACACATTCACAACACTTCTGATCTTTTTAAGATGCATTTATTTATTTATTATTTTTCATTTTTCTGGGTAAAAGGCCAGCACCAGTTATCATTGTAAGCCCACAACCACAACATGAAGACAGACTGATGTTGAGATGATAAAAAAACAGACAAAAGCTCACAGAGCTCAACATATCGGACCAACATCAAAACATATAGGGTAGAATTTCAGATAGATTGGAGATCTAACTAATAATTTCTAACTGAATCACGCTAACATCTTGCATTAAGTACTCATAAAGCAAGGTGTTATTAAGCATCAGCTCTGTCAATATCAGAGGAAACATGGAGTGAAAAACACATTACATTTACATTTTATTGTAGATGGCCGATATAATATCACAAAGATGAAGTTTTATCTAGTTCTGTGTTCAACAGCAACACTAGGGAAACACCACCGGCTAACAAAAATAATAAATCCACAAAGCAGTACAATTTGAAATCCATGCACAGAAAGAATACTGGGTTTTGTCAGGCAAGACCCATATGATATAACTGCAGAATTAATATTGGGTTGAGTTCATATGCTGAGTGTAATATCGCGGACTGACCACAAGAGGACGGATGGCTGCTTGCATCTCTTACTCTGCCCGAGACTGGCCGGCCCGAGATGAGAGGATGATGCCAACAATCAGACCATATAGGGCGAGCGCTTCAGCGAAAATGAGAATGAGAATCATACCCACAAATAGCTTGGGCTGCTGTGCATTGGCTCTGTTGCATAAACATGACACACACACAAACTCAGGTTCCAAAAAAGAATTGACCACCATGGTCATTACTTTAGTCTACTTCATCTAGATATTATGATTGCTGCATACCAATCTGGAAATATAAAATTGCTATGGCATGTTTGTGTTTCGATCAAGTATCTTGCAATTATAAGGCATTATGACATTGTCACAACAGTACACACAAAGATTGAGCTATTTTTGGTTCTTTACATAATCAATGACCAATCCCATTAAGTCAGATTGCGTAAGGTACAATTCGCAATCTTCAATCCCAAACACAAGTGCGGGACTCATCATGGTACGGTCTAGTTGAGGCATGAATACACCCATCGTGTAAAAACCAGGGTTCAGTATAGATGCAATTACAAAAATACCCTTAATGTTTTTATAAATAATCTCTTCTTCTTCATGCAAAGGTACACACCCAAATAACCCTGGCTATAACTGCATATGGCTGGATTGTTCTCCTGATCCGACGATCTACTTATCGTTGGACATAAGAGTTTTATGTCGGAGTTTTACGTCCGAAGACAACCTAACATCCCATAACTTTTATCTTAGCATGTGCATGTGACAAGTCAGGAGTGGAGCATTGTCACTATCGTCATTTGGCAAAATCTCTTATCAGCATTGCGCTTGTAAGCTGTGTTCCCACATCTTTCAAAACAAGCACACTTTGCATGATGACTGCCCAAATGGCAATGATCCGAAAGACTATGGCTATAATGATGACCGTAAAGCCAGTGAAGGGAAGTAAAAGAAGCAAGGCAACAATGGAGGGGTCAAACAATCGGATGTCACTAAAGGGGCGGTGGGAAGAGAATAAGAAAGCTTTTTCAGAGATGTCTCAAGCGAAGAGCACAAGATCAAAGACTCGGCAGTGACTACATAGGAGAGCCACGATCAGTCTTGCCCGTTTGATAGCCTATTGTACTTGGGTGACCGACACTGTAAGAGACACTTTGTGCAACAAGATCTTGGATGAACCCCTTACCATGATAATCAAACTGTCCAAATTGCACAGTTATGACGGAACCAAATATCCCCGAGGCTATGTTCGGCACTTCACCGGAATAATGCAACTGTATGGGGCGAGTGATTCCTATCTCTCTAGATCTTTTTGTACCACTTAAAGGAATTGCCAAAGAATAAAATTTTTAAAGAAATAATAGCAAGGAGACAATCTAGGTTTCTGCATGAGTTGGGAACTCTTAGCATAATACCGATAAGTAGGTGCCCCATACTAGGAGTGGCAAACGGGTATTGATCCGACCTGAGACCTGAATTTCCAGGCATAGTTTCAAGCAGATGCCAATTAGGATAAAATCAAGGTCTATCAACCAATCAGTTGCTAGATCTGCAATTTTGGCCCACTAGAAGCGTTTTCATAATTTTCGGATTTGTATGGGATTTTAAAGTAATTTTCAGTTCTAGGAGTCTTTTTTGTAATTTTTCTTATTTCTAAATTAGAATTTATATACGGGTAGGGGCTAGAGATTCTCATGCTTGATTTGGTGAAGAAACTTTAGTAGAGGTAGAGAGAATTTCCTCTTTATTGGAGAGTGTAGTCGTCCTCTATAATTGACAAATTGGGAGAGCGAGATCCTCTTGAAAGATTTCAACTTTATCAGTATATCCCTTTATTTTCAGTTTATTCTCAATAAAAATCCATCCTTTTTCCCAATTCTTCTAATTAAAACCCTAAAAATCACATCTTTCCTCTAAAAAATCACACCTTTCTACCAAACCCCTAATTTCTATAACAATAACCTAGAAAAATCCCATCAATTTGGTATCAAATCAACGATCTTGGCATCAATGGCGGCAGATGCCAATGGCAGCAGATCTAAAGAAATCTACGGAGCAGTTCAATCCGATGGAGGCCATGTCCTTGTTGAGGGGTTTAAGGAGATTGACAAGATCCATCGTCTGAAGATGAAGAGTTTGAAGAGTTCTACCGCCTGAAGAGGGAAGAAATCCGTGGCGCCTATTTGGAAAAAAAGGCAACAACTTTGCAACAATTTTAGATCCAAGGCATCAAAAAATTCAAATTTGGACGAAACCCCAAATCTAGAGCAAAGGGCGACGGCTTTGGCGAAAGGATAGAAAAGGACAGAAGATTTTGTCGAATGACTCCTCAAGGACGCGGATAACTATTTCGAGGAGGACAAGGCGAGTTGGAGGACGGCAAACCCTGTGTGGGCATCTGCAGGGCGCCTGCGGGCCGCCGCAGCCCCTGCAGGCAAGGCCGCTGCAGGCTGCCCTGCAATGCACATGTGGGCCGCTGTAGCCCCTGTCGGGTGCCTACAGGGAGCTGCAGCGCCCCAACAGGCTGTCATAGCCCCTGTAGGGCCCCCTACGTGCTGCCATAACCCCTGCATGGCCTAGATGAGCCTTGGCAAGCTCATCAGTGGCTCGTCAAGCACATGTTGGATCGTCTGGGGCCTCATGTCTTTTGGGGGACCCGCCAAGACTTTGACAAAGATTTTGGGCTTCTTCCGAGACTTGAAGATAACGTGGAAGATCTTCAAGGGCTCCATGAACCATGGTTTTCAATCGAACGACCTCCCGAGCTTCAGCGATCATATTTTGGGCACGGATGTCTTTTCAAAGAGATTGACGACTACTGTGATTTCATCCCATGACTCGCGGTGGACTGAGGAGACCTTGGGTGACCACACGATGGCGAAGGAGACGCACAAGTTTTCGACAAGGCCAAGAGAGGTCCTCAAGAAGGTGGTAGCCCTTTCAAGAGCCATGTCAAAGGCGGTAGAGACCCCCTTTTGACCCAGCCAAGGCAGGCAACCCACTTGGAGTAGATGGTCCACGCACTTCATGCTCCACCTTGAAGACAATGTGTTTTTTGGGACAGAGTAATGATAGATTTGAAATTTTGGCCAATTATGGACGTTTTCATAATTTTCAGATTTGTAAGGGCTTTTTAGAAATTTTCAATTTTAAGGGTCTTTTTATAATTTTGATTATTTCTGAATTAGTATTTATATGCAGTTAGGGGCTAAGGATTCTCATGCTTGATTTGGTGAGAAAACTTGGGAGAGGTGAAGAGAATCCCTCTTTATTGGAGAGTGCGGTTGTCCTCTATAATTGACGACTTGGGAGAGCACGATTCTATCGAGAGATTTCAACGTTATCCATGTATCCTTTTTTTCAGTTTATTCTTAATAAAAATCTCTCCTCAAACCCCTAAAAATCACATCTTTCCTCTAAAAATCCCACCTTTCTACCAAAACCCTAATTTCAATAACAAAAACCTAGAAAATCCTATCAACAGCCCCCATGAGCCATCTTCATATACTTGTGATGCTGGCAAACGTCACATTTAGCCATCAGTTATGTGACGTCCTTCTTCATCCCCTCCAAAATAACTCTCTAGACATGTGCCAATAAGTTTTAAGGACTCCAGAATGTCCCCCAAATGTACTCCCATGGAACTACTGCAATATGTTTGTGATCTGGGCCAATGTCCTAGGCAAGACAAGCCGCCCCTTGTACAACAATCAATGCCCCTCCAATGAATATCATGGATACACTGTTGATCTCTGCAGCAATGCAGACTGAATCTTCTCTAACTCTCTGTTTGCTTTAATCTCTCATAGCAAAGGCTCCCAATCAAGAACCACCAGTACAACCAATGCTGCCAACTATTAATCCTCCCTTCGTCTGGACAAAGCATCTAATACCTTATTCTCCAGTCCTCCTGGTCGATACTAAATCTCAAAATCATACCCAACAGCTTAGCTAGCCATCATTGATGCTACTTAGTGACCATACACTGCTCCAACAGATATTTAAAGCTTCTATAATCTGTTCGCACAATGAAGCAACGACCCAGCAAGTAAGTCCTCCATTTCTACGCTGCCAACACAGTAGCCACCAAACTCACGCTCATAAATGGACTTGAGTTGAGCCCTCGCATCAACATCGGGCTAAAATAAGCCACTGATCCTACAACAACACGATGCCCAACCTATACCCAAAAGCACATGTATCTACAATGAATGGCCAGCTAAGGTCAGGAAGAGCTAGCACCGGTCCACTGGTCATGGCCCGCTTCAAGGTCTCAAAAGCTCTTGCTCCACTGGAAATTGTCCTTTAGCTGCTCCGTAAGTGGATAAGCAATGGTGTTCTACCTCTTGACAAACTTCATGTAATATCTCGTATGCCCCAAAAATCGTCACAACTCCCGCAAAGTGGTCGATCATAGCCAATCAAGTATCGTCGCAATCTTCGACTTATCAGCTGCCAGCCTACCTCCTCACCTCCTCTGCTGAAATCACATGCCCAGATACTCCACTCTTAGTTGTGCAAACAAACACTTCTTCTTATTGGCGTATAACTTATGGTTTTATAGCGCCTATAGTACGTCTCCAAGTGCTCCACATGTGCCTTCATAGAACGACTGTATACTAAGATATCATCAAAAAAGACTAGCTCAAATCTCCGCAAGTATAGACAAATTACCTAATTCATAAGGGCATGAAAAATAACCGAAGCGTTGGTCAACCCAAAAAGCATGACCAAGAACTCATAACCACGTATGAGTTCTGAAAGCAGTATTAGCCACATACTCTACTCATAACCTGAGCTGGTGGCAGCCTAACTTCAAATCAATTTTTGATAAGATTGTCGCTCCATGTAGCTCAGCTAGCAACTCGTCGATGACAGAAATGAAAAACTTATCTGGAACCATCTCCGTATTCATGGCTCGATAGTCAATACAGAACCTCCAACTAACATCATTCTTTTTCACTAACAGGACCAGACTTGAGAATGAACGCACACTGGGCAAAATAACTCATGTCTGAAGCATCTCCCCAACTATCTGCCCGATCTAGTCCTTCTGCACCTGGGGGTAGATACAGTCTCACACTGATGGGTGAGAATTTATCTTTCGGGACAATGGAATGCTCATGGTCCCGCGGTGGAGGAAGACCACAAAGTGTCTAAATACTCCCTCAAATCTGACCAAAAGTTAATGCACTATTGCGGGCGCTCCCTGCTCCTCATTGGCATCCACTGCCAAGCCCTGAAGCTCCACCAAAAATCCACCCCTTCTGTCTGTATTGCCTTCTCCATGGTTTTCAACGAAACCAAGGTTCGGCGTAAGTTGGGATCACCCTGAAGTGTGATTATCTTTCCCTTCTTAGAATTACATGCGCAATAGCTTCCAATTGATCTTCATCTCGCCAAAAAAACTGCAACCATCTCATCCCTAAGATCACATCCGTACTGCCCAGATCTAGTGGTAATAACTCCTCTAAGATCTAAATGCCCTGGAGTGTCAAAATAAGCTCACGACATACTCCTCGACTGCACTCCACCTTCCCCTTCCCCTTCCCCTTCATCACACCAAACATCCATGTGTCTGTCAGCCGCAGCCTGTCAGCCGCAGCCTCTGCTAATCTACCATCTTATTAGAGATGAAATTATGGGTAGCACCACTATCAATAAGCACCATGACCTGATCTGAAATAATTCACGTCAACGTCAACTTCATAGTGTAATTCGATGTGAACCCAACCTCAGAGTTTAACGAGACCTCTACAACGTCCATATGTGGATGCTCATGTTCTCTTGCCTCTTCCTCTTCCATGTCCACAACCTCATCCTCCATGTCATCTAATATTAATACCTGGAGGGTGCGCTCACAACACCGATAACCTGGGTAAATTTCTCATAAGAACAGAAACACAGCCCCTTCTGAGTCTCCATCAGGAGCTTGAACTGTTCACACGTCTGCTGCACTTATCTCTGCTGGACTAGACCCCTCTTGTGGTGCCTTCTGCCACCCTGGCTGTGAGTGCCTGCGAAAAGTGGAGCCACACTAAGACCACTTGGCCCACCACTCTGCTAAGTTTCTGTCCTCAATCATCTATGACAGCTCCATATTATCACTCAGCCCCCTCGATTTATGTATGCGAAGCTAGACTCGAAAGTCCGTGCTGAGTCCCTTCATGAAATTTTCCTTTAACACCGCCTCATGAATCCTCCTCACCCAGTCCGAGAGCATCTCAAACATCTCCATGTAGTCTCTGACGGTGCACTCATGCTTAAGTGCAAGCAGTTGCTCATATAGATCTCCACCTTGAGTTTCAAGAAATCAATCTAACAAGCAGCCCTTGAATTCTTTCCATGAAGCACGGGCTGCCTCTCTCCCTTCACTGGAACCAAGCCAGTGTCTTTCCCTCCAAACAAAGCCAGTGTCTTTCCATCCGTCATCAACTTCTCCTCTACCGTCAAGTGGTTCATCGTGAAGTATCTCTCTGCACGATAAACCAAGCATAAGGGTCATCTCCCTCAAAAATCGACATATCGAGCTTTAGGACCCTATTATCATTGTTGAAGACCACATGTTCTGCTCTCCATCTAGGCTGGCCGTAGTGAAACTGCTAGTAATCGGTCTATTGTGCACCAATATCCCCCAACAGGGCTCCTCCTTCCATCTCGTCATCCCACAATCGTCCTCGAACCAATCAGGATATCTGCCTCCCTCATCATAGCCCTGACAGATGCCCCAATGATCGCCAAGCTCCCCGCAGGGCCGTCGCCCCCAAGGAGGTTGTCGCCAATCCCCAATAGGTCTCCCACCTAAAAACCAGAGGTCATATGGCCCTTGGAAACTTGTCGAATTATCGTCGGACCCCATTGGCATGCCTAGTGGTCGTCGGCCTCCTAGCGACCTGCCCAGGGGCTGTGGGGTCCCAGGCAGGGCTGAGAGGGTTCATTGCACACCCCTGGTGGCCCTTCCCATGGACAACGGGACCCCAAGCATGGCTGTCGGGGGTCACCTCCACCCAGTCAACACTTCCCAAGGGATGCGAGATACCAGGCAGGACCGTCGGGGGTCTCCGCCCCTAGGTGACACTTCCTAGAGGCTGCGGAAACCGTGGCAAGCCTTCCAGGGCCCATCGCCACATGCTGAATCTTCCTCGGGGCAATACTACTGGGGGGCCGTCGCCCTTGTTGGTTCTACCCAAAGGCTATGGAGCCCATGATCTGGCTCTGATGGATGTTCTTCAAAATCGTCGACTTTCTCCTTACCCTTTGCCAAATCGTGCATTCCGCCCTACATCTGAGTTGGTGTCCTCATCGTTGCCCAGATTTGTCTTCGTCATCTCCTTCTCGAGCGCAGAGTGGTTCTTCAACTCGTATACTTATTGGATTAGGTTTTCAATCGACATCTTCGTCCAAGCCTCTGACGATTTCATCCAAGATTCCATTGACAACAATCTTTCATCGATCAATTTCTTCAAACCCCCACTTTGCTTTCAAGTTTCTCCTCTAAAGCTTCAACCTTTCTTTTTTGTCAACAGGATCAATGCTCTGATACCAATTTAATAGGATTTGCAAGAGGCTTCGGGGATAAAAATAGTATTTTTATTGATATTAAACGGAATACAAAATAGATGGCCTCTATTTGAAAGACCCGCTCTCCTAGCCTTTAATTTGAAAGGAATGCTTAAATATCCCATTAATCTATGGTTCTAAACTATTCTCTATCAATTTCACTCAAATTCAGCATAAATCACAATCACCCTAATTTACCACATATATTATAATCATATTTTCAAATAATTACGAAAACACCCCCTAGATCCTGAAATTACAGAAATGCCATTAGATCACCCTTTTGCATTTGATGCCCTTTGTTCGAGTCTTTGATGTCGCCTTTGGTAGGTCACGAGCCCATCAGTCCCTTCAAAAAATCTTGGTTGTCTCAAGTTCCGCTATTTTCGTTGATTTCTTTTAAATTTCAATTTCGGTTTTACCTATATTTTTATGTACATATATTAGTAATAAGATAATTACAATATGATAAAAAATAATGGTAATGGTTTAATTGTAAAAATCGGCTTAAGATTGCTTAAGTTGTGGTCCAACAGGATCAGACCCATATAAACTACAAAATCTTAACGATCACTTCTGTTAAATCTAATAATCCATGATGCCATGTTTGATTATAACAAACCCGTATAAATAATGCTGACATGCTTGTTGAACTGATTGCAAGTGAGATTGATGTGACAGTTGCCAAAAATTCTGATTTAGCCAATTCAAAAAATTCAATCAAACATGCAAATCTAACTAAAAGAATTTACATTTTAAACTTTAATGAGAGTGAACGACTTATTTTTATAATAGACCATTTATTTTTATTTTAAAAAAATTCTGGAATTTTCATTCAAAATACGTATAGTGCACCTATGAATACTAGAATATATGAGAATTTATTTTGAAGAAAAACTTAATAAAACTTTCTCAACACATGAACAACCCATAAGATTAGCTACTCACCACTATTGCTTAACACTTGAACAATATGATGATTTAACATCACTATGCTATCCTGACTATACAAATATTCAAATCATGAATAACTATTCCCAGTAATCCGAACCAACTAAAATAAAGCTTAAAAATTATTCATCAACAATCAACACAAAAAATAAAAGAGTATTACCGTTTAGAATTCTCAATATAGAAGCACGTTGTGTTGATTGTTAACTGTAGTTTCCACGAAAATGAGATTGTACACATCTTCTGATCAGGACTAAAATTCTGTGTACCGTCTTGAACTTTAAAAGATTTTAAAACCATTTTTCTCACAGAAGAATCTCTCTTTGAAAATATGCTCAGTGTTTTGTCACATTTTGTGTTTTGAAATTGTAATGCAACGCTCTATTTATAATAAATAGAAAATTAATAAGATGTTTTTAAGTTTCGTCAAGTTTGTGTGTGAATAAGACATCCCACATTGTTTCGTCCGTCGATAAGAGAAAGAAACTTTAAACTTCTTTTGCTTTGGCCGACAACTCTAATCATTTCTTTATCTTTGTTTACGACACCCCCTCCATGTTTTGTTAGCACTTATCTCTTCTCATATTCTGTTGGTCAAAGCAAACATATCTCTTATGGTATCGACAAGAGAAAGGCCTCTCTCCTCTTTTCCTTCTTTCAAAACATAAATGGTCTCCTTTAATTAAATCATGTCATCAATTCCTCTCATAAAAACCTTTTGGTCAAAGTTCATTAAACCATATTGCCCCACGTCTTGACAAAAATGGCAACACAACTCTGCCGCACAAAACAAGCTGCCACATTCAATTTTCAATACTTGAGCTATTTACAATTTGCCATTGGTATCATAGCAAAAAGGTTGTACTTTATTTATTTTTGAACAAAAGGTTTGAGAATTTATATTTCTGATTATTACATATTTTTTAGAATTATTTGGGTTTTATTATTATGTTGTAATTAAAACAATCTTAAAATAAAAAATAAAAAAATAAATATGCTACAGCACACGAACCCCTTTCCTTATTTTCTTGCCAAAAAGGAAGAGAGAGAATTGCATAAGAGAGAGAAAATCTCATTGGCAAAACTGTAAATAACTCAAGTGTTGAAAATTGAATGTGTCGTTTTGTTTTGTGCAACAGAGTTATGCTTCATTTTTGTCAAGACATGGGGCAAGAGGGTTTAATGAACTTTGACTAAAGGTTTTTAAGATGGGAAGTGATGACATTATTTAATTAAGGGGACCATTTATATTTTTAAAGAATGAAAAGAGAAGAAGAGAAGCATTTCTCTTGCCGGCGACACCACAAAAGAGATGTTTGCTTTGACCAAAAAAATTTGAGAAGGAATAGGTGCTAACAAAACGTGGGCGGAAGTATCGGCAAACAAAGACAGAGATGATTAGAGTTGTCGGCCAAAGCAAAAGAAAATCAAACATTCTTTCTCTTACCGACTGACGAAACAACATGGAATGGTTTATTCACATGCAAATTCGACGAAACTTGAACGCTACATCTTCTCAATTTTCGGCTATAAATAGAGCGTCGCAGACTGTTTCAAAACACAGAAAATTTGAAAAAAAACTAAGCATATTTTTAAAGAGAAATTCTTTTGCGATAAAAATGATTCCAAATTTTCAAAGTCGAGATGATACATTTCAATTCTGATCAGAAAGGTTGTGGTCTCATTTTCGTGTAAATTAAAGTCAATAAATCAACACAACATGCTTCTTCATTAAGAATTATAAGTTCTGATACTCATTTATTTTTGTTTTGATTATTCATGATTATATAATTTTTTAACCTTTATTTTTTTGTGGTTGTGTAAATTACTTGATAGTAATTTGTGGTTTAAATTATTTCTAGAATCAGGATAGCATAGTGACGATAAACCATTATATTAGTCAAGTATTGAGCAATAATGGTGGGTAGCCAATCTTACGAGTTGTAAGTGATTTTCTTTTTTTATTTAGTAACTAATTATGGTTGTAAGAATAGACAGCCCAACCTAAATAAATCTTATGTTCTTTACTTTCTGTATATACACTTGTGATTTACAGTAGTATATAATAGATTAGAATTAATTACCGTGGTGGAACTTATTAACCGTTGTGTACGATAAATTAGAAATAATTATTGTGATAAAAAATTTTATTTGTCTATGGTAAACTAGGAATTAATTTACCACGGTAAATTTAATTTACCGACAATAAAATTTTAAAAAGCATATTTACCCACACTAGGCTTATTTCGATCTTACGATGTCTCAAGCTAGCAAGTCTGATTGAATCAAATCCATTTAAGCTAGAAACCCGTATTAACTTTAAGCAGGCACATCCCTCCTTATCTTTTTTGCACGAAGGCATAATCAAATCAACTAGTCCATGAGGCACTATGAGGCAATGGTCGATTGCAACGACATCCAAGTTGGTTATTCTCTCTCTATCCTTTTTCATTCTTTGGATGTCTGAGATTATCGTTCTGAGGAGTCTTCTTTGGGTTCTTTTCTTCTTTCGATAGTTCTCTTTAAAACTTATCGAGGGATTTAGAAATTTGTTGAGTGCTTAAGTATATTTTAGTATGAAAGTCCTTTTGCTAGTAGTTGTAGAGGCTTCTTGTGTTTTGTGTTCTTTTGGTTGTTGGCTGAAACCAAGTTTTTGGTAAAGTTTTGTATCAATCCCTTCCATTCCAAAACCGGTATGAAAAACACATCAGTTTTGGTAGAAACCTTAAACCTTGATTTACAGCCCCGATGCATATCGGTGACTTTACCTTGTTGGGCTTACAATTGCATATGATTGGCTACCTTAAGATTAGGTTATTATCCTACAGTAAAAATCTACGTCTCTTGTTTGTCTTTATTCTACCATAAAGCAACTTCAACTCCATGGTGCTATTCTGTGTGTTTATCATCTTAATGATGATTGGTAAAGGATTTCAAATAAAACCTCAAGGATATTCAGATGTCCCAAAACAACCTAGGCAATTCATCAATTAGCAACAATTTTATAGGAAATTTCCATTTTGCTCTACCTATTCTTATATAACACATTGCACAATGCCCTTGTAATATGATTAATCAACCCATAAGCCCCATTACAAGGATCTTACTTCATTTCAAATTCCACTTGAACCATGTTGCATGTATTCACACTATTACAGGGAACACCTCCCTTGAAAGCTATCCTGAATTCTCAAATTTAATATATGCCATGTCTACTTGTCAATACTAGTGGTCAATTTATCAAATATAAATGCGTAGATAATTAAAATGAAAAATTAAATCGTGAAGTATATCAATATTACCATGAAAACATCATGACAATGTACTTTTCAACTGGAGTCAAAACGAGCACCCATTCCTACATTGGGCAACATGCTTAAAATCACCTAACTATAAAAGATATTGATCTCTTTTCTCAGGTACTATAGGACATTTTATGAACTAGATTCAGAGGGAGCCCACAAAAGATCATACATAACTAGATTTAGAGGGAGCCCACAAAAGATCATACATACAAAAGATTGTAGACAAACAACGCAAGACAAACTGCTAGTCGAGCTCCTATAAAACATAGAGATATGTTAACATAGAGATATGTTGTAATTGTAACTAGTTATCGCCGCTGACCAAGTCCATCATATGATTATATATGAAAAGAATGTCATTAACTTGGCCATTTTTTTTCTGAAGGGTTGCTGCTTATATCATCAAAATGGCGTACAATACTAAGTCTATTAGTGCCTAAAAATAATAATGATAATAATAAAATCAAATAGACAGCAATACATAAGAGAATGTGTGATGTTTAGAGATTCAATCATAACATGTTTTAGAACTCACTGATGCATACAAATCCCACATCATTAGAACGAATTAGAGTTTAAAAGGTCAGTGATGTGATCATACCCTTTTTGTAACTTAATTGACTTAGTATCCCTAAAACTATTTGTATGATATCGCTATTTATCATACAATGTTAGTTACCTATTTTTGGTTGGTAGGCAAAATACCTTGCATTTAAGAAGAGCCACCAACATAAATAAGTTCGGGAAGAGAACAAAGCTCCACATCGTCCCCGACCTAACATGAATAAATATGGAAACAAACAACGGTGCATATGACTCTCACCATCGGAAATTCTCATTTCAATGCAACCAATTCCCAACCCATCAGGTTGAAATGGCCACAAAGCATGCTTGAATAGGAAATCTCCTTAACAACATGGTTAGGATTCAGAACTGGTTATCCAATTTATCATAATTCATTGTGCAACAGATCAAAGCAGACACTCGATCATAATGTTACTTTTCACCAACCATTTCATACCCGACCATAATGTTATAAATAATTGTCCACTTTATTAATGCAAAGAACTTAGAGAGTTGGTGGATCAAAACCAAATAAAAACACATGGAGATAGAGGGGGGGTAAGAGTACCTGACTCCGGCATCACCGACGATACCAATAGCCATGCCAGCGGACAGCCCAGCAAGCCCACAAGCTAAACCCGAAGAGAGGTGAGCGTAACCATCGAACAAATAATAAGACTTCGCCTTAGGGTTGATCCCAGTACTGATAATCACCGCTATGATCAGCCCGTAGATCCCCAAAACTCCCGCCATAACCACTGGCACGATCGACTTCATCACGAGCTCCGGCCGCATCACGCCCATCGACGCCACCCCGACGCCACTCTTCGCCGTCCCATATGCCGCTCCCATGCCTGCGAAAAAGGAATGATTTTGGGCGAAAAAAGCTCGGTGATATGTTTCCATTTTTTTCAAATTAGACCCCTATTTTTTTGGGGAGAGTTCGGGAGATCGATTGCTTACATGAGAAAACAAGGGCCGCGGCGGCGCCAAGGAAGCCAAAGAATGGAGCGGTCTCGTCGCCGGCGAACGAAGGCATCGTCGAAGAAACCCTAGATGTTTTAATTACCCGGTGATTAAATATCTCCTGATGGAAAATAATAGGAGTTTATAACTTGAAGTGCTGCTAGTCACATTGAGCATTTTGCATGCTATCATGTTGATTTATTTAAAAGTTTGCCATCATTTTACCAAATGGAATGGCAGACTTGTAAATAAATGTAATATGATTAGGGAAATGTGTAATGTGACTAGCTGCACTCATATTATTGATCAACTGTGATCATGGGTAACGAGACATTCAAAATATTCCTCGAAAAATTTCAACACATTTAAAATCTCACCCAAAAATAATTTGCAGCTCTTCAAAATCCCCCCAAAAACAATTTGCAGCCAACTTCCAAATATTCTCCACAACAAAAATTTTTAACTATATTCAAACTAAAATTCAGTTCATCGGAGAATTAAGTTCTCCCCAAAATTCAGTTCCATACAGATTAAGTTCCCTCAAAATTTAAAATTTTAGTTTCCTCCAGAAGTACTTTCACCCATAATTTAAAATTAAAATTTAGTTCACCGAAAGATTTTAGTTTCCTCCAAAAAATTTAATTCCATGCAGCTAGCTGGTAGTCGCCTACTGTTGTCCGGGTAGTCGACTGCTAGAGGTGGTAGTCGACTCTCTGCATAACTGTAACTTGCATAACTGTAACCGACTACTTTCAACTCCAGTAGGTCAGCCAAGAGCTAGGATGAATAGTGGTGGACTCCTTTACAAAAAGACCGTCGTCTCCTATACTGATACCTATGATATGGCTCTAAAAACTCGGGAAATGATTTTCAAACCATTTTAAAACATTTTATTTGCATTCCTAAGTGTGTGTGAGCTTCAATAAAGACTGTAACACGATATCAAGACTCAAAACAAAATTTACATCAAAATGAAAATATTACATTAAGAACTTGGTGCAATTTGCAAGCTCTTCATCCAGTGACGGATTCAGGAATTAAATTTAGGTAGGACACAAATTTTTTTGGCTGGAAATAATTTTTGTTTACTTTATTTATTGTCAAATTGTATCAAAAATGAAAAATTAGATTGACGCACGCACATACGTAGACAAGATAATCGTAACGACTTACAAACTACTATTGCACTTGATGAGGTGTCATGCTTTGAAAACGTTGTATAACTACTTCATTGTCGATGCTATCAAAAATATTATCCTCAATGTACACAATCAAGTATTCATTCATCAATTAATCTCCCATTTGATTGTGTAAACGACTCTTCACAATAGTCATACTAGAAAATACTCTCTCAACGGTTGATGTAGCTACTGGAAGAACCAACTAAGTGTAATAAGCAAATAAACTAATGGATATATCTTATCCTTTTTGTCTTGACCATCTTCTTAGCAAAATCTCCCAATCCTTTAAGTTTAACAAACTCATCATTAGAGCGCACCAATTATATAAGCTTCCAGTTTCAAAAGCTCAAGAGGAGAAAAGTCTTAGAGATAAAATTGAGCAATATGGATCAACTTTTGCTTGTTATAGAAGAAAACGAATCATTCGGACTCAAACCGGGTATACAAAGAAGTAGTAGTGAAACGATCATTTAACTCATGAAGTTACATATAAATAATTGGATGGATAATGCTTGCTTTTAATCAAGGAGATTTAAGGAATGATGTAGCATAAAAATTAAATTTAAACAATAAAAAGCAAGAAGGCATTGTTCTTAAAATTATAATTAAGTAAAAAAAGACAAATGTTTTTTAATTGTTGTCCACGACATAATCGTTCAAACGTGTAAATAACAATTATAAATGGGATTTCGCAAACTATTTAATAAATTGTTGGGAGATGTATGGAATTGTTCTTCCTTTGACTCCTCTAAGTATTAACAATAAAAAGAGTGGAAATAAATCATAAATAGTTGGGAGATAAATCGTAAATAGTTGAGATATGTGTGGAATTTTTCTTTCTTTGAGTCATTTTTAAATATTAACACTAAAAAAGTGAATAAAATTATGTTAGGAAGACCAAACGATTTCTAACCGGTAGCAGTAACCACTCCAGCACCGTTCGAGTCTGTTAGGAGATGTATGGAGTGTTTTTTTTCATGCTTCTAAATATTAAGAATAAAGGCGTGTAAACAATTTGAGGTCATCTTACTAAAAAAACAATTTGAGGTCATCAGGTTTCGAACCTGCGATGGACAAAGGGCGGGTAAAAAATTTGAGAGCATCAGTTTTGGAACCTGCGATGGACAACTTGATTTGTGGTCCACACCGGCTAACCACTCAAGCAGGGACATTTTTAATACATTAAATATATATACTAACTTTTCCTGGTAGTTTTTTACCAAAGGATATAAATGTAATTTTATTCTCAATTTCCATGGGCACGTGCCCCCCTAGCCCCTACTTAGATCCGTCCATGTCTTCATCCATTGTCTTATTGTCTTTAAACTCCATGGTCTTTGTTGGGCTCTATCCATACCTGAATTGCATGTTGGGACATATGTAATCTTGTTGGCTCGTCATCAACATTTATTTAGTCAATAATTTATCAGTACCAAATATGGTACTTATCATCAAAACTAACATGGAGAGACTCAATATCCAACATTCTTCCTCTTTTTGATGATAACAACATATTGCATAAAATATAAAAAATCATGACGTGAGTGTGTATAGTAAGCAAATCATATTTTATTTCTATCTCTCTCCACATTTGGCATAACCAAAAAGGAGTGAATCTCTCTCCTTTTAGCAAGAAAATATAGTGACTCAATATTCAAAATATATCCCCCCCAATAGGTGATCTCTCACATGCACAAGTGTACGTGACATATAAAATGCATGATGATAAGATAAAAAAGATGCCGCATGTTGAAAAATTATACTATGTGTTAGATAAAATAAAGTTTTATTACACTCGTTTGCATTAGCTCTCCCTGAAAGTATGCATCAAAAAATAATTGAGCTTCTAATCCCATCATTAGTAAGTACTTGAAAAGAAAATATATTGGTACCCTTTTCATTTCGGGTCCATGGGATTAGACACAAATGGATATATCACTCAACAGGGAACCAAACCCATTTGGTTCTATCCCACCACAAGCATATCTGTAATATCTACAATAATGCACATTATGCATGAAGCTAGAAACGTCCTCATCTTTTGTTTGAATAGTCTCATGCTTGGGTATCCAAACGTTAACGAAATCATTTCTAGAGCAATGCACCGTAGCATGATCAACTTTAGGCCTATCATTAGGTTTACCATAACATAGGCCATGTTTACTTTTAGATGGTCTTTGAGAACGAATTAGGTCATCTAATTTCTCTTTATCCCTATTGAACATATCTGCATTCTTATAAAGGTCATCATACATAGCCTTAGTAGTGGTCAAAAGCTTATTTTTTAAGGACCCTAGCTATGGAGAAAACACTAGAATGGGGGGTTGAATAGTGTTTAAGCAATTTAAAAAGATAGTTACACCAATTTAAATTCTTAACCAACAAAATAGTGCGGAATAGAAATAAACCTAAAATGAAACAAATGCAAACACAAGGATGTTTCAAGGGTTCGGATTACCCAAGTCACTTCCCGACTTGTTCCCGGTAATCATACGTCCCTTCCACCCGGTTAACAACCGGATACTCAAGTTAGAACCCTAACTTGAGGTTTCCTTAAAACCCACTTGTACCAACCCTACAAGTGAAATCGAAATACAATCGATTGACCTTGACTCCCACAACTTGGGAGCAAGCAAACCACTCTCACAACCCGAGAGTAAATTCAAATAACGAAAGTTATGAAATATGAAAGCAACACTTACAATCACCGATGCCTTGAAGTAGAACTTGAAGGAGAAGTGTGCTGTGTGTTGAAAGAATCTCTTGGGAGAGAGGAAAGCCCTTTCTCTTGACTACACCAAATGCCTAGAAGATATCTCTTTGGTTCTAGGTTGGAGAGCAAGAGATTGAAGATTGGAATTCTTAGGGCTTTAGGGTTTTTGAGAGCTTTTATCTTGAGAGATTTAGCAAAATGAAACTTGGAAGAATGCGTAACCTCTCAATGGAACAGTAGATGCTCCTTATATAGGTTTCTTAAAATCCTACAAACGAATTCAGCAAAACCGCTTTGAAATCCGTGAGAAAAATGTCAACGGATTGAATCTGAGCCCGCGACAGTCGGCTGTTGAGGAAATCACAGTCGACTGCTGCACAGTCAGATAGGATATGTGAGAATTCATAACGGTAACTTACCACGTGGACAGTCAACTTATGAGGCATAGACAGTCGACTGTTGAATCAACAGGCGACTGTAAATCCTACTACAGGCGACTGACCGTAAGTTAGGTAAGTTGCTGAAATCTGGAAAACGTCTGGGAGAACAGGACAGACGACTGATGAAGAGAAGACAGTCGACTGATAATCTGACCAGGCGACTGTAATTCCTTCTACAGACGGCTGTCAAAACCCTGAGATTTTCTAGAGAGTTGAGTCAACAAACTGGCTCACAGACAGACGACTGTTGCAACGACTGTTCAATTGGACAGTCGACTGTAAATTCAACATAAGTCGACTGGCCAGAGTAATCATAGAAATAGACTTTGGCTAAAGATAGACATGCGACTGATTAACAAAACACAGTCGACTGTCACTTGGACAGGCGCCTGTGAATCGTTAGCCCAAAACTAGATTGTAAAAGTTTGTGCATAACAGGCAACTGTAGAACAAAACACAGTCGACTGTTTTTGAGACAGGCGACTGTAAAACGTTCACTAGTCGACTGTTATAAACAATACATGCACAATCAAGATAGAAATGAATTGGAGTCTAAGGACGAATGATCTAATGATGTCCTAAGACTGAAATGAAGATGTGTGTGTGCTCCAACAATGTTCTACTTCTAAGCTACATACTAGAAGAGATATAAGAAAGTTAAATTTGACGAACTCTCTCTCTATATAATGCATGAGCTTGAAGTCTTCATGGAGCTTCAATCACCATTTATGATCATCAATCCATTTCATTTGCCTTCAATGATCTTTAAGTGTCATACATTGCAAGTAGATCTTCATAATAAGCTTATGCAATGGATTAACTGCAAAATAGGGGATTAGTTACAAGTATTTATGTTTGCTCATCATTAACACCAAGTAGGGAGAAGTCCAAAACTCAATATTCTCCCCCTTTTTGATGATGACAAACAAACAGAAACAAAAAAATAAATAATTGTGCTTAATGAAAACTTACTCCCCCTACATAGATGCCAATCAAGTTAGTCAACAAATATTAGGGCATCTATATATATCAATTGAAGCAAATGAGTAAGATATGCATAAATGAAATGAATTCATGAAATCTAGGATTTAAAATCCCTATTCACTTTATCTAACTCCGCCTGAATCTAAGGAAACTTCAATCTTAGATTCAAGTGTTATTAGTATATACTTAGCACATTCATTATGAATCTATATGTTTATTTCTCTCCCCCTATGGCATCATCCAAAAGGTGGGGGTAAAATAATAATATCAATCGTGCTAAATAAAAACTATCAACAATCAGAGAGTGTAAAGATATATAAAACTAAAAACTCATAAAACCACATCATAAACTTATGTGAATAGAGGAATGGAAGTCCAATATCAACATTTTAGATATACGAAGAAAACATATTGTCTCAAATCACATCACATGAGGAATACATCATATATGGAGACAATATCTCAAAATTCACATAGATACGATAAGCAATCATACAATGTGTGAAACAGAAGAAGAAACTGCAACATCATATGTATATATATCAAAACTATATGAGTACAAGGTCATATGAACATCAACATGTCCATCAAATAAAAAATACAACATGATACTCCATAAAACATCACACAAAATATATCCATCATACAAACACCACTCAAAAACTCCAAAAAAATCTACGAGAGAGTGTCTCCAGGAGCAGCAGATGAAGAAGCGGGCTCTGGGTCAACAGTGGTATCCTCTAGAGGAGGAGCAGCAGCAGGAGCACCCTGAGTAGCAGCTACACCAGGATGCACAACAAGATCAGTGATGATGGGAGGAGGAGGCTCACGAGGCTGGGAAGGAACAAAACGTCTCAGATGCTCAGGGAAGGTCATACCTTGAAGCTGAAATGACAGGAATTCCAACCCATATAGACCAGAAACCATCTCAAAGAGAATGTCAAGAGAGGATGGAGCAGAGGTAGATGGCTGGTCTACAGGAGGAACCGTGGAGGAAGACGGAGCAGAGGTGGATTTCCTCTTCTTAGATGCAGACTGCAGAGCCGAAGAGGACTTTGACTTTGCAGAAGCATCAAGAAGAGGACCAAAAGGCACGGGCTCATAGGGAGACAAGTCAATCCCAAAATGACGAAAGACGAGTGTAAGAAGTCCACCGTAGGGAATGTGAGAGGAGGAAGAAGTAAACTTGACCTTGTACATCCTATCAAGGAGGACACCAGCCCAGTTCACGGACATCCCGGAAAAGATCGTGTACATACACCTCAGTATCTCCTGGGAAGGCTGGTCAGAAGATCCGTACTTTGGCAGAATGTTGGACTTCACCACGAGGTGAAACAGCCATACCCCTAGCCGAGAACATGGATGACCTAACACCAGAAGATAGAGCAGAGGGTATCTCAAGGAACATGTCCCGGAGGACATACTGATCTAGCTCATCGACATCAGAGATGGAAATGTCTGAAGGAAGGGATCCAGTGGAGGGAATCCTAAGAATGGTCCCTAAAAGAGTGGGATCAATGCGGATGGGGGTCCCCTGGACAACAATATCAATAACTCTAGTGGTAGAATACTCACCGCGAATACGGATAGCATAGAAGAGCTTAACCAAAAATGGATAAGCCCGAGGAGATTCGCTCTGAGAGAAGCGAAAGAGGTCAGTCAAACGGGTAGCAGAAAGAATCTCGGATAATCTCTCAGTAGTGAAGGCGGGAAAAACAATATATCGCTCTCTAAGAAGTTTGATCCCTATGAGGGAGTGAAATTTTGCCAAGCACAAATCATCTCGGCAAATGGGAACAAGGGGATCAGTGGGTGGCAGGACATGGGTTTCTTCTTCGAAACTCGACACTAAGGGGGAAGGAGGAGCCTCAGCGCAAGGCTCATTGATGCGAACACCAATGGGCTTGCGCTGACGCTTCACGAGGTGCTCAGGTTCAGAAGAAGAAGACCCAGAAGGAGAATAACCCCACGAAGAAGAGAGAGACGGAGAATCGGCTTTCTTAGTTCGGGCCTTATAGGGTTTCTTGTATTTGGCAGAAGTAGGCATGGGAACCCTAGGGCGCTTAGAAGCAATAGTCTTTCCCTTGTTCTTGGTCTTGGAAGCCATTGCACAATCAATCAAACAGAGGGAAGATTGACACGAGATATGAACAAAAATCGCACGAGAGAGAGAATTGAGAGAGAATCAAACCTAGTCGAAGGGCACATACGAGACAATGAAATCCGAGTGTCACAAACGACAGGAGAGACGCCGGAAAAACTCTGGAGGGACGATTGACAGACAGTTTGAAGCAGGAAGATGAAGGGTTTTCAATCGGAGGAGAGAGAAAACTTTCGATCGAACTGAATTCTCTCGATCATATATCGAAAGGGGTAAAAGACTCTGGGCCGTTGGATCAAAGAATCGACGGCTCAGATCAATTGAGCGAACCGCCACAATAGGAGACAGTCGACTGATGAACAAAGGTCAGTCGACTGAATGAAGTGATAAGAAATAGGCTTAGGATGACAGACGGTCGACTGTTGAGTAACATACAGTCGCCTGTCCGTGGGACAGTCGACTGTATTATACCCATCAGTCGACTGACTGAGAATCAATAAAATTGATGAAAAAACAGAGACTACTGAAGAAATTGACAGGCGCCTGATGACTAAAATGCAGTCGACTGTTGATCCAACAGTCGACTGTAAATTTGTCTTCAGTCGCCGGGTCGAAAGATACAGTCTGCAGACAGAATAGATAGAGTAGGGCAGTCGATTGTCGAAGGAAAGACAGTCGTCTTTCCTGGTCCAAAAATGCACAATGAGGTTAAAATCCAGAGGATATGCACAACTCACCCTTGGACCTATACTCTAATCATAAACTCATCATAAAATCAATATCAAACGATAAATCGTTTATAACATAAATCTCTAAAAACAATCTGAAAACTTATGTAATCAAAGAAATCTCAATTGCCTTTCTTAAAACAAATATATGATATATCAAATGAAGAGAGGCAACATGATGATATGAGCTCAAAAAGTGTTATAACAAGTAAGTTGAGCTCCTAAATTTCAGATTCACCCATAATCCCTAATTCTCCATGCAACCTTACAAATGAATCTTCTTTAAGAGGTTTTGTGAAGATGGAGACAATTTGTTTTTGGGTTTCAATTTACTCTAAGATGATGTCCTTCTTAGCTACATGATCATTGATAAAATGGTGTCTCACATCTATGTGTTTGGTATGGGAGTGATGTACCAGATTCTTGGAAAGACATATAGCACTTTGGTTATCAACCATGATAAGGCAAGTATCACAATTGACACCATAGTCTCTAAAAGTGTGTCTCATCCAAAGAAATTGTGCATATGCAAGACCCGCGGCAATATATTCCGCTTCAGTTGTGGACAATGATACCGAGTTCTGTTT
Source organism: Scilla litardierei (assembly GCA_030789695.1). Classification (NCBI taxonomy): domain Eukaryota; kingdom Viridiplantae; phylum Streptophyta; class Magnoliopsida; order Asparagales; family Asparagaceae; genus Scilla; species Scilla litardierei. Next base: position 216,289,305 of record CM061133.1, read on the forward strand.
CTTGGAAAACCAAGAGACTAAGGAATTTCCTAGGAAATGGCAAGTGCCACTAGTACTTTTCGGATTTGCATCCGGCAAAGTCAGCATCACCATATAAGATTAACTCATATGTGCTAGATTTAGGGTAAAGTAACCCATAATCTAGAGAATGATTGAGATAACGAAAAATTTGTTTAACCGCAATCAGGTGTGACTCTTTAGGTCTAGCTTGATATCTAGCACACACGCATACAGAAAACATGATATCGGGCCTACTAGCAGTTAAATAAAGTAAGCTACCGATCATACCTCGATATAGACATACGTATACATCTTTTTCGTTCTCATCCTTGTGTAGATGGGTTGTCGTACTCATGTGAGTCCTTTTGCTTGAAGACGATTCCATCCAGAATCGCTTGATAAGCTCCCATGTGTACTTTGTTTGATGTATGAAAGTCACATCCTTCATTTGTCGAATTTGTAGTACATGGAAGTAATTGAGCTCTCCTATGTGGCTCATCTCGAATTCATCCTTCATAGACTTAGAAAATTCTTGACAAAGATTAAAGTTAGTAGAACCAAATATTATATCGTCTACATACACTTGAATCAAGAGGATGTCATTTTCATAATCTTTAATGAAAAGTGTTGAATTAACTTCTCCCATTTTAAAACCTAAATCCAAAAGAAACGTCTTGAGTCGATCATACCAAGCTCTAGGAGCTTGTCTCAACCCATACAACGCTTTCTTAAGTTTGAAAACATGGTTTGAAAATTTTTCATGAATGAAACCAGGAGGTTGAGAAACATACACTTCTTTATTGACAATCCCATTTAAAAATACACTTTTAACATCCATTTGAACTAGTTTGAAATTCTTATGAGATGTAAAAGATAAAAGTAGTCTAATAGCTTCGAATCTAGCTACAGGGGCAAAGGATTCTTCGAAATCAATACCGTCATCTTGCCGGTAGACTTGAGCTACTAACCGTGCTTTGTTCCTTGTGATGATCTCGTTCTCATCGGTCTTGTTCTTGAAGATCCATTTGGTCCCAATAACTTGATGACCACTTGGAAGAGGAACGACCTCACAAACTTCATTTCTCTCGAATTGCATGAGTTCTTCTTCCATTGCCACTATCCACGAGCTATCATCACAAGCTTCTTGGATGTTCTTTGGCTCAATGGTAGAGACAAATATGCAATGAGAGAATTCTTCAATTCTTGACCTCGTTCGAACACCCACACCAATATCTCCAATAATTTGGTCATGTGGATGGTTGCGAACGGTTCGGTAAGCTTTGGGTATTCATGCATCACTTGGAACATCTTCAACAATCTCATTAGTAGTGTTAGTCTCAATAATCGAATCATTAATCTTTACATTACTAAGAGAATCACATATAGCGTCTACACTATCATCGACAACATGAGGAAAATCAAAATCTTCATAAAATGATACGTGTAGTGATTCCTCGATCGTTGAAGAAGTTTTATTGTATATCCGGTAGGCCTTGCTATGTGTGGAATATCCAACAAAGATTCCTTTCTCGGATCTTGGCTCAAATTTATCTGAATTACCAAAGGTATTCTTGATAAAACATTTTGAACCAAAAACTCGAAAATATTTAACTTGAGACTTTTTATCATAAAATAACTCAAAACAAGTTTTGTTCGTTCGGGGTCTCACTAGGATCCTATTGAGCACATAACATGTCGTGTGCATCGCCTCTGCCCAAATTGTAGTCCAAGATGACTATCATGGAGCATAGTACAAGCATACTCAATAAGAGTCCTATTCTCTCTCTACAACACCATTTTGTGGTGGAGCCCGAGGAAAAGAAAAATTGTGAGTTATCCCGGTGTCATCACAAAACTTTGTAAAAGACTCATTCTCAAATTCCCCTACATGATCACTACGGATAGTGATAATGGTGGATCCTAAGAGATTCTGAATCTTCTTTGCAAATATGGTAAACTCTTCAAAAGCTTCATTCTTATTAGTTAAGAATGAAACCCATGTAAATCTAGAGAAGTCGTCAACGATAACTAATCCATAATGAGCATTGCCTAAAGAAGCGGTTATAGTTGGCCAAAACAAATCTAGATGAAGTAGCTCTAGGGGCCTCTTAGAAGTAATGTCTTCTTTAAGCTTAAAAGATGATTTACTAAGTTTACCTCTTTGACTTGAATCACAAAAGTTTTTCTTACTAAAAGCAATTTTTGGAAAACCTTTGACTAGATCATGCTTAGCTAACTTATATAAGTGCTTGAAATGAACATGACCAAAACGGCGATGCCATAATAGTTGTTCATTTGTGTTAGCAACTAAGCAATGTTCTACGGTTTTAGGCAAGCTCAAATAATAAATATTTTTACCCCTAATACCGGTAAATAAAACATGCGAATTATAATCAACAATTTCACACATACCCTCTCCAAAGTTAACCGTGTAACCTTTATCACAAAGTTGACTAATGGAGATAAGGTTGTGATATAAACCACTAACAAGATATACATTAGTAATTGAAGGTTTGGAGGGGTTTTGGACTATACCTACTCCAATGATGGTTCCCGTTTGGTTACCTTGAAAAGTGACCGTTGCACCGTTCTTGATGCTAATCACTTTGGAGAGTAATGAAGGATCTCCCGTCATGTGTTTGGAGCAACCACTGTCGAGAATCCATCCTTTCCTTTTAGAGCTAGTTTGATCTTTCTTGCTCTTTTTCTTTCTCTTGGGTACCTCGGTTTCATCCATGTCGGAATCACTCTCATCAGAGAGTGAATCTTCTCATGCCACGAAACACATGTGGGCACTCTCACCCTTCTGTAATGCCCTACAAGCTACTGCACAAGTACTAGAGGGGGGGTGAATAGTACTTTAAAAATAACAAGGAGTATAATTCCTAATTATAGTGCAAACAACTACCAAATCAATTTGCGGAAGCTTAAATTGAATGACAACAACAAAAATAACAATGCTAACAAAAGATGTTACTGGGTTCGGATCCACCCAAGTCTCCCCGACTTGTTCCCGGTGATCCTACGTCCCAACCACCCAGATCCCCTCCGGATACTTAGGTTAGAAACCCTAACCCAAGATTTCCACTATGATATCTTGTGAAAAACCTTTACAAGATCAAATCATACATGCAATGGCAATAGTGAATCCCACAACCCGGGATCACAACCTTCTCTCACAACCGAGAGAATCAATAAGCAATATAAACAAGTTTATAATGAAATAAACAATCTTACCACAAAATCCTATACCTTGAGTTTTCTTACCAAATAGGTGCAAGGAGGGATTTGAGGAAGATGAAGTCACCAAGACCTAGCACCAAAGAAATGACTAGGAATGGGTGCCTAGGAGTGATTTTGAGACTTGAATCAAGCTAGAGCTTGAAGGGCTCACCAAGAACAAACTTCTCTCAAGATGGATTCTAGATCTAGAATGTGAGAGAATGGATTACTTGTGAGGAAGAGAGCTTTAGAAATGAGTGAGAATGGCTATCTCTTTCAATCTCAATGAATCTCTTAATGGCAGCTCTAACCTAGAGAGAAATGACCTAGGTTCGTATTTATAGGGTCCCATAAAAACAAGTTAGGTCAAGTCCCAACGGATAGAAATCTGAGGCAACTAGTCGGTCAAAGAACAACCACTGACCGACTAGTTCATCAACTAGTCGGTCAGTCAAACAACATGGACCGACTAAGTTAAGAACTGAGAAGAGATAGAAATTCAGACCTAGAAATCTAGTCGGTCCAAGAAGACTTTCTGACCGACTAGTTTCACAACTAGTCGGTCAGTCAGTGAACGTAGACCGACTAAGAGGCAAAAACAAATAGTCTGAATACAAATTGACTTAGTCGGTCCAAGAACAAATGTTGACCGACTAGATTATCAACTAGTCAGTTACCAAACGTTCTTAGACCGACTAACGATAAACAGTAGCTTAGGAGAAATTTGGCATGTACAGTAAATCACAACTAGTCGGTCAAAGAAGCATCACTGACCGACTAGTTCACAAACTAGTCGGTCGGTGAGTCAACATAGACCGACTAACTGTAAACAGTACTGAACAAGAAAAGATTAACTCAAACTAGTCGATCCAAGAAGATCTGCTGACCGACTAGATCACCATCTAGTCGGTCAGTACTTCTTCTTGTACCAACTAACATGCACAAACAAGTCCGAATCGAAGCGCGATGCTTCGAGGAAGTTAGAGTGGACTTGTACTAAGATCCTAGAGCTACGATATGAACGTTATGAAGATAGAATCGTAAGATATACTCAAGGCTTAACATTCTATAGATCGAAGCTAAAAGACTATAAATAAAACCTTAATGAACGGTCTTCGAGAGCTTCGATCAATTCTTCATGACTTCCAAAACGGTCCAAGTGCTTAAACGAAGCTTTAGGCAATGAATACGAGCTTTGAGAAGTCTTGAGATGTCGCTTTGATTGTTCTCGTGAATTTGGCGACGATCTCCAATACTGCGCTCACAAATTGTTAGTTCATGAATTATTTATGTTTGCTCATCATCCAAAACCAAATCCGGGGAGTCCAATATTCAACATTCTCCCCCTTTTTGGTGATGACAAACCAACATAAATAATAATCAAAAATAATGATTCAAATGTAAAATACTTACTCCCCCTGCATTGATGACACGTTAATTCCAAAATGAATATATATAAATTGCATCAATGAGACGAGTAAGATATATAACGAGAATCGATTTTTGAAATATCGGATTTTGAAAATCCTTATATATATCTTAACTCCCCCTGAATCTAACACATTAAATTAGATTCTTGGAAATTGAGTTAAATTTTCATTTGCCCTATTTATTATCATTATCTCTACCCCTTTGGCATTATCCCAAAAATGGGGGGCATACAACGACAACAACTAGGAAAAGGAAAATCCAACATCGGGAGTATTAGATATTGACGATGAACCTAATTGACACCAAGGGAAAAGTGATGAAAATAAGTCAAGGTGTGCCAAATTGTCCATTATCAAATAGCGATAATTAAAATCATCAAAAATACCAAATATTTATTCATTTATTGAATAATGAAACATACTCTCCAATATTCAATATTCTTGGTTAAATTTGTGCATGAAAAACAATTCTATACAATCATAGAAATATAATCTATTTAACCAAGTTTTTAAGCGACGAGCGAAGATTTCACATATCATAGACAATGAATGAAAATTAAATGTGCACGACGAAGTAAAACAAAGAGAACATCGATGTATATATATATAAAAACATCATGAGTACATCCAAAAAGATATCGACTACATCATATCAAATGCAACAGACCATGTATATCAACATCAAAATAGAAAATACATCATACATCAATACATCATCATCAACACCCAAAAACATCAAAATACAACACCGACATCCATATAACCAAAATACATCAAAACAACCCCAACACTCCATCCTAACCCAAAATACTCTCAATAAGATGCATCATCCAAAGATCATAGGAGAGGCCTCGAAACAGACGGTCACGAGGAAGTGGCTGGATCTGCAGTCTCCGTGGGTCCAGTCGAAGGAGTGGACTCAGGCTCTGCAGGGAGGAGAGGCGTGTCAACAGACGGGATCGTCGGGGCAGGGGTGGAGACATCGACGACTGGCTCAACGGCTGGGGTCTCAACAGGAACAACAGCAGGCAAATCAGGAGCAGGGTCGTCAGAAGGAGCAGCAGCATCATCAGAAGGCTGATCCACTGGTGCAGAAGTCTCAGGAGCACCGGAAGAGGTGCCAGCATCAGGAGCAGATGTGGTAGCAGCAGTAGCAGCAGTGGCCTCATCGCCACGAGCCAAGGAGGTGACAAGCTCATCAATATCCTCATCGTCCATCTCCTCATCCTCAGACACAGGAGGAGGAAGCTGAACGCCCATCAAACTAGCCATACGGCAGACGACCTCTTCGGAACGAGCCAAACGCGACTCGTGCCGACGAAGTAACCGAACGACATCATCAAGTGTGGCGGAGGGAGGAGGGACTGAAGCAGCTGAAGGGGTGGCCTGAGATGCAGAAGGTGTCGACCGCTGCACGTGACGGAGTGCCGCAAGAGATTTCTTGACGGCCGTCGCGTTCAGAGGAGGACCAAGGGGACGCTCATCATCAGGGGGCAAGGGGACACCGAATCGACGGAAAACCAAGGTCAGGAGACACAGATATGGGATATGCGCAGATTTAGTGGTCTTGCGAATACACTCGAAAGAATCCATCTTATCGAGTATAATGCGAGCCCAATTAATCTCGCTACCCATAAACAGAGCGTAAATCAATTTCAGAAACGGCTGAGATGGAAGAGAAGAAGATCCATACTTGGGAAGAAGGCAGGATTTCAAGATCAGGTTAATCACCCAAGCATTCGGCTTGAATGATTTCGAAGGTACTCCTATGAAGGCAGGGGGGATAACCTGGAAGATTTTGCCTAGGGTCTGCTGATCGAGGGAGGAGATATCGTCGACAGAGATGTCAGACGGGAGGAGGCCACACGACGAGCAACCTATCAACTCCCCCAAGATTTCTGCCGTGAGGACTATAGGAGTCCCCAAAACAGAAGTCTCGATGGAGTGAGACTCACCGTACTGGCCCCGGACACGATTGGCATAGAATAATTTGACCAGGCGAGGATAGGGTCTAGGGTTCGCCTTGGAGTCAAATCGAAGGTAGTCCAACAGGCCACTATAGGAGAGAAGATCCGCAAGGCCAAGAAAATCAAAAACTGAACGTAATGCTCCAACAGCAGTGGGCAGTGCTCTATACGGTTGTACACTGCGAGACACTGAGGGTCGTCGCGGCACAACGATATATCTACACCGCCGACTGGCATAGGAGTTTTACCCTTAGCCTTACGGGGCTTAGGAGGAGGTGGAGGAGGGGGTGGAGTAGGTGCCTTCTCGGGATGTTCAGGAGTGTATTCTTCATCGGAATCATCCTCGGAATCACTACCTGAACGCTCACCGGGAGGAGTGGGAGCACGAAACTTTTTGGGTTTAGGTTTAGGCTTGGAAGATTGGCCGGTAGGTTTAGGCTTGGACGTCCTCTTCCGCTTCAACGGAGTTGAAGACGAAGAGGGGGGTCAAGTGGTCTTGGCCCTACGCTTAGGAGGGGTCGAAGCGGTCGGAGCATCTACGGTCATGGGGGATGCCCCAGAAGATGTAATCGGGATTCTCGTTCGTGCCATGATCGCGGCACAACGAGTACAATCAAGCGACGAAGATCAAACACACCTAAGCTTAAACCCTAGAACCTAAGATAATCAAGCACAAAGCCCTAAGATAAATTTCGAAACCCTAGAGCCTAGAAGAGAAAACAAGATCTAGAACAAACCCTATGGATGCAAAATGAGATCTAGGAAGGAGGGAGATACCTAGGGGAGTGGTCGACGGCGACGGACGGCGGAGATGGCCGGAAAGATGGCCGGAGAAACGACAGAAGTCGAAGGGTTTCGAGCAGGGAGAGGGGGTTTTTCGAGCTGGAGAGTGAAAACAAACCGACTAAATGAAGAAACGATCGGATAAAATTAGATTAAGTCGGTCGGGAATGCGAAAAGACGCGACTGCCCTAGAGCACTTAGTCGGTCATAGTTCAAGCACTGACCGACTAGATTACGATCTAGTCGGTCGGTCAATGAGCTTAAACCGACTAAGTCGAAACAGAGGCAAACAGAAAAATCTAGGGCTAGAGTTAGTCGGTCACATTATAATCACTGACCGACTAGTTTTCAATCTAGTCGGTCGGTAAGAGAACTGTGACCGACTAAAAGAAGTCAAAGACAGGAGAAAGTTAAAGCAAGAACTAGTCGGTCTGAGTTCACTAGCTGACCGACTAGATGAGCATCTAGTCGGTTGGCTTATGAACTGAAACCGACTAGAAGGGTCCAAAAGTTGATAAATGAGTTCTCTTCATAAAAAAACTTGGATGAAACATCTTAACCCTCTCATAAGTCATCTAAACTACCCCATTAAACGTCGAAATCTTAAATACGACATTCAAATAAGAATTCGAGCAAAAATTCAAACATATCACATAAAATCCCCAAAAATTCAATAAATCTAGCATGAACGAAATATCGCGAAATATAATAGCATGCAAGATAATTGAATGAGATATGAATCCTATATCTCGGATTCACCCATAATCCCCAATTCTCGACGCAACCGCACAAAGGAGTCCTCCTTTAGGGGTTTCGTGAAAATATCGGCGATTTGCTTTTGGGTTTCAACGTACACTAATATGATGTCCTTTTTAGCAACACGATCATCTAAAAAATGGTGTCGGACATATATGTGTTTAGATCGGGAATGGTGCACCGGATTCTTTGAAAGACAAATAGCACTTTGGTTATTGTCACGCCCTGCTTCCCAAAATGGACGGAGGCGAAGCGTGACTAAGGCCCGCTTAGGCCAGAGCTGAGAGGCTCGGACCCAATAAGCGTCTGTAGGGGTACCATTTTTAAAGTCTCAGGTTCTTGCATTAATAAAGTTCGAAACAACAGAAAGTACAGAAAGAAAGTTGCATTCATTAAATTAGAGATATAATATCCAACGAGTACAAGTCTAAAAAGAAGCCTAAGCATGGCAACGAACTATCTAAAAGCAAACTAAAAGTAGTAACCTCTGAGAGTGACGACTAAAAGACCTCAAGGTCTGGTCCTTGTCAAGCACGTACTCTGGGTCGACGTCCTCAGCTCCTCGTAATCCAGTGAGTCTCCCTCGTCCACGAACTCTGGATGAGCACCTAACGTACAGCACCCAAGAGAAAGGAACTGTACGTCAGGTAAAGTCTACAAGAAGGGTTAGACTTCACTACAAGTGCACCGAACTTTAAACAACGGTTTACTGGTTGATTAGCATGCTGAGGTTCTATTACACAACAGTTTACTGGTTGATTAGCATGCTGTGGTTATAACAGAGTAACACAACAGGAAGTAACGTAGCAGAAAAGTAAAACAGACAGGTAGTATTCGTAGCGTGTGCTACCAACTACGGGACTAACCTACAGGTGTCAAGACAAGACGGGACGTGACGGGACAAGACAAGACAGGACAAGTGAGACACGAAAGGGTTCACGCCTTACGGTTCGAGGGGGATCAGACCCTCTTGCCGTGCGCACGCTCAACCTAACCCCAAACCCAGGAAACTCAGGACAAGATTTACAGGGATCATTTCCGCTAGGGAAACATCCGAAACGCCCGAAGGCTTTTTGTGTAACAGGGATCACTTCCGCTAGGAAAGCATCCGAAACGCCCGAAGGCTTTTTGTGTAACAGGGATCACTTCCGCTAGGAAAGCATCCGAAACGCCCGAAGGCTTTTTGTGTAACAGGGATCACTTCCGCTAGGAAAGCATCCGAAACGCCCGAAGGCTTTTTGTGTAACAGGGATCACTTCCGCTAGGGAAGCATCCGAAACGCCCGAAGCCTTTTTGTGTAACAGGACACGACATGACAAGTGTAGGAAGTTGTTATTCTAGGGTGTCCACACGCACGCACACACATGATAGCCCTACAATGTCAAAAGTTGTTGTTGTCAGGCTCAGACTTCGTCGTCATGTCTGAGCCGTCAGGAGTCGTCCCGGACGCTATCATTTCACGTCCGGTTCTATTTGTTCACAGTTAACAATTCTAACCAACTAGGGCCTAAGCACGGCCAAAAGTGCAAGTGGATACACTTGCCTGCGGTGGCGAGTGTGTCATCCGTCCGGAGCGTCTCGTCCAGGCGTCGCGTCCACGGTAGTCCGTCTGAAACAGTGTCACGGCGACGGTGTCAGGTCGCGATTTTCATCAAGTCCTATTAGGGGTTGTTTCTAGATTATCGGGACTATCCAAATTGTCTTAAGTCACGTTTTGGTTTTTCATCAGCCTAGATCGACCACTACCCTATGTGCACAGAAGAGTTGTCCGATGGTCGATTTCTACAGTGACATCATTTTACTGGTGCGGAAAAGTAAATTTAATTATAGTTTTCCAACTTTTAGTTAGGGTTCAGTTTTGCTACGGTGTGGGTTCGCTATGAGTTAGGGTGGACTAACCTCTCCGGTGTTCGATGTATGATGCGCATAGCGTCTGGGCAGTAGGAGATCGGCGTCGCCTACGGCGTCTCGGCTACGGGTAGCGTAGATTTATCTGCGACATAGGTTCGTGATATTAAGCGGATAGGTTTATCCGGAATGAAAACTAAAGTCAGCTAATAAAAGACATAGCACTGGCCATTTATGAAGAAAAATTGTTATTAACAGAAAAATTATTAATCTGCCACTTAAAACACTAATAGTCCTATGTTTCACATCTCCAACTTGCATGTGAAGAAATTCAAGGTGACCTACCTCTATAACCCTATATAATTAACAAACCATGATAAACATAGAATCAAGCTTACATGTAAGTTTCCAGGGGACGATGGAGAGGACGGATGTCTACGGCAGTGGCGGCGGCTAGGAAGTCTCTCAGGAGATCGGGGAGGACCGTGCGGCGCTCGCGTGGCCGGGCGACAGCCAAAGAAAGCAGCAGCAGCCGGTAACGATGGCTGCTGCTGTTGTAGTGGGGAGCAGCAGCCCGAGCGGGTTGCGACGACGGTCGGGGTCGGAGAGACGGCCGCCGGCGCGGTGTTGGTGATGGGGCGACGGAGAGTTGGCGGCTAGAGGAAAAGCAGCGGTCGACGGGGGTTCTCAGGCGGACCGGGGCTGCCGTCGTGGGTGGCTCATGGGCTGTCGACAACCAATGCAAAGAGGAGAGGGGAGATCGGAAAATAGGAGGAGGCCACCGGAGCTCTTGCTGTGTTGAGGGGCCAAACAGCGGCTTGGGGCGGTATCCGGTGGGGTCGTCGGCAAGTACAGGAGGGGGCGAGAGCCTGCTGTTGCGTGGGGGTGATGAGCGCGCGCGTAGCTGCAGTGCGGTGAGAGGGGGGTTTGGACGGCGGAAACCCGACTGCGAGTGACTGGAGATGGAGAGGGCCGGATCCGCGTGGCTGGGCGACGTAGCGGCGCACGGGGTGGTCGGAAGTCGCACCCACGGTGGCCGACGGCAGCTTGATGGTCGAAGGGATCGAGGCGGCCTGTTTGTGTGGGGGATGCCGCGACCATTAGGGAGGAGACCCTAGGGCTTTCATAGGGAGAGGGATTGTTGCCAGCTGGGGTTCTAAAGTATAGGGTTAGGCCTTTGTGGATGTGTGCGGCTGAGGATAGAAAAATGAAACCCTAGGCTCTAGATAGTACAAGCTATATATATACTAAGAGAGGGGTGTAGGGTTTAAAGAAATGGGCAGCAGCTTGCCTAGTCTTGTGTTAGGCTTGTGGGTGGGGCTTTGAAAGGAGCAGTACGGGGGATGTATTAGGTCTTTAGGGTTTTATATATTTCAAAATTCTTGTGTGTGAGGCCATGTGAACTACTTTAAATAATTCTGTTGTCCCCTTTATTTTTATTTTTTGTTGCTTTAAGGCTGTGTGCGTGTGTATCAAATGGGTGCGTGAGTTAATGTTCGCCATGGTAAAAACTAGAGTAATATAGGAAACGTTTTGAATCTCATTTCTAATTAAAGGGTTTAATTGGAATAGGGTATTTATTAAGAAAGTTTTTGAAATACTAATAATGAGATTTAGTCAAAGGGATTAAGAGCAAAACAATGGGTTCTACATGGAAAGCTTCATTTCACTTTTAAAATGATTAAAAGATTTGAAATTCAAATTAATTTAGGGTTAAAATAAGGAAGGAAAAAGGATCAGGGGAAAAGCCTCGCTACGGGTATCGAAAAAAATAATCCGAAAATACCGGGACGATCGTAGAGACGAGAAGTACGGGGCTACGGGGTCTGGCCGCGTGCTACTCTTACCGAGAATTATTATAAGATCATGAACTGAGCGTTGAAGCCAAAAGACCAAAACGCCCTTCTATTCAAAGCTGTTTTGCGAGAAAACGAGCCGTGAAAAGACGTTCCCAAAAATTACTATAAAATTCTACACTCCCAAACGATCGCAATGGCATATCGCATCACTCATGCCGGAGCTCAGAAATAGCTAAAAAGAATACGTGCACGATAAAGCACGTGCACGCAGGAAATACGAATGGTCGGAAAGCGGCCGTTACAGTTATCCACCATGATAGGGCTAGTATCACAATGAATACCAAAATCCTTCAGTGTGTGTCTCATCCAAAGAACCTGGGCACAAGCGGCACCGACGACAATGTATTCCGCCTCGGTGGTTGAAAGTGATACCGAATTTTGCTTCTTGGAAAACCAAGAGACAAGGGAATTTCCTAGAAAATGGCAAGTGCCACTAGTACTCTTCCTGTCGGATTTGCATCCCGCATAATCAGCGTCACTATATGAGACTAACTCATATGTGCTAGACTTCAGATAAAGTAATCCAAAATCTAAAGTGTAACTTAGATAGCGAAAAATACGTTTAACCGCTACTAAGTGAGAATCCTTAGGTTGAGACTGATAACGAGCACAAATACAAACGGAAAACATAATATCGGGCCTACTTGCGGTAAGATAAAGTAAACTACCTATCATACCTCGATATAGACGAATGTCTACATCTTTTCCGCCCGTATCTTTATCAAGATGCGTTGTAGTGCTCATAGGAGTCTTTTTCCCGGAGGCATTCTCCATTCCAAATCGCTTTAGCAACTCCACCGTGTACTTCGTTTGGTGGATGAAGATTGCATCGTTCAATTGGCGAATTTGGAGACCTAAGAAATATTTGAGTTCGCCCATGTGGATCATCTCAAATTGTTCCTTCATAACATTAGAAAACTCTTCGCAAAGAGTGAAGTTAGTAGCATCAAAAATGATATCATCAACATAAATTTGAACTAATAAAATATCATTATTCGCATGCTTAACAAAAAGTGTAGAATCGGCTTCGCCCATTTTAAAATTCAAATCCAAAAGAAAATTCTTTAGGCGATCATACCAAGCTCGAGGAGCTTGTCTCAAACCATAAAGAGCTTTCTTTAGTTTAAAAACATGATTTGGAAAATTTTCATTTATGAAGCCCGGAGGTTGAGAAACGTAAACTTCCTCAACGACATCTCCGTTCAAAAATGCACTTTTAACATCCATTTGAAATAATTTAAAATTTTTATGGCATGCATAAGACAATAATAGTCTAATTGATTCTAATCTAACTACCGGAGCGAAGGATTCTTCGAAATCGATACCTTCCTCTTGGCGATAGCCTTGAGCTACTAACCGAGCTTTGTTCCGGACGACGACTTGGTTTTCGTTGGTTTTGTTCTTGAAGATCCACTTTGTCCCTATGACGGTGTGGTTCTTTGATGGCAAAGGAACAAGCTCACATACCTCATTCCTCTCGAATTGAATGAGTTCCTCCTCCATGGCAAGTATCCAAGCACTATCTTCGCACGCTTCAACTATATTCTTTGGCTCTATCGATGAGGCAAAGGCACAATTGGCGAAGTGGTGGACTTGCGATCTCGTCTTGACTCTATCATGAATATTGCCAATGACTTGCTCATGGGGATGGTCGCGAACGGTATGAAGCCGCTTGGGAATACCTTGATCACTAGGCACATTCTCAACAACTTCATTAGTCGGGTTAGTATCAATAGAATCAATTGAATCAATAGACTTAGAATTTTCAAACGAATCACATAAAACATCCATAGAGTCATCATCATTTGAAATTCTAGGAGTAGTAAAATTCTCATTAAAAGAGACATGAAGTGATTCCTCGATCGTAGAGGATCTTTTGTTGTATATCCGGTAGGCTTTGCTACGTGAGGAATACCCAACAAATATCCCCTCATCCGATCTCGGATCAAACTTGTCCAAATTATCATATGTGTTTTTAATAAAACATTTTGTGCCGAAAACACGAAAATGTTTAACTTGAGGCAATCTACCAAACAACAATTCATAACAAGTTTGTTTGGTGCCGGGCCTCAAAAGTATTCTATTAAACACATAGCAAGCGGTGTGTACCGCTTCCGCCCAAAATTGATAACCAAGTTGACTATCTTCGAGCATAGTGCGAGCACACTCCACAAGCGTTCTATTCTTCCTCTCAACAACACCATTTTGAGGAGGTGCGCGAGGGAAAGAAAACGTGTGAGTAATTCCAAGATCATCACAAAAATTTGAGAAAGACTCATTCTCAAATTCACCCCCATGATCACTACGAATAGTGACAATGGTGGTTCCGATGAGATTTTGTACTTTCTTCACAAATATTGTGAAGTTTTCAAAAGCTTCATTTTTATTACATAAGAAAAATACCCATGTAAATCTAGAATAATCATCGACGATGACAAGTCCATATCTTGCATTTCCTAAGGAAGCAACTCTAGTTGGCCCAAATAAATCTAGATGTAATAGCTCTAGTGGCCGTTTAGTAGAAATACTTTTCTTAGGTTTAAATGAAGATTTAGGAAGCTTGCCACGTTGACAAGAATCACAAAAACTTTTCTTTTCAAAAACGAGCTTCGGAAAACCTTTAATGGAATTTAATTTTGAAAGCTTATAAAGTGTTCCAAAGTTCACATGTCCAAAGCGTCGATGCCATAAGTGTTGTTCACTTGTGTTGGCAACGAGACATTGTTCATATGACTTAGGAAGATCCAAAATATAAATATCTTTATGGCGTGTGCCGGAAAATAATAACTTATTATTATCATTTGAAATATGACACAATCCTTTCGCAAAGCTAACTTTGTAACCTTTGTCACAAAGTTGGCTTATTGAAATAAGATTATGATTTAAACCATTAACTAGATAAACATCACTAATTAAGGGTTTAGACGGGTTACCCACTTTACCAACACCGACGATGGTTCCGCTCTCGTTGCCTCCAAATACGACGCGGTTTCCATTTGCAATGGGAACTACTCCGGAGAGCAATTGAGCGTCACCCGTCATGTGTTTTGAACACCCGCTATCGAGTATCCAATTCCCTTTGGAGCTAAATTTAAATTTGTTGCTCCTTTTCTTTTTCTTTTCCTTGAGTACCTAAAGATAGAAAATTTCATATCATGGTACCCAAGGTCATTGGGTCCTCAAAGGTTAGACCTTTGGAAGCCAAGTCCAATTGGACTTAGACTTCCCCACATAATTTCTACTATGCACAACATCCGAAAAATAAGCATTCATATATACTTGTTTTTCATCCATGCTTGTGTCCTTTGGGCTCCAAATAGTGAAAATCTTGGGAGCCCTCATCCTATTGGGTGCATGCATGCGACGTTGATTTCTACGTGATGCATGTTGTGGATAGGCATACGGAACATGATGGAATGGTGCATGACGAGAATTATTCATATGATGAGGTGGGTGAACATATGCATGTGTGAGAACACGTGCGTGAGGGTGTCTCACATGGTGTGCACGTGCCCGAGAATGTGTTGCATAAAAATCATCATATGTGTGAGACGGTGGAGTAGGACGTGTGTCCCTACGTGGCATGGTATTGGTGTACATATAAGCATGCCCCTTCTTTGGAGGTCCACCCAAAGTGGGTTTCTTTCCGAAAGAGGGTGTGGACGAGGTGGAAGCACCATTGGTAGAAGAACTACCAATAGAGTGTTTGCTACCACTCGTAGAGTCACCGGAAGTTGGCCTAACAAAAGTAGTGGCCGCTTTGGATGGACATCCCATCGTATACCCCAAACCAATGTGGTGATTGGCCAGAAGTAAGTCACTTAGGATTTTATCCACATGGTCCTTACCCTTATTGAATTTATTAATTCGGCCTAATGTGTTCTCATATTTCTCTTTGAGAGAACGCATAGAAGTATCCAAGTTTGATACTTGCGATGTGAGCACATAAACACGAGATTTAAGATTCTCATTCTCAATACTCAAAGTCGAATTTTGAGAAGTCAAATCCGCTATCCTATGTTCTTCCGGATCTTCAATGCTAACATGTTCAAGTTTAGATTTGGGATTGACAATCTCATTTCTTAACTCTTCAACAACGGTGTCGTTGTTGGTGATGATAGTCTTAGGCGAGGTTTGAATGCTAGCTAGGTCATCTTTTACTTTAGTATATCTATTTACTAATTTAGTGTATTTGGACCATAGTCGAGAGTTAGCATTCCTAAGATCATCCATAGTTACCTCATCGCCTTCGTTGTCGCTATCATCGGAGGAGGAAGATCCTTGATCATGCTCCTCTCTTGCCATGAAGCACATGTACGCTTGCTCCACTTTCTCATCGTCCGACTCTCCGCTTGAGGAATCCTCGGAGTCGGTGAATGTTGCTCCGACAAGTCCCTTTTTATACCCCTTTTTGTACTTCTTGGACTTGTCGAACTTCGGCGCCTTCCACTTCTCCTTTTGCTTGTTTTGAGGACAATCCGCTTTGATGTGTCCTGGCTTATTGCATTTAAAGCACAAAGGTGGAGAGGCGTTAGTAGAAGTAAATTTAGATTTTTGTTTGAAGTTACCCTTTCGGAAGAAGCGATTGAACTTCTTTGCCATGAGTGCAATGGATTCCATGTCCATTTCTTCTTCCGAGTCCTCATCATCGGTAGAGGTGGATGAAGCCGCTTTGAATGCAATCGCCTTTTTCTTAGGCACGTCTTAGTTCAAATAGGACTTCATCTTTTCTTGTAACTTCACCTTGCTATCTTTGCGTACCTCGTATGACATCAAAGTACCCATCAATTGAACTACGGTATACTTATTCATGTCATTACCTTCCTCGATGGCGAAGGTACGTTTCTCCCAAGAAGAAGGAAGTCCTTCGATAAGCTTCGAACACTTCTCCTTTTAGGTGTAGGTTTTGCCGAGAGCTTCCAACTCGTTCATTATGTCGACGAAGCGAGCATAATACTCCTTCATCTTTTCTCCCTGTTCCATATGAAACAATTCGTAATCTCTATTGACTACCACGAGTTTAGAATCTCTTACCTGACTCGTTCCTTCATGCAAAATGAGGAGCGAATTCCAAATAAGATATGCACTCTTACATGTGCATATCTTATTAAATCTTCGGGTTCCAATGCACATTGTAAAGCATTCATTGCTTTGGCATTTGCAATCTCCGCGGCGACCTCCGCGGTAGTCCACTTGTCGAAATCTTCTTCGGTAGGCACATTGTACTCCGACATGGTAATTCTCCACAAGGAGGCGCTCCGGAGGAACGTTTCCATCCGGCATTTCCAATATCCATAATTGACGCCGTTGAAGAATGGAGGCCTAGTCGAGGAATGTCCTTCCATGACCGAAGACGCTCCTTCACGGTTCCTGAAGGTGCCATAGTCGGAAGGTGGACGCACGGTCTTGTTGTCGTTGGCAGACATAGCTCAGTATCTGGCTCTGATACCAAATGTAATGCCCTACAAGCTACTGCACAAGTACTAGAGGGGGGGGGGGGGGGTGAATAGTACTTTAAAAATAACAAGGAGTATAATTCCTAATTATAGTGCAAACAACTACCAAATCAATTTGCGGAAGCTTAAATTGAATGACAACAACAAAAATAACAATGCTAACAAAAGATGTTACTGGGTTCGGATCCACCTAAGTCTCCCCGACTTGTTCCCGGTGATCCTACGTCCCAACCACCCGGATCCCCTCCGGATACTTAGGTTAGAAACCCTAACCCAAGATTTCCACTATGATATCTTGTGAAAAACCTTCACAAGATCAAATCATACATGCAATGGCAATAGTGAATCCCACAACCCGGGATCACAACCTTCTCTCACAACCGAGAGAATCAATAAGCAATATAAACAAGTTTATAATGAAATAAACAATCTTACCACAAAATCCTATACCTTGAGTTTTCTTACCAAATAGGTGCAAGGAGGGATTTGAGGAAGATGAAGTCACCAAGACCTAGCACCAAAGAAATGACCAGCAATGGGTGCCTAGGAGTGATTTGGAGACTTGAATCAAGCTAGAGCTTGAAGGGCTCACCAAGAACAAACTTCTCTCAAGATGGATTCTAGATCTAGAATGTGAGAGAATGGATTACTTGTGAGGAAGAGAGCTTTAGAAATGAGTGAGAATGGCTATCTTTTTCAATCTCAATGAATCTCTTAATGGCAGCTCTAACCTAGAGAGAAATGACCTAGGTTCGTATTTATAGGGTCCCATAAAAACAAGTTAGGTCAAGTCCCAACGGATAGAAATCTGAGGCAACTAGTCGGTCAAAGAACAACCACTGACCGACTAGTTCATCAACTAGTCGGTCAGTCAAACAACATGGACTGACTAAGTTAAGAACTGAGAAGAGATAGAAATTCAGACCTAGAAATCTAGTCGGTCCAAGAAGACTTTCTGACCGACGAGTTTCACAACTAGTCGGTCAGTCAGTGAACGTAGACCGACTAAGAGGCAAAAACAAATAGTCTGAATACAAATTGACTTAGTCGGTCCAAGAACAAATGTTGACCGACTAGATTATCAACTAGTCGGTCACCAAACGTTCTTAGACCGACTAACGATCAACAGTAGCTTAGGAGAAATTTGGCATGTACAGTAAATCACAACTAGTCGTTCAAAGAAGCATCACTGACCGACTAGTTCACAAACTAGTCGGTCGGTGAGTCAACGTAGACCGACTAACTGTAAACAGTACTGAACAAGAAAAGATTAACTCAAACTAGTCGGTCCAAGAAGCTCTACTGACCGACTAGATCACCATCTAGTCGGTCAGTACTTCTTCTTGTACCAACTAACATGCACAAACAAGTCCGAATCGAAGCGCGATGCTTCGAGGAAGTTAGAGTGGACTTGTACTAAGATCCTAGAGCTACGATATGAACGTTATGAAGATAGAATCGTAAGATATACTCAAGGCTTAACATTCTATAGATCGAAGCTAAAAGACTATAAATAAAACCTTAATGAATGGTCTTCGAGAGCTTCGATCAATTCTTCATGACTTCCAAAACGGTCCAAGTGCTTCAACGAAGCTTTAGGCAATGAATACGAGCTTTGAGAAGTCTTGAGATGTCGCTTTGATTGTTCTCGTGAATTTGGCGACGATCTCCAATACTGCGCTCACAAATTGTTAGTTCATGAATTATTTATGTTTGCTCATCATCCAAAACCAAATCCGGGGAGTCCAATATTCAACACCTTCTCATCATCGGAATCACTTGACGAGTCTCCACTTGAGTCATCGAATGTACCAACGAGTCCTTTCTTCTTATCTCTCTTTTTTTATCGGACTTGTGGTACTTCGGAGCCTTCCACTTCTCTTTGTTTCGTAGCATTGGACAATCCTTCTTGATGTGCCCTGGCTTGTTATACTTAAAGCAAAGAGAGGAAGTATTATTAGTAGACTCAAATCTTTTGTTAGAGGGAAATTTACCTTTGCGAAAGAAGCGTTGGAACTTTTTCGCCATTTGGGCCATTTCACCCAAGTCCATCTCATCTTCTGATTCTTCGCTATCGGAGGTTAAGGAATTGGCGTTGAATGCCAATGCTTTCTTCTTGGCCTCCGAAGGATTCATCATAGCTCGAATCTTTAATCGGTTCTCCCGTCTTACTTCATAAGACATGAGAGTCCCGATAAGATTCACAACTATGTAAGTCTTCAAGTCGTTGACCTCCTCGATGGCGATAGCTCTTCTTTCCCGTTTAGAGGTCATTCCCATTATGATCTTTCTCACCTTTTCTGGTTCGGTGTATGTTTGGCCAAGAGCTTTCAGTTCATTAGTGATGTCGGTAAAACGTCTGTACATCGATGATGTTTTCATTTTCCTACATATGAAACATGTCGAAGTTTTGCACGGCAATATATAGTTTAGAAAGTTTTACCTTGTTCGTTCCCTCATGAGTAACGATGAGATGGTTCCAAATTTGATATGCACTCTTACATGTGCATATCTTGTTGAACTCATTCGGGTCCAACGCACAATGAAGAGTGTTCATTGCTTTTGCGTTATTGACTTCGGCGGATTTCTCGGAAGCCGTCCATTTTTTGAAATCCTCTTTGGTGGGCTCGACGTATTCCTTGTGGAGGGTTCTCCAAAGTGAAGCACTCCTAAGGAACGTCTCCATCCGATATTTCCAATAGCCAAAGTTCGTGCCATTGAAACGCGGAGGACGCACCGTGGAATGACCTTCGAAAAGAGTGGACGATCCATCACGATCGTGACTGTTGTACGAAATTGGTGGAGGAACGTTGTTGTTGTTGGATGCCATAGCTATAACCTTGACTCTGATACCAATTGTAAGGACCCTGCTTGTGGAGAAAACATTAGAAGGGGGTTGAATAGTATTTAAGCAATTTAAAAAGTTAGTTACACCAATTTAAATTCCTAACCAACAAAATAGTGCGGAATAGAAATAAACCCAAAATGAAACAAATGCAAACACAAGGATGTTTCAAGGGTTCGGATTACCCAAGTCACTTCCCGACTTGTTCCCGGTAATCCTACGTCCCTTCCGCCCGGTTAACAACCGGATACTCAAGTTAGAACCCTAACTTGAGGTTTCCTTGAAACCCACTTGTAGCAACCCTATAAGTGAAATCGAAATACAATCGATTGACCTTGACTCCCACAACTTGGGAGCAAGCAAACCACTCTCACAACTCGAGAGTAAATTCAAATAAAGAAAGTTATGAAATATGAAAGCAACACTTACAATCACCGATGCCTTGAAGTAGAACTTGAAGGAGAAGTGTGTTGTGTGTTGAAAGACTCTCTTGGAAGAGAGGAAAGCCCTTTCTCTTAACTGCACCAACTGCCTAGAAGATATCTCTTTGGTTCTAGGTTAGAGAGCAAGAGATTGAAGATTGGAATTCTTAGGGCTTTAGGGTTTTTGAGAGCTTTGATCTTGAGAGATTTAGCAAAATGAAACTTGGAAGAATGCGTAACCTCTCAATGGAACAGTAGATGCTCCTTATATAGGTTTCTCAAAATCCTACAAATGAATTCAGCAAAACCGCTTTGAAATCTGTGAGAAAAGTCTCAACGGATTGAATCTGAGCCCACGACAGTCGACTGTTGAGTAAATCACAGTCGACTGCTGCACAGTCAGATAGGGCAGGTGAGAATTCATAACGGTAACTTACCACGTGGACAGTCGACTGATGAGGCATAGACAGTCGACTGTTGAATCAACAGGCGACTGTAAATCCTACTACAGGCGACTGGCCGTAAGTTGGGTAAGTTGCTGAAATCTGAAAAACGTCTGGGAGAACTGGACAGACGACTGATGAAGAGAAGACAATCGACTATTAATCTGAACAGGCGACTGTAATTCCTTCTACAAACGACTGTCAAAACCCTGAGATTTTCCAGAAAGTTGAGTTAACAAATTGGCTCACAAACAGACGACTGTTGCAGCATTGACAGTCGACTGTTCAATTGGACAGTCGACTGTAAATCCAACATAATTCGATTGGCCAGAGTAATCAGAGAAATAGACTTTCGGCTAAAGATAGACAGGCAACTGATTAACAAAACACAGTCGACTGTCACTTGGACAGGCGCCTGTGAATCGTTCATGAGTCGCCTGTGGGAATTAAAAGCAGAGGCCCAAAACTAGACCGTAAAAGTTTGTGCATAACAGGCGACTGTAGAACAAAACACAGTCGACTGTTTTTGAGACAGGCGATTGTAAAACGTTCACTGATCGACTGTTATAAACAATACATGCACAATCAAAATTGAAATGAATTGGAGTCTAAGGACGAATGATCTAATGATGTCCTAAGACTGAAATGAAGATGCGTGTGTGCTCCAACAATGTTCTACTTCTAAGCTACATACTATAAGAGATATAAGAAAGTTACATTTGACGAACTCTCTCTTCTATCCACTGCATGATCTTGAAGTCTTCATGGAGCTTCAGTCACCATCTACGATCATCCAATCCATTTCATTTGCCTTCAATGATCTTTGAGAGTCATCCATTGCAAGTAGATCTTCATAATAAGCTTAGGCAATGGATTAACTACACAATATAGGATTAGTCACAATTATTTATGTTTGCTCATCATTAACACCAAGTAGGGAGAAGTCCAATACTCAACATATTTAAGTCATCAAGTCTACCAGGAAAACTACTAACCCCATCACTAAGCAATTTATTCATACTAACCAATTTTAAATTTTCCTCTTTTATCATTTCAACATCTACATGAGGCATGTAATCTTTATGAAGATTTTTAAATTTAAGATGCTATCTAAGTAAACACTCATGCCTATTATATAAGCGCTGAAATTTACAGCCACCTTCAAAATATTCCATGCAACAAAAAATTTTAACCACTTTCAAACTAAAATTTAGTTATCCCAAAGAATTTAGTTCTTCCCAAAATTTAGTTACCTACAAATTGTGTTCCCCAAAAATTTAAAATGTTAGTTTCATCCAGAATTAGTGTCACCCAAAATTTTAAATTAAAATTTACTTCCCCCAGAAAATTTGGTTTCCCAAAAAAGTTTAGTGCGACCAAAATTTAAATCCCTCCAGATTTAGTTTGTCCCAAACTTTAAAATTTTATTTTCCTAAAATTTAAATCACAACATATTTAGTTCCCCATAATTTTGTTTTCCCTACAAAATTTTCATAAACTTTCATCATACTCATTGATTTCTTAAGGTTCAATCCCAAACTATCTTTCTACACAACCTTTTGTTAAAGTCAGCAACCCAATTCAAAACCATCCCAAAATTGTTTAATAGACGATGACGATGAACTTTTATAATTGACAAAAATCGGCTTCAGCTAGTTAGGATGAACATTATTTCTTACCTAACTTAAAAACTTCATTTATTTTATTTTTCTGTCGATCTAAACCGCACAATTTGATCTTTATATTTTAACACTATAACTCATCAATTCTCAAGTGAATTTTTTACTCATTCATCCACCCGTCGCAAATTTAATGGTTTCACAATAACAGATTTTTTTGCAATGTCTAAATGACCCATTAAAACCTTTTAAATTCACTGGAAAAGTGTTGGTGTGGGGTGTCATAACATGATCAAAATAAACAAATCTTTAAAAATATAGGAAATTTTTTTACCGTTAGCATTTGAGTAAAGTTGAGCTATTTAGATAGCTAAATAAATGTAATATGTTTTGCAAAATGTGTAAGGTCACTAGCAGCACTCATATTTTTGAGGAATGACGGTATGGGACTTTTATAATAGAGTCCATGAATAACCCGTGCACAATATGCACATGCACCAAACCTCAGCCATCCCACACAACCAGGATGCGGGCCCCATATGAGTGTTGTGCTGTGTGTAAAAACGGGTGCAAATGGAAAGAGTGTGTGTGAGTGTGGGTAATGTCTTGTGTTTTTGAGTTTTTTGATTGGGAATGGGTTGTTTGGTTTTTTTTGGTTTTTTGATGTTGGTTGGATATGGTGGGTTTCTGTTTTTTTATGTTTTTTGCTATGTATTGTGTTTTTTTGGCGGTGATGTGACGTTGCCACATGGGACAACCATGTGGATGTGAGATATGTCCCTCATTTGTATAATAGATGCCGATGGGAACTGTTATATTTACGATTTTAAAAAAATTACGGGGTCAACACCCCCGCAATATAAAGCTTGATTTTTTAAATAGGAAAAAAAGAACTTAGCTCTTTGGCTTACGAAGGTAACGTCTCAGTCTTACCATGCAAGCTATTTGCTCACCAAGTGTTTGTGAAAATACTTAAAAGAACAACGCGACGTAAGTGCTGCAAAAAAATTATTTTCCCTTGCTTTGTTCAACTTACTAACGATTTTCAAACTGTTGATGGCTAATAACAACAATCCAAACAATGCGGAGGAGATGATCCTAATGTAGCTACATATTCGATGTCCTACAAATGCATGGTGTCAATAGCTTTGTAGTATAGTATAGGTTGTCGGTCCACAGGGAGGTGATTGGTATGGGTCTCGGCCTACGGTTCAGAGTTGTATGACTGTGTTAGTTGTGGGGTGCATCCAAGATTGTTGTCATGGTTATCTCTCTTTTTCACTAACAATAAAGGGAAACTAGGGCGCTATGAGTCACCACTAGGATTCGTTGGGTGTCGATGCTAAGTTGTAATCATTAGGTTGGATTTAGTTCTTAGGGCGAGATTGTCGCATCTTGAATGTGAAATCGTAGCCAACTATCGTTGAACTACTCATCTAACGTGTCTCGTGCTTAGCCCCACCATCGTGGATGGCCTCACATGTGATACATGCATTACAACCAACAAATAATTCCCAATCTCCACTCATGTCACTATCATGAGTTAAAGCTTCGATTTGTGACGTGATGGCTCTTATTGATGCTATTATTGTAGGTCATCAATTAGGAATATAGGGCATCGGTGGAGACCCATAGAGTGAGTGTCACTATCGTGGATCACAAACCCTAAATGAATCCACTAATGACCATAATCAATCCTGTAGGGTAATCTTTAGGGCGAGTGCCATTATCGTGTATCACAACCTTAGATAAGAACCCTATAAACTTGGGTAAATCAATCACATCACACCCCTAATCACTAATCAATCCCAAGAATCATGGTTTTAGCATCTAAACCCTAAAATCCTAGGGCTCATCCATTATCCTAGATAGAACTACTCACTATTCTTGGTGAGAGCAAGAAAAACAATGGTAAGAGCATCTCAAACCGCACGATAAAACCCCAAATCTGGAGATTTCCCTCTCTAACCGGCCAGCAAAAACTGCAAATTTTTGCCTATTTGCTAGAGTGACCCTCCAAATTTGGAGGGTCACTGTAGAAACCGGCATTTTTTCCTTGTGAGTGCAGTAACCCCAAATACTAAACGGGACTAATGACCTGCATTTTAGGGTTGGAGGGGGTATATTTAAGTGCTAGAAATTGCTAATGGTGTGTGTTTAACATTTATGGAGGGTTGGGTTGGAGCACCCTCTATTTCTCACCCTCCAAATAGGGAATATTATGAGAATATTCCAACCCAACCCTCCATTTATGTAGAGTTGGGTTGAAGATGCTCTAATAAGAGAAATTAGCATCATAGCAACAATTAATATCAAAAACAACAGAAATAGAAGAGAAAATCACTACGAAGCAAGGATAACACAGAAATCTATTGGGAACTTGAAGAACTCCAAAAGAAATCCAAGATTCTAAGATCAAAATCCTCTCCAAACCCTAATATTTGCTCTAGGGAATTAACGACTCTCAAAACAAAAATAAAACCTAATCTAATTCCCTTCTAAACCTAGGATAGTCATTTAGTTTATATACAAGTGGGTTTGAAACCATTAAAACAAAAGAAACCACAAAAACGAGCTACAATCTGCGCTGTCGACTCGCCCGACTCGACCGAGTGGACAAGGCACTCTGTCTGAGTCAGGCCAAAAATTCCTTGGATCTCGATTGATGCCTAACGTTTTCGAGCTGGAACAATATCCACTCAGACCGAGTCACCTAGGCACTCGGTCCGAGGTCAGAGGCTCGAAATTTACTAGAAAATGGACGTCTGTCATAAATTTTGCAAAGAGCGCCTTTTGCGCTTAAGAAGCTGTTAAATCCCAACTCATCAATTCTTCGTTTACACCTACTCAGACAGAGTGGCAAGTCCACTCAGTTCGAGTGAACTGGAAAAGCTGATAGGGTTTGGGAAGCTTCATTCTTCTCATTCTCTTCTCCTTCCTTCCTCTTCTTCTCATCAAATCTTCTTCTACACCATGTCAAGCACCTAGCAAGCCATGACATTGATGCTCTGGCTATCTTGGATGTGTCCATACCTCCATTTTGCTCCAAATCTCCATGTTGAGTATTGGACTTCTCCCTACTTGGTGTTGATGATAAGCAAACATAAATACTTGTGACTAATCCCCTACATGCAATTAATCCATTGTCTAAGCTTATCATGATGGTCAAATAGCAATGGATGACCATGAAGATAAATCAAAGCTCAAAGTTGAAGATTGGGTGATCAATATTAAAGATTGGAGCTTCAAAGACTTCAAGAAGACTTCAAGATCATTTAAGAGAAAGAAGAGAAGCTACAACATACATAATCTTTTTATTCTTTTTTCTTTCTCATTAGAATGTAGCTTTGAAGTAGTTTACTGTTGGAGCTCACACACTTCACTATTTCTAGCCTAGGATTTCATTAGATTACATTTCATAGGGCTCTATATTTGATTTCCCTTTAATGTGCATTTTGTACTTTCAACAGGCGACTGATGAACATTATTCAGGCGCCTGTCTCTATACAGGTGCCTGAGAATTGTTATGCACACTCTGTTTTACTTGATTTTTGGGCTCAATTCTTTACTTTCATCAGGCGACTGCTGTACAAAGTACATGCGCTTGTCCAGTTACAGGTGCATGTGACTTGTTAGTCAGTCGCATGTCTCATCTTGCCCAAACTTCTTAAGTTTTGTCAACTTTTGCACTAACCCCTGCAGGCAATGTAAGAAGGATTTACGGGCGCCTGCCGATGGCACATGCGCTTGTATATGCTTCTACAGTCGCATGTCTAACACTTGCCCATAACTTTGATTTTGGCAAGTTACTCATTTGTGCAACAGACGACTGATATTGGTTTCCCAGTCGTCTGCCAATGGCACATGTGTCTGTGGATTCCACATCAATCGAAAGTCCTAGTATACCCAGAATTCTTTGTTTTCACAACTTACGCATCTGTCGTCTGTCGAAGGTTTCTCTGTCACCTGATGGTTTTCCAGCATCTGTCCAACCTTCATCAGTCGACTGTCATACGTGGTAAGTTACCATTTGAATTCTCACATGTCCTCTGACACAGTGCATCATTCGACTGTCTGTACAGTAAATTCTATCCGTTGGCTGTTTCCACACGGATTTCAAAAGGGTTTTAGGGTATTCTGTTTGAGGGTTTTGGAGAACCTGTAAGAGGGGCTTCTACTGTTCCATTGGAGCCACTTAGTCATTCTCTTAGCAACTCAAGAATTCATCTTCAAGCTCTAAAGCTCTCATTCTCTCCAAGCCCTAGAATCTCATTCTCTCTTGCTCTCCAACCTAGAATCAAATTGATATCCTCTATGCATTTGGCGGTGAAAAGAGAAAGGGCTTTCTCTCTTCTTGGAAGAGACATCAACAAACAACACACTTGCTCCTTCAAGTTCTACTTCAAGGCATAAGTGATTGTAAGTGTTGTAATTTCATAATTTCATAACTTTCATTATCAAGTTTTTCTCTTGGTTGTGAGAGTGGCTTGCTTTACCCCAAGTTGTGGGATTCAAGGACATTGATTGTAAGTCGATTACACTTGTAGGATTGCTACAAGTGGATTTAAAGGAAACCCCAAGTTTGGGTTCTAACTTGAGTATCCGAAGGTATCAAGGTGGAAGGGACGTAGGATTATTGGGAACAAGTCAGGTTTGACTTGGGTAATCCAAACCCTTGAAACATTTTATTATTTGCATTGATTCATTGTTGTTAATTCTTATTTCCGCATCTTTATTGGATTAGGATTTAATTAGGCATAATTTCTTATTTAAATTTTATAAACACTATGCAACCCCCCTTCTAGTGTTTTCCTCATAGCCACCGTGCTTACAATTGGTATCAAAGCACAAGTTTATAGTTATGGCATCCAATAACAACAAAGTTCATCCACCTCCTTCGTACAACAATCACGATCGTGATGTTGCTTCTACCGTATTCGAAGGACAATCAACGGTTCGTCCTCCACGTTTCAATGGCACGAATTTCGACTATTCGAAGTGCCGGATGGAGACGTTCCTAAGGAGTGATTCTCTTTGGAGAACCCTACATAAGGATTACGTAGAACCCACCGAAGAAGATTTTGACAAATGGACACTCGTTGAGAAGTCCGCCGAGGAGAACAATGCCAAAGCAATGACGCTATTCATTGCGCATTGGATCCGGGTGAGTTCAATAAGATATGCACATGTAAGTGTGCATATCAAATATGGAACCATCTCGTCGTCACCCACAAGGGGATGAACAAGGTAAAATTGTCAAAGTTATATGTTGATATACAAAACTTCAACATGTTTCAAATGCAGGAAGGTAAGAACATTGCAACGATGTACGAATGCTTCACCGACATCACCAATGAGCTTGAAGCTCTCGGACAAGTATACACACAACAAGAGAAGGTAGGAAAGATAATCATGTCAATGACCACAAAGTGGGAAAGATGGGCTATTGCCATTGAGGAGGTCAATGACATGAAGAACTATACCGTGGTGAATCTCATTGGTACTCTCATGTCTTACGAAGTAAGAAGGGAGAACCGATTGAAGATTAGAGCTATGATGAGGCCAACGGAGGCAAGAAAGTAGGCGTTAGAGTTCAACGCTACCTCTTGATTCTTCGATAGTGATGAATCCAAGAATGAGATGGATTGGGAAGAAATGGCACTAATGGTGAAGAAGTTCTAACACTTCTTTCGCAAAGGTAAATTCCCTTCCAAATCTAAATTTGATTCCACTAACAATTCATCTTCCCTTTGTTTTACGTGTAATAAGCCAAGGCACATCAAGAAGGATTGCTCAATGTTAAAGAACAAAGAGAAGTGGAAGGCACCAGAGTGCCACACGTCCGATAACTTCAAGAAAAATAAGAAGAAAGGACCCGTTTGGGACTTTTGATGATTCGAGCGAGGATTCTTCAAGCGAATCCGAAGATAAGAAGGGTAAGAGTGCACACATGTGCTTCATGTCACGTGAGGATACACCCTTTGATGGAATCGATAGTGAGAACGATGAAACCGAGGTAACAATGAATGAACTTCATATTGCTAACGAAGAATTATTTTCAAAGTATCAATCTCTCATGCTTAGGTTTACTAATTTGAAGAAATTGAATGGTAATAAATCATCAATGACATCCATCACCAACAATGACACCATTGTTGACACACTCACACTTTCTTGAGAAAGCCAATTTGGTTTCTCAAAATAGCACATTGAGAAATGATGTGAATTCCCTCAAATCTCAATTAAATCACATTCCTTTTAAAGATAATAATGATCTAATTTCACAAAACACAAAATTGAGTATTGAGAATGATTCTCTCAAAACCCAAGTGCCCGAGCTCACTGCAGGGGTGTCCACCTTGGACAATACCATTTCTTATTTAAAGGAGAAATATGAGCTCATGTCCTCCCATGTTAAGAGATTTAACAAAGGAAAAGGGCAATTGGATGAATTACTTTCCAACCAATTTCCGGCCACACATCGTGTTGGACTTGGTTATGTGGAAGCAAACACATCCAACTCACACACATCCTATAATGGTGTAACTATATATTTTGTGAGGCCATCCTTCGGTGCATCCACTAGTAGTGACAAAAACACTATCGATAGCAAACCTACCAAGAAAGTCACCACTACACACGTTCCTTCTTTTGACAAGAAACCCATTAAGGGTGGAAATCAAAAGAAAGGACATGCCTTTATGTACACTCACACTCTCACTCATAGGAACACTCCTATTTCTCATGTGAACACGCATGCTAAGTTTTATGCTCCACACCCACGGGCACGTGCAAACCCACACTTGAGAAATACTCATGCACGTGCTCCTACACTCATATGCTCATACACATCATGCATATCCACCACATCATATGTATGCTCCATATGCACCATATAATATGCATGCTCCACTTTTTGCATATGATCCTTATATGATGCATGCATATCCTCATCCACCTTCATATGCTAGATCTCATACTCCTAAGCATCATGCACCACGTAGACCTTAACCGAACGTGCATGTAACTAGGAAGAGGACTTACAAATCATACACTATTTGGGGTCCCAAGAACACTAACACAAATGATCATACTCCTAAGCATCATGCACCACGTAGACCTTAACCTAATGTGCATTCAACTAGGAAGAGGACTTCCAAATCAAATACTATTTGGGGTCCCAAGAACACTAGCACTAATGAAAGGAATGCATATGTAAGTTCATATTTTAGTGATGTGATAAATAGTGGTAACTATGTTGGGATGCCAAAGTCCACTTGGACTTGGTTTCCAAAGGGCTAATCCCCTTGGACCCAACAAACTTGGGTACCATGAGCTTATGGTATATTATGTAGGTACCCAAGAACAAGAAAAATAGCAATAAAAGAAATATTAGCTCTAAAAGGAAAGGACAGATACTCGATAGCAGTTGCTCCAATCACATGACGTGAGATCTCTCCTTGCTCTCCAAAGTGATCCGCATCAAGGACGGTGCAACAGTCACATTTGGAGGTGATCAAAAGGGAACCATTATCAGAGTAGGCAAAGTCGGTAACACATCCAAACCCTTAATTGATAATGTTTATTTAGTAGAAGGTTTATTTCATAACCCCATCTCTATAAGTCAACTTTGTGACAAAGGTTACAAGGTTCACTTTGGAGAAGGTTTGTGTAGTATAGTTGATAACAATTCACATGTTTTATTTTCTGGCATTAGACATAAAAATATTTATATGTTAAGTATGCCTAAATCTTTTGAACATTGCCTAGTTGCTCATTCTAATGAATACTTATTATGGCATCGCCGTTTTGGGCATGTTCATTTTAAGCACTTATATAAATTAGCTAAGCATGATTTAGTTAAAGGATTTCCAAAAATATCTTTTAATAAGAAAAGCTTTTGTGATTCATGTCAACAAGGTAAACTGTGTATATCTTCATTTAAACTTAAAGATGGCATAACTTCTAAGAGGCCCATAGAATTACTTCATTTAGATCTACTTGGGCCTACTAGAGTAGCATCTTTAGAAAATGCTCATTATGGATTAGTCATTGTAGAAGACTTTTCTAGATTTACATGGGTATCATTTTTAACTAATAAAAATGAAGCATTTGATGAGTTTACCAAATTTGCAAAGAAAATTCAAAATCTCTTAGGAACTACCATTATCACTATTCATAGTGATCATGGAGGGGAATTTGAGAATGAACTTTTCTCTTAAGTTTTGTGATAATAATGGGATTACTCACAATTTTCTTTTCCTCGTGCACCACCACAAAATGGTGTTGTTGAGAGAAAGAATAGGACTCTTATTGAGTGTGCACGCACCATTATCTATGATAGTCATCTTAGACTTCAATTTTGGTCGGAGGCAGCGTACACGACATGTTATGTGCTTAATATGATCCTAGTGAGGCCCCAAAAGAACAAAACTTGTTTTGAACTATTTTACAATAAAAAGCCTCTAGTTAAGTATTTTCGAGTTTTCGGTTCAAAATGTTTTATAAAGAACACGTTTGGTAACTTAGACAAATTTGAGCCAAGATCCAATGAATGAATTTTTGTTGGATATTTCACACATAGCAAAGCCTATCGGATATACAACAAAATCTCTTCAACGATCGAGGAATCACTACACATTTCATTTCATGAAGATTTTGATGTTTCTCCTGTTGTTTGATAATGTAGATGTTTTATGTGATTCAATTAGTAATGTTAAAATTAATGATGTTAGTGAGACTAACATTACTAATGAAAATGTTGAGAATGTTCCAAGTGATCCAGGTATCCACAAAGCTTATCCGATCGTTCGTGACCACCCCCATGACCTAATAATTGGAGATATTGGTGTGGGTGTCCGAACAAGATCAATGATTGATGATTTCTCTCATTACGCCTTTTTCTCTACCATTGAGCCAAAGAACATCCAAGAAGCGTGGGAAAATAGCTCGTGGATCGTTGCAATGGAAGAGGAGCTCATGCAATTTGAAAGAAATGAAGTTTGGGAGCTCGTCCCTCTTCCAAGTGGTCACCAAGTCATTGGGACCAAATGGATATTCAAGAACAAGATGGATGAGAACGAGGTCATCACAAGGAACAAAGCAAAGTTAGTAGCTCAAGACTACGGGCAAGAGGAAGGTATTGATTTTGAAGAATCCTTTGCCCCCTAGCTAGATTAGAAGCCATTAGGTTGCTTTTATCTTTTGCATCTCATAAGAATTTTAAATTATTTCAAATGGATGTTAAAAGTGCATTTTTAAATGGCATAGTTAATGAAGAAGTTTATGTTTCTCAACCACCCGGTTTTATACATGAAAAATTTCCTAATCATGTTTTCAAACCTAAGAAAGCATTATATGGGTTGAGACAAGCTTCTAGAGCTTGCTATGATCAACTCAAGACCTTTCTTTTGGATTTAGGTTTTAAAACGGGTGAAGTTGATTCAACTCTTTTCATAAAGATTATGAAAATGACATCTTCCTTATTCAAGTTTATGTATAGATATTATCTTTGGTTTTACTAACTTTGACCTTTGCCAAGAATTTTCTAAATATATGAAGGAAGAATTTGAGATAAGCCACATGGGTGAGCTCAACTACTTTCTAGGTCTTCAAATTTGGCAAATGAAGGATGTGATTTTTATACACCAAACCAAGTACACCAGGGAGCTTATCAAGCGATTCAGGATGGAGTCGTCTTCAAGAAAAAGGACTATCATGAGTACGACCACCCATCTACACAAGGATGAAAACGAGAAAGATGTAGACATATGTCTATATCGAGGTATGATCGGTAGCTTACTTTATTTAACTGCTAGTATGCCTGATATCATGTTTTCAGTATATCTTTGTGCTAGATATCAAGCTAGACCTAAGGAATCATACTTGATTATGGTTAAACAAATTTTTCGTTACCTCAATCAAACACTAGATTACGGGTTAATTTACCCTAAATTTAGCACATATAAGCTAGTCTCATATAGTGATGCTGATTTTGCTGGATGCAATTCCGACAGGAAAAGTACTAGTAGCACTTGCCATTTTCTAGGAAATTCCATTGTCTCTTGGTTTTCCAAGAAGAAAAACTCCGCATCATTGACCACGACCGAACCGGAATATATTGCCATGGGTCTTGCATGTGCACAAGTCATTTGGATGAGACACACTCTCAAAGACTATGGTGTCAATTATGAACTTGCCATATCATGGTTGAAAACCAAAGTGCAATATGTCTTTCCAAAAATTCGGTACACCACTTCCATACCAAACACATAGATGTGAGACACCATTTCATTAATGATCATATATCTAAGAAGGACATCATCTTAGAGTACATTGACACCCAAAAACAAATCACCGACATCTTCACTAAACCTCTAAAAGAAGACTCATTTGTGAGGTTACATGGAGAATTAGGATTATGGGTGCATCTGAGATATATGAGTTCATTTTTATATATCATATCATGTTTTGAACTCATATGATCATTTTCATATCTCATGTTGAATATGTCATATTTTCATATTTGTTTTATAAGAGATTTATTGGAAATTTTTGATGATTTGATGATTAGATTAATATGCTTGATATGTGTATTAGTCTATATGCTTATGATGGTTATCTTATGTTATTAGAGTGATTAGAGTATAGGTCTAAGGGTGAGAAGTATCAAATCCTTAATTCTAACTCAATTCTGGATTTTAGAACCAGGATAGTCGACTATCATGTCTTCTACAGTCGACTACCCAATTTCCAGTTTTTAGCATTCATAACTCTTATTCATGACGGACGACTGACGGTCATTTTACATGCGACTGGTCATCCGATAGGCGACTGTATTTTGTTCGTCAGGCGCCTGTCAAATTGTCACCAATTTTCCCGAGAGATGGCTCAAAATCACTTCAAAATTTTACTGCGCAACATGCACCTGTAAGTCATTTCACAGGTGCCTGTCCTAATCCAGGCGACTGTATTTTCTTCTACAGGCGCCTGTCAGATTTCTGAGTCATTTTTTATTAGGGCTTGATAGGTGACTGCACGATGTGCATTAGTCACCTGTCCACCGAGTTTAGCGGTTCGTAGCCCATGATCTGAGCCGTTATTTTTGATCCAACGGCCCAGATCTCCGTTGATCTTTTCTTATAACCGTCGATTGGGTTATTTTCTCTCTCCTCGTGCGATCAAAACCCCCTCTCCTTCATCCTTCCGTCGACAGCTCCGATCTTCGTCCTCCGTCGTTCAGCCTTCCTCTGACCGTCGAGTCTCTCTCATGCTCCTCTTGTCGTGCCCTCCTCCTTCTTCCGACACCATCTAGGTATTAGTTTCGGCCTCATCTCTCTTTCAATTCGATTCATGCCCTAGGGTTTGCATTTTTTGATTTCATCCATATTACTTCTGATTGATCTCCATGGCACCCAAATCGAAACCTACTTCTTCTAAGGGGAAGTCTCTCTCCTTGAATAAACCTAGGGAACCTAGGGTTAGGGTTCCTAAGGTGGCTCTGACCAAAGCTCAAACGAAATGAGCTCGGTCTCCTTCGCCTTCCTTCTCCCTATCTGATTCCGATGAGTCTTGGAATGAAGAGATTCCTTTTGAGCAAACACTCAAGAAGACTCGTTCGTCGATTTCTCAGCCCCTTGCCCTTGTCCAGGGCGAACACATTGTTGAGGATGAACCTAATGTTGAGCCTGAGACTTATGCTTCTGAGCCTGCTAACCCCGAAACTGAACCTCAAGGCCAAAATCATCCTGAATCTTTGCAGCCCTTTTCTCTTGCTTCTCATATCCCCATGTGTCGTGACGACACATGTTTGGGGAAATATAATCTCATGTTCAATGTCAAGCTCCTCAATGAGCGATTTATCTCATACACTACTTTTACATCCGAGAATCTATCCAAGCTTTTAATGACGACCAAATAGGTCGATCTCTTCTGATATTCTCATGATGATTCTCCTCGTCTGTATCCCATGCTCGTGAAGCTATTCTATGCAAA
Source organism: Scilla litardierei (assembly GCA_030789695.1). Taxonomy (NCBI): domain Eukaryota; kingdom Viridiplantae; phylum Streptophyta; class Magnoliopsida; order Asparagales; family Asparagaceae; genus Scilla; species Scilla litardierei. The sequence continues at coordinate 216,323,949 of CM061133.1, forward strand.
CCATATTCACGGTGAATATTCCGAGTCTGGGATTTTGGACACTATCGTTCAGAGGACCCCAATCAAGCTTAACCCCAAGCTTTTAGGGACTATTCTTAGGATTCCCTCCACCAGATCCTTACCTGCTGACATTTCCCTTTCTTCTGTTGTTGATCTTAAGCAGGTTGTCCTTCGGGACATGTTTCGTGAGATTCCCCGTATCCTCACCTCTGGCATCAGATCCTCCATGTTCACTCCAAGAGGTTGGGCTGTCCACCATGTGGTCAAGTCTAACATCCAGCCTAAGTACAGATCTTTTGACCAGCCATCCTATGAGATAATCAAATGTATGTATGCGATATTCTCAGGGACGGAGGTGAACTGGGCAGGGATCATACTTGACAGGATGGACCATATCGAGATCACCTCCTCATCTTTCCATTTTCCTTATGGATGTATCCTCACTCATGTCTTTTGCCATTTTAGCATTGATCTGAATGCTTATGAGTGTGTACCTCTTGGACCTCTTCTTGATACTTCTACAAAGTCGAAGTCCTCTTCGACTCTACAGACGGTAGCCAAGAAGAGACAGTCTACTTTTAAACCCTCGTCATCATCTGCTCCTCCTGGTGACTCGTCGATCCCCTCATCGTTAGTTGAACCCTCTCATGATCCCCTTCTTGTTGAGTTGGATAAGAAGGTAGCTGGTCTTTATGAGCTGTTCCACCTATCTTTCCAGCACCAGGGCATACCCTTCCCTGCATCCTTTCAGCATTATCTTCATCAGGCTTCTGCTTAGCCCTCTCAAGATATCCCTCCTATTGCTTTAGGTGACGCTTGGGCCCCTCCTGCTGACGTCACCTAGCCTCCTCCTCATGTCGTCTCTGTGATTCCAGAGCCATCTGATGCTGGTGCTGCTGACCCTACCTCTCAGGCTCCTCAGGATGACTTTATTGCTGCTGCTGTCATGACTTCTTCAGATCCGGAGGCACATGGCTTTCAGGAAAAGATGAGAGCTCATGAGGACTCCACCGTCGTTCAGCTGGACTGATGCTTCTTGACGAATGCTCACCCTAGGCCCTAGATTTTTGTTTGTTAGGGTTGAGAGTCTGTGACCGATGTATTGATGTGTGATGGATATATAGTGTCATATATAAATGTTCTGTTTGTTAGTGTTTGTGCATGTGGCACATGGGATGGTTATGTATTTTGCGTACACTTTTGTATACGTGGAGTTGGTTATCTTTTTGTATACTCCATGTATCTTTTACACACACACACACATAATCATGTTGACCCTATTACTCTCTCATGTGAATGTCGTGCAATTTTGTTTCTTCTTGTGCTATTAATTGTTATAATTGAATGTTGAGATAAATTGCATAATACATGTTGTTATTGGACTTCTATTCCTCTAGTCAACTTATTTTTGATGAGTTCTATTACTCTCTCATGTGAATGTCGTGCAATTTTGTCTCTTCTTATGCTATTAATTGTTATAATTGAATGTTGAGATAAATTGCATAATACATGTTGCTATTGGACTTCTATTCCTCTAGTCAACTTATTTTTGATGAGTTTTGATACGTATTTGTGTGATACACCTTCGTGTTTTCTCGATTTTCATTTGGTATCATATTAAATACATATCTCATTCTTTATGCTCTAGTGATTGTTCTTTAGTTTAGTTAGCACTATTGTTGTTGTTTTTCTACTCCCACCTTTTTGGAAAATGCCATAGGTGGATAGAAATAAATAAAATCATGAATATGTGCTAATTTGAAGCTAAACTTGAATATAAGATTGAAGTTGGCTTAGATTCAGGGGGAGTAAGATAAAATGAATTTAGATTCAAAAAATCCTAAATTCCAATATTTAAATTCATTTCATTCATATATATCATACTATTACTTTAATTTGATGATTAGAAGCCCATATATTAATTGCCTAACTTGATTCGCATTTATGTAGGTGGAGTAAGTATTTTTAAGCACAATTATTTATCTTTTTGTTTTTGCATCACCAAAAGGGGGAGAATATTGAATATTGGACTTCTTCCTACTTAGTGTTGATGATGAGCAAACATAAATACTTTTGACTAATCTCCTACATATAGTTAATACATTGCCTAAGCTTATCATGATGGTCAAATAGCAATGGATGATCATGAAGATCAATCAAAGCTCAAAATTGAAGATTGGGTGATCAATATTAAAGAATGGAGCTTTTAAAGACTTCAAGATCATTCAAGAGAAAGAAGAGAAGCTACAACAGATGTAATCTTTTTATTCTCTTTTCTTTCTCATTAGAATGTAGCTTTGAAGTAGTATACTGTTGGAGCTCACACACTTCACTATTTCTAGCCTATGATTTCATTAGATTACATTTCCCAAGGCTCTATATTTGATTTCCCTTTAATGTGCATTTTGTACTTTCAACAGGCGACTGATGAACATTATTCAGGTGCCTATCTCCATACAGGTGCCTGAGATTGTTCTTCAATCGTCTGTTATGCATACTCTGTTTGACTTGATTTTTGGGCTTTCAGCTCTTTATGTTCATCAGGCGACTGCTGTACAAAGTACATGTGCCAGTCCAGTTACAGGCGCATGTGACTTGTTACTCAGTCGCCTGTCTCATATTGTCCAAAATTCTTAAGTTTTGTCAACTTTTGCACTAGCCCCTTACAGGCGATGTAAGAAGGATTTACAGGCGCCTGCCCATGGCACTTGCGCCTGTATATGCTTCTACAGTCGCATGTCCAACACTTGCCCAAAACTTTGATTTTGGCAAGTTACTCATTTGTGCAATAGACGACTGATATTGGTTTTCCAGTTGCCTGCCAATGGCACAGGTGCCCGTGGATTCCACATCAGTCGAATGTCCTAGTATACCCAGAATTCTTTGTTTTCACAACTTACACATCAGTCGTCTGCAGAAGGTTTCTCAGTCGCCTGATGGTTTTCAGGTGCATGTCCAAGCTTCATAAGTCGATTGTCTTATGTAGTAATTTACCATTTAAATTCTCACCTACCCTCTGATACAGTGCAGTAGTCAACTGTGGTTTCTTCACCAGTCGACTGTTTGTACTGTAAATTCTATCCGTTGGCTATTTCCACACGGCTTTCAAAGGGGTTGTAGGGCATTCTGTTTGAGGGTTTTGGAGAACCTATAAGAGGGGCTTCTACTATTCCATTGGAGACAATTAGTCATTCCATTAGCAACTCAAGAATTCATCTTCAAGCTTTCCAAGCCCTAGAATGTCATTCTCTCTTGGTCTCTAACTTTGAATCAAATTGATATCCTCTAGGCATTTGGCAATGACAAGAGAAAGTGCTTTCTCTCTTCTTGGAAGAGACATCAACACACAACACACTTGCTCCTTCAAGTTCTACTTCAAGGCATATGTGATTGTAAGTATTGTAATGTCATAACTTTCATTATTAAGTTTTTCTCTCGGTTGTGAAAGTGGTTTACTTGATCCCAAGTTGTGGGATTCAAGGACATCTATTGTAGGTCGATTACACTTGTAGGGTTGCTACAAATGGGTTTAAAGGAAATCTCAAGTTAGGGTTTTAACTTGAGTATCCGGAGGTATCTGGGTGGAAGGGACGTAGGATTACCAGGAACAAGTCGGGTTTGACTTAGGTAACCAGAACCCTTGAAACATCTTATTGTTTGCATTGATTCATTGTTGTTAATTCTTATTTCCGCATCTTTGTTGAATTAGGATTTAATTAGGCGTAATTTCTTAGTTAAATTTTATAAACACTATTCAGCCCCTTTTCTAGTGTTTTCCTCATAGCCAGGGTCCTGACAATTACCTCGAAACTCATGAAAATGAAATAAAAGCTCCGAAAATCCTATAATCCAATAAACGATCGATAAAGCAATAAAAACGAGTTTCTAGCGAAAAAATGGTATGAAATGATGCGATAAAAGTATAGAAAACATGGAAACATCAAAATCCCCCAAGCTTACCTCTTACTTGTCCTCGAGGAAGACGAATAAAAAGCTCGCCAGAGAATAAAAATAACAAAGTGAAAAAGAAGTCAAAATTAGGAGAAAGCGACTAAATCATCTTCTCTTCTCATAAGCACGTGGCGACACTTCAACTAAGAAATCAAAAGCTCCCGACTTGCAAGAATAGCATCGAGTCTAGAATTGATTATATAGCATGGATTTTCAATGAATAGAGAGAACTCGATATCGAATATACAATATGAAATTAGGGAAAAATTCTTATTATTGCTTACTAACTAATATACTAAATCCATGATTCGAATTCTAGTCTCCACAACTCATTCTCTATCCAGCGTATAATATTATGATCAATCCTTCAAGCAAGCAAGATAAATTATTTTTTAAATTGATTTTCATAAATGAAGATAGTAAATTCAACTAAATTTGGAAGTCACCACACTAAACCCTTTCGTGAATCCTAGAAATCTTCAACCTTACTATGTCCGTATTCTATACAGAAAATGGGGTGGGGATTTGGGATTTTTCTTTTTACAATTGTTTTTGGCTATTTTTTGTTTTTATTTTTCTTTATATACATGAGATGAACTCAATATATGCAAAAGGCGGCCTATGCATCCCAGACCAGATGATCTTAGGGCATCGGGTTACGAAGAACCCCTCGGAACTTTTATTTATGAATTTGGGATTTTTGCAAACTCACGTAAACGCGATGGAATGCAAAGCATGATCAAAGATCATTATTGGCTATATACAAAAGAAAAAGAAAAAGATAGATTTCAGGACATGGCTTAGCGTCAGAATTTCTAATCAACGCTACTCAAGTGTCGTGGGTTATCCGAATCTTTTTGAATTACTACTCATTTGAAAAAGTATTGTTGATCACACAATTATGCAATTAGTCATTCAATTTTCAATTAAATCATGCAATTTCAGTTTAATTGTTTCAAGTATATTCATCGTGGAGAATGGAAATCAAATCATGCAATTTCAGTTTAATTGTTTCGAGTATATTCATCGTGGAGAATGGAAATCAAATCATGAAAAAGCATATTAAACTAGCAATTCTAATTAATGAATTAGCTTTAATTCATCAAAGCATGGAGTTCAAAGTAAAATCCATCTTATATTTTTAATGAAGCATAATAGACTCAGAAGATGCTATGTGAGTGTGTAAAGAAACTAGTTGAATGTGCGTAGCTTATAGTGCAATCATGGGATAATCATCGCTAGTCTAAAAAAAGGAAAAGAAAAGAAAGAAAAATGAGAAAAACATGCATGCACTTTAAAGAGAAAAAAAATTAAATGATGATTCTAAAAAGAAAAAAATGAGTGGAAAATGGTAGAAAAATAAAGAAAAAGTGAAAAATAAAGAAAATAGAAAGAGAAAGCGATACTCCCCCAAGCTGAATGTAGCAGTGCCCTCACTGTGGAGAACAACAGCCAGTCAAATGGTGAAAGCGAAGGGGGGCAGGTGGGTGAAAAGAAAAATAAAGGAAAACAAAATAAAGTCCTAAAAAGTAAAATAATAAAGGAAAACAAATCCTAATAAAACTATATGATCCTAATGCGTAAATGCAAAACATGCACACAAATGATGCAATGATATAGGTGCAGCAAAACGTTCTCTCCCAAGCTATCTGAAGCGGTGCCTTGAAAGTGTAGACAAATGGGTACAAAAAATAGGGGGAACTGGAGAAAACTCTCAACTCAGGCAGCGAAACCACCCTCTAGAGGTGGAGATGAGTCCCGCTGTTGTGGACCAGGTGTGGCATCAGATGGTGGTACTGGTGGTGCTGGTGGAGCTGGTGGTACTACTGGTGGTGCAGCTCATGCTCGGAGAATGTCTAAAATAGCCTTAGCATCTTGCTGAATCCCCTGCACGGCAAAATGATAGGTGGAGATTGCCCGAGTGAGGGCTATGAAGTCACACCTCAAGGTGGCAACCTTAGTCTCTACCGTAGTCAAACGTGCATCGGTGCTGCAGGAACGACGAGATGAGCAGGCACCACTAGTCTCGCCCCTCTCCCTACGTGGTCGTGCGTGTGCGCGTGGATGAAGAATAAGCTCAGGGGACAACAATCTATGTGGGATCTCAACAGATGCTGGGATAGATGGGATCTCAACAGATGTAGACGTCGTGGTGATAAAGTGGGGATAGATACCACACCGCTGTAAGAAAATACAGCAGTAATGGGGGGGGGGGGTTTGCATCAGCGCTCTTAGATAGATAGATGCGCGAATACTACATGTGCAGACTCGACAGAAACAGAAACAATGTGTATAGAGTCCACATATGTAGAACACCAGATGTATGTACAACAGATGTAGGAACAATAGATACAGAGACACCCTCAGAAATGGATGGTGTAGATGATGATGCATGCATATGTATCTCAGGGGTGGTGGTGGCAACTCTCTCAGAACTCTCAGCAGGGGTGATGGTCGGTACGGTCGTAGGAGCACTAGCAGAGGTGTTGACAGACGTGCTCGCTACGGGAATAGACGTACACGTATCTGAAATAGAAGCGGTAGTGGTGGATACTTTCTCAGGCTTTCCCTCGTTGCCACTAATATCCTAATCACTATCTCCCTATTCCTCAGCAATCTCTCCCTCAGGCTCAAGGTGATGGATGGCCGGGATAGGTTTACTTGGGAGAATCCAATCCGTATGAACCACCTCAATACGAGTCCTATCAGGGCTTGGCAGGATCATATGCGGCTTACGGCTGGGGCCTACAAGATAGATCCAGTGTCGGCGACCGTGAGGCCTAATAATGTACATTCATACAAGCACGTATGTCGTCAAAGTAGTGGGCCCGGGCGCCAACACAAGATTAGCTGGAAGATATAGTCCTACCATGAGGGTGAGGAGAGTGAAAAAAACTGCCACGACATATCTCCTTCGAAGAGGAGGTCGTAGATAGAAGGCGGTCACACAACCAACTGGCTGTGTCAGAAAGGAGGTAAGGGTGGATGGTGTCGTCATCATGAAGTCTGATGGGCCTAGTCATCCCCTTCAGATGGATCAACTTAGCGATGGAGATGGTGCCGGGCTCAGGCCTACAAAATATGGTTGTGGCTAAGTGGTGCTGAGTGTAGCGGACACACGGATGAATGATAGATGATGATTTTGATCGGCTGGGATTGAAATGGGGTAGGCCAGTGATTTGCGGTCAAAAGTGATCAGAAGTGAAGGAGGATGTACCCGTGTCCAGTGCTTAGGCTATATCAGGATCAGGGATGTGAGGCCAACTAAAGAAGGCTCCGATTTGAGGCCAACTAAAGAAGGCTCGGAGCATGTCGTAGGTCACCTCTACGTCATGATCCAAGATTCGGAATGTGATACCATAAGGAGTTCTAAAAATAGAAATCAACGACTCTAAGGTGAGACGGACTCAAGTGTTCGTCGTCACCAACAAGAAATCCCCCAACCTATGGCTCGGTAAAGTATATCCACTCCCTCAATCAATCCTAAGCTCTCTCGGGCGAAAATATCGGCAGACCTAATGGGAGTGATAAGACACCTTGATATGGCCTCAAACTTATGACGATGTGTGTCATCCTTAAACGTGATGCCATATGTTTCAAAGAACCCTGAGGGGGTTGGGGTGGAGGTTGGAGTGGGAGTGGCGGTGTGGGCTCATGTGGGGGTGGGGATGGTGTGGGTGTACATGGGGGTGGGTGTACGTGCCCGTCAAGAGGAAGAAGAACCGACATCGCCAGTCTTTTGCCTCTTAGTCGGGGGTTTCTGACCTTGTGTCTTAGGCTGCATAGCTTAAAATGATGCGAACGAAAGCGAATCACGAAATAAAGTACGTAAAAATGATATGCTCGAGTAAAGGAACGCGTGTACCAAGCTATTTCATGAAGCAGAGCGATCGTTCGGGAGCGATGAACTCGTGCGACGCCTAGAACGTGAATCCTCCCCCAAGCTTGTTTGAAGCTAATCCAAGCCCAAAACGATGTCTCCTTAGCTCAATCAACCTGCACAACAAAAATAGCTTAAGGTATTAGTTGCAAGTTCGAAATTAATTGAGATTTAGGGTTAAGCTTAAGAAAATTATGGAATTAGGACTTTAGGGGGGGGGGGGAGATGGATGGAGGATGAGATGAGAGGGAAACCAAGGGAAGGGGTGGGAAGGAGCTGTCTTCGGGTGATTGAGGGGGGTGGTTTAGGTTGTCGTTGGTGGTCGAGCGGAAATGAGAGGGGGGGAGGAGCTTCCATCATGTGATTGAAGGGGGGGGGGGGGGGGGGGTGGTTCAGGTTGCCGTCGGTGGTCGAGCGAAAATGAGAGGGGGGGAGGGGAGCTCGATCGAGTGGGTTTAGAGAGAATGAGAGAGAAGGAAAGGAGTTAGGGATTTTTAGTAGACTCTGAGTTAAGGAACTCAAGCCGAGCTGCATTTAATTAAGTGCGGACCCCTTTTAAGTGATCACTCGGTCGAGTGAGTTGTGCTACTCGGTCGAGTGGAAAATGAGACAGGGGGGCTATTTTTGACGTTATGACGACTTTTTTACTCGGACCGAGTCACCTATTCACTCAGCCAGGTAGAATTAATGGCAGAACGTTGATTTTCCTTATTCTACAGCCTCATATACTAGGACCGAGTCAGCTCTCTACTCAGTCCGAGTAGCCCCGTTTCCTCTACATAGGAAGAATATGCTACTCTTCTCCTCTCCTCTTGATTTCTCCTTCATCTTTTCATCGTTTTGGCTCCTCCCTTCATCGATTACTTGCACAGAAATCTATACTGCATAAATTTTTATATTTTGTAATTTTTAAATTTTTTAATTGTTTTTAATTGTTTTTGTGTTAAGTTTTTGAATAACATGAAATAAAGGAAATGAAAAATAAAAAGGAAAGAACTCGGGTTGCCTCCCGAGAAACGCTTGTGTATGTAACGCCCCGCTTCCCAAAGACACTGGAAGCGAGAGCGTTACACGGTCCGCTTGAACTGGAGCGGTGAAGCTCGAGTTCAATAAGCGTCTGTGATAAAAACACAGAAAAGGGTCCTTGCATTTTGCGTATCAGAACAATCAGAAAACATTTCATTAAATTAAAAGGGCACTTCCAGAATTGTTCAATACAAGAAAATAATACAACTGGGCCTCAGCATGGCCAAAAAGGAAACTATGACAAAGCACTAATCCTACTGCAAGGAACTAAACTAAAACTCAAAGCAGTGACGAAGGCTCTAGTCTTCCGCAGAAAGCGGCTCGGCGTCTACGACCAACTCTGGCTCTCCGAGCCAAACGTCACGTACGAATCCTCCGGGTATCCAAGCGCTGAATCTGACATACATCCAGAAACAATGAATGTATGTCAGCAAGGGCTGCAAGAAAAGGTTAGCAACCCAAACAAGATGTGCAGCTGATACGAATTTAGGAAACATTAAACATTTTAAAAAGAAAGGTGACTGCAGCAATATAACGAGACAATTATACTGAAACGAAAAGAAAACATCCCTAACATATAGTTCTAAGCAGTTGCAAGAATTATAGTAGGGTTTTTCCTTGAGTTCATTAGCATTTCAATTATCAAGATGACCAAGTTAGCGTTGCGAGTTTTCATGTCAAGAGTTAGCATTCTAATCTAGGGTTCACGCCTGTAGGTCATGATGAGAAGGTCGTTCCTCTCACGGGGGCTTACCGTAATTGACGCTAACCCACCGCATGCGGGTGGTGCTCTTGAGGAGAGTACCTTTCATACGCCTAGTGGCCGCTCAACCCTAACCCCACCCAAAAGTTTTACCGGAACACGAGCCGGCCTAGTCGACTCACACGACATCACGATATCACGATACCGCCTTCGAGGCGCACGATTTCCACGATGTCCATACTTGTTAGGCATTCAAAATGCCCAGACAAGTTGTGTACCAATTTAACAATGTCATCATTTCTTATATACAACGTTTTCAATCATTAAGAGGGGGTTGCCGACATTTACGATAATTAAATGAGAGTGTTGAACATGTGAGTTTAACGAACAGGTTGCGAAACTGAGTTTTCTTTGCCAATGTTTAAAGTTGAACAATATCAGGTTATATGTCCAAAAGCCACATTTTAGTCTAGAACATTACGGAAAAGATTTCGTGCGTAAACTAACATGTAGTTTTCAAGATATGCAGATTGAAGTAAAAAAATAGAGTAATAGTCATCAAACTTCAAAAATACGTATTTAATTGCACACTTGCATGTTTCCGGTGAATTTGGGTGTCGTTGGATTGTATGGACGGCGCAAATGATTCTACGTCAACAAGTTTATGGTATAAAGTTAGCAACTCGTATCAGTTCATTAGATCTATTATGCAAATACTGTTGTTTTAATACCTAACAACTTACACTAACCTTAAACCACTAACTTAAAATAAATGTTACAGTGCGTATCTAACATAGTGATATAACTATAAAATTAACCTACGGGTTATAACTTACTGGTAAAAGAAAATCTCAGAGGACTTACAGTCTACCATAACATTAACTAACTATCACAGTATAACTATTAAATTTAGATATACGTGCACGTAACACAAAATAAGTATGTGTATTATCAAAATAAGTCTGTGTATCACATTATCTAACTATCACAGTCTAAGTGAAGTAATAACAAAACAAGTCTGTGTATTAACAGGCCGTAATGCATACATTGATCTCACCTTCACCCTGATGGTGTCTCGTTGTAGACGAGGTGAGCGGGCTTCGATGTCGACGGTGAGTGGCGGAAGAGAGGGGATGCCGCGAGCTCGCTTGGGTGTGGGGTCGATGCGAAGGAGGAAGAGGAGGCACGGAGGGGATGGCGGTTGCTGGGTTGCGCCGCTGCCGGTCGGTGGCGGTTCGTGTTGGCGAGGGGATATCTGAGCGGTGGCCGGTGCTTGGAGGGGGATGTGAGAAGCTGGGCGACGGGGAGGATGCTCACGAAGGGAGGGTTCGTGTAGTGTCACGGGGAGGAGAGGAGATGAGGCCGGCGGGGATCACGGCCTGGCAGCAGGGGCTGGCCGTTTGTGTCGAGACATGGCGAGGGGCTGACGCGAAGGGAGGAGGAGTCGCCAGGGGTCCGGGTTGGCTGAACGGCGACGTGGGGGATGCTTGTGTCAGGAGTAGGGGAGTTGGGTGATGTAGATGGCCGGAGGAAGTTGCAGGGCGAGGGTGAAGTCGGGGTGCTGGGTGTTGTGTTGCGGCGATGGAGGTGCTGCCATTGGGTCTGTGATGGCATGGAGAGGAGAAGAGGCCACAGTGGTGGTGGAAGGGGTGTTCGGCTGTCGTTGAGGGGAGGCCGAGTGCTGCGAGTGCCCGACGCCGTTGGTTTTGGTTGCGAGGAGAAAACAAGTTAGGGGGGCGGCTGGGCTTGGTGTTGAAGAGAAAACGAAGCAACCTAGGGTTTTTTTATATAAGAATAGGAGGAGGTCACAGTGTTGTGTCCTAGGGTTTTTACATGCTAGGCTTAGGTGTGTGGGGCTGTGAAGGCAGCACATGAATAAAGGTGTTGGGTTTAGAGTTCTTCTTCTTCTTTTTTGTTTATTGGTTGTGAGTGTGCACTTTAGGTGCAAGTTGGGTTCGGCCATGGGTTACAACAAGTGGCCTAGGGCTATGGCTAAGCTAGTTTAATAATTCGTTTGCAATAGGGTTTGAAAAGCAACAGTTGGGTTTCAAAAGTTTTGCTGTTGCAACATTTAGCCTAGGATTTATATAAAAAGTGGTTTGATTGAAACAGTGTGTGTGAGTATACATTGGGTGCGTGTGTTTCATTGGTTGCAGCCATAGGTCCAAAAAATAGGGGTTTTAATGATAAAATTAAAAGGGAGTTGAATGAGTAATAACAATAACTAATTAGGAAGGAAATAACGATTTTAACTAATTTAAGTCAAAGGGATTAATAGCAATTCAATTTAGTTTAATGGGGTTTTAAAAAGAAATATTTGAAATTCGAATTTAAATTTTATAAGTTGGAAATTATTAAATAGGAGGTACAAAAAGATAATAGTAATAGTAATAATAATAATAATAATGATGATGACAAGAAATAAAACTAACTACGGCTAAATATAAAGAACTGAATAATTAACATGGAAAAATTTGCACGTGCACGGGGACGGATATTGATCGCTCCGGGACGTAACCCAAAAGAACGGTTGTAGTTTTACCGCAAGTGCACGGTGTAGCAGCGAGCGGGTTATCGAACACAGGGAGTACGAATGACCGTGCTTGTTCCAATCAACCTGGCTATTTAAAAAGAGAGAAATTTGCCTTTGGCGATCCTGTCACAATCGTCAGACAAAGTACAGAAATATCAAATCAAATAAAGAACGTCTAGGGAATGGGGAATTCCCGCTACTCACCATACTTCATAAAAGTGGTTCATTGGTATCAAAGTTGCTAGAATAAGATTTTGGATGAACTAGTTGCAACTGAATGTAGAACCAAGCTCACGCTCTCGCGCTGTTGCCGGTCTATAGCTATCCTAAGCTCGGGTCCAATCTCTTGCAAACCCTAGCCTAGGGAAACTAGCATTAGGATCAACATCATCGTTCAATCGCGCACCGAGCCCAATCTCTTGCAAACTCAGTCCACGACCTAGTTTGGGATAGTTCCTACCCGTCCAATCTCTTGCAAACGGGTATTGGCGCGGAATTGGAACCGGAAACCCTAGTGTCGGTCCAATCTCTTGCAAACCGATACTACGGAAATTCGATTCCAACCCAATTCGGATTTCTAGGGTTTCCTATCGAATTGGGATCCAATCTCTTGCAAATCCCAATCGATGTGAATTCCTAGCCATCCGTAGTAAATTGATCCCAATCTAATCCCTAGTAGCAATTCTAGCAAAATTCCTAACAATTCATCACAATTATGAAATAGGGCTTGTAGGGTTCATCCCCACGCCCCAAGACGTGGCGACTACTCACAATTCATAGCAAGATCACAAAAATAATCAATGAAATAAGCAATAGAATTCATCACAATATTGAGATATGCAATAAAAATAGAATTTTTAGAGAAGAGAAAAGCAAACCAATGGAGTTCTTCAATTAATCCAACAAAAATCCAATTTTGTCTTCTCTTCAATCACAAGAATAAAACTAAAAAGCTAATCTAAAAAGCTGCAAAAAATCTAAGAGAGAGGCTCCCAAAACTAGGGTAAAAACAGGGGTTAAATAACCCCCAAAATCGTCCAAAAACTGTGACCAAAATACCCCTGCGCAGCCTGTTTTCCGCAATTTTCGCTACAGGCAGCGCATCCACTCGGCCGAGTGACAAAAGTCGCTCGGCCGAGTGAAAACCCTGTAATTTTCCAGTAAGTATCGATCTTCAGGGGTCTTCACTTCGGGGGCGGCTCGGCCGAGTGAGTTGTCGTCACTCGGCCGATGGCTTCATGGTACTCGGGCGGACGGGATTATCCACTCGGCCGAGTGGGTCTTCTGAAGCTCAGGCAGCCGAAAAACAGTAACATGGCGATTTTTGAAGGGCTTCGTCTGGGCGCCACTCGGGCGGACGGGGTCTCGTCACTCGGCCGATGTGGTCTCCGTCGCTCGGCCGAGTGCACGTATGAATCGTGTCTGATCTGGTCGGCCGAGCAGTGTCTCGCTGGTCGGCAGAGTGACTCCTTCACTCGGCCGAGTGGGACACAAAACATGCCCAAACTGCTTGTTTTGGCCTCCTCGTCGCTCCTGCGACGTCCGTTCTTCTTCCGCTCATCTCCAACAGCAAAATACCCCTCGGGGAGGTCGTCGTCGACCGTCTGGAGTAAGCACATCTCGAGATCACTCCAAATCGCGCCAAATTACCTGAAATGCGACAAAAACAACAAATCGTGAAAAGCATCGCAATATCGTCGATATATCGTGAAAAACATGATTTGGGCGATCTAAATGGCATGCAAACATGCGGGAAAAAAGGTGTAAAATAAGGAGTGATCAAAATCCCCCAAGCTTGCCTCTTACTCGTCCTCGAGGAAGATAAGTAAAAGGCGAACCCGGTGGATTCGGAAAACGAAAACGGCGAAGAATGAAGAATGAAAAACGGAGAAGAATGAAAAACGAAATAAAAAATAAAGAAGAAAGAAAGAAGCGAAGAGGTAGGCTGCTAGATTATTTTCTCAGGACGTGGGTTCCACTTACTCATATAGCATGCACTGAATGAAAAACACATGTCAGAGAATTTTATCTTGATATCATAGTATAATAGTGCAAATAGAAATAGAAAACCCACGAACAACAATATAATCATGAAAAACGGAATAATTTTATAATTAGCATCGTCTGAATCATTTAAAGCGGTATACAAACCACAGAGCACACACTTTTCAATTGAATGCTTTCTATCAGGAGTATAAGAGTATCACACTATAGAATAGAGAGAATAGAAAAGTATGGATTTCATGAAATGATTGCTAGGCTTAGATTTCTGGATTTCGTAAAGCGAGAAATAATCTCACCGAGTATAGAATATTACTTAGCCTAGGTTGTCGTGCAACGTCAAGTAGTCACTCTCTCACACATCAATGGATCCCATCCCCCAAGCTTATCTATAAGCGTGATGGCATAAAAAATATTTACATCCCCATTCCTATAAAGCTCCAAAAGCAATGAAGAGAGAAGAGAAAGAAAGAAAGTGAGATGGGATCTTTTATTGAGGATTTTTCCTCTTTTCTTTTTTTTAATTCTTTTTTAAGCAAAAGCATATATACACAACGATCCCAACTCAAAGAGAGATAATGATATACAAGAATATTTTCTCTTTTTTTTATTTTGAATAAGAAATTTGGAGCTAGGAATTAATAGCGGAGGAAATGCCATATAATAGAATCGCTAAGGGGAGATTCACCAATGATTTTAAAAGTAGAGAAATGATGTTCAAGATTTGTGGAGAAAGAAATGAATATATCTCTCGGTTCACTCTATAAGACATGCACGACAACTTCAGCAGGGTAATCTAATCTACTCAGTTTCGATCACAAAAAAAGCTAACTAATCCAGATTTATTATAGCTAACATCATTCAATCATCCTGAAGTGAAATGTACAAATCATGCATATAGAAGTGATATAGGAAAAGAAATCGGTACTCCAGATATAAGCATTCAATGCGTGAATCTTGGTGTGTTTTCTGTGATAGCATCCATATGAATATTCAGACTCAGCTAATAATAAAATTTCATCCATTTTCATGTGGAAAAAGTGTGGGTTACTTTCTCTAGATGCAAGGCAAGTCATAGCATATGATATCAGAAATAAAATCTAAGACATGACAAATAAAGCATGCATATAGAATAAGCTAACTCCACGTCATCATCATCACAGAAAAGTCATCTCTAGCATGAGATGAAAAAGAAAGAAATAAAGATAAAGGGAAAATAGAACTATTTACAATGCGGCACACAGAAAAATAAGAAAAACGTGATGCATGGAAAAATAAAAGAAAAATGATGAAAATAAGTGCAAAAGCGAAAAATGGCGTGAAAAACTAGAAATAAAGGTGGCAAATCGAAAAAAGAACGTGAGAACTCACTCCCCCAAGCTAAATGGCACAGTGTCATCAATGTACAAAGTGGGGCACACCGAGAGACAAGTAAAGTGAGGGGCAAGTGAGGATGCATGCATGATGAAGAAAAAAGAAAAATAAAAAGAAAAATAAAGAAATGAAAAATATGATGCGGACATGATGCATGCACAGATAGGAGTGATACAGATATATAAGGGTGTCACCAAAAACTCTCCCTCTCTCCCAAAAAAGATATATAAATATATGGTCGACATGAGAATCCCAAAATAAGTGAGGGGAGGGGGGGTGTACAAAAGTGCAACAGGACCCAGCAGAAACGGGCAGCACAATGGCAGGAATAATCGATGGCATCAAGGGTGCCTAAGAAGGTGGTGCTGCGCCGTCTCCGTCCTGAGGCGGAAGTGGTGGTGGTGGCTGGACAGGCCGCTGAGCAGGTGTGGGTGTGGAAGTGGGAGCAGGCTGAGTGTGTGTGGAAGTGTGGGTGGGAACCTGCTGGGTGGGTGGTGGTACGCGGGGGAGACGCTCCAGGACCTGGGTAAGACAGTAGTGAATCTGGGGGATCAGGTCAAAGCGGCTAGCCATCGCAGAGACGGTGGAGGACAGGGTCCTAAGGTCGCCTCTGAGGCCACTCACCGCCCCCTCTAGAGCACGAATGCTCTGAAGTACAGTGTCGGGGGGAGGTGGTGCAGAGGGACGCACCGGTCGGGGCTGTGCAGGGCAGGGCTGGCGTACTCGAGTCGCGTATGTGACGGGCTCAGCGGGGAAGGGAACGAAAGGTGCTGCGCTCGCAAATGTGGGCCTGGCCTCAGTGTGAGGCCGGGGCACCGGCTGGTGAGAAGTAGAGGCAGCAGCAGCGAAAGAAGAGTGCAAAAGTGGCAGCGAGGCGGCCATAGAGGTCAGTGGCACAGAAGTGTGGACAGACGCCACGACACTCTCGGAAAATATGGCAGCAGTGGAAACAGAGGGCTCTCCGCACTCAACTATGGTCGGTGGGCGCTCGGGTGGTGCAAAAGAAACAGGCTCAGCAGACAGAGGGCCGGTGGTGGTGGTGACAGCCTCGAAAGTGGTGGAGGTGGGCTCAGCTAAGGTACTCCCGACACTGACAGAGGTGGGGACAGAGGTGTCAGGAGCAGCGGGAACATCAGGGATAGGCTGAGGGGCCACAGGGTCAACAGGGGCGGCAGGGTCTGCGGGGGCAGCGTGGGCCTGCTCGGCCTCCTCGGCCTCGAGCACGTAAGCAGCGGGGATGAGAACATCCATCGTAGGGAGCCAGTCAACGTGGGCTGGTGCAATCTGAGTCCGAGTTGGGCTCGGAAGAATCATGTAATCGGCACCGTAAGGGCCGTGCAACCAGACCCAGTGACGCTCACCGTGCGGACGAAGCATCTTCATCCGGGCCATAACATCGATCGACAAAGAAGTGGGGCCCGGTACTCGTCGCAGGTCGTCAGGGAAGTCCTCGCCGGTCATAAGGGCAAGCAAGGTGATCAGGCCACCGCAGCATATTGGTGAGCGAGCGCCCACCGATACAATGATGCGGTCCAAAAACCAAGCCGCGACATCGATCACGACGGCGGGGACCAGCTCATCGCCATCCCTAGATAGAGCTCTGGGACATGTCATCGCGTAGAGCATGTAGAGCTCCGGCGTAGACATCGTGCCCGGCTCATATCTGGCCAAAAAGGTCGTCGCCATAAGGCGCTGAGCAATACGGAGGCAGGGATGGACAATGGCCGAGGCCTTGGCCCTACTAGGGTCAAAGGCAGCGTGAAGACCCGTAATCCGGGCCTAGAAGGCACCGGCGTCGAAGGAAGGTGGGGGGATATGGGTCGGGCCGTAACCGTGATCGGCTCCGGGGACAGCGGGCCACGAGAAGAATGCTCTCATCATATCGAGAGTGACCTGGCACTCCCGGTCCATGAACCGAAATGAGCATCCCTCGTCGGTCCGGGCGATCGAACTAAGAATCTCAAGTGTCGGGCGGGTGAACGTGTCCGCCGACACCTGGAAGAAATCTCGCCAGCCCACGTTGTCGTACAACGTGAGCATCCCCTCTAGTACCCCCAGGCGTCCTAGGTCGGCAAGGTGTGCAAACCTGGAGGGTATGATCGAGCGCTGGGAGATACGCTCGAAGACGGCGCGGTGTGCGTCGTCTCGGAACGTAATCCCGAGCGGCCCGACCAGTGGAGCCGGAGGTGGTGGCTGTGGAGCGGCGGGGAGTGGCTGTGTGGGCTGTGCAGGCTGTGTGGGCGCTGCAGGCTGTGTGGGGTGTGCGGGGCCTGCAGGCTGTGCTGGGTGGATGGGGTGTGTGGGAGAAGGCGGAGGAGAGTCCTCCAACTCGTGGGAGGGGCCGGCATCATCCGACCGCTTCCGCTTGGCGGAAGCTCTCTTCGACCGCGGCCGTGTCCGGGGCGGCATATCGGCCCCGAGCGCGCGCCGAAAAGTGTAAAAAGTGCGGCGTGTGCAAAAGAAAGGAAAGAGTGTACCCCGACACGCCGCGAGTGCTAAGCAATGGAAGAGTGCGAAGACAGCGCCTCCGCGAAGCCCAAATCAGTCCGTAGAAGCTCCCCTGGGCTCCCCTAAGCTCCCAAAAACAACCTGTGCATGAAATGGCAATATCAGCGGGTAATATTCAAAATGTATGGGGCATTAGGGGTATAATAGATAGATATAGAAATTGATTAGGGTTTGGGGTTCGTTTAATACACGGATCCTCGAAAAATGCACAAAAAGAGGAGAAATAGGGCGAATCAGGCGATACCGGAGGTGGTCGGAGCGGCGGCCGCCGGCGGCGACTCGGGCGAGGCGCGGCGGGTGCTCGGCCAGCGGTGGCTGGCCGAGCGGCGGCACGGCGGTGGTCGATCGGGCGAGTGAGGGCGCGAGCGAGTGAGGATCGGGCGAGGGAGCTGAGGGGTCGGGCGGATTTGGGAATTTTTTCGTTTCGAAAATTGTGCCTCCCTCGGCCCCTTATATAATAAAAGTTACGACTCGGCCGAGTGACTAGGTCACTCGACCGAGTGGGATTAAATGAAATATCCTCCTCGCTTACGCTTCGGCCGAGTGGCTTTGCCAGCCTCGGCCGAGTGGAGTAAGTCCATTCGGCCGAGTGGCTCAAGCTACTCGGCAAGACTCGCCCTAGGAGCGTATCCGTTTTACTCGGCCGTGTGAAAATATATACTCGACCGAGTAGCAGTTATACTGAAATCAAGAAAATAAACAGAGAGTTGGGTACAACAGACTTCCCTCGTTCGTGAGCGGCTCGGCCGGACGAACTTGTGTACTCGGCCGAGTGACTAGTATACTCGGCCGAGTGAGCCTTCTGTTCTGCTGTTTGTCTTCGTTTGGGCTCTAAACTCCGTCTTTCTTCCTCCAGTCGATTTCATCTTACTCCTAAGCATCGAGCGTCTTCCTGGGGCGCTCCTCGTCGTCTCGTTCATCCTCCTCATTATGGATTTACCTATCTCCTCTCCTGTCAAGAAAAATAGGACCCGTTATCACAAAATTTTTGGGCGAACGACTCAAAACACTAAAAATTTCTAAAACAAAAATAAAGAAAAAGTAAAAATAAAGCGATAACCATCGGGTTGCCTCCCGACAAGTGCTCGTTTAAGGTCGTGAGCTCGACCCCCTATGATTTTCAATTAATGCGGGATGTTTGGTGCATATGAGATGCACCCATCAAACTTTCCGGGAAGAACGCTTGGATTCGGAAGTTGCGGTGGCGTGTTCTCCCGCGGTGGTCTCTCGTCTCGAATAGTGTTGGGGGGAGGCTCCCCCAAGCTAGCGTTTGCTCCGGTCAACGGCTTCACCGGTGACGCCGATTTTCGTAGCGGCGGAGCTTTCTTCGGAGACTTTTGTTTCGAGAGCTTGCAGAGCTCTCGAATCCTTGCGACATCAGCGTCGCCTTCATCATTTTCAGCGGAGAGGTCGGGGGAATCGTCTATCTTCTCATCTTGGCCTAAATCCGGGCCTTCATCAAAATCCTCATCGAAAAGAGCGCCAATCGAGTGGGGGATCACCTCTTCTATCACCTCATCAAGGAGGTCCATGTAGTCAAGTTCCTCGTGGTAAGGCATGTGTTTCATGGCCTTAGGAATGTGAAGCTCCACCTCGATGTTGCCGACGTTCAAAGTTAGGGTACCTTCTCGCACGTCGACAATCACTCCGGCGGTGGTGAGGAACGGGCGTCCAAGTATCAATGAAGTATCTCCCTCCTCCTTAACGTCCATGATCACGAAGTCACATGGCAAGCATATTCCCCCCGGGACTTGTAGCGGGATGTCTTCGGCTATCCCTACCGGCCTTGTTATTCGCCCATCGGCCAATTGTATCCGCATGTCGGTAGGTTTCAACTTCGTCCCGGTGTTTAGCCGTAAGAACATGGAGAGAGGCATGAGGCTCACACTAGCCCCTAGATCAACCAACGCCTTTTGAAGAGGGACGCCGCCCAAGGTGCAAGGAATCCAAAAACTCCCCGGGTCTTTAAATTTGGCCGGCTCCTTCTCTCTCTTGGTGAACCAAGAGCCCTCCTCGGCTAGCATAATCTTCTCCCCGAAATCAAGTCCTTTAAGAATTTAGCATATGTGGGGATCTCCACGATGGCGTCGAGGAAGGGAATGTTGAGGCTAACTCCTCTAAGATACTCGAGAAACTTTGCTAGCCTTTTCTCCATTTTCGCTCTAGCAAGCCTTTGGGGAAATGGGACCGGTGGCATGAAGCGCCTTTCCTCAATCAATTGCTCCGCTCTAGATTTCTCCTTTTCTCGTGGCTCTTTCTCCTTATCAACTTCAACTACCGGCTCAATCGGCTCCAAGCTTTCCTCCACGGGCTCCTCGGTAGGAATCATAGCGGGTGAGGTATCCTTCCCGCTTCTAGTAGTAACGGCAACTACGGCATTGATGTGGTCGGTGTTGCCCCGTGGGTTTTGCTCGGGTTGCGCCGGTAATCGTTGAGTGTTCCGATTGAGCAACGCCAATTGCTCCGATATTTGAGCCACAACGGTATTAAGGGAGTCTTGCCCCGCCTTCAAGGTAGCATTGACCTTATTTTGCTCGACCATAAACGCCTCCACTCTAGCTTCGAAGTCGGATCGTTGTTGAGCTTGTGGAGGGTTTTGATTTTGATTCCTCCACCCTTGGTTGTATCCGGGCGGCCTATATGGTGGAACTTGTTGCTTCGGTTGGAAATTTTGTTGTGGAGGCCCCCTCGGCGGATAGTGTTGTTGTTGGGGTGGTGGTGGTCGAGCTTGTTGAGGTGGTTGTTGTGGCGGGTTCAAAGCTCCTTCATTGTTGGCGTAAGAGAATCCGGGATGATTTCTTGTGGCCGGATTGGCCCAATATCCTTGGTTCCCGACGACATATTGTACTTGCTCCAAGGATCCTTCTCCTTGCTCTCCTCCCACATACATACCTTGAGATTGGTCTTGCCAATCACACATTTGGTTCGTTGGAGCGGAGGTGGAAGGGGTTCCTTGGGGCTCCATGATAAACTTCTCCAGTCTCTCCACTACCTTGTGGAGAGAATCAAACTTGCTTGTAAGCTCCACTACGGCCTTCACCTCATAGATACTAGTTGGCTTTAAGGAGGATGTGGAGTGTCCTCGCTCATCGCCCCATTGTTGGTTGTTTGAGGCCATCTCCTCAATTAGGGCCGTAGCTTCCTCGGGAGTCTTTGACAAGATAGCACCATTCGCCGCGGCATCAATAATTTGTTTGGTCCCCGGTTGGAGACCGTTGTAGAAGCTATGAACTAGCTCCCAATCTTCAATGCTATGATGCGGGCATTGATGCTGCAAATCCTTAAAACGCTCCCAAGCCTCATAGAGCGTCTCTTGGGGTCCTTGCTTGAAGGACATGAGAGCGCTCCGGATCTTCACCGTCTTGGATGGCGGATAGAACTTGTCAATGAATGCACTTGCCAACTCGTCCCAAGAGGTGAAGACTCCGTCAGCCTACGTCCTCAACCAATAGAGTGCCTTGTCCTTTAGCGTGAAGGGGAAGAGACGCAGTCTGATGGCATCGATGGAGACCCCCGGCATCTGAAATGTGGCGCACTTTGACAAGAATAATTGGATGTGGTAGTGAGGATTCTCATGGGCATTCCCATGGAATGGATCCTGCTGCATCAGAACCACTAGTCCAGTCTTTAGCTCGAAGTTCTTGTCGGCCGCCAACTCCGGCACGGCAATGGATGAGGTCGTAGAAGAGGTCTTAGGCTGAAGCCTATCTCGAATAGAAATTATCCTCGCCATCCTTGCCGCTAATTGGTCCGCAGTTTCCAGGTTGGTCATAAACCGCCCTTCCGGATTTTGTCTCCTTTCCGCTCTAAGTCTCCGCGCGGTACGTTCGATCTCGGGATCAAATAATATAGCTTCAGGGTCCGCCGTAGATCTCGTGTACATGCACAGGGAAAACAGAGTTTCAAAGAAATGATTAGTACCGTGGAAGGGTTAGGTAAAAATGAAGGAATGGAAATAATAATAATAAAAAAAAGAAATAGCTAGAGTGGTAAGATCAAACGCAACCGGTCCCCGGCAACGGCGCCAAAAACTTGATCGCTTCGGGACGTAACCCAAAAGAACGGTTGTAGTTTTACCGCAAGTGCACGGTGTAGCAACGAGCGGGTTATCGAACACAGGGAGTACGAATGACCGTGCTTGTTCCAATCAACCTGGCTATTTAAAAAGAGATAAATTTGCCTTTGGCGATCCTGTCACAATCGTCAGACAAAGTACGGAAATATCAAATCAAATAAAGAACGTCTAGGGAATGGGGAATTCCCGCTACTCACCATACTTCATAAAAGTGGTTCATTGGTATCAAAGTTGCTAGAATAAGATTTTGGATGAACTAGTTGCAACTGAATGTAGAACCAAGCTCACGCTCTCGCGCTGTTGCCGGTCTATAGCTATCCTAAGCTCGGGTCCAATCTCTTGCAAACCCTAGCCTAGGGAAACTAGCATTAGGATCAACATCATCGTTCAATCGCGCACCGAGCCCAATCTCTTGCAAACTCGGTCCACGACCTAGTTTGGGATAGTTCCTACCCGTCCAATCTCTTGCAAACGGGTATTGGCGCGGAATTGGAACCGGAAACCCTAGTGTCGGTCCAATCTCTTGCAAACCGATACTACGGAAATTCGATTCCAACCCAATTCGGATTTCTAGGGTTTTCTATCGAATTGGGATCCAATCTCTTGCAAATCCCAATCGATGTGAATTCCTAGCCATCCGTAGTAAATTGATCCCAATCTAATCCCTAGTAGCAATTCTAGCAAAATTCCTAACAATTCATCACAATTATGAAATAGGGCTTGTAGGGTTCATCCCCACGCCCCAAGACGTGGCGACTACTCACAATTCATAGCAAGATCACAAAAATAATCAATGAAATAAGCAATAGAATTCATCACAATATTGAGATATGCAATAAAAATAGAATTTTTAGAGAAGAGAAAAGCAAACCAATGGAGTTCTTCAATTAAACCAACAAAAATCCAATTTTGTCTCCTCTTCAATCACAAGAATAAAACTAAAAAGCTAATCTTAGAAGCTGCAAAAAATCTAAGAGAGAGGCTTCCAAAACTAGGGTAAAAACAGGGGTTAATGGACATGGGAATACCCACCGACCGAACCCCGGTAGTCCTAGCGTATCATCCTGGGCACCGACCGGAATATCGGGCCCATGTGCGCTAAGTATCACTCTTAGAGGCAACGTCTCACCACTAAACCCTAATATCCGATCGTCTTCCTATCCGACGGTTGTAATAGAGAGGGCACATGATAGGGTGGAAACCAAGATCCTAGGTTCCCCTTTATATATTACATCCTTCGTATTTCTATTCGTGACAACCTACCGATTGTTTGGGCTAGCTCATCCATTGGGTGAACCGGTTCCTTCTTGACGACAAGCACAAAACACGCCCCCTGAGTTCAACCCCCAAGCCACACTACAACACCGTGCGCTTGCGGTTACAAATATTTAAATCTGGTATCCCCGATCCTATTGCCTATAGTGCCAAATCTAGGGGACGTCAACAACACACCCTAATTTGCCAAAATCCACTTCAAGAAGACATTATTACCATGACAAGTTGTGAAGGATCACCATATTTAATCAATGGGACTAACAAAACAATATAAATTGGAGAAATGTTGGTGATAGACAGAAGTATTTTTATTTCATTTAATTCTTTCACAAAAAGATGAACATAATAAAAAGATGCTCAAGAAGTTGATATATCCTAGTCCACACCACCCAACTTAAAATAAATATGGTCCTCAATGTTTGAAGGGTGAGATGAACTATATGCATAAACTGAATAAACTAGGATAAGCAAGCTTGAGCAAGAGGTATTCATTACTACATACTACTAGAGGAAAGTTTTGGAATGAACACACCTAATTGGTTCCACTCAGAGGTGGTTTCGTAAGCTCCATGGTGGCCTCGTCCCTACTACACGGCTCTTGCTAATGCTTTAAGCATTGGCCGTTCACCTTGAATTCATTACCGTTTTGTGGGTTGGCAATGGTCATTGCGCCATGTGGATACACCTCTCGAACAATTAAAGGTCCAATCCACCTCGAACGAAGCTTTCCGGGGAAGAGATGAAGTCTTGAATTGTAAAGTAGCACTTTCTCCCCCAGGGTAAACTCTCTCCTCAAAATGATTCGATCATGGGCGCACTTGAGCCTTTCCTTCACGAGCTTGGAATTGTTGTATGCATCCCTCCTTATCTCTTCAAGATCCACATGTTGCAATTTACGAGAAGAGGGATCAATTTCACAGTTAAACTTTTTAATTGCCCAAAAGGATTTATGTTCAAGGTCAATTGGCAAATGTCAAAATTTTCCAAAAACTAAGCGATATGGGGACATCGCTAAAACCGTTTTGTAGACGGTATGGTACGCCCATAATGACGCATGCTCCAATCATTCCTTGATGGATTCACCGTCTTTTGAAGTGTGTTCTTGATTTTTCGCTTCGCCAACTTCGCTTGTCCATTAGTTTGGGGGTGGTATGGTGTAGAAATCTTGTGTTTCACCCCACACTTCTTCATTAAGCTTGAGAAGAGGCAGTTGCAAAAATGTGATCCCCCATCACTTATCATAGCCTTTGGCATCCCAAATCGTGAAAAAATGTTGTCCTTCATGAATTTGAGCACGATGGCCGCGTCATTGGTCCTATAAGGAATTACCTCCACCCATTTAGATACATAATCTATAGCAAGCAAAATATATGTATACCCAAAGGATGAGGAAAATGGCCCCATAAAATCAATGCCCCAACAATCGAAAATTTCTATTTCAAGGATGGTGTTTAACGGCATCATATTTCTTTTAGTGATTCCCCCAACTTTTGGTAAGCTACGCATGACTTACAATATGTATAAGTGTCCTTAAACATGCTAGGCCAATAGAAGCCACATTGTAAAATTTTTGCTATGATCTTTTGGGAAGAGAAATGACCACCACACACACCCTCATGGCAAAAATACAAAACACTATCAAACTCATGGGCGGGTATGCATCTCCTAACTATTTGGTCATTACAATACTTGTAAAGGTAAGGGTCATCGAAAAAGAAAGATTTTACCTCAAAAATGAACCTTTTGTAATCTTGGCGAGACAAAGTGTAGGTAGTCTTATCGGTGACCAAGTAGTTTACATTGTCGGCATACCATGGTAGTGTGTGGGAGACCGCCAAAAATGCTCGTCGGGGAATGAATCCTTCAATGGGATGGTTGCCAGCTCCATGCTCACCGTTAACCGTGAAAGATAATCGGCAACATGATTTTTCACTCCCTTCTTGTCCTTAATGGTGATGTTAAATTCCTACAAAAGCAAAATACAATGTATTAGTCTAGGTTTGGCGTCTTTCTTGGACATGAGATATTTAAGAGTTGTGTGATCGGTAAAGATAGTAATTGGAAATCCCAATATATATCTTCTAAATTTCTCCAACGCAAAGAAAACGGCTAGAAGCTCCTTCTCCGTGGTAGTGTAGTTTCGTTGAGCTTCATCTAAGCTCTTGCTTGCATAATAAATCACCACAGGAACGTTGTCCAAGTACGACGCCAACCGCAAAGTCACTTGCATCGCACATAATCTCGAAGGGTGACGTCCAATTCGACACCTAAAGAAAAGGTGAACTTGTTAGGAAAGATTTTAACTTTTCAAAAGCATGTTGACAATCATTATTCCAATCAAATTCAACATCATTTTTCAAAAGCATGCAAAGAGGTTGAGATAATGAACTAAAATCTTTTATGAACCTCCTATAAAAACCGGCATGCCCAAGAAATGATCGAATGTCTCTTACACAACAAGGTGTGTGTAGCTTTTCTATTACCTCAATCTTGGCTTTGTCAACTTGCATACCTTCTCTGGAGACAATATGAACAAGGTCTAAGCCTTCGGTGGTCATGAAATGGCATTTCTCCCGATTCAAGAGTAGGTTTTTCTTGATGCACCGATCTAAAACACAAGCCAAGTTAGATAAGTAGTTATTAAATGAGCTACAATACACAGAAAAGTCATCCATGAATACCTCCACAATTTTTCAACCATGTCATGGAAAATGCTAAGCATACAACGTTAAAAAGTTGCGGGGGCATTACATAAGCCAAATAGCATCCTCCTAAATACAAAAGTGCCGAAGGGACAAGTGAAGGTGGTTTTCTCTTGTTCCTCGGGTGCTATTTCAATTTGGTAATAACCGGAGTAGCCATCAAGGAAGCAATAATATTCGTGTTCGGCCACCCTCTCTAGGATTTGATCTAGAAATGGGAGGTCCTTACGCGTTTTAGAGTTAAGCTTCCTATAGTCAACGTACATGCATCACCCGTGGTGGCTCGCATGGGGACTAAATCATTGTTCTCGTTTTTTACTACTGTTAGCCCTGATTTTTTAGGTACAACTTGAATGGGGCTAACCTATCTACTATCAGAAATTGGGTATATAATACCCGCGTCAAAAAGCTTAACGGTTTCACCCTTCACCACTTCTTTCAGATTAGGATTTAACCTACGTTGCATTTCTTTAGTGGGTTTGGTGTCATCCTCTAAGTAGATGTGCTGCTTACAAATTACGGGGTCAATACCTTTAATGTCGGCAATTGTCTAACCAATTGCCCCCTTGTTGGTTTTAATCACTTCTAATAATTGCATTTCTTGCTCTATAGAGAGTTTAGATGATATTACCATGGGGAATGTGTCCGATTCCCAAAGAAATGCATACTTCAAATATGGCGGCAACGGCTTCAAATCCAAGGACGGATGCTTCAACTCTGATGGCCTTTGGTATGGCGTGTCCAATGGTAGTGGCTCAAAATATGGCACCCACTTAGTCTCCATGCCAACTTCCTACGAAAAACAATCGGTGTCAATATTTTCACAAAAATGTTCAACAAAATTAAGCTCCTCAACAAACTTTGAGTCAAAATGCTCTTCAACAAGACTCTCAATTAGATAAGCATCCTCAAACTCACCATCCCCTGATGGAAAAGTACAAGAATTGAAAATATTCAAATCTAGGATCATGTTGCCAAAAGAGACTTTAAGTTGACCATCCATACAATTGATTATAGCATTGCGTGTGGCTAGGAATGGTCTACCTAAGATTATAGTGGTTGGTGTCTCGGTTTGTGGTCCGAGAATGTCCAAGGCGACAAAGTTCACTAGGTAGTAAAATTTTTCCACTTGGACAAGCACGTCCTCAATGCTACCCTTGGGGATTTTAACGGACCTATCGGCCAATTGGAGAATGATGGGTGTGGATTTCAATTCTCCAAGTCCTAACTGCACATACAAGCTAGCTATATGGCAAAATGTTAACACTCGAGCCTAAATTAAGGAGGGCTTGCACTATATTTTTGGTTCCTATGACTTACGAAATTATAGGGGAGCCGGGATCCTTGTATTTGGTGGGAGTGTTATGTTGCACAATAACACTAACTTGTTGTGTTAGGAAGGCATTTTTCTTAACAATAACATTCCGCTTGATGGTGCATAAATATTTTAAAAATTTAGCATATGCAGGAATTTGATTTATTGCATCAAGAAGAGGAATATTAATTTGAGACTTTTGAAATATTTCGCGGATTTCAGATTGAAACTTATCTTTTTGTGGAGGTTGAAGCCTTTGAGTAAATGGTAATGGAGGAGTGCACGGTGTAGGCTCTTTGATGACGATCTCTTTGGAATGATTGACCTTTGTCCGAACTCTCCTTTTGCACCTCTTCATTTGGAGTGTCTTCATTCTCCACAACTATCTCTCCATCAACTCGTTGTGGCTCTGGCTTCTCAATTTCTCAACCACTTCTCAAAGTTGTCACCGCTTGACAAGGCTTGATATTGGATTCTCCCAATGACGAATTCATGTTTGGGTTGGGGAGTGGTTGCACCGAAGCATGCCCTTATCCAGAGTTGTCGCAAGCTTTGCCATGTTTTCGTTGAGTTACTGAAATTATTGTTGTTGTTGCTCCTGTTTTTATTGTAGTTGTTCCCATTGTTGAAAGTTGGCTTGATTTTGCGACGTTTGCATTTAGATGAATTGTTGCAACGTGTTGCTCAATGATTTCACTAGGGGTTCATTTGTTTCATCTCTCCTTCTTTGGCCGCATTGTTGATTGTTGTTGTTAAAGGGTAGTGGACGATATGATGGTTGAGCTTGTTGTTGGCATTGGGACCCCCAATTCAAATTTGGGCTATTCCTCCAACTCGAGCCTTGATTGTTGGAATTGTTGTATCCTTGCCCTTAGTTGGAATTCGCCACGTAATTCACTTGTGTAGGGTACTAAAGAACTTTCTTCGCTAGCGGTAGGTTGGGGCATTGATTAATGCCATGGTCTACACTACTACAAAGGTTCCATAGCCCTTCATTACCAACCGTCATGGCCTTCACTCCTTTCAACTACAACCCTTCAAGTATCTTACAAATGAGGGCCTCCATTCTTTCTTCTAGAGCTTCCTCTTGGGTCAATATAAGGAGACCTCCAAGTGCCGAAGGTTGAGGTATATCCCTTCTCTTAGATTTGGGAGTCGCTTCCCAACTACACGCATTCTCCGCTATGGATTCCAAGTAATCACATGCCTCCTCCGGTGTCTTATCCAAGAATTCCCCGTTGCACATCATTTCCACGAACTACTTCATGGATGGGATGAGTCCGTCCTAAAAGAAACCGATGAGACAGTACTCATCAAATCCATGGTGTGGACATGCTAGCAGCAGCTCCTTGAACCTTTCCCAAGTGATATCAAAGCTTTCATTTGGCTTCTGAGGTAAGTTCGACATTTGCCGCTTTAATCCTGGTGTCCTGTGTAAGGGAAAAAACTGTTTCAGAAATTCTGCTTGCATTGCCAACCAGGAGCTAATAGAATGAGGAGGTATAGCATTGAACCAATTTTAAGCTTTATCCTTTAAAGAAAAAGGAAACCGTTTAAGATAAATGGTTTCATTGCTAGCCTTCCCATCAGAAAATGTGAGGCAGACATCTTTGAAATTCTTTATATGTAAATAAAGGTACTCTTTCTCCACACCATGAAAGATGGGGATAATTTGAATTATCTCCGGTCTTGGGCTAAAGGAATTTGTATCAGCTGGGAGCACAATGCATGAGCTGGTAGCAGACCTGCTTGGTCTCAACACATATCTCAAACTTCGATCATCCTCATGCTGAGGTGATCGTCCTTACTATGATTGGTGCCGTCATTATCATTGGTGTTAGTGTTGTTATCGACCATGTCTAGATTTCTTACTAATCTATGTGTTCGAGGAGTCCTTAACCACATAAACTAGAAAATTAAGCTCAAGTTAGGACTTTCCAAATTTAATCTAATTTTTATAGTTTTAAGGATTATATGAATTGAAAAAAAAATACGGGTATCCACAATGAATATAAACAAGATAATGGAAAGATCTCAACAAATTTGCACAACAAAAACTAAAGTGTGAAATGAAGAAAAGCCGTCCCCGGCAATGGCGCCAATTTGTTTGACTCAACTAGAAAGGTGATACTCGCAAGTGTACGAGGTGGGCAAATAATATACCCGGTGAGTACTGTATCAAATCCACAGAGACGGAACTGATCTGCAATTTCACACAAATAGTCAGAGCATGTAAAGAAATGGTGAGGATTCTAACCACCCTTTTGGGGTGAATGATTGTTCGTAGAGATGAATTATCTAAATACCCTAGAGTTAGGGTAAAGTCCTAAGATTTGGATGCAAGGTAAAGAAAGAGTGTGGGTATTGAGGATATCAATAGGATTACTCGACTGCTCTGCTAAATGTTAATTCCAAGATAACTCAATCACTCATTCATGTCAAGCTATGAGGATTGGGAAATAAATCAATTAAGCACATGGGGGTATGGAACCGGAGGGCGGCTTCCTTTGTCTTTCTCCTTATCCCTTGGCTTAGATGCCTGAACATATTTCTCCAAGGAAGGTGGAGTCTCAACAGGGATTGTAGCAATAGGAGTGGCAAGAGGAATGGGTGGTGTCTCCTTCCCCGCATCGCTAGATGGCACCTCAGTTTCCTTCGCTTCATCCACTAAAGTAAGCGACTTCAGAGCTATGGAACTCTCTTTATCAATGACTCTCGAGGTTTGTGGATCTGCTAGCCTTGGAACAAGTACCACGACTGCTTTAGTGGTCTTTCATCCTCATGTTGTCCCGCTACCACGTCATTAACTTGCCCTCTTGGATTAGGCTTAGATTGAGCCAGAAGCTTTCCTTGAGCCTTAGTAAGTTGGCTCACTTGGGCCATCAATTGGTCCATGGTGATTGCAAGTTGCTTCTGACTAGCCAATAACTCCGTGTTTTGCCTAGCCATGTCGGCGTTCTTCTTAGCTTGAGCATTGATAAAAGCTTCCAATGCTCCTTCAACATTTGGTATTGATAGGATTATTGATAAGGTGTTCGATATGGCGGACGGTTGTTGTAGCCCGACGATCTATAAGGCACAGCTGGCCTAAATCCTTGTTCCTGCTGAGGAGGTGCTTGTAGTTGAGGTGGATGCTGCTTGACTCAACCTGAAAGGTGATACTCGCAAGTGTACGAGGTCGGCAAATAATATACCTGGTGAGTACGTGATCATATCCACAGAGACGGAACTGATCTGCAAATTCACACAAATAGTCAGAGCGTGTAAAGAAATGGTGAGGATTCTAACCACCCTTTGGGGGTGAATGATTGTTCGTAGAGATGAATTATCTAAATACCCTAGAGTTAGGGTAAAGTCCTAAGATTTGGATGCAAGGGAAAGAAAGAGTGTGGGTGTTGAGGATATCAATATGATTACTCGTCTGCTCTCCTAAATGTTAATTCCAAGATAACTCAATCACTCATTCATATCAAGATATGAGGATTGGGAAATAAATCAATTAAGCACACGTGGAGTGCA
The DNA here is from genome assembly GCA_030789695.1 of Scilla litardierei. Lineage (NCBI taxonomy): Eukaryota > Viridiplantae > Streptophyta > Magnoliopsida > Asparagales > Asparagaceae > Scilla > Scilla litardierei. The sequence goes on from CM061133.1 coordinate 216,354,811, forward strand.
CCAAAGGTAATTGCTAAGTGGGTTCTTCTCCTAATTAAAGCTCATGAATCAACTCTCACATCCATTTCAATGTATGTAAGAGTTGTGCATATGGGTTGAGTTGTGCATCACACAACCACTGTTCTGCGGCCCATTTCAGTTCATGCATGATTCAATAAACTGTTTACAACCCAATTAACAATATAAGTTATGGGGTAAATTAAGCTTCGAAAATATGAAATATGGATGGGGGGGTCTTGCATTCATTTCAAGATATGCAATACCGATTGAATACATAGGTGCAACAATTATGATGCACCATCGTTCTTCGGTTCCTCCATGGATAGTATTGTTGGATCTGGATCCTAGCCTAGGGGGGGTGAATAGGCTAATAAAAATAATTCATGCAACCCACGAATAAGCACACGCAGTTATACCACAACCAGAGTAAATAAAATGCAGACACAGAGTACACAGCAGATTTACCTTGGTTCGGTCGTCCCAACGACCTACTCCAGCCCCCAAAGAAGAACTAGTATTGAATAGCACAATAGGTACAAAACCACAAGTTAGAGCACGCTCAGAGCACCCTCTACGTCTCTACACTCGCCAGGCTCTCAGTACCCCACACACAGTGTTTCCTCTCACTATCAATCCTAGTAAAGCTTTCTACTAGCTAGTCCCAAACTAGCTGGGTCCCACTTGTTTAGTCCCAACTAGACAAGTCCCAAAATAGTCCCGAAATATAGGTAAAGTTTCCCCTACGAGGATCTAACACAACAACTACACAAAATAATAATAAATAGAGTTTAGGAATCTCAGTTTGTGTAGCGGCGATGTCCTCGTCAATCAGCACGGGTCGGATCTCGTCTGACGTAGATGTAGATGTCTCCTCTCTCTTTGCAACTCAAGTTGCGGATGAGCTTTCCTCCTTTGGTGACTTGCGGTACTATGCAATTGTGGGCTCCTTGCAATATGATGTCTCTCTTGGCTCTGGAGATTTTTTTTGGCTGGAGAAATTAAAAGTGCGTGACCTGCAAAACACAAAGAAGTTTTGTTAGCCCTTGAATAATTAAAAACAAAAGACAAACCTGTGCCTTTCTTTTTTGAGTTTTGAAAGGGGCAACGTCATGTCCTGTGCTTTGATTGAGTGGTTGCGGATCAACAAAAAAAACGCACACAACAAAATTATTTACAGACTCTTCTTGTGTTGCTCCTGCATGTAAGCCAAACCGTGAGTACCCCTTAAACAATGATTGGCTGCTGAGATTTTCGATGCCCTATGAATTTTGATCAAGAAAGCATTCGGCAAAAAAAAAACAGGGTTCAGCTCTTCCAAAAAGGAATGCTATGAAATGATTTTTGGGGTATAGTGCCACAAATTGAGATGCTTTGTGTGGCAACCTGTAAGAGCAAACAAAAAAAGGACTTCCCTTCTCTTCGAGAAATATTTGGCCTGTGTCTTTGATTGGCTCTTGACAAATATCTTGAGGCACTTGGGATTTTAAAGGCACATGGAACGTGAAAGGGCTTTTAGCATGTTGAATAACATTAGGTCTTCAATTAAATTTCATGCACATAACAAGAGGCCGGCCACCCCTTTTTTCTTTGATCTTTGTTTGACCTGCAAATCAAAATCACAAAATATGTGAGTTAAACTTGATAATTTAATGCAACACTCACCTGCATACAAAAAGGAGGGCACTTTAAAAAAATGTTATATATATAATAAGAAAACGAGAACCCCAACTGAGAACTTAATTTTTAAAAGAGGTGATTGGCAGCCTTGGGGAATTTGAAAGGGGTGATTGGCTGCTTGTTTTAAAAAATGATGAAGAGGCTCCTTTTTAAAAACGAATGAAGATACTTAAGAAAAAAAATCGGCAGGCCCTGTAAAAAATATTTGATGCGGCTCTTTCAATTTGTGTTGCATGAAAACCTTTGGCCGGCCTGAGAAAAATATTGTTTAAGCCGCGCGACCATTCAACCCTAAAAGATGGGTATTTATAGGACAAGGGTAATAGGGTTGTGCCAACTGCTTAGGGATTTGACCCAATCAATATGGGATTTGATTTGCAATTCAAATTGGATGAGATTGAAAAAAAAGGAAAAGATATAGGATTTGAATAGATCTTATTTGGTGTTTGAATAGGAAATGGGTAGGCACAAATCCATCTAATTGATTTGATCGAATATCAAATTGATTTGAATCAATCCAATCTCCTAAGTAAATTTGACTTGGTCCACATCTCTTCTCATGACTTGACTAAGTCCACTTTGCTCTCCATTGACCAAGTCAAACTTCTTTGTGCACAAAACACTCCATCTCTCCCAATGTGCTATACGAATAGCAATTCCGCCAAATATCGAAAGTATATCATTTCGCCAAGCTTGAAACACACTGAGCACACACATTAGATATACCGACACGTTTGTCATCATCAAACCAAGATCCTAGATCGTTGCTTCCAACAAGTATTAAATCCAATAAAACATAAGCTTAATTTACCCAACAACATCGATTAACAAGGGGTGCTGGAAATTAACATTAGCAAGGTAATCAAGACATCCTACATCAATTCCTAACACCCACACAGTAGATTTAGCCTACCATGTTAAGCACGAACCAAGCATTCATTGAAATAAACATAGTTTCAATACAAAAGTGAAAGAAAATGAATAAGACTAGGAGATTTGGGAGTTTATCACCAATTAAAAGCGTATCCAATCTTGGAGTAATCTTAGCAGCAGTAAAAACGAGATCAAATCACTCAAAACTCTCAAAAACCCTAAACTCTCTCTTGGGGAAGAAGATGACCTAAAATAGTAAAGTATTAAGCTCTCCCTAATTACAACTGAAATGTAGAGTTTTATACCTCCTACGGGTTACATCTCATCCATCCAAAACATCATCAAATGGCCATAAGCGAATGGATCAAAATCAGGTTAAGAAACAAGCAACTTCCGCAACCCAGATTCTAGGCGAAATCTCCCGCACAGGCGACTGTCGACCAACGGCCAGTCGCCTGATGAGTCCTACAGTGTGACGTCCCGTATTCATCAGTACACGTATTTTCGTATTCTACATATTTTTATACTTTGAGGATATTTTGAAATGGTTTGTCGGGAGTTTTATATCAAAAATAGTTTCAAATTCATTATATAAAAAATATTTTTGTATCATCATACAAGTTATAACATGTATTCTTAAGTTTAAGTGTCGTCAAAAAGTTTAAAATTTTTTATATAATATTTTCTACTTAATTGTTACTGATATAGCCTTATCAATTAATTTTCTATATAAACGTTATCAAAATGATTTCAAACTTCTACCATGTGATTCTATGATCATTTAGGGCTCCCTATATTAATTTCATAATTTTCAAGAGTCAAATCGACCTATAACCTGTAAACCCGCATCCCAAGTATTTTGGCACAAAACTTCTATCTCCGTAGCTCAGAATTCGAAATGGATCTCGTATTTGCGATCCTCATAACGATACGAACCCGTGACTATGTTTTCATAATTTTTCGGAGTCATATGCGAAAACGACATAGTATTACTTTGTTTTACTAATTACATCCATTAATTACTTTCACTATCAGTACTAATTACTATTACTAATTACCATTTACCCCTAACCTCACTTAATTAATACCCTAACCCACCCCATTAACCCACCTCTCTAAGTTGGTCAGATCCAACTTTCTAGGATCTGAATTAATTACAATAGTTAATATTCTTAATAATTATTATTAACTAAATAATTTCTAACCTTATATATAAACCAACCCCAACTCCTCTCTCCCTCAAACACTCAGCACCGAACCCGACCCATCCCAGCTCTCTCCCTCCCTCCCTCATTCACCCTCCTACACCCTACTCCTCTCCTCGGTCACCAACCCAGACGACGACGCCGTGACGAGCAGCAGCGCCTCAGCCCGTCGCTCCGCCACCTCAGCCCCACGCTTCACCGTCCACTCCCTCCTGACGAACAATAGCAGCGACAGCTCCCCCACTGCTTCCACCGCTCCTCGTCATCGCTGTCACGATACGCCGCCGCCGTCGCCGCCAGCCTCGACACTGTCGCCGACCGCCACCCCGTCCGCCCTTGCCGCCATCTAGCGCCGCCCGTCGGCGATCTCACGAACCCCCTCAGTAGCGTGTATGGTCGGAGAGTTAAAACGTAAGTTATATACGTATACGTATATACGTATACCCGTATAATATATATATATATATATATATATATGTATATATAATAAAATTAATAGCTGATTCATTTTAAATTAATTATAAATTGTACATGCCTTAAAAACGAGGGAAGGCCCAGAAAATCCGAAACGACGAAATGGACTCATTGGCGCTGGTTTCATCGCCAAAAGGCAAGTACATCTCCCACAATGATTTTTCAAAGGCAAAACACAATAAAGCTCATTTCACTTTTAAATTCATATCATGAGATTTTCAAGTACACTGACGTATGAGAAAAATATATGTTGTAGTACTAGTTATTACAGACGTTTTGACACCTTGTTGGAAGAATTCTGATGTACGGTTTGCTCTAGACAAATCTTTGAAAAATATAGTGAAAAATCATTTTCTCGTTTTTAATTAGTTTTTGGGTCGTATAAATTAAGAAAAATCCCAATTAATTATTTTAAGATCTTAAAAGATGTTTACTAGCTTTAGAAAAATATTTTAAACTTATTTATCCTCGTTTGCTTAGTCAAAACCATTTTCAATGCTTGTTTCTTTAAATTATTGTGTATTTCTATACTTCGTATAATTGTGTAACTAAATCACCAAACTGTAGAATTGGTTGAGATTATTGAATGGACTGATGAGACATCTTACACATCTAATATGATGCAAATAAACAAAATAGACTGAATGGAAGATGGAACTTCAATATAAATGAATGGAAAATAGAACTTCAATATAAATAGATAGTACACATACTTTTGACCCGTCACTTGACTTGACCCGTGGGATTGGGGTAGTCTATGATCACAAGTGTTACGGAGTGACTGGATGCACCCAACCAAATACCTCCAACACATTACGGAGGTTAGAGCTTAACAGTCGCCCTATGGGGTCGATGAGCAGCGTCACTGGTTGGCTCCCGTCACAGGGCGCATGTTAGTCATCTCTCGTACTCTTGGACATGGACTTTCACTAGAATAGACTGGTTATTAAATATCGCTATAACCTCTTTTTCTACAGGTTGCTGACAACGTTATAGTTTCGTTATTAAATATTAAATTGTTACAGGTTGCTAATATTATTGCAAATTGCTATCAAATGATTAAATTGTTGCAGGTTGCAAATTGCTGCAAATGTTTAACTGCTATAACTCTTTTAAGTTAAACTTATTGATTTTCTTTAAAGTTCAGCTTGGTTCAATTTTAAATACCTAACATTTTGGTTTTGGAGATTTTCTTGCCGAGTAAACCTCGCTGACGGACATTTCACTTTATTGTTTTACAAAATGTCTGGCAGGTATCGATAGTGAGTTCTCTGAAGACATTGCTGCAGAAGTCGAGCCAGTGCTCAAAGAATACGTAGAGTACCTTCCCGCTGAAGATTAGACGACTAACTTCGCGTCTGCACCTTTATATTTGAAATATTGTAATTTGTGTACTTTGTTTGTATTGGCCATGCTAGGCCTAAGATGTATCTTAATTATTGTACACTGGATATGAAATACTGTTGTTTTAACTATTTCTTAAATTTGCATGCAAGGACATGCAATTTCTACACAAACGCTTAGTGTGTTTAAGCCAAGGAGGAAGAAAAGAAAAAGATTTAAAAAAGTACTCCTCCTTGTTTTAAGCACACCGCAGACCCACTCGCATCCTCGCTCCCGGTAGAATGGGAAGCGGGGCATGACATGTTTTAGTGGTGGTCCATGCATGCCATGCTTTTGCAAAAACTTTAAGATCAGTTTAGACGACATTAATATCTATGTGTACAACTAGAATAGATTGTTTTCACCTAACTTACATTGTGGTTTGTCTTGAAGTATGACATGTTGACCAAATACTCACGACGTCATCGACAACGACATCTTGGGTGTCGTAAGTGAAATAATGGAAATTCAACGCCAAATTCTCTATGAGGTTGTTGACAAACTCTGTAAAGCATCCCAAGGGAAGCATCCTATGGAACCACCAGGAGACGCCCTCTGACCGATGGAGACTACTTTCAAGAGGCCTGCATCTTTAGTTTACAACCGATCCCCGATGGTGTGCTTCCATTGCAACCGAAAGGGGCATATCAAGTAGAACTGTCGCATGCTACTGAATCAATGTTGGGTCTGTGGAGCATCTGAGCACTCTACCAGGAACTGACCCCGCCACATTAACAAGAAAACGACTATGTCAACAGGAGTTTCTAGATCAGCACATCGTAAGCCACCCCTAGCTCCATAGCAGAAGGCATTCCAACAGGCCCAGGCCAGGTGTCAAGCATCCATCACGACAACTAGAGAAGCTGAGGCTGCAAGCCAGTAATCACTGGTATGTCTGAACCTTTCCCCTTTACGTCGATTTGATGCCCAACGCCTTTATTATCATCGCTAGCATCCATTATCATACTATAAGTATTCTCTTCGTAGCATACCCCCTTCTTGATTTAAAAGTTTCCCATCGCTTCTTATCACAAAAGTCGCAACGATCTACTTCTATTGGTCCTCATTACCTTCTTCGAACTTTTGAACCTTCAACTAGGAACTTGTGTTTCATTTTGATGAATCTTATCCTAGAACCTTCCTTTGATAACAACTAGAGTGACCTTCCATAAGACAGAACTATCCATTCATTGCATCACCATCAACATTCTTGTAATGACCTTCCAATTGTCCCACTTATTCTGAGAATACTTCCTAGTCGCGTTTAGTTCATCTAAACTATGGATATACTCTTTTATAAAGAGGGTAGCATTCGAATTTTTCGATCGTCCGAAGTTTGAGTTCGACAACGGAAGTAGATTGAACGACGCTTAAAAGTATTTGAGGATGGTGCTAGAGAATTTGAGATGAGCCAAATCACGACGTGCAAGTGTAGGTTGTTACGTCTTCTTCATCTTTCTTGAGCTCGTATTTCTCTTTGACCCACTACTTTCATCTTGTATCCGATTTCCCATGGTTTGAATCCTTTTCCCGCCTACCATCTCCCCCTCTTTATTACCTTTTGTCCGCATCCTCTCCTTGAGCCCCGGTCCCACCTACCCAAGACCTTAACCAATCGCCTCCCTGTGGGATCGACAACCTTTCTATATTACAAAGCCTTGACACCGTGCACTTGTGGACTCGAACATATGGCTGTCAAAGAATGGTTCATGTCGCACGCCAGAGTTGTTCCAATGACACTTTGCTGGCTGTTGATCGGTGTTGATATTGCTCGAGCCAATGGGGAAACATCCTCTTCAATTTGTTGTGTGATTAGCCGCGGTGATTACCCCTCCGTTTATTTGGCCATGTGACAACTCCCTTCTTATCCTATTAAGTTCGTCGTGGGGCTCTGCCCCCTACCTTGCGGATGGGTTAGGGTTGGGGCAATGGTGGAATCAATTAGCCTGAGGCTATCAATGTGTTAGTGGTATTTGTCGGTGATATTCTTCGGTATATTGACATGCTTAATTTTTTCCCCCACTGACCGTAAGATATGTGTCTTATTTCTTGGCAAGGTAGATTTATTTATTGCGTTTCTACATTAATGCCAGATATATATAACATTATTCAACCATGGGAAATAGTGGTCAAGGGATCGAAATAGTTGTTGTTTTAGAGGGCCTATTAACTCATTGTTGTTTGTCTCTATTGGCATTTGATGAGATTATAAACCATGACAATTATTAATACCTTGCCAATTATGTACCAATTAATGATTTGTGCATTAATTATTTGCAAACATTTTTTTGGATCAATTGATATAATTTTTGCAAGGTATTCTATTAGTCATACTTGACATTCTAATAATATATGCATAACTACAAGTTATTTGATTTGTTCAAATAATGTTAAACACATTATGCAATCCATCCAAATTTCCTATATGACCATGAAACTACAATTTTTTTATTGTTCATCCTCCTTAGTGGGAGTAGCTATTTGATCATATAAATAAAAAAGTTGTGTTTAATATATATGTATATATTTGTTACATACATTACACACATTTATTTGTAACTCTAAGATATATGATGTTATATGTTAACATTAATGATAATTCAAATTGGTCTTTTTTGTTTGCCAATTATCAGAATCACCCCGCTTATTTTGTGTAAATAAATCCGTTATAGTATTTTATGTAAATATTAATGACTTGTTAAAATAATATGTTTTGAAATTTATGTTATATTTGGATACAGAAATTTGGTGGAGGCAATATGGTATTCTGATAAAATATGGGGACTTATATTTGTTCGAAGTGAACAAGATATAAGTATAGATATATTTTTGAAAAGGTCTTTAAATTAATGATGAAGTTTTTAGTCATAGACGATGATTGAGAATTTAATGAACTTTGGACTCTATGCTATTAACTAAATCATTATATTTAAGGACTTGGCAAAAATATATTTGGGCAAAATAATTAATCTTATAAATGTCTCTATATTTCAGTTATAACTTATACCATTCTACAAAATGGTTGCTACAAAAAACATTATTGATGACCCAACAACAGAGATCATCTCAGCGGAGACAATTTCAATTGTCTGGAGTTTTTCGTATCATGTATGTCTTGGAAGAACAAGAGGTCATTGAAACCCTAAACCATAAGTTAGATGATCCTGGTGAGGGAAACACTGCCCAGCACAGACATGCAGTTAAAACTTACAATGAGTGGAAGAAAAAAGATGTCATTGCCCAGCACAGACGTGCAGTTAAAACTTACATAGACAGGCACTTACAATGACAGGTATTATGAAGATGCAAGTGTGTTGGTTTAGTGATTCTGAAAGCAACACAGATGGGTGTAGCTCTCCTTCATATCAAGCTAATAGTTGCCAAGATCCAAATATGGATGGAGCTACAATCGAAGACGTGGTGAGAGACTTATTGAATGAAGTCTGATTTGTTGGTTCAGGGACTTACAAGGCTGGTGATGAGTTCCAACAAATGATTCTGGAATATATTGTGAACAATATTTCCGATGCAGGTACCATTGAGGACGGCATCCACATTAGTTTTGAGGGAGACGTGATGATTCTCTATGCTATTGACACTCCACAAGCTGAGACATGCGAACCATCAGGTGATTCCCAATTCTTGAATATTCTGAAGAACATTGTGACAGACGTTTGGACCACAGGTTCGGTTTGTTTTCCCGCATAGAATCCTATTGTGTAAGAACTCTCGATCTTCATTGCAAGTAACTTCAAGGATGCAAAATTCTTGGATGGCATCCCCATTTCTGATGGAGTCTATGTACGGTATGAGGGAGATGCTCTACACTTCTATGGTGATAATATCCTTTAGGCCGAAACATGTGCTGACTTCATCCATAAAGAGTGCGCAGAGCCTGGACAAATTCACAGCGATATTATTCAGGTAAGTCCTCTTGACTCTACACCTGATGGTTCATGCATTAATGAAATTTTTTATCATGCTGACAGGTGCATTATGGAATCTAGCCCAATGGAAGTGGACTCTGCAGACATATACTATGATGCACATTCATCACAAATCTCATCCTACGAATCTGTTGAGGAAGAATTTACCGTAGCTGAACCAACAATCGAAGAGGCATCTTTATCACAAGCAAGTGATGACGGGGATACAGTGCCCCCTCATGTAGAACTAAAACATCTTCCTGCAAATTTGAAATGTGCTTTCTTGGGAGGACAAATCCACATACCATGTTATTGTTAATGCATCTCTCACTGAACCGCAATTAGAGATTCTTCTAAAAACCCTTAGAGCACATAAGAAGGTGATATGCTATAGCATTGCCGATCTGAAGGGCATTAATGCTGCTCCTTGTACCCATATGATCCACCTCGAGGATAATGATTTTACCTCTATTGAGCCTCAAAGGAAGTTAAACCTTAACATGAAAGGGGTAGTGAAAAATGAAGTCCTGAAGTTGCCTGAAGCCGACATCATCTATACCATTTTCGACAGTAGATGGGTTAGTCCCGTTTAGGTCATCCCCAAGAAGGGGGGTATGACCGTTGTGAGTAACGATAAGAATGAGTTGGTATCTACTAGGACTATCATAAGTTGGCGGATGTGCATTGACTATAGGAAACTAAACAAAGCCACTAGAAAAGATCACTTCCCCCTCCCATTCATTGACCAGATGCTTGAGCGACTTACCAAGAACAAATATTTCTGTTACCTAGACTGGTGTTCCGATTCTTCCAAATCCCATTACATCGTGAAGATCAAGAAAATACAACGTTTACATGTCCTTATGGCACATTCGCATACCGAAGATTGCCATTTGGATTATGTAATGCACCTATGACATTTCAAAGGTGCATGACGTCTATTTTTTAGACTTCATTGAAAATATAATGGAAGTTTTCATGGATGCCGTTTCCATTTATGGCACCAATTTCAACACTTACTTATCGAACCTGACCAAAGTTCTAGAGCGATGCCATGATAATAATTTGACATTAAATTGGGAAAAGTGTCATTTCATGGTGGCAAAGGGAGTCGTTCTTGGCCATTTCGTATCTTCTAAGGGGATTGAGGTTGACAAATCCAAAGTAGAAGTCATTAAAGATCTACCACCTCTAACTAACCTCAAAGGCATTCCTGGTTTCCTTGGTCATGTGGAGTTTACCGCCGCTTTATCAAGGACTTTTCTAGTATTGCACGCCCCTTTACTGAACTTCTTGTGAAGGATACTCCTTTTGTGTTTTCTGATGCTTGTTTGCAAGCCTTCAACCGGTTTATAGAGTCTCTCATTTTAGCTCCCATCATTCAACCTCCGGATTGCGGTATACCATTTAGTTGATGTGTGATGCTAGTGATCAAGCAGTTGGGGTTGTACTAGGCCAAAGAAAAGAGGGGAAACTTCAGGCTATATATTATGCCAGCAAGACATTAGACGATGCACAAAAGAATTACACCATGACAGAGAAAGAATTATTAGCAGTGGTGTATTCCATCGAGAAATTTCGATCTTATCTCTTGGGATCCAAAGTCATTATCCATACAGATCATGTAGCATTGAAGTATCTGTTGAGTACGAATGATGCAAAACCACGACTGATACGATGGATTCTCCTCCTTCAGGAGTTTGATATAGAGATCAAGGACAAGAAGGGGGCAGAAAATGTAGTGGCAGATCATCTATCAAGGTTAATCCATAAGCATGGTGACGATAGCTTGCCAATTGATGACTCATTCATCGGAGATCAATTATTTGTGGCGGCTTCTTCTGAACCGACTTTGTACGCCGATATAGTGAATTACTTGGTGAGTGGTATATTGCCTCATGGCATGGTGACCTACCAAAGAAGGAAATTCCTACATGATGACAAACACTACTTCTGGGATGATCCATATTTATATAAGACGTACACCGGTGGGATTATAAGATGTTGTGTCCTGAAGGAAGAGACTATATCTATCATCTCACATTACCATGACCAACACTTGTGGCGGGCATGCGATAGTCACTAAGACTACGTCAAAGATTCTCTAATGTGGTTTTTATTGGCACACCATCTTAAGGACACAAACGACTTCATTAAAGCATGTGATAAGTGTCAGAGAACCGACAACATTACAAGAAAGAATGAGATGCCTCTAAATAGCATTCTGAAGATCGAGTTATTTGGCTGCTGGAGAATTGATTTCATGGGCCCCTTCCCATCGAGCCACATAACAAATACATTTTAGTGGCGATTGCTTACGTCTCAAAGTGGGTGGAAGCCATAGCCACCCCGACAAATGACGCGAAGGTGGTATCCAAGTTTTTCAAGCATACAATTTTCTCCTGTTTCGAAGTTCCAAGAACAGTTATAAGTGATAGAGGGGGTCACTTTATCGAGAGGAAATTCGAAGCAATGCTCAAGAAATTGGAGTCCATTATCGAATTGGTCTTGCCTATCATCCACAAACAAGCGGCCAAGGTGAAATCTCCAACATGGACATTAAGAGCATCTTAGAGAAGTCGGTGAGTGGATTAAGGACAGATTGGTCCCAAAAAACTGAGCGACGCACTTTGGGCATACCTTACGGCTTTCAAGATCCCTATTGGCACCACCCCTTACATACTAGTCTATGGAAAGGCCTGTCATTTGCTGGTTGAGTTGGAGCATAGAGCCTATTAGGTAATCAAAATGCTAAACTACGACTACAAGAGCACGACCACGCGACGTTTCTTGGACATCAATGAGCTTGAAGAGATCAGACAACATGCTTATGAGAATGCAAAGATCTATAAGGAAAGAACCAAGGTTTATCACAACAAGCAAAGCACAGTGAAGCGATTCGACGTTGGTGACCTTGTGCTTCTTTACAACTCGAGGTAGGACTCTTCTCCGGAAAATTGAAATCAAGATGGTCCGGCCCTTTCAAGATAACAAACATATCTCCAGGCGGAGCGATAGAAATTGAGGGGAAGAATAAGAAGTTCAAAGTAAATGGGCAACGACTAAAGCCCTACATAGCATGCAAGCCAATTGATGGCAGAGAAACTCATAGCCTCACCGCATGTTGCTCTATCATGTGAAGACCGAAGGGAGTCGAGCTTATGACTTTAAACAAGCGCTTATTGGAAGGCAACCCGAATTTTTTAGTTTTAGTTTTTATTTCTTTCTTTTCTTTCATTATTATTCAAAAACTCAAGCACACACATTTTTAAATTCAATTAAAATATAAAAATATAAAAATTTCTGATGATTAAACTCTTGTGCAGGTAATCAATGAAGGGAGCACACAAAGCGGTGAAGGAACGAAGAAGGAATCGAAAGGAGAAGAGGAGAGTAGCGTATTCTCACATTGGAGGAGAAAGGAAGCTACTCGACGGAGTGGCGTTGCCACTCGGTTCGAGTAGAGGAGCCTGCAGAAAGACCAAAAAGAGCACTCTGTTAATATATTCACTCGACTGGGTGACTTATGCCACTCGATCGAGTTGGTCAGTCTACAGAACAAGTCGAAAACATCACTCTGTCATCATTTTGACTCGACCGAGTGGAATAAGCCACTCGGTCGAGTGAAAACATCTGCAGAACATGGGAAAAAAGCGCTCTGTTTAAATTTCGACTAGGCAAAAAGCGCTCTGTTTAAATTTCAACTCGGCCGAGTGACCTAGGTCACTCGACCGAGCGACCGACTAAATGAGTGGGGGCCACACCAAATTGAAAGTAACTCGGTCGAGCTGTATCACTCGACTCGAGCCCATTTAAAAGCCCTAACCCCCTCCGTTCATTCTCTCATACTTCCAGTCAAACCTACTCGATCGAGCTATCCCCCTTCTTTTAATTTTGCTTGACCACCACCCCCTCCGACCACCACACACTCCGCCATCACCGAGTTCCATTCCGATTGAGCTCCACCACTCGGTGTGCCCTTCACCCCCCTCATCTCATCCACATCTCTCTCTCTCTCTATCAGTTTTCTAAATTCCAAACCCTAATTCTTAATTTCAACCTTAATCCTCATAAATCTTAAAATTTGTGACTAATATCCTTATTTATTATGTTTTGCAGGTTGATTGGAACTAGGGAGACTTCACTGGGTTTGGATTCTCCTTCAAACAGGCTTGGGGAAGGATAATTTCTTCTAGGGCATTACACGAGTATCGCTTCCGAATATCTTGCTTCACGGATAGATTGGTACACTCGTTCCTTTACTCTTTACTTTACGTACCCTATTCTGTGATTCATTTTCATTCGCACATATTACACCATGCCTCCTAGGATACAGGGTAGGAAAACCCCAATAAAGAAGCAGAAAATTGGAGATGCCGGTGCTTCTTCTTCTCGCCGGACACGTGCACGCATTCGCACACCATCATCATCCCCACCCACTCTATCTCCACCTCCATATCCACCTCCATCTCCCAACCCCACTTGCACTCGAACTCCCACCCATGAGTGATTATATACCCACACCTCCACCCCAACCATCGCAGAGCATCTTGAACACATATGGCATTGTGTTTAAAATGACGTTCATCGTCAAAAATTTGAGACCATATCGAGGCGCCCTATCATCCCCACCAAGTTTGCTATCATTCCAGCCCTAGAGAGCTTAGGGTTATTAGAGGGTGTGCGTAGGCTGTACCAAGCCATATGTTGGGGAAATTTCTTATCGATGACGGCGAGAACCTATGTTCGCCTCACCTATGAGGCATTGAGTTCTATCTTTATAACTGACCAGGGCATCATGTTTAGGATTTTGGAATGTGACGTAGAGGTTACCTATGACATGATCCGAGCCTTCTTTAGCTAGCCTCCTATGCCCGACCCTGATTTGGCCTTTGCACCAGACACAGATACATCTTCTTTCGAGCCTGATCACATTTGGGCACATATAGCTGGCTTATCACATTTCAGCCCCAGCCGATCAAAATCTGCTTCCATTATTCATCAGTGTATTCTCTTTGCTCAGCACCACTTAGCCACAACCATATTCTGTAGGCCTGAGCCTGGCACCATCTCCACCACCGAGTTGCTCCATCTTAGTAGGATGACTAGATCTATCAGATGTCATGATGACGGTACCCTCCACCCTTACCTCCTCTCTGAAATAGCCCGTTGGTTGTACGACCGCCTACTTTCCATGGCCTCCTCCTCGAAGGAGATTTGTTGTGGCGGTTTCTTCACCCTCCTAGCCCTCATGTTAGGATTAGATCTTCCTACCGATCTTTTGGCTACAACTGGGACTACCACCTTTACGGCAAATGTGCTTGCATGTATGCACATCAGTAGGCCCTAAGGTAGCTGTCACTGGATCTATCTTTTAGGTCCTGGCCGTGAGCCACACATGATCATACCGTGTCCCTATTTGACTTGTATTGAGCCGATTCATAGAGATCGGCTTCTTTCTAGTACACCTATCCCAGCCATTCACGAGCTTGAGCCTAGAGTAGAGGTCATTGCGGAGGAAGATAGCGACTGAGAGCTTAGTTCAGAGGGAGAGCCTGAGAGAGCATCTACCACCACTACCACCACTTCTGATCCCGTAGCGAGCACGTCTGTCTCCACAGCTGTTGTTGCTCCTACGACCACACCAACCACCAGACCTACTGAGAGTTCTGGGGTAGCTTCCACCACCGTCCCTGAGATTCCTACATCTCCACTATCTTCTACAGTACCTGCTTCTGAGGGTATTCCAGTATCCGTCGCTCATGTTTCCACTGAGCCTATACCTGTTGAGCCTGATACTTCTGTCCATACTTCCATCGTCTCAATGCATGTGGACTCTGTTCCTATTGTTTCCATTCCTATTGAGTCCATACCTATAGTGTCTGCGCTCCTTTCTGAGAGTATTTTGTCCCTATCACTGCCAAATTTTCAGACAGCGTCGTGGTATCCGTCTCCACTTCTGTCGCCACGATGTATGTATCTGTTGAGATTCCTTCCATCCCCACATCCGCACCTGATCTCACTTCCATTCTTGTTTCCACATCTGCTGAGATCACATGCAGATCGTCCTCCCCGAGTTTGTTTTTCGACCTCGTGCACATGCACGAACACATAGGAAGAGGTACGAGTCTAGCGATGCACATCCAGCTGGTCGTTCCCGCAGCACTGACACATGTCTTACTGCGGTAAAGACAGAAGTTGTATGTTTGAGGCGTGACTTCACTACCCTCAATCAGGCAATCTCTTCCTACCATTTTTTAGTGGAGGCGACCCAACGAGATGTTAGGGAGATTCTAGAGATTCTTAGAGCACGAGGTGCACCACCTGTACCACTAGCACCAGTTGTTCCTCCTGCACCTCCAGTAGTACCACCACCAGCATCTTCTGCACCGCCATCCGATCCCACATCTGGTCTACAGCAGCGGGACCCATCACCACCTCCACAGGGTGGTGCCGTAGTCTGATTCAATATTTTGCTCAAGTTCTACCTTATCATTTTTGGTGCCCATCAGTCCACACGGGGCACAGTGTCGTATAGCTTGGGGGAGAACACATTTTGCTGCATACATATCTTCTTCTTCATTTGCATGCTTTCCGCACTTAGTCGTATTAGGATCATGCATTTGCATTGCATTATATTTCCTTTTACTTTTCTTATTTCTAGGATTTCCATTTTGTTTTATTTCATCCCACCTACACACCCTTAGCATCATTTTCCATCTTTACACACGTGTTCTCAGCAGTGAGGACACGGCTGTGTTTAGCTTGGGAGATGAGTGCTATTGCTTTTTTTATTCTTATTCTATTTCTCACCTTTTTCTCTTTATTTATCCATCTTTTCACCCCGTTTTTCTTTTTTTAAGCATCATGTTTTCTCTCTCTTTGTGTGCTTGCATGTTGACTTCTATTTTATTTTCTTTATTTTATTTTCTTTCTTTTGCTAAATGAATTCTCTGTGATGTTATATCTTATACGTTTACTACTGTCACAACGCTTATTCTTCATGCCATGCTACTTAGAGTATTTCACGATCTTAATTTTTATAAGTACTTGCAATAAATTTCTTTTGATGATCTATCTAGTGCAAATGCTTGAAGCATGTTGAAACTGAATGTGTAGAGTAGTGTTTAGTATGCTTTCATTTGATACACATCAAGATTCATGCATCACTAGCATATCTAGAGCCATGCTATTATTTCTAATTCAAAATTCTTGTTGCATGCTTGGTTTGAAAAACTTTACAGCTTGACTGCAATAGTTGTTGATAGGTGCCTCGTCTCAAATGATGTGAGCACTACTCCCAAGCGCAGGAGATCGAACAAGTAATATCATGGTGAGTCCAGGTATCGAATCCACGGGACAACTGACCTGCAAAACCACGAATTTCAGTTTGTAAAGAGTAATAATATGGTAATAACTAACCACCTAAAGATATGGAATCAATAGTTTAAAAGAAAATCCTACGATATTTATGGTGACTTCGGTATGTGGTATCGATATGGAGAGTATGTGTTGGAAATAATTTCGTTAGGGTGTGTGCAATCAATGATTAATAATATCTTTTCTATAACTCAACATTTCGTCCGGTCAGGGCACGAGAACGTCGGAAAATATAACGATCAAGCGAATAAACACGTGCCAAAGAATTAATCACGTATAACGTCGATTTCATAAGGAAAATAAACATAATCACATCACGAATAACTCCACAAAGATCAGATTCGACACAAGCATGTACACGTCTCCGTATAACACACCCAAACAAGATATATGTAGAAATTGACAAAATACATGATTACACAATGCAAATAGGGCGAAAAGATATAGAAATCAATAATTACGACACCCTAACTACGTCAACACCAACACATATAAGATGGATGTGCTACGGTTGTAACTTCATTAGGAGTTTCTAATCGCTAAAATATCATGTCTTTTATATCACACAACGCTTCACCCGGTCAAGGCGTGAAGACGTCGGAAGATGAATCGATTAAAAACTAGTTAAAATAGCTGTATACGCATTACTAGCAACGTTGATTTCATTAAGCACTAAACGCAATGATATGTCCTGATTAGAGAACATGAATTAGCTAGCCTTGTCAGGGCCTAGCCATAGGGAACATCAAAGATATCGACAATGAAGAATACCCAACAAATACGATGTAGAAATCAACGTTACGAGCAATTTTGACATGATAATAGGGCGATTACATACTCCTAATTACATCACAACCATAGCACAAGGAGATTAGCCACGCATGGTTCAAGAAAAATCAGATTTCATAGATGAATACATCGTTCAAACACCGAAATACAATGAAAAAGCACCAAATACGAGGTATAAGTTCAAGAATTTGTCACCAAATCTCCCAGATAGAACCCAAAACTCCGTGGAAATAAGAAGAATAGCCTCTGGAATTTATCAGAATTTTTACCTGGAGAAATACGCACAGTAGCCGCTCCAAAAGCCCCAAAATATGCCAGAATACGCAACCCTAGGCCAAAATACGCTTATATAGAGAGTATTGCTGGTTTAATGCGTTCATGGGTTCAAAAACCGCTTGAAAACGCATCCAGACCCGCATCCGCAAGCCGCTAGCTGATCTGGGCCGTTGATGTAGGGCGGGATGGGCTCTCGTCGCGCCACGTGGCCTTAAAATTTCGCCCGCTCCGCAGCTTCTTCGGATCCACTTCGGAGTCGCCCTGAGCCGTTCGATCGCGATCTAACGATCGCGAAGTCGCCACGTCGCCCGCTAGAAATCCCGCCTCTTCATCGTCTACGGCTGATGTGCATGTACAGCATTCGATCGACGCCGTTGGATTAAAGATCGTGCGGCTACGGAACTCTGCGCCATATATATATCGCCCGTCGATTTCGATTTCGAGCGGGATGGATCTCGGCCGTAAGATCTTGATCGGACCGTCCGCATCATGCCACGTCGCCAAAGAAAGTCGCCGCTCCGCTCCGTCCGCTCTCGAATGCGCGGTCGTCCGATTCAAATCCATCAGACGAGAAGATGCCACGTAGCCCGAGAATTCGCCCGCTTCTTCGTCGCTTCGGGCTCGATGGGTACCGTTGGATCGAAATCCAACGGAGGTGGTTGAGCCGCGTCGCCCCTCTAAAGTGACCGTTCGATGAAGCGTGGGCAGCTATGATTCCGCCACATGGCTCGCCCGATGAGCGTACAGAAGGCCGTATATTCGTATTTTAAACCGTATTTCTCCATTTAAAATGTATTCTGCATTCAAAAATTCATAGTAATTAGCACAGATCTCAGAAAATTACAAATAAATAGTCGTTGGAATCGTGAGATCGATACCAAGCCATGAAAAATATAAAAAAGCAGAAATACTCAATAGAATTGCTGTTTTGTGCTCAAATCAAGTGATTTCTCTAATAAATGATGATATACAAAATACGAACGCATTAGGGACCAATTAAGCATCATATGAGCACAAAATAGGGCTAAATGGGGGGTTAAATATGCAATATTCAACCCGAATCAATAGGATTAGGAATACACATGCTTATAAATGAATTTAGTTGATGCATTATCTTTCCGAACCGTTTGTGTACACTTTTAAGTGAACCGAGCGTTATTTCAGTTCCTTCTCCACATATTCTTTATATTCTCTATGTCACTTGATTTTCCTCCCCAAACTATTTTTACACATCCATTCCCAAAATTCCATACAGGCACAAAGTTTGCTCCAAAAAAGATGAAGAAGTAAAAAATGAGCCAAAAGCCAAAAAGGAGCCAAAAATCAAAAATTCAATTCCTATTACTCCTACAAAGATCAAAAAGAAGAAACAAAGTTTCAAAAATCAAAGAAAAATTCAAGTTTCATCTCTTGGAGCAAATACATATACTTTTGGGAAAACCAAAACAAAAATTCATATTCCACCAAAAATTCTTTGGATGTGATGCATTAATTCAAGCTTGGGGGAAAATCTTTTGACCAAACGAGTGAGCATGACATTAGATTGGAGTTGTGCATGAACGGAAAAGTTTGATAATCCTGAAACTTGATGAAACGATTGAGTTACGGGGATGTCCTATGATTTGATATGAGTATGTGTATGTCTTGAATTTTATTCTATTCTATATTGCATGCATGGTGTGGATTTTCTATGCTTCAGTTATAGCTTTGATTGAAAAGTGTGTAGCCAATATTATGTATATTCGATGCTATGAAATATAGTGATATGCTCCTATTTTGCATGATTAGTCGCATATTATTATGATGCATTTCACCCTCCATTTTCCCATTTTATATGCTTTTATGCTATTGTTGGAAACTATTTGGCTTTGAGAGCGTTTTTATGTATTTTAGTGAATTTGGATCATTTTGGAGTCAAGGGGATGATCATCGATGCGAGAGCACCAAAAAACTCATGATGACACACTTGAGGTGACGAAGAAGAATGCCAAAGGAGAGGAAGAGAAGAAGAGCATGAGAGACGAAGCTTCCTCATTGTTCAGAGTTCCCAGTTCACTCGGACCGAGTGAACTTACCCACTCGGTCTGAGTAGTTGAGGCAAAAAGAGGAGCCACCAAGTTAGCGGCTGAAGGGCGACTCGACCGAGTGAAACCTCCCACTCGGCCGAGTTAAATTCAATACAGAACGACATTTCCAAGCGATTCTGCAGCTTCTGAGCTCGACCGAGCGCATTTACCTACTCGACCGCGTGCCTTGGTTACTCGGTCGAGTAACCCTTTGATCCAGATCGAGAATGAAGGCATCAACTGAAGGAATCAATCGAGATTTGGTCCGACTCGACCGAGTGCAACCACACTCGGTCGAGTAAGGTGAGACGCCCAGATTTCAGGACATACTCTCACTCTTTTGGGATCTGATATCATCCTAGTTGGCAAAATATTTTTCTAATATTTTTCATGGATAGTAGACTTCATGACTGTTCCAACACCACTAAGAATGTGCCAAATGGAGGTCGGATGAAATCTGTGGAATTTCTACAAGATGGCACTGCAATGTTGGAATCTGCCACTCGGCCGAGTGGAAATCACACTCGGTCCGAGTCAACTCGGGCCCACCACTTAAGTTGCGGCCAGAAACAGATTTGGGCCAAATTTCAAAGGGGTTTTCTGTGTTTTTTCTAGGGTTTGAGGGGACTATATAAATAGGTTGTAGCCATCATTGTGAGAGAGGATCGATCTTATTCTTTGGATCTTTGTAGAGACTTTCTTCGGAGGCTAGGCCATGCCTTAGGCCCCCTCCCTTGTATCAAGCTAAGTATTTTGTTCTATGAATCTATTTTGATGTTTTCTATGATGCTAGCAATGTTCTTTATTGTTTTCATTTTTATTGATATGCTTGAGTAGTTTTATTACTAGGGTTAGGTTGAATCCTATTGCTATGGCATCATACTTGATGGAGGTGGTGATTCAATTTATTGGCACCAAACCCATCAAGATTTTGGGGCTCTTTGAAAGTTGGAACTTAGCCTAGAAAAGGAATTCGACCACAATTGGATCTAGGAATCGACAACTATAGAACCCTCGAATTGACAACTCTTGGTGGTCGATGAACTCACCCTAGGATAAACCCAATAATCAAGGGTATTCCGTTGCGTAAAAGATGATCCACGATGGTGGCATCGATGCGATCCAAGATATTGGCACTGCTACAACGTAGCTAGAGATTGATAAGCTGTGAAGTTATGTTGTGGTTTGCTATCATCGAGGGTGATGGGAATTTGATCGACGCGGTGGATAGAGGCACTTGTCCTGAGAAGTCTCCTCATGTCTGAATAGGGCTGTAGCATCATCAATCTAAGTGCAGTGATCCACGATAGTGGCACCAACCTTAGTCGTTCGTTACACCCCTATATTGCTTACACGATGGTGGCACCGAAGTAAAGAGCCCCCACAACATATTATCGACTCGTCTGACGATTCAATCCCTAGATATATATGAGCTTCATTCTTTGCCCGAAGCAGTAGTGAGGATACTAAAACCCTAGTGATATTTTTCTCATTTGTTGTCTCTTTGTTTATTTCTTTCTTTCTTTGTGTGGAGTCAGTTTGCAACATCGAGTGAAACGACATTCACATCCATCACCATTACAACACTCCACAATCCACATCCACCAATAAAACTCGCAAGTCAAACTCAACCTAGGCATAGATAGGTAGGGTGGCATCGCCTCCCTATGTTCGATACCTGCTTGCCGCTGTACCGTATGCTTGCGGTAAGACGACATCGTTCCAGGTGTAATTCTGGGCCAATCACATAGGATATGGATATAAACCAAGTGTATGAACTTTAGATAGATCCCTTTTATTCCATCTTAAATTCTTCAAGTACTTCATTTATTTAAGATATGAAATCTCTGTGGTAGCATATGAATTACTTTCAGAGCCATTGAGATATGCGGTGAATAATATGAGATCTGCTAGAATAATCTAGCGACCCTCTATTCTTTGTGTTCTTTTTTATTTTATTATTTTTATCTCCCGATGAACTTTATATTCGTCTTCCTCGAGGACGAGTAAGAGGTAAGCTTGGGGGATTTTGATGTGTCCATATTTTTTATATTTTTATCACTTGTTTTCATCTCATTTTAATCGGCCAAAGTTCACTTTTCTATACTTTATCGTGTATTTCACGATATATTTGATTCTCGCAGTGATTTGTGGATTTTCAGGAACTTTGGAGTGATTTGGAGATATATTGGACCATGGACACATCTGAGATCGCCAGAGCATCTATGGTGTATCCTCCTAGATGACTGACAAGGTAGAAAAGAAGATTTGAGAAGGAGAAGAGAGATGAAGGAGAAGAGAAAGTAAGAGAACTGCCCCTTTACAAATCTATCAGCATTCCCAGTTAGCTCGACCGAGTGGACTTGTCCACTCGGTCCGAGCAACTACGACCAAAGGAAGCAGAGCAGCCCCGATCGAAGATCAGCCACTCGGACCGAGTCACTTTAGCTACTCGATCGAGCGAAGGTGCAAGAGGAGACAACCTCGACACTTAGCCGAATTTGAAGTGCTTAATAGCCACTCGACCAAGTAGCTTTGCTATTCGACCGAGTAGGAATTTCAACAGAGCGATGATTTCAAGGCTTCTGCGACCCTCTACAGCTCGACCGAGCAGACATATCCACTCGACCGAGTGCTAAGGTGACTTGACTGAGTGGAATACGAGGCAGAGCGACAATGTGAAGCCATCTTTCAGCCTCTGTGGCTCGACCGAGTGGCATTGCCACTCGGTCCAAGCAACACCTACTCCAGTGAAAGCAGCCAAGGCATCAAAGGGCCGATGAAGCCCGACTCGGACTGAGCAGCTATGCCACTCGGTCGAGTCGGGTGATTCGGCAGCGCAGATCTGGGCCGAGTTTGGGTTTTTAATTAATTATTCCTAGGTTAGGGACACTTCCTTTAGAGAGTTTTTAGAGTATTCCTTAGCTGTCGTTTATTATTTTCCTTCAACAAAGTTTGGATCTTTGGAGCTTTTTACGTGTGGAATCTGGTTGGATCTTATTTATCTGAAGGATATTTCTTGTTTCTCTTTGGTTAGTAACGTTTTCTTATCTATATCTTATTGTTTTGATGCTTATTGTTGCAATGATGTTTAATCTTACTATTGCTATTGTTTTTATTGTTCTTTCTATGAATCATGAGTAGTTCTATCTAGGGCTGATGGATGAGCCCTTGGATCTTAGGATTTAGATGTAAAGTTGTGATTTTTAGGTTAAAATTGGTTAAAAGGGATATGATGTGGTTGATTCAACCAAGTTTATAGTATTCTCTTCTAGGGTTTGTGATCCACGATAGTGGCACTTGCCCGAGATATTATCATGTAGGCTTGATGAAGGTCGTTAATGGATTCAATTGACGTTCATGATCCACGATAGTGGCATGCACTCTAAGGGTCTCCACTAATGCCCTATATTGCTAATTGATGATCTACGATAGTAGCATCAATAAGAGCCATCATATCACAGATCGAAGCTCTAATTCATGATAGTGACGTGAGTGGAGATTGAGAATAATTGTCGATCGTAATGCACGTATCCCATGCAAGGCCATCCACGATGGTGGGGCTAAGCACAGAATACGTTAGATGAGTAGTACGACGATAGTAGGCTACGAATTTCACATTCAAGATGACACAATCTTGCCCTATGGAACCAATCCAACCTAAGAATTATAACCTAGTGTCGACATCCGACGATCCTAGTGGTGACTCCTAACGCCCTAGTTTTCATTCTATTGATATTATTTGTGAGAGGTAAAACATGACAAACTTCTTGGATACATCTATAGCTGATAAATTCATACAACTCTGAACAAAAACCCGAGACCTTAACCAATCACCTCCATGTGTGATCGACAACCTTTCTATATTACAAAGCCTCGACACCGTGCACTTGCGGACTCGAACATATGGCTATCAAAGAATGGTTCCTGTCGCACACCGGAGTTGTTCTAACGACACTTCACTAGCTGTTGATCGGTGTTGAGGTTGCTCCAGCCGACGGGGAAACATCCTCGTTAATTTGCTGTGTGATTGGCCGGGGGGATTCCACTCTGTTTATTTGGCCATGTGATAACTCCCTTCTTATCCTGTTAAGTTCGCCGTGGGGCTTTGCCCGCTACCTCGTGGATGGGTTGGGGTTCAGGAAGTGATGGAATCAATTAGCCTGAGGTTATCAATGTGTTAGTGGTATTCGTCGGTGATAATCTTCGGTATATTGACATGGTTAAATTTTTCCCCCATTGACCATATGATAGGTGTCTTATTTCTTGGCAATGTAGATTTATTTATTGCGTTTCTACATTAATGCCAGATATATATAACATTATTCAACCGTGAGAAATAGTGGTCAAGAAATCGAAATCGTTGTTTTTAGAGGGCCTACTAACTCATTGTTGTTTATCTCTATTGGCATCTGATGAGATTATAAACCATGCCAATTATTAATACATTGCCAATTATGTTCCAATTAATGATTTGTGCATTAATTATTTGCAAAAAATTTCTTTGGATCAATTGATCTAATTTTTGCAAGGTATTCTATTAGTCATACTTGACATTCCAATAATATATGCATAACTACAAGTTATTTGATTTTTTTCAAATAATGTTAAACACCTTATGCAATCCTTCCAAATTTCCTATATGACCATGAAACTACAATTTTTGTATTGTTCATCTTCCTTAGTGGGAGTAGCAATTTGATCAAATAAATAAAAATGTTGTGTTTAATATATATGTACTAGTATATACCCGTGCCCGTAGGGCACGGTTCATTTAAGATATTCCCCCTCACATTGTTAGCTTCACCAAAATTTAAAGCACAATGATTATTATTTAGTTCCCTCAAAAAATTTAGTTACCTCAAAATTCGCTTCTCCCAGAAAATTTATTTCCCCTAAAAACATTAGTGCCTCCAAAATTTAGTTTTATCCCGATTTAACACGTGCCCTAAGGCACTGTTCATTTAAATATTACACCACAAAAAAACTGATTAACTTAGAATTTTGACAATTGATAACTACATTCATAAGCATCATAAAACTATGGCCTGATAAATTTGATTTAATACATGTTTAGAATGGTACAATACTCTAATTGCAACGAAATAAAATGCAGTATGCCTTTATGTTCGTTGGTGATTAATGACCAATGTGAAAGTCAACCCACATATTAGCTGAGGTAGTTCTTATATGTTTATCTTTGTGCAGTCTCATATTGTGGAACCTGGTTCTTACAATATTCATTTTACATATATTTCCTATTCTGGTCTGTGCATCTCTTTGTATCACAGACATCGTTAATGCTACTTCGTCTGAGCAAATGTTAAACGTTGACACCAGGATAGAATATGGATTGCATCAATAGCCATTTATAGATTCTGTATGGATGTTTTCGTTTAAGGTTGACTCATACTAAAGCTTAAGAAGGATTCAAAAGGACCTAGGGATCGTACAAATGTTGAGACTTAGACAATAGCTTCTCTTTATGGTGGCAATCTTGAGGGTGTGGATATATTTGATCATGCCTTGAGTTCTCGCAGGAGAAGTCAAATGCCAGAAGTTAATGAAATATCTATAGAGAACAAATGTTTTCCTGTGTATGGGAAACATAAGTTCTTTGAATATGGTGACATATTGCTGAAATGTCATGTTCATAGATTTCTACCCAAATATTTTCCTTCTATGGATGAAATCAACAAATAAAGAACCAACAAATAACTTCATGCACCATAGCTTATAGAGTTTCAAACATGGGAAAAAACTATCTTCAACATCCGAGCGAGATTAACACACATGAAAATTAACATTGTGCTAGTAACTATAACATATTGTGCTAAAATAATGCCAAACATATCAAATTGTCTAAAACATGCTGCCAAACAGCTTTCTCAACATGGGTTGCTAGTGCTTTCACAATCAATTTCCATCTGATATAATTAACATTACCAAACAGCTTTCACATCCAGATACATATAATACATAAACAGAACAAAAGATTAAGTTAACCATAACAAAAGATTAACAAATTCTCTACAATTTTCATATGTCTATGCATTCCTTAACAACAATGATCAAGTAATTAAGTTTAATAGTATGAATTTTATATCAGCGATGTTATGTATTGATGCCTCATGCATTATTGCTGGATAACATTTACTTTACAATTGTAATAGGTTGGCGTTTTTAAGTGATTTTCTTTCTAGAAATTTCTAAAAGGCAAACGCAAGATATGCGAAGTTTATTGGCATTCTGAGAAGTTCATACAACAAAAAGGCATTCTCAAAATTCATTCTCAAATGTTTCCAACAGAAACGATCATGGACTATGAAAATGGTTCACAAATAATTCAAGTTTGAATGGCACATACTTGGGGAAATTATACATCTTCTGTAAGTGTCATTATTGAACAAACCTTCAAACTAGTTGCAGATAATTATACTTTATAACATACTTTCAAAATAGTTGCAGATAATTATAATGTTTTGAGATTTTCTTTTTCCATTTTTTTCTGTTGGTATAAATCAAGCTTAGGGACAAAGGCAACACTTCGCATTTTTTTCAAAGTTAAGGGTTTGCATGGCAAACAGGTAAATCTTCTTTTCCACATGCTTGCCACAATGGGAAAATAGCCCTATTAGAGCCTTTTAATGGAATAGCTTTTATTGGTATAAAATAACAAATTTTGAAATATTATGTAAATTCAGATGTAAATCATCATATTAGGAATTGATCACTTTCTTAAAATCATATGAAACAAACCATTTTGTTAATGTGGATGAGAATGAAATTTGATTTAGCAATAAAAGAGTACGTGTATTAGTAGTTTTTAGGTGTGGATAGATCAGTTCTTTTTTATTTGAAGAAATTCCATGTTATCTCTTTCAGAAGAGCCAATGCCTACACCCTATAATCTCTCTCCCAATCTTATTTCTTCTTCAGAAGGAAACTGTTCCCTGTTATTTGTTTCAGAAGAGCTATTGCCTACATGCTATTATCCTTGTCATCAGATTTTTTACAACTTTCAGCTCCAATTGATCCATCTCCTAACGCATTCCTCTATGAGAAAAGAGTCCAAAAGTTGAAACTAATCCGAACAAATAATCAATACTTGACAGTGGTTGATGAGCAAGTTGGTGCATATTCTCGAATCAGGACTGTGTGTCTAGTGCATAATTGTTCAGTTGCATAAGAAAATAAGTTTAATTGTGCGTGCATAATGCATTGAGAAATGAACTTAAGGCTGTCATAGTTTAGTCGCTCTGGGCTCTAGTCATTGATAAGTATCTTAACGTCACATGTTTCATATAGTCAAGCCAATCATCAAATTCTAGTAACCACATTGAGCCTATGGAAGTATTATTCCATATCCAAGTTTCTTGAAGGGGCTTCAACAGCTAATATATATAATTCAGATCAGAATGATCTCCATCATAGTATTTTCTGCAGTTAAAAGTCTGGACACAGATACATATATGTAGAGTTTGAACAATAAAAGCCTATAATTTGTTGCCTTGTCACTGAATAAAGATATGTAGATTGCATTGATCTTTTTCAATGATGCCAGAGACACTTGAAATGAAGTTTTAATAAAGAAGAACAGTGGGTTGTGATTTTTGAGAATTACTTGATATTCAAGTGTCTATTCCAAGTCACCAGTCATTATGGCATGTCAATTACATTCTTGAAACACAGATAACACTTATATAGTCATTTTCATGTTTCTTTACTTATATTCAACTTTCTGTTCATCTTGGTAGAAGATTTGATTTCAAGAGGTTGTCTATATGCAGACCATAAATAGTCACTGTTGCAAATATTTGTGGATCCTCAATTAATTATCACAGCTGGTGGGGTTTCTTGCCAAAAGAACTAAGGTCCTTTATATAAAGTTCCAGGGGTTGAACACCCACAAAAAAACTAAACATAAGAACCTTAATTATGGCTGTTATCTTAGCTTTAAAAACTAAACATAAGGATTGTTTGACATACATGGGAGTGGTCGTCGGCCCGATGCACCAAGTTCAAGCTTTGGGCAATTCCGACCTTTAGAAACCATTTTAGTTGAAGAATCCAATATTTCCAAAAATGCTGTATTCTATTCAAACCCCTACAATCCCATAAGTTTCAGAAGTCATTTGCCAATTTTTCTTTCAAACATGGGAAAGAATCAAATTACCTGTTTACCTTTTGGATTCGAGCTATTTTCTTTGATCGAGATCACTGATGCACATCAAGTTAATCGACCGGTACTTCTGGCCATTGTCAGGGAGCTTATCGAAGAATATACATAACCTGTCAAAAAATTTCTGCACAGTTTACATCCTCATCAATTGCTGGTGTTATTCAGGATCATCAATTGGCAGTTTATATCCTCACCAATTGTTGACAGCTCCTCAACATTTTCTGCACTTGATATATTGTTGACAGCTTACATCCTCATCAATATCTTGTCAATATGCATATCCTGTCAAAAAATATGGATATTGATGAGCTTATATGCATATTGACATGATATATTGATGAGTTTATATGCATACTGATAGCTTATATTGATGAGGATATGCATATCTTTCATGTTAATATGGATATGCACATTTGATGCCTCAAGGGATGTCTATTGACCTGTTATCAAGATAAAAAAGTGAGAACCAATCTCATTTGATCTAGGATCAAGAAATTTGCTAACAAAACTGACAACATAGATCAAATGAAACCTTTCTCGCCAAATTCAAGGAGCATTGCGTGCATAAGCAATTGCTAAGAAATTTTACACTTTAATAAATTCTTGAAATTTTGCTAAGAAATTTGCTAAGAAATTTTGCACATGAACTAAAATCAAATGAAATTCTTGACATGATGCATATCATGTCAAATTTCTTTGATATGCATATCCAGTTCCAAATGCATATCCAATTCCAAATATAAATCCTGTCAAAAATCCAGTTTGTAACCTAATTCATGAGACCAAATTTGGGTTAGTTTGCAAACATATGAAACATGCTGCGAATTTGTGTCAAAACATATCAAACTCATATTATCTCGTACTCTTAAATGGCTCCAAATAACATTCAATCTTAAGAAAACTCAAAAACAACACACTGTGATCATGAAATTTTGAGCAACAGTTTTCTGTACACAATGTGTCAAAAGAACTTAAGAAAACTTTCACTCGGTTAACATTGTTAAACTTTTACTCAAATTTGCATTATAAGTTAAAATTTTCAGTACTCAAATGTTGGACATGATATTCAAATTTTCATATCCTGTCCAAACTTAACTATCCTGTCCAAATTGAATTGGGGATTGCAAAATTTTGTTACTCACAAAAAGTCAAATTGAATGAAAATTTGATGTTCATCAATATCCTGTCCTGTCCAAATGTTGTTAAGTCCAAAGGTCACAAATTTGATGTTTCCTGTCAATACTCCAAATACTACAAATTTGCAACATTATAATTTGGAAACATCAAACTCATATTATCCTATCCATTATACTCATATTTGCA
The DNA here is from genome assembly GCA_030789695.1 of Scilla litardierei. Taxonomy (NCBI): domain Eukaryota; kingdom Viridiplantae; phylum Streptophyta; class Magnoliopsida; order Asparagales; family Asparagaceae; genus Scilla; species Scilla litardierei. Next base: position 216,384,365 of record CM061133.1, read on the forward strand.
ACATTAAACTCATATTATCCTTTTGCAAACATCAAACTCATTGATGTTTTGGAGTATAATGTTGCAAATTTGATGTTTCCTGTCAATACTCCAAATACTGCAAATTTGCAACATTATAATTTGGAAATATCAAACTCATATTATCCTGTCAATTCAAATTTTTTAACTCATATTATAATTTGGAAACATCAAACTCATATTATCCTGTCCAAATTTGATGTTTCCAGGGAATTATATTGTTAAGTTTCCAGTCAATACTCCAAATACTCCAAATTTGCAACATTTGCAACGTTTTGCTGTCCATCAATATCATGTCCTGTCCAAATGTTGTTAATCACAAAATATTGTTAAGGTTAACAAAATTTACAAAATTTGCAACTATCCTGTCCAAATCCCTCAATATTAATGAAAATTTTCTTAAATTAAAATTTGAAGTGGGAGTTTTAATTGGACTCAATACAAACTCTCCCAAATACTCAAACTTACCGTTACTTAACTAACTGTTACTTAATATTTGAAAAATCAAATTTCATTCCAAGAACTACAATATTAACTTGTGATTCTCTAACCGAGTTGAGATTCAAGCTCTAAACAATCTCTGTTTCGACAGCTCTAAAACTTAAAATGAAACTGAAGATGATTACCTCTCTTGGTTGATGATGGCTTCGGAAATGGAGACATCGACGACGGAAGCTATCTCCGTTTCGACAGCCATCGTGTTTCCGCCAAAAATCATCTGAACGGTGATGGAAGCAACCTCGGAATCTTGAGGTCCAGGCCAATATCAATCCCATTATAAGCCAGCGGTGCATACATCCACAAATCATCTGAACTCAACAGCTGCACACATTTTAAAGCGCGATTAGTTTTCATTAGCTAGATATAGATCAGGACAAAGGTGCATAATTTGCTTCAATGCTTTAAGTCAATGTTCTTCAAAGTTGGCTTGATATTAAACAGTCAAACTATCAGAATATTAAGTACTCATCAAACTGAAGCTTTGAAGTAACCGCAATGTTCATAAAGATATTGTCCAATGCCTGAGAGAATACAATGAACGAAGTCTTGTATGTAGGAGTGTGAGTCACTGAATCTAGACTTTTTGAAACTTATTAAATTAGCTATTTATTCGATATAGTTGAGCTGATTAACTAACATGTGCATGTGAAGGATCTTGCAATGTTGTACCTTGATTTGCAGCTGCAAGAACTTCATATAATGAACAGCTTCTTCCAGAATTATGATTATATCAACCTGTCAGGTGAAGCCCATGAATTTTTATGCAAGAAATTTTGCGGAAAAATGAAATATTTTCGTCGAATCAGATACTTTGGTTCTATTTGGTACCAAAAACTTCAAGATCAAGGGTATGAAAAGACTTCAAGATCAAGGGTATGAAAAGGGTGAATCAAACATGGCATCTCAGCAAATAAAAATGTCTAGGCTTATTGAAAAAGAAAACATTTTCACAGATTTTATGTGGGAATTTAAGTACACCAGCTATCACCTTCATGGAAAAACATCGCCAAATGTATAAAGCAATAACTTGAAAATTCTAAGTTATAGTCTATCAATACATACATACATACATATAACTCGATTAATCAAACGAATGTCTTGACATCTCTATGAAAACATGACCAAACATATTACAAAAGCATCACAACAACATCATATCAGAAAAGGCAAACAAAGAAATGCATCAAGCTAAAAGACAAAGATCCAAACCTTCTATAAGCAAGTCAATTCCTTCAAGTGACATTGGCGCCTGCACCAGAAACCTTTCTATAATCTAAACGAAATTGTTTTACAGCAGAATTTTAATCTTCTATATATACACATGGCAGGATCCAGCATATGAGAGAACGACCCTTACAACACAACCCGGGCACAACAGCCCACAACGTACATGACCACCCTACACCAAAAACGATTCCTACTCACAACTCTTTTGTGTACCCCTCATCTTTACCTTCTATAGATTGCTTTCTTCATAACTTGGTGACTTCCCTATGATTGCTTTCTTCACCTTCACGATTGATTGCTTCACCTTTGAAAATATATTGCCTTGGGAGTACTTGGTGGAAACCTCAGCTTTAGGAGCTTCACCTGCATCTTTTGCCTACTCAACCGGAGTTTTCTCTGAATTTGACCCAAAAGAAGCATCAAAGAGTGTACATGAACAAAAGAAGCATCAAGTGAATTAGCAAAATAAGAGAAATGGTTGACCTGAGGTTTCCCTAAATTGATTTGAGCAATTGTACAAATAGTTGGTGTGCAGAAATCCTGGAGGCTTTGTACAAACCTTTAAAATAGAATCCAAATTTCTTGCTGCAAAAAACATCAAAAACATCAAAGAATCAGTCGAGCAGAGAAAAATTAATGGGGGGAGGAATCAAATTTCTTTCTGCTAACAAATTTTGATCCATACGGTTGGATGCTCTTCTATGTCAACAACACCATTTGTGTAGCTTCCATTGCTCTTCTTGAGTAGCTTCCATTGCTCAGTCAACTACACTATTAATATTGATGAAGGAGAGGAGGAGGCAGCCGTTGTGCAGCTCAGCGTGGAGATAATTCTATGAGGGCACGGGGCTGGCGTGCAAGGCTCTCGATTTTGGCTCTTGCCGTGGTAATTCTTGCCGAAGTTGAAGTGCATGGCTCTCGATTTGAGGCTCTTGCTGTGGTCACGTCGGGGGAGGAGAAGAAGTGTTGTTGCCATGGTTTTTGATTTGAGGCTCTTGCCTTGATTTGAGGAGAAGTGCAGGTGATTTGAGGCTCTTGCCTTGTCCCAGCAAAATTTTCGTTTCAAAATCAAATTTCAAATGTATAGTGCAGAGAAGTGTCGTTGCAGCAGAGTGTCCCCCAAAAATTTTCATTTCAAAATCAAATTTCAAATTGCAAATGTATAGTTTGATTGGAGCTGCTGTCGTCAAATTTCAAATTTCAAAATTTCCCCCCAACATACAAACCTTACCCAATATCTCATATCAATTTCTCATTTGCAATTTCTCAAATACAATCTTATCCAATAACCCATGATACAAAATCTTATACAAACATATCCAAATTCCATTATCCATTTTCTCATAACCAATTTCTCTTATACAAAAACTCTTATCCAAAAACCCATGATAACATCCCTGTTTTATAATATAGATATATTTGTGACATACATTACACACATTTATTTGTAACCCTAAGATATATGATGTTATATGTTAACATTAATGATAATTCAAATTGGTCCCTTTTGTTTGTCAATTATCAGAATCACCCCGCTTATTTTGTGTAAATAGAGCCGTTATAGTATTTTATGTAAATATAAATGATTTGTTAAAATAATATGTTTTGAAATTTATGTTATATTTGGATACAAAAATTTGATGGGGGAATATAGTATTCTGATAAAATATGGGGACTTATATTTGTTCGAAGTGAACAAGATATAAGTATAGATATATTTTTGAAAGGGTCTTTAAATTAGCGATGAAGTTTTTAGTCATAGACGATGATTGGGAATTTAATGAACTTTCGACTCTATGCTATTAACTAAATCATTATATTTAAGGACTCGACAAAAATATATTTGGGCAAAATAATTAATCTTCTAAATGTCCCTATATTTCAGTTATGACTTATACCATCCTACAAAATGGTTGCTACAAAAAAACATTATTGATGACCTCAACAACAGAGATCGTCTCAATGGAGATAATTTCAATTGTCTGGAGTTTTTCGTATCAAGTATGTCTTGGAGGAACAAGAGGTCATTAAACCCTAAACCATAAATTAGATGATCTTGGTGAGGGAAACATTGCCCAGCATAGACATGCAGTTAAAACTTACAATCAGGGGAAGAAAAAAGATGCCACTGTGCATGGTATTCTTGTAAGCTTAATGACGGATGACTTGGCTTGTGAGTACAAGGACTATCCTACAGCTAGTGACCTGTGGAAGGTCTTGAATGAAAAGCTGGAGAGGAACTTCTGTGTTGAAGTTATGGTCGCTGACTATAAAGTTTGATACTTAAAATGAGCTCCAATTAGACAATTAAGCAACATCTCTGGGAGATGTCTAAAATGATTAAGGAGCTAGCTACTGGGTGTAACCTCACTGACGACAACAAGTTGAAGCTGTAATTCATTCTTTGCATGTCTTCTGGGAATACTTGAAAGTTAACTTGACTCACATTGAAAGTGTGAAGACTTTTGATAATGTGGCACGTCATGTGCAGTTAGAAGATGAAAGTTTATCTTCCCTGGAACCATGATCTCATCATATGTGACTGAGTCAAGTTCTAGGAACGAAAACTTCAAGAGGAAGAGGTTCTGTAAGAATAACTATAGCAAAAATGCAGCTTTGAAAATCAAAGACAATGGGCTAAGGAAATTTGATAAGAAGAAGAAGAAGAAAAAGATGAATGGTGATAATCTAATGTGCTTCAACTATCGTCCGAAGTGCAAATTCGATCGGGATTGTCATGAGCCGAGGTAGTTAACGTCTGATTCGTCTTTTATTCATTGTCATAGTGCATATGTGTTTAGTTCTGTTATGCTCATAAAATCTGATACTTGGTTGGATTGTTGATTAAGGAGTGACAGACCACATAGTAAAAACAGAGATTACTATGTGGAGTACCGTCGTGGTGGAACTTAGTCTCTGCTGTATCGTTAGCTAGATTTGGAATTGATTTGTTTTTTGGACAGTATAGTTTGAAAATAAGTTTATGTAAAGAATTTTATGGATCTGGAACTTATTTTAATGGTTTAGTACTTCGTAATACCAATAATTGTTCTTTTGGTTATATGTTAACCTCATCCTCGTATGCTACATATGATAATGACACATTATTATGACATACCAGACTAGATCACATTTGAAAAGTCAGGATAGAACGCTTGGCTAAATAGTACCTTTTTGGGGTCCCTTACTAAAATTGAAATTCCTACATGTGAACCATGTCTAGCAGGAAAAGCAACTAGGAAGCCATTTGAAAAGAAAAAAACGAGCTAACACCCCATTACAGCTTATACACTTTGGCATCTGTGGACCCATGAGTGTGAGGACAATGCATGGTGCCTCGTATTTCGTTACATTTCTAGATGACTACCCTCAGTTTGGAAAGGTATACCTTATATCCCATAAATCAGAAGCATTGGATTGCTTCAAATTGTTTCTCAATGAAGTTGAGAATCAATTGGATAGAAAGGTTAAAACCTTGAGGACAAACCGAGGGAGGGAATATCTATCGGATCAAGGATCTATGTAATGAAAAAGGGATTCTAAGACAACGTACTATTCCTTATACACCTCAGCAAAATGGTGTGGCTGAGAGAAGAAATAGAACTCTCTTAGAAATGGTTTGATGCATGATGTCACAAGCAAATTTACCAATTATATTGGGGAGAAGCTTTGTTGATAGAAGCACATATTTTTGAACCTATTGCCCTCAAAATCAATTTATAAAAGCCCATATGAATTCTGGACTAGGAGAAGTCCAAACTGATTTACTTGAAACCATGGGGCTGTGCAGCTTATGTACACGATACTTCTTATAAGCATGGGAAATTAGGACCCAGAGAAAAGAAGACTATATTCATTAGTTACTCTGAACACTCAATGGGTTAAGTATTCTTGGGTGAGAAAGATGACACGCTGTCACAAAATATGAATCAAATGATGCCATATTTTTAGACGATATATTTCCTAAACAAGGCGAAGTCAAAAATGAAGAAGATTTTCATGAGTTGGAAGATCCAGATTTCCCGAGTATTAAGTCATTTAAGGTACAAGAGAATATTTCTCGAGTCCCAAAAGTTAGTGGGAGCGGTGTGACCGAAAGAGAAGTAATTCTGAATTCTTTACTTGATAAGTATGTTGGGAGAGGCAAAAAAGGGTTAAGGTTCCCCAACTTAGATTTGAAATCGAAGGGGAAGCCCTGATTGCTATACCTCAAGATGACGAAGAACCTCAGAGTGTAAAAGAAACATTATCTCGTCGTGATCGAGATTATTAGAAGAAAGCTAGGGTAGAAGAAATGGATTCTATTAAAGTTAACCAAGTTTGAGAACTGGTTGACCTACCGTCTAATTGGAAAATGTTAAGAGATATTTGGAGAAGAGTAACCATGGCCAATAGCCATGGTTCTTTATTTATAAACTTCATAGGGTATTTCAAGAGACATGGAGGATACCAAAGGTCTCCACCACATTAAGAGTGGTGGAGTAATGGGGGGATAAGTGGTCGGGAGGCCAAAGGCCTCCCCCACCCACAACACTCCCCCTTATCCATCCATTATTTTGGTCTTAGCGTATAAGGCTAAAGGGGGTGGATACTTCTGGATCCTGAGTAATCGTATTTGCCTCGTTAAAACCTTAGCTGTGGAAAACCCAGTGGGAAAAACCAACAGCTTAAGGGAAAAGAGTGCAACACACAAGTTACTCCCCCTCATCCGTACAAGCTTGAGGATTGTAGGTCTTTCAGCTGTCTCATACCAATTCCTTTTACAAGTTTTACAAAAATACATTTTGGGTAAAGATTTGGTAAAGAGATCAGCTAAGTTGTTACAGGACTGGATCTGCTGAACTTCAATCTGCTTGTCCTCTTTAGCTCGTGTGTCCAGAAAAACTTGGGAGAGATGTGCTTCGTCCTGTCGCCCTTGATGTAGCCCTTTTGAAGTTGAGCAATGCACGCAGCGTTGTCTTCAAACAGGATAGTTGGTTCCAAATCCCCGGTCTTCAGGCCAGTAGATTGAAGAATGTGGTGGACGATGGATCGTAGCCAATAACACTCTCTACTTGCTTCATGGATCGCAATGAGCTCTGAATGATTGGATGATGTAGCTGTTGTGGTTTGCTTTACCGATCTCCATGAGATAGCAGTACCTCCGTAGGTAAACACAAAACATGTCTGTGATTTTGCCGTGTGTGGATCTGAAAGATAACCTGCATCGGTATAACCAAGTAATTGGGGGAGGCACCTCTTTGGTAGTAAAGTCCCAGATCTATTGAACCCTGGAGGTATCGCAGAAGATGCTTTACTCTGTTCCAGTGGCGCTTTGTATGCGTTGCACTGTGTCTGGCTAGGAGATTAACTGTAAACGCTATATCGGGACGCATACAGTTAACCAGATATAGAAGTGCTCCAATGGCACTGAGGTAGGGTACTTCATGACAGAGTATCTCCTCCACCTCTTTCAGATGCCGGAAGGGATTCTTATGTACATCTAGTGATCTTACGACCATAGGAGTACCTAAAGGATGACATTTATCCATACGAAACTTACGTAGAAGATTCTTTGTATAATTTTATTGGTGTAATAGGATTCCACCTCGTAGGTGTTCAATCTGTAAGCCAAGCCAATACTTTGTTTTGCCTAGGTCTTTCATTTCAAAAGTATGTTTTAGGCTTCAGATATCTCATTGATCTCTGCAGGAGATCCTATGAGATTTAAGTCATCAACATATACTGCTATGATGACGAATCATGTACCCGTTCTTTTGGTAAAGATACACAGGCAGACTTCATTGTTTGTGAATCCTTGCTGTGCAAGGAAATCACTAAGTCTGTTATACCACATTTTGCCCGATTGCTTGAGACCATATAATGATCTATGCAGCCGTACAGGGAATACGTCCCGAGGTATCTCTTTCATCTCTGGGGTAGATTAAACCCATCTGGAAGTCTCATATAGATCTTTTTATCTATATCACCATATAGATATGCAGTCACAATGTCCATGAGCTACATTTCTAGGCTTTCCATAGAAGTTAGGCTTATTAAAAATCGGAATGTGTTCGCATCCATGACCAGGGAATACGTATCTTCGTAATCAATCCCTGGTCTTTGGGAAAACCCTGGGCTACAAGGCATGCCTTGTAGCGAACGATCATATTATCTTCATTTCTTTTTCTTATGAAAACCCACTTATATCCCACAGGCTTTACACCTACTGGTGTTTGGACTACTGGTCCAAAGACTTTGCGTTTCAAGAGTGAGTCCAGCTCTACTCTTATTGCCTCGTCCCACTTTGGTCAATCATCTCTGTGTTTACATTCTGCTAGAGATCGTGGTTCGACGTCATCGTCATATTCAGTGACGTGAACGGTAATATCAAACGCAAAATCGTTGACGACGACTGTGTTATGTCTGTCCAGTACCTCTCCAGTACGTACAAAATTTAATGATGTTTCTCCTATTGTTTCCTATGCAGGGGAAATAAGGAGGGGAGAAGTAGCTGGTCTGAGCTCAGCATCCTGTGGAGGGATAATCTTATTATCTCCAGGAATCTTCCACTTTCGAGGAACTTTATCTTTTGAACCTGGTGGGCGTCCTCTTTTCAATTGAGGTACAGCCAATTCTGATGCTGGTGGATTGCATCCATCTATGCGGATGTCAATCCTAGCTGGCGTATTAGCAGCAGGGACGTGTGAACGGACAATCTTCTGGTTGTCCGTGAACTTATCCGGTAAAAGATGTACTGTATTCTAAATGTGAAGGATCTTCAGGATCTCATCTTCACATAGATTAGTACGCGGATCATATAGGGACAAAGACTTCTGGTCCTAACTAATGGTCTCAGTAGCTTCAGGCTTCTTAGACAATGTGCCTAGTTTAGGAAAAATTTTCTCATCAAATTCACAGTCAGCAAAACGTGCCTTGAATGTGTCCCCCGTGAGGGGTTCAAGGTATCTGATAATAGAGGGCGAATCAAACCCAATATAGATACCTAGACGACGCTGAGGACCCATTTTGGTCCTCTAAGGTGGTGCTATTGGTACATATACCGCACAACCAAACACTCTCAAATGAGAGATATCCGGAGGTGCGCCATATGCAAGTTGCAACGGGGATAATGTATGACCTCCAGAGGGTCTTATCCTAATAAGTGATACGGCGTGTAAAATAGCATGCCCCCAAGCATCCACCGGCAACTATGATTGCATAAGCAATAGACGTGCAATCCATTGGAGTCTCTTAATAAGGGACTCAGCTAATCTGTTCTAGGTGTGAACATGTGCTACTGGATGTTCAACTTCAATACCCGTTGCCCGGCAATAATCTTCGAAGACTTGTGAAGTAAATTCACCCGCATTATCAAGACGTAGTTTCTTGATATGGTTATCGAGGAAATGAGCCCGAAACCTTATCATTTGTGCCAATAGCTTTGGAAAAGCTAGGTTGTGGGTGGACAAGAGGCACACGTAAGACCATTTAGTTGATGCATCAATCAATACCATGAAGTACCGAAATGGGCCATTTGAGGGGTGAATAGGCCCGCAAATGTCTCCATGAATTCTCTTAAGGAAGCCAGGAGACTCTAATCCCACTTTCAGGAGGGAGGGTCTCATTATAAGTTTTCCCTTGAAACAAGGGGGACAAGGAAATTCACCCTTATGAAGAATCTTCAGGTTCTTCAAGTTATGTCCATGGGATTCAGTGATGATGCGTCGCATCATTGCTGATCCAGGGTGACCAAGTCTGTTGTGCCAGAGTTGGAATTCTGGCAATGATAGGCACGTCTGGTACTCAGTCATATTGGCTTCTATTGGTTGAATATACGTATGGTAGAGACCCGACAGGAGTCCCTTGAATCGTTCACAGATGGTCTTCTGGCCATCTTTTTGACAAGTTACATGCAGATATTCAACTCTATTTTCATCTCTGGTTTCTAAGTGATATCCGTTTAAACGAATGTCCTTGAAACTTACGAGATTCCTATTTGATTTAGGAGAGAATAATGCATTCTTTATCTGAAGCCTTGTGTTATTTGGAAGCAATATTATTGCTTCACCAGATCCTTCGATTATTTTGGACAGTCCTGAAATTATGATAACATGACCGTCATAATTATTTATGCTATAAAAATAGCAATGTTCGCGAAGGATTGTATGCGTCGAGGCACTGTCCATTAGGCACTCATACTTCATATATATAAGCAAAACGAAATTTTATTTAAGTAAATGTAAAAAGACATTCAAAATAAAAGTTCGTACTAAAGCAAACTAAAGATGAAGCTACATTGAATTTTAAATGCATAGATAAAAGAAGGAGCTCAATCGAGCAGGTCGTCGTTCTCAAAGTCTTTTGCAGGGAAAACAGTTGGCGGCTGAACAGCCACCAAGTTTGTTGCAGGCAGAGACTTCTGGCTCGCCTGATTAGTTCCTGAAGGTGGTGAGGAGTGTGACAGTTTCTGGACCAATGTCCAGTCATGCCACATCTATGGCATTTATCCTCCCAGTTCTTCTTAGGAATTGACACTTGACCAGTGTCTTTACGCTTTCATGAGAAGTTTCTCTTTCCTTTATTGTTGTTGTTGGACGAGGGTGCTGCTCCTCGTCCATTCTTCATCACAGCTTTCCTTTTGTTATTTTTAGCCTTCTTCTTGTTTTTCCACTTCTGGGGAGAAACGTGGTGGGCTTCAGGGATAGGTGCAGTGCCAGCTGGACGTAAATTATGAGTGGCGAGCAGTAAATCTCGATTCTGCTCTGTCCTAAGGAGGCAAGAGATCAAATCAGAGAATTTCGTGAAGTTGCGTTCACGATACTGCTGCATGAGGATTGCATCTTTCTCGTGAAACGAGGTAAATGTCTTTTCCAACATGCGTTGCTCTGTCACTTCTTTATCGTACAACTTCAGGCGTGAGGTGATATTATGAAGTGTAGAGTTATACTCAGCGACAGACTTATAGTCCTGAAGTCTGAGGTTTTCCCACTCATAACTGGCACGCTGTAATATTACATCAATTTGATGTTTATACCGTGCCTCCAGCGCTGTCCACAGCTCCATTGGATCCTCTACCGTTAGGTATTCGGCCTTTAAGGTCCGATCTATATGTTTTCTAATGTAGATAATGGCTTTCGCCTTATCCACATCGGAGACAGTGGTAGGAGTGCTGCTAGATGTAGCAGAAGCATCGGCCGCTGCTGGGGCCGACGAAGGAGCCAAAATTGAGCCAAGGAGGGCCATCGAACGCAAGTGGAACTTCAGGTCCACTCGAAAACTCAGGTAATTTTTCCCTGTAGCATCAAGGACCTTGAAATCGACGCTTGCCAATTTTGCCATTTATCTACGCAATTTAAAATAAGCATGAATTAATTAAGATGTAAATTCACGCATAAAAAATAAAATAAGTAAAATGTGGGGATCGGCCAGATACCCAAAAACGTACAAAGTCCAAAGTCCGAATATACAGTCCATAAAGAAAAGAAAAATACAATTTGGAAACCCAGAAGTGGTCCCTATCAATTGAAAATTTAACCTCCGTCTTCATATCTTGGTACACCAGTCTTTGGCATTAATACATTTAATCCTCACTTGCAAATTCTCTCAAAAGAAAATAAAAGTGCAAGGAATATAAAAGGTATCAAACTGGCCGATCCCAAAATCACATTTTAGCTTATATAAACATCCACGCAGTTTATAATATGCTTCAGGCACAAAAGAAACAACCACGCATATAACTCAGACATATATAATATGGAAAAAGAGACTATAAAATATAATAATCTCTCGGACCACGGGGAGACGTCATACACCGTTAGGTTAGTTGACTAACGGCAGAGCGGTCGCAGGATCCTTAAGATAATTATATTTTGAAAAATCCTAATATTTCATAAATAATTAATAATGCAAGAGTAATGTTTAACATAATATTAGCAATATGACAATCTGGGAGTAAAATAAATTAATATTTTGATTGGGGCTACAGGCCCATCAGTAAAATATTAATCATTTTAATAACAAATTTATTAACACGGCTTCTGGCCCAATAACTAAGATTACGTTATTATTTAATATTTGGGCTTCAGGCCCATAAGCAAAATTTTAATTAACAAATTAAGTTTGCAATTGGATTAACTGGGCTACAGGCCCAAATTTTGGTAGTCAAAATTAATGGTTAATCTAAATGGGGCTGCTGGCCCATAAAATTTATTTTCATTTATAAACTGGGCTTCAGGCCCAATAAATAGCCCAACTAATATGTTTTTAAGTATTGGGCTTGTGGCCCATATATTGTAATGATCAAAAAAATAATTTAAGGGAAAATTAACATAAGCCCTAAATCAAATTTTTAGTATATTTATTAGGGGATATCAAGAGTCCCCAAGAACCCAAAATCCAAACAGGGCCCCTCAGCTCCCCACCTCCCGCAGAGATTAGAGGCCGTAGGCCACGATTAAAGAGGCCGGCCCCCCTCATCCCGCCGCCGGGGGGTTAGGCGCAGCAGAGATCCCCCCCAATCCCACCGCCGGGGGGGGGGGTTCGGCGCAGCAGAGGCCTGCCCATCCCGTCGCCGGGGGGGGGGGGGGGGGGTTCGGCGCTGTAGAGGACCCCCCTTCTGGGGGGTGTCGCGGGGAAAACCCCCCGCCGTCGGCGGTGGGGGAGGCGATCGGAAGACCCCCCTTCGGGGGGGTGTTGCGGGCAAAACCCCCCGCCGTTGGCCCCGGGGGGGGGGGGGGGGGGGGGGCGACGATCGAAAGAGCCCCCTTCAGGGGGGGTGTCGCGGGCAAAAAACCCCGCCGTCAGCCGGGGGGCGATCAAAAGACCCCCCCCCCCCCTGTCGTCATGGGGGGTTGCGGGAAAAGGGTCCCCCCTTCGGGGGGCGGCGCACGGAAACCCCCCCGCCGTCAGGGGCGGGTTGTGTGACAGAGCCCCCCCTTCGGGGGGGAGGCGTCGGACGAGTAGGCGACGGGTTTTATTTTTTTTATTTATTTTATTTTTATTAAATTTTGATATTGGTAAGGTATCTAGCAGATTTTAACAAGCCTAAAATCGGCTGTATAAAATCGTAGCTAAAAAATTTCTGTTTGTAACTATCTACGGGATCGAAAAGTATTACCTCTAGATTAAAAAATCTGGGGAAGATCGAAAAAACAGAAGATCCGTAGAAAACAAAATCCACGCTCCTAATACGCCAAACAGGATCGCCGCAACGGATCGCCGCAACGGTACACCGCAACAGTAGATTCCTTCGCGCGTTTAGGGGTTTGATTTTGGAGAGGATGTTGGAAGCAACGATCTAGGATCTTGGTTTGATGATGACAAACGTGTCGGTGTATCTAATGTGTGTGCTTAGTGTGTTTCAGGCTTGGCGAAACGACACGTCTTTCGTTAATTGGAAAAATTACTAGTCTTACAGCTAATTGGGAGAGATAGAGTGCTTTGGCTAAAGCAATAGTGGACTTGGTCCAACATGAAGAGATAAAGCCAAATCCTATTTGGTTATTGGAATATATCCTATGGCTATACAAACTTCTTAGCCAATACCATCTCCTAGGAATATTCAAATTTCCAATCAATTCCAAATTTTATCAATTCCAAATTTTCTAGTTCCTTGATCCTATCCCTTGCTACAATCTCCTAACCTCTATTTTCTCAAAGCCCTAGCCTTCACTATATATTAAAAAAGGATCTCTCCTAGGTTTAGCTGCAGCAATCAATTAAATAGAAGGGGCTGAAACAATTAGAATGTGGCAACAAATCAAGGAGGAGTCGGCCACATTTTTTTCTCTAGGAGAAAGTGCCAAACTTCCATTGTTTAAACCCTAGCCTCTCTTGTTGATCACCTTCAAGCTACAAACCTTCGTATTTTTGGGGTGAACTGCAAGTCACACACTAGAGTCTTACACGAGCCATCACCTTGCAATAGAGGTTACATTCTCCCAAGTCCAAAAACACGTTTGCATACGTATCTCCCAAGAAGTAGCCGCTGTCGTACTCATCTCCAAAGGAGAGCTCATCGCCAAAGCGCTGCTGCCTCGTCGAAGTTCGCCTGCGAAGTCACCGCCGCCAAGTGATAGCTTCTGCACGCCGCCCTTGAAGCATCACCGGAGAAGACGCTACCGCCATCGAAGTCCCGCCATCGCCGACGAGCTAACAGCGAAGACAACCTCTCCACGACGCTCGCCGTACAAAGCTGCCCCCTGCACGAGATCGTCGCTGCCACCCGGACATACACGTCTCCGTCGGGAACTCTCGGAGAGATCACGTCGAAAGTCGGAGAAAAGAACGTCGCTGCCGTCTTCGTCGTGACCATCGGAGAAGAGACTCCTCATTGCCAAAGCCGTTGTCGAGGAGAAGTCGCCGTCGTCGAAGCTTCCGCCGCCGTTGAAATATCGAAGCGACGTCGACTTCGCTGCCGAAGAATCCACCGTCGAAGTTCGTCATCTGCCGCTGCCGTCGGTGTCAAAGAAGCTTCTGCATCGTCGTGCGTTGAAGTTGTCGTCGCTGAAGACCCAGTCCTCGCCGTCGCTGAGAGCAGCTGTCATCGTCGCCGCCATCTTCAAGTCACCGACGTCGTCCCCTGTCGAAGCCACCGGCGCTGCTTCATCGAGGAGAAGACGTTGTCAAGCGCTGCTCGGTGAATTGCCGTCGAGTCGGAGGAGCGCCGTGAGACGGAGCACCACCGTCGCCGAGACCCCGCCATCGCCGCCACCAACGAAGTAGACCGCCACACGAACGTGCTGAAGACGCCGTGAAGAGCTCGCCTGCATGCCCTAGCATCGAACGGCGAAGATCCATTTTGGCAGCTGCGAGATCACGTGAGGAGCATCGCTTTGCATACCAACGTGGCAGCCGAAGTGCCGTGGGATCGGAACGAAGGGAATTACATCAACGGCTGAGATCAACGTCCCCGCGAGATTAATTCGAATCAAAGACGAACGCAAGTTGATCTGCGAAGCTGACGTGGCCTTGAGAATTATAGGAGTTGCTCTGCCCACAGCTCTTAATCATTTAAGCTTGAACTGGGTCTACTTTGCGCACCGACCGTCTTATTGCTGAGCGCACAGACCAGAGAGTATAAAGGATTTGAACTGAATTGCTTTGTGCACAGACCAGTGCATAACTTGACATCCAGGAGTCAGATTGAGACACTGTTTGCGTCAGATTGGAGCTGACGACGTGCTGATTGACAGAGACGCCTACACAGACACAAACTGAGCATTTCTAAACCCTTAAACTCTTTTATTTGTGTCTTAGTGTAACGTTCTCTGTGGGGAAACTTTTACCTGTTTTTTGGTGACTATTTTGGGACTTGTCTAGTTGGGACTAGACAAGTGGGACCCAGCTAGTTTGGGACTAGCTGGTAGACAGCTTTGCTAGGATTGATAGTGAGAGGAAACACTGTGTGTGGGGTACTGAGAGTCCGGCGAGTGTAGAGACGTAGAGGGTGCTCTGAGCGTGCTCTAACTTGTGACTTTGTACCTATTGCACTATTCAATCTAGTATTAGCTTTGGGGGCTGGAGTAGGTCGTTGGGACGACCGAACCAGGGTAAATCTGCTGTGTACTCTGTGTCTGCTTTTCATTACTCTGGTTGTGCTTTTAACTGTGTGTGATTTCTCGTGGGTTGCACGAGAATTTTTTATTAGCCTATTCACCCCCCTCTAGGCTAGGATCCAGATCCAACAAGTGGTATCAGAGCCAGTTTAGTACATCTAGCCTAGTTTGACCATGGACCACATTGATAGTGCTTTTGCTGAGGGTCAGTCTATTTCCCGACCACCTAGATTTAATGGAGTAGACTATGCTTATTGGAAAAATCGTATGAGAATCTACTTGATTTCTATTGATTATAAAGCTTGGCAAATTGTTGAAAAAGGCTATAAATCACCTGTTATTAAAATTGAAAATACTGAAATGCCTAAACCCGAGGATAAGTGGGATGATAATGATTGGAAGCTTTATTCTCTTAATGCTAAAGCCATGAATGCTCTTATTTGTGCATTAGATAAATCTGAATTCAATCGTATCTCACATTGTTTAACTGCGCAGGAAATATGGCATACTTTGGAGGTGACGCATGAGGGAACGTCACAGGTGAAGGAGTCTAGACTTGCACTTCTGAGCACGGAATACGAGGGATTTCGCATGCTACCATCAGAGACGATATCAGAAATGTTTGCGAGGTTCACCAACATTGTCTACAAGTCTAGTTCGCTCGGTAAGCCATATTCTAGCCTTGAGCAGGTGAGGAAGATATTAAGAGCTCTGCCAAGCTCTTTCAGGCCTAAAGTCACTGCCATCCAAGAAGCGAAAGATCTGTCACAGATGAAGGTGGAGGACTTGATAGGTAATCTAATGTCCCACGAGCTTGAATTGCAAAATATTAATGAAAGGGAGAAACCTAAGGAAAAAGAAAAAGCTACCAAGCCACTTGCTCTGAAAGCAGACGAAAGTGAAGATGATGATGATGACATAGCGCTAATGGTCAGAAATTTCAGAAAGTTTGTCCAGACCAAGCAAGGAAGAGCAGAAATGGCACCCAGGTTTAATCGCTCTAACTTTTTTTAGTCTTCTAAGCAAAATTATGATCAGAATACTACTAATAGAATGACTTGTTTTAAATGCAAGAAAAGAGGACATCGAATGAGGGATTACCCACATGAGACAGCTCAGGTAGCTAAAGAAAAGGGAAAATCCAAGGTGCTTACTTGGGACATGGATAGCGAAGCTGAGAGCGAGGAGGAGGAACACGAAGCCCATTCATGCATGGCATTGATGGGAATACACAATGAGGTAACTTCTGGTAGTAAAACTGAACTCCTTACTCTTTGTAAAGAAATGCAAGATAAAATAGTAGAGCTTGAATCCACTATAGACGATTATCAAAATGAGAACTTTGAAATGCAACAATCTGAATATGAAATGTCTAAAGAGATTTAAAAACTCAAAATTGATATTGTTGCACGTGACTCTACTATTGATATTCTGAAAAAGGAAAAATCCAGTTTTAATGATGAAGCACCTTGTCTCTCTTGCCCTTCCTTGATGAATAATATTAGCATGCTTAAACTTGATTTGATTAAGCTCGAAACTGAAAAAGACTATGTTATTAGAGAGCTTAATGATAAATTCTGCATGTTGGATAATGATTTTAAAAGAAAAATGGTTGAATTTGAAAAGAAGGAAGAGGAAAACAAGAGAGCTTTTATAAGTAAATGCACATTGCTTGTGGAAGAAAATAGATTGTTAAAATCCAAAGTCTCTAATCTTGAATTAGCCATTAAGAAATTCTCTATGGGAAAACAATCGTTGGATACTATTTTGGAGAATCAATTATATGGCAATAATAGAAGAGGACTTGGATTTGGTTTGAAAAATGCCGAAAAGCCAAAATTCAAGAAATTCCACAAAGCACCTTATATTGCGAAGAACTTATATGCAAAGTGCTTTACTTGTGATAGTGTAGGCCATACTTCATACTATTGTAAATTTAGGAACACTAAAATCAAGTTTAAACAAGTGTGGGTTCCTAAAACAATATTGGCTAACAATAGTGGACCTTGTTGGATTCCAAGGTCACACTTAACACCTTTCATGTAGGTGTGATGGAGTTTTGGCGAGGAGCGTTAAATTCAATGTTTCATTCTTTTAGATCCTTCGTCAAAAAGCGACGAGAAGGTATAATTTTCTATCCCTCTTTGCATATCATTGCATACCTTCATAGATTTATTGTGTGTGCTTGATTTATTTTGTTTTGTGTGCTTGCATGGATGATTTTTAATGTTTTTATTTCTGAAAAAAAAAATCAAAAATAAAAAAAAAATTGTGCTTATTGTATCCTCTTATGAATCTCTTGAGTGATATTGTATGAATGATCAATTCTATCCCTTGTAGAAGTCAATTCATTATTGTTGTAGCTACATGAACATGATGTTATT
The DNA here is from genome assembly GCA_030789695.1 of Scilla litardierei. Classification (NCBI taxonomy): domain Eukaryota; kingdom Viridiplantae; phylum Streptophyta; class Magnoliopsida; order Asparagales; family Asparagaceae; genus Scilla; species Scilla litardierei. The sequence goes on from CM061133.1 coordinate 216,402,033, forward strand.
CTTTTTAGTAGCCATGACATGTCTCATAAGTTTCAAACTTGACTTCTACACCTACATTTGCACTTTCACGATATTTGACTTTTTAGTGCTTTTGGAGATTCTTTTGAAGAATAATGGAAAGTGAATGTAGGAATGATTAATTTCTGAAATTTCTAAGGGATATGATGTGTTTAGCCATGAATTAAAATTGAGCACAAAAGAATGAAAAAAAACGATATTTGCTCCGTATGAAAAATGGATACACTTCATGGCTAATACACAACCCACGAGTATCCAACTTGTGCTACATGGGTAATCATTAGCGTTGGTGTATATAACTCGTCAAGCAATGCCATCCCACATTTAAAAGTCCTTTTAGGCCATGTTTTGGGATTCGGTAACTTGAACTCATCTTTGATGAGGTGGGAAAAATCAATCCAAGTGATATTCATGAAAATTGGAAAATGTGGATTGATTTGGTTGATTTTCTGATATTGAATCTCCTCTTGTACTTTATTGTCTATATCACTACACTTACACAAAGGTGGGAAGTCGTGTTATGAAATTCTATGAGCTTGAATTGTCTATTCTTAATTTGGAAAACTCATGTAAATGCACGCTACTTTTAATAATGGTTTATTTTTGAAAGAGATACATTTGTGACTTCATTAATCCACTTTTGGTGATTACAAAGGGGGAGAAAGAAAACGAAAGATTTGACTGATGTCGGTATTATTTGTTTTAGGGGAGCATGGGAAAGTACTTGAATATATGTTGAAGGGGGAGCTAGAGAGAAGGGGGAGCATGCTATTGTACTTGTTATTAGTTTGTGCATGCCATGTTGTAGTGCTTGAATATTCATCTCATGATTCATATTGCATCGCACCATTCAACACACTTCACACACCCATACTTATTGATCAAATCTTTTATAGGTTTGTCATCACCAAAATGGGGAGATTGTTGGAAGCAACGATCTAGGATCTTGGTTTGATGATGACAAACGTGTCGGTGTATCTAATGTGTGTGCTTAGTGTGTTTCAGGCTTGGCGAAACGACACGTCTTTTGTTAATTGGAAAAATTACTAGTCTTACAGCTAATTGGGAGAGATAGAGTGCTTTGGCTAAAGCAATAGTGGACTTGGTCCAACATGAAGAGATAAAGCCAAATCCTATTTGGTTATTGGAATATATCCTATGGCTATACAAACTTCTTAGCCAATACCATCTCCTAGGAAAATTCAAATTTCCAATCAATTCAAATTTTTATCAATTCCAAATTTTCTAGTTCCTTGATCCTATCCCTTGCCACAATCTCCTAACCTCTATTTTCTCAAAGCCCTAGCCTTCACTATATATTAAAAAAGGATCTCTCCTAGGTTTAGCTGCGGCAATCAATTAAATAGAAGGGGCTGAAACAATTAGAGTGCGGCAACAAATCAAGGAGGAGTTGGCCACATTTTTTTCTCTAGGAGAAAGTGCCAAACTTCCATTGTTTAAACCCTAGCCTCTCTTGTTGATCACCTTCAAGCTACAAACCTTCGTATTTTTGGGGTGAACTGCAAGTCACACACTAGAGTCTTACACGAGCCATCACCTTGCAATAGAGGCTACATTCTCCCAAGTCCAAAAACATGTTTGCATACGTATCTCCCAAGAAGCAGCCGCTGTCGTACTCATCTCCAAAGGATAGCTCATCGCCAAAGCACTGCTGCCTCGTCGAAGTTCGCCTGCGAAGTCACCGCCGCCAAGTGATAGCTTCTACACGCCGCCCTTGAAGCATCACCGGAGAAGACGCTACCGCCATCGAAGTCCCGCCATCGTCGACGATCTGACAGCGAAGACAACCTCTCCATGACGCTCGCCATACAAAGCTGCCCCCTACACGAGATCGTCGCTGCCACCCGGACATACACGTCTTCGTCGGGATCTCTCGGAGAGATCACGTCGAAAGTCGGAGAAAAGAACGTCGCTGCCATCTTCGTCGTGACCATCGGAGAAGAGACTCCTCATTGCCAAAGCCGTTGTCGAGGAGAAGTCACCGTCGTCGAAGCTTCCGCTGCCGTTGAAATATCGAAGCGACGTCGACTTCACTACCGAAGAATCCACCGTCGAAGTTCGTCATCTGCCGCTGCCGTCGGTGTCAAAGAAGCTTCTGCATCGCCGTGCGTTGAAGTTGTCGGCGCTGAAGACCCAGTCCTCGCCGTCGCTGAGAGCAGCTGTCATCGCCGCCACCATCTTCAAGTCACCGACGTCGTCCCCTGTCGAAGCCACCGGCGCTGCTTCATCGAGGAGAAGACGTTGTCAAGCGCTGCTCGGTGAATTGCCGTCGAGTCGGAGGATCGCCGTGAGATGGAGCACCACCGTCGCCGAGACCCCGCCATCGCCGCCACCAACGAAGTAGACCACCGCACGAACGTGCTGAAGACGCCATGAAGAGCTCGCCTGCATGCCTTAGCAACGAACGGCGGAGATCCATTTTGGCAGCTGCGAGATCACGTGAGGAGCATCGCTTTGCATGCCAACATGGCAGCCGAAGTGTCGTGGGATCGGAACGAAGGGAATTACATCAACGGCTGAGATCAACGTCCCCGCGAGATTAATTCGAATCAAAGACGAACGCAAGTTGATCTGCGAAGCTAACGTGGCCTTGAGAATTATAGGAGTTGCTCTGCCCACAGCTCTTAATCATTTAAGCTTGAACTGGGTCTACTTTGCGCACCGACCGCCTTATTGTTGAGCGCACAGACCAGAGAGTATAAAGGATTTGAACTGAATTGCTTTGTGCACAGACCAGTGCATAACTTGACATCCAGGAGTCAGATTGAGACACCGTTTGCGTCAGATTGGAGCTGACGACGTGCTGATTGACAGAGACGCCTACACAGACACAAACTGAGCATTTCTAAACCCTTAAACTCTTTTATTTGTGTCTTAGTGTAACGTTCTCTGTGGGGAAACTTTTACCTGTTTTTTGGTGACTATTTTGGGACTTGTCTAGTTGGGACTAGACAAGTGGGACCCAGCTAGTTTGGGAATAGCTGGTAGAAAGCTTTGCTAGGATTGATAGTGAGAGGAAACACTGTGTGTGGGGTACTGAGAGTCCGGCGAGTGTAGAGACGTAGAGGGTGCTCTGAGCGTGCTCTAACTTGTGACTTTGTACCTATTGCACTATTCAATCTAGTATTAGCTTTGGGGGCTGGAGTAGGTCGTTGGGACGACCGAACCAGGGTAAATCTGCTGTGTACTCTGTGTCTGCTTTTCATTACTCTGGTTGTGCTTTTAACTGCGTGTGATTTCTCGTGGGTTGCACGAGAATTTTTTATTAGCCTATTCACCCCCCTCTAGGCTAGGATCCAGATCCAACAGAGGAGACGGGATGAAAAGCTTAAAAAATATAAGAGCCCCCCGCCGTCGAGGGCGGGTTGTGTGACAGAGCCCCCTTCAGGGGGAGGCACCGGACGAGGAGGCGAAGGGTTTTATTTTTTTATTTTTTTTATTTTTATTAAATTTTGATATTGGTAAGGCATCTAGCAGATTTTAACAAGCCTAAAATCGGCTGTGATAAATCGTAGCTTAAAAAAATTTCTGTTTGTAACTATCTACGGGATCAAAAAGTATTATCTCTAGATTAAAAAATCTTGGGAAGATCGAAAAAAACAGAAGATCCGTAGAAAACAAAATCCACGCTCCTAATACGCCAAACATGATTGCCGCAACGGATCGCCGCAACGGTATGCCGTAACAGTAGATTCCTTCGCGCGTTTAGGGGTTTGATTTTGGAGGGGAGACGGGATGAAAAGCTTAAAAAAGATAAGAGCCCCCCCCCCGCCGTCGGGGCGGGTTGTGTGACAGAGCCTCCCCTTCGAGGGGGGAGGCACCGGACGAGGAGACGAAGGGTTTTATTTTTACTATTTTTTTTATTTTTATTAAATTTTGATATTGGTAAGGCATCTAGCAGATTTTAACAAGCCTAAAATCGGTTGAGTAAAATCGTAGCTAAAAAATTTCTGTTTGTATTACCTCTAGATTAAAAAATCTAGGGAAGATCGAAAAAACAGAAGATCCGTAGAAAACAAAATCCATGCTCCTAATACACCAAACAGGATCGTCGCAACGGATCGCCGCAACGGTACGCCGCAACAGTAGATTCCTTCGCGCGTTTAGGGGTTTGATTTTGGAGAGGAGACGAGATGAAAATCTCAAAAAAGATAAGAGCGTAGGTGCTGATAACGTGTTAAGAGATATTTGGAGAAGAGTAACCATGGCCAATAGCCATGGTTCTTTATTTAGAAACTTCATAGGGTATTCCAAGAGACATGGAGGATACCAAAGGTCTCCACCACATTAAGAGTGGTGGAGTAATGGGGGGATAAGTGGTGGGGAGGCCAAAGGCCTCCCCCACTCACAACAGAAAACAATTGGGAATAAGTGAATTCTCAAGATAAAGAGAAAGGCAGATAGATCTATTGAAAAACTCGCCTGGTGGGAAAAGGATATACCCATTAGGAAGGTATACATTACTTTGCACCAGCAGTCAAATTTGTCTATGTTCGCCATATACTAGCAACAAAAGAACAAATTTGACATCTTATCATTGTATATAGATGACATTTTGTCAACTAGTAATAACATGGAGTTTTTGATGACCATAAAAGAGTGGTTGTCATCTAACTTTGAAATAAAAGACATGGAAGAAGAGGATTTTATATTTAGTGTAAAAATCCAAAGAATTCGTTCTAATAGTTTTCTTGCATGATCGTAAGAAACATATATTAATAAAATATTAGAACGCTTCAACATGTCTAAATGCAATCAAGTTAAAACTCTAACAGCAAAAGGCGATAATCTTATTCTAGATGGTTGTCTTAGTACAGCACACGAAAAGAACAAATGTCAAGAGTGACATATGCTAGTGTAGTGGGTAGCATAATGTATGCTATGTTATGTACAAGGCCAGCCATCAGAATTTGTTGCTGCTTCAATAGGAGTCTAGGAAGCTATTTGGTTATGACAATTCTTGCAGAATTTCGGTGTAAAACAAGAAACAGTGATTGTCTAGTGTGACAATCAAGCTACGATAGCTTGCACCAAGGACCCAAGATAACATAGTCGTATCAAACATATTGACATTTAATATCATTTTGTGAGAGACATTTGTTGGATAGAACGTGTAGTTGGATACAACGATCGATGACTTCATGTTTGATGATAACAAACATGTGTGAATGATTTGATGTGTGTGCTAAGTGTTTTTCAGGAGTGGCACTCTCGCAAATACTCAAAGGGAGACTAAGTCAAAGTGATGGAGAATTTTCCATTCATTAGCAAAGTGGACTTGGTCAAAGATGGAGATAATGGCTATACATATTGGACTGAGTCAAAGATGGGAAGATAAGGAGGGAATCAATTCAAAAATCCATATTTGAATTGATTCAAATCAATTGCATGAATCAAATCCCTCCTACACAAATGAAGACTTGGTCAAAGCTGTAGAGATATGGATAATCTCGTGTAAATCAATATAAGAGATTAAATGAGATCTTAAATGAGACCCTATTCAAATCATATAGCCATACAAATTCAAACTCCATATCCTAATGTGACTATGGTGATTCATTCAAATCCTATTCAAGTTAGGATTCCATCCAATCACCATATTCTATGGGATTCTATTTGATTCTAATTGATCACATCCTCTCTATATAATCCCATATTCAAAGGAGAGAAAAGAAAGAGGGCAACAAAAGGGATATTTCGGCCAACACAAAGGGGAGAGCAAGGCCGCAAGTTTTCATGTTCAAACCCTCTTTCATGCGCAACATCCTATAGAGCCTATCCCTCCTATATTGCGCAACATTGCATGCTTCTTCTCCTCATTGCCAAAAAGCTTCATCTCCTTCCTCCCACAAAGCCTAAGCTCCATTGCCAAAAGCTCCTACATCTCAAACTCCATAGCCAAAGTAAAGATCTTAGAGATGAGAGGGTCGGCCATCACAAAACCCTAGCCATCTCCTTAGCCGCAAGTTTATAAGGGCAAGAGAGGCTTCATTACGCAAGTCTCCATCAACATCACACATTGCGCAACATAGCCAAGAGAAGCATCCATATCCAAGTGTGCAAGATACAAGGCTCCTTCCAATCTTCATTGATCAAGCTACCACAAGGGAGACATCCACGGCCGCAAGTTTCAATGAGAGAGACATCCAAGGCCGCATGTTTCATCCAAGGAGGAATGTGACGTTGGGGACTACATCCTGTTAGACTTGATCTGACCTGAACTGATTGATAGAGACGACTACGGCTACACAAACTGAGATTTCCTAAACTCCTTATTATTATATTTGTGTAGTAGTGTAGCGATCTTTGTAGGAGAAACTTTATCATACTTGTGCTTTCGGGATCTTGTCTAGTTGGGGCTAGACAAGAGGGACTTGACTAGTTGGGGCTAGTCAATAGAAAGCTTATACTAGGATTAGTTTTGTTTTGCACTGTGGGAGTGTGGTACGGAGAGCCTGGTAAGCGTAGAGAAGGTGCTTTAGCTTTTTATAGTTGTATCTGTAACATTATTAATCTAGTATCTGCTTTGGGGGCTGGACGTAGGTCGTGGGGATAACCGAACCAGGGTAAATCTCTTGTGCACTCTGTGATTGCTTATTACTACTCTCTATCTGCTTATAATTGCATGTGATTGCTCGTGTGTGCACGAGAATTTTTTATTTGCCTATTCACCCTCCCCTAGGCTTAGATCCAGATCTAACAAGTGGTATCAAAACAGGTTAGAGGATCTAGGCTAGAATAACTATGAATATCTCTAATTCAGCATTTGCTGAAGGTCAGTCTATTGCTCGACCCCCTAAATTTAATGGAGTAGACTTTGCATACTGGAAAGCGAGAATGAAAATATATTTAGTGTCTGTAGACTATGATGTGTGTGATATTGTTGAAAACGGATATAAAACCCCCACTATTAAAATTGAAGACACTGAAATTGTTAAACCAAAAGATAAATGGGATGCTGCTGATAAGAAACTTTATTCATTGAATGGTAGATCTATGATGCACTTATTTGCTCTTTGGATAAAGCTGAATTTAATCGTATCTCACAATGTTTAACTGCGCAGGAAATATGGCATACGCTGGAGGTGACGCATGAAGGAACGTCACAGGTGAAGGAGCCTAGACTTGCTTTGCTGAGCATAGAATACGAGAGCTTCTGCATGTTTCCATCAGAATCCATCAAAGAGATGTTTACGAGATTCACAGACATCGTCTACAAGTCTAGCTCCCTTGGTAAGCCATACTCTAGTCTTGAGCAGGTAAGAAAAATCTTGAGGGCGCCGCCAAGCTCGTTCCGTCCTAAAGTCACTGCCATTCAAGAAGCTAAAGATCTATCAAAGATGAGAGTGGATGACTTGATAGGTAACTTGATGTCACACGAGCTTAAGCTACAGAGCATAGAAGAAATAGAGAAACCAGAGGTAAAGGCTCCAAAACCACTAGCTCTTCAAGCTATCGAAGATGAAGACAATAATGAGGAGCAAGCACTAATGGTCAAAAACTTCAAAAAATACATCAAGACCAAGCAAGGAAGAGCAGAAATGGCACCAAGGTTTAATCACTCTAATAACTCTAATCCTGCTAGAAATTCCTCTGACCAGATTGCTACTGAAAAGCTCTAAATTAACGTGGGATGACGATAGCGAAGATGAGATTGAGGATACTGCTCACACCTCCCTCTGCTTGATAGGAAAACATGACGATGTAAAATCTGGTATAAAGCTGAACTTCTGAATATTTGTAAGGCAATGCAAGATGAAATTGTAGAGCTAGAATCCACATTAGATGCCTATAGAAATTATAACTTTGAAATGCATCAAGAAAACTGTGACATGTCTAATGAAAATGATAATCTAAAAGAAAAACTTATTGCATGTAATTCTATAATTGATTTGCTGAAAAAAGAAAAAGCTAACATGCCTGAAAAAGTTGATTGTCTTTCTTGTCCCACTTTATTAAATGAAAATAGCATGTATAAAGAAAAATTGATTAAGCTAGAAATTAAAAATAAGTTGCTTATTGAAAAGATGTGCATGCTAAATAATGAGATTAAAAGGAAAATAATTGATTTGAAAAGAACAAATAGGAAAACAATAAAGCTTTCATTAGTAAATGCACTTTGCTTGTGAATGAAAATACATCCTTGAAATCCAAAGTCGCGAACCTAGAATTGTCCATTAAGAAATTTTCTATTGGAAAAACATCTTTGGATACTATTCTTGAAAATCAACTATATGGAAATAATAGACGTGGACTTGGATATGGTTTGAAACATGCTGAAAAGACTGATTATAAGAGATTTCACAATGTACCAACCAAAGTGAAAAATATTTATGCAAAGTGCTTTACATGTGCTAGTGTTGGTCATACTTCTCCTTATTGCAAATATAGGAACATGAATATCAAATTCAAGCAAATTTGGGTTCCTAAAAATTTGATGAGTAACATGAGTGGACCTTGTTGGATTCCAAGGTCACACATAACATATTCCGTGTAGGTAAGATGGAGGTGGTGAGGAACTATAGATTGGACGTCGCAGTTTTTAGTTCCTTAGCCAAACGACAACGCGAAGGTATGGTTTCTACTTTGAACTTAATGCATACCGTCATAGCATTTTATTTGTGTGCTTGATTTGTTTTTTATTTGTGTGCTAGTTTGATTTCTTGCTAGCTTAGTTTTTTATAAACAAAAATAAAAAAAATGAAAAACACAAAAAGCAAAAACAAAATAGAGCTTAATGTATATCTTTCTTTTGAATCATTTAATTGGTATTAATAAATGATAATCATATCCATGTAGAAATTTATGTATTATTGTTATGGCTACATGTGCATGTTTGACTTTCTAGAGGGTTAATGACTGGAAAATACCCTTACGTTTCAGCATTTCTGACAAATATGCCCTATCGTTCATTTTGGGACACATTGGTCCCAAACGTTTGGCAAAAATTGACAACGTTGTACCCTTTTTGAGTTTGCCGTCAGAAAAGTTTTTCAAAATACCCTAATGTTTCAGCATTTATCACAAAAATACCCTAACGTTTCAGTATTTCTCACAAAAATACCTTACGTTAGGGTATTATTGTGAGAAACGCTGAAATGTTAGGGTATTTTTGTGAGAAATGCTGAAACTTTAGGGTATTTTTGTGAGAAACATTGAAACGTTAGGGTATTTTGAAAAGCTTTTCTGACGGCAAACTCAAAAAGGTTACAACGTTGTCAATTTTTGCCAAACGTTTGGGACCAATGTGTCCCAAAATGAACGATAGGGTATATTTGTGAGAAACGCTGAAACGTTAGGGTATTTTCCAGTCATTTACCCTTTTCTAAATATGCATGACATGTTCAATGATTTGAATAATATGGTTTCTACACCTACACTTTCACTTCCACGAGCATTAAATTTTGTTGTACATTTGGAGACATCTTTTATGAAAAATTGTAAAGTGAATGTAGGATGAAAATATCTAAAAATGTAAGGGATGTGATATGTCTTGCCTTGGATAAAAAATAGAGCTCAAAAGAATTGAAATGAAAAATATATTTATATACATATATAAATGAAAAAGAAAGAAAAGAGCTCTGCATGAAAAATGGATACGATCCATGGCAACGACACTACCCACGAGTATTCAACATATGCTTTACGGGTAATCTTTAGCGTTGGTGTTATACTCGTCAAGCGATGCCACCCCCACATCTAAGAGTCCTTAAAGGCTATGTTTTTAGGTGTGGCACCTTGAACTCATTTTTAATGAGATGGGAAAAATCAATCCTAGATGATATCATGTTACATGGAAAATGTGGATTGGTTTTGGTTGGATTTCTTAAAATTTCTCCTCATATGCTTCAATGTTTAATCATCACACCTACACGATGGTGTAGAAGTCTTTGTTATAATTTTCATTAGATTTGACTTGCTTATTATGCCAATGTCTACATGCAAGTGTATGTCATAATTTATAATGCTCACTATTTTGCATGTGGTATAAATTTGACTTCAATTATACACTTTTGATGATAACAAAAGAGGGAGAATATTCGGGAAAGATTTGTGATATTGAGATTTGGGTGCATTAATGCTTGTATGTACATATATGAATATTGGTTTAAGGGGGAGCATTAATGAATAATGAATATGTGCTTAATTAATTGTTGAATACATGTTCAAGGGGGAGCATGAATATTGGGGGAGCATGCTTGTATGTTTGAACATCATTGTAGTATACTTGTATGTTTGAATATGATAGTCATACTTTGTAACGACCCTTATTTTTCAATACATTTAATTACGTATTTAACATATTTTCATTTTTTTAAAAGTATTTTATAGTGGTTGATCAGGAGTTTTATATAAAAATGATGACAAAATTTCTTATAAAAATAATTTGAAGCATCAAACTAGTTATGGTGTATTTCAGTAAGTTCGGATTTCATCAAATACCTCTAAACAATTTTATAATAATGTATTTTTCAATTGTTACTATTTTATCTGAATGAATTAATTTTCTATCCAAACATCATCAAAACTTTTTAAAACCTCTACATTATCATTCTATGATCCTTTAGGGCTCCCTATATTAATTTCGTAATTTTCTGAAGTCAAATCAATAGAGAACCGGCAAACCTGCATCCTAAATGTTTTGGCTCAAAACTCGTAGCTTCGTAGCTCAAACCCTGAAATGGATCTCGTATTCATGATCCTCGTGATGATACAAACCCGTGGCTATGTTTTCGTAATTTTTCGGAATCGTTTAACTTCAGGGGCAAAATCATAATTTCAATAATTACTTTCACTAATTACTGTTTTACGTTACACTAATTACTTTTCTAATTACCCACATCTGTCGGCAACTAACCCTAACATGGCAGCCCATGTGATACACAAACCCCAAAATTCCACATTTAGTCAAAAAGATAGCCTACCCTAATTAATGTTTGACAAGTATTAATTAACACTTTTAATTTTTATAATTATATAATTAACCTATATAAACCCCCCTCTTATATTCTCTCTTCCTCACTCAACCCGAACCCACCCCATATTCTCTCAAACTCTCTCCCTTCGACTCCTCTCTCTCCCTCTCCTTTCTCTTTTGCAAGAGGTTGAACCCATCTCCCCCTCTCACGGCGGAGCCACCGCATGCACCTCGTGACCCCCAAGTCACAGTCACCCTCCACTCAGCCCGCCGTTCGAAACAGAGCTCCCCCTCTCCCGCACTCAATCTCTCACCGAACCCATCCTCTACCCACCGTCGTGACTGCCGCATGCCTCGCCGGAGCTCCTCCTCCATTCGACATCAACCCACGTCGCCACTCCAACGCACGCTCCGCCCCTCCCCCATTCGACACTACCTCCTTGGCCTCCATAGCGAAGCCCCCTCCGCTCCTCTATTTCCCCCGACCACCCACAGCCTTTGTCGGTGCCCCTCAGCTTCTCTGCCACCGCTACACCTCCCTCATCTACTTTGATGCTCGAACAGCACCGCCCACAAAGCCCCTCAACTCTCCACGACCCCCATCGGCGTCCCTACATCACCACTGCCCCACTGCTGCCCCTCCATCCTTCCTCCACATCGCCAGCAAACCGAGCAGACCCGCCCCGAATAGAGCAACAGCCCGCTGCGCTGTCTGCCCCCTCATCACTTCGCCACAGCCACCACCAGCTTCGCCCACCGCCACTACCCTCCCGAGTGTCTTCCCTGAGCATCCACCGCACCGCCCGTCGCTCCGCTCTCTGCTCCGTCACCCTCTCCCATCCTCCACTCTGATGAGGCTCACAAGAGCCCCCAGCTTCGCCGTGGAAGCCCGACAACCCCAGCCGCCGTCCCTGGCGACTGCTCACCGCTGCACCACTCCACCGACCGGCGGCGTCTCTCCCCAATGCCCCGACGACTGTGCTGCTACATGGGAGAAGAGTGGTTAGAGAGAGGGGGAAAGGACGAACGTATAAAATTATACGTATATGTATATTCATAACATACTGCGTATTTATATATATAATATGAGAGATAAATAGATTAAAATTAATAGTAAATAATCTAGTTACCAGAAAAATACTCAGTAAGGCCCAGAAAATCAGAAACGACAAGACGGACTCATTGGCGCTGGTTTCATCGCCAAAGGGCAAGTATATTTTCATCAGCAAATTTTTAAAGTTTAAATCTAATTAGGATGTTTTCATTTAAAAATTAATATCTTAAGAATTTCACGTACACTGACGTACAAGAAAAATATATGTCGTAGTACTAGTTAATACGGTCATTTTGATCACTTGTTGGAAGAATTTCGACATACGGTTTAACCTATAGAAATCTTTGAAAAATATAATGAAAAATCGTTTTCTCATTTTTAATTAGTTTTAATTGATTTTAAGCTTTTAAAAATTATGAAAAATACTTAGGAGCCTTAGAAAAAATATTTTAATTCTATATAAAATTATTTTAATCATTTTTAGCCTATCTAAAAACTATGAGTACGTATTTTGACGAGTTTTAAGCGATAATAAAAATACGAACACGTTAAGAAAATAGACCGAAAATGGTGTAGTCTTTAACTAAAGATTTCTTGTGCTTGCAGGTATTGATTCTCGTGCACCAGCCCCCTGGGAAGATCTAGCTCCAACCTCGTCTTATTACGACGATCTCGATAACCGTAAGTCACGATAAATTCTAGAATTAGAAAATGAGCTAGTGTACTTATACGAACTTAGAACACCACTTATAGCCTCAGAACGGCTATATGACTTGAACCAAACTAGAAACCTAATCTAATAGGAAAGTAATCAACTACAGATTACTTTGCCAACTTTCAACTTTGGTGGTTGTAGCACACAACCATCAACTTGGATAAATTGTGTGTTAAACAACACTACACATGCTCGAAGCATGGAATCGACACCCCGAATGTTGGACTTGTCTTTTATCCTCTAATTCCTTAGCATCCATTGTGCTTTGTCATAGTCGACTTTGAAATGAGTTTCTACTTTCTGGTTTTCAATAAGAAAGTCAACCAGTGGTCTCGGTTTGACTAGCATCATGTGATATACCGTATGGAACATCTTGTGAAACATCTCGTATATCACTTGACACTTCACTGGGGTTTTTGGGGTAACTCATAGTTTGAGAGAGTGTGGGAGTGACTGGAGTTCATCTTCCTGTCCCGCTACCTGTGTTTCGGCATCTCGTCCCGCTGCCTGAGTTTCGGCAAAATACATGTACCGCTGCCTGTGTTCTGGCATTCGTCTGGGTAAGCGCACCCAGGTAAGAGATGAACTCAATGGTCACATATTATACTCTCCGACTTGAGTCACGTAGTTCTAGTGTAGTTACTTTTGCACGGTCACCTTTACTATAGGCATTACAGTGACCTTTACTTTACGCATTGCATGCACTTCTGTACAGTCACCTTTACTTTATGCATTGCATGCACCTTACCTACCACACCTGTGTAGTCACCAGTACTTTACTTGTCGTACTTATAACTACAGCAGTAGCATGCTTCTCTTGCTTAGCGTGCTTTACACTTGCACCACCACAGTACAGTTTGTTCTTTTTTTTCAGTTCTGTTTACCTTTACTACTCAGTTATGTACAGTTGTTGCTCAGTACTTTAATTTTCACTCTGGTTTGCTTGTACGTAGTTTCTTTTTGTCATATTTGTGCACTGCTTCTTTTCTATGTTTAGAATTGTTGTGACTTACCTACGGTTCTATTTTCATGGCACTGCAGATGACGTACATGTTGAGATGTCCCTGAGTAGTCGGGCCAGAGTTCGACTCTGAGACTGCAGCTTTTTATAGTTATTTCCACATCTGTACTTTCTTTCTTTCATGTATCTTTGTTGGATCATTTTGTACAGTATGGATTATAATAAATGGACATTATTTGAGTATTTTTGTACATCTCTGCATCGTGGCTATGTTGATTTCACTGGTGATCTGCAGACCTACAAATAAATCAAAGAAGTAATGGCCCCCTGAAAGCAGGTCGTTCCAAGTTTGGTGGCCCATGCAGGTCCGCGCTAACTACCTCGTGAACAATATAGTATGATCAAGATGTACAGTATAAAATACTCAAATTGACCTCGAGTACATGATGTCTCGAGTGTTCACCTGTATTGGATACAGGTGAAGTGTCCTTATTACCCATCTTCTTTGGCCTCTTTTCTTTATTTGAACACTTAGACTTTTATTCCATCCTCTGAGTGTATTTTTATACACCTTTCCCCCTTCATCTGCTTAGAGTGATCTTTCATAAGTGGATCATTCATTCACATCATCTTCATCGCCCTTCTTTTAGTATGTCGTTGCCTTTCGATCGACCTTCTTATTCTTAGAATATGACGTCTAGTTCGACTGAATTCTAGCTACATCTATTTTAAGGAGGGTAGCGTTCGAATTTTCGATAACCAGACGTTCGAGTTCGACAACGGAAGTGAATCAAAGGACGCTCAGAAGTATTTGAAAATGGTGCTAGAGAATTTGAGACGAGCCAAACCTGACATGCAAGTGTAGGCTGTTATGTCTCATTCATCCTTCTTGAGCTCGTATTTCTCTTCTAACTCCTACTTTCATCTTGAGCCCGATTTCCCGTGGTTTGAATCCTTTTCCCACCTATCATCTCCCCCTCATTATTACCTTTTGTTATCATCCTTTCATCGAGCCCCGGTCCTACCTAACCTAGCCTACCCTACCCTACCCTATCGACTTCTATCGGCGCCCCTTTTAAACCCCTCCTCTCTTCAGCACCAAGCTATGCCGTGGCTTCCCCTACGCCGTATCGACGCCCACTTCCTCACACTACCTCCCTCCCTGTAAGATCAACCCATCTCGCCTCGAGCTCCTCCGGCCTCATCCGAAGCTCATCCACCCCACCTGATCGGCCCCCGGATACACACCTGAAGAACGATTGTAGTTTTACTGCAAGCGCACGATCAAGTGGTGAGCGGGTATCGAACACGAGGAGGTGGTGTTGGTTCCAATCTATCTTAAGTTGGGTCAACTACGAATGCTTTATTGGTGGAGATGGTTATGGTATGTTGTCATGACAATGGTGATGGATGTCGGTGTCGGTGATAAAGATGTTGGGTAAAATATCGATCCAAATTCAATATAATAAAAGTATCTAGGGCTAGGGAATCCCCACTACGGATCATCATGCATTTCTGTGAATTGCGAATCTCAATGTTGCAAGACTTGAATTGAGGTGAACTAGTCGTAACTGAATAGAGAACCAAGCTCACGCTCCCGCGCTATTACCGATCTATAGCAACCTAGGTTAGGGCCCACTCTCGTGCAAACCCTAACCTAAGCCACTAGCATTAGGATCGACATCATCGTTCAATCGCACCTCGAGTCCATTCTCGTGCAAACCCGAGTTACAATCTAGGTTGTGATAGTTCGTATTCGTCCATTCTCTTGCAAACGAATATGGGCATAGATTTATAATAAAAATGCTAGATTTGGTCCAATCTCTTGCAAACCAAGTCTAGTGGATTTCGATTATAAACCTAATTCGAATATCTATGCCTTCCCATCGATCGGAATCCAATCTCTTGCAAACCCCAAATCGATGGAAATTCCTAGCTATCCGTAATAAATCAATCACAACCTAACCCCTTTAGCAATTCCAGCAACATAGAGATTCATTCATCAAAAATCTGAAATTAGATACATAGGGTTCATCCTTTTGCCCTAGAACATCGAATCTACTCAAGCATAGCAATAACGATGAGAAATCGATAAAAACATTGCTTGCATATATAAAGATATCAAATTCAAAGATTCAAATAATAAGAACAAAGATACTTAGGTTTGATGAAGAACTTCAATCCCAATACAAGCTTTTAGATCCAAGAGGGGGCCTAGGGCATGGCCTAACCTCTAAAAAGTCTTTAAGAAAACATAATGGAACTCCCCTCTAATGACGGCTACAAACCTCTTATATAGCCCCCCAAAACCCTACCAAATAACCCTAGAAACTCTCTCAATTTCGTGCCCAAAGTCAGCTCTGGCCGCAACTTAAAATCTGGGCCCGCAGTTACTCGGGCCTAGTGAAAAGCTCACTCGCCCTAGTGAGAATTCCTGCAGAAACTCCAAAAACAGCACTCTGTCAAAAACTGTCAAACTCGGCCGAGTGGAAAGCTCACTTGGCTGAGTGACACTGATATGCGAATTCCAGCACTGCAGCATCAACTTGCAGAAATTCTCCAGATTTCATCCGACTTCCGATTGGTGCGTTCTTGGCAACGTTGGAACCGTCATGAAGTCTAATATCCACAAAAAATATGAGAAAATACTTTGATCACTGGAATGTTAGCATATTTCAAAAGAGTGGGAGGCTGTCTGAAAATCTGGGTGCTCGTGTCATCGGCGTCACTCGACCGAGTGGGATTCTTCACTCGGGCGAGTGGACTTCTCTACTCGGCCGAGTAGGGTCTTCTGATGTTCTTCCAAAATTTCAGAGAGTCTTCTTTGAAGTCCTTCAGAAATTCTGACTCACTCGGGCGAATGGAGTTCTCTACTCGGCCGAGTGGAATTCACCACTCGGCTGAGTGCATTGTAGCACAAGGTCTCTTCTTAACAGTTGTACTCGGTCGAGTGGGATGTGTTACTCGGCCGAGTGGCCTATTTCTGGAGTTAACTCTTCTCCTCATTGCTTCTTCGTCGATTCTATCGATCTCCTTATTCTACCTCTCATCGTCCAGCGTCGCTAGCTCCTCAATAAGGCCATGGACGATGCTTCGGTATGCATGCAAGTACCTTAAGCTCATTTTTGCTCCCGATTGCTCCATATTTACTGAAATCCGACAAAAACAATAAATAGTGAAAAGTAACACAATATCTTCGAATAATCATGAAAAGCGCGATATGGGCGATCAAAATGACGTGCAAACATGCAGAAAAAAGGTGTAAAATATGGAGTGATCACCATCCTACTCCGGTACACCTGCCACGTTGAGCAGTCACAGCCTCCATGGATCGACAAACCACCGATGGCCCTCCGACGATATGCTTTGGGATTTTTGGCCTTGGCGACGACCCTTGTCGCCACCCTTGCTATCGCTATGTGGATGAGATCTTGGGAAGTTACGGTTCTTGGGTTTCTTTTGGGCTCCCTGCCCTGGGTTTCGCCCATGTTGAGATCCTGTTTGGGCTTCTTCTTATGTCTACTTCTTCGGGTTTGCTGAAAAGTGAGTTTTTGGTTGTTTAAATGTTGGGTGATGTTGAGTGTTGCAAATGTCAAGTATTGGTCTACGGAAGGAGTGATGTTGACAATTATTGGCATGATTTTGGCATTGGGTGTTGAATTTGGATATGGGCCTTATGCTTGGCTTTGGATGAGAGCTTGGGTGTTGGCTTGTTGTGGGATATTATGGAGATTGATGGAAGGAATGCTGGCAATGGGAACTGGCTTTGGGTGTTGGCCTTGTACTTACCTTTGGGTGTTGTTTTGGACGTTAGCCTGTGGTTGGGCATTATAGAAATTGATGTCATTGGTGCTTGGATGGTGATGAGTAAAAGCACAAAAGTATATGGATTCGTAGATGCCTCCTTTGTATGCTATGTTATGAATGACATCCTTGGCTAAACCCAGTTAGTCACCATTAGCACGAGTAGACTTTATGATCTACCTTTTGATGTGGTTTATATAGCTTGATACTGACTTATCACTTTAAGTTCCAAGTTCGAATAGATGTTATCATAATAGCTATCATTTTCATGTAACGCCATTTTTATTTTGACTACTTGAAAAGTCAAGATGATTGTACTGGTCTCAGGACTAGTTACGGAAGCTATGGTGATGTCAAATAGTATGTATTCA
The DNA here is from genome assembly GCA_030789695.1 of Scilla litardierei. Classification (NCBI taxonomy): domain Eukaryota; kingdom Viridiplantae; phylum Streptophyta; class Magnoliopsida; order Asparagales; family Asparagaceae; genus Scilla; species Scilla litardierei. The sequence continues at coordinate 216,419,895 of CM061133.1, forward strand.
TACATAACATCTCTTGTTTTCTTCATGCTATGATATCACATTATATTTCATGTTATCTACAACCTGATTTATTAGATCACTATCATTTTATCATTTTATTTGCTTGAGCTTCTTCATAAAATCTATTGTCTAGTTCGAGAAATTCCGAGGACAGAATTATTTTAAGTATAGTAGGATGTAACGACCCGTATTTTTCAATACAGTTAATTACGTATCTAACGTATTTTCATTTTTTAAAGTATTTTATGGTGGTTGATCAGGAGTTTTATATCAAAAATGATTACAAATTTTTTTATAAAAATATTTTGAAGCATCAAACTAGTTATGGTGTATTTCAGTAAGTTTGGATTTCATCAAATACATCTAAACAATTTTATAATAATTCATTTTTCAATTGTTATTGTTTTAGCTGAATGAATTAATTTTCTATACAAATATCATCAAAACATTTTCAACCTTTTACAGTATCATTCTATGATCTTTTAGGGCTTTCCATATAAATTTCGTAATTTTTTGAAGTCGAATCAATGGAGAACCCGCAAACCCGCATCCTAAACGTTTTGGCCCAAAACTCGTACCTTCGTAGCTCAAACCATGAAATGGATCTCGTATTCACGATCCTCGTGACGATACAAATCCGTGGCTATGTTTTCGTAATTTTTTGAAATCGTTTAACTTCAGGGGCAAAATCGTAATTTCACTAATTACTTTCACTAATTACTGTTTTACGTTACCCTAATTACTATTCTAATTACCCACATCTGTCGGCAACTAACCCTAACATGGCAGCCCATGTGATACACAAACCCCAAAATTCCATATTTAGTCAAGAAGATAACCTACCCTAATTAATGTTTGACAAGTATTAATTAACACTTTTAATTTTATAATTATATAATTTACCTATATAAACCCCCCTCTTATACTCTCTCTTCCTCACTCAACCCGAACCCACCCCATCTTCTCTCAAACTCTCTCCCTTCAACTCTCACTCTCTCCCTCTCCCTTCTCTTTTGCAAGAGGTTGAACCCATCTCCCCCTCTCACGACGGAGCCACGGCCCGTACCCCGTGACCCCTAAGCCACCGTTACCCTCCCCTCAGCCCGCGCTCTTCCCTCCATCCGTTCAAAATAGAGCTCCCCCCTCCCGCACTCAATATATCCCTGAACCCATCCTCTGCCCGCCGTCGTGACTGCCACACGCCTCGCCAGAGCTCCTCCTCCGTTCGACATCAACCCACGTTGCCGCTCCAACCCACGCTCCGCCCCTCCCCCATTCGACACCGCCTCCTTGGCCTGCACAGTGAAGCCCCCTCCACTCCTCTATTTACCCCGACCACCCACAGCCTTCGCCGGTGCCCCTCAACTGCTCCGTCGCCGCTACACCTCCCTCCTCTGCTTTGATGCTCGAACAGCACCGCCCACGAAGCCCCTCAACTCTCCACGACCCATACCGACGTCTCTACATCGCCACTGCCCCACCGCTGCCCCTCCATCCTTCCTCCGCATCGCCGGCGAACCCAGCAGACCCGCCACGAACAGAGCAGTAGCCTGCTGCACTGTCTGCCCCCGCACCACTCCGCCACAGCCACCACTAGCTTCACCCGCCGCCACTACCCTCCATGGTGTCTTCCACGAGCACCCACCACACTGCCCACCGCTCCGCTCTCCGCTCTGTCACCCTCTCCCATCCTCCACTCTTACGAGGCTCACAAGAGCCCCTAGCTTCACCGCGGAAGCCCGACAACCCCCGTCGCCGTCCCCGGCGACTGCTCGCCGCTGCACCACCCCACCGACCGACGGCGTCGCTCCCCAACGCCCCGACGACCGTTGCTGCTACATGGGAGAAGAGAGGGTAGAGAGAGGGGGAAGAACGAACGTATAAAATTATACGTTTAGGAATATTTGTAACATACTGCGTATTTATATATATAATATAAGAGATAAATAGATTAAAATTAATAGTAAATAATCTAGTGACCAGAAAAATACCCAGTAAGGCCCAAAAAATCAGAAACAACAAGATGGACTCATTGGCACTGGTTTCATCGCCAAAGGACGAGTATATTTTCCTTAGCAAAATTTTAAAGTTTAAATTTAATTAGGATGTTTTCATTTAAAAATCAATATCTTAAGAATTTCACGTACACTGATGTACAAGAAAAATATATGTCGTAGTACTAGTTAATACGGTCGTTTTGACCCGTTGTTGGAAGAATTCCGACGTACGGTCTACCCTAGAGAATCTTTGAAAAATATAATGCAAAATCATTTTCTCATTTTCAGTTTGTTTTAATTGATTTTAAGCTTTTAAAAATTATGAAAAATACTTACGAGCCTTAGAAAAATATTTTCTTTCTATATAAAATTATTTTACTCATTTCTAGCCTATCTAAAAACTATGAGTACGTATTTTGACGAGTTTTAAGCGATAATAAAAATACGAACACGTTAAGAAAATAGACCGAAAATGGTGTAGTCTTTAACTAATGATTTCTTGTGTTTGCAGGTATCGATTCTCATGCACCAACCCCCTTGGAAGCTCTAGCTCCAACTCGTCTTACTACGACGATCTCGATAACCGTAAGTCACGATAAATTCTAGAATTAGAAAATTAGCTAGTGTACTTGTACAAACTTAGAACACCGCTTATAGCCTCAGAACGGCTATATGACTTGAACCAAACTAGAAACCTAATCAAATAGGAAAGTAATCAACTACAGATTACTTTTCCAACTTCCAACTTTGGTGGTGTAGCATAAAACCATCAACTTGGGTAAATTGTGTGTTAAACTACACTACCACATGCTCGAAGCATGGAATCGACACCCCGAATGTTGGACTTGTCTTTTATCCTCTAATTCCTTAGCATCCATAGTGCTTGGGCACAGTCCGCTTTGAAATGAGTTTCTACTTTCTGTTTTTCAATAAGAAAGTCAACCAGTGGTCTCGGTTTGACTAGCATCATGTGATATACCGTATGGAACATCTTGTGAAACATCCCGTATAGCACTTGACACATTACTGGGGTTTTTGGGGTAACTCATAGTTTGATAGAGTGTGGGAGTGACTGGAGTTCATCTTCCTGTCCCGCTGCATGTGTTTCGGAATCTCGTCCGGCTGCCTGAGTTTCGGCAAAATACATGTACCACTGCATGTGTTCCGGCATTCTCTGGATAAGCACACCCAGGTAAGAGATGAACTCAATGGTCACATATTATACTCTCCGACTTGAGCCATGTAGTTCTAGTGTAGTTACTTTTGCACAGTTACCTTTACTATAGGCATTACAGTGACCTTTACTTTACGCATTGCATGCACTTCTGTACAGTCACCTTTACTTTATGCATTGCCTGCACCTTACCTACCACACATATGCGGTCACCAGTACTTTACTTGGCGTACTTTTAACTACAGCAGTAGCATGCTTCTCTTGCTTAGCCTGCTTTACACTTGCACCACCACAGTATAGTTTGTTCTCTTCTTTCAGTTCTGTTTACCTTTACTACTCAGTTATGTACAGTTGTTGTTCAATACTTTAATTTTCACTCCGGTTTGCTTGTACGTAGTTACTTTTTGTCATACTTGTGCACTCCTTCTTTTCTATGTTTAGAATTGTTGTGACTTACATACGTTTCCATTTTCGTGGCACCGCAGACGACGTACATGTTGAGGTAGATGTCCCTCAGTTGCAGAGCCAGAGTTCGACCCTGAGACTGCAGCTTTTTAGAGTTATTTCCACATCTGTGCTTTCTTTTTTTCATGTATCTTTGTTGTATCATTTTGTACAGTTTGGATTGTAATAAATGGACATTATTTGAGTATTTTTGTACATCACTGCATCGTGGCTATGTTGATTTCACCGGTGATCTGTAGACCTGCAAATAAATCAAATAAGTAATGGCCCCCTGAAAGCGGGTCGTTACATACTTGTTACATATTACATACATCCTCCATCATCACACTTCACACACACACACACACACACATCATGACGATATTATATGAATCGTTATTGCTCAAATCTTATATTGGTTTGTCATCATCAAAAGGGGGAGATTGTTGGATACAACGTGTAGTTGGATACAACGATCGATGACTTCGTGTTTGATGATAACAAACGTGTGTGAACGATTTGATGTGTGTGCTAAGTGTTTTTCAGGAGTGGCACTCAGGCAAATACTCAAAGGGAGACTAAGTCAAAGTGATGGATAATTTGACATTCATTAGCAAAGTGGACTTGGTCAAAGATGGAGATAATGGCTACACATATTGGACTAAGTCAAAAATAGGAAGATAAGGAGGGAATCAATTCAAATCCATGTTTGAATTGATTTAATTTAATTGTATGAATCAAATCCCTCCTACACAAATGAAGACTTGGTCAAAGATAGAGAGATATGAAGAATCTCATGCAAATCAATATAAGAGATTAAATGATATCTTAAATGAGATTCTATTCAAATCCTATAGCCATACAAATTCAAACTCCATATCCTAATATGACTAGAAGAGATTTTCCATGGTGATTCATTCAAATCCTATTCAAGTTAGGATTCTATCCAATCTCCATATTCTATGGGATTCTATTTGATTCTAATCGATCACATTCTTTCCTATATAAACCCATATTCAAAGGAGAGAAAAGAAAGAGGACAACAAAATGGATAATACGGCCAACACAAAGGGGAGAGCAAGGCTGCAAGTTTTCATGTTCAAACCCCCTTTCATGCGCAACATCCCTATATTGCACAACATTGCAAGCTTCTTCTCCTCATTGCCAAAAAGCTTCATCTCCTTCCTCCCACAAAGCCTAAGCTCCATTGCCAAAAGCCCATACATCACAAACTCCATATCCAAAGCAAAGATCTTACAGAGGAGAGGGTCGGCCATCACAAAACCCTAGCCATCTCCTTGGCCGCAAGTTTATAAGGGCAAGAGAGGCTTCATTACGCAAGTCTCCATCAGTATCACACATTGCGCAACATAGCCAAGAGAAGCATCCATCTCCAAGTGCGCAAGATACAAGGCTCCTTCCAATCTTCATTGCTCAAGCTACCACATGGGATCCATCCAAGGCCGCAAGTTTCAAGGAGAGAGACATCCAAGGCCGCAAGTTTCATCCAAGGAGGAACATGACGTTGGGGACTACATCCTGTCAGACTTGATCTGACTTGAGCTGATTGAAGAGACGACTACGGCTACACAAACTGAAATTTTCTAAACTCTTTATTATTATATTTTTGTAGTAGTGTAGCGATCTTTGTAGTGGAAACTTTACCATACTTGTGCTTTTGGGATCTTGTCTAGGTGGGGCTAGACAAGAGGGACTTGACTCGTTAGGGCTAGTCAATAGAAATCTTATACTAGGATTAGTTTTTTTTGTACTGTAGGAGTGCGGTACGGAAAGCCTGGCAAGTGTAGAGGAGGTGCTCTAGCTTTTTATGGTTGTACATGTAACATTATTAATCTAGTATCTACTTTGGGGGCTGGACTAGGTCGTAGGGACAACTGAACCAGGGTAAATCTGTTGTGCACTCTGTGATTGCTTATTATTACTCTGCATCTACTTATAACTGCATGTGATTGCTCGTGTGTGCACGAGAATTTTTTATTTGCCTATTCACCCCTAGGCTTAGATCCAGATCCAACAACATTGTGGCTGAGAAGATAGTTTCTATCAAATATTTATATCTACGCACAAAATGGTTGTTGATCCTCTTACTAAACACAATCCCATATATACATTTTTTTGAAACATGTAAAAGCTCTGGGATTGCGTAGAATTTGAAATCCGGGATTGCGTAGAATTTGAAATCCGGGATTGCGTAGAACTTGAAATATACTTGTGTATGTACTATGTATAAATGTTGATATTGTTCAATAAAGTGTTTATTTCATTCATTTTGTTGGATGATATATGTTTGCTGACTCGTCTCAAAATATGCGAGCGCTACTCCCAAGTTAGGAGATCGAACAAGTAATAATCCGGGTAAGTCCAAGCATCGTATCCACGTGAAAACTGGCCTACAAAACCATGAATTTCGGTTTATAAAGAGTACTAAAACGTTAGGAAACGACCACATTTTGAAGGTAAATTAATGGTGACGATGGTTTTAAATAATAAAAATGATCCTACAATAACTACAGGGAAGTCAATATTAGGGTACCAATGTGGAGAGGATGTGTTGGTCGTGATCTCGTTAGGGGTTTGTAATCTATGGTTATTGATGTCTTGGTTAATCAATTGGTTCATAACGTGTGCGATCAGGATTCATAGATAAGCCTCACAGATCATCACCCTCTCGGGTCCCTCCGGGTATACACATATAGATGTATCCTCACGGTACATCATCCTCTCGGAATCCTCATGGTATGTGTATGAATCAAGATCTAAACCATCAGAAACAATTGCTTAACCAAAATAGCACAAAGTTTTACCCCGTAAGGGTATGAGAAAGTTGGAAAATATTACGATAAATAGCATATAATAACGCCATAAGTATCGAATAGATTATTAGTTTCATGAGGAAGCTAATCTTATGTGCCCGCAAGGGTCACGGTGATGTCTGCTAGGATCACGCCACGAAGAAGTTTGCAAAGATCATATTCGATCCAAGTACACCAACAACGATAATGCTTCAATAATACGGGTAGAAACTAATACGCAATATAACATGCAAAATAGGCGAAACGACATCAATACCATAGATTACATAGCCCTAACTACATCACAACCAACACATATGGAGATTAGTTAAGCTTGGAGAGAAAATATTCAATATTCATTGCAAAATACATCATCAATACTCAAGATACGAGGCAAATGCTCCAAATACAAGAGAAAAGTTAGGGAATTTGTCACAAAATATCTCCAATTGAACCCCAAATCTCCTTCAGAAAATAGCATCTGCCTCTGTCTCTAGGGCCTCCAAAAATTACGCACCAATACGCTTCCTAGAACTCAAAATACCACAGAATACCCCAAACCCTAGCAAAATACACTTATATGTAAGTATTATGGGTTTGGGGGGTCGACAGGTTACGGATCTGCTCAAAATTCATTTAAAACCCGCTTCTCTCTGTCTGATTAAATGATATCCGTCTGATCTGTGTGAGATGGAACCACAAGCTGACACATTGCATAGCGGGTTGCCACGCCCGCTTCCGTTATCTTTGACTCCGACTTGGATTCGTTCTTATACGTTCAATCGATGCAGATAACCATTGCGATGGCGCCACGTGTTCATCAGAGTCCCGCTATGCTCCGCTTCGTCGGGGCTGACGTAGCCCGTTGGATCGTGATCAGATGCTCAGAATTGAGCCACGTCACCCCTTTTCTTCTTCCGTTAGATGCGGACGGGAGTCGCTAGATGGATGCCATGCGTCCCAGCTGATGGCGGTGTCATATTTGCAGCGTATTTGCACCGAATTACGACGTATTTCTGTCTTTTTGAATGGTATTCTGCGTTCAAAAATTCATAGAAATTAACACAGATCTCAAAAAATATGAATAAATTGTCGTTGGAATCATGAGACTGAGATCTACACATAAAAAAATACTAAAAGCCAAAAATACTCAATAGAATTATTTTTTGTGCATAGAATAATATATTCTTCTAATACTCGTGAATAATCTTAATACGCTCATATTAGAAGCCAAATGTGCATCATATATGCACAAATAACACTAAATGGCGGGTTAAATATGCAAAATTTATCCCCAAATCATTTGCCCATTAGTGTTATTTGTTAACACATGCATATGAAAAAGAGTACATAAGAAAAGTATGTCAAATATGCATGGATATTAGCCTTCTCACAGCGGTAATCGTTTCTGACGTTCTAGGTGAACGAGCAGGGATGAGACTTAATCCTCATTAAAAGTCGCATTGAATAAGTTTCAAGATGAGGTCATTTTTCATATGTACAAATAATGACTGAGATGAACTAATTCCCTAAAGTTCATCTAAGCCTCTTTATGAGCTAGCCACGAATTCTTAGAGCAATTGATTGGTGTAGAATTCAATGTTAAATGTATGAGTACATTTAACTGGAGTCTGAACGGTGTTGGATTAAATTACTCCAAAGACATATGATGTGTGCCGTATATGCATATATTTTACACTCTTATCATGTGCATTTCATATCATTTCATCTCCCATTTCATGCTATTTTCTCCGTTTTGTTTCCTCTTTATGCTTTTGGTATTTCTCATGTATTGTAGGAGAAATCGTGGATTTTTGGGCTCAAATGGGAGAAAAAGAGGATGAGATGAAGTGAGAATCCATCGGGCAACAAAACATGGAAAAGACCTCAAAAGTGTCTCACGTGACTGTGTGGATCAGCCCACACGATCGTGTTGCCAGGACACCTAAGCAGCCAAGGGCATGAAGCCACGCGATCGCGTCGTCAAAGCCAAATGACCGTGTTGCCAGGAGATGAGGAAAGATACATCTGAAGCCACACGGTCGATTCATTCATGCCAAATGGCCGTGTTATGATGAGCTGAAGGAAGAGAAGTTTGTACGCACATGGTCGTGTCATTAGAGCCATGCGACCGCATCATCCCAAATGGAGCTAAAGCCAAACGGTCATTCCACTCGGTCGTTTGATCAACTTTTGGAGCTGAAGCCCTGGATCGACGCGGGCGCGTAGCTGAAACGATGCGGTCACTCACCTATAGAAATTGGAGCCTAACTTGTGCAAATTTGGCCACACGACCGCGTAAATCTTTACGCAGTCACTCCTACTAATAGTTCTGAGTCTTTTGTGGGCACCGCCAAGGGCATTTTAGGGTCTTTTTAGGTATTTTGGGTTAGTATAAATACTTTTCATGTAGCTCTGCGACAGAGGGGGCTTTTTGGCAGACATTTTCCCCTTTTTCTGAGAATAATCTCAGGTGTAAACTTCTAATTCTCTGTCACTGTTAATTGTTCCTTTTATTTCTTATGTTTTCTAGTTTTGATAATTGAATAGTGAATCACTCTATTGATTGATTTTGTGATTGTGGATTGGTTTGCTATTGAATCTCTGCCATATCTATTCCAATGAATGCTATTTCAATGATTCCAATTATCTTTAATTGCATGGATTGTGAGTAGTGATTCATCTAAGGCCAATGGGTTGAACCCCATTAGATGTAGTTATGGATTGATGAAATGTTGATTAATTGATGAGTAATTGAGGACAAGGTGTATGTTGGGATGATTATTATCAATGTAGATCGATTTTCCCCTTCGTGTGTAATTAGATTAATCCATGGCGGGAGCCTGGGATAATCAGGGTTTTCGATTACATTGATCAATACTATCGATGCGGCTGACAAGAGTCAAGCATCGATCAGAGACCTCTTAACATAGATCCTAATCCTAATCCACATGAGTGTCATGGAGGAAGATTGGGGATATTTGTCGGACATAATGAACCTAGCGCGTATCAATGCACGATGGGAGTCGGTATCGATACGGGTTAGGTAGTCCTATCATGCGCCATGAGAGTGGGGGATATGGTTAATATAAAGGGATACTTATCATGCGCCACGGGAGTGGGGGGGTAAGAGAATACCCTTAGATTAGACTAAGGGTGGCAAAATGTACCCGACCCGACCCGACCCAAACCCGGCCTCGTGGGTCGGATATGGGTAGGGGCCAATCCAGGTCGGGTAGGATTTGGGTCGACCCGACCTGACCCGGATAAAATTCGGGTCGGGTACGGGTTTGACCCTCAACCCAGATTGACCCGAATTCTACCCGATATGTATATAAAAATATATATAATTTGTATTTAACACTTTCAGCCTCCGACTGTGGGGAGTTGGTTAGCGCGACTTGTGATCCCTTTCAAGGCGGCCCAGGTTTCGAATCCCCCTTCCTACATTGTCTTTTATATTTTTTGGTATCTATTTGTAATTTAGATAAATAAAAACAATGCCACAAGCCCCACACGTAGATTGGTAGCTCAGTTGGTTGTTGTAAACTTGCTTCCTGGAGACGCAGCTTCGAATCCCTCCTTCATCGATTTAATTCAACACAATTTTTCTTTAAAAGAGAATGCGGATCGGGTTCGGGTGACCCGCCAACCTGTCCGGTTGGGTTCGGGTCTTGTGTTCCCGACCCGGATTAAATTCGGGTCGGGTTCGGGTCCACCCCTAAACGGGTCGGGTCAGACTTGACCCGACCCGAACCCGACCCGAACCGACCCGTTTGCCACCCCTAGATTAGATGCCCTCTCCTGAACCTCATGAACTCAACAATAGGTTAATCCTAATAAATCCTAGCTTAGTCCAATGGTGGGGATGTCCAGGCCCTAGCACTTTTTATTATGGATATTTCTTATTAGTTTTTATAATCCTCGACATCATACTCGATCACGTAGCTATTAACTTAGTAAGAAACTAGTATCAACAGATGTCTCCCTGAGGATGACTCGTATAACGCTACAACAACACCGTGCGCTTGCGGCGTATAAATATTGGCGCTCATGAAACATTGAACAAGCTTTTGGTGTTGTTGCAGTGGATGCACGGATGGTTATTAGTTTCGAACTTTGTTGATAGTTTGTGTATTTTTTTCTTTTTCTTTTTATCTTTTTCCTATATTGATTTTGGTGCTATTGACGTTTCCCTTTGGTGTAGCTATTTTGTGTATGCATAGGAGATTGCAGGGTGTTGCAAATTTGCATCCACTAGATCCTGAAATCGAAGCCACTACACGAAGTCGCAACGCCGAAAGGAAGAAGAAGCTGGTGTTAGAATCAATGGAAAGAATTGGCGATCCACTGCCTAATAAATCCCTCATGGACATTTCTATGCCCTTCAACTGGTAGACATCGAGCATCAGTGGCCACCGGTGGAGGCCACTAATTTCGAACTTAAGCCCTCGTTGATAAATTTCATACAGCAGAATCAATTCGGAGGAACGCCCATGGAAAATCCCAATGATCACTTGAATACCTTCCTTGAGAAGATGGATACACTCAAAATGAGTGGCGTCATTAGTGACGCCATCAGGGTAAGACTCTTTCCCTTCTCACTTATAGATAAAGCTAAGGACTGGCTTAGAAGCCATGATCCTGATACTTTTGTTTCATGGGATGATCTTTTACGTGCATTTCTAACCAAATTCTTTCCTCCAGGGAAAACCGTTAAAATGCGAAATGAGATCACATCATTCACCCAGCTTGACCAAGAGTAATTGTATGAAGCTTGGGAAAGGTTCAAGGACATGCAGTGAAAACTGCCCATATCACTGTGTGCCAGATTGGCTCTTGATCTAATCCTTCTGTAATGGACTATCTCATGAAGTGAAGATGTCGATCGATGCTACCACCAACGGGGCAATTTATGAGCAAGACTCCCAAAGAAGACAAAAAGATGTTGGAGAACATGGCCGCCAACAATTACTTATGGAGCAATGAGAGAGCTACCTCCATGAAAGGAGGTAAGTATGAGCTAGATGACATTTCCATGCTAGCTGCTAAATTTGATGTATTGATGAAGCATTTGTCTAGGCTAGGGCTTGGTGCTGCTAATCTGCCTACTGCGGCATTTTGTGAAGTATGTGGTGTGCAGGGACACCTAGGAGAAGAATGCACATCTACCCTTGCCACCCCACCAGGAATTACTATATAGCAAGCTAATGCTCTTTACGGGAATAATCCGAGACAGTCCAACAATCGCTACTCAAATACCTTCAACCAGGGGTGGAAGAACCACCCAAACTTTTCATATCAGAGTGGAGGATTGCAACCACAAGTACAGTTCCCGCAGCAGCAGCAACCTTATGGACCTCCTCCACAAAATTTCCAAGTTCCTAACCAACAACCACCCATCCCCCTATTAAATCAAATCTTGAGAAGCTGATGGAAAGTTTTAGTGTGATGCAGGGGCAAAAGAATGACTATTCTCAGACATCCATCAAACAGCTCATCAGGGGCCAAAAGTCCGTGGAAACTCAAGTTACGCAGTTGGCAGGGCAGGTAACACATCTAAATATGCAACATGGGCAAATTCTGGGGCAAACTGAGCCCAATCCAGGAGGGCACGTTAACGCCATCACCACGAGGAGTGGAAAACAAACAGAAGACCCCGTGATGCCAACAACTGAGGAGAGGGAGCCTATAGTTAAAATGGATTCCCGCATTGAAATTGAGCTTGATGAGAATGACGGAGTAGCACCACCAATTGTTGAGCCACCCAGGGAAACGGTATCTAAAAAAGTTGATGGAGAAACCTCAATGGAACCCCCAAGAGTCTACGTTCTGAAGGTTCCATTCCCTTAGAGATTGGCAAAAGCGAAGCTAGAGGAAAAATACGGGAAGTTCTTTGATTTGCTGAAGCAACTACACATCACAATCCTGTTTCTAGATGCCATCTTAGAAATACTGTCATACGCTAAGTTTCTAAATGAGCTGATAATTGCCAGTGGAGAAGAGAAAAGGTTGTGCTATCTATGGAGTGCAGCGCCATCCTCCAAAGAAAAACCATATAGAAGCTTGAAGATCCAGGAAGCTTTGCCAGCCCTTGTGCCGTGGGAAAAGTTTCAATTGAGATAGCACTATGTGACCTAGGGGAAAATGTGAGCTTGATGCCATTGGGCATAAGCGAAAGGCTCGGGATGGGAGCACTGAAGCCCATTAGAATGACACTGTAACTTGCTGACAGATCAATAAAGTGCACCGTATGTATTCTAGAGGACGTGCTGGTAAAGGTTGGGGATATGATAATCCCATGTGATTTTATGATCATGGACATGTCGGAAGACGCCCGTATACCCATAATCTTAGGGTGTCCGTTCTTAGCCACCGCAGGAGTGCTGATTGACGTAAAGGGAGGGAAGTTGTCCCTCAATGTTGGATTGGAGAAGCTTGAGTTCGAGCTTCAGAGGAGCATGAGAGAATTCATAGAGGACGATCACTGCGATCACATTGACCTATTGGAGGAAGTAATCGAAGAAATGGATTTAAAGGACGTGCTCCTAAGCCCCCACAGAAAATATTTTGTTTGCAAGATCTAATCATGAAGGGGATTGGGAGACAGTTGCACTATCAAGGAAGTTGGATGAAGCGTCAAGGAACGGGGCAATGAAGACGACTCAAAATAACTCCCAGTTGATCCCAAGGAGCTGAAGATAAAAGAGCTATGCAAGGCGACGTCAAGTGCTACCAAGGAGAAGCATGGAGCGTGAGTGGATCTCATGCCCTCTACCACGGAGCCGCCATGAAAAATCTAAGGGGAGTTGAGCTAAAGACTTAAAACAAGTTCTTCTTGGGAGGCCACCCAAGTTCTTAACTTTTCCTAGTTTCCATTTTATTTTTGTTTTAGTTAGAATAGTTTGATTTTGAGTGAATAAAACACCCCTAAAACCGAAAAATTAACTCAAGTGTTTTCAGTGCAGGGAACAAGAATGCGACCGCGTGGGATACCCCACGACCGCGTGGGATACCCCACACAGTCGCATGTATGAGAGCAACTCACAGCAAAATTGAAGCAGCAGATCTTGGTTGACGCGGTTGCGTGATGTGTCACGAACGACCGCGTCAATTGAAGCCAAAAGAGAGGAAATTGAAGCTGGAAATTCAAGATATATGCGGCCATGTCAACTTGACCATGTGGCCGCGCAATGAACCAATATCTCTGGAATTTTTAGCCAAATTTTCCCGCTGACACAGTCGCGTCATTCAAGCGACTCGACCGCATCAACCCATCTCCAAACCCACTTCAAATTTCCCTCAACATGGTCTTTTTTGCCGAAATGAAACTACCGTTTCGTCAAAACAAGCCTAAAGCCAAAATCTCACCCCCAAACGACGTGGGCATTTTGTCCAAGCGATGCGGCCGTGTAAACAGCCCATTTCTCTGGCTTATTTGGCCCCATATTACCTTCTGACGAAACGGTCGTGTCAGTTCTTTTATGCAACCACGTGGACCCAATTTTTGGCCACTCAAATCCATTAACGACTCGGTCGATATGCCATCGATGCGACCGCATCGTACCGCCCGCATCACATGTTAAGCCCTATGGTCCAAGTCATCTGAAGCGACTCGGCTTAGCTCCAAGCGACGCAACCATTTGGTTGACCGTGGCATCCACCTTTATAAGACCCAAACCCCCAAAACAGCCGAGTCCTCTTTGAAATCTTCGAACGTTTTGACTTCCTCTCCAACCTCATCTCCTTCTTCGATCACTTAACCCACTTAAAATCATCACCATCTTCCAAAATCGACTCTCTATACCTCTCATATCTCTCAAACTCTCCATCCCCACCCACATCTTCATCGAAACAGGCAACAAAGAAACCCTAAAACGACCGATTGGGGGATTTTTCTTCAACATGACGCAGGACAACTGCAAGGTTGGGGGATTCGACTAAGTCTTGGGAGCATGTCTATCGCATCGAGGAGCTTTGATTGCTTGGGGGTACACTCGCGCCTCATTCTCGCTTTTAATTTTTGCCCAAGTTATTCTTAAATTGCTCGCTAAAACTTGCAAATTGCGTAGAGTCTTTGTGTTGCACTCATCCACATACACACACTACATTGCATACACAATTCTGCATTCATGATGCCCCCACGCAAGGGTACGCGCACTATTGCTGGGCCCGCACAAGGGAGAAGGACATGAGCACGCACGACCACGACTGTTGCATCCACATCCATTACCACCACCTTCTGACGCACACCCTCCACCTCATCATGCTCCTATTTAGATCCCAGTCATTCATGATCCTTCTACTGCTACACATTCAGGCCCCATCAGGCCTCTACCACATACACCCCACACATCCATTCATCAATTTTTGCGGAGATCTCGCCAACCTGGCGAGGGTATTAGCCACATCCCTCCTCCACCCTTATCCACTCACGAGAGACTCACACGAGTGGAGGAGGCCCTTCAGGATTTCAAGACCACCACGATTAAATCCTGAACGAACTTCGGTCCTCGGTAAACAGCATCACATCCATCGTTACGACTTTACAGTCGCAGTTCAATGCCATCTACCATTGGCACTATACTCAAGGACATTACCTTGCTGCTATTCCCACTCTCCTATTGATGCCATCCCATCTCAGCCATCATCGTCTGCACAGCCATCCACATCCACACCTCATATTCCCACACAACCACTATCACCACCACCCACATTTGGAGTACCATCATCCCCTCCTCCATCCACTTGTATACCTTCACCCACACCATCTACTAGTGCTCCACCCACTTCACCACACCAAGGATGTTGCAAACCCACCACCTTTTGATGCACACCCTCCACCCACTTAACCCACATTACCACCACCTAACGATGTCACCACATGATGAGATTACCAATTCCCCCCTTCACACTTTCCTTCCTCACACACTCGCGAGTTTATCGCATTGAGGACAATGCTTAATTCAACTTGAGGGAGGAGCATTTCCATGCTCATTTTTTTATTTTTCTTTCTTTATCATCCAACTATCCATACTTTTCTTATATATATATCTCTTTGTTTTTTTTCTTTTCTTTTTCTTTTTCCTCTTTTTCTTTTTACCATGCATCAGCTCATTTTATTTACCGTCTGCATTCAAAAACCCATAAAAATTTGAAAAAAAATCAAAAACAACAAAAATATTTGCATTCACATCATATTTCTTGCATCATCTTACATCCATTTGTATATAATTGCATTCACCTTGAGAATTTTCCGAATTAGATACTTTATACGCATGATATATCGAGTTGAATTTCATTTTGGACTTTTACGCTCGATTTCTCGATGTTGCTTAAGATATTTGATTAGGATAAGCTTTTAGCTTCAAATCCCACTTAATATGCATGTCATGACTACTCTCATAGCCTCTAGGGTAAAAGTACTCGAAACCGATGCTAAGTTGAATTTCCCTTAGGAATCCACTTTATACATGGAGTGATGGATTAATAGTCGAGTATAATATTTTATTACCCTTTGGGACATGGATAGAGATGTATCACTTAGTACAAAGGATTATTGTCACGGTCTGTTTTTGATCGTACGCTTTTCGTGCACGTACTCTTGTTCGTACACGTATTTATTTTGGACCTTTCTTGTATCTGAACCCTATGATGTGATATGCCAGTGTGATCCTCTGGAAGAGTATTAATTTGTGGAAATATTTTGAAACTTCATTTCACGGGCCGTTCTCCCACGAAATGATTTTGTTTGAAGAGGCGTCGTGATTTTCACTTTCGACGTGAGACATTTTTAACTTTAGTCTCGTTTCTCGTCGCCCTAGACGTGATCAATCTTCTTAGTTTCATTTCTCTCATCGACACGGACGCCCCGGTATTTTTCTCGTAATTATCGGGTTCCGTTTGACCCGCTTGTGCACTATTTTCCCCATTAAACAAAATTTAATCCTAAGTTTTAACCTGATATATTTCCCTAAGCTAGGCTCACCCTCCTTTCCCCTTAACTGAACCCTACTCTCTCCCCCCCCCATTTACCCACAACTACCCCAAAATCCCAAGGTGTATAGCAAATGAGGAATCTCACCATACGTATCAAATCAAAACCAAATTGGTTATTCTCACCTCCTTTTCAACCTTCCCTTATTTCCACTCTTCTCTATATCCCTTAGTTATACCCCAAAACTAGCCCCGAATAGAAAAACCCAAGTTATATCAAACCGCAAGCCCTAGGGCTATTTCTTTCATTGCGTTTCATCAACAGCAGTGCCACCATCTTCATCTTCAGCCCGACCACCCAGACTTCCCCTCGCCCTCTCTCCTTCTCCACCCTCCCTCTGACTAGACCACGGCTCCCCGCCGTTAATCGCCTGTTCCTCCGCTACCTAGCCCCGCCAGAGATCCGATCGGTGCTTCACCAGTGCAGCCGCAGCACAGCAGTGCCCAAGCGAAGCAGCAGGCTGCTGCTCTTCACGGCGGTGCCGCCGTATGACGGACCCTCGCCCGGTGCTGTCCTCAGGCCGCAGTGATCCCATAGCCGATGTCTCCCGCTGTGCTACGAGCAACGCGCACAGCAGCGCCCCAACGTGCGACAGCGGCACCCCGATGGACAGCAGCGTCCTCAGGCGCCGTCGTGATGCGGACAGCGGTCCCCCACGCGCTATTACAGCCCTGCCAATCACTATCCACGACAGCAAGTTCCCCTCCATGCGCCGCGACTTCTCTTGGCTGTAGCGACGTGCAACGACGTTCCCTAGCCGCTGTCCACGCGCTCGACCATCCCTCTAGCCGTAGGCGACTCACGACGACCCTCGGTAGCAACGTAGAGGATCTCTCTTCCAACGGTTAGTAATCGTTCTTTAGAACACTTTATTATCCATTTGATAGGTTATATGAATCAGTAAGTTAACCTAGTTAACAAGTTAGTAACTTAATAAAATGGTGTTTGCATGCTAGTAACTTTAATAATCAATGTTTAGCTAGCAAACTTAATGCATTGATGATAACATGATTAACCGTAGGGTAGACGTCATGTGTGCACAACTTCTCGTTAACGTGTTAGCCTAGGTTGCTGGATATAATCGTTGTATATTGTTCATACTAGCAACTTGATGTAGTTAACGTGTTAATAATTTAATGTTCATTAATATTGTTATGAAACCCATCTTATGATAGAGAACTTACAAAAAAAATCGGATCATTAGACGTTTTAGGGTTGTCTAATAATTCTAGTCCATCGTTATGAACTCAATTGTGCACGTGTTTTATCACAGAGTATCCATCGTTCCGTACCGTGCACGCTATCGGAATCCAACCCCTGATGTCAATACCTGACGTCAGAGTAGATCTCGCGTCGTGTTGAGGTAAGCCTCTCTCCGTAGGAACCCCCACCTTGCCTGTTAATCAACCTAAAAACCGTTGCTTCTGATTATTTTTGTAACTCACTAATCAAGATAAATAATTGGGACTGTAGGCTGGACTACGTTCTGAACACATAGGTAGACTCGAACTTGATTGAACAGATCGCGACTTGGTTGTTTTTCAGGAAAGTGATACTTGCCAGTTTCCTGTTTAGGCCACGTCTTAGGCCATTTTGTACAGTAGCGTAAAAGAGACTAGGCAATGAAATGATAGTCGCTTAGACGCCTCTTTTAGATCTAGCTTGACAACGAAGCTAGATCCGACACTTTTACATGCTTTCATTCATGCTGCCATGTCATGTTTAATTTCAATTAACGGTACGCACTTTAACTACTCATCGCCATGTCATGTCATGCATTGAAATGTTTCATCGTGATTGCGTAGCACACGCTATACTTATTGTAACTATTGAGTCTAGGCACCTGCTTTGTGGGCACAACCATATGCCAAACCCAAAAACACTTCCTGGATCATGATCCAGACGCGAGCTCATGTACTTGGGAAACCCTGGCTCGATACAGTGGAGGGGTAGGGTTAAGCTGTCACGCAGCGTAGAAGGATGCCTGATCCGTTCCTTCAGTTGTAAGGAGTAAACCATGTGCACAATGTGAAATGATAATGTTCGTGACTCTTGAAACAGTGTTTTTCGTAGTTTCTGCTACGACGTGCATGCATGTCATCATGTCATCTTAAATTGTTGCATTCTTTAAATGTCATGTCATTTCATTAAATTTAGAACTGCTAGTCGCTTTACCTTATTTGTATCCTTGCACAAAAGTCCTCCGTTTTCTTTTGGGAGACTTTTGCTGACATGTGCCCTTTTCTCTTTGGGTGTAACATGTCAGGTTTTTGAGCCTAATTTAACTGCAGAGGATGACAGGTTGCTGACGTTCAGTTCGAGGATTACGGTCCTACCTTTAGTCTCAGTCGGTGACTCTCTTTACTTTTGTTTCGGCCATGTTTTATGCCTATTGTTCAGACTTGTACTTTTGTGATTGCTCTGTGATGTTAGAATAATTTCTGGATGTTTGTTGGTGGATGTTCTTTTGTCTGCTTTATTATCATTATTGTTGTTTTGTCGCAATGCAAAGGACCTGATACTATTTGAAATTTTTACAGACGCTTATCAGACCGCAGCTTCACAGCTCCACGTCTGAGCGGACCTCCTCACGTCTCGCCTTCCTTACTTGGGAAGCGGGGCGTGACAAATTTTAGTGGTGGCCCATGCAGGTCCTTTATGCATCCGCGAAATATCGGAACAATAATAATGATAAACAACATCCAATTAAATATTCGGAACATCCAAGTCATGATTAAGTCTAATCTGAACGTTTACATGTCTTAGATGGTAGGAAGACTTAGGTAGATTTCCAGGTTTAATAGTCAGGGCCTTCGTCAAGATTAAGCTATACTCGTCTTAGGTTGCCTTAGCAGTCTCTCACCCAGCCCTGACTATATTAGACTTCTAGGGCTTTTCTTTTAGTCGTTTGATTGAGTCCAACAATTTCAGGCTCAGCAGAACGCGATCTTGTTACTCTTAGGACCCCACCCTGAGGTCTCTATTACAGTCTAGTCTATTAGAGAGTCTTAGCCCGGTGAATAGAACCACTGATATTTATCTTTTCCTAATCATTACACTTCTGTGTTATCGACCGTAGAATTCCATCGTATCTCTTCTTGAATCATATCTTAGGTGTATTTTGTATAGACCACGCGATCTTATTCTTTGCCCTCGTTTCACGTGATCGCTTCATGACGATAATCGTTAATCTTTCGAATCTTCTCCGTTGCAAATCTTGATTCTTTCAAAGTTATTTTCAATTTTCCTTATTAAAAGTTTTCGCTCAGTTTAAATTTTGTTTTTAAACCCCCTTCTTATATATTTAAATTCCTTACTTTTCGATTGAGTTAAAAATTCTTTCGTAGGTTTTGAAGTCTATTGGTAGTAATTTTAATTACTATCTCATAATCATTTCCTGACCTAGATCTTTCGTATTTCGGTTTTAAAACTTTATTACCATTTTGAAAATTCAAAATAACATTCCTTCCATATCTACACTATTCAGATTATTATTATTATTATTTTTCACTTACCGTACATACTTTTAGAGTATTTTCCTAAGCTAAATAGAACTTCATATATATATATATATATATATATATATATATATATATATATATATATATATATATATATATATAGCTGCACAGACCAACACAAGTGTCTTGCATCCGGCCTTGCATCCCTCTTCTAGCTGCATTTCCTCTACAGGCAACGCAGATGCATTCAAGTTTAAAGAAGCCTGGGCTGGGGTTCGTTTGCGGGGTGAGCCGTTTCGTTTTCACAAGTTGGTATGGTTTCCGGGTCATATTCCGAAGTGGGCCCTCACACTTCTTTGAGCTTTCACGGGTAAGCTCCTTACAAGAGATATTATAAGTAGATGGGGATTAAACACTCCTGTCAACTGTGTTCTTTGTGGGGAAGATATCATGGAGGATATAAACCACTTATTCTTCAATTGTTCCTACACTAGTTACCTCCTTAAAAGATCTTTGCTAAAGTTAAATGTCAAAGGCCAGATTGGATCCTCCCTAGCTGATATTGGTGATCTTTTCTTGTTGAAATTCCGGGGGAAAGGACCTCTGAGTAGGTTAGCCAATTCTGCTCTCTTCGATGGTTTGGCACATCTGGCATGAGCAGAACTGTAGGATTTCGAAGGGAAAAGTAGAGGAAAAACAGAGATTTTTGAGGTGATTGCTGCGGATACCAGAATTGCTATGCTAGGCCAAGATCCCTCTTCCTTTGCTGAGGAATCTGTATTTGCAAATTGGGAGTTTCGAGATTTGGGCTAGGCTTTGATTTATTATTATTTAAGATTTGTATAGTTTGCCTAGGATGGAAAGTCTCTAATTAAGAGTGACGGCGCTTGTGCCCTCTCCTCTTTTTATTGATTCTTCATGCCTACTTACTATAGTGTTGTAAATTTTCAGTCCATCAATAAAGATTTACTAACTTTTCATATATATATATATATATATATATATATATATATATATATATATATATATATATATATATATATATATATATATATATATATATATATATATATATATATATATATATATATATATATATATATGGAAAAGGGGGATCTAACGTGCCTCCTTAGATGAAAATCTAAGGAGGCGCCCCCACTTCCCCCCGTCTCCTACAATTTTTTTGGAAAAATTATTTCATGGGTTTGTTGTTCACATCATGGATGATCAACATACCAAATTTCAAGGGATTCCAATACTTTTTGAGCCACCATCTACCCCTTACAACTTCAACGGTCTAAAAACGTGCTTAAAACCCCACGAAGTTGCAAGGGGTAGATGAGGGCTCAAAAAGTATTGGAATCCCTTGAAATTTCGTATGTTGATCATCCATAAGGTGAACAATAAACCCATGAAAAAAAATTCAAAAAAAATGTGTGAGATGGGGGAAAATGGGGGCGCCTCCTTAGATTGAATCTAAGGAGGCACCTTAGGATCCCTTTACCATATATATATATATATATATATATATATATATATATATATATATATATATATATATATATAACCCAGAAAAATCCCCAACCCCCTCCCCCTGCCTTCGGCTTTTTCTAGGAGGGTAAGGCGAGAGCCCGGTCGAGACTATGCAAACTGGGGGGTGACCGCCGTGCCCCCAACGGCCCCCGGGTTAGTCCGAGAGGGGAGATGTAGCCCCAGGGTAAATAATTCCATAACAAATTCCACAATAATTACCAAGTCACGGCGGCCATAGGCCTCGAACCCCGCACCCCTTGGCTTTGGAGCGGAATGACTTACCACTAGGACACCCTATATATATATATACATATATATATATATATATATATATATATATATATCAGTTAAATTTCTCCCCAGTTTAAAGACTTTGAAAACATTTAGCATGAGCTTAAATTTTCTACACTTTAGTTGATCTAAATTCATTCTTTGAATTTCGAAACTTTTGCCGAAATTATTAAATTACTGCCGTATAATATTTTCTAACCTATATCTTTAATGTTCGTGTGAATGTTTTACTTCTTTCTTATAATGATTTCTCAATAAGCCGGTAAACCATTTTTCTCTTATTATGTATATACGACTCAAACATGTTTCGAACAACTCATTTTTATCGACCTCCAAATATTTTTTCTATGCCAAAGAGCGCTCAAACTTTTGAAGTACGACAGTTTTATACTTTTCGTATTTTAACTTATGTCATTTACACTATTTTTCTGTATCCTATAAGGGTATTATTACATCTTCCTTTCCTCTATCTAAACATTCACAATTATATCCCCGATTCACCTAACCAAGCTGTCTCGTTATCCTCGCCCTATCTAAACTCGTACTTTCTGATCTTTATTTGTTACGTTTTTGGTTCCGGTTTCCTTCTATTTTTTAGACATTAGTGCTTGTCGTTGTCTGTGTCGACTCTAATTTAGTAGTAGGCACATTGGTTTTTGGGATGTCGTCGTAGTGCACGTATATAGGTAGAGTATGTGGACCTGTATGAGTGTGCTACCCTTAGGATATTAATGATTGACTCTTGTGTTATGTATGTATAGTCAGTGTTATTCGTGATATATGTGTGAAGTTGTATGAATGGTGGTGTTATTATATATGTGTGGATAGCTATATCACTTAGGGATTTGTGTTGGAATATCTGCTAGTTGAGTATGTGGTTTGAAGATACTTGTAAAAGCTTGAAATAATATACTAGTAAGTCTTGTGCATGTTAAGTGTAATGATAATAGAGTATTTATAGTTAAAGGTATGTGCCTAATATTTGATCTATATGTTAGTACGTATGAGCGCGTGTTCATACGTAGATATGAATTTGCTGCATGAATATGGGTGATATACGTATGGTAATAGGATTATAATTTTGTTTGGTATTGCTTGTCTTTATGGGCTGTCGTGGGTGTACGTGTATACCGTGAGGTATACACGATTATTGTATGTCGTGGTGATGCATGGATATGTATATGTAGGAGTGCATTGATTATATTTAGTATTGCTATGGCATGAATATATATTACATGTTTGTGATTATACGATGAATGCATGTATTGGAGAGTGTATTATAATTACACGTGTGCTGATATTGGTAATATTATTATAAGGTGTAAAGTGATTGCATTATGTGGGCTTTACTTGACTAAATATAGTGATTGATATTATGGTATGTATGTGGTTATGTTGGTATATGTATATATTGGAGTGGTATTGGTATAGGTATAGATATCATGTTATGTATATAGAGTATTCTGATATGGGTTTTGAGCCTCACTCATGCTTGAGTGAGTATACTCTAAGTGTATTGTTACATATGTGTGTGGTTTGCATGTAGAACTATGAATATAGTAATGGATGATGTATGTATAGTGATAAGTTTGGTTGTGACTGGTTATGTTACGCACATGATTGGGGATGGCTATACCATTATATAGTTATAGGTGTTGGTCTTGTTGTATAGTTATTTACTAAGGTGTTACAGGTTGAATGTATATCTGTTAGCTAAACTTGGTGTGTAGAATGTGCTAAGTATATAGTGGTATGGAGGAATGTTATATTAGCATGTGTGGGTGTGCACCATGCACGGTAAGTATGTGCTTAGTTATAGATACTGGTAATTATGGCATGTATGGTGTGCCTTGATAATAGTTATAGGACTGTATGTGAGGTGAAAATATGGTGAAGTATCTGCGTGCATTTGAATAACGATATATCTGTGAATTTAAGGTAGTGGTGAATGTATATTAGATATTGCAAACATGAGTTAATGTGGTATGGTGTGATTACATGTGTTGTTAAGATTGAATGTACACTAGGAGATATAGGGAGTAGTGTATCCTTGTTGTTTTGTTCATAGGTAGTTATCTAAACGTAAAGTACTACAATTGTATTTGCTGGTGTGAGCTATTTAATTGTATGAAAGTATGTGTGACTTGGTTAAGAGATAAGTGAGTAATAGCTATATAAGGATGTACGTGATTATATGAATGATTGAAGTACGTGTATGAATTTGTCTATCTAAGATAAGTATAAGTATAGAATGTGCGTAAATATATATATGTGTATAGTATTAATGTTTGACTAACTAGTGCATAGATAAGAACTTGTAGTGATTATACCTGATTGAATTAATATGGAATATGATTGGGGTAGCTACTAGAGTGACTAGATATATTTATAGTTAAAAAGTCCGAGGACGGACTTTATTCTAAGGTGGGTATGATGTCACGGTCTGTTTTCGATCGTACGCTTTTCGTGCACGTACTCTTGTTTGTACACGTATTTATTTTGGACCTTTCTTGTATCCGAACCCTATGATGTGATATGCCGTTGTGATTCTCTGGAAGAGTATTAACTTGTGGAAATATTTTGGAACGTCATTTTACGGGCCGTTCTCCCACGAAATGATTTTGTTTGAAGAGGCGTTGTGATTTTCACTTTCGACGTGAGACCTTTTTATTTTTAGTTTCGTTTCTCGTCGCCCTAGCCATGATCAATCTTCTTAGTTTCGTTTCTCTCGTCGACACGGACGGCCCTGTATTTTTCTCGTAATTATCGGGTTCCGTTTGACCCGCTTGTGCACTATTTTCCCCATTAAACAACGTTTAATCCTAAGTTTTAACATGATATATTTCCCTAAACTAGGCTCAACCTCCTTTCCCCTTAACTAAACCCTTCTCTCTCTCTCTCTCTCTCTCTCTCTCTCTCTCTCTCTCTCTCTCTCTCTCTCTCTCTCCCCCCCCCCCTCTTCCATTTACCCACAACTACCCCAAAATCCCAAGGTGTATAGCAAATGAGGAATCTCACCATACGTATCAAATCAAAACCAAATTGGCTATTCTCACCTCTTTTTCAACCTTCCCTTATTTCCACTCTCCTCTATATCCCTTACTTGTACCCCAAAACTAGCCCCGAATAGGAAAACCCAAGTTATATCAAACTGCAAGCCCTAGGGCTATTTCTTTCATTGTGTTTCATCATTAGCAGCACCGCCATCTTCATCTTCAACCCGACCACCCCGACTTCCCCTCGCCCTCTCTCCTTCTCCACCCTCCCTCCGACCAGACAGCGGCTCCCCGCCGTTAACCGCCTGTTCCTCCGCCACCTAGCCCCGTCGGAGATCCGATCGGTGCTTCGCCAGCACAGCCGTAGCACAGCAGCGCCCAAGCGAAGCAGCAGGCTACTTCTCTTCACGGCGGCGTCGCCGTACGATGGACCCTCGCCCGGCGCTGTTCTCAAGCCGCCGTGATCCCATAGCTGCCGTCTCCCATTGTGCTACGAGCAACGCACACAACAGCACCCCAACAAGCGACAGTGGCACCCCGACGGACAACAGCATCCTCAGGCACCGTCGCGAAGCGGACATCGATCCCACACGCGCTGTTACAGCGCTGCCAATCACTGTCTGCGACAGCAAGTTCCCCTCCGCGTGCCGCGACTTCTCTTGGCCGTAGCGACGTGCAACGACGTTCCCTAGCCGCTCTCTACGCGCTCGACCATCCCTCTAGCCGTAGGCGACTCACGACGACCCCCGGTAGCAACGTAGAGGATCTCTCTTCCAACGGTTAGTAACTGTTCTTTAGAACACTTTATTATCAGTTTGATAAGTTATATGAATCAGTAAGTTAACCTAGTTAACAAGTTAGTAACTTAATAAAATGGTGTTTGCATGCTAGTAACTTTAATAATCGATGTTTAGCTAGCAGACTTAATGTATTGATGATAACATGATTAACCGTAGGGTAGACGTCATGTGTGCACAACTTCTGGTTAACGTGTTAGCCTAGGTTGCTGGATATAATTGTTGTATATTGTTCGTACTAGCAACTTGATGTAGTTAACGTGTTAATAATTTAACATTCATTAATATTGTTATGAAACCCATTTTAGGATAGAGAACTTATAAAAAAATCGGATCATTAGACGTTTTAGGGTTGTCTAATAATTCTAGTCCATCGTTACAAACTCAATTGTGCACGTGTTTTATCACAGAGTATCTGTCGTTTCGTAACATGCACACTACCGGAATCCAACCCCTGACGTCGCTACCCGACGTCAGAGTAGCTCTCGCGTCGTGTTGAGGTAAGCCTCTCTCCGTAGGAACCCCTACCTTGCCTTTTAATCAACCTAAAATCCGTTGCTTCTGATTATTTTTGTAACTCACTATTCAAGAAAAATAATTGGGGCTGTAGGCTGGACTACGTTCTGAATACATAGGTAGACTCAGACTTGATTGAACAGATCACGACTTGGTTGTTTTTCAGGCAAGTGATACTTGCTAGTTTCCTGTTTAGGCCACGTCTTAGGCCATTTTGTACAGTAGCGTAAAAGAGACTAGGCGATGAAATGATAGTCGCTTAGACGCCTCTTTTAGATCTAGCTTGACAACGAAGCTAGATCCGACACTTTTACATGCTTTCATTCATGCTGCCATGTCACGTTTAATTTCAATTAACGGTACACACTCTCACTGCTCATCGCCATGTCATGTCATGCATCGAAATGTTTCATCGTGATTGCGTAGCACACACTACACTTATTGTAACTATTGAGGCTAGGCACCTGCTTTGTAGGCACAACCCTATGCCAAACCCAAAAACACTTCCTGGCTCGTGATCCAGAAGCGAGCTCATGTACTTGGGAAACCCTGGCTCGATACACGTGGAGGGGTAGGGTTAAGCTGTCACGCAGCGTAGAAGGATGCCTAATCTGCTCCTTCAGCTGTAAGGAGTAAACCATGTGCACAATGTGAAATGATAATGTTCGTGACTCATGAAACAGTGTTTTTCGTAGTTTCTGCTACGACGTGCATGCATGTCATCATATCATCTTAAATTGTTGCATTCTTTAAATGTCATGTCATTTCATTAAATTTAGAACTGTTAGTCGCTTTACCTTATTTCTATCCTTGCACAAAAGTCCTCCGTTTTCTTTTGGGAGACTTTTGATGACATGTGTCCTTTTCTCTTTGGGTGTAACATGTCAGGTTTTTGAGCCTGATTTAGCTGCAGAGGACGACAGGTTGCTGACGTTCAGTTCGAGGATTACGGTCCTATCCTTAGTCTCAGTCGGTGACTCTCTTTTCTTTTGTTTCGGCCATGCTTTAGGCCTATTGTTCAGACTTGTACTTTTATGACTGCTCTGTGATGTTAGAATAATTTCTGGATGTTTGTTGGCGGATGTTCTTTTGTCTGCTTTATTATCATTGTTGTTGTTTCGTCGCAATGCAAAGGACCTGCTACTATTTGAAATTTTTACGGACGCTTATCAGACCGCAGCTTCACAGCTCCACGTCTAAGCTGACCTCCTCGCGTCTCGCCTTCCTTACTTGGGAAGAGGGGCGTGACAATTGTTGTCGCTTGACCTACTCATGCTTTGGGAGAAATTTTTTTTGCTTTTGTTTGTATATAAAAATAAATGCACCATTCCCCGGTGACACTAAGTAATAGGATCCACATGCCTCAGGAAGCATTGGGGCCTTGAGCCGAAAGGTTTAGCTCGGGGGAGGGCATTCGAATAAGGATTTTATTGGTTTGAACTAGTAGGTCCGACGGGTCCTTCTTGGCCTGATACCCTAAGGTCGTCTGACCTACGAGTCATCGACCCAACACTCCTTACACAAACCAAGTGCAACCCCCAAAAAAAGATATATATGTATGTATGTATGTATGTATGTATGTATGTATGTATGTGTATATATATATATATATTTTTTTGGAGAATATGCGTTTATCTTTATTGAATCTCAAAAAAATGTACATAGCTCTAGGAATAGAGAAGGATGTTAGTACGTCGGGGCAGAGGGCATATGCACCGTCTCCCTCCAGTACTTAACACATTTCTCTACCCCAAGGAACCTAATGGATTATAGAACAGAAACGAAAACCACACATCACACTAATAGCCCCCAATTTGAAAGGGGCGCACTCTCAGCATCATGGTCCCACTCGATGTGTTTCAAAGCAATTTTGACGTCAGTAGCTATATCCTCGAAGAGCAGAGTCTGAATCTGGCTAGTTCCTTCAAATATCCTCCTATTCCTCTCCCTCCATATGGGTCATATCAACGTGGCCAAGACCGTCTTGGCTAGTATACCCATGCTTTCCTTCTTATAGTAGCAAGAAAGAAATAAGTTGCCCACCCCTACAAGAGAGGAAGGTGGCGATGTAGTGATCCCTAACTTGAGGAAGCTCCTGCAAAGGAGGTATTTTAGTAAAACTGCATTCAAAAAAGATATGATCTACACTTTCATGTGCATTATCAGAGCATAGAAAACAGAAGGGAGAAGAAGAAACTCCCCAATGAACTAGTTTATCACGCGTAAGCAGCTTCCCATGGAAAGCACGCAGAAGAGTAATAGCCATTTTTGGGATATGCCCCTTGTACCAGACCACTTTGTTATAGGGAAAAATAGGCCTTATAACACGTGATCCAGCACATGCAACATGTAATGAGGGGGATTTAGAATACCACTTCCAAGAATCCTCACCAGGCAGCAGTGAGACCGAATCTATGGCAGACATAACATGTAAGAGCACGGGATTGTTATCCCATCCCTCCAACTACCAGTAATCACGAACCATTTTCCTTTCTTCACCCACCAGAACATCATAAGTATCACATAGCAGACCATAAGGTAGCCAATTATTATACCAAAAGAGAGTAGTGCCCACCCCGTCTCTGACAATGCATTTAGTGAGCTTCTTGGTGAATTCATGACAGTGCAGGATAAATTTCCATGTTCCAGATTGCATAGGATTAGCATTCGCTAAGAAAACCCCCCGAGTTACCCAAATACTGACGTCTCATATAGGTGGCCCAAATGCCATTATGAGTAAGCATACACCAAGTCAACTTGACACCTTAGGCTATATTTAGTTCTGCAAACCGCATAAGCACCACACCTCCCTCCCTCTTATGCATACAAAGATCATCACAGGCACATGTATAGGAATTTCACCAGATAAACTTCCTACATACGGAATTGAGAGTGCTCAAATAGATTTAGGGATGCGAAAGGCCTGCATCCGGAAAGCTACCATTCCATAAATGACAAATCTGACAAGCTCAATGCGTCCTGAAATAGATAGAAGTGAAGAAAACCACCACTGCAACCTGCTCTTGCATCTGTCAACCAATCTAGCGTACATTGAAGATTTAGGATACTTAGCTGAAAGAGGAAGCCCCAAAGAAGTGGTAAGAGATTGCACACGCTGGATACCCAAAATATCCGCAAGACTACCAGGTTACTTGGTCCCCTTGCTAAAAAATACCAGCACATTTACTCCAATTAACCTCAAGACCAGTCAAGCATTTGAATGTAGAGAGGAGATCTGTCAAGCCCTCCAGGGACTTGGTATTGACGCGACAGAATACAAGTAAATCATCGGCAAAGAGAAGATGTGCAATAACCCCAACGCTCTTCATGGGCAAGATGCTACGAGTGGCATTAGCTTTAGCCATCAGAAGGGAGAATGCCTCCATGACCACCACAAAAAGATAGGGAGATAGAGGATCCCCCTGCCTTAACCCCCCTATTTGATTGGAACATACCAAAAGGAGAGCCATTAACCATAATTGAAAAAGAGGGAGTTGATATGCATTCACAAATCCAACCAATAATTTTGTGTTTGAATCACATCCGATGAAGCATGAAGTATATGAATTCCCTATTAACATTATCAAAGGCTTTACGAAGATCCAGTTTTAGGCAGGCACAGGCTCCCATGGGATTATTGAAATCCCGTATATGTTCATGGGCAAGCAAAGCACAATCAGCTAATAAACGATCTTTGAGAAAAGCAGCTTGATTTGGAGATATGAGACCGATGATAGCCATTTTCAATCTGCCACAGATAATCTTGCTTATGATCTTATACAAGACATTACAACAGGAAATGGGCCTATAGTCTCCAAGTCTAGAAGCAGTAGAGCTTTTGGGAATGAGAGCTAGAAAGGTGTCGTTGACTTGACGTAGCATTCCACCGATGCGAAAAAAGGAGAGGACAGCTTTTGTTACATCCCAACCAATAACATCCCACGAGTTTTGGTAGAAAAAACCATTGTAACCATCAGGCCCATGGGCATTATCAACACCAATTTGGAAAACTGCATTTTTAACTTCCTCCTCTTGAATCGGTCTTTCAACCCAATCCGTAGCCTCAGCTGTGAGAATTCTCTTAGTAATAAGGTTAGGGAAGACCCTCCAGTAATCATCTTGATTATACGGACTACTATAAAATTTGGGGCCATCAATTTTAATCTTGCTGATGGAGTCCTCCCAGGACCCATCCGCAGAGACAAGATGCCCAAGACTATTATGGCTTTGTCTAGCCTTCATAGCAGTGTAGAAGAACCAGGTATTATGATCCCTGATATGCAGCCAGTCATGCCTACTTTTTTGTCTCAAATTGTCCTCTTCAACATCAATAGCATCAGCCAATTTTCTAATTAGCACTTTTTCTTTCTTTTGGATTCAATGCAAAAACTCAAATCAGGATTGCTTTGTATATTAGCAAGCTCACTACGGCATTTGGACACATCATTAGCATCCCTGATAACCGCCCCCAACCACTTTAACCCATCTTTCAAGCTTTTAAGTTTAGCAATAAGACGTATCATAGGACAACCCTTCACACTAATATGCCAATGTTCTTTCAAGACATTCATATACTCAGGGGCACGGGTCCAAGAGTTGAAGAATTTGACAGGTTTGGGGTCGGATCCAACCATAGGGTGGAGCTGAATAATGAGAGAGGAGTGATCGCTGGTTCCCCCGTCAATATACTCACAAAAGGAAGATGTGAGAATATCCATCCAAGGACAATTACACAAGGATTGGTCAAGAGTGGCGGTAATACGACTAAGGCTCGTACTCCGATTGGTTCAACTGAGGGGATTGCCAACAGTTTTTAGTTCCATAAGAGTTAATGCATTCATTAAATTCATCAACCATATGCCCAATGATATGCCTCCCCCCAACTTTATCCCTGGCAAACCTAACACAATTGAAGTCACCCCCTATCAACCAAGGGATGGATCTGTGCCTGACAGAGTTATTCTAAATAATTTCCCACAGGTCCTTGCGATCATGAGCGAAATTGGAAGAATAAACGATATTTGCCATCATATTGAACCCAGCGGCATTCACACAACGCATAGTGATATGTTGCGCCGATAAATTACCAACAACACAATTCCAAGCATCAGGATCATACATTACCATAATACGCCCATTGTGATGACAGCTACGATTATCAATAGACAACCACTTCTTCGGAAAGCACTTGAGGATTCTATTGGCATTGTCCGACACAACTTTCGTTTCAAGAAGCCCAACAATAGACGGAGTATGCTTGCAAATGTGAACTTTTAGCTCGCTCCTTTTCGTGACATTATTAAGACCGCGCACGTTCCAAATAAACAAAGTCATGGATTATATTTTGGGGGATGGGGTCGGCTCCACAACCCCATTTAGTCTAGCACTCTTCCGGATACCCTTAACCGAGCCCACACTTTTATGAACTGCAATTTTCTTTTTCTCTTTGCTCTTTTTTAGAGTTTCATGCTCTGTGAACCATTCTTCATTTATGATAGACATTTCATTAGGCTCATTCTCAAGAACAATGTCCTCTTCAAGCAAAGAAGGTCCATAACGAGGCTGATTTCCCGTATCCAACACATTAAACGGGTTCACATCATTCCATCTAGGGATGCTAGGGTTGGCCATGCAATTAGGCGCCAGCCCACCTGTTTGTGTTTGAACGTTCAGCATACGCGATTTTTAATTCGGCGATAGGTGAGCGTTACTCGTGGTTGTGTTTGATATCGGAGTTATGGTGGTTTGTGGTAGAATGCCCAAGTAGTAGAGGGGGTTGTTCATCATCCCCGATCCCCTCTTCGCAATAGAGCCAGATCCCCCACCCATATTATTTATCTCTCCATTTACATCCTTCGCCTCTCCTGCCGAGTCAGGCTTCTTTACAAGCCCCAGTGAGGCCGCATACATCTCTCTAGTCCCCTCTATAACATGCACACTTCTCAGTTCATTTACATGGGAATCCCCTTTTTTCCCGACTCTGCATGATCCTCCAACCTCTCCATCTTCAGCAACCAGCTTCAATCTTCAGCACACCGTTCTCGCGAGTCCCCCTTAGCTCCTCCCACATCCCGCTCGCCCTTCATTACATTATTCTGTCCACTAGTATTAGCATTACAGCGCTTATTTACATTTGCCTGGGCATCAACACCATTGCCTACCCTCTGGCTAGATCTTATAGCCTGAGAATCAGCGCTATTATCATCGCTACTCTCAGCTAATTTTACATGGGCGCCTGACACTTGAGTACACTGCTTACCTCCCTCTACCACTCCCAGTGTCGAGTCTGTGCTTTGCTCAGTCCGTCTCTCGCGCAGGTCCCCTTTAGCTCCTTTCGCTATCGTCGTGACTCCCCTTTTTCCCCTTCCAGTTGTTGTAGCAGTATTCAACTTACATTATACATTAGCCTGAACACCAGGCACACATCCATCACCCTGATTAGTACTCTTGGCCTGCACATCAGTGCCTTTTACATGATCACCCCCCTCATCTATACATATCTCCCCAACATTTGATTCACTCGATTTAACAACCCCATCATCCTTCAGAGTACCCAACACAACCACGTCAGCAGTATTTTTCGCTACCCCCGCATCATGCCCCTTACTATCAGCAGTATTCTCAGCAGCGTTCTTCATCTCTGCAGCTTCCTTCCCTTTGCTCTTCGCAGCATCTGTTTGCTCCTTAGCACCTACCAAGCATTGATAATTGGAATGTCCAAAGCATACGCACATCTCGCATCTCGGAGGCTCCCCCTCGTACAAAATATCGACCTTGAAGCACTCACCATCATCCAGCAGCACGTTCACATAGCGGACCAGCTCTGAAGATGCTTCCACTTCCACCAAGCAACGTGCGTAAGCCAAGCTCTCAAGCGAAGCAGTGGCCTGATCCATGGATATAGGCCTTCCAACGACACTCGTGATGACATTTAGAATCTTCAGCGACCACATGTGCAATGGTAAGTAAGGAAGTCTAATCCAGATCGGAATAGTTGTGAGCGCATCTCGATCGTAGCCAATACTCGGAGTCCATCATTACAACACCACCAATCTCCCATTGAACATCCAAGGCCCTCCGCTAAGCACCATATCACAGTCATCGCTACTTACAAACTTGAAGAAGAAGAAGCAATTATCGCGTGAATAGATCTGCAAGCTTTGCTTGGGTTTCCAGCTTCAAGTTGCCCAAGCTTGAATTTGACTGTAGAATGGCACATCTCCCAGGACATATCCTATAATGGTGTTCCCCCCAACTTTCAGCAGCCTCTCTGATCAGCTCGGCAGAGACCCTGGCCGTGGGACCAAGCTCTGGATCCAAAGTTGGCTCTACATAAGTCATTTCAAGCGATGTCACCACCTTTCTCCGATTGATGCATGCGTTAAGCCAAGAGAACTTGGGAGCTTCCGGATCAATCTTGATTGAGGTAGCTGGTCTCAACAATCTCCTATCACCATTCCAGCGAGCTCCCCCAGTGTTTTGCCTATAAGGATGTGTCTCCTTCCCAGCAGTAGCACACTGAGAACGAGGCTTTGGGATAGCCTTCACAGCCTTACCTTTATCATCAGCTACTACTTTCATATTCTTCTTGTTGACTATCTGCCATCTCCCTTCTTCATCATTCCGCGAGGAAGTACCAGCTGGATCCTTCGATCCTTCGGATTCAACAACAACAGGCTCCATAAACGATCCACAAAAGAGAGGAATCGATCAAGAATCAAACAATTCAGATCAAGAATACTGAATCCAACCAATTGAAAACAAGAAATAGACTCCAGTACTGTAACGGCCTGTTTTCAACAACACAACTATTTACGTGTTTAACCTATTTTTAATCTTTTAAACTATTTTATAATGGTGTGTCAGGAGTTTTACGATTTCAAAAATTTCTTATAAAAATATTTTGAAGTATCAGACTAGTCATGAAGAATTTTAGTAAGTTCGAGTTGCATCAAATACTCAAAACAATTCTGATAAACATTCATTTTCAGTTATTACCGTTTTGGCTTAATGAATTTATTTTCTATATAAACATCATCAAAACGTTTTCAAACTTCGACGGTAACATTCTATGATCGTTTAGGGCTTCCCACATGCATTTCATAATTTTCTGAAGCCAAATCAATAGAGAACCCGCCAACCCGCTTCCTAAACGTTTTGGCCTGAAACTCGTATCTCCGTAGCTCAAACCCTGAATTGGATATTGTATTCGTGATCCTCGCGATGATACGATCCCGTGGGTATGTTTTCGGAATTTTTCGGACACGTTTACTAGTAGGGGCAAAATCGTAATTTCGTTTTTTGTATTTTACTAATTACTTTCAATAATGGGGTTTTACTCTTAACTAATTACCTTAATTACTTACCTTTACCTAACCCCCACCGTAAGCGAACATGAGATTCACGCCTCATTTCATTCTACGATTAGTCAATACCCTATACCTAATCTCCACCTAACATTATTAAATTTTTGACTAAGTATTTAATTACTACCTAATTCTATATTAATTAAGTTTATTTATAAAACCCCCACGCTCTTAAACCCACCCCCTTAATCTTCAACCCGTACTCTCTATCTCTCTCTCAATCTCAGTTCTCATTTCAAAACAAAACACACACAGGCACCCTCATCTCTCTCGTTATCACTCCCTCTCTCTTTCGCTCTCTCACTTCCCCTCCCTCGCTCATTCTCACTCGAACCACGCATGCCCTCGTGCGGCCCCGCCACTGACGCCGGCGGCCTCCCACCGATGTCAGGCCTCCCCTGCATGTCGACTTTCCACCGCCTCTTCGCCTAGCTCCGCTCGCCGCCGTAGCCCGCTTCTGCAACCACCCCTCCGACGCCCACGAGGCCTCCGCCATCGCCGTAACCCCGCTCCGCCACCCCGACCCAAGCTCAGGCAGGCCCACGCTCTCGCTCTCTCTCGCCCCTCGGTGGTGCACCGCTGCTGCGCTGTTGTCACCAATGAGCAGCAGCTCGAAGGAGACCCGCCGCTCCCCACGCTCACCGTCGACGGCGAACCCAGCAGCACCCGCCATCCGCTCCGTCTGACCACCGCACGAACCACACCAGCTCCGACCCGAGGTGCTCGCCATCGCCGCCTTGGGTCTGCAGCTTCTCCGCCTGCAGAGCTGCCCATCGCCTCGCCGCCCATCGCCAATAGCGACCCGCAGCATCCCTCGACCCTCCGCCTCTCGAGAACTACTGCTCGCCTTTGACTTCACCACCGTACCCCGCTCCGACTGAGGCCCGACACCCCAGACCCGCCATCCGCCATTAACAGCAGCCGCCACACCCCGTACAACGCCCTCCATATCGGTGCTGCTTCGAGCCCGCTCCACAACGAGCTCCGCCTCCGCTCTCGGTGGATCACGTCGCCCGCTCCTCCGCCACCGTCCCACCGCCCCTACTCGCTGCCATCCTCGCTGCCAGCGCACGCAAGCAAAGCAGGGCAACAAAGGTGAGAGTGAGTACGTGGTGTTGATACGTAATACATACGTATTCGTAACGTATTTTTCGTTCAAAAATCCGTAACTTGATATTTTCACGTATACTAATATATGAGAAAAATATATGCTATAGTACTCTTCGATATGGTCATTTTGACAGCTCACTTGAACCATTCCGATGCAGGTTGCATCCAGAATAAATGTTTGAATATTTACGTCACTAATTGAAAAATAGTTTTTAAATTGTTTTTAAGCTTTTAAAAATTATAAAAATTACTATAAGCTTCAGAAAATTATTTCCTCTTGCAGAAAAATTATTTTCATCATATCTAGCCTATAGAAAAATTTAAAACGCTTTTCGACAACGTTTCAATCAGTTTTAAAAATCAAAACGATCAAATTATTTAAATAGAAATGCCGTGTTCTTTAACCAAGTGTTCTTGTGATTGCAGGTGCACCAACGTCCGTAGAAGCCCTAGACCCAGTTCCGGCTTACTATGTCGATCTCGAAATTAGTAAGTCACGACTAATTCTAAAATTAGAAAATTAGTAAGTGTCCTCGTATGAACTTAGGACATCACATATAGCCTCAGAACGGCTACTTGACTTGATCCGAACTAGAGACCTAATCTATTAGGAAAGTAATCAACAACAGATTACTTTGCCAACTTTCAACTTTGGTGGTTGTAGCACACAACCATCAACTTGGTTAAATTGTGTGCTAAACAGTACTAGACACCCCGAAATGTTGGACTTGTCTTTATCCTCACTTCGTTTGGTCAGCTTGCTTTGGAAAGAATGTCTGGCTTTCTGGTTTTCAATAAGAAAGTCAACCAGTTGTCTTGGTTTGACTAGTAACATGTGGAACATCTTGTGGAATATCTTGTGGAATATCTTATGGAACATCTCGTGGAACATCATGAAAGGAACATGTACATAGAACACTTGACACTTCACTGGGGTTTGGGGTAACTCATAGTTTGAGAGAGTGCGGGAGTGACTGGAGTTCGATCTTCCCGTCCTGTCGCCTGAGTTTTGGCATCCCGTCCTGCTGCCTGGGTTTTGGCAAAATACATGTCATGATGCCTGTGTTTTTGGCATTCGTCTGGGTCGCGCACAGGCAAGAGATGGACTCGATGGTCACATATTGTACTCTCCAACTTGAGTCATGTAGTGTAGCTACTTTTGTACAGTCACCTTTACTTTACACATTACAGTCACCTTTACTTTACGCAGTACATACACTTTACTTACTACACTTGTACAGTCACCAGTACTTTACTTGTCGTACTTTTCGCTATAGCAGTAGTATGCTTCACTTGCCTAGCCTGATTTACACTTGCACTACCACCGTACAGTTACCCTCTCTTTTCAGTTCTGTTTGCCTTTACTTTTCAGTTATGTACAGTTGTTGCTCAGTACTTTACTTTTCACTCTGGTCTGCTCGTACCTAGTTACTCTTGTCATACTTGTGCACTGCTTCTTTTCTATATTTAGAATTGTTGTGACTTAACTATGGTTCCATCTCCGTGGCACCGCAGACGGCGTACATTTGGAGGTAGATGCTCCTGAGCTAATAGCGCCAGAGTTCGACCGCAGCTTACAGAGCTATTTTCACTTATGTACTTTTCTTCTTTCATGTATATTTGTTGGGACATCTTGTACAATATGGATTGTAATAATTGGACACTATTTGAGTATTTTTGTACATCTCTGCATCGTGGCTATTTTTTTTTCACTGGTAACCTGCAGGACTTGCGCAAATATCAAATAAGTAACGGGCCCCCGAGAGCGGGTCGTTACAGTTTTGGTGGCCCACGCAGGTCCGTGCTAACTACCTCGTGAACAATATAGCAAGATCAGGGTGTACAATATAAAATACTCAAATTGAACTCTCGAGTATGGTTGTCTCGAGTGTTCACCTGTATTGGATATACGGGTAAAGCGTCCTTATTACCATCTTCATTAGGTCTTCCTTGATCCTCATCACTTCCTTTGAACTCTTAACCCTTGCTTAGGAACTCGTATTCCATTCTTGATTATACCCTCCCTAGTAGCCTCTTTTGCTAGCAGTTATAGTGATTTTTCATAGGTTGAACTATCTGCCCACTTCATCACCTTCTCTTCAGTTGATGATGGCACACATATAAATGATAATCTTCCTTCAATGGACCATGATTCGGTCAATGTGCTTGGCTAAGTTTGTTGGATCACCCTTGCTAGACTTGGGATAAGTGATCCTGGCTTAGTCACTTCCATGTCCGTGTTCCGCTGGACCGCAAGGACGTGAATCATGATTATGTAACGCCATCAATCTTCTTCACTATCAACCTTCCTTTAACTTGATGACCTTTCGATTGACCTTCTCAGAATCTTTCTATTTCTAGTACGCTTGAACTCTAGCTACGTCTATTTTAAGGAGGGTAGCATTCGAATTTTCGATCACTAGAAGTTTGAGTTCGACAACGGAAGCGAATCGAAGGATGCTTAGAAGTATTGGAGGATGGTGCTAGAGATTTTGAGACGAGCCAAACCTGACATGCAAATGTAGGTTGTTTGCGTCTTTTGAGCTCGTGTTTCTCTTCTAACCCCTACTTTCATCTTGTGCCCGATTCTCCATAAGTTAAACCTCCTTTTTCCACCTACCATTCCCCCCTCTTTATTTCTTTTGTCCGTTTCCTCTCCTCGAGCCCTGGTCCTGCCTAACCAAGCCTACCCTACCGACGACTTTCGGTGCCCCTCTTTTCTTTAAACCCCCCTCCCTTCCTCACCAAGCCATCCCGTGGCTTCCTCTACACCGTATCGACTTCCACTCCTCCTCCCGGCCTCTTCCCCAAGCGAACTCGACCCATCTCACCTCCAATTCCTTCGGCCTCACCCGAAGCTCCGCCAGCTCCACCCCATCCTGGTGGCCCCCGCCACGTCAAGCAGTCGCAGCCACCATAGATTGACAACCACTGATGGCCCTCCGACGATATGTCTTGGGATTTTTGGCTTTGGCGACGACCCTCGCTGCCACCCTCGCTACTGCTGTGTGGCTGAGATCTTGGGAAGCCGTGATCATTGGGCTTCTCTTGAGTTCTCTGCCCTGGGTCTCACTCAGGTTGAGATCCCGTTTAGGCTTCCTCTTGCGTCTACTCCTTTTGGTTTGCGGGAAAGTGTGTTTTTGGTTGTTTACTTGTTGGGTAATGTTGGGAGTTGAGAAAATCAAGTATTGGTCTACAAAAGGAGTGATGGCGATGATTATTGGCATGATATTGGCTTGGGTGTTGAAGTTGAATGTAGGCCTTGTGCTTGGCTCTGGATGAGAGCTTGGATCTTGCCTTATTGTGGGATATTTGGAGATTGATGTCGTTGGTGCTTGGTTGGAAAGCACGAGTACCCGTGGATTATTCGTTACATGCTATATTATGAAACGACATCTTTGGCTAGACCCAGTTAGTCACCAGTAGCACGAATAAACTTTCTGGTCTTCCATTTTATGTGGTTTAAATAGCTTGCTACTGGCTTATCACCTCAGGTTTCAAGTTTGAACAGAGGTTGTCATCATAATAGCCCTCATTTTCATGTGATGATATTATCTCATGTTAATTTTGGGTGACTTGATAAGTCAGAGTAACTATTGTGATGGTAATGGTCTCAGGAATAGTTACGGAAGCTATGTTGATGTCGATAGTATGTCTTCCAAAAACCGCATCTCTTGTTTTCTTGATGCTATAACATCACATGTTATTTACAACCTAATTTACTATATTACTATCTCTTCTATCATTTATTTGCTTGAGCTTCTTCATAACATCAATTATTTGAAAAGACTTTTAAATTCCGAGGACGGAATTATTTTAAGGAGGGTAGGATGTAACGGCATGTTTTCAATAACACAACTATTTACGTGTTTAACCTATTTTTAATCTTTTAAACTATTTTATAATGGTGTGTCAGGAGTTTTAGGATTTCAAAAATTTCTTATAAAAATATTTTGAAGTATCAGACTAGTCATGAAGTATTTTAGTAAGTTCGAGTTGCATCAAATACTCAAAACAATTCTGATAAAAATTCATTTTCAGTTATTACCGTTTGGCTTAATGAATTTATTTTCTATACAAACATCATCAAAACATTTTCAAACTTCTACTGTAACATTCTATGATCGTTTAGGGCTTCCCACATTAATTTCATAATTTTCTGAAGCCAAATCAATAGAGAACCCGCCAACCCGCTTCCTAAACGTTTTCGCCTGAAACTCGTATCTCTGTAGCTCAAACCCTGAATTGGATCTCGTATTCGCGATCCTCACGACGATACGATCTCGTGGGTATGTTTTCGTAATTTTTCGGACACGTTTACTAGTAGGGGCAAAATCGTAATTTCGTTTTTTGTATTTTACTAATTAATTTCAATAATGGGGTTTTACTCTTAACTAATTACCTTAATTACTTACCTTTACCTAACCCCCATCGTAAGCAAACATGAGATTCACGCCTCATTTCATTCTACGATTAGTCAATACCCTATACCTAATCTCCACCTAACATTATTAAATTTTTGACTAAGTATTTAATTACTACCTAATTCTATATTAATTAAGTTTATTTATAAAACCCCCAGGCTCTTAAACCCACTCCCCTTCATCTTCAACCCGTACTCTCTATCTCTCTCTCAATCTCAGTTCTCATTTCAAAACAAAACACACACAGGCACCCTCATCTCTTTCGTTATCACTCCCTCTCTCTTTCACTCTCTCACTTCCCCTCCCCCGCTCATTCTCACTCGAACCACGCTCGCCCTCGTGCGGCCCCGCCACCGCCGCCGGTGGCCTCCCACCGATGTTAGGCCTCCCCCGCATGTCGACTTTCCACCGCCTCTTCGCCTAGCTCCGCTCGTCGCCGTAGCCCGCTTCTGCAACCACCCCTCCGACGCCCACGAGGCCTCCGCCATCGCCGTAACCCCACTCCGCCACCCCGACCCAAGCTCAGGCAGACCCACGCTCTCGCTCTCTCTCGCCCCTCGGTGGTGCACCACCACTGCGCTGTTGTCACCGACGAGCAGCAGCTCGAAGGACACCCGCCGCTCCCCACGCTCGCCGTCGACGGCGAACCCAGCAGCACCCGCCATCCGCTCCGTCTGACCACCGCACGAACCACCCCAGCTCCGACCCGAGGTGCTCGCCATCGCCGCCTTGGGTCTGCAGCTCCTCCGCCCGTAGAGCCGCCCAGCGCCTCCCCACCCATCCCCAACAGCGACCCGCAACATCCCTCGACCCTCCGCCTCTCGAGAACTGTTGCTCGCCTTCGACTTCACCACCGTACCCCGCTCCAACTAAGGCCCGACACCCCAGACCCGCCATCCGCCGTCTACAGCTACCGCCACACCCTGCACAACGCCCTCCCGATCGGTGCTGCTTCGAGCCCGCTCCACGGCGAGCTCCGCCTCCGCTCTCGGTGGATCACGTCGCCCGCTCCTCCGCCACCGTCCCACCGCCCCTACTCGCCGCCATCCTCGCTGCCAGCGCGCGCAAGCAAAGCAGGGCAACGAAGGTGAGAGTGAGTACGTGGTGTTGATACGTAATACATACGTATTCGTAACGTATTTTCGTATTTAAGTATTTTAGTAATTAGATAAATTGGGTTTAATAGTAAATAATTGATAAATAATAATATAAGGGCCAGAAAAATACCAAACTAGCTCCAGAAAATCAGAAATAACGTTCTGGACCCAATGGCACTGGTTTCATCTCAATCGGACGCGTATTTTTTCCACAATAAATTTTTAAGCTTAAAACTTAAATACGTTTTTTTCGTTCAAAAATCCGTAACTTGATATTTTCACGTATACTAATATATGAGAAAAATATATGCTATAGTACTCTTCGATACGGTCATTTTGACAGCTCACTTGAACCATTTCGATGTAGGTTGCATCCAGAATAAATGTTTGAATATTTACGTCACTAATTGAAAAATAGTTTTTAAATTGTTTTTAAGCTTTTAAAAATTATAAAAATTACTATAAGCTTCAGAAAATTATTTCCTCTTGCAGAAAAATTATTTTCATCATATCTAGCCTATAGAAAAATTTAGAACGCTTTTCGACAACGTTTCAATCAGTTTTAAAAATCAAAACGATCAAATTATTTAAATAGAAATGTCGTGTTCTTTAACCAAGTTTTCTTGTGAT
Organism: Scilla litardierei; assembly: GCA_030789695.1. NCBI lineage: Eukaryota > Viridiplantae > Streptophyta > Magnoliopsida > Asparagales > Asparagaceae > Scilla > Scilla litardierei. The sequence continues at coordinate 216,461,541 of CM061133.1, forward strand.
TGCAGGTGCACCAACGTCCGTAGAAGCCCTAGACCCAGTTCCGGCTTACTACGTCGATCTCGAAATCAGTAAGTCACGACTAATTCTAAAATTAGAAAATTAGTAAGTGTCCTCGTATGAACTTAGAACATCACATATAGCCTCAGAACGGCTACTTGACTTGATCCAAACTAGAGACCTAATCTATTAGGAAAGTAATCAACAACAGATTACTTTGCCAACTTTCAACTTTGGTGGTTGTAGCACACAACCATCAACTTGGTTAAATTGTGTGCTAAACAGTACTAGACACCCCGAAATGTTGGACTTGTCTTTATCCTCACTTCGTTTGGTCAGCTTGCTTTGGAAAGAATGTCTGGCTTTCTAGTTTTCAATAAGAAAGTCAACCAGTTGTCTTGGTTTGACTAGTAACATGTGGAACATCTTGTGGAATATCTTGTGGAACATCTCGTGGAACATCATGAAAGGAACATGTACATAGAACACTTGACACTTCACTGGGGTTTGGGGTAACTCATAGTTTGAGAGAGTGCGGGAGTGACTGGAGTTCGATCTTCCCGTCCTGTCGCCTGAGTTTTGGCATCCTGTCCTGCTGCCTGGGTTTTGGCAAAATACATGTCCTGCTGCCTGTGTTTTTGGCATTCGTCTGGGTCGCGCACAGGCAAGAGATGGACTCGATGGTCACATATTGTACTCTCCGACTTGAGTCATGTAGTGTAGCTACTTTTGTACATTCACCTTTACTTTACGCATTACAGTCACCTTTACTTTACGCAGTACATACACTTTACTTACTACACTTGTACAGTCACCAGTACTTTACTTGTCGTACTTTTCGCTATAGTAGTAGTATGCTTCACTTGCCTAGCCTGATTTACACTTGCACTACCACCGTACAGTTACCCTCTCTTTTCAGTTCTGTTTGCCTTTACTATTCAGTTATGAACAGTTGTTGCTCAGTACTTTACTTTTCACTCTGGTCTGCTTGTACCTAGTTACTCTTGTCATACTTGTGCACTGCTTCTTTTCTATATTTAGAATTGTTGTGACTTACCTACGGTTCCATCTCCGTGGCACCACAGATGACGTACATATGGAGGTAGATGCTCCTGAGCTAATAGCGCCAGAGTTCGACCGCAGCTTCCAGAGCCATTTTCACTTATGTACTTTTCTTCTTTCATGTATATTTGTTGGGACATCTTGTACAGTATGGATTGTAATAATTGGACACTATTTGAGTATTTTTGTACTTCTTTGTATCCTGGCTATTTTTTTTTCATTGGTAACCTGCAGGACCTGCGCAAATATCAAATAAGTAACGGGCCCCCGAGAGCGGGTCGTTACAAGTACTCACAACGCCGGATCAAGATCACGATGCGAGATCTTAATCCGTCAATACAGCTGTATCTCCACGTAAATACAACCGGCTCTGAGAGATGTCCTTTGCTCCTTCCAAAGTCAGCGGAGTATCTTCAACAGCCTCCAAGATGCCAAGCCTAGCTCCCAGTTAAGATCTCTCCGATCAACAGGATCGAATCCCACAGATCAATCAGAGGAATTAGAACACGTCACCAAAGATCAAATCGAACAATAAGAGAACGACTCACTTACCATTGGATCAAGATCTCAGACGAAATCTTCATCCGACAGAGGACAGGTCGCAGCGACGGCGAGCTCCAATTCGCCTACCTCCTCCAATCAAGCCATTCACTAGACAAGATCTTGAATCAGCTTTCGAGAAACCACAAGACGACAATCGATTTCACTGGCGGAGGACCGACGCCGTGAATCTCCTCCGATCAAGGACGCTCGGACTCGAATCACCTCCGATCAAGCGGACCGCTGACTCCCGCTGACTCTGGCTCGGACTTCTCCGATGAGATTGCCCTTCGATCAAGCTCTAGATGGAAACGAATCACCAGCAATCGTCGGGGCCAGCTGCAGTGGCGGCCGACGAAAAATCACCCTCCCTCCCAAGAAACGAGAGCTTCTCTCTCTAGGAAGTTAAGAGAGAGAAACGAAAAGTAATAATCATATATATATATATATATATATATATATATATATATATATATATATATATATATATATATATATCTGTGTGTGTGTGTGTGTGTGTATATGTATATGTATATGTATATGTATATGTATATGTATATGTATATGTATATATATATAAAAAATGACAAGAAGAAAAAATAAATTTGAAAGCATGAATGAGATAGCAACTTCATGAATCAAGGAACATTGATATGCCGTAGGAACCACTTCCTCGATGGGCCAATAACTCATTATCCTAGACTTATCCTTCCATCGACCATCGTATAACTTCGATTCCTTTGTTTTCGACCTAGGGACTGGTTAGAGGAATTATCCTAGGACTCGAGTGCAGTCGTGACTTTAGCATATTATCTTACGATTTGGATTAGAGGCGATGTCCTAAGAGTATATCCTAACCAATAGAGAGGAATTGGCGTATTTTAATGCAATGGATTTGAAATTTCTATTCGATCACGTATATACGCTCGAAATCATGAATTTCTCAAGCTTCATGCCATCATTTGCTTGCTCACTTGCATTTCTCCAAGCTATACCCTTTCTTGTGTTCCTTGAGGACAAGGAAGAGTTTAACTTGTGGGATTTAGATGTGTGCCACATATGCATATATTTATGATGGGAATCTTGTCCCACCCCAAGTGGTTTGTTTTGATGATGATCACACCAAATGTTGTTAAATTACTAATCATACTACTTAAGTGTATAGGTTGTGCAATAAGCAATTGAAGCTTGAAACATATTCCGAGAAGAAGAACTATAACTACACACATAGAAGATGAAGATGGATTGAGCTCACATTCCACGTCTACATTCTAAAGCTTTAGCACAAGAGGAGCTCGAAGATGAAGCTCAAAGAATGTGCTCAAGCTCAAGCTAAAGAGGAGCTCAAATTCAAGTGAGCATATGCAACTAGCTCAAGCTCAACCATAGCTTCAAGTTCTTCATAGATTCTAGTGTGAGAGTTATTTTTCATTTTCTTAGGATTATGTCAAAGCCAAGAAAGAATATGCACACATACAAAATGATTTTCTAAAATGTGTTTAAACGTGTTTTAAAACTTCTTTGAGATCATACTTTTCATAGAAGCTAAGTTTCAACTTATAGTCAACTACAAACACCCAGTAGTTCACTACCCTGAGATTTGCCTTCTCCATGTAAAGATACTCTGGTAGTCGACTACCAAAGTTAGGGAGTCGACTAACAGTTGTAGCAGATTTTCTCAGAAACACTCTAGGAGTCGACTACCAAAGTTAGGGAGTCGACTACCAGCTGTGCAACCAGAATTCCTTGATTCACTCTCTCATTTATTCCTTGCTTGATTTTTGGGCTGAAGTCAAACTTGATTTTGAATCATTACAAATTCTCCTTTAGCTCTATAAATAGAGACCATATGAGAATATTTTCCTCACCAATTCATTCTTGAGCAAAATTCGTATTCTCTCAAAAGATCTCATCATTCTCATTGCTCTCAAAGTTCTTCATAGCCAAAACGGATTTCTGATCTTATTGCTTATATTCTTTTATAATTCTTTTTAAGATCATTATTATTATTTGGCTATTGCAAGTTGGTTTTCAAAATCCGTCTCTTTGATTTTTCATATTCTCAAAGGATTTTTGAAACATATAGATTCTAGATCACATTGAATAATTTCATATTCTTTGTGTAATCTAAGAACACATCTAGATTCTTGATCACATTGAATAAATTCATATTCTTTGTGTGATCTACGAACGATTTAAATTCTTTTAGCCATGTTAAGCACAATTGCAAATTTAATCTTGGATATGGAATTATTGGGTGTAAAAACCAATCTTCACTAATTCATTGTGGTGTATTGGATTTGATTTTACTTGTATTCCCTTGGTGATAAGGGTGTTGAAAGTCCTCAGATTGTGAGGCAAGGAAAAGTCCTTGGGTTGTGAGGCAAGTGAAAATCCTAGACAAGTCTAGGTGGTTGAAAATCCTTGTTGTAGGCAAGGTGGTTGTAAATCCTCTTGGCGAGAGGTGGTTTGTACTATTTACCGATAATAGTGGGATTAAAGCCCGACAAGAGTTTCGGAGACTGGACGTACCCAGGTTGTAGGGAACCAGGATAAAAATCTTTGTGTTTGCGATTGACATTTACTTTATACTAACAAGTTCATTTTTATTATATGTCATTTGCAATCATTTGTTAATTTACTCTTGCTAATTAAATTCATTATTGCAAGTTTATATTCCGTTGTGAGATCTATTCTATTATCTTTACTCCTTTGATCTTTATTGTTTATATATTATCTTATCTATATTTGAAGATCAATCGTGTTGATTAAGGACCAAGCGTAGATCACTCTACTTGGTTCCTTAGGCAACATTTGAAGGGAAGTTATTTTTTTGTGTTGTTCATTTGTGAAATTATTTTTATACAACACTATTCAACCTCCCCTTCTAGTGTTGTTTGCCATTCACAGGATCTAACATTTGGTATTAGAGCGAGGTTATAGATGGCGTCAACCAATCATTTCCCCGAAGGACAATCTTCCACCAGACCAACACTTCTCAATGGATCAAATTATGGATCTTGGAAGAATCAGATGCGAATGTACCTTCTCTCTATCTCATATGATCTATGGAAGATAGTGGAGAATCCTTATGAAGAACCCCCTCTTGAGGAAGAAAAGTAGACCAAGAAGGAGACAGACAAAGTGTCTCTAAATGCCAAGGCGGTGTCCACTCTATATTTTGGATGAAACTAAATTCTCTATGTTCTAAATTCTGAAATACACCATAAGAAGATTTTTAACGTAATGGCCTAGATGTAATCGATGGTGTCACATAATCACAATTCGCATCCTTACGGTCCAGTAGAACACGGCCAGAGATTTAGCTAGGCCAGGATCACTATCCCCAGTCGAGCTAGGGTGATTCACAACATTAGTCAAAAAACACTAGACCGGATCATTGTCCATTGAAGGAAACTTATTATTCGTATGTGTGCCATCGATTAGATATGGCTACATTAAAACTAGTTAATCCTATCAACTAGTTGAATCCTGAAATTCGAAATTATTAGGATTGGTTAATAACTTTTATTAATGTTCTTATCAACTATAAGGAATGAATTTTAGGGTGATATCCTAATCATGCATTAGTCATTTAAACAAGTTTAAATCATAGCATGTCCAAAAATTATCTTATAATTTTCTTAAAGCTTTTAATGGCTATCCTCAAAGTCTTTCTTGTATTATCACATAATCATCAAGAAATGACATAACCATTAAAAAATATCAACTAAACACTTTTAGCATGATAATAGTTCAACTAAAATTATCATATAAAATTTAGCTAAATATGCAACTTAAAATATCTCATAAAGTTTAAGTTACACTCATAATTATCAAATAATTATAAAGATCTAATTATAAAAATTATCATATGATTTTAAATTAACTCTAGTTTCAAAAAACAATTTTTCGAAATTAACATCACATGTGAACGACAATATAATAGTTTACTTTTAAAACCTCCATCTGATAGAGAAACATGCTGTATCATATACATTTTATAATTGCAATACATAGGGGACAAAATGGATGTCAACAAAAAGATTACTGGCGAGAGACGTCTTGCTCAGTGTTCTGGGGCTGGTTTGGCCGCTGCGCTCTCGGGGGCACTGTTTCATCGCGAACCGGTCTCCTCCCCTCGACGAATCCTTGGAGATGGCCCTCCTGAATCAGCCGTTCGATATCCCTCTTCAGAGTAAAGCATTCGTCGGTATCATGACCATGATCACAGTGATATCGACAGTATTTTCGGGGATTTCTCATGGCTGGGTTCGTCCTCGTCTCCTGAGACGGATCTCAGAGAAGTTCGGCTCTCGTCGCTACGGTAAACACTTCAATCATGGGGGACATTAAGCTGCATGTATAGGGCCTGCTGCTATCGTTCAGACCTGCCGACCACTGGCGGGGGCTCTCTAGATGCGAGGGTGATCTTGTGGTCGATGACCTCACTGGTCGTGCCTTTGGTTGCCCAGTTGGTCGTGCCCTCTAGGGCGGTCTTCCTGCCTTGATCGAAAATCAGGCCGCCGCTCGTTGCAGGATGTCCCAACTGGGGTGGCCACCTTATTCACTCCCAGAGCATCATCGCTCAGCATAAACCTCTTCATCCGGGTGAAGGGTGCATCCAGATCGGTGGGTGGATCTTGGAGGAGCGACTTGTGCAGGCTCTAGTTACTCAGCCCTTTCTTGAAGGCCGCCATGGCGAGCTCATCTCCGCAGCACGCCACGCCGAGCCTTTCCTCCTGGAAACGATACAAAAACTTTCGAATCGTTTCCCCTTCTTTCTGTACTATCGAAAATAGATAGTCCGCAGGTTTCTTCCTTCTCTGTCCCATCCTGAACTGATGGCAGAACTTGTGGGATAGTTCGTCGAAGACTTTGACGGAGCGGGCGGGCCGGCCGTTGTACCACTCTAATGCCGACTTCTTCAGATTCATTTGGAAGCATCAGCATATGAGTGGATCATCCGTGCCTTGAATCTCTATTGCCCCTCTATACCGCTACATATGTTCGAGGGGATCGCCCACACCATCATACAGTTCAAGCTGAGGAAGCTTGAATTTACGAGGTATCGAGGCTGCGGTCACTCGTCTAGCCAAGGGGTTAGCCACTTCTGGGTAGGTTGGTCGTGCAGGCAATCTTCGGGGGTCTATACAGCTGCCTCAATCGCCTCACCCATCATTGGAGTAGCCGGATGAGCTACCTCGGTGCTGAGTGGTGTCCCTTCCCTGCCTCAGGGGAGTCCTACTTCGATTGCAGCTTCGTCGTCGACGGTCATCATGCATAGGAGTTTGGCAGGCCAACCTGCGGATGCTCCCTCCAAGCAATAAGATATCCACCGACGGCAGGCTATGTGCGTGCCATCGGTTCAGGGTTAACGTCTCTGGGATCCTACGGCTCTCCTTTCGGAGCCTTTCTCATGCAGTGATGATGAATCGCAGCTATCGATGCACGATTTCTTCATCCACCCGTATTTGTTGAGCAGCAACCTCAACCTCTTCATCAAGCTGCCTCGGTTGAACAACAACTTCTTCTTCGAGGCGCCTCTGACGAGCAACCTCCATCTCTGCATCGAGATGTCTCTGCTGGGCCGCTACCTCTTCGTTGAGCCCCCTCTGTCGGGCAGCTGATTCTTCTTCGATCTGGGCATGAAGGCTGCGCCTCACGTTCAGGGGTGTAGAGGGGACGGTGGATGTCCCAGCCCAACCCGTGCCCCAATCATTCATCTTTGTAAAGCCTTCAAGCCTTGGTGAATAGCACGGGCCGAGGCATGAATAGCCTCAGCCATCCCCTCAGGGGGTACATCTGCCAAGGAAGTCCATCCAAGAGGACGTGGCTCGTCCTCCATGGGATGTTTACCACGGTTAAGACTTGGATTGAACTATATGGGATTAGACATGGGTGTGACCCTAAGTTTTCACAGACAGCGCTAATTGTTGCGGGGTAAGATCCGCACATAATGAATTTGTATTGAAGTGGAGAATCAAGGGCACAATGATTACAAGTGTTTGGTGTGATGGCGAGGCTAATCATGATTTGAGGACGATTTATAGATGAGGATCTTAACGTCGTCCGTCAATCGGAGTAGGTCGCCCGCTAGTTAATGAGGGTCGCTCGTCTGTTGGTGAAGGATGTTGCAGGTCGCTCGTCTGTTGGTGAAGGATGCTGCAGGTCGCTCGTCTGTTGGTGAAGGATGCTGCAGGTCGCTCGTCCACTGGCAGCTGGAGCGAACTTCCTATAAGAAGAGCAACTCGTCAGAAAGGCTGGGCCGGCTGTCAACTCGCAGCCCCTCAGATGCTTAAGTCAGTTGATGACTGATGAGAGAATGTCGGACACGAAGGACGATCTTAGAGGCAGATCGGCGCTTGCGTGGCGAGCTAGTGTGGAAGGCAGAGTTGCAAATAAAGACAGCTCAATACCTCTTGAGTTGATTGAGCACATCGAATTCATTATACCTGATTCTCCACAAGCTATTAACTAGTAGATTTTATGTGCATTTCTTTCTTCTGTGTTCTTGATGCATTCTCAGTAAGATGCTCATCTTTAATGTTTCATTTTGATTCATTTCAAGGTACGAGGACGAATATTTTCTAGCAAAGATTGCTAACTATTACCGGTTTACACTCCATTACTATCATTCATCAGGTGACAAATTTTTCAAAATCTTTAAGAATGATGAGATCAAGTTCAATGAATAATATTTGGTTTTATTTGTTAGGATTTTATTTGTTTTATTAGACTTTCTTTTATTTAATTTTATTTGTTAAGATTTAATTAGATTTAATTTTACTTATTTTACTTGATAAGCTTTTATTTAATTTATTTAGAGTTGCCTATCTAAGCATGTGTGGTGCACGTATCTTAGACTATAAATATGTTATTTTTATTTGGGAGTTAATCGTTCAATGAATGCATTATTTTGATCCGGGTGGGGAGTGGGGGTGCTGGGGTGAAATCTAGTTTCCCCCCATACTACAAAAAGGTGTTTTCTCTAATTTACCCTTTTTAGAACTTGAGAATGGGCATGCCCAAAGCCCGATTGGGCTTCCAATTGGGCATGCCACATCATCATCCCTATAAAATCATTCACTAATTCTTCACTAACTAGTGAAGGATTTTGTATGGATGATGATGTGGCATGCCCAATTGGAAGCCCAATCGGACTTTGGGCATGCCCATTCTCATCCCTAGCTTTCATTTCTTAATCTGGAAGTTCTATTGTATACTATCAATGTGTATACTAGCAACCTAAGTACTAACATCTTACATTGCCGTCTTCTATCTATTAGCTAGAGTGGAAGAGGCGGAAGATGATGTTATTTACGTGTGGACCTATCATATTGTCAATGGGCATACCCTTAAACATCTTTTTGCTGCTATGGTTCCTATTTTGCTCACGAAGAGGGACATTGAACCTGAGAGGTACAACTCATTTATTATCTTTAAGTTCATGTGGTCTCATTTTGTGCAAATTGGAGTGTGGGGATACACTTTATATTCAACTGATGCTAACGTGTTACAATTTTCATATTGTGACAGAACTCTTCTGAAATGGATGGATGAATGAATAAAGTAGGGATGTGAAAACTTGATTAGCCAGCAGCTCTCTTAGTATCTTGGTTAGGTCTGGAGCAGCTGAGATCTCTGCACTTATCATAGTGTCTGTTTGGATGTGAGAAAAGTGGCGAGTGGTTGAGAAGTATAAGAATGCTATCGTTCATCTACCGTAGCACCTTCTGCACTTTCATCAGGCAGCACGTTTGGCTGCAAGGAAATTAGGTGAGAGAACTTTTGATGTGGCGCAGATGCGGCAATCATCAAATTAGTAAATTTCTTCGAGAAAATTGGTTAAATACCATGGGCCAACCATCACTTTTAATTTCTTCCACCCTATTTAAAAAATTTGCTAGAATACCACACACCCTAAAAAAGACTAAAATACCCACGTTCGTTCCCAAAAATTAAAACCCGTCCACAGTGAGCGTATATTAGTGCATATTGGCGCATATCTACGTCGATGCCGGACTCCGACCACCCTGCTTCAAAGCCCGTCCGTAGATGCCATCCTACATCCACGGAGAAGCCAGACGCCGCTGCAACGCGCCGACGTTGACGACAACATGCTGCACGCCACCTTGCAGCGTCGTCTGGCTTCTCCGTGTACGTATGAGGGCAGCTGCGGACGAACTTTGAAGCGGGGTGATCAGAGTTCGGCATCGACGTAGATATGCGCCAATATGCGCCAATATATGCTCACTGCGGACGGGTTTTAATTTTTAGGAACGAACGGGGGTATTTTAGTCTTTTTTAGGGGGTATGGTATTCTAGCAAAGTTTTTAAATATGGTGGTAGAAATTAAAAGTGATGGTTGACCCATGGTATTTAGCCAATTTTCTCAAATTTCCTCCATTGGAATCTGGTCAATATGTGGGATAAATTTTCTCAAATGAAATCCCTATAATATATATGGGGTTTTCACGAGAAAAATTAGCGCCCCCTCCCCCCTTCCAATCTTTATCTACCTCTCTCTCATCCTCTTCTCTTCCTCCTGCATCCACTTTCTCCGTCAAGTCCACCGCCTTCGCCTTCGCGCCCCGAACTCTCTATTCCAGTTTTAGGCAAAAGGTTTGAAAATTAACTAAAATGTCACGTTAATATTTTAAACTACAAAATGGCTAAATTAAAACTTTAGCCAATTTTACAAGAGAAGTTAGGAATTTCTCCTTTTCAATTTTAGTGCATTATAATTATTTTTAAAAGATAAATGTAGTGCTAAAAATTTTAAATATTGTTGTGAACGGTTAAATGTGCCGCCGGGAAAAGAACCCCCGAAGGGGGGGTGTGGCCTTGCCGCCGCCGCGGGCAAACACACACCCCCCCCCGAAGGGGGACACAGCTGCTGCTCCACCACGAAAAGAACCCCCCCCCCCCGAAGGAGGGTGCGGCCTTTTTCGCCGCCACGAAGCGAACCGCCCCCAAAGGGGGGTGCGGCCTTTTCCGTCGCCGCGAAGAGAACCCCCCGAAGGGTGGTGCAGCCTTTTCCGTCACGAGACGACCCCCCCCCCCCCCCCCCCGAAGGGGGGGCACGGTGCCCCGCATCCCCCCCTCCCCCGAGGGGGCCGGCGAGGCAAAGCCGTCGTTCCCCCTTGCAGGGGGCGGTGTTGGGTCGCCGCCGCTTCCCCGTGCTGGGGGCGGCAATTTCTCCGCCGCCACCCCCCTCCTGCACGGGGGCGGCACTGCAACGTCGCCGCCCCCCAAGGGGGGCAGCCCCGCCCTTTCCCCCCTGTCAGCCACCGCCCGGCGACTAACCTAGGGGCGGCGGCGACTAACCCTAGCCAACACCCCCTACTGGGGCCTAAAGCCCAAAAAAATGGAAAACAGCCTTTCGGGCCAGAAGCCCATAGGCAGACTGCGGGCCTGAGGCCCGCATGCAAAGAAAAAGATTTGGACTGCGGACAAACCCGCAGTTAACTTCCATTTTTTGAAAAAAAAATTCTTTGGGAGAACAAAGATAAAAGCTACGAAAAAGGCTTTTTGGGCTAAAAATTTGAGTAAAATGGCGTTTTTGGTGACCTAAAAATTCATGTAAAAACGGGATTTTGGGAACTTTTGGGACCATTTTTGGGGATAAATTAAAAAGGAAATCTTTTTCCTTTTACATAGAACATGTTTAACTGTTTGAGCTCTTTTCCAATTTTTGTATAAACTCAACTTGCACAACCCTTTATTAAATGATTTCTTCTGAAAATCATTAATTCATGTGTTACATCTCTGAATTATTCTGTGGATATTTTATGTGTGGTTGTGCATTATATTTAAGCTTAATAATTAGGAAGATCGTGCGACCGCTCTGCCGTTAGTTACCTAACCTAATGGTGTATGACGTTGTCCAATGGTCTAATACTTATTAAGTGATTAAATTATTTATCCTCATGCGAATATAACTGACTGCGATGTCTGTGAATGAAAATGTTGATGAGCACAATATTTCTGCATGAATGGCTAAATACGATTTTTGGATCGGCTGTTAAGTCCCACATTTTGTTTCCCGCACTTTTCTTTTACTTTTGAGAGAAATTGTAGTGAGAAATTTATGTAAATGTCAAAGACAGAAGACCACTTTCCATGGAGACGGAGGCCACAATTGAAGCCGGAGATCTTATATGGGACCCACGGGGTTTCCAAAGTTGTATTTTCCTTTTAAGCTTTAAATTGTGTAATATGGACTGTATGGACTTTAGACTCTTTTTATGTGGGACTGGCCAATCCACGCATTTAGTCTTTCACTATATATTACCTCCGCATGAAAATGTCTCTTTGATTAAAATATTAATTCATGCATATTTGTGTTCTGCTAGATAAATGGCTAAAATTGCAAGCGTCGATTTCGAAGTGCTGGATGCATCAGGTAGAAACTATCTAAGCTGCCAGCTAGATGTGAAGTTTCACCTGCGGGCAAAGTTCCTCATTACTGCTCTAACAGAAAAACAAAAAGTTAGCGATATAGAGAAGGCGCAAGCCATTATCTATATTTGACGTCATATGGACAAAACCTTAAAGGCTGAATACCTTACGGTCGAAGATCCACTTGAGCTGTGGACTGCCCTTGAGGATATGTATAAACATCAGAGAGATATTATACTCCCAAGGGCACGATATGAGTGGGAGAACCTGAGACTGCAGGACTTTAAGATGCGATACTTATGCAGCAATACCGTGAACGCAAGTTCACCAAGTATTCTGAGCTGTTGTCATGTTTACTCATGGCCGAACAAAACAGAGAGCTTCTTCTCGTCACTCACAATATGAGCCCTCCTGGCACTGCCCCTCTACCAGAAGCTCATCATACCTCTTCCTTGAAAAAGAAGAGAAATAATAAAAGAAAAGAAAGACCACAGAAAGGAGGACAACACAAAAGAGCCAAGGGCTAAGTACAGCAGCGAAAGAATGAAGGGAAGTGCAAGTTCACCTGGCGCAGACAATAAAAATGAAGCACCCCACCCAAGAGGGATTAGGAAGACCAGTGTCACATCTGTGGCATGAAAGGCCACTGGTCCAGAGTGTGTCGGACCCCACTGCATCTCCAGGAGCTGTATAAATAAAGCAAGAAAAAAATGCTGAAACAAACCTGGTGGCTGCAAATAATGCAGTCAAGTTCACAGCAAAAGACTTCAAATCAGAGGACATACTTGATTAGCCTACTACATTTATCTTAGCATTTTATTTTCAGAATAATCTATCTTATGAGAGCTTTTTATGTAATTTGATTTCCTTTGAATAAAATTTAGTTTCTGAATGCAAATATTTTACTCATCTTTTTAGATGGAATGCTCTCATGACTGCTTGGTAGACAGTGCTTCGACACATACGATCCTTCAGCATAAATGCTATTTTCATTGCATTATACCGTATAAGAGCCCTGTAAATATAATTTCAGGGCCATCGGATATAATTGAAGGTTCTGGAAACGCGACCTTGTTGCTTCCCAAAGGAACAGAAATTAAAATTAAAGATGCATTATACTCTCCGAATTCCAAACGAAACTTAATAAGTTTCAAAGATATACGTTTGAACGGATTCCACTTGGAAACAACAAATGTAAACGAAAATGAATTACTGTATATAACGTCTCAAGAAAATGGAGTAGAAACCATACTTGAACGTTTTGAAAGCCTTTCATCGGGCCTCTATTATACAAAGATTCGGAGAGAGAAAGCTAACTCAATGGAGCACCTGAAGTGCCCGACATCAGACAAATTTTTACTTTGGCACGATAGACTTGGCCACCCTGGATCTGTGATGATGCACCGCATCTTATCACAATCTCATGGGCATAACCTGAAGAACCAGAAGATTCTTCAGAAGGGAGAATTCCCTTGTGTACCATGCTTCAAGGGCAAATTAATAACAAGGCCATCACCACTTAAAGTGGATATCGAGTCTCCAAGCTTCCTCGAAAGAATACACGGAGACATATGTGGACCCATCCACCCCTAGTGGGCCTTTTCGGCACTTCATGGTACTGATCGATGTATTTTCAAAATATTCGTATGTGTGTCTACTATCGACCCGCAACTTAGCTTTTCCAAAACTTCTTGCACTAATTATAAAGTTGCAGGAGCATTTTCTAGACAACCAAATAAAGAAAATACGTCTGGATAATGCGGGGGAATTCACCTCCCAGTCATTTCAAGAATATTGACAAGCAACGGGAATTGAAATTGAACATCTGGTGCCGCATGTTCACACCTAGAAAGGGTTAGTTGAGTCGTTAATTAAAAGACTCCAATGGATTGCACGTCCATTGCTAATGAAATCCCAATTGTCGGTGGATGCATGGGGACATGCAATTCTGCATGTTGCAGCATTAATAAGAATAAGACCCTCAGGAGGTCAGAGTCTCTCTCCAATGCAACTTGCATATGGAACGCCGCCAAACATTTCTCACTTGAGAACTTTCGGCTGCGCAGTTTATATCCATATAGCACCATCCCAGAGGACCAAGATGGGCCCTCAACGTCGCCAAGGTATTTTTGTAGGGTTTGACTCACCCTCCATTATACGATACCTAGAACCCCAAACGGGGGACGTTTTTAAGGCATGTCTTAAAGACTGTGACTTTGATGAGACATATTTTTCTAAAATGGGCCTAGACATTGAAAAGTCTAGCACAAAGCAAATGTTAACATGGATACAAAAAGCTTGACCCGCTATGATCTGGTAACAAAACAATGTGATGATGAGATCCTGAAGATCTTACACATCCAGAACACCGTTCATAGATTACCTGACTCATTCACTGACAACCAAAAGATTGTCAAATTACACATCCATGCTGCAAATACTCCAGCTAGGATTGACATCCCAAAGGATGGATGCAATCCACCAGCAACAGAAGTGGATACACCTCAACAGAAAAGAAGCAAACCACCAGGCTCCAAGGATAAAAATCCAAGAAAAAGAAAAATATCCGGAGACATTGGGACGATACCCCCACAGAGAAACGAGCTCGTGTCCATACCCTCTCCCCTCCCAGAATCCACTGCAGAGGAACTGTCGTGAGAAACTGAAATATCATTAAATTATGTACGTACATAGGAGATATTGGACAGAAAGAGTATAGTCGTCGACGATGACTTCGCGTTTCACATTGCTATTCACGTCGCCTGAAGAGACGATGATCATGACCCACATTCCGTTGCTGAATGCAAACGTAGAAATGACTGGCCAAAGTAGAATCAGGCAATAGAAGCCGAGCTGGACTCGCTTCAGAAACGCAAAGTCTTTGGGCAAATAGTCCAGACGCCTACTGGTTTAAACCTGTGGGGATACAAATGGGTATTCATAAGAAAAAGAAATGAAAATAATGAGATCGCACGCTACAAAGCTAGACTTGTAGCACAAGGATTTTCCCAAAGACCGGGTATTGACTATGACGAAACATACTCCCCGGTCATGGATGCGATCACCTTCAAATTGTTAATAAGCTTAACAGCAAAGGAAGGCCTAGATATGCAGCTAATGGATGTTGTGACTGCATATCTATACGGTAATCTCGACAAGGAGATATACATGAAACTTCCTGATGGCTTCTCAATGCCTGCTGAAATAAAAGATAGACCTCGGGACGTCTACTCTGTTAAGCTGCAAAGATCATTGTATGGTCTCAAACAATCAGGAAGGATGTGGTATAACAGACTCAACGAATTCCTTGTTAAACAAGGATTCAATAACAATGAAGTCTGCCTTTGTATCTTTATAAGAACAAAGGGAAAATGATTCGTAATAATCGCTGTCTACGTAGATGATTTGAACCTCATTGGATCTCCTGAAGAGATCGCTGAGATATCTGTAAGCCTAACAAAATAATTTGAAATGAAAGACCTGGGCAAAACGAAATTCTGTCTTGGCTTACAGATTGAACATCTGAAAGATGGAATCCTATTACATCAGACCACATATACGAAGGAATGTTACAAAAATTCCATATGGACCAATGTCATCCACTTAGTACACCTATGGTGGTACGATCTCTGGATGCACATAAAGACCCCTTTCGGCCGCTGGAAGAGGGGGAGGATATACTTGATCCAGAAGTCCCTTATCTAAGTGCCATCGGAGTACTCTTATATCTGGCAAACTGCACGCGTCCCGATATAGCGTTCGCAGTAAACTTACTAGCCAGATACAGTGCATCGCCCACACAGCACCATTGGACTGGAGTTAAGCACCTTCTGCGCTACCTCCAAGGGTCTACAGATCTAGGACTCTTCTACAAAAATGGAATATCCTCTACACTTGCTGGATATGCTGATGCAGGTTATTTGTCTGATCCCCACAACGCGAAGTCACAGACTGGGTATGTGTTTACCTATGGAGGGACATCCATTTCCTGGAGATCCATTAAGCAAACCTTGACGACGACCTCATCCAATCACTTAGAGATCATTGCCATCCATGAAGCAAGCAGAGAATGCGTATGGTTACGCTCAGTTGTCCACCACATCCTGTCAACTACCGGACTGAAGGCTGGAGATCTCGAACCTACTACAATGTTCGAGGACAATGCTGTTTGCATAGCTCAGCTACGAGGTGGCTTCATCAAAGGCGACAGAACAAAGCACATTTCACTAAAGTTCTTCTGGACGCATGAGCTACAGAGAGATGGCAATCGACATCAGACAAGTGCAATCATGTGACAATTTGACAGACTTGTTCACTAAAGCCCTTCCTACTGCCACTTTTAGGAAGTTTGTATAGAAGATTGGAATGAGATGCCTAAGAGATCTGAAAGCTTGAGAGCTTGTACAGATCAGGGGGAGTTAGGGAGAGTTTGTACTCTTTTCCCTTAACTATGGTTTTTCCCATAGTGTTTTCTATAGCTAAAGGTTTTAACGAGGCAAATCTCACCAACTCATGATCCTGAAGTATCCACCCCATGTGAGACTCTTCTATGCTCAGAATCCTGAAGTATTCACGAGCAGAGTCCACTCCTATGGCTGGATAAAGGGGGAGTGTTATGAATGGTTAAATACCGGAGTTGGTTAAGATTCTGGGCTATCTTAGAGATAGGCCCATATCAATGTAGCTCATATTTGTATTCTTCCCACTTGCCTATAAATAAAGAGCTGTGGGCTCCTCCCCCAGGAGTTGATTCATAACAAATATCAATATTTTAAACGGGAAAATTCAAATTAAAAATGTTAATGAAGTTTAGAAGAGAATTTAGTTATTTCTAATTTGTGCTGTTAGTACGTTTTAGTGATTTTAGATGTTAATTTTAATGTTAAAATAAATTTAGGAATTTAATGAATTTTAGAAGTTAAATTCTTTTTTGAAGGATAAGTTTACCACACCGAGTGGTGACCACGTAAAAGTGCAACTTTTCCAGCCAACCAAACAAGAGAAGTCTCGAAGGGCACACAAAACGATATTTGGTCATACTTTTGCCGTATTATCTATATGACATGTGGGGCCTGATAGCCATGCATGCGTTGGGATGTGTGTGCGTGCGCGCAATTCCTTCAGCCACCCCCATCTTTTGTCACAACCAAACAGGTAACAAAAACCATCAAGTGCACTGTCAAAAAAATTGTTAGGGGATCCCAAAAACTGGACTCTGTTATGAATCAACTACTGGGAGAGGAGCCCCCGGCTCTTTATTTATAGGCAATATGGGAGAATACAAATATGGGCTACATTGATATGGGCATATCTCTAGGATAGCCCAGAATCTCAACCAACTATGGTTAAATAACCGTTCACAACACTCCCCCTTATCCAGCCATATGTGTGGACTCTACTCGTGAATACTTCAGGATTCTGAGCATAAGAGAGTCTCACATGGGGTGGATACTTCAGGATCCTGAGTTGGTGAGATTTGCCTCGTTAAAACCTTTAGCTATGGAAAACCCAGTGGGGAAAACCATAGTTAAGGAAAAAGAGTACAAATGCCCTTTAACTCCCCCTGATTTGTACAAGTGACTCTGCTCATGAATACTTCTGGATTCTGAGCGTCACAGATGGGTGGATACTTCAGGATCCAGAGTTGATGTGATTTGCCTCGTTAAAACCTTTGGCTATGGAAAACCCAATGGGAAAAACCATAGCTAAGGGAAAAGAGTACAAATTCCCTCAACTCCCCCTGATCTGTAAAAGCTCTTAGGCTTTCAGATCTATTAGGCTCATCTCATCACTCCTATTTACAACATTCCGAAAATATACACAGATTACAATATTGTCACCATTGAGCATCTGCTGAATCCAGAAACTCTGGAGAGGTGTGCTAAGTTTTGTTGCCTCTGATGCGGTCTTCAGATTATGTGGTCAGCTCCACAATATTAGCCTCTATCCCAGTCGTCACTGGGATGTGATGTACCACCAGACGTCCTCAAATACACAATAGGTGTGATTCTGGAATGGTGAGGATCTCGGAATGATAGGATAATGTTGCCTTCATAAGTTGCTTTACGGATCTGCAGTAGATGGCCATCCCTCTGTGGGTACCCGTTCTGTGATTTCTCAGTGTAGGGACTGGACCTGTAACCTGCATTTGCATAGACATTGAAGGATGCTACTTCATATTGAAAGTCCAACTTTCGACCCTTGGAGGGAGCGCAGAAGGCTTAACTCTGGTATAATGGCCCTTTTAGGTACCAACTATCTCAGGCTAATGAGTTTGCCGTAATAGCTATATCAGGACGCGTTCAGTCAGCCAGGAGTGCCTGATTGCACTGAGATAAGGGACTTTAGGACCAGTTATATCCTCCCCCTCTTCCAGTGATCGGAAGGGTTCTTTTTGTACATCCATTAAGTATACTACAGTAGGTGTATTTTGGATGACAATGGTCCTTTTAATTTCTCCAACGCACTTCTGGGCGTATGTAACAGGATTCTACGAGCCATGACTTTATATCTGCCTAGGTCCTTCATTTCACGTTTAATAGTCAGGCTTGAACAGATGTTTCGGTTTTCTCTTCAGGAGATCCGATGAGATTTTAGTTGTTTACAACTATGATCTCTAATCATGTTCTTTGCTTAGATGCAAAGTCAACCCTCGGTAGGAATCATTGATTTGTCAAGTGACTCTCTTGGTTGTACATTATTTATTTATACTTATTGTTTTTCTTCAATAGAATAGACGTCCCGAAGTCTATTCAGGCATTTAAGGAAATGTGAAAATTATCTTTACCAAGATATCCACGAAGGTATGCCGTCATAACATCCAATAACAGCATATCCAAAATTTTCCTTCGCCAAATCGTAAGGTATTCGCTTTTGATAACTTAGGGAGACTGATGCATCATTTATGAGACATGCTCATTTTAATTTGTTCAATCCCTAGTTTCAGCGAAATTTTCCTTAGGCTATAGGTTGTACCTTATAGCATACGATTTTGTATTTATTTTTTTCTTATGTGTGCAATACTTTATTTTATCCACAGGTTTGACACCTTTTGGTGTCTGGACTTCAGGTCCGAACATTTCACGTTTCATAAGTGAGTCCAGCTCATCTTTTATTACCCAGTTCCACATTTGGCCAATCTTTATGTTTGCCTTCTAGCAACGGAGTATAGAACGATAATTTATAAACATCATCGCTTTTACGATGTATATGACAATATGATATGTGAATACATTGTCGATAATTTATGTTCTATTTTTCCAACACCTCTCCAGTGCGTATAACATTTACTTTCAATTTCACTTTTTCCCGGCAGTTCCTCTGCAGTGGATTCCGGGAAGGGTGAGGGTGTGGACATGAGCTCATTGTCCTGTGGTAGTATTGTCTTAAGGTCTACAGGAGTTTCTGTCCTTGGAGCCTGGTGGTCTGCCTCTTTTCTGTTGAGGATTAGCCACTTCTGCTGCTGGTGGATTGCATCCATCCTCAGGGATGTCAATCCTATCTGGAGTTTTTGCAGCAGGGATGTGTGATCTGACAATCTTCTAGTTGTCAGTAAATAAGTTCGGTAAGTGGTGAACATTGTTCTGTGGAGGATCTTCAGTATCACATCATCATATTTGTTTTGTTACCGAATCATAGTGGGTCAAGCTTTTTGTATCCCACGTTATAATTTGCTTCGCGCCAGATTTTCCAGTATCTGCGCCTTTTTGGGAAAACTCATCTCATCGAGATCACAGTCTTCAAGATGTGCCTTAAATGCGTCCCCCGTTTGGAGTTCTAGGTATCTCAAAAGTGAGGGTGAGTCAAACCCTGCATGGATACCTAGGCGACGTTGAGGACCGTTTTGGTCCTCTGTGATGGTGCAATGGGGATTTAAACTGTGCGGTCGAAGATTCTCAGATGAGAAATGTTCGGTGGCATTCCATATGCAAGTTGCATTGGAGACTCTGACCTCCAGAGGGTCTTTTATTTACGATGCAGCATGCAGAATTTGCATGTCCCCGTGCATCCATCGGCAATCAGGATTTAATGGACGTTCAATCCAGTGGAGTCTACTTATCAGTGACTCTGCCAACCCATTTTGGGTATTAACATGCGGCACCGTATGTTCATTTTCTATTCCCATTGCTTGGAAGTACTCTTGAAATGACTGGGAGGTATACTTCCCAACATTAACCAGACTTATTTTCTACATTTGATTGTTTGGAAAATGTGCCCGCAACATTTTTATTTTTGTGCCAATAGCTTTGGAGAAGCTAAGTTGCGGGTCTGTAGTAGACACACATACGAATGTTCTGAGGATGCATTTATCAGTACAATGAAGTACTGAAATAGCCCACTAAGGGTGTGGATTTTATCCACATCTATCTCCTTATATTCCTTTTGAGAAAGTGTGGAGATTCTTTTTCAGCTTTTCGTAGAGATGGCCTTGTAATTAGTTTTCCCTTATAGCAAGGGATGCGAGGGAATTCTCCCTTCTGAAGAATCTTTTGGTTCTTCAAGTCATACCCATAGGATAAGATGTGTTGCATCATCAGAAATCCAAGGTGGCCAAGTCTATCATGCCAGAGAAAAAACTTGGCTAATATCGTGCACTTCAGGTGCTTCGTTTAATTCCGCTTTCTTTCTCCGAATCTTTGTATGGTAGAGGCCTGTAAGGCTCTCAAAACGTTCAAGTATGGATTTTACTCCTTTTTCTTGAGACGTTTCATACAGTAATTTGTTTTTTCTTTACATTTGCTGTTTCCAAATGGAATCCGTTGAAACAGATGTCCTTGAAACTTAGAAAGTTTCTTTTGGAATTCGGAGAGATTAGTGCATCCTTTATTTTTATTTTTGTGTCATTTGGGGGCAACAGTGTTGCGTTCCCTGGATCTTCAATATGGCCCTAATGTTGGGCTTTATATTTGAAAGATCGTATGTGTTTATTGTCTACTAATCAGTCATGAGAGCAGTTCATCTATTAAAAGATGAATCTAATAGGCACATGCATTTTCAGTTAAACATTTTCATTCAAAACAAATTACATAATTCAAAATGCTCTCATAACATAAATTATTCTCAAAACAAATTGCTAAGATAAAAATAAGGGCTAATCAAGCATGTCATCATTTTCGAAGTCGTCAGCTGTAATCCTGACTGGAGCATCAGATGTCATCAGGTTTGTTTCAGCTTTATTTTTCTTGTTCTCTTTATACAAATCCTGGAGATGCTGCGGAGTTCGGCACACTATGGACCAGTGGCCTTTCATGCCACAGCTATGGCACTGGTCTTCACATTCCCTCTTGGGTGGGGGTGCATCATATCTATTTTTGTCATTTCTGTGCCACGTGAATTTCCGCTTACTTTCATTTCTTCGTTACTGGACTTGTCCCCTACCCCTTTTGTTCTGTTCCCCTTATGTGGTCTTTCTTTTCTTTTGTTGTCTCTCTTCTTTCGAGAAGAAGATGCGTTATGAGCTTCTGGGATGGGGACAGTGCTAGGGGGCGCATATTGTGAGTGGCGAGGAGAAGCTCTATATTTTGTTCAGCCATGAGTAAACATGACAGCAGCTCAGAATACTTGGTGAACTTTCGTTCACTGTATTTCTGCATTAGTATCGCATCTTTCTCATGGAAAGACGTGTACGTCTTTTCCAGCATGCGATCTTCTGAGACTTTTTCACCACACAACTTCAGGCGTGAGGTGATGCTAAAAAGTGCTGAGTTGTACTCAGCAATGTACCTAAAGTCCTGCAGTCTCATGTTCTCCCACTCATATCGTGCCTTTGGGAGTATAACATCTTTCTGATGTTTATACCTATCCTCAAGGGCAGTCCATAGCTCAAGTGGATCTTCGACCATAAGGTATTCAGCCTTTAGGGTCTTGTCCACATGGCGGCGAATATAGATAATGGCTTGCGCCTTTTCTATATCGCTTACATTTTCATTATTAGTCACAGCAGAAATGAGGGACTTTGCCCGCATGTGAAACTTCACATCGATCTGCCAGCTCAGATAGTTTCTTCCTGATGCATACAACACTTCGAAATCAACACTTGCAATTTTAGCCATTTTATCTAGCAAAGCACAAATATGCATGAATTAATAATTTAAACATAAACATTTTCATGCAGAGGCAATTTAATATGAAGGGCTAATTGCGTGGATCGGCCAGTCCCACATAAATAATAGTCCAAAGTCCCATTACAGTCCATATTACACAAATGAAAGCTTTAAAAAGAAATTACAACTTTGGAAACCTCCGTGGGTCCCATATAAGATCTTCAGCTTCAATTGTGGCCTCCGTCTCCATGGAAAATGGTCTTCGGTCTTGGACATTTACAAAATTTCCTCACTACAATTTCTCTCAAAAGTAAAAGAAAAATGCAGGAGAATAAAATGTGGGACTTAAACAGCCGTTCCAAACCCCGCAATTAGTCATCCATGCAGAAATTTTGTGCTCATCAAACATTTTCATCAGACATTTTCATCAGACATTTTCATCATATGCATCACATGCATTTAATATTCGCATGAGGATAAATAATTTAATTACTTAATAATTATTGGACAACTGGGCAACGTCATACACCGGTAGGTTAGCTGACTAACGGCAGAGCAGTCGCAGAATCTTCCTAATTATTAAGTTTTAAATATAATGCACACCCACGCAATAATATCCACAGAATTTGCCAGTGATGTAAAGCTTGTAAACATGATTTTTCAGAAAAAATCATTCGATGCAGGGGTTGTAAAGTATGTGGGTTTAATCAATTAAATTGAATAAGAGCCCCAAAATGACATTTTCTATGTTTTAAGGAAAAGGTTTTTCCTTTTTAAATCATCCCAGATAACCCCAAAAGTCCCCAATAATCCCTTATATGCACATTTATCGCCCCATAATATACCGTGATTTTTCACGAATTTATAGGCCTTCAAACGTCCTTTTAAATTAACTTTTAGCCCAAAAAGACTTTTAAGGCTTATTTTGGCCTTCGCCCCCCTTTTTCTTTCTTTTTTTGTTTTGTTTTTGAAAAGAACTGGCCTGCGGGCCTGAAGCCCGCAGGTTGGCTGCAGGCTTCAGGCCCGCAGTCAATTTTTTTTGGAAAGAGAATTGTCCTGCGGGCCTGAAGCCCGTAGGTTGCTTGCGAGCTTCAGGCCCGCAATTAAATTTTTTTTTTCAAACTGGGCTGAAAAGCCCAGTAGGGCTTTGGGGGCGGCGGCTAGGGTTAGCCGCCGCTGCCCCTTTCTTCCGTCGATGGCGGATGGGGGGGCGCCGCCCCCCTGCAAGGGGGGTGCTGCGGCGGCCGCCGCCCCCTGCGGGGGGGAGCGGTGGGCAAGGGCCACCCCCCTTCAAGGGAGGGCGGCGGCCGCCCCCCGCAAAGGGGGGTTTGGCCGGGCATCCCCCCCCCAATGGGGGGTGGTCGCGACGCGGGGAGGGGGGGGTGGCCGGCGGCAAAGCCGCCGGCGGGCTCATGGTGGGGTTTACGCAACAAAAGCCCTAAAATTTGATTTTTGGGTTGAAAAATTTGTCGTTTTTAGGCGATCTAACAAATCCCCGTATCGATCTTGCGAGATCTAGGGGTAGAACAATTATACCTATGATTAAAAACATCGTTTTTAGTGTTTTTACCTCTATATCCGTCCTCCGGATATAACGACGATTGAACGAAGCCCTACGTGGATGACAACGCTCGATTGAGGAAGCCTTGCACCGCGCGCGTGGATCTCCCGTCTCCTCTCGCCTTCGCCTTCGCAACGAACGGAAAAAAATTTGTGAAAAGAAAAATTTTCTAGAGTCTCGTGCTGATAACGTGTTATGAATTAATTACCAGGGGAGGAGCCCCAGCTCTTTATTAATAGGCAATATGGGAGAATACAAATATGGGCTACATTGATATGGGCATATCTCTAGGATAGCCTAAAATCTCAATCAACTACGGTTAAAAAACTGTTCACAACAGACTCAACAATATGCAATAAAGGGAGTGGCAGATTTCTCTAATTTGAATTAATGACTTCAAATCGAATTAGACCCAATGTCTTTTTTCCTTTGATTTTGACAGACTGCAATCTAAAACACAATGTAGCATTGAACAATGTAATTGAGATCTGGATTAACAACATTTGCTTCCTATGCAGGAAGAGCCTGCTTCGAACATGGCAGATTTATTGGACAAATGTAA
Organism: Scilla litardierei; assembly: GCA_030789695.1. Taxonomy (NCBI): domain Eukaryota; kingdom Viridiplantae; phylum Streptophyta; class Magnoliopsida; order Asparagales; family Asparagaceae; genus Scilla; species Scilla litardierei. Next base: position 216,485,710 of record CM061133.1, read on the forward strand.
AAGAAGGCCGCTCTAACAGCGAGAGTGTAGGCTGTGAGTACACAGTCGTCGCAACTAACCTATAGCTGTCGAAGGTGCGACTCTGAAGATGAAGCCACCCGAGACATCTGACAACTTGCAAGATGGGGGGCCTCGAGGCTTCGTTGGTTAGAGTTCACCAGTCTGACAAACAGAGCTTTGGACTCGTCAAGATTCACCCCCATTCTTCGGCCTGAAACTTCACAGAACCAGTGTACAGTGTTCATGCTAGCAATTACAAACATGTAATGCCCCCATGAGAAATGAGAGTGTTCCATGTTTGCAGATATGCTGGTTCCATTGTAAATATAATATTGCTTGGAACATCTCAAGTCATATACTGGAATAATTTGATTTCCCAATTTAAACAATGCTTCGTGCATTGTTATCATCTCTGTTTCTTTCTGTTTAAAAATTCAAACACGAGGAAGCCCAAATTCGGTTTCTTATACAAAGATGATGGATGTAGATTATCTCTAATGATGAAAACCAATGGGCTAAACTGCGTTTTAGTGGCATTCATCCATTAGCAATGATAATAGTGCAATAAAAGAGAGAGTGAACCAAGAGTAAGACACGAAACGCATAGCAAATACAAAGTATGCATAACTTTACAATAGTCAAAGTCGCAGCGAAAAAAACATTTTCCCATTTCGTGACTTTATTTTGGGATCTTGTGCCTTCGCACTTGCTTCCTACGGGAAGATTTTTAATATATTTGTGTAGATTTTTGAGCGAGTGTACAGAGAAATCAACGCTAAGTTTTAGGAAAAATTCAATTTTTCCATAAAAAATCAAAAGGTCCTACCGGGATTCGAACCCAGGTCGCCAGATTCAAAGTCTGGAGTGCTAACCACTACACCATAGAACCATTTGATGACATAAACACCCACCTTAAATATATTAATTAGTTATAAAAAATAAAATAATTAGAAGCCAACAGGAGAATTCTGTGGGCTTTTTTTGTGTGATTACGATTTGCATAATATTACTGAACGCCATATCGTGCAGTGAAGTAGCAAAATCTATGTCAATGCAACAATTCTGGCATTCATTCTCTCTATCTGCAGGTTAACTGAGGATTCTGATATACGAACAGAAGAATAACAGATACAACAAGTTCTGTCTCTCCCCTTTGGAATGTACATACATCTGCAGCTCACATCTTACACCAAAACTTGTATACCCCGCCACGACTTTCTAGCAGTATTCTACTGGGTTTCTACACTGCTACTGCTACTTCGAGATAACAATCACCCAAATCCAGACAGCATCGATGCGGCCGCCGGAGATGATGGTGAGCCCCTCTCTTTGCCACTGGATCGATGACAACCGCCTGCATCTCCCAAAGGATCACTGGCGTTTGGCATCTTATTGCTCCCGCTTCTATGATTTGGCGAGCCACCGTTGGGTTCAGTCTTTTCTGTTTCAACCATGAATTCGTCTAGAGCCGTTAATGTTTTCAACCGTCGCCCAAGGGAGGCTATCGTCTCCTGGCATTCGGCCAGCTTCTTAGCAGCCGCTGTGAGTTCTTTTTCCTGCAGAAGGAAAGAACACATCGCATGAAGCAACTGGAATCAGCAGTCATTAGCAATGCTCAAACAATCAAATGATATTCTCAGACTGTGGAGCATCCAAAATTTCAGTGTGCAGCATTGTGTTATGTAAATCGCATGATTCGTCTCTTAATAGCCAAAAGAGGAATTTGCAGAGAATGATTTAGCGATCAGGTTTTGTATCGTTAGTCACATTTATTTCGCTTAGTGCACCTTCCAGGGAACGGAAAAAAATTGTAATATTGCTAATTTCAAACGTCTACTACTTTCAGCATACCTGTTTTAATGTTAGTTCTCCATTTGAGCATGGCATGGCTCGGAGTTCAGCTTCCTGCTTATTCCTCAAAAGCTCATACTCCAGGTTCTTGCACTTCACTGCAAATTGGGTAGCTAATGTCCTCTCATTGGCCACTTCAGCTTCTAACAAATCCACCTTATCACTTAGCTTTCGGACTCTGGAATGGGACAACTCGAGCTCATGCTCCAACGCATTCCTCTGATCTTCAGCGGCTTCTATTTTAGCAGAAAGATCTTTAGACAAAAACCTCTCATCTTCAATTCCCTGTCCTAATAGGTTTGCCTTTTCCTGAAGATTTCTGACTTCCAAATCTGCTGACAGATACCGAGATTCCATTGCCTTTTGTGTTGCCTCTGCAATGTCTACTTTGGTTGCCAACTCTGAAGATAGCACGGTCTCCTCCTCAATTTTGCATTCTAATAGTCCCACCTCCTTGCGTAGTTTCTCTACTTCCGCATATGCCATATGGAGTTGGGACTCGGCTGACTCTCTTGTTGCTTCCGCAGCTTCGAGTTTGGTCCTTAATTCTGAAGACAATGCACTATCCTCAGCTTTTTCTTCTAGTGATGCCACCTTTTCTTGTAGTTTGCTAACTTCGAGCAGTGCTGACTCCAACTGAGACTCCAACACCATTGTCTTTTCACCTGAACTCACAGCCTCTTCCATAGCCGCCTGTTTTGATTCGTTAGCCCAATCTAGCTCCTTTTGCAATTGAACCAACATGCCTTCAGATATACTAAGCTGATTGCATGAGGTCTCAAGCTTATTTTGATTGAGAGCCAAAGCCATCTCCAGCCTGACTTTTTCAATCTCCAACCTTCCAACCTTCTCTTCTAATTCATCCATCTTCTGACTCGCAACTTCGTCTTCAAATTTTGATGGACTGTATCTGCCAGCCATTCTGTCAGAATCAGCTTCCAGACCAAAGGCAGAGCTTCCATGATCAGTATCAGTCATGGCAGCAAGCATCTCCATCTCTAGGAAATCATCCATTAAGTCGACATTTACAGAGCTTGTTAGGACTTTCATGCCATATTTCTCGTTCTTGAACTGATCGAGCTCTGCAATTAGAGCTGACGCCCACGAATCTGAACCGCTCTGCTCATTATCCATACCAAGCAACCGATCCCCGTTATCAGATTGGCTATCGGTAAGAGATTCCGCACAAGCTGAGCTAGAGATAGTCTTGTGGTCATTAACCGGTGATGCTTTCCGTGCTAAAGCTCTCAACTTTCGACACTCAGCTTCAAGCTTTAGCACCTTTTTTATGCTTTCCAAGTGATGTTTACTAGCTGCTTCCGCTGCTAGAGTACTCATTTCCCTCTCCAGTGTTCCTACCTTCAGTTCCTCTGATTGAGTAAGAAGCTTGGCTTTCAGAGCTGCATTCTCATTCACGGTAGCTTCAAGTTTAGACCGATTGTCAGCAAGAATGCTGCCGGCTTCAGCTTTTGAAGCTTCCAACCTTGCTTTGAGCTCTTTGAGCTGGTTCTCAAGCTCAGACTTGTTGGATTCCCACTCTTGTGTCTTTTTAGTGATAGCATCATTTACTTTTTGCTCCTGCTCATCTCTCAATTGCCTGAGTTGCCGGACACACTCCTTGAGAGCCCCATCAAGATGGCTTACTCTATCTTCAAGGGCAGAGTTCTTCCGAGTAGTGGCTTCAAGCTGTTGCTTTAAAATTGCAACTTCCGTCTCTGCCTTCTCCCAGCCTGCGTAGATATATAATTTACCATGATACACAATCCATTGAGAAGTTTTCTTGGATACTGTAGTTAGAATGACTAAACTAAATGCTACAATAACTAGATTTTATTTGTGTGTGGGGGTTTTTTTTTTGTTTTTTTTTGTTTTGTTTTGTTTTGTTTTGTTTTGTTTTGTTTTTTTTTTTTTTTTTTTTTTTTTTTTTTGGGGGGGGGGGGGGGGGGGGGGGGGTTGTGTTTGTGTTTGTTTGTTTGTTTCTGTTGTGTTTTGTGTGCGTGTGTGTGTGTGGGTGGTTTGGGGGGGGGGGGGGGGGGGGGGGGGGGGGGGGGCTGTGTGGCTGTGCATGGGTGGGTGGGTGGTCTCTCTCTCTCTCTCTCTCTCTCTCTGTGTGTGTGTGTGTGTGTGTGTGTGTGTTGGGGGGGGGGGGGGGGGGGGGGGGGGGGGGGGGGGGGGGTTGGCTTGCATTGGACAGCTGGTAAGAATGGGGGAGGGGTGTGGTTGGCTTGCATTGGATGCAGAAGGCGACGATGGCATGTTAAGCTATAGATTACCAGCTTGTATGGCTAGTAATAGAGAGCTATGTGGAACTGTTCATTTTACAATCACTTTATGTATATGTATCAAGGTTCGAAATATCGTTTTCGGTTGCGGTATTGACATGCAACTTGTAGGAGGCATATGAATCACTCTAAGTATTGGTTGCATTAGCTCAATATGAATGTTACTTGCAGTTAGATCTTCATCTTAATGCAATGCTTCATTTTTCACTATATCATTTCTATCACCCACAAAACAATTTTTCTTTTTTTCTAAATCGATTCATCAACATGCCAAAATCTTTATGAACAAGATCAAAATTAGTTCAACCTCAGTATAGTTCAATGTCTTGGCATCATATAATAGTCTAAATAACCCGAACTATGTGTCTCGTGAAACTCAAAAAGTTTCACCTAGTTCCAATAAGAGTGTTTATTTTTATCCCTCCGACAAATCCAAACCGAAATTCCTAATATGCTTCAGAATCAACAAATTTTTCAAACCTTAATTTTGGTTGTTAATGATCAATATACTTATCTGGATACCGTACAATTCAAGCTTCAGTAGTCCACATTTTAAGAAAACAAGAGAGTTTCTGCATGTTTCACAAGAATGCTAGAAGAAATAAACAGAAGATGCTCACCTGAAACAGCTTCTTCGGCTACTTTTGAGTGCTGCTTCACCAAATCCTCTTTCGCACTGATGCTCAGAATGGCAGCTGATAGTTTCTCGGTCAGGTTCTTCACAGTTTCCTTACCTTCATTTTCACCAACATTAGATGAAAGCACTCGTGTTTCCTCATGACCGGGAGAAGTATCAACTGAACTGTCATTGGGAGAAGTACTCAATCCATCCTGTATACAAACAGTACATTTTCAGCTTCTGCATCATATCCAAACAAGCTCTGGAAATCATTTTAGATTGAATCTTGGAATTAACAAAGTTGTGGGCAAGAAACGCTATCAGTTATTAAATAGCAGTGGCATGATGCTAAAAAGAAAGAAATAGTCCAAGTTCACAAGTAGTGAACCCTTGCATGAATCATGTGCATGCTCCATGTAACATGATCAATATTTGAAAGTATCACAAAGACAACAAAGAAATTGCCACTATAAGTTCAAATGATGTTTGAAAGAAACATAGAGACAATGAAATGCATTTGTAACTTCAAATGCATATCATGAAGCAAACATGAGGAAATCACCTCCTTGATTGCTAACGCCATATCAAAGTTAACACCAGGAAAGATATGGAAGCAATTGCAGACTCAATAGCTCCTGAAGCGTGGCTCAGATGGTAAGGAGCTGGGGGGTGTAGTAGAATACCCAAGGTTCAAGTCCTGCATTTAGCAAAATAAAAATAAAAATTGTAAGATTACTATTTTGGTGAAACCTCAAACAATTTGAAACAAGATTAATAACTAGCATGTTATGACAACCATCACTAGGGCGACATCACATGATCTGGCTTTGATTTTTGTCACTGCAATTAAAAGTGAGAACTGATTTGACGTTTAATTTTATAAGCCAATCAACTACTTATGATATCAGAGTAACTTATTGGGGCGCATGATCCAATATAACATTATATTTACCTTGCCAGAAAGAAACATATACAGTTATAGTTCATCTCAAATCAATTGCTTATGCTACTCGGTCTTACTCCGAAGTTAATTATTGACAATATCAAATAAAAAATGATACTGGAATTATTCCCAAATACTGAGAAATGGTGAGCTCTGTATTTAAACTGCAGATTGCCTAGTGATTATACATGCTAAAAATATAAGCCAGCTTTCTTGTGTTATAGCCTGAACATGGAACTGCATAGGCATCAGCCGCGCATTGATGCTATTGCTATTGAAATATATATATTTATATATAACAATTTTCTAACCTACGACTAATTTGAACTCGACATGGCCAGCACTATCTTGGAGACACATTGGCAGGTATCTTGGCAAGTGTTAAGACAAAAAATGTAATTAAATGGCTTGACAAAATGTTCTTCCTTGTCCCGAGGTGACCCAACTTGTAAAAAGATCAAAACAAAGAAAACCAACATCAAAGAGGATATGCTTTTTTTTAATTTAAAAAATTGCAATTTGACATAGCCAGCATGTAGCAAATATGCAGGTCTGCAAATGTGAGTCTACTTGTCATCTCGCCTACTATGGGTTTGTCAAACTTTACTTTGGATACTTGAATCACAACATACTGAAATCCAAACCAGAATATTTCCGGTACTCATAAAATCATCTACCCTATGGATTTTGTATGGGGTTAAGGAAAGAAGGAATCCATGTACTCATTATGAATCTTCCTAAAATCTTCTTAATTTCTTCTTGCCGTTTGCGGGTCCATGTATCAGTACTAATTAGGTGCCACATTATATCTCAATTGTGGGGAAGAAACAAGAAGAACATGAAGGTGAAAGGTACCCAGTTAGACCCTAAACATCCTGCAGACTCAGATCATAAACCCTTCCCCTCATCGAAAATTGGGAACGATGATTAGCAAGTATGTGTTATTTCGAACAAACTAATTAGCCATCTTAACCTATGAGACTCCATAGTGCTCAGTAATGCTTCAAACCAGTAAAGAATTTGTCGGTAGCCAATTTGTTAGATCAGTTGTTAGTCTCTTGACTTCATCATTCCGAATTTTTAGTCCCATAGTCTCTTAACAGATCATACGCTTTCCTCATACAAACGATGGACTAGCATCATCATCATCATCACCAGCATCAACAATATAACAAGCATCCTTCAACTAAAATGAAATTGATCGGCAGTCAGCTATCTCTAAACGAGCAAAGAAAGAATAGTTCGTTTCTATCATTTCCTCTATCATGCAAATTTCCATATTGCAAGTAAGCATTCAACAAAAACAGCTATAAAGCAAGAATACCAAATATCACAGCAAAAAGCCCTCACTTGTTCATCTAGTGAGACGAAGTCAATCCCGAGCTCTCGTCTCTCCACGGCTCTTGTCAAATGATTGTCTTCTCCATAGCCAACTCCTTCGGTCCATCTCCGAACTCTTCAACCATTTAAGTGGTTAGTGATGCTCAAATTTCACCATCAAATTCCTTAATAGATCAAGCATATCCAAAACACAACCAAAGCCCATGAGAGAAAAAGGACTAGCGCTGAAAATCTAAATAGATATCACAAACCCACTAGACGAACAAATCATTGAGTGAATAAAAGCAGAAAGAGATAAAATGATGAATTTTTTCCCTGAAAGCAGGAGTATAATGCAGCTCACATGTTCAAAATTTATCCCTCCAAAAAAACACACACGAAAAAACATCAGAAAATTCAAAAATAGCGAAGACCCATTACAAAAAACCCTAAAATAAAGACACCCACCATCTCAGAATCCCATCTTGGCAAAAACACGAAATTAAAAGACGCGCATTTAAACCGCCATTTAAAGTAAGAGGAATCCGTGAAGGGGGGCCCTAGTGGAATGTTGGGATTTTGAATAGGCAGCGATCTTCTTCTTCGAATAAATTCTTTCAAAACTTCACCATAATCGATGCAGGGAAAACGTTAAAATATTATGCTGCCATTAATCTAAGCAGTAAAAATCTCACCTTTCTTTTTTTTTGGGAGAGCACATGTGACAAGGAGAAGAAAGTCGCCAACATCGTTAGTCTTTGCAGTCCCAATCCTTTCAAAATGATTTCAGGCTTATTCCCGCCAGAGAGCCCAATTCTTTAATTTCTTGACACAAATTTTTATACTAATGGGGAGCTCAGAGGGTTCAGAGCTCGGAGACCCCTCTCTCCCCCATGCTTTTCGTAGCTCTTTCTCTCTCTACCTGCAGTTTGAGAGAGAACTCATGATTAGCTATTGATTACTCTCATTAATGAACATGGATTACATAGGGTGTTTGAATCTTTCGATAATGAGAGGGCCACCAACCGTTTCATCAATGATGTAAGCAACATGGACGTCAGGTTCTCTACGCACAGCAATTTCTACTTCACACACCTATCATTCAATTACAAGTTTACGTTCAAAACAAAATTGATTTTTTACACTTTTTTGTTTCTTCACACTTCTTCCAAAGTTTTCTTCCACTTTGCCGTTGCTACCTTCCGCCGACAAGGATGGTTTTATTTGGACTTCAACTTTTCTTAAACATAACTCACTTTTGATTACAAATTTGCCATTAATTTATGATACTTATTTAACCTTTTTTTTTCCTCTCCACGTTAAACTACATTTTCATCTCCTCTTCTTCCTCCTCTCTGACGTCGCTGGCTCTTCCACTCGTCATTCTCATTGTCCATCTCTATCTCATCATCGTCATCCTCCTCTGTCGAAATTGTAACCGGGTTTGAGAACTCGAGTAATATTTTTTGAAAATTTTTTTGTGACGCTTGATCCTATACACATGTGCGTCATATTTTGTGATCAGAGATAATGCACAAGCGTCACGAATGATGCTCCGCCCTGAAAGTCCAAGCATGCTGCTTTTAAGGGGGTTTAATTGATTTTTATTGGTTTTCATGTCCTTTGAGGATGAGATGGTACGAGGAGGTGGAAGAGGTGGTAATGGTAGATGAGATGGAGGAGATGTTGATGGCTGAGTTGTACAAGAGAAGAGAAGGCGAGGAAGAGGAGCTGAATGTGGAGTGGGCAAAATAGGGAAAAATACGACGTGCTTAACAAATTTTAAAAATTATAGGGTTTTTCTCATATTAGTCCCTTAAATTTGGTATAATTTGATATTAGTCCCTTAAATCTTCGAATTTTGAGTATAATCCCTCAAATCATTAACTATAACCAAAATAGTCCTCCACTCTAATTTTCCGTTAAAAAGCTTCGTTAACGCTGACGTAGCTGTTAGTGCTGACGTGTTAATTAACACTAATTGTTAATTAATCGTTAATCAATCTAACTATTTAACAGAATATAGGATGGGGGGACTATTTAGGTTAACGGCTTAAGATTTGAGGGATTAAACTCAAAATACGAAGAATTAAGGGACTAATATCAAATTACACATAATTTAAGGGACTAATATGAGGAAAACCCAAAATTATATAGTATATTAGGAGGTAGGTGTGTTTAGAAAAGAGTAACGTGCAAATAGAAGCACCCGAAAAAACAAAGACAGGTGGCCTCAGGTGAGCTCAGCTGCAGTGCCCCCCCACCAAAAATCTTTACATGATGACAACGTTGCTGTACTGCAAAGCATGCTCATGTGAACAAATGTTTCAACTATTTAGTATTGTTTTTCTTTTCTTAAGTTCTGAATAGAAAGAGCTTAAAGTAGGGGGGGGGGGGGGGGGGGGGGGGGGGGGGGGGGGGGGGGGGGGGGGGCATTTGGAGAAAAAAACCAGTAAAGGTGGATGAAGTTATTTGTTTCCAAAAAACCAGTAAAAGTGGATGAAGTTATTTGTCAAATAATTAACCATGACATGGTCACAAGCTATAAGTTAAAGATCCAACATTAATTTCCTCCCCAAGAAATACCAACAATAATATGGTGATGTTGAAGAGCCAACCAACCTATATTACAATTGAGATATGTTTTTGTAACTCAGTACTTAGATGTTAATCAAATAAACGAGCATAAACATGCGGTAAATCCAAAATAAAACGACATACAAAATTTGGTAACGCAGTTCGGTGCGCATACCTACATCTGCGGGGCCATGCCCAGAAAATCAGATTACTCCACTATATCAATAAAAGATTACAATCACTAATATTGGATTTCTGTTAGAAGGAACACACTCCCCCCTCAATACATACTGCAATGGGTGACCCCAATCAACCCCATGGAGTAATCACTGCAAGATCCCCTTACGCGCAAGATCCCATTGGATAAACCGACTAAATCGAACTCCCTTCAATCCCTACGTGCGTAGCCGTCGGCCTCCATCCCCGGATGTAGAAACCGCAAAATCCCCTTGCATAAACCGACTAGATCAAACTCCTTTCAATCCCTACGTGCGTAATCATCGGCCTCCATCCCGGGATGTTGATCAACTATCTTTCAAAAGAGATAATCCCTAGATCAATCCGCATGTGCCGTATATATAGCGGCTCCTTCAATATCGGGGCTGTTATAGAAAACAGCTAATTTAGAAACCATGCAGATTTTCTCGACCCACAAATCTAGGAACCACTTTGGGCAAGTGATCCCCACAAATCTTCCACAGATCTTGTAACCAATATTTGCGGGTGAATAGCTTCAACCACACATATCTTCAGCAGATCTTGTAACCAATATTTATGGGTTATGTAACGACCGTCATTTTTAGGTGTGTTTGATTGCGTGTGTGCCTATATTTTTACTTCAGTCGTCCGAGTGCTTTTATCCGAGTGTTCTCTTATTCTACGCGTCGACGGGAGCGTGCCGCTGATTTTTTTTAAATTTTCACAATAGCTTAAATCATATTTATTTATCATTAAATTATTTTATTACAAACACCATTTACAAATTACATTTATCTATCACCTAAACCTTACAGCATTCCCCCTCCAACCTGCAAGTCTCCACCACAACACAAACATCTTCTTCAACATCCTCCAACATCAACAGACATCTCTTCCACATTTAAATCCTTCATGGCTAAATTCATCTCCCCGTCATTAATGAAAACCTAATCTTTTGACTAAGTAAGCCTATCCATTGACCTACTCTGTAACGGCCTGTTTTCATCAAGACAAACTATTTACGTATTTGACCAATTTTTCAATTTTTAAAACTATTTTATAATGGTTTGTCAGGAGTTTTACTGATTTCGAAAATTTCTTATAAAAATATTTTGAAGTACCTGACTAGTTATAGAGTATTTTAGCAAGATCGGATTTCAACAAATACTCAAAACGTTTCTGATGAAAAATTTATTTTCAGATATTACCGTTTTGGCTTAATGAATTTATTTTCTATACAAACATCATCAAAACGATTTCAAACTTTTACAGTAACATTCAATGATCATTTATGGCATCCCACATTAATTTCGAAATTTTCTGAAGTCAAATCAGTAGAGAACCCGCAAACCCGCTTTCTAAACGTTTTGGCCAAAAACAAGTATTTCCATAGCTCAAACCCCGAAACGGACTTCGTATTCGCGATCCTCGCGACGACACGGTCCCGTGGTTATGTTTTCGTAATTTTTCGAACACGTTTACTGGTAGGGGCAAAATCGTAACTTCGTTACAATTTTTACCATTACCGTCACCAATTACCCTAGCTAATTACTAATTACCTTAACCTAATCAACTATTAAATTACCTAACATGTCTAACACATGGAGATGATAGATAAACGTTTCCAAACTTAGTCTAACTCCATTAAATATTTAGTCTAAAGTTTCATTAATAAACCACCTAACCTCATTCATTATCTTTGACTAATTACCAAAATTAATCACTATTTAAACCCCCTAACCTCCCTCTCTAATTCCCGAAACCCGCATACACAAGCTCTCTCTATCTCTTTTTCATTATCTCTCTAACCTAACCCATGAAACCAACTCGCACACACACACACACAGGCCGCTCCCTCTCTCTCTCTCTCTCTCTCTCTCTCTCTCTCTCTCTCTCTCTCTCTCTCTCTCTCTCTCTCTTGTTCCCTTGTTCGGACCCCCCACCCTCTCTCCTCTGTGGGCATCATCGCCGACGGCGAGCACTCAACCCACACCCTCTTCCGACGAGAAGCCAAGCCCAACGGCCCCGAGCTCCTCGCCACCGTGGCGACTCCGCCATGAGCCCGACCCCTCGCCGCTCCGCCACAAGCTCCGACAGCACCCGAACCCCCGCCACCGTCTTCGCCTTCTCTCCCTCCGTCCTTGCTTCTGCCGAAGCCCACCGCCTGCTCCGATCAGCTCCGACGAGGAGCTCCGAGCTGTCGCCTTTCCCGCTCCCTCCGGACACCGCCACGACCCCGAGCAGCAGCTGCTGCTTACGCTCAACGCCGGACGCCGCCTCCCCTTGCAGCTCCGCCTTGCACCGCCACGGCGAACGACGCCTCTCCGAGCTCCTGGACCCCCGCTCTTCCCCGTTCGGAGCGCCGACCACGACACCGCCCTCACCCCATCGTGTCGACACCACCTCGGAGCAGTGCCACGCCTCCCGAAGTCCGACGAGCTCGCCTCTCCGCCAAGCCCGCTGTACACCGTCGCCTATCGCTTACTGCTCCGACGTCGCCCCTCGAGCAGCTCCACCGAGCTCATCCTCTTTTCTCGCTCGCTGCCACAGTTCCCCGCCACCGCCGCGTTCCTCCACCGTCATTGCCGACCCGCCTTCGCCGCTGCAGCAGGAGCTCGCCGGAACCCGCCGCCGTAGCCGCCTGACGCCGCCCCGAGCCCTGTCAGCTCCGTCGGTAAAGAGCCCCGCCCCATGCATTTACGTGAACAAAGAGAGGGGTATGTAAGGTAAAATACGGGGATTTTAAAATAAAATACGTATAAACGTATTTTAACGAATTTTGATAATTATAAAATATGGGTTTTATGGTTTTAAATTTATAATAAATAATACATACCTCAGAAAATTGTGAGGCCAGTCCCAGAAAATCAGAAATGACGTTCTGGACCCAATGGCACTAGTTTCGTCTCAATCAGACGCTTAGATTTTCCAGAATTAATTTTTAAGCCTAAAAGTTAAATTGATTATTTTCATTCAAAAATCTATAACTTATTATTTTCACGTAAATTAATATGTGATAAAAATATATGTTAAAGTACTCTCCGAGACGGTCATTTTGACAGCTTATTTGCAACTTTCTGATACAGATCGCATCCAAGAGAAATTATTGAAAAAATATGATACTGAATTAAAAATAGTTTTTAAATTGTTTTTGAGCTTTCAAAAATTATAAAAATTATTATGAGCTTCCGAAAAATATTTCCTCATACAGTAAAATTATTTTCCTTATATCTAGGCTATAGAAAAATTTAGAACACTTTTTGATAACGTTTCAATCGATTATAAAAATCGAAACGATAAGATTAAATAGGTAGAAAATAGGGTAGCCTATAACTAATGATTTCTTTTATTTGCAGGTACCAATTCTTATGCACCAGCATCTTTATAAGCTCTAGCTCCAACCTCGTCTTGCTACGACGATCTCGATTGTAAGTCACTCTAATTCTAACTTTGGAAATCTGGATAGTGTACTCGTATGAACTTAGGACATGTCATCTAGTCTCAGAACAGCTATTGACTTGAACCAATGACTAGAGACCTAATTAACTAGCGAACTATCAATAGTGGAGTGACCAAAGGACTAAATTGAGATAGTACACTTTGATATCATAGTTGTTGGACTTCAAATCATTGCTCGGACTAAATTGAGATAGTAAACTTTGATATCATAGTTGTTGGACTTCAATTCATTGCTCGGACTAAATTGAGATAGTAAACTTTTATGAAATTTGATATCATAGTTGTTGGACTTCAAAGCATTGATCAGGACTGATAAACTCTGTTGAGGCTTCTGCCTTAACTTTTCAGCAAGTAACTACCATATAAATGTAATTGATGTACTCATTGATGGATGTATTGTTGTACAGATTGTTGGATGCACGAAAATGATGGGCCTATGAGGCCATACAGATACGGATATGGATACAGACACGGATACTGATATAAATGTGAAATGTGATACAACATGGGTTATGGGGTAGTCTTGAGCTACGTAGTGTGCGGGAGTGACTGGGTCCACCCTTATTAGTTAAGCTGTACCATCACCCTGTAGGGGATGGTAGGTAGATATTCCACGAGTTGCTATGTGGGATGGGTGCACTTCTGGTTGCATATCGTACACTCGAGCTAAGACTGTTGCACTAGCTGATTGATACAGGGCCCATGAGGTCATATTGATACGAACACTGATGAACATTTGACTATGATAATACACGGGATACGAGGTAGTCTTGAGCTACGAAGTATGCGGGAGTGACCGGGTCCACCCTTATTAGTTAAGCTGTACCATCACCCTGCAGGAATGGTAGGTAGATATTCCACGAGTTGCTCCGTGGGATGGGTGCACTTCTGGTTGCATATCGTACACTCGAGCCAAGGCTGAAGCACTAGTTTGATTGCTGTATTATACTCATGGTTGTTGGTATTGTCGGAACACACTATTGGGCCTTCAGGCATTTACGGAGCACATTTACAGAGTACACTATTGGGCCCTTGCGGCATTTAAGACTGATGCACTAGTTTGATTCATGTTGCACTAATTGATAATTGATTGATACCATTGCTTCAGTCACGACTACAACTATTCTATTGACTAAGTCGAGACTACTCGAACGTGATAGAACGGTTTAATAATGAGCGGTCTTGAATTACGACTGAATCAGTGTCTAGAAAGGAATGGGAAGGGGGTTGGTCAACCAATGGACTTGTTCCTGCGGTCTTTGAAGTGACATGTGCCTTCAAGCCTTGACTGACTGGCTGATTTGGAAGTTAAGTTAGACTTCTTATTATTAGGCCATCCTACACTATTAGATAGGCAAGCGACGCTCATCTTTTCTTAAGTATTACTAGGTCAATCTATTTGTCATCCCATTACCGATTGGTCAAAACATTGTTAACCTGGTTGTATTACTATTGACATCCCATTGGTCAAAATATAGTTACTATCACATGCCACGCCACAGTTGTTACTTTTGCACTTGTACAGTCATCTTTACTTTATGCATCACTTCTGAATAGTTACCAGTATTTTAATTATCACTCTTACATATCTGTCAGCTCATACTTTACTTTTGTACCTATCTGACCATCTTTTGTTTACTATAATCTGTTCCATACTTTTGCACTACTTTGTTTCTATTGCTAGAATTGTTGTGACTTACCTACGGTTCCATCTCTGTGGCACCGCAGACGACGTACATATGGAGGCCGATGCTCTAGAGTTAATAGCGCCAGAATTTGACCATGAGTCTGCAGCTTTCAGAGTTGTTTCCAGTTGTATTTACTTTCCTTCATGTACGATTGTTAGACCATTTTTGTACAATATGGATGTAATAATTGGACACTATTTGGGTATATTGTACATCTCTGCATCGTGGCTATTTTGTTTTCACTGGTTAACTGCAGGACCTGCGCAAATATCCAAAAAGTAACGGGCCCGGGAATCGGGTCGTTACAGCTTTGGTGGCCCACGCAGGTCCGCGCTACCTATCTCGTGAACAATATAGCAAGATCAGGGTGTACAGTATAAAAATACTCAAATAGAACTCTCGAGTACAGGATGTCTCGAGTGTCCACCTGTATTGGATATACGGGTGAAGCATCCTTATTACTATCTTAGGACTTCCTTGATTCCCATCACTCTTCCTTTAACTTGATGACCTTTCGATTGACCTTGAACTCTAGCCACGTCTATTTTAAGGAGGGTAGCATTCGATTGAGCTCGACAACGGAAGTGAATTGAAGGACACTCAGAAGTATTGGAGGATGATGCTAAAGGATTTGAGACGAGCCAAACCCGACGTGCAAGTGTAGGTTGTTATGTCTTCTTGAGATCGTATTTCTATTCTAACCCCTACTTTCTATCTTGAGCCCGATTTTCCATAAGTTTGAATTCCTTTCCCACCTACCACCTACCCCCTCATTATTGTTTTTGTCCTCATCCTCACCTCGAGCCCCGATCCTGCCTAACCTAGTCTACCCTACCGACGACTTTCGGTGCCCCTCTTTTCTTTAAGAGACCCCCCCTTCTTCCCCACCAAGCCACCCCGTGGTTTCCCCTACGCCGTATCGACTTCTACTCCTCTTCCCGGCCTCTTCCTCAAGCGAACTCGACCCATCTTGCCTCAAGCTCCTCCGACCTCACCCGAAGCTCCACCACCCCACCCTACTCCAGTAACACCCGCCACGTCAAGCAGTCACAAGCCACCATAAATCGACAACCACCGATGGCCCTCCGACGATATGTTTTGGGATTTTTGGCCTTGGCGACGACCCTCGCCATCACCTTCACTACCGCTGTGTGGCTGAGATCTTGGGAAGCCATGATCCTTGGGCTTCTCTTGAGTTCTCTGCTCTGGGCCTCACCCAGATTGATGTCCCGTTTAGGCTTCCTCTTGCAACTACTCCTTTTGGTTTGCGGAAAACTGTGCTTTTGGTTGTTCATTTGTTGGGTGATGTTGGGTGTTGCGAATGTCAAGTATTGGTCTACGGAAGGAGTGATGGCGATGATTATTGGCATGATATTGGCCTTGGGAGTTGAAGTTGGATGTAAGCATTGTGCTTGGCTCTGGATGAGAGCTTGGATCTTACCTTATTGTGGGATATTATGGAGATTGATGGAAGGAATACTAGAAGTGAGTACTGATTTTGGGTGTTGGCCATGTACTTACCTTTGGGCATTGATCTGGACGTTAGCATGTGGTTGGACATTATGGAGATTGATGTTGTTGGTACCCGTGGATTAATCGTTACATGGTATATTTTGAACGACATTTGTGGCTAGATCCAGTTAGTCACCAGTAGCACGAATAAACTTTATGGTCTTCCGGTTTACGTGGTTTAAATAGCTTGCTACTGGCTTATCACCTCAGGTTCCAAGTTCTAACAGATGTTATCATCATAATAGCCCTCATTTTCATGTGATGTTATCATCTCATGTTAATTTTCAACAACTTGAGAAGTCAGAGTAACTATTGTGATGATACTAGGTTTCGAAACTAGTTATGGAAGCTATGGTAATGACAATAGTATGTATTCATTTATAACATCTCTTGTTTTCTTGATGCTATGATATCACATTATATTTCATGCTATTAACAACTTATTTTTCATTTATCAAAATCATTCATCAAGCCTTTCCGATCGTTTGATTTGCTTAGGCAATGATCGGTCTTCTTAATTCCAAGGACGGAATTATTTTAAGGAGGGTATGATGTAACGGCCTGTTTTTATCAAGACAAACTATTTACGTATTTGACCAATTTTTCAATTTTTAAAACTATTTTATAATGGTTTGTCAGGAGTTTTACTGATTTCGAAAATTTCTTATAAAAATATTTTGAAGTACCAGACTAGTTATAAAGTATTTTAGTAAGATCGGATTTCAACAAATACTCAAAACGTTTCTGATAAAAAATTTACTTTCAGATATTACCGTTTTGGCTTAATGAATTTATTTTCGATACAAACATCATCAAAACGATTTCAAACTTTACAGTAACATTCAATGATCATTTATGGCCTCCCACATTAATTTCGAAATTTTCTGAAGTCAAATCAGTAGAGACCCCGTAAACCCGCTTTCTAAACGTTTTGGCCAAAAACTAGTATTTCCATAGCTCAACCCCCGAAACTGACTTCGTATTCGTGATCCTCGCGACGACACGGTCACGTGGTTATGTTTTCGTAATTTTTCGAACACGTTTACTGGTAGGGGCAAAATCGTAATTTCGTTACAATTTTTACTGTTACCGTCACCAATTACCCTAGCTAATTACTAATTACTCTAACCTAATCAACTATTAAATTACCTAACATGACTAACACATGGAGATGATAGATAAACGTTTCCAAACTTAGTCTAACTCCATTAAATATTTAGTCTAAAGTTTCATTAATTAACCACCTAACCTCATTCATTATCTTTGACTAATTACCAAAATTAATCCCTATTTAAACCCCCTAACCTCCCTCTCTAATTCCCGAAACCCGCATACACAAGCTCTCTCTATCTCTTTTTCATTCTCTCTCTAACCTAACCCATGAAACCAACTCGCACACACACACACACACAGGCCGCTCCCTCTCTCTCTCTCTCTCTCTCTCTCTCTCTCTCTCTCTCTCTCTCTCTCTCTTGTTCCCTTGTTCGGACCCCCCACCCTCTCTCCTCCGTGGGCATCATCGCCGACGGCAAGCACTCAACCCACACCCTCTTCCGACGAGAAGCAAAGTCCAACGGCCCCGAGCTCCACGCCACCGTGGCGACTCCGCCATGAGCCCGACCCCTCGCCGCTCCGCCACAAGCTCCGACAGCACCCGAACCCCCGCCACCGTCTTCGCCTTCTCTCCCTCCGTCCTTGCTTCTGCCGAAGCCCACCGCCTGCTCCGATCAGCTCCGACGAGGAGCTCCGAGTTGTCGCCTTTCCCGCTCCCTCCGGACACCGCCACGACCCCGAGCAGCAGCTGCTGCTTACGCTCAACGCCGGACGCCGCCTCCCCTTGCAGCTCCGCCTTGCACCGCCACGGCGAACGACGCCTCTCCGAGCTCCTGGACCCCCGCTCTTCCCCGTTCGGACCGCCGACCACGACACCGCCCTCACCCCACCGTGTCGACACCACCTCGGAGCAGCGCCACCCCTCCCGAAGTCCGACGAGCTCGCCTCTCCGCCAAGCCCGCTGTACACCGTCGCCTGTCGCTTACTGCTCCGACGTCGCCCCTCGAGCAGCTCCACCGGAGCTCATCCTCTTTTCTCGCTCGCTGCCACAGTTCCCCGCCATCGCCGCGTTCCTCCACCGTCATTGCCGACCCGCCTTCGCCGCGGCAGCAGGAGCTCACCGGAACTCGCCGCCGTAGCCGCCTGACGCCGCCCCGAGCCCCGTCAGCTCCGTCGGCAAAGAGCCCCGCCCCCTGCATTTATGTGAACAAAGAGAGGGGTATGTAAGGTAAAATACGGGGATTTTAAACGAAAATACGTATAAACATAGTTTAACGAATTTTGATAATTATAAAATATGGGTTTTATGGTTTTAAATTTATAATAAATAATACATACCTCAGAAAATTGCGAGGCCAGTCCCAGAAAATCAGAAATGACGTTCTGGACCCAATGGCACTAGTTTCGTCTCAATCAGACGCTTAGATTTTCCAGAATTAATTTTTAAGCGTAAAAGTTAAATTGATTATTTTCATTCAAAAATCTATAACTTATTATTTTCACGTAAATTAATATACGATAAAAATATATGTTAAAGTACTCTTCGAGACGGTCATTTTGACAGCTTATTTGTAACTTTCTGATACAGATCGCATCCAAGAGAAATTATTGAAAAAATATGATACTGAATTAAAAATAGTTTTTAAATTGTTTTTGAGCTTTCAAAAATTATAAAAATTACTATGAGCTTCCGAAAAATATTTCCTCATACAGTAAAATTATTTTCCTTATATCTAGGCTATAGAAAAATTTAGAACACTTTTTGATAACGTTTCAATCGATTATAAAAATCGAAACGATAAGATTAAATAGGTAGAAAATAGGGTAGCCTATAACTAATGATTTCTTGTATTTGCAGGTACCAATTCTTATGCACCAACATCTTTATAAGCTCTAGCTCCAACCTCGTCTTGCTACGACGATCTCGATCGTAAGTCACTCTAATTCTAACTTTGGAAATCTGGATAGTGTACTCGTATGAACTTAGGACATGTCATCTAGTCTCAGAACAGCTATTGACTTGAACCAATGACTAGAGACCTAATTAACTAGCGAACTATCAATAGTGGAGTGACCAAAGGACTAAATTGAGATAGTACACTTTGATATCATAGTTGTTGGACTTCAAATCATTGCTCGGACTAAATTGAGATAGTAAACTTTGATATCATAGTTGTTGGACTTCAATTCATTGCTCGGACTAAATTGAGATAGTAAACTTTTATGAAATTTGATATCATAGTTGTTGGACTTCAAAGCATTGATCAGGACTGATAAACTCTGTTGAGGCTTCTGCCTTGACTTTTCAGCAAGTAACTACCATATAAATGTAATTGATGTACTCATTGATGGATGTATTGTTGTACACATTGTTGGATGTATGAAATGATGGGCCTATGAGCCCATACAGATACGGATATGGATACAAACACGGATACTGATATAAATGTGAAATGTGTTACAACATGGGTTATGGGGTAGTCTTGAGCTACGTAGTGTGCGGGAGTGACTGGGTCCACCCTTATTAGTTAAGCTGTACCATCACCCTGTAGGGGATGGTAGGTAGATATTCCACGAGTTGCTACGTGGGATGTGTGCACTTCTGGTTGCATATCGTACACTCAAGCTAAGACTGTTGCACTAGCTGATTGATACAGGGCCCATGAGGTCATATTGATACGAACACTGATGAACATTTGACTATGATAATACACGGGATACGGGGTAGTCTTGAGCTACGAAGTATGCGGGAGTGACCGGGTCCACCCTTATTAGTTAAGCTGTACCATCACCCTGCAGGAATGGTAGGTAGATATTCCACGAGTTGCTCCGTGGGATGGGTGCACTTCTGGTTGCATATCGTACACTCGAGCCAAGGCTGATGCACTAGTTTGATTGCTGTATTATACTCATGGTTGTTGGTATTATCGGAACACACTATTGGGCCTTCGGGCATTTACGGAGCACATTTACAGAGTACACTATTGGGCCCTTGCGGCATTTAAGACTGATGCACTAGTTTGATTGATGTTGCACTAATTGATAATTGATTGATACCATTGCTTCAGTCACGACTACAACTATTCTATTGACTAAGTCGAGACTACTCGAACGTGATAGAACGGTTTAATAATGAGCGGTCTTGAATTACGACTGAATCAGTGTCTAGAAAGGAATGGGAAGGGGGTTGGTCAACCAATGGACTTGTTCCTGCGGTCTTTGAAGTGACCTGTGCCTTCAAGCCCTGACTGACTGGCTGATTTGGAAGTTAAGTTAGACTTCTTATTATTAGGCCATCCTACACTATTAGATAGGCAAGCGACGCTCATCTTTTCTTAAGTATTACTTGGTCAATCTATTGTCATCCCATTACCGATTGGTCAAAACATTGTTAACCTGGTTGTATTACTATTGACATCCCATTGGTCAAAATATAGTTACTATCACATGCCACGCCACAGTCGTTACTTTTGCACTTGTACAGTCATCTTTACTTTATGCATCACTTCTGAATAGTTACCAGTATTTTAATTATCACTCTTACATATCTGTTAGCTCATACTTTACTTTTGTACCTATCTGACCATCTTTTGTTTACTATAATCTGTTCCATACTTTTGCACTACTTTGTTTCTATTGCTAGAATTGTTGTGACTTACCTACGGTTCCATCTCTGTGGCACCGCAGACGCCGTACATATGGAGGCCGATGGTCTAGAGTTAATAGCGCCAGAATTTGACCATGAGTCTGCAGCTTTCAGAGTTGTTTCCAGTTGTATTTACTTTCCTTCATGTACGATTGTTAGACCATTTTTGTACAATATGGATGTAATAATTGGACACTATTTGGGTATTTTGTACATCTCTGCATTGTGGCTATTTTGTTTTCACTGGTTAACTGCAGGACCTGTGCAAATATCCAAAAAGTAACGGGCCCGGGAATCGGGTCGTTACATACTCTGTCGACTAAGCATCAATCAATCCCCAGCCTCTTCCTTCTTCAAGGATAACCCAGCATCTTCCTTGTAGCACTCATCAGCTCCTTATACGTCTTCAATCCATCTTCACAGTTTCACCATCTTTAGCATTATCAACAAGCCACCCCCTCCATCCTCCCTGCAAATTCTCAATGGAAAACTCTAACATTATCATCCCATTTTCCTCCATCAACAAATAAACAACAAATCCTTTCATTCTTCTCAAACACCCAAAAATCAATCACCCAAATCAAAATAGAAAATCAAATTGAAGAGGAAAACAGAGAAATCACTCATCATGCCCCCTCCCCTCCTCTTCCTCTGACCCCCCACTTCATATCCACCCTGCGCCCGCATCCCCGCTGCCCTGGCCACCCAGATCCGCATGCAGCTCACCCCATCGCCGATCTATTCGCTGCTCCACCCAGATCTGGCCGCACTGTGCACCACCCAGCCACCCTCTGCTCAGCCAAGCCGCCCCCCCCGCCAGAATCCCCCGTGCACCCTAGCTCGTTCGCGCACGCCGCCCAGCCCGCTGCTCCACCTGCTCTACCCGCACGTGATCCGCCCTGCGCCTGGTCGCCACCCGCACGCGCCGCCCTCCGCCCGGAGCCCCGCCTGGCTGCCGCCCCGCGCCCCTGTAGCCACATGCCCCTTCATCTCCCCTCTCATGCAACAAAAAGAAAGGAAAAAAAGAAAAGGAAGAAAAGAAAGAAGAGAAGAAGAAGACAGAGTGTGAGAGGGAACGGTGAGAAGAGAAGTTATTTTATAAGTTATTTTATAAGTTATAATAGTTAATATTTTATAAACATATATTAGTATAAGGTTAGTTTAAGATATGTAATTTATTATATAAGGTATTAACATATTATAATATAGTTGTTAGTATTGTAAATTAATTTTCAGAATAACATGTTAGTTATATGTTTTATTTTATAATTTTTTTAATATATTATAAGTTTGTGTAGCTAACTCATTTTGTAACGCATGTTAACCCAGGTATCGCTACCACTGAACCGCGCCTTTCATGAGACGTTGTATCGGTAACTCATCGTACCCTAGCTATGGGTTTAAAAACTATAATAAATGCATGCTAAAACTTTCGTTTCGTTAGCGAAGAGTTTCATTAGAACAGTTAGAAAAGTTTGATAATCTGAACAGTATCGTAAAAGACTCGATCGGACTAAGTGTCATACTTGATTGTAAAAAGTGTTAATCTAGAAAATGACTCGTAAATTACAAATATGGTAACATCACAGACACTTGGGGTTTTGGGGTAACTTATAATAGTGAATGTGTGGGAGCAACCAGTTCAGGCTTTGTTGTTGTTGTCCCGCTCATCGATGACAAATTCACAAACATGAATTACAGATTATTGAACAGTATCGTATTTTTTACACAGTTTTGGTTTAACCTGGGTACGCGCACTCATGTTTGTGAATGTGTGGGAGCAACCAGGTCAGGCTTTGTTGTTGTTGTCCCGCTCGTCGATGACAAATTCACAAACATGAATTACAGATTATTGAACACTATCGTATTTGTTACACAGTTTTGGTTTAACCTGGGTACGCGCACCTGTGGTATGAGATGGACTCTTAGTTGCTCGTTGTACTTCGCTTTATAAGTCACGATCTAGGTTCGGCACAGTTATACTCTTGTAACCTTGTCATCTTTAATAATGTTTCTTTAATTGCTGCTAGATTGTGAAAGTCGTAAATCTGCAAAGCTATATTTCTGCTGTATTTTCCATACCATTATAGTATGCTCTTTTACTTCTAGTCCATGCTAGTTTGCCATGCTTGCATATTGTTTTGAATTCCAAGCAATAGATACTTTGAGTTACGTCTGATCCTGGCGACCCTTCTTTATATGGTGGATCTGCCAGATATTTCACAGGTTGAAGAAGTGACAACTGAGTTGGCAGACGCTGAGCTTAAAGTTGAGTTTGACCTGGAGGATGCTAGTTACTAAGTGTGAGTGTGAGTGTGTTTTGTTATTTAATGCCTTTTTCAGTTTCAGAGTGTGGCTGGGTGTGTATTTGTATTCAAATTGTATTTCCTTTTTTGTATGATGCTGGTTTGTAATAAGGTTGTATTTCATTTTCATGTATGAGTATTTAGCATATTTCTGCAACAGAGCCTGTATTAACTTCATTGGTGCCTAGCAGGACTTGCGCATGTTTCAAACAGTAACGGGCCTCGGGAGTGGGTTGTTACAAGTTTGGTAGCCCAAGCAGGTCCCCACGCTAAATACCACATGAACAGTACAAGAAGTTCAGAATGTGCTGTACAAAATACTCAATGGAACTGATCAAACCTTATGAAACACAGATAAGCAATGGAAAGGAACACTTCAGGAAGGAAGGACGATGCTTTTGGATCTGAGAACAATCATCTAAATGGGGGTCCCAACCAGAATGATGCTGGTAATGGAGGTAACAATGGTCCAGACACGACAGCACTCCCGACTGCACATTGACTACAGAAGATTACATGCGGGGCATTTATGCCCTTCATTAGTAGCTTGAATAGGCTTTGCTTAGTGAGCTGAAAGCTGACCCGAGTGCTTATCACTTTCGAGCGATGAACCCGAAGACCTTCGCTGGGACTGAGAACCATCTCCAAGTGGAGGAATGGCTCAGGAGCATCACTGATGATCTGAGAGCATCTCAAATTCGAGAAGAAGCTGTCACGCCCCACTTCCCAAAAACGTGGAGGCGAAGTGTGAGAAGGTCCGCTCAGACTTGAAGCTACAAAGCTTCAAGTCCGATAAGCGTCAATCAAATTTAAACTGCAGGTTCTTGCAACGCGAAACGAAACAAAGATAATAATAAGGAAATGAGACAAAGAATAAATCTCAGAATATCCATAATAATAAATTTCAACATCGCAGAAAAGCCACCAGGCTAAAAGAAAAGAGTCTAAAAGAGGCCCCAGCATGGCCAACAAAAGTACAAAGTACGAAAACAAAGTAATGGTGCAAGCACCGACAACTAACAGCAACCTAAAGCAAAAGCAAGTAAAATCAGTCTCTAAGACTGGTCTCCGGTGTCCTCTAACTCCTCGACGAACGTAGGCTCAAGTTCAGCGTCAGCAAACACCTCGTTCTCAACAACTGTCTCTGGCTCAGGGTCTAACATGTGACACCCAAAAGAGCAAGGGGCACATGTCAGCAAGTCTACAAGAGACTTGTGCAAGGAAACTGAAAGCAGGTAAAGTAAAGCAACCTAGCAGTTCTAGCATGATGCGATGACATGGCAGTTAAAGTATGAGTGCAACAGGTAAAGTAAAGTAAAGTAAAGTACGAGCATGTCATTTAAACATGGCATGGATGACAAGTATTACATGAATCATTCACAAGACAAGTACAAGACAAGGAAAGTAAGCACATAGTGCACAGAGATTCCGCCTTTTGGCTAGAGTGGCTGCGCGGGCCAACTCCTAAGCTCAAGTGACCGTTTATCCCTACCCCTCCACGTGTATCGAGCCAGGGCCTTACCCCCGAACATGGAATGCTCGCTTTTGGATCATGAGCCAGGAAGTGTTTTAACAAGTATGGCATAGGGGTGCACCTAGCCGGACAAGGAAGTACGAGTACAAGTATTGTAGCGTGTGCTACAAATGCGACATTCAATGCATGGATGACATGACATGGCAAGTAGTAAGGCGTACAGGTAAGGAAAGTAAACATGACAGTTTAGTATGCATGAACAACAATTTTAAAGGGTTGGATCTAGCTTCGTTGTCAAGCTAGATCAATTAGGTGACGGATCTAGTTTCGTTGTCAAACTAGATCAAGTAGGCGTCTAGCCAGCTATCATTTCACTGACTAGTCTCTTTTACGCTAAAAACAAGGAAGTGGCCTAAGAACATGGCCCTACATAAGAGTTGGCAAGTTTCACTTGCCTGCAAGTATCACGTCAGAGAAACACCGTCCAACGAGTCCAAAGTCACAATTCCTACATGCACAAGTCCACCGGCCTACATCCGTTTTATTAATCTTGATTAGTGATTTCTAAAACATTTAAAATACTTTAAAAATACTAATTTTTAGTCTTGTTTAGCATGCAATTGGGTTGGGGTCCTAGGGGTGTAAACGTTACCTCAACACGACGCGAAAGCTACGCTGGCGTCGGGTAGCGACGCCAGGGGTTGGAATAATAAGATCGCGCTCCAAGTCATGATTCCAATATAGATTCCTCGCTGGAAAGTTCAGAGCAATTAACCGGAGCAACGATTCCAGATTCCAAAGCTAGCACGTGCGACGACGGGCTACGACGTGTCGCAACATCGTACGCGGCAAATCCTCAAAGAGCAAGCACCTAGGTGGGGCCCACAGTAGTCCTAGGGACCTATGGGGGACCCACAATACCTCTGGAGAACTTGGGGGCCCCACGGTGGCAAGTAGTGCGACGGGTGCGGGGTTGCGACGAATGGCTCTCGGTCGTACAGCCTCGGTGAGGGGGATCTTCTCGGTCGGGCACTGGGAACGGCGCTGCACAGCGCAGCGGGTCGGTGCGGGGTCGGGCTCTCGGTCGGTGCGGAGAGGGCGGTCGGTCGGGCGCCTTGGATGCGGGGGTTGCAATGTTGCAACGTTGCAACGTCGGTCAGTGCAGGCGACCCGCTCGGTCAGACACGAGCGGAGGCGGGGCGACAGAAGCGGGGGTCGGTGCGGTGCGGGGATGCGGCGTGAGCGGGCCAAGCTCTCGGTCAGACCGAGGGCTCCTCTCGGTCGGAGCGGGAGAACGGAGCAGGGTCGATGCAGCGGTGCGGGCCAAGCTCTAGTGCGGGGCGGCTAGCGGTCGGAGCGGGAGAAAAATGGCCTTGTTTCCTCGGTCGTGCGGCGGAAGTTCGTCGCAACGTTGCGACGATTCGTCGCAACGTCAAATTGGGTTTTGAAAGCGGCTAGGGTTATTTTCTTGCGAAAATAGGTCTTCCTAAAGGTTGTTTATATAGTGTAGAGGGGTTGACTAGGTTTAGGGCTAATCCTAATGGGATTAGGAGTTTAAAATAATTTAAAATTCAAATCTCACCAACTCCAACTCACCCACGGCTTAGGTGGGGCCCAAATGAGCTGGAAATTGGCTCAAAAATTATTTAAAACGTTTGAAACTCAAATAAATTTTATTTGGCCGAAAATAATTTAAAACGTAATTATTAAAAATATTATAAACCTTGCTAAAAATATAAAAGTGGTCAAATAAACTCCAAAAATTATAAAATAAATATCGGGGTGATCGTGATGACGAAAGTGAGCTAACTAAGAAGACGGATCTCAGTTTCGACATCGGACGACGAAACTAAAAATAGAAACGTCTCCCGTCAAAAGTGAAAATCGTCACGTCTCATCGAGTAAGATTAAATTGTGGGAAAACGACTCGAGAAACGTCGTTCCAAATTAGTGCCACTATTTAATACTCTCAGAGACGATCACAACGGCATATCACACAAAAGTGTTCACAAACAAATAAAGTCTAAAATAAACACGTGCACGGCCAAAAGCACGTGCACGAACAAAGTACAACGAAAAGTGGTCGTACATCCTCCCCACCTTAGAAATGATTCCGTCCTCGGAATCAACATCAAGCACTACTCGGGAAAAGGTGCGGGAAGCGCTCTCTCATCTCATCTTCACGCTCCCAGGTGGACTCACCAGGGGAACCGTGACGCCACTGCACTTGAACCAAGTCGACGGTCTTATTCCTCAGCTGCTTCTGTCGACGATCCAAAATCTCAACGGGCGGCTGATCATAAGACAGATCCGGACGAACCGTAATCTCTGAGAAATCCACAGCATGGGATGGATCACTAACGTATCGACGTAACTGAGATACGTGAAATACGTCGTGAACTCCCACCAGCGACGGTGGCAACGCCAAGCGATAAGCCACAGCTCTAACTCTCTCCAGAACATCAAACAGCCCAATGTACCTCGGACTCAGCTTGCCTCTCTTCCCAAATCGAATAACTCCGCGGTTCGGAGAAATCTTCAGGAAGACATGATCGCCAGGCTGAAACTCCAAAGGCCTCCGTTTAGCATCTGCCCAATGCTTGAAACGGTCCTGCGTAATCCTTAGCTTCTCCCGGATGTTCCTCACAACATCCACGGCCTCCACGATCATCTCCGGTCCTAACAGCTCCCGATCTCCAATGTCATCCCAGCTCAGTGGCGATCGACATTTCTTTCCATATAGCGCGGTGAAAGGCGCCATTCCAATACTCACCTGGTAGCTGTTATTATAGGCAAACTCAACGTGATGGAGATGATCCTCCCAAGATCCCTTGAAGTCCAACATGCACGCTCTCAACATATCCTCCAAAATCTGAATCGTCCTCTCGGACTGGCCATCCGTCTGCGGGTGGTACGCCGTGCTGAAACTCAGACTCGTACCCAAGCTCTTCTGCAGACTCTGCCAAAACTGAGATGTGAATCTCGTGTCTCTGTCCGACACGATACTCACGAGGACTCCGTGAAGTCGTACGATCTCCTGCACGATTCACGTTACATCACTATCTAAACTAGGAAAAGGAAATAGAAACGGAGGGTAAAAGTATTTACCTCCATATATTTCCTCGCTAGCGTCTCAGTAGACTGTCCTACTCGGAAGGGAATAAAGTGCGCGGATTTGGTCAATCGGTCTACGATCACCCAAATCGCGTCATTCTGCTTCGGACTCCGAGGTAGTCCAGTCACGAAATCCATAGTGATGTGCTGCCACTTCCACTCCGGAATCAGAAGCGGTTGTAGCAACCCTGTCGTATGCTGATGCTCCGTCTTTACTTGCTGGCAAACCAAACACTTGGCTACACTCCGAGCCACGCTCCTCTTCATACCGTGCCACCAAAAGTTCAAGCGAAGATCCTTGTACATCTTGGTCCCACCAGGATGCACAGAATACGGCGAACTATGTGCCTCGACCAATAATTCCTCTCCGATGTCTCCAGCTGGCACACACAACCTGGCTCCAAATCTCAACGAACCATCCTCGTGAATCAAAAAGTCAATCCGCAGACCGGCTTCCACCTGCTCCCGAATCTTCACAAGCTTAGCATCTCCAGCCTGTCCAGCCTTGATCCTATCCACGATCGTCGACTGTATCTGCATACTCATCAGCGAAGAAGTCTCTCCAGGAAGAATAATCTCGATACCAGTCTCGCAAAAAACCTGCTGCAATCTCCATTGTGAAGTCAACATCATCACCGCTGGAAGCCTGCTCAGCGCATCCGGAACTACATTCACTTTGCCAGGGTGATACTGCAAATCAATCTCGTAGTCTGCCATGAGCTCCAACCATCGACGCTGTCGCATGTTGAGCTCCTTCTGCGTAAAGATATACTTCAAGCTTTTGTGATCAGTGAAGATCTTCACCTTCTCACTCAGCAGGAAGTGCCTCCAAATTTTCAGCGCAAACACGACTGCAGCCAACTCCAAATCATGTGTCGGGTAATTCTTCTCATGAGCCTTAAGCTGACGAGAAGCATACGCAACCACATACCCATGCTGATGCAACACACATCCAAGACCCTTGCCAGAAGCATCACAAAAGATCTCGAATCCTCCACTCCGATCAGGCACAGCAAGTACAGGGGCAGTCGTCAATCTCTCCTTCAGAATACCAAAAGCCTTCTCACAATCATCAGACCAAACATATGGCACATCCTTCCGCGTCAGTCTGGTCATCGGCTCAGCAATCCGGGAAAGTCCTTAATGAAATGTCGATAATATCCTGCAAGTCCAAGGAAGCTCCGGATCTCGGACGCTGACTGCGGAACCGGCCACTCTATGATAGCCATAATCTTCTCGGGATCCACAGAAATTCCATCACCAGACGCCACATGCCCGAGAAAAGCAACTCTATCCAGCCAAAACTCGCACTTGGAATACTTAGCATACAAACGATGCTTCCTCAAAATCTCCAACACTGTCCTCAAGTGAGAGGCATGCTCTTCCTCCGACTTTGAATAGATCAGGATGTCGTCAATAAAGATAACGACAAACTTGTCTAGAAAGTCGTAGAAGACCAGATTCATCAGGTTCATAAAGGCTGCGGGCGCATTGGTTACACCAAAGGGCATAACCACGAACTCGTAGTGACCATACTTCGTCCTGAAAGCCGTCTTCGGGATGTCGTCCTTCTTCACCTTAAGCTGATGGTAACCACTCCTCAAATCCAACTTAGAGAACACACTCGATCCTTCGAGCTGATCAAAGATGTCATCTATCCGAGGCAAGGGA
Organism: Scilla litardierei; assembly: GCA_030789695.1. NCBI lineage: Eukaryota > Viridiplantae > Streptophyta > Magnoliopsida > Asparagales > Asparagaceae > Scilla > Scilla litardierei. Next base: position 216,515,423 of record CM061133.1, read on the forward strand.
TATTTATTCTTGATAGTCACAGCATTCAGTTCCTGGTAATCCACGCACATGTGACGCGAACCATCCTTCTTCTTCACCAGCAACACCGGTGCTCCCCACGGAGACACACTAGGATTGATGTATCCCTTCTGTAAAAGCTCGTCCAGCTGCCTACGCAACTCCTCCAACTCTGCTGGAGCCATCCGATACGGTGCCTTCGAAATAGGCTGCACTCCCAGAATAAGATCGATCGAAAACTCGAGAGCTCGATCGGGTGGCAGTCCAGACATCTCCTCAGGGAAGACGTCGTCGAATTCACGTACCATAGCTGGTCTATCCTGCTCCATCTGCATAGCAACAATATCCACCGGCTTGGCCCGAAACTTGACAGGACCAAGCGAACTGCTACCACGACTGAACTCGAACCCTGGATGTCCGGAGATCTCGAACACCACCTTCTTCCTCCGACAATCGATCGTAGCATAGAAGCTCGCAAGCCAATCCATTCCAAGCACTGCATCGTAGTTGATGATGTCGTGGACAATAAAGTCAGCGTAAAGCTCATGTCCACAGACCACCAAAGGGCAAAAATTGCACCCACGATGCACCGAGATCATGCCATTTCCTGTAACGATGTTCCAACTCTTGGGAAGAGGGGAGGTCGTCAAGGAATGCTTCTCCACGAAGCTCCGAGAAATAATGCACATTGATGCACCAGAGTCAAAGAGGACTCGTGCAGGAAATGTGCAAACCAAAATCACACCTAACGAACAGTCTAACAATCAAACCCTATTCTAACAAACAATCATATGCAGTCCAACAAACATAAGTTAACAATCAAAACTATCTAAGGAAGGAAACAACTAGTTTGAGGGTTACCTGCGATAACCTCATCCACAGCCTCACTCTCCACTGTCGTCATCAGATAAGCCTGCCTCCTCGGCTGCATAGCCGCTGAAAAGCCTGCTTCTGTGGAGCGAGGGGTGCTCCGCGACCTGCAGGTACATGTGCTCTCTGCTGCAATGGCTGTGCGACAACGGGATCCTTCCAAGGTAGCTTAGACTTCAGGCACTCCTTCATAGCATGAGTAGGATCTCCACAAACCAGGCACTGTCCCAACATCTTCCTACACTGATCCTTGATATGCCCGGTCTTGCCACAGAAATGGCAAGTCTTCAGAGTAGGCCCACCTGGCCTCTTGAACTGCACCATCTGATTAGGCCTAGTCCCAGGCCTAACCACTCCTTTGACATGCTCCATAGGCCTCTTCCCAGCTCCAGAAATCAGTCCTCTCTTCTGCTTCGCAATCCTCTCCTGTCTCCGAGCAGCTACCAGCAACTTCTGATATGACTCCATATCCGTCGTAGACATCAGGCTCTGCAAGTCTAGGGAAAGACCCAGCAGAAACCTCTGAGCCTTCTCCTCAGCATCCTCTACCATCTTCGGCGCGAAGCGACTCAGCCTAGTAAACTCCTGGTGGTACTGGTCCACCGTCAGATTCCCCTGCTTCAGCTCAATGAAGCGCTGCAACATCTCCCTCCTGGCGGCCTTCGGGAAGTACTCCTCGTCGAACCTAGACTTGAAAGTAGCCCAAGGTATAGGGCTCACCAACAACTCCTCCTCTGCATCCCACTAGTTTCGGGCATTATCCTTAAGCTGCTTCTTCGCCAGATCAACCCATCCAGCCGGGTTGACCTTCGACATCTTCAGATTATCCTCAGTGTTCCTGATCCACTCCTCTGCAGCCAACAGTCCTTCAGATCCATCAAAGTACGTCGGGCCCAGCTCCCGAAACTGCTTCGCTCCTGGCTCGTGGTGAGGAGCACTCTGAGTGTTCTGGAGCATGCCCTGCTATACCTGCATCATCTGATGCATCATCCTCATGATCTCAGCATTGGTGGGCTCTCTATCCGGCTCCTCAGCACGATTGGGCCCACTACCAGATCGGGTCTGTCGTCGTCCAGCCATCTAATGACATAGAAAACGAACAAACAAATTAGACTCAAAGCTTAATGACTTGGATGTTGCAATTTATTTAATGGACATTCCGTTATTATCGTTGTTCCGTTAATTCGCAATCGCAAGAAGAGACCTGCATGGGCCACCAACAAAACCTGTCACGCCCCGCTTCCTAAAAACGTGGAGGCGAAGTGTGAGAAGGTCAGACTTGAAGCTACAAAGCTTCAAGTCCGATAAGCGTCAATCAAATTTAAACTGCAGGTTCTTGCAACGCGAAACGAAACAAAGATAATAATAAGGAAATGAGACACAGAATAAATCTCAGAATATCCATAATAATAAATTTCAACATTGCAGAAAAGCCACCAGGCTAAAAGAAAAGAGTCTAAAAGAGGCCCCAGCATGGCCAACAAAAGTACAAAGTACGAAAACAAAGTAATGGTGCAAGCACCGACAACTAACATCAACCTAAAGCAAAAGCAAGTAAAATCAGTCTCTAAGACTAGTCTCCGGTGTCCTCGAACTCCTCGACGAACGTAGGCTCATGCTCAGCGTCAGCAAACACCTCGTCCTCAACAACTGTCTCTGGCTCAGGGTCTAACATGTGACACCCAAAAGATCAAGGGGCACATGTCAGCAAGTCTACAAGAGACTTGTGCAAGGAAACTGAAAGCAGGTAAAAGTAAAGCAACCTAGCAGTTCAAGCATGATGCGATGACATGGCAGTTAAAGTATGAGTGCTACAGGTAAAGTAAAGTAAAGTAAAGTACGAGCATGTCATTTAAACATGGCATGGATGACAAGTATTACATGAATCATTCACAAGACAAGTACAAGACAAGGAAAGTAAGCACATAGTGCACAGAGATTCCGCCTTTTGGCTAGAGTGGCTGCGCGGGCCAACTCCTAAGTTCAAGTGACCGTTTATCCCTACCCCTCCACGTGTATCGAGCCAGGGCCTTACCCCCGAACATGGAATGCTCGCTTTTGGATCATGAGCCAGGAAGTGTTTTAACAAGTATGGCATAGGGGTGCACCTAGCCGGAAAAGGAAGTACGAGTACAAGTATTGTAGCGTGTGCTACGAATGCGACATTCAATGCATGGATGACATGACATGGCAAGTAGTAAGGCGTACAGGTAAGGAAAGTAAACGTGACAGTTTAGTATGCATGAACAACAAGTTTAAAGGGTTGGATCTAGCTTCGTTGTCAAGCTAGATCAATTAGGTGACGGATCTAGTTTCGTTGTCAAACTAGATCAAGTAGGCGTCTAGCCAGCTATCATTTCACTGACTAGTCTCTTTTACGCTAAAAACAAGGAAGTGGCCTAAGAACATGGCCCTACATAAGAGTTGGCAAGTTTCACTTGCCTGCAAGTATCACGTCAGAGAAACACCGTCCAACGAGTCCAAAGTCACAATTCCTACGTGCACAAGTCCACCGGCCTACATCCGTTTTATTAATCTTGATTAGTGATTTTTAAAACATTTAAAATACTTTAAAAATACTAATTTTTAGTCTTGTTTAGCATGCAATTGGGTTGGGGTCCTAGGGGTGTAAACGTTACCTCAACACGACGCGAAAGCTACGCTGGCGTCGGGTAGCGACGCCAGGGGTTGGAATAATAAGATCGCGCTCCAAGTCATGATTCCAATATAGATTCCTCGCTGGAAAGTTCAGAGCAATTAACCGGAGCAACGATTCCAGATTCCAAAGCTAGCACGTGCGACGACGGGCTACGACGTGTCGCAACGTCGTACGCGGCAAATCCTCAAAGAGCAAGCACCTAGGTGGGGCCCACAGTAGTCCTAGGGACCTATGGGGGACCCACAATACCTCTGGAGAACTTGGGGGCCCCACGGTGGCAAGTAGTGCGACGGGTGCGGGGTTGCGACGAATGGCTCTCGGTCGTACAGCCTCGGTGCGGGGGATCTTCTCGGTCGGGCACTGGGAACGGCGCTGCACAGCGCAGCGGGTCGGTGCGGGGTCGGGCTCTCGGTCGGTGCGGAGAGGGCGGTCGGTCGGGCGCCTTGGATGTGGGGGTTGCAACGTTGCAACGTTGCAATGTCGGTCAGTGCGGGCGACCCGCTCGGTCAGACACGAGCGGAGGCGGGGCGACAGAAGCGGGGGTCGGTGCGGTGCGGGGATGCGGCGTGAGCGGGCCAAGCTCTCGGTCAGACCGAGGGCTCCTCTCGGTCAGAGCGGGAGAACGGAGCGGGGTCTATGCAGCGGTACGGGCCATGCTCTGGTGCGGGGCGGCTAGCGGTCGGAGCGGGAGAAAAATGGCCTTGTTTCCTCGGTCGTGCGGTGGAAGTTCGTCGCAACGTTGCGACGATTCGTCGCAACGTCAAATTGGGTTTTGAAAGCGGCTATGGTTATTTTCTTACGAAAATAGGTCTTCCTAAAGGTTGTTTATATAGTGTAGAGGGGTTGACTAGGTCTAGGGCTAATCCTAATGGGATTAGGAGTTTAAAATAATTTAAAATTCAAATCTCACCAATTCCAACTCACCCACGGCTTAGGTGGGGCCCAAATGAGCTGGAAATTGGCTCAAAAATTATTCAAAATGTTTGAAACTCAAATAAATTTTATTTGGCCGAAAATAATTTAAAACCTAATTATTAAAAATATTATAAACCTTGCTAAAAATATAAAAGTGGTCAAATAAAATCCAAAAATTATAAAATAAATATCGAGGTGATCGTGATGATGAAAGTGAGCTAACTAAGAAGACGGATCTCAGTTTCGACATCGGACGACGAAACTAAAAATAGAAACGTCTCCCGTCAAAAGTGAAAATCGTCACGTCTCATCGAGTAAGATTAAATTGTGGGAAAATGACTCGAGAAACGTCGTTCCAAATTAGTGCCACTATTTAATACTCTCAGAGACGATCACAACGGAATATCACACAAAAGTGTTCAAAAACAAATAAGGTCTAAAATAAACACGTGCACGGCCAAAATCACGTGCACGAACAAAGTACAACGAAAAGTGGTCGTTACAGAAGCATAGGTGGCTACCGCCAAGAGGCAACTGACTGATGGTGCTCGAGACTAGAGGCAGGCGGTAGAAGACCGCTCGGGATTGCCGATTACGTGGGATGTCTTCACCAGTACCTTCAACGCCCAGTACTTTCTGCCACAGGCAAAGATCATGATGAGGAAAAAGTTCATTAACCTGAAGCAAGGCTCGATGATTGTAAACCAGTAAATGCTGAGTTCTCCTGGCTCAGCAGGTTTGCCCCAGAAATGGTTGCAGATGCATTGACTCGAGCTCAGCATTTCCAGCAGGGACTCAACATTGAGATTCGGAGGAAGTTGGTCACTGCTAGTCCGACCACGCATGCTGTAGTTCTGACCATTGCTCGTAACCATGAGATGGTCAAAAAAGAATCGGAGGAAAATCTTAGGCTGACAGCATCTACGAGGCCCCCGCCGATCCATGCTGGGCCAAGCAGACGGCCACAGATGCACCACCCTATTCAACCGACTCAGTTTAAGAAACCGAGGCAACATCAGCAGGCCCAACCAGTCTGCCACTTTTATGGGAAGCCTGGACACTTTAAGTCAGAGTGTCGAAGTCTTTTAGGCCTTTTTCTGGTTTACAGGGTGTCAGAATACATGGCTAGGGATTTTCCACATTTTAAGCCACGTGCTCCAGCTCTAGCTCCCCGTGCCGCCCCGACTGGGAACGCTCCACAACGTCCACCTCTACCTCCATATCAGAGGGTGTTTCAGCAAGCATGGCAGCAGCCACCACCGAAACGCCAGGCTTACACCATGACTGTCGAAGAGGCCGAGCCTACTGGTCAAGTGATCACAGGTATATTTCTAGCATAGTTAGTAATTCATTTCTTTCATTAGCATTGGTTGCTTAGATTAGTGTCTGTAACCTAGGTGTCATACTAGTAGCTTGGAACCCCGCCCTCTCCTTGTTCGACTCGGGAGCATCACACTGCTTTCTGGCGAGTCGATTCGTTCGCACCCACACCGTTCCTGTCAAACCTTTAGCATCCGCTTGGGACGTCAACACAGGTGGCGGAGTGATAAAGTCGACCAGTGGGTATCCTCAATGCCCAATGGTGATAAGTGGGCGAGCGTTATTTACTGACTTCATGATGATAGATATCCCAAACTTTGATGCTTTATTCGGGATGGATTGGTTGGAAACTTTTCATGTCACCATCGACTGTTGTCGAAGGAGGGCAGTCTTCGAGATTCCCGATCATCCAAAGTTCGAGTTCATTAGTGGAAGCAGATCGGTAGGCCCAGTGGAGTACAAAACCAGGTCAGATGAAGCAATAGCAGCCGCAATGGAAGCTGAGCCCAATATACCAGAGGTGGTTCGAGAGTTTATGGATGTGTTTCCAGACAACCTTACATGTTTGCCTCCGGAGCGCTCCCTCAAATTTGCCATCGAACTAATGCCAAGAGCCCAACCGATGTCCAAAATATCATATCGTTTAGCACCATCTGAGCTATAAGAATTGCGGGCCCAACTACATGAGCTTCTACAGAAGGGATGGATACGACCCAGTGTATCCCCATGGGGATCTCCTATATTGCTGGTGAAGAAGAAAGACGGATCCCTACATATGTGCGTCGACTACCGCGAGCTGAACAAAGTCACAGTGAAGAACAAGTACCCTCTACCGTGCATCGAAGATCTTTTCTATCAATTCGGGGGGTCAAGCATCTATTCGAAGCTGGATCTGAGGACAGGGTACCATCAAGTGAGGGTGAAAGACGAAGATTTTCCCAAGACTACATTCAGGACCAGACACGGACATTATGAGTACTAAGTAATGCCGTTTGGAGTGACCAATGCACCCACGGTATTTATGAGCCTCATGAACCAAGTATTGTATGAATACTTGGACAAGTTCATAGTAGTCTACATCGACGACATTCTCATTTACTTGAAGAATGCAGTAGAGCATGCAGATCATCTTGTTGGACGCAACGATTTAGGATCTTTGGTTTGATGATGACAAACGTGTGCGAACTATGTAACGTGTGTGCTAAGTGTGTTTCAGGAATGCCGGTGGAGAATTTGCTATCTACACAGCTAATGGACTTGGTCAAAGTGCTATACACAAAGCGATTTGACTTGGTCAATATTGAGGGAGATGGAATCTATTTGTCATTTGGTCAAATCAATTAGAGATTTATTCCAATCATATTTTTTCCCTATTCCAATCTCATCCTGTTTGAATTGCAAATCAAATCCTATATTGATTGGGTCAAATCCCTAAGCGGTTGGCTCAACCCTATTACCATTGTCCTATAAATACCCATCTTCTAGGGTTGAAGAAACGCGCGGCTTAAAAAATTGAGAGACAGCCGAAACTCCTTGATGCCCTTGAGTTGCAATTTTTCTTTGACAGCCGAAATTTAAGAGGTTCAAAACCAAGCACAGGCGCATGATCAAATTCACAGGGAAGCGCATGCCAAAGGCCACTATTTTTGTCTTGCAGCGGTCCAAGACCTCCAGGCGCACTTCTTAAATCAAATAAAGGGAGGTGACGTTTTTTTTAAAAGCTTTCGATTCTTTATTATTTTAAGGGTTTTCGTTCTGTTCTTTTTGAGAGGTGCACTCACGTGGGAGGCCTAAATAATTTTGGTGCTTGATTGAAATTCTCCAAGAGCCCTGTCCTTTTGAAAGCAAAAAGAAATCAGGCCATGGCCATTCTCATTGTTGCTTCATAAAACAATAATTAAAAAAGGCTCTTTTTGTTTTAAATAGATATATATTTGAACCCACTGCCGCATGATACCATCCGTTTTCTTAAGTGCCGCATCATTTTCAAGGAGAGCAAGTGGCCGAATTTTTTTTTGTATACTGTTTTTTTTGATTGCTCAGGCTGCACAAAGCTTTGAAAACAACCCAGGGCCGCACCAAATAAATTCCAAGGACAGCGCATTACTCTCAATCACCTCAGCCGAATTTGTCTTGGGAGCACAAAGAAATCAAGCAGCCATACTTTTTTCCCCAAGAGTTCAGCAACCGAAAATTTGTGTGCATCAATTTTTTGGAAGAGCAGCCTTTAAATTGCCTTTACATTGCAAGTTCCAAGAGAGGGCTCTTACCTCAAAATTGTCTTTTTGTTTGCAGATAAAAAAAATTAGTTGTTCTTCAATTGTTCTTGTTTGCAATTATTTCAAGAGCGGCTTTTTAATTGTCCTTTTGTTTGCAGAGGAAACAGACAGCCTTTGCAACAAATTTCCAAGGCAAAGATTATTATCCCATGCTCCTTCTATTTGCAGGCCAGTCGAATTCACAACGGAATTCTAAGCACTAAGTTTTAATTCAAAAGGCTCCTCAAAGTGACGCAAATGGTCAAATTGTTTTGGTTGGCTGCATTTCAATTTCCGAAGAGATAGCCTATCATCTAAAGGAAGTGCGCAAGTTGCAATCTCAAGGGTGATCAATTGCCGCAAGCTTCTATTGTTGAGCAAGAAGCCACAACTTGAGTTGCCGGTAATGAGGAGACATCTACATCTACGTCAGACGAGATCTGACCCGTGCTGATTGACGAGGACATCGCCGCTACACAAACTGAGATTCCTAAACTCTATTTATTATTATTTTGTGTAGTTGTTGTGTTAGATCCTCGTAGGGGAAACTTTACCTGTTTTGTGGACTATTTTGGGACTTGTCTAGTTGGGACTAGACAAGTGGGACCCAGCTAGTTTGGGACTAGCTGGTAGAAAGCTTTGCTAGGATTGATAGTGAGAGGAAACACTGTGTGTGGGGTACTGAGAGTCTGGCGAGTGTAGAGACGTAGAGGGTGCTCTGAGCGTGCTCTAACTTGTGACTTTGTACCTATTGCACTATTCAATCTAGTATTAGCTTTGGGGGCTGGACGTAGGTCGACGGGTCGACCGAACCAGGGTATATCTGTGTGTTCTCTGTGATTACCTATCTTTTACTCTGGTTGTGCTTTAACTGCGTGTGATTTCTCGTGGGTTGCACGAGAATTTTTTTATCAGCCTATTCACCCCGCCTCTAGGCTAGGATCCAGATCCAACAAGTGGTATCAGAGCCAGTTTAGTAGATCTAGCCTAGCTTGACCATGGACCACTTTGATAGTACTTTTGCTGAGGGTCAGTCTATTTCCCGACCACCTAGATTTAATGGAGTAGACTATGCTTATTGGAAAAATCGTATGAGAATCTACTTGATTTCTATTGATTATAAAGCTTGGCAAATTGTTGAAAAAGGCTATAAATCACCTGTTATTAAAATTGAAAATACTGAAATGCCCAAACCAGATGATAAGTGGGATGATAGTGATTGGAAGCTTTATTATCTTAATGCTAAAGCTATGAATGCTCTTATTTGTGCATTAGATAAATCTGAATTCAATCGTATCTCACATTGTCTAACTGCGCATGAAATATGGCATACTTTGGAGGTGACGAACGAGGGAACGTCACAGGTGAAGGAGTCTAGACTTGCACTTCTGAGCACGGAATACGAGGGATTTCGCATGCTACCATCAGAGACGATATCAGAAATGTTTGCGAGGTTCACCAACATTGTCTACAAGTCTAGTTCGCTCGGTAAGCCATATTCTAGCCTTGAGCAGGTGATGAAGATATTAAGAGCTCTGTCAAGCTCTTTCAGGCCTAAAGTCACTGCCATCCAAGAAGCGAAAGATTTGTCACAGATGAGGGTGGAGGACTTAATAGGTAATTTAATGTCCCACGAGCTTGAATTGCAAAATATTGATGAAAGGGAGAAACCTGAGGAAAAAGAGAAAGCTACCAAGCCACTTGCTCTGAAAGCTGACGAAAGTGAAGATGATGATGATGACATAGCGCTAATGGTCAAAAATTTCAGAAAGTTTGTCCAGACCAAGCAAGGAAGAGCAGAAATGGCACCCAGGTTTAATCGCTCTAACTTTTTTCAGTCTTCTAAGCAAAATTATGATCAGAATACTACTAATAGAATGACTTGTTTTAAATGCAAGAAAAGAGGACATCGAATGAGGGATTGCCCATATGAGACAGCTCAGGTAGCTAAAGAAAAGGGAAAATCCAAGGTGCTTACTTGGGACATGGATATCGAAGCTGAGAGCGAGGAGGAGGAACACGAAGCCCATTCATGCATGGCATTGATGGGAATACACGATGAGGTAATTTCTGGTAGTAAAACTGAACTCCTTACTCTTTGTAAAGAAATGCAAGATAAAATAGTAGAGCTTGAATCCACTATAGATGATTATCAAAATGAGAACTTTGAAATGCAACAATCTGAATATAAAATTTCTAAAGAGATTGAAAAACTCAAAATTGATATTGTTGCTCGTGACTCTACTATTGACATTTTGAAAAAGGAAAAATCCAGTTTTAATGATGAAGCACCTTGTCTCTCTTGCCCTTCCTTGATGAATAATATTAGCATGCTTAAACTTGATTTGATTAAGCTCGAAACTGAAAAAGACTATGGTATTAGAGAGCTTAATGATAAATTCTGCATGTTGGATAATGATTTTAAAAGAAAAATGGTTGAATTTGAAAAGAAGGAAGAGGAAAACAAGAGAGCTTTTATAAGTAAATGCACATTGCTTGTGGAAGAAAATAAATTGTTGAAAACCAAAGTCTCTAATCTTGAATTGCCCATTAAGAAATTCTCTACGGGAAAACAATCGTTGGACACTATTTTAGAGAATCAATTATATGGCAATAATAGAAGATGACTTGGTTTTGGTCTGAAAAACGTTGAAAAGTGAAAATTCAAGAAATTCCACAATGCACCGTCTATTGCGAAGAATTTATATGCAAAGTGCTTTACTTGTGATAGTGTAGGTCATACTTCATACTATTGTAAATTTAGGAACACTAAAATCAAGTTTAAACAAGTGTGGGTTCCTAAAACAATATTGGCTAACACTAGTGGACCTTGTTGGATTCCAAGGTCACACTTAACACCTTTCATGTAGGTATGATGGAGTTTTGACGAGGAGCGATATATTCAATGTCTCATTCTTATAGCTCCTTCGTCAAAAGGCGACGAGAAGGTATAATTTTTATCCCTCTTTGCATTTCATTGCATACCTTCATAGATTGTTTTTGTGTGCTTGATTTATTTTGTTTTGTGTGCTTGCATGGATGATTTTTTAATGTTTTTATTTCTGGAAAAAAAAATTGAAAAAATCAAAAAAAAAATTGTGCTTATTGAATCCTCTTTTGAATCTCTTAAGTGATACTGTATGAATGATCAATTATATCCCTTGTAGAAGTCAATTCATTATTGTTGTAGCTACATGAACATGATGATTATTCTTTTTAGTAGCCATGACATGTCTCATAAGTTTCAAACTTGAATTCTACACCTACATTTGCACTTTCACGATATTTGACTTTTTAGTGCTTTTGGAGATTCTTTTGAAGAATAATGGAAAGTGAATGTAGGAATGATTAATTTTTGAATTTTTCTAAGGGATATGAAGTGTTTAGCCATGAATTAAAATTGAGCAAAAAAATTGCAAATGAAAAAATATATGAAAATTGCTCTGTATGAAAAATGGATACACTTCATGGCTAATACACAACCCACGAGTATCCAACCTGTGCTAAATGGGTAATCATTAGCGTTGGTGTATATAACTCGTCAAGCAATGCCACCCCACATTTAAAAGTCCTTTTAGGCCATGTTTTGGGGATCGGTACCTTGAACTCATCTTTGATGAGGTGGGAAAAATCAATCCTAGTGATATTCATGAAAAATTGGAAAATGCGGATTGATTTGGTTGATTGTTCTAAAATTGAATCTCCCTGAGCACTTTATTGTTTATATCATTACACTTACAAAAAGGTGGGAAGTCTTGTTACGGAATTCTCTGAGCTTGAATTGTCTATTCTTTGAAAAACTCATGGAAATTGCACGCTACATTTAATAATGGTTTATTTTTGCATGGAATATTTTTGTGACTTCATTAATCCACTTTTGGTGATTACAAAGGGGGAGAAAGAGAAAGAAAGATTTGTGTGTTGTTTGTTATCGGTATTGTTGAAGGGGGAGCTTGAGAAAAATACTTGAATAAATATTGAAGGGGGAGCTTGAGAGAAGGGGGAGCATGCTTTTATATTCCCTAAGTGTTGTGCATGCTTTGTAATGTTGAATGACTCATCCATACATCATACATCATTACACCCTTCCACACATTTCACACACCCATACTTATTGTTCAAATCTTTTATGTGTTTGTCATCACCAAAAGGGGGAGATTGTTGGACGCAACGATTTAGGATCTTTGGTTTGATGATGACAAACGTGTGCGAACTATGTAACGTGTGTGCTAAGTGTGTTTCAGGAATGCCGGTGGAGAATTTTCTATCTACACAGCTAATGGACTTGGTCAAAGTGCTATACACAAAGCGATTTGACTTGGTCAATATTGAGGGAGATGGAATCTATTTGTCATTTGGTCAAATCAATTAGAGATTTATTCCAATCATATTTTTTCCCTATTCCAATCTCATCCTGTTTGAATTGCAAATCAAATCCTATATTGATTGAGTCAAATCCCTAAGCGGTTGGCTCAACCCTATTACCATTGTCCTATAAATACCCATCTTCTAGGGTTGAAGAAACGCGCGGCTTAAAAAATTGAGAGACAGCCGAAACTCCTTGATGCCCTTGAGTTGCAATTTTTCTTTGACAGCCGAAATTTAAGAGGTTCAAAACCAAGCACAGGCGCATGATCAAATTCACAGGGAAGCGCATGCCAAAGGCCACTATTTTTGTCTTGCAGCGGTCCAAGACCTCCAGGCGCACTTCTTAAATCAAATAAAGGGAGGTGACGTTTTTTTAAAAGCTTTCGATTCTTTATTATTTTAAGGGTTTTCGTTCTGTTCTTTTTGAGAGGTGCACTCACGTGGGAGGCCTAAATAATTTTGGTGCTTGATTGAAATTCTCCAAGAGCCATGTCCTTTTGAAAGCAAAAAGAAATCAGGCCATGGCCATTCTCATTGTTGCTTCATAAAACAATAATTAAAAACGGCTCTTTTTGTTTTAAATAGATATATATTTGAACCCACTGCCGCATGATACCATCCGTTTTCTCAAGTGCCGCATCATTTTCAAGGAGAGCAAGTGGCCGAATTTTTTTTTGTATACTGTTTTTTTTATTGCTCAGGCTGCACAAAGATTTGAAAACAACCCAGGGCCGCACCAAATAAATTCCAAGGACAACGCATTACTCTCAATCACCTCAGCCGAATTTGTCTTGGGAGCACAAAGAAATCAAGCAGCCATACTTTATTCCCCAAGAGTTCAGCAACCGAAAATTTGTGTGCATCAATTTTTTGGAAGAGCAGCCTTTAAATTGCCTTTACATTGCAAGTTCCAAGAGAGGGCTCTTACCTCAAAATTGTCTTTTTGTTTGCAGATCAAAAAAATTAGTTGTTCTTCAATTGTTCTTGTTTGCAATTATTTCAAGAGCAGCTTTTTAATTGTCCTTTTGTTTGCAGAGGAAACAGACAGCCTTTGCAACAAATTTCCAAGGCAAAGATTATTATCCCATGCTCCTTCTATTTGCAGGCCGGTCGAATTCACAACGGAATTCTAAGCACTAAGTTTTAATTCAAAAGGCTCCTCAAAGTGACGCAAATGGTCAAATTGTTTTGGTTGGCTGCATTTCAATTTCCGAAGAGATAGCCTATCATCTAAAGGAAGTGCGCAAGTTGCAATCTCAAGGGTGATCAATTGCCGCAAGCTTCTATTGTTGAGCAAGAAGCCACAACTTGAGTTGCCGGTAATGAGGAGACATCTACATCTACGTCAGACGAGATCTGACCCGTGCTGATTGACGAGGACATCGCCGCTACACAAACTGAGATTCCTAAACTCTATTTATTATTATTTTGTGTAGTTGTTGTGTTAGATCCTTGTAGGGGAAACTTTACCTGTTTTGTGGACTATTTTGGGACTTGTCTAGTTGGGACTAGACAAGTGGGACCCAGCTAGTTTGGGACTAGCTGGTAGAAAGCTTTGCTAGGATTGATAGTGAGAGAAAACACTGTGTGTGGGGTACTGAGAGTCCGGCGAGTGTAGAGACGTAGAGGGTGCTCTGAGCGTGCTCTAACTTGTGACTTTGTACCTATTGCACTATTCAATCTAGTATTAGCTTTGGGGGCTGGACGTAGGTCGACGGGTCGACCGAACCAGGGTATATCTGTGTGTTCTCTGTGATTACCTATCTTTTACTCTGGTTGTGCTTTAACTGCGTGTGATTTCTCGTGGGTTGCACGAGAATTTTTTTATCAGCCTATTCACCCCCGCTCTAGGCTAGGATCCAGATCCAACACATCTCAGGAAGGTTCTCGAGACCTTAAGAAGACACCAGCTTTATGCCAAACTTAGTAAGTGTGAGTTCTAGCTGAACAAGATGGTGTTCCTAGGCCACGTGGTGTCAGGAGAAGGGATTACTGTTGATCCTGAAAAAGTAGCAGCTGTACAAAACTGGCCAGTCCCCCGAACGGTGACCGAGATTTGAAGTTTCTTGGGACTCGCTGGCTACTACCGGAGGTTCATCAAAGACTTCTCGAAGATTGTAGGATCCATGACGCGATTGACGAGAAAGAATGTGGTGTTTGTTTGGTCGAAAGCATGTGAGGATGCTTTCCAGGAACTGAAGAAGAGGTTGATGACTGCACCCATTTTGATCATTCTAGACCGATCAGGAGGTTTCAAGTCTTCTATGATGCATCTGGCAAAGGACTTGGATGGGTGCTACATCAGCATGGTAGAGTCGTAGCATATGCATCCAGGCAGTTGAAGATACATGAGAAGGACTACCCCACTCATGATCTTAAGTTGGAGGCAGTGATTTTTGCATTGAAGATTTGGAGGTAGTTCTTATTAGGAGAGCACGTGAAGGTGTTCTCGGATCATAATAGTCTGAAGTATCTCTTCACTCAGAAGAAGCTCAACATGCGTCAGAGACAATGGATCGAGCTTATGGCGGATTATGATATTGACCTTCAGTATCATCCTGGAAAAGTCAATGTCATGCCTAATGCGTTCAGTCGTCTACCAGCGATGATGACCCTTACGACTCAATGGAGGTTGCAGCAAGAGATCTGGGACATGGGTATAGAACTGATTCTGCCAGGGATGACTGCATCTTTGATGGGCATGCATATTCAGTCAACATTGGTAGAGAGGATCAAGACTGCTCAGATGGACGATGAGAAGCTGTAGAAGATCAAATACCTGGTAATAGCAGGCCAGAGGCCAGAATTTAAGATTCAAGCAGATGGATCCTTAAGGTTTGAGGACAGGATCTGTGTACCGTCCGGTGCCATTAGAGAGGAGCTATTGGAGGAAACTCACAGTTCTCCATACTCTATACATCCTGGAGGTAACAAGATGTATCAGGATCTGAGACAGTATTTCTGGTGGCATGGCATGAAGAGAAGCATCGCACGGAGCGTGGCAAAGTGTATTGTGTGCCAACAGGTGAAGGCTGAACATCAGAGGACTGTCGGCTTATTGCAGCCCTTGCCCATTCCGGAGTGGAAGTGGCAGTACATCACGATGGACTGCGTGACTGGACTACCCAATAGTACAAAGTAGAATGACGCATTCTGGGTGATCGTAGATTGATTGACCAAGACAGCGCACTTCATTCCTTTCAGAGTATGTCAGTCTACAGAAGTGTTGGCCAAGAAGTGCATGGATGCGATTGTGAAGCTACATGGAGTTTCTATCAGCATTGTCTTGAACAGAGACACCAGGCTCACATCTCATTTTTGGAGGAGCCTCCAAGAGAGCTTGGGAACCCACTTAAGCTTTAGTACAGCTTACCATCCACAGACAGATGGTTAGTCAGAGCATACTATACAGATACTGGAAGATATCCTGTGGGCATATATGCTGGACATCAAAGGATCATGGGAAGACCATATACATTTGTTGGAGTTTGCATACAACAATAACTACCTGTCTAGCATTGGCATGACACCGTTTATGACCATCTTCATTTGGTGGAGTTTGCATACAACAATAGCTACCAGTCTAGCATTGGCATGACACCTTTTGCAGCACTGTATGGGAGGAAGTGCCGATCCCCCTTGAGCTGAGACGATGTAGGAGATTGAGAGTTGGTTGGTCTTCAGCTAATCACAAAAGATGTGGATACGGTTCGAACCATCAGAGGGAAGCTGCAGCTGGCTCAGAACATGTACAAGTATTGGGCAGATGTGAAACGTCGACACATGGAGTTTCAGCCCGTTGATCATGTTTTTCTGAAGATCTCGCCCAACCGAGGATTGATTCGTTTTTGGTCAAAGAGGGAAGCTTAATCCTCGATTCATTGGGCCTTTTGATATTATGGAGCGAGTAGGAGAGGTGGCCTACAAGCTTGCATTACCCCTGCCTTAGAGGGAGTGCACAATGTGTTCCATATCTCGCAGTTACGTCATTATGTGAGCGACCCTAGTCATGTCGTGGACTACTCGTAGATCGTAGTTCGTCCGGACTTTACATACAATCAACAACCAGTGGAGATCCTAAATTGATGCCAGAAAGTCTTCAGGAACAAGACTATTGATCTAGTCAGGGTGATGTGGTGTCGCGACTCGCCAGGAGAATCTACATGGAAGCAAGAGGAAGAAATGCGAGAATGTTACCCCTACCTTTTCCCTGCCCTGTAGAGAATTCCGAGGACGGAATTATTCTAAGGAGCATAGGATGTAACGACCGGTATTTTTAGGCATGTTTGATTACGTGTGTGCATATATTTTTACTTCAGTCGTCCGAGTGTTTTTATCCGAGTATTCTCTTATTCTACGCGTCGACGCGAGCATGTCGCTGATTTTTTTTAATTTTCACAATAGCTTAAATCATATTTATTTATCATTAAATTATTTTATTACAAACACCATTTACAAATTACATTTATCTACCACCTAAACCCTGTAGCATTCCCCCTCCAACCTGCAAGTCTCCACCACAGCACAAACATCTTCTTCAACATCATCCAACGTCAACGGACATCTATTCCATGTTTAAATCCTCCGTGGCTAAATTCATCTCCCCGTCATTAATGAAAACCTAATCTTTTGACTAAGTAAGCTTATCCATCGACCTACTCTGTTGACTAAGCATCAATCAATCCCCTGCCTCTTCCTTCTTCAAGGATAACACAGCATTTTCCTTGCAACACTCATCAGCTCCTCCCGTGTCTTCAATCCCTCTTCACAGTTTCACCATCTTCAACATTATCAACAAGCCACCCCCTCCATCCTCCCTGTAAGTTTTCAACGGAAAACTCTAACATTATCATTCCATTTTCCACCAACAACAAACAAACAACAAATCCTTTCATTCTTCTCAAACACCCAAAAATCAATCACCCAAGTCAAAACAGAAAATCAAATTGAAGAGGAAAATAGAGAAATCACTCATCCTGCCACCTCCCCTCCTTTTCCTGTGACCCCCCACTTCAGATCCACCCTGTGCCCGCATCCCCGTTGCCCTGGCCACCCAGATCTGCGTGCAGCTCACCCTGCCACCAATCTGCCCGTTGCTTCGCCCAGATCTGGCCCCACTGTGCACCACCCAGCCACCTTTGCCCTATCGAGCCGCCCCCCCCGCTTGAAGCCCCCATGCGCCCTAGCTCATCCGCGCGCGCCGCCCAGCCCGCTGCTCCACTAGCTCCACCTGCACGCGATCTGCCTTGCGCCTGATCACCGCTTGCGCGTGCCGCCCTCCGCCCGGAGCCCCGCCTGGCTGCCACCCCCGCGACCCCCTAGCCGCCTGCCCCTTCGTCTCCCCTCTCCTGCAACAAAAGGTAAGGAAAAAAGGGAAAAGAAAGAAAAGAAAGAAGAGAAGACGAAGACAGAGGGTGACAGGGAAAGGTGAGAAGAGAAATTATATTATAAGTTATAATAGTTAATATTTTATAAACATATATTAGTATAAGATTAGTTTAAGATATGTAATTTATTATATAAGGTTTACATATTATAATATAGTTGTTAGTAGTTTATAATTATATAAAGAGTTAGTTATTATAAATTAATTTTCAGATAACATGTTAGTTATATGTTTTATTATATAATTTTTTTAATATATTATAAGTGGTGTAGCTAACTCATTGTGTAACACATGTTAACCCAGGTATCGCTACCGCTGAACCGTGCCTTGCATGAGACGTTGTATCGGTAACTCATCGTATCCTAGCTATAGGTTTAAAAACTATAATAAATGCATGCTAAAACTTTCATTTCGTTAGCAATGTGTTTCATTAGAACCGTTAGAAAAGTTTGATAACCTAAACAATATTATAAAAGACCCGATCAGACTAAGTGTCATACTTGATTGTAAAAAGTGTTAATCTAGAAAATGACGCGCAAATTACAAATATGGTAACATCACAGACACTTGGGGTTTTTGGGATAACTTATAATAGCGACTGTGTGGGAGCGACCAGTTCAGGCTTTGTTGTTGTTGTCCCGCTCGTCGATGACAAATTCACAGACATGAATCACATATTATCGAACAGTATCGTATTTATTTCACAGTTTTGGTTTAACCCGGGTACGTGCACCTGTGGTATGAGATGGACTCTTGGTTGCTCACTGTACTTCGATTTATAAGTCATGATCTAGGTTCGACATAGTTATACTCTCATAACCTTGTCATCTTTAATAATGTTTCTTTAATTACTGCTAGATTGTGAAAGTCGTAAATCTGCAAAGCTATATTTCTGCTTTATTTTCCATACCATCATAGTATGCTCTTTTACTTCTAGTCCCTGCTAGTTTGCCATGCTTGCATATTGTTTTGAATTCCAAGCAATAGATACTTTGAGTTAAGTCTGATCCTGGCGACCCTTCTTTTTGTGGTGGACCTACCAGATATTTCACAGGTTGAAGAAGTGACAACTGAGTTGGGAGACGCTGAGCTTAAAGTTGAGTTTGACCTGGAGGATGCTAGTTACTAAATGTGAGTGTGAGTGTGTTTTCTTATTTAATGCCTTTTTCAGTTTCAGAGTGTGGCTGGGTGTGTATTTGTATTCCAATTGTATTTCCTTTTTTGTATGCAGTTGGTTTGTAATAAGGTTGTATTTCATTTTCATGTATGAGTATTTGGCATTGTTGGATCCTGTGGATGGCAAAGAGAATACTGGGGGTGAATGGTGTTTTTCGCAAATGAAAATTCCTCTAGAATTCTCCCTAGAATTAATAAAGAGTTACATATTATTAATTCTAATCAACACAAAATAATACTTGCAATCATATAGTTAAGCAGCGGAATGTAAATGCAAGTGAATAAACTACAATCGCAAACTCACAGATTTTTATCCTGAGTCCCCACAACCTGGGTACGTCCAGTCCCCAAAACTCTTATCGGGCTTTAATCCACTGTTATCGGTAAATAGTACAAACCACCTCCCGCCAAGAGGATTTACAACCACCTTGCCTACAACAAGGATTTTTCCTTGCCTCACAAGCCGAGGACTTTTCATTGCCTCACAATCCGAGGAATTGCACAAACTCCTTGCCTACAATAAGGATTTACAACACCCTTATCACCAAGGGACTCAAAGTAAGATCAGATCCAATACACCACAATGAATTAGTGGAGATTGGTTTTTACACCCACAAAACCTATAGCTAAGTAAGAATATTGCAATTAGTGGTCTAAGTGGCTTATATGAAATTTTCCTTTGACCACACAAATAATATTGAATTAATCCGTTGTGATCAAGAAGAGATGTTTTCAAAAATCCTTTAAGAGAATTTAAAATCAAAGTATAAGGAATTTGAAAGACCAATTAACAATAGCAAAAAATTATAGATCTTAAAAAGATATAGGAATGAAAACAATAAGATCAGCTATTTTGAAAACTGCTTGGCTACGAACACCTTTGAGAGCAATGAGAACGTTGAGAATTTTTTGAGAGAGTTTTAGCTTTAGCTCAAGAATGAAAAATTGGTGATGAAAAAGATCTCAAGGCTTCTCTATTTATAGAGCCAAAAAAGAATTCAAAAAATTTCAAATGAAGTTTGACTTTAGCCCAAAAATCAAGGTAGGAATAAATGGGAGAGGAAATCAAGGAATTCTGGTCGAGCACAGCTGGTAGTCGACTCCCAAGGTTGGTAGTCGACTACTAGAGAGTTTTCAGGGAAAAGTCTGCTACACTGATATTCGACTCCCTAACTTTGGTAGTCGACTCCCAGAGTACAAATTTCAGGGAGAAGGCAGAAATCAGGGTAGTAAACTACTGGGTGTTTGTAGTTGACTACAAGTTTAAAACTTAGCTTCTATGAAAAATATGCTCTCAAATAAGTTTAAAAAAAAATTAAAAAAACATTTTAGAAAAACATTTTGTGTGTGTGCATATTCGTATTGGCTTTGACATAATCCTAAGAAAATGAAAAGCAACTCACACACGAGACACTATGAAAAACTTGAAGCCAGGCTTGAGCTTGATCTTATTGCATATGCTTCGTTTGAATGTGAGCTCCTCTTTAGCTTGAGCTTGAGCACATTCTTTGAGCTTCATCTTTGAGCTCCATTTGTGCTTGACTTGGAATAGCGAGCAAAATTCATCTTCATCTTCTAAGATATGGTTGAAGTTCTTCTTCTCGGAGTATGCTTTAAGTTACACTTAGCTTATTTGCACAACCTACACATCTTAAATAATATGATTAATACAATAACAACATTTGGTGTGATCATCATCAAAACCACTTTGGGATGGGACTAGATTTCCCAACAGGTATATTTTTGCAACAGAGCCTGTATTAACTTCATTGGTGCCTAGCAGGACTTGCTCATGTTCCAAACAGTAACCGGCCCCGGGAGTGGGTCGTTACAGGTTAATAGCTTCAATTACATATTCAGCAGATCTTATACACATTAGCATATACCAGAATATCTGGATGGAATAATAATATAAGATCTTAAGCTAGTCCAATAATAGATCTTCAACGCCTGTAGCTTGAACTATTTCGGTAAAAATGAACAGAAATGTCTCCAACAGATATTCAGTTATTCCATCAAACAGTTCAGGATCCCTTAAGATTCTAGGCAACAAATCAGATTTGAAATCGGCAAACAGATCTGTAAACCAAAACTGAATTTCTGCATAAGATCCAACATTTAGATCCTGCATGTTGTGACTGATGTTGCAACATGACTCACAACATGTCCTCTTAACCTGTTCAATCATAGTTCTGATTCCACAACCTGAATACCCCAGATCTAGTGCCACTAATGCCAACATATAGCAACAGAAAATCAACTCAACAATCTCCCCCTTTGGCATTATATGGCACAACCCAAGCACGGGCAAAAGCACCAACAACTACAAAAACATTCTCCCCCTTTGAGCCACAATAAGCCCAATGATACCTCAAGAAAACGTGGCTGAAGTTGGAGCAATATAAACATCAGCAGCGGAGCAAGGATCATCCCCCTTACTAGTAATATCGATCACCTCAGAAGAGACATCCACTTCATTCAGTTTCTGAGACAATAGTTGCTAAGAGATAAGACATGGATGAGGATGATTGGAATGCCCACATGGATTGCGAGTCTCCAACGGATCATGATAAATTGCAATAAAATTCCCTCACTAGCAGAAACAGATGTTGTGTCCTATGTCGAAACATATAACATGAGCAGTAGGAGAATCAGCTGAACCGTCTTGAGGTTTGGCTCCAGTGTTATAACATCATCTGTCCGAATAAGTAGCCCAACGATTTTGGTAAGCTTGGTCGAATAACATTTTGTTTACAACATCAGAAATAGTAAATAAAGTCGAGGAAGGAGCTGATGCTTCAGGAACGACTCTGGCTTTCTTCGAAGCTGACATTGAAGAAGAGGAAGTTGGAGAGCTAGACGGCGCACCATGTCTCTTGATAGAACACGGAGCACCATGTCTCTTGGTAGAACTATGACGATGACGACAAGAATGCAGAACTAACAGATCTGGCATGGTTTAATCAGGAGCAGGTGAAACTGTAGAGTCGCCAGGTGCAAAAGAGGTGCATGTTGTGTCCTGTGTCACAACATGATCCATGACATCAGGTTCAGCATGAGCTGATGTTGCAACATCGTGTGCAACATCAGATGAAACCTGAGCATTTGTTGCAACTTCGGGAGCAACACCAGACGTAACATCAGATCCAACTACAGGTGTAGCATCATAGGAAATATTACAGACATCAGGGGCATCATGGTCGTCAATGCAATAATCAGATACTATATCCTCTGGAGCATGGTCAGCAGATATATCAGATGCCATATCCTTTGGACAAAACGGGGACAAGATCAGATATATGATGATTAGAAGTAGGAGTAGTTGTAGCATCAACTGGAGGAGTGGAAGTGTATGTTGTGTCCTGTGTCACAACATGATATAAGACATGGACTGTTAAGGCATCAGCTAGATGGTCGTGAGATGTTGGCTCCCATGTTGTAACATTAGCAGTAACATGCCAATCTTCAAGGGCCACATGTAAGATAATCTGAGACAAAGTCATCTAAAGATCTAACCCACATACATGATCTTGAAAATTTGAACCCAGTGGATCTGAAGAATCCATTGCAGCTGTCTGATGTGCACCAACATCAGCAGATACAATTATTGGAGAATCAGAGTCAGTAAACACAACAGAAGAGGATGGGGGACCAAATTCATTGGTCGACAGTAAAAGTGTGACCTCATCGATAACTTTAATACTTTTTAGCTAGCTACCAATATAAGACAAGTCCATATCTCCAATAGTTAATCGAGGAAAAATCAACCGAGACACATCAAGAGGCTCACATGCCTCTCTCATTAGCAAATAAAACCTCAGGCACAACAGAATTAGAGGAAAAAAAATATACCTCACATCTGATAGTAGGCTACAAATATGGAACGATATCCAGTGTAGTAGTTGAGCTCTGAGAGGCCGAATTAGTAGCTGGTGAGTTGAAGAAATCGGCGATGCTGACAGAGAAGCTTCGGCGGTCTGCCTGTCAAAATTTGGAGACATGGATGCGGTGGAAACGGCAAAGAAGTGGACAAAATTTGGGAAAGTCAGCCTAAATGGGTGAATAGGCCGTGAAAGACGGATCGACGGCAGGTCGCCATGCTGGAGAGGGTACAATCGAAGATTTGATGTCGCTGGCAGAGGATGAGCGGTGAAAAGAGCTGCGAGGTAATACTCTGGTAATTCTGGAGGAAGATTCATAAGAATTTGGCGCAGGTTGCTCACATTGATTGTTGAGAGGAGATGTTAATTCTAGTGTCATAACATCTGCAGCAACATCGTTCTATGTCGTATCTAATGTTGCAACATCAGTCACAACATGAGGTGTTTTCTCGAAAGACCAATGAACTTGGAGTATTCACATACAGACCTTCCTCCTTTGATGACTTTAGTCAACTTCTTCTTATAATCATGACTCTTGCGATGACCCATCTTCTCAAGCTCTTTAGTAACTTGACTTCTTCTTTCAGTAAACACATTATAGTAAGCTCCTCTATTGTATCCCACTCTGGTGCGATCTCCTGAAATCTTCGCCATATTCAATATATCATCCAGTTTAGATTTTCCAGAGTTCCACTTATTCAAAATGTTCTCAGCTTCTGTAACGACCCACTACTGGGGCCCATTACTATTTGGAACATGCGCAAGTCCTGCTAGGCACCAATGAAGTCAATACAGGCTCTGTTGCAGAAATATGCCAAATACTCATACATGAAAATGAAATACAACCTTATTACAAACCAGCAGTGTACAGAAAAGGAAATACAATCCGAATACAAATACACACCAAGCTACACTCTGAAACTGAAAAAGGCGTTAAATAACAAAAACACTTACACTCACACTTAGTAGCCAGCGTCGTCAAACTCAACTAGCGTCTGCCAACTCAGGTGTCACTTCTTCAACCTGTGAAATATCTGGTGGGTCCACTACAAAAAGAAGGGTCGCCAAGATCAGACGTAACTCAAAGGATCTATAGCATGGAATTCAAACCAATATGCAAGCAGGGCAAACTAGCCGGGACTAGAAGCAAAAGAGCATAATATGATGGTATGGAAAATAGAGCAGAAATATAGCTTTGCAGATTTACGACTTTCACAATCTAGCAACAATTAAAGAAACATTATTAAAGATGCCAAGGTTACGAGAGTATAACTGTGCAGAACCTAGATCGTGACTTATAAAGCGAAGTACAGTGAGCAACCAAGAGTCCATCTCATACCACGGGTGCGCGTACCCGGGTTGAACCAAAACTGTGCAACAAATACGATACTGTTCAATAATCTGTGATTCATGTCTGTGAATTTGTCACCGACGAGCGGGACAACAACAACAAAGCCTGAACTGGTCGCTCCCGCACATTCACTATTATAAGTTACACCAAAAATCCCAAGTGTCTGTGATGTTACCATATTTGAAATTTACGAGTCATTTTCTAGATTAACACTTTTTACAATCAAGTAAGACACTTAGTCCGATTGAGTCTTTTACAATACTGTTCAGGTTATCAAACTTTTCTAACTGTTCTAATGAAACACTTTGCTAACGAAATGAAAGTTTTAGCATGCATTTATTATAGTTTTTAAACTCATAGCTAGGGTACGATGAGTTACCGATAAAACGTCTCATGCAAGGCGCGGTTCAGCGATAACAGTACCTGTGTTAACATGTGTTACAAAATGAGTTAGCTACACTAACTTATAATATATTAAAAAAACTTATATAATAAAACATATAACTAACATGTTATTCTGAAAATTAATTTATAATAACTAACTCTTTATATAATTATAAACTACTAACAACTATATTATAATATGTTAATACCTTATATAATAAATTACATATCTTAAACTAACCTAATACTAATATATGTTTTTAAAATACTAACTATTATAACTTATAAAATAACTTATTTTCTCATCTTTCCCTCTCACCCTGTCTTCTTTTCTCATCTGTCTTTTCTTTCTTTTCCTTTCTTTTTGTTGCAGGAGAGGGGAGACGAAGGGGCAGGAGGCTAGGGGGCACGGGGCATTAGCCAGGCAGGGCTCCGAACGGAGGGTAGCATGCGTGCGGGCAGCGACCAAGCGCAAGGCAGATCCCACGCAGGCGGAGCTGGTGGAGCAGCGGGCTGGGCGGCGTGCGCGGATGAGCTAGGGTGCACGGGGGCTTCTGGCGGGAAGCGGCTCGGCAGGGCAGAGGGTGGCTGGGTGGTGCGCAGTGTGCGAGATCTGGGCGGAGCAGCAGGCAGATCGGCGACAGGGTGAGCTGTGCATGGATCTGGGTGGCCAGGGCAGCTGGGATGCGGGCGCAGGGTGGATCTGAAGAGGGGGGTCATAGGAAGAGGAGGGGAGGGGGCATGATGAGTGATTTCTCTGTTTTCCTCTTCAATTTGATTTATTGTTTTGATTTGGGTGATTGATTTTTGGGTGTTTGAGAAGAATGAAAGGATTTGTTGTTTGTTTGTTGTTGGAGGAAAATGGGATGATAATGTTAGAGTTTTCTGTTGAGAATTTGCAGGGAGGATGGAGGGGGTGGATTTTGGATAATGCTGAAGATGGTGAAAATGTGAAGAGGGATGGAAGACGTAGGAGTAGCTGATGAGTGTTGCAAGGAAGATGCTGGGTTATCCTTGAAGAAGGAAGAGGCATGGGATTGAATGATGCTTAGTCAATAGAGTAGGTCGATGGATAAGCTTACCTAGTCAAAAGATTAGGTTTTCATTAATGATGGGGAGATGAATTTAGCCATGTAGGATTTAAACGTGGAAGAGATGTCTGTTGACGTTGGAGGATGTTGAAGAAGATGTTTGTGTTGTGGTGGAGACTTGCAGGTTGGAGGGGGAATGCTGCAGGGTTTAGGTGATAGATAAATGTAATTTGTAAATGGTGTTTGTGATAAAATAATTTAATGATAAATAAATATGATTTAAGCTATTGTGAAAATTAAAAAAAATCAGTGGCGCGCTCACGTCGACGCGTAGAATAAGAGAACACTCGGATAAATACATTCGGACGACTGAAGTAAAAATATAGGCACACACGCAATCCACGCCTTAAAGGACCGGTCGTTACATCCTACCATTCTTAGAATAGTTCCGTCCTCGAAACTCTCTACAGGGCAGGGAAAAGGTAGGGTAACATTCTCGCATTTTGTCCTCTCACTCTCATGTAGATTCTCCTAGCGAGTCGCGACGCCACATCACCCTGAATAGATCAATAGTCATATTCTTGAAGACTTTCTGGCATCGATCTAGGATCTCCACTGGTTGTTGCTCTATGTCAAGTCCAGACGAACTGCGATCTCCGAGTAGTCCACGACATGAATATGGTCGCTCACATAACGACGCAACTGCGGGATGTGGAACACATTATGCACTCCCTCTAAGGCAGGGGCAATGCAAGCTTGTAGGTCACATCTCCTACTTGCTCCAGAATATCGAAAGGCCCAATGAATCGAGGACTAAGCTTCCCTCTCCGACCAAAACGAATCAATCCTCGATTGTGCGAGATCTTCAGAAAAACATGATCACTGGGCTGAAACTCTGGGTGTCGATGTTTTGCATCTGCCCAATGCTTTTACCTGTCCTGAGCCAGCTGTCGCTTCTCTCTGATGGTTCGAATCACATCCACGGCTTCTGCGATTAGCTCAGGACCAACCAACTCTTGATCTCCTACATCATCCCAGCTCAAGGGGGATGAGCACTTCCTCCCATACAGTGCCACAAAAGGTGCCTTGCCAATGCTAGACTGGTAGCTATTGTTGTATGCAAACTCCACCAAATGTATATGGTCTTACGATAATCCTTTGAAGTCAAGCATACATGCCCGCAGCATGTCTTCAAGTATATGTATAGTACGCTCTGACTGACCATCTGGCTGTGGATGGTAAGATGTACTAAGCTCAAGTGGGTCCCCAAGCTCTCTTGAAGGCTCCTCCAAAAATGAGATGTGAACCTGATGTCTCTGTACGAGACAATGCTGCTAGGAACTCCATGCAGCTTCACAATCTCATTCATGTACTTCTTGGCCAACACTTCTGTAGACTGGCCTACTTTGAAAGGAATGAAGTGTGCTGTCTTGGTCAATCGATCTACGATCACCCAGATAACATCATTCTGCTTTGTACTCTTCGGTAGTCCAGTCACGAAGTCCATCGTGATGTGCTGCCACTTCCACTCTGGAATGAGCAAAGGCTGCAATAAGCCGGCAATCCTCTGATGTTCAGCCTTCACCTGTTGGCACACAATACACTTCTCCATGCTCCATGCGATGCTTCTCTTCATGCCATGCCACCAGTAATGTATCACAGATCCTGGTACATCTTGGTATCTCCAGGATGTATAGAGTATGGAGAACTGTGAGCTTCCTCCAACAGCTCCTCTCTAATGGCACCGGACGGTACACAGATCCTGTCCTCAAACCTTAAGGATCCATCTACGTGAATCTTAAACTCTGGCATCTGGCCTACTATTACCAGGTCTTTGATCTTCTGCAGCTTCTCATCGTCCATCTGAGCAGCCTCGATCCTCTCTACCAATGTCGATTGAATATGCATGCCCATCAAAGATGCAGTCATCCCTGGCAGAATCACTTCTATACCCATGTCCTGGATCTCTTGCTGCAAACTCCATTGAGTCATAAGGGTCATCATCGCTGGTAGACGACTTAACACATCAGGCACAA
Source organism: Scilla litardierei (assembly GCA_030789695.1). Classification (NCBI taxonomy): domain Eukaryota; kingdom Viridiplantae; phylum Streptophyta; class Magnoliopsida; order Asparagales; family Asparagaceae; genus Scilla; species Scilla litardierei. The sequence goes on from CM061133.1 coordinate 216,543,055, forward strand.
CATTGACTTTTCCAGGATGATACTGAAGGTCAATATCATAATCTGCCATAAGCTCGACCCATCGTCTCTGAAGCATGTTGGGCTCCTTCTGAGTGAAGAGATACTTCAGACTCTTATGATCCGAGAACACCTTCATGTGCTCCCTTAATAGGAAGTGCCTCCAAATCTTCAATGCAAAAATCACTGCTGCCAACTCAAGATCATGAGTGGGGTAGTTCTTCTCATGTTTCTTCAACTGCCTGGATGCATATGCTACGACTCAACCATGCTGATGTAGCATGCATCCAAGTCCTTTGCCAGATGCGTTACAGAAGACTTCGAATCCTCCTAATTGGTCTGGAATGATCAAAATGGTGCAGTCGTCAACCTCTTCTTCAGCTCCTGGAAAGCATCCTCACATGCTTTCGACCAAACAAACACCATATTCTTTCTCGTCAATCGCGTCATGGCTCCTGCGATCTTCGAGAAGTCTTTGATGAACCTCCGGTAGTAGCCAGCGAGTCCCAAGAAACTTCGAATCTCGGTCACCGTTCGGGGGACTCGCCAGTTTTGAACAGCTGCTACTTTTTCAGGATCAATAGTAATCCCTTCTCCTGACACCACGTGGCCTAGGAATGCCACCTTGTTCAGCCAGAACTCACACTTACTAAGTTTGGCATAAAGCTGGTGTCTTCTCAGGGTCTCGAGAACCTTCCTGAGATGTTCTGCATGCTCTACTGCATTCTTCGAGTAGATGAGAATGTCGTCGATGTAGACTACAACGAACTTGTCCAAGTATTCATACAATACTTGGTTCACAAGGCTCATAAATATCGTGGGTGCATTGGTCACTCCAAACGGCATTACTGAGTACTCATAATGTCCGTATCTGGTCCTGAATGCAGTATTGGAAACACCTTCGTCTTTCACCTTCACTTGATGGTATCCTGTTCTCAGATCCAGCTTCGAATAGATGCTTAACCACCTGAGTTGATCGAAAAGATAGTCGATGCGAGGTAGAGGGTACTTATTCTTCACTGTGACTTTGTTTCGCTCACGGTAGTCGATGCACATACGTAGGGATCTGTCTTTCTTCTTCACCAGTAATATAGGAGATCCCCAGGGGGATACACTGGGTCGTATCCATCCCTTCTTCAGAAGCTCATCTGGTTGGGCCCGCAATTCTTCTAGCTCAAATGGTGCTAAACGATATGGTCCTTTGGACATCGGTTGGGCTCCTGGCATTAGTTCGATGGAAAATTTGAGGATGCGATCCGGAAGCAAACCTGTAAGGTCGTCTGGAAACAAATCCATGAACTCTCGAACCACCTCTATATCGGGCTCAGCTTCCATTTCGACTGCTACTACTTCGCCTGACCTGGCTCTGTAGTCCACCGGGCCTACCGATCTGCTTCCACTAATGAACTTGAACTTTGGATGATCAGGAATCTCGAAGACTACCCTCCTTCGACAACAGTCGATGGTGTTGGATACAACGATCTAGGATATCTAGTTTGATGGTAACAAACGTGTAAGAACTATTTAACGTGTGTGTTAAGTGTGTTTCATGAATGGCAAAGTAGTAAATCTACATTTGATTACTTAGTCAACGCGGTGGAGAAATTGCTATTCATATAACAAATTGGAAGGGGGGAAATTGCTATTCATATAGCAACTTGTACTTGGTCAGAGAGATGGTGACTATAGCTACAAATATTGGACCAAGTCAAATTGGAGAGGATCTTATTCAAATCAATTTAAGATTGATTCAAATCCCCATTGCAATTCTAATCCTATTCCAATATGGAGAGATATGGAGTATCTTTTTCAAATCTCCTTTGATTGAATCAAATCAATTAAAGATCCTATCATATCTCCTATCCCATTTGAATCCAAAATCTTAAACCGATTAGTATTGAAATGAGATCTAATTCAAATCATATAGCTACACAAATTGAATTCCATAGCCATTCATATTCAAACTCCATATCCTAAGAGATTTATTCAAATCCTAATCAAACTAGGATTCCTTCCCATCTTCATCAAATATAGGATTCTAATTGATTCTATCATATCCCATCATCTCCTATATAAACCCATATTCAAAGAGAGAGATTCTGAGAGAGAGTAAACCAAAGAAATTCGGCCACAACCCTAGAGAAAACCTTCATGGCCGCAACTTTGCAAGGAGCTCGACGAATGACGCTAAAAAGTGCATAACTTTCTCCACAGAGCTCGGATTGACGAACCGTTTATGCCAGGACGATCACAACTCAGTGCTCTACAACATGGTGATATCTTTCTGACTTTAGTCACTGTATTAAATTAGTGGTATTTATTTTAGCCTGAGTTGTATTCTGAATAACTTCATATATTTCATCATCTCCTAGGCCAAAGTTCTTCATCTCTTCCAATATCCCATTACCGCAAGCTTCTACCAAGGCCAAAGTGCATCCCACTCCATCATCTTCTCCAAGCCAAAAGAGCCCAAGCTTCATAGAACATCACCTTGCTTAAGACACCAAAGAAGCCATTGCCGCAACTTCTCACAAGACCAAAACTCATCCTCTCCAAGAGCCAAGTAGCATCTTCAAGCAAGCAATCATCAAGGGAAGGCCATAACTTTTTACTCCAATATTGCCTTCACAACTTTGTGTTTGTTAATTAAAAATTAAGCTAACTATCTCTCTCCTGTCTTTGTTTACAAGGATCAATTGAAGAACACAAAGCTTTAAGGAGAACCATTGCCACAAGTTGCCATTGAAGAGGAGAGACCATAGCCGCAAGTTGCATCACCCAAACTCCAAGAGAAGGCTGCTAAAACATCAAGGAACAGTCTGCACATGGACTGCTAGAGCAAACAAGGGGCTGGACACGCACTGCAAGGGGGATGTGCACACACTACTGGGTTCTGTCCATGCACTGCAGGTTCTGTCCACGCACTGCAGGGTTCAGTCCATGCACTACTGATGCACCATCAAGATAAGGCCGCAATATTGAAAGAGGAGCCAAGCGAGAGCGGTAACTTGGGTTGCAGACGAGACGAGACATCTACATCTTGCCAGACGAGAGCTGGCCCCCATGCTGATTGACAGAGATGACTACGTCTACACACTGTGATTTTTTAAAACTCTTTTGCTATTATTTGTGTGTAGTAGTAACGATCTCTGTAGGAAAAACTTTACCACTTTTGTGTTCTTTTGGAACTTGTTTAGTCTGGGACTAGACAATAGGGTCTTGACAAGTGGGACTTGTCAAGATAGAGCATTTACTAGATTAGTAGTGTTCTGCACTCGGGGAATGTCGTACGTTCTAGGTGGGGGCAGGGAGCTCAAGACCCATTGTAGTTGTACAAAAGGAACATATTAATGCTAGTATTTGCTTGGAGGCTGGAGTAGGTCGTAGGACGACCGAACCAGGGTATATCTATATGTACTGTGTGATTGCTTCATATTTACCCTGCTTGTGATTATTAACTGAGTGTGATATCTCGTGGGTTTGCACGAGAATTTTTTATAAGCCTATTCTCCCCCATCTAGGCTTAGATCCAGATCCAACAGATGGTGGCATGGAAAATTCCCAACCAATCTGTTACGACCTAAAGGCCAGTCCATGAAGTTCAGGCCCATATGCACGGAGGGGCCCAGGCAGACATCGCACCGACTCTCTTGATGGGACACGTGTCGAGCTGATCGCCTCGATCCCGAGAAGCTTGCCTCACCCCGCCTCAAGCTCACCTTCCAGGACCACCAAGAAGCCCGCCGCAGCGACTTTACAGCTCGCCATGTCAAGGACCAGCTCGCCTACCTGCAACAAGAAGCATCCTCTGGAGAAGCCGAGTTTGCTCGTCGACCTACAACCTACCCCTGAGGGCGACCAAGCACAAATATCTCTGACAGGGTGACGTGAGCTCACCTACTCTCTATTAATGCCAGAGGTTAAGGGGAAGAACTGATGGCCGCCACTCGCGTCTCATTAATGCTCCTGACATCTCGTGACACCATTAATGCGGTAAATATCCCTACCACAGCCCCCAGCACTAGAGTGCCAACAGGGATGATTCGACGGTTGACAAGACGGCGAGCAACCACCTCTCAGCCCTATAAATACCCCCCTCCTGCCTCCATAGAGGGGGTTGGATGGATGGATGGAAAATTATTGGTCAGTAAATTCCTTAGCTCATTTCAATACACAAGTTCAGGTATCTTCTATATATATGTGCCTTCCTCATAAGCCCGATGCACTTCGCTGACCTGCCTTAAGGTCGCCAAGTGTGCCTGGCGCCCACCTTTTGAGTCACCAGCTGACTTAGGCATCGAAGAGCCTAAGGGCTAATAGCCAGCCATGCCTTTCTGCCATGCTATTCATCCTCGCAGGGAGCTCGCCTTAGCTACCAAGAGCAGGCAACTTTCGTGCGATCTCCAGGTGACCTAGGGCTCTTCACCCTCGAAGCGTGCTCCGAGCCGTCCTAGCCTCGCCTTCACCCAAAAACATGTAAATCATTGTACCCGTGATTTCCACTACAAACAAATTTTATTGTGTGCGGATCTGATCCGCAACAGTTGGTGCCGTCTGTGGGAACGAGGGTTACACCCATGTCAGGATCCACACGTCCTCAGGGAAATCCTCTCTATGACAAGTCACCTACCGTCATGCCCGCTCTGCCTCTGAGGAGGCTGGGTTGACTTGAGGCCATGTTCGACGACACCCTGAGGCCACCTCTGGCCAAAGGTCCTCATTCTCCCATAAGAGCTTCCCCGGAGAATCGACCCCTTGAGGGGTCGGCCGCGGAATTCCAGGACACGTCCCTCGGCATCTACAAGAGCTTCTAGGGCTTCACCAGGATGATGGAGGAATGGGCCAATGCGTGCCAAGCGGGACGATCCTAGGAAGAAGGCCACTTTGAGCTCTGCAATGTGAGGAGAGGCCTCCTCCCCCAGCTCGATGAGGAAGCAACAGCACAGTAGAGGTGGTTCGAGGGAGCGGAGGTAGCCGCTCTACAGAAGGAGCTCAACGAAGAGATAGTGGCCCAACAAAGTCGTCTCGATGCAGACATCAAGGTCGCTCAACATAGGCCGACCGAAGAAGAAGCTGTTGCTCAACACGCGCTACCACAAAGCTCCAACCACGAAACCGAAGCTCCTCCGACTACGCCGACTACGTGCCCTAGGGCTCGAGCCCACGCAGGATGACCTTGTATGCGAGAAATCATAGGTCAGGCCGGTTGTGCGCCCCAGGTTTTATTCTATCTCTGACATGTGTCGTTATATTTTTGCTCACACTCTTCGAGTTTTCTATTATGTGAGAAGCCCTAGGTCAGGTTCAGCTTAATCAAAAAGAGCAAGCACCCTGCGGCAAACACATGTGGGGCAGGTTTTCGAGTCGCGCACCGAAAGGTCTCCCAGGGCTGGAGACGGGCTACACACCTTGACCCTTTCTTATCAAAGATCCGGGGTAGGCCCCTGATGCGCCTCCGAAAGGTGCCAGGGGCATATGACCCCCAGGGATGCCGGAAGGTCCACGAACCACACACACCCTCTTGATGCCCTTCGGGGCAATCACGGCCTCGCTATCCATAGCAGGTCAAACCTCACTACCCAAACCGGGAAAGAGAGCGAGCTACCTCGTAGCAAATATTTGGGGCAGGCTCCCGAGCTGTGCCTACAAAAGGTCGCCAAGGGCGTGGGGCAGGCTGTGTAACTCGACCCTTTCCTGTCAGAGACCCAGGGCGGGCTCCAAAACTGCACCCCTGAGAGGGCGTCCTTAGGTGAAGATTGTCCTCAACAAAGGTCATCCTCCCCGGTAGGTCGCCCGTGGGTCCGGGGCAGGTTTTCTGAATGTGCCCCCCACCCAAACCAGGTTGAGATTGGGCCGGCTATGTGCCCCAAGTTTTATCCTTTCTCTGACCTATGTCGTTATGTTTCGACTTATACACTCTTCGAGTTTTCTCTTGTATGCGAGAAATTACAGGTCGAGATTGGGCCGGCTGTGTGCCCCAGGTTTTATCCTTTCTCTGACCTAAGTCGTTACGTTTCTACTTGAACACTCTTCGAGTTTTCTCTTATGTGCGAGAAATTACAGGTCGAGATTGGGCCGGCTATGTGCCCTAGGTTTTATCCTTTCTCTGACCTATGTCGTTATGTTTCGACTTACACACACTTCGAGTTTTCTCTTGTGTGTGAGAAATCACAGGTCAGGCCGGCTGTGCGCCCCAGGTTTTATTCTATCTCTGACATGTGTCGTTACATTTTCGTTCAAACTCTTTGAGTTTTCTCTTGTGTGAGAAAAATTCCCAGGTCAGGTTAGACCTAATCGAAAAGAGCAAGCTGCCTTACTGTGAGCACACCTTCGGGGCAGGTTTTCAAGTCGCGCGCCTGAAAGGTCTCCCAGGGTTGGAGATGGGCTACGCACTTCGACCCTTCACAATCAAAGATCCGAGGCATACCCCATGATGCGCCCCCCAAAAAGCGCCAGGGGCATAGACCCCCCAGGGGTGCTGGAAGGTCCACGACCCACACACACCCTCTCAAAGCCCTCCGGGGGAGGTCGCGGCCTTGCTACCCATAGCAGGTCGGACCTCGCTACCCAAACCGGGGAAGAGAGCGAGCTACCTCGCAGCAAAGATCCGGGGCAGGCTCCCGAGCCGTGCCCCTAAAAGGTCGCCAAAGGCTTGGGACAGGCTACGTAACTCGACCCTTCCCTGTCAGAGACCCAGGGCATGCTCTGGAACTTCGCCCCCGAGAGGGCACCCTCAGGTGAAGATTGTCATCGGCAAAGGTCATCCTCCCCCGGCAGGTCGCCCATGGGTCCGAGGCAGGTTTCTGAACTGCGCCCCCACCCAAACCAGGTCGAGATTGGGCCGGCTATGCGCCCCAGGTTTTATCATTTTTCTGACCTATGTCGTTACGTTTCGACTTACACACTCTTCGAGTTTTCTCTTGTGTGCGAGAAATTATAGGTCGAGATTGGGCCGGCTGTGCACCCCAGGTTTTAGCCTTTCTCTGACCTATGTCGTTACGTTTCGACTTACACACTCTTCGAGTTTTCTCTTGTGTGCGAGAAATCACAGGTCGGGCTAGATGTGCGCCCCAGGTTTTATTCTATCTCTGACCTGTGTCGTTATGTTTTCGCTCACACTCTTCGAGTTTTCTCTTGTGTGAGAAGCCCCAGGTCAGGTTCGGCTTAATCATAAAGAGCAAGCTACCCTACGGTAAACACCTCCAGGGTAGGTTTCCGAGTTGTACGCCCAAAAGGTGTCCCAGGGCTGGAGACGGGCTACGCACCTCGACCCTTCCCTATCAAAGATCCGGGGCAGGCCCCGTGCTGCACCCCCGAAAGGCGCCAAGGACATAGGACCCCCCAGGGGTGCGAGAAAGTCCACGACCCACACACACCCTCTTGAAGCCCTCCAGGGTAGGTCGCGGCCTCGCTACCCATAGCTGGTCAGACCTTGCTACCCAAATCGAGGAAGAGAGCGAGCTACCTCACAGCAAAGATCCGGGGTAGGCACCCGAGCTGCGCCATCGAAAGGTCGCCAAGGGCTTGGGGCAGGCTGCATAACTCGTCCCTTCCCTGTCAGAGACCCAGGGCGGGCTTCGAAACTATACCCCCGAGAGGGCACCCTTAGGTGAAGATTGTCCTCGGCAAAGGTCATCCTCCCCCGGCAGGTCGCTCGTGGGTCTGGGGCAGGTTTTAAGACTGCGCCCACACCCAAACTAGGTCGAGATTGGGCCGGCTGTCTCTGACCTATGTCCTTATGTTTCAACTTACACACTCTTCGAGTTTTCTCTTATGTGTGAGAAATTACAGGTCGAGATTGGACCGGCTATGCGCCCCTAGGTTTTATCCTTTCTCTGACCTATGTCATTACGTTTCAACTTACACACTCTTCAAGTTTTCCCTTGTGTGCGAGAAATCACAGGTCGGGTAGGCTATGTGCCCCAGGTTTTATTCTATTTCTGACCTGTGTCATTACATTTTCGCTGTCACTCTTCGAGTTTTCTCTTGTGTGAGAAGCCCCAGGTCAGGTTCGACTTAATCACAAAGAGCAAGCTGCCTTGCGACAAACACCTCTGGGGAAGGTTTTCGAGTCGCGCGCCTGAAAGGTCTCCCAGGGCTGGAGACGTGCTATGCACCTTGACCCTTCCATATCAAAGATCCGGGGCAGGCCCCATGCTGTGCCCCTGAAAGGTGCCAGGGGCATAGGACCGCCCATGGGTGCTGTAAGGTCCACGACCCACACACACACCCTCTCAAAGCCCTCCGGGGCAGGTTGCGACCTCACTATCCGAGCAGGTTGGACATTGCTATCCAAACTGGGGAAGAGAGCGAGCTACCTTGCAGCAAAGATATGGGGCATGCTCCCGCGTTGTACCCTCGAAAGGTCGTCAAGGGCTTGGGGCAGGCTGCAAAACTCGACCCTTCCCTGTCAGAGACCCAGGACGGGCTCCAGAACTGTGCCCCTGAGAGGGCGCCCTTAGGTGAAGATTGTCCTTGGCAAAGGTCATCCTCCCACGGCAGGTCGCCTGTGGGTCTGGGGCAGGTTTTCGGACTGCGCCCCCACCCAAACCAGGTCGAGATTGGGCCAGCTGTGTACCCCAGGTTTTATCCTTTCTCTGACCTATGTCATTACGTTTCGACTTGCACACTCTTCGAGTTTTCCCTTGTGTGCGAGAAATCACAGGTCGGGCAGGCTGTGTGCCCCAGGTTTTATTTTATCTCTGACGTGTGTTGTTACATTTTCGCTTACACTCTTCGAGTTTTCTCTTGTATGGGAAACCCCAGGTCAGGTTCGGCTTAATCACAAAGAGCAAGCTGCTCTGCGACAAACACCTCTGGGGCATGTTTTCGAGTCGTGCGCCCGAAAGGTCTCCCAGGGCTGGAGACGGGCTACGCACCTCGAACCTTCCCTATCAAAGATCCAGGGTAGGCCCCATGCTGCACCCCCGAAAGGTGCCAAGGGCATAGGACCTCCAGGGGTGCTGGAAGGTACACGACCTACACGCACCCTCTCGAAGCTCTTGGGGGCAGGTTGTGGCCTCACTACTCGTAGCAGGTCGGACCTCGCTACCCAAACAGGGGAAGAGAGCGAACTACCTCGCAGCAAAGATCCGGGGTAGGCTCCCGAGCTGTGCCCCCAAAAGGTCGCCAAGGGCTTGGAGCAGGTTGCGTAACTCGACCCTTCCCTCTCAGAGACCTAGGGCGGGCACTAGAACTGCACCCCCGATAGGTCGCCATAAGATCCCTAAGGGTCTGGGGACTTTCTTCAGAGCTTCTCCCACCCGAAGGAAGTCTGGGTCAGGCTTCCGGGCTGTGCCCCCAATAGGTCGCCAAGAGCCCTGAGGGTTTGGGGATTGCCTCCGAGGCATCCCCCACCCTAAGGACGTCTGTGACAGGTTTCAGAGCTGTGCTGCCAGCAGGTCGCCCATGGGTCTGGGGCAGGTTTCCGGACTGTGCCCCCACCCAGACAGGTCTCCACTCTATATCTGATATGTCAATATGTTTCAACTTACACACTTGTTATGTTTCTGTGGTATGAGAAACCCTAGATCAAGATCGACATGATCACTAGAGATGGGCTACCTTAGCCACGCGTCATCTGCTCAGCGAATGGGTGTCTTGAACTCTCCTCATCGCCAGATCGCCATCATGATTTCTAAAGATTCGACTGTCAGAATTCATTGAATCTAGCTGACCCATCCTCGTCCAGTGGGAATGTGATTCGTCATCCAAGCTGAAGCAGGGCTAGCTGCGTCAAGCTCGAATGACAGGGGCAATTGTTGCGTCCTAAAGGCCAGCCCATTAAGTTCAGGCCCATGTTCACGGAGGGGCCCAAGCAGACACCGCACCGACTCTCCTGATGGGACACTCATTGAGCTGATCGCCTCGATCCTGAGAAGCTCACCTCACCCCACCTCGAGCACGCCTTCCAGGACCACCACGAAGCCCGCCGCAGTAACCTTACAGCTCGCCATGTCAAGGACCGGCTCGCCTACCTGTAACAAGAAGCATCCTCTGGAGAAGACGAGTTTGCTCACCGACCTACAGCCCGCCCCTGAGGGCAACCAAGCACAAATATCTCTGACAGAGTGACGTGAGCTCACCTACTCTCCATTAATGCCATGGGTTAAGAGGAAGAACTGATGGCCGCCACTCGTGTCTCATTAATGCTCCTGATACCTCCTGACACCATTAATGCGGTAAATATCCCTGCCACAACCCCAGCACTCGAGTGCCAGCAGGGATGATTTGACGGCTGACAAGACAGTGAGCAACCGCCTCTCAGCCCTATAAATACCCCCCTCCTGCCTCCATAAAGGGGGTTGGATGGATGGATGGAAAATTATTGGGCAGTAAATTCCCTAGCTCATTTCAATACACAAGGTCAGGTATCTTCCATATATATGTGCCTTCCTCATAAGCCCACCGCACTTCGTCGACCTGCCTTAAGGTCGCCAAGTGTGCCCGGTGCCCACCTTTTATGTCACTAGCTGACTTAGGCATCGGAGAGGATAAGGACTGACAGCCGGCCCTGCCTTTCTGACCTACTGTTCATCCTCGCAGGGAGATTGCCTCAGCTACTGGGAGCAGGCGACTTTCGTGCGATCTCCAGGTGACCTAGGGCTCTTCACCCTCGAAGCGTGCTCCGAGCTGTCCTAGCATCACATTCACCCAAAAACCTGTAAATCATTGTACCTATAATTCCCACTACAAACAAATTTTATTGTGTACGGATCTGACCTGCAACACAATCCATCTCGAATACAGCATCAAAGTTCGGGATATCTATCATCATGAAGTCAGCAAATAACGCTCACCCACATATCACCACTGGGCATTGAGGATACCCACTAGTCGACATTATCACTCCACCACCCGTGTTGACGTTCCCGCCAGATGCTAAAGGTTTGACAGGAACAGTGTAGGTGCGAACGAATCGACTCGCCAGAGAGCAGTGTGATGCTCCTGAGTCGAACAAGGAGAGGGCGGGTTTCCCAGCTACTAGTATGACACCTAGGTTACAAACACTGATCTAAGCAACCAATGCTAATGAAAGAAATGAATTACTAATTATGCTAGAAATATCCATGTGACCACTTTACTGGTAGCCTCGGCCTCTTCGACAGTCATGGTGTAAGCCTGGCATTTCGGTGGTGACTGCTGCCTTGCTTGCTGAAACACCCTCTGCTGTGGATGTAGAGGTTGACGCTGTGGAGCGTTCCCAGTCGGGGCAGCACGGAGAGCTGGAGCTGGAGCACGTGGCTTAAAATGTGGGCAATCCCTAGCCATGTGTCCTGACACCCCGCAAACCAGACAAAGGCCTAAAATACTTCGACACTCTGACTTAAAGTGTCCAGGCTTCTCACAAAAGTGGCAGACTGGTTAAACGAGCTGATGTTTCCCTGGTTTCTTAAACTGAGTCTGCTGAACATGGCACTGCATCTGTGGCCGTCTACTTGTCCCAGCATGGGTCGGCGGGGGCTTCGTAGATGCTTTCAGTCTAAACTCTTCCTCTGCTTCTTTTTCGACCATATCATGGTTACGAGCAATGGTCAGAACTGCAGCATGTGTGGTCCGACTAGCAGTGACCAACTTCATCTGAATCTCAATGTTGAGTCCCTGCTAGAAATGTTGGGCTCGAGTCAATGCATATGCAACCATTTTCGGGGCAAACCTGCTGAGTCTAGAGAACTCAACGTGTAACGGCCTGTTTTCCTAGTCGTGTTTGACTGTTGTGTGCGTGTGTTTTTACTTCGTTGATGTGGTTAATTTCATCCGAGTATCCTTCGTCCTCGCATCGACGCGAGCACGTCGTTATTTTCGGTTTTACCGTAGCGAAATTTTTAATCTGTTAAAATCGTAATTAATTAATTTTAAATTAAAAATTAAATGACTAATTAACTACTTTCTATTAAATAATTTTAAATAAAAAGTTAATTACTAATTAAATTATTACTAATTACTAGTCACTTTTTCCTAAACTACCATTACCATAATACATTTACCCTAACCTATTCAATCCCCACCGTAATGTAGGTGAGATCCAACATCCCACATCAATTTCTTAATCATCTCCCTTACCTCATAGACAACCACCCTCCACCAACAACCACAAGCAACAATCAGCAACCACCCTCCACCAACAGCCACACCAACAAGCATCATCCCACATTCCACCATCATCACCCCCTACAACCTTATAACTACGATCTGCCTCCACCATCTCCTTACAACCCAAACACAAACCAGAAACAAAAAACAAACAGAAATCCCAAAATCAATAAAAAATTGGAACCCTAAATCAACCCCTCCTTCGCGCACCGCCGTTCCCGGATCCACGCCGCCGTCGCATCTCGAAAACCACCGCTGTACCCCGATCTGCCGTCCGATCTCACCGCGCCCGACCGCCCCGTACTCGATCCATCGCCATCGGAGCCCGATCCACGCCACCGTTCCCAGATCCGCCCGCCACCGCTCCGGATCCGCCCGCCGCCCGCCTGGAATCAGCCGCCGCCCGCCGCCTGGAAGCGCCCGTACGCCGATCACCGTCGCCCTTACCCGCTTTGTCGCTGTGCCTTGATCGCCCAGCCGCCGCCTCGATCAGCGCCGTCGCGACCGCCCCATTTCCCCCGATCGCCCCTGCGCAAGAGTAAAAAAAGAAAAAAAAGAGACACACACACAGAGAGAGAGAGAGAGAGAGAGAGAGAGAGAGAGAGAGAGAGGAACGAGAGAAAGAGAGAGGGTGAGTTTTTATGTTACTATATTATGTTTTAGGTTATAAATTATTATAAAAGTTATTAAGTTATTATTATTAAAATTTTTATATAAATAAGTTAAGTTACCATTTGTTATTTGTTATTAAGTCTTAGTTGAGTTAAATTACAACTTATTAATTAAGTTATTATATTAACTCATGTTAAGTTAAGAGTAAAAATTCAGTTATAAAGTTTAAGTTGTTAATTTTTCTAGTAAGTTTAATAAGTTAAGTTATTTATTAATAATTAAACTACCATACTAGTTTAAGTTGTTAACAAATTTCGTTATAGTAGCAATTAGGTATAGTTAATGTTAGTGAGTCTGTTTAACATATTTTAACTGGTTAGTAACCTTTAATCTAATATCATGAGTCTATTTGATGCAGATAAAACGTGCCTCACGTTACCACCACCTGGACACCCACACCCACGTCAAGGCAAGTATTTTTAGTAAATGAATTGCAAATCTGGCCGTTCAAGCTTAGTGCTAAATCTGATGTGCTTGTCAAATTCTGGTAGCCAGATATCATGTTTCATTTTGCTTATTGTCTTTTAATTTAATTGGACTGCTTTTACTACCTGCATGTTAACAAGCTAAATTAATTTGGAAAAAAGGAGTATGTTACCAACTTGTAACACATATGTGATATCCATCGTATACAGATGGGGTGAGACCATCGAATACAGATGTGGTGAAACTTGGTCGATGACTAGACAGTACACTTGGGTGGGGTTGGTCCATTGCAGTAGGGTTTGTGAGTGTGTCTCGAACACGATTACGGCCCCTCCGGTAGAGGCAAGCCATTTGGGAGCGTCATGGTAAACCCCGGTGATAAGGTGCATCGTGAACATTTTACCTACCCAGGCATGGACTTATCATGAGCACAAATAATCAAATACTCAACTTACAACTGTTTTACTTTTAAAACTACAAACCCATGCATGCGTGCACTTTACTTTTCTGCACTTATTATTCATAACCGTGTACTAACGCTCTTTTGTCCTTTATAGTTGTTTTTTGATTTATTACTTTAAATATCTTGCCGAGCTTATCGTTGACATATATTTCAACTTGTTATGAAATATATGTTAGGTTCAAAGACAGAGTACCGTGAGGACCCTATCTTTAAGGATCCCACTTTAGAGGTGGACCCCGCTGATCAGAGCTACGAAGACATTGAGATCCTCCCCGCAGAAGGCTAGAGCGGGACATTTATATTTCAGTTTATTATTTGTATTTTTATTTTCAGGTGTGTTTGCTTTCAGCAGATTGTACGGCCATGCTAGGCATTAATCATTTGTGTGTTTGCTTTGAACGCTGGTATTGTAATGTAATGGATATTTATGCTGCTTCTGAGATGTTCGTGTGCAGGGACCTGCTTCGCTAATTATGCTTATTGTGCTTAAGTCAAAGAAGAAAGAAAAAATAAGTACCTCTTATTTGCTTTAAGCACATGCGGACCCGCTCACACCCTCGCTCCCAAGTATACTGGGAAGCAGGGCGTGACAGATTTTAGTGGTGGCCCACGCAGGTCCTGCTCCTCTCTGTGAAATACTACAGAAGCAGTGCAAATATTATTACTAACCAGATCGTTTAGGTAAACTAGTACACAAATATTTACTTTGTTTGATTGCAGCATGGCAGATCAACCCAACACTCGTAATGGAAATGGTGACGCCTACAACGAGATCGTGGGACTTGTAAGAGAAATGATGGAACTCCAAACTGGATTACTCTCTGTGCTCAGTCATTTCGCTCCTCGTCTGGTCAGGGATCCTGAAGACCAAGCATTCCAGTCCAGTCAAGGTTTAATCTACAACGCCTAAGCGTCAAGGACATCTGCCGATCTTACACCTGATGAGGAAATACTGGGAGCAGCATGTAACTACGAGGGTGTAGATAAACTTCGAGAGACAGCCCAAGTTGGAGGGAGTAATCATCCTGAGTAACTAACAAGAGACGCTCTTGGACCAATACAAACGACACTGTTTAAAAGGTCCGCACCTCCAATCAACAACCGATATCAGATGAAGTGCCACCATTGTTACTGACAAGGGCATGTCAAGAAGGACTGTCGGGTGATGCTGTGGCAATGCCTGATATGCGGAGCATCTGAACACACTACCAGAGACTGCCCTCACCGCACCAACAAGCCGATGACTGCTGGACCTTCTGGGACGGTTCAACGTGGAGCTCCTGGACCTTCTCAGCATGGACCACCTCTAGCTCCATAGCAGAAGGCTTTTGCATTGGCGAGGCAGAACCAGCAGAGACGTCAGAATTTCACCATGACAGCCGCCGAGGCTGAGTCGGATGGACAAGTGATTTCAGGTATTACTTAAACCCTTCTTTTATAATGCTTATGATATATGCATGTGTTACTTGCTTATCTTTTAGCTAAGATATTTCCTATGTACTTGGTGTTGTATTGATAGCCTCTCATCCAGCCCTATCCCTTTTTGATTCGGGAGCCACTCACTGCTTCATATCCCGGGTATTTGTAGAGAAACATTCTATTCATGTTGACTCTCTACCAAATCACTTGAGCATCACTACTGCGAGTGGAGTAGTGAATGTAAGGATCATGTCTATAGGGAAAACACTAGAAGGGGGGTTGAATAGTGTTTATGCAATTTAAAAAGATAGTTACACCAATTTAAATGCAATCCAACAAAATAATACGGAATAGAAATTAAACCCAAAATGAAACATACGCAAACACAGAGATGTTTCAAGGGTTCGGATTATCCAAGTCACTTCCTGACTTGTTCCCGGTAATCCTACGTCCCTTCCACTCGGATGCCTCTGGATACTCAAGTTAGAACAATAACTTGAGGTTTCCTTAAAACCCACTTGTAGCAAACCTACAAGTAAAATCGAATACAATCGATGTCCTTGACTCCCACAACTTGGGAGCAAGCAAACCGCTCTCACAACCCGAGAGCAAATTCAATTTACGAAAGTAATGAAATATGAAAGCAACACTTACAATCACATATGCCTTGAAGTAGAACTTGAAGGAGTGGTGTGTTGTGTGTTGAAGACTCTCTTGGAAGAGAGGAGAAAGCCTTTTTTCTTGACTGCACCAAATGCCTAGAAGATAACTCTTTGGTTCTAGGTTGGAGAGCAAGAGATCAAAGATAGGAATTCTTAGGGCTTTGGATTTGAGAGCTTTAAAACTTTAGAATGAAAGCTTGAGAGATTTTGCAATAGACTAGGTAACCTTTCAATGGAACAGTAGAAGGCCCTTATATAGGTTTCTCAAATCCACAAAACAATTTAGGCAAAAAACCCTTTAGGAATCCGTGAGAAAAATCTCAACGGATAGAATCTGCGCTCGCGACAGTCGACTGTTGAAGAAACCACAGTCGACTGTTGCACAGTCAGCAAGGGTAGGTGAGAATTCATAACGGTAACTTACCACGTGGACAGTCGACTGATGAAGCAAAGACAGTCGACTGTTAAACCAACAGACGACTGTAAATCCTTCCACAGGCGACTAGCCGAAAGATGGGTAAGTTGAATGAAATCTGGAAAACTTGTAAGATAACAGGACAGACGACTGATGAGAATAAATCATTCGACTGTTAATCAGAAAAGGCGACTGTAAATCCTTATATAGACGACTGTCATATACCCTGAGAATTTCCAGAGAGCAGAGTCAATGAATTGCCTCACAGACAGACGACTGTTGCAGCATAGACAGTTGACTGATCCAATGGACAGTCGACTATATATACAACATTAGTCGACTGGCCGTAAAAGGCAGATCAACAAAGTTTGGGTAGAAGATAGACAGGCGACTGATTCACAAAACACAGTCGACTGTCAACTAGACAGGCGCCTATGTATCGTTCATCAGTTGCCTGTGCGAAATAAACAGAGAGGCCCAAAACTAGATTGTAAAAGTTTGTGCATAACAGGCGACTGTAGAACAAAACACAGGCGACTGTTTTTGAGACAGGCGACTGTAAAACGTTTAGCAGTCGACTGTTAAAGACAATCCAAGTACAATCACTAAAGAAATGAATTGGAGTCTAAGGACGAATGATCTAATGATGTCATAAGACTGAAATGATGATGTGTGTGAGTGCTCCATCAAAGTTCTACTTCTAAGCTACATACTAGAAGAGATAAAAGAAAATTACATTGACGAATTCTCTCTTCTATCCATCGTATGAGCTTGAAGTCTTCATGGAGCTTCAATCATCATCTACGATCATCCAATCCATGTCATTTGCCTTCAATCAACTTTGAGTGTCATCCATTGCAAGTAGATCTTCATAATAAGCTTAGGCAATGGATTTACTGCAAAATAGGGGATTAGTCACAGGTATTTATGTTTGCTCATCATTAACACCAAGTAGGGAGAAGTCCAATATTCAACATTCTCCCCCTTTTTGATGATGACAAACAAACATAAACAAAAATATATAATTGTGCTTATGAAAACTTACTCCCCCTACATAGATGCCAATCAAGTTAGCCAACAAATATTAGGGCATCTACATATCAATTGAAGCAAATGAGTAAGTTACGCATGAATTTAATTCAAGAAATCTAGGAATTAAAATCCATATTCATTGTAATTTTACTCCCCCTGAATCTAAGGCAACTTCAATCATAGATTCAACGTGTTAGAACATACTTAGCACATTCATTATGAACCTTGTATGTTTATTTCTCTCCTCCTATGGCATTATCTAAAAAGGTGGGAGTAAATAATAACAACAATAATCGTGCTAAATAAGAACTAACAACAATCAAGGAGTATAAAGATATATGGAATCAAAAACTCATAAAAAACACATCATATACTTATGTGAATAGAGGAATTAAAGACCAATATCAACATTTTAGATATACGAAACAAAAAATAGTCTCAAAAATGCATTATATCAGAGATAGCATGAATAATCCAATATCAAATCCTATATTGTCTAAAAACACATCAGAAGAGAATATATCATTCATGGAGACAATATCACAATCAGCACACAGATATGATTATCAATTATACAAGATGTGACACAAGATTAAACAGCAAAGTCATATATATATATACTAGTCATAACCCGTGCCCGCGGGCACGGTTCAATTAAGATTTTCTCCCGCAAAATCTTTGTTCCCCAAACAGTTATTTCCACAGTCAAAATTGCGTGGAACAACAAATTTGCGTAAAAATATTTAACGACATGGACGCATTCGGCATGAAACAACAAATTCGACGCAGAACAACAAATTAGTGTAAAAACATTTAGCGGGCGTCTTCGGCTCGGAACAACAAATTAGTTTAAAAATCGGCACAGGCGCCTTCGGCGGGGGCGCCTTCGGCGCGGGCGCTTTCAAATAAGATTTTCCCCCGCAAAATCTTTGTTCCCCAAAAAATTATTTCGACGGTCAAAATTGCGCGGAACAACAAATTTGCGTAAAAATATTTAGCGACATGGACGCATTCGGCATGAAACAACAAATTCGGCGCGAAACAACAAATTAGTGTAAAAACATTTAGCAGGCGCCATAGTTCAAGCAATTGAAGTTACCCATATCTAGTACCCAACACTCACATTCATATCAAATAAAACTTCAACGCAAACATAACCATAGTTCAAGCGTCTTAGAGGCCGCACCAAGCTACGACTACCAGAACCTCCAATTTGGAAAAGGTTTAAACAACATCTAAAAAATAGAAAAAGAAGTTAAAGAAAGAAATCAAGGTAATATCACAAAATAAAGGACTGTTCATCCAAGACAATCATATCATTGAGACTAACAAAATTCTACAAAAGTACACATATCATAGAAGCCTCCAATCTCAGCCTAACGGCCAAACTTAACTTAGAGTCTGTTGGAACTTATATTGATGCCACATAGGTCATTTTTTTGAATGGTACATATAACATAGCAAACTGCAAAGGGGCTAACTAAAATCACCTTTTCATATACATTTCACAATGCCATATACCAAAAATGTCACAATGTCATATACCAAAAATGTCTCAATGTCACAATTTCATACACAATGTCACAATTTCAAAAAATTGCTATCTTCATTCACCTACAGCATCATTCTCAAAAAATTGCTAGCTTCATTCTCAAAAAATACACCTTCTCAGTCTCAGTTCAAAAATACACCATATCTAGCCCCTTTTGTTCAAAA
Organism: Scilla litardierei; assembly: GCA_030789695.1. Lineage (NCBI taxonomy): Eukaryota > Viridiplantae > Streptophyta > Magnoliopsida > Asparagales > Asparagaceae > Scilla > Scilla litardierei. The sequence goes on from CM061133.1 coordinate 216,561,950, forward strand.
ATACGCAGTCTCAGTTCAAAATTGGCATGTGCTACACTTCTATGTTACACAGAAATTTCCCACCAGGGTTGTCCAGCATCCAGGTTGCAGCATGCATGTTACCCCTTCAGTGATAACTGAGTATCTGAATCAAAAAAAATCTGTTACAATATGCAATGGGAAGTATCTGAATCAGAAAAATTATATATGCGTTGAAATGGTAAGTATGCAGTGAATATATGCAATGGATCTAGCATGTTACACCTATGGCATCCATGGATGAAATATAATAGTCATAACCCGTGCCCTAAGGGCACGGTGCATATAAAATATTTTCCCATGTCAAAATTTTGAATCCTGTAATTTTAAACGGAAAATAGTTATATCGCAATAATTGTTTTTTAATTGCACAATAATCTTAGTTCCCCATTAATTTAATTCTCCTAGAAAATCTAGTTCCCCAAAAAATTTTAGTTTCCCAAAAAAATTTAGTTCCCCCATAATTTAGTTCCATACTGATTAGTATTCCCCAAAAACTTAAGATTCCCAACAAAATTTTCCTCTTAAAAGTTTAGGATTTTCCCTCCAAAATTTTCACAAACTTAAATTTTCAAAACGCTCACCAAATGGATCAAAAGATGGAAGCAAAAGATAAGGCAACATATGTATGTGTGTTCATGTACATGGTTAAAACATTCGTAAGGTAACTATGTATGTAAAGTTCTAAGTCCACGGTTTCCATATTATTACCATCCAAATTAACAGACGATCATTTTTGTTCATCGTGATATACCTGTTTCCAAAGATAAGACAAAATAAGACAATTATGTGCTTTCAATGCTTTTTAATCATCCTAGGTAATTCCAAGTTTTACAGGAATAGAACAAATACCATATCATTGATAAGGAATTAAGTTGTTTTTAATGAACAACCAGTTTGAAACATGATTATTATAAGTGGATAAATTTTGAGGAAAATATGAACTCCATAAAATGCCGTATCAAAAATAGACACAAAAGAGAGTTGATATTTAGTGTGGAAATTAAAAATAGTGAGGAAAAATACAGCAGGTCCATAATTTTTTATCACCACATGAATCTGCTCCAGGTTTGGCATTGCATGAAGAGCTGAAGTAAGAAATGTGCATATCTTCTTTGGAGCCACCACAAAAGGATGTGCCTACTGATACACCTCTTACCATATCCCCTTAATGTGTAGGCCTAGTCATCCAGACTTTGAAAGGAATGTATGAAGATGTTTCCAGGATCAAATCAAGAGCTTAACATGTATCTATAAGGTCAGCATGTACACAACTAACTTCTTCAAGCGAAGCGTTATCAGGGCTCCTAGTGACGATATAGCATCAGCCTTTCCCTTTGGACGATGCTGCCACCCCCGCAGCTAGGCGCCATCATACAACCATGCAGATGTTGGTCAACTGACTTGACCGTAGTGACCGAGGCAGAAAAACCCATCTAATATTCCTATAAGTCTACAAAAACTCTCATCTTTTTATTGATCAATTGATTTAGAGAAATACAATGATTGGAAGAAGCCATCGTCTGCAATCTATCGCTATTGCATTCAATTTATGGCCGAAACTTCTCAAATTGCATCCAAATACCAATATTAAAGTATAGGTATTTAGACCAATTAACATTATGAGATAAGAGAGATTTATGTTATGTTTTATTTTTTATGGCAAAAACAGATGAGAATGTAAACTTCACATAGTCAATATCATCTTGCTAAATGAAATGTATATATACATGTAACCAACACTATTTTCAAATAAAAAGGCAATTTCATATCTATGACTTATTATCCCAGCCAGAAGAATGCCATGTGCTAATCATAATTAGTAAATAATAATTATCTATGACTTATTATCTATGACTTATTATCCCAGAAGATGTCTTTCCTCTATTTTCACAATTAGTAAATAATAATAGTTACAATGAGCATGAACTCAAAAGAAACATTTTTATAGCAAGTTTGCTCACTGTAAAAGATGTTGGGGATTTGATTATTTGATTTGTGGAAACATTTTACAGCAAGCTCATTTTATAGATAAGAATGTGCATATCTGATTTCTAATTTCTGGAATCAGATAAGAATACAGTGAGCATGAAGTCAAAAGAAACATTTTATAGCAAGCTCACTAAGTAACCCATATAAGAAGAACCCTCAGATTCCAGAAATCAGCGAGAAGAACCCATACCTTCATATCTTCGGCAAGCAAGAACACGTGCACATGCTGATTTGGGGAAGAGCAAGAATGATTGCTGCTTTCTTCTTCTTGCTGCAAGAAATAAACACCCTCAGATTCCAGAAATGAGTAAGACAATCCATACCTTCAGATCTGAGGCAAGCAAAAACCCAAGTGAGAATCCGTACCTTCAGATCTATATCTTCACCTTGCTGCTTTGAGGAAGACCCGTGCTGATTTGGGGAAGAGCAAGACCTGCGAGAATCAAATTTATTTGGCGAGATCATGAGATCCTTCGAATTCGTTGGTGTGATTCGTTTGGAGATCAAATCGTTTGGTGATCGGATCGGATCAAAGGCTGGAAATCTTGAAAAGCTTCAAACGTGAAGCAAAAGTGAAGGGAGATCAGAAGTTTTAAGAATTTTCAAGCCTAAGCATACAGAGAGAGAGTGATGGAGGGAGACAAATGAGGGGCTTCGGAATCTGTGCTGCGGGCAGAGAGAGAGAGACTTTTATTAATGAATTCATGTTTTGGGGAAGACCAAGGGCCGATGAGTTCCCCCAAAAATGCACATTGCCCTCATCCAATACAAATTCTTGCTCTCCCCTAGGTCACGTCACACAAAGAGGCTGAGTTAAAAATTTTTGGGACCCACAAATTAAAAGGCTGAGTAAATACAATACCCTTCATCTCAACCGTTCATTCCCCAAGATTTAATCTGAGCCGTCTTTTATCAACCTGTTTGTCCTAGTTAGCTTGTCCTAGTCAGCCCTAGGATTCAAAAATCGCTGTCAAATGTATAATAGATATACTAGTCATAACCCGTGCCCGCGGGCACGGTTCAGTTAAGATTTTTCCCCCGCGAAATATTTGTTCCCCAAAAAATTATTTCCGCAGCCAAAATTTAAAAGAACAACAAATTAGCATAAAAATAATCGGCCCAGAACAACAAATTCGACGCGTGCTCCTTCGACATGGAACATCAAATTCGGTATGGACGCCTTCGGCGCGGAACAACAAATTCGACGCAGGCGCCTTTGGCGCGGAACATCAAATTAGCGTAAAGAAATTTAGCGGCGCGGGCACCTTCGGTGCGATTAAGTAATACCGAAAATCGCGTTACTTTCGTCTCTCTTTAATTTTTTTTATTGGAATATATTCAGTCAGTGATATGAGTTATTTTCAAAAAAAGCTTTAAAAAGAAGTTAGGGGTTGTAATGCTCAATAGCTGGTTTATTGTACTATTTTATGTGATCTGAATTTGAAATTCATCTGACAAATGGCAACCCCAAAGTAAAATGTTGATTTCTTTATTGTTTCATCTCCTTATATTGCCTTCTTGTGAAGTATTTAGCTGGTAGATGGCTTAGTTGTCACTTGTCCTGATATGTGAAACTCCAGTTTCACTGGTTATTCTCGTCACATATCTTACTGTGGTTTCCTTGGTCTACTGGATATGTTCATTAGGTATCTTATTAAGACTTGTTTTTATGATGAAATCCCATGATACTTACTTTTATCAAAATCACATATACGCTTTTACTTTTATCAGTATCACATATACCCGATACATAATCCCCTGATACTTCCTGTAGATGATTCAAAGAACATAAGAAACCATATCATAGTGTATCATACATATTTTGGATAGTTTTAGAAAAATAGACTTATAAGAGTGATACTGTGTTTTTTCCATATCCATGTGAAACTATGTAAAACTGAAACTTGAAATCTAGAGCTTGAAATCTGATACTGTGTTTTTTCCATGTAGGTGGCTCAAGTTCTGAAATCTGATACTATGCATCAAAGGAACAAATGAAGCAAAAACTTGAAGCAAAAAATATTTGATGATAGCTTTTTGTTGAAGAATATGTATAAATTTTGTTTGTATAAAATTTGTAAAGCTGTTTGCGATGAACACTACTTGATATTTGTGGAGCTTGGTATGAAAACCAACAAAACAACGCATCAGTAACAACCTCTACAACCCATTGGCATCATGTCTCTTGAGGGGCCTTCTTAGCACCCTCAGCGGCAACTTGCAGTTTTCTCTGCCTCTCGCAAAGATCAATAGCATGCTCGGTAAAGTCGAGAGTCGTGACACGCTAGTTAATACGTATAACAGATCTGCATCAAACCCAAATATAGATCAATCAAGAAGTTAACCTTTTCTATTCTCTTCTTCAATATAATGTATTTTATATACCAAGTTAAATTCCAAATCCATGCATGTTTCCAGTAAAGCTACAGCCATGAGCATACAGAAAAGACAATTTCATAAAATAACCCAATGCTTAATCCTTGCCCCACTTAGAATATGATCAAGAAGTTGAAATGCAGTTGAAGTGCAAATTATTACAGTTTATCATATAGTATATATGTACATTATCTAATAGTATATGTACATTATCTGATAAATTATACAACATTTACATTGTCATTTACATTGTCATTGCTGAAGCACTGTCCCTAATCAAAGATAGAGATAAGAGTGGACAAATCCTCAAAATGCCCGAGCACAGGTTTGGTTTGCATCGAGAAACTACTAAACCCCATCTTACCTTCCAAATAACTCAAACTTTCACTGTTTTGTACATGTAAGTCTTATTTATTCATGAATTCCATCATTGTTGTGCCATTTCAGAATGAATGCATGGAGCTTATCCGTAATGCCCGGATTTGTATACCATCCCGCCCTTGCGATAGGGAAAATGAGGAGGCGAGTTCCAAACTCCAGAAACTGAGAAGAGAGGGCATCTCTGAGGTAACATTTAGGTGCAATGATGAATCAATGGCAGTGAGTAAGCACTGAGTGCTAGTGCTCCCCACTGGATCGCGAACAAATACGGGAATATGGGCCTGCACCGAGCTCAACTTGACATACGCTGTTTATAAGTAAATTTGTCTGATCATATCGGCATTCAAACCTGGTGATCATTTGTATATGTGATAATTGAGCCGTTTCTTCTCTTTTTTCCCCTTTAATAATAATTCTGTCGATATTTGGAATAGGTCCATGAAGCCAGAAGCAAAGCCAGCAAAGAACAGTAAGAAGCCAGCGCCAGTCTGATAAGGACTCAAAAAGGGGGGAAAAGATGCAGCAGTCTTTTAACATTTTAATCAACAGCATATGTGGCATTGTATAATGGAAAACTTATGTTGAAACAGAGCACTAACCAGAACATCACCTGCCAAGAAAATACAGATCGAATTTATACAAAACTATAGAAGATTCATATTCTCATGCTTGAAGTAATTAAATTTACATCCATAATTAAATTCCTCCATATTCATTTTAATGACAATCTTGGGAATAACAACCAAAAAAAAGTTTCTACTAACAAAAGATTTAAGCCTTCAGCCAGCATTACCAATATAAGGATGTGAAAGCTTCAAAACACATGACATATACAGGTGGGATTTCTACCCGATTACCATCATATGAACAGGATCCAAACCGATCCAAACCGGTTCTAAATAATCTCAACGAAAACCCCCAAGAAATCTCAAAAGTATATTTCCAACAATCGAAGGAAACAACCATAGAACTCCCAAAAGCCATTATTTGATTTATTTGTTTTTAAAATACGAAATCTGATGGGTATTAATAACCCAATTCCGACCCAAAGCATCATGGAAAGAATGTGGAGTCAAATTTTAGATTCGATGTCCTTCTAGATCTGGTTATGAAAATAAAAAAACCGAAACTAAACCGACACAATATCATGTCTAATTACATGCGATAATTTTCTATATCTAGATTTATTATAAGCTAAGCCTAACAATACAAAAGTTGAATTTTTGTTGGCAAACATGCAAAGCTCCATATACATATGAGTAAATGAGCATAATACCTCAACTGTTGTGATTGAGACAAATAAATCGAACCAGGTGAACTGAGTACTGGATTTTAATTTAATAACTAACAGCAATACTCCCCTGGTGACTACAGTTGCTGATTCTACTTCTCTTAATAGAGATAACTCGTGCTCGCGCCAGTTGCAGTTGAGGGGGCTTCATTATTAAAAAATAATTGAGGGGGCTTCAGTATTTCACATCATGTGTTTGAACTTTTCTATTAGCACCTGAGGGGGCTTCTTTATTAAAAAATTATTAAAGAAAATTGAAACACAGCAGAAAATTGCTCTTATTTTAACTTCACTTTAATTAGATGGAATAATAACACTAATAATAACCACAAAACATTGAACAAACTACTATTGATTTGCATTCAAACTTCATTATTAGTTGTTTGAATTATGAAACTCATTAATATGCCAATGTGAAGCTAACAGATGAGCACAATCAATGAGTCAATGGTTTGAACATCAAAAACATATAACAATTTTAAAAAATTTGGACACAACAATAATGAAAACAAAAATGAGAAAAACACAAATCATTAGTTCTGATATCAAACTTTATACAAAGCAAGCCCTAATTTTATGGTCTGGTCTTTGTCTAATAACCAATGTCCTGAATATCATAACTCTATCACCATTTAATAAATTAATATTATCTTAAAATTCTAATACAATGGAATTAGTAGCAATGTGTCCATGTTGGAATTTCCAGTCAAGACAACTTTTTTATAAACTTCGTAATCATGCATTAATTTTCAAAGAATAACAAAACCAAATAAATACCTATAAAAATTCAGATTGCAAAAGATGATAGATTTGATATAAATGGAAATGATATGTATACTAAGAAGAGTAGCGAAGAGTTTCTTACTTGGTAGGACATACAAATGAAATTATAATTAGGAGCGACAAAGATCAAGGGAGTTGTATAATAAGTTGGACATAGCAGAGATCTTGCTCTTTTTGATTCTGAACTTTTCAATCATATAATCCATAAATTTTCATAAGAATTCTTTTACATATTATCCTATATGTGACGAAGATAACTCACAAATAACAATTATATGAAATTAATAAAAATTATAATTAAAATAGTTACCTTCAATGTTCATGGTGCAGTGCTCTTCATATAGTATCCAAATGATTCTTTTGTAGGGTAAGGTAGCTTGCAAGAGGTATATTTCTCTTTTGAAAAATTGAAGCGCTGCTTTTTAACATCAAAATATATTTCATCATCAACATTCTTTATTGAAGATGCTGACGATCCTGTAACCTGCATAAGTGAAGCCCATGTCACTCCATGAGTTATCTAAGGCACTTTATTATCTTAAAAATGATAAACCCCACTTAAAAGCTACAAAAATGTAGTAGTCCTAGAAGGCATCAAATTACATTGGACTGGCAAAAAGAATTGGAACCTAGTTCAATAAAAAGAATGGTATTCCATAAAAAGTTTTGGTAATAACAATATAGATAACCACACACCAAAAGATCTATCACTTATTTGACACCAAATACAAACTATAATTGTAACAAAAAAATACAAACTGTAACAAATCTTTCCCAAACCTTAGGCATTCCTTGGCATTAGTTCATAAGGTATCAATTTTGATCCACAAATCGTAATCAACCTTAAGTTGGGACTGTTCAATCTTAGGCACATCCTATTCATCAATGATCATTTCACGCTCATTTCCCTTGTAGTTTTGGTAGAGTTGTGTTATGTGTTTTCTATCAAAAAAGCATATTCAATATTTTCTTATAGTCAAAATTTATCTCCAAATAATTCAAGTTCTTTTACACATCCATAATCTTGCATTCAATTATATAAAATATCATATATAGGTAAGTGTTCATGAATATATACAAATATCTATATATATATGAACTATCATAGTAATGTGATTATTTGTCTCAATATCTAAACTTTCAATCTTTCTGTTTCCATAACTATTTATGCATAAATATCCTAGGATCTACTTATCATTAACGATTTCATTTCATCTAATTATGGCAACTTTTCCTGAATATTCATTCATTTAGTTTTGCCCTGTTATCGGTTGGATTGAGAAACACCTCATTTCACCATCAAATACCCAGATTTCTCTGATAAAAAAGATTACCTGTCAATTTGCTTATTTATCCATTTCTTGACAGCATCAAGCTCCACAAAAGATTCATGTACACATTCAAGGCAGAATGAGAAACTCTGATATTTCTAATAAGCTCAATAAATTCATCTGCATTCATATCACAAAATGTCCTCCTTTTTTGCTTCTGACCCAACATTTTCCTCTTCTAAAGCCCCATCATTAATCCCTTTGGAGTAGATTGGCTTTATCTCTGGGATTTCCCTTATTTCTTTAATGGCGTCTCTGTACATGTGAATCCAAGGTCTTTATAAAGACAGTTGCATCAATAGTACCAGTAGACTTAAAAGTAGGACAGAGCGAAAAAGGATAATTTCAAATGATTTATTCAGTATGAAACCTAAAAAAGACAATTGAGATGGATACAAAGGAAGTGTATGACATGGAGATTATGTAGTTTTGCTAGATTGGTGTCATGTATTTGTGTGTGTTTATCTTTGAGACTTGCTTATGAAACTGCCAGATAAGTTCACTCGAAACACAAAGAGATAATTAATCAATGTCAATTATGGGTGTAGATCAATGGAAGTAGGGATCACTTTGTATTTCTTAGGCCGTTCTCAAGCTAGTTACTACTCCATCACGCATATTGTTAACTGCATTCTCAAGTAAATATAACAACATAATAAACAAAAGTATCATAATGACGACAGTGCAAAAACTAAAAATTTGCTTGCTTGCAAATGCATTTACACTTACAAATCCCGAGTCCAGATAAATGACCCAATCTGCCAAACTCTGAAAACTATCGATGTTTCCACTTCTTTGTTGTTTGTTTTCATACGCTTTTTTCGTTGTCAAAAATATCTGATGTCTCCTTCCTTAATTTGTTAAATTCAGCAATAAAACAAAATATGGTGGGGTTTTTTTTGGGGTGAATCGTCCACATCACCTGTGCAGGTGCGAGTGCTTAACTTCATGGTGGTGTACTCGAGGCAGACGTAGGGATATTGCCTTCATATCCACTCTGTGTCCTTCAGCTTGCTGCATCCTACAACTGCCCACCAAAAACAACACAAAAAATAAAACAAAAACTTAAAAACTAAATTAAATCATAATCAACAAAATTGATCATTGATTGGGATAAGCAGACTTACCAATGACCTCAAGAAGTTAGCATTCTCTCTCAGAAACCATCGACATCTCAACCCACATAACTTGATACTTCTCCTGTTAGATGTGCTTCTCCTATCAGATAGCTTCAGCATCATGCTCCATATTCTAGAGAGGCATACTTATGGCGACTTCTCATTTCAGACTTGGGCTTATATTCACTTCTGGTATGGGCGATAGGCTTATATTCCTTCAGCTCTCTACATCCCACAACTGCTCACCAAAAAAACCCACGAAAAATAAGACAAAAAATGAAAAATAAAATTGATCAATCACATGTAACCTCAAGAAGCTGGCCTTGTATCCAGAGGGAGAAGAAGAAGAAGAAGAAATGGGATTTTTAATCAAAAAAGAGATTTTTATCAAAAAACATTAAGAGAACAACGAAAATCTAAGAAAAACAAAAGGGAACACATCAAAGTGATTTCACTTTTGAAATCAAAACGAAAGGGAAAACATCAAATATAATAAAATTAAAGAAAAACAAAAAAGGGCAGCCAAATTAATGGATCATGCAATATTAAAATAGTCATGTGCATTGGACATTTTCGTAAAGGATGATATGTACTTGAACACTGAAGATAGTATACCATTATCATATTCTACATTTACTCAGATGGATGACGGTTATCTATATTTGTTATAAAGCACATATGAAATAGGAAACGGGCTGTATCATACAATATGGACTTGAGACACAAATTTTTCACAAACCATATAGTGTATATAACCCCTCTAGGTATCTAAGCCTCAATTCCAATGATAGATTTCAGTATAAATCCAAGTTGTACTTAGAGTAAGACAGTAACAAAAAAATGCAATGCTACAAATACTTATTCAAGAAATGCTAGGGATTTTGCTTACACTTCATAGCAAGGTGAGGTGTGAAAAGCTTCAGTCCTATATATCATTTCCATGACAATGGTCACAGTAAGGGGTTTGGCAAGCAGGTAAAATAATCCCAATTAAATAACACGTGCATCTTTATGAAGCGACTATCCAAGAAAGCAAAAAAATAGATAATTGATAGATATAAAACTGAAATAAAGCTAAGATAAAGTTAGAGATGATCCTACCTATACATATCAATAGGATTTTACTTAATATTTTTGAGAGAGAATAAGAAATTTAATAACAAAAAATTCAAATTAAGATAAAAATAGCTTCAGTTAGAATCACTTTAATACCACCCTATTTGGAGCTCCAATCGTCACTATCGTCGATATGATACTATCATTTCCAGTAAGCGTGACTTTCTTTCTACTTTTCTTTTCTGACAAAATAAATGTGATCAAGCTTATGCATGCCAAAGATCATCAGGTTTTTAAGGTTTGGAGTTCAATCATAAAAGATCTTCATCCAAATTTTTAAGGTTCAGATTCAATCCCAAAAGATCTTCATCAAATTTAGACATAAAAGAAATTCTTTATAATTAAACACAACTTCAACATTGGGTTTTATGATGCTGAGCAGCATATCAATGTGATTTACAAATTGCAATCTGTTATTTCAATTACACATTGCAGAAGCGACCATATGTATTGCTTTGTTCTCCAACTGGCAGTCGATCTTGTCGCATCTGACAGTGAATATTTTCTGTCAGCACATTACACAGCAGTGCATGAAGACGTCTAATTACAACAAATGGGAACGTTGGCCATCATATTCATCGAAAAACTATAATGATTCAAATGGAAATCATCCACTTGGCCATCATATTCATCGAAAATATCAAACCTGTCATCGGGTGCATCAAATATGTTGTTCCAATTGCACTATATGGTTATGGCAACATCTATCATTACAAAGGGATGGGTTCTCGCTATTTATTACAGAATTGGTCGTAGATCGGGCTACAGCCGAAATTGAATATTTTGTCATGCATATCCGAAGCAATATGTATTGCTTTGTTCTCCAAGTTTTGCATTTGTGCTTCAAAATATATACTGAACTTTGATGGATCATCATTGTCAGACTTTTGTTGCATTTTCGGACTTTCGTTGTGTTGCCTTCCTTCCTGGGCATCGTTGCTTTTTGAAGTTAGTGCATATATAGTAGTGCCTTATTTGTAAATTAAATCACAACTAAGTTTGATCTCTATTATTAGAACAGAAAAGAAATATAGATTTGAGTATCATCCTAATGTACATATTATGATGAAACCATAATCATTGCGAGAGGAAATTATTCAAATAAATTCTAACAGAAAGCTCTCATTTTACTTTGATTTAGTACAATAGGGCAGCTAGAAACATGTAAAAAAGAACAATCATAATAAAACATATAAAGCGATAAAGGAATCAGATATACAAAGTAAAATCACATAAACCAAATGGCAATCTCATACTGGAATTAACATCATATTATCTATTTTTGCTACCAGAAATATCATTTAATGATGAAAGGAAAAACTATGTTTATATGTTTATGAAATTATTGATTACAATCCACCAAGTGATGAGCCAGGACTACAATATAAAAGATGTAGAAATTAAGAAAGAACATGGGCTCAGAAGTCTTACAGCTAACTGTGTAAACCCAAAGAGCTCGGAACAAAAGCATCAGAAATGAATCTTCCAACCAACGTCGATATAAAAGAAGTCCCCATGTAATTGGTAAGCATGTTTGCTGCTTTTGGTATGGGATAATGCATATAGAGAATGAAGTAGGTGACAAAGTTGGATGCATTCGAAATGAACGCCATGTTCAAGAATATTTCTGTCACTGCATGCATATTGACATATAAACATATTGGTGCACAATCATGTAACATTTGTAATACTTACCAGATCTTCAGAAATCTATAATAAATGCAATTTTTGAGGATGTGAAGGAACAAACCACAGGAGACTGCTCTCTTTCCACCATGTTTTCTAGGCTCAATACTCCTCCTTCTCCCGTCTACATATTCGCCTTCGTCTGTGCTCGATTCCTGTAGTACATTTCACTTCTAGCATAACAATCTCAAATAATGAATTCTAGCATGAAATTGTGAGTATTGATAGCTAGTTGATTTCATTTAATGAGAAAACTCGATTTTGATTTGAATAGCTCACCGTTGAATGGATAACATATGCCCAGCTACCGAACCTCCACTTCTGTACAATCAGCTTCGCTTCATGCAACTCCTCGCATTGCTATCGAACGCAATGGTAACATACTACAGCTGTCCCAAAGAGTAAAGAATCCACAATGAGATGTAGAAGAAACTGATCATGTTACAATTAAAGAACCCATTAAGGAAAAAAACGGTAGCGTGTTCTACCAAGTTGGATAGAAGAGGACATTAAAAATTAAAAGGGGGGGAATAAGAACACATCTTTAGAACTTCAGGATTTATACTTGACCGCTTTAGAACTTCAGGATCTTATAGGGAATGTTGTTGTAATCTAAGAAAGCCATGATAACAGCACCCTCATCTTGTTGCAGAAGGGACATGCCTCATACTAATACAACACCACATCCTTCGGCATCAGATCCGGCCTCGGCGGTGGTGCAGCCTTGGCCTTGGCCGTCGCCGTGGAGAGTAATAGGGAGAAGCTCAGAGCTTCGACGATGCCCATCGATAGGGACTTCGGGGTGAGAATCGGCGCCATCTAATAACCCTCCAACAACTGCTGGATCCATCATACCATCACTCTCAGATCTGTTGTGCCCTTAAAGTGATACCCTCGTGGCACCATCTACTGACCCGTCGAAAAGACTGAACTGCTTGAGGGACGCTTGATGGTGGCCATGGGGGCTGAGGAGCTGTGCAGGGGGGCCGAGGGGGGAGGGGGGAGGGAGGAGGGCTCAGAGAAGGGGAGATGGAGGGGGTTCGGGTGAGGGAGAAAGAGAGGGGGGAGAGAGAGCACGTGATCTGAGGAAGCAAGGGTGGGTGAGACTTTAATTACTTTGTTTCCCTTTTGAATAATTTCATTTCCCCCTAAAATACAAACTTCCCCCAATTTCAAATTCAAAACCATCCCAATTTCAAATTTCAAATACATAATATCTTATCCTAATCATCACCCTATTTATCCAATTTCTCTTATCCAATTTCTCATCATAACATCCCTCTTTTTATAACCCAAATACAATTCAAACCCTTATCCAATTTCTCTTATCCAAAACTCTTATCCAAATACAATTCAAACCCTTATTCAATTTCTCTTATCCAAAAACTCTTATCCAATAACCCATGATAACATCCCTGTTTTATTTTATATATATATATATATATATATATATATATATATATATATATATATATATATATATATTTTTTTTTTTTTTTTTTTTTTTTTTTGAAAAGTAAGGGTAAATCTCTATTGATGGTAATATTTACAAGAGTGTAGTCTAAACTGGGAGTGCTAGGCCTTCTTAGAAAGAGGAGAGGGCACAAGCGCCGTCACAATTTACTAATAGATCTAACATCCCGAAGAACAGACTACCAGTTACAAGTTACAAGTTACCAAGATCCAGCCTCTAGCCATTATCTTGAAGTCCCCAATTCGACATTGCCTCTGCCGCATCTTCATCCCCCCCTTCCAAATCCTGCAGAGAAATCCTGAGATCCGCCTCAATTTCTTCGAACAATTTTGTCTTGCATCTTTTTGAGTTTTCAAAAATCCTTCTGTTCCTTTCCCTCCAAATATGCCATACCATTGCCGATAAGGCTGCTTTTGCTATTAAACTCAATTCCTTATTATTTCCGAATTTTTGTAGATAGAATTCTCCCACTGATGCTAAAGTGGGCGAAGGTGGTGATGAAACTCCCAGTTTGAGAAAGGCTCTGCAGAGAATGTACCTTGAGTAGCCGCACTCGAAAAATAGGTGGTTGATGTTTTCCTCATGTCCGCCCTCACACAGGACACAGGATGTCGACGTGTTCAATCCCAACCGTACAAGCTTGTCTCTGGTTAATAATTTGCCCCTAAACACGCGCAAGAGTACAAGCGCCATCTTGGGCACATTGTGCCTTTGCCAAATCAATTTGAAGAAAGGGAATGAGGGATTTTGCTGCCGGCTACCTTCCCAGGCAGCCCGGAACTTGAAAGCCTCTCCATGCTTCCAGCGCCAGGCATCTGTTCCATCCGTGAGCCTCCAGTTCTGTAACAATGGCATGATCGGATTAATCTCCGGGATATCCGACCAGCTGGAGCCCATCCAATAATCTGCGACACATTTTAGAGATGAAGCAGGTGGCATTTCATAGAGATCTTTAAGAGGCCGGTCAGTAACCCAGGTATCATGCCAGAATAGCGTTGTACGCCCGTTTTTCACTTCTTTTTGGAAGAGATACTTGGAAATAGATCGGCAATGGAGGAGCCTTTTCCAGGTTCCGGAGTCTGTGGGTTTACCTGAGGCCGCAAAGAACAAATCTGGATGCTTGTACCTCCCTCTCATGTAGTTAGCCCATAGTCCCTTGCCAAAGAAGTAGCGCCATGTAAGTCTAACGCCCGAGGCGATGTTGAGATCTGGGAGATACCTAAGACCCACTCCACCTTCCGGTTTGGGTGTGCAAACCTCTTTCCAAGACCAGACCCGAGAAGATCCCCAGACGAACCTTCTACAAGCAGCAGAGATTTTCCGAACAACAGAAAATGGCATATGATAGGCTTGTAGCCAGAAGGAGACCATACCGTAAATGACTGATTTTACCAATTCTATGCGGCCTGAAATCGAAAGGACCGAAGAGCTCCAGGCCAACAGTCTTTTATTGCATTTATCAAGCAACCTGTGAAACATCGGTGCTTTCGGATACTTGGAAGAAAGTGGGAGGCCGAGATATGTAGTTATGGTCGTGGATAATTTAATGCCCAGGGTATCCGCTAATTCTGAAGCCTTCTTGGCTCCTTTGCTATATATGCCTGCACTCTTATCCCAGTTAACTTCTAGACCCGTCTGATTTGAGAATTCTGATAGGAGAGATTTTAGTCCATGGAAAGAGTGCTTATTAGCCCTACAAAAAACCAGTAGATCGTCAGCAAATAAAAGGTGAGAGATTGATCCTGCTCGGCGCATGGGTTGAATGGAGCCAGTAATAAACGATTTTTCAATCATAAGTGAGAAAGCCTCCATCACAGTGACGAAGAGGTAAGGGGAGAGGGGATCTCCTTGCCTTAGCCCGCGATTTCCCTTGAAATATCCAACTGGACTCCCATTTATCATAACGGAGAACATTGGTGTCGATATGCATTCCCTGATCCAGCTGATAAAATTGTGACCAAATCCCAACTGGTGCATAATGTAATAGACAAACTCCCTATTCACGCTGTCAAATGCCTTCCTGAGATCCAATTTGATGCAAGCTCTGGCTCCCATGGGGTTACTGAAATCTCTAATTTGCTCGTGGGCTAACAGCGCACAGTCTGATAATAACCTCCCTTTTAAAAATGCTGCCTGATTAGGGGAGATCAACTCATGGATAACTTCTTTGAAACGGTTGCATAAGATCTTGCTGATAATCTTATACAACACGTTGCAACAAGATATAGGTCTATAGTCCACCATCCCGGATGCATTAATATTTTTTGGAATTAGGGTTAAAAAAGTATGATTTACTTGCCTTACCATTTTCCCAGTTTTGAAGAAAGAGAGCACCGCTTTAGTAACATCCTCTCCAATTAAACTCCAATTATGATGATAAAAGTGTCCATTAAAGCCATCCGGCCCTGGAGATTTGTCCGCCCCGATTTGGTATACTGCAATCTTCACCTCTTCCGCTGATATTCTTCTATCAAGCCACACCTTCCCCTCTGGAGAAACTTTGCGTTTTGGAGTTAGCCTGTTGAAAACCTGTGTATAATGATTCTGAGTGTATAAATCCTGGTAGTACTTGACAGCCTCGGTCTTCAATTCGTCATAGGATTTGTTCTGCACCCCTCTCGCATCCACCAGGTGATAGAGATTATTATAAGCTTGCCTTGATTTCATGGTGGAATAGAAGAACTTAGTATTACGATCTCCCAAAAGCATCCAGTCCTGCCTGCTCTTCTGACGATACATTTCCTCCTCATTCCTGAGAAGGTTAGAAAGCTCTGTAGACAGCTTCTGCTCTGTCAATTGAATCTCCCTGGAGCTGTGAATGCCTGCCATTAGTCTAACTTCTTTGAGTCGTTTCCTGCAAGTAGGAATACACTCGGTCTCAGATTTTAGCTTCGCCCACGGTCGGAGATCTTTCTTTAGACGGCTCAACTTTTGGGTAATACAAAACATAGGAGAGCCGTGAATATATTGCTTCCAGCTAGATTCTAGCAATTCCCTGAAGCCTGCCCAACGCATCCAGTGGTTAAAAAATTTAAATGGTTTAGGGTCAGAAGGAACCTGAGGGTGCAAATTTATCATCATTGGCGCATGATCACTTGTGCTGGGATCTAAGTAATCAACATAAGCTTCAGTAAGAGTGGAGGACCACACATCATTGCACAAAACTCTGTCTAATTGAGCCACAATTCTTTCACATCCAATTCTTTTATTGCACCAACTGAAACGAGACCCCGTACTCTTGAGTTCATGGATAGAGCAATCAGAAACACAAGTGCTGAAATCTTCAATTTGCTTTGGTTCCAGCTTCCGACCACCAATCTTATCATTTGTGAAGAGAGTACAGTTAAAATCACCACCAACCAACCATGCTTCACCTTGAATCATTAACGATTCCTTTCTCAAAACATTCCATAGCGTTTTACGGTCTTTGATATTATTGAATGCGTAGACCGCTGTAAAAAGCATGGAGAATCCACCCGAATTAACGCAACGGCATGTGACATGTTGGGGAGAGGATGAAACAATCGTAGCTTGCCAGATATTAGGGTTAAATCCCAATAAGATCCTACCACATTTGTGAGTATCAAAGTTGTCCAAAATAGACCAGTCTTTCGGCACACATTTCACCCTCAAAACTGAGTTTATCTTTAATTTTGTTTCAAATAAAGCTACCACCGAAGGCTTCAGAAAACGGAGTCTATCCCGTAGATCTTTACGACGCACAGAGTTATTTAGACCCCGAGTGTTCCATAGGAATACTGACATTAAGATGATTTGTTTTGACGCGCTTGACTCCCGTCCTTTAGTCTTGCGCTTTTCCGAACATTTGCAATAGCTAAGTGTTGCTGACCGGTTGGCTTCCTTGTAACCTCAGCTGCTTCATCAATGAATTCTTCAAATCTCTCCTCCAACACCCACTCAGGGTTGGGTACTGTCATTTCAGATGGAATTCTATCCAACTCCGGATCTAACAGCTCCTCATTTAAATGTGAGAGTTTTTTTGTGCCAGCCACAGAGATGTAATCTGCTGGCCTTGCCAATTCTATTGTAGATTCAGGGACTGGAAATTCATGTGGTTCCATGTTCAGTATTGTTGAAAACTTCTCCGTAGGAATTACATCATTGGATGTGGAGCTTGTAAGCTTCAGACCTGTCTTCCTTCCTTCACCTTCCACAGTGTCAATTGGTGATCTAACACCCTTCTTCATACGAAGAGAATCATTGTCATCATCCCCTCCTTCCTTGAGTTGGACCTCTATAGAACCTCCTCTGGTGATAGAATGGTCACCTTCATTGAATTGGACTTCTTTAGAACCTCCTGTGTGAATTGGACTTTTCCCGCACCCGTCTTCACCTATGGCAATAGAAGGATCATCATCTTTAGAACCTCCTGAACTCGAACCCTTCTCTAGAGTTGGATTAGATGGCAACTCAAAACTGCCGGCCATGACTGGGGGATCAACCCTCTTTCCTTTGGAATGAACAGCGTCTGTTTGGATTGAAGGCAGCTTGAGGGTATCTGGGCATTGTGAAATCGAATGTCCAAAACAGACACAGTTTGAACATTGTGGAGGTTTACCTTCAAATTTAACCCCTATACTCACCACTGAACCATCTTCCAACTCCAGCTCCACATGCTCTTTCAGCGGTTTTTTTGCATCCACCTCCACTAAACAACGAGCGTATGAAATCCTCTCTTTCTTTGCCGTTAGCTTGTCAAGGCACAAGGGGATACCAATCAGCGATGCAATAATATTCATAATGTCAAGAGTCCACATCCCCAATGGTACACCGTGAAGTTGAACCCACACCGGAACTGAAGATAGGATATCTCTTTCATGCTTGATTAGTGGGCTCCATCGCTGTAAAACAACTAACCTCCCGTCAAACATCCAGGGGCCCCCATGCAGAATTTTTTCACACTCTCCCCCGTCATCAAACTTGAAATAGAAAAAGCCATTTTCCCTGCTGTATATCTGGAATCCCTTCTTCAGATTCCATAACCTATCCACCCACGCCCGAATCTGTCCATAATAGGGAACGTCGCCCAAGACATAGCCAACCAAAGTATTTCTCCATTGATCTGCCCCCTGCGCCAGTTGAGCATTCGTCACACGCCCTACCGTAGTACCATCTTCTTTAACAAGAGGCTCCACAAATGTCATTCCCACTTCTGAATTATACTTACGCCTATTGGCACAAATATATATATATATATATATATATATATATGCCGTATATATATATATATCAAAAAGATGATATGAGTACACAGCAGATGGACATCAACATGTCCAACCAAAAAACATACATCATGATCCAAAAAAATACATCATGATATCAGCGTACATCATCATACAACAAAATACTAACCATCATCATAAAGGTGAAATACTCAACCCAAACAAAAACAGACCACAAAGAAAAAAATCTAGGTCTTCGGGTGAGTAAACACAAACATAGCAGCAGCAACATCAGTCAATGTGAATGACAGAGGGGTCCGAGGGGCGACCAGAAGAGCGGAATATGAGCCTGGTAGAGCGTCGGGTAGGGTAAGCATGAGTCTTCCTCTTGGAAGACGATGCACGAGCGGCAGACGATTCCGTAGGAGCAGGAACATGGGTCTGGACACCAAGGGTCTGGACCAAAGAAGGTACGACACAAAGCCTGGAGGAAGAGGAACACGAACAGGGGCAGTGTCCTCAGACTTGGAAACCAGAGCCTGAAGCTCGGCGGGGATGGGAAATCCATGACGCAAAAAGGATTTGTACTGAAGCTCCAAAAGAATATTGAGCTTCTCGTCCATAGAAGTGGAAATTTTCTCTAGAGCAGTGACACGATCACACAGTCGACCAAGAAGAAAATTCTCGAGGGAACGGAAGGTGGAGAACGAGGAGGATGATCAGCTGGCTGAGAAGTGTGTTCAGCAGCATTCTCAGAAGGGATGGGGTCACTGACTATGACATGAAGAAATTCTCCAGAAGATGGAGGCGAGGTCAGAACCGGATCAGTGGGTTGAGACGAAGGAGCCGGATCATTGAGGAAATCGAAAGACTCTTTAGGAAACAGACGACTAAAAGGATCCATGATCTCACTCGAACGATCGAAGGCTAGGTCAAGCAAGCAAGGGCATGATTCCGGCAAGAAATCGATCAACAAGTGAGCAAACACGAGCAACCACACGATGGAGGAAGATCGAGTTGCCACAAAGAAGATCAGAAGAGAGATCTACAGGAGATTTCGAGCGGGAAGTCGATGCGTTTCAATTGGAGGAGAGAGAAATGACGGAGGGAACTGAACTGACTCGAAGTATATAAGAAAAGGGGAAATAATCTGGGCCGTTGGATCAAATAATCGACGACTCAGATCGAAGCAGTGAACCATCACAACAGTAGACAGTCGACTGATGAACAAAAGTCAGTCGACTGGATGAAGTGATAAGAAATAAGCTTAGGATGACAGACAGTTGACTGTTGAGTAACATACAGTCGTCTGTCCGAGGGACAATCGACTGTACTATACACATCAGTCGATTGACCGAGAACCAATAAACTTCATCAAAAATGACAGAAAGTACTGTAAAATTTCAACAAAGATGACAGTCGCCTGATGACCAAAATGCAGTCGCCTGTTGCAATAACAGTCGACTGGAAAATTGTCATCAGTCGTCTGTGCGAAAGATACAAATTTCTGACTGAGAAAAGTAGATTTGGGCAGTCGACTGTCGAAGGAAAGACATTCGTCTGTCCTGGTCCAAAAATGCACAGTGAGATAGAAATCCAGAGAATAAGAACACTCACCCTAGGACCTATACTCTAATCACAAACTCATCATAAAAACAATGTAATACGATAAATCAATTGAAACTCAAATCTCTAAGATCAATCTCAAAGAAATCATGAAATCACATAAATCTCAATTGCCTATCTTAAACACATATATATGATAAATTAAATCAATATAGGCAACATGATGATATGAGCTCAAAGAGTGTTAAGACATATAAGATGAGCTCCTAAATTTCAGATTAACCCATAATTCCTAATTCTCCACGCAACCTCACAAATGAATCTTCTTTAAGAGGTTTTGTGAAGATGTCGGCAATTTGTTTTTGGGTTTCAATGTACTCTAAGATGATGTCCTTCTTAGCTACATGATCATTTATAAAATAGTGTCTCACATCTATGTGTTTGGTACTGGAGTGATGTACCGGATTCTTGGAAAGACATATAGCACTTTGGTTATCAACCATGATAGGGCAAGTATCACAATTGACACCATAGTCACTAAGAGTGTGTCTCATCCAAAGGACTTGTGCACATGCAAGACCCGCGGAAATATATTCCACTTCAGTCGTAGACAATGATACCGAATTCTGTTTCTTAGAAAACCAAGAAACTAAGGAATTTCCTAGAAAATGGCAAGTGCCACTAGTACTTTTCTTGTCGGACTTGCATCCGGCAAAGTTGGCATCACTATATGAGATTAACTCATATTTGCTAGATTTAGGGTAAAGTAACCCATAATCTAGAGATTGATTGAGATAACGAAATATTCGTTTAACCGTAGTCAAGTGTGACTCCTTAGGTCTAGCTTGATATCTAGCACACAAGCATACAGAAAACATGATATCGGGCCTACTAGCGGTTAAGTAAAGTAAGCTACCGATCATACCTAGATATAGACGAACGTCTACATCTTTTCCGCTCTCATCCTTATGTAGATGGGTAGTAGTACTCATGGGAGTCCTTTTGCTCGACGACGATTCCATCCCAAATTGCTTTATAAGCTCCCCTGTGTACTTTGTCTGATGTATAAAGGTGACATTCTCCATTTGTCGAATTTGCAGTCCAAGGAAATAAGTGAGCTCTCCCATGTGGCTCATCTCGAATTCATCCTTCATAGTCTTAGAAAATTCTTGACAAAGATTAAAGTTAGTAAAACCAAAAATTATATCGTCTACATAAACTTGAATCAAGAGAATTTCATTTTCATAATCTTTAATGAAGAGTGTAGAATCAACTTCTCCCATTTTAAAACCTAAATTCAAAAGAAAGGTATTGAGTCGATCATACCAAGCTCTAGGAGCTTGTCTCAACCCATACAACGCTTTCTTAAGTTTGAAAACATGATTTGGAAATTTTTCATGAATAAAACCGGGAGGTTGAGAGACATATACTTCTTCATTGACAATCCCATTTAAAAATGCACTTTTAACATCCATTTGAAATAGTTTAAAATTCTTATGGGATGCAAAAGATAAAAGTAATCTAATAGCTTCTAATATAGCTACGGGGGCAAAAGATTCTTCGAAATCAATACCTTCCTCTTGCCGGTAGCCTTGAGCTACTAACCTTGCTTTGTTCCTTATGATTACCTCGTTCTTATTCGTCTTGTTCTTGAAAATCCATTTGGTCCCAATGACTTGGTGACCACTTGGAAGAGGAACGAGTTCCCAAACTTCATTTCTGTCGAATTGCATTAGTTATTCTTCCATTGCCACTATCCAAGAGCTATCCTCAGAAGCTTCTTGGATGTTCTTTGGCTCAATGGTAGAGACAAATGCGCAATGAGAGAATTCTTCAATCCTCGACCTCGTTCGAACACCCACACCAATATCTTCAATAATTTGGTTATGGGGACGGTTCCGAACGGTCGGATAAGCTTTGGGTATTCCTGTATCACTAGGAACATCTTCAACAATTTCGTTAGTAGTGTTAGTCTCAATAATCGAATCATTAATCTTAACATTACTAAGAGAATCACAAATAACATCTACACTATCATCATCAACATGAGAAAGATCAAAATCTTCATTAAATGAAACGTGTAGTGATTCCTCAATCGTTGAAGAAGTTTTGTAGTATATCCGGTAGGCTTTGCTACGTGTGGAATATTCAACAAAAATTCCTTCATCGGATCTTGGCTCAAATTAATCTAGATTACCGAAAGTGTTCTTGATAAAACATTTTGAACCAAAAACACGAAAATATTTTACTTGAGGCTTTTTGTCATAAAACAACTCAAAACAAGTTGTTCGTTCGGGGTCTCACTAGGATCCTATTGAGCACATAACATGCCGTGTGCACCGCCTCTGCCCAAAATTGTAGTCCAAGATGACTATCATGGAGCATAGTGCGTGCACACTCAATAAGAGTCCTATTCTTTCTCTCTACAACACCATTTTGTGGTGGTGCCCGATGGAAGGAAAAGTTATGAGTTATCCCGGTGTCATCACAAAACATAGTAAAAGATTCATTCTCAAATTCTCCTCCATGATCACTACGGATAGTGATAATGGTGGATCCTAAGAGATTCTGAATATTCTTTGCAAATTTGGTAAACTCTTCATAAGCTTCATTCTTATTAGTTAAGAATGAAACCCAAGTAAATCTAGAAAAGTCGTCAACGACAACTAATCCAAAATGAGCATTACCTAAAGAAGCGGTTCTAGTTGGCCCAAACAAATCTAGATGAAGAAGTTCTAGGGGCCGCTTAGAAGTAATCCCTTCTTTAAGCTTAAAGGATGATTTACTAAGTTTACCTCTTTGACATGAATCGCAAAAGTTTTTCTTATTAAAAGCGAATTTAGGAAAACCTTTGACTAGATCATGCTTAGCTAACTTATATAAGTGCTTGAAGTGAACATGAACAAAACGACGATGCCATAATAGTTTCACTTGTGTTAGCAACTAAGCAATGTTCTACGGTTTTAGGCAAGATCAAATAATAAATATTTTTACGCCTAATACCGGAAAATAAAACATTTGAATCATAATCAACAATAGTACACAATCCTTCTCCAAAGTTAACCTTGTAACCTTTGTCATAAAGTTGACTAATGGAAATGAGATTGTGACACAAACCACTAACAAGAAATACATTAGTAATTAAGGGTTTTGAAGGGTTACCGACAATACCTACTCTAATGATGGTTCCCTTTTGATTACCTCCAAAAGTGACCGTTGCACCATCCTTGATGCTAATCACTTCGGAGAGCAATGAGGGATCTCCCGTCATGTGCTTGGAGCAAACACTATCGACAATCCATCATTTCCCTTTAGAGCTAGTTTGACCTTTATTTCTCTTCTTCTTTCTCTTGGGTACCTATATAATATACCATAAGTTCATGGTACCCAATGTTTGTTGGGTCCAAGGGGATTAGCCCTTTGGAAGCCAAGTCCAAGTGGACTTCCGCTTCCCAACATAATTACCATTATTAATAACATCATGAAAATAGGAATCAACATAAGCATTCATATCATTCAGGCTAGTGTTCTTAGGACCCCAAATGGTGTATGTTTTGGGAGTCCTTTTCCTAGTTGCATGCATACCTGTTGAATTTCTATGTGGTGCATGCTTCTTAGGAACATGGTTTCTAGCATAGAAATGTGGTGGCGGATATGCATATGACATACGAGAATGATATGTATCCTTGGGAACATGCATGTTGTATGAAGCATATGGATCATGCATGACATGTGGAGGATGAGCGTACCTGTAAGATGATGCGTATGTGCATACGGGTGTATAGGAGCACGTACATGAGTATTTCTCATGTGTGGTTTTGTACGTGTCCGTGGGTGTGGAGCATAAAATGTGTCATGATTATCCACTTGTGAAGTAGGAGGTTTCCTACGTGGAAGAATGTTAGTGTACATGTAAGCATGACTTCTCTTTTGTTTTCCACCCTTAGTGGGTTTCTTGCCAAAAGGAAGAGCAGGTGAAGTGGTGACTTTCTTGGTAGTTTAGATACATATAGTGTCTTTTGACACCACTTGTGGATGCACTGGAGGACGGCCTCACAAAGTCTATAGTGACACCACTATAGGAGGTGCGATCATTGGATGCATTTGCTTTTACAAAACCAAGACCAATACGATGTGTGGCCGGAAATTGGTTTACAAGCAAATCATCCAATTGTCCTTTTCCCTTATTGAATCTCACAATACGGGAGGACATGAGCACATATTTCTCCTTTAGAGAAGAAATATTGGTATCCAAGGTGGACACCTGTGCTTTGAGCTCGTGCACTTGGGTTTTAAGAGAATCATTCTCTAAACCCAATTATGTGTGTCGTGTAACTAGATCACTATTATCCTTAGGATGTGTTTGATCTAGTTGAGATTTGAGATTATTCACATCATCTCTCAAAGTGACATTTTGAGAAGCTAAGTTTGCTTTCTCAAGAGTTAAAGTACCAACAATAATGTCATTGTTGATAATGCATGGAATAGATGACTTGCTAACATTTGATTTCTTTAAGATAGTACATCTAAGCATTAAAGATTGATATTTAACAAATAATTATTCATTTGCAATACGAAGTTCATCCATTGTTACCGCGGTATCATCCGTGTCGGAATCACTCTCATCGGAGAGTGGATCCTCTCAGGCCATGAAGCACATGTGAGCGCTCTCACCCTTCTCATCATCGGAATCACTTGATGATTCTTCACTTGAGTTATTGAATGTACCTACGAGTCCTTTCTTCTTGTCTCTCTTGTTCTTTTCGGACTTGTGGTACTTCGGAGCTTTCCACTTCTCTTTGTTCTTTAGCATTGGGCAATCCCTCTTGATGTGCACTGGCTTATTATACTTAAAAGCAAAGATAGGAAGTAGCATTAGTAGACTCAAATCGTTTGTTAGAGGGAAATTTACCTTTGTGGAAGAAGCGTTGGAACTTCTTCGCCATTTGGGCCATTTCACCCAAATCCATCTCATCTTCCGAATCTTCGCTATCGGAGGTGATGAATTAGCATTGAATGCCTAAGCCTTCTTCTTGGCCTCCGAAGGATTTATCATAGCTCGAATATTTAATCGGTTCTCTCGTCTTACCTCATAAGACATGAGAGTCCTGATAAGATTCACAACTGTGTAATTCTTCAAATCATTGACCTACTCGATGGCGATCGCTTTCCTTTTCCATTTGGAGGTCATTCCCATGATGATCTTCCTTACCTTGTCAGGTTTGGTGTATGTTTGGTCAAGGGCTTCTAATTCATTTGTGATGTCGGTAAAGCGTCCGTACATCGATGCAATGCTCTCATTTTCCTGCATATGAAACAAATCGAAGTTTTGCACGGCAACATATAACTTTGAGAGTTTTACCTTATTCGTTCCCTCATGGGTAACGATGAGATGGTTCCAAATTTGATATGCACTCTTATATGTGCATATCTTGTTGAACTCATTCGGGTCCAACATACAATGAAGAGCATTCATTGCTTTAGCGTTGTTGACTTCGACGGATTTCTCAGAAGACGTCCATTTTTCAAAATCCTCTTCGGTGGGCTCGATGTACTCCTTGTGGAGGGTTCTCTAAAGTGAAGCACTCCTAAGGAACGTCTCCATCCTACACTTCCAATAGCCAAAGTTAGTGCCATTTAAATTTGGAGGACGTACCGTAGATTGACCTTCGAAAAGTGTGGACGCTCCATCACGATCGTGATTGTTGTATGAAGTCGGCGGAGGAACATTGTTGTTGTTGGATGCCATAGCTATAATCTTGTCCTCTGATACCAATTGTAAGGATCCTGTCTATGGAAAAAACACTAGAAGGAGGGTTGAATAGTGTTTATGCAATTTAAAAAGATAGTTACACCAATTTAAATGCAATCCAACAAAATAATGCGGAATAGAAATTAAACCCAAAATGAAACATACGCAAACGTAAAGATGTTTCAAGGGTTTGGATTACCCAAGTCACTTCCTGACTTGTTCCCGGTAATCATACGTCCCTTCCACCCGGATACCTCCGGATACTCAAGTTAGAACCCTAACTTGAGGTTTCCTTAAAACACACTTGTTGCAACCTTACAAGTGAAATCGAATACAATCAATGTCCTTGACTCTCACAACTTGGAAGCAAGCAAACCGCTCTCACAACCAGAGAGCAAATTCAATTTACGAAAGTAATGAAATATGAAAGCAACACTTACAATCACCTATGCCTTGAAGTAAAACTTGAAGGAGTGATGTGTTGTGTTTGAAGACTCTCTTGGAAGAGAGGAGAAAGCCCTTTTTCTTGACTGCACCAAATTCCTAGAAGATAATTCTTTGGTTCTAGGTTGGAGAGCAAGAGATCAAAGATAGGAATTCTTTGGGCTTTGGATTTGAGAGCTTTGAAACTTTAGAATGAAAGCTTGAGAGATTTTACAATAGACTAGGTAACCTTTCAATGGAACAGTAGAAGGCCCTTATATAGGTTTCTCAAATCCACAAAACAGTTTAGGCAAAAAACCCTTTAGGAATCTGTGAGAAAAATCTCAACGGATAGAATCTGCGCTCGCGACAGTCGACTGTTGAAGAAACCACAGTCGACTGTTGCACAGTCAGCAAGGGTAGGTGAGAATTCATAACGGTAACTTACCACGTGGACAGTCGACTGATGAAGCAAAGACATTCGACTGTTAAACCAACAGACGACTGTAAATCCTTTTACAGGCGACTGGCCGAAAGATGGGTAAGTTGAATGAAATCTGGAAAACTTGTAAGATAACAGGACAGACAACTGATGAGAATAAATCATTCGACTGTTAATCAGAAAAGGCGACTGTAAATCCTTATATAGATGACTGTCATATACCCTGAGAATTTCCAGAGAGCAGAGCCAATGAATTGCCTCACAGACAGACGACTGTTTCAGCATAGACAGTTGACTGATCCAATGGACAGTCGACTATATATACAACATTAGTCGACTAGCCGTAAAAGGCAGATCAACAAAGTTTGGGCAGAAGATAGACAGGCGACTGATTCACAAAACACAGTCGACTGTCAATTGGACAGGCGCCTCTGTATCGTTCATCAGTTGTCTGTGCGAAATAAACAGAGAGGCCCAAAACTAGATCGTAAACGATTGTGCATAACAGGCGACGGTAGAACAAAACACAGTCGACTGTTTTTGAGACAGGCGACTGTAAAACGTTCAGCAGTCGACTGTTAAAGACAATCCAAGTACAATCACTAAAGAAATGAATTGGAGTCTAAGGACGAATGATCTAATGATGTCCTAAGACTGAAATGATGATGTGTGTGAGTGCTCCATCAAAGTTCTACTTCTAAGCTACATACTAGAAGAGATAAAAGAAAATTACATTGACGAATTCTCTCTTCTATCCATCGTATGAGCTTGAAGTCTTCATGGAGCTTCAATCATCATCTACGATCATCCAATCCATGTCATTTGCCTTTAATCAACTTTGAGTGTCATCCATTGCAAGTAGATCTTCATAATAAGCTTAGGCAATGGATTAACTGCAAAATAGGGGATTAGTCACAAGTATTTATGTTTGCTCATCATTAACACCAAGTAGGGAGAAGTCCAATACTCAACAGTGAAGAATTCTACCGACTGTCGATCTTGCCCCATAGTGATTTATGGACACGAGTTGTTCGCAGACTTTATGATTGTCGACATATCAAACTTCGATGCGATATTCGGCATGGATTGGTTAGGAAATTTCTACGCTACTATCGATTGTCACAACAAGAAAGTAGTGTTTGAAATCCCTGATCATCATATGTTTGAAATTCATGAACGGACACCGTTCACTTGGACCTATCAAGTTTCGGGCCAAGCCGAATGAACTAATCATTGCATCGATGCAAGTTGAGCCCGAGAAACCTAGAGTGGTTCGAGACTTTGCAGACGTATTTCCTGAAGATATTTCAGGATTACAGCCTGATCGAGCTCTGGAATTCACTATCGATCTTATGCCGAACACTCAACCTATTTCGAAGGCTCCTTATCGCATGGCTCCTGCTGAACTGGAGGAACTTCGGAAATAACTCGACGACCTGTTGCAGAAGGGATTGATTCATCCCAGCGTATCTCCTTGGAGTGTGACGTGCCCCCGGTTTGCTAGCCGCAAATGGCCGGGGGACCCGCGTGAGGGTTTAGATATTTGTAACCGCAAGCGCACGGTGTTGTAGTGTGGCTTGAGGGTCGAACACAGGGAGGCTAGGATGTGCTTGTGTCAAAGAGGACCGAAATCACCCCGTGGGCGAGCTAGCCTGGATCGGTTGATGGGTTGTCACGGGAAAGGACAGCAAGGTATGAACAATAAGAAAATAAACCCGGGACTTTGGTTTCCACTCCAACGAGCGACTCTCGCCGATACGGCCTATGGGTAGGATGGCGATCGGAATTAGGGTCTAATGGTGAGACGTTGCCTCTGAAAGTGGTACCGGCATCCCATGGGCCCGATATTTCGGTCGGTGCCCAGGATGATACACCAGACTTCCCGGGTTCGATTAGTGGGCACTCCCGTGTCCATTAACACTGATCGATTCTGGGAGCACTAAGCTCGCAACGATAACTCCCAACGTCTCATCCTGCCGCTCCCGCACGGTAGGATTCGGCGTCTACGCTAAGGGCGTGAGCTATGGCTAGGGAGTCAACCGCCAAGTTTATTCCCCCTTGGCCCAACGGTCAAAGGCGGTCTTTTTCCCGCCGATGACAATAAAACACCCCGCGTAACCGTTAGATTCCTAATCCCTATCGATTTCCTAACCCTATGGATGCATCGGGAAGAGCCCCCGAAGGGGTTTCCGCCAAAATCCCAGATTTGGGAATTACTCACAAATATTCATTAAAAAGCGATCTAAATGAAAATGAACCGTTGAAATCATAATCAGACGATTGGAATGTGAAGGTAGTAGAGCAATTAAGATAATACTAAAGTTTAAGAAAGATCCGAAAACTTACAATAGAAAAGTAATTACAGCCGTCACAAATAGGAGAAAACAGTAAAAACTAACAGCTCCCCCGTTTCTGGAACCCTAGGGGTCCTATTTATAGGATCTTGTATCACCCGATCGGTTGACAAGTCAACCGATCGGGTGATCCGTTACAAATAATAAACAGAAAACGGCAGAGTTTCACCCGGTCATATGAACCGGTCGGTTGAGTTCTTGGGGTGACCGGTTGGATCTTGGCGCCATCGGGTGAAGGGGTCGGTTGGGTGCCCGTGTCTCGGCTCCTCAGCATCAGCTACAGATGAACCGATCGGGTGAGAGTCACCCGATCAGTTGGAATTTGGCTTGAAAAGATAGAGAATCAGCCACGTTGAACCGGCATGTGAACCGGTCGGGTGACATCCACTTGAGCTCCGGCTGAGACCGGGTGGTGTACGCGTGCATCACCCGATCGGTTGGAGATGACCAACCAACCGGGTGAGGGGCTGAAAGATGTAATCTTCGTCATTTGACCCCCTGGATCACGTGTGACTCCTCCCGTTGCTCTGGGGACACATGATATCATCGTTTTGCGTCCCAAATGCGGGCAATCTCCTGCAAACATGGAGAAACAAAGAAAAGTGAAAGAAAACGAGAAAACACGAGAAAACGAATAAAAGACGGCGGAAAATACGAAGAAACACGAAAGAAAACGTGCGTGAATATATGAAATATATACGCACGTCAAAATCCCCCAAGCTGAACTCTTCCTCGTCCTCAAGGAAGACGAGTGAGAGTAGGAGCTCGGAGGGGAAAAATAGAGAGAAAGAGAGAAAAAGAAAACTCTATATCTTAGATCGTCCGTCAGAGCCAACAAAATCAAAAACGACACACCAAGCAAGCAAACGTCAAATCACATCACTAAACCTAGGAAAACGAGTCCAAATAAGTGCCGTGGGCCCACGCGGTGAAGCGCGAGTGAGTGTGGTCGTGTACTAGCAAATGGTGTCGCTTTCTACAATGTGCTATAAGCTCATATACGCAAATCCAGGAAATGACCCAAATACCGATTCGAATTTGAAATTGCGGTGAATATTAGTTCAAGCATGCATGAGAAGGGTATAAGAATAGAAGCGTATCATGCATCGGGGACTCCACAACTAGGGTTAAGGAAATCACACCACTATAGCCTAGATACTAGCTAAAAAGTTCCCAAGCCAAGTGTTTTCGAAAACGATGGGGGTTGAGATGACGTGGAGTAGAACACTCGGTGCAAATTCTCACCTTCCCTTTATTCTCGGTAGATAGGAAAAATATTCACACTTGAAATTTTTGGGTTTTGGGTATTTGTATTTTTTTTGGATTTTGGGCTATACAAAATTTTTCTTTTCTTTTCTTTTTGGGTTTTTCTTTTCTTTTCTCTTTTTTTTTTTTGGATTTTTGGGTTTTTGGCTATACACATGTGTACTCTCCCAAGTGGGAGAACGGTACACGACGAGGGGATTTGCACCAAGTAAAACAAAAAAGAAGTCGGAATCTAAACACTTGGGCAAAGGAAACTATTCTCGCTAAATAGAGCATGGGCTAAATGGGTTATCCTAGTCCTTAATTGTGGAATCCCGACACATGCGAAATGAAGTACACGATATATATATATAGCATGCAGAAGCAGACAGGGAAAATAAATACCGCATATTCAAATCGAAGCATGATAATCTAGGGGTCACTCCTGGACAGGTATATAAAGTAAAATCACAGATAGGCACGAAACACGACTCACAAAAACTAAGAGGACCCACGATGCGTGAAATGCAAGAGAACTCGAAATCCTAGGGTTAGTGAATGTGATTATCGATGCCATGCTAGGTGTGTGTGATTTTGTGGCGATTCATCATAGGGTTCATCTCTAGGAGAAAGAGATAAAAAGAAGAGAAGAGAAAAAAGAAAAAAATAAAAACACGATGAAAACGACACAAAAACAAAAAAGAAGGACTCAAATGGAGCACACAGTGCGACTCCCCCAAGCTGAAGCTTGCATTGCCCTCAATGCAATATGAGTGAGTACGGGAGGGCAATGAAGATGGGGGGGAATACGCACCGACACAAAAAGAAATGAAAACGAGAAAAACACAGAGATGAAACTGAAAATAAAGAAAAATTAAAATCAAACCACACGACACGAAAATAGAAATAAAACCACACGACACGACACTCAAAAGGGGAAAAACAAGCACACACACAAAAATGAGAAAAACAACAACAAAACACGACAACACACCAAAATAGACGTCCCCCAAGCTAGACATGACAGTGCTAGCGAATAAAATACGAACGTGAAATGCAGAAATATGCAAGGGGGAGTCAAAAAACAAACAAAGTGCAATCAAATAAAAAATAAAAAGGAAGTGATGCGACACGTGAATGGGTCCCCCCTTGACAGAGACGAAGCAGGGCCCCGAAAAGACAGAAGGGCACAAATACGGGGGGTGGGCAAAAGCAGGAAAGAAAAAATCAAGCAGGGGCACCACCCTCTGGGGGTGGTGATGGGGGCCTGCGCTGGGGACCAGGAGTCGTGGGGGGTGGAATGTGGAGCTCGGAGACATCGGGTGGGTCTTCACGGATGTGGCGAATGAAGCTTTGAAGAAAGGGGAGGTCTCGGTCGACGGACTCCTCGGTTATCCGACCACCCTGTCCAGCTAGGAGGATCATGGCCGTGAATCGGTCGGCTTGGTCGTCGGCTTGGAATTGCATCCCATATTCGGGATCGTCAACGTGAGGTGGGGGAGGGGTGCGTGGTGTGGTAGATGGGTTGGAGGTGGTGGGTTGAGCGGGGGGCTGTGTGCGACGAGTACGACGGGTGGGCCTAGGGTTCGAAGAGCTGGTGTCGGTGGGCTTAACACGGCGGGGAGGCATTGTGCGAGTGTCGTGTGTGTGCGTGAGTATGCAAAATACAATGAATCAACACAAACACGAAACACGACCAACGAGCAAATGGAATATTTGGGGCAAAATTAAAATTGAGCTAAGGAGCGAGTTTACCCAAATGAGATGAAGATCGTTGCTCGTAAACGCCCCGATGCTACTCGATAGGAGCACGTTGTGAAGCCGCGACGATTTCTTCAGTAAGTTTCGAAATTTAGGAGAATGGGCGAAAGTTAGGGTTTCGGGTGCGGGTGAAATCGAGGAGAATGGAGAGAAATCGATGGTGGGATGGATAGGGAAATGGGGGGAGGTCGATTGGGGTTGATTTTGGGGAAGATCGCGGTCCGGCGCAAGAGGAGGAGGCGAAACGTCGGGTTGGGATTCGAAAATGGCGAGGGCGGAACGAACGGGCAGCGACGGAAATTTATAGGAATTTAAGTCGACCCGGTCAGGTGAGATATCACCCGATCGGTTGAACTTAGGTCTAAAATTCGACGCTGAAGAAACGCTACAGGCGACCCGATCGATTGAGAACTCAACCGATCGGTTCGTCGCTCCATACACTTTCCCGAGAATTGAGGGTTGTTCACCCGGTCGTCTCAACCGATCGCGCTCTAACTCAACCGATCGGTTGATATTTCCCAAAACTTTCCCGAGAATTCTCCCCAGATCACCCGGTCTGTCACCCGATCTCTCCATTCTTCACCCGATCGGTTCATTTGGGGACAGATGCGGCTTGTATCTGATACATCCCAACCGATCGGTTGAGTTATCAACCGATCGGTTGGGGCCTTGTTTTCTGCAAAAACCAACAGATTGTCTAAGTCCCCGAACGGATGTTCTTGCGGCTGATTTATTTATAAAAATAGAGAAAAATAAAGTCAAAGATAACACTAAAAAGTGGGGCAAAAGTTTAGAGCATGTGTTGCCTCCCATGAAGCGCACTTGTTTAACGTCGTTGGCTCGACGCCCGCAAGTGATGTTCACGGTGGTTGATACGGGTGATGCCCGAAGTTCGGCATCTATTCTTCATCGGAGCTTACGGCCTTTGGAGTAGTCAGCGGCTGGAGAAAGATTTGCTCGACTACCCTCTCCTTGTTTTTGGGATCCGGGGGCTTCTCTTTCGTATTGGCGTTCACCACCATCTTCTTAAGGATCCGGACCTCGTCTTTGGTGAGGTCCATGGGTTCTTTCCTTGTTTTCCTTGCAGGATGAGCCTTGGGGAACCCGGGAGGGGTCGTACGTGCTGCATTCGCTTTCCCAGCAGCATCATTGTTCTTGGGGCCGTCTTGGTCTTCTGAATCCCCCAAGTCATCGGGGGGGTTTCTTAAGAGAATCTCCCAGGAGCTCTCTTCAGTAGCTTTATCTTCTTCCACCTCCAGCAAATTACACCGAGGGTCATCTGGGGGATCGGGGTACTTCATGGACAACCCCAGATCAAATTCAACCTTTTCTCCGCTGACGTTTAGCGAAAGTTTTCCATTCTTCACATTAATCAAAACGCCGGCAGTGGCCATGAAAGGCCGTCCCAGGATGATGGGGGTGTGTGCGTCTTCAGGCATGTCCATGACAACGAAGTCCACTGGCACATGCACCCCTTTTACATTGACAGGGAGGTCATCCACAATCCCCACCGGATATTTGACCGACCAGTCAGCAAGTTGTAGGGTCATACCAGTGGGCTCCAAATCACCCATTCCTATCCTCTTATACATCGATAAGGGCATCAAACTGACACTCGCTCCGAGATCGACGAGTGCACGATGAATCTTTACTGCCCCGATCGTGCAAGGGATTGAGAAGCTCCCCGGGTCTTTAAGTTTCGGTGGATTTGCCCTCTGTATGAGAGCGCTACACTCCACCGTCAACACTACTTTCTCCTTTCTAGACCCTCTCGTCACCAAATCCTTCAGGAATTTCGCATAGGAGGGGATTGTTTCGATTGCTTCCAGGAAGGGGATTTGCAAGCTCAGATCCTTGACCATGGCGAAGAACTTGCCATATTTCTCATCGATTTTGGCCTGTGCTAACCGTTGTGGAAAAGGCACAATGGGTTTGAACACTTTCAGGCTCCCTTCCTCGTTCTTCTTCTTCTCTTCTTCAGAGACTCCCTCCGGAGTCGTAGGATTTGATGACGAAGCACCGGCATCGTTTGATTTTTCGATCGGTCGCTCGACGACCAACGGTGCTTCCGGTCTATTAGGGGGCACTCTAGTAGGGATTTGTGTCCCGCTTCTCAGAACGATAGCGGACACATTTGCGTGCTCGTGCACGAGTGCCCACGTTTGGGTTGTTCCCCTCGGGTTCACCTCAGGTTGTGGCGGCAATTGGTTTTGTGACCTTGAAAGGGTCGCCACTTGTAACCCCAGCTGCGTTACTTGGTCCGTGAGGGCCCGCTGACCCATTTCCAGCTTTTGATTGATCTTCTCCTGGTTGGTTATATATTGAGTCAAGAGAGACTCAACCGGAGAGACGGCCCTCTATTGGCCATACTGCTGCTGCTGCTGGATTGGCTGCTGATTCCTGGGGGCGTAAAATTGTTGCTGAGGCTGCTGCTGATATTGTTGCTGCTGAATCTGACTCTGCTGTGGCCTAGTCGACTGATATGTTTGTTGCTGCGGCTGCTGAGGCGGCGAGGGCTGGAATGGTGCCCGGTAACCAAAGTTAGGGTGGTTCCGGTTGTTTGGAGAGTAGGCCGGGTTGGAATTGGTTCTTGGTGGATACGGCGCATTTCCCGTGGGGTTGTAAAATAGTGCGCTCGCCTGATCCAACGATGGTGAGACGTCACCACCATCGAATTCTCCAAAGACTTCGGATTCTACCGCAGCAATCTGTTGTGTATCGGCCCCACCGGCTCCTACCATTAGTGCGGAGATCTGGGTCGAAAGCAAGTCAAACTTGCTTGAAAGTTTGTCGACGTCCTCGACTCTGTGTATACCCCTAGACTTGGGTGTGGCTCTCTCATCACACCATCGCTCATTGTTGGATGCCATATTTTCCAGAATATGTCCGGTATCTTCCTCGCTCCTTGACATGAAGGAACCCCCAGCCGCGGCGTCCATAGAAGATTTTAGGTCATCCCTCAGCCCATTGTAGAACAGATTAATAATCTGCCACTTCGGAAGCTCATGGTGAGGGCATCTTCTCTGCATCTCCTTGTATCTCGTCTAAGCTTCATGCAAGGACTCGTGGCTGGCCTGGGAGAAGGAGGAGATCTCACTCCTCAACTTCATGGTCTTCCCCGGAGGAAAGAACTTCGTCAGAAAAGCGTTGGAGAGCTTCTCCCAGGTATTGAAAGTGTTGGGGTCCTTCCCCCTAAGCCATTGCTTGGCTTTGTCTCGCAACGAGAAGGGGAACCGCTTCAGACGGATCGCCTCAGTCGTGACACCATTAATCCGGAAGGTGTCACATTTCTCCAAGAAGGAGTCTAGATGCTCGATCGGGCTCTCCATGGGTGCACCCGAAAACTGATCCTGCTGGATCCTGATCGCTCCAAAATGCAACCCAAGAGCACGACCAAAAACTTGATCGGCCCCGGATATACACCCAGAGAACGATTGTAGTTTTACCGCAAGCGCACGGCGTAGTGGCGAGCGGGTATCGAACACGAGGAGGTGGTGTTGGCTCCAATCTATCCTAGGTTGGTTTGACTACGAACGTTTTATTAGTGGAGATGGCTATGGTATGATGTAATGGCAATGGTGATGGATGTCGGTGTCGGAGATATAGAAATCGGTCAAATATCAATTCAAATACAATATAATAAAAGTGTCTTGGGCTAGGGAATCCCCACTACGGACCGTCATGCATCATTGTGAATAGTAAATCTCAATATTACTAGACTTGCGTTGAGGTGAACTAGTCGTAACTGAATAGAGAACCAAGCTCACGCTCTCGCGCTATTGCCGGTCTATAGCGAATCTAGGATAGGGCCCAATCTCTTGCAAACCCTAACCTAAGCCACTAGCATTAGGATCGACATCATTGTCCAATCGCTTCTCGAGCCCACTCTCGTGCAAACTCGAGTCACGATCTAGGTTGTGATAGTTCGTATTCGTCCAATCTCTTGCAAACGAATATTGGTATAGATTTACAATTAAAAATCCTAGCTTTGGTCCAATCTCTTGCAAACCAAATCTAGAGAAATCCAATTGTAAATCTAAATCGAATATCTAGGCCTTCCCATCGATTAGAATCCAATCTCTTACAAATCCCAAATCGATGGAAATCCCTAGCTATCCGTAGTAAATCAATCACAACCTAACCTCCTAGCAATTCTAGCAATTTAGAAATTTATTCATCACAAATATGAAATTAGATCCATAGGGTTCATCCCCAAACCCTAGAACAACAAATCTACTCTAGCATAGCAATAAGGATATGAGAATCAATAGAAATCATTGCTTGCATACAAAAAGATAGAAAAACAAAGATTCAAATAAAAAGAAGAAAATACTTAGCTTGATGAAGATCTTCAATCCAAAATACAAGCTTTCTGATCCAAGAGGGGGCCTAGGGCATGGCCTAACCTCTAAAATAATCCTAAGAAAAACATATGGGGGCTAAGAAAACATAATGGGGATCCCCTCTAATGGTGGCTACAAATCCCTTAAATACTCCTCCAAAACCCTAGCAAGAAACCCTAGAAAACCCCTCAAATTCGTGCCCAAAAACAGCCCAAACCGCAACTTAAAATCTGGGCCCGTCGCCGACTCGGCCGAGTGGAAAATGTGACTCGGCCGAGTGGAAATTCCAGCACTGCAGCGTCAACTTACAGAAATTCTCCAGATTTCATCCGACCTCCGATTGACGCGTTCTTGGCGGAGTTGGAACCGTCATGAAGTCTACTATCCATAAAAAATATGAGAAAAATACTTTGATTGCTGAAATGATAGCAGATTGCAAAAGAGTGGGAGGCTGTCTGAAAATCTGGGTGCTGCGTGTCCTCGGCATCACTCGGCCGAGTTGACTTCTCCACTCGGTCGAGTGGGCTTCTCTACTCGGCGAGTGGGCTTCGCTACTCGGCCGAGTCGGAACCCTCAATCGCCTGACGGATTCCAGTAAGTCTGGGATTTTTGCTTGCCGTCGTCATGATGCCACTCGGGCGAGTGGTGTCTCCATACTCGGCCGAGTGGGATGGCGATGCTCGGCCGAGTGCACGCTGATACTCAATATGCTGCGTGTCCGATCTGGCCAGCCGAGCGGGCTTCTTTGCTCGGCCGAGTGACTCCTTCACTCGGCCGAGTGGCATGCCGAAAATGCCCAATCTTCTCTGTTTCTCCTCCTAGTCGCTCCTACGGAGTTCCTTCTTCTTCCACACATCTCCCATCACCGAATAGCCCTCAAAATAGCCTTGGGTGACGCTCCGGAGTGGGTGCAAGTCCCTTAAGCTCATTTTTGCTCCCGATCGCACCATATTTCCTGAAATCCGACAAAAACAAGAAATAGTGAAAAGTAATGCAATATCGTCGAATAATCGTGAAAATCGCAATATGAGCAACCGAAATGGCGTGAAAACATGCGAAAAAAAGGTGTAAAATATGGACCGATCAAAATCCCCCAAGCTTACCTCTTACTCGTCCTCGAGGAAGATAAGTAGAGAGACGAACTCGGGAGATGAAAACAAAGGAAATGAAATGAAAGAAAAAGAGAGAACACGAGGTGGAAGGGGTCGCTAGATTCTTCTCTCGGATCTCAAGCCATAAGCTACACATCATGATAACTTGGAAAATACAAATCACATGCTATTAGGATTTCATATCTTACATAAACATGGTACTTGCAAGCTTTTAAGAACAACAAAAGGGATTCTCTAAATTCATACAATCAATTCATATCCACATCACGCATTTCATAGAATTTAATATACAAATGTTGGTGATGCACTTTTCAATCAAGAGTTATAACTGAAGCATATAAGAATCACACCAAGCATGCAATAGTGAATGGAATAGGAGACATGGCATTCACATATTTACATCGATTCATAAGAAATCTCCATAACTAAAGTATTTTGTTAAGTTTCAGCATTATCAAACTTCCCAATTCGTGCACCTCTCCACTCTAATGTCGTACTCATTCGTATGGTCAAACGAGTTCACCCCCCCAAGCTTAGCTTGAGGCATCACATCTAAAGGAATATGATAGTGGAAAATGGGATTTTTGCCTTGGGTTTCCCAAGTGTTTTGTGGCTCCAATAATGAGATAGAGAAACATTTTTCTTTTTTTTCTCTTTTTGAACTTTTTGTTTCTCATTTTTCTTTTTGGATTTTTGTAGGAGCTATATGATTTGTATTTTTGGCTTTTGGCTCCTTTTTGGCTTTTTGGACTTTTGGAGCTAACTTTTTCTTTTGTAGGGATTTTTGGGAAATAGATGCGATATAAGTAACTTTAGGAGGTGAACTCAAGTGACATGTAAAGAATAAAAAGATATATGTGGAGAAGGAAGTAATATAACACTCGGTTCACTCTAAGATGTGCATGGACGGTTCAATAAGATAATACATCAACTAAAACTCATATGTAAGCATGGATATTCTCAATCATTTCAATAAACAGTGAAGTCAAGCAGTAAAGTTTACAACAATATTAGGCATGCAACAGAAGGTGAATAAGACAATAAAACTGATGCTTCAGATATACTAATGATGCGTGAATCTTGGTGCATTTCCAACAAAAGCATACTAAACACTAATCCATACATTCAGTTTCAATTAATATCATGCATTCATATAGAGGAATCATCGAAAGAAATAGATTTGCAAGCATATGTGAATAGCAAGACTATGGAATACTCTAAGTAGCATGGCATGGAATAATAAGCATCGTGATGGTTGCTAAAGCAATAAGAGATATCATCATAAGAAACGCATCTAGCAAAAGAAGAGAAAGGAAAATAAAGAAATAAGAAAAAAAAAATAAAAGAGAGGAAAGAAATGAAAAACAAGCACGCAACATGATGCATGAACACACATAAAAGGAAAATAAGATGGAAAATTCAAAAAGATGATGCAAAATTTTGAAAAATTTTAAAAGCCCTAAAATAAAGTAAAAATGCAACTAATGCATCTAAATGGCATGGAAATGCACTCCCCCAAGCTTAAACTTCACATTGTCCTCAATGTGATCATAATGAAAGAATATGAGGAACAACGATAATAATAAGGGGGTGAATGAAAAATGATGAAATGAATGACATGAAATCCTAATGCAACTACATGCACATACAATGATGCATGAGAGCGCTTTCCCCCAAGCTTATACCAAACAATCCTATTCAAGTGACTCAATCAAAAATGTCATGGCTTTGTAAAGCGTGATCAAGTCAAATGAATAAGAAAGTGAGTATTCACTTGAAAGAAATGCTCGATGGTGGTGAGCAAAAGGATGTGGCGTATCAAAATATGGAGAGGGGAATTAATATATATAATGGGTTTGGGGTGTAAAAGATTTTTGTTGCCATCATATGAGGTGATATTTATTCAAGCAAATCTATACGGTCCTCTCGCTGTCGAGAGAATTCGAGTTTATTGAAAGCATAAAATTTCTACACTACTGGATTGATATCACCTATAGCAAAAGGCGGATCCAGTATCTTCGCCGGTGCAGGCAACTACTCCAACTGCTCCTTCCGTGGCTCTGCCAGGCACATGTGTCCACGGACTCCATCAGATTCCAGCAATGCGGCTTCCAGCATCTCTCCAAGGACTCCACCTTTACCCTGCAAGAGATAAGCCGCATCAATCTGATGTGGATAATTTTTCCCCAAAATAAATGTATTCCAAAGAGGGTCATCAATATAAGTATTTAAAATTAAAAACGGTTGACAACACTTCCCTGGAAATAAATCTCTACTCTCGTATACCACGTCGATCAACTCCTCGTTGTTCGCCTCAGGTTGTTCAGGTAGCTTCGGGATATAAGCGTGGGTTTCATCAAGCAACTCCTCATCATCGTCAGACTTATCCCATCGCACCTCCTGATCATAATCAATAGCATCCATGGGTGCTAATTCCTCGCTCTCCTCCTCGTATACGTCCCATCGTACCTCTTGATCATATGTACATGAATCCTGCAAAAGGTGCAATGAGTCGTCAAAATATGAATAATAGCAAGCATCATACACGGGAGGGGAGTCAAATATAAAGGGCGAGGGAGTAAAGATATCTCCCTGAAGGGGAGCCATAAGCTCTGTGGGATTGTCCTCCGCGTCAGTGGAAGGGTGGGCCTTTGAGGGATGCTCAGCCTCTGTAGAAAGTAGAGGTGGCTGCGGTAGCTCAAAAGGAGGAGGGCAATGCTTGGGATCCTCATGAATGGCTGTGTCCTCGTCCCAATGCACGGCCTCCTCGGTGACAAGCTCTGGCTCCGCATGTAAGGCCTCCTCAAAAGCAAGCTCTGGCTCATGTGGGTGGCAAGGGGGAGCGACGATGACACAAGCTGACTCTCCCCCAAGCTGAACGTGGACATCCTCCTCAGGTTCCTCAGGTATAGAAGGCAATGTAAACGTCATCATCTCCTTTTCATGCCTCCTTCTTTGTTTCTGTCCTGGAGCTCGAGGCACCCGATTGCATGGCTTGGCCTCCTCAATAGTAGGTGCAGGTGGCTCTATGGGCTCATGTATCTTGACCGCGGTATAAAAGTGGGTCTTGTGCCCCTCAACTAGAGCATAGACTCCATCTTCAATTGTGCATGTGGAAGAGATACAATGAGTAATAAAGTTTTGAAATTCAAGCTCAAAAGGATCACCTGCCGTTATTGTCAATGGACCGGAATCTCGAACTACGTCAACAATGTTTCTCAATAGGTCCATATATGTGTCCTCCTTTGACAGTTCAGATGTCTCTATTTGTGGAGTGTTGATGGTGTAAAGGTGGATATGATCACCTTCAAGTGAAGCATACACTCCATCTATGATAGTACCTGCGCTAGAGACATTAGCCAAAACAAAATCGATGAATACTTGGTCGTATGGTATACTTACCGTAACGGTTAGTGAACCGGTAGATCGAGCATCATCTATCATTTGCTCCAAGGCTGCTGCCAACTGTAGATCACTGAACTTCCCCACTTGCATCCTCTTCAAAAACTCACGTGAGGGTCCCTTTAGCCTTCTAGTGAAGATATCAAATAGCGTGGAGTCATTCCACTCATAGTCTGACTCCGTCTGGAACATTTCTAACATTCCTTCAAACCTAGACAAGGCTTCCCCAAAGGATTCTCCATCAGCCTGATAGAATGCAGCGAGATATATGTAGGATTGTATAGAGCCCGCTCGCATTTTCTTTGGAAGCCCCATCGCTGCAACAACTGTACCTGATCAATCAAAGTAAACAACCTGGAAAAGACGTCAGTGGTACAAGGAGAGATAAAGATAATAATAACAGGTGGTGGGAAAAAATCTATCTCAATGTTTTTTTTTTGATTTTTTTAATGTAGTCTAATCAACCTAATTGTGACAAATTAGCACCCAACAGGAAACACCTCCCCGGCAACGGCGCCAAAAACTTGATCGCTCCAAAATGCAACCCAAGAGCACAACCAAAAACTTGATCGGCCCCGGATATACACCCAGAGAATGATTGTAGTTTTACCGCAAGCGCACGGCGTAGTGGCGAGCGGGTATCGAACACGAGGAGGTGGTGTTGGCTCCAATCTATCCTAGGTTGGTTTGACTACGAACGTTTTATTGGTGGAGATGGCTATGGTATGATGTAATGGCAATGGTGATGGATGTCGGTGTCGGAGATATAGAAATCGGTCAAATATCAATTCAAATACAATATAATAAAAGTGTCTTGGGCTAGGGAATCCCCACTACGGACCGTCATGCATCATTGTGAATAGTAAATCTCAATATTACTAGACTTGCGTTGAGGTGAACTAGTCGTAACTGAATAGAGAACCAAGCTCACGCTCTCGCGCTATTGCCGGTCTATAGCGAACCTAGGATATGGCCCAATCTCTTGCAAACCCTAACCTAAGCCACTAGCATTAGGATCGACATCATTGTCCAATCGCTTCTCGAGCCCACTCTCGTGCAAACTCGAGTCACGATCTAGGTTGTGATAGTTCGTATTCGTCCAATCTCTTGCAAACGAATATTGGTATAGATTTACAATTAAAAATCCTAGCTTTGGTCCAATCTCTTGCAAACCAAATCTAGAGAAATCCAATTGTAAATCTAAATCGAATATCTAGGCCTTCCCATCGATTAGAATCCAATCTCTTGCAAATCCCAAATCGATGGAAATCCCTAGCTATCCGTAGTAAATCAATCACAACCTAACCTCCTAGCAATTCTAGCAATTTAGAAATTTATTCATCACAAATATGAAATTAGATCCATAGGGTTCATCCCCAAACCCTAGAACAACAAATCTACTCTAGCATAGCAATAAGGATATGAGAATCAATAGAAATCATTGCTTGCATACAAAAAGATAGAAAAACAAAGATTCAAATAAAAAGAAGAAAATACTTAGCTTGATGAAGATCTTCAACCCAAAATACAAGCTTTTTAATCCAAGAGGGGGCCTAGGGCATGGCCTAACCTCTAAAATAATCCTAAGAAAAACATATGGGGGCTAAGAAAACATAATGGGGATCCCCTCTAATGGTGGCTACAAACCCCTTAAATACTCCTCCAAAACCCTAGCAAGAAACCCTAGAAAACCCCTCAAATTCGTGCCCAAAAACAGCCCAAACCGCAACTTAAAATCTGGGCCCGTCGCCGACTCGGCCGAGTGGAAAATGTGACTCGGCCGAGTGGAAATTCCAGCACTGCAGCGTTAACTTGCAGAAATTCTCCAGATTTCATCCGACCTCTGATTGATGCGTTCTTGGCGGCGTTGGAACCTTCATGAAGTCTACTATTCATAAAAAATATGATAAAAATACTTTGATTGCTGGAATAATAGCAGATTTCAAAAGAGTGGGAGGCTGTCTGAAAATCTGGGTGCTGCGTGTCCTCGGCATCACTCGGCCGAGTTGACTTCTGCACTCGGTCGAGTGGGCTTCTCTACTCGGTCGAGTGGGCTTCACTACTCGGCCGAGTCGGAACCCTCAATCGCCTGACGGATTCCAGTAAGTCTGGGATTTTTGCTTGCCGTCGTCGTGATGCCACTCGGGCGAGTGGTGTCTCCATGCTCGGCCGAGTGGGATGGCGATGCTCGGCCGAGTGCACGCTGATACTCAATATGCTGCGTGTTCGATCTGGCCGGCCGAGCGGGATTCTTTGCTCGGCTGAGTGACTCCTTCACTCAGCCGAGTGGCATGCTGAAAATGCCCAATCTTCTCCGTTTCTCCTCCTAGTCGCTCCTACGGAGTTCCTTCTTCTTCCACACATCTCCCATCGCCGAATAGCACTCAAAAGAGCCTTGGGTGACGCTCCGGAGTGGGTGCAAGTCCCTTAAGCTCATTTTTGCTCCCGATCGCTCCATATTTCCTGAAATCCGACAAAAACAAGAAATAGTGAAAAGTAATGCAATATCGTCGAATAATCGTGAAAATCGCAATATGAGCAACCGAAATGGCGTGAAAACATGCGAAAAAAGGTGTAAAATATGGACCGATCAGATCCATGTCAC
Organism: Scilla litardierei; assembly: GCA_030789695.1. Lineage (NCBI taxonomy): Eukaryota > Viridiplantae > Streptophyta > Magnoliopsida > Asparagales > Asparagaceae > Scilla > Scilla litardierei. The sequence goes on from CM061133.1 coordinate 216,605,704, forward strand.
CAAAGACGGCTTTAGCCCAAAGCTTTGGGCCGTAATAGCTGGAGGACGGATGGCGGAAGTAGACTCGATAGATGGCATCGAGTACTCCAACAGGGACTTGCGAGGCGGGGTGGTCTCCTCCATGGCTTCAGGATCCTCTCTCATTCGCTTCTCGGCAGCCAAACACCTAAGGGTGGCGTTAATCTCTGGATCAACGGGGATCAAGTCGTCGAGACTTCTTGAACTCCTGCGCATGAAAAACAACAAACACCCGTGAAGCGACAAGTGGGAGAGAGATAGATAAGATAAGAAATAAAAAGAAGAAAATAAAAAAAAGGAAAAAGAAGAATGCGAAAATTATCACGAGGTAGGGATAAGAGCTATACACTAGGGTTCAAGAGATCCTAAAATAACAAGCACGTTGCCTCCCCGGCAACGGCGCCATAAACTTGACGTGCCCCCGGTTTGCTAGCCGCAAATGGCCGGGGGACCCGCGTGAGGGTTTAGATATTTGTAACCGCAAGCGCACGATGTTGTAGTGTGGCTTGGGGGTCGAACACAGGGAGGCTAGGATGTGCTTGTGTCAAGGAGGACCGAAATCACCCCGTGGGCGAGCTAACCTGGATCGGTTGATGGGTTGTCACGGGAAAGGAAAGCAAGGTATGAACAATAAGAAAATAAACCCGTGACTTTGGTTTCCACTCCAACGAGCGACTCTCGCCGATACGGCCTACGGGTAGGATGGCGATCGGAATTAGGGTCTAATGGTGAGACGTTGCCCCTGAAAGTGGTACCGGCATCCCATGGGCCCGATATTCCGGTCGGTGCCCAGGATGATACACCGGACTTCCCGGGTTCGATCAGTGGGCACTCCCGTGTCCATTAACACTGATCGATTCCGGAAGCACTAAGCTCGCAACGATAACTCCCAACGTCTCATCCTGTCGCTCCCGCGCGCTAGGATTCGGCGTGTACGCTAAGGGCGTGAGCTATGGCTAGGGAGTCAACCGCCAAGTTTATTCCTCCTTGGCCCAACGGTCAAAGGCGGTCTTTTTCCCGCCGATGACAATAAAACACCCCGTGTAACCGTTAGATTCCTAATCCCTATCGATTTTCTAACCCTATGGATGCATCGGGAAGAGCCCCCGAAGGGGTTTCCGCCAAAATCCCAGATTTGGGAACTACTCACAAATATTCATTAAAAAGCGATCTAAACGAAAATGAACCGTTGAAATCATAATCAGACAATTGGAATGCGAAGGTAGTAGAGCAATTAAGATAATACTAAAGTTTAAGAAAGATCCGAAAACATACAATAGAAAAGTAATTACAGTCGTCACAAATAGGAGAAAACAGTAAAAACTAACAGCTCCCCGTTTCTGGAACCCTAGGGGTCCTATTTATAGGATCTCGTATCACCCGATCGGTTGACAAGTCAACCGATCGGGTGATCCATTACAAATAATAAACAGAAAACGGCGGAGTTTCACCCGGTCATATGAACCGGTCGGTTGAGTTCTTGGGGTGACCGGTTGGATCTTGGCGCCATCGGGTGAAGGGGTCGGTTGGGTGCCCGTGTCTCGGCTCCTCAGCATCAGCTACAGATGAACCGATCGGGTGAGAGTCACCCGATCGATTGGAATTTGGCTTGAAAAGACAGAGAATCAGCCACGTTGAACTGGCCTGTGAACCGGTCGGGTGACATCCACTTGAGCTCTGGCTGAGATCGGGTGGTGCACGCTTGAGCTCTGGCTGAGACCGGGTGGTGCACGCGTGCACCACCCGATCGGTTGGAGATGACCAACCGACCAGGTGAGGGGATGAAAGATGTAATCTTCGTCGTTTGACCCCCTGGATCACGCGTGACTCCTCCCGTTGCTCCGGGGACACATGATATCATCGTTTTACGTCCCAAATGCGGGCAATCTCCTGCAAACATGGAGAAACAAAGAAAAGTGAAAGAAAACGAGAAAACACGAGAAAACGAATAAAATACGGCCGAAAATACGGAGAAACACGAAAGAAAACATGCGTGAATATATGAAATATATACGCACGTCAGAGTGCACCAGTTCTTTTGGACAAGAAGAAGGATGGTTCGAGAAGGATGTGTGTGGACTACCGAGAACTGAATAAGGTAACCATAAAGAACAAATACCCGCTGCCGCGCATTGACGACATCTTCAATCAACTTGACGGATCGCGAGTATTCTCGAAGCTGGATCTCCGAAGTGGTTATCATCAAGTGAAGGTTAGAAGTGAAGACATCCCAAAGACGGCATTCAGGACCAAGTATGGGCACTATGAATTTGTAGTCATGCCATTCGGTGTGACTAACGTCCCAGCAGTATTCATGAACCTCATGAACTTGATATTCTATGAGTTCTTGGATAAGTTCGTGGTGATCTTCATCGACGACATCTTGGTCTACTCGAAGGATGAAGAAGAGCATGTCGAGCATCTGCGGATTGTACTGGAGACCTTGCGACATCATCAGTTTTATGCCAAGGTCAGCAAGTGTGATTTCTGGCTAGACCGAGTCACCTTTCTTGGGCATGTGGTATCAGGAGACGGTATCTCTTTTGATCCGAAGAAGGTCAGTTCAGTCAGGAACTGGCCGACTCCTCGATCAGCTACCGACATCAGGAGTTTCCTAGGATTGGCGGGTTATTACCGTCGATTCATTAAGGATCTTCGTCTGAACTTTTGGTGGCATGGAATGAAGAGAAGCGTGGCTCGAAGTGTTGCTAAGTATCTTGTGTGTCAGCAAGTGAAGGCTGAACATCATTGCATTACTGGACTACTTCAACCCATGCCGATTCCAAAGTGGAAATGGAAGCACATCACTATGGATTTCGTGACTAGACTACCTCGGAGTACTAAGCTGAATGATGCGATTTGGGTGATCGTTGACCGATTAACCAAATCAGCGCATTTCATACCCTTTCGAGTAGGATAATCTACGGAAATACTTGCTAAGAAGTATATGGAGGTAATGATCTATCCTTTACCTTTAATACTTCCTACCATTACACGTTGTGATGTGATCGATAATCGTACAGAAGATTGTTCGATTGCATGGAGTTCCGGTGAGCATCCTCTCTGAACGGGACACTAGATTCACATCTCAGTTTTGGAAGAGTCTGCAATCCAATTTGGGTACCAGTCTGAGTTTCAGCACTGCGTATCACCCGCAGACGGATGGCCAATCAGAGCGTACCATCCAGATATTGGAGGACATGTTGCGAGCTTCATGCTGGATTTCAAAGGCTCATGGGAAGATCATCTACACCTAGTATAGTTTTCCTACAACAATAGCTACCAAGCCAGCATCGGCATGGCCCCATTCGCAACACTCTATGGAAGGAAGTGTCGATCCCCGCTGAGTTGGGATGACATTGGTGATCGAGAATTATTGGGCCCGGAGATGATTGTTGAAACTGTGGGTGTAGTGCGTAACATCAGAGACAAGTTACGCATTGCACAATACCGGTACAAGCATTGGGCTGATGCCAATCATCGTCACTTGGAGTTTCAACTAGGAGATCATGTTTTTCTGAAGATATCCCCAAACCGAGGAGAGATACGTTTTGGGAGGCGAGGCAAGCTCAGTCCAAGGTTCGTTGGACCCTTTGATGTGTTAGAGCGAGTTGGAGAGGTAGCTTATCATCTAGGTCTACCGTCGTCATTGGAGGGAGTACATAATGGTTTCCATGTCTCCCAGTTACGTCGTTATATCAGTGATCCTACACATGTGGTTGATCATTCCGAGATCACAGTGCGACCAGACCTTACCTATGAGCAGCAGCCTGTTCAGATTCTTGATCGACATCAGAAGGCACTCAGTAATAAGGTCGTCGAACTCGTGAGAGGGATGTGGCGACATGACTCGCCAGGAGAATCCATCTGGGAGCGAGAGGATGAGATGCGAAGACGTTACCCCTACCTTTTCCCTGCACTATATAGAATTCCGGGGACAAAATTATTCTAAGGAGGGTAAGATGTAACGGCCTGTTTTTCTAGTCGTGTTTGACTGTTGTATGCGTGTGTTTTTACTTCGTTGATCCGGTTACTTTCATCCGAGTATCATTCGTCCGCGCGTCGACGCGAGCGCGTCGTTATTTTCGATTTTACCGTAGGGAAATTTTTAATCTGTTAAAATCGTAATTAATTAAATTTAAATTTAAAATTAAATGACTAATTAACTAATTGCTATTAAATAATTTTAAATAAAAATTTAATTACTAATTACTAGTCACTTTTTCCTAAACTACCATTACCATACTACATTTACCCTAACCTATTCAATCCCCATCGTAATGTAGGTGAGATCCAACATCCCACATCAATTTCATAATCATCTCCCCTACCTCACAGACAACCACCCTCCACCAACAACCACAAGCAACAATCAGCAACCACCCTCCACCAACAACCACACCAACAAGCATCATCCCACATTCCACCATCATCACCCCCTTCAACCTTACAACTACGATCTGCCTCCATTATCTCCTTACAACCCAAACACAAACCAGAAACCAAAAACAAACAGAAATCCCAAAATCAACAAAAAATTAGAACCCCAAATCAACCCCTCCTTCGCACACCGCCGTTCCTGGATCCACGCCGTCGCCGCATCTCGACAACCGCCGCCGTACGCCGATCCGCCGTCTGATCTTGTCGCGCCCGACCGCCCCATACTCGATCCATCACTACCGGAGCCCAATCCATGCCGCTGTTCCCAGATCCGCCCGCTACTGCTTCAGATCCGCCCACCGCCCACCTGGAATCCGCTACCGCTCGCCGCCTGGAAGTGCCTGTACGCCGATCGCCGCCGCCCCTATCCGCCCTGTCACCATGCCTTGATCGCCCAGCCGCCGCCTCGATCAGCACCATCGCCGCCGCCCCATTTCCCCTGACCGCCCCTGCGCAAGAGAAAAAAAAGGAAAAAAACGAGAGACAGAGAGAGAGAGGAACGAGAGAAAGAGAGAAGATGAGTTTTTATGTTACTATATTATGTTTTAGGTTATAAATTATTATAAAAGTTATTAAGTTATTATTATTAAAAGTTTTATATAAATAAGTTAAGTTATCATTTGTTATTTATTATTAAGTCTTAGTTAAGTTAAATTACAAGTTATTAATTAAGTTATTATATTAACTCATGTTAAGTTAATAGTAAAAATTCAGTTATAAAGTTTAAGTTGTTAATTTTTCTAGTAAGTTTAATAAGTTAAGTTAGTTATTAATAATTAAACTACCATACTAGTTTAAGTTGTTAACAAATTCCGTTATAATAGCAATTAGGTATAGTTAAGTTAGTGAGTCTGTTTAACATATTTTAACTGGTTAGTAACCTTTAATCTAATATCACGAGTCTATTTGATGTAGATAAAAGATGCCTCACGTTACCACCACGTGGACACCCACACACACGTCAAGGCAAGTATTTTTAGTAAATGAATTGCAAATCTGGCCGTTCAAGCTTAGTGCTAAATCTGATGTGCTTGTCAAATTCTGGTAGGCAGATATCATGTTTCATTTTGCTTATTGTCTTTTAATTTAATTGGACTGCTTTTACTACATGCATGTTAACAAGCTAAATTAATTTGGAAAAAAGGAGTATGTTACCAACTTGTAACACATATGTGATATCCATCGTATACAGATGGGGTGAGACCATCGAATATAGATGGGGTGAAACTTGGTCGATGACTAGACAGTACACTTGGGTGGGGTTGGTCCATTGTAGTAGGGTTTGTGAGTGTGTCTCGAACACGATTACGGTCCCTCCGGTGGAGGCAAGCCATTTGGGAGTGTCACGGTAAACCCCGGTGATAAGGTGTATCAAGAACATTTCACCTACCCAGGCATGGACTTATCACGAGCACAAATAATCAAATACTCAACTTACAACTGTTTTACTTTTAAAACTGCAAACCCATGCATGCTTGCACTTTACTTTTCTGCACTTATTATTCATAACTGTGTACTAATGCTCTTTTGTCCTTTATAGTTGTTTTTCGATTCATTATTTTAAATATCTTGCCGAGCTTATCGCTGACATATATTTCAACGTGTTATGGAATATATGTTAGGTTCAGAGACAGAGTACCGTGAGGACCCTACCTTTGAGGATCCCACTTTAGAGGCGGACCCCGCTGATTAGAGCTACGAAGACATTGAGATCCTCCCCACGGAAGGCTAGAGTGGGACATTTATATTTCAGTTTATTATTTGTATTATTATTTTTAGATGTGTTTGCTTTCAGCAGAATGTACGGCCATGCTAGGCCTTAATCATTTGTGTGTTTGATTTGAACGCTGGTATTGTAATGTAATGGATATTTATGCTGCTTCTGAGATATTCGCATTCAGGTACCTGCTTCACTAATTACGCTTATTCTACTTAAGTCAAAGAAGAAGAAAAATAAGTACCTCTTCCTTGCTTTAAGCACATGCGGACCCGCTCATACCCTCGCTCCCAAGTATACTGGGAAGAGGGGCATGACACAATGTCATACTGGTCTACAGTCATCGAGCCCTGCTTCAGGTTAATGAACTTTTTCCTCATCATGATCTTTGCCTGTGGCTGAAAGTACTGGGCGTTGAAGGTACTGGTGATGACATCCCACGTAATCGGCAATCCCAAGCGGTCTTCTATCGCATGCCACTAGTCTCGAGCACCATCAGTCAGTTGCCTCTTGGCGGTAGCCACACATGCTTCTTCTTGAATCTAAGATGCTCTCAGATCATCAGTGATGCTCTTGAGCCATTCCTCCGCTTGGAGATGGTTCTCAGTCCCAGTGAAGGTCTTTGGGTTCATCGCTCGAAAGTGGTAAGCACTCGGGTCAGCTTTCGGCTCTCTAAGAAAAGCCTGTCCAAGCTGCTGATGAAGGGCATAAATGCCCCGCATGTAATCTTTTGTAGTCAATGGTGCAGTCGGTAGTGCTGTCGTGTCTGGACCGTTGTTAGCTCCATTACCAGCATCATTCTGGTTGGGACCCCCATTTAGATGATTGGTATCGGATCCAAAAGCACCATCCTTGCTTTCTGAAGTGTTCCTTTCCATTGCTTACCTGCGTTTCATAAGGTCTGATCAGTTCCTTTGAGTATTTTATATAGCACATTTTGAACTTCCTGTACTGTTCAAGTGGTTTTTACCGCGGGGACCTGTATGGGCTACCAAACTTGTAACGATCCACTCTCGGAGCCTGTTACTGTTTGGAACATGCACAAGTCCTGCTAGGCACCAATGAAGTCTATATAGGCTCTGTTGCAGAAATATGCCAAATACTTATACATGAAAATGAAATACAACTTTATTACAAACCAGCAGCATACAGAAAAGGAAATACAATCCGAATACAAATACACACCAAGCCACACTCTGAAACTGAAAAAGGCATTAAATAACAAAACACACTCACACTCACACTTAGTAACCAGCTGTTAGTGCACGGGTATGGATCCTGCAGGAGTGTCTGCATACCCGACCCATTTGGCACCCGCAACCCGATACACGTCGCTCATAGCGGGGTATTACTGACTCAGACGAACGAATCGTTCGACCGTTAGGATTGTGCTAATATTCAGGGAAAGGTTAATGGGGTCGAGTAAATGGGCATCCATTATTTCGAATCCCGGAAGAGATCGTGCCCGAATCAATGAGGGACGGTTACACACAATCAAAGTGGAACAACATAAATGGACAAAAGGACAAATGTAAATTGGTTCAAATTCCAACGTACGAGGTCTAAAACATAGAACTCTATTTTCTCATCTGATATTTCTTACGCTATAGAGCTAGCGACGACAGATCTGAAGCAAACCTCCGTGGATCGATCTCAGCTGCTCCTAGCTCCCTCTCATCCTTAAGTTCCCAAACTAACTTAATCATTGGAGGGGATTTGGGTCGGAACCCAGATCCGACCCCCTAACATGTCCATGTGGAGCAGATCGACGGTCATCATCCAGCGTCGAAGGTCATCACCGAGCTTCCTTGCCTCGAACGATCGATGCATCAGCTGCCCGAAGGTCAATTGAATACCGCACCATCTTCAACTACCATCACTCGACCCATGGTCTTCCAACCTAGATTCCCACTTCATCTGTTGACGAGGCTCCGACTCGGTGTCAAGAGTCTACGTCAGCTTAACAACTGTCTCGGTCAATTTTGGCCTTAACAGTTTGACGCTGTCTATGGTAAAACACATGTCGACATCCTGATCGACGAACCGTTCGACCATGTCGACTCACCCATCAACATCCTCCAAGGATGCCACGATTCCTCCCAGCGTCGGTCTCATCAACATGATAATGAGAGGTCCCCTGCACCCGTAGCTATCAACCTCTCTCTAAAGCTCCTACACCAAAAGGTTGATGACAGTATTGTGGGGCGAAAGTGCCCCAGAGATTCTATGCCTCCTATCTCCTTCTCGGACGAAGATCTAGAGGGTGTGAAACTGCCGCATGATGATGCTTTCGTCATCACAACTATCATCAAGGAGATCACCGTAAAAAGGCTACTTGTCGACATCGAAAGCTCGTGCGACATACTCTTCTTCACTACGTTGGAGAGGATGAGGTTGTCATCCGTGGAGTTGACGCCTTGTTCAGGGCCACTGGTGGGATTCACCAGACATTCTACCCTAATAGCAGGCATCATCACCCTACCAGTAACCTTCGGCACATATCCTCGGTAAATCACTCGCCTGACTAGTTTCATGGTGGTGAAGATCAACTCAGCATACAATAGGATCATCGAAAGACCACTACTGAACACTATAGAAGCGGTGGTCTCAACTTTCCATCAAATGATTAAATTCCAGACCCCCAAGGGAGTCAGAAAGGCAAGAGGGAATCAGAAACAGGCACAGTCATGCTATACTTTGTCCATCGCTTTGAGGAGGACTGAGCAGGCAGACCCAGTTGATCCCCATGGCGAATATCGACAGCCTATAACAGTCGAAGAAACGGAGAACATCCGGATCTCTGAAGAAGAGGGAAGAACTGTCTCTATTAGATCGTTGCTCCCTTTCAAGCTAAGGGAACATTTGATCACTCTCCTGAGAAAAAATGCAGACATTTTTGCTTGGTCCTCGAAGGATATGCCCGGCATCGACCCCAAGGTAATATCCCACAAGCTGGAGGTCGACCCGACTTCCAGACCCATGAAGCAAAGGAAGAGGAACATGGGGCAAAAAATGAAAGCTACGATCGAAGAAGTGGATCGACTTCTAGAAGCAGGCTTCATTCGAGAAGTCAAATATCTTGAATGGCTCTCGAATGTCGTGATGGTTAAGAACGCGAATGGAAAATGGCGGATGTGTGTCGACTTCACCGACCTCAACAAAGTGTGCCCCAAGGATAGTTACCCCCTGCCAAGAATCGACCATCTGGTCGACAGTGCTTCGGGTTACGAACTCCTCAGCTTCATGGACGCATTCTCAGTATATAACCAGATCCAGATGGCACCAGAGGACGAAAAGAAAACTTCTTTCATTACTGATCAAGGTATTTTCTGTTATACCAAAATGCCATTTGGTTTGAAGAATGCAGGGGCTACTTACCAACGCATGATGAACGGAGTCTTCGAGCCTCAAATCGGTCGAAACCTAGAAGTCTACATCAATTACATGTTGGTCAAGTCGAAGAAGCCGATGGATCACATTGCAGATCTCCGAGAGATATTCGCACATATTCGGCGATACAACCTTCGGCTGAACCCTGCCAAATGTACATTCGGGGTTCGGTCGAGGAAGTTCCTCGGTTTCATGCTGACAAATCAGGGGATTAAGACCAACCCCGATAATATCGCTGCGATCGTCACGATGAAGGAGCCTTCGACCCTCAGAGAACTCCAAAGGCTGAACGGAAGAATAGCAGCTTTGGACCGATTCTTATCTAAATCAGCCGAGAGGTCATTGCCTTTCTTCAAAGTGTTGAGGAAGGTGACAGCCTCTGCATCGAGTGGCAAAAGAGTCATCTAGTGGGACGCAGACTGCAAGAAGGCTTTTTTCGAGTTAAAGGAGTACCTTGGAGCCCATTACTCCTGACCAAGCCAGATAAAGGTGACCAACGCATCATCTATCTGGCCGCCACCATGGAGGCCTAAGCTTCGCACTCATCAAAGAAGACTCGGAGATACAACGGCCCATCTACTACGTTAGTCAGATTCTCTGAGGCACATAGATCAACTATTCGAGGATAGAGAAGATGGCATTCGTGCTGATCCAATCTGCGAGGAGGTTGCGACCGACTTCCAAGCGTACACCATCCTAGTCCTCACCGACACTCCCCTGGAGCAGACCCTAAAAAGGCTTGATCGTTCAGGTAGAATGACCAAATGGAGGGTCGAGCTAAGCGAATTCGACATCTAGTTCAAGTTGAGGACCGCCATCAAAGGGCAGGCTCTCGCCGACTTCATTGTTGAGCTCACTTACGATGACAGCCCGGAGGAAGAGGTATGTACTGCAAACATACTACTTGAGGCAAGCCCCTCACCCTCGACATGTATCAATTCATCAAATGATACAAAGGAAGACTAGGAAACCTGGATCGTACAAGTTAACGGTTGGGTCACTCAAGCCGGGAGCTGGGTTGGAATAATTGGCCAAACATCAGCGAGCAATATATTCGAGTACGCTCTTCGCTTCGACTTCTGGACCACCAATAATGGAGCTGAGTACGAAGTGACCATCAACGGACTCTGATTGGCTCGAGCCCTAGGAGCAAAAGTGGTCCAACTACTCAGTGATTCCATCCTCATCTTCCACCAATTAAACGGAACCTTCGAGGCCCGCGAAGACTCGATGCAGAGTTACATGCAAGTCACTAAAGTGGAGCTTGCCAAGTTCAAACACGTGGAAATCCATCATGTACCAAGGTCAAAGAATCATCGAGCCTACGCCCTGTCGAAGCTCGCATCATCCTCCCCCGCGGGACTCGGTCGGACCGTGTATGTACAACGCCTACTACACCCCAGCGGGTTGGATTAGGAGCTGCTAAGCCTCGACCAAGGAACCACTTGGATGGATCCCATAATCCTAACCCAGTATAGGCAAGAAAGCTAGAACGGAAGTCCTACCAATTCGTCCTGCTAGATGGTTCATTGTACAAGAGGCGATGGACCAGGTACGACGTTTTTCCCTACCTCAAATGTTTAGCCCCGTAGAAGGCATACTATGTGATCCAAGAGATCCATGAGGGCGATTGTGGAAATCATTGCGGAGGGAAGGCTATAGCTTTGAAGGCCGTGAGACAAGGCTATTTTTGGCCAACGATGTTTAAGGACGCCGTCGAATATGTTTGAAAGTGCCCAACTTGCCAAAAATTCTCGAAGATCAGCTCTGTCCCACCAACTGATTTGATCCCCATAATCAGTCCAGTTCCTTTTCCAAGTGGGGATTAGACCTCCATGTCCCCTTCAAACAAGCGAGCGGGCAACAGAAGTTCCTTATAGTGGCAATCGACTACTTCACAAAGTGGATCGAAGCGGAGCCCCAGTCCTAGATCATCGAGAAGGAATCTCGCAGCTTCGTCTGGAAGTCGATCGTCTGTCGTTTTGGCATCCCACAATCCATTGTGATGGAGGAAACAATTCGATAGCGTCGGCTTCAAAGACTTTTGCTCTGAGATGAAGATCAAGCTACACTTCGCCTCTGTCGTCCATCCCCAGTCGAATGGACTGGCAGAGGCAGCTAACAAAAGCATCCTCGGACCCCTTCGAAAGAGAATAACTGGGCTCGAAGGGACCTGGCCGGATGAAATCCCTGGCATACTATGGTCGTACAGAATGACCCTCAAAACCTCGACAGGGGAAATGCCATTCATGTTGGCTTATGGATGCAAGGTTGTCGTCCTGGTGGAAGTCAATGAGCAACTGCTTTGTCTCCAATACTATGACGAAGAAAGAAACTCAGAAGGCCTCGAGCTCAACCTACAACTGGTGTACGAGATTCGCAAACAGGCTCTGGCGACCATCATTGAACAAAAAGGACGCATGGCCCGCTATTTCAACTCAAGGGTCTGCAAACACAGCTTTTGTGTAGGTGACTTGGTACTGCGTAAAGCTGCTTTCACTCCTGAGATTCTCAAGTAAGGGAAGCTCACTGCGAAGTGGGAAGGACCTTACACAGTGATCGACGTACTCGGTCCTGCCACCTACCGACTCGCTACATTGGACTTGGAACGCTGAGCACTTGCAAAAGTATTATCAATGATTATACCAGCAAAGGAAATGATTAAAATCTATATTCGTCTTTTATCTTATGCTTGTTCAGGATAAACACAAAGTCGATCGACCTTCAATATTTATCCAACAATTTTTCTAACCATAGTTGTCAGCCGTAAGCCAAGGGATCGCCCCTCGCCAATGAATGACCCTAGTCGATAGCTATAAGCCGATGGATTTCCCCTTGCCATTGAATGACCCACGCCAGTCGTCGGCCATAAGTCGAAGGGGCCTCCCCCCTCGCCACCAAATGACCCTAGTCTTCATCTGTAAGCCGAGGGATCGTCCCTCGCCACTGAACGACCATAATCCTCAGTGGTAAGCCGAGGGATCGCCCCTCGCCACTGAACGACCCATGACGGTCGTTGGCCATAAGTCGAAGGAGCCTCACCCCTCGACACCGAATGACCCTAGTCGTCAACCGTAAGCCGAGGGATCGCCCTTCGCCATTAAACAATATAGGACAGTCGTCTGCCGTAAGTCGAAGGGGCCTCACCCCTCGCCACTGAACGACCCCCGACTTTCGTTGACTCTAAGGGGCATTGCCCCTTGCTACTAAACGAAGCGTGATCTATGGTTTAAAGGGTTGTGTTCAATCTATCGAATGCACCTAACTTACCAACGACTAAACTTATCATCAATCTCTAATCTATCAAAAGTTAAGTCGTTGAGGGGCCATATGCATGCACATATTCAGATAGTAGATAAGAGCGCAAAAGTCACAACAAATTTTATTCATCTCTAAATAAACAGAAGCGAAAAAGGATTACATGAAACCTAAACTAAGGCCTGCTGGCCTAAGAGGGAGGAGGAGCACCCCGGATGCAAAGATGCTGGTGAAAGCTTCCATCGCCTTTATAAGCATGGCTGTGAGCTCAGCCTTCTCCTTCGCAGTGGCCTCCTCGAGCTCGACAACTTTGGCCCGAGATTCAGCGGCCTCCGCCTTGCAAGCCTCTATACACCTCTCGGAGTCGGAAGCTTTGACTCGAAGCTCGAACGCTTCCTTCTTAAAAGCGTCAAGCTCCGTCTCGAGCTGAGCCTTCTCCGTCCTCCACTGGAGCTCGGCAGACTTGCGGAGGTCCGACAGGGACGAGAGACTATTCTTAGCCTTTACAGCTGCCCACTCGACCACCACCTTAGCCGCGAGGGCTTTCTCCAATCCCTCCTCTGCCTCCTTCATCCAATCCTCGAGCTCGAATGCCTTGCGCTCTGCGTCTGCCACCCACCGACCTCCTTCGATCAAGTCGACGGCTTGAGGATGCAACACAACGCAGAGAACAAACATTTGCAAAAAAGATTAGTCAGGGACGGCTAACTCGGGTGTCAATGTACAGAAGGCAGATGACGTACCTGGTATCCGCTCCCCACAAAGAAGTTGGCCACCCTTTAGATGTCCAACCTCTGAAGAAGCTCTAGGTCCCTGGTGAGAATCGAGTTCTCCACCAACCAAGCAGTCGTTCCAAAGTCCAGCATGGCCAACTCCTCCTTTCCAAAGACGAAAGTAGGTTGGTAAAGGTCACCTCGTACCGGCCTAAAGGAGCAAGATGAAAGCTGATTGAGCAGTAAAGCTCGATCGAACTCCGCAAGGATCGGGCCGACCAAAGGAACGGGCGACACAATGTTGCCCCAAGGCTACTGATCCAGAAGGGGCATCACGAGAGCCTGAGACATTGAAGGAGTCTCAATCGCCCCCTGAGACTCGAGAGGGGTGACCCCCATTCCCTTCTCCAAGGGAAAAGGGAGAGGGCCCTCCTCCTCCACTCGCCTCCTCTTTCCTGGCTCCTCCTCCCCATGGGAGGGCATCTCTCGCTTCTGGCCGACATCTTCAGTCTGCTCCATAATGTCAGCAGCATCGACGTCGACCACCACTAGCGGCTCCAAAATCACAACGGAGGCCAGGGGCACAGCAGGACGCACGGGGGCCTGACTCGAGGCCTCTCTTGAGGAGGCTCGAGAAGAAGGCCTCGAGGTCTGCCTAACCTCACCCCCTCGAAAGAAGAGCTTTGGTTGATTGGGAGGGGAGATCAAGATCTCTACCCCTTAATATGAGTGCTCGACCTTTCGGCGCTCCTCTTTTTCTTTCGCTGCTCCCTCCAGACGCGGTCCATTCCAGAATCACCACTCTATCGATTTCCAATAGTCATATCTGCAGACAACAGATATAATTATCGTGAGTGGTGAAGATAAAGACATAGAGTTAAAATACATTACCCGGGCTCCACAAATGGGTCTTCAACGTATGATCATCCAACAGATACTGAGTCGACCACTCTCGCCTTGGTCGACCCAGAAGAAGCTTCACCACCTAAGCCTCGCCCGACGACAACCTGGCTCTGACCTCCTCCGATGATAACCGAGACTCTTCTGCAAGCTCAAGATTCAGAGAACTTCAACTATTGAGCAACGGTCCCAGGTCAGGAAGGACGACAATCACAGAGGTGTCCTTCCACCCAGAGTCAGAAATCGGAAGGTCGTATATGAGCCTCACTCCCGGGCGAGAAGCGATATGGTACCACAGTTGGTGAGGGTCGGGTATTATCCGAAAGAAGTACCTAAATAGTCCAAGGGATGGTCGAACCCCACAGAGCTCATACAGCACGATGAAGCCAACTAAGGGGGGAAAAGCTTGGGGAGCGAGTCTACAAATGGAAAGCTCCGAAGAGCATAGAACCTCTATAATGAAGGGATGAAGAGGAAACCTGAGTCTTTGGCAAAAAGCTTTAAGATCCACCACAACCTCACTCTTTCGTGGAAAACACACTCTCTCATCCAAATTGGGCACTCTAACCCTAAAAGGATGACAAAAACAACCTCGCCAAACCTCAGCAGTCAGATCGAGGGAAAACCTAGGGCCATCTATAAGATAACTCCGGGAACCTTCAAGCTCCGATCCCTCCGATGAATGGAAAGGTCTAGTTCAATCCAAACTCCTTTTCCCTTCCCAGGAATTTCCTCGCATCGAGGGGGCCAGAGACACGCCATGAGCTACTCGTAGGTCGGTTCCTTCATTATGACTGGAGCAAACATACATGACGGATCTAAAGAGAATCAAAGTCGGTCAGAGGGAAATACCTTAGGAAGAACAGGCGATCTCCGAGAAGGCAACGCTGGAAGCAAGCTTTCGAAACAAGGAAGAAGGCAAAGCAGAAAGATCTCTTCTTCTTCTTCCTCGCTTTTCTTTTTTATACGAAGGAATTCAACCCACAGATATTCAATGGATGACATGTGTCTGAAGCCAGCACCAAGAAACGATGGAGATCAATTCAAAGACGAACGGGTTTTGGCGGCACAAATCAAATCAAATGTTTCAAAAACCGTGCGTATTTAAGGATATTACTCATCATTCGGTCTCAATCAGCATAGTTTTTGAGGCATGAATGATGGGGGCCATCGTTAGTGCACGGGTACGGATCCTACTGGGGTATCCGCGTACCCGACCCATTTGGCACCCACAACTTGATACCCGTCGCTCATAGCGGGGTATTACCGAGTCAGACGAACGAATCATTCGACCGTTAGGATGATGCTAATATTCAGGGGGAGGTTAATGGGGCCGAGTAAATGGACAGCCGTTATTTCAAATCCTGGAGGAGATCATGCCTGAATCAATGAGGGACGGTTACACACAATCAAAGAGAAACAACTTATAAATGGACAAATGGTGTTTGTGATAAAATAATTTAATGATAAATAAATATGATTTAAGCTATTGTGAAAATAAAAAAAATCAGCGGTGCGCTCACGTCGATGCGTAGAATAAGAGAACACTCAGATAGAAACTCTCGGACGACTGAAGTAAAAATATAGGCACACACGTAATCAAACACGCCTAAAAATATTGGTCGTTACAGCTTTCTCTGCCCTGAGGAGGACTATTCTGAGGGTACTCTCAAGCTGTCTAGAGTTTTGCTCAGCTTTTAGGCATTTGACTTTGGCTTATTCCTTTTCTTCCTTCAGTCTGGCATTTTCATCTTTTAGCTGTTTGTTGTTATCACAGATTTCCAACCATTTACTGTACATCATTTGGTAAGCTGTTCAGATATCCTCTTCACTAACATCCTCATCACTGTCAACTTCTTAGTCTGATCCATCGATAGTGTTGTTGAGGATGTCGCAACATTGGATCTGACACTATCTGGCTTATCGGCTGATGTCATGGCTGATGTTGCAACATCAGATTCAACAAGGCTGTTCGTGTTGCAGTCTGATTACCTTTTCATTGATGCGGCAAAAACAACATAGTTACTGGTGATTGATGTGAAATCTAGGCCCACCCCTAAGTGGTCTTGATGAAGAGCACACCAAATGATGTTAAAAATTACATTATCTAAGTGTGTAGGTTGTGCGATCAATTGATGAAAGCTTTATGCATACTCCGAAAAGAAGAAGCTCAACCACACACAGAAGATGAAGACAAATTGATAGCGCTACGTCAAGCACAAGGGAAGCTCATGGAACGTGCTCAAGCTTAATCAAAGATGAGCTCTAATTCAAAGTGAAGCGTGCATCTACATCAATATCTGATCAGCTTCAGAAGTCGTCATTTAAGTCTAAGTGTCTGAGTTGTTCTTTTAGGAATATGTTAAAGCCAAGATATATTGCACACACACACACACACAAAACGTTTCGAAACAAAGTTTTTCAAACTCGTTTTAAATCTCTTGAGGTCTAAGCTTTTCGATTAAATTCTCGTAGTCAATCTCCAAACACCCAAGAGTTGATTACTCATACAGCCGAGTTTCAGTGAAAAATATGCTCTGGGAGTCGACTACCAAAGGAGGGACTCGACTACCAGCTGTGAGCAGAGTTTTCATTGAAAACTCTCTGGGAGTCGACTATCTCCATTGGGAGTCGACTACCAGTTACGTTTGACTTCCCAGATTTGGCTCCTTCAATCTCTCGCTTTGCTTGATTTGTGGGCTAAAGTCAAACATTTTTTGAAATTCAAATTTCCTTTGAAACTCTATAAATAGAGACACTTGAGAATAAATTTCTACACCAATCATTCTTGAGCTAAAATTATTATTCTCAAAAGTTCTCATTACTCTCAATCGCTCCCAAATGTTCATCGTAGCCAAAGCTGTTTTAATATTCTCTGATCTTACTGCTTTCATTCTCCTACAAATTATTTTAAGATCATCTTTATTTTTGGCTATTGAAAAATTGTTTTCAAAATCCTTTCTTTTTGATTTCATATTATTTGAAGGATTTTTGAAAATCAAAGATTCTAGATCACAACGAATTCAATTATATTCTTTGTGTGATCTAAGATCGATTTAATTCTTTTAGACACATAAGCACATTTGAGATAATATCTTGGCTATAGAATTATATTGGGTGTAAACCAACCTTCACCAAATATTGTGGTGAATTAGATTTTGTTTTTATTTGGATTCCCTTTGTGGTAAGGGTTGTGGAAAATCCTAGTCAAGGCTAGGTGGTTGGAAATCCTGCTATGGATCCTAGGTTGTTGGAAATCCTAACACGTGAAGTTAGGTAATTGTATTGCTAAGACAATAATGGATTGAATCTCGTACCAGATTGGTCGGGAACTGGACGTACCCAGGTTGCGGTGAACCAGGATAAAAATCTCTTGTCTCTGCATGCTTTCTGTGTTTATATTTATTTATTTGTACACGCAATTCTTTTATTATTTATATACTCTCTTTGTAATTTTTTATTAATATATTGCAAAGATTATCTTTTTATTTCGCTGTGTAAAATCTCTCTGATTGTGATCTTTATACTTGTAATTAATCTTCTTATATGTTTAAGTTGATATTGTTGATTAAGGACCAAGCGTAGATCACTCTAGTTGGTTCCTTAGGCAACATTGGAAGGGAAATTATTGTGTTATAATAATCAAAGGAAAAAGTTTATTTAATTTACACAACACTATTCAACCCCGCCTTATAGTGTTGTTTGCCATCCACAGGATCCAACACTTGGTATCAGAGCAAGGTCAAAGGCAATGGCATCAACAACATTCTGTCCTTCCGGATATAGCATTCTTAATCCATCAACCTTCGACGGCACCTCCTATCCCCAATGGAAGAGAAGGATGGAGATCTACTTGGAGGCACAAGATCTAAAATACACACGATTTCTTAGAGAACCTTATGAAGTTCCAACCATTCCTCAAACTCAATGGAATCCGGATCAAGAAGACGCCTACTTCAAAAACATAAAGGTAATACATCTACTTTACACTCGTTTAACTGATGAGATGTTAGATCTTATAGAAGAGGCAGATACCGCACATCAAATTCTCAACATATTGGAAGAAAGATTCGGATCAAGTTCGAATACAACCCGAACACCCATGGAGACAACCCAATATAACTATGAGAGCTCTAGAAAAGAAGTATGCATGATGGCGTATCAAGACAACAAGAATGAGGTATGTGATTCTAGTTTTGATGATGAAAACGATTTTGATATCACAAGTGCATATGAAAATATGTATAAAGAGTACAAACGATTGAAAAGGAAACACAAAAATTTGGATGTTAAGTTTAATGATTTGCATAATGAACATGGCACTCTTAAGAACAAATATGATTCTCTTACAAATGAATATGAGTCTATGAAACATCGTTGTAATGATCATGAGAATTTGAAAATCAAATATGATAAATTAGTTTGTGATCATGATGATTTGAAAAATGAACATGATGTATATGTTTCTACCTTGAGTGATAAATTCAATATACTTGCAAATGATATTGTGTCAAGTAAGCTCAAACATGCGGAACTTGTTCTAAAACTTGAAAAGGTTATGAACAAACCAAATGTGAAAGCTACTCTATCTTATATACATGCATCTACTCCTAAGAATAAATCTGTTCAAAATATTGTGCATAAAGATGTGAAGCAATATGCTTTTATTTATGGTAATAATGCAAAACACAAAATTCATCATGATTCTCATCACAATGTTGTTATTCACATTTATGTTGCACATAACACACATCATACACATGGTTCAAATAGATTTGTTAGAAATAATACTATTTGGGTACCAAAATATTTGAACAATCATGAAAAGAATGTTTATGTTTCCAACATGTTTAAAAGTATGCATATGAAATCAAATTCAAATCGAACTTGGGTTCCTAATAAATGATCCTTACATATATGCATCTTTTAGGGTATCCACATGCTTCCAGTATATCACTTTGATACCCAATACTTGGATTGTACATATTGACAGAAATTTTGTCTAATAACTCGGACCCAATCATTAGTGGGTACCAAATACATTCAATTATTTTCTTTCAGGACATACGGATAATGGACAACGGATGTTCCGCACACATGACCTAGAATGCAAAACTGCTTAGCGCTCTAAAAATGTATGATTGAGGAATCGTAACTTTTGGCGACAACAAGAAAGGTAAAATTATTGGCATAGGTAATATTGGTGACCCTTCGAAGCTTCTTATCAAAGACGTCAGTTTGGTAAGCAGACTAAAGCACAACTTGATAAGCATAAGCCAATTATACGATAAAGGTTTGAAAGCTATTTTTACATTAGATGCTTGCTTGGTTTATGATAAAGATATGAAAAATATTCTTGTTAAAGGTAAGCGAGTAGAAAATATTTATGTGCTTAGATTAAATGATTATGGTTCAAATGTTAGCTTGATTGTTTCAACAAATGACCTGTTGCTATGGTACAGACGTTTTGGTCATGTAAACATCAAAAACATGAGTAAGATATCTAGGAAAGAGTTGGTGCATGGTCTTCCTAAATTAAATTTTAAATTGGATAAACTGTGTGACTCATGTCAACTTGGCAAACTGCATAAAAAGTACATTTAAGAGTATTGGAGCTCTCAGCTCGAAAAGGCCACTCGAACTACTCCATATGGACTTGTTTGGCCCGGCTAGAACTTCATCTCTTTATGACTCCAAATACGTATTTGTTATAGTTGATGATTTCACACGATACACGTGGGTATTATTCTTAATCAATAATAATCATGCCTTCCGTGAGTTTAAAATATTTTTCAAAAGAATTGAAAGATTATACTCTTTGAAAATTATTTCTATAAGAAGTGATCACGACGGTGAATTTGAAAATGATCATTTTAAAAGATTTTGTGAAAAACGAGGCATTTTTCATACTTTTGCTTTTCCTAGAACTGCTCCTCAAAATGGGGTAGTTGAAAGTAAAAGTAGAATACTCCAAGAGTGTGCACGAACAATGTTGTGCGAAAGCAACCTTCCAAAATATTTTTGGGCGGAAGCTGTAACAACCGCGTGCTATATTCAAAACAGAGTTTTAATAAGAAAACCTTTTGAAAAGACTCCTTACGAATTATTGCTCCAACAAATTCCAAAAGTATCTTACTTTAGAGTTTTTGGTTGTAAATGCTATATTCTTAACACAAAAGACAACTTAGATAAATTTGACTCCAAAGCGGATGAAGGCATATTTATCGGTTATTCTTTTCGTAGTAAAGCATATAGAATCTACAATAAAAGAACCAATAATGTCGTTGAGACTATGCATGCAACATTTGATGAATCTCTTACAAATAATGCTCGAATTATTATTGATGATGATGATGCTCCTAATATTACACCTATCTCTGATGTTAACACTTCCACTCCTTTACCAAAATCTTTTCCTGAAGTAACACATCACACACACACAAAAGTTACTGGTGATATTTATGCAGGCGTTAGACCTAGATCTCAAATTGAACACATGACACATGTTGCATTTGTTTCTCACATTGAGCCGAAAAAGGTACATGAGACTTTTACAGATGAAGCATGGATTGAAACCATGCAAGAAGAACTTCTACAATTTAAGAGAAACCATGTATATAAACTAGTCCCCGGGCTAGAAGATCATCCAGTCATCGGCACAAAATGTGTGTATCGAAACAAACTAGAAGAAGATGGAAAAGTGATAAGAAACAAAGCAAGGTTAGTGGCACAATGATATTCACAAGAAGAATGTATCGATTTCGACGAAACTTTTGCTCACGTTGCTAGACTAGAATCCATTAGGAGGTTGCTTACATTTGCATCATATAAAAATTTCAAATTATACCAAATGGATGTAA
This sequence comes from Scilla litardierei, assembly GCA_030789695.1. Classification (NCBI taxonomy): domain Eukaryota; kingdom Viridiplantae; phylum Streptophyta; class Magnoliopsida; order Asparagales; family Asparagaceae; genus Scilla; species Scilla litardierei. Next base: position 216,627,000 of record CM061133.1, read on the forward strand.
AGAGCGCATTCTTAAATGGATATATAAAGGAGGAAGTTTATGTTAAACAACCTCCTGGCTTTGAACATGATAAGAAAATAACACACTTTTATAAGCGAAATAAAGCATTATATGGCCTGAAACAAGCTCCAAGAGCTTGGTATGAAAGATTAAGAAAATTCTCATGATATAATGTTGGAAAAATAGACACTACATTATTTCTTTAAGAAAATTCATGATGATAGCATTCTTATTCAAATTTATGTAGATGACATTATTTTTGGATCTACTAACAAAGATCTTTGTAGAGAGTTTGCTAAGTTAATGCAGGAAGAGTTCGAAATGAGACACATGGACGAACTTACATACTTCCACTGACTACAAATAAAGCAGTCAAAAGAGGGAACCTTCATTCTTCAAATGAAGTATGCCAAAGATCTAATCAAAAGGTTCGGGATGGAGAATGCATCAGGAAAGAATATACCTATGGAAACATCCACTTCTTTAGACAAAGATGAAGCCGGTAACAAGGTTGATCAGAAAACATATCGAGGTTTGATCGGTTCTTTGCTTTACTTAACTACAAGCCGACTCGATATAATGTTTAGTGTATGTGCTTGTGCTCGATTTTAATATGATCCAAATGAATCACATCTTAAAATAGTAAAAATACATATTTAGATATCTTAAGACCACTTCTGACTTTGGATTGTTTTATCCCAAAGGTGGCACTTTTGATTTAATTTCTTATAGTGACTCAGATTATGCTGGTTGTAAAGACACTAGAAAAAGCACAAGTGGACCATGTCATTTTCTTGGACATTAACTTGTTTCGTGGTTTAGCAAAAAGCAAAGTTCAGTCTCACTATCAACTAATGATGCAGAGTATATAGCTGCTGGACTTGCTTGTGCTCGGGTACTATGGATGAAACAAATCTTAGTAGATCATGGTATTAATTCATCTACTGGTGTAATTTAGTGTGATAATAAAAGCACTATTAATCTCACTAAGAATTTTCTTCTTCATTCTAGAACAAAACATATAGATATTAGACACAGATTCATAGACGATCATTGTGTTAAAAAGGATGTTGAACTTAAGTATGTACACTCTGAGCATCAAGTTGCAGATATTCTCACGAAGCCCTTGCAAAATGATATATTTTCAAAACTTCGTCGAGATTTGGGTATCATATGGGAAAATGAATTGAATCAAGATTAACTCCTTTTTACTCATGATATTTTATTATTATTTTTGATTGATGCCAAAGGGGAGAAAATTAGTAAATGCAAAAACGAAAATGAATAATTGCTATTGCTAACCAGCTTTGATGCAGGGAGAGTATGATTAGATCATACCTCATCTAAGCATGGGGAGTAAGTAATCTTGATCATTATTTTCGATGCTATTATTCATTTATTTTTCATTTGGGTGTCATCATAAAAAATAGGGAGAGTGATGGAAAATCTAGTCCCACCCCTAAGTGGTTTTGATGATGAGCACACTAAATGATGTTAACGTACTAATTACATTATCTAAGTGTGTAGGTTGTGCGGTAAATTGATGAAATCTTTGCGCATACTCCGAAAAGAAGAAGATCAGCCACACTCAGAAGATGAAGACAAACTTGATAGCTCTACGTCAAGCACAGGTGAAGCTCAAAGATGAAGCTCATGGAACGCGCTCAAGCTTAATCAAAGATGAGCTCCAATTCAAACTAAAGCATGCATCTACATCAATATCTGATCGGCTTCAGAAGTCTTCATTTAAGTCTAAGCGTGTGAGTTGTTGTTTTTGGAATATGTTAAAGCCAAGATATATTGCACACACACAAAACGTTTTCGAAACAAAGTTTTTCAAACTCATTTTAAATCTCTTGAGAGCTAAGCTTTCGATTAAATTCTCGAAGTCAATCTCCAAACAGCCAGGTGTTGATTACTCATACAGCCGAGTTTCAGTGAAAAATATGCTCTGGGAGTTGACTACCAAAGGAGGGAGTCGATTGTGGGATCGAAATAAGCCAAGAGTGGGGTGAATATGCTGATTAAAATTTTACTGTCGGTAAATAATTTTTACTGCGTTAAATAATTTTTACTACGGTAGATAATTTTTACTGCGGTAAATAATTTTTACTGCAGTAAATAATTTTTACCGCTGTAAATATTTCTATATACCATAACAATCAAATTGTGTATGACAACAACAGTTGCAAATATATAGTGCAGGAGTAAAAGTCAGGAACAAAGAGACACATAAATTTACCCAGGTTCTGTTTATAAAAAGCCTACGTCCTGCCCCCAAGATCACTAATCAAATTAATCAATCAACTTCTTACAACACCTGTAAACTCGCACACCGCTCAAGATTGACCTAACCTCATCTAGTAATCTTGCCTCAACTCACACCCTGTGAATTGAAAATCCCTAAATCACAACACCTATGACTCTACCCCCTCAGAAAATAGTTTTAGAATTTTTTACAATATCAGCACAAATAAAATTGCTAAAGATAAAAGAGTTTAGAATTTCTCAGTGTTTCACCGTTGTGCTGATACGTAGTAGTTGACGCCGAGCATGAGACTGCTTGATTTTCTCATTTCTAAATTATCTTCTGGCTCTCGTCTTTCTTCTCCTCTTGCTTGGTCTTCCACTTCTTTTGAGTTGTATCTTCTCTTCTGTTGTGTTGTTTTATTCATCCGCAAAACACTCCTTAAATAGAGATTAGGATGCATGAACTTAAGATGGAGTTGGCTTTGATTATTTTATTTGACCTGCCAAGTGTGAATGAAATGAGTGGAGAAAAAGTATTGCGGTCAAGTGAGAACCCTCCTTTTGCACGTGTGAACTCCTTTGATTTTGTTTTCCACCTTGTGCTTAAAAATGCGGCTAAGAAGTGTGTACATGCATGAAGAGTCAAAGCATCTCACGACAAGCCTCATTTGATTTCTCTTGAAAGGCATCCTTGAAACCCACAGCTAGCAAATGAAGATAAAGAAACTTTTCCATTGGCTATCAAAAGACCCCACCTATTAATGGAGTTTATCTTATACTTTAAAAATAATTATCTCCTTCTCCCGAACTCCGATTAGTGTGTTCTTGATACCGTTGGATTCGTCTCGTCAAGCTCTTCGAAATGATATAGTACATGATATACTTTCGTTGAAGAAAAAAATTGATGACCATTTGCATAAAACCCCATTTTAAATTTCCATTTGCATGAAACCCATGTTGCATGAACATGTTCATGTCCATTTGCATGAAACCCCATTTACAATTCCTTTTGTCATGGACAACACTATCATGACATATGATAACCTACACAATACAGAGCAAACGCATCAAAAAGTTCAGCAGTATTTGTTCACATCAAATAAGAGCTCATCGAATGTTATACTCAATAATATCCCCCTTTTGATGAGAACAAACCAAAAAATAGAATTTGTGTAGGAATGCAAAAAAAATACTTATGCAAATATTCACATACTCCCCTGATAGTAAACACACATGTGTAGTCACGAAACAAACATTTAACAAGTCAGTAAAATAATATAACATACTCCCCCTTCTTAAAATCACTCTTGAACAGACTACCCCTAAATGAAAGCCATATGCAACTTCTCACACTTTCTCCCACTGCTCACTTCAAATTCTCACATCTTTCTCCCCCTTTTGTTGTCATCAAAAGAACATATGACATAAAACATATCATATACAGTAGCCAGGATTAGAAAACATGAAATATAATGGGCATGAGGAGAATCATAAAGAATAGAAAATAAGTAAAAATACAAAACTAGATTAATATCCCCGAAGTTGTAGAATGTGTGAAAAGCTATATAAAGGGGAGGTGCTAACATGAAATGACCACCAAAAGTCAAACCACATACCATGCACATATTGGGAAGTATGTACTTATATAAGAATTGTTTGTTCACAACTCTTTTGAAAAGAGCTCAAGGTACCAGAACCCATGCATTGCCATATTGGATGCTTAGACGAGGGGTGGCATTGCTTGAGGAATAAAAACACCGACTCTAAAGAGTATTCACTTTAGTAAAGGCCAGATATTCTTGGGTAATGTCACACTATAAACCGCATCCATTTTCATGAGTATCATATATAAGTATATGTATATGAATATGGGCCTGAGCTGTCAGAGCAGGAAATGTTTCCTGCGCTGATAGAAATTTGGGGGGTCAAAAAATATTTTTTTTCAAAAAAAATTTTGCAGTGTGTTCTCCAACTTATTAACTAGCTCCCCACCAATTTCAAGCTGATCCAACACCGTTTGAGCCTCTGTTCATCGATTTCAAAAATGTTGCGATGACAGTTCGAAATTCTGGAGCGGTTTTTTTGAAATCGATTAACGGAGGCTCAAACGATGTTGGATCGGCTTGAAAATTGGTGGAGATCTAGTTAACAAGTTGGAGAACACACTGCAAAAAAGTTTTGAGAAAAAATATTTTTTGACCCCCCAAATTGTTGTCAGCGCAGGAAAAATTTCCTGCGATAAAATGTCTCCCGCTAATCGTGGAGGGGCGATTCCTGAAGATCCGGGCGGCGGCGGCGTCTGTGGATCTCTCGGCGACGAGGATGTCTGTCGAGAGGGAAGTGGGAGCAAGAAGGCGACTTTGGACGGCGCGGCGGGGGTCACAGGTAGCGTTGCTGAGGTGGTGAGCGGTTCGTTCCTGGCTGCCCATGGCGGATCTGAATCTGGGCAACCTGCAAGCGTTCGGGGGGAGATTCATCAACGTTCCAGGCTCGACAATGGTGAGAGACGGTGGATTCTGCCCAACGGAAGCGTTGGTGATGCGGGGGCGGGGGGTTCTTCGGCAGGTGTTATGTGGGGCAGATCGGGAGGCGGATCTGCGGAGGGCGGAGGTCGATTTGGGGGTTCTGGGGTTATTGACCGCGGCGAATATGTGGGAGATAATCGGCGTTGGGCGGTTGGGGTTGGAGTGGGCGGTGCTTCTGAGGAAGGTTGGGTGGCAGTCCGTCATGGTCGCTCACGGGCTGTTCAAGGAAGATCTACAGTGAATCCGGGGAATGGCCGTACACGACCCCCTTTTGGGCACCCTCGGCCGGCGGCCAAGTCTGGTATTGTGGGGAAGGTCTCCACTGTTGCACGTAATGTGTTCGCTCAAAAGCCGCAGAGACCTGAGCATATACCTAGGCCTAAGGTTCCTCTCACTTTTAATGCTTGTGCGGTAAAGAGGTCGTGGCTTGATGTTTGCGCGGAACGTCGTTCCTATGGGGCGGGCCTGGCAATGTCGTTAGTGCCGCCTACTCCCCTGGCGGATGGTACCATCTGTGCTAGGGTCTCGGGGTCTTTGGTTGAACGAGGGGCTGAGATGTGGAAGAACACTCTGGTGGGTTATGTGTTAGGTGACACCCCTTACTATGGCCAAATTGTTGCGTGGATGGAGAGGCTTTGGAGGCTTAAGAAGAAGGTGCAAGTCTACTCCAAGGATAATGGGTTCTTTTACTTCAGGTTCGAGTCATCAGAAGAATGTGAAAGGATTCTTAGAGGGGGGCCCTGGCTTTTTGATGGAAGATTGGTTGTGTTGAAGAAGTGGAACATGAATCTCCTCCATGATAGAGACATTCTGACCTCGGTCCCGGTGTGGGTTCAGCTTCATGGACTACCATTATATATGTGGAATTTGGAGACACTTAATATAATTGCCTCGGTCATTGGTACCCCTATGTGTTTGGATAGGGCCACGGCAAACTTAGAGAGGATATCCTATGCGCGGTGCCTTGTTGAGGTTGATGCTTCGTCATGCTTATGGAAGTCCGTGGAAGTGGAGTTAGATGGGGGAGAAATTATTACCATTGAGGCCAAATTTGAAGGAGAGCCACCGAGGTGTAGTAAATGCGTTTGTTTTGGTCATGCGGATAGCCAGTGCCCTGGCGCGGGCGAGCCCCCTTCAATCCAAGGAGTTGGGAGTGTAGCGGTTTTGGGGTAGCATTGCTCGGAAGATTCCTTGTTACCTCAGGACGTTTCGGGTTTGAATGGTGGGCTTCAGAATCCGGCTGTTGAGGTGTAAAATGTGGTGACCTCGGCGCAAGGGGGCAGCGATGAACTTTCAACCATCAGAGGGGGAAGTCAAGTGAAGTTCTGCCCTCCGGCAGGTGGTGATATTTCCTAGCTAACGCATGAGGTGGCGGAGGGAGTTACGGATGTGGGTTCAAACGGGCTTTCGGGGGAGGTCCACGGAGATGGTGATTCGGGCTTCACTGAGACTCTAAGGGATTCGCCAGCTAGTGGGGAGGGCGGCATTGCTATTATCCAGGACCCGGAGGATGGAGGTCTTCGTCCTGTGGTTAGTGATGCACTTCTGGGTGGCCGGACTCCTACAGTTAAGGAGAGGAGTGCTGCTGGGGTGGATGGCCTCCCTGATGGCCGGCTCTCTCCTGTTAAGGAGAGGAGTTCTTCTACACAGCCTTCACTCATTGATTGCCATTTGGGGGAGGATGTGGATCTTATTCCACAGGTGTTGGCTATTGACAATCCTAATTGGGACGTGGAGGAGGTCAATCTTGCGCAGGCTGAGGAAATCAGGAAGGAGAGGAAGAAATCTGAATGCCAGGCTGAATCCAGTGCTAGGCGGAGTGCCAGGATTCAGAAAGGTATTCCCAAAAACCCAGTTATTTAATGACGGTTTTCATTTGGAATACAAGGGGGTTGAATAACCCTGTTCGTAGGCGAGATCTTAGGGACAGATTAACCACCATTAAGCCATCGGCTATTATTCTTTTGGAGACGAAGCTTAGGTCTTTGGAGGCCATTTATAACTCTCTTTTGCCCAAACACTGGATCTTTTTTGACAATTTGGACAAGGCTCAGGGGGGCAGGATTGTGATAGCTTTGGACCCATCGGTTTGGAAAGCCTCCCTATTTTCCTCTTCTGATCAACATGTCACTTTATCTTGTACTAACTTAGGTGGCCTCGTCTGCGCCATTACTGGAGTTTATGGCCGGAATACAATGGGAGAGCGCAAGGATTTGTGGACTTCGCTAAAATGTGATGCGTCATCTTTGAATACAGGACTGTGGATGGTCTGTGGGGACTTTAACTGTGTACTTTCTGCTGCTGACAAAATTGGTGGACGAAGGTTGGATCAAAAAATGCTTTGTGACTTCAATGAGTGTATTAGCTCATGCCACCTTCTCCAGCTCAAGAGCACCGGTTACAAGTTTAGCTGGTGTAATAATAGAGTGGGAGATGGAAGGATCTCTGCTCGACTGGATAGAGTGTTCATTAATTGTGATTGGCTCAGTCATCTCTCTGATTCTTTTATGGAGTACTTGGATCCTATTTCTAGTGACCATTCACCGATGGTTGTCAGGCTTCATGCTCAGGTACATTCTGATCCCAAGCCATTCAAATACTTTAATTTCTGGAGTAAATGTCCTGGATTTTCTGAAATCGTGGACGAGATTTGGGGGTGCTATGTGGCAGGGTCACCTATGTATTGTGTGTCCCAAAAGTTAAAGATGTTGAGACCATTACTGCGCAAGTGGGCTACTAATTATAATGCGAGTAAGCTGGTAAATTTGAGCCGGTCCAAACTGGAAGATATTAGGAAGAATCCTCTTTTGCCTACTGTTGAATATTTACAAACTCAGGAGCAGGCTACGATGAATGATTTAGCTAGGGCTATGAATCTGGAGGAGGAGATGTTCCGTCAGAAGAGTAGGCAGAATTGGATCTCTTTGGGGGACCGCAATACTAAATTCTTCTATAATGCTATGAAGTCTAGAGAAAGCTACAACTGTTTGTCACATTTGGTGGATGCCCAGGGAAGTAAGACCGGTTCCTTTGATGTCCTGAAGAAGGAAGCTGTTGATTTCTATGTGGGGTTATATAACCAAAATCACTATCCTTCAACGTTCCATCCTATTACTCCCAAGCGCATTCTTACTGAGGAGGCTTCCATCTGGTTGACCCGAAGAGTTTCTGATGTGGAAATCAAGAATGTTGTATTTCAGCTGAACCCGGATAAGGCCCCTGGACCAGATGGTTATAACGCCCATTTCTTTCAACATTATTGGTGCAGGATTGGAGATGATGTGACTCGGGCGATCAAGTCCTTCTTTGATTCGGGCAAGCTTCTAAGACAGGTTAATCACACCCACCTTACGCTTGTTCCTAAGAATTCTAATGCTTCCTCCCTTAGTGACTATAGGCCTATTGCTTGCTGCAATGTATTATATAAAATTGTAAGCAAGATCATAAGTAACAGGCTCCGAGTGGTAATTCATGAACTAATCTCCCCTAACCAGGCGGCTTTCCTTAAAGGGAGGCTTTTAGCAGATTGCTCCCTTATTGCGCATGAGCAGATTAGAGACTTCAGCAACCCTATGGGAGGAAGGGCTTGCCTTAAGCTGGATCTGAGGAAAGCTTTCGATTCAGTGAACCGGGAATTTATTCTACACTTTTTGGGGCAGATGGGATTTCCTATTATCTTTATTAGGTGGATAAGAGAATGTATTACCTCGCCTACTTTTTCTGTGATGGTTAGAGGTTCTCCAGTGGGGTATTTTGAAGGCAACAGAGGTATTAGGCAAGGGGATCCTCTCTCTCCTTACCTGTTCGTTATAGCGATGGAAGCTTTCTCTATTCTTATGGCTAATGCTCTTGCCAGGGGAGCGCTTCAGCCTATGAGGCGGTCGGGCTCCATTTCTCATCTTCTGTTTGCTGATGACTTGCTTGTGTTTTGTAGAGCTAATCTTAAATCCTTCAGGTGCATCAAGTCTGTGCTTCATGATTTCAAGAACCTTACTGGGTTGTGCGTGAATTGGGAAAAGAGTAGGGCAATATTTAGTAAGGGCACCAAGGATAGGTCGGTTCTTGCGGATTGCCTGGGTATACAGATTTCCACCACTCTTACTACATACCTTGGTCTCCCTTTGTCGTCCAAATATCCCAAAGCACCCATGTATAGCAGACTGGTAGATAAGTGCAAGAAGAGGCTTATGGGTTGGACATCAGCTAAATTATCTATTGCTGGGCGGATTGAGCTGGTTAAATCGGTCATTTACGGCATGGTGGCGTTCTGGATGCAAGCCTACCATATGCCATACACTGTGGTGCGAGAAATTTCATCTCTTTGCAGGCGGTTCATTATGGGAGCCTCACGTGTTTGGTCTTGGAGGGATATCTGCACCCCAAAGTCTGAAGGTGGAGTTGGTATTCGGTTGTTGGAGGATCTCAATGTGGCTTCTGGGATTAGGCTGACGTGGAGGTTCCTTACTTCCACGAGCTTATGGGCGAAGCAAATGAGAGACAAATATGGGGGAGCGGTTGGGTTCTATGCGGCCAATGGTTTATTGACACAATCTGGGACCTGGAAACATATGCTGAATTGTAGGGAGGCTTCAAGTAAACTTATCAGGCGGGTTGTGAAAGACGGACGCTCTACCCTCTTCTGGCATGACTTCTGGCTTGATTGCGGGCCCTTGAGAAACCTGGTGACGGTTCCTCTGGACTCCACTATGAAAAGTGTTAGAGATTACTGGGTTCAAGGGGCTTGGTCGAATGATCCTACTATTAGAGATATCCGGCATCACCTGGCTAAGGTGGTCATTGGGCAGGGATCTGATCGCTGGAGTTGGGTGCCCCATACTGCTAGTCAGATAACTCACTCGGCTTCAGGCACTTCCACGCATTGCCCAATGGGCAGCTCAACGGCGCAGTGCTCCAAGGGCAGGTCGAGGTCTCATGCCGCACGCTCCTCTTCCAGCGGCCTGCGTACTCCTGCTTTCACCGCCAGGGGCTGGGACAGCTCAATGCCGCACGGTCCCCATACAGTGAGTTCGGGTTTTTACCCCTCTAGCCGCAGCCTCCCTAATGCTATAGGTGCAGGTGAGTTCAAGTTTAAGGAGGCCTGGGAAGGGGTCAGATTGAAGGGTGAGCCGTTCTGATTCCATAAGTTGGTATGGTTTCAGGGTCATATTCCGAAGTGGGCTCTCACTCTTCTCTGAGCATTCAGGGGTAAGTTACTTACAAGGGATATTTTAAGTAGATGGGGTTTGAATTTACCGGTTAACTGTGTGCTTTGTGAGGAGGATACCAGGGAAGATATTAGCCATTTATTCTTCGCCTGTCCATACTCTAGTTACCTGCTAAGAAGAGCTCTGCTTAAATTAAATGTCTCTGGCCAGATTGGCACATCCCTTGTTGATATAGGAGAATTTTACTTGTTGAATTTTGGGGGTAAAAGTGCTCTGGGCAGACTCGCCAAAGCAGTTCTATCTTCGATGGTCTGGCACATTTGGCATGAGAGGAATTGTAGACTTTTCGAAGGTAAAAGCAGAGGAAAAGTGGAGATTTTTGAGGTAATTTCGACGGATATCAGACTTGCTATGATGGGCCAGGAGCCAGCGTCCTCTGAGGAGGAAGCTGTATTTTCAAATTGGGAGTTTCGGGATCTGGGCTAGGCCATGTATTATGATTTTTTGAGTTGTGTATAGTTGGCGTAGTCTGCAGATTCTCTAATAAAGAGTGACGGCGCTTGTGCCCTCTCCTCTTTTTAGTGAATCTTCATTTCTACGTACTATATTGTTGTATATTTCCTTCTATCAATAAAGATATACTAACTTTCCAAATATATATATATATATATATATATATATATATATATTGTTTTTTTGTTTTTTTTTGAAAACCCAGAAAAATCCACAACCCCCTCCCCCTGCCTTCGGCTTTTTTAGGAGGGTAAGGCGAGAGCCCGGTCGAGACTATGCAAACTGGGGGGTGACCGTCGTGCCCTCAACGGCCCCCCGGGTTAGTCCGAGACGGGAGATGTAGCCCCAGGGTAAATAATTCCACAATAATTACCAAGTCTCGGCGGCCATAGGCCTCGAACCCAGCACCCCTTGGCTTTGGAGAGGAATGACTTACCACTAGGACTAACCCGGGGGCCGTTGAGGGCACGGCGGTCACCCCCCAGTTTGCATAGTCTCGACCGGGCTCTCGCCTTACCCTCCTAAAAAAAGCCAAAGGCAGGGGGAGGGGGTTGAGGATTTTTCTGGGTTTTCATATATATATATATATATATATATATATATATATATATATATATATATATATATATATCCCCTAACCAATCTGCATTCCTTAAAGGGAGACTATTATCAGACTGCACACTTCTATCTCATGAACAGATTAGGGATTTTAGTAATCCCATTGGGTCCAGGGCTTGCCTCAAACTAGATTTGAAAAAAGACATTTGATAGTGTAAATAGGGAATTTATTTTTTTCATGTTACACCAAATGAGGTTCAGCAGAAATTCATTGAATGGATTAAGGAATGTATTACTACACCCACCTTCTCAGTTATGGTAAATGGATCGCCGGTGGGGTATTTTGAGAGTAATAGGGGCCTCAGACAGGGAGACCCCCTATCACCATATCTGTTTGTTCTCACTATGGCAGCTTTTTCTCTATTGGTAGATGATGCCATTACTTCTTGCAGCATTCAACCTATGAGGCACACGGGTTCCATTTTTTACCTCCTTGTAGAGCAAATAGTTCTACATTTAAGGGCCTCAAAACTTTGCTATCATATTTCTCTCATATCACAGGATTGAATATAAATTGGGATAAAAGTATTGCAATCTTTAGCAAGGGCACTAAGAACCCTTCTGGGTTGGCATCCTTGTTGGGCATTAAAATGGGCTCCGCCATCACAACATATTTGGGCTTACCTTTTAATTATCCGAAGCCTTCTATGTTTGCCAGACTGGTGGGCAAATGCAAGAAAAGGCTGGAGGGTTGGACATCATCTATGTTATCTATTTCCGGTAGAATAGAACTCGTGAGAAAAGTTATATATGGAATGGTCAATTTTTGGATGCAGGTATTCAGAATTCCCAAATCAGTTCTGCGTTCTATCACTTCAGCGTGTAGGACATTCATTGGGGTTCATCGCATACTTGGGCATGGAAGGATATGTGCACTCTTAAATAGGAGGGAGGAGTAGGATTGAGATTGCTATCTGACATTAATCATGCTGCTGGGGTGAAATTGACATGGCATATGCTTTCCTCACAGGGGCTATGGGCACGCTTTATGAAGGACAACTACGGAGACAATGCTTCCTTCTTTGCAGCTAAAAATAAAACATCCCATTCTGGCACCTGGAAATTTATGTTACATTGCAGGAAATACTCCAAGAAACTAATTAAGAGGATGGTCCGAGATGGCACGACCACTCTATTTTGGCATGACAATTGGCTGGCATGCGGGCCCCTTAGCGATCTCTATGATGTTCCCACTGCAGATAGCAGTGAGAGAGTTAGTGATTACTGGTCAAATTCAGGCTGGATTATTCCATTGATCATATTCGGCAATTCCTTCATGCCATCACGCTACAAGCTGGTTCGGATATGTGGGCGTGGGCCTCTGGGCCTACTTTCAGGTTCAAAGAGGCATGGGAAGGTACTAGGAGGAAAGGTACTATCTTCCCCTATTCAAGATTAATTTGGTACTAGAGCTATATCCCTAAAATGTCTTTAACTCGGTTGCGAGCTTTTCATGGAAAATTACTCACTAGGGACTTGCTGATTAAGTGGGGGGTTACCTCTCCCTCCCAATGTGTGCTTTGTGATGATGGTGTAGCTGAAAGCATTGAGCATCTTTATTTTGAATGCCCCTATTCTTGCTATATTTTGCGCAGATGCCTCCTGAAGCTGGGGGCTAAAGAACCCATTGAACCCGTGCTGTCAGAAGTAGGGGACTATTTCCTAGCCCATTTTACCAGAAGTAACACTATGAGTCTGCTGGCCAGAACTGTTCTATCCGCAACGGTATGGCATATCTGGAGAGAGAGAGAGGAACAAAAGGATCTTTGATGATTCAAAGAGGGCCAAGACTGTACTACTTGATGACATAGCAGCTGATATCAGAATTGCTCTTAGGGATCAGGACATTTATGCTCCAGATGCGGCAGAGGCTATGGCTAATTGGGAGTTCATGGATGAGGGATAGTGGAATCCTTTTTGTACTGTTTGTACTTTTATTTAATTTTGGTATATGGTGGGAGATTAGTTAGTTGAGAGTGACGGCGCTTATGCCCTCCCCTCTCTCTAATTCTTCTTCCCTCGTTAGATACTGCATTTTATGTTCTGTACAGTTTTACCACTTTAACAAAGATCCACACTAATCTTTCTATATATATATATATAAGAGGGATGTTATCAAGAGAAATTAGATAAGAGATATTGTACAGGAGATATTGGATAAGAGATATTGGACAAAAGAAATTGGATAAGATATGAGATCTTGAGGGATAAGAGAGGATGTGAGAAATTTTGCACATTCAACCCCAATTTTTGTACTTTTGCCTCTCGACCCTCCCCCCACACACCCACACCTTTTCTTCTTCACCCCCCTTTCTGACCGTTTTTTCAGTCCACGTGCACGTGTGCACGGGTTATTTGCTATCTATTCTATAAAATATGGATGTTATCAAGAGAAATTGGACGAGAATTTGGACAAGAGAAATTGGATAAGTGATGATATTTTGAGAGATAAGAGAAGAGGTTTGGAATTTTGTGATGAGATTTTGAGAGATAAGAAAAGAGGCGGAGAATTTTGCACATACAACCCGGGGTTTTGCATTTTTTCCCCTGGACCCTCCCTACACACACCCAAACTTTTATTCTCCCCCTCCCGACCATATTTTTTCCAGTCCACGTGCACGTGTGCAAAGGTTATTTGCTAGTATATATATAAACTTCAGATGTATTCTTATTTATAGCGGTGTCACGACATATCCTCTAAGTAATCATACAGCGACAATATAACCACATCATCTTCTACCAGTAAGCCCATATTTCATATGCACATGACCACCATATACAATGAAAAGATTTGTGTGAGTAAAGTGAGGAGATGTATGAATCTAGAAAAGTATGTTTACATTATTTCCATTAGTTATGAAAGTCCAACATGTCATTATATTAACAAGAATATAATATCAAGCCGTGACATAAGTATGTAATCTATCAACGTTCATTGTAAACGAAACAATATATATATATATATACACACACACACACACACACAAAATCCCATACTATGGTAAATCAATGATGCCTAAATCCAGACGTTAGAATCTTGCTGCATGAACACAATTATTGTTTACCTTTGTTGTTTCAATGTGAACTTTTCTATATTTTGATTTTTCAACATTTTTAAAACCATATCCTAGTTCTCGCATATTATTGCCATAAAGTTGATTTCCCAAAATAATGTCCAAATTTTGTTTTCCAATAGAAAATTTCTTTAATTACAATTCTAGACTAGCGACTTTGGATTTCAAATAAGCATTTTCGTTCACAAGCAAAGTACATTTACTTATAAAAGCGTTCTTATTGTCCTCTTCATTCTTTTTCATGATTTTAAGCACATTGTTTAGCATGCTCATCTTTTCATTAAGCTCGCTAATCATGTACTCACTTTCAGTTTCAAGCTTAATTAAATCTTGTTTATACATGCTATTTTCCTTTAACAATGTAGGACAAATAAGACAATCAGCCTTTTCATGCAACCTAGAGTTCTCTTTTTCCAACAAAGTAATGGTAGAATTACAAGCAACAAGTTTTTCTTTCAACTCATTTGTTTCATGAAACATGTCGCAATTTTCTTGTCGTAGTTCACCGTTAGAATTTGTAAAAGCTTCTAATGTGGATTCACGTTTTTCTAGTGTAGATTCTAGGTTGTCAATTTCATCTTGCATATCATTAATTGTACATTTTTGCTTATCAAGTTCAGCTTGCATTTCTTTACACAAATTCAAAAGATCAACTCTTTTAGTGCAAGACGTTACCTCATCATGTTTTTCCATCAAGCAGGCGAAGGAGTGCACAACTTCATGCTCCTCATCATCATCCTCATCCTCAGCTTCGATGTCCATGTCCCAAGTTAGCACCTTGGCTTTTCCTTTCTTCTCTGCAACATTTACTATTTCTTGTGTGCAATGCTTCATATAATGTCACTTCCTGTTGCATTTAAAACATGTGACATGGTCAGTAGTAGTCTGCTCAGAAGATTTTTTTGCAGAATTAAAGTTATTGAAATGATTAAACCTGTTTTGCATTTTTGCTCTTCCTTGAGGAGTTCTGATGAATTTCCTGAAATTTCTGACCATCAGCGCCATCTCCTCATCGTCATCCTCGACATCTTCTCTAGCTTGAAGAGCTAGTGATTTTGCTTATTTTTCCTTCGCCTCTGGTTTCTCTCTAGCTTCTATATTATGCAGCTCAAGCTCTGGGACATGAAATTATCTATCAAGTCCTCCATACTCATCTGAGATAGATCTTTCGCTTCTTGGATGGCAGTGACTTTAGGTCTGAACGAGCTTGATAGCGCCCTTAAGATTTTCCTTACCTGTTCTATGCTAGAGTATGGCTTACCGAGGGAGCTAGACTTGTAGACGATATCGGTGAACCTTACAAACATCGCTGAAATAAATTCTGATGGTAGCATGCGAAAGCCCTCGTACTCGTACCGAGTAAGGCAAGTCTAGACTCCTTCACCTGTGACGTTCCCTCATGCGTCACCTCCAGCGTATGCCATATTTCCTGCGCAGTTAGACAATGTAAGATACGATTGAATTCAGATTTATCTAAAGAACAAATGAGCGCATTCATGACTTTATTATTCAAGGAAAATCGTTTTTTATCATTGTCATCCCATTTATCTTCAGGTTTTAACATTTCAGTATCTTGAATTTTAATCATGGGAGGACTATAACCTCTTTCAACTGTATTCCATATATTATAATCAACAGCTACTAAGTAGATTTTCATTCTAGTTTTTCAATTAGCATAATCTGCACCATTAAATCTAGGGGGTTGTGATATGGACTGTCCTTCAGCAAAAGCATAATCAATGGAATTCATGGTCAGTCTAGGCTAAATCCTATAACCTGCTCTGATACCACTTGTTGGATCTGGATCTAAGCCTAGAGGGGGTGAATAGGCTTATAAAAATTCACGCACAACCCACGAGAAATCACACGCAGTTATAATTACATGCAGGGTAAACAATAAGCAATCACAGATGCATAGCAGATTTACCCTGGTTTGGTCGCACCCACGACCTACGTCCAGCCCCGAAAGCAAATACTATATTAGAAATATTACCTGGTACAACCTGTAGCTAGAGCACCCACTCTATACTCACCTGGCTCTCAGTACCTGCACTCACCAAAGTGCTCAACAAGACTAATCCTAGTATATGCTCTCACTTGACTAGTCCCAACTAGTCAAGTCCCTCTTGTCTAGCACCCACCAGACAAGACCCCAAAAGTATCACATATACGGTAAAGTTTTCCCTACAGAGATCGTTACTACTACACATAAATAATAGTAAAAGAGTTTAAAGAATCTCAGTGTGTAGGTGTAGTCGTCTCTGTCAATCGGCACGGGCCAGCTCTCGTCTGGTAAGATGTAGATGTCACGTCTCACGTCTCCTCAGCAACTCAATGATGAGTCAACGAACTCTCTGAAAATTGCGGCCTTTGGTGCCCAATATATTGCGGCATGCACAAGCTCCCTTTTTCTTTGTACTTCAACCCACTTGACTTAACTGCGAAATTGCAGCTAGTTAGAGCTCTGCATTTGTTGGTCTCCCCAAGGTCGATAAGTGCAGGGAAATAGGCTGATGTACTGGTCGGCAAATAAGTTGGTTCAGCCCCTTCGTAGGTAGGCAATGATCGCAGTTCAGTCCCCCTCTATTGGTCGGCACCAATGTTGCTCACGGCTGCAAACAGGTTGTCGAGGTACCAAGGGGTTGACGTTGAAAGCAGTGCAAGCTCTTCACTTTTGTTGCATGTGGCTGCCTCTTTCGTAATTAATCTAGTATCGTTCCTATATTCAAATGCAAGCCCCATTTATTTAAGTGCTTGGCCTTCTAATTAAATGCTATAAGGAAGAACAGACTTCCCTTTGCTCCAATAAACAAGTTGTGGTCGTCCTTTGCACCAGCACTAATATGTGCTTTTGACCATGCACACCGAAACCCAAGAAAGGTGATTCAATTTGATAAAGAAAAATAAAAACATCACTTTCTTCTTCACATGAGGCCCTCCAGACATTTATCAGAGCTGTAATGCGCTTGGGGGTTACTTTAGAACTAAGGTTGTTGTGCCTACAAGGTTGCGGCAATGTTTTGCCCTTTTTGTGTATGGCCGCCAGCAATTTTATGGAGAGGGTTGGTGTGTAACTTTTGGCTTGGGGAAATTTTTTAGGCCCTAGCTCTCCCTCTCTTGGAAATAGGTTTATATAGGATAGCCTAGAGTTATGATTTCGGTAAGGAAGCAAGTCTCCTAGGGTTGTTGCAATGCATGCGACAAGGGGATGTTGAGTAGGGGTCAGCAATAGGAGAATAATTCGGCTAGAGAGGGATTCCAAGATTGTAGGGATTTGAGTAGGAATAATAGGGATTTGAGTAGGACTAAATTGATATGGCTCAAATAATAGGGATTCTCTCCATCTCCCCTCATAAGTTGACTAAGTCAAAATGCACATGAAATCCTAGTATCTCCATCAAATAGACCAAGTCATCATATTGAATATTTACAACTTTGCCACTCCTGGAAAACACTTAGCACACACATTGAACATTCACACTCGTTTGTTTTCATCAAACACGAAGTCATCGATCGTTGAATCCAACACACGTTGTATCCAACACAACCTCGGTTTTGAAGATTCAGGCATGTCCACCTCGACTCTAGTTTCTTCCTCAGGTATTTGATCAAGAATTGCTTTGACTCCAGTTTTGTTCTCTCCATCTTTATCCATTTTATCAACACGATCAGTATCATCAATATTAGACTTATCAAATTTCACATCAATCGACTCAACAATGACCTTCAGTCGCTTATTAAATACTCTATATAACTTGCTTCTTGATGAGTATCCCATGAATATGCCTTTATCTGTTTTGGCTCAAACTTTCCAAGCTGATCCCCTGTATTTAAAATAAAACACCCGCATCCAAAACACGAAAATATGAAATGTTAGGAGTTCTGCCAAACCATAATTCATAAGAATTTTTATTAACCATAGGTCGAATCATAACTCTATTCATTACATGGCATGAAGTATTTACTGCCTCAGCCCAAAAAGACAAAGGAAGATCATACTCTTCTAGCATAGATCTAGCCAACTCTTGTAATGTACGATTCTTTCTCTCGACCACCCCATTTTGTTGAGGAGTTCGTGGAGAAGAGAATTCATGCTTAATTCCATTTTCTTCACAAAAGTTTTCAAAACCAAAATTTTCAAATTTACCACCAAGATCACTTCTTATTGAAGTTATTGAAATTCCGTTTTCATTTTGAACAAGTTTTGAAAATTTTGTAAAGTGATCAAAAGTTTCTGATTTTTTAGCTAGAAAATATACCCATGTAAATCTAGAGTAATCATCGACTAACACATAACAATACTTCTTACCTCCTAAGCTAGCAATATTATTTGGCCCAAATAAATCCATATGAATCAACTCAAGTATTCTTATAGTACTCACCATGTTGGTTGCATGAAAAGATGATCGATGAAACTTACCTTTCGTGCATGCTTTGCATAGTTTACCATTTTCATATTTCTGATGCGGTAGTCCTCTGACTAACTGCTTCTTCTCAAGTTTTTGTAACAAACCCATACTAACACGTGCCAATCTCCTATGCCATAGAGTGGACGCTTCATCCCTGACAATTAAACAGTTAGACAGAGTCAAATCATCGAAGGAGAGTGTATAAACATTTCCTTTTCTTTTACCAGAAAAAATAATATTACTAGAAGATTTTCAATAATTTTGCAAATATCTATATGAAATATAACACTCATACCTTTATCACGTAATTGACTTATAGATATACGATTATGTTTTAAATTTTCAACAAGAAGTACATCGGTTAATTGAAAAGAGTTATTACCAACCTTACCTTTTTCGTTGATGTTACACTTACGATTACCATTACTTCCCATAGTTACAGTCCCACCTCTATACGTCTCTAGGCTAAGGAATTTTGTTTTATTGCCCGTCGTATATCTGGAACATCCTGAATCCAGATACCATTCTTGTTGTTCCTTAGCCCGCCAGCACACCTACATAGAAAAAGATATGTGTGACCTAGGTATCCAAATAGGTCCACTAGTGTCAGTAACAGTTCCTTTAGGAACCCAAATTTGTTTGAAAATTATTGGTCTTGTTCCTATGCCAACAATAATTTGTAGTATGTCCTGATTTTCCACATCTCAAGCACTTATAAAAAATATTTCTAGACTTGTAATTTATCTTTTCTTTATCAGGTTCCATTTTTTCAAAACCAAGTCCTTTGCGATTATTAGCAACCAATTGATTATTTAAAAGCATATCAAATGATTTATCACTAAAGGAAAACTTTTTAAGACAAACTTTGGATTTTAGAAAAAGATTTTCATTTACAAGCATTGAACAACGGCTAACAAAATTAGCATCATCTTTCTTAAGAAGTAAATTCTGGTTTTCAATCGATTTTATGTCAGTTTTCAAACTATCCATTTCCTTTTCATAAATAGGACATTTTTCACACGATATAACAGTTACTTTTTCAATTTGTTTCGTTAACTTGTTATTAACATTAAGCAATTCAATTTTTTTCTGATTTTAATTTCTTAATTTTATCTTTTAGCATATCAACATCTTGAGTTAGTGCATGACACATCAAAATTAATTCTTTATAAGCAAGAGTTGTTACCTCATCGCTCGAATCCTCATCGCTATTATCCACACGTGCCATAAAACAAAGATTTGCAATTTCTCAGCATCTGAATCCTCTGTGCCATCCTCATCATCCCATATAGCTGCAAAAGCTTTCTTCATCTTTTTCTTTCCACTATCACTTTGATTGAGTGGACACTTTGCTTTGATGTGACCGGGCTTTTTACACCTGAAACAAGTAATTTCATCGTCAGAATTATCAAATTTCTTAAATTGCTTTTGCTTACCATATTGGTTCTTTGAGGATGCTCGGTATTGTTTCTGATTTTTATACCACTTTTTCAGACCTCTTACCACCATGGCTATATCATCGTCAGAATCAGATTCAACAACGTCATGCGAGCTTTTTAAGGCAAGTGATTTCTTCTTTGGTTCGGTTGCTTCACGAACTTCTCTGGCTTTGAGCTCCATTTCATACGTCATCAATGAGCTCCTTCATACTGTGTTTGCTCATGTCCTTTGATTCTTGTATGGCAGTCACCTTTGCCTCAAAGCTTTTAGGCAAGATCCGTAAGATCTTCCTAATTTGCTCCAGCTCTGAGTAAGCTTTTCCCAAGGCTTTTGAATTGTAGATTAATGTACTGAATCTCATGTATATTTCTTTGACGCTTTCCTCTCTCATCATAACGAAGTTCTCATATTCATTTGACTCCTTAACTTGTGAAGTTCCCACATGTGTCACCTCAAGAGTATACCAGATTTCCTGTGCAGTCAAATAGTGAGAAACACGGTTACATTCAGTTTTATCAAGTGCACAGATAAGAGCATTCATAGCTTTGGCATTAAGTGAAAAATGTTTCTTATCACCCAACTCCCACTTATCCTTAGGTTTAGGAATTTCTATATTTTATATCATCATAAAAGGAAGTTTGTAACCAGCCTCAATTATTTCCCAAACTTCATAATCTACTGATATGAGATATATTCTCATCCTAGCCTTCCAATAAGCATAATCAGTCCCGTTGAATATGGGTGGTTGATCGCGCCCGGATATACACCCGAAAAACGAATGTAGTCTTACCGTAAGCGCACGGCGTAGTGGCGAGCGGGTATCGAACTCAGGGAGGATAATTGACAGTACTCTATTTTGATCACCTAGCAATCGATGGAATAATAGGATGGTTTTGATAATAGTGTCACAATCGTTCAAATAGCAAATAAAATTCAATATAATAAAGCGTCTAGGGATAGGAAATCCCCGCTATGTACCGTCACATATCCTTGTGAATCATGAATCTCAATATCGCAAAGCTTGAATGTAGGTAAACTAGTCTCAACTTAATGTAGAACCAAGCTCACGCTCTCGCGCTATTGCCGGTCTATAGCAACCTAGATTAGGGCCCACTCTCGTGCAAACCCTAACTTAAACCACTAGCGTGAAGATCGACATCATCGTCCAATCGCATCTCGAGCCTACTCTTATGCAAACTCGAGCTACGATCTAGGTTATGATAGTTTGTATTCATCCAATCTCTTGCAAACGAATATTAGTATAGATTTATAATAAAAATCCTAGCTTTGGTCCAATCTCTTGCAAACCAAATCTAGAGAATCTCAATTATAAACCTAAATCAAATATCTAGGCCTTCCCATCAATTGAGATCCAATCTCTTGCAAATCTCAATCGATGGAAATTCCTAGCTACTCGCAATAAATCAATCACAACCTAACCTTTCTTCAATCTTAGCAAGGATTCAAGTCATTCATCGCAATTCAAAGATCGGGTCCATAGGGTTCATCCCCATTCCCTAGAACGACAAAACTACTCACAATTCATCATAGAAATATCAGAAATAAAGCAATAGATCATAGCACAATTCATCGTAGAAAGAAAGCAATTCATAAAAATAAGAGTTTTAGCAAGAAAGAACAAACTAAATTACGCGTCTATCATCTCCAGCTAAGATTTACAAAAGGAATAGCTGTCAAAAAATAAATCAAGTCTCCCCTAAAACTAGAGATAAAACTAGGTTTAAATACAAGCCAAAATCGTCCAAAAAATCCTGATGGAATTGCCCATGCGTAGCCCAGAAAACCTAATTTGCGTAGCAGTCGAACTGCGTCACTCGGCCGAGTGACAATGTTACTCGGCCGAGTGATAGACCCATTAATAAAACAGAGAATCTGGGAAAATTGGGGGGTCTGTCGCTCTGACTGACTCGGGCGAGTGGGCTTCTTCACTCGGCCTAATGAGCAATCTTGCTCGGCCGGGTGGGCTTCTCAAAATTTCCAGTAACTTGGCTGCTTCTCGGAAGAAAATCCCTGTACCACTTGGGCGAGTGGTATTCTTCATTCGGCCGAGTAGACTTTCTTGCTCGATCGAGTGAACTTTGAAAATTCAGCAGTACATATCTGTTTCACTCGACCGAACGCAGCCCGTTACGCGGCCGAGTGAACTCTCTGTTCGGCCGAGTGAGCTGCATTCTGGGCTCTTTTCTTCTCCTCCTCGCCTCCTATCGACTCTATCGAATTTCTTCCTCTTCCGCTCATCCTCTAGCGCTGCTAACTCCTCAAATAAGCTGTGGCCGATGCTCCAGTGTGCACGAAAGACCCTTGATCTCATTTTCGCTCCAGATCGCTCCATATCTCCTGAAATACGACAAAAACAAGAAATAGTGAAAAGCAACGCGATATCGTCGAAAAATCGTGGAAAACGCAATATGGGCGATCGAAATAACATGAAATCATGCAGAAAAAAGGTGTAAAATAAGGAGCGATCAAAATCCCCCAAGCTTACCTCTTACTTGTCCTCGAGGAAGATGAGTAAAAAGCGAGCCCGGCGGGTAAAAATAAGGAAAAAGGAAAAAGAAGATAGAAAAGAAATCGAAGAGGAAGGTGCTAGATCATTTTCTCAGGACGTGGACTTGCTTACTCAAGTAGCATATGACGAATAAAAACATGCCAAAGATTTTTATCTCGATATCATGATCATATAGGGATGCATTCGATAAAGAAACCCAAGAATATCAAAACAATATGAAATATGAAATCATTCTAGAATTAGCATCGTCTGAAGCATCTAAAGTAATATACATAATCATAGACCACACTCTTTTCAATTGATCGCTTTTTATTTGGAGTATAAGAGGTATCACACAATATGAAGCAATAAGAATAGAAAGGAGTGGTTTTCATGAAATGCATGCCAAATCTCAATTATTGGATTTCGTAATACTTCTAGTAATCTCCCTGAGTATAGAAAATTACCTAGCTTAGGTTGGCATGCACAGACAAGTAGTTACTCTCTCACCCATCATTGGATCCCCTTCCCCAAGCTTATCCATAAGCGTGGTGGCATCAGATAAAACAATAAGACTTTTCCCCATCTTTGAAGCTCCAAAAAAAAATAAAACAAAAAATAGAAGATGGAAGAAAGAAAGAAACGAGATGGGATCATGTATGAACTTCTTTTCTCTTTTTTTCCCTTCTTTTGCTCTATTTTTTTTCTTTTTTTCTCCTTTTTTCAATCAGTATATACAATAGGGATCCCAAATCAAAAGATAGAGAGATATACATGTATTTTTTTTCTTTTTGAATTTGGGGTAATGGAGCATGGACTTTTATAGCAAGGGGGATATGACAATATAGGATTCGCTAAAGGGAGATTCACCAATGATTTTAAGTATAGAAATAATGCTCAAGATATGTGGAGAAGGAAAAATATGTAACGCTCAGTTCACTCTTTAGAATGTGCACGACAACATTCAGCAGAGTAATGTAATCTATTCAGTTTGATTTCAGAAAGTAAACTAATCCAGTTATATCAACATAGCATTCATTCAATCAACCTGAAAGTGAAGTGTACAATTTTCATGCAAAAAGAAGTGATATCAGATAACAAAGCAGTACTCCAAATATAGGCAATCAATGTGTGAAGCTTGGTGTGTTTTCTATGAAAAGTATACAATATAAATCATCAGACTCAGCTAATAGTAGAATTTCATTCACATTCATATAATGGAAGTGCAGGTTACTATTTCGAATGCACAGCAAAGCATATCATATGATATCTAAAATAAAAACGATGGCATGACAAGATAATATGCATATACTGATAAGCTAATACCACGTCGTCGTCATCACAGAAAATTCATCTCTAGCAAAAAGGGTAAAAGAAATAAGGATAAAGGAAAAGTAAGAACTACTATACATATGCGGCACACATAAAAAATAAGAAAACGTGATGCAGGGAAAAAATGAAAAAGTGGGTGAAAACAAGTGTAAAGTAAAGAAAGGTGGAAAAATGAAAATACAAATGAAGAAAATGAAAAGTGCGTGAGACACTCACTCCCCCAAGCTAAACTGCACAGTGTCCTCAATGTGCAAAGTGTGACACACGGAGAAAAAAATATGGGTGGGGTGGGTGAGGATGCATGCATGATGAAAATAAAAGAAAATGAGATGTAAATGGAAATGATGCATGCAGAGATCAAGAACGTGCAATATAAGTGTCCCCAAAATACCTCCTCTCTCCCAAAATGATATATACAAATATGAGCAAAATGTGACCAAAATGTGTGTGGAGGAGGGGTGCAAAATCAGCAGACAAAATGACAGCATAGCAGCAGCAAAAGTATAAGAGGCATCCAGTGTGTGCCTAAGTGGGTGGTGGAGCACCAGGACCGTCCTGTGGTGGATGAGGTGGTGGTACGGGTCGTGGCAGGTGGCGGCTGTAACAGGCGCGCAAGAATCTGATTCAGGCTAGCCTGAATACCAGGAAGTAAAGCGACGCGAGACTGTACAGCACTAATGGTAGCGGAGAGAGCTCGGAAATCTCCTATAAGTCCACTAACTGTCCCCTCTAGAGCACGCATGTGTTGAACTAGGGTGTCGGTGGGCGGTGGAGCAGAGGGTCGAACAGGTGAGGAACGGGGCTATCTCGCACGGCTACCGTAAACGACTGGTGAAGTACTTGGTGGGGCTGTGGTGATGTGCTCATTAGGACTCGCTCAGACTCTGTGGGAGGCTGAGACATAGGAATGGTCGAGGAAGAGGGAGCAGCAGCAGAGACTGAAACGGTGACAGCGGTCAAGGAGGTCAGAGAGGTCGGTGACACAGAAATGGGGACAAAAGTTACGACACTCTCGGAGAAGACAGCTGCAGTGGAGACGGTAAGGTCAACGACTGGGGAGGCTGTGAAGTGTGAAGAAAATGACTCCCCAGGGGTTGAGAATAAGAAAGTGGATAGAGCCTCCACTGCGGAAGCAAAAGAGGGCTCGCCGCTCTCAATAATGGTGGTGGAACGCTCAGGACTCACAGCAGAAATGGGATCGATGGACATCGGCACAGAGGTGGTGGTGGTGGTGGACTCAGCAAGTGTACTCCCGACACTGACAGAAGTATGGACAAAGGTGTCGGGAGGTGCAGACAAATCAGGTGCAGGCTGATGGATCTCCGGGTCCAGAGGTGTAAGGATGGGCTCCTGCTGAGCGCCCTCAGGCTTTAGCACGTACGCAACAGGGATGAGGACGTCCATCGCTGGAATCCACTCCCCTCCTGTGGGTACAATATGAGTCTGACCGGGGCTCGGGAGAACCATGTAATCAGCACCAAAAGGACCATGCAACCATACCCAGTGGTGCTGACCGTGAGGGCGAAGCATCCTCATGCGGGCCATAACGTCTATGGAAAGGGAAGTGGGGCCCGGGGGTCGTAGCAAACCAGCTGGAAGGTCCACTCCGCACATGGGAGCCAGAAGAGTAATCAAACCGCCACAACAGATAGGCGTCCTAGTGCCGACAGAAATAACGATGCGATCCAAGTACCAACTAGCTATGTCAATCTGAATGGCAGGGAGTAAGACGTCTCCACCTCTCTCAAAGGTTCGCGCTCGAGTCATCCCGTAGAGCATGTAAAGCTCAGGGGTCGATATCGTCCCCGGCTCATACCTCGCTAAGAAAGTGGTCGCCACAAGGCGATGTGCAATGCGAAGACATGGGTGGAGGATAGCGGAGGCCTTGGCCTGGCTAGGGTCAAAAGCGAGGGGTGATCCAGTGATACGTATCCAGAAGGCGTGAGTGTCAAATGACGGCAGGGGGATGTGCATGGGACTATAGGCTCGGTCTGGGTCTGGGTCTGGGACTGGGGGCCACTGAAAGTAGGCTCGGAGCATGTCGAGAGTGACCTCGCACTCACGATCCATCAGTCGGAAACAGTAACCCCCATGAGTCTTAGCAATAGAACTCAGAACCTCTAGTGTCGGATGGATGTAGATGTCTACCGATACCGACAAAAAGTCACGCCACCCCATGTTTTCATACAACTGGAGTAGGCCCTCAAGTACCCCTAGGCGCTCGAAATCAGCAAGGTGCACAAACCTAGAGGGTACGATCGAACTGAAAAACACCCTAGAGGGGGGTGAATAGGGTGTGTGGCACAAATTTTAAAAACAATCACAATCACAGAGATAATCAGACACGGATATTTTTTAACGGAGTGGCTCCCCGCCAAAACTCCGACCCCAAGACCTATGAGGATTTCACTCAATAAAACTGATCACACTTACGGGTAGTGATCTTACCGTACACAGATATAGTTCAAGAGTTAAAGCGCAGAGATAGCTTCAGAGTAAAGTTATTCACAATACAATCTCACAACTAAAACAGTTCAAATAGCTTTAATACTGTGGTGAAAAATCAGAGAGATATCACTGTGATAAAATTTGTGAGATCGTGATCACGTGGGCACAAACGGTTTGCTGATCCGATGTCTGATTGGAAGATATAGTCTTTGGAAGATGATTGCGCGAATCTGAATTCTGCATTGGCTGATCTGTAGCAAAACTTCCGAACTGAATATGATCATGTGGGCTGAGAAATAGAGACTATCACTGTTGCGAAGGGCATGAAGATGTGGTCGCATGGGTGCAAACGGCAAGTCGATCCGACGTCTGGATCAGGAGATATGAGCATACGAAGTCGAATGCACGATCAAGACAGATTGCGTTGCGCCTCCACTTCAAAAAAAATCAGCTGAGGCTAATTAATGGAGATCATGCGACAGTTTAAGATTTGTGATTGGAGAGATAGATTTTGGATGAGACCGAATAGAAGTTTAAAATGGAAGACCAAGTGCGATGAGTTTAGGATGAGAACATGGAGTTTGAATCCAAGTAGACAATCCCTTGAGTAACCAATCAGTTACTTGACCAATTCAAGTCTTCATTTGAATTTCCTTTTTGCACCAATGTCCACATACACGCTTCCTCTTGCAAATAAAATTTATTTTGTGCTTTGCTCCCTGTAATCAATTAATGAAAGACGTTAGTCACACGACTTGTTTATCATCATCAAAATTAACTTGTATAACCTATTTAGTGAACTAAATAGGCCAACAATTTCCCCCTTTTTGATGATGGCAAACAAGTCTGGAAAACTTGAGAAATGATATTAAAGAGCAAGTCATATAGTGCACATGATTATAAACATCATACAAAGCTCCCCCTATCGATGTGCTCTCATGAAAAGTTGTGACGAGCACCCCCTCAAAATGTGCACCTCTCCCCCTTGTGCATTATTTTTTCACTATTTTTATACTCTCCCCCTTTTGTCATTAATCGAAAATATCACACAAATATATTGAAGAGGTTAAGATTGAGACATGAAACAAGTTTAGCATATCAAGAAATTGATGGCGATGCTCATATTAATGCTTTTTCCCCACGAACATAAAGTATAACAAATGTCGTGATCATTGAAAGCATACGGTAGTTGTAAGAAATATAACAGGAAGATGATGTATTATGAAACACTTTGACAATATGAAGGGTGCTTAGAAACCAAGAGATCAAAATAAAAGATTATCTAATACAATTTGTGAGCCGTCGTTGTTATGGAATAATCAATAAGTAATGTATTGGGAGACACCAAAAAGGAATACCATGATGTTAAATTTCGGGTCCTTTGGAGTTGAGATGCGCTAAGTGGTTACTTCATCTACCATACTTCATACGCATTGCTCAACAAACCCCCGAAATCCGATTACTAGCCGCCGATATCAAATGTAGCATATTTGAAAATGTTTTGATATTCCATTTATTTTTTTATATATATGAATGCTCATTGCATTTTTTTATTACAATATTGGTGTCTCAGAATAGTGACGCATGAAGGCATCGACATATTCGGATCCTACTAAGAAATATTCCATAGAGATTTAGGCGAACAAAATTGTAAGGATAAAATATAAATTCAAAATCTTTAGAATCTAAGCACATTCAATTGTCTCCGTAGTTTATAAGACTCAATCAATCTATTTGATTCGTACAATTTGGCATGCTTACGAGTTTCACTTTTTCATTAATAATTCAAGCATGGGAATTTTACAAAAATATGGTGCATCGTCATCAAAAACATTTTAATGTTTATTAGATATGTAACAAGGTTCATGTTAAATTCTCAACCAAAATCAATAATAGTGATGACGATCATGCATGCACATACAAACAATGATCAAACCCATGTTGAGATAAAAATAGTGTGCAATGTGTGTAGCCTGGATACAATTTTTAAGCATGTGTATGTGCATGGATATTCGTGATAATGCTCAATTAGTGACATAATCCCCAACTCCCTTTGAATGAAGCAAAATTGTTGTTGGTTTAAGGGCCATCAAATTAAAGCTACTTCTAGTGCGTATACCTTCCGTTGTGTCTCCAAGGATTTGGTTCTTTGGATGATCCTTCTTGAAGCGTCAATCATGAGGGAGATCTTGTGATGACGTAGTAGCTTCTACTTCTTTTGGTACATCATCATTGATGTTATCTTGCTCATTGGAAATGCTAGTGTTTATCTCCAGTCCATCCAAGCCACCAATGTTACCTTTACCCAAGATTTTGCACTTCTTTCCATCTCCAAGAATAACCGTCCCTCCATCTTTCCTTGATAGCGTCGTGAAGAGGGATTCATTGCCCATCATGTAGTTCGAGCAACCGCTATCAAGGTTTTAAAATGCTGTCATTTTCCACTTGAAGATGCACCTACAAAAGAAGATGCACCCTTTGGTAACCAAATTTTGGATCCACAATTGTTAGTACGATGCTTTGGAATCCATATAAAATATTCAGGATAATATTTGGCCAAGCAATCATTCATAACATGCCCACTTTTGTTGCAATAAAAACATGTAACATTGAAATGCTTATTAGTAGATGATATATGATTTTTGTGCATGCAATGTTGAAAGCTGATCTGATCTGATGTCTGGATTGGAAGATATAGTCTTCGGAAGATGATTGCACGAATCTGAATTCTGTAGTGGCTGATCTGTAGAAAAACGTCCGAACTGAATATGATCCTGTGGGCTGAGAAATGCAGACTATCACCGTTGCGAAGGGCATGAAGATGTGGTCACGTGGGCGCAAATGGCAAGTCGATCCGATGTCTGGATCAGGAGATATGAGAGTACGAAGTCGAATGCGCGATCAAGACAGATTTCACAAATCTGAACTTTATGTATCTTGCTTGATCAATTCCTTCGCTGGCATGAGGCTAGAAAAGAGAACTTGAAGATGGCTTATAGATCATTTCTGTGAGTTGTATGAGGCAGCAGCAGTACAAAAGATCAAGATGCCTTGAGGATGATAGCTTGCGGTAATTAACAACTTTTCCTTGCACAATTTTTGAAGAAGCCGTCCCTGACGTGAGTTGTGTTGGGTTGAAGCACACAGAAAATTGATGGTCAAGGATTTATTCAATGGACTTTTTAATGTGTGCCTTTGGCAGAGAGCACCACACAAGGAATTGAGAACGCAAGGAAATTTTGTGCATGAATTTTAAAACTCAGAAGCACCACCAATAGAATCAAAGAAAAAATATAATGGTGTGTGACCTGTGGTTTTTCAAGGAGGAAGCCGCACTAAACCAAAACCCAGGGCTCTAAAGGATTTTTTTTTTATGTGTTCCGTTTTATATAGAAAGAATTCGGCTCTGTGTAATTGTTTTGTGCGGAAGTTTGTTTTTAAAACTTTCATCATTTTGTGTGTGTGACCCATCATTACAAGGCAACAGAATTTTTTGAATTATAATGTTACGTCAGTTTGTAATTCGAAAGATTGGGTTGCGCCTCCACTTCAAAAAAAATCAGCTGAGGCTAATTAATGGAGATCATGCGGCAGTTTAAGACTTGTGATTGGAGAGATAGATTTTGGATGAGACCGAATAGATGTTTAAAATGGAAGACCAAGTGCGATGAGTTTAGGATGAGAACATGGAGTTCGAATCCAAGTAGATAATCCCTTGAGTAACCAATCAGTTACTTGACCGATTCAAGTCTTCATTTGAATTTCCTTTTTGCACCAATGTCCACATACACGCTTCCTCTTGCAAATAAAATTTATTTTGCACTTTGCTCCCTGTAATCACTTAATGAAAGACGTTAGTCACATGACTTGTTTGTCATCATCAAAATTAACTCGTATGACCTATTTAGTGAACTAAATAGGCCAACACGAACGATGGGAGATACGCTCAAATCTGGCGCGGTGTGTGTCATCTCTGAACGTAATCCCCATCGTGTCGAAGGCAGGGGCGGGCTGTGCCAGTGGAGGTGGAATCGGTGTGGTAGGAGGCGGAAGTGTGGGTGGTGACGGGCTAGGTGGAGGAGAGTCTGCCCTAGCGGAAGAGGAGCCAGGATCGTCGGTCCTCTTCCCCTTGGAAGTGGGCGCCCACGTGCGCGACCTAGTGCGTGGCGGCATGTGAGCCGAGAGCCGTGCCCACCCAAATGCGAAGTGCTGTAAATAAGGAACAAGTGTACCCAAACATGACATGAGTGCAAGCAGTGGATGCGTGCGAAGGATCGCCTCCTCCGATAAGCTCCAAATCAGCTCCTGTATCTCCTCCAAGCTAGCTGAAACACAAATTCACAAATCGACAATGAAAATCAATAAGTATGGGGTAAGATCAGGATTAATAGATATAAATAGAGATTAATTTGGATTTGGGGTTGAGTTGGTCGTACAAAACGGAGAAATGGATAAAAGGGGCGAAATTGGGTGAATTGGTGGACGATCAGCGGCAGAACGGGCGACGCCGGCGATGTGGGGTCGGCGGCGGTGGTCGGCACATGGCGACGACTCGGGCACAAGAGCCATGCGGTTCGGGCGAGGGTGTGGTTCGATTTGGACGTTCGCGGGGAAGTCGAAAAGCTCGGGCTAAGTTTGGGATTTTTTGGGATTTTTGGGAAATGAGCCCGCGATTTCGAATATATAGGATTAGTCACTCGGCCGAGTGACGCGTATACTCGGCCGAGTGGCTCAGTTAAAAATTTTTCGAAAATTTTCGAAAATTTTCCGCAAAAGTAGCGACTCGGGCGAGTACATCTTACCACTCGGGCGAGTAGACAAAGGTCATTCATCTGAGTGGCAAGACCACTCAGAGCTTTTTAAGTGGTAAAAATGTCTGATTCACTCGGGCGAGTGACAAAGTCACTCGGACGAGTGACAAAGTCACTTGGTCGAGTGGCATATAAATTACAGAGATGGGTTTTCAGAATCTTTCCTGATCAGTACCCTACTCGGCCGAGTAGGGTCTTCACTCGGCCGAACGACTAAGTCACTCGGCCGAGTTGGCTGCTAATTTCAGCTCCGACTCTCTGTTTTTGCTCCACTTTCTGTTTTTCTTCTCTCCGTCAGTTTCTTCCTTCTCCTGAAGCCTGAATGCATTCCTGGAGCGCTCATCGTTGCCATGGTCATCCTCCATTCAAATGGTTCCTTGTTCTTCATCTCCTATTATGAAAAATAGAGCCCGTTATCAGGATTTTCATCGACTCTTGACTCTAAACACTAACAAAGATCTAAAATAAAAATGAAATGAAAAATTCAACTAAAATAAGATAAAACCGTCGGGTTGCCTTCCGACAAGCGCTCGTTTAAGGTCTTGAGCTCGACCCCTTAAGATGCTCATTTATTGCTTGATATTCGGCGCATGTGAGATGCACGCGTCAAACTTGATGGAAAGGCCGCTTGGGTTGAGTTGTTGATGTTCATAGGCATTCCTCGGCTCCCCTTCATCATGGGTGGCAATGGGGGTTGAGTTCCCCAAGCTTGAGCTTTTACCGTCCTTTTTCTTTGCCGGTGGCAATAATTTCTTGTCCAGCGTAGCTTTCTTTGCGTTTTTCTCCGTGGAGAGCTTGCATAGCTCTCTAATCTTTACGACATCAGCGTTGTCTTTGTCATCGTCCATAGGAGGATCCGGCGGGTCTCCCATTATCTCGTCATCTTTAGAAGATTGGCCCGCTTCAAAGCCGTCATCTTGCTTAGCTCCAATGGCGAATGGCATGGCGTCATCAATCACTTCATCGAGGAGGTCCATGTAATCGACGTCCTCTTGTCAAGGCATATGCTTCATCGTCTTAGGAATGTGGAGGTCAACTTCAATGTTTTCGACGTTCAAGGAAAAGGTTCCTTCCCTCACGTCAACTATCACACCGACGGTGGCCAAGAAGGGGCATCCAAGAATCAGCGACGTATCACCCTCCTCCTTGATATACATTACCACGAAGTCGCACAGCAAGCAAATTACTCCCAGTACTTGAAGTGGTATGTCTTCCACAATCCCAACCGGCCTAGTGATCCGACCGTCCGCGAGTTGCATCTTCATGTTCGTCGGTTTTAGGTCGGTCCCTGTACTTAATTTATTAAACATTGTGAGGGGCATGAGGCTCACCCTTGCTCCCAAATCTACCAAAGCCTTTTGAAGTGGGACTCCTCTAAGTGTGCAAGGAAGTTGGAAACTTCCAGGATCCTTAAACTTTGTAGGCGCTTTCTCCTTCTGGGTAAACCACGTATCTTGCTCGGCGAGCATTATCCTCTCCCTTCGCTTCTTTCCCACAATCAAGTCTTTTAGGAACTTAGCTAAGACGGGATTTCTACAAGTGCATCCAAGAAGGGAATACTCAAGCTCACTCCTCACAAGTACTCTAGAAATTTGGCAAGCTGCTTCTCAATCTTTGCCCTCACCAACCGTTGTGGGAAGGGTACCAGTGGCACGTAAGTGCGCTCCTTTTGTGGCTTATCAATTTCAGATTTTTCACCGTCTTTTGGCTCTTTTGGGCCCTCCTCTTCATTGACCGGCTCCTTGTCATCCAAAATTTCCTCCCTCGGCTCCTCGATTTGAATCGTGGCGGGGGTAGTGTCCTTCCTGCCCCTAGTAGTTACCGCCACCACTGCATTGATGTGGCTGGTATTGCTCCGTGGGTTTTGTTCCGGTTGAGCCAGCAATTGTTGAGTGTTCTTATTGAGCAATGCTAGTTGCTCCGATAATTGTGCCACGAAGGTGTTGAGGGAGTCTGGTTGGGTCGTTAATCTAGCATTTATCTTCTTTTGTTCGGCTATGAATTCTTCAACCCTTGCTTCATGGTCCGACCTCGGCGGTGCTTGTGGTGGATTAGGAGCTCTCCACCCTTGATTGTACCCCTGGGGTTTATGTGGCCCCGCTTGTTGCCTCGGTTGGAAGTTTTGTTGTTGGGGTCCTCTCGGTGGATATTGCGGTTGTTATGGAGGTCGAGCTTGTGGTTGTTGCGGTGGTGGATTTAGGGCTCCATCATTATTAGCATATGAAAATCCCAGGTGATTTCTCGTAGCCGGGTTTGCCCAATAACCGGTGCTTCCTGCAACATATTGAACTTGCTCTTTAGCTTCCTCTCCTTGCTCTCCTCCAACAAACATAACATGATCTTGGTCTTGACAATCGCTCATGCTTCCTCCCGGTGTAGAAACGGTGGGGGCTCCATACAGTTCACTTATCAACTTCTACAATCTCTCCACGACCTTGTGGAGAGAATCAAACTTTGTAGAGAGCTCCGCTACGGCCTTTGGCTCATAAATACTTGTCGGCTTCAAGGATGACGAAGAATGTCCCCTCTCGTTACCCCATTGTTGGTTATTTGAGGCCATCTCCTCAAGTAGGGCCGTAGCATCATCCGACGTCTTAGACAAAATAGCTCCATTGGCGGTTGCATTTATTATTTGCTTGGTGCTCGGTTGCAATCCGTTGTAAAAGCTATGCACAAGTTCAATACTATGATGGGGCATTGGTGTTGGAGATCTTTGAAACGCTCGCATGCCTCAAATAGATTTTCCTGAGGTCCTTGCCTGAAGGACATGAGCGCGCTTCTTATCTTGACAGTCTTGTATGGTGGGTAGAATTTGTTTACAAATGCACTCGCCAACTCATCCTATGTAGTTAAGATCCCCTCGGCTTACGTCCTCAACCAATATAATGCCTTGTCTCGGAGAGTAAATGGGAAGAGGCGCAGTCGAATAGCGTCGGCTGGCACGCCGAGCATCGAAAAGTAGCACATTTAGCCAAGAACAACTGTAAATGGTAGTGTGGGTTTTCTTGGGAGTTCCCATGAAATGGGTCTTGTTGCATCAATACCACAAATCCTGTTTTAAGCTCGAAGTTCTTGTCCGCCGCCAACTCCGGCATAACAATAGATGAGGTAGTAGAAGTGTCTTAGGCCGTAACCTGTCTCGGATAGAGACAAGCCTAGCCATGCGTGCCGCTAACTGCTCTGGTGTCTCTGGAGCGGTCATATGATCTTCCTCTATAGCAAGTCTCCTCTCGACTCTAAGCCTCCTTGCCGTACGCTCGATCTCTAGATCAAATAATATATCTTCTTGATGTGCCTTTGATCTCGTGTACATGCACAGAAAAAGAGAGTCTTGATGGAATTGTTAGCACGATAGAGGAATAAAAAGGTAAAAATAATAAAAATAAAAAGGAATAACTAAGTAAAGAAAATAAAATACTGTCGCCTCCCGGCAACGGCGCCAAAAACTTGATTGTGTCGGATATACACCCAAAAAATGATTGTTGTCTTACCGCAAGCGCATGGCGTAGTGGCGAGCGGGTATCGAACTCAGGGAGGACAATTGACAGTACTCTATTTTGATCACCTAGCTATCGATGGAATAATAGGATGGTTTTGATAATAGTGTCACAAACATTCAAATAGCAAATAAAATTCAATATAATAAAGCGTCTAGGGATAGGAAATCCCTACTACCGACCGTCACATATCCTTGTGAATCATGAATCTCAATATCGCAAAGCTTGAATGTAGGTAAACTAGTCGCAACTTAATGTAGAACCAAGCTCACGCTCTCGTTCTATTGTCGGTCTATAGCAACCTAGATTAGGGCCCACTCTCGTGCAAACCCTAACTTAAACCACTAGCGTGAAGATCGACATCTGACGTGCGTTTATATTTCATATATTTGCGCACGTTTTCTCCCGTGTTTTTTCTGTTATTTACCGCCGTCTTGTATTCGTTTTCTCGTGTTTTCTCGTTTTCTTTCACTTTTACATGTTTTTGGTAATTTGCAGGAATTTACAGCATTTGGGACATAAAACGACGATATCATGAGTCCCCGGAGCAACGGGAGGGGTCACGCGTGATCCAGGGGGTCAAACGACCAAGATTACCATCTTTCAGCCCCCACCCGATCGGTTGGACACAGCCAACCGATCGGGTGATGCACGCGTGTCCGACCCAGGCGGAAGCTGAAGCCAAGTGAAGATCAACCGACCGGTTCATCGACCGGTTGAACACAGCTGAGTTCTCGGGAATTTGGGCATAATTCCAACCGATCGGGTGACTTATCACCTGATCGGTTCATCTGTAGCCGCATCGCCTCAAATATCGAACCGACGGCTCCACCCACTCTCCTCAGTGACCGGTTGAAGCTCCCGAAGGCGACGGCCGAAGCAACAAGCTGCTCACCCGATCGGTTGACATTTCAACCGATCGGATGGCCTTTTCGTCCCCTTTCGCGCACCGCTGCTCATTCATTGAATATCTTCTACCATTCCAGAAAGATTTTGGGTGATCTCTTATTTTTCTAGCGTCAGCATCGTCGTTAGCTTTCCAACGATAGGTCGCATGCCCAAATCCGATTTTTCTAGATTTTTCTGGAATTTTCTGAGCGCAGCTGTGTGCTGAAATTGGCTACTGTCTGAAATTTCACTTCAACCGATCGGTTGGGAGTCCAACCGATCGGTTGAAGTCAATTTCAGCAGTTTCGTGCTCTCTGTTTATTCCACCCGATCGGGTGAGTTTTCACCCGATCGGGTGGGCCTTTTTTGACAGTTCTGAACCCGACCCAAGAGGGTTTTTGAGGGGTTTATAAATAGAGATTGGGGGCACGACTTGAGGGAGCTCTCTTTCAGTTTTTCTAGGGCTTTTTGCCCCTTTCTCTTATGAGTTTAGATTAGGTTAGATTAGGTTTTATCTTCTAATAAATCTTGTAATGGATTGAAGACTCAATTGCAAGCTAATTGTTTTCTTCTCTCATTTTCTATTGTTTTGTGTTATTTTCTTTGTTGCTTGATGGTGAATGTTTGTTTGTCATTATTATTGCTTTCTATCATGTTCTTCACCATCGAGTAGTGTTTGATGAACCCTAATACGGTTTAGGGTAGGACTGATGCTTGGAAATTTACATTTGGCTTGGTTGCATGGCATGTGTTCGATAAACCCGCACCCTACACTAACCGTGCACTTGCGGTAAAACGACACCGCGCCCATACCGTAAACGGGTCGCCGGTCAAGTTTTTGGCGCCGTTGCCGGGGAGGCGTTCGGTTTGATATTAGCTTAGCTTGGGTTCGTTAGGCTACGCATAAAAACACAAAAAAAATTCTTTTTCTTTTTTTTTAAAAAAATATATATTCAATAACCAAGAAATTTTTCCCCCACCATTACATTATCTTTTTGTTATTCTCTTGTGCTATTGACGCTCCTCTCTAGTTTGCTCATTTTTATTGTCCAGGTATCTTTGATATTGCCATGTGGAGATCAGATTTCGATACTCAGATGGGAGGATACGATCCTTATTCGGTTGTGGTTTGTGAGACTTGTGGGATGGCGGGGCATGTGTATTACGATTGCCCATTTACGCTTGAGAGTGTAGTGCCATGTGGTAGCTACTGCACACGTACTAGAGGGGGGGTGAATAGTACTTAAAATAATCAAGATAGTTATTCCTAATTATTGTGCAAGAAACAAACGACACTGCGGAATTAAACAACTATCAACAAGAATTAAAACAAACGCAAACAAACAATATTACTGGGTTCGGATCCACCCAAGTCTCCCCGACTTGTTCCAGGTGATCCTATGTCCCAACCACCCGGATCCCCTCCGGATACTTGAGTTAGCAACCCTAACTAAAGATTTCCACTATGAAATACTTGTGAACAACCTTCATAAGTCAAATCATACAAAATACATGTGACTCCCACAAACCGGGATCACAACCTCTCTCACAACCGAGAGACACAATTCAAATACGATTGAAATGAAATAAACTCTTACCTTACAAAATCCTATGCCTTGAGTATACTTACCAAATTAGGGGCAATGATGGATTTTGAGGAAGAGGATGTCACCAAACCCTAGCTTCAAGAAGATGACCAGCAATGGAAGCCTAGGGTGGAGAATGATGACTTGGATCAAGCTATTGGCTTGGAAGGCTCACAATGGAGAGAATCTCTCTTGAGGAAATGACTCAAAGAGTTAAGGGAGAGATTCTTGTGAGGAAGAGAAAGCTTTAGAATGGAGTTGAATAGCTTCTCTTAGATTTCTCCAAATCTCTAAAATGGCAGCCTTGGATCTTATGAAAGAGCCCCTCTAACTATATATAGGATAGAGGAGAGAGAGAGAGAAAAACGTTTGAAGAGAAACTCCAACGGCTCTTTTCTGAACCCAACTAGTCGGTCAAAGAACAACCACCGACCGACTAGTTCATCAACTAGTCGGTCAGTCAATCAATGTAGACCGACTAATGGAAGAACAGCCAAGAAGTCGTAGTACAGGCAAAGACAACTAGTCGGTCTAAGAAGACTTGCCGACCGACTAGTTTCACAACTAGTCGGTCGGTGAATGATCTTTGACCGACTAACGTCGAAATAGAATAGGTTGACTTCAAGATGACTTAGTCGGTTTAAGAACAAATGCTGACCGACTAGTTTCACAACTAATCGGTCGGTAAACGTTCTTTGACCGACTAACTCGAAACAGTAGCTCAGGCAGAAAATGACTGTACACA
This sequence comes from Scilla litardierei, assembly GCA_030789695.1. NCBI lineage: Eukaryota > Viridiplantae > Streptophyta > Magnoliopsida > Asparagales > Asparagaceae > Scilla > Scilla litardierei. The sequence continues at coordinate 216,664,810 of CM061133.1, forward strand.
ACTAGTCGGTCAAAGAAGGATTACTGACCGACTAAATCGTCATCTAGTCGGTCGGTGACTCTTCTTTGACCGACTAACTGTAGTCATAGAAAGAGCTGAATTAGAGAAGGCAAACTAGTCGGTTCAAGTAGAGTTGCCGACCGACTAGATCGTCATCTAGTCGGTTGGTGACTCTTCTTGAACCAACTAACATGCACAAGAAGCCGAGGGAAGAAGCGATAGGCTTCGGGAATGTTTCTAATGGCTTCTATGATAATCCTAGCTCTAAGATATGAGCGAAATGAAGATTATAAAGTAAGTCCTACTCAAGGCTTAACATTCTAATCTATAAAGTAGAAGACTATAAAATAAACCTTACGAGCCGTCTTCAAAGCTTCAATCTTCATTCCTCTTGACTTCAATATTGCTCCTTGAGCTTCAATGAAGCTCCAGGCACACGATCACGCGTATGGAGAAGTCTTGAGACGTCGCTTTTGATGTACGTGGTATTTTGGCGACGATCTCCATAACTGCGCTCACAAATAAGTTAGTATACATTATTTATGTTTGCTCATCATCCAAAACCAAATCCGGGGAATCATATCACAACATTCTCCCCCTTTTTGGTGATGACAAACCAACATAAATAATAATCAATAATAATGATTCAATAGAAATTTACTTACTCTCCCTGCATTAATGACACGTTAGTTCCATATTCAATAAAATTCATTCGCATCATGCAGATGAGGAAGAAATGAAATATGAACCACATATTGACATATAGGATCTAAATCCATTTTATATCTTCACTCCCCCTGAATCTAACACATCAAATTAGATTCATGGTAAATTCCTTTGAATTATTAGTTAGCACATTGTCATTATTATATCTCTCCCCCTTTGGCATTAGCAAAAAGAGCGGGAGGAGAACAACAACACAACCAATGGCTAAAAATAATGCATGGGAGTCGAAGAATACGACCAAGGTCCAAAATAACACCAATGCAAAATATCAAATGTAAAATACCGAATAAAAGCAAAGCGTGTCAAGGAGACCAAAGTCGAAAATCGGAAACCGAAATCATCAAACCATGGGCGAAAAACGAAATCCGAAATCATCAAAACTCAAATCAATTTCACTTATTGAGTTTTGGAACATACTCTCCAAAATCAATAGAATGCATGGAAAACAATTCTATGTTTCCATAGAAAGAATTCTATTAAATCCATAAAATCGTCGAACGACGAAATCAACAATAGAGACAAAAATAATCCGATGTGCATACTAAATGTTGCATGCAAGAATGTTATGCCAAAAAAAATAGATAGAACATCATATAACAATGGCATTCACAAATCTAGCATACCAAATGAAGCAAAATGATACCAATTGTAATATATTCTACCAATGGATACCAATATGAATCAAAAGTATGAACATACTTACAACATTAAGCTCCCCCTACTTTGGTGCATCACTCAAGCACCAACAACTCCAATCGAACGAAAATCCTTGCAAATCACGGAGTTGGTAGGGTTGGTATCTCATGGTGGATTTAACCTAGAGAATATCATTTTGGTATCCAAAAATCCTTTTGGATCCTATGGGTTAGGAAATAAATTTAGCTAACTAAATTCAAATTAAATGTAACCCATACATACCACAATTGCTTTGGTACCCATAAAAATGAAATTAAACTTATGGTACCAAGCAATGAAGGGTCAAAGGAAACTAACCCTTCGGAAACCAAGTCCAAGAGGAACTTGATTTCCCAACATAATCATCATTCAAAATAACATCATTAATAAAAGATTGCACATACAAATTCTTATTATGCATGCTTGTGTTCTTCGGACCCCAAATAGTGTATGTCTTGGGAGTCCTAATCCTATTGGGAACATGCATACGTTGTTGATTTCTATGTGATGCATGTCGTGGGTAAGCATATGGCATGCGATGCAATGGTGCATGACGATAATTATTCATATGAGAATGAGGATGAACATATGAATGTGGAGGAACACGTGCATGAGTGTGTCTCACATGGTGTGCACGTGCTCGTGGATGCGGAGCATAGAAATCGGCATATGTGCTAACATGTGGGGTAGGATGTGTGTTCCTATGAGGCATGGTATACATGTAAGCATGACCCTTCTTAGGAGGTCCACCCAAAGTGGGTTTCTTTCCAAATGGGGGCGTGTTCCTAGCGGAAGCACCATTGGTAGAAGATCTACCCATGACGTGTTTACTTCCACTAGTAGAAGCATCGGAAGATGGCCTAACAAAGGTGGCGGACGATTTGGATGACTCTCCCATCTTATACCCAAACCAATGTGATGATTGGCCGGAGGTAAGTCATTTAGGATATCATCCAACTTGCCCTTACCTTTGTTGAATTCATGAATTCGGCCTAATGTGCTCTCATGCTTCTCGGTGAGAGAATGCAAAGAAGCATCCGAAGTGGACACTTACGATGCGAGTGCACAAACACGTGACTTGAGATTTTTATTCTCAATACTCAAAGTTGAGATTTGAGACGTCAAATCCGCTATCACATGTTCATCCGAATCTTCGATATGAACATGCTCAAGTTGAGACTTGAGATTTTCAATCTCATTTCTCAACCCATCAACAACGGTGTCGTTGTTGACGATGAAAGGCTTAGGCGAGTTTTTAAGACTATCTAATTCATTTTTAGTCTTCATAAACTTAGTAGCCATATTAGAAAACTTATTCCATAGTTGTTCATTGGATATTCTAAGTTCATCATTGGTTACCTCTTCGCCTTCATCCTCGCTTCCATCCTCGCTTTCATCGGAGGAAGTCTCTTCATCACAATCCTCTTTTCCCATGAAGCACGTGTGTGCATTCTCCATTCTTTCATCGTCCGACTCTCCACTTGAGGAGTCGGAGTCGGTGAAGGTACCTACAAGTCCTTTCTTGTGCTTTCTCGACTTGTCGTGCTTGGATGCCTTCCACTTCCCCTTATGTTTGTAGAGAGGACAATCCGGCTTGATATGTCCTGGCTTATTGCATTTATAACACACGGGAGTAGAAGCATTAGTCGAAATAAATTTTGATTTACGATTCAACTTACCTTGTCGGAAGAATCGGATGAATTTCTTTGCCATATTGGCCAATGCTTCCATGTCCAATTCTTCGTCCTCTTCTTCTTCCGAATCTTCATCATCGGTAGATGGAGCGGCCTTGAATGCAATTGCCTTTTTCTTTGGCTCGTCTTGCTTCAAGTACGCCTTCATCTTTTCCCTCATCCGGATCTTACTATCCTTGCGTACCTCATAAGACAACAAGGTACCCATTAGTTGTACGACGGTATATTTATTCATGTCATTACCTTCCTCGATGACGAAGGTACGCTTCTCCCAACAAGAAGGAAGTCCATCGATTATCTTCGAGACTTTCTCCTTTTGGGTGTAGGTCTTCCCAAGAGCTTCCAAGTCGTTTGATATATCCACGAAGCGAGAGTAATAATCTTTCATGGTTTCGCCCTGCTCCATATGAAACAACTCAAATTCTTTATTAGCAGCGACGAGTTTAGAATCTTTTACCGTACTCGATCCTTCGTGCAATATGAGGAGTTGGTTCCATATTTGATATGCACTCTTACTGTGCATATCTTGTTGAAGTCCTCGGGCTCCAACGCACAATTCAAGGCATTCATTGCCTTGGCATTGGCTACTTCTGCGGCGACCTCCACGGGAGTCCACTTCGCGAAATCTTCTTCGGAAGGCTCGACATACTCCGTCATGGTGGCTCTCCATAGTGAAGCGCTCCGGAGGAAAATTTGCATCCGGCATTTCCAATACCCATAGTTGGTACCGTTGAAGTGTGGAGGCCTGACTGAGGATAGTCCTTCCATAACTGAAGAAGCTCCATCGCGGTTCTTGAAGACGTTGTAGTCGTTGTTCGTCATAGCTTTGAACTTAGGCTATGTGTAGCTTTGAACTTGGCTCTGATACCAATTGTAGTGCCCTGTGGTAGCTACTGCACACGTACTAGAGGGGGGTGAATAGTACTTAAAATAATCAAGATAGTTATTCCTAATTATTGTGCAAGAAACAAAAGACAATGCGAAATTAAACAACTATCAACAAGAATTAAAACAAAAGCAAACAAACAATATTACTGGGTTCGGATCCACCCAAGTCTCCCCGACTTGTTCCCGGTGATCCTACGTCCCAACCACCCGGATCCCCTCCGGATACTTGAGTTAGCAACCCTAACTCAAGATTTCCACTATGAAATACTTGTGAACAACCTTCACAAGTCAAATCATACAAAATACATGTGACTCCCACAAACCGGGATCACAGCCTCTCTCACAACCGAGAGACACAATTCAAATACGATTGAAATGAAATAAACTCTTACCTTACAAAATCCTATGCCTTGAGTATACTTACCAAATTAGGGTAATGATGGATTTTGAGGAAGAGGATGTCACCAAACCCTATCTTCAAGAAGATGACCAGCAATGGAAGCCTAGGGTGGAGAATGATGACTTGGATCAAGCTATAGGCTTGGAAGGCTCACAATGGAGAGAATCTCTCTTGAGGAAATGACTCAAAGAGTTGAGGGAGAGATTCTTGTGAGGAAGAGAAAGCTTTAGAATGGAGTTGAATAGCTTCTCTTAGATTTCTCCAAATCTCTAAAATGGCAGCCTTGGATCTTATGAAAGAGCCCCTCCAACTATATATAGGATAGAGGAGAGAGAGAGAGAGAAAACCGTTTGAAGAGAAACTCCAACGGCTCTTTTCTGAACCCAACTAGTCGGTCAAAGAACAACCACCGACCGACTAGTTCATCAACTAGTCGGTCGGTCAATCAATGTAGACCGACTAATGGAAGAACAGCCAAGAAGTTGTAGTACAGGCAAAGACAACTAGTCGGTCTAAGAAGACTTGCCGACCGACTAGTTTCACAACTAGTCGGTCGGTGAATGATCTTTGACCGACTAACGTCGAAATAGAATAGGTTGACTTCAAGATGACTTAGTCGGTTTAAGAACAAATGCTGACCGACTAGTTTTACAACTAGTCGGTCGGTAAACGTTCTTTGACCGACTAACTCAAAACAGTAGCTCAGGCAGAAAATGACTGTACACAACTAGTCGGTCAAAGAAGGATTACTGACCGACTAAATCATCATCTAGTCGGTCGGTGACTCTTCTTTGACCGACTAACTGTAGTCATAGAAAGAGCTGAATTAGAGAAGGCAAACTAGTCAGTTCAAGTAGAGTTGCCGACCGACTAGATCGTCATCTAGTCGGTTGGTGACTCTTCTTGAACCAACTAACATGCACAAGAAGCCGAGGAAAGAAGCGATAGGCTTCGGGAATGTTTCTAATAGCTTCTATGATAATCCTAGCTCTAAGATATGAGCGAAATGAAGATTATAAAGTAAGTCCTACTCAAGGCTTAACATTCTAATCTATTAAGCTAGAAGACTATAAAATAAACCTTACGAGCCGTCTTCAAAGCTTCAATCTTCATTCCTCTTGACTTCAATATTGCTCCTTGAGCTTCAACGAAGCTCCAGGCACACGATCACGCGTATTGAGAAGTCTTGAGACGTCGCTTTTGATGTACGTGGTATTTTGGCGACGATCTCCATAACTGCGCTCACAAATAAGTTAGTATACATTATTTATGTTTGCTCATCATCCAAAACCAAATCCGGGGAATCATATCACAACAAAGAACCTCCCCCTACCCCAAGGCCAAACATTTTCCCACAACCTTAGCCCAAACACCTCCCATCCATTTCCTCAACCTTATACCCCTCCACAAACACAAGAAGAATCAAGCCTCGTGTCTCTCCTTGAAAGTGCCATGTTTAACCAAGGCCAAATATTACAAAACTTGATGGTACCAATCGACGAGCCTACACCGAGGAGAGGGGATGAAGAAGAGGATATACCCACTTTCATGGTTGAGACCACCATGCCATCGGCCACCATAGACACATCTCAAGCCGATACCCCATTTTTCCATCACTACCACTTGGACGACGAAGCATTTTTTGATGATGATAGTGAGGATGGGGTGATTTCTATAGGATCTGTGGGAGAGACTTCTTCTCTTGATCTGGATACCCCGCATGAGTCCTATGAGAGCACCCAGGAGTTTACAGAGATTATGCATACCGGCGAGGAGGATGTGCGTGAGGACGAGGACACCACGACCACCTACGAGGGGTCCGCTCTACATCCACCTCCACTGTCATCTCTGTTGCTGCTTCTTCCTTGGTCCGTGGTCAACCACGAGGATGTCATTCAGGACATCGGGCAGATGGTGGAGTATGAGCATATCGTCGAGGAGGATGTGCATGAGGGCTTGGATACGATCGTCCACTTCATGGAGCCCGAGCCACATCTACCTCTACCGTCACGCTCCACTTCTTCTGTGGCTGAGCATCTACTTGAGCATATTGCCCCTCTTCAGGGAGATTTTCATACTCACTCTCAATCCACATTTAAGTCTCGCTTTTCACGTCCTATTCCTTTAGACTTATATATTTTTGACACACCATATCTCTCGCAGGACACAGGATCGACTTCCCTTGAGGTATGTTGCGGTGTGTCACCACCTGGAGAGCAACTTCACATGGAGAGCGGGGATTTGATCGTCGCTAGCACAGAGGATAGCATACCATTTTCAGGGAGTGTTCGCCACATTTCATATATTTTACCATCATTTGTCGGCGACTATCTCTGGGATACATTTATTTTGGGAAATAATTTCTTGCCATGGACTAATGCACCTCGTCCTTTGTAGGTCACAAGTGGACACCTACGAGGGGTGCTTGGAGGTGCATTGCTTGGGTCCATTGGCACACGTGGCACAGCGCTTCTAGCGGAGCCACAGAAGGAGCAGTTAGAGCAGCTACCTGCCCCACTTCAGATCTTGGATCCACCTATGCTCAGGCGTATCCTAATCCAGTAGTGTAAAAATTTACCGCTTTCCAGTTTAGATTTGAATAATCTCGTCTCCTCTCATTAGCGAGGGGAGCGTATCTAGGATTTGCTTTTGCATCTTAATAACCCTTCATGTCATGCCCTTCTATCATTTCACCCCACATCATCTTCCGAGGAGAACGAGCAGACTGTCTCTCCTGCATTCTGATTTCTTTCTTTTCCGATTTTCCCCTAGCATATTTCTGCATCACATTGATCATATCATTTTGCTAGCATTGTCATGTTCAGCTTGGGGGAAATCGACTTTTGTGTGCATGTTTTCGTGTGTCGTTGTCGTGTGTTTGTGTCTTTGATTCCTTCGTTGCGTTTTATATCTTTTATTCTGTATGTTTCTTTTTCTTTATTTTCCAGTTTTGTTCGTGTATTTTTCGTGTTTTTCATTTTTTGTGTCAGTGTGTAACTCCCCTACATTTTCATTGCCCTCCCGTATTCACTACTATTGCATTGAGGACAATGCAAGTTTCAGCTTGGGGGAGTCGCACTTCGTGCGTCATTTGTCTCTTTGTCTTCATTATTTGAGTCGTTTTTCTCCGTGTTTTTCTTTTTTCTTTTTTTTCTTTTCTTCTTTTTATCTCTTTCTCCCAGAGATGAACCCTATGATGAATTGCCACGAAAATCACACGCACACCTTGCACGGCTTCGATAATCACATTCACTAACCTCAAGAAGCCGAGTCCTCTTGCATTTCATGCATCGCGGGTCCACTTATCTTTTTGTGAGTCGTGCGTCGTGCCTAGCTGTTTGGTGTGCTTCTACTTTGTGATTTACTTTATATACCTGTCCAGGAATGACCTCTAGATTATCATGTTTCGATTTGAATATGCGGTATTTGCTTCTACTATCTGCTTCTATATGCATGCTATATTTATATCGTATATTTCAATTCGCATGTGTCGGGATTCCACAAACAAGGACTAGGATAACCCATTTAGCCTATGCTCTGATTAGCGAGAAATATCTCCTTTGTCCAAGTGTTTAGAATCCGATTTCATTTTTATTTTTGTCACGCCCCGCTTCCCAAAAACATGGAGGCGAAGCGTGAGAAGGTCCGCACGGACTTGAAGCTGCAAAGCCGCAAGTCCGATAAGCGTCAAATAAAACGAAGTAGCAGGTCCCTGTAATGTGACTCAGAACAACAATAACAATAATAGGAAAAAGAGAGACAATAATATAACATTATTCCAATACATAGTCCAACAAAAAGTCCAACAACCAGAAATGCCACCCGGCAACAAAAGAGTCAAAAGCAAAAGGCCTAGCATGGCCAACAGAATCTAACAAAACGGTGCTACTCACCGACAACCACAGCTAACAAAGGAAGAGTACGAAAGAACTCTATGATTGATCACCGGTGTCCTCGTACTCCACGTCACCAACGGGTTCGGGCACGAACTCCACGAACTCGTCACTCTCCGCAACTGTCTCTGGCTCCGCAACTAACATGCGTCACCCAAAGAGAAGGGGCACATGTCAGCAAGTCTAAAAAGACTTGTGCAAGGAAACTATAATAGTAAAGCAACCTAACAGTTCTAAAGTAAAGTATGACATGGATATAAAATGAAAAATGACATGGCATGGCAAGTAAACAAGTAAAAGACAAGTACTGGAATTGTAATCACGTTGTGCTCAGAGATTCCGTCCTTTGGCTAGAGTGACTGTACGGGCCATCTCTTATGCTCAAGTGACCGTTTATCCCTACCCCTCCACGTGTATCGAGCCAGTGCATTACCCCCGAACACGGAATGCTCGCTTCTGGATCACGAGCCAGGAAGTGTTTTTAACACGGATGGCATAGGGTTATGCCCGCATAACAGGTGCCTAGCCGGTAACACAAAAACATGGATTGTACAAGTAGTGTAGCGTGTGCTACGATGCAAGTTTAACTAGGATGACATGTACGATGTAATGCATGGCAGTTAACAATTCAAATGCGTACAGTTAAGGAATTTAAACATGACAGATATCAATGCATAACTGATATGGCAAGGTGTCGGATCTAGCTTCGTTGTCAAGCTAGATCACAAAGTTGCGCCTGGATCGCTATCATTTCACGATCTAGTCTCTTTCACACTAGTACAAGGAATTGGCCTAGAAACATGGCCTAAAGAAGTGTTGGCAAGTTTCACTTGCCTGTTTCGACGATTTCAGATGTCCACGTGATCACGATGAAAGGCGTATTATATCTGCATTAATGGTTTTAAAATATTAACTAACGAATAATATAAAAATTTACTTACAACACATTTTTCATCTGATATTGCTTACTGCTAGCATACATATTCTTATGTACCCAAACTCCTCACTTCCTTACTGTTACATATATATATATAAAGTAGTACTAGTATTATTATAATAAGAGAATATTGTAAGATACTGATACCAGGTGGTAACCTATATGTTTATTTAATATCATAGGTATAGTTCACTCATTAACATGTGTACTGAGCAACCTATAAGAACTCACTGTTTCCATAACATCACATTAAACTGTTATATATGCATTTATTAATATTTCTATGATGAAACAAGACGAAAGCATGCTAAGTGTGTTGGTGTTAGTCATTAGAGATGGGCGAAAGACCAATCTAGCAGTAAACAAAAATGTTGGGCCATTAGATCTTTCTTTCCTTATGAACTACATTTGTTAATGTTGGAGTTGTTCGTGAAGGGTACAGATTCATCTAGTATCAATATACCATGTAAACTTACGCATAAACAATTATACCCACTTTAAAAAAATAAGTCTTGTTATGAATACCCTCCAACCGGCACTGAAATTATAAGACGGCCTATTATAACTTTTCCTAGGATTCTGTTTACTCTGTCCTCTAAATGCATGTGTAGTACTATTACCCAAAGTCTCTTACTGAAAGATAAACAAACAGATGCTACGAGAATTTGTACCGAGGTATATATAACTTGCACACACTTAATTAATAATAAGCTAACCTTACAAACAGCTAACTGTGGATGTTATAGGTTATTGATTAACATAACTTACTAACCTAGGCTACAAGTATTATTAAGATAATTCTCTATCATATATCCCTGCTAAAGAAATACACGGTTGCATGGGAGTGATATCATAAAGTGATATATCTTACTGTCGCATGGGTTGATAACATATGTATATCTTTAACATGTTAAACATCCGTGTTAAGCTAACCTACCAATTCTTCCTTATTCCACTAATTTAAAACATCTTAGATGCCAGCATACAGAAGACTTGAGCATGCAAGGTTGGAGTATACGGTTCATAACCTATAACTAATTTTTAACTCATTTTATAAGCTTTGCATGCATGAGTACACATATGCCATTTCCCTTCATATTGCTATCATCTATAATATTTATTCCAATGAAAAAGACATAGGCTTACATGTTAAGGCGCCTCGGCGTGTGCTCGCAGTTGGAGCGGCAGCGGCGATAACTCGTCGGGGTGAGGAAGGCGCGGTGCTGGGAATGGCCGGAGAGTGTTATGCGGCTATCGGGCTACGGAGAAGATGAAACAGGCGGCCTAGAGTTGATTCGTGCGTGGAAGCGATGGCCGAAAGGTAGTCGCGAGGGGAAAGAGTTGAGGTACAGGCGGTTTGCGGCCTCGGGGGTTGCACCGCCTGAAAGAGAAGGGGAGCAGGCTGCGCGTGGAGGGGAGGAGGCGCGTGGGTTACTGGGCAAGTGAGGAATCGCCGACGTTTGTTGTGCGCGTGCGAGGGTGAAGAAGCTGGCGCCGCTGGTTTGCGTGGAGAAATAAATTGGAGGATAGGGGCGGCGGTCTGTGATGTAGGTTGAATGAAAAGAAAGCCCTAAGGGTTTTAATATATATATTTTTAAATAGGGTGGAGGGCTTCACGTGAGAGGAGAGTGGGGAAGTGGGGAGATAGGGTACGGTTTAGGGGGAGTGGTTGGGGGATTTAGTGGGATAAGTTATGATTTGTTCTCATCTTGTATATATAGGGTTTATAAGGATATGTTAGGAGGTTGACAGTACACCCAAATACCCTAGGCTCATTATTAGCCCTAAAAAATGAACTAAAAAGAATGTTACAACTAAGAAGGTGTTAACTGTTACATTATAATATTAAATAGTTAAATTTTTAAACAAAAAGTTAAAGTTTTTGTTTTAAAAGAATTAATTAGTTATGATTATGGGTCTTGATCTCAAAACGTATTGCACCTTCGATTTCTAAAAATTTTGAATATGAAGATGGACGTATTTAAATATAATAGTGATAAAATAATCAGATATACAACTTCGCCCTTGGACATCCAAAAATTACAAATAAAATACCAGAGCGATCGCGCCTCCGAGAGGATCGTGAGTACGTGGTCCGATCACGCGTCGGAACTACGGAATTACAATAATAAAATCAATACGGAAATACGCACACGAAACAACCTACGCACAGAATACGTACGACCAGAAGTGGCTGTTACATCCTACCCACCTTAAGAAAAGATTCCGCCCTCGGAATCAGCATCAACTACAACTCTGAAACAAGTGCAGGAAGCGCTCTCTCATATCATCCTCACGCTCCCAGGTAGACTCCCCAGGTGAACCATGCCGCCACTGCACTCTAACCAGGTCGACGGTCTTATTTCTCAACTGCTTCTGCCGTCGGTCCAAAATCTCCACTGGCTGTTGATCATAAGATAGATCCGGACGAACCGTGATCTCCAAGAAATCCACAGCATGGGACGGATCACTGACGTATCGACGTAACTGAGATACGTGAAATACGTCGTGACCTCCCTCCAGTGACGGCGGCAATGCCAAGCGATAGGCCACGGCTCCAACTCTCTCCAGGACGTCGAAAGGTCCGATGTACCTTGGACTCAGCTTGCCTCTCTTTCCAAATCGAATAACTCCCCGATTCGGAGAGATCTTCAGAAAGACGTGATCTCCAGGCTGAAATTCCAAAGGCCTCCGTTTAGCATCTGCCCAATGCTTGAAACGGTCCTGCGCGATCCTCAGCTTCTCTCGAATGTTCCTCACAACATCCACAGCCTCCACGATCATCTCTGGTCCTAACAGCTCCCGATCTCCAATGTCATCCCAGCTAAGTGGCGATCGACATTTCTTCCCGTATAGCGCAGCGAATGGTGCCATGCCAATACTCGCCTGGTAGCTGTTATTGTAGGCAAACTCCACATAATGAAGATGATCCTCCCAAGATCCCTTGAAATCCAACATACATGCCCTCAGCATGTCCTCCAAGATCTGAATCGTCCTCTCGGACTGGCCATCTGTCTGCGGATGATACGCCGTGCTGAAACTCAGACTCGTACCCAAGCTCTTCTGCAGACTCTGCCAAAACTGAGATGTGAATCTCGTGTCTCTGTCCGACACGATACTCACAGGGACTCCGTGAAGTCTCACGATCTCCTGCACGATTCATGTTACATCACTATCTAAACTAGAGAAAAGGAAATAAATTCGGAGAGTAAAAGAATTTATCTCCATATATCTCCTCGCTAGCGTCTCAGTGGACTGTCCTACTCAGAAGGGAATAAAGTGCGCGGATTTGGTCAATCGGTCTACGATCACCCAAATCGCATCATTCTGCTTCGGACTCCGAGGTAGTCCAGTCACAAAGTCCATAGTGATGTGTTGCCACTTCCACTCCGGAATCGGAAGCGGTTGTAGCAACCCCGCCGTACGCTGATGCTCTGCTTTCACCTGCTGGAAAACTAAGCACTTGGCCACACTCCGAGCCACGCTCCTCTTCATCCCATGCCACCAGAAATTCAAACGAAGATCCTTGTACATCTTGGTCCCACCAGGATGCACAGAATACGGCGAACTGTGTGCCTCCACCAACAGCTCCTCTCTGATATCTCCCGCATGCACACACAACCTGGCTCCAAACCTCAGCGAGCCATCCTCGTGAATCACAAAATCAGTCCGCAGACCCGCTTCCACCATCTCTCGAATCTTTACCAACTTCGGGTCACCACTCTGCCCAGCCTTGATCTGATCCACGATCGTCGAATGTATCTGCATACACATCAACGAAGAAGTCTCTCCAGGCAGAACCACCTCAACTCCAGACTCGCAAAAATCCTGCTGTAATCTCCACTGTGAAGTCAGCAACATCATCGCCGGAAGCCTACTCAACGCATCAGGAACCACATTCACTTTGCCGGGATGGTACTGCAAGTCGATCTCATAATCAGCCATGAGCTCCAACCATCGACGTTGTCGCATGTTGAGCTCCTTCTGTGTAAAAATGCACTTCAAGCTTTTGTGATCGGTGAAAATCTTCACTTTCTCACTCAGCAAGAAGTGCCTCCAAATCTTGAGCGCAAACACAACAGCAGCCAACTCCAAATCGTGCGTCGGGTAATTCTTCTCATGAGCCTTAAGCTGACGAGAAGCATACACAACCACATGCCCATGCTGATGCAATACACAACCGAGACCCTTGCCAGAAGCATCACAAAAGATCTCGAAACCTCCACTACGATCAGGCACTGCTAGAACCGGTGCAGTCGTCAATCTCTCCTTCAGAACAGAAAAAGCCTCCTCACAAGCATCGGACCAAACATACGGTATATCCTTCCTCGTCAGTTTAGTCATCGGTTCGGCAATCCGGGAGAAATCCTTAATAAAACGCCGATAATACCCTGCTAGCCCAAGAAAACTCCTGATCTCAGTCGCTGACTGTGGAACCGGCAACTCTCTGATGGCCTTGATCTTCTCCGGATCCACAGCTATACCATCTCCTGACACCACATGCCCAAGAAAAGCCACTCTATCCAGCCAGAACTCGCACTTGGAATACTTCGCATACAAGCGATGCTTCCTCAAAATCTCCAGAACAGTCCTCAAGTGCTCTGCGTGCTCCTCCTCCGACTTGGAATAGATCAAGATGTCATCAATGAAGATAACGACAAACTTGTCTAGAAAGTGGTAGAAGATCAGATTCATTAGGTTCATAAATACTGCGGGCGCGTTGGTCACACCAAAAGGCATAACCACGAACTCGTAGTGACCATACTTCGTCCTGAATGTCGTCTTCAGAATGTCCTCCTTCCTCACCTTCAGCTGGTGATATCCACTTCTCAGGTCCAATTTGGAGAATACCCTCGATCCTCCCAACTGATCAAAGATATCATCAATCCGCGGCAATGGGTACTTATTCTTTACAATCACCGCATTCAGCCCTCGATAGTCCACGCACATGCGACGCGAACCGTCCTTCTTCACCAGCAGGACCGGTGCTCCCCACGGAGACACACTGGGATTTATGTAACCCTTCAGCAAAAGTTCATCCAGTTGCTTCCGCAACTCCTCTAATTCCGCTGGAGCCATACGATAAGGTGCCTTCGAAATGGGCTGCGCTCCCGGAATCAGATCAATCGAAAATTCTAGAGCTCGATCGGGCGGCAGACCAGACATATCCTCGGGGAAGACGTCATCAAATTCACGCACCACAGCAGGCCTACCCTACTCCATCAGCATAGCCACCGCCTCCACCGGCTTGGCCCGAAACCTGACCGGACCAAGCGAACTGCTACCACGGCTGAACTCAAACACTGGATGTCCGGGAATCTCGAACACCACCTTCTTCCTCCGACAGTCGATCGTAGCATAGAAGCTCGCAAGCCAATCCATCCCAAGCACTGCATCGTAGTTGATGATGTCATGGACAATAAAGTCAGCATACAGCTCGTGTCCACAGACCACCAACGGGCAAGAATTACACCCACGATGCACCGAGATCACGCCATTCCCTGTGACGATGTTCCAACTCTGGGGAAGAGAGGAAGTCGACAAGGAATGCCTCTCTACGAAGCTCCGAGAAATGATGCACATGGATGCACCAGAGTCAAAGAGAACTCGTGCAGGAAAAGCGCAAACCAAAATCACACCTAACAGACAGTCTAACAATCAAATTCTATTCTAGCAATCAAACATATGCAAATAACTAATCATATCTAACAACCAAACTAACTAAGAAAGGAACAGCTAGATAGAAAGTTACATGCGATAACCTCATCCAGCGTCTCGGTCTCAGCAGCAGTCATCAAAAACACCTGTCGTCTCGGCTGGACAGCCTGCTGAAACGCCTGCCTTTGTGGAACGAGAGGCGCTCCACGACCAGCAGGAACAGGTGCCCTCTGCTGCAACGACCGAGCTGCAACAGGTGCCCTCCACGGCTGCTTCGACCTCGGGCAATCCTTCATGGTGTGCGCAGGATCACCACAAACTAAACACTGCCCCAGCATCTTCCGGCACTGATCCTTGATATGCCCCGTCTTGCCACAGAAATTGCAAGTCTTCAAAGTAGAAGGTCCTCCGGGCCTCTTGAACTGCACAGGCTGGTTGGGCCCGTGCCCCGGTCTCACCACTGCTCTGGCCTGCTCCATAGGCCTCTTCCCATTGCCAGAAATCTGTCCCCTCTTCTGATTCACAATCCTTTCCTGCCTCTTCGTCACAATCAGAACCTTCTGGTAAGTCTCCGCATCAGAAGAAGTGACATAACTCTGCAGATCCAACGAAAGCCCCTGCAGAAACCTCTGGGCTCTCTCCTCAGCATCCTGCACCATCTTTGGTGCAAAACGACTCAGCCTCGTAAATTCCTGGTGGTACTGATCCACCGTCAAATTCCCTTGCTTCAAGTCAATGAAGCGCTGAGCCATTTCCCTCCTGGCGGCCTTAGGAAAATATTCCTCGTCAAATCTGGATTTGAAGGTAGCCCAAGTGATAGGCTCCTCCAGCAACTCCTCCTCGGCGTCCCACCAGTTCCGCGCGTTGTCCTTTAGCTGCCGCTTTGCCAGATCAACCCATCCAGTCGGGTCGACCTTCGACATCTTCAGATTGTCTTCCATATTCCTGGTCCACTCATCTGCAGCCAGGGGTCCCTCGGTCCCATCGAAGTAAGCGGGACCCAGCTCCCGAAATTGCTTCGCTCCGGGCTCGAAGCGAGGGGCAGCCTGGACAGCCGGCACTGCACGAGCAGGCGGAACATTCCGGACAGTCTACAGAATTCCTTGCTGCACCTGCATCATCTGATGCATCATCCTCATCATCTCCCAGGTGGTGGGCTCTCGGTCCGGCTCCTGGTCGCGAGGGGGCACACCACCACCAGCACGGGCATTCCGTCTCCCAGCCATCTATTGACATAGGAAACAAAACAAATCAGACTCTTTGCTTATGACACGGTGTTGAATTTTGTTTATTGTACTTGCTATAATTCTTATTGTCATTCCTATTAAGTCACAGTTACAGAAAAATTAGACCTGCATGGGCCACCAACAAAACATGTCACGCCCCGCTTCCCAAAAACATGGAGGCGAAGCGTGAGAAGGTCCGCACGGACTTGAAGCTGCAAAGCCGCAAGTCCGATAAGCGTCAAATAAAACGAAGTAGCAGGTCCCTGTAATGTGACTCAGAACAACAATAACAATAATAGGAAAAAGAGAGACAATAATATAACATTATTCCAATACATAGTCCAACAAAAAGTCCAACAACCAGAAATGCCACCCGGCAACAAAAGAGTCAAAAGCAAAAGGCCTAGCATGGCCAACAGAATCTAATAAAACGGTGCTACTCACCGACAACCACAGCTAACAAAGGAAGAGTACGAAAGAACTCTATGATTGATCACCGGTGTCCTCGTACTCCACGTCACCAACGGGTTCGGGCACGAACTCCACGAACTCGTCACTCTCCGCAACTGTCTCTGGCTCCGCAACTAACATGTGTCACCCAAAGAGAAGGGGCACATGTCAGCAAGTCTAAAAAGACTTGTGCAAGGAAACTATAATAGTAAAGCAACCTAACAGTTCTAAAGTAAAGTATGACATGGATATAAAATGACAAATGACATGGCATGGCAAGTAAACAAGTAAAAGACAAGTACTGGAATTGTAATCATGTTGTGCTTAGAGATTTCGTCCTTTGGCTAGAGTGGCTGTACGGGCCATCTCTTACGCTCAAGTGATCGTTTATCCCTACCCCTCCACGTGTATCGAGCCAGGGCATTACCCCCGAACACGGAATGCTCGCTTCTGGATCACGAGCCAGGAAGTGTTTTTAACACGGATGGCATAGGGTTATGCCCGCATAACGGGTGCCTAGCCGGTAACACGGAAACATGGATTGTACAAGTAGTGTAGCGTGTGCTACGATGCAAGTTTAACTAGGATGACATGTACGATGCAATGCATGGCAGTTAACAATTCAAATGTGTACAGTTAAGGAATTTAAACATGACAGATATCAATGCATAACTGATATGGCAAGGTGTCGGATCTAGCTTCGTTGTCAAGCTAGACCACAAAGTTGCGCCTGGATCGCTATCATTTCACGATCTAGTCTCTTTCACGCTAGTACAAGGAATTGGCCTAGAAACATGGCCCAAAGAAGTGTTGGCAAGTTTCACTTGCCTGTTTCGACGATTTCAGATGTCCACGTGATCACGATGAAAGGCGTATTATATCTGCATTAATGGTTTTAAAATATTAACTAACGAGTAATATAAAAATTTACTTACAACACATTTTTCATCTGATATTGCTTACTACTAGCATACATATTCTTATGTACCCAAACTCCTCACTTCCTTACTGTTACATATATATATATAAAGTAGTACTAGTATTATTATAATAATAGAATATTGTAAGATACTGATACCAGGTGGTAACCTATATGTTTATTTAATATCATAGGTATAGTTCACTCATTAACATGTGTACTGAGCAACCTATAAGAACTCACTGTTTCCATAACATCACATTAAACTGTTATATATGCATTTATTAATATTTCTATGATGAAACAAGACGAAAGCATGCTAAGTGTGTTGGTGTTAGTCATTAGAGATGGGCGAAAGACCAATCTAGCAGTAAACAAAAATGTTGGGCCATTAGATCTTTCTTTCCTTATGAACTACATTTGTTAATGTTGGAGTTGTTCGTGAAGGGTACAGATTCATCTAGTATCAATATACCATGTAAACTTACGCATAAACAATTATACCCACTTTAAAAAAATAAGTCTTGTTATGAATACCCTCCAACCGGCACTGAAATTATAAGACGGCCTATTATAACTTTTCCTAGGATTCTGTTTACTCTGTCCTCTAAATGCATGGGTAGTACTGTTACCCAAAGTCTCTTACTGAAAGATAAACAAACAGATGCTACGAGAATTTGTACCGAGGTATATATAACTTGCACACACTTAATTAATAATAAGCTAACCTTACAAACAGCTAACTGTGGATGTTATAGGTTATTGATTAACATAACTTACTAACCTAGGCTACAAGTATTATTAAGATAATTCTCTATCATATATCCCTGCTAAAGAAATACACGGTTGCATGGGAGTGATATCATAAAGTGATATATCTTACTGTCGCATGGGTTGATAACATATGTATATCTTTAACATGTTAAACATACGTGTTAAGCTAACCTACCAATTCTTCCTTATTCCACTAATTTAAAACATCTTAGATGCCAGCATACAGAAGACTTGAGCATGCAAGGTTGGAGTATACGGTTCATAACCTATAACTAATTTTTAACTCATTTTATAAGCTTTGCATGCATGAGTACACATATGCCATTTCCCTTCATATTGCTATCATCTATAATATTTATTCCAATGAAAAAGACATAGGCTTACATGTTAAGGCGCCTCGGCGTGTGCTCGCAGTTGGAGCGGCAGCGGCGATAACTCGTCGGGGTGAGGAAGGCGCGGTGCTGGGAATGGCCGGAGAGTGTTGTGCGGCTATCGGGCTACGGAGAAGATGAAACAGGCGGCCTAGAGTTGATTCGTGCGTGGAAGCGATGGCCGAAAGGTAGTCGCGAGGGGAAAGAGTTGAGGTACAGGCGGTTTGCGGCCTCGGGGGTTGCACCGCCTGAAAGAGAAGGGGAGCAGGCTGCGCGTGGAGGGGAGGAGGCGCGTGGGTTACTGGGCAAGTGAGGAATCGCCGACGTTTGTTGTGCGCGTGCGAGGGTGAAGAAGCTGGCGCCGCTGGTTTGCGTGGAGAAATAAATTGGAGGATAGGGGCGGCGGTCTGTGATGTAGGTTGAATGAAAAGAAAGCCCTAAGGGTTTTAATATATATATTTTTAAATAGGGTGGAGGGCTTCACGTGAGAGGAGAGTGGGGAAGTGGGGAGATATGGTACGGTTTAGGGGGAGTGGTTGGGGGATTTAGTGGGATAAGTTATGATTTGTTCTCATCTTGTATATATAGGATTTATAAGGATATGTTAGGAGGTTGACAGTACACCCAAATACCCTAGGCTCATTATTAGCCCTAAAAAAATGAACTAAAAAGAATGTTACAACTAAGAAGGTGTTAACTGTTACATTATAATATTAAATAGTTAAAGTTTTAAACAAAAGTTAAAGTTTTTGTTTTAAAAGAATTAATTAGTTATGATTATGGGTCTTGATCTCAAAACGTATTGCACCTTCGATTTCTAAAAATTTTGAATATGAAGATAGACGTATTTAAATATAATAGTGATAAAATAATCAGATATACAACTTCGCCCTTGGACATCCAAAAATTACAAATAAAATACCAGAGCGATCGCGCCTCCGAGAGGATCGTGAGTACGTGGTCCGATCACGCGTCGGAACTACGGAATTACAATAATAAAATCAATACGGAAATACGCACACGAAACAACCTACGCACAGAATACGTACGACCAGAAGTGGCCGTTACAATTTTACTTGGTGCAAATCCCCTCGTCGTGTACCGTTCTCCCACTTGGGAGAGTACACATGTAAATATCCCAATTCCCAAAAATCCAAAAAAAGAGAAAAGAAAAGAAAAGAAAAATTTTGTATAGCCCAAAATCCAAAAAAAATACAAATACCCAAAACCCAAAAATTTCAAGTGTGAATATTTTTCCTATCTACCGAGAATAAAGGGAAGGCGAGAATTTGCACCAAGTGTTCTACTCCACATCATCTCAACCCCCATCGTTTTCGAAAACACTTGGCATATGGACCTTCTAGCGATTATCTAGGCTATAGTGTGGTGATTTCCTTGTCCCTGGCTGTGGAATCCCCGATGCATGATACGTTTCGATTCTCGCTCTATTCTCATGCATGCTTGATCTATATATTCACCGCTTAATTCGAATCGAACCGATATTTGGGTCATATCTTGGATTTGTGTATATCGAGCTTTATTGCACAATGTAGATAGTGACACCGTTTGCTAGCACACGACCACGCTCACTCGCGCTTCACCGCGTGGGCCCACGGCACTCGTCTGGACTCGTATTCCTTGGTTTAGTGATGTGATTTGGCGTTCGCTTGCTTGGTGTGTCATTTTTGATTTAGTTGGCCCTAACGGGTGATCTAGGATATAGAGGTTTCTTTTTCTCTCTTTCTCTCTATTTTCTCTCTCCGAGCTCCTACTCTCACTCGTCTTCCTCGAGGACGAGGAAGAGTTCAGCTTGGGGGATTTTGACGTGCGTTTATATTTCATATATTTGCGCACGTTTTATCCCGTGTTTTTTCCGTTATTTACCGCCGTCTTGTATTCGTTTTCTCGTGTTTTCTCGTTTTCTTTCACTTTTCCGTGTTTTTGGTAATTTGCAGGAATTTACAGGATTTGGGACGTAAAACAATGATATCATGAGTCCCCGGAGCAACGGGAGGGGTCACGCGTGATCCAGGGGTCAAACGACCAAGATTGCCATCTTTCAGCCCCCACCCGATCGGTTGGACACAGCCAACCGATCGGGTGATGCACGCGTGTCCGACCCGGGCGGAAGCTGAAGCCAAGTGAAGATCAACCGACCGGTTCATCGACCGGTTGAACACAGCTGAGTTCTCGGGAATTTGGGCGTAATTCCAACCGATCGGGTGACTTATCACCTGATCGGTTCATCTGTAGCCGCATCGCCTCAAATATCGAACCGACGGCTCCACCCGCTCTCCTCAGTGACCAGTTGAAGCTCCCGAAGGCGACGGCCGAAGCAACAAGCTGCTCACCCGATCGGTTGACATTTCAACCGATCGGGTGGCCTTTTCGTCCCCTTTCGCGCACCGCTGCTCATTCATTGAATATCTGCTACCATTCCAGAAGGATTTTGGGTGATCTCTTATTTTTCTAGCGTCGGCATCGTCGTTAGCTTTCCAACGATAGGTCGCATGCCCAAATCCGATTTTTCTAGATTTTTCTGGAATTTTCTGAGCGCAGCTGTGTGCTGAAATTGGCTGCTGTCTGAAATTTCACTTCAACCGATCGGTTGGGAGTCCAACTGATCGGTTGGGAGTCCAACCGATCGGTTGAAGTCAATTTCAGCAGTTTCGTGCTCTCTGTTTATTCCACCCGATCGGGTGAGTTTTCACCCGATCGGATGGGCCTTTTTTGACAGTTCTGAACCCGACCCAAGAGGGTTTTTGAGGGGTTTATAAATAGAGATTGGGGGCACGACTTGAGGGAGCTCTCTTTCAGTTTTTCTAGGGCTTTTTGCCCCTTTCTCTTATGAGTTTAGATTAGGTTAGATTAGGTTTTATCTTCTAATAAATCTTGTAATGGATTGAAGACTCAATTGCAAGCTAAGTGTTTTCTTCTCTCATTTTCTATTGTTTTGTGTTATTTTCTTTGTTGCTTGATGGTGAATGTTTGTTTGTCATTATTATTGCTTTCTATCATGTTCTTCACCATCGAGTAGTGGTTGATGAACCCTAATACGGGTTAGGGTAGGATTGATGCTTGGAAATTTACATTTGGCTTGGTTGCATGGCATGTGTTCGATAAACCCGCACCCTATACTAACCGTGCACTTGCGGTAAAACGACACCATGCCCATACCGTAAACGGGGCGCCGGTCAACATCATCGTCCAATCGCATCTCGAGCCCACTCTCATGCAAACTCGAGCTACGATCTAAGTTATGATAGTTCGTATTCGTCCAATCTCTTGCAAACGAATATTAGTATAGATTTATAATAAAAATCCTAGATTTGGTCCAATCTCTTGCAAACCAAATCTAGAGAATCTCAATTATAAACCTAAATCGAATATCTAGGCCTTCCCATCAATTGAGATCCAATCTCTTGCAAATCCCAATCGATGGAAATTCCTAGCTACTCGCAATAAATCAATCACAACCTAACCTTTCTTCAATCTTAGCATGGATTCAGTTCATTCATCGCAATTCAAAGATCGGGTCCATAGGGTTCATCCCCATTCCCTAGAACAATGAAACTACTCACAATTCATCATAGAAATCTCAGAAATAAAGCAATAGATCATAGCACAATTCATCGTAGAAAGAAAGCAATTCATAAAAATAAGATTTTTAGCAAGAAAGAACAAATCAAATTGCGCGTCTAAGATCTTCAGCTGAGATTTACAAATGGAATAGCCGTCAAAAAATAAATCAAGTCTCCCCTAAAACTAGGGATAAAACTAGGTTTAAATACAAGCCAAAATCGTCCAAAAAATCCTGACTGAATTGCCCCTGCACGGCCCAGAAAACCTAATTTGCGTAGCAGTCGGACTGCGTCACTCGGCCGAGTGACAATGTTACTCGGCCGAGTGACAGACCCATTAACAAAACAGAGAATCTGGAAAAATTAGGGGGTCTGTCGCTCTGACTGACTCGGGCGAGTGGGCTTCTTTACTCGGCCGAATGAGCAATCTTGCTCGACCGAGTGGGCTTCTCAAAATTTCCAGTAACTTGGCTGCTTCTCGAAAGAAAATCCCTGTACCACTTGGGCGAATGGTATTCTTCATTCGGCCGAGTAGACTTTCTTGCTCGGCCGAGTGAACTTTGAAAATTCAGCAGTATGTATCCATTTCACTCGGCCGAACGCAGCCCATTACTCGGCCGAGTGAACTCTCTGTTCGGCCGAGGGAGTTGCATTCTGGGCTCTTTTCTTCTCCTCCTCGTCTCCTCGTCGACTCTATCGAATTTCTTCCTCTTCCGCTCATCCTCTAGCGCTGCTAACTCCTCAAATAAGCTGTGGGCGACGCTCCAGTGTAGTCCCTTGATCTCATTTTCGCTCCAGATCGCTCCATAACTCCTGAAATACGACAAAAACAAGAAATAGTGAAAAGCAACGCGATATCGTCGAAAAATCGTGGAAAACGCAATATGGGCGATCGAAATGAAATGAAAACATGCAGAAAAAGGTGTAAAATAAGGAGCGATCAGTGGTCTAACTGTAGATTGACCCTCAGGAAAAAGCACTACTGATATTTGCAATCACTGCAGTATGTCTACAATAACCTGCTCTGATACCACTTGTAAGATCGAAATAAGCCTAGAGGGGGGTGAATAGTCTAATTAAAATTTTACTATCGGTAAATAATTTTTACTATCGGTAAATAATTTTTACCACTATAAATATTTCTATATACTATAACAATCAAATTGTGTATGACAATAGCAGTTGCAAATATATAGTGCAGGAGTAAAAGTCAGGAACAGAGAGACGCATAGATTTACACAGGTTCAGCTTATAAAAAGCCTACGTCCTACCCCAAGATCACTAATCAAATTAATCAATCAACCGCTTACAACACCTGTAAACTCGCATACCGCTCAATATTGATCTAACCTCATCTAGTAATCTTACCTCAACTCACACCCCGTGAATTGAGAATCCTTGAATCACAACACCTATGACTCAACCCCCTCAGAAAATAGTTTGAGAATTTTTTTTACAATATCAGCACAAATAAAATTGCTAAAGATAAAAGAGTTTAGAATTTCTCAGTGTTTCGACGTTGTGCTGATACGTAGTAGTTGACGCTGAGCATGAGACTGCTTGATTTTCTCCTTTCTGAATTATCTCCTGGCTCCCGTCTTTCTTCTCCTCTTGCTTACTCTTCCACTTCTTTTGAGTTGTGTCTTCTCTTCTGTTGTGTTGTTTTCTTCATTCGTAAAACACACCTTAAATAGAGATTAGGATGCATGAACTTAAGATGGAGTTGGCTTTGATTATTTTATTTGGCCTGCCAAGTGTGAATGAAATGAGTGGAGAAAAAGTATTGCGGCCAAGTGAGAACCCTCCTTTTGCACGTGTGAACCCCCTTGATTTTGTTTTCCACCTTGTGCTTAAAAAATGCGGCTAAGAAGTGTGTACATGCATGAAGAGTCAAAGAATCTCACGGCAAACCTTATTTGATTTATCTTGAAATGCATCCTTGAACCCCACGGCCAGCAAATGAATAAAAAGAAACTTTCCCATTGGCTATCAAAAGACCCCACCTATTAATGGAGTTTATCTTTAAAAATGATTATCTCCTTCTCCCGAACTCCGATTAGTGTGTTCTTGATACCATTGGATTCGTCTCGTCGATCTCTTTGAAATGGTATCCTACGTGATATACTTTTGTTGAAGAAAAACAATTGATGACCATTTGCATAAAAACCCATTTTAAATTTCCTTTTCCAGGAAACCCCTTTTGCATGAACATGTCCATATCCATTTGCAAGAAACCACATTTACAATTTCTTTTGTCATTGACGACACTATCATGACATATGATAACCTGCACAATACAGAACAAATGCATCAAAAAGTTCAGCATTGTTTGTTCATATCAAACGAGAGCTCATCGAATGTTATACTCAACATCAACTACCAGCTGTGAGCAGAGTTTTCATTGAAAACTCTCTGGGAGTCGACTACCTCCCTTGGGAGTCGACTACCAGTTGCATTTGACTTCCCAGATTTCGCTCCTTCAATCTCTCGCTTTGCTTGATTTGTGGGCTGAAGTCAAAACATTTTTTGAAATTCAAATTTCCTTTGAAACTCTATAAATATATACCCTTGAGAACAAATTTCTACACCAATCATTCTTGAGCTAAAATTATTATTCTCAAAAGTTCTCATTACTCTCAATCGCTCTAAAACGTTCATCGTAGCCAAAGCTGTTTTAATATTCTCCGATCTACTGCTTTCATTCTCCTACGAATTATTTTAAGATCATCTTTATTTTTGGCTATTGAAAAATTGTTTTCAAAATCCTTTCTTTTTGATTTCATATTATTTGAAGGATTTTTGAAAATCAAAGATTCTAGATCACAACGAATTCAATTATATTATTTGTGTGATCTAAGATCGATTTAATTCTTGTAGCCACATAAGCACATTTGCGATAATATCTTGGCTATAGAATTATATTGGGTGTAAACCAATATCCACCAAATATTGTGGTGAATTGGATTTTGTTTTTATTTGGATTCCCTTTGTGATAAGGGTTGTGGAAAATCCTAGTCAAGGCTAGGTGGTTGGAAATCCTGGTAGGGATACTAGGTCGTTGGAAATCCTAACAAGTGAATTTAGGTAATTGTATTGCTAAGGCAATAGTAGATTGAATCTCATACCGGATTGCGGGGACTGGATGTACCTAGGTTGCTGGGAACCAGAATAAAAATCTCTTGTCTCTGCGTGCTTTCTGTGTTTGTATTTACTTATTTGTGCAAGAAATTCTTTTGTAATTTATATACTCTCTTTGTATTTCTTTATTAATATATTGCAAAGATTATCTTTTTATTCCGCTGTGTAAAATCTCTCTGTTTTTATCTTTATTTACTTGTAATTAATCGTCATATTTGTTTAAGTTTACATTGTTGATTAAGGACCAAGCGTAGATCACTTTAATTGGTTCCTTAGGCAACATTGGAAGGGAAATTATTATGTTATAATAATCAAAGGAAAAAGTTTATTTAATTTACACAACACCATTCAACCCCCCTAATAGTGATGTTTGCCATCCACAGGATCCAACAGTGATTTCCTCATCTCCAGCACTTCCTTCGGACTCATCATCACTCCAGGTACTGGTTAAGTATTTCCCTTTTTGCTTCTTCAACGTGTTAGCACACTCAGATTGTATGTGCCGAAAACCTTCACATTCTCTACGCTGTATCCCTTTTTCATTCTTTTTCTGATAATATATTTGGATAGGACGACTAACACCTTTTCCAGCAGATGTGTCACTTGGTCGTGGCACACTGTTTCATGATCTGAAATTTGGTCCTTTGCTACTGATTTTCTTCATCATTCTACTGAAGTTTTTAGTCAACAATGCAATATCATCATCTCGACCTGATTCTTCATCATCTTTAGAAACATCCCCAGACTCTACTTTTAAGGCCACTCTTTTTTCCCTTTTGTTCTATTTTAGATTCATTTCATAAGTCTGTAGAGACCCCATAAGTTCATCAATCTCATGGTAGAGATATTCTTAGCTTCCTCAATAGCTTCAACTTTAGTAGAAAATCTATCTGGGAGGGATTTTAAAGCTTTTCTAACCAACTTCACTTCTAAATATTTTTTTACCCACTTGAAAGGCTTGATTTGGTATATCTCTTAATTTCCCATTAAATTCGGCAGTAGTCTCATCATCACCCATTCTTAATTCTTCGAACGGAGATGCAAGCATGTTAAGTTTAGAGACTTTTACCGCATTTGTTCCTTCATGCACGTTCTGAAGTATATCACATGCTTCTTTAGCATACTCACAAGTAGAGATAAGTTTGAAATGCTCTTCATCCATAGCAATGAAAATGGCATTAATTGCTTTAGAATTTCCAAGAGACGCATGTTATTCAATCCGACTCCCGTCCTTTGCCGCCTTGAGAAATTCATTGCCATCTTTGTCACCTTCAACAGGAGGAGACCATCCTTCAACAACGGCTATCTAGGCTTTTACATCAAGGGATTTGATAAAAGCTCACATCCTTGATTTCCAATATGTGTAGTTGGTACCCACAAGCAAAGGAGGGTGAATAACGGAAGCACCTTCTCGAGTACTCATGATTAACGTACTGAAAATCCAAGATCACACCCTTTTTGATAACAAAGTAACACGAGTGACTTGCTTTGATACCAATTGTAATTCAGTATTTAGATGTTAATCAAATAAACGAGCATGAACATGCGGTAAATCCAAAATAAAAGGACACATAAAACTTGGTAACACAGTTCGGTACGCACACCAACATCTGCGGGGCCACGTCCAGAAAATCAGATTACTCCACTATATCAATAAAAGATTACAATCACTAATATTGGATTTCTATTAGAAGGAACACACTCCCCCTCAATACAAACTGCAATGGGTGATCCCAATCAACCATATAGAGTAATCACCGCAAAATCCCATTGCGCGCAAGATCCCCTTGCATGCAAGATCCCCTTTTATAAACTGATTAGATCGAACTTCCTTCAATCCTTACGTGTGTAGCCGTTAGCCTCTGTCCCCAGATGTAGAAACCGCAAGATCCCCTTGCATAAACCGACTAGATCAAACTCCCTTTGATCCCGACATACGTAGCCATCGGCCTTCATCCCCGGATGTAGATCAACTATCTTTCGAAAGAGATAAGCCCTAGATCAATTTGCATGTGCCTTATACATGGCTGCTCCTTCAATATCGGCGTTGTTATAGAAAACAACTAATTTAGAAACCATGCAGATTTTCTCGGCCCGCAAATCTGGAACCACAATAGGGCAAGTGATCCCGCATAAATCTTCAGCAGATCATGTAACCAATAATTGCATGTTAATATCTTCAACCGCACATATCTTAAGCAGATCTTGTAACCAATATTTGTGGGTTAATAGCTTCAATTACATCTTCAGCAGATCTAATACACATCAACATATAACTGAATATCTGGAGGGAATAATAATATAAGATCTTAAGCTATTCCAATAATAGATCTTCAACGCCTGTAGCCTGAACTATTTCGGGTAAAAATGAACAGAAAAGTCTCCAGCAGATATTCAGTTATTCCGTCAAACAGTTCAGTATCCCCAGAGATTCTAGGCAACAAATCAGATCTGCAAACCAAAACTGAATTTATGCATACGATTCAGCATCCAGATCCCACATGTTGTGACTGATGTTGCAACATGACTCAAGATGTAACGGCCGCTTTCAGACCGTTCGTATTTTCTGCGTGTACGTACGTTTTCGAACGCGTATTTTTTTGGCTCTTTCTTGGTTTCGGTATATACGATGTGATATGCCGTTCTGACCGTATGGAAGTGTAGAATTTTATAATAATGTTTGTGAATGCCATTTCATGGCTCGTTTTCTCGCAAAACAGCTTTGAATGGAAGGGCGTTTTGGTCTTTTGGCACCAATACTCAGTTCCCGATTTTTCGATAATTTTTGGTAGGTGTAGCACGTGATCAGACCCCATAGCCCCATACTTCTCTTCTACGATCGTCTCAGTATTTTCGAATTATTTTTCCGATGCCCGTAGTGGAAGATATCCCCTAATCAATTTGCAACCGTTGATTAGCCTCTAATCAATTTGAAATTCAAATCTAATCAAATCCCTAATTATACTCCTATGTATCATGGGACTTAGTTGCAGCCACTATTCACACCTCACCTTTCCCCTATCTCCACTCTCTCTATCTCTATCTCTCTCACACAATTAACCAAATCCCAAAACCCAAATAGCAAAACCCTCCCTCTTCTTAAGGAAAACTACCCTAGCCGCATGGATGCTCACGCAAACCCAATTCTGCGCCGCCACCCTTCTCTTCTCCGGCCACCCAAGGTTACTGCCGACCTCCCATGGCCGCTGGCCACCTCTCCCCTCCGGCCCCCTTTCTCTCTCCTCCATTTTCTCTCCCTAAAGTGCTCTCCAAGCCAAAGAATCCCAGATCTGGCTGCCAGCCTTCTTGCTCACTGCTAGCCACCGGCCGTTGCCACCACCGGCGACCACCGCCCCCACTTTGTTCCCCTTTGAACCCTCTCCGCTCTGCGACTTTTCTCACGCTCATAGCCCACCTGTAGCTCCGTGAATCCTTGTCGGAACATGCCGTATCGGCTGTTTTTGACAGATCTGGAAGCTGAACTTCAACACCGACTCACGACCACCTCCGACAACCCCCGACGTCAACTCCACCACCATTGGCTTTGCCTTGAAGTCCTTTCCCTTCTGCAATTTTCTGTTGTCGTTGTTCATCTCTGGAATTCCGCTGAGACGCGCGACAACGAACGTTGCACGAATCTGTCCTCTCCAGCTTCTCACGGCCACCCACCGCCGTACGCTCACGCCTTCGGCCACCCACCAGGCCAAACATCTTCCACTGGTCCTACTTCATCTACCGACAGCCCCCTTGGACTCTCGGAGTTCACGTGCGTTTCCACACGCACGTGTTATTAGCCGACGTCGCCGTTATCGTGAAGATCTATTGCGCTACTCACAACTGGAGGAGGATCGCTGTTAGCTCGCTAATTTCGTGCCACCACCCCATTGTCCAGAGGTGCCTCGCTTCGTTATCCACGGTTGAGGAGTTCCAGACGACGCGGACGCTTCGCCGTTCAGACCCGACTTCCGCTTGTTGGACGACATCAAGAGGTTGGTTTCCCTAACGAGTAGTAAAACCCACACTGTAACTCATCAAAACCTAAGTTAAAATGTTCAATACGAACTAAAGTTATTTCAGCATCTGTAAAACGTTGCCCATTGTAGGAAAGATTGACGAATGGACTAATTTTCTGTGCACATAGGGTAGACGTCGATCTATACTGAACAAACATCAAAAACGTGAATTTTTGACTGATCAGTTAGTCCCGCCAAATTTAGAAACAAACCATAATAGGTTTGACCAAAAAGCACGATCTGACATCGTCGTGATACTGTTTCAGATGGGCCATCGCCGACGCGACGTTTCGACGGGACGCTCCGGACAGACGACGCACTCGCCACCACAGGCAAGTGTACCCACTTGTACTTTTGGCCGTGTTTAGGCCTTAGACCCTTAGAACTATTAGAATGTAAACAAAAAGAACCAGACGTGAAATGATAGCGTCCTGGACACCCCTTGACAGATTAGACTTGATGACGAAGTCTAAGCACAACAACAACATTTGACATCTTAGGGTTTTCTTGTGTGTGCGTGCGTGTGGACCCCCTAGAAGAACCATCCCTATCTTGTCATGTCGTGTCTTGTCATGCATAGCCTACGGGCAATAGGGCACTCACCAGTGAGTGAGTGATCCCTTGTACGGATACACAGCCTGCAGGTAATAGGGCACTCACTAGTGAGTGAGTGATCCCTTGTATGGATACACAGCCTGCGGGCAATAAGGCACTCACCAGTGAGTGAGTGATCCCTTGTACGGATACACAGCCTGCGGGCAATAGGACACTCACCAGTGAGTGAGTGATCCCGTGTACGGATACACAGCCTGCGAGCAATAGGGCACTCACCAAGCTAAAGTGAGTGATCCCTTGTACGGACTTGTCTTGTGCACTTGGGTTGGGGTAGGGTTGAGCGTGCGCACGGGGAGAGGGTCTGATCCCCCTCGAACCGTAAGGCGTGAACCCTTTGAATCACACGTGTCTTGTCTTGTCTTGTCTTGTCTTGTCACATCATGTCTGGACCCGTTTAGGTTAGTCCCATAGTCGGTAGCACACGCTACGGATACCGCGTGTCGTGTTTACTTTTTCCTGCTCCGTTACTTTCTTTAAATGCCATGTTATAACCCCAGCATGTTAATCAACCATTAAATCGTTATTTTAAATTAAAATACACTTGCCGTAGAGTCTAACATCTTCTGTGTAGACTTTACCTGACGTACAGTTCCTTTTCTCTTGGGTGTTGTACGTCAGGTGTCGAGCCGGAGATTGTGGACGAGGCAGACTTACCGGAGTACGTGGAGCCCGAGGACGTCGACCCAGAGTACGTGCGTGGACGAGGACCAGACCTAGAGTTCTTCTACGTCGCTACCTTTCAGAGGTTACTACTTTTAGTTTGCTCTCTTTCGGTAGTTTGTTGCCATGCTTAGGCTTCTCTTTTTAGACTTTTGTACTCGCTGGATATTATCTCTTTTTATTATTGAATGCAACTTTCTTTCTGTACTTTCTATTGTTCCGAATTTTATAAATGCAAGAGCCTGAATATTTTAAATGGTATCCCTGCAGACGCTGATTGGGTCTGAGCTTCACATCTCCGGCCTAAGCAGGCCTTAGTCACATTTCGCTTCCGTCGTTTTGGGAAGCGGGACGTGACACACGACATGTCCTCTTAACCTGTTCAATCACAGTTCTGATTCCACAACCTGAATACCAATGATCTAGTGCCACTAATGCCAACATATAGCAACAGAAAATCAACCCAACAGTTTTTGAATGGGGTTTCTAACTAGGACAAATGGACGTGTAGAACGACGGCTGAGATTGAATCTTGATCAGGTCAATGGACATGATGAGAGTTTGCGAAAGTTTTGGAGGAAACCCCTAAAATTTTGGGTAAACTAAACCTGAAGGTAACTAAATTTTGAAAGAACTAAAAAATTTAAATTTTGAGGAGGAACTAAATCTGAAGGGAACTAAATTTTCGGCTCACTATAATTTTTGGTTAACTAGATTCTCCAGGGCTAACTAAATTTTAAGTTAAAATTTCGGGATGAATTAAATCTGAAGTGACCTAAAATTTTTGGAGAAACTAAATTTAGTTTGCATGCAGTAATTTTTTGTTAGGTGAAATATTTTGAAGGTTGCTGTAAATTTTTTGAATGATTTTGAAGATGCTGCAAAAAAATTTGGTTGAGATTTTCGATTGTTTGAAATATTTTTGGGAAATATTTTGAATGCCCCATGACATACGGTCACGAGGTACAATCAATAAAACTTGGAGCACATATATCCACACATTGATTTACTTGGATATTGATGATTATATATCAATTGGAGTGAGAGTTATGTGGTTGTTTATGTGGTCTCTTTTCTCCAACAAAAACAAAGTTGTCTCTTTTCCAAGTCAGGCTTCTTAGCTACCACTCACCATTTTAAAAAATAAAAGATAATTAGATATGGGTATGTGATTGTTTTATAAGAATCTATGGATATATATAGCAGGCAACGGAGGGACTAATAGAATCCATTACCCGCCTTAAATTTACTAATTTTCTTACCATCTATTATACATTTGATTGTTATGAACGAGAAACAGATTTGGAGAAGGGTTGAGGCTAGGAAACCCATAGCCTCCTTTATATAGTATTCATAATGGGTACTCATGTGGGTGGATACCCAATAGGCCCAATGGGTCCTATTCATAACACTTCCCCTTATCCAACCAACGTGGTATACTCGACTTTATGAATACTGAATGATTCATTAGTACTACTGAGTATCTTAAGGGGTGGATACTTCTGGATCCAAGTTAAGGGTAACTTCCTCGTTAAAAACCATTAGCTATGGAAAACCCTGTGGGAAAAACCAATAGCGAAGGGAAAAGAGTACAGCACTCCATAACTTCCCCTGATTTGGGGATGTGTCGAGGGGTGGATACTTCTGGATCCAGAGTCAATGTGGTTGCCTCATTAAAACCTTGACTATGGAAAACCCTGTGGGAAAAACCACTAGCCAAGGAAAAAGAGTACAACTCTACAGTTGACTCCCCCTTATCTGATCAAGCTTCAGGCTTGTAGATATCCTATATATCTATACATTTATCTCATATGTGTCTATACATCCATCTCATCTACAACATTTCGAAAGCAAAAGTAGAGTACAAGCATCACTCATCTATACAAGTTTCACTCATATAAGGCAGTAGCTGAAACTGAAGGAGCGCTACGAAATTGGTAGACAGCTCCACGTCTCAATCGTCAATATCTGCAAAGGTACTTCAGGACCTGGCTTTGTATGTTCTTGAACTGTTCCTTGGGTGATGAGCTTCTCGGGATGGTAGAAGGATGTAGACTTGGAAGGATTCTGTGTAGATCTTTAGGAGGTGGACGTCCCTTTTATGCCATTCATCGCGATGATCTGTAACCTGCATATGCAAATACATTTAACATAGAGGATTTTTCCTCGACCCTTGGAGATAGCGCAGAAGCTACATATCTCTGGTCCAGTGGCGCGCTGGGGGCACTGCACTGTACCTGGCTAATAGCTATACTGCTAACGCTCAAAAGAGACGCATGCAGTTGGCCAGGTAAAAGAGTGTTTCAAAGACACTTAAGGTACTTCTGGACCATATATATTCTTCCCCTCTTCCAGCTAACGGAAAGAGGTCTTTTAACGTATATCCATACAACCAAATAGGTGTATTTGGTGGAGAATGAAATTAATGTTTCTTCATCAATCATCATTTTATGAAGTTTACATCTTCGGGATGATTAATTAACGTCATCTTCAGGATGATAGTTCATTTCCAGGATAATAGTTCATCTTCGGGATGATTGTTCATCTTCAGGATGATAATTCATCTTCAGGATGATGGTTCATCTTCAGGATGATTATATTCTGTAAGCCTAGAATTTATGCCTAGCTAGGGCTTTTCATATCATATCATATCTGATAGATAGGCTTTAACAGATATTTCGGTAATTTCTCTTTAGGAGATCCGATAATATTTTAAGTTATTTAAAATAATCTCAATTCTTTTAATTTGCTCTCTTAAGAACAATACTGTTTATAAGAGGTGCAAACAACAACCTTTTAGTATGAGTCCTTTAAGGATCTCTGTCTAGGTTCTCTTTCCTTTAATCATATTATTAATATGTGTCCCAAAAAGAAAGGAAAGTAAAGAAAAAATTTGTACATGCAGTTGAAGAAATTTTATATCGGTGATGTTGTCACATCCAAAAGCAACATCAACCAAAAATTCCCTCTTTTTGCCATTCGTTGTGTTACGCCTTGACATAAACCAGTCGATGCATCAGATTCATCTTATAAGTGAGTTCAGCTCATCTTACTTGATTACTTCCTGGTTTGAGCGATTTATACCTCTAAGAACTATAGCAAATTAAAATGCTTATAGCTAACGATTTTATTTTAATTCTCCTTCAATACTCAGTTATCCCATAGGATTTGATATCATTTTTGATACCAGGACTTCAGGTCCAATACCTCATATTTCATAAGTGAGTCCAGCTCACCTTATTATTGCCTCATTCCACATTATTATAATTTGGCCAAATCTCTCTTTTTGCTTCAGGCAAAGCAGAGTTGTGGAAACGATATTTTATATTTAACTGGAAAAATGAAATATGAGAGAATTTGTCGACAAAATGTGTTCTTTCTTGTCCAAAACTCACCCCGTATGTACTATAATCATTTGATTTCTCCCAGAGGTGTCTCCTTCACGACGCGTTAAAGAAGTGAAGGTTCTGGGACGGGTAAAGAATATGGACAGATCCAGAATTGGTCCTTAGTAACCAAGTTGCAATAAGGTTCTGGATTTGAGCTCACTTTCCTGTGGTGGTATTGTTTTTTCGGTCTCCAGGAGTAGATCTCTCTTTTTGGAGCCTAGTGGTATGTCCTCTCATCCATTGAGGATATCCACTTCTGCTACTGGTGGATTGCATCCAATATATTTGGTATGTCAATCCTAGCTGGATTTTTAGTAGCAGGGATGTGAAAGTTTTGACAATATCTATATTGTCAGTAACTATGTCTGATAACCGTTTTAACAGTTTCATAAGTGTGGATCTTCAGGATCTCATCACAATTCATGATAACCAGATCATAGGTATTAATGATTTAAATGGTCATTTGAGCTTCAGGCTCATGGATGATTGTAGTATTTCTGTTGAAACTGATTCTGGGACATTAAAGTTGTGAGGGATCTTCAGGATCTCATCAAATCTTTAAAATAGGATCATCAATGCACGTCTTAGGAGAAGTGAATTTAAATGCTTCCCCTGTTCAGAGTGCTCAGACTCTATTTATCTGGGATATTTACTTCCGATAAATAGTTCTGTATTTTGATGGTCTATATTGGTGATATGGGGGTGTCTACTCATCATGGCACAATCTATAAGATGTGCTCTAAACGCTTCCCCCGTCAGGGGTTTTCGGAAGCTGTTTATATGAGGTGATCAGACTCAAATAAATAGGTTCTAAGGAGGCGTTTTGATGGTTTGCAATGTAATTACATGTTCCTATGTGGTCACCTACAACTGGATTTTTAATGGATAAGAAATCCATTTAAATCATTTTAATGATTTATCTTACCCATATTTGGGTGTGAACACAAGCTTCAGGGTGTTCGTTATTTTTCCAGTTGTAAAACATTTAAATTTCCCAGTGTTATCCAAAGTTACCACCATTTTATAAAAGAATGTGGTTGGATAATGACCATTTATTTAGAGGATATATTGATGGGTACACCAAAGGTACATCATCAGTCCGGTTAAGGGAGTGGACGAAGCCTATTTATATCCCTTAAATACTCTCAAGAGACCTAAAGGTCTTCATTATCTTTAATGATGATGGTATATCATCTTAAATTCATTTGAGGAAGTGGGGAGAGTCAAGGTCCATGTGAATGGAGATGATCTCATTATCATTTTTCCTTTTTGAATAGGACAATGAAAGTTTCACCCTTTTTGAAGAATCTTTGGGTTCGTCTGGTTGATGATGTCTTGCATCATCACTCCATGGTGATATCGATCCAAAGTTGGTCGATTCTGGACACTTCTGGTGTTCCAAAATAATTCCTCTTTTGAATTTATGTGGCACTTTTGAAAAGTCCATTAATATGCTCAAGTTAATTTTGTCCGGTAATAGTTGAACTGTGTTCAAATTGTGAAGGATTACATCTTCACTTTGACTATTGTGCGGATCAATTTGGGACAAAGCTTCAGGCTTCATTTATTTCTTGAGTCATTAGGGATTTCGTTTTGACGAATATCCTTTTTGAAACTGTATAAGTTTCAGAGAGTATATGGCATGCTCATTTTATTTTTTAGGGGTATTCAAGATAGCAAAACATACGCAATAAAATAAAATGTATTAAAACTACAAGGGAATAATACTGATGATAAGTCAACAAGTGACATAGTGTAATGTGTGCTCTTGAAAACATACAACAATAATTATGCTCATTTAAGACTTATGTTATGACAACAGATTATATTTGATTTCAAAATTTATTTGTCCTCGGGGAGTAGCTAAATATACATAAGGTCAATTAGACTTTCGTCGTTTTGACTAGATATGTATGTATTTTTATATGGCATAAGTTAATGCACATTCATGTTTGCAAAAACATTATGGCTCTTATCAGAACTTCCGGTCTGATTTTGGCTTGCCATTACTTACTCCATGTCGAGGTATATCGTATCTTCCCTTTCCCATTTAATCCAAGACTTCCCCTGTTTTGAGTTTTCATTATTTTTATTTCAGGTCATGTTTGATCATGAACTTCCCCTGATTTCAATATTCCTTATTTATAAAGGACAATGAAAATTAGTCTTGCTAAGGAGACATAAGCAGGGGTTTCAGCAAATTATTTATACTTCCACTTTTCTAATTCATAAGAGACTTTTAAAAAGTCTATTTGAATGCTCGAGTATAGCTTCAGGCCTTTTACTTGAGTCGTTCAAATTTTGTGTGGATAGTTTACCATGCTCAGAGGGGAACAAATACGTGGGTGCGTAATATATTTCTCACTTATTTATTCAGCCACGACTTCAGGCGTATGCTTATATTCAAGGCTAGAAAAAATCTTTCCTTGTAAAAATAAAGGAGAGTACTCTTTTTAAAGAGTTTAGCGGTATTATGGAAAACTTCTGGTGTCCATATTGGATTATATAGATCATAGATCTTATATATCTGTTTACCGCAAAGTGTGCATCTTTTATAAAGATAGCAATTATAATTTTCGCATAAACCATCGTATTTATTTTATTAGGGAGAGAGAGTGTTGACTTTTGATTTGATTTTGAACTTCAGGTTCATTTTGTCAAAATGGATATGATATAAAAAAAAAATTTGAAATCATTATTGTCTTATTGTCATAAATATCATCATATCATGAGCCCATCATACATATAATGTAAAGCTTGTAAACTGAAGATTATGTTCAATTGAATTGAAACAAGTATGATGTACACATGCTATTTATATGTTGCAGGCATTTAAAATAATCTTATCGCAGATATATAGTCTAGCAATAGGCGTTGAACTATATCAAAGTGATTTTAGCATGCTTTTTAACCGTTTCATTGTAACATTAACATAGCATGAAGATAGTTAACTTCCACGCATTTAATGTATAAGCAATGAAAAATTAACTTAGGACTATGGGGATCAGCCAGCCGACACCGAAAAGAAAAAGACAGTCCGAGAATTACATCAAAAAGTTACATGAAAGAATAAGTACAACTCGGGAACTTCAGAGAGAAGCCCCTTTCATCTTTGTGCATACGCCTTCAGCTCCTTTTTGGTGTCCGCCGGTCTTATTTTTACATTTATATCCTCACTTACAAATTTCACTCAAAAAAGAGAAAAATTGCAGGAAATTAAAAAGTGTCGGAAACCTGGCTGATCCCTAAAACCATAGCCTAATTTGCACATCCACGCAGATAATATATTGAAAACAAACAACCACGCAGATAATCATATCACAGACATGTAAAGATTAAATTAAATAATCTAAATTGTGTGTGACGTGCTAAAAATTTATTTTGAAAAACTTTTACCTTTGATCCATATTTTAATGTTTTGTTTACCGCTTTAAAACCCTTTAAATTTTCTTTTAATTATTTTGGGCTTTTTAGGGCCAAAAATAAAAGAAGAAAAATTATTTATGTAAATGGGCTAATTTTCTGGCCTTTTGGGCCATGAAAACAACCCATTAGGGTTAATTGGGCCTCCCCCGAAAAATTGGCCCGTTTAGGGTTAGGGTTTCAGAAAACCCTAGGGGGGCCCGTGGCGTGTCGCCGCGACGGCTGGCCGCGCAGAACGCGGCCGCCGCCGCGACGGCGCGCCGCAGCTACGGGCCGCGGCCGCCGCAGCGGCGGTCCGCGGCTTCGGGCCGCGGCTGTTGGCCGCGGCTGCAGGGTTGACTAGAACAAGATAAGGACACGATAAAGAGAGGACTTCTCCTATCATTTCTTCTCCTATCATTAGTTTCTTTGGTCTGCGTAGATCAACGAGAGGACTATTCTATTTATTTTATGTCAAGTTTGGGTTCTTCTTGAGTTTTGTCTTCACGGTTTTTGCAATGTCGGTCACCAGAATGTTGCAAGCTTTATTACCATCAACAAAGGCTCTCATCTTATATTTACCACTATGTTTCATGCTACTTACCAACTTGAGATCTTCTTACTTGCCTCGTTATATGTCATAGTGGGTTCACCCTTTCTCAAATGGGCAACCATTTGAGCCTGGTGACCATGTCCATGTGCCTCTTCTCTAATGCATCACAATGTAAAAGTGCGCGATATTTGCGCATCCCCATTTGTGATACTAACACTACATAGAATATTGTTCATGATAACTAGCCAACAAAACATGCGAACCCACGGTGAGGCCATGATCCTCCTTGCCTTAGCTGTCGTAACATTTGGGCCTTGCACCTCCTCTTCTAGCGAGTAACATATATCATTAACCTTTATCTTGCTATCCATGACCGTGCCATAACATGCCATGACATCATCTCGCACATACAACCTCGATATCAAGATGATGCAAGCACCTTGGCCCTCTACCAAATTGTATGATCTTGCTTGCTTCTCACCAAGGTTCCCTTACTATGCCCATCACATTTAGGTAGCATCGTCGTGTCTGCATATGCTTCTCCTATCAGTAGTGTCTTTGGTCTGCGTAGATCAATGGAAGGACCATTCTCTTTCTTTTGTGCCAAGTTTGGGATCTCCCTGAGTTTTGTCCACACGGTTTTTGCAATGTTGGTCACTAGAATGTTGCAAGCTTTATTGCCATCAACAGAGGCTCTCATCTTATAATTAACACTATGTTTCTTGCTACTTACTAACTTGACGTTGCTTCATATTTGCCTCGTTATATGCCATAACGGGTTCACCCTTTCTCAAACGGGTTACCATTTGAGGCTGGTGACCATGTTCATGTGCCCCTTCTCTAATGCATCACAATGTAGAAGTGCTCGATATTTGCGCACCCCCATTTGGGATACTAACACTACACAGAATACCGTCCATGATAACTTGCCAACAAAACACGTGAACCCATGATGTAGCCATGATCCTCCATGCCTTAACTGTCGTTACATTTGGGCCTTGCACCTCGTCGTCTAGCGAGCAATATATATCGTTAACCTTCAACTTGCTATCCATGCATGTACCATAACCTACCATGATATCATCTGGCACATACAACTTCGATATTAAGATGATGCAAGCACCTTGGCCCTCTACCAAATTGTAGGATCTTGCTTGCTTCGCACCAATGTCCCATTACTATGCTCATCACATCCAGGTAGCACCATCGTGTCCACCTTTTCTTCTCCTATTGTGTCTTTGGTCTGCGTGGATCAACGAGAGGACCATTCTCTTTATTTTGTGCCAAGTTTGGGATCTCCATGAGTTTTGTCTGCACAGTTTTTGCAATGTCGGTCACCAGAATGTTGTAAGCATTACTACCATCAACAAAGGCTCTCATCTTATATTTAACACCATGTTTCTTACTACTTACCAACTTGAGATTGCTTCATACTTGCCTCGTTATATGCCATAATGGGTTCACCCTTTCTCAAACGGGTTACCATTTGAGGCTGCTGACCATGTTCATGTGCCCCTTCTCTCATGCATCACAATGTGCAAGTGCTC
Source organism: Scilla litardierei (assembly GCA_030789695.1). Taxonomy (NCBI): domain Eukaryota; kingdom Viridiplantae; phylum Streptophyta; class Magnoliopsida; order Asparagales; family Asparagaceae; genus Scilla; species Scilla litardierei. Next base: position 216,704,319 of record CM061133.1, read on the forward strand.
GATATTTGTGCATCCCCATTTGGGATACTAACACTACACAGAATACCGTCCATGATAACTTGCCAACAAAACATGTGAACCCACGGTGAGGCCATGATCCTCCATGCCATAGCTGTCGTAACATTTGGGCCTTGCGCGCACCTCCTCGTTTAGCGAGCAACATATATCGTTAATATTCACCTTGCTATACATGACCATGCCTTAACCTGACATGACATCTTCTGGCACATACAACCTCGATATCAAGATGATGCAATCACCTTGGCCCTCTATCAACTTGTAGGATCTTGCTTGCTTCTCACCAATGTCTCCTTACTATGCTCATCACATTCAGGTAACACCGTCGTGTCCGCCTATGCTTCTCCTATCATTAGAATCAACGACATGTATGTCATTTTTTGAACTTGTTATATGTATATTCCCCACATTAATAGAATCGACTATGACATCAATTTGTTATATGCTTATTTCCTTATTTTTCCTTCTATTCTTCCCTTTCTTTTTCTTTTGTTTTTACATTTCATTGTCTTTCTTTCTTTTCTCTCTCACCCCCTTCTTTCCTTTTCCTTAATTTGTGCGATTCCTTCTTTCTTAGTTCTTTGGCATTTATTTATAAATTTCTTTTTTAACCTTTTGTCTCTGTTATAAACATTATTATTTTGAAGGTATTTTATGCATTTAATTATAACAAAGTTGGCATCTCAAATTAAAGTCTAGTTACTAACACAGATGGCATCTCAAATTAATTATAACAAAGATGGCATCTTAATCAATTGTGAATTACCACTAATTTTAAGTAATGTCAAAAGAAAAATCATTCAGATTGGAATTCAAATATTGTCAAGAAGTCTTCTTTGGTATATGTCTGGTTCACAAAATCTCACTTGATTTGCGCAACTTAACTAATTATGGATTTCTAATTAATTTGAAAAGAAGTTAATAATTATTTATGAAATATATCTTAACTATGAAGCCTGTTGCATTAGAAGTCAAATTTAATTAAAATCTTTCTAAGTTTTCTTCTTCACTATTAAAACATTAAGTCAACAGCTAATTAACTATTATCATTACTTTGGAATTCAATTTAATTAAAATTTCTATTAAGTCAATCATTTTCCTTCATTTTCCTTCAAACCAAACACACCATTATGGTTTTTTTATCTTTTAGTACGAATTTTTTTAATTTTAATTAAGATTAATAAGTAAATCGAAATACTTTGTTCGAAAAAATAACTCGATTCTAAAGTGATTAAAACTAGTTTCAAAATTTGGCTCGACAAATCATATGATATCATCAGTGGCTTTTTCATCGTAGTCATTGTTATAATTATTCTGGTTGTTATTATTAACTATCATTACTAGTCAGGATGAGTACGTGTGTGACACGTGACTAAAGGCTACTAATGCTTAAATAAGACGAGTCATAATGTTACGAAACTAAAAAAAGACTTATTATTGATTGGCAGCTTAAAAAGCAAAGGAATGTGCTATATACACCACCAAAGAGAAGTGTATGCAATGATTTTTTTTTCAAAAATAGAAAAAAATAGGAGAGAATATGTGAGTAAACAAGTGAAATGTTATAGCTTCCATTTTTGAAGGAAAAAAATCATTGCATAATTTTGTTGTGTTCCGTAATTATTATGTTTGTTATTATTAACTATCATTACTAGTTAGGATGAGTATGTGCATAACGCGTGGCTAAAGGCTACTCTTAAATAGGACGAGTCATAATGTTATGCAATGATTTTTTTCCAAAAATAGGAAAAAAAAGCAGGAGAGAATGTGTGAGTAGACAACGCACACATTCTCTCCTGTTTATTTTTTCTATTTTTGGAAAAAAAATCATTGCATAGTTTTGTTGGGTTCCGTAATTAAGCACGTGCAATGCACGTGCCGGAAAACGAGATTTTACCTTGACGCCAAGCCCAGGCCTTGACATCGCCGAGAAGAACCACCAGTGAGCACGAGAACCCCCGTCGGCGGCCTCCATGCTCAATGCGGCCTTGAACCCGGGCTGCCTCGTTCCGGCATCATCGCTGCCAAGAAACACGGCGCTGGCTTTCAGTCCGTCTTCGTACGCAGGAGGGAAAGGGATGGAGATGCGCCGGCCGACGGGGAACCCGCGGTCGTCGGACCGTCCATGGAGGAGGTTAAAACGGAGAGAGACGAACAAGAAGAAGAATAAATAATGGCGCATTTTTTGTGAAAATGCATGGCAGGGACCAGAAAAAGATATTGGGGTGGATGTGGTACTTAATGTGAAGAATTTTCGATTGGTTTGTGAACTGAATGTTTGCCCACTGGCGCCTCGAGCTGGCCGGAGCGTAGATAGGAAAGTGCGTAAATGTAGTATAAATGTGCTCGAGATTGTTTGTTACGTGGGATTGTGGTGTCAATGTGCCTTGCATGCTTTTTGTTTTTGTGTGCATTTATTAGCAAGTTGTTCGTTGAACTCTTGTTTGGCCTTTCATCGAGCTTAAAATTCCGTCCAAAGGCTCAGATTCTTAGAATGCAGATGCTTCGAGCTTAAACTGATCGTAATCAATAATTTTATCATTAAGATCTCCATCCGGTTTGTAGCTGGAAAAATATCCATTAAAATTTAAAGAAAATATGTGAAGGGAAAACATTTGATGTCTTATGAATGAGGGAGGCCTTTGGCCTCCCCTCCTTCATTACCCATTCATTAGGCCCCCATTACTTAGAGTAATGGGGACCCTTGGTCTCCTAGAGGCTTTTGGCCTACCCACTTTGAGATATATAAATAGAGCATCATGGCTCTTAGCTATGGTGACTTATTCTTAGCAATAAAATTCTCTCTCTCTCTCTCTTGAGTCCAATTACCTTCTAACACATTATCAGCACGTGAGCTCTCGTTCTTGAGCTTCGATTTTTATCCCCTAAAATCACCCTTACCGCGTTTAGGAATCTTGGTTGCTGTGATCCGTTGCGTTGATTTCTGCGCGTAGAAGCTCGATCCTTTGGAATTTTTGGTTGCAGCGATCCGTTGCGGCAATTTTCGCGGGGCATCGAAATTGGGGATTCATTCTACGGATCTTTATTTTTATCGATCATTCCTATATCTTTGATTTAGAGGTAAATTCTTATAAATCCCTAGATCAATATTATTACATGCGCATGTAGTTAAATCTGTGATAATTATTTTCTACAATATCTATAGCATAATCTATAGAAATAACACAAGTGATTATGTGCCCTAAACTTAGTATTTTTGGTGTACACAAGGACCCTACATATCGATCTAATGTTATTTCTCAAAAGCTATAGCTATTTGGATGCATGTATAGAAAAGAAGATAAACAAACAGAAAATCCTATGCAATTAATGTATTGGAAGCCCCAGGGTTAAGCTTGGGTCATGGCATTTAGGATCGTTCCAGCTCTGAAACTGCTGGCACAAACTGTTCAAGAATGCAATACTTGTGATAATGCATGTACACTTACATCACAGAGGTGATTATGTAGGGTTGATGGCAGTACTAAGAAACATGGAAAACCAGTAATAATTTTGTGCTTTCCATCATTCCAACTTTTGGTACATGATGGGAATACATCAGGGTGTCCCTTTCCTGTGTGAGCGCCGCCCTCCTCCTGTTCGAGGGAGGCGTGTTTCAAAATGGACCAACTGAAACAGTGAAAAAGACTTAACATAGAAATTTTTAAATATTTTTTACCATACTTGTCTGTAACAAAAGCCCAAGTTGGATATTAGTCACCTATACAAGCAAATTTTGATATGGGTCCCCATAATATATGGTCCATCTGTTAAAATTTTGATATGGGGGCTGTGAATCTCCCTACCCCGTTCGGGCGACCCACCGGACCGGGGGCTTCGGATGGGCGCCCCCTCCCTGTCGAATATATGGGGCTCGATCTGATGATGGCGGCTGCACTTTCCACCCTCTCTCCTTAATCCCCTCACCCTTAGATAAGGGGGAGAAGAGACAATGGCCTCCTCTGATGGGCCAGAAGTCCATTTATTAACACAATTGACAATAAACGAAAAGGGTATTTTTTTGTTGTTGGGCCTGCAGCCCATTTGTGCCTACCAATAACTTAATAAATTAATTGGGCCTGCAGCACCAATTACTTAACGTTTATTATTATTGCCCACTAAATAATGGCCTGAAGCCAATTAGTTAAAGGGACTCTCCTCTATGTCAAATCACAATTAATTCATATAATCCATGTTGACATATTTAATTTAACATCGCTTTTGCAAATTATTATCTATGGTTTACTAGGATTCTATTTTTCAAAATATAACTATCTTAAAGATCCTGAGACCGCTCTGCCGTTAGTCAACTAACCTAACGGTGTATGACGTTTCCACGTGGTCTACGAGATAATTATATTTTCTAATTTCCTTTACCATATGTTTTGCTTTAGATATATGCGTGGTTGTTTATTTTTATGCCCGTAGCATATTTAGAACTGCGTGGATGTTTAAATCAGTAAAAATGTGTTTTTTGGGATCGGCCATTGTATACCTATTTACTTTCATTGCACTTTTATTTTCTTTTGAGAGAATTTGTAAGTGAGGAAATTTGTATTTAAATGCCAATGCTCGATGCAACAGCACATAGAATTGATGAAAACTCCTTCAATGGATCATGATGTCGGTCAATGTGCTTGGCTAAGTTTGCTGGACCAACCTAGCTTGACTGGGTAACAAGTGGTCCTGGCTTAGTCAATTCCCTGGCCGCGTCCACTGGACCGCAAGGAGTCGATTCATGACTGTGTAAGCCAAAGCTCGGTGCAACAGCATATGAAGACGAAGATAATGGGACCCACTTTGGGTTTCCGAAGTTGTATTTTTTTCCTTTTATGGACTGTAAACGAACTTTGGACTGTTTATTTTTGGGTATCTGGCCGATCCCCGCATTTTTACTTGTTTATTTCTTTATGCATGAATTTTGAATTTTAATTAATTCATGCTCATTTTAAAATACGTAGATAAATAGCAAAATTGGCAAGCGTCGATTTCGAGGTCCTCGATTCTGCAGGGACAAATTACCTGAGTTGGCGAGTGGACTTGAAGTTCCACTTGCGTTCAATGGCCCTCCTTGAGTCCATTTTGGCTCCTTCCTCGGCCCCAGCAGCGGCCGAAGCTTCTGCTACAGCTAGCAGCAGCCCCACAACCATTGTATCCGATGTAGATAAGGCGAAAGCCATAATCTACATTAGGAAGCATATAGATCGGACCTTAAAGGCCGAATACTTAATGGTTGAGGACCCGAAGGACCTGTGGACAGCACTGGAAGCACGGTATAAACATCAAATTGATGTTATATTACCCCGTGCCAGTTATGAGTGGGAAAACCTCAGACTTCAGGACTATAAGTCCGTCGCTGAGTATAATTCTGCACTTCATAACATCACCTCACGCCTGAAGTTGTGCGGTGAAGAAGTGACAGAACAGCGCATGTTGGAAAAAACATTTACCTCGTTTCACGAGAAAGATGCAATCCTCATGCAGCAGTATCGTGAACGCAACTTCACGAAATTCTCTGATCTGATCTCATGCCTACTTAGGGCAGAGCAGAATCGAGACTTACTGCTTGCAACTCATAACTTACGTCCAGCTGACACTGCCCCTATCCCTGAAGCCCACCACGTTTCTCCCCAGAAGTGGAAAAACAAGAGGAAGGCTAAAAACACTAAAGGGAAAGCTATAATGAAGCAACCAAGAGGTGCAGCTCCACAGACAAACAAAAACAACAAGGGAAAAAGAAACTTCACTTGGAAGCGAAAGAACACCGAGCAAGTGTCACTTCCAAAGAAGAACTGGGAGGACAAATGCCATAGATGCGGCATGACTGGCCATTGGTCCAGAAACTGCCGCACTCCTCGCCACCTCCAGGATCTATACCAGGCGAGCCAGAAGTCTCTACCTGAAACAAACTTGGCGGCTGTTCAGCCACCAACAATGTTTACTGCAAAAGACTTCGAGAACGACGACCTTCTCGATTGAGCACCATCATTTATCTATGCTTTTTAGAATTCAATGTATCTTCATCTTTATTTGCTTAAGTACGAACTTTTATTTTCGAATGAATGTTTACATTTTCGCTCAAATAAATTTTCGTTTTTTTCTTATATAGATGATGTCTGAGTGCCTAGTGGACAGTGCCTCAACGCACACAATCCTTCGCGATCATTGCTATTTTAATAGCTTAAATAAATATGACGGTCCTGTTATCACAATTTCAGGACTGTCCCAAATAATCGAAGGATCTGGTGAAGCAATTATATTGCTCCCATATAACACAAGACTTCAAATAAAAAATGCATTATTCTCTCCTAAATCAAATAGGAATCTCGTAAGTTTCAAGGATTTCCGTTTAAACGGATATCACTTAGAAACCAGAGATGAAAATACGGTAGAATATCTGTATGTAACTCGTCAGAAAGATGACCGGAAGATCATCTGCGAACGATTCAAGGGACTCCCGTCGGGTCTCTACCAAACATACATTCAACCAATAGAAGCCAATATGACTGAGCACCAGACGTGCCAATCACTGCCAGAGTTCCAACTCTGGCACAATAGACTTGGTCACCCTGGAACAGTAATGATGCGCCGCATCATCACTGAATCCCGTGGACACAAATTGAAGAACCTGAAGATTCTTCAAAAGGGTGAATGTCCATGTCTCCCTTGTTTTAAGGGAAAACTAATAACGAGACCATCCCTCCTGAAAGTGGGATTAGAGTCTCCTGGCTTCCTTGAGAGAATTCATGGTGACATTTGCGGGCCTATTCACCCCGCAAGTGGCCCATTTCGGTACTTCATGGTACTGATTGATGCATCAACCAAATGGTCTTATGTGTGCCTCTTGTCCACCCGCAACCTAGCTTTTCCAAAGCTATTGGCACAAATAATAAGGTTGCGTGCTCATTTCCCCGATAACCAAATCAAGAAACTACGTCTTGATAATGCGGGAGAATTTACTTCACAAGTCTTCGAAGACTATTGCCGGGCAACGGGTATTGAAGTTGAACATCCTGTAGCACATGTTCACACCCAAAACGGATTAGCTGAGTCCCTTATAAAGAGACTCCAATAGATTGCACGTCCATTGCTTATGCAATCCCAGTTGCCTGTGGATGCTTAGGGGCATGCTATTTTACATGCCGCATCACTTATTAGGATAAGACCCTCTGGAGGTCATACTTTATCCCCGATGCAACTAGCATATGGCGCACCTCCGGATATCTCTCATTTGAGAGTGTTTGGTTGTGCGGTATATGTCCCAATAGCACCACCGCAGAGGACCAAAATGGGTCCTCAGCGTCGTCTAGGTATATATATTGGGTTTGATTCGCCCTCTATTATCAGATACCTTGAACCCCTGACGGGTGACGCATTCAAGGCACGTTTTGCAGACTGTGAATTTAATGAGAATTTTTTTTCCAAAACTTGGCACACAGTCTAAGAAGCCAGAAGCTTCTGAGACTATTAGTTGGGACCAGAAGTCTTTGTCCCTATATGATCCGCGTACTAATCTGTGTGAAGATGAGATCCTGAAGATCCTTCACATCCAGAATACAGTACATCTTTTACCGGATAAATTCACGGACAACCAGAAGATTGTCCGTTCACACGTCCCTGCTGCCAATACGCCAGCTAGGATTGACATCCCCATAGATGGATGCAGCCCACCGGCAGCAGAATTGGTTGTACCTCAAATGAAAAGAGGACGCCCACCAGGTTCAAAAGATAAAGTTCCTCAAAAGAGGAAGACTCCTAGCGATACTAAGATTATCCCTCCACAGGATGCTGAGCTCAGACCAGCTACTTCTCCCCTCCTGATTTCCCCAGCAGAGGAAACAATAGGAGAAACATCATTAAATTTTGTACGTACTGGAGAAGTACTGGACAGAAATAGCATAGTCGTCGACGACGATTTTGCGTTCGATATTTCCGTTCACGTCACTGAATATGACGATGACGTCGAACCACGATCTCTAGCGGAATGTAAATGCAGAGATGATTGGCCAAAGTGGGACGAGGCAATAAGAGTAGAGCTGGACTCACTCTTGAAACGCAAAGTCTTTGGACCAGTAGTCCAAACACCAGTAGGTGTAAAACCTGTGGGATATAAGTGGGTTTTCATAAGAAAAAAAGATGAAAATAATGTGATCGTTCGCTATAAGGCACGCCTTATAGCCCAGGGATTTTCCCAAAGACCGGGGATTGATTACGAAGATACGTATTCCCCGGTCATGGATTCGATCACCTTCCGATTTTTAATCAGCCTAACTTCTCTGGAAAGCCTAGAAATGCAGCTCATGGACGTTGTGACTGCATATCTATATGGCGATATAGATAAAAATATCTATATGAGACTTCCTGATGGGTTTAATCTACCCCCAGAGATGAAAGAGATACCTCGGGACGTATTCTCTGTAAGGCTACATAGATCATTATATGGTCTAAAACAATCGGGCAAGATGTGGTATAACAGACTAAGTGATTTTCTTGCACAGCAAGGATTCACGAATAACGAAGTCTGCCCGTGTATCTTTATCAAAAGAACGGGAACAGGATTTGTCATCATAGCTGTATATGTAGATGACTTAAATCTCATAGGATCTCCTGCAGAGATCAAAGAGATATCTGAAAGCCTTAAACATACTTTTGAAATGAAAGACCTAGGCAAAACAAAGTATTGTCTTGGCTTACAAATAGAACACCTAAGAGGTGGAATCCTATTACACCAATCTAATTATACAAAGAAACTTCTACGCAAGTTTCATATGGATAAATGTCATCCTTTAGGTACTCCTATGGTCGTAAGATCACTAGATGTACATAAGGACCCCTTCCGGCCACTGGAAGAGGGGGAGGAGATACTGGGTCCTGAAGTACCCTACCTCAGTGCCATTGGAGCACTTCTATATCTGGCTAACTGTACGCGTCCCGATATAGCGTTTACAGTTAATCTACTAGCCAGACACAGTGCTGCGCCCACAAAGCGCCACTGGAACGGAGTAAAGCATCTTCTGCGATACCTTCAGGGTTCCATTGATCTTGGACTTTACTACCAGAGAGGTGCCTCCCCCAAATTGTTTGGTTATGCTGATGCAGGTTATCTCTCTGATCCGCACACGGCAAAATATCAAACATGTTTTGTATTTACCTACGGAGGTACTGCTATCTCTTGGAGATCGGTAAAACAAACCACTACTGCTACATCTTCCAACCATGCAGAGCTCATCGTGATCCATGAGGCGAGCAGAGAATGTTTTTGGCTACGCTCCGTCGTCCAACACATCCTCCAATCCACTGGCCTGAAGACCAGTGATCTGGAGCCTACTGCCCTATTCGAAGACAACGCCGCATGCATTGCTCAGCTTCAGAAGGGCTACATCAAAGGCGACAGGACAAAACACATTTCTCCCAAGTTTTTCTGGACGCACGAGCAGAAGAACGACAAGCAGATTGAAGTTCGACAGATCCAGTCATGCAACAACTTAGCTGATCTTTTTACTAAGGCATTGCCTAAATGTACTTTTGTAAAGCTTGTAAAGAACATTGGTATGCGACAGTTGAAAGACCTGCAAGCCTGAAGCTTGTACGGATCAGGGGGAGTAACATGTGGGTTGCACTCTTTTTCCTTAAGCTGTTGGGTTTTCCCACTGGGTTTTCCACAGCTAAGGTTTTAACGAGGCAAACACACTTACTCTGGATCCAGAAGTATCCACCCCTTGCCTCAGTAGCTGAGACCGAAGTGATGAATGTGTAAGGGGGAGTGTTATGAATGAGGGAGGCCTTTGGCCTCCCCTCCTTCATTACCCATTCATTAGGCCCCCATTACTTAGAGTAATGGGGACCCTTGGTCTCCTAGAGGCTTTTGGCCTACCCACTTTGAGATATATAAATAGAGCACCATGGCTCTTAGCTATGGTGACTTATTCTTAGCAATAAAATTCTCTCTCTCTCTCTTGAGTCCAATTACCTTCTAACATGATGTTTAAAGTAATCAAAAATTTTGAAATTAAGATCTCCATCCAATTTGCAACTTGACAGAACCCCAAAATTTTAAAGAAAATACGTGGGTTGATACAAAATAACATTTGGGACTGAGTCTCTAATTATTCCACCAAAATAAAAATAACATCTTTGAGATGTTGAGTCCACATACGGGAAGACGTACCACACCAAGCTTAATTCTCCCTATTTAATCCTCCAAGTTCACATACGGGGAGACCACACCAAAATAAAAACAGCATTTTGGTTCCATTCATATTTAATTCTTTCCAAAAATTTTAATTAAAATTCAGTCCCCAAATAGAATTTCTCCCAAAAATTTTAGTTCCCTCTAAAATTTAATTATTGTTATGAATAGGACTCATTGTGCCTATTGGGTATCCACCCACATGAGTACCCATTATGAATACTATATAAAGGAGGCTAGGGGTTTCCTAGCCTCAACCCTTCTCCAAATCTGTTTCTCGTTCATAACACGTTATCAGCACGATCACGCTCGTAGGAGGAGACGGCGGCTCGCGGGGAAGGAGATCCATCAATCGCTTAGATTCAAGAAGATCGTAATCTTCTCAACGGGGAGCGAAAAGGGCATCCTTCACCAACCGTCGACTAGATTCCTTTGTCGAATCTAGAGGTAAAAATCAAAACTTTTTAGATCTAACTTGCTTTTCACGTTAGATCTGCATGTTTTTAGGATCAAAAAGTTTAAAAACACGGTAAAAATCACATTTTTTTAGATCCGCATGCCTAAAAACAATAAAAATCTGTTTTTTAGCGATCTAAATCCTTGAAAAATCCGGTTTTTACCCCCCTTTGATCCAAAATCTCCGCACGCCGTAAGGCGAAACGGCGGCGCCTCACAAGCGCCGCCGGCGGCAAATAAACGCCACGGCCATAGGCCGCGGCGACCGCGGCCTGAAGCCGCGGCAAGCAGCCGCGGCCTCAGGCCGTGGACTGCAGCCGCGGCCTGCAGGCCGCGGCGGCCGCTGCCCCGTGCCGTGGCCTGCAGGCCGCGGCCCGCCGCCGCCACGGCTGCCGCGTTCTGCGCGGCCAGCCGTCGCGGCGACACGCTGCGGGGCCCCCCTAGGGTTTTCCGAAACCCTAACCCTAAACGGGCCAATTTTTCGGGGGAGGCCCAAATTAACCCTAATGGATTGTTTTCATGGCCCAAAAGGCCAGAAAATTAGCACATTTACATAAATAATTTTTCTTCTTTTATTTTTGGCCCTAAAAAGCCCAAAATAATTAAAAGAAAATTTAAAGGGTTTTAAAGCGGTAAACAAAACATTAAAATATGGATCAAAGGTAAAAGTTTTTCAAAATAAATTTTTGCACGTCACAATTTAGATTATTTAAATTAATCTTTACATGGCTGTGATTGATTATCTGCGTAGTTGTATGTTTCCAATATATTATCTGCGTGGATGTGCAAATTAGGCTATGTTTTTAGGGATCAGCCAGGTTTCCGACACCTTTTAATTTCCTGCAATTTTTCCTTTTTTTGAGAGAAATTTGTAAGTGATGATATAAATATAAAAAGAAGACTGAAGGACACCAAAAAGGAGCTGAAGGCGTACGCACAATGAAGATAGGGGCTTCTCTCTGAAGTTCCCGAGTTGTATTTTATTCTTTCATGCTATTTTTGATGTAACTTCGGACTGTACTTCTTTTTATTTCGGTGTCGGCTGGCTGATCCCCATAGTCCTAAGTCATTTTCGTTTTCATTGCTTATGCATTAATTGCGTGGATGTTAATTATTTTAATATCATGTTAATGTTACAATGAAACTGTCAAAAAGCATGCCAAAATCACTTTGATATAGTTTAACGCCTATTGCTAGACTATATACCTGCGATAAGATTTTTTAAATGCCTGCAGCATATAAATAGCATGTGTACATCATACTTGTTTCAATTCAATTGAACATAATCTTTAGTTTAAAAAGCTTTACATTATATGTATGATGGGCTCATGATATGATGATATTTATGACAATAAGACAATAATGATTTCAAAAAGTTTAATAACATATCCACTTTGACAAAATGAACCTGAAGTTCAAAATCAAATCAAAAGTCAACACTCTCTCTCCCTAATAAAATAAATACGATGGTTTATGCGAAAATTATAATTGCTATCTTTATAAAAGATGCACACTTTGCGGTAAACATATATATAAGATCTATGATCTATATAATACAATATAGACACCAGAAGTTTTCCATAATACCGCTAAACTCTTTAAAAGAGTACTCTCCTTTATTTTTACAAGGAAAGATTTTTTTGTAATCTAGGGTTGACTAGAACAAGATAAGGACACGATAAAGAGTGACTGAGATTTGATCTTGGGAAATGGTAGGTTGAGATGAAGCTTTGGGTTACTTGCAACACTTTATGAAGCTTTGGTTTACGTGTTCCTAATTGAATGATAGATCACTATCACGACCAAATCACTAAAAAAAGACGTCAAATACCTCACATTGCTCAAACGAAAAAACAAAAGCAATGGAATACCCTTAATAATTTCCATTTTATTCAATTAATCCGTTCTTTCAACAAAAGTAACGGATGGTACAATTACTTCATTGTTTAGCATTTATATGAATATCAAATACGAAATGTTGTATGTACGTATATTAAAAAATTCAAAATGCATTGAAGTTTGATCTTTTCATACGCGCTCGTGCCGAAAGCGCCCGCTAAATTTTTTAACGCTAATTTGTTGTTTCGCGTCAAAGGCGTCCGCGTCGAATTTGTTGTTCTGTGTCGAAGGCACCTGGCCAAATTTCTTGTTCAGCGCCGAAGGCGCCGTGCCTCTAAATATTTTTACGCTAATTTGTTCTTTTAAATTTTGGCTGTGAAAATAATTATTTGGGGAATAAAGATTTTGCGGGGGGAAATCTTATATGCGCCGTGCACTGGGATCAAAGTAAAACACACACACATGGGACGGAAACTGCACACAGCCGAAAATGAGAGGGAATTGTAGGTTTGTGTGCGGGAATCGTCGGGGGGCGCTCACGCCGAACGCGCCCACGTCGCGAATCTAAATTTTTGTTCGTTTAAATTGTGGGGAGAGAAATAATTTTTGGGTAGAACAAAGATTTTGAGGTGATATCTTAAACGAACCGTGTCCAAGGGCACGTGTTATGACTAGTATACACACACTAGTTTTTCCTAATTATTGGTTGTATTCTATGCATATTTATATAGAAAGTCCATAACTATTGACTGGTTTGCGTTACTTTCTAAATACAAGTGAGGAAATGTTAATCATTTTCCTTATTTAGGCACATACCAAGGTTTAAGTGTACAATAATATCCTAAATTTCATTCATGTTAATCATGAATACCCTACAAAAAATTTTACACTAAAATATTTTAAAGTATCAAATTACACTTTGCTACCTTGTAGCATTAACGGAAAAGATGAAACGTCGGTTTTGCCATTGTGAATGGTGAAGGAGAGACGAAGAAGAACAAGATAAGATGGTGATGGTAATGGTGGCATGAGAGTATATGGTAGAGAATGGCTTGGGGATTTTAGTGGCATTGGGATTGGGTAGGAATTTGAATGGGATCCGGTATTATGTCAGAAATATTACTTTCCTCTTGATGGACACATGGAGTGCCAAAATATCTGTGGGCTTCAAATAGCGTGTGAAATTCTATCATTTCTTTTTCTTTATGGAGTAATAGTGATCGTTTCTGTATCCCTCCTTGACTAAGCATATTCCGATCGCTCAGTGACCAAACGGTAATAAAGTCCATAGCTTGCGAAAAGTTTAACTAATTTTAGTGTAGAGAAAATACTTTAGATATTTATGCGCAACAATAGGAAAATATTTGAAGTATTTTCTAGATTGATACGACCCATCCGAATTGGGTCAAGACTGGACGGGCCAAGCCCATGTCGCGAACCTACGGGCCTGGGTAGAACAAGGCCACCACGAAGACTCGGACCGGGGCGGACGCGACCGCTGATCCACGCCAGCGGGAGTTAACCACTCCCATTAAATCGCGCCCTTTTAATCACCGTTAAAGAGCCTCATTACGTCCACCTTTCATTACCAATTAAGGCACCATCAAAGTGACGGATCATCGGGGTGAAACAGGGGGACGTCGAGGGGACGTGGCCAAGGAAGATTCCTATAAAGCGACTCGAAGAATAACGTGGAAAAGTGACCACTTTCTGGATATCAAACTCAGAGGTATTCAACGACCTTGTCTCCCACCTTATAATTCTCCTCCACAACTCGACCCGAGGACTCGCGTATCGGCTTCTCCGTGAGCCATACCGATCCCACCGAGCATCCTTCAGATCCATTCTGACTTAGGCATCGGAGGAGACTTGGTCGGAACCAAGGTCCGACCACTCTGACGATCTTTCTCATCTGTTCAGGTCAAGGAAATCCAGCTGCGCCGAGGCTATCCTACGGATCCCAATCAGCCCAGAGCCGAACGCGCTCGCCCCTGAGCCCGTTCACCTCCGCTCGCACGGAGGCCGTCCCTCTGCCGAGGACTCCCTTAGCCACACCGACGCTCGGACCCGCACGCTCTTCGCCAAGTTGAACGAGCTGTGTCCCGCTCCCGGAGGCCGCACGCGACCCGTGTGATCGCGTTGACCTCCGGCCCTCCAGTTAACCAACCTGGGGTGAGAAAACACCCCGAAACATCTGGCGCCGTTTTTGGGAATGAAGAAGCGCCCATGTCAAGCAACCACACCCGAGATGACGCGGCCATGCACCTCCAGACACAAGAGTACGGCGGCAGCAATGTCAATGCCGGAGCCAATCAGCGATCGCCTGGGCAAAGCTGAGACTACCCAGCACCTATCCCAGGTCGAGGGACAAGGCGCACCATGGGCAGAGCCAATGGACATAGATCGTGAAGGAGCCAAGGGTTACCCCCAGCCCATCTACTTCTCCGAAGAGGACCTGAAGGAGGCAAAGCCATCACACGATGAAGCACTAGTGGTCTCGGCTGTCATTGACACCGCCTTGGTCCGATGACTGCTCATCGACACCTGAAGTTCATGCAACATCCTATTCATGTCAACTTTGTAGAGCATGTGGCTGCTAGCCGAAGACCTGGAGCCTTGCTCCGGGCCAGTGATAGGCTTAATGGGCCACTCCACACCCATCGTAGGGATAGTTCGCCTCCCCGTCATGCTCAGAGAGCCGCCCCACTCGACCACTCTGACAATAGAGTTTGTGGCCATGTGGATCGAGTCTGCGTACAACGGGATCATCGGTCGTCCGCTCCTCAATGCGTCCGGAACCGTGGTCTCAACCCTCCACCAAATGGTCAAGTTCCGGACCCCGAGAGGAATCGGAAAGATTAGAGGCGACCCGGTGAAGCCTAAGACCTGCTACTAGCTGACCGGCGCAGAGCACGATGTGAAGCGCTGCAACCCGATGGACATTCTCGACCAGAGATACGGCCCAGGTGACTCAAGCCCCGCTCCCGTGGAAGAGCCGGAACTCATTCTCGTCACAGACATAGGTGGTAGGTTCATCTCCATCGGATCAGAACTCGACCCGACCCTAAGGGGCAAGTTGATCGTATGCGTGGAAGCCAACCTGGACATCTTCGCCTGGTCGCCTGACGACATGTCGGGTGTGGACCCCTAAGTAATCACCCACCAGTTACGCGCCAACCCCAATTTTAAGCCGGTCAGGCAGAAGAAGAGAAAATTACGTGGCAAAAAGATGATGGCCGCATCCGAGGAGTGGAGCGCCTGTTCGAAGCAGGCTTTATCCGAGAAGTTTGGTACCCAAAATGGCTGGCCAACGTCGTGATGGTGAAAAGTCTAGCGCCAAATGGCGAATGTGTGTGGACTTCACCGATCTCAACAAGGCCTGCCCCAAAGACAACTACTCGCTACCCTGCATTGACCATCTCATGGACAACGCCTCGGGCTACGAGATGCTCAGCTTCATGGACGCTTATTCTGGATACAACCAAGTTCAAATGGACCCAGAGGATGAGGAGAAGACGTCATTTATCACTGACCAGTGGACCTTTGTTGGAAATTGGACTCCCCGGATTTGGTTTTGGATGATGAACAAACATATATATATCGTGAACTAACACTTTGTGAACGCATTTATGGAGATCGTTGCCAAATTCACATGAATATCAATTACGACGACTCAAGACTTCTCAAAGCATGTGATCGTATGCCTAAAGCTTCGTTGAAGCTTATGGACCTTCTTAGAAGTCATGAAGATTCGATTGAAGCTATTGAAGACGGTATCGTCAAGTTTTATTTATAGTCTTTAAGCTTCTTTCGTAGAATGTTAAGCCTTGAGTAGGTCTTACGATTTAAATCTTCATAACGCTCATATCTTAGCTCTAGGATCTTAGTAGAAGTCCATACAATCCTTCCCGAAGCTTCGCGCTTCGATTCGCGACTTCTTGTGCATGTTAGTTGGTTCAAGAAGAAGAACTGACCGACTAGATGGTGATCTAGTCGGTCGGCAAAGCTTCTTGGACCGACTAGTTCTTCTCAGTCAATTCTAAGCTCTTTACTGTTTACAGTTAGTCGGTCTAAGTTGACTCATCGACCGACTAGTTTGTGAACTAGTCTGTCAGTGATGCTTCTGTGACCGACTAGTTGAGCTTTCCCTGTACATGCACATTTGAGCCTAAGCTACTGTTTATCATTAGTCGGTCTGTGTTCATTGATCGACCGACTAGTTGATGAACTAGTCGGTCAACTTTCCTTCTTGGACCGACTAGTTTAGTTTTACTGTTCATGCCTATTTTTCACCTAACTTACTGTTTATTGTTAGTCGGTCTATGTTCATTTGGTGACCGACTAGTTGGTGAATTAGTCGGTCAACATTTCCTCTTGGACCGACTAAGTCAATTTTAGCTCAGACTTCAGTTTTATCTGTTAGTCAGTCTACGTTGAGTAACCAACCGACTTGTTGTGAAACTAGTCGGTCAGCTACTCTTCTTGGACCGACTAGTTCCTTTTGTCTGTGCTTTGATCTTTTCTCTGTTCACCCATTAGTCGGTATACGTTAATTAACCGACCGACTAGTTGATGAACTAGTCGGTCGGTGGTTGTTCTTTGACCGACTAGTTGGGTTCAGAAAAGAGCCGTTGGAGATTTAATTGAAACGTTTCTCTCTCTCTCTCTCTCTCTCTCTCTCTCTCTCTCTCTCTCTCTCTCTCTCTCTCTCTCTCTCTCTCTCTCTCTCTCTCTCTCTCTCTCTCTCTCTCTCTCTCTCTCTCTCTCTCTCTCTCTCTCTCCTCTATCCTATAAATACTTGATGGGCTGCATTCATTGCTGCCAAGGCTGATATTATTGCAAGTTTAGAGATCAAGAGAAATCATTCCAAGCTCATTCAAAGCTCATTCTTTCCATTCAATAATCTCTCCTAACTCTTACTTCCAAAGAGAGATTCATTGAGTGTGAAGCCTTCCAAGCCAAGTGATTGATTCTAGGTCACCAACATCCCCAAAGCTCTCCATCGCTGATCTACATCTTGGAGCTAGGGTTTGGTGCCACTTCTTCTTCCTCAAAATCATCCTTGCCCTAATTCGTAAGCAATACTCAAGGCATAGGTATTTTGTCGGTAAGAAGTTTTCTTATTTCATTTCATATTTGATTTGTAAGTTTCACTCTCGGTTGTGAGAGTGTGGTTGTGATCCCGGGTTGTGGGAGTCACAAATTACATTTTGTATGATTTGACTTGTAGAGGTTTTTCACAAGTATTTCATAGTGGAAATCTTGAGTTAGGGTTTCTAACTCAAGTATCCGGAGGGGATCCGGGTGGTTGGGACGTAGGATCACCGGGAACAAGTCGGGGAGACTTGGGTGGATCCGAACCCAGTAACATCTATTGTTAGCATTGTTAATTTTGTTGTTGTCTTCAATTTAAGCTTCCGCAAATTGATTTGGTAGTTGTTGGCACTATAATTAGGAATTATTCTCCTCGTTATTTTTAAAGTACTATTCACCCCCTCTAGTACTTGTGCAGTAGCTTGTAGAGCATTACATTTGTTATCAGAGCCAGATACTTAGCTATGTCTGCCAACGACAAAAAGACCGTGCGTCCACCTTCCGACTATGGCACCTTCAGAAACCGTGAAGGAGCATCTTCGGTGATGGAAGGACATTCCTCAACGAGGCCTCCATTCTTCAACGGTACCAACTACGGGTACTGGAAATGCCGGATGGAAACCTTCCTCCGGAGTGCATCTCTATGGAGGACCACGATGAAGGAATACGTCGAGCCCGAAGAAGAAGACTTTGAGAAATGGACAACCGCGGAGTTCGCCACGGAGGTAAGCAATGCCAAGGCAATGAACGCCTTGCAATGCGCATTGGAGCCCGAGGACTTCAATAAGATATGCACATGTAAGAGTGCATATCAAATTTGGAACTCCCTCCTCATACTACATGAAGGGACGAGTAGGGTAAGAGACTCTAAACTCGTTGTTGTAAACAAAGATTACGAAATGTTTCATATGCAACAGGGCGAGAAGATGAAGGAGTATTACGCTCGCTTCGTTGACATCATAAACGAGTTGGAGGCTCTCGGTAAAACCTACACCCAAAAGGAGAAGTGTTCGAAGCTTATCGAAGGACTTCCTTCTTCTTGGGAAAAGCGTACCTTCGCCATCGAGGAAGGTAATGATATGAATAAGTACACCGTAGTTCAACTAATGGGTACTTTAATGTCATACGAGGTACGCAAGGATAGCAAGCTAAAATTGCAAGAAAAGATGAAGTCTTACCTAAAGCAAGACGAGCCAAAGAAGAAGGCTATTGCTTTCAAGGCCGCTCCATCCACATCCACATCAACCGATGATGAAGACTCGGAAAACGAGTTGGACTTGGAGTCCATGGCTCTCATGGCCAAGAAGTTCAACCGTTTCTTCCGAAAAGGTAACTATAAGAACAAAGCTAAATTTGGTTCTTCTAACGCCTCTTCCTCTCATTTTTGTTTCAAGTGCAATAAGCCAGGACACATGAAAGCGGAGTGTCCTCTCAACAAGCAAAAGGAGAAGTGGAAGGCACCGAAATTCGATAAGTCCAAGAAGTACAAGAAAGGAAACAAAAAGGGACTTGTCGGAGCAACATTCACCGACTCCGAGGATTCCTCAAGCGGAGAGTCGGACGATGAGAAAGTGGAGCAAGCGCACATGTGCTTCATGGCAAGAGAGGAGCATGATCAAGGATCCTCCTCTTCCGATGATAGTGACGACGAAGGCGATGAGGTAACTATGGATGACCTTAGGAATGAAAATTCTCAATTATGGTCTAAATACACTAAATTAGTAAATAGATATACTAAAGTAAAAGATGACCTAGCTAGCATTCAAACCTCACCTAAGACTATCATCACCGACAACGTCACCGTTGTTGAAGAGTTAAGAAATGACATTGTTAATCTCAAATCTAAACTTGAATATGTTAGCATTGAAGATCCGGAGGAACACAAGATAACGGATTTAACTTCTCAAAACTCGACTTTGAGTATTGAGAATGAGAATCTTAAATCTCGTGTTTATGTGCTCACATCGCAAGTATCCAACTTGGATACTTCTATGCGTTCTCTCAAAGAGAAATATGAGAACACATTAGGCCGAATTAATAAATTCAATAAGGGTAAGGACCATTTGGATAAAATCCTAAGTGACTTACTTCCGGCCAATCACCACATTGGCTTGGGGTATACGATGGGATGTTCATCCAAATCGGCCACTACTTTCGTTAGGCCAACTTCCGGTGACTCAACGAGTGGTAGCAAACACTCTATTGGTAGTTCTTCTACCAATGGTGCTTCCACCTCGTCCACACCCTCTTTCGGAAAGAAACCCACTTTGGGTGGACCTCCAAAGAAGGGGCATGCTTATATGTACACGAATACCATGCCACGTAGGAACACACGTCCTACTCCACCGTCTCACACTTATGATGATTTTTATGCAACACATTCTCGGGCACGTGCACACCTTGTGAGACACCCTCACGCACGTGTTCCCACACATGCATATGTTCACCCACCTCATCATATGAATAATTATCTGCATGCACCATTCCATCATGTTTCTTATGCCTATCCACAACATGCATCACGTAGAAATCAACAACGCATGCATGCACCCAATAGGATGAGGGCTCCCAAGATTTTCACTATTTGGAGCCCAAAGGACACAAGCATGGACGAAAAACAAGTGTATATGAATGCTTATTTTTCGGATGTTGTGCATAGTAGAAATTATGTGGGGAAGTCTAAGTCCAATTGGACTTGGCTTCCAAAGGTCTAATCTTTTGGACCCAATGACCTTGGGTACCATGATATGAAATTCTCTATCTTTAGGTACTCAAGGAAAAGAAAAAGAAAAGGAGCAACAAATTTAAATTTAGCTCCAAGGGGAATTGGATACTCGATAGCGGGTGTTCAAAACACATGACGGGCAACGCTCAATTGCTCTCCGGAGTGGTTCCCATTGCAAATGGAAACCGCGTCGTATTTGGAGGCAACGAGAGCGGAACCATCATAGGAGTTGGTAAAGTGGGTAACCCATCTAAACCCTTAATTAGTGATGTTTATCTAGTTAATGGCTTAAATCATAATCTTATTTCAATAAGCCAACTTTGTGACAAAGATTACAAAGTTAGCTTTGTGAAAGGATTGTGTCATATTTTAAGAAAAGATAATAATAAATTATTGTTTTCCGGCACTCATCATAAAGATATCTATATTTTGGATCTTCCTAAGTCTTATGAACAATGTCTCGTTGCCAACACAAGTGAACAACACTTATGGCATCGACGCTTTGGACATGTGAACTTTGGAACACTTTATAAGCTTTCAAAATTAAATTCCATTAAAGGTTTTCCGAAGCTCGTTATTGAAAAGAAAAGTTTTTGTGATTGTTGTCAACGTGGCAAGCTTCCTAAATCTTCATTTAAACCTAAGAAAAGCATTTCTACTAAACGGCCACTAGAGCTATTACATCTAGACTTATTTGGGCCAACTAGAGTTGCTTCCTTAGGAAATGCAAGATATGGACTTGTCATCGTAGATGATTATTCGAGATTTACATGGGTGTTTTCATTATGTAATAAAAATGAAGCTTTTGAAAACTTCACAATTTTTGTTAAGAAAGTACAAAATCTCTTAGGAACCACCATTGTCACTATTCGTAGGGATCATGGAGGTGAATTTGAGAATGAGTCTTTTGAGACATTTTGTGATGAAGTTGGTATTACACACACCTTTTCATTCCCTCGTGCACCTCCTCAAAATGGTGTAGTTGAGAGAAAGAATAGGACGCTAGTGGAGTGTGCTCGCACTATGCTTGATGATAGCCAACTTGGCCATCAATTTTGGGCGGAAGCGGTACACACCGCTTGCTATGTGTTTAATAGAATACTTTTGAGGCCCGGCACTAAACAAACTTGTTATGAATTGTTGTTTGGTAGGTTGCCTCAAGTTAAACATTTTCGTGTTTTTGGTTCGAAATGTTTTATTAAGAACACGTATGGTAGTTTGGACAAATTCGATCCAAGATCCGATGAGGGGATTTTTGTTGGATATTCTTCGCGTAGCAAAGCCTAACAGATAGTCAACAAACGAACCTCAATGATCGAGGAGTCGCTTCATGTCTCATTTGTAGGATCCTGCCAAAACAGAGTTAGGATCAATACTATGAAGTTTAGACTTACGCTTGCGTATGCGGCACGGTAGTCTACGAACTTCGCCTTCGGATTCGCCACGACGGATCGAGTCTTCTCACGAACGGAGTAAGGCTACTAAATCCACAATCTAAATCTCTACTTTAGATTAAGAACTTGGATAGAGGAAAGAGAAAGGATTTCTGCAGAGCTTCGCTAGAATGAAGTTGCATGCATGAATTTCATGCAAAAAGGTGTAAGAAATGGCTTACCCTTGGGTCTTATTTATAGCCCCCAAGGTAGTTATTTTAGGGTAAGTTGTTCCTTTGGAACAACTTAATTAAGGTGTACCATGATACATGGCACATTATAAGCTTAAGTTGTACCATATGCATGGTACAACATAAGCTTAAGATATTCCCCCTTTATTAGCCATATGTCGCATGCACTTATGCATATATAATGTGACTTTCCCACTCATCCAGAGATCCTCTCCGCAAGGGAACAGATTCCCTTTGCACACGACTTCGTGTGCACGACGTTCGAGGTCCGTATTCCCTCGTACATCCCCCACAAGGGTGTACAAACGTCTTCCATATCCAACATCTCCCACTCACACTTGAGGGGATTGTAAGAGAACGCCTTTCCCTTAGTTCTTTCATCTATCATACCGAGAAATAGACCGTGCGACCGTCATGCGCGTAGAGTCTGTTGTTGTGCACTTGTTAGAGATACACAACGACCTCGAAGGTGCAAAGTTGAGTAGTTCAACGCATGCTTTACCCTAGATTATTTCTTCACATTTCTTATACTTTATATTCAACAATTGAATCCCATCTGGATTACAATTGGCTGGCCAGCTTTGAATCATTAAAGTCCAAATTTGAATATGAAATCAATCTTCCTCTTCTTGCGAACCTTCTGATCTTGACTTGATTCGCTTTTCTAACGTGCCCCGCCGAGCTGAATTATCATAGCCCATAAGTAACACGCTAAGATAGCGATCATTTCGTCAAATCTAAAGGAACCAATTGGAGTCCTTGAGGGTAAGAGTTAAGGCCCGTATGGCCTTTGAGTCTCACATAATAGCAAACACTATTGCTACTAACTCAGTGGTCGAAATGCATACGTGGTATGAACACGTATTACAACATCACTCCTTTCCCAGGGAGAGTATGTCTTAATGATGTTGTACGGATGAAAAAATCAGACACCACAGTGCCTATCTTTTTGAGTCCCTTTACTACTCGTGAAATATTCACGGACTCTCATCCTGCATAAGACAGATAGGATTAAAAAATCCTACGAGATCTCTTTCAAATATCCTTGTGATACAGATCTCAGATCTTTTGTAAGCATCCATATGATGCAGATCTTTCATTCGACTATCTTGTTTAAGTCATGACTCTAAATCATTCGTCTAATGATTTTGACTTTAAACTAGTCTCATCTCTATCTTATCCATCTGATAAGATAAGGCGGTTGCTCATGTGAGAGAGCCAACCTTTATCTGTCCGACATACACACAATTCAGCTGAGATTTCAAAAATGTACACAAACATTTCTTAAGAAATTCATATGCAATGTTTGAAAAAGAACTTATTCTTTTATTAAATTTGATCTTTCTTAGACATGGGAATATATATTGGTACAACTCAGCTCATACGCAATCCTTGGGATGATAAGTGTTTATAAAACACATTTCTGGGGATCGCTTTCGTAAGCTGATCCTCTATCATCTCATGCGTAGATATGTACCTTATGTCTACCTTCTTGGTTTTATCATAGTCTTTTGCAAATCTGCAGTTCCTTTAAGATACTGCATTATCCTCTTAACCGCTTTCCAGTGTTCTTGCCCTGGGTTGGATTGGTAACAGCTTACCATTTCCAACGACAAAACAGATGTCCGGTCTCGTACACACCATAGCGTACATAAGACTATCAACTGCACTGGAATATGGAACTTTTTCCATAATTTCCTTTTCCTTTCGGTTCTTTGGACATGATTTCAGATATAAATTATCGCATCCGCTTATAGGAGTATCAATTGGACTTGCAGTCCGACATATTTAAACCGTTCTAGAACCTTCTTTAAATAAGTCTCTTGTGAAAGAGAAAGAAGTTTCTTCGAACGATTCCTTGAAATCTTAATTCCAAGGATATATGTGGCTTCCCCATGTCTTTCATCTCAAAACTGATGAAAGTCAAGCCTTGATATCCATCACAAAGCCCTTGTCATTTCTGGTTATTAAAATGTCATCTACATATAGAGACATAATAACATGCTTGCTTTTAATCCTCTTGATATATACGTAGTTATCTTCATCAAGCATGGAAAATCCATTTGATAAGACAACCTCTTGAAATTGTATATACCATTGCCTCGAGGATTATTTAAGACCATATATGGATTTACGAAGTTTACAAAACTTATGTTCGTTTCCTTCTTTTACAAACCCTGTTGGTTGTTCCATATAGATCTCCTCGTCCAATTCTCCATTGAGAAAGGCAGTCTTTACATCCATCTGATGAAATTCGAGGTATAAGCAAGCTACCATTGCCAGAATCATGCGAATCAAGGTAAAACGCACAACAGGTGAGAAGGTCTCTTCGTAGTCTATCCCTTCCTGTTGCGTAAAACCTTTCGCGACAAGGCGAGCTTTATATCTGTCTATGGAGCCATCAGCATTATGCTTGATCTTGAGAACCCATTTGTTCTCAATTGCTCTATGTCCTCTGGGTAAGTTAATTAAGTCCCAGACTTGGTTAACTTTCATGGATTTCAATTCCTCCTTCATCGCTTCCATCCATTTGTCTTTCGCAGGGCATGATACGGCATGTTTGAAAGTAGCAGGCTCGTCATCATCTTGTAGTAAAGTCACAAAGGTTTGCGGAAATTCATCCTCAAATCTTAGAGGAGCCAACCTTGTACGACTACTACATCGTATTTGAGATTCTTCAAGTCCTTGTTGACTCGAATTTAGATCAATTCTAATATCACTCCCACTTGGAATGTCGTTAGAATTGCTCCCACTTGGATCATTATTCCCGTATGGAATAGGATAATCGTCATTCGTATAATCCATTGGTGAAGATTGAAACGTATTTTCGTTTTCACCAAGAATTCTCCCACTCGAATGAGGGAATCCTTCTTGATCATAAATCTCAAATAGAGATAAGTCCTGACTTATCTCGCCATGTCTTGGAAACTCGTTTTTCCAAGAAAGTGACATCCCTCGACTCAAACTCAATTAGCCCACCATTGTCTTCCTGACTAACATAAAACATAACCTTTGGAGTTTTCTGTGTATCGTATAAAGATACATTTCCTTCCCTTTGGCCCAAGTTTGCCATACTTATGGGAGGAAATATGTGCGTAGGATGCACAACCCCAAGGTTTCAAAATGTTTAAGTGAGGAGACCTTTGGTTCCACAACTCACAAGGAGTGGAGCTAACTGATTTCGAGGGTACGCGGTTCAAAAATGAAAGCGGCCGTCAATAATGCATCACCCCAAAAGGTGATTGGCAAGTTAGTTTGCGCCATCATTGAATGGACCATTTTTCATTAAAGTCCTATACCTCCTTTCTGCAACACCAATTTGTTGAGGAGTATAAGGCATAGTTACCTGATGTACTATGCATTTTTCATCATAAAGTTCCTTTAAACTTGTTGATTGATATTCACCGCCCCTATCGGTTCGCATGACCTTAATCTTGCGATCTAATTGATTCTCCACTAAACTCATATAGTTTTTAAAGCAGGTTTAGTGCTTTCACTTTTGTGGGATATCAAATAGATATGACCGAATCAGGTGAAATCATCAATAAAAGTGATGAAAAATAGGACTTCCCGCGTCTTGTCTTGACATTCATCGGACCACATATGTCCGAATGGATAAGCTGTAATGGAACCTCGGCCCTTGTGCCGGTTCCAAACGGCTTGCGACAAGATTTTCTCACAAGGCAATGTTCGCAGGTCGACATTTCAACCTTTGAAACATTGGATAGAAGGCCACGTTTGGCAAGTCTATCTATACGCATTGGTCCAATATGACCAAGCCTTGCGTGCTAACAAATTATATTAGACTCATTAGTCAAAGAATTTGTCACAAGGAAATTTTCATTACATGAGGAAATACATTGTACTTATTACAATAAATCCTTTGAAATACAAACCCAGTACCAATAAAGGAATTATTACAAAATAGGTCCATATTACAATCATGAAGGAACCAACTATAACCCAGACCCATTAAATTGACCACAGTATTAATATTCCTTTGAATATATGGAATGAAGAGAACATCATAAAGTAGGAGAGTGTGGCCGTTGTCCAAGTCTAGCTTGCAATTCCCAACGCCTTTCTCTACAACACGTGTGTTGTTTCCTACATTGATCCACTTCATTCCTTGGGGTATCCGGTGATACTCCACGAAGGACCGTCTGTCCTTTGCTATGTGGTCGGTGGCACCTGAATCAATTATCCCAAAATGGATTAGATTCCACAAGAAATATTGAACTAGAAACACATATGTAACTAGTATTACAAGTTACCTCGTCACTTCCACTCGTACACGAACGAGCATAGTGACCGAGCTTGTTGCACTTGAAGCACTTGATCCTTTTCAAGTCTTTCTTCTTGTGCCATTTCTTGTGCCCACCCTTATGTTTGGGTTCCTTGGTAGACTCAGGTTGCTTATTACGTTCATTAGAAGACTTCGAACGATTTTTACGTTTCTTTCCCCCGTGTGAGGAACTAGCAACCATGTGCACTTCTGCACTTGGCTTGGCAGCCGCAAGTCGCTCTTCCTCTAATTCGAGGTGCTTGGAAACATCGCTGAAGGTCTTGATGCTCTCATTGTGAGTGAGATGCATCTTCATTTGATCCCACCCATTTGGTAGGGAACGTATGACTGCTTGGATTTGTTGATCATCAGTGAGCACATGACCTGCGTCCTTTAACTCCGAGATAAGGTTCGCTATATGTCGTAGATGTTTCCCCATGGAATGATCTGGACGTTTCTTATATGTATCGAACCTTATAGTTAAGGCGCGAAGTTTGGACACCGATGTGCCACCGAACTTCTCATCTAGCTTGGACCATATGTCCATGGCTAGGTCATGTTCTCGGAAGATGCGCATTATGTCATCAGCCATACTGCTTAATAACGTAATGCACGCTATCTTATTCTTCCGAGACCAAGCATCAAAATCTTCCTTGTCTCGTCTGTGTTGGGCCGTAGTGCCCAACTCAGGTTCAATCATTACGTTCTTTAGAGTTTTGAGCACTTCTTGCTCCTCTAAAACGTATTGTATCTTAATGGACCAAAGTTTGTAATTATCGCCGTTGAGTTTTTCACCTTTGTTTAACTCAGCAACGATATTCTTTGAAGCGGAAGAGATTTTACTTTTAAAATGCTGCAAAAGACACAAAACCGAAGGTTCGATCAAAACATTGCATAAAAATTCTTAAAATATAACTCCCACTTGAAATGATAATAGAGTATCCCATTTGGATAGTTCTAAAAATTCAAATCCCACTTGGAATTATATTATATTTGATAAGTTACTTTCGAAAAATATTGAAGATGTTGTTCTAGAATCGAAAAGGTCTCTATGATTCCAATCACCATCTAGAACAACCTTCAATATTCCCCCATCACTTATCAAACAATAGTACTCTTATAGTACTAGCAGCGGAAAACGAGTTTGAAAACGTATTTTTCAGATATAATTCCCACTTGAAATGATAATAGAATATCCCATATGGATAGTTCTAAAATCAACTCCCACTTGGAATGATATTCATAATTTGATAAGTTACTTTCGAAAAATATTGAAGATGTTACTCTAGAGTCGGAAAGGTCACTATGTTTCCAATCACCATCTAGAGTAACTTTCAATATTTCTCCCTCACTTTATCAAATGTTAGTACTCTTATAGTACTTTGCAGCGGAAAAGCGTTTTTGAAAAACGTATTTTTCAAAAATTTAAAATACATTGGCTAATCTCCGTAGAGTAGAGCACAATGTCATAAGTACATTGGCTAATCTCCGTAGAGTAGAGCACAATGACATGGCTAATCTCGCATGAAGTAGAGCACTAAGGCTAATCTTCAAGGAGTAGAGCACAATTTCTTAAGTACATTGGCTAATCTCCGTAGAGTAGAGCACAATGACTTGGCTAATCTCGCATGAAGTAGAGCACTAAGGCTAATCTTCAAGGAGTAGATCACAATTTCTTAAGTACATTGGCTAATCTCCGTAGAGTAGAGCACAATGACTTGGCTAATCTCGCATGAAGTAGAGCACTATGGCTAGTCTTCAAGGAGTAGAGCCCAAAGAAAAAACTTCATTAAAACGTTAGTCCCGTATGAACTAGTCGGCACTGTGGTTAGCCCCGTATGGACTAATCGACACATTCGAGTTTGACCAAGGCCTTTTGTTACCCCGTATGGGTCATTTGGCAAATTTGCAATCGACCCAGACCTTCTGTCGGATTGGTCGACCAAAAACACCAAATTGGTCGACCAATTTTTTTTTGTCTTGCAACTTCTTCCCGGCCAGGGCCTCTGCCCTGGCCGGGGCTTGGCCAAGGGCCGGCCAGGGCCTCTGCCCTGGCCGAGGCCGGCCAAGGCCGGCCAGGCCCTGGCCGAGGCTAGGGCATTGGCACTGGCCTCTGCCAGGGCAGGCCAGCCGGCCCTGGCCCCTGCCAGGGCCGGCCAGCCGGCCCTGGCCCCTGCCAGGGCCGGCCAGGCCCTGGCCGAGGCCAGGGCCGGCCAGGCCGGCAGGCCTTGGCCAAGGCCAGCCATTGCCGGCCTGGCCTTGGCCGGCCACTGCCGGCCTGGCCTTGGCCGGCCATGGCTTGGCCATGGCCGGTCATGCCCAAGGCCATTTGGCATTGGCCGGCCATGGCCCCTTTGGCCATGGCCGGCCACCCCCTTTGAATGGGGTTGCCGCACATACTCCTCCCCCTTGATGGGGTGGTCGCCGGTGGTTATTGGCCGTAGCCAACCCCCTCCGCAAGTGGAGGGGGGTGCATAGCCTTCATAGCCCATTTGGCCATGGTGCACATGCACCAATTTCCTCTTACCCGATGGAAATAACTACCATCATCTTCCTCGATGAAGCACCCGTTCGTTGATGAAGCATCCGTTCGTCGAGAAATTAGTTATTTCCTAATGGCCGTGTGCCAAAAAAATAACATACTACGTGAACGGTCGGTTTTTCCCGTCACGGAGAGTTCCTACCATATCCGTAATGATAGGAGACCCTAACGTGAAAAGAACAACCGCTGCGTTCTCTCCGTCACGAAGCGTTCCTACTATATCCGTAATAGTAGGAGACCCATTCGTGAAAAAGACAACGACTCGTTCATAGTTTCGACGGGGCGGTGGTTTGACCGGGGCGAACCCATATGGCTCTGATACCAATGTAGGATCCTGCCAAAACAGAGTTAGGATCGATACTATGAAGTTTAGACTTACGCTTGCGTATGCGGCACGGTAGTCTACGAACTTCGCCTTCGGATTCGCCACGACGGATCGAGTCTTCTCACGAACGAAGTAAGGCTACTAAATCCACAATCTAAATCTCTACTTTAGATTAAGAACTTGGATAGAGGAAAGAGAAAGGATTTCTGCAGAGCTTCGCTAGAATGAAGTTGCATGCATGAATTTCATGCAAAAAGGTGTAAGAAATGGCTTACCCTTGGGTCTTATTTATAGCCCCCAAGGTAGTTATTTTAGGGTAAGTTGTTCCTTTGAAACAACTTAATTAAGGTGTACCATGATACATGGCACATTATAAGCTTAAGTTGTACCATATGCATGGTACAACATAAGCTTAAGATATTCCCCCTTTATTATCCATATGTCGCATGCACTTATGCATATATAATGCGACTTTCCCACTCATCCAGAGATCCTCTCCGCAAGGGAACAGATTCCCTTTGCACACGACTTCGTGTGCGCGACGTTCGAGGTCCGTATTCCCTCGTACATCCCCCACAAGGGTGTACAAACGTCTTCCATATCCAATATTTAATGAAGGATTTGTTCCAACTAGAATTTCAAATGATAATAATTCTATGGGTGTTTTATGTGATTCGTTTGATAATTCTAAGTCTAATGGTTCTATCGATTCTATTGAGACTA
Source organism: Scilla litardierei (assembly GCA_030789695.1). Classification (NCBI taxonomy): domain Eukaryota; kingdom Viridiplantae; phylum Streptophyta; class Magnoliopsida; order Asparagales; family Asparagaceae; genus Scilla; species Scilla litardierei. The sequence goes on from CM061133.1 coordinate 216,734,139, forward strand.
ACCCATCTAATGAAGTTGTTGAGAATGTTCCTAGTGACCAAGGTATTCCCAAACGGCTTCATACCGTTCGTGACCATCCTCATGAGCAAGTCATTGGCAATATCCATGATAGTGTCAAGACGAGATCGCAAGTGAACTACTTCGCTCATTGTGCCTTTGCCTCCTCGATAGAGCCAAAGAATGTTAATGAAGCATGCGAAGATAGCTCTTGGATCTTAGCCATGGAGGAGGAACTCATTCAATTCGAGAGGAATGAAGTTTGGGAGCTTGTTCCATTGCCATCGAAGAACCACACCGTCATAGGGACAAAGTGGATCTTCAAGAACAAAACCGATGAAAACCAAGTCGTCGTCCGGAACAAAGCTCGGTTAGTTGCTCAAGGCTACCGTCAAGAGGAAGGTATTGATTTCGAAGAATCCTTCGCTCCGGTAGCTAGATTAGAATCAATTAGATTATTATTGTCTTTTGCATGCCATAAGGATTTTAAATTATTTCAAATGGATGTTAAAAGTGCATTTTTAAATGAAGATGTTGTTGAGGAAGTTTACGTTTCTCAACCTCCGGGTTTCATAAATGAAAAATTTCCAAATCATGTTTTTAAACTAAAGAAAGCGCTTTACGGTTTGAGACAAGCTCCTCGAGCTTGGTATGATCGCCTAAAGAATTTTCTTTTGGATTTGAATTTTAAACTGGAAGAAGCCGATTCTACACTTTTTGTTAAGCATTCGAATAATGATATAATTTTAGTTCAAATATATGTTGATGATATCATTTTCGGTGCTACTAACTTTGCTCTTTGCGAAGAGTTTTCTAATGTTATGAAGGAACAATTTGAGATGAGCCACATGGGTGAGCTCAAATATTTCTTAGGTCTCCAAATTCGCCAAACGGACGATGCAATCTTCATCCACCAAACGAAGTATACGGTGGAGTTGCTAAAGCGATTTGGAATGGAGAGTGCCTCCGGGAAAAAGACTCCAATGAGCACGACTACGCATCTTGACAAGGATACGGGCGGTAAGGATGTAGACATTCGTCTATATCGAGGTATGATAGGTAGTTTACTTTATCTTACCGCAAGTAGGCCCGATATTATGTTTGCCGTATGCGTATGTGCTCGTTATCAGTCTCAACCTAAGGAGTCTCACTTAGTAGCGGTAAAACGTATTTTTCGCTATCTAAGTTACACTTTAGATTTTGGATTACTTTATCCGAAATCTAGCACATATGAGTTAATCTCATATAGTGATGCCGATTATGCGGGATGCAAATCCGACAGGAAAAGTACTAGTGGCACTTGCCATTTTATAGGAAATTCCCTTGTCTCTTGGTTTTCCAAGAAGCAAAATTCTGTATCACTTTCAACCACCGAGGCGGAATACATTGCCGCCGGTGCCGCGTGTGCTCAAGTTCTTTGGATGAGACACACACTTAAAGACTTTGGTATAAATTGTGATACTTGCCCTATCATGGTTGACAACCAAAGTGCAATATGTCTTTCCAAGAACCCGGTACACCATTCCCGTTCGAAACACATAGATGTCCGACACCACTTTTTAGATGATCATGTTGCTAAAAAAGGACATCATTTTAGTGTATGTTGAAACCCAAAAGCAAATCACTGATATTTTCACGAAACCCCTAAAGGAGGACTCCTTTGTGCGGTTGCGTCGAGAATTGGGGATTATGGGTGAATCCGAGATATAGGATTCATGTTTCATTCAATAATCTTGCATGCTATTATATTTCGAAATATTTCGTTCATGCTAGACTTATTGGATTTTTCGGGATTTTATGTGATATTTTGAATTTTTGCTCGAATTCATGTGTTGAATGTCGTATTTGAGATTTCGATGTTTAATGGGGTAGTTTAGATGATTATTGAGAGAATTGCGATGTATCGTCTAAGTATTTTGAGAAGAGATCTTCATTATCAATTTTTGGACTCATCTAGTCGGTCTCAGTTCATCAACCAACCGACTAGATCCACATCTAGTCGGTCAGCTAATGAACTCAGACCGACTAGCTCTATCTCTCATCTTTTGAACTTCTTTAGTCGGTTTCAGTTCAATCACCAACCGACTAGATTCGCATCTAGTCGGTTAGTAAGAGAACTCAGACCGACTAACTCAAGCTATTTTATATTTTCTCTCCAGCTTAACTCTTTAGTCGGTTCATGCTTACTTATCGACTGACTAGATTGAGTTCTAGTCGGTTAGTACTTGAGCGCAGACCGACTAATTCTCGTTCAGGGAATCTTCGATTGTTCTCTGTTTTCACTTAGTCGGTTCATGCTCGTTAACCGACCGACTAGATCGTCATCTAGTCGGTCAGCGTTTGAACTTAGACCGACTAAGTGCTCAGGGGCAGTCATGTCTTTTCGCAATTTGACCGACTTAAATGATTTCTAATCGACTTCTTCTCATTTTAGTCGATCAAATCATCTCTCCCTCAGCTCAAAACCCCGACCCCCCTCGCTGACCTTTCGACTTCCGGCCTTGTTTCGATCATCTCCGCCGTCGCCGGCCGTCGTCTTCCTCCTAGGGTAACCCCTCTTCTCTCCCTCTCCTGTCTAGGGCTCTTTTTCAGCTTAGGGATAGGTTTTTTTTCTCATAGGGTTTCGATTAGGGTTTCCTAATTTCGGCTAGGGTTTTTTCTTTCCGATCTCGTGCGTCGTGTATTGCTTCGATTATGGCAAGAACACGTATCCCGATCACTCCCTCTAGCCCCTCGCCGATGACCGTAGAACCAACCCCTAAAGATCCCGATCATCCAACCCCTCCGAAACGCCGAGCTAAGACCACCCAACCTTTGTCGTCTTCGCCTCCTCTCAAGAAGAAGAGGACGATGACCGCCAAGCCTAGAGGTCAACCCAAGCCCAAGCCTAAGACCAAGACCAAGGATCTTGCCTCTCGCTCTTCTTTCCATACTCCTACCGATTCCGATATCGAGTATAACCCCGAGACAGAGACTCATAGGGAACCCACTCCTCCTTCCCATCCCGAGTCTAGCACCCACCCTCGTACGTCTACCCGTAAACCTAAGGGAAAGGCTCCGATGCCGGTGGGCGGTGTCGATATCTCGTTGTGTCGCGACGACCCTATGTGTCTCGCGGCTTACAACCGTATCGAACATTGCCCGCTGCTTCTGGAGCATTTCGTCCAGTTCAGTGACTTCATAGGGTTAGCTGATCTTCTTTCGTCGTCGGGTCTTCTCGATTATCTTCGATATGACCCGAAGGCGAATCCTCACCCCTACCCTCGATTAGTGAAGCTATTCTACGCCAATAGGATCCGGGGTCACTACGATGAGACCCACTCTGTTGAGACGACTGTTTTAGGGACTCCTATAGTCCTCACGGCAGAAATCTTAGGAGAGATTTTGGGTATCTCTTCGTCTGGCCTCCTCCCCTCAGAAATTTCTGTTGATGATATTTCTTCCTTAGATCAGACCATCCTTTCTGAGATTTTCCATCAGATTCCTCCCGCCATGATTGGTGTGCCTTCCAAGTCCTTCAAGCCAAATGCGTGGGTCCTCAATCTGATTCTGAAGTCGTGCTTGCTTCCCAAGTACGGCTCCTCATCTTTACCGTCCCAGCCCTTTCTGAAGCTGATCTATGCCATATTCATGGGGAGCTCGATTAATTGGGCTCGCATTATACTCGATAAGATTGATTCTTTCGAGTGTATTCGCAAGTCCTCTAAATCGGCTCACATTCCATTTCCGTGCTTGTTGACCCTTGTGTTCCGTCAATTCCGTGTCCCCTTGCCTCGTGACGATGAGCGTCCACTTGGTCCTCCCCTGAACGCGACGGCCGTCAAGAAATCTCTTGCGGCGCTTCGTCACGTTCAGAGGACGACACCTTCAGCATCTGCCTCTGCGTCTGCCTCTGCTGCTCCCTCTGCCACCCTTGATGATGTCGTACGGTTACTTCGTCGTCACGAGTCTCGTTTGGCTCGTACCGAGGAGGTAGTTTGCCGTATGGCTCGTCTGATGGGTGTTCAGCTTCCTCCTTCTGTTTCTGAGGATGAGGAGATGGATGAGTTGGCCGAGGAGGACATTGAGGAGCTTTGTCGTACTTCCACTCGTGCCCCCGAGGGCCCTTCTGGTACTGTTGCTGGTGCTTCCTCTTCTGGTGCTGCTGTTGCTGCTTCGTCTGCTGGTGCCCCCGAGAGCACACCTGTTGCCACCGCTCCTGCGGTGGATACTCCGACTGGTGCTCCCGAGGCCACTGCTGTTGCTGCTCCAGAGACTGCCACTTCTGCTGTCGCTCCTGCTGACATTTCGGACGTTCCTGCTGATCCAGTCACCTCCTCTGCTCCTGCTGAGCCTGCAGTTACTTCTGATCCTCCTGCTGCCTCTTGAGTTTCTTTGAGGCCTCTCCCGATACTCATTGGATGACATATCTAGTTGTGAGAGATGTTGGGTAGGATAGTGTGGGTGGCTATATATTTTGGATCTTTTTGATGTACTTTTATGATCTTGTTGATGATGTATTTTGGATCATTTTGATACTTTTGATGATGGTGTATATTTTTTTCACTCCGATATCTGTGATATGATGATATATTTTTTGTGCACCGATCAGTGGTTCGATGTTTTCTATGTCAGTGATGTACTCTGGTTCACATTTTATATATATATACATCGCAGTTGACATTTCATTATGTTGTGCAAAATTTATAATTTTTTTTATGTCTCTGATGTTTGATTTCGTCGCTCGACGATATTAACTTGGTTTAATAGAAATTTCTTCTATGGAAACATAAAATTGTTTTCCATGCACTAAATTAACCAAGAATGTTGATATTGGAGAGTATATTCCATAACTCAATCCGTAATATTGATTTGAGTTTTGATGATTTCGTTTTACGATTTTCGACTATGGTATCATTGACACGCCTTGATTCTATTCGTATTTTTCTCTTTGGTGTCACTTGAACCGTCGTCGTATTCTACGACTCCCGTGCTTTTTATTTGAGGCCATTGTTGTTGTCGTTGTTATCCTCCCGCTCTTTTTGCTTATGCCAAAGGGGGAGAGATATAATAATAACGATGTGCTAAATGAAAATTTAAAGCATTTTTCCAAGAATCTAACTTGATGTGTTAGATTCAGGGGAAGTTAAGATATATAAATGGATTTTCAAATCCGATATTTCAATAACCTACGTTTGGTATTTCAATAATTCAATAATCGATTCTCATTTAATATACTTCACTCGTCTGCTTGATGCGTATTATTTTTTGTTTAAATTGGAATTAACATGTCATCAATGCAGGGGGAGTAAGTAAATTTCATTTGAATTATTATTTTTGATTATTATTTATGTTGGTTTGTCATCACCAAAAAGGGGGAGAATGTTGGATATTGGACTCCCCGGATTTGGTTTTGGATGATGAACAAACATATATATATCGTGAACTAACACTTTGTGAGCGCAGTTATGGAGATCGTCGCCAAATTCACATGAATATCAATTACGACGACTCAAGACTTCTCAAAGCACGTGATCATATGCCTAAAGCTTCGTTGAAGCTTATGGACCTTCTTAGAAGTCATGAAGATTCGATTGAAGCTATTGAAAACGGTATCGTCAAGTTTTATTTATAGTCTTTAAGCTTCTTTCGTAGAATGTTAAGCCTTGAGTAGGTTTTACGATTTAAATCTTCATAACGCTCATATCTTAGCTCTAGGATCTTAGTAGAAGTCCATGTTGGATATGGAAGACGTTTGTACACCCTTGTGGGGGATGTACGAGGGAATACGGACCTCGAACGTCGCGCACACGAAGTCGTGTGCAAAGGGAATCTGTTCCCTTGCGGAGAGGATCTCTGGATGAGTGGGAAAGTCGCATTATATATGCATAAGTGCATGCGACATATGGCTAATAAAGGGGGAATATCTTAAGCTTATGTTGTACCATGCATATGGTACAACTTAAGCTTATAATGTGCCATGTATCATGGTACACCTTAATTAAGTTGTTCCAAAGGAACAACTTACCCTAAAATAACTACCTTGGGGGCTATAAATAAGACCCAAGGGTAAGCCATTTCTTACACCTTTTGCATGAAATTCATGCATGCAACTTCATTCTAGCGAAGCTCTGCAGAAATCTTTTCTCTTCCTCTATCCAAGTTCTTAATCTAAAGTAGAGATTTAGATTGTGGATTTAGTAGCCTTACTCCGTTTGTGAGAAGACTCGATCCGTCGTGGCGAATCCGAAGGCGAAGTTCGTAGACTACCGTGCCGCGTACGCAAGCGTAAGTCTAAACTTCATATTATCGATCCTAACTCTGTTTTGGCAGGATCCTACATTGGTATCAAAGACATAAGGGTTCGCCCCGGTCAAACCGCCGCCCCGTCGAAACTATGAACGAGTCGTTGTCTTTTTCACGAATGGGTCTCCTACTATTACGGATATAGTAGGAACGCTTCGTGACGGAGAGAACGCAGCGGTTGTTCTTTTCACGTTAGGGTCTCCTATCATTACGGATATGGTAGGAACTCTCCGTGACGGGAAGAACCGACCGTTCACGTAGTATGTTATTTTTCATTTTTGGCACACGGCCATTAGGAAATAACTAATTTCTCGACGAACGGGTGCTTCATCGAGGAAGATGATGGTAGTTATTTCCATCGGGTAAGAGGAAATTTGGTGCATGTGCACCATGGCCAAATGGGCTATGAAGGCCATGCACCCCCCCTCCCCAAGCAGAAGGGGTTGGCTACGGCCAATAACCACCGGCGACCACCCCATCAAGGGGGAGGAGTATGTGCGGCAACCCCATTCAAAGGGGGTGGCCGGCCATGGCCAAAGGGGCCATGGCCGGCCAATGCCAAATGGCCTTGGCCATGACCGGCCATGGCCAAGCCATGGCCGGCCATGGCCAGGCCGGCAGTGGCCGGCCAAGGCCAGGCCGGCAATGGCCGGCCTTGGCCAAGGCCTGCCGGCCTGGCCGACCCTGGCAGAGGCCAGGGCCGGCCCTGGCAGGGGCCAGGGCAGGGCCGGCCCTGGCAGGGGCCAGGGCCGGCCCTGGCAGGGGCCAGGGCCGGCTGGCCTGCCCTGGCAGAGGCCAGGGCCAATGCCCTGGCCTCGGCCAGGGCAGAGGCCCTGGCCGAGGGGGCCAAGGCCCCTGGCCGGCCAGGGCAGAGGCCCTGGCCGGCCCTTGGCCAAGCCCCGGCCAGGGCAGAGGCCCTGGCCGGGAAGAAGTTGTAGACCAAAAATCGGTCGACCAATTTGGTGTTTTTGGTCGACCAATCCGACAAAAGGTCTGGGTCGATTGCAAACTTGCCAAATGACCCATACGGGGTAACAAAAGGCCTTGGTCAAACTCGAATGTGTCGATTAGTCCATACGGGGCTAACCACAGTGCCGACTAGTTCATACGGGACTAACGTTTTAATGAAGTTTTTTCTTTGGGCTCTACTCCTTGAAGACTAGCCATAGTGCTCTACTTCATGCGAGATTAGCCAGGTCATTGTGCTCTACTCTACGGAGATTAGCCAATGTACTTATGAAATTGTGCTCTACTCCTTGAAGATTAGCCTTAGTGCTCTACTTCATGCGAGATTAGCCATGTCATTGTGCTCTACTCTACGGAGATTAGCCAATGTACTTATGACGTTGTGCTCTACTCTACGGAGATTAGCCAATGTATTTTAAATTTTTGAAAAATACGTTTTTCAAAAACGCTTTTCCGCTGCAAAGTACTATAAGAGTACTAACATTTGATAAAGTGAGGGAGAAATATTGAAAGTTACTCTAGATGGTGATTGGAAACATAGTGACCTTTCCGACTCTAGAGTAACATCTTCAATATTTTTCGAAAGTAACTTATCAAATTATGAGTATCATTCCAAGTGGGAGTTGATTTTAGAACTATCCATATGGGATATTCTATTATCATTTCAAGTGGGAATTATATTTGAAAAATACATTTTCAAACTCGTTTTTCCGCTGCTAGTACTATAAGAGTACTATTGTTTGATAAGTGATGGGGGAATATTGAAGGTTGTTCTAGATGGTTATTGGAATCAAAGAGACCTTTTCGATTCTAGAACAACATCTTCAATATTTTTCGAAAGTAACTTATCAAATATAATATAATTCCAAGTGGGATTTGAATTTTTAGAACTATCCAAATGGGATATTCTATTATCATTTCTAGTGGGAGTTATATTTTAAGAATTTTTTATGCAATGTTTGAATCTCTACCAAACTCGCAGATGAGCAACAAATCCAAGCAGTCATACGTTCCCTACCAAATGGGTGGGATCAGATGAAGATGCATCTCACTCATGATGAGAGCATCAAGACCTTCAACGACGTTTCCAAGCACCTCGAATTAGAGGAAGAGCGGCTTGCGGCTGCCAAGCCAAGTGCAGAAGTGCACATGGTTGCTAGTTCCTCACACGGGGGAAAGAAACGTAAAGATCGTTCGAAGTCTTCTAATGAACGTAATAAGCAACCTGAGTCTACCAAGGAACCCAAACATAAGGGTGGGCACAAGAAATGTCACAAGAAGAAAGACTTGAAAAGGATCAAGTGCTTCAAGTGCAACAAGCTCGGTCACTATGCTCGTTCGTGTACGAGTGGAAGTGACGAGGTAACTTGTAATACTAGTTACATATGTGTTTCTAGTTCAATATTTCTTGTGGAATCTAATCCATTTTGGGATAATTGATTCAGGTGCCACCGACCACATAGCAAAGGACAGACGGTCCTTCGTGGAGTATCACCGGATACCTCAAGGAATGAAGTGGATCAATGTAGGAAACAACACACGTGTTGTAGAGAAAGGCGTTGGGAATTGCAAGCTAGACTTGGACAACGGCCACACTCTCCTACTTTATGATGTTCTCTTCATTCCATATATTCAAAGGAATATTAATACTGTGGTCAATTTAATGGGTCTGGGTTATAGTTGGTTCCTTCATGATTGTAATATGGACATATTTTGTAATAATTCCTTTATTGGTACTGGGTTTGTATTTCAAAGGATTTATTGTAATAAGTACAATGTATTTCCTCATGTAATGCAAATTTCCTTGTGACAAATTCTTTGACTAATGAGTCTAATATAATTTGTTGGCACGCAAGGCTTGGTCATATTGGACCAATGCGTATAGATAGACTTGCCAAACGTGGCCTTCTATCCAATGTTTCAAAGGTTGAAATGTCGACCTGAGAACATTGCCTTGTGAGGAAATCTTGTCGCAAGCCGTTTGGAACCGGCACAAGGGCCGAGGTTTCATTACAGCTTATCCATTCGGACATATGTGGTCCGATGAATGTCAAGACAAGACGCGGGAAGTCCTATTTTTCATCACTTTTATTGATGATTTCACCCGATTCGGTCATATCTATTTGATATCCCACAAAAGTGAAAGCACTAAACCTGCTTTAAAAACTATATGAGTTTAGTGGAGAATCAATTAGATCGCAAGATTAAGGTCGTGCGAACCGATAGGGGCGGTGAATATCAATCAACAAGTTTAAAGGAACTTTGTGATGAAAAAGGCATAGTACATCAGGTAACTATGCCTTATACTCCTCAACAAATTGGTGTTGCAGAAAGGAGGTATAGGACTTTAATGAAAAATGGTCTGTTCAATGATGGCGCAAGCTAACTTGCACATCACCTTTTGGGGTGATGCATTATTGACGGCCGCTTTCATTTTGAACCGCGTACCCTCGAAATCAGTTAGCTCCACTTGAGTTGTGGAACCAAAGGTCTCCTGACTTAAACATTTTGAAACCTTGGGGTTGTGCATCCTACGCACATATTTCCTCCCATAAGTATGGCAAACTTGGACCAGGGGGAAGGAAATGTATCTTTATACGATACGCAGAAAAACTCCAAAGGTTATGTTTTTGTTAGTCAGGAAGACAATGGTGGGCTAATTGAGTTTGAGTCGAGGGATGTCACTTTCTTGGAAAAACGAGTTTCCAAGACAGGGCGAGATAAGTCAGGACTTATCTCTATTTGAGATTTATGATCAAGAAGGATTACCTCATTCGAGTGGGAGAATTCTTGGTGAAAACGAAAATACATTTCAATCTTCACCAATGGATTATACGAATGACGATTATCCTATTCCATACGGGAATAATGATCCAAGTGGGAGCAATTCTAACGACATTCCAAGTGGGAGTGATATTAGAATTGATCTAAATTCGAGTCAACAAGGACTTGAAGAATCTCAAATACGATGTAGTAGTCGTACAAGGTTGGCTCCTCTAAGATTTGAGGATGAATTTCCGCAAACCTTTGTGACTTTACTACAAGATGATGACGAGCCTGCTACTTTCAAACATGCCGTATCATGCCCTGCGAAAGACAAATGGATGGAAGCGATGAAGGAGGAATTGAAATCCATGAAAGTTAACCAAGTCTGGGACTTAATTAACTTACCCAGAGGACATAGAGCAATTGAGAACAAATGGGTTCTCAAGATCAAGCATAAGGCTGATGGCTCCATAGACAGATATAAAGCTCGCCTTGTCGCGAAAGGTTTTACGCAACAGGAAGGGATAGACTACGAAGAGACCTTCTCACCTGTTGTGCGTTTTACCTTGATTCGCATGATTCTGGAAATGGTAGCTTGCTTATATCTCGAATTTCATCAGATGGATGTAAAGACTGCCTTTCTCAATGGAGAATTGGACGAGGAGATCTATATGGAACAACCAACAGGGTTTGTAAAAGAAGGAAACGAACATAAGTTTTGTAAACTTCGTAAATCCATATATGGTCTTAAATAATCCTCGAGGCAATGGTATATACAATTTCAAGAGGTTGTCTTATCAAATGGATTTTCCATGCTTGATGAAGATAACTATGTATATATCAAGAGGATTAAAAGCAAGCATGTTATTATGTCTCTATATGTAGATGATATTTTAATAACCAAAATGACAAGGGCTTTGTGATGGATATCAAGGCTTGACTTTCATCAGTTTTGAGATGAAAGACATGGGGAAGCCACATATATCCTTGGAATTAAGATTTCAAGGAATCGTTCGAAGAAACTTCTTTCTCTTTCACAAGAGACTTATTTAAAGAAGGTTCTAGAACGGTTTAAATATGTCGGACTGCAAGTCCAATTGATACTCCTATAAGCGGATGCGATAATTTATATCTGAAATCATGTCCAAAGAACCGAAAGGAAAAGGAAATTATGGAAAAAGTTCCATATTCCAGTGCAGTTGATAGTCTTATGTACGCTATGCTGTGTACGAGACCGGACATCTGTTTTGTCGTTGGAAATGGTAAGCTGTTACCAATCCAACCCAGGGCAAGAACACTGGAAAGCGGTTAAGAGGATAATGCAGTATCTTAAAGGAACTGCAGATTTGCAAAAGACTATGATAAAACCAAGAAGGTAGACATAAGGTACATATCTACGCATGAGATGATAGAGGATCAGCTTACGAAAGCGATCCCCAGAAATGTGTTTTATAAACACTTATCATCCCAAGGATTGCGTACGAGCTGAGTTGTACCAATATATATTCCCATGTCTAAGAAAGATCAAATTTAATAAAAGAATAAGTTCTTTTTCAAACATTGCATATGAATTTCTTAAAGAAATGTTTGTGTACATTTTTGAAATCTCAGCTGAATTGTGTGTATGTCGGACAGATAAAGGTTGGCTCTCTCACATGAGCAACCGCCTTATCTTATCAGATGGATAAGATAGAGATGAGACTAGTTTAAAGTCAAAATCATTAGACGAATGATTTAGAGTCATGACTTAAACAAGATAGTCGAATGAAAGATCTGCATCATATGGATGCTTACAAAAGATCTGAGATCTGTATCACAAGGATATTTGAAAGAGATCTCGTAGGATTTTTTAAATCCTATCTGTCTTATGCAGGATGAGAGTCCGGGAATATTTCCTGAGTAGTAAGGGGACTCAAAAAGATAGGCATTGTGGTGTCTGATCTTTTCATCCGTACAACATCATTAAGACATACTCTCCATGGGAAAGGAGTGATGTTGTAATACGTGTTCATACCACGTATGCATTTCGACCACTGAGTTAGTAGCAATAGTATTTGCTATTATGTGAGACTCAAAGGCCATACGGGTCTTAACTCTTACCCTCAAGAACTCCAATTGGTTCCTTTAGATTTGACGAGATGATCGCTATCTTAGCGTGTTACTCATGGGCTATGATAATTCGGCTCGGCGGGGCACGTTAGAAAAGCGAATCAAGTCAAGATCAGAAGGTTCGCAAGAAGAGGAAGATTGATTTCATATTCACATTTGGACTTTAATGATTCAAAGCTGGCCAGCCAATTGTGATCCAGATGGGATTCAATTGTTGAATATAAAGTATAAGAAATGTGAAGAAATAATCTAGGGTAAAGCATGCGTTGAACTACTCAACTTTGCACCTTCGAGGTCGTTGTGTATCTCTAACAAGTGCACAACAACAGACTCTAGCGCATGACGGTCGCACGGTCTATTTCTCGGTATGATAGATGAAAGAACTAAGGGAAAGACGTTCTCTTACAATCCCCTCAAGTGTGAGTGGGAGATGTTGGATATGGAAGACGTTAGTACACCCTTGTGGGGGATGTACGAGGGAATACGGACCTCGAACGTCGCGCACACGAAGTCGTGTGCAAAGGGAATCTGTTCCCTTGCGGAGAGGATCTCTGGATGAGTGGGAAAGTCGCATTATATATGCATAAGTGCATGCGACATATGGCTAATAAAGGGGGAATATCTTAAGCTTATGTTGTACCATGCATATGGTACAACTTAAGCTTATAATGTGCCATGTATCATGGTACACCTTAATTAAGTTGTTCCAAAGGAACAACTTACCCTAAAATAACTACCTTGGGGGCTATAAATAAGACCCAAGGGTAAGCCATTTCTTACACCTTTTGCATGAAATTCATGCATGCAACTTCATTCTAGCGAAGCTCTGCAGAAATCCTTTCTCTTCCTCTATCCAAGTTCTTAATCTAAAGTAGAGATTTAGATTGTGGATTTAGTAGCCTTACTCCGTTTGTGAGAAGACTCGATCCGTCGTGGCGAATCCGAAGGCGAAGTTCGTAGACTACCGTGCCGCGTACGCAAGCGTAAGTCTAAACTTCATATTATCGATCCTAACTCTGTTTTGGCAGGATCCTACAGTCCATACAATCCTTCCCGAAGCTTCACGCTTCGATTCGCGACTTCTTGTGCATGTTAGTTGGTTCAAGAAGAAGAACTGACCGACTAGATGGTGATCTATTCGGTCGGCAAAGCTTCTTGGACCGACTAGTTCTTCTCAGTCAATTCTAAGCTTTTTACTGTTTACAGTTAGTCGGTCTAAGTTGACTCACCGACCGACTAGTTTGTGAACTAGTCGGTCAGTGATGCTTCTGTGACCGACTAGTTGAGCTTTCCCTGTACATGCACATTTGAGCCTAAGCTACTGTTTATCATTAGTCGGTCTGTGTTCATTGATCGACCGACTAGTTGATGAACTAGTCGGTCAACTTTCCTTCTTGGACCGACTAGTTTAGTTTTACTGTTCATGCCAATTTTTCACCTAACTTACTGTTTATTGTTAGTCGGTCTATGTTCATTTGGTGACCGACTAGTTGGTGAATTAGTCGGTCAACATTTGCTCTTGGACCGACTAAGTCTATTTTAGCTCAGACTTCAGTTTTATCTGTTAGTCGGTCTACGTTGAGTAACCGACCGACTAGTTGTGAAACTAGTCGGTCAGCTACTCTTCTTGGACCGACTAGTTCCTTTTGTCTGTGCTTTGATCTTTTCTCTGTTCACCCATTAGTCGGTATATGTTAATTGACCGACCGACTAGTTGATGAACTAGTCGGTCGGTGGTTGTTCTTTGACCGACTAGTTGGGTTCAGAAAAGAGCCGTTGGAGCTTTAATTGAAACGTTTTTTTCTCTCTCTCTCCTCTATCCTATAAATACTTGATGGGCTGCATTCATTGCTGCCAAGGCTGATATTATTGCAAGTTTAGAGATCAAGAGAAATCATTCCAAGCTCATTCAAAGCTCATTCTTTCCATTCAATAATCTCTCCTAATTCTTACTTCCAAAGAGAGATTCATTGAGTGTGAATCCTTCCAAGCCAAGTGCTTGATTCTAGGTCACCAACATCCCCAAAGCTCTCCATCGCTGATCTACATCTTGGAGCTAGGGTTTGGTGCCACTTCTTCTTCCTCAAAATCATCCTTGCCCTAATTCATAAGCAATACTCAAGGCATAGGTATTTTGTCGGTAAGAAGTTTTCTTATTTCATTTCATATTTGATTTGTAAGTTTCACTCTCGGTTGTGAGAGTGTGGTTGTGATCCCGGGTTGTGGGAGTCACAAATTACATTTTGTATGATTTGACTTGTGGAGGTTTTTCACAAGTATTTCATAGTGGAAATCTTGAGTTAGGGTTTCTAACTCAAGTATCCGGAGGGGATCCGGGTGGTTGGGATGTAGGATCACCGGGAACAAGTCGGGGACACTTGGGTGGATCCGAACCCAGTAACATCTATTGTTAGCATTGTTAATTTTGTTGTTGTCTTCAATTTAAGCTTCCGCAAATTGATTTGGTAGTTGTTTGCACTATAATTAGGAATTATTCTCCTCGTTATTTTTAAAGTACTATTCACCCCCCCCCCCCCCCTCTAGTACTTGTGCAGTAGCTTGTAGGGCATTACAACCTTCTGCTACAAGAAGATGCTTTCGGCCTGAATAATGCAGGGGCGACTGATCACGCCCCGGATACACGTCCCGGAGCGACGATTGTAGTTTTACCGCAAGCGCATGGTGTAGTGGCGAGCGGGTATCGAACACGAGGAGGTGGTGTCGGTTCCAATCTATCCTAGGTTGGTTTGACTACGAATGTTTTATTGATGGAGATAGTTATGGAATGATATAATGGAAATGGTGGTGGATGTTGGTGTCGGTGATAAAGAATTCGGTCAGATATCGATTCAAATACAATATAATAAAAGTGTCTAGGGCTAGGGAATTCCCACTACGGATCGTCATACATCATTGTAAATAGTGAATCTCAATATTACTACACTTGAGTTGAGGTGAACTAGTCGTAACTGAATAGAGCACCAAGCTCACGCTCTCGCGCTATTGCCGGTCTATAGCAAACCTAGGATAGGGCCCAATCTCTTGCAAACCCTAGCCTAAGCCACTAGCATTAGGATCGACATCATCGTTCAATCGCTCCTCGAGCCCACTCTCGTGCAAACTCGAGTTACGATCTAGGTTGTGATAGTTCGTATTCGTCCAATCTCTTGCAAACGAATATGGGTATAGATTTATAATAAAAATCCTAGCTTTGGTCCAATCTCTTGCAAACCAAGTCTAGAGAATCTCGATTATAAACCTAAATCGAATATCTAGGCCTTCCCATCGATTAGAATCCAATCTCTTGCAAACCCTAGATCGATGGAAATCCCTAGCTATCCGTAATAAATCAATCACAACCCAACCTCCTAGCAATTCTAGCAATTTAGAAATTCATTCATCATAAATCTGAAATTAGATCCATAGGGTTCATCCTCATGCCCTAGAACAACAAATCTACTCTAGCATAGCAATAACGATATGAGAATCAATAAAAATCATTGCTTGCATACAAAAAGATAGAAAAACAAAGATTCAAACAATAAGAACAAAATACTTAGCTTTGATGAAGATCTTCAATCCAAATACAAGCTTTTAGATCCAAGAGGGGGCCTAGGGCATGGCCTAACCTCTAAAATAATCCTAAGAAAAACATATGGGGGCTAAGAAAACATAATGGGGCTCTTCTCTAATGGTGGCTACAAACCCCTTAAATACTCTCCCAAAAACCCTAGCAAAACTGCCTAAAAAGCCCCTGAAAATCGGGCCCAAAACTGAATCTGCGCGTGCCCAGAAATCTGCGCCAGTTACGACTCGGCCGAGTGGAAATCTCACTCGGTCGAGTGGACAGCTCACTCGGTCGAGTGGAAATCTCACTCGGTCGAGTGAACTTTCCTGCAGAAACTCCAGAAAACAGCACTCTGTCAAAACTGTCAAAAACTGTCAAAAACTGGTCACTCGGCCGAGTGGAAATGTCACTCGGCCGAGTGACACTGACATGCAAATTCCAGCACTGCAGCATCGACTTGCAGAAATTCCCCAGATTTCATCCGACCTCCGATTTGCGCGTTCTTGACGGCGTTGGAATCGTCATGAAGTCTACTATCCATAAAAAATATGAGAAAAATAATTAACCCACTGGAATGATAGCATATTTCAAAAGAGTTGGAGGATGTCTGAAAATCTGGGCGCTTCGTGTCCTCCGCTTCACTCGGTCGAGTGGCAAATGTCACTCGGCCGAGGGGCATTTGGTACTCGGGCGGACGGCTTTCGTCACTCGGCCGAGTCGGGATTCTGGGGCAGACTGACGGATTACAGTAAGTTGGACATTTTGGCTTGCCGTCGTCTGGGTGCCACTCGGACGGACGGAGTCTCCTCACTCGGCCGAGTCGGCGTGCGATGCTCGGCCGAGTGCACGCCGATACATCTCTGTTGCGTGTCCGATCTGGCCGGCCGAGCGGGGTCTCAATGCTCGGCCGAGTGACTCCTTCACTCGGCCGAGTGGCATGCTGAAAATGCCCAATCTTCATCTTTTCGCTCCCCCGTCGCTCCTACGACGTTCTTTCTTCTTCCACTCCTCTTCCATTGCAGAATAACCCTCAAAAGGGCCATGGTTGACACTCTGGAGTGGGTGCAAATCCTCTTGATCTCACAATCGATCCAAATCGCTCCATATTTCCTGAAATACGACAAAAACAAGAAATAGTGAAAAGTATCGCAATATTGTCGAATAATCGTGAAAAGCGTGATATGGGCGATCAAAACGGTATGCAAATATGAAGAAAAAAGGTGTAAAATATGGAGTGATCAAAATCCCCCAAGCTTACCTCTTACTCGTCCTCGAGGAAGATAAGTAGAGAGACGAACTCGGGAGATGAAAATAAAGAAAATGAAACGAAAGAAAAAGAAAGAACACGAGGTGGAAGTGGTTGCTAGATTATTCTCTCAGATCTCAAGCCATAAGCTACACATCACGATAACTTGGAAAATACGAATCACATGCTATAAGGATTTCAAATCTTACTTAGACATGGTACTTGCAAGCTTTTAAGAGCAATAAGAGGGACTCTCTAAATTCATACGATCAATTCATATCCACATCACACATTTCATAGAACTTAATATACAAATGTTGGCAATGCACTTTTCAATCAAAAGTTATAAATGAAGCATATAAGATACACACCAAGCATGCAATAGAGAATAGAATAAGAGTCATGGCATTCACATATTTATTTCAATTCATAAGAAATCTCCATAACTTAGGTATTTTGCTAAGTTTCAGCATTATCAAACTTCCCCATTCGTGCACCTCTCCACTCTAATGTCGTACTTACTCATATGGTCAAATGAATTCAACCCCCCCAAGCTTAGCTTGAGGCATCGCATCTAAAGGATTATGATAGTGGAAAATGGGATTTTTGCCTTGGTTTTCCCAAGTATTTTGTGGCTCCAATAATGAGATAGAGAAACAATTTTTTTTTCTTTTTGATCTTTTTTTGTTTCTCACTTTTCTTTTTGGATTTTTGTAGGAGCTATTTGATTTGTATTTTTGGTATTTGGCTCCTTTTTGGCTTTTTGGACTTTTTGGAGCTAACATTTCTTTTGTGGGGATTTTTGGGAAATAGATGCGATATAAGTAGCTTTAGGAGGTGAACTCAAGTGACATGTAGAGAATAAAAAGATATATGTGGAGAAGGAAATAATGTAACACTCGGTTCACTCTAAGATGTGCACGAACGGTTCAATAAAATAATACTTCAACTAAAACTCATATGTAAGCATGGATATTCTCAATCATCTCAATAAAAAGCAAAGTCAAGCGGTAAAGAGTACTTTCATATCAAGCATGCAACAGGAGGTGAATAAGACAATAAAACGGATGCTTCAGATATACTAATGATGCGTGAATCTTGGTGCATTTCCAACAAAAGCATACTAAACACTAATCCATAATTCAGCTTCAATTAATATCATGCATTCATATAGAGGAATCATCAAGAGAAATAGATTTGCAAGCACATGTGAATAGCAAGACTCTGAAATACTCTAAATAGCATGGCAAGGAATAATAAGCATCGTGATGGTTACTAAAGCAATAAGAGATATCGTCATAAGGAACAAATCTAGCAAAAGAAGAGAAAGGAAAATAAATAAATAAAAAATAAAGAGAGGAAAGGAATGAAAAACAAGCACACAACATGATGCATGAACACACATAAAAGAAAAATAAGATGGAAAAATCAAAAAGATGATGCAAAAATTTTGAAAAATTTTAAAAATCCTAAAATAAAGTAAAAATCCTAAAATAAAGTAAAAATGCAACTAATACATCTAAATGGCATGGAAATGCACTCCCCCAAGCTTAAACTCCATATTGTCCTCAATGTGATCATAATGAAAGAATATGAGGAACAACGATAATAATAAGGGGGTGAATGAAAAATGATGTTATGAATGACATGAAATCCTAATGCAACTACATGCACATACAATGATGCATGAGAGCGCCTTCCCCCAAGCTTATACCAAACAATCCTATTCAAATGACTTGACCAAAAATATCACGGCTTCACTAAGCAATATCAAGTCGAACAAATAAGAAAGTGAGGTTTCACTTGAACGAAATGCTCGATGGTGGGGAGCAAAAGGATGTGACACATCAAAATATGAAGAGGGGAATTAATATATATAATGGGTTTGGGGTGTAAATGATTATTGTGGCCGTCATATGAGGTGATATTTATTCAAGAAAATCTATACGGTCCTCTCGATATCGAGAGAATTCGTGTTTATTCAAAGCATAAAAATTTCTACACTACTGGATTGATATCACCTATAGCAAAAGGCGGATCCAGTATCTTTGCCGGTGCAGGCAACTGCTCCAACTGCTCTTTCCGTGGCTCTGCCAGGCGCGTATGTCCACGGACTCCATCAGACTCCGGCAATGCGGCTCCCAGCACCTCTCCTAAGACTCCACCTGTACCCTGTAAGAGATAAGCCGCATCAATCTGATGTGGATAATTCTTCCCCAAAATAAATGTATTCCAAAGAGGGTCATCAACATAAGTATTTAAAATTAAAAACGGTTGACAACACTTCCCTGGAAATAAATCTCCACTCTCGTATACCACGTCGATCAACTCCTCATTGTTCGCCTCAGGTTGTTCAGGTAGCTTGGGCATATAAGTGTAGGTCTCATCAGGCAGCTCCTCATCATCGTCAGACTTATCACATCGCACCTCCTGATCATATTCAATAGCATCCATGGGTGCTAACTCCTCGCTCTCCTCCTCGTATACGTCCCATCGTACCTCTTGATCGTATGTACATGAATCCTGCAAAAGGCACGATGAGTCGCCAAAATCTGAATCATAAAAAACATCATACACGGGAGGGGAGTCAAATATAAAGGGCGAGGGAGTAAAGAGATCTCCCTGAAGGGGAGCCATAAGCTCTGTGGGATTGTCCTCGGCGTCAGTGGAAGGGTGGGCCTCTGAGGGATGCTCAGCCTCTGTAGAAAGTAGAGGTGGCTGCGGTAGCTCGAAGGGAGGAGGGTAATGCTTGGGATCCTCAGGAATGGCTGTGTCCTCGTCCCAATGCACGGCCTCCTCGGTGACAAGCTCTGGCTCCGCATGTAAGGCCTCCTCAAAAGCAAGCTCTGGCTCTTGTGGGTGGCAAGGGGGAGCGACGATGGCACAAGCTGGCTCTCCCCCAAGCTGAACGTGGACATCCTCCTCAGGCTCCTCAGGTATAGAAGGCAATGTAAATGTCATCATCTCCTTTTCATGCCTCCTTCTTTGTTTCTGTCCAGGAGCTCGAGGCACCTGATTGCATGGCTTGGCCTCCTCAATAGTAGGTGCAGGTGGCTCTATGGGCTCATGTATCTTGACCGCGGTATAAAAGTGGGTCTTGTGCCCCTCAACTAGAGCATAGACTCCATCATCAATTGTGCCTGTGGAAGAGATACAATGAGTAATAAAGTTTTGAAATTCGAGCTCAAAAGGTTCACCTGCGGTTATTGTCAATGGACCGGAATCTCGAACTACGTCAATAATGTTTCTCAATAGGTCCATATATGTGTCCTCCTTTGACAGTTCAGATGTCTCTATTTGTGGAGTGTTGATGGTGTAAAGGTGGATATGATCACCTTCAAGTGAAGCATACACTCCATCTATGATAGTACCTGCGCTAGAGACATTAGCCATAACAAAATCGATGAATACTTGGTCGTATGGTTTACTTACCGTAATGGTTAGTGAACCGGTAGATCGAGCATCATCTATCATTTGCTCCAAGGCTGCTGCCAGCTGTAGATCACTGAACTTCCCCACTTGCATCCTCTTCAAAAACTCACGTGAGGGTCCCTTTAGCCTTCTAGTGAAGATATCAAATAGCGTGGAGTCATTCCACTCATGGTCTGACTCCGTCTGGAACATTTCTAACATTCCTTCAAACCTAGACAAGGCTTCCCCGAAGGATTCTCCATCAGCCTGATAGAATGCAGCGAGATATATGTAGGATTGTATAGAGCCCGCTCGCATTTTCTTTGGAAGCACCATCGCTGCAACAACTGTACCTGATCAATCAAAGTAAACAACCTGGAAAAGACGTCAGTGGTACAAAGAGAGATAAAGATAATAATAGCAGGTGGTGGGAAAAAATCTCTCTCAATGTTTTTTTTTTGAATTTTTTTTTTACATTTTTTTTTCAATGTAATCTAATCAACCTAATTGTGACAAATTGGCACCCAACGGGAAACACCTCCCCGGCAACGGCGCCAAAAACTTGATCGCGCCCCGGATACACGTCCCGGAGCGATGATTGTAGTTTTACCGCAAGCGCACGGTGTAGTGGCGAGCGGGTATCGAACACGAGGAGGTGGTGTCGGTTCCAATCTATCCTAGGTTGGTTTGACTACGAATGTTTTATTGGTGGAGATGGTTATGGAATGATATAATGGAAATGGTGGTGGATGTCAGTGTCGGTGATAAAGAATTCGGTCAGATATCGATTCAAATACAATATAATAAAAGTGTCTAGGGCTAGGGAATTCCCACTACGGATCGTCATACATCATTGTAAATAGTGAATCTCAATATTACTAGACTTGAGTTGAGGTGAACTAGTCGTAACTGAATAGAGCACCAAGCTCACGCTCTCGCGCTATTGCCGGTCTATAGCAAACCTAGGATAGGGCCCAATCTCTTGCAAACCCTAGCCTAAGCCACTAGCATTAGGATCGACATCATCGTTCAATCGCTCCTCGAGCCCACTCTCGTGCAAACTCGAGTTACGATCTAGGTTGTGATAGTTCGTATTCGTCCAATCTCTTGCAAACGAATATGGGTATAGATTTATAATAAAAATCCTAGCTTTGGTCCAATCTCTTGCAAACCAAGTCTAGAGAATCTCGATTATAAACCTAAATCGAATATCTAGGCCTTCCCATCGATTAGAATCCAATCTCTTGCAAACCCTAGATCGATGGAAATCCCTAGCTATCCGTAATAAATCAATCACAACCCAACCTCCTAGCAATTCTAACAATTTAGAAATTCATTCATCATAAATCTGAAATTAGATCCATAGGATTCATCCCCATGCCCTAGAACAACAAATCTACTCTAGCATAGCAATAACGATATGAGAATCAATAAAAATCATTGCTTGCATACAAAAAGATAGAAAAACAAAGATTCAAACAATAAGAACAAAATACTTAGCTTTGATGAAGATCTTCAATCCAAATACAAGCTTTTAGATCCAAGAGGGGGCCTAGGGCATGGCCTAACCTCTAAAATAATCCTAAGAAAAACATATGGGGGCTAAGAAAACATAATGGGGCTCTTCTCTAATGGTGGCTACAAACCCCTTAAATACTCTCCCAAAAACCCTAGCAAAACTGCCTAAAAAGCCCCTGAAAATCGGGCCCAAAACTGAATCTGCGCGTGCCCAGAAATCTGCGCCAGTTACGACTCGGCCGAGTGGAAATCTCACTCGGTCGAGTGGACAGCTCACTCGGTCGAGTGGAAATCTCACTCGGTCGAGTGAACTTTCCTGCAGAAACTCCAGAAAACAGCACTCTGTCAAAACTGTCAAAAACTGTCAAAAACTGGTCACTCGGCCGAGTGGAAATGTCACTCGGCCGAGTGACACTGACATGCAAATTCCAGCACTGCAGCATCGACTTGCAGAAATTCCCCAGATTTCATCCGACCTCCGATTTGTGCGTTCTTGGTGGCGTTGGAATCTTCATGAAGTCTACTATCCATAAAAAATATGAGAAAAATAATTAACCTACTGAAATGATAGCAGATTTCAAAAGAGTTGGAGGATGCCTGAAAATCTGGGCGCTTCGTGTCCTCCGCTTCACTCGGTCGAGTGGCAAATGTCACTCGGCCGAGGGGCATTTGGTACTCAGGCGGACGGCTTTCGTCACTCGGCCGAGTCGGGATTCTGGGGCAGACTGACAGATTACAGTAAGTTGGACATTTTGGCTTGCCGTCGTCTGGGTGCCACTCGGACGGACGGAGTCTCCTCACTCGGCCGAGTCGGCGTGCGATGCTCGGCCGAGTGCACGCCGATACATCTCTGTTGCGTGTCCGATCTGGCCGGTCGAGCGGGGTCTCAATGCTCGGCCGAGTGACTCCTTCACTCGGCCGAGTGGCATGCTGAAAATGCCCAATCTTCATCTTTTCGCTCCCCCGTCGCTCCTACGACGTTCTTTCTTCTTCCACTCCTCTTCCATTGCAGAATAACCCTCAAAAGGGCAATGGTTGACACTCCGGAGTGGGTGCAAATCCTCTTGATCTCACAATCGATCCAAATCGCTCCATATTTCCTGAAATACGACAAAAACAAGAAATAGTGAAAAGTATCGCAATATTGTCGAATAATCGTGAAAAGCGTGATATGGGCGATCAAAACGGTATGCAAATATGCAGAAAAAAGGTGTAAAATATGGAGTGATCAGCGACCTACCAAAGGATGGTCAACAAGGTTTTCAGTTCCCAGATAGGAAGGAACCTCGAGGTCTATGTGGACGACATGCTGGTCAAGTCCAGGGACCCCATCGACCATATTGTCGACCTTCGAGAGACTTTTGAGCAGCTACAAAGGCACAACATCAGACTCAACCCCACAAAATATACGTTCGGGTTGAGGTCCAAAAAATTCCTGAGCTTAATGATCACCAACCATGGCATTGAAGCTAACCCCGACAGATCGAAGCTCTGGTCAACATGAGGGAGCCGACAACGATCAAGGAGCTACAGATGCTGAATGTGCGGATCGCTATCCTAGGGCACTTCCTGTCCAAATCCGCAGAGAGATCCCTCCCCTTCTTCAGGATCATGAGAAAGGCTCTCGTCGAGCCCGCCGAGAGGAGGAAGGCCATGGAATAGGACGAGAGCTGCGCCCGAGCGTTCGCTGAGCTGAAGGAATACCTCCGCATTCCCCCACTCCTCTCCAAACCCAGGGAAGGGGAACTGCTGCTTTACTTAGCCAGTTTCGGAGAAGCGGTAAGCTCGGTGCTAATCAGGGAAAACGACTGGGTGCAAAAACCGGTGTACTATACTAGCCGGATCCTGAGAGATGCGGAGGGGCGATACAGCCCCATGGAGAAACTGGCCTATACCCTTGCGCTCTCGGTGCGACGACTCCGCCCCTACTTCCCAGTCAACACGATCCTGGTCCTAACCGACTCCCAGCTTGAGCAAAACATTAAGAGGTTCGATCGGATGGGGATGATGTTGAATTGGGGAGTAGAGCAGAGCGAATTCGACCTCAGATATAAGCCACAGACAGCCATCAAGGGGCAGGCACTGGCGGACTTCATCGCCGAATGTGCCGGTAATGGAGGAGCCTCCCCCGAGGAGACAAGCCCGAACATGGTAACACCTCAACCTTTGTCTTTCCTTTTGGCTGACGTCGTTCTTATCAACCAATCAGAGGACAAAGATGCATGGGTGGTTCACGTAGATGGTTCGGTGACCTAAGCGGGGAGCCGGGTCGGCATCGTCATCCGGTCCCCCGATGGGAATACCATCAAGTATGCACTCCAATTCGAATTCCCGGCCACCAACAACGTGGCCGAGTACGAGGCCGCCATCAATGGCTTGAAGCTAGCCCAGGCACTAGGGGCGGACTCCGTACGCCTCCTTAGCGATTCCAAACTCATCATCAACCAGCTTCAAGGAGATTATGTGGCTCGAGAAGAGGCGATGCAACGTTACCTAGCCTCGGCCAAGACCGAGCTATCTAGGTTCAAACATGTCGACACCCTCCACCTGCAGCGGTCGAAAAATGCTCGTGCAGACGTCTTGTCAAAGCTAGCTTCCTCATCTCTTAAGGAGTTGGGTCGCGCCATCTACGTCGAGAGCCTTCGAACCCCCAGTACGGAGGAGAAAGAGCTGATGGTCATCGATGCAGAGCCCAGTTGGATGGACTCGATCGTGCAGTACATATCCGTTGGAGAAGTCCCAACAGACCCAGAAGATCATCGGACACTGGAGCAAAAAGCCCATCAGTACGTGCTCCACGAGGGAGTGCTATACAGAAGGCGCTGGACGAAAACCAATGTCCTCCCCTACCTCAAGTGCCTCGGACCACAGGAAGCTAACTACGTCATCCGGGAGGTCCATGAAGGGCTCTGCGGAAACCACCATGGGGGTAAGACGGTCGCCATGAAAATCTTAAGGTAAGGATACTACTGGCTGACCATGGTCAATGACTCGACCGAGTACATTCAGAAGTGCCCGGAATGCCAACGGTTCGCTAAGCTTGGCTCGTCTCCCCCAACGAAACTCGTCCCGATAATCAGCCTCATCTCCTTCGCCAAGTGGGGGCTGGACATCCTCGGTCCCTTCGCCTTTGGAGAAGGACAGAGGAAATTCCTGATCATGGCGGTGGACTAATTCACCAAATGGATCGATGCTGAGCCGCTGACCACCATCACCTGGAAGAAGGCGAAGAGCTTTGTGTGGAACTCCGTCGTCTCCAGATTTGGGATACCTCGATCCATCATCACTGACAATGGGAAGCAGTTCGATTCCGCGGGGTTCAAAGATTTCTACGCACAGTGGAAGATCAAGCTTTTGTTTGCCTCTATAGCGCACCCCCAAACTAACTAGATGGCCGAAGTCGCTAACAAATGCATCATCGTGCCACTTTGCAAGAAAGTGACGGAAGCACAGGGAAAATGGCCAGAGGAACTTCCTGGGATACTCTGGTCATACTGGACAACCCATAAGGAAGCCACAAGAGAGACCCCCTTCATGCTCGCCTATGACGCCGAAGCAGTTATGCCCGTTGAGGTGGGCGAGGAGTCCCTCTACATCTGACATTTCGATGAAGAGAGAAACTCAGAAGGCTTGGAGCTCAACCTAGAGCTCATGGACGAACGACAGTGCCAAGCATTGGCCTCGATCGTCCGGAAAAAACAATGGGTGGCCCACTACTATAACTCCCGGGTCAAAGGAAGAAGCTTACACCAGGGAGATCTGGTCCTCAAGAAAGCAATCTTTAACCTGGAGGTCGCCTGCAGAGGGAAGCTTGCTGCTAAATGGGAAGGGTCCGATAAGGTCACTGTGGTCATTGGCATTGCCACATACTGGCTCTCTACTCTAGGAGTGAAGGCGCTGACTCACACCTGGAACGCAGAGCACATCTACAAGTACTACCATTGAATGTATACAACACTTTGCCCCTAATCTAGGTGAATGTACTGAAAGGAGAAAACAATCTTGAATGAAGAGCTCTCTCTGCATCTAGTCGTTCCTTGGACCATGGGCCAAGCCGGTGGCAACTCCCCCGGCAGGCCAGTCGTTCTACCGACCATAAGACTGGGGGCAACACCCCCGGCTGGCCGATCACCTGTTCGATCGGAAGGCTGGGGAAACTCCCCCCAACAGGTCGATCAGTCGTTCAGCCGTAAGGCTGGGGGCAACTCCCCCAGCAGGCCGACAAGCTGTTCGGCCGTAAGGCTGGGGGAAACTCCCCCAGCAGGCCGATCACTCGATTGACCGTAAGGCTGGCGCAACTCCCCGAGCAGGCCGATCACTGGTTTGACCATAAGGTTGGGGCAACTCCCTCAGCAGGTCAATCTGTTGATCGACCGTAAGCCTGGGGGTAGCTCCACCAGCTGGCCGACCGACCTGTTCGACTATAAGGCTGGGGGAACTCCCCCAGTGGGCCGATCACACAATCGACCGTAAGGCTGGGGGCAACTCCCCTAGCAGGCCGACCATCGGTTCGACAGTAAGGCTGGGGGCAACTCTGTAATGCCCTACGTAGCTACTGCACAAATACTAGAGGGGGTGAATAGTTCTTGAAAATAATTAAGAAGATAATTCCTAATTATCTTGCAAACTCAACCAACAATGCGAAAATGCAAAAATGTAAATATTGACAACAAAGAATTGCAATCGCAAACAGCCAATTTAACGTGTTCGGATCCACCCAAGTCTCCCCGACTTGTTCCCGGTGATCCTACGTCCCAAACACCCAGATCCCCTCCGAATACTTGGGTTAGAATCCTCTAACTCAAATTTGCACTATGAAATACTTGTAAAAACCTCTACAAGATCAAATCATACACAAATGGAAACTGTGACTCCCACAACCCGGGATCACAAACAAACTCTCACAACCGAGAGTACAACTTGCAATATTCAAAGTAAATTAAAATAGAAATTCTTACCGACAAAACCTGATGCCTTGAGTATACTTACGAATTAGGGCAAAGAGGATTTTGGGGAAGATGAATGCACCAAACCCTAGCTCCAAGATATTGACCAGCAATGGAGTCCTAGGTGGATGTTGGTGACCTTGGATCAAGCTCTTGGCTTGGAAGGCTCACAATCAATGAATCTCTCTTTTGAAATAAGAGTGAGGGAGAGATTCAAGAATGAAATGAATGAGCTTTGAATGAGATTAAATGCTTTCTCTTTGATCTCTAAATTTCAGTAATAATCAGCCTTGAATGCTATGAATGCATCACTCCAAGTATATATAGGATAGAGGAAAGAGAGAGCAAAATTTGTGGCATTTATGTTTGTTCATCATCCAAAACTAAATCCGGGGAGTCCAATACTCAACATTCTCCCCCTTTTTGGTGATGACAAACCAACATAAATAATAATAAAAAATAATGATTCGAAAAATTTACTTACTCCCCCTGCATTGATGACACGTTAATTCCAAATTAAATAATAAGCATAAGCATCAAGCAGACGAGTAAAGTATAAAATGTGAATCAATTATTGAAATATCGGATTTGAAATCCATTTTTATATCTTAACTCCCCCTGAATCTAACATTTCAAATTAGATTCACGGTAAATTGCTTTGAATTATCATGTAGCACATCGTCATTATTAGTTCTCTCCCCCTTTGGCATAAGCAAAAAAGAGTGGGAGGAAAAACAACAACAACAACAACAATGGCTTCAAATAAAAGCACGGGAGTCGTAGAATATGACCATGGTCCAAATGACACCGAAGGAAAATACGAATTAAATCAAAGCGTGTCAATGAGACCAAAGTCGAAAATCGTTAAATAAAATCATCAAAACTCAAATTAATTTTACGAATTGAGTTATGGAATATACTCTCCAATATCAACATTCTTGGTTAATTAAGTGCATGGAAAACAATTCTATGTTTTCATAGAAATAATTTCTATTTAAGCAAGTTATTATCGTCGAGCGACGAAATCAATCATCAGAGGCAATAATATAATGTGCACAAGAAATAAATGTCAACATCGATGTATGTATATATATATATATATATATATATATATATATATATATATATATATATATATATATATATATATGAACCATGGGTACATCAAAAGTATATATCGCCAACATACATAAATGTGATCCTCAGATCGAAGCACAAAATACAACATCATATCACAAAAGATATCGGAGTATCACATACATACAAAAATATCAAAACTCCATAAGAGATACAGCAAAATGCATCACAAAATCCATAACCACCATCTATCCTACCCAACTCTCTCACACTACATATATCATCCAATGCGCACTAGGAGAGTCCTCCAAAGAAGCTCAGGAGGCAGCGGGAGGCTCTGCAGAAGCAGCAGGCTCTGCAGAAGGAGTGGTGGTCACTGGGTTAGCAGGAGTGTCCACAGATGGAAGTGTCGCAGCAGGAGTGGCCTCGGGAGCACCAGTCGAAGTATCCGTCGGAGGAACGGTGGCAACAGGTGTGCTCTCGGGGGCACCAGCAGACATAGCAACAGCAGCAGATGTACCCTCTGGGGCACGAATAGCAGATCCAATAAGCTCCTCGAGCTCAACATCATCCATCTCCTCGTCGTCAGAAATAGACGGAGGAATCTCAATGCCCAAGTGAGAGCAGATGCGAGCGAGCATCTCCTCAGAACGAACACAACGAGACTCCACACGTCTCAACGAACGTGAAAGCTCAGTGAGGGTAGGAGAAGGAGTAGGAGCAGCAGCTGAAGCAGAGGCAGAAGCTGAAGGGGTCGTCCTCTGAACATGACGAAGCGCCGCAAGAGACTTCTTGACGGCCGTCGCATTCAGAGGGGGACCGAGGGGACGCTCATCATCGGGAGGAAGAGGGACACGGAAGTGACGGAATACGAGAGTCAATAGGCACAGGTAATGAATGTGGGGTGACTTGGTGGACTTTCGAATACATTCGAAGGAGTCCATCTTGTCAAGAATAATCCGTGCCCAATTGATCTCACTCCCCATGAAAATGGCGTAAATGAGTTTGAGGAATGGCTGGGAAGGCAAGGAAGATGAGCTGTACTTCGGAAGGAGGCACGACTTCAAGATAAGATTAAGCACCCAAGCATTCGGCTTGAAAGACTTCGAAGGGACGCCAATCATGGCGGGAGGGATGACATGGAAAATCTCGGTGAGCATCACCTGATCAAGCTCAGAAATATCATCAACAGAAATATCGGAAGGAAGAAGGCCAGACGAGGAGACACCTATCACATCCCCTAAGATTTCTGCCGTGAGGACTATCGGTGTCCCTAGGACAGTAGTCTCAATGGAATGGGTCTCGTCGTACTGACCGCGAACACGGTTCGCGTAGAATAGCTTGACTAGACGGGGGTACGGGTGTGGATTTGCCTTAGGGTCATATCGAAGATAATCGATAAGGCCACTAGACGAAAGAAGATCAGCTAGGTGAGGGAAATCGGAGAACTGTACGAAGTGCTCCAATAGCAGTGGGCAGTGCTCGATACGGTTGTATACCGCGAGACACATAGGGTCATCGCGACATAGCGAAATATCGACACCGCCAACTGGCATCGGAGCGTTCCCCTTAGGCTGATGAGTGCTAGAGCGGGGTGGAGGAGTAGGATCCCGAGTGGTATGCTCGGTCTCCGGAATGTATTCCGTGTCGAAATCATCAAGAGGAGTGGGAGCACAGAATGAAGCTGGAGACACGGGCTGTTTCCTAGGCTTAGGTTGTGATCGAGGCTTAGCGGTCGTCGTCCTCTTCTTCTTAAGAGGGGGTGAGGAAGACGATGGATGGGTGGTCTTTGATCGGCGTTTGGGTTGCGGGGGGGTCCGTAGGGGGCGACTTTATGGTCATAGATGACGGACTCGAGGGTCAGACCGGGATGCGTGTCTTTGCCATAAGCGAGACAAGACACGCGTAATCGACACGAGATCGACGACTAAAAACCCTAGAACAACCCTAGACAAACCCTAAAACCGAATGAACGTGATTGAAACCCTAACCCTAGACTCAGAAATCAAACCCTAGGAGCAGAGAGGAGGAAGGAGAATCACCTAGGGAGGAGATCGACGACCGGAGTTGATCTGAGATGGCCGGAAAACGGCCGGAGGAGAGGAGGAATACGAAGGGTTTCAGGGGATTTTGGCTGGAGAAGAGATTTCGAATCGAATAGAAGGAGAATAAGTCGGTTAAGTGAGTGTATAAATTGATTGGAAGTCGAAAAGACAAAACAGTCCCCGATGCATTTAGTCGGTCATAGTTCAAGCGATGACCGACTAGATGATGATCAGGTCAGTCGGCCAATGAGCTTGAACCGACTAAGTGCAAACAGTAACTGAAGCCAAATTTAGGGCTTGAGTTAGTCGGTCTGAGTTCATTCACTGACCGACTAGATGATGATCTAGTCGATCGGTCAATGAACATGAACCGACTAACAGAGTTCAAAATTTTGAAATTTCGAAATTTTGAGTTCTCTCCTAATCGCACTTGGACGAAACATCGTAATACTCTCATAAATCATTATACTACCCCATTAAACCTCGAAAATCATAAATTTGACGTTCATGAATAATTCGAGCATAAATTCCGAAAATTCAACCAAAAATCCAGAAAATTCCAATACATCAAGCATGAGCATATATAATGAAATTTAATAGCATGCAAGATTATTGAACAAAATGAATCCTAAATCTCGGATTCACCCATAATCTCCAATTCTCGACGCAACCGCACAAAGGAGTCTTCCTTGAGTGGTTTCGTGAAAATATCAGCGATTTACTTCTGGGTTTCAACGTACACTAAAATGATGTCCTTTTTAGCAACATGATCATCTAAGAAATGGTGACGAACATCTATGTGTTTAGAACGGGAATGGTGTACCGGATTCTTAGAGAGACAAATTGCACTTTGGTTGTCCACCATGATAGGGCAAGTATCACAGTTTATACCAAAGTCTTTAAGAGTGTGTCTCATCCAAAGAACCTGAGCACACGCGGCACCGACGGCGATATATTCCGCCTCGGTGGTTGAAAGTGATACGGAATTCTGCTTCTTGGAAAACCAAGAGACAAGAGAATTTCCTATAAAATGGCAAGTGCCACTAGTACTTTTCATGTCGGATTTGCATCCCGCATAATCTGTGTCACTATATGAGATTAACTCATACGTGCTAGACTTTGGATAAAGTAATCCAAAGTCAAGTGTGTAACTTAAATCACGGAAAATACGTTTTACCGCTACTAAGTGAGATTCCTTAGGTTGAGACTGATAACGAGCACATACACATACGGCAAACATAATATCGGGCCTACTTGCGGTAAGATATAGTAAACTATCTATCATACCTCGATATAGACGAATGTCAACATCTTTTTCGCCCGTATCTTTATCAAGATGTGTAGTAGTGCTCATTGGAGTCTTTTTCCCGGAGGCATTCTCCATTCCAAATCGCTTTAGCAACTCCACCGTGTACTTGGTTTGGTGGATGAAGATTGCATCGTTCATTTGGCGAATTTGGAGACCTAAGAAATATTTGAGCTCACCCATGTGGCTCATCTCAAATTGATCCTTCATAACATTAGAAAACTCTTCGCAAAGAGTGAAGTTAGTATCACCGAAAATGATATCATCAACATAAATTTGAACTAAAATTATATCATTATTCGAGTACTTAACAAATAATGTAGAATCAACTTCTCCCATTTTAAAACCTAAATCCAAAAGAAAATTCTTTAAACGGTCATACCAAGCTCGAGGAGCTTGTCTCAAACCGTAAAGTGCTTTCTTAAGTTTGAAAACATGATTTGGAAATTTTTTATTTATAAGACCCGGAGGTTGAGAAACATAAACTTCCTCAACAACATCTCCATTTAAAAACGCACTTTTTACATCCATTTGAAAGAGTTTAAAATCTTTATGGCATGCAAAAGATAACAATAATCTAATAGATTCTAATCTAGCTACCGGAGCAAAGGATTCTTTGAAATCGATACCTTCCTCTTGCCGGTAGCCTTGAGCTACTAACCAAGCTGTGTTCCGGACGACGATTTGGTTCTCGTCGGTCTTGTTCTTGAAAATCCACTTCGTTCCTATAACGGTGTGGTTCTTCGAAGGCAATGGAACAAGCTCCCAAACCTCATTCCTCTCGAATTGAATGAGTTCCTCCTCCATGGCTAAGATCCAAGCACCATCTTCGCACGCTTCATTAATATTCTTTGGCTCTATCGAGGAGGCAAAGGCACAATGAGCGAAGTAGTTGACTTGAGATCTCGTCTTGACACTATCAAGGATATTGCCAATGACTTGCTCATGAGGACGGTCACGGACCGTATGAAGCCGTTTGGGAATTCCCTGATCACTAGGAACATTCTCAAAAGATTCATTAGTCGGGTTAGTATCAATAGAATCAATAGAATTAGAATTACCAATTAAATCACATAAGACATCCATGGAGTCATCATCATTAGTAATTCTAGTAGGGACAAAACCTTCATTAAATGAAACATGAAGTGATTCCTCGATCATTGAGGTTCGTTTGTTGTATATCCGGTAGGCTTTGCTACGGGAGGAATATCCAACAAATATCCCCTCATCCGATCTTGGATCAAATTTGTCCAAACTACCATACGTGTTTTTAATAAAACATTTTGCACCGAAAACTCGAAAATATTTAACTTGAGGCAATCTACCAAACAACAATTCATAACAAGTTTGTTTAGTGCTGGGCCTCAAAAGTATTCTATTAAACACATAGCAAGCGGTATGTACCGCTTCCGCCCAAAATTGATGGCCAAGTTGGCTATCATCAAGCATAGTGCGAGCACATTCCACTAGCGTCCTATTCTTTCTCTCAACAACACCATTTTGAGGAGGTGCGCGAGGGAAAGAAAAGGTGTGTGTAATACCAACTTCATCACAAAAGTTCTCAAAAGACTCATTCTCAAATTCCCCTCCATGATCACTACGAATAGTGACAATGGTGGTTCCAATGAGATTTTGTACTTTCTTGACAAATATTGTGAAGTTTTCGAAAGCATCATTTTTATTACTCAATAAAAATACCCAAGTAAACCTAGAAAAGTCATCAACGATGACAAGTCCATATCGTGCATTTCCTAATGAAGCAACTCTAGTTGGCCCAAATAAATCTAGATGTAATAGCTCTAGTGGCCGCTTAGAAGAAATGTTTTTCTTAGGTTTAAAAGACGATTTTGGAAGCTTGCCTCGTTGACACGAGTCACAAAAGCTTTTCTTTTGAAAGACAAACTTAGGGAAGCCTCTAATAGAATTTAACTTGGAAAGCTTAAAGAGTGTTCCAAAGTTCACATGACCAAAACGTCGATGCCATAAGTGTTGTTCACTTGTGTTGGCAATGAGACATTGTTCATGTGATCTTGGAAGATCTAGGATATATATATCCTTATGGCATGTGCCGGAAAATAATAAATCATTATTATCTTTTCTTAAAATATGGCACATTCCTTTCGCAAAGCTAACTTTGTAACCTGTGTCACAAAGTTGGCTTATTGAAATAAGATTGTGGTTTAATCCTTTAACAAGGTAAACATCATTTATTAGAGGTTTAGAAGGATTACCCACTTTTTCAACACCTATGATGGTTCCGCTCTCGTTGCCTCCAAAGACTACCCGGTTCCCATTTGCAATGGACACCACTCCGGAGAGCAATTGAGCGTCACCCGTTATGTGTTTTGAACACCCGCTATCGAGTATCCAATTATTCTTGGAGCTAAATTTGGATTTGTTGCTTCGTTTCTTTTTCTTGAGTACCTAAAGATAGAAAATATCGTATCATGGTACCCAAGGTCATTGGGTCCAAAAGATTAGACCTTTGGAAGCCAAGTCCAATTGGACTTAGACTTCCCCACATAATTATCACTATGCACGACATTCATAAAATAAGAATTCATATAAACTTGTTTTTCATTCATGCTTGTGTCCTTTGGGCTCCAAATAGTGAAGATTTTGGGATCCCTATTCCTATTGGGAGCATGCATGCGTTGTTGATTTCTACATGATGCATGTCGTGGATAGGCAAATGGCACATAATGAAATGGTGCATGATGATAATTGTTCATATGATGATGTGGATGAACATATGCATGTGGAGGAACACGTGCGTGAGGGTGTCTCACATGGTGTGCACGTGCCCGTGGATGTGGTGCATAAAAATCATCATATGTGTGAGCATGTGGAGTAGGACGTGTGTTCCTACATGGCATGGTATTTGTGTACATATAGGCATG
The DNA here is from genome assembly GCA_030789695.1 of Scilla litardierei. Lineage (NCBI taxonomy): Eukaryota > Viridiplantae > Streptophyta > Magnoliopsida > Asparagales > Asparagaceae > Scilla > Scilla litardierei. The sequence goes on from CM061133.1 coordinate 216,768,279, forward strand.
ACCCTTCTTTGGAGGTCCACCCGAAGTGGGTTTCTTTCCAAATGAGGGTGTGTACGAGGTGGAAGCACCATTGGTAGATGAACTACCAATAGAGTGTTTGCTCCCACTCGTTGAGTCACCGGAAGTTGGCCTAACAAAGGTAGTGGCCGATTTGGATGAACTTCCCATCTTATACCCCAAACCAATGTGGTGATTGGCCGGAAGTAAGTCATTTAGGATTTTATCCAAATGGTCCTTACCCTTATTGAATTTATTAATTCGGCCTAATGTGCACTCATAATTCTCGGTGAGAGAATGCATCGAAGCATCCAAAGTGGACACTTGCGATGTGAGTGCATAAACACGAGATTTGAGATTCTCATTCTCGATACTCAAAGTTGAGTTCCGAGAAGTCAAATCCGCTATCTCATGTTCATCCGATTTCTCAATATGAACATGTTCAATTTGAGATTTGAGATTTACAATCTCATTTCTCAAACCTTCAACAACGGTGTCGTTGTTGGTGATGATAGGTTTAGGCGAGGTTTGGATGCTAGCTAAATCATCTTTTACCTTAGTATATATATTTACTAATTTAGTATACTTAGACCAAATTTGTTCGTTAGCATTTCTAAGGTCATACATTGTTACCTCATCGCCTTCATTGTCACTATCATCGGAGAAGGAATCTTTATCTTGCTCCTCTCTAGCCATGAAGCACATGTGTACTTGCTCCACTTGCTCATCGTCCGACTCTCCACTTGAGGAGTCATCCTCGGAGTCGGAGAATGTCCTGACAAGTCCTTTTTTGTACCCTTTCTTGTACTTCTTTGACTTTTCGAACTTCGGCACCTTCCACTTCTCCTTTTGCTTATTTTGAGGACAATTCGCTTTCATGTGTCCTGGCTTATTGCATTTAAAGCACAAAGGAGCGGAGGCGTTAGAAGAACTAAATTTAGATTTGTTCTTGAAATTACCTTTCCGGAAGAACGGTTGAGCTTCTTTGCCATGAGGGCCATGGATTCCAAGTCCAACTCGTCTTCCGAGTCTTCATCATCGGTAGATGTAGATGTTGATGGAGCGGCCTTGAAAGCAATCGTCTTCTTCTTTGGCTCGTCTTGCTTCAAGTAGGACTTCATCTTGTCCTGCAACTTAAGTTTGCTATCCTTGCGTACCTCATAAGACATCAAGATACCCATTAGTTGAATAACCGTATACTTACTCATATCATTACCTTCCTCGATGGCGAAGGTACGTTTCTCCCAACAAGAAGGAAGTCCATCAATGATCTTGGAGACTTTCTCCTTTTGGGTGTAGGTTTTCCCAAGAGCCTCCAACTCGTTGGTGATGTCAACGAAGCGAGCATAATACTCCTTCATCTTCTCACCCTGTTGCATATGAAATAATTCGAAATCTTTATTAACAACAACGAGTTTAGAGTCTCTTACCCTACTCGTTCCTTCATGCAAGATGAGAAGAGAGTTCCATATTTGATATGCACTCTTACATGTGCATATCTTATTGAAGTCCTCGGGCTCCAAAGCGCATTGCAAAGCGTTCATTGTCTTGGAATTGCTTACCTCCGCGGCGACCTCCGTGGTAGTCCACTTCACGAAATCTTCTTCGACAGGCTCGACATACTCCGCCAGCATGGCTCTCCACAATGAAGCACTCTGGAGGAACGTTTCCATCTGGCATTTCCAGTACCCGTAATTGGTACCGTTGAAGAAGGGAGGCCTCGTCGAGGAGTGTCCTTCCATCACCGAAGAAGCTCCTTCACGGTTCCTGAAGGTGCTGTAATCTGAAGGTGGACGAACGGTCTTGTTGTCGTTGGTAGACATAGCTAGGTACTTGGCTCTGATACCAAATGTAATGCCCTACGTAGCTACTACACAAGTAGAGGGGGGGTGAATAGTACTTGAAAATAATTAAGAAGATAATTCCTAATTATCTTGCAAACTCAACCAACAATGCGGAAATGCGGAAATGTAAATATTGACAATAAAGAATTGCAATCGCAAACAGACAATTTAACGGGTTCAGATCCATCCAAGTCTCCCTGACTTGTTTCCGGTGATCCTACGTCCCAAACACCCGGATCCCCTCTGGATACTTGAGTTAGAATCCTCTAACTCAAATTTGCACTATGAAATACTTGTAGAAACCTCTACAAGATCAAATCATACACAAATGGAAATTGTGACTCCCACAACCTGGGATCACAAACAAACTCTCACAGCCGAGAGTACAACTTACAATATTCAAAGTAAATTGAAATAGAAATTCTTACCGACAAAACCCTATGCCTTGAGTATACTTACGAATTAGGGCAAAGAGGATTTTGGGGACCTTTCCTTGGCACCGGCCCAACGACCCGATCGACCACGAAGTTGGGGGCAACTCCCCCAGCTTACTAGCGGACCGATCATCAAACCAGTCGATGTGATTCCCCCAAGCCTGGCTGCTCAAACATCCCGACCAGGATTGCTAGAGGGGGCATATCACCACAACACCAAAGGGGGGTTTTCAAACAAAACTCATAGGCGTAAACTTATATATTACAGAAACCTCGGCAAAAAGCCAAAGGTCATGTACAAAATGACAAAACAAAAAGAGGAAAAGCTACACAAAAGGGCTAGGCCCTTACTCCCTCCTGGGCAGCCAAGGTAGCAGCGGAGCGCCCTCTGACTGATCGACACCCTCAGGACGGTTGACATCAACCTCCTACTCGCCCTCAGAATCCATCTGAAGCTCCTCAAATGAGATACCAGAATGCAGGAATCTTCGCTGGATCTCGCCCCGACAACGTGCAAACCACCTCTCAAACTCCTTGTACATCCCCGCGGCGACGAAGGTCGTGGCATACTTATCCACGGCCTCCTTGGTAATCTGTACGGGGTCCACCACCTCCAGCTCCTTGATCTGGGCCTTGAGGGTGGTGATCTGGTGCAGGTACCCCACCCTCTCCTTCTCGCTCTCCTGAGAGCTTTTGTCAAGCTTGGCCAAGAGAATGCGCTCCCTCTCTTCCACCTTCCCCAGCAGCTCTTCGAGCTCCTTGACCTTGGCCCACTCCACCGAACCCCCAAACTCCCTTATCTCAACGGCCTTCTCCAACTCGGCAACCCTCTCCTTGGCCTTCGATCTCGCGGCCAGCACCAAAGCCCTCTCCACGTCCGACCTCTCCAGGTCGGCCGAGAGCTCGGCAATTTGGGTCACCAACGACCTGACGTGTGCCTCGGCCTCCAGGGCTGCCTCGTCGGCATCCTCACCCGTTGTCGGCTTCCGAGCGAGACCTGCCCTTGCATCCGAAAGCACCACGAATTGACGCCTCATTGAAAGTCCGACCAAGGACAACTACGCCAAAGGAAAAACACAAATTAGAGGCGCCTACAAAGGGTGAAGTGCGATGCCACAAAAGCCCTTACCTGTTGGCCAACCTGTATCACGAAGGCCACAAGCCCGTTGCCTCTCACCCCGTCCAGCACGGATTGATCCTGGGGCATGCTATAGTTTTCAGCCAACCGAGCTGCGATCCTGCAATCCGAGAACACGGACTCCTTCAATCCCATAGGGAAGCGAGGACTGAGTAACCCCTCCCCTGACCACTGTAGGTCGGCCTCGACCGACCTAAAAACACCCAAAGACTACTCGTAATCCTCCGGGAGCGGTCCAGAGAAGGAAGGCGAGGGGCCGCTCCAAGGCCACTTATCCTTCATTTGGCGAGATTGAGCGGAAGCTTCAAGGAGGGGAGCATCCCGACAGCAGCACGAACCTGGGTTTTCCTTCGATCGCCCCCTCCCTGAACCAGTGGCACCTGTTCCCTTGTCTGCTTCACACCGCCTCCAGAAGACCCACCGTGCAGCTTCTTTCGAACCTCCAAAACATGATCCCTCCTTCGTGGACTGGGATCTGGCACGGAGACTAGAACGGCTGATGGAGAAGAGCCTTGGCCGAACCCGCCTGCAAAAAGAACGAGTTAAAGAGACACCCTTACTTAAACGGACTCGTCCTATAAACTCTCCCGACTATGCCCCATGGTTTCGAAAGGGCTCATCGATGGGCCACACAGTCTTCCTCAGGACGTGATCCGAGAAGAGGACATCGATCTTCCAGTCGGCGACAGGGACGGCCAACAAGGTGTCGATCACCTTGGCCTTTACATCGGTGAGACCCCCTAACTCAAGGGTCAGCGCGCTCGTGTCCCCCAGTGAACCGGAAAATTCACCTCTGTAGGGAGGCCCACGAAGACATACTCCCCTTTCCAATGCTTTACGGAGGTTGGCAGCCCCAGTAACAGGCTCCTCTTCGGACGGGCGTTGATATAAAGCCAGGCACCCAACTTATGATGGCTCATTAGGAAGAAATGGCTGAAAAGGTGAAGGATCGGCTCTATCCCATTAAGCAGACAGAGCACAACGAACCCCACCAAGGACCCAACGGCGTTGTGGCAGAATTGGCATAGGGCGAGCCCATAGGCCCTCAGGAGCACTGCGATGAAGGGATAGAGAGGGAATCACATCCCGAACCTGAAGCTCTTTTCATACACCCCGACTTTGCGACTGCCTGGGAAGCAAACCCTCTCGTCCTTCTCAGGGGCTCGGGCATAACATGGGGGAAGGATGTACCTGGAACGCAACGACCCAATCGAGCTAACACAAACTACCGACGGCCACCCCATCACCTCAGAAGGAACCCCAGAAAGGTCACCCCCATGGTGGCAGATCTCCATTATCGATCCTAGGGGAAGAACGGGTGCGGCGACAGCGGCCGACCGACCTGCCCCAGAGGCAGAGGAGGAAGACGACGAGGGACACATAATGCAGCACAAGGAAAATCTGAGGCAGACGTGGGGGACAAGGGAGGAGAAGACAGCGTTGAAAGGGCAGACCCTGTAGGATCCTGTCCAAAACAGAGTTAGGATCGATAACATGAAGTTTAGACTTACGCTTGCGTATGCGGCACGGTAGTCTACGAACTTCGCCTTCGGATTCGCCACGACGGATCGAGTCTTCTCACGAACGGAGTAAGGCTACTAATCCACAATCTAAATCTCTACTTTAGATTAAGAACTTGGATAAGAGGGAGAGAAAGGATTTCTGCAGAGCTTCGCTAGGATGAAGATGCATGCATGAATTTCATGCAAATGGTGTAAGGAAATGGCTAACCCTTGGGTCTTATTTATAGCCCCCAAGGTAGTTATTTTAGGATAAATTGTTCCTTTGGAACAATTTAACTAAGGTGTACCATCGTACATGGCATATTATAAGCTTAAGTTGTACCATATGCATGGTACAATATAAGCTTAAGATATTACCCCTTTATTAGCCATATGTCGCATGCACTTATGCACATATAATGCGACTTTCCCATCAATCTAGAGATCCTCTCCGCAAGGGAACATATTCCCTTTGCGTACGACTTTGTGTACGCGACGTTCGAGGTCCGTATTCCCTCGTACATCCCCCACAAGGGTGTACTAACGTCTTCCATATCCAACATCTCCCACTCACACTTGAGGGGATTTGTAAGAGAACGTCTTTCCCTTAGTTCTTTCATCTATCATACCGAGAAATAGACCGTGCGACCGTCATGCGCGTAGAGTCTGTTGTTGTGCACTTGTTAGAGATACACAACGACCTCGAAGGTGCAAAGTTGAGTAGTTCAACGCATGCTTTACCCTAGATTATTTCTTCACATTTCTTATACTTTATATTCAACAATTGAATCCCATCTGGATCACAATTGGCTGGCCAGCTTTGAATCATTAAAGTCCAAATGTGAATACGAAATCAATCTTCCTCTTCTTGCGAACCTTCTGATCTTGACTTGATTCGCTTTTCTAACGTGTCCCGCCGAGCCGAATTATCATAGCCCATAAGTAACACGCTAAGATAGCGATCATCTCGTCAAATCTAAAGGAACCAATTGGAGTCCTTGAGGGTAAGAGTTAAGGCCCATATGGCCTTTGAGTCTCACATAATAGCAAACACTATTGCTACTAACTCAGTGGTCGAAATGCATACGTGGTATGAACACGTATTACAACATCACTCCTTTCCCAGGGAGAGTATGTCTTAATGATGTTGTACGGATGAAAAGATCAGACACCACAGTGCCTATCTTTTTGAGTCCCTTTACTACTCGTGAAATATTCACAGACTCTCATCCTGCATAAGACAGATAGGATTTAAAAAATCCTACGAGATCTTTTTCAAATATCCTTGTGATACAGATCTCAGATCTTTTGTAAGCATCCATATGATGCAGATCTTTCATTCGACTATCTTGTTTAAGTCATGACTCTAAATTATTCGTCTAATGATTTTTGACTTTAAACTAGTCTCATCTCTATCTTATCCATCTGATAAGATAAGGCGGTTGCTCATGTGAGAGAGCCAACCTTTATCTGTCCGACATACACACAATTCAGCTGAGATTTCAAAAATGTACACAAACATTTCTTAAGAAATTCATATGCAATGTTTGAAAAAGAACTTATTCTTTTATTAAATTTGATCTTTCTTAGACATGGGAATATATATTGGTACAACTCAGCTCATACGCAATCCTTGGGATGATAAGTGTTTATAAAACACATTTCTGGGGATCGCTTTCGTAAGCTGATCCTCTATCATCTCATGCGTAGATATGTACCTTATGTCTACCTTCTTGGTTTTATCATAGTCTTTTGCAAATCTGCAGTTCCTTTAAGATACTGCATTATTCTCTTAACCGCTTTCCAGTGTTCTTGCCCTGGGTTGGATTGGTAACAGCTTACCATTTCCAACGGCAAAACAGATGTCCAGTCTCGTACACACCATAGTGTACATAAGACTATCAACTGTACTGGAATATGGAACTTTTTCCATAATTTCCTTTTCCTTTTGGTTCTTTGGACATGATTCCAGATATAAATTATCGCATATGCTTATATGAATATCAATGGACTTGCAGTCCTGCATATTAAATCGTTCTAGAACCTTCTTTATATAAGTCTCCTGTGAAAGAGAAGAAGTTTCTTCGAACGATTCCTTGAAATCTTAACTCCAAGGATATATGCGGCTTTTCCTATGCCTTTCATCTCAAATACTGATGAAAAGCCAAGCCTTGATACTCATCACAAAGCCCCTGTCATTTCTGGCTATTAAAATGTCAACTACATATAGAGACATGATAATATACTTGCTTTTAATCCTCTTGATATATACTCAGTTATCTTCATCAAGCATGGAAAATCCATTTGATAAGACAACTTCTTGAAATTGTATATACCATTGCCTCGAGGATTATTTAAGACTATATATGGACTTACGAAGTTTACAAACCTTATGTTTGTTTCCTTCTTTTACAAACCCTGTTGGTTGTTCCATATAGATCTCCTCGTCCAATTCTCCATTGAGAAAAGCAGTTTTTACATCCATCTGATGTAATTCGAGGTATAAGCAAGCTACCATTGCCAGAATCATGCGAATCAAGGTAAAACGCACAACAGGTGAGAAGGTCTCTTCGTAGTCTATCCCTTCCTGTTGCGTAAAACCTTTCGCGACAAGGCGAGCTTTATATCTGTCAATAGAGCCATCAGCCTTATGCTTGATCTTGAGAACCCATTTGTTCACAATTGCTCTATGTCCTCTGGGTAAGTTAACTAAGTCCCAGACTTGGTTAACTTTCATGGATTTCAATTCCTCCTTCATCGCTTCCATCCATTTGTCTTTCGCAGGGCATGATGCGGCCTATTTGAAAGTAGCAGGCTCGTCATCATCTTGTAGTAAAGTCATAAAGGTTTACGGAAATTCATCCTCAAAGACTTAGAGGAGCCAACCTTGTACGACTACTACGTCGTATTTGAGATTTCTTCAAGTCCTTGTTGACTCGAAGTTAGATCAATTCTAATATCACTCCCACTTGGAATGTCGTTAGAATTGCTCCCACTTGGATCATTATTCCCGTATGGAATAGGATAATCGTCATTCGTATAATCCATTGGTGAAGGTTGAAACGTATTTTCGTTTTCACCAAGAATTCTCCCACTCGAATGAGGTAATCCTTCTTGATCATAAATCTAAAATAAAGATAAGTCCTGACTTATCTCGCCCTGTCTTGGAAACTCGTATTCCAAGAAAGTGACATCCCTCGACTCAAACTCAATTAGCCCACCTTTGTCTTCCTGACTAACAAACATATAACCTTTGGAGTTTTCTGCGTATCGTATAAAGATACGTTTCCTTCCCCTTGGCCCAAGTTTGCCATACTTATGGGAGGAAATATGTGCGTAGAATGCACAACCCCAAGGTTTCAAAATGTCTAAGTCAGGAGAACTTTGGTTCCACAACTCATAAGGAGTGGAGCTAACTGATTTCGAGGGTACGCGGTTCAAAATGAAAGCGGCCGTCAATAATGCATCACCCCAAAAGGTGATTGGCAAGTTAGCTTGCTCCATCATTGAACGGACCATTTTTCATTAAAGTCATATACCTCCTTTCTGCAACACCAATTTGTTGAGGAGTATAGGGCATAGTTACCTGATGTACTATGCCTTTTTCATCACAAAGTTCCTTTAAACTTGTTGACTGATATTCACCGCCCCTATCGGTTCGCATGACCTTAATCTTGCGATCTAATTGATTCTCCACTAAACTCATATAGTTTTTAAAGCAGGTTTAGTGCTTTCACTTTGTGGGATATCAAATAAATATGACCGAATCGGGTGAAATCATCAATAAAAGTGATGAAAAATAGGACCTCCCGCGTCTTGTCTTGACATTCATCGGACCACATATGTCCGAATGGATAAGCTGTAATGGAACCTCGGCCCTTGTGCCGGTTCCAAACGGCTTGCGACAAGATTTCCTCACAAGGCAATGTTCGCAGGTCGACATTTCAACCTTTGAAACATTAGATAGAAGGCCACGTTTGGCAAGTCTATCTATACGCATTGGTCCAATATGACCAAGCCTTGCGTGCCAACAAATTATATTAGACTCATTAGTCAAAGAATTTGTCACAATGAAATTTTCATTACATGAGGAAATACATTGTACTTATTACAATAAATCCTTTGAAATACAAACCCAGTACCAATAAAGGAATTATTACAAAATAGGTCCATATTACAATCATGAAGGAACCAACTATAACCCAGACCCATTAAATTGAATACAGTATTAATATTCCTTTGAATATATGGAATGAAGAGAACATCATAAAGTAGGAGAGTGTGGCCGTTGTCCAAGTCTAGCTTGCAATTCCCAACGCCTTTCTCTACAAACGTGTGTTGTTTCCTACATTGATCCACTTCATTTCTTGGTGTATCCAGTGATACTCCACGAAGGACCATCTGTCCTTTGCTATGTGGTCGGTGGCACCTCGTCACTTCCACTCGTACACGAACGAGCATAGTGACCGAGTTTGTTGCACTTGAAGCACTTGATCCTTTTCAAGTCTTTCTTCTTGTGCCATTTCTTGTGCCCACCCTTATATTTGGGTTCCTTGGTAGACTCAGGTTGCTTATTACGTTCATTAGAAGACTTCGAACGATCTTTACGTTTCTTTCCCCCGTGTGAGGAACTAGCAACCATGTGCACTTCTGCACTTGGCTTGGCAGCCGCAAGCCGCTCTTCCTCTAATTCGAGGTGCTTGGAAACATCGTTGAAGGTCTTGATGCTCTCATTATGAGTGAGATGCATCTTCATCTGATCCCACCCATTTGGTAGGGAACGTATGACTGCTTGGATTTGTTGCTCATCAGTGAGCACATGACCTGTGTCCTTTAACTCCGAGATAAGGTTCGCCATATGTCGCAGATGTTTCCCCATGGAATGATCTGGACATTTCTTATATGAATCGAACCTTATAGTTAAGGCGCGAAGTTTAGACACCGATGTGCCACCGAACTTCTCCTCTAGCTTGGACCATATGTCCATGGCTAGGTCATGTTCTCGGAAGATGCGCATTATGTCATCAGCCATACTGCTTAATAACGTAATGCGCGCTATCTTGTTCTTCCGAGACCAAGCATCAAAAGCTTCCTTGTCTCGTCTGTGTTGGGCCGTAGTGCCCAACTCAGGTTCAATCATTACGTTCTTTAGAGTTTCGAGCACTTCTTGCTCCTCTAAAACGTATTGTATCTTGATGGACCAAAGTTTGTAATTATCGCCGTTGAGTTTTTCACCTTTGTTTAACTCAGCGACGATATTCTTTGAAGCGGAAGACATTTTACTTTTAAAATGCTGCAAAAGACACAAAACCGAAGGTTTGATCAAAAACATTGCATAAAAATTCTTAAAATATAACTCCCACTTGAAATGATAATAGAATATCCCATTTGGATAGTTCTAAAAATTCAAATCCCACTTGGAATTATATTATATTTGATAAGTTACTTTCGAAAAATATTGAAGATGTTGTTCTAGAATCGAAAAGGTCTCTTCGATTCCAATCACCATCTAGAACAACCTTCAATATTCCCCCATCACTTATCAAACAATAGTACTCTTATAGTACTAGCAGCGGAAAACGAGTTTGAAAACGTATTTTTCAGATATAATTCCCACTTGAAATGATAATAGAATATCCCATATGGATAGTTCTAAAATCAACTCCCACTTGGAATGATATTCATAATTCGATAAGTTACTTTCGAAAAATATTGAAGATGTTACTCTAGAATCGGAAAGGTCACTTTGTTTCCAATCACCATCTAGAGTAACTTTCAATATTTCTCCCTCACTTTATCAAATGTTAGTACTCTTATAGTACTTTGCAGCGGAAAAGCGTTTTTGAAAACTTATTTTTCAAAACGTATGAAAAAGTATTTTTCAAAAAAATGAATATTTCATCTTAGTACCCTTATGATACTTAGTGAAACATTCGGCACTTCCTGACCATTTGTCGGGAGTGAGCCGTAGCCGTGCCTAGGTCGGATCCCCCTTTTGGGATTTTCTGCAAACTATCGTCGCTGTCTCCCGTATGGATCCAGGCGTTTCTCCCCGTATGAGACAATTTTGATGCAGACGACTGTCGTTTGGCCCCGTATGGGCTAGTTGGCACGTTCATGTTCAACCAAGGCCTTTTGCCGAATTGGTCTGAATCACTGCCGGCGAATGCCGATCAGTCCGGCCCCCGGCCAGGCCCTGACCGCTGCCAGAGACGGCCTGCGGCAGCTCTGGCCACTGCCAGGGCCGGCCTGGCCGCTGGCCTGGCCTCGGCCAGAGGCCGGCCAGGCCTCTGCCTGGCCTGGCCTAGGCCAGAGGCCCCTGGCCGGGGCCAGGGCCCCTGCCCTGGCCTCTGCCAGGGCAGCCAGGCCCTGGCCTGAGGCCAGGGCGCCGCCCTGGCCTCTGTCAGGGCGGCCAGGCCCCTGGCTGGGGGCCAGGGCCCCTGCCCTGGCCCCGGCCAGGGCGGCCAGGCCCTGGCCTGAGGCCAGGGCGCCGCCCTGGCCTCTGCCAGGGCGGCCTGGCCCCTGGCCAGGGGCCAGGGCCCCTGCCAGGGCCCCTGCCCTGGCCCCGGCCAGGGCTGCCAGGCCCTGGCCCCGGCCAGGGCGCCGCCCTGGCCCCGGCCAGGGCGCCGCCCTGGCCTCTGCCAGGGCGGCCAGGCCCCTGGCCTGATGGCCAGGGCGCCGCCCTGGCCTCTGCCAGGGCGGCCTGGCCCCTGGCCGGGGGCCAGGGCCCCTGCCCTGGCCCCGGCCAGGGCGGCCAGGCCCTGGCCTGAGGCCAGGGCGCCGCCCTGGCCTCTGCCAGGGCGGCCAGGGCCCTGGCCTGAGGCCAGGGCGCCGCCCTGGCCTCTGCCAGGGCAGCCTGGCCCCTGGCCGGGGCCAGGGCCACTGCCCTGGCCCCGGCCAGGGATGTCTGGCCCTGGCCTGGCCGCGGCCAGGGCCTTCTGGCCCTGGCCGTGGCCGGCCAGCGCCGGCCCTGGCCTAGCCGTGGCCGGCCAGGGCCGGCCGGCCATGGCCCGGCCATGGCATATTGGCCTTGACCGGCCATGGCCTTTTGGCCATGGCCGGTTTCCCCTTTCATGGGTGGCCGCACACCCCCGCCGGAGGGGGGTTGCCGCGGTGGTTATTGGCCGTAGCCAACCCTCTCCGCATGGGGTGGGGGGTGCATGGCCTTCATAACCCATTTGGTCATGGTGCACATGCACAAAAAAATTCATCTTCCCCGATGGGAATAACCACCACCTTCTTCTCCGGTGAAGCACCCGTTCGTCGAGGAAGTAGTTGTCCTCCAATGGCCGTGTGCCAAAAAATGAACCCACTTCAAAAATTCGTAAACTACGCGCTCCACATGAAGAGAGCGCCCATTCCCTATGAATGGAGACTCAGCATCCATGAAGAGAGCGAGTTTGACGATATGAACGGTCGGTTCTTCCCGTCACGGAGAGTCCCTGCCATATCCGTAATGACAGAAGACCCTAACGTGAAAAGAACAACCGCTGCGTTCTCTCCGTCACGAAGCGTTCCTACCATATCCGTAATGGTAGGATACCCATCCGTGAAAAAGACAACGACTCGTTCATAGTTTCTCCGGGGCGAACCCGTATGGCTCTGATACCAATGTAGGATCCTGTCCAAAACAGAGTTAGGATAGATAACATGAAGTTTAGACTTACGCTTGCGTATGCGGCACGGTAGTCTACGAACTTCGCCTTCGGATTCGCCACGACGGATCGAGTCTTCTCACGAACGGAGTAAGGCTACTAATCCACAATCTAAATCTCTACTTTAGATTAAGAACTTGGATAAGAGGGAGAGAAAGGATTTCTGCAGAGCTTCGCTAGGATGAAGATGCATGCATGAATTTCATGCAAATGGTGTAAGGAAATGGCTAACCCTTGGGTCTTATTTATAGCCCCCAAGGTAGTTATTTTAGGATAAATTGTTCCTTTGGAACAATTTAACTAAGGTGTACCATCGTACATGGCATATTATAAGCTTAAGTTGTACCATATGCATGGTACAATATAAGCTTAAGATATTACCCCTTTATTAGCCATATGTCGCATGCACTTATGCACATATAATGCGACTTTCCCATCAATCTAGAGATCCTCTCCGCAAGGGAACATATTCCCTTTGCGTACGACTTTGTGTACGCGACGTTCGAGGTCCGTATTCCCTCGTACATCCCCCACAAGGGTGTACTAACGTCTTCCATATCCAACAGACCCTTCATCCGTAAGACAACCGCCACCCTTTATACCTCTCCCCCGAAACCCTCCGCTATATCGCAAGCCGTCCACATGTGCACACGCGTCGGCATCCCGTGAGGCGCAGCACTTCGAATTCCGATCCCAGGGGCAGGAGAATTTCAACCTGGTAGCGTTATGATGGCCCTCATTTAATGCACTGCCTCGACTGACACTCTTGTCAACTCTACACGGATCACATCCCCCGGACCGAACCGTCAGATCCGAACGGTCCGAGCGATGGGGGCAATTGGTACGACCCTCCTAAATTGGGCCAAGACTGAACAGGCCAAGCCCATGTCACGAACCTATGGGCCTGGGTAGAACAAGGCCCCCACGAAGACTCGGAGTCAGGCCGGCCTCGGATCGGGGCAGACGTGACCGCTGACCCACGCCAGCAGGAGTTAACCATTCCCCTTAAATCGCACCCCCTTAATCACCATTAAAGAACCACATTACGCCCACCTTTCATGACCCATGAAGGCACCATCAAAGTGGCAGATCATCGGGGCGAAATAGGGGGACGTCGAGGGGACATGGCCGGGGAAGATTCCTATAAAGCAACTCGAAGAACAACTTCGAAAAGGGACCACTTTCTGGGTACCAAACTTTGAGGTATTCTTTCTGAACAACCTTATCTCTCACCTTATAATTCTCCTCCACAGCTCGGCCCGAGGACTCGCGTATCGGCTTCTCCGTAAGCCATACCGATCTCACCGAGCATCCTTCAGATCCGTTCTGACCTAGGCATCGGAGGGGACTTGATCAGAACCAATGTCTGACCCCCCTGATGAGGTTTCTCATCTATTCAGGTCGAGGAGATTCAGCTGCACCGAGACTACCCTTCGGCACCCAATCAGCCCAGATCCGAACGCGCTTGCCCCCGAGCCCGTTCATCTCCGCTCGCACAGAGGTCATCGCTCTGCCAAGGACTCCCTTCGGCACATTGACGCTCAGACCCGCACGCTCTTTGCCAAGTTAAACGAGCTATGTCCCGCTTCCGGAGGCCGCACGCGACCCGCTTGATCGTGTTGACCTCCGGCCCTCCAGTCAATCAACCTGTGGTGAGAAAACACCCCGAAACATAGATGGTCATAACTGTCGTGTTTCGAATTATGTCAGTAACATGAATATTGATTCAAAAAAATTATATAATTAGTTCAATTAATAGACAAAAGAATGACGGAGTTTAGTAAAAGAAAAAAATTTAAAGGAGTAAGTGGATTTAGTGAAAGATAAAGAAACCAATTAACCCGTATTAGTTAAAACCATTGGCGTGCTCAAAAATAGGAGCATGAGTATCCCCTTAACATCAATCATCAGCAACTATTATTAAACAATAATCAGAGAAACCTTCAGATTTAAGTAAGAAAAATGGTAAAGCAATCGTGTGTGCAAATGGAGAAGATGGCTGCCTTATTCCCATGGATTTAAAGATGAAATTAGTTGGGATAGTTTCCACGTAAAGGGAGTGCATGTGGTCACATGCAACTTTGATCACTGGTGCTGCTGTAGATACCGAAAAGAAACAAGAACGAAGTTACCAAAAGAAATGGGCTGAGTCGCGGACGAGGTCGCTCTCTTTAAGACGTTTCGCGGCTCTGTCCAAGTTTATGCAAGCAGTGTACAGCCCCACCGTCCCCAGGATAAAATAGTCCAGAATCCAACGACCACCTCTGCACTGGAAGGTGATCGGCAAGAACAACACCGACCAACGAAGATGAACTGCACGGAATCGTAAAGGTAAAGTTTGGAGAAAAGAAATTTGCGTGAAGAAACAGAGAAGGGGGAATCAGAATTTTTCAAACTGCCAAGAAAAGATTTTTTTCACACACATTGAAAATGGAAACACACACAGATTTTATAAGGAAAATTATAACGGGAAGAAGCTGTAAAGACACGATAATGGAGAGAAAATTGAGAGATAAATGGTGAGTAAATTTTGGATCTAAACATTAATGAAAACGCTTGAATTTTGAAACGTTAATAATGAAACCGTTTGAAGTTTGAAATTTGAAATTCAGTTTCAAAATAATTATTTTATCCAAAAAGATAATCACCACGCGCATGACACGTCACGGCCAGCTGGCCAGCGGCAGCCCGCGCGTGTTGGACTCAAGTTTATGTAAGTCATCTCCCCTTCACAAAAGAGTCATACCCCTTGGGGCACACCCCCAAGGCTAATTAAAAGCCTTATATACTCCTCCAATGTTTTATTCCAAGCAATGTGTGACTAAACTTTTTGGAGGGAAAATCAAAAGAGACCAAATTCATTTGAAAAATTCAAATAACTCCAACAATCCCCAACTTGAATTTTTTAAAAAAAAATCCATTTTTCATTGAGCAGTATATTTTAATATTAGACTGCATAAGCAAAGGTATCTAACGACTTGAATCTTTACATAGTGTCGATGATTTAGATTTTACTAGAGTAACTCATAGTTTTGAGCTCTATCTCTAACATCATCACACACACAACCTTATCAAGGTGTTGTTCAAAGCTTGTGCTTTACGACCATCCATGTGTATCCCAGTATAGTGAACGCTCTAGAGAATTTGCCCAAAATTCCATAGGAAGCGGCCACACTTCCACGTTCACATAGGTGAGTCTATCAAGGGTACTCTTGTAGCTAAGTACCCCACTCCACATAGAGTATAGATTTCATTAAAAGTTAAAATAACTCATCCTTCTATCGCTTCAGGATATCATGCTTAAAATCAATTTCTATGGAATAGGACTAAAGAATTATGATAGCATGATCCTTCACATATCACTTCATGATTTGTTATTACCATTTGAACCTATTTCTAGGGATCTCCGATCTATAGGTTGGGTTTCCCTCACAAGTGACTCATCATTATATGGGCGTGAGTCACATTCCTTTCGAGGTTTTTAAAACCTTTTCTCGAGCTAATTCTCTCGTCAAAGGATCAGCTAAATTATCATCAGTACGTACATGATCCACTCTCACAGCTCCAGAGATCATATACTCTATAATAATGATGTGCTTGTGACGTATTTGTCACCTTTTTCTGTTATAATAATGGTTCTGAATCTTTGCAATAGCTGCAGTATTATCACAATGGATCAAGACGCTGGAATCGGTCTTTCCCATAAAGGATGTTCTGATAACAGGTTTCTTAGCCAACCTGCTTCTTCACTGGCTGAAGCTAGTGCAATCATATCAGACTCCATGGTGGATTGAGCTAAGATAGTCTGTTTCTTGGATTTCCAAGAAACACTCCACCGGCTATGCTAAAAATATAGCCACTAGTTGCATTGGAGCCATCTGAAAGGGTGTTCCAATCAGCATCACGATATCCTTCAAGGACAGCGGGAAACTTCTGATAATGTAATCCGAGATTCATGGTCCTTTTGAGGTGTCTCATGACTCTCTCAATAGCATGCCAATGCTCAATACTAGGTCTGCTAGTAAACCTGCACAGTAATCCTACAGCATAAGCTATGTCAGGTCTAGTGCAATCAGCAACATATCGAAGACTGCCAATGATGATCGCATACTCAGTTTGTCTAACACCGTCGACGGTGTTCTTGAACAATTTAACACTAGGATCATATGGAGTACATGCTGGTTTACAATCAAAATATTTATATTTCTTTAAAATCTTATCAAATGGTGACATATTTCTCATCCCCCCCCCCCCCCCGAGCGGGAGAGTGATTTCTTAAAATAATACCTGAAACCCATTGATTTGCATGTTTGGTCTATCTGAATGGAGCCTTGAACTAAATCTGAATGAAACTAAATTTTGTAATGAACTAAACTTTTTTGGAAAAACTAAATTCTCGGGAGGAAGTAAATTTTAATGTAAAATTTTGGAGAGAATTACATCTAGGGTGAACTAAAAATTTTAAGTTTTGGAGGTAACAAATCTGAATGGAACTAAAACTTTGGGAGAAACTAAATTCTATAGTTACTAAATTTTAGTTTGAATGTTGTTAAAAATTTTGTTGGGTGGAATATTTTGAAGACGGCTCTAAATAATTAATTTTTTTGGAGGGGTGTGTGGATTTTGAAGATGCTGCTAATTTTTTTGGGGTTGATACTTTGACTCGGTTGAAATTTTTTGAAGGAATATTTTGAATGCCGCACGACCTATGGGAATAGGTTCTGAGTATATAATATATACATTAAATATCTTTAGAGAGCCCAGCAATGGACGCCTGGGTGGCTTCCCGAGCCCGCTCCCCAGTGGGGGACGCAGGTTCGAGCCACCCCATATCCCCCCCCAATTTAGGGTTGTGTGGTTTCACACCCCTAGTGTAGGTAGTATAAGTGGCTCCCCCGAGTTTCTAACCCTAGCTGCCAGCCTGGCCTCCGGGCTGGCTTTCCAACTTTCCAATGAACCAAAAAAATATCTTTCCAGAAAGTGTTTGGGCGATTTTTTCGCACAACAAGTTGATAGTCTGGAGGCCCGAATGGTGCGGGGTTAACGCGGTCAAAAGGGGACACGCGGGACCCCTGCGTTGCCGTTGCAGTCATGTAGGACGGAGATGACCCTTGGGGTTTGATCGATGGCGCGTTCGCTTGGGTAGGAAGGTGCGGTTCCGTTCTTCGACGCGCCGAGGGGTAGCCTCGGTGGGACGACAACCTCCAGGATCGGTTGAAGGTGGGGTCACTCGGTGAGGGAGGCGCGGATCTTCGCATCAGCCTGCCGAAGGGTAGCCTCGGCAGAGCGGTGGCCTCCTGGTGGTGGAGATGAGCGGACTCGAGGACGAGGGCGCTCGGCTCCGGTTGGGAGGACACCGAGGGGCAACCTTGGCATCGTTGGATCTCCTGGACCTGAATGGACGAGGAAGCTCGTTAGGGGGTCGGACCTTGGTTCCGACCGATTCCCCTCCGATGCCAAAGTCAGATCTGATCTGTTGGATGCTCGGTGGGATCGGGCTTGGTTCGCGGAGATACCAAGCACCGATCCTCGGGCCGAGCTATGGAGGAGAAATATGTGAATGTGGAAGAAGGTGTAAAATGGGAGATTGAGATACCTCCATTGTAGATCATGAAGATCCGGTCCCCTTTGGATGATGCCAACCCCCTCCTCATAAAGGCGACTCGTCCTAATAATGTGCCATGATGTGACATCATGGCCATCATTCATGGGGACGTGCAAATGGGAGAAGTGTTGACCTCCACTAATTATGCCCGTCTTGATGAGGAGATGAATGTTATAAAGGTGGCCATGATGGCTGGAGCGATGGACTTGGGCGGTTGCCTTATTTGGCGGGCCTTTAAGTCGAGCCATAAAGTCAAGCCATGATGGCTAGAGGATGATGGCCATTTAAGTCGGGCCATAAGTCGAGCCATGAAGTCGAGCCATGATGGCTAGAGAGTGATGGCCATTTAAGTCGGGCCATTAAGTCGAGCCATGATGACTAGAGTGTGATAGCCATTTAAGTTGGGCCATATTTTCCTCCACTGTTGAAGTGAACAGTCTTTTGGGCCTTTGCCTTGGGCGTAGAAGTGTGGCCCGCCCGTGAGATCCTTAGGTCTGGGCCCCAAGGCCGTAGCAGGCCGGTTGACCGGTCGTAGTTGACTTGGCTCTTCCGGGCCCGGTCAAAATAGTCATATCAATTGCCCCCATCTTCTGAGCTCTACCATTATTTAGGTGGAGGTCAGGAGATATAGTATAATAGGGAAGAAGTTGCTCTCTCTGCAAAACTTGGTCCGTCTTGCAGAGTTGGCTAAGGACGATAGATCGTCGGTCCGAGATTCGTTCGGTTGCGAGGGGAGTCGCCCCTCGACTTACGGCCGACGAAGGAGTCTGGTCGGCCAACTGGGGGAGCTACCCACAGCCTTATGATCGATCTCATCTGTTCGGTGGCAGGGAGGTTGCCCCTCGACTTACGGCCGACGAAGGAGTGGGTCAACCAGCTGGGGGAGCTGCCCCAGCCTTATGGTCGGTGGGTCGATTGGCCTGCTGAGGGAGCTACCACTCAGTCTTATGGTTAGTCGAGTAATCAGCCAGCTGGGGGAGTTGCCCCAGCCTTACAGTTGATCTGGTCGGTCCGCTGGGGGAGTTGCCCCAGCCTTATGATCAACTGGTTGATTGGCCTGCTGGGGGAGCTAGTCCCAGTCTTAGGGTCAATCGGGTGATCGGCCCGCTGGGGGAGTTACCCCCAGCCTTACGACCGATACGTTCGGTTGCGAGGGGAGTTGCCCCTCGACTTATGGACGATGTAGGAGTATCGGCCTGCTGGGGGGTTGCCCCCAGCCTTTCGACCGATCCGTTCGTTCAGTTGCGAGGGGAGTTACCCCTCGACTTATGGCTGACGAAAGGGGATCGGCCTGCTGGGGGGTTGCCCCAGCCTTTCGACCGATCCGTTCATTCAGTTGCGAGGGGAGTTGCCCCTCGACTTATGGCTGACGAAAGGGTGATCAGCCTGCTGGGGGTTTCCCCCAGCCTTTCGACCGATCCGTTCGTTCAGTTGCGAGGGGAGTTGCCCCTCGACTTATGGCTGACGAAAGGGTGATCGGCCTGCTGTGGGTTGCCCCCAGCCTTTCGACCGATCCGTTCGTTCAGTTGCGAGGGGAGTTGCCCCTCGACTTATGGCTGACGAAAGGGGGTGAGGACCTTCTGACTTCGAAACGACTTTCGAAGATTCCATGGTGGCACTCTACAAGTACTTCATCCAGCTCGGGTGGATGCAGAGGCTGTTTGGCAAGCAGGGACCCAGCAGCACAGTCGGAGGAGCGGTCTGGATGCTCGAACTCAAACGGTGGTGCTTCGGCCAGATCGGCTCAGCCACGGTCAGAGGAGCGGTCTGGATGCTCGAACTCGGACGGTGGTGCTTCGGCTAGATCCGCTCAGCCAAGGTCGGAGGAGCTACTAGGTTGCTCGAACTCAGACGGTGGTGCTTCGGCCCGACTTATAAAGAGATCTCGGTATGGCAGGCATCCCCGCTTTGAGCTCGGACGATGCTGGATCGAACGGGTGCCCGGACCTGAAAACTTCCCTCAGATCTTGAGGTGATGAATATCTCTCAGGTTTGATCCTGAAGATGAGTGACGGTAGACATCTCCCCGGCCAGGCGACTCTTGGAGCCGAGATGCTCAAGAACCTTAAGACGCCCCTTGAAGTGTTGATGATGGAGTGTGCTTTGGGAGAGCTTGGAAGGCGAATGTAGTACGGGTCTGCTTGGAACACAGAGGTAGTACTGGTTCTCTCGTGTGCGCGTCATTCCTTGCCCCCTTCCACGTATCGGGTTCACCTAGGGGGATGGCAGGCTCGAGTCGCTGGAAATCATGTCGGCTCAGACCAGTTGTATGGATCAGCAAAGGAGTTGATGGAGCTTATTCAGGATCGATCTCCCCATCAGAGGGAGCCCTGCTAGGTTGAGCTCAGATCTTCACAGAGAGTGATCGACTTCGATCGCCAGCTAGAATCCGATCACCATTGGTCGGAGGCTCAGACTTGATCAGTCGTCGTAGACTCGCAGGTCGAACTAGGGCCGGGTACCTGAGTGTCGGACATACGGAGCTTGAATCCGGGTCGTCGACATGAAGCTCGGATGAAGGCCGATGGGTTGGTCAAGGCTGGGCCGATTGGCCTCATGGGGTCGTCGTCCCCAGTTGGAGGTCGGTGATCCTTGTTCTGAGGTCGACGATCTTCACATGGGAGTCGATGAGCTCAAGCGATGTTATCCCATTTGACGTCGAGGCTGGTCGATCTTGGTTGGATGACGTCTGATGAAGTTTGCACGACCCCGAGGAGGTTGAATGGAAGTCGACGACACATGTTCGAGCTTGACAGGCTTGGGTCAACGTCGCCGATACAAGTAAAGTCTGGATCGAGATTGGCAGAGCTTGCCATCGAGCTTCTCAGGTTAAGGGAGTTAGGCTGGAGGCTGGCACGGTGAGCTTGGTCGGTGTGCGCCGGGCTCAAATGAGCCGACGTGACTCGGGTTCGACCCTGACGAGTTTCGACAGAGGTTTGTTTGGCGATCTCTGCCCCCGCATGTGGTGACCCCTCGGGGTCGGCTGTGTAAGTAGCCCCTCAATCTCGGCTGGTCGGTTGCCTCGATGAGGGCAGCGCAGATGGTCGGTTGGCTAGGATGATTGGCTACACCCTGAGCTCAGCCAGGCGACTCGGATGCTTGGCTCGGGAGCTTGACATGGATGCTCGAAGGCTCGACGCAGATTCTTAGAACCAAGTCAACGCTCGGTACGGAGCCCTGGGTGCTCGACGCGGATGCACGAATGCTCAAGACAGACATCAACTTGGCTTGGATCCATTGGGCTTGGCACCCCCCAGCTCTTGGCACACCCCAGATTTGAGGAGGGAGCTTTGGATCGATAGACGGGAGCTTCGGGTTGACAGCTCAGCCAACAGTGCATCTTGGGTGGAAGCTTCCATCTTAACAAGGTGCTCTCAAAGCAGCCCAGGTCACCAAATCTATGAACAACATCAGTATGCAAAACAACAGCATATACCTCAGAGTGGCCTTTGGTCAATTGGACGAAGAACATGACATGATTGCGTCGAGGATTCCTGCTATCACTCCTACTATTCTGTCGCTTGGCGTTTGGAGGCGATGATGGTAACGAGACTGGGCAACATCAGTATGAATTGATCTCGATGCAGCCTTGGAGTTGACCAGGTCATCTTGTCGAGGAAGAGCCATTCGGCGCGTCAACCACCTCTCCTTCGAAGATGTCGTCCTGAGATCCGAATTAGGGGAAACTCGAGTGGACCACACGAAGCCCAATCAGAACAAGCTATTGGTCAGGCGAGCTCCGTTGGGCGAGCTCCGATAGGAGGACTCGATCCGAGGAGTGCTTGGCTGATCAGACACCCCCGTCAACTGATCAAGACCCGTTCAGGAGCGATCTGCGCCGATCAGATGTCTCCGATGACTCTCAATGACGAGACGTGCTGATGCCGGAGCGGTGTTCGGCTTCTTTGAGGAGAGGCGGGCTCGGATTCGACCCCCCTCTTTCGTGAAGGTGGAAGAGGAGGGGATCAAGGTCGGAAGAGGAGAAATGTTCGGCGTATCCCCCGGGATCGGAGCCTTGCCCTTTTCCTTGCTTGAGCTGGCTCCTGTCATGACCATCAAATTTGAGCTCTGAAACCGACAGCAGGAAGAACCCCTACCCTCTTACAAGCGACGATCTGACGGCGTACCGTCATGGCGACGTTGTAATTCGATCCATTATCAAGGGAGTAAGGCAATCGACGAATCCATCAGGTCGGCCTAGGACGCCTCCATTCGACCTGTCTCGACTGTGGGAGATAGAGGGGTGATTGCGAGTCCATTTGTTGAGAAGGACAAAAGGAGTCGTCGTCTCTGGCAGAGGGAACGGGTCGATGAAATTAACGATGCCATTAGACAATATCTAGGAGATTCTGCGTATTTGCACGATCCTCGGGAGCTCGGATCGAGGCCATTAGCATCTATGGAGCTCAGATCGGAGTCGACGGCACCCGTGGCGCTCGGATCGAAGTGGGCGGTAGCCGCAGCACCCACGGAGCTCAGAGCGGAGTCGACAACACCTGTTCTAGATCGGATCGAGGTCATCGGCATCTGTGGAGCTCAGATCGGAGTCGACGGCACCCGTGGAGCTCTGATCAAAGTGGACGGTACCCATGGAGCTCGGATCAGAGTCGACAATGCCTGTTCGAGCTCAGTTCGTGATCATCGACATCGGTGATGACCTTGGAGCTCCGATTGAAGGTGTAGATGCTCAAATGACGCTCATCGAACTCCATCTTGGATGTCGACTAGGTGAGCCGATGAGCCTCCGATCTTGGATCGATGCTGGGGACGGTCGGTCGATGCTCAGGTGAATTGACGGGTCGCCGTGCGTAGATCAGAGCTCGGGGGATGGTGCCTTGCGGGCCGTGGAACCGATTAAATTTGGCTGATGTTGCCACTTGCGAAGATCCATTTGCAAAATACTAAAAGAATTAATGCTCTTTAATTGCATTAATGTGAGACAGACATTAGTAAAAATTAATTGAGATTCTGAGACTCCTCAATTGCATTAATCGTGAGGCTGCAATTGAGATTTTAATGCTCTTCAATTGCGGCGGATGTCATTTGTGCGGGGTTGTTAGGGTCCCACTCGTGTGGGCTGGTCGATCCTTAGCTAAACCCAGTTCGAAACAAGGAACCATCTTTCGACCTATTTTGAGTCTTGTTGGGTCTCCCAAGTCTTTGTTTAACGGAACGAATCTTTACCGATGTGGTTGATTACATGGGTGTTGACTCGATCCCACAGACG
Source organism: Scilla litardierei (assembly GCA_030789695.1). NCBI lineage: Eukaryota > Viridiplantae > Streptophyta > Magnoliopsida > Asparagales > Asparagaceae > Scilla > Scilla litardierei. The sequence goes on from CM061133.1 coordinate 216,791,681, forward strand.
TCGCCAAATGTTTGGGCGATTTTTTCGCACAACAAGTTGATAGTCTGGAGGCCCGAAGGGTGCGGGGTCAACACGGTCAAAAGGTGACAGCGGGACCCACGCATTACCGTTGCAGTCACGTGGGACGGAGATGACCCTTGGGGTCAATCGATGGCGCGTTCGCTTGGGCAGGAAGGCGCGGTTCCGTTCTTCGACGCGCCGAGGGGTAGCCTCGGCGGGACGACAACCTCCAGGATCGGTTGAAATTGGGGTCGCTCGGTGAGGGACGTGCGGATCTTCACGTCAGCCCGTGAAGGGTAGCCTCGGCAGAGCGATGGCATCCTGGTGGTGGAGATGAGCGGACTCGAGGACAATGGCGCTCGGCTCTGGTTGGGAGGATGCCGAGGGGCAACCTTGGCATCGTTGGATCTCCTGGACCGGAATGGACGAGGAAGCTCGTCAGGGGGTCGGACCTTGGTTCCGACCGTTTTCCCTCCGATGCCAAAGTCAGATCTGATCTGTTGGATGCTCGGTGGGATCGGGCTTGGTTCGTGGAGATACCAAGCACCGATCCTCGGGCCAAGCTATGGAGGAGAAATATGTGAAGGTGGAAGAAGGTGTAAGATGGGAGATTGAGATACCTCCAATGTAGATCGTGAAGATCCGGTCCCCTTTGGATGATGCCAACCCCCTCCTCATATAGGCGACTCGTCCTAATAATATGCCATGATGTGACATCATGGCCATCATTCATGGAGACGTGCAGATGGGGGAAGTGTTGACCCCCACTAATTGCACCTGTCTTGATGAGAAGATGAATGTCATAAAGGTGGCCATGATGGCTGGAGTGATGGACTCGGGCAGTTTCCATATTTGGCAGGCTTTTAAGTCGAGCCATGATGGCTAGAGAGTGATGGCCATTTAAGTCGGGCCATGAAGTTGAGCCATGATGGCTAGAGAGTGATGGCCATTTAAGTCGGGCCATTAAGTCGAGCCATGATGGCTAGAGTGTGATGGCCATTTAAGTTAGGCCATATTTTCCTCCACTGTTGAAGTGAACAGTCTTTTGGGCCTTTGCCTTGGGCGGAGAAGTGTGGCCCGCCTGTGAGATCCTTGGGCAGGGGCCCCAAGGCCGTAGCAGGCCGGTTGACCAGTCGTAGTTGACTTGGCCCTTCCGGGCCCGATCAAAATTGTCCTATATAAATGAAGTGATAAGGCCGTAAAAAATAACGATACTCCAGCTTCGGCTCTTCAAACTTGGATCTAAGGCTGTTGACGAGCAGAACGTTTGACGAACTACTCGTGAACAAGCTCGGTACATGTTCGTTTATGTTCGTTCGAGAAGATTAATGAACAAGCTTGAACAGATTTTTAGAGCTCGGTTAGTAAACGAACAGAGCTTGAACATAATTGTGTTTTCATGTATGTTCAAGCTTGAACAGATTTTTAGAGCTCGGTTAGTAAACGAACAGAGCTTGAAAATAAATGTGTTCGTGAACAAGCTCGTTAAGTGTTCATGAACAAGCTTGTTAATTAATGTTCGTGAACAAGCTCGTTAAGTGTTCGTGAACAAGCTCGTTAAGTGTTCATTATAATACATTGATGGTGGAATTGTTGGAATATTAGGTTTTTACATTGTATTGCATTTAGACAAATACTATATTTTTCACTATGCTTGGAATGGATGCTTGTAATGGGATTTATGGAGCTATTATGCTGGATTTGTTTGTTTTTGTCCTGCAAATATTTAAGCATTTTATTATTGATTTAGTCATTAGCAATTATGGTTAAATATTATTATTCCTGATTAAAAAATTGACGTTCGTTTGTTTGATTGAAAATCTGTTCATGAACAAGATTGATTGTGTATTCACCCGAACATGTTCATGAACAAGCTCAATAAGTCTTGTTAATGAATAGAACATTCGATGAACTACTCGTGAACAAGATGGGTAAATATTGTTTACGTTTGTTCGGTAAGCTTAACGAACAAGCTTGAACAGGTTTTAGAGCTCGGGTAGTAAACGAACAGGACTTGAACATGGATTTTGTTCATGAACAAAACCAAGCTCCATGTTCAAGCTCGTTCAAGCTCGTTCGTCAACCGTCCTACTTGGATGACGTGATGCGATATGCCCGGTGAATAAACGGGGGTTGCTATAGTTTTCTTAAATATTTTTTAATTACAGATCAAGGTTCAAAAATAGTTATTCAGGACAGAGTCCTTGCGGCAGAGTCATATGAGCATAGGATTTCACTCAATGTGAGGTTAATAGTTGCTTAGGTTCACCGTGGCACAACAACATAACAGTGGGGGTACTCTCTATCTAGCTCTACTCTCCTTTGATCTCTCTGTAGCTACCGCTCTGTGCTAGGCATCCTTTATTTTGCCTTTTTCTTATGGAGGTTTCTATGGTAAATGTCAAGGTGTCCAAATGGCCCGCCGGCCCGGAGCCCGGCCCGGCCCGGCCAACGCGGGTCGGGCCGTTGACCAGGCCCGGCCTGCCCCCCTTCCCAACAGCCATTTTCATGGCTGTTGGGGGGGTTTTTGGTCATTTTGACCAAAAATGCCCCCCAACAGCTATAAACAGCTAAATTGTAGGGGGTATTTTGGTCAATTTTGACCAAAATGACCAAAAAACAGCCCCAACAGCCATAAAACGGTCATATTGGAGGGTTATTTTGGTCTTTTTGGGCTTAAGAAATCCTATAAATACCCCACCCATTCATACCAATATCTTCACAATTCTAAAATTCTCTACTCTCAAATTTCTCTATATTCTCAAGCTATTGCTCTCATCTCACGGTGCTCTCAAGATATGGCTGCTACCTCTAAACTTCCGCATCTCAACTTTCAAGCTCCGTCTCCTACAACCGACTCAGGGATCCGATCAGCTGCTAGACTGCTACCTCACTGCGGCTCTATCTGCAATCAGGTTTCGTTTATTATTAAATTAGCATAATGGCCGGATCAAACAACCCACGTAGATCTGTTACCGCTAATTTTAACACTGAAGAATATGGTTTTTTTTAAATTTGCTGAACAACCCTATTGAAACACCGGACTTTCCAGAAATGACTCCAAATGAACAACAAGAATGGAACGATAGTAATAGCCCCATAGTGGGTACACAAGGATTTTCTGCTTCTCCACACACCTCCACCCCTTCTACTACTGCTGGCCACACTACTTCACAAGCAACCCAAAGCAGAAAATAGAAATCTGCTGTTTGGGATAACTATTCACTAGAAACAGTGCCTGGAAAAGGACTTAGGGCTTTTTGCAAAATCTGTAGATCAGATTTCAATTGTGCAGCCAAAGATGGCACAACACATCTGAAAAGACACACAGAAGCACATAAAAAAGAGAGGCTAGACAAACAACGTTAAACTTAACAGCTAATTCTAGCTCTTTGTCTGCTTTTTCGTATTCTTCTGACACAATGCGAAAGGAGAAGGCTAGACTAGTTCTATGCCAAGAATTACCTTTAAGTTATGGGGAAAGCTCCTCAGTAGAACGTTTTAACCAAGTAGCACTGAACCCCGCATTTAAAAAGGTGCCTAGAAACACACTTAGAAGAGATGTTATGGCAGCTTTTGAAGCTGGCAAAGCTAAAATGATTCAAACTTTTGCGGCCTTAACATCTAGGATAGCTTTAACGTCTGACATATGGACAACGAAATGGGGGTTATCCTACATATGTGTTACGGCACATTATGTAGACAACGACTATACTATTCATAAAATGATTATCGGTTTTAAATTGTTAGCTTTTGGTCATACTGGTGTTGTTATTGCTAATGCGATTATGCCTGTTATTCGTGAGTATGGCATTTCTGATAAAATCATTTCATTTACACTTGATAATGCATCTAACAATACAACTGCGATATCATTTTTAAAAAGACACCTGAACCCTGATCTGGACGGTCTTTTATTTCATCAGCGATGTGCTTGTCACATCTTGAACTTGATAGTACATGATGGGCTTAAATTTGCTGCTGATTGGGTAGAAAAGGGTAGGAGCCTTATGTTATACATACAGTCTTCTACCAATAAGAGCAGTTTATACAGAGAAGTATGTAGAAATTGCCAACTTCCTTACCGGAAGTTTATATATAGCGTTCCACATAGGTGGAACTCAACGTATCTTATGATGCGTTGCTTGCTTAAAAACAAGATGCAGCTTAGTTATTTTGCTAGTACACACATTCCGTATGAGACGGATTTCAACCTTACTGATTTAGAGTGGAAAACAATTGAGCAGCTTTGCGATTTTTTGAGGGTTTTTATTATGCTACAAACAAATTTTTGGGTATGTATTACTCAACATCCATTTTAGGCCTTGGTCAATTGGTTATAATTTCAGACACTTTAGCTAGGTATAGAGGCACTACGGACACTACAATTATTCTTCAACCAATGATCGAAGAAATGGATACTAAGCTAGCAAAATATTGGAAGCTTGTTCCTTTGCTTTATTCATTAGCTAAGGTTTTTGATCCAAGATTTAAAGAGGATTTAGTAGCTGGATTATTAGAAACCTTTTATGAAAACATGCAATTTGAAGTTGAAGATCATATAATGCATTTTAAAACTAGCTTAAGAGCTCTGTATACGACTTATGAGACTAGATATGGAACTTCATCAAACACTTCTTCTATTCCTGCTAGTTCTAATATTACATGCAAACTGAGGCAGATTTTGGGGAAGAAAAAACAAAAAACCATAGCTTCAGAAAGTTCGTCTAATGAGTTATCCAAGTATTTAGAAATTACTTATCCTTTCACTGAGGAAGAATTGGATGATCCAAATTTTGACATTCTGGGCTGGTGGAAAATGTATGAACCTAGGTTTCCAATTCTTACCATTATGGCTCGTGATCTGTTATTCCCTATTTCTACTGTTGCGTCCGAGTCTTCTTTTAGTGCAAGTGGGAGGGTTCTGAGTGACAGGAGATCAAGGCTTAAAGAAGATGTAGTTGAAGCGGCGGTATGTGCAAGGGACTGGTTTCATGCTGAAGACCGCACGCAAGATAAAAAGGACCTTTCAGAAGATTCTGAGGACGAAGCGACTGACGATGAATGATTTTTTTTTTTCATGTATTGTTATTTTCTATATTGTATTAGCTTGTAGAAGTCCTATGTGTTGGCCATTGTACGAGGGGTAAGGCTGGCCAATGTAAGTCCCCCCCTCAAAAAAATTTTAATTAATGAAATTTAAAGGTTCAACCCGGAACCTTCGTGAATTTCGGGCTAAATTATCTAACTTAGTTTTATAAATAATATAAGTAAATTTAAATTTTTTTAAACTTTGTAAAATATTTTATATATGTCTTATAAATTTTTTAAAACTTTAATATCATTCTAAACTTATTTTTACTTCTTTAGAACAAGTTATAAGTAATAAAAAATTTGTTCTAAATAAGGAAACATTAGATAACAAGTAAAAAAAATATATAAGACAAAAAATATTTTACTACTCTTAAGAAAATTTATAATGAGTTAATTGTTATGAGTGAGGGAGGCTTTTGGCCTCCCCACCTCTCTATCCCTCCATTACTCCACACTATTTAGTAGTGTGGACCTTTGGTATTTCATGGATATGAATATATAGAGAACCATGGCTATGAGCCATGGTTACTCCTTCTTTAAGTTTATTTAACACGTTATCAGCACCTTGCTCTAAGAAAAATTTATACACATCAAATTTTCTTCTCTTCTAAAAGCGAAGGAATCAATTTCTTGGCTATTTTGATAGCCATCATCGCATGGAGGTTGTGCTATGGAATCTATTCTCGTTGGCGGCTCTTTCGTCGACGTCGCAAGGATGTGGATCATATTATTCTCTTCGGATCTCTTTTTCCAGATTTTTCCGGTTAGAGGTAATTCATCGATCCATAATAAATTTTTAGATCTAAAACTAGATTAGAATGAATTTGTTTAGATCTAATATTATTGGACCAATAATATTATCATATCAAAGTTAAATTGTGGTGTCCCTAATTTTGGGATGGATTTCTTTTTGTTTGATTTGTAATGTTTGTTATGTGGCGACATGTTTTGCTTTTAGTTTCAGAGAAATTTGTTCTTTTGTTGCTTTAAAAATCATTGAAACAATTTTAAGGCATGATCAATTGTGAGCATGCATCTATCTCATGCACTGTTGGTATGAAGTTTAAAATCTTCAACATTGTTGCATAATTCTTCATGTATGGACTTGTGTACGACGTAACCTTTGTGTTACTGTAATATCGGATCTATGAGCAAAAGCCATACACTTAACTCTTACCCTTCATATATTTAATATAGAAAAATGTCTAAGCTATTTGTTTATGGGTTTATTTGAATGGAATCTGAGGCCATTTGTGTCGGCCTGAAGCCTGTGATTCTGACGCCGCTAGATCGGAATCTGGCACGGATTCCGATTGGCTTCGATCGTACCCGAAGGACATTGATCGGCACCCCTGCAGCGGCGATTGGCATGCCTGAAGCATGGCCGTCTCCTGCCTGTACAAAGATGGGGCATGTGGAGTCGCTGTACGGCCCTCCCCTGCCCTGGCCGCGACCCGATGGGGATATTGATGTGTGGAAAATTTATTATGCTCGGTCAAAAGGTGCAAATGCAATTCTTTTAATTGCTGTTGTGTTGCCTGATCTTGATATCAAATATATGACCATAATCTGCCACAATCTTGGGCTAGCAGCATTGTTTGAGGTATTTGCCATTTGATGTAATCTGTGCTTTTGATTCTCTAATAATTAGTGCTTTCAAGAATTATTTATTTCTGGTAGACCGAGAAGTTAACAAATGCCAGAACATAAGAAATTGTTCATGATTTATATGATTACTCTAGACTATGATCTGCTGATGCTATAACTTTTCTAATGGTGACTCTTTTCGGTCTTGTAAAATCTGCTTCAGTGAAAAGAGTTTTTCGGGTCCCAGATGTAACTTTGTCTTCTCAGGCCGCCCCCTCCCCCTACACTCTGTCTATCCGGAAAAAGGTGATGGCGGGGGAGCTGCTTGGGCCCATGGGCCTGCAGCCCAATACTAAAATATTTAAGTGTTATTGGATGTTTTGGGCCTGAAGCTCTAACATAAGCCCAATATGCTTTTAAACTAATTAAAAACAGATTTTATATCAGTTTTCCACTATAATTTCCTTAAAATTAGCAGAAAAAATCCAGAATATTGCTGGAAAATTTTGTAAAAATGAGGAAACATCAAATGATTAGTTTTGACTTGATTAGTTTTGACAACTTTTTAGTTGATTTGGTTCATAAAATTAATTATTTGTTTAATATTATGTTAAATTCAACAAAAATGCAAATTATATAAAAATTGGATTTAATTTTAATTCTTCACGATTTAATAATTACAAATACACTGAGACCGCTCTGTCGTTAGTTACCTAACCTAACGGGTAATGACGTTTTCCCGTGGTCCAATTAATTATTAAATGTAATTTTTATATAAATGGCTTGTTATGTTGAAAATACATCGTATGCATGTTATATCTAGTAGTTTCATAATTTTTGCATATGTTGTTGCTTGTAATATATATGAACTACATGTTTAATTGCTATTTGCATGATTTATTCATGCTTTTGTACTCAAACTATGATTCTGGTACAATAATAATTTTTCAAAATAAAAATTTTATAAATCATATCTACATTGACAAATGAACCTGAAGTTCAAATAGAATGTCAATACCCTTCTAACCAAATAAAATACGTTGGAATTATGCGACCATTAATGCGTCCATCTTTTGGACAATGTCTAAATGATGCGTACTTCACAGTAAATAGATATATCATATCTATTTTAATATATAATATTAGGCGCACCCGAAGATGCCATAAATCCGCTAATTTATTAAGTACACTCACGTTACTAGGTAAGATTCTTGAATCTAGCCTTGCATAATGCACGCGCCTGAAGTCGTGCATGCATAAAAGTGAGAACTAAATTTTTCGCACCAACGTATCTTAACTCCCAGTATTCATGTTCCTCTATCCACATAAATCCAGAATGACTCAATAACATGGCCTGAAGACCATACTAGAACATTCACATGAACTTTGAAAAGTCTATCATAAATTAGATTAGTGGAATACTTAAAAAAGGGGAAGACCATGACTTATAATGTCCTGGACATAAATATAGAAGGGAAGATATGATATACCTCTACTTGGAATAATCAATGGCAGACCTATATCAGACCCAGAAGTTCTGAAAAGTCCCATATTGCTTTTGTAATATGATAGGTCATTAGATTATGCCATTGAAAATATATGTACATATCTAGTCTAGACGACGTTTGTCGATCTACCTATTTTGTATACATAGATATTCTACAAGGACAAATAAATTTATGAAAATAAAATTTAATCTAGTACCAGACCATAGTTATTAGTGAGTATTTTTCAAAAATAGCATCGGACGTATGCTTTAAAAAGCATTTCACCCTTAATTTTATCCAGAAGATAATTATTTTTTGGGACGTCTACTTGAGGTTCAAGCTTTACAAAGCCTGAATACTCTATATAAGGATACGCCCGTACTCTCAAATATTAAAAATCAATAAAGCCAGAAGCTTTTTCCCAAATAAATTCAAACATAGGAAGATAAAGGAACACCTGTAGTGCTCTCTTTCGTCCAAATCTTACTTTTGGCATGATATAATATGCCACCTTGGATTGTTATTGATGCAAAACATCATTTACCAATCTTATATAAACAAAGAACTATAAGTTTATTCAAATATGGTGACATTTTCATTATCCCATTAAACGGGAAAAATGATTACGAGAACATCTCCACTTCACGTGGATATTGAATCTCAATACTTCCTCTAATAGAATTTGTATGATATATTTTATTATCATCATTAAATTATGAAGACATCTTGGTCTCTTGAGAGTATTTTAGGGATAAAAGTTAAACTTTTTCACTCCCTAATAGGGTCGATGATGTACATTAGTGTACTCATCTATATATCCTCTTAAAATGGTCATAATCAAACCTTTGTTATCCAATCGCAGTCCAGATTATTATTAATCACAACGGACATGTTACCTTACTGGGATATTGGTTGGGCTGTTACTTACCCTCATACAACCCTAAAAATGACACAGTGGAACTTGTTCATCGGGATTAACCATCCTGTATGAATATATTCTGAGATCCCCAAACGGGGGAGGCATTACTGCACATTTTATAGATTGTGCCTTGGCGGGTTCATATCCCCAGTTCTATGCTCGACTTCGTTGAAGTCGAGCTTATTGCGGATTTTTTGTGGATAACACTGGGAAATCAATTATATTTAACAACTGGAAGAAAATTGAACACCCTGAAGTTTTGTGTTCACACCCAGAAATGGGTTATATATAAATCATCAAAATGATTCAAACGGATTACTTATCCATTAAAAATCCAGTTGTAGGTGATCGTGTGGGAACATGCAAACCATCACAATGCCTCCTTAGAACCTATTTATATGAGCCTGATCACCTCATATAAACAGTTTCCGAGAACCCCTAACGGGGGAAGCGTTTAGAGCACATCTTATCGATGGCGCCATGATGAGTATACATCCCAATATCACCCCTATGGACCATCATAATACAAAACTATTTATCGAAAGTAATTACCCCAGATAAATAGATTCTAAGCACTCTAAACAGGGGAAGCATTTAAAATCACTTCTCCTAAGACGTGCATTGATGGGCCCTCTTTTAAAGACTTGATGTGATCCTGAAGATCCTTCATAACCTTAATTCCCCAGTATTAGGTTTAACAAAAATACTATAATCATCCATGAGCCTGAAGCTCAATTTGACCATTTAAAATATTAATACCTATGATCTGATTATCATGAATAGTGATGAGATCCTGAAGATCCACACTTATGAAACTGTTAAACAGTTATCAGACATAGCTACTGACAATATAAATATTGTCAAATTCACACATCCATGCTACTAAAAATCCAGCTAGGATTGACATACCAAATATAATGGATGCAATCCACCAGTAGCAGAAGTGGATATCCTCAACGGATGAGAGGACATACCACGAGGCTCCAAAACGAGAAATAACTCCTGGAGACCATAAAACAATACCACCACAGGAAAGTGAGCTCATCTCCATATCCTCTTCCTTTCCAGAACCTCCAGAAGAGATGAATCTGGAATAAATTGAATAATGTACGTATACGGAGAGGTATTTGGATAAAACACACTTGTCGACAATTACTCACATTTCATTTTGCCATTGATACCGTTCCCAATCTCCGTTTCCTGAAGCAAACGCAGAAATTTGGCCAAATTATGTGGAACGAGGCAATAATAAGTTGAGCTGGACTCACTTATGAAATGTGAAGTATTTGGACCTGAAGTCCTGATATCAAAAGATATCAAACCTGTGGGTTGCCGAGTATTGTATAAATAAATAAAATCGTATGCTATAAGCAAAACGCTATAGCTTAAAGGTTTATTTCGCAGAAACCAGGAAGTAACCATGTAAGATGAGCTTAACTCACTTACAAAATTATTTAAACTGATGCATCAGGCTCTCTGGTCATATGGCGAAAACCACACGATTGGCAAAGAAAATTTTAGGCTATGTTGCTATGGATGATGTGACAACATACCCTTACGAATTACCCATCCTGAAGATGAAATCATCATCTTGAAGATGAGACTATCATCCTGAAGATGAAACCATCATCCCGAAGATGAATAATCATCCCGAAGATGAAACCATCATCCTGAAGATGAGACCATCATACTGAAGATGAGACTATCATCCCGAAGATGAAACCATCATCCCGAAGATGATACCATCATCCTGAAGATGAAATACTCATTCTGTAGATGATATCATCATCCTGAAGATGAATGTACATCCTGAAGATGATACCATCATCCTGAAGATGAAAATGTCATCCTAAAGATGAAATACTCATTCTGTACACGATAACATCATCCTGAAGATGACTGTACATCTCGAATGTGAAAATATCATCCTTATGATTATACCATCATACTGAAGATGAAATAATCATCCAGAAGATGAATAATCAATCAGAAGATGAAAACATCATCCTGAAGATGACTCATCATCCTGCAGATGAGAACTTCATTAACCCGAAGTTGATGAAGAAACATGGACAATTGCATTCCACTATATACACCAACTGGGTGTCTGGATGCATATTGAAGACCTTTTCCCCTAGCTGGAAGAGGGGGAGAATATCCTAGGTCCTGAAGTACCCAACTCCTTTATCTGGCCAACTACACGTGTCTTTATAGAATGTTTGCAGTAAAGCTGTTAGCCAGATACAGTGCAGTGCATGTAGCGCAACACTGGACCATGGATACATATCTTCTGCGCTCTCCAAGGGTCAAGGATCAGAAACCATGGAAATATATTTGCATATGCAGGTTAAAGATCATTGTGATGACTACGCACAAAATGAACAGCCATTTCCTGAAGATATACACAGCATCATCCTAAGTCTACATCAAATTTCTATTCCGAGAAGCTCATCATCCAAGAATCAAATCGAATATATGCACAACCAGGTCCTACAGTACCTTGCAGATACAGTGACGACTGGGTCAAAGTCTACAGACATGTAGCCATCTGCCAAGTTTCGCAGAGCATACCACGTCAGAGCCCCCTTTTGTTTCAGCGGCTTCCAGATATGAGTGCAACTTGTATAGATGAGTGATTATTGTATTTTGTTTTTCTTTTTGGAATTTCATGGAAGATGTATAGATACTTAGGATATTGGTGTATAGATACATAGGATATCTACAAGCCTGAAGCTTGTATGGTTCAGGGGGAGTAACCTGTGAGTTGTACTCTTTTTCCCTTAAGCTGTTGGTTTTTCCCACTGGGTTTTCCACAGCTAAGGTTTTAACGAGGCAAACACGATTACTCTGGATCCAGAAGTATCCAACCACTTAGCTTTATATGCTAAGACCAAAGAAATGGATGGATAAGGGGAAGTGTTATGAGTGAGGGAGGCTTTTGGCCTCCCCACCTCTCTATCCCTCCATTACTCCACACTATTTAGTAGTGTGAACCTTTGGTATTTCATGGATATGAATATATAGTGAACCATGGCTATGAGCCATGGTTACTCCTTCTTTAAGTTTATTTAACATTAACATAATTTTTACAGATTTTTTAAAAAATTTTATATTTTTTTAATTTTTTTAATCCTTAAAAACCGGGCCGGCCCGGGCCCGTTTGGCCCATAGCCCGCCGGGCCACGGGCCGGGCCGGGCCAGCCCGTGGCCCGGCCAAGCCCGGCGGGCTTCGGGCCGGCCCGATGGCCACCTTGAATGCGACATAAATAGGTGGTATCTGATAACCCTAGCTGGGCTGTAAACATGCAAACACACGCACAAACCAATAATCAAGACGAACCCAAGCGAAATACATGAAAAAGAAAATAATACTCGGATCAATCAAATTGCCCAGATTGATCACTATTAGTAATTTAAGCTTGTTGAGTGTAACTTTTTATCGGGTTGTATACATTTCTGTAAGTGTACATCAACAAAGGATGCATATATAACTGCCAAAATTGCTTCATCATAGAAATCGATTTTATAAAAAGATAAACAAAAGACCGATTAGAAGGCAACTTATAACAATCTGCTCTAGGTTTGGAAACCAAGAAATGTCTGACTGATGACCCTTCACATATTCTGGTACTATTCCTCCCCCTTCAAAAAACCCTGTAATCACATGCATCTTGGTTGAAGACATCCAATGTTGTGGGCTTTTTAAATCCAGTAACTGCTATCTCCTGCTCTGCCTTGTGAGGCTGAGAGTGCCAGCCTCCGATGAAAAAAATCACGCATTGGCTCGTTTCAGGTAGAACATTAGCCCCATCCCGGCAAGCACAACAGCGCCAGCCGTGGCCCCGGTTGTAAATGATGCCAGCTGGCTTCTTTGGACGGCCGCAAGGTCGGATGTTGATCTCAGTGCTTCCTGTTTGGTGTACAGGTTGTCAACCTGCAGTCTGAGAACCTGAGCACACAAGACCACCGATTGCAAAATTAGGATTATGTGCAAAATACATTCAAGCCGTTTTATCTATAAAGCTTTTAAAGGTTGCCAGTTGATTATGTATTGCTGAATGCTGATATTATGTGACATATATCTATATATGCAATGTGAACCAATAGTCATAAATTTTACAGAATGTAACAGAAACATGAAAATTTGCTGCAAGGCAGTCTCTCCTGACTGCTAGCTTGCATGGTAGAATCAAAGTATTATATAGAGTTTGGCCGCTGAGATAATACACATGGCCATGAATCAGATGAAAGCCACACCAGGGCGACGGAGATTGGGTGGTATGACTAGTTGGCTGTCGACATCAATTGCATCATCCAGGATATGGCTAGGGGATGATATTTTATTATTATTTAACGAGCCCATTATAGTCTTCAAAAATTCTACACTGATGAAGTGAAAACACGAACAAGCATAATACTGATCTAAAACAACCCTATGTCCTCGCAAAAGTAAAGGATCATTAATTCACATGACTACTTTCCTCATAGGAGTGAGAAAAAAGAAAGCCCACAAGCATCAGTTGCCGATCAACTTACTAGAAGGAAGAAACAATGAAAGCCAAAAAAAATAGTACTTCATGGTCATTAAAAAACACATCTTTTCTATTCTTTGCTTTTTTTTCTCTTATGGAGATTAGTTGGGAATTAACAAAAATGGGAGAATATTTCTGATGTGGGACTATTATTCTCAACAAAGACGACAAAGAAAAATGAGATGAAATTCGATCCACCTCCAAGTCATGTGCGATATAAAGGTACAAGAGGAATCTCATTGCCTTGAAAAAGGGCAGAATCAGAACCCATCATGCATGCACTTCTCTAAGGTGCAGTCAGTTATCAGCCTAGAATACATAGGTTCAGAACAATTAATTTAACGAAGAAACTCAAACTGCCGGGTTGCTAAAGCTTGAAAGTCAAAATGGATGAAAATGATATTATAGAGGACATGGAATGGAAAAATCAGATGCAAAACAAAATGTAAGAACGGAAGCATAGCATTGACTCCAAACAGAAATTTCATTCTATGGTGTGCAAGTCCACGTTTACGGTTGTTATTTTGTGGGTGTTCAACATTTGCAAATAATGATTGTTCAACATTTGCAAATAATGAGAGATGTCATAAACCATTGTGTAAAAACAGTTAAAAGGATAAACACCTTCCAGCCGGCCAATTTGGCATTGTTCACAGCAGTAACAAGATCATTATCAGTGGCAAGAAGAACTCTGTCGCCTTCGTCATCCATATACTGCATGCGAAAGATAAAATGATTCTGAATTACATACAACAGGATATATGACTACAAATAGTTTTTACAGTATTGTGTACCTACCAATAACTGAATATTCTCCTTGTTATCTTCAAGCCCTAATCTCTGGCCGACTGCAGATACAAGCTCATCTAGACTCTCGGTACCTGTAAATGAGGCCTTAATTGAATCATTTCACATTATATCATTCCACAAAAGCATCACATATTGGTATCTGGGGAACATGCAGCTTTAATATGGATACCAACCGCTGTTGAATCGATGCACTCGCCCTTTCTGGTCTTCAAACTTGAAGGAAAATGAGTTTCCGAGAAGAGGTGGGTACATGGATTTCGTGGTATCGGTATAGTCTGATGGCACCATCCCAGAAATCTCACTGTGCATCACAATAGAAGGTTGCAAAGTATAAGAATCAATGATCACCAACAGACATGATATAGCATTTGGGATTAACTTCTTTATTTGGATTGGAGATAAGACACATGAAGAGAGATTAAGAGATGGTGTCGTGAAGAGGCAAACCTGCGACTATCATATTCCTCATCTGGTGGCTCTAGAGCGAGTGCAGAATCCCAAAATTTTTGCATCATTGTGTTTGCCATGTCATTTGCAGCTCCTGCACCTCCTTCAACCTTCAAGAAACTCCGCGAATTAATTGGACATATGCATTAATACCAGCTATCAGAAGTTGACACATGATTCAAGAATTAGTCGTCATCCAGTCAAAAATAATAGCAATAATAAACTGGACCCACATTACATTAGGCTAGCAAGAGGCAACACTATCACAATTGCTTTTCAAGTCAATCTTGCTCATGTTTAAGATAAACCCATAAATTTGTAGCAGTTAGCGGAATCTGAAGCAAAGAAAAAAGATAACACATTTAACATTCCTCATCAATCAATCACTCAGAAAGTTTCCCTTTGTATCGCTATCAATGACGAGAGAATGATTAAAATGATAAAAACCACCCATTTAATTATAAACTCCGGATTCCTCACAAGATGAAATCAGTACAAATGTGTACTTCAAACTACATGAAATTTGTCTTTACAAATAATAATGAGCACTTGGTAGGCATTATCTGTCTGCACTTTTCTGCCAAAATAAGTAGAAGAGAGAATAGCTAGGATGTCGAGTAAAAAATGGTGGAAAGAAGAGAGGAGAACCATGAGGGTCAACATGAGGGTCATATGTGTTGCTAGGTCGATAGATATATGGGAAGAATAACAACCAGACATGATATTGTAATTATACTTATAACTAACAATTACATCTGAAGCAATATTACTGATCATACTTGGCACTAAATGATCCCTAGCAGTAAATGATCAAATGCACACATACTACCAAAGCAATTATGAATCACATACTAAATTCAAGAATTGACACAACCATATGCAATCCTTACCATTGAAATGGCAGCATGAGTTATCTGCAGAACATCCAAGCAAGCAGCAATTTGCCCATCTGCAAGAGAGATTGTCTCAGACAAGTGAACACAACATGATCTCTCCCCAATTAGTGAATGAACAACTGTTGCTTACCTCTATCTACAACAGGAAGATGCAAGAATTTACCATCATGCATTATATGCAGTGCATCAAGAATTGTTGTGTCCAATGTAGCACATTCAGGATTTGCAGTCATTACCTTTAACAATTATAATAAATTAAGTAATGAATACAGGCAAATAAAGAAAATTCATTCATCATTTAAATTGAGCGGTTAAAAGAATCAATATAACAGTTTTTGCTATGAGGTTCACAAAGTAGCATCAATATTGGCATGATAAATAATTAACGTGTTTTTGCTACGATAACAGTTTTTGTTACGAGGTTCACAAAGTAGCATCAATTATTAATTTCCTCAGCATGATAAGTTAATAATTAATTTGTTAGGAATAAGCTATGCAATGAAATATGAAAAGGGCAATTTCTATGACAATTATAAGTGCTGTAGCGAAGTATAAGACAAAAGAAAATAGAACAAAGGTTGAGCAACAAATAGCAACTGAAGAACACCAGAAGCACCAAAGTGATATTAACATCCATAAAAACTGAAAGAACATGTAGTGCCTCAAAGAAATACTTGAATATCGTTTGCATCCTTAGTTGAAGACAAAACTGAAATAATAGTATTATTTATAGTGGATATCAGCGTGACATAACAAGATGAGGCAAGTCCAAATAGAGCAGCTGCAACATATTAAAAATCACAAGTTAAAAAACTTTGATAAAATATTACAACACTAATGAACGACGACTCAATTATCTAAATGGACTCCTGGAAGCACATAAAGTCTACCAGAAGGAGGAGGGTGATAGATTTTCTATACAATAGACTCTAAACATGCACATAAATTCATAAAAACAAAAGCCAAACACAAAGATAGTAGATTGCAATAGATGATCAAACTGAAAGAGCACGCATAATAAATCATAATCATGCGAAAAAGCTAAGCAACAAACGTACCTTTTCTACTAGAGTCAACTCCGGGGAAAGATTCTGAGCAACTACTCGCATAAGAACATCCTTTGAACTGCAGAACATTATAATGGGACAGCAACCAACAAAAAATCCAGAAATGTTTAGAAGAGAAGAAAGAGAGAAGAGTGTGGCAAAACTAGAGCACACCAACATCAAAATCACAATATGTTCAATTCTAGGACATACGTTAGGATCCCTTGAGGCTGGCCTCCTGTCACAATAATCACCGAATTAACTCGAAGATCTCGCATCTTTTTTGCTGCGACATAGACAGGATCTGACGGAGATACCATCGCCACTCTGCAAGATATGTGGCTGCTAAAGTTAGATGAAGACAAATTACTGGTTATAAAAACGTCATACAACCAGGATAAATTGTTCCAGACTTAAGTACGGGTAACTATACTTGGAGTTTTCTGTGATGACAGTTGACAATGAAGGCTTGAACATCCGCTCTCGAAGAGTTTCTATAAAAGCATAAGGAGCTGCATCCACAATTCAACTGAAGTCAAGAAAGCTGGTATTTAGGTATGTATGTGTATGGATTGTCTGTGTGAGTGTGTGTGATTTGTGTGAGCGCACGCGTGCAACAGTACAAATGAAACACGGGCAACCAATATTCTACTTGAATCTCAAACAAATTCTAGCACATTTTAGCCATAAAATAATGTGAAAATCATAAGCGTGTGAGACACAGTTTACCCGGTTTGCCGCGGATGGTTCAAGGCTGACCTTGAATATCTCATTAGCATAAATATAACTTTTTTATCTTATCCTAATTCTATCTACACAAAATGTGTGCAGATTTAGCTTGTAAACACACCATCAACATGTGGCCCTAAAAGATATTCCAGACTTATAATTTAAATCCATCCTGTTGGGTTTTAAATATGGACGTGCACAACTCATCAATCTCAACACTGGTTGGTATGATATTGTCCACTTTGGGCCAAGGCCCGCATGCTTTTATTCTTGGGCTCTCCCCAAAAGGCCTCATACCAACGGAGATTCAATTCCATATTTATCCCCCCCCCCTCAAATCCCATTGTCTTGCTGATGGAGACTGTTTGATATCTCACAAATCTTTACCTCAAACATAGTCCCACATAGTCCCCCCCTGACTAATCAACTTGTTCAGTTAATCTTGCTCATCAAGCTGATCTCATACTCGATTTGAGAGCTCACTTGCTCAATTCAGACTCATCTTGACCTGTGTGGAAGAGGACACACATTCACGTCAACTTCACTGTGCGAGAAGGAGCAAA
This sequence comes from Scilla litardierei, assembly GCA_030789695.1. Lineage (NCBI taxonomy): Eukaryota > Viridiplantae > Streptophyta > Magnoliopsida > Asparagales > Asparagaceae > Scilla > Scilla litardierei. Next base: position 216,809,791 of record CM061133.1, read on the forward strand.
GCACACGTAAAACTCATCTATCTAAAAGAGCCAGCCGATCACGTTTATTTTTCAACAGGTGACACACATCAGCTTGATCAAGTCACATCTTCACTACACAGGAGCAGACGCCTTACATGAAGTCCAAATCATTACTCGAGAGCTCAATTCCACATGGCATTCGGAATCATACGGCATTTTGGCAGCTCAGCAGGTTCCGCTTCTACACGAGAGCTCCTCAATTCCACATCGGCCAAGTAAAGGGTCTGGCTCGGATACATCTTGTTGGGTTTTAAATATAATCAAGCACAACTCATCAATCTCCACGCTGGTATGATATTGTCCACTTTGGGCCAAGGCCCGCATGGTTTTGTTCTTGGTCTCTCTCCAAACAGCCGTATATCAATGGAGATTCAATTCCATATGTATACCCTCCTCAAATCCCATTGTCTAACCGATGTGGGACTATGTTTGATATCTCACACATCCATAGTTTCTCTTCCTTGTCATTCCTTAGGCTTTTACAACATTGGTTTTTATAGCCGAAATGGCTTCAAACCCATCTAACCCGCATCTCAATTACAGAACAGTTAAGCGTAGACATTGCTTCGCTCATTCAGAACATTAGCTGGATGGTGTTAGCTTGCATCAATATTGCATCAATATTGCATGTTACCCTATCATGTCAAGGAACCAGCCTGCGACACCAAAATCACCTACTTACACCCAACCACCAGTCTCTCTCCATCGTAGATGTCACCTTCACTGATCCTACCCCTTTCTTACCCTTTCTAACCATTTCTTTCAAACTTCTTCTATGAAATATGTATGCTTTCCAGTTCCATTAGTCCCTTTCATGTGGATTCTGCACGTTCCTCGCACAGTTTAGAGGAATGGGCAGAGCTTAGAAGTTCCATATTAATGTTACTAAGTTCATGGCATGGAGATATGAACTGGATACGTACGTCGAGCAATACTCGTTATGAAGGGGATGGTGATGCAGCACAATCAACTGAATATGAATATATTTTTATGACCCTACACAGGGTTTGGAAAATTTAAAAAAAGAAAAAAAAGATGAGAAAGGAAAAGAAGAAGAAGAAGAGTTTATTGCAACTGAAGTTATGCAAATATATATATATGGTCAGAATATTTAATTGGTTTTAGACTTAAAGGTTTCTGATAAAGTTAGTTATTTTGATCGGTTTTGTTAAGCATGATTGATAAAGATGTATCTTGTCTACATTTAACAAAATCTAGTTTTTAGGCTCCAAGCAAGGGCTTTACAATAAATTAGCTTCTTCTGGAAAACTGTTGATGAATTTTTTTGAATGAAAAGAATTCTCAGTGAGCGAGAATTGTTTTGGTGTGAGGCCATCATGGTGCGAAGCCACTTGTGATGCCAGGACATAGTTTTCAGTACTTCTCTTCTTCTTTTTTTCTTTTTTTTGTTTTCCTTTCACGTTCACCATGGTGGCTAGGTATTGGTATCAAAGCAATTCTTGATCTGATTTGGAATAGGTAGTAGGATATGGAAGCAAATTACCCGGCTTTAATGCCATCTACCTTCCAAATGAAGCAACTAATATGCAACACCATGGAGAATAATATGAGACTTGCAGCCTTATAGACAGTGAGGAATCTCATCTATGTCACCCGAGACCCCCAATCTATCATTTTATACAGTCATACATTCATCACAACTTATGTACAAATCTGCAAAACCATCCCCATTTTAGTCCACTCGATCTTATTTATTTGCCATCAAATTAGTGCCCTTTTTATCATCGATTTTAGGGCCAATTCCGCCAACGGTAAAAAGCAAAAGGAGATTATGCAACCATTCTAATTTTTTTAACCAAATATAAGTTTCCTCTCACCTGAAGTCTAAGATGAAGTTTGAATGGGAGGAGAATCAATATATGGCAATCACCAGAAGAGCCCATTATACAAGTCCAAATCAAGGTTGGCAACAGGTTCAATCTATTCATCCTAATTCCTAAGTTCCTCGTTCAAACTTAATTTCAAATCTCTAGCTTGCAATTTTTTCAATCTCGATGCATTACAAGTTAAACTGAAGATAGATCGTATCTGACCCTGCATAGGTTCAGGCAAAAAAAGTTCAATACATTACCATGAACTTTCCTCAAAACTATCGCTAAAATAGTCCCAGTCACTTGGCAATTTGAGATTTCATATGATAATCGTGTGGCTACATCTTAACGAGGATACCCTTTTTGTGTGGGTGTGGCGGGGGGGGGGGGGGGGGGGGGGGGGGGGCAACCTGGACAAGTATTTCATTGTCTTTCTTTCTTTCTTTTTCCCTTTTCCCACCCACCCGCCTCCTGTCATTATCATGCTCACCTCTTTCCTAAGAGTAGTAAAGAAGATCAGTGACATTAGAAGAGATGGGTGATGCAGTTAAAGCATCATGGACAGGTGATGAAAGTAGGCGTTTCGGATTAGTGGTAGGTAGTAGGATTTGGACTTAGACTTGGGTTCATGATTGGCTTAGTGTATACCAGGAGAATTTTGTAAAAAATCAACGATTGTAGGGGCAAGGGAGTATGTGGAGTAAGGTTGTGGTGGTGATGGCGATTAGGGAGGAGGAGAAAGCGGCGGCGAGGATGAGGAAGAAGAAGTACTGATATGTTTGTTGGGATAAAACTGTGCGAATAGGAAATAGTGTTTTAGACCAACATGCCCATTCATGGAATCTTGAACAAAAGCCCACACATTGATTGAACTCGGAAGAATCATTTGGGCTCACGATGGTGGGTGAGTCGTTTCACAAGCGCCATTAACTGAGTTAGGGAGTTAGTTAAAGAAGCTGAAAGTGTAAGGTAATTCATTGAATTTCTAGAAGTTTGTGGTAGTTTAGCAGGATAACCATGAAACTTGGAGTTTAGTGAAACTTATAAAAAAATAGAAAAAATGAATAGTTAGAAATGAATGATGCATATAAATTTGGTTAGAATTCTATAATATTTGGTTATTTGGTTAGCTAGTGATCAAAATGTTTTAACATCTTTTGCTTGAAATCTTTCTTCTATGCCTATTGACAAATGAAAAACTTTAGTTTTATTTAGGATTTAATTAGCTTAAGCAACTTATTTCTTTATGTTCATTTATATCTAGTTTCTTAAGCTCCAATGAAAAGTTTAGTATAAAGTAGCTCCCTCATGTAATCATATGGAATGGAAATGGATGTTTAATAGAAAAACAGGAAAAGAAAAGAAAAGAAAATTTTCCGTGTGAGAATCAAGTTGGTATGATGCCAAGTGAATCCTTGTTATCTCTCTCTTTTTGTTTATGCACATATTCATACTAATGCCTACCAGGTAGATTTAATCGAAATGATAGATGGGCTTCTATCATTTCAAGAGTTATGCATATATTGATGGCTACCAGTTTGCAAACAAATTATCCGCATATACATTTGAAGACATGTGAGCTAAGAACATTTACCATAGAAGCTTGTACCTTTTAATATCTATAAAACACACCTGAATCGGAAACTTATAGGTAAAGCAGAAAGACGTTACATTATATGGAAGTCTAAAAACATAATCACAAGTCAAAGTGCATTAATCAAAGTTCACCTCTGACTGTTAAGCGGCATAAGTCTCAAAAATCGCATTAAGTCTAATAAAGCTAAACACTAAAGCAAAAAAAATCAAAATCAAACTAACGCATTTAGTCAATTAGTCAATATATTCCGTTAGTTTTTATTTCTTAGGTTGCCAGTTTCAGCGGTCTAGATTGAGAATGCACCAAAAATGGATAGTGCATCCTGAATCAAAGTCAAAGGTAACAAAGGTAACATTGTTAAGTAATATTCTAGGATAACCTGGCAGTAAGGGTGAGCTGAAGCGTCACCACTTTGAAAATAACATCCATAGATCAGTTAGAGTGAGAAATTTTATTATTATTTAGTTCCGTTAGCAGTGCCTGGTGAAGGCTGGAAAATATTACTATGATATGATCTCTTTTTTCCTCTTGTTCCCCTAACATTTCTCCTAAAGTGTGTTTGGATTCTATCGATCAATAAAATGAAATGCTATTATGCAATAATCCACCAAAATTATTCATCATCATCATCATAGCCTTTATCCCAATATTTGGGATCAGCTTTATGGACGGGATAGAAAGAGAGAGAGAGATAAAATAATGATAACAAAATAATAATAATGACAAATAAAAAAATAATATTAACAATTATAGTAGTAGTAGTAATTAAAATGATAATTGTTATGAATATGACTCATTGGGCCTATTGGGTAGCCACCCACATGAGTAACCAATATGAATACTATATAAAAGAAGCTAGGGGTTTCCTAGCCTCAACCTTCTCCAAACATGTTTCTCCTTCACAACACGTTATCAGCACGATCACGCTCAATGGAAGAAGCGACGGCTCGTGAGAGGGAGGCTCCCGGCGGAAGCTCCGTCAATTTTTTTCGCGACGCAAAGCTTCACGAGACGATGCAGAGTTTCTTTTCGGGCATCCCTCAACAAACTTCGCTAGATCTGGTGGACAGATTTAGTGGGTAAGCCTAAACGTTTTTCTAGATCTGATAACATATTAAAAGTTCAATTTTTTATGTGATCTAGAATAAAATAGATGATTGTTTATGCATGGATCTAACTTATTAGATCAAAAACTTAATTGTTTAAATGCTAAACTGATTAAAAATTTGATTTTTATGCAATCTATCTGTTATTTGGTAGGTTTTATTAGATCATTTTGTGCAAAATCTTATTCATGATGTCCCATAATTTGAAAATCAAAATCTGATAAACCCATGAACGGCCTGAACCCGATAGCCCCTCCCCGCCAAAGATCCGACAGATTTGACGTAAAATCCGGCCAAATCCGGCAGAAAAAACCATGTCCTCCCCGCCAAAGATCCGACAGATCTGGCGTAAAATCCGGCCAAATCCGACAAAAAAAACCATGTCGTGCCTCCGGGCGAGGTGGTGGAAACTGCCGCACCCAGCCGGCGCGGCTGCCCGCCGCCCGTTGTCGCCGCCGGCGGCTGGGGAGGGCCAGCCGCCAGTGGCGGCTGCCCCCTCCCCAAACCCTAACCCAAAATTAGGGTTAGGGTTAGGGGAAAACCATTTTGGGCTGTTGGGCTAAAAGCCCAACTAAAAAATAATTAAAATAAAATAAAATAAATCTGAAATTAAATTGTTTTGGGCCTGAAGCCCAAACAAAAATAATTCTCAGATTTTTACACTCATGGGCCTTTTATTGGGCCAGCATTGGGCCAGCAGCTCAATAAGAAAAAAATCAGATTAGTTGATTAATATTATGTTAGATCCTCCTAATGGGCTTGAAGCCCACCAAATAAATACAAATGTATTAAAATTAAAATTGTTCCCCCCTTTTTTCTTGATGGGCCTGAAGCCCACCCTGAAATATAATTAAAATTTAAATTAATTTTAACTTGTTGAGTGGGCTTAGCCCATAGATTTTCTTGAAAATCAATAAACAAGTATCCTAACGGGCCTGAAGCCCACGGACACAAATTAATTTATTTTTAATAAATAATATTAGTATCCCTCTTATTTTGTTGGGCCTGCAGCCCACAAAAAGTGTAAAAATATACATGAATAAAGAGGAAACATGCTTGACGGGCCCGAAGCCCGCAGGCCTAATATTATTTTAATTAATTTCTGAAATATTTATAAAATATATATTTTTATATATATATATTAAATTCAGAAATTACCGAATAAATCCCAGAAAATTCCAGAAAAATCCTAAAAATTTGGGAAATACTCTGGAAAATTCATGAAACATCAGGAAAGTAATTAGGAGGGGGTTACAATAAATATTAATATTTTGGGGGATAAAGTGTTATTTGTCGGTAACGATGAATGACATGTTGTTCAGTTTAAATTTTTCTGAACATAATCTAATTGACACGGCGCATAAAGCAGACGGCCAGAAGCCTCTGCCACCACCACGTACCCATAAAATTTTCTTTTTTGGGGTTAAATTCCCATGAAATTTTTGGGTATGCGTCATAAAAATCCAAGACATCTTATGAACAACTAGATTATTGCACAATTGTTTTAATATTTTGTTTGCATGTTAAAACTTAGTCTATTTTCATATATAACTGTTTTTCATGTCAATACTCTTACTAAGATTGACAAACAGATTAAATAATATTTCAACAAGTTCAAATATCATACCTTTGTTGAAAATTGAACCAGAAGTTCTAATCATATTAAATGTCAAAACAAAACAAATACGAGGGATTATGCGAAAATTATAACTGCTATCTTTATAAAAGATGCACACTTCGCGGTAAATAGATCTATAAGATCTATGATCTATATAATCCAATATGGACACCAGAAGTTTTCCATAATACCGCTAAACTCTTCAAAAGAGTACTCTCCTTTATTTTTACAAGGAAATATTTTTTAATCTAGCCTTGAATATAAGCATACGCCTGAAGTCGTGGCTTAATAAATAAGTGAGAAATATATTACGCACCAACGTATTTGTTCCCTTTGAGCATGATTAAATATCCTTATAAAATTTGAACGACTCAAGAAAATGGCCTGAAGCCATACTCGAGCATTCAAATAGACTTTTAAAAGTATCTAATTAATTAGAAAAGTGGAAGTATAAAATAATTTGCTCAAACCCCTGCTTATGTCTTCTTAGTAAGACTAATTTTCATTGTCCTTTATAAATAAGGAAAATTGAAATCAGTGGAAGTTCAGGATCAAATATGACCTGAAATATAAAATAAGGGAAAATATTACATACCTCGATATGGATAGGAAATGGCAAACTAAGATCAGAACCAAAAGCTCTGATAAGTACTCATAATCCTTTCGCAATATGAAACGTAATTAGTTTATGCCATTGAAATATATATACATTGCTAGTCTAAACCGACGAAAGTCGACCTACTTATTGTATAATTAGTCACTCCTAGAGGACAAATAAATTTTATAAACATAATTTTTAATCTGTTGCCATAACATATTTCTTAGTAAGTTTAAGTGTTTATATATACTTTTAAAAAGTATTTTACAATATAAGTCATTTAGAAAATCTTTTCTGCAACTTCTGTTTTTTAAAATTCAGGACTTTTTAAGCCTGAATACTCTAAAAAGAGGATGTCTATTACTCTCAAAATAAATAAAGCCTGAAGCTTTGTCCCAAAATAAATTCAAAAAGAGGAAAAATTGGAACACCTGAAGTGTCCAAAATCGTCCAAGTCTTAACTTAGGAACGATAAATACGCTACCCAGGATTGATGTTTGTTTAAACAAATACTATATATCTGAAGAAAACAATGTTTATTCAGATGGGTGCATTTTCTTTGTCCCATATAAATGGGCAAAAAGATTATGAAATCATTTCCACTTCATGTGGACATTGACCCTCATAACATCCTCAAAAATAAATTAGATGATATATTTACTATCATCATTAAAGATAATGAAGACCTTTAGGTCTCTTGAGAGTATTTAAGGGATATAAATAGGCTTTGTCCGCTCCCTTAATAGGACTGATGATGTACCTTTAGTGTACTCATCAATATATTCTCTAAAAACGGTCATTATCCAACCACATTTTTTTAAAATGGTGGTAATATTAGATAAAATGGGAAATCATAAATAATTAGCAACAGTGGTTGCGTACACTCAGCTAAACACACCATTAAAACCTTTTTTATATGAGCCTGATCAACTACATATAAACATTTTCTAAGAATGTGTTTAGAACACATCTTAAAGATGGTACGTCTGCAACGCTGTGTCCGTGTTCATGAAGCAACACTACATAAACCGTCATGATGCCATAAAGTGAACACATTCATCAGGACTAATCAACTTTGATGAATAGATTCCAAAATCTCGTATGAGTAAGACATTAGTACACATCTTTCAGATTGTGTGTTGATGGTAATAAGGATCCTGAAGATCCTTCAATTCCCTATTTGGTTCAAATCATCTATGAGCCTGAAGCTCAAATTAACCATTTAAAAAGTAAATACATATGATCTGATTATAATCAGACTGACAATTTAAATATTGTCAAACTTTCACATTCATGCTGCTAAAAATCCAGCTAGGATTGACATACCAAATATAATGGATGCAATCCACCAGTAGCAGAAGTAGATGTTCTTAAGAGATGAGAGGACATACAACTAGGCTCCAAAGAGAGAAATCTACTCCTGGAGACCGAAAAGCATTTTAATTTTGTAACTTGGTTGCTAAGGACACATTCTGGATCTGTCCATATTCTTTACCCGTTCCAGAACCTTCACTTCTTCAACGCGTCGTGAAGGAGACACTTCTGGGAGAAATCAAATGATTATAGTACAAACGGGGTGAGTTTTGGGCAAGAAAGAACACTTTTTGTCGACAAATTCTCTTATATTTCATTTTGCCAGTTAAATATAAAATATCGTTTCCACAACTCTGCTTTGCCTGAAGTAAACATAGATATTTGGCCAGATTATAATAATGTGGAATGGGGCAATAATAAGGTGAGCTGGACTCACTTATGAAATATGGGGTGTATGGACCTGAAGTTCTGATATCAAAAATGATATCAAATCCTGTGGGATAACTGAGTATTGTAGGAGAATTATAATAAAATCGTAAGCTATAAGCATTTTAATTTGTTATAGCTTTAGGAGTATAAATCGCTCAAACCAGGAAGTAATCAAGTAAGATGAGCTGAACTCACTTACAAGATGAATCTGATGCATCGACTGGTTTATGTCAAGGCATAACCCAACGAATGGCAAAAAGAGAAAATTTTTGGTTGATGTTGCTATTGGATGTGACATTACCTATATAAAAAAAATTCAACTGCATGTATAAAATTTTTCTTTACTTTCCTTTTTTCCTGGGACATATATTAAAAATATGATTAAAGGAAAGACAACCTAGACAGAGATCCTTAAAGGACTCATACTAAAAGGTTGGTGTTTGCACATCATAAAACAGTATTATTTTTAAGAGAGCAAATTAAAAGAATTGAGATTATTTTAATAACTCAATAATATTATCGGATCTCCTGAAGAGAAAATACCGAAATATCTGTTAAAGCCTATCTATCAAATATGATATGATATGATATGAAAGTCCTAGCTAGGCATAAATTCTTAGCTTACAAAATACAACATCCTGAAGATGTGCTATCATCATAAAGATGAATTATCATCCTGAAGATGACATTAATCATCCTGGAGATGAACTATCATCCTGGAGATGAACTATCATCCTGAAGATGACATTAATCATTCTGAAGATGAACTATTATTAATCATCCCGAAGATGAAAACTTCATACAACAGTCGTTGATGAAGAAACATGAAAATCATTCTCCACTAAATACACATATTTGATTGTATGGATACACATTAAAAGACCACTTTCCGTTAGCTGGAAGAGGGGAAGAATATACAAGGTCCAGAAGTACCTTAAGTGTCTTTGAAACACTCTGTTACTTGGCCAACTGCATACGTCTCCTTTGATCGTTAGCAGTATAGCTATTAGTCAGGTACAGTGCAGCGCCTGCAGCGCACCACTGGACCAGAGATATGTAGCTTCTGTGCTATCTCCAAGGGTCGAGGAAAAATCATCCATGTTAAATGTATTTGCATAAGCAGGTTAAAGATCATCGCGATGAATAGCATAAAAGGGACGTCCACCTCCTGAATATCTACACAGAATCCTCCCAAGTCTACATCCTTCTACCATCCCGAGAAGCTCATCATCCAAGAAGCAGTCCAAGATTATACAAAGCCAGGTCCTGAAGTACCTCGCAGACAATGACGATTGAGACATGGAGCTGTCTACCAAGTTCGCAGCGCTCCTTTAGTTTCAGCTATTGCCTTATATGAGTGAAACGTGTATAGATGAGTGATGTTTGTACTTTACATTTGCTTTCGGAATGTTATAGATGAGATGGATGTATAAAAGCATAGGAGATAAATGTATAGATATATAGGATATCTACAAGCCTGAAGCTTGACCAGATAAGGGGGAGTCAACTGTAGAGTTGTACTCTTTTTTCCTTGGCTAGTGGTTTTTCCCATAGGGTTTTCCATAGTTAAGGTTTTAACGAGGCAACTACATTGACTCTGGATCCAGAAGTATCCGCCCCTCGACACATCCCCAAATCAGGGGAAGTTATGGAGTAATGTACTCTTTTTCCTTCGCTATTGGTTTTTTCCCACAGGGTTTTCCATAGCTAAGGGTTTTTAACGAGGCAGTTATCCCTAACTTGGGTCTAGAAGTATCCACCCTTTGAGATACTCATTAGTACTAATGAACCATTCAGTATTCATAAGTCGAGTATACCACGTTGGTTGGATAAGGGGAAGTGTTATGAATAGGACCCATTGGGCCTATTGGGTATCCACCCACATGAGTAACCAATATGAATACTATATAAAGGAGGCTGGGGGTTTCCTAGCCTCAACCTTCTCCAAACCTGTTTCTCCTTCACAACAACAATAATAATAATAAATAAAAGTAAAAATAATAACAACAAAAATAATAAATAAACACAAACAAGTTGAAAAATTCGCATCGAATCGTGATATCATATACTTATTTTTCACGCATTACGATCTACTATTTTCTTTAACATTTTCTTTTCCATGTCTTTTTCGGTCTACATCTCTCTCTTTTTCTCGTGATCTAAACATTTATATGTCTTCTTTGATCAACCCAAAACCGTTGTACATATAAAAGTCTACTCTGTGCTTAGCAAAGGAAAAGAGCTAGTGAGAGTAATTTTGACAAGCGAATAATATTGATTCTTCATATTGTAAACCATATGAGCTTCATGTGATGTCATTGACTTAAAGGAGCTATGACAGTCTAAAACAAAATGCTGAATTGCAATTATCATTTTCTGTGTCATCAGATGGTTCTAAGATATGTACGATAATGATATCTTCGTAGTGCATGGTCATGCGCATTATATATGCTTAATCTAGGACAAGTTCACTCAGAAAGTACTAACCCGAAACGTTGCTTCCCCATTGCCGTTCAACCCCTTCCAAAGCAGCAGCTAAAGCACTTCCCTGCTCAGCAGCCTTCTCCATCCTCGATATAGCATCATACAAGCACTTTGTGATATCCAACATGGCAATAACTTCGCCATTCTCTACAACTGGAAGGTGCCTAAATTTACCTGTCAAACACAATTACCAACAATAAACTAGTAAACAGACCGAATTAATATGCACTCATTAATCCAAACTCCTGGTTAGCAAACCTTGAACCATCTTCTGCAAAGCATCAATAGCGAGAGTATCTGCCATAACAAAAACCGGATTCCTGGTCATTATCTTCGAAACAATCGTCTGCTCAGTCCGCAGGCCCTCTGCTATAACCCTAGTTGAAATATCCTAAACAAAAAAGTTTTTAAATTAATAGTATATGAAACATCGTGGTTAAAATCGAAAGAAAGAACGCAATTTTGATATTTAAAAATAAACACCTTATCAGTAACAATCCCAGAGAGCAGGCCGTTAGCATCGGTCAACAGAACAGCATCCACCTTTCTCTGCGCCATTCTCCGGCAAGCTTCGGATACCATCGTGCCCTCGGGGATCGTTAGGGCTTTCGAGAGCCTCAACTTCTTCACAGTTCTCTCCCCACTGAATCAAAAAATTAAACTCGACCATTCAGCAAACAAAAAATCAACGAAAGAAAGTAACACATAAAGCTGGATAAAGGTAAGATCTTTACGAGGTTTGACTTGGGGATGAGGGCTTGTGAGCGGTCCCGTTGGAGGGGGCGACGGCGCCGAGGTTCTCCGATGAGGTCGGCTTCTTGACGGCCGAAGGGCCCCGCCGTTGGTTCCGTCTTGGAGGCTGGATGGCGTTGCTGTTCATTTTGCTGACAGTTAAGATTGGATTTCGATCAGAAACCCTAGATTTTGGGCAAAACGTGGAAAGAAATTGAAGGAGAGAAGGACGATGGTATTATAATTGATTCCGCCCTCTCCCTTCCTATCTTCTCTCTCTCTCTCTCGTTGATTTCGAATCGAGCTGTACAATTTGAAATCAATCCCGTAGATATTAAGCTACGGGGTTTTTTTTGTATTGCTATTTGCACAGACCCTGAGTTCACAAACCACATATTTACAAGTTTGTCTTTAAAAATATTTTTCTGAGTTCACGTACCATTTTCCGAAAATGCCCTTACGTCTGTGAACTGAGCAAAATGGAGGAGAGTCCGCCTGGGGAGGAGGATGGTGACGCGAAGGGAGGGGGGAGAAATTGAGGTGTTGGCGGTGGTGTAGAGGATGCAGATGGAGGGGTATCCCATTCAAGCCCAAAAAACGATTTTTTTTTTTTAATTTTCTGTGAAGAAGATAAGGGGAGATGGGGGCGGTGAGGGAGTTTTTGGGAAGAAGATGTGACGACCCGTATCTATCAGTACACATATTTTCGTATTCTACGTTTTTTATACTGTAAAGATATTGTAAAATGATTTGTCAGGAGTTTTATATCAAAAATAATTTCAAATCACTATTTTTCGTATCATCAAAATAGTTATAACTCAGTTTCATGATTTTAAGACCCATCAAAAAGTTATAAATAGTATTTATATTATTTTTTAATTGACTATCGTGAGAATAGCCTTATTAATTAGTTTGCTATATAAACGTTATCTAAATGGTTTCAAACTTTTACAACATGATTATATAGTCATTTAGTACTCCCCATATTATTTTCGTATTTTTTGGAGTCAAATCGACCTAGAACCTGCAACCCAAACGTTTTGACCCAAAACTCGTATCTCCGTAGCTCAAACACTGAAATGAACTTCATATTCGTGATCCTCGCGAGGATACGAACCCGTGGTTATGTTTTGGGAATTTTTCGGAGTCGTACGCGAAAAAAGACATAGTATTACATCGTTTTATTAATTACTTCCCCCTAATTACCATTTAACTAGTTGCTTTTACCCATAATCCCACTTAATTAATTTCCCTATCCACCCATTGATTGGGTGAGATCCAACATCTCAGCCCCCCTAATTGATAACCCATTTTAATAATTTATATTAAATATTTTTATTAATTAGTTATTTCATATTTAATTTTTTTATTAATTAGTTATTTCATATTTAATATTTTCAAAACCTATATAACTATCTGCCCTAAACGTCACACTCAACCGACGGCCAAACCCATGCTCCCCTCTCCTCCTGCCTCCGCTCAAGCTCATCTCTTTCTCCCTCAGCCCATCGAGTCTCCCACTCCCTCAGCGCCCTCGCCCTCCTACAGCACTGCCATGCATCCCACGGCACTCGTCTCCGCCGCCGCAAAACCTTGCAAACCCCCCCCGGCACTGCTCTTCCTCTCTTCTCTACGGCGCCGGAACCGCCAACTCTACCCCCCTCTCGTCACTCCCTCCCTCGTTGCCACCTCCACCCCGGCGGAGCCACCCCGGCGACCACCTTCCCCGCTGCACCTCCGCTACCTTGCGTCGGCGAAACCCACTCGCGAAGCCCTAGCACACCGCTTCTCTCCGCCATGGGCTTCCCTCGCCCATAACGCCACTGTCGCACGTCGTCGGGCCACCACCGCGCTGCCACCGTGTCGCCGTCAACCCCGCCAAGAGCACCAACCGCCCCACCGAGATCGTCGCTTCTCCGACGAGGCCCCCGCTCCTTCTCCGACGATTGCAACATCCCGCAGCAAATAGCAGCCGCAGCAGCTTCCCGCATCAGCCGCCGCCTTGGACACCGACTCAACCTACCACCGGCCCCGCCTGACAGCACGCCACCCCCAACGCCGATCGCCGCCGCGATCGCCGCCACTATCACCGCCAAAACACCGTCAAAGACTTCCGCAACGCCCCTAGCTGCCTCCCCTTCTCCTCCTCGTTGCCGCCACGCTACTCGCCACAGTGCGCCGTCGCCTGCGCCGCCGGCCCCGCCACGAACCGCCGACCACCCCCGCCAATTGCCACCGCCCCCTCCGCCGTTGCTTCGCCCCCAACAAGCACGTCAAACCCCCATGTTGCAGGGGGCGGCGGCCCCGGCGGCCGCGCCCCCCCCTGCAGGGGGCGGCGGCGGCGGCGGCCCCCCCAAAAACCCTAACCTGTGATTCAAAAAAAAACTGATAAAGCCTGTGGGCCTGAAGCCCACAGGCCGGCTGTGGGCTTCAGGCCCACAGGCCAATTATTTCTTCAAAAAAAAGAAAGCCTGTGGGCCTGAAGCAGGCCCACAGGCCGATTTTTCTTTAAAAAAAATATAAAAAATAAAAAATAAATAAATAATAAAAATAAATAAAAATTTTATGGGCATGAAGCCCATAGGCCGACTGCGGGCTTTCAGACCCTCAGGCTGTTTTATCTGAAAAAAAATGGGGGAAGCAAAGGCTATTAACAAGCCTTAAAAGGCAACTTGCTAGCCTAAAAATTAATTTAAAAGGGGGATTTAAGGGCAAAATATTCGTGAAAAATCACGGTAAATTACGGGACAAATACCGGGCAGGCGAGAACTTTTTGGGGATTCTTGGGGGGGCTTTTGGGATGATGAGGGAAACTTTTTCCCCTGACAAAGAAAATGTTTATTTTGGGCTCTTAATCAATTTAATTGATTAAACCCATTTACTTTACAACCTTTGCATTGTAATGATTTTTTCTACAAAAATCATATTTACATGCTTTGCATCTCTGGTATATTCTGTTGGATATTATATGCGTGGTTGTGCATTGTATTTAAAACTTAATAATTAGGAAGATCCTGCGACCGCTCTGCCGTTAGTAACCTAACCTAACGGTGTATGACGTTGCCCAGTGGTCCAATAATTATTAAGTGTTTAAATTATTTATCCATCTCTGCGAATATTAAATGCCTGTGATGCCTGTGATGAAAATGTTTGATGAAAATGTTGATGAGCACAATATTTCTGCATGAATTGCTAAATGTGGTTTTTGGATCGGCCGTTTAGTCCCACAGTTTATTTCCCGCACTTTTCTTTTATTTTTGAGAGAAATTGTAGTGAGGAATTTATGTAAATGTCAAAGAAAGAAGATCAACTTCCATGGAGACGGAGGCCACACATGAAGATGGAGATATCATATGGGACCCACGGGGTTTCCAAAGTTGTATTTTCATTTTCTTTAAGCTGCAAATTTGTATAATTTGGACTGTGGACTTTTTTGGACTCTTTCTTATGGGACTGGCCGATCCACACATTTAGTTTTTCGTTAAATATTGCCTCCGTATGAAAATGTTTTCTCTGATTAATTATTAATTCATGCATGTTTGTGCTCTGCTAGATAAATGGCTAATATTGCAAGCGTTAATTTCGAAGTACTGGAAGCATCAGGTATAAACTATCTAAGCTGGCAGCTAGATGTAAAGTTTCACCTGCGGGCAAAGTCCCTCATCGCTGCTGTGACTGAAAAAGAAAACGTTAGCGATATAGAGAAGGCGCAAGCCATCACCTATATTCGCCGCCATGTGGACAAGACCTTAAAGGCTGAATACCTTACGGTCGAAGATCCACTTGAGCTATGGGCTGCCCTTGAGGACAGGTATAAACATCAGAAAGATGTTATACTCCCAAGGGCACGATATGAGTGGGAGAACATGAGACTACAGGACTTTAAGTCCATTGCTGAGTACAACTCAGCACTTTTTAGCATCACCTCACGCCTGAAGTTGTGAGGTGAGAATGTCTCAGAAGATCGCATGCTGGAAAAGACGTATACGTCCTTCCATGAAAAAGATGCGATACTCATGCAGCAATACCGTGAACACAGGTCCACCAAGTATTCTGAGCTGCTGTCATGTTTACTCATGGCTGAGCAAAACAGAGAGCTTCTTCTCGCCACTCACAATATGCGCCCTCCCGGCAATGCCCCCCTACCAGAAGCTCACCATTCCTCTTCCTTCAAAAAGAAGAGAGATAATAAAAGAAAAGAAAGACCACAGAAGGGGGGTCAACAGAAAAATGCCAAGGGCCATGTACAGCAACAGCGAAATAATGAAAGTAAGCGGAAGTTCACGTGGCACAGAAATGACAAAAATGATTCACCCCCACCCAAGAGGGAATGGGAAGACCAGTGCCATAATTGTGGCATGAAAAGCCACTGGTCCAAAATGTGCCGAACTTCGCAGCACCTCCAGGATTTGTATAAAGAGAACAAGAAAAATAAAGCTGAAACAAACCTGATGACCTCTGATGCTCCAGTCAAGTTTTCAGCTGACAACTTCGAAAATGATGACTTGCTTGATTAGCCTTTATTTTTATCTTAGCAATTTGTTTTGAGAATAATTTATGAGAGCATTTTAATTATGAAATTTGTTCTGAATGAAAATGTTTAGAAGACAATAAATGAAAATGTTTATCTGAATATTCATGTGCCTAACGATTCATCTTTCAATAGATGAACCTGCTCTCATAAATAATTAGTAGACAATAAACACGTATGATCTCTTTCAATACAAAGCCCAATATCAGGGCTATATTGAAGATCCAGGGACTGCAACACTGTTGCCCCCAAACGACACAAAAATAAAGGATGCACTAATCCCTCCGAATTCCAAAAGAGACTTTCTAAGTTTCAAGGACATCCGGTTCAACGGATTCCACTTGGAAACAGCAAATGTAAATGAAAAAAAAAATTACCGTATGCAACGTCTCAAGAAAAAGGAGTAAAATCCACACTTGAACGTTTTAAGAGCCTTATAGGCCTCCACCATACGAAGATTCGGAGAAAGGAAGCAGAATTAAACGAAGCACCTGAAGTGCCCGACATCAGCCGAGTTTTTACTCCGGCATGATGGACTTGGCCACCCTGGATTTGTGATGATGCATCGCATCTTATCCTATGGGTATGACTTGAAGAACCAGAAGATTCTTCAGAAGGAAAAAAATCCCTCGCATCCCTTACTATAAGGGAAAACTAATTGCAAGGCCATCTACACGATAAGTTGAAAAAGAATCTCCACGCTTCCTCAAAAAGAATACAAGGAGATAGATGTGGATAAAATCCACCACCCCTAGTGGGCTATTTCAGTACTTCACTGTACTGATAAATGCATCCTCAGAATATTCGTCCGTGTGTCTACTACAGACCCGCAACTTAGCTTTTCCAAAGCTATTGGCACAAAAATAAAAATGTTGCGGGCACATTTCTCAGACAATAAAATGTTGTAAATAAGTCTGGTTAATGTTGGGAAATATACCTCCCAGTCTTTTCAAGAGTACTGCCAATCAACGGGAATTGAAAATGAACATACAAGTTCCGCATGTTCATACCCAAAATGGGTCGGCAGAGTCACTGAAAAGTAGACTCTAATGGACTGAACGTCCATTAAATCCCGATTACCTATGGATGCATGGGGACATGCAAACTCTGCATGCTGCATCGTAAATGAAAATAAGACCCTCTGGAGGTCAGAGTCTCCAATGCAATTTGCATATGGAATGCCACCGAACATTTCTCATCTGAGAATCTTCGGTCGCGCAGTCTTAAATCCCCATTGCACCACCAAAGAGGACCAAAACGGTACTCAACGTCGCCTAGGTATCCATGCAGGGTTTGACTCACCCTCACGTATAAGATACCTAGAACCCCAAACGGGGGACGCATTTAAGGTACATCTTGAAGACTGTGATTTCGATGAGACGAGTTTCCCAAAAATATGCCCAGATACTAGAAAATCTGGCGCGAAGAAAATTATAACGTGGGATACAAAAAGTTTGACCCACTATGATCCGGTAACATTACAATGTGTAGATGAGATCCCGAAGATCCTCCACATACAGAACACTGTCTACCGGAATCATTTATCGACAACCAGAAGATTGTCAGATCACACATCCCTGCTGCAAAAACTCCAGCTAGGATGACATCCCCGAGAATGGATGCAATCCACCAGCAGCAAAAGTGGCTGATCCTCAACAGAAAAGAGGCAGACCACCAGGCTCATAGGACAAGAAACTCCTGGAGACCTTAAGACAATACTACCACAGGACAATGAGCTCATGTCCACACCATCACCCTTCCCAGAATCCACTGCAGAGGAATTGCTGGGAAAAAGTGAAATTAAGTAAATGTTGTACGTACTGGGGAGGTGTTGGACAGATAGAACATAAATTGTCGACAATGTATTCACGTATCATATTGCCATATACATCGCAATGGCGATGATGTTTATAAATTATCGTTCCACACTCCGTTGCTAGAAGGCAAACGTAGAGATTGGCCAAACGTGGAACGTGGCAATAAAAGATGAGCTGGACTCACTTATGAAACGTGAAATGTTCGGACCTGAAGTCCAGACACCAAAAGGTGTCAAACCTGTGGATAAAACAAAGTATTGCAAACATAAGAAAAATAAATACAAAATCGTATGCTATACGGTACAACCTATAGCCCAAGGAAAATTTTACTGAAACTAGGGATCGAACAAATTCAAATGAGCATGTCTCATAAATGATGCATCAATCTCCCTAAGTTATCAAAAGCGAATACCTTACGATTTGGCGAAGGGAAATTATGGATATGCCGTTATTGGATGTTGTGACGGCATACCTTCGTGGATATCTTGTAAAGATAATTTCCACATTTCCTTAAAATGCCTGAATAGACTTCGGGACGTCTATTCAAATGAAGAAATATAAGTATAACAAATAAATGTACAACCAAGAGAATCACTTGACAAGTCAATGATTCCTACTGAAGGTTGTCTTTGCATCTGTGCAAAGAACAGGATTAGAGATCATAGTTGGAGACAACTAAAATCTCATCGGATCTCCTGAAGAGAAAACCGAACTACATGTACAAGCCTGACCTTTGAACATGAAAAGACCTAGGCAAATATAAAGTCATGGCTCATAGAATCCTGTTACAAACGCCCAGAAGTGCGTTGGAGAAATTAACAGGACCATAGTCATCCAAAGTACACCTACGGTGGTACACTTACTGGATGTATAAAAAGAACCCTTCTGATCGCTGGAAGAGGGGGAGGATATAACTGGTCCTAAAGTCCCTTATCTAAGTGCAATCATGCACTCCTGGCTAACTGCATGTGTCCCGGTATAGCAATTGCAGTAAACTCATTAGCCAGAGATAGTTGGCACCTAAAAAGGGCCATTAGACCTGAGTTAAGCCTTCTGCGCTTCCTCCAAGGGTCTAAATATTTGGACTTACAAAATGTAATAGCATCCTCCAATGTTTATGCGAATGCAGGTTACAGTTCCGGTCCCTATACTGAGAAATCACAGAACGGGTACCAACAGTGGGATGACCATCTACTGCAAATATGCAAAGCAACTTATGAAGGTAACATCATCCTATAATTCCGAGATCCTCACCATTCCAGAATCACACCAATGGTGTATTTAAGGGCGCCTGGTAGTACATCACATCCCAGTGACGACTGGGATAGAGGCTGGTTCTGTGGAGCTGACCATATAGTCTGAAGACCACATCAGAGGCGACGAAACTTAGCACACCTCTCCAGAATTTCTGGATTCAGCAGCTGCTTGATGGTGACAAAATTTGTAATCTGTGTACATTTTTGGAATATTGTAAATAGGAGTGATGAGATAAGCCTAAGAGATCTGAAAGCCTAAGAGCTTTTACAGATCAGGGGGAGTTGAGGGAATTTGTACTCTTTTCCCTTAGCTAAGGTTTTTCCCACTGGGTTTTCCATAGCCAAAGGTTTTAACGAGGCAAATCAAATCAACTCTGGATCCCGAAGTATCCACCCCACTGTGACGCTCAGAATCCAGAAGTATTCATGAGCAGAGTCACTTGTACAAATCAGGGGGAGTTAAAGAGCGTTTGCACTCTTTTTCCTTAACTATGGGTTTTCCCACTGGGTTTTCCATAGCTAAAGGTTTTAACGAGGCAAATCTCACCAACTCAGGATCCTGAAGTATCCACCCCATGTGAGACTCTTCTACGCTCAGAATCCTGAAGCATTCACGAGCAAAGTCCACACCTATGGCTGGATAAGGGGGAGTGTTGTGAACGGTTATTTAACCGTAGTTGGGTGAGATTCTGGGCTATCATAGAGATAGGCCTATATCATTGTAAACCCATCTTGTATTCTCCCCATTACCTATAAATATAGACCTGAGGGCTCTCCCCTCAGCAGTTGATTCATAACATTTTTGACCTTTTTAAATTAAGAAAAATATCTGTTAAATATTGTAAAATCTTGAAAAATACATACTAGTTTTAGAAAAATATTTTTAGCTTAATTAGACTCATTTGCTCAGTTGAAATCATTTTTGTGTTTATTTCTTAATATTATTGCATGTTTCCATGTTTCATTTAATTGATGAATTGAATCAAAGGTTGTGAAATGTTGTGAGAATCATGGTACGGACTATTGAGACACCATGGAATAAATATACGTATCTGATAAGATGCAAATGAACAGAACAGATTGAACGACTGATGTAACCGTACTTTGACCCGACATTTGACTTGACCTGTGGGATGGGGTGGTCCACTGTAGTAGAGGTTGCTGATTGAGTAGATCCACCCTATTAATAAATCTTGACCGTCGTCCTGATGGAGTCAGTAAGTAGAGAACTACAGGTAGCTCCCAATGTTCTGGTGCATCTTAGTTACATCCTTCCTCTGACATTAGGCTTTACACTAGGACACATGTTAGTAATTATCCACTTCATAGTTTTATACAGTCTTTACTTACAAGTTGCAAAATGCTATCAATCGTTTAACTGTTACAGGTTACAAATCACTCTTTTTATTTCATATTGCTAATGATCTTAAATGTTTTAACTTCTAGCTAATATCATTTCAGACCTTATATATATCTCACCATGCTTTTCCTTACGTCACTTTCATATATGATGTAGTTTTTACGAATTAAACTTGTTAAATGTTCATACGATACTTATACCATGCTCTTAATTATTATGCCATGTTAGTATAACATTTCCTACCATGTTTTAACATACCATGCTCATACTCAACATATGTTGTAACGCGTGCCACTCTCATACGTATGTTTTTACCTTTTTATTTACTATCGGATTATACTTGTCGAGTAACCCTCGCTGACGGGCATTTCATTTTGTTGTCTTATGAAATGTCCGTTAGGACTTGAGAGTGAGTTTACAAAGGATCCTACTACAGAGATCGAGCCAACGCTCGAGGATCACGTAGAGTTCCCGCCCACAGAAGACTAGGGCGTTTTCATTTACCTTCGCATCAGCATTTATATTTGAATAATGTAATCTGTTGTATCTTGAAGTATTGTCCATGCTAGGCCCATGATGTATCTTAATTCTATACGCTTGATATGTAATAATGTCGTTTGAGCTGTTTCTTAAATCCGCATGCAAGGACCTGCAGTTTTTACCAGATGCTTAGTGTGTTTAAGCCAAGGAGGGAGAAAGAAAAGAGAAAAATACTCCTCCTTGTTTTAAGCACACCGCGAACCCGCTCGCGTTCTCGCTCCCAAGTTTAATGGAAAGCGGGGCGTGACAGGTTTTAATGGCGGTCCATGTAGGTATATGCTCTTACAAATACTTTAAGATCGATTTGGACGACATTAATATCTAAGTGTACAACTAGAATAAATTTTCACTTAACTTACCTTGCAATTTATTTTACAGCATGGCAGGTCAACCCAATACTCGTAATGGAAATGGTATTGTCGACAACGACATCGTGGGAATCATAAGAGAAATGTTGGAACTCCAACACCAATTACTCTCTGTGCTTAGTCGTTTCGCTTCTCATCCGGTCAAGGATCCTGAGGACTAAGCGTTCCAGTTCAGTCAAGGTTTAAACTATACCGTCCAAACATCAATGAAATCTGTTATTCTAACCTCTGATGAGAAAATAATGGAAGCAACACGTAACTATGGGGATGTTGATAAACTTCGTGAAACAGCTAAGGTTGAAGGAAGTAAGTGTCCTATGGAACCAACGAGAGACACTGTTGGACCAATACAAACTACCCTGTTTAAAAGGTCTGCACATCAAGTTAATAACCGATCCCAGATGCTATGCCACCATCGTAACCGACCAGGTCATGTTAAGAAGAACTGTCGCTGGTTACTCAACCAATGCCTGTTATGTGGGGCATCTGAGCACTCTACCAGGAATTGCTCTCGCTACATCATCAAGCGAAGGACTCTGATTGCAGTAGCTTCAGGATCGAAACAGTGTAAACCACCCCTAGATCCACAACATCAAGTTTTTCAACAGCCCAAGCTGAACCAGCCTAGGCGTCAAGCATTCATCATAACAACTAGAGAAGCTGAGGCTGCAGAGCCATTAACCACTGGTATGTTTGAACCTTTCCATTTACGTCGATTTGACTCCCAACGCCTTTATTATCATCGCAAGCATACATTTTCATACTGTAGGTATCATCTTAGTAGTATACCCCCTTCTTGATTAGGAAGCTTCACATTGCTTCTTATCACAAAAGTCGCAACAATCCATTTACATTGATTCTCATTACCTTCTTCGAACTCTTGAACCCTCAACTAGGAACTCGTGTTCCATTTTTGTTGAATCTTCTTCTAGTACCTTCCTTTGATAACAATTAGAGTGGCCTTCCATAAGATAGAATCGTTCATTCACTTCATCGACATCGTCCTTCTTGTAAAGGCCTCCAATCATCCTACTTATTCTTAGAATACTTCCTAGTCGCGTTTAGTTCACCTAAACTATGGCTATACTCTTTTATAAGGAGGGTAGCATTCGAAAATTTTTCGATCGTCCGAAGTTTGAGTTCGACAACGGAAGCAGATCAAAGTATGCTCAGAAGTGTTTGAGGACGGTGCGAGTCAAATTGAGACGAACCAAACCGATGCGCAAATGTAGGCAGTTACTTCCTCTTCATCTCTCTTGAGATCGTTGTTTTCTTCTATCTATCATGTACCTGATTTTCCATGGGTTGAATTCTTTTTCTCGCCTACCGGCCCCGCCTACCCTACCCCATCCTATCGACGACTTCGACGCCCCATTGACGTGCCCCCGGTTTGCGAACCGCAAATGGCCGAGGGACCCGCGTGAGGGTTTAGATATTTGTAACCGCAAGCGCACGGTGTTGTAGTGTGGCTTGGGGGTCGAACACAGGGAAGCTAGGATGTGCTTGTGTCAAGGAGGACCGAAATCACCCCGTGGGCGAGCTAGCCCAGATCGGTTGATGGGTTGTCACGGTAAAGGAATGCAAGGTATGAACAATATGAAAATAAACCCGGGACTTTGGTTTCCACTCCAACGAGCGACTCTCACCGATACGGCCTACGGGTAGGATGGCGATCGGAATTAGAGTCTAATGGTGAGACGTTGCCTTTGAAAGTGGTACCGGCATCCCATGGGCCCGATATTCCGGTCGGTGCCTAGGATGATACACCGGACTTCCCGGGTTCGATCAGTGGGCACTCCCGTGTCCATTAACACTGATCGATTCCGGGAGCACTAAGCTCACAACGATAACTCCCAACATCTCATCCTGCCGCTCCCGCGCGCTAGGATTCGGCGTCTACGTTAAGGGCGTGAGCTAGGGAGTCAACCGCCAAGTTTATTCCCCCTTGGCCCAACGGTCAAAGGCGGTCTTTTTCCCGCCGATGACAATAAAACACCCCGCGTAACCGTTAGATTCCTAATCCCTAACAATTTCCTAACCCTATGGACGCATCAGGAAGAGCCCCCGAAGGGGTTTCCGCCAAAATCCCAGATTTGGGAACTACTCACCAATATTCATTAAAAAGCGATCTAAATGAAAATAGACCGTTGAAATCATAATCAGACGATAGGAATGCAAAGGTAGTAAAGCAATAAAGATAATACTAAAGTTTTACAAAGATCCGAAAACTTACAAAAACAGGAAAATTACAGCCGTCACAAAATGAAGAAAACAGTAAAAAATAACCAACTCCCGAATCTGGGAAACCTAGGGTTCTATTTATAGAAAACGACATCACCCGATCGGTTGACAAGTCAACCGGTCGGGTGAGCCGCTTCACAAAATTACAGCGCGATGCGGGGGTTTCACCCGGTTAGTATGAACCGGTCGGTTGGATCTTGGTGCGGTCGGTTGGATCTTGGTGCCGACCGGTTGGATCTTGGTGCGGGCCAGGTGAGGAGACCGGTTGGAGCTTCGAGTTTTGGCTGTTGAAATTCAGCTACAGGTGAATCGATCGGGTGAAGGTCACCCGATCGGTTGGAAATCAGCTTCGAATTTCCAGAGACTTTGAGCTTTTGACCCGGTCACTGAACCGACCGGGTGACTTCTCGGGGGCTCCAAGCTGCGTCCAGGTGGTGCACGCGTGCATCACCCGATCGGTTGGAGATGACCAACCGACCGGGTGAGGGGCTGAAAGATGTAATCTTCGTCGTTTGACCCCCTGGATCACGCGTGACTCCTCCCGTTGCTCCGGGGACACATGATATCATCGTTTTGCGTCCCAAATGCCAGTAAACTCCTGCAAAACACAGAAAATACGGAAAAGTGAAAGAAAACAAGAAAATACAAGAAAACACGAGAAAACGAATAAAAGACGGCGGTAAATACGGAAAAACATGGAAGAAAACGCGCGTAAATATATGAAATATAAACGTACGTTAAAATCCCCCAAGCTGAACTCGTCCTCGTCCTCGAGGAAGACGAGTGAGAGTAGGAGCTCGGAGGGGAAAAATAGAGAGAAAGAGAGAAAAAGAAAACTCTATATCCTAGATCGTCCGTCAGAGCCAACAAAATCAAAAACGACACACCAAGCAAGCAAACGCCAATTCACATCACTAAACCTAGGAATACGAGCCCAAATAAGTGTCGTGGGCCCACGCGGTTAAGCGCGAGTGAGTGTGGTCGTGCGCTAGCAGTCGGTGTCACTACCTACGATGTGCGATAAAGCTCGATATACGCAAACCCAGGAAATGACCCAAATACCAATTCGAATTGAATAAGACGGTAAATATATGGTTCAAGCATGCATGAGAATAGAGAGGGAATCGAAACATATCATGCTTCAGGGACTCCACAACTAGGGTTAAGGAAATCACCACACCTAAGCCTAGATAATAGCTAAAAAGTTCCTAAGCCAAGTGTTTTCGAAAATGATGGGGGTTGAGATGATGTGGAGTAGAACACGGTGCAAATTCTCGCCTTCCCTTTATTCTCGGCAAGTAGGAAAATATTCACACGGGAAATTTTTGGGTTTTGGGTATTTGTATTTTTTTTGAATTTTGGGCTATGCAAAGTTTTTCTTTTCTTTTCTTTTTGGGTTTTTCTTTTCTTTTCTCTCTTTTTTTTGGATTTTTGGATATTGGGATATATACATGTGTACTCTCCCAAGTGGGAGAACGGTACACGACGAGGGGATTTGCACCAAGTAAAACAAAAAAGAAGTCGGAATCTAAACACTTGGGCAAAGGAAACTATTCTCGCTAAATAGAGCATATGCTAAATGGGTTATCCTAGTCCTTAATTATGGAATCCCGACACATGCGAAATGAAGTACACGATATATATATATAGCATGCAGAACATGGAAAATAAATACCGCATATTCAAATCGAAGCATGGTAATCTAGGGGTCATTCCTAGACAGGTATATAAAGTAAATCACAAAGCAGAAGCACACCACACAGCTAGGCACGACACACGACTCACAAAAAGCTAAGAGGACCCACGATGCGTGAAATGCAAGAGAACTCGAAATCCTAGGGTTAGTGAATGTGATTATCGATGCTATGCTAGGTGTGTGTGATTTTGTGGCAATTCATCATAGGGTTCATCTCTAGGAGAAAGGGATAAAAAGAAGAAAAGAAAAAAAAAATAAAAACACGATGAAAACGGCACAAAAATGAAAAAGAAAGACTCAAATGGCGCACACAGTGCGACTCCCCCAAGCTGAAGCTTGCATTGCCCTCAATGCAATAAGAGTGAGTACGGGAGGGCAATGAAGATGGGGGGAATACACACTGACACAAAAAGAAATGAAAAACGAGGAAAACACAGAGATGAAACTGAAAATAAAGAAAAATAAAGATCAAACCACACGACACGAAAATAGAAATAAAACCACACGACACGACACGACACGAACAAAATAAACGACATGACACGACAAAAAGTAAAAAAAAAACAAGCACACACACACCAAAAGAAAATAAAACATCACAACACACCCAAAATAGACTTCCCCCAAGCTAGACATGACAGTGCTAGCAAAGAAATATGAACGTGAAATGCAGAAATATGCGAGGGGGAGTCGAAAAAAAACAAAGTGAAATCAAAAATCAGGAGAAGGCGAATCCTCGCCCTCCTCGGACGAGGGTGTGGCTGGGTGGTCGGGGGAGGCGGGGGGTGTGCGGAGAAGTGGGGAAAGAGGTGGAGGAATAGGTGCAGCGGTGGTGTGAACGATGGGAGGAGTGTCGGTGGAGGTGGGTGGTGGTGGTAGGACGGCGATCAAGGCGGTGGTGAAAGGAATAGAAATGGGGGGAGAAGATGTGATGGTGACGGTAGTGGGTGGTGGTGGGAGAGATTTTGAGCGCACCGGCAATTTCCTCCGACGCACATATGAAGTGATGGAGGAGGAGGGAGGAGGTAGTGTGGGTGCGATGGAAGTGGTCGGGGGGGGGGGGAGTGGATACCGGGATGGGAATAGAGGAGGGAGGAGAAGAATGTGGTGGGGGAGGTGATGAATGTGGGGATTGAATGTGGGGATGTGTGGGAGGGTGGAGGAGAAGATCGTCGAGGTGGTGAAGGTGGAGGTGGACCGTGGATGTGAGTGAGAAGGCGAAGAATGGCGGCCTCGTTCCTCTCAAGTGCGAGGAAACGTGGGTGAGTGAGAAAGGAGGACGGTGATGGGTCCGAGGAGGCAGAGGACATGGCGAGATCACGGAGGGCAGCGACCTCCCTTTCAAGACCAAGACGGGCAGAGACCTGGCGACGACCAAAGGATGTGGACTGACGTGAGGCAGAAGTGGTACCGGCAGGTAAGGTGGAAGTGGTGCCGGCGGCGGTGGTCATGCCGGCACAGGAGACAAGGCCATAAATGGCCGCTAAGAGGTGCTCAGAAGTGATGGGGCCAGGAACAGAAACAGGGCGACTCGGGCCAGCCCCCATATCTCCCCGAGACGCAGGAATATCCTGCTCGCCTAAGTGGGCGGCAGGGGAAGGAGGTCTACGTGCGTCAGGGGGAAGGAAAGGAAGGTGCAACCCCTCAAAGAACTCAGGGTCGGGCGGAAAAGTCCAATCCGCCACGATAGCCACAGTCATGCGAACGGGGTTGGGGAGAATAGTGTAGGGGCGAGGGGGGTGGCCGTAATTGAATTCGAAACGACCGTCGGGGCGGGGCTTAATCATGTGAATGTGCCGCAGGACATCAAGATCTAGACGTGAGGGTCCTGCGGTGATGGGAAGACCACGGGGGATATAGATATTGAACGGGGGGGGGGGGGGGGGGTAAGAAACAATGATAGTGATAATGCCCCCACAGCAGATTTTGCCCTTCCCGGCCATGCTAATCTCGAGAAGCTTGTAAACAAGCCAATCGCCAGCATGGACATGGACAACCGGGGCCCTGAAACTAACTCCATCATCATCATGAACAAATGGGAAAGTCATGGCCCAGAGAATAAAAAGATCGGGGATAGTCACGGTGCCTGACTCATCCCGCGGGAAAAATGCAGATGATATGATCCTATGGGCCAGACGAAATATGGGATGTATGATGGAGGAGGCCTTAGCCTTCCCCCGGGGATAGCGGCGGAGTATGGTGAGGCGGAACCAGAAATTATCGACGTCAAATTCCGGGGGATATCCGTAGTGACGGATAGCGTCATTCCCTAGAATAGGGAAACCAAATATATCGCAGATGGTGTCTAGGTTTGTGCGAATGGTTTGGTTACGCACCCGAAAAGTGACGGTCGACCCCGACTCACAAACGAGGGAGGAGAGGAATTCTAGGGTGAGTGACGGGTAAGATACCGCAGAGGCATTAAGGAAGGCCAACCAACCTAGATTAGCAAAAAGAGTCTCGACCTCGGTGAATACACCGAGGTCGACGAGTGATTGGGAGTGGGCAAACTTGGTTGATAAATGCCCCCGAGTGTCAAGTCTGTGGTAGAAGTCTTTCTGCTCCAGGTTCCTAAATATGTATCTATGCGGGCCCAACATGGGGTCCACAGGGGGAATGATATGCGGGGGAGGGGCAAGTGTCAGCTCACGTGTGCGGTGAGGAGGACGTGTTTGTTTCCGTCTCTTACAAGACGGTTCCTCCTCACGCAAGATACCTTTTCCTTTATCCCTCTCTCGGGCCATGTGTGTGTGGACGATACAAATGGGTGCAAAATACTATTAAAGTGCACACACCCGAAAACCAAGCAATTCAAATAGTAGGGTAAAAAATCGAAATTTGAGAAGTGGAATGAAGTTACCCCGTAGCAAATAGAGCTCCCTGCTTGTAAATGACCCAATGCCGTGCAATTGGGGAAGTGTGGAGCCGCGACACTCTTCTTCAGCGAAAAATTCGAAGGTGGGTGTGGGTGTTGGGAATTAGGGCTAGAAAATTAGGAAATAGGAGAGGGGGAGAGAGGAAGAGATGGAGAAATGCAAGGGGGAGGTGGAGAGAGAGGTTGATGGAGGGTTTGAGGTTGTGGGAGAGAGATTTTTGCAGTCGGGTGGCTGGAGGAGACGAAACGACAGCGAGTAGAGTGGATCGGGCGAGGGTTTGTGAGCGGGTGGTCGGGGGGTTATTTATATGTTTTAAGTCGACCCGGTCGGGTGAGTTTTCACCCGATCGGTTGACCCTAGGTCGAAAATTTGTTACTGAAGAAGCGCTACAGGCGACCCGATCAGTTGAGAACTCAACCGATTGGTTCGCCGCTCCACAGATTTTCCCGAGAACTCAGAGTTTTTCACCCGGTCCATCAACCGGTCTCTCATCTTGCCACCTGGTCGGTTGATGAATTCTGAAATTTTTCCGAGAGTTCCCCCAGGTCACCCGGTCTGCTCACCCGGTCATTTATTTCTTCACCCGGTCGGTTCATTTTGTGACAGACACAGCTGCTAGCTGATACATCCCAACCGATCGGGTGAGAACTCACCCGATCAGTTGAGGCCTTGTTTTCTGTAAAAAAAACAAAAATCGCCTAAGTTCCTTCACGGAAGCTGTTTCGGCTGGATTTAATAATAAAAATAGATAAAAATAAAGTAGAAAAAGTCATAAAAAGCAAAGCAAAAGTTTAGAACATGGGTTGCCTCCCATCAAGCGCTTTTGTTTAACGTCGTTTAGCTCGACGCCCGTTGATGATTTTCATGGTGGGCGATACGGGTGATGCCCAAAATCCGGCATCTCTTCAGCTCCAGAAGTTGTGGCTATTGGTGTAGTCAGCGGCTGTAAAAAGATTTGCTCGACTACCCTCCAATTGTTCAAAGGATCCGGGGGCTTCTCCCTCAAATTGGCATCCACCGCCGTCTTTTTCATGCTCCGGACCTCATCGCCAGTGAGGTCCATGGGTTCTTTTCCTTTTCTCCTCGTGGGAGGAGACTTAGGGAATCCGGGAGGGATCACATGTCGCGCGACCGCCTCATTAGACACTCCATTCTTAGGGGAGCTAACTTGCTCTCCAAGGTCCCCCAAGCTATCGGGGGGATTCCTCGAGAGCACTTCCCATGCACTCGTTTCAACAGCTCTTTCTTCTTCATTCTCCAACACATTGATACTAGGATCGTCCGGGGGGTTTGGATGTTTCATCGACAAGCCCAAGTCAAATTCGACTCTTTCTTGGCCCACATTCAGGGAAAGCTTCCCGTTCTTTACGTCTATCAACACTCCGGCGGTTGCCATAAAGGGTCGTCCAAGAATAATTGGGGTATGCTTGTCTTCCGGCATGTCCATCACCACAAAATCGACTGGTACATGCACCCCTTTCACATCGACTGGGAGGTCGTCCACTACTCCCACCGGATACTTGACCGAACGGTCAGTAAGTTGTAATGTCATGCCAGTGGGCTCTAAGTCTCTCATCCCTATTCTCTTGTACAACGATAGGGGCATTAAACTGACGCTCGCACCAAGATCGACGAGCGCCCTATGGATTTGCACTTCCCCGATAGAGCAAGGGATGGAGAAACTTCCTGGATCCTTGAGCTTGGGCGGATTTGCACGCTGAATGAGTGCGCTGCACTCCGCCATTAACACGACCTTTTCTTTTCTAGATCCCAGTGTCACCAAGTCTTTCAAGAATTTAGCATAGGAGGGGATCGTCTCTATGGCCTCGAGGAAGGGGATTTGCAAACTCATATCTTTCACCATGGCAAAGAATTTGCCATACTTGTCATCGATTTTGGCTTTGTCGAGCCGTTGTGGGAAAGGCACAACGAGCTTGAATACCTTCAAATTCCCTTCTTCTTTCTTCTTCTCTTCTTCGGGGGTTCCCTCCGGAGCCACAATTTTTGGCGACGGGGCACCGTCGTCATTAGCTTTTTCAATTGGCCGCTCGACGGCCAGTGGTGCTTCCGGTTCTTTGGGCGGCGCTCTAGTAGGAATTTGTGTCCCGCTCCTCAAGACGATGGCGGACACGTTTTCATGTTCATGTGTGAGTGCCAAGGTCTGATTTACCCCCCTAGGGTTCACCTCAGGTTGTGGCGGTAATAAATTCTGAGGTCTTTGCAGGTTCGCCACTTGCAACCCCAGATGGGTCACCTGATCTATGAGTACTCTTTGTCCCATCTCCAGCTTCAGATTGATTTTCTCCTGGTTGGCTATGTATTGAGTCAAGAGGGACTCAACCGGAGAAATGGCCATCTGTTGGCCGTATTGCTGCTGAGCGGGCTGCTGATTCCTAGGGGCATATTGTTGATACTGTGGTGGGGGTTGTTGCTGATATTGCTGCTGCTGAAACTGCTGCTGGGGCCTAGCCGACTGATATATCTGCTGTTGTTGCTGAGCTGGTTGTTGGTAGGGTGCCCGGTAACTAAGGTTCGGATGATTCCGGTTGTTGGGAGAGTAGGCCGGGTTTGAGTTGGTCCGTGGTGGAAATGGCGCATTCCCCATAGGATTGTAAAACAATGCGCTCGCCTGATCCAACGGTGGTGAGACGTCACCACCGTCGAATTCCCCAAAAACTTCGGATTCTACCGCAGCAATCTGTTGTGTACCGGCGCCACCGGCGCCTACCATCAATGCGGAGATCTGGGTCGATAGCAAGTCAAATTTTCTTGACAATTTGTCGACGTCTTCCACTCTATGGATGCCCCCAGACCTTGGTGTGGCTCTCTCGTCACACCATCGTTCATTGTTGGATGCCATATTTTCCAAAATTTGCACGACATCTTCTTCGCTTCTTGACATGAAGGACCCTCCAGCCGTGGCGTTCATGGAAGACTTTAAATCATCCCTCAGCCCATTATAAAACAGATTTATAATCTGCCATTTGGGGAGCTCATGGTGGGGACATCTTCTCTGCATCTCCTTGTATCTTGTCCAAGCCTCATGCAAGGACTCGTGGCTGGCCTGGGAGAAGGAGGAGATCTCACTCCTCGGCTTCATGGTCTTCCCCGGAGGAAAGAACTTTGTCAGGAAAGCATTGGAGAGCTTCTCCCAGGTGTTGAATGTATTTGGGTCCTTCCCCCTAAGCCACAGCTTGGCCTTGTCTCGCAAGGAGAAGGGGAACAGCTTCAGTCGGATCGCCTCAGTTGTGACACCGTTAATCTGGAAGGTGTCACATTTCTCCAAGAAGGAGTCTAGATGCTCGATCGGGCTCTCCATGGGTGCACCCGAAAACTGATCCTGCTGGATCCACGTCACCAAAGACGGCTTTAGCTCAAAGCTTTTGTCACGCCCCGCTTCCCAAAATGGACGGAGGCGAAGCGTGACAAGGCCCGCTTAGTCCAGAGCTGAGAAGCTCGGACCCAATAAGCGTCTGTAGAGGTACCATTTTAAAAGATTTTCAGGTTCTTGCATTATTATAGTTCGAAACAACAAAAGTACGGAAAAGATATTGCATTCATTAAATTAGAGATATGATATCCAACAAGTACAAAGTCTAAAAGAAGCCTAAGCATGGCAACAAACTATCTAAAAGAAAACTGAAAGTAATAACCTCTGAAAGTGACGACTAAAAAGACCTCAAGGTCTGGTCCTCGTCAGGCACGTACTCTGGGTCGACGTCCTTGGCTCCTCGTACTCCAGTGAATCTGCCTCGTCCACGAACTCTGACTGAGCACCTGACGTACAGCACCCAAAAGAAAGGAACTGTACGTCAGGTAAAGTCTACAAGAAGGGTTAGACTTTACTGCAAGTGCACCGAACTTTAAACAACGGTTTACTGGTTGATTAGCATGCTGAGGTTCTTTTACACAACAGTTTACTGGTTGATTAGCATGATGTGGTTATAACAGAGTAACACGACAGGAAGTAACGCAGCAGGAAAGTAAAACGGGACAAGTAGTAGTCGTAGCGTGTGCTACCAACTACGGGACTAACCTACAGGTGTCAAGACAAGACGTGACGTGACGGAAACAAGGCAGGACAAGACAATTGAGACACGAAAGGGTTCACGCCTTACGGTTCGAGGGGGATCAGACCCTCTTGCCGTGCGCACGCTCAACCCAACCCCAAACCCCAAGACAAGACAGGACATGACACCAGTACAAGGGATCACTCGCTCTAGCTTGGCGAGTGCCCTATTGCCCGCAGGCTGAGAATCCGTACAAGGGATCACTCTCTCTAGCTTGGAGAGTGCCCTATTGCCCTCGGGCTGTGTATCCGTACAAGGGATCACTCTCTCAACTTGGAGAGTGCCCTATTGCCCGCAGGCTGTGAATCTGTACAAGGGATCACTCGAAGAGTGCCCTATTGCCCAGCGGGCTGTGCAAGACGGGACGGGACGTGACAAGACAGGAAGGGTTATTCTAGGGTTCCCACACACACGCACACACATGATAGCCCTACAGCATTAAAAAGTTGTTGTTGTCAGGCTCAGACTTCGTCGTCAAGTCTGAGCCGTCAGGAGTCGTCCCGGACGCTATCTTTTCACGTCCGGTTCTATACATTCACAGTCTAACAGTTCTAGCAATCTAAGACCAAAGCACGGTCAAAAACGCAAGTGGGTACACTTGCCTGAAATGGCGAGTGTGTCGTCCTCTCGAAGCGTCTCGTCCAAGCGTCTCGTCCGCAGAAGTCCGTCTGAAATATCGCCACGGCGACGGTGGCAGGTCTCAATTTCATCAAATCCTATTAGGTTCCGTTTCTAGGTTTTCGGGACTATCCTATTCGTCAATAGTCACTTTTTGATGTTTCAGCCTAATCGACGATTTATCCTATGTGCACAGTCAACAAAGTCCATTCGTCGATTTTCTAAGTTCGTACAACGTTTTACAGGTGCTGGAAAAATAAATTTAGTTCAAGTTGACGGTTTTTAGTTTAGGGTTCAGTCAGCTATTGTGGGGGTTTCTACGAGTTTCGGGGAACCAACCTGAACCGGAGTTTGTCGTAGAATGGATGTCGTGTCTGATCGGAGAACTCCTCAGCTTCAGATCTGGTCCTTGCACGATTCTCCAAAAGTCTGAACTTGCGACGAAGGCCTACGACGTGTCGCAACGTCGTAGACGGCAAATCCGCGAAGTAGCACGTCCAAGTGGGGCCCACAACAGTGCTAGGGGTCCAAGGGGGCCCACAACACCTCAGGAGCACTTGGGGGGGCCCACCACAGAAGTTGGTGTGGGAGAAACAATGTTGTGACGAAGTTCTGTCGGTCGGTGCGGGGGTTCCTCTCGGTCAGACCGAGAGGTGGCTTCGGTCGGCGTGTTGCAGCGCAGCGGAGGCGGGGGCGTGGTGCGGTGCGAGGGATTCCCTCGGTCAGACCGAGGGATCCCGTCGGTCGGGCGCTGCGGGGTGCGGGCGAAGCGGCGCTTGGGAAAAGCGGGGCGGCCTCTCGGTCAGACCGACAAAGCGGGTCGGTCGGGCGCTTGGCGATGCGGAGCGGAGCGGAGCGGCGGCTGTGCGGAGAAGTCTCTCGGTCAGACCGAGAGACAGCCTCGGTCGGAGCAGGGCGACAGCGGGGATCGGTGCAGCGGGGTGCGATGCAGCGGCGATGCGGGGGGCTGTTCCGGTCGTGCGCTAGGAATTGCGGGGGCGGCCGTCGGTCGTATACTGGGCGATCGTCGCAACGTTGCGACGAACGTCGGGAAGGTGTTTTTGACGGCTAGGGGTTGTGTAATGCGAAAATAACTTAGCCTAGGGCTAGTATAAATAGGTTAAAGCTAGGGTTAGGGTTAGGGTTTAATAAAAACGTAATTAAATAATTAAAATAATTAATTAAAAATAGATTTACTCTTCTCTCCCTCACACGAGATGGGTGCGGCCAAAAATTCTGAAATTTGGTCAGAAAATTCTTTAAAGCGTTATTATATTATAGGAATTTTATTGTAATTAAAACTCTTATAAAAATAGGTTTTAAAATTATTTAAAACTTTCAAATAAATGGAAAATAGGTCAAATTAAGTCCAAAAATTGTAAAATAATTTTAGGGTGTTCGGGACGACTAAAGAAAGAGAGTGGAGAAGACGGATCTAAATTTTGACGTCGAGAGACGAAACTAAAAATAGAAACGTCTCACATCAAAACTGGAAATCGCGACGTTACCCCAAATAAGTTAGTATCGCGGAAGAACGACTCGAGATATGTCGTTCCCAAGTTGTTCCACAATCTAATACTTTCAGAGACGATCACGACGATATATCACACAAAAACGTTCAAAAACAAATAAAGTCTAAAATAAACACGTGCACGATCAAAAGCACGTGCACGAAGAAGGCACGATAGAAACAGGCCGTTACATTCTACCCACCTTAGAAATGATTCCGCCCTCGGAATCACTCACACTAATAATAATATTACCCATATAACCTTATACTCGCAACTATCATATCTACCCATAAGGATTTCTAATCCTGTAACTTCGAACAACGTTCCTCAATAATCCATCCTAGTCCATCTCTTCACTGGGCAAAGCCACGACTAAACTCTCTTCCTAATACTTAACTATAGACCCATCACTACTGCTCAAATTCCCAACTCCAAGTCCTCACAAAAAAAATAATAATCATCTTCTCAATAATATCTTTTAAATTTCTCAATCTCCTCCCAATGTTAATCAATCTCCAAGAAAAATGAGCTTCTAGTCAACTACCAATCCAAGGCAAAAACTTTGTCTGTCTTATAATACCTTCACCAATCAGCAATCGTCGTGTCTTCAATACTTTCTCGTCATATCTCCCCATAAATTCATCCACCAAATAATTTGATCTGTCAGAATTACCCCTCATCCTACTCACTATAACTAATCCCAACCAACATTAAGTCCGACTACCTAAACATACATTAATCTCCACACGTCGTGTTATTCTCAAAGTCTTCTCACGTCAATTCATCAATTAGTCTCAATGCTAATATAAGCTCTACTCAATCTCATGATCATCCTAACTCATACCATTCTCCGCAGTTACTCCTATCTACTACCCGTCTAAGCCTCAAGTCTGATGAGTCATCATCTCCTCGCATATAATTTCATTCGACCAGAATTTCCCATTGAGTCCGCCACACTCCGGTATTATAAATAAGTCTTGGACAGTTCACTCTTTTCATCCAAAAGATATTCTAATCCATCATCCTCATGTTCCCAAAATCAATTAATCATTGCCATAATAAAACTCATCTCACTCCAAGCCTACCTGCAAACAAAAATCCTATAATGATAATAGCTAGTCCCAACTAATATAACAACCATAAACACGAAATCTTTCTTTAAGGGAGAAGAAGAGGAGGGAAAGAGAGACTTAAGGCCAAGGAAATTATTTAAAACTTTTGGAAAAACGTGTGGTGTTGCGGTAATGGATGGGAAAAAGTTAATTGATTTGTGATCTTGTGAGCTAATTTCAAAAACTTTAAAGATTTGGTTTAAAAGAAAACAAAGTTTTGATACAGTCACATACAGCCAAGATAAACCATTCATTAAAACTAAAACTAAGTCTAAGGAACTTCCTGCAATGACACCATTCATATAAGTATGAGTACCGTCATCCAGACAACTTCCAGCATACCATGGTTAACACTGAGTACACATTCAAGACACAAAAGGCAATCATCGGGATCCTAAAGAACACACATTCATACGGGTCTACGCACTCTACCTAAACTCATGCACCACGACGACATCACCTACCAAAGGGCATACTCCTAAACCGGAGACCACATTGACAACTACAAGGACTAATGTCTAGATAAAAGAAGGAAGGAAAACTAAATCAAAAGCGGAACGAAATAAGATCGGAAAGAACGAGTTCAAATAAGACGGGTGTAAGGAGGTAGTTGGTTGGATGAGACAAAATATTCTTCAAAATAATTAGATTGATGACAGGAGAATTACATGTAGAATATGGTATCATATACTTTTATATAGAGAAAAAAAAATGGAGGAAGTGAGCAGATTGTAGAATTTTAAGATTTTGGAAAAAGTAAGACGAATGAATGGATGGGTAGGGGGAAAACGATTGTTTTGCAAATGAAAATAAGTTTACACAAAGATTTTGAAATGTGGTCACGAGGAACATAGAACAGATATAATAATAATAATAAAATAATTGAAGTCCCCCCTAGTTTAGAAAATATTTTAAAAGTATGCACGGTAAGTGATTTAGAAATAGATCTTGTGGCCCAGAAAATATAATTTGAATTATCAAAATGTTAACACGGTTTTTTTTTAAAATGAAAATATGAAAGATACCGATTTGAAATAATTACCAGATAGTAACTTGCAAATTTGACGACCAAGGAGATTTCAAAATCTAAGAAGGAACTTTCAACCGAAAAGTAAGAAATTTTAAATATATATATAATAAAGGGTTTTCAAGGGAGTTAAACCGAGCGAAAAATTTAATAATGAGTTTCGAAAACAAGAAATAAAAGAAATAAAAGTAGGATGAGGTAGCGATTGTTTTGTAAATGAAAGTAAGTCTGAACAAGGATTCTTGAAGTATGAGCACAATGAACATAAGGCCATTTATACATATACGAGAAGAATTTAAAGTTCTCTTTGGTTTAGAAAATATTCTAAAAGCACGTGCGGTAAATGTTTAGCAATAAAATTTTTGTAGTTTAGAAAAGTAATATTTATATATATATGATTAAAGAATTGGTAACGAGGTTTAAAACTGACACACAAAAATGCTGATTTGAAAACAGGTACGAGATAGTAAAATAATTTTACGACCAGGGAGGTTTCAAGATTAGTGAAAGAATTTTAACTCAACTTAAAAACAAGAATTTTGAACATATAGTATAGGGGTTTTTAAGAAATTAAGTTGAGCGAAGAGACTGACTAAGGAATTTCGAAAATACTTTTAGAGGAGGCAAAATTGGCAAAGAGAAAGATTCGAAGGATCTACGATAATTGTCAGGAAGCGATCACGTGAATCGGGAGGAACGAAAGATGATCGCATGATGGTCACACACTTAGGATATGATTTACGAAGCTATGATGGGACTCTACTGTCGATAACATGAAAGGGTAAGGATCAGGGAGACGCTAGAATTCAGGGATTCTAATTAGCAGGTCGTCTGAAGATCAGGAGAGCTTGGCGCTAAGATTTCCTAAAGAGCTAAACTGCAATCAGGATCTAAGGGGAAAGTTCCTAAGAGAATCAAGGTTACGTTCTGCAGGGCCCGAAGTCGATGGAGCTGGGCGAGCGACTAAACTAAAAGAAGAGCTCTATGAATCTAATTTGGTCAGAGCTAGGAGGAAGAGGCTACTAAGGTATCCTAAGACGGGTACGGCTAAATCTTAACCAAGGCGTCTAACTATCAAACTGGGACGCCTACCTAAGTCTTCCTACCCTCTAAGACTGGGAAAACCTAATTTAGACTTGTACATGGATATTAAATGAATGCGGTACTCCTATTGTTCCGAACTTTTGCATGACCTGCATGGGCCACCACTAAAACCTGTCACGCCCCGCTTCCCAAAATGGACGGAGGCGAAGCGTGACAAGGCCCGCTTAGTCCAGAGCTGAGAAGCTCGGACCCAATAAGCGTCTATAGAGGTACCATTTTAAAAGATTTTCAGGTTCTTGCATTATTATAGTTCGAAACAACAAAAGTACGGAAAAGATATTGCATTCATTAAATTAGAGATATGATATCCAACAAGTACAAAGTCTAAAAGAAGCCTAAGCATGGCAACAAACTATCTAAAAGAAAACTGAAAGTAATAACCTCTGAAAGTGACGACTAAAAAGACCTCAAGGTCTGGTCCTTGTCAGGCACGTACTCTGGGTCGACGTCCTCGGCTCCTCGTACTCCAGTGAATCTGCCTCGTCCACGAACTCTGACTGAGCACCTGACGTACAACACCCAAAAGAAAGGAACTGTACGTCAGGTAAAGTCTACAAGAAGGGTTAGACTTTACTGCAAGTGCACCGAACTTTAAACAACGGTTTACTGGTTGATTAGCATGCTGAGGTTCTTTTACACAACAGTTTACTGGTTGATTAGCATGATGTGGTTATAACAGAGTAACACGACAGGAAGTAACGCAGCAGGAAAGTAAAACGGGACAAGTAGTAGTCGTAGCGTGTGCTACCAACTACGGGACTAACCTACAGGTGTCAAGACAAGACGTGACGTGACGTGACGGAAACAAGGCAGGACAAGACAATTGAGACACGAAAGGGTTCACGCCTTACGGTTCGAGGGGGATCAGACCCTCTTGCCGTGCGCACGCTCAACCCAACCCCAAACCCCAAGACAAGACAGGACATGACACCAGTACAAGGGATCACTCGCTCTAGCTTGGCGAGTGCCCTATTGCCCGCAGGCTGAGAATCCGTACAAGGGATCACTCTCTCTAGCTTGGAGAGTGCCCTATTGCCCTCGGGCTGTGTATCCGTACAAGGGATCACTCTCTCAACTTGGAGAGTGCCCTATTGCCCGCAGGCTGTGAATCTGTACAAGGGATCACTCGAAGAGTGCCCTATTGCCCAGCGGGCTGTGCAAGACGGGACGGGACGTGACAAGACAGGAAGGGTTATTCTAGGGTTCCCACACACACGCACACACATGATAGCCCTACAGCATTAAAAAGTTGTTGTTGTCAGGCTCAGACTTCGTCGTCAAGTCTGAGCCGTCAGGAGTCGTCCCGGACGCTATCTTTTCACGCCCGGTTCTATACATTCACAGTCTAACAGTTCTAGCAATCTAAGACCAAAGCACGGTCAAAAACGCAAGTGGGTACACTTGCCTGAAATGGCGAGTGTGTCGTCCTCTC
This sequence comes from Scilla litardierei, assembly GCA_030789695.1. Lineage (NCBI taxonomy): Eukaryota > Viridiplantae > Streptophyta > Magnoliopsida > Asparagales > Asparagaceae > Scilla > Scilla litardierei. Next base: position 216,849,081 of record CM061133.1, read on the forward strand.
GAAGCGTCTCGTCCAAGCGTCTCGTCCGCAGAAGTCCGTCTGAAATATCGCCACGGCGACGGTGTCAGGTCTCAATTTCATCAAATCCTATTAGGTTCCGTTTCTAGGTTTTCGGGACTATCCTATTCGTCAATAGTCACTTTTTGATGTTTCAGCCTAATCGACGATCTATCCTATGTGCACAGTCAACAAAGTCCATTCGTCGATTTTCTAAGTTCGTACAACGTTTTACAGGTGCTGGAAAAATAAATTTAGTTCAAGTTGACGGTTTTTAGTTTAGGGTTCAGTCAGCTATTGTGGGGGTTTCTACGAGTTTCGGGGAACCAACCTGAACCGGAGTTTGTCGTAGAATGGATGTCGTGTCTGATCGGAGAACTCCTCAGCTTCAGATCTGGTCCTCGCACGATTCTCCAAAAGTCTGAACTTGCGACGAAGGCCTACGACGTGTCGCAACGTCGTAGACGGCAAATCCGCGAAGTAGCACGTCCAAGTGGGGCCCACAGCAGTGCTAGGGGTCCAAGGGGGCCCACAACACCTCAGGAGCACTTGGGGGGCCCACCACAGAAGTTGGTGTGGGAGAAACAATGTTGCGACGAAGTTCTGTCGGTCGGTGCGGGGGTTCCTCTCGGTCAGACCGAGAGGTGGCTTCGGTCGGCGTGTTGCAGCGCAGCGGAGGCGGGGGCGTGGTGCGGTGCGAGGGATTCCCTCGGTCAGACCGAGGGATCCCGTCGGTCGGGCGCTACGGGGTGTGGGCGAAGCGGCGCTTGGGAAAAGCGGGGCAGCCTCTCGGTCAGACCGACAAAGCGGTTCGGTCGGGCGCTTGGCGATGCTGAGTGGAGCGGAGCGGGCGGCTGTGCGGAGAAGTCTCTCGGTCAGACCGAGAGACAGCCTCGGTCGGAGCGGGGCGACAGCGGGGAGCGGTGCAGCGGGGTGCGATGCAGCGGCGATGCGGGGGCTGTTCCGGTCGTGCGCTAGGAATTGCGGGGGCGGCCGTCGGTCGTGCACTGGGCGATCGTCGCAACGTTGCGACGAACGTCGGGAAGGTGTTTTTGACGGCTAGGGTTTGTGTAATGCGAAAATAACTTAGCCTAGGGCTAATATAAATAGGTTAAATCTAGGGTTAGGGTTAGGGTTTAATAAAAACGTAATTAAATAATTAAAATAATTAATTAAAAATAGATTTACTCTTCTCTCCCTCACACGAGATGGGTGCGGCCAAAAATTCTGAAATTTGGTCAGAAAATTCTTTAAAGCGTTATTATATTATAGGAATTTTATTGTAATTAAAACTCTTATAAAAATAGGTTTTAAAATTATTTAAAACTTTCAAATAAATGGAAAATTGGTCAAATTAAGTCCAAAAATTGTAAAATAATTTTAGGGTGTTTGGGACGACTAAAGAAAGAGAGTGGAGAAGACGGATCTAAATTTTGACGTCGAGAGACGAAACTAAAAATAGAAACGTTTCACATCAAAACTGGAAATCGCGACGTTACCCCAAATAAGTTAGTATCGCGGAAGAACGACTCGAGATATGTCATTCCCAAGTTGTTCCACAATCTAATACTTTCAGAGACGATCACGACGACATATCACACAAAAACGTTCAAAAACAAATAAAGTCTAAAATAAACACGTGCACGATCAAAAGCACGTGCACGAAGAAGGCACGATAGAAACATGCCGTTACAGCTTTGGGCCGTAATAGCTGGAGGACGGGTGGCGGAAGTGGACTCGATAGATGGCATCGAGTACTCCAACAGGGACTTGTGAGGCGGGGTGTTCTCCCCCATGGCTTCAGGATCCTCTCTTCTTCGCTTCTCGGCGGCCAAATGCCTAAGGGTGGCGTTAATCTCTGGATCAACGGGGATCAAGTCGTCGAGACTTCTTGAACTCCTGCGCATGAAAAACAACAAACACCCGTGAAGCGACAAGTGGGAGAGAAACAGATAAGATAAGAAATAAAAATAAGAAAATAAAAAGGAAAAAGAAGAATGCGAAAATTATCGCGAGGTAGGGATAAGAGCTAGACACTAGGGTTCAAGAGATCCTAAAATAACAAGCACGTTGCCTCCCAGGCAACGTCACCATAAACGTGACGTGCCCCCGGTTTGCGAACCGCAAATGGCCGGGGGACCCGCGTGAGGGTTTAGATATTTGTAACCGCAAGCGCACGGTGTTGTAGTGTGGCTTGGGGGTCGAACACAGGGAGGCTAGGATGTGCTTGTGTCAAGGAGGACCGAAATCACCCCGTGGGTGAGCTAGCCCAGATCGGTTGATGGGTTGTCACGGTAAAGGAATGCAAGGTATGAACAATATGAAAATAAACCCAGGACTTTGGTTTCCACTCCAACGAGTGACTCTCGCCGATACGGCCTACGGGTAGGATGGCGATCGGAATTAGAGTCTAATGGTGAGACGTTGCCTCTGAAAGTGGTACCGGCATCCCATGGGCCCGATATTCCGATCGGTGCCCAGGATGATACACCGGACTTCCCGGGTTCGATCAGTGGGCACTCCCGTGTCCATTAACACTGATCGATTCCGGGAGCACTAAGCTCGCAACGATAACTCCCAACGTCTCATCCTGCCGCTCCCGCGCGTTAGGATTCGACGTCTACGCTAAGGGCGTGAGCTATGACTAGGGAGTCAACCGCCAAGTTTATTCCCCCTTGGCCCAACGGTCAAAGGCGGTCTTTTTCCTGCCGATGACAATAAAACACCCCGCGTAACCGTTAGATTCCTAATCCCTAACGATTTCCTAACCCTATGGACGCATCAGGAAGAGCCCCCGAATGGGTTTCCGCCAAAATCCCAGATTTGGGAACTACTCACCAATATTCATTAAAAAGCGATCTAAATGAAAATAGACCGTTGAAATCATAATCAGACGATAGGAATGCAAAGGTAGTAGAGCAATAAAGATAATACTAAAGTTTTACAAAGATCCGAAAACTTACAAAAACAGGAAAATTACTGCCGTCACAAAATGAAGAAAACAGTAAAAAATAACCAACTCCCGAATCTGGGAAACCTAGGGTTCTATTATAGAAAACGACATCACCCGATCGGTTGACAAGTCAACCGGTCGGGTGAGCCGCTTCACAAAATTACAGCGCGATGCGGGGGTTTCACCCGGTCAGTATGAACCGGTCGGTTGGATCTTGGCGCGGTCGGTTGGATCTTGGTGCCGACCGGTTGGATCTTGGTGCGGGCCGGGTGAGGAGACCGGTTGGAGCTTCGAGTTTTGGCTGTTGAAATTCAGCTACAGGTGAACCGATCGGGTGAAGGTCACCCGATCGGTTGGAAATCAGCTTCGAATTTCCAGAGACTTTGAGCTTTTGACCCGGTCACTGAACCGACCGGGTGACTTCTCAGGGGCTCCAAGCTGCGTCCGGGTGGTTCACGCGTGCATCACCCGATCGGTTGGAGATGACCAACCGACCGGGTGAGGGGCTGAAAGATGTAATCTTCGTCGTTTGACCCCCTGGATCACGCGTGACTCCTCCCGTTGCTCCGGGGACACATGATATCATCGTTTTGCGTCCCAAATGCCAGTAAACTCCTGCAAAACACGGAAAATACGGAAAAGTGAAAGGAAACAAGAAAATACAAGAAAACACGAGAAAACGAATAAAAGACGGCGGTAAATACGGAAAAACATGGAAGAAAACGCGCGTAAATATATGAAATATAAACGCACGTCACCCATTTAATCCCCTCATCTCTTCTCTCACCAAACCCATCCAGTGGCTTCCCCTACGCCACAACGACACCCACTTCTTCACCATGTCTCTCTCCCCACGAGCCCAACCCATCTCGCTTCAAACTCCTCCGGCAGCACCCGTCGCGCCACTCGTCACCGTCGAGCAGTCGCAACTGTCACATGACATGGATCGATGACAGTCGATAGCCCTTCCACGATATATTTTAGGATTTTTGGGCTTAGTGACGATCCTCACCACCACCCTCACCACCGTCGTATGGTTGAGATCTTGGCAAGTCGCGATTCTTGGGCTTATTTTAAGCTTATTGCCATGTATCTTGCCTCGATTGGTGTTCCGCTTGGGAATGTCATGCCCCGCTTCCCAAAAGATTGAGCAGCGAGGAATGGTCAGCCCGCATGGACTAGAGCCGTTGGGGCTCGGGGTCCATAAGCGTCCATGGCAAGTTATGATGCGGAGGGGAATGTCCGATCAAATGATTTAGCATGAAACAATAGAAATAGCAATAAAAAGATATTATTCAAACGTAGAAGGTAACCAACAAAGAGTTTAACATAAAGACTAAAACTGTACGTACCTGAGGCAACTAAAGAGGAAAGAGTCTGCGGGGGGATCCTCAGGTTGTGGCAGCTCTGTCGAGTCTATGACATGTGCAAAACAAATGTCAGCAACGAACTAATGAGACCATAAGTTAATGCAGTTATACAATTCTAGCAGTTCTAAATGGAATTTAAAAGACAACTACACAGGCAGTCCTAGAAAGCAGGAAATAAGTAATGGTTATTCTAATCGATCTGCTAGGGGTGTCCATCTAGTCAGATCGTCTAAGAGTTGTGCATGTAGTTCTGTCAATCTGCCAGGGGTGTCCATCTGGTCATATCGTCTAAGTCTAGAAAAGGTCAAACGACCAGAATGCATCCCTGCGAAGTAAACAGGAGTGCACCAACTGCGATACAAAGATAAAGCCTAAGGACTCAAGCTGCGTAGGCGGAGGGGAGCTACCCCCCAGGCCCAGCTAGACTCTTTTGTCCTACCCCACCCGCGAGTCGTTTGTGTTATGGACACGAGCCAACAAACGCTCCATCTAGACACGAGACAAGACAAGGATCACGAATGATACTGCGTATCATACCGGAGCGCACCAATCACGGGTGAGCCAAAGCTGGGGAGCACCAGTTCTCGATGGTCACCCCCGTCGTCGATCCGAAACAAATCATTAATCATGAATGATAATGCGTTTCATACCAGAGCGCACCAGTCACGGGTGAGCCAAAGCTGGGGAACACCAGTTCTCGATGGTCACCCCCGTCATCGATTAATTATCCGAAAGCGAGACATTCCTGGACGAGCCAGCAAACGTTCCACAAGTCCGTAAGCAAGCCGTCTCTGGGCTAGCCAGCAGACACTCCATAAGAGTAGTGCCAACCTCCGTATAGGAGAGGCACACGCCTGTGATCTTCTACAAAGATCCACACAATTAAAATGACTGGCTTATTAATTAGCATGTGAGGTTTAAGTTGCATCTTAAAAGTGGGTTCGAGCAGAAAGTAACATGTGATCATTTTCAAGTATTTTGCAGAAATAAATCTAGCAGTTCTAACATCAATTCTAGAAAAGCATAAAAGCAGTAACTAAAGTCTCATTCCTTGCCTGAAAGATTCCGACAAGGATGTAGTCCAGCAGGGTTTGGGTCAACCAACGGATCTACGGAACCTCAACACGGTGCGAAAGCTACACTGGCGTCGGGTAGCGACGCCAGGGGTTGGAATCCGGTTTCGTGAACGGTACGGAACGACGGTTTCTCTGTCAATAAAATACGTGCACGAATAAGTTTGTGACGACGACTAGAATAATTAGACTAATCCTAATACGTCTAATGATCAAATTTTAATTAAGTTCTCCATCTCGTAACGGGGTTCACATCATATTATTACTAACTGGGCATGCTACTAACCTACTAACACTTATACCAAAGTAGTTTCTGTTAATGACTACACACCTTATTAATCGAGTTGCCCTACATATTGAGCAACTAACCCATTTCATAATATTATAAGAACTAATATAAGAATCTACTTAACTGCACTAACATCAAACAATTTACTGTTCCAGTATATGTTAATAACTTAAATAATATGATAACTTATATCACCACCAACGTGACGTATAACTCACTGCAGTATACAAACTCTAACACTACTATCTACCAAATATTAAGGGTCCTCAAAATAATACAGTAGCATGCCTCTTACTAAAATAATCAATCACAAGATTCACCAACAGGTATGACTGCTGATAAACATCAAAAGGCTAAGATTCACAGTGCACTCTTATACCTAAGTTGTGATAGCACCCCTGTTCTTGCACCCATATATCACTAAGTATATATACATAACACTAAAAAGAACTTACAGATTTAGCCTATGCTTGCAGGTGGGAAATCAGGTCTGAGGTGAAGCGTGCATGGGAGGGGGTCGACGGCTCGAGGAGGGAGACTCACGGCGGCGGCGGCGGCTCGCTACTACGGCAACACACACGCACAGCGCGTGTTTTTCGACGAGAAACGATGGAAACTATGGGTCCACGGTGGCCTGAGGTGATCCTCGATGGCAGCGGGGCCAAGAGGAGTCGACGACAACCGGAGGGGCTGCGGTGGCGGCGGCAGCGGCTGTGACAGCCGCCGCCGCTGTTTCTACGACTGCTGTGCGAAAACAGCGAGAAACTGGGCTTCTCCGGCGGTCTCCGGCGAGGATAAGGCAGCCTGAGGGTGGGGAACGTCGGAGAATGGTCGGGGATGAGGAGAAGCTCGTCGGCGTCGGGTTTCAGGTCGGAGAAGTCTGGGTCGGGGCGATTTGCGTGAGTGGGGAGGAAACTAGGGCCGGCGGCGTTTGGTTTTCTGGGGGAGAGTATAAAGGCTAGGGTTATTTTTTTATATATACAAGCATTAGGGTATGCTCACGTGATGTAGGGAAAGAGCAGTTGAGAAAACGTGGGCTGCCTTATAGCTATAGGGTTTATTCTCCTATATAACATGTTTTAAAATTTGAAAAGCCCATCAACCAAAGTGTGCTGATGTGTGCGGCCAAGTGAAGGTGGGGCTGGGCTATACAGCATGATTCAGGATGTTTATTATTAATAATAAATTACTAGGGGCTAATACCTAGGTGAAACTTAGGGTTTAACCGATATTGGGTTGGGCAAAAGTGAAAGTAGGTCAAACGAAGTCCAAAAATCGTAAGAAAAATACTAGGGTGACCGGGACGACGAGAGAAAGAAGACGGAGAAGATGGATCACAATTTCGATGACGAGAAACGAAAATAAAAATAAAAATGTCTCTCGTCAAAAAGTGAGAATCGCGATGTCTCTCCCAACAAGGTCAATTCGTGGGAGAACGACCCGTGAAATGACGTTTCCAATTAACACCAAAATTTTAATACTCTCAGAGAGGGTCACAACGGCATAACACACTATAGGGTTCGGATACGGACAAGATTAAAAATAATTACGTGCACGAACAAGACTACGTGCACGAAAAGCGTACATAGTATACGGAGTCCAAAGGCGACAGTAATTCTGAGTTGGGCACACGTCGGGGTTGGCTTGCTAAGGGTGCAACCAAGGTGCTACGGCCCTAACGACTCAACGACACGACTCACATACCAAGCACAAAACCAATCAGGTACTCGAAATTGCTATACGCACATCCGTATGACAATTAGCGAGTACCGGTCGTTACAGGGAATCTCCGCAATTCCACTTCTTCGGGTTTACAGGACTGTATGTTTTTGGCTGTTGGCCTGTTTGGGGTTGATAATGAGAGTTGTGTATGTCGACTTTTGGTGTTGGCAAGGGGTATCGTTGTCGATGGGTATTGGCATGTTGTTGGCCTTAGGTGTTGAAGTTGGATGTCGACCTTGTGCTTGGATTTGGATGATGATTTCGGTGTTGGATTGTTTTTGGGCGTTATGGGCATTGATAAAAGGAGTGATAATGATAAGTATGGTCCTTAGAAGTTGACCTTGTACTTGTTTATTTGTGTTGTTTTGGACATTGGCTTGTTTTTGGGCCTTATGGAGTCGATGGAATTTGTGCTTGGCTGGTTAGGTGTAACAATACGAATGCATATAGATTAGTCGTTACGTCTTTGTATGCCATATTATTGATGACTTCCTTGGCTAGGCCCCGTTAGTCACCTTTAGCATGAGTAGAAACTTTAAACTTTATGATCTCCCTTTTAATGAGGTTTATCTAGTTTGCTACTAGCTTATCACCTCAAGTTCCAAATTCATATTGTCATTATAATAGCCCTCATTTTCAAGTGATGACATTATCTTATATTAACTTTGGATACTTGAGAAATCAAGATTGCTATTGTAATGATACTGGTTTCGGGACTAGTTACGAAAGCTATGGTGATGTTAATAGTAACATCTCTTACTTTCTTGATGCTATGATGTCACGTTATATTTACGACATATTTTACTAGATCGTTGTTATTCTTCAAGCCTTTCCTTCGATCGTTTAAATTGCTTAGGCAATGATCGGTATTCTAAATTCCGAGGACAGAATTATTTTAAAGAGGGTAGGATGTGACGACCCGTATCCATCAATACACGTATTTTCATATTCTATATATTTTTATACTTTTAAAGATATTTTAAAATGGTTTGTCAAGAGTTTTATATCAAAAATAATTCCAAATCAATATTTTTCGTATCATCAAAATAGTTATAACTAAGTTTCATGATTTTAAGACCCATCAAAAAGTTATAAATAATTTTTATATTATTTTTCAATTGAATATCGTGAGAATAGCCTTGTTAATTATTTTGCTATATAAATGTTATCTAAATGGTTTCAAACTTTTACAACATGATTATATAGTCATTTAGTACTCCCCATATTATTTTCCTGTTTTTCTGGAGTCAAACCGATCTAGAACCTGCAACCCAAACGTTTTAGCCCAAAACTCGTATCTCCGTAGCTCAAACTCTAAAATGGACTTCGTATTCGTGATCCTCGCAACGATACAAACACGGGGTTATGTTTTGGGAATTTTTCAGAGTCGTATGCAAAAAACGACATAGTATTACATCGTTTTTATTAATTATATCCCCTAATTACCCTTTAACTACTTGCTTTTACCCATAACCCCACTTAATTAATTTCCCTAACCACCCCATTATAGCACCGTATAGATTGGGTGAGATCCAACATCTCAACCCCTCTAATTGATAACCCATTTAATAATTTAAATTAAATTTTTTATTAATTAGTTATTTCATATTTAATATTTACAAAACCTATATAACTATCTGCCCTCATCATCACACTTAACCCACGACCAAACCCATGCTCTTATCTTCTCCTCCATCCGTTCACGCTCATCTCTTTCTCCCTCAGCTCGTCAAGTCTCCCCCTCCCTCAGCGCCTCCGCCCTCCTCCAGCGCCGCCATGCACCTAACGGCGCTCGTTGCCGCCACCACAAAACCCCACAAACCCCCTCTGCACTGCTCTTCCTCTCTTCTCCATGACGTCGGAACCACCCCCTCTGCCCCCCCTCCCGCCACTTCCTCCCTCGTTGTCGCCTCCCTCCATGCGAAGCCACCCGACGACCACCTTCCCCGTCGCCCCTTCACAGCCTTGCATCGGCAAAACCCAACCGCGAAGCCCCAATACCCTGCCTCTCTCTGTGGTCTTCCCTCGCCCATAACGCTGCCGCCACACGTCGTCGGGCCACCACCGCGCTACCACTGTGTCATTGACAGCCCCGCCAAGAGCGCCGATCGCCCCATCGAGCCTGCCGCTGCACCGACGAGGCCCCCGCCCCTTCTCCGACGCTTGCGATGGCCTGCAGCAAGTAGCAGTAGCAGCCTCCCGCCACCGTGGATGCCGCCTCAACCTACCACCAGTCCCGCCGGACAGCCCGCCACCCCCAACGCCGATCGTCGTAGCTACTCACCGTCGCGATCGCCGCCAGAACACCAGCAAAGACCCCCGCAACGCCCCTAGCTGCCTCCTCTTCTCCTCCTCATTACCTCCATGCTGGTCGCCGCAGTGCTCCACCGGCCCCGCCCCGAGCCGCCGACCACCCCCGCCAACTGCCACCGCCCCCTCCGCTGCTGCTTCGCCGCCAACAAGCACGCCAAACCCCCATGCTGCATCGCGTGAGAGTAATGGAATATATGTATATTTTTATAGGTATTTAAATACATATATACGAATATACCTATAATACGTGTATATTTATATTCATTATATGGGTTTAATAGTTTTAAATTCATATTAAATTGTATAGGTGTCAGAAAAATACACGGGAAGAGCCAGAAAATCCAGTTCGACGAAACAGACGCATTGGAGCTAGTTTCATCACCAAAAGACAAGTATATTTCCCACAGTAAATTTTTGAAGATAAAACTCAATTAAGAAATTATCACTTAAAGATGTATATCGTAAAATTTTCACGTATACTGACGTACGAGAAAAATATATGTTATAGTACTAAACGAGACGATCAATTTGACATCTTGTTGGAAGAATTCCGATGTATGGTTTGCACTAAATAAATCTTCAAATATATTATGAAAATTGTTTTCTTCGTTTAAAAATTAGTTGTTTACCTTTTTAAATTAAGAAAATTATCTGTTGATTATTGTAAAATCTGAAAAATACATACTAGTTTTAGAAAAATATTTTTAGCTTAATTAGACTTATTTTCTCAGTTGAAATCATTTCTGTGCTCATTTCTTAATATTATTGCATGTTTCCATGTTTCATTTAATTGATGAATTGAATCAAAAGGTTGTGAAATTTTGTGAGAATCATGGTACGGACTATTGATACACCATGGAACAAATGTACGCATCTTATAAGATACAAATGAACAGAAAAGATTGAACGACTGATGCACCTGTAATTTAACCCGATATTTGACTTGACCAGTGGGATGATGTAGTCCACTATAGTAGAGGTTGTTGATTGACTAGATCCACCCTATTGATAAATCTTGACCATCGTCCTGATGGAGTCGGTAATGTAGAGTATTGGACTTCTCCCTACTTGGTTTTGATGATGAGCAAACATAAATACTTATGACTAATCCCCTACTTGTAGTTAATCCATTGCCTAAGCCTTTCATGAAGATTATGTAGCAATGGATGACACTCAAGGACCAATCAAAGCTCGTAAAGTCGATTGGATGATCAAAGATGAAGATAGAAGCATCAAGAAGACTTCAAGATCTTTCAATAGAAAGAAGAGAGGCAAAAATAATTGTAATATTTTTATTCTCTTTTCTTTCTTATTAGTATGTAGTTTAGAAATAGAATTATGTTGGAGCGCACACACACCTTCCTTTCTATCCTAGGAAAGCATTAGAAATCATTTTCCTAGGCCTCCATTTCATAATTCTCAAGCAAGTGCATTTTGGACTTTCAACAGGCGACTGCTGAACGAAATACAGGTGCCTGTCCCCGTACAGGCGCCTGAGATTTGTTCTTCAGTCGTCTGTTATGCACATACTTCTTAACTTGAATTTTGTGCTTTCTGTTCTTATTTTTTATCATGTGACTGCTGTATAAAGTACATGCGATTGTCCAGTTACAGGCGCATGTGATTTGTTAGTCAGTCGCATGTCTCTTCTTGCCCAGAATTCCCAAGTTTTGCAAATTTTGCACTTGCGTCTGCAGGCGATGTAAGAAGAACTTACAGATGCCTGCCGAAGGCACAGTCGCATGTATATGCTTCTACAGTCACCTGTCCTAGCTTGTCAAACTTCCCAAGTTTTGACAACTTTCGTACTTGCGCCTACAGGCGACGTAGAAGGAATTACATGCGCCTGCCCATGGCACAGTCGCTTGTATATGCTTCTACAGTCGCATGTCATATCTTGTCACGCCTTGCTTCCCATTAGGCTTGAGAGCGAGGACGTGAATGGGCCCGCTTGTGCAAGTCAGGAGGAGGTACTTTTGCTTTTCTTTCCCCTTGACTTATCACAATAAGCGTCTGTGTAAAAACATCAGGTTCTTGCTTGCATTACTCAAAAACAACACAGATAAGTAAAACAATATTACAATCTCAACCGTCTCAACAGAATTACAACAAATGGAGAAAAGAAGAGTGGGTCTTATGACCGTACAACAATGAAAAGAAATGCAATGAAAGTTCTCTAGTTTGACAGTTCTTGGTCCACTGGTTCAGCTATCTCAACTAGTCATCCTGGTGCTAAAGCTCGAAATCTGACATACATCCAAAAACATGAATGTATGTCAGCAAGGGTCTGCAAGTAGAGGTTAGAACCGAAGGCAAGGTATATACAAATTTATACTGGATTTAAGAGGCGTTAATAATTTTAATGAGATAATGACAACAAGATTAAACATGTTGATTATAAAAGACATCTTATCATGCAGTTCTAAGCAATTTAACAAGTAAAGTAAATCTTCTCATTGGTTCATTAGCATGTTAATATAAATGAGATAACAAATCCAAGTTGCAAGTTTCATGTTAGCATTTCACAACTGTTAGCATTCACGATTGGTTAGTATTCACGATTTGTTAGTATTCATGATTTGTTAGTATTCACGATGGTTAGCATTCACGATGGTTATGCTGGACACGAGCCAGGCGCTAAACCGACATATACTGGAAAACGAGCCAGACTAGTCATATGTGACCCTACTGGAACACGAGCCAGACTAGTCACATATGACCGACGGAGTAGCCATAGTACAAGCACGAATTCACGAATTACAAGCACGAATTTATTAGCATTTCCATGTTACAATGATATTGAGACATCATTCACAATAATTTAGCAAAAGAGTGAACATGCGAGTTTAACGAATACGAACAGAAAGTTGATTTTCTTGTTATTGTTCTAAACTAAGTTATATCAAGTTATATGCCATTGGATCACATTTTTAACCATGGATGTCGTATAGTAATATCACACGTCATTTCACGTGTAGATTTTAAGTTATGCAACTTTACATGTAAAAGACCAAATGAACATCCAACTTCAAAAATTCAATATAAATTGTACACTTGCCTGATTTCGGTGATTTTGGTGCCGTTGGATTCGTCTCGACGGGTACTACGTATCGATACTGCTGGTTCTCTGTTTTGTTAAACAATTCACCGAATTAGATATATTACGAGATAATCAAAATATCGAGTTAATCCTTAAAGTGGGTTCGTCTAATTTTACTGGGTTCTCTGGCTAAGATGATGTTTAAATTGTGTTACACTAATATGATACGCCTCATTTCATTATAATATTATTACCCCAATATTTCATTAACAATCATTAACATGTTGAAATTAAATAACACTAACCAATTAACATTTAAACTAACACTAACAACTTACTAGCTAATTAACCTAATACTAGCTAATGGTAAGGTTAACATAGCTAATGGTAATGTTAACATCATGTTTAATTATCCCACCTACTCTACACCTACCTCTTATATTAATATTATCTATTCAAAACTCTTTCTCTCTTTTCATTCTTACAACCTGCCAATCTTTATCAAGGCTGTCCCTTTTATTCAATATTCTATCTCCCTTTGTCTCTTATTCTTGTTACTATAGGCTGACACCCCTACTCATCTTTTTTTATTCAAATAACCTACCCCCCTTTTTATTAACTCTTACTCCATCCTTTCATTATTAATGCTAAGTCTCATTTTTTCCTACTCTCCAATACTCTCTCTTCTTCTCTGTCTTTCTCAGCTCGTTTCTTTCTTTTTTTTTGTTTTAATTTTTTTGTTTAAAGGTTGCAGCAAGAGAAACTCATGCAACGAGAGGGGCTCGGCACTCACGCATACACCGAGGGGAGGAGGAGCTCGCCGGCGCGGAGGGGATGAGGGGCTCCGGCGCTCCGGCGGTGGCGATGGGGCGCACGCACGCACTGTTGGCCGGCGTACGGAGATCCACGCGCGCAAATTCAGGCGATTGTTGGCGCTCCGGCTATGAGCTGATGGGGTGGTCGACCATGGTGAGGGGAGGAGGAAGAAGGAGGGTTTGTTGATTTGGGATTTGCTGAAATTGTTTTCAGATCTGAAATTTGGTGTGTGTTTTCAGAATTTGGGTTTGTTGATTTGTGATCTGAAATTGGCTCAGATCTGGTTTGCTTTCCTCCTCTTCTAATTTCAGTTTGAATTTGGAAGATGGTGGAGTTGGAAATGGATTTGGGTTGAAGTTTGGGAAAAATCTGTGTTGGGTTTGTTGTGGCAGATTTGGATTTGTTGGAGCTGATTTGTTGGTAAATTTTGCAGAGGAGTTTTTCTGATAGGAGACGATGGGTTTGGTTTGATTTGCTTGAGGGATGAGAAATGAGGTTTGATGAAATTGTTTGGGGATGGTGAACCGATTTGGTGGTGATGAATAGATTTGAGAAAATAGAGATGATAAGGTTGTGTGTTTTTTATTTTTGGCAGATCAAATTGCAGGGCGTCGCCTTAAAAAGGATTAGCAGGGGTCAAGCTTTTAGTTAGTCAAAAAGGTTGGGTTTTGATTAGACAGAATTAATGAAGTCTTTTGACAAATTGTGCAGAAACGTGTATGTTTTGATTTGAAAAGGGAATTCTAAAGCTAACTTTTGACTAAGCTATAGGGGGAGGAACCTGATTTCAAAAACGTGTTACACTCTTCATTCCTACTTATAAAAAAAATTTAAAATGTGAATACATTATGTTAAGTTAGGGAAATTAAGTAATTAAGTAAGGTTAAATGTAAAAAGTAATTAGTGAAATAATTAAAGTGATTAACAACCGGTAATTAGCACGATAATTTAGTTAAAGTAATTTGTTAAACTTTGGCAGTTAATTAATCAGGTTGCGGTAAAAACAAAATAAAGAGATGTGTACGCGTTGATTCGTACAGACGAAAGATTATCCGGATGACTGTAATAGAATACCGATACACACGATCTAAAACAGGTCTAGAAATACAGGCCATTACATTCTACACACCTTAAAATAATTCCGTCCTCGGAATTCATATCAACTAATGAGTAGAAAACAAGTATGGATAATGTTCTCGTATCTCTACGAGGTAAATTATGACCTGAAATACTTCGAGACGAAGAAATGAAATTGGTTATGAAAAGACACAAGTGATGTGGTTAAGATTGAGCTTCAAAAAAAGTTCGGATGATTACGCACCGTCGATGGCCTTAACCGTTAGTGGGCAAGTGAAAAGGTTGGGAATGGCGACCCAAGATGTGCAGAGATGAGAATGAGAAAAATAATAATGTAAATACGTATCCTCTTAACAGCAACCCCAATATTCTAATACACTAGTTGTTAAACCCATAACCTCAAACAAGTGTTCCTAAAATAAATCATTACTTCTCGTCTTGTCACCGAATAATGTGACAATTGCAACATACACTGAACTTAAATACAGATCCATTACTTTCCCCCCTTTTTCCTATCTCATAATTCTTGCCCTAAACAATTAATACTTTAAACGATGCAACCTCAGAAAGGAAAGTATCAACTATCCTTATAAATTTCCTCGCTCCTTCGCCTATCAAAACAATAACATCTTTTCGGGGGTCTTTAACAAGTGATATCCTTTATACCCAAGTCCTCCAAAACAAAACAGTACATTCTCAAGGGTTGTCCATCCGTAGTATATCGTCCCATTGCTCATTGAATAACTTAACTCGTAGTACTAGAATTGTGACATTCACAAATCCCAATTCTAATCTTATTCTTGTATTAATCCATTGATATAACGGTGCTCTACTAATTACTAACATAAGACGACAAGTATAAATACGCCTAGTATACATCACCATATATCATCACATTTATCAGGCTCCCAACTCATTCTTCATCGCGACAACTCATAAATTTAAACACCCTAATTAACAAATTATTAAATCACATCTCATCCTTTCTTATTGAATCTTATCCCAAGAAACTTAGATCAATTAACGCAACTATCCATTCGTATCAACATGTCATATCATTCTCGACGTCTCCATCACTCTATCCGTACGATGAAGTCTTGTTACTTTACATACCATCGTTCATCATAAATCATGTAATATCTACAAGGTTATTCTCAGCTGCTACCAATATGAATTCCAGATCCGTAACGTACTCGTTTTCCTGTGCGCCACTCCTAGTATGGAATCCTATTGAAGCGAATATGTATGGGTATATCCAGATGTGAAATATAACTTTGAAAACATCATTCTATTTATCATATTGTAAACCATCAATACAACTACACCTTACATCATCTCAAACTACTCCTATCTAATTATAATCACTTAATAACAATAATCATATCTAACATTCTATCAACATAATGCATAACAAAAATTCAACACTACTGATGATAGAAATAAAAGTAGAAGTAGATATTTTAAAAGAAAAGGTCATAACACAAATTTTAAAAATTAATCTCGCTAAAGACGTAATAAGTAAATTGATGCACTAATGTGGTAACCAAAAGTTTGTGTAGGACACCGAGCTGTTTGATGTAATGAATCAAGTTTGCGACGAATGCGTTTCAGGTGCGGCAAGGATATGGAGTTAGCTTGATCGGAAAGATGGTCTTACAGGTGCAAGAAGCAAGAACAGACATGCATATACGAGTGGAAAGTAAAGTTCTGGCGGCTGCTCAAGTGTAGTAAGTAAAATGCGTGTAATGTATAAAGTACATGTGACTGTGCAAGTGCAAGAGTAACGACGGTGGCATGGCATATGGTAGCAACAATATTTTAACCAACAGGCAATGTGATGACAATAGTAAGACAACTAGGTAGACGCTGTAACACTGAAAAGGAACAAGTAATGAGCGAGCAAGTGGAAAACAAACGTCGCTTGACTATCTAATAGTGCATGCTGGCCTAATAATAAGAAGTCTAGCTTAACTCCTAAACCAGCCAGGCAGTTAGGGCTTGAAGGCACAGGTCACTTCTATGACCGCAGGACAAGCCCTTTGGTTGACCAACCTCCTTCCCATTCCTTTCTAGACACTGATCCAGTAGTAATTTAAGACTGCTCATTATTATACCGTTTTATCACGTTCGAATAGTCTCGACTTAGTACGTAGAACAGTGGTATCAAATCAGTAGTCGTGACAAGAGTTAACTTGATCAAGTGACTTAGAGACGGTTATATGGGAGAATGGTAGGTAAAAATGTGCCAATATCTAAGGATAGTGAGTAGGTGATATAATAGTAGATAAGCAATAGACGAAAGAGTCATGGGTGTAGAGATGTAGTGTTTGTTTCGTAAATGAAGATAGTTTTTTTTACAAATTTTTTTTAAAAAAGTATAAATACGATGAATACAATACTAGTATACCAAAGTAGTTGAAGTTTTATTTAGTATAAAAAGTATTTAAAATTAGTATATGGTTGGTTTTTTTGAAATCTGTTGCAGTATAGTGAGAATGGAAATGCCATACATAATCATGATTCACGTCCTTGCGGTCCAGCGGACACGGCCAGGGAAGTGACTAAGCCAGGATCACTTACCCCCAGTTTGGTTAGGGTGATCAAACAAACTTAGTCAAGCACATTGACCGGATCATGGTCCATTGAAGGAAGTTTATCATTTATATGCGTGCCATTAACAGAAGAGTTTAAAGATAAAGATCTCCATATGTAGAAAGTAAAATATGATGGGATAGAATTGAAATCATTAAAAATTTAGTGACTAAAAATTTTCAGTGAAGTAAACTCAAAATCAAATAATAATTTTAAGTCAGTTGAAAAATATAAGGCCTATGTAAAAGATTTTTAAAGAAGTTAAACTGGGCGAGAAATTCCATAAAAGGGATATCGACAGCAGAATCAATATAGTAACATGGATGAATCAAAAGAATAATGTTCGTTGTCAGAAAGATCACGTGGATCGAAAGTAAGGATTAGAAATGTGAGTATGGGTAGGAATTGACTTGTGAAAGGTTATGATAGATTCCTAAGGTCAAAAGTGGAATGTAAAATGAAGGGAGATTAAAAATCAAGGATATACTGATTTGGTTGACTAAGGATCATGAATCTTAGGACTGGAATTTTCTAAAGAAGTTGATCGGGGTAGAAAATTCTAGGGAAAGTGTTGTTTGAGAGTCAAGATTGTAACATTATCTATGTTGTTTTTAAAGTATTTTGCAAGAGCATTGACCTGCATGGGCCACCACTAAAACCTGTCACGCCCCGCTTCCCATTAGGCTTGAGAGCGAGGACGTGAACGGGCCCGCTTGTGCAAGTCAGGAGGAGGTACTTTTGCTTTTCTTTCCCCTTGACTTATCACAATAAGCGTCTGTGTAAAAACTGCAGGTTCTTGCTTGCATTACTAAAAAACAACACAGATAAGTAAAACAATATTACAATCTCAACCGTCTCAATGGAATTACAATAAATGGAGAAAAGAAGAGTGTGTCTTATGACCGTACAACAATGAAAAGAAATGCAATGAAAGTTCTCTAGTTTGACAGTTCTTGGTCCACTGGTTCAACTATCTCAACTAGTCCTCCTGGTGCTAAAGCTCGAAATCTGACATACATCCAAAAACATGAATGTATGTCAGCAAGGGTCTGCAAGTAGAGGTTAGAACCCAAGGCAAGGTATATACAAATTTATACTGGATTTAAGAGGCATTAATAATTTTAATGAGATAATGACAACAAGATTAAACATGCTGATTATAAAAGACATCCTATCATGTAGTTCTAAGCAGTTTAATAAGTAAAATAAATCTTCTCATTGGTTCATTAGCATGTCAATATAACTGAGATAACAAATCCAAGTTGCAAGTTTCATGTTAGCATTTCACAACTGTTAGCATTCACGATTTGTTAGTATTCACGATGGTTAGCATTCACGATTGATTAGTATTCACGATTTGTTAGTATTCATGATTTGTTAGCATTCACGATGGTTAGCATTCACGATGGTTATGCTGGACACGAGCCAGGCGCCAAACCGACATATACTGGAACACGAGCCAGACTAGTCATATGTGACCCTACTGGAACACGAGCCAGACTAGTCACACATGACCGACGGAGTAGCCATAGTACAAGCACGAATTCACGAATTACAAGCACGAATTTGTTAGCATTTCCATGTTACAATGATATTGAGACATCATTCACAATAATTTAGCAAAAGAGTGAACATGCGAGTTTAACGAATACGAACAGAAAGTTGATTTTCTTGTTATTGTTCTAAACTAAGTTATATCAAGTTATATGCCATTGGATCACATTTTTAACCACGGATGTCGTAGTGGTAATATCACGCGTCATTTCACGTGTAGATTTTAAGTTATGCAACTTTACATGTAAAAGACCAAATGAACATCCAACTTCAAAAATTCAATATAAATTGTACACTTGCCTGATTTCGGTGATTTTGGTGCCGTTGGATTCGTCTCGACGGGTACTACGTATCGATACTGCTGGTTCTCTGTTTTGTTAAACAATTCACCGAATTAGATATATTGCGAGATAATCAAAATATCGAGTTAATCCTTAAAGTGGGTTCGTCTAATTTTACTGGGTTCTCTGGCTAAGATGATGTATAAATTGTGTTACACTAATATGATACGCCTCATTTCATTATAATATTATTACCCCAATATTTCATTAACAATCATTAACATGTTGAAATTAAATAACACTAACCAATTAACATTTAAACTAACACTAACAACTTACTAGCTAATTAACCTAATACTAGCTAATGGTAAGGTTAACATAGCTAATGGTAATGTTAACATCATGTTTAATTATCCCACCTACTCTCCACCTACCTCTTATATTAATATTATCTATTCAAAACTCTTTCTCTCTTTTCATTCTTACAACCTGCCAATCTTTATCAAGGCTGTCCCTTTTATTCAATATTCTATCTCCCTTTGTCTCTTATTCTTGTTACTATAGGCTGACACCCCTACTCATCTTTTTTTATTCAAACAACCTACCCCCTTTTTTATTAACTCTTACTCCATCCTTTCATTATTAATGCTAAGTCTCATTTTTTCCTACTCTCCAATACTCTCTCTTCTTCTTTGTCTTTCTCAGCTCGTTTCTTTCTTTTTTTTTGTTTTAATTTTTTTGTTTAAAGGTTGCAGCAAGAGAAACTCATGCAACGAGAGGGGCTCGGCACTCACGCATACACCGAGGGGAGGAGGAGCTCGCTGGCGCGGAGGGGATGAGGGGCTCCGGCGCTCCGGCGCTCCGGCGGTGGCGATGGGGCGCACGCACGCGCTGTTGGTTGGCGTACGGCGATCCGCGCGCGCAACTTCAGGCGATTGTCGGTGCTCCGGCTATGAGCTGATGGGGGTGGTCGACCATGGTGAGGGGAGGAGGAAGAAGGAGGGTTTGTTGATTTGGGATTTGCTGAAATTGTTTTCAGATTTGAAATTTGGTGTGTGTTTTCAGAATTTGGGTTTGTTGATTTGTGATCTGAAATTGGCTCAGATCTGGTTTGTTTTCCTCCTCTTCTAATTTCAGTTTGAATTTGGAAGATGGTGGAGTTGGAAATGGATTTGGGTTGAAGTTTGGGAAAAATCTGTGTTGGGTTTGTTGTGGCAGATTTGGATTTGTTGGAGCTGATGTGTTGGTAGCAGAGGAGTTTTTCTGATAGGAGACGATGGGTTTGGTTTGATTTGCTTGAGGGATGAGAAATGAGGTTTGATGAAATTGTTTGGGGATGGTGAACCGATTTGGTGGTGATGAACAGATTTGAGAAAATAGAGATGATAAGGTTGTGTGTTTTTTATTTTTGGCAGATCAAATTGCAGGGCGTCGCCTTAAAAAGGATTAGCAGGGGTCAAGCTTTTAGTTAGTCAAAAAGGTTGGGTTTTGATTAGACAGAATTAATGAAGTCTTTTGACAAATTGTGCAGAAACGTGTATGTTTTGATTTGAAAAGGGAATTCTAAAGCTAACTTTTGACTAAGCTATAGGGGGATGAACCTGATTTCAAAAACGTGTTACACTCTTCATTCCTACTTATAAAAAAATTTAAAATGTGAATACATTATGTTAAGTTAGGGAAATTAAGTAATTAAGTAAGGTTAAATGTAAAAAGTAATTAGTGAAATAATTAAAGTGATTAACAACCAGTAATTAGCACGATAATTTAGTTAAAGTAATTTGTTAAACTTTGACAATTAATTAATCATGTTGCGGTAAAAACGAAACAAAGAGATGTGTACGCGTTGATTCGTACGGACGAAAGATTATCCGGATGACTGTAACAGAATACCGATATGCACGATCTAAAACAGGTCTAAAAATACAGGCCATTACATATCTTCCCAAAATTTCCTGAGTTTTTCCCTCTAACGCACTTAGAAATTCAGTCGCCTGTAGAAGGTTTCTCAGTCACCGGTTGGTTTACAGGCGCCTGTTCGACCTTCATCAGTCGATTGTCCTACATGGTAAGTTACCATTTGAATTCTCACCTACGCTCAGACACAGTGCATCAGGAGACTGTGAGTTCTTCACCAGTCGCCTGTCTGTCACGTATTTTCTATCCATTGGCTTTTTCCAGATAGATTTCAAAGGGGTTTTTTGGGTATTTTGCTTGAGGGTTTTAGAGAACCTATAAGAGGGTCTCTTACTGTTCCATTGATCAGCACTTAGACAATCTTGTATTCATTCCTAAGCTAAATCTCTTAAGTTCTCACTTCCTCAACTCCCAAGCCCTAGAAATCTCAACTCTAATCTTGTCTTCCCACTTAAACCAAATCTGAGCTTCAAGCTGTGGAGAAGACAAGTGCAAGGGCTTTCTCTCATCTTGGAAGAGACATCAACACACACTCCTTCAAGTTCTACTTCAAGGCATTGATTCGTAGTGAAAAGTGTATATTTATACCCCCTAACTACCCCCATTTTGTGCTAAGAATTATACTTATTCTTGCTCTTTTGTGTATAAACTGACTTTATGTTTTATATAAGGGATTATTTGCATTCTTTGCACAAAACATCATTTTATGGACTAATTTCTCCTTCTCCTATTTTTCAGGTACTCCTGAGAGTCTTGTGGATTTTTCAGAATTTTCTGGGATTTTTCTGGAGTCCCGAAGGAGACAAAATAAAGTAAATAGAGAAGTAAAGCGGGGGCCAGGACAGTCGACTGTCCTTACAACGACAGTCGACTCTTATTTCAACGACAGTTGACTGATCTTTCAACAGCAGTCGCCTGTTTATCTCCTCCTGAAGGGAGCAACAAAGAGCCGACTCTCTGTTAATTTGTCACAGCTGCAGAAGGCGCCTGAAGCACAAAAGACAGTCGCCTGTGTCATTCACAGTTGACTGTGATTTTTAAGACAGTCGCATGCCTCCCTTTGGAAGCTACACTGCCTGACCAACGACAGGCGACTGACGTTTGTTCAGCAGTCGCCTGTCGCGGGTTTTTCTGCCAAACCTGGGTCGTGAGAAATGGGGTTTTCTTAACCCGATTTCTCCCCAGTCGATGTGGGCCGTTGGATGCTTCTTTGGAGGGTTAGGATGCGATCCTTTAGAGGTTTAAAACCCCTAAACTCTGATGTAATGGGGATCAATTCGGTCAGTTACTGTTCCATTGGGGGTTTAGACCCCTCATCTTCTTCCCAAGAGCTAGGGTTAGGGCTTGGAGGCCATTGGAGCTTGGTGGAGCTTGGAGGAGGAGCAAGAGAGAGAAAGCCATCGTTTTAGGGTTCAATTTGGTGATTTCTTCCCCTCTCTTGTAACATTTGGTTTTTATTGTTTTGCAATGAATATTATTGAATGATTGTTGAATGAGAGTGAGACCCATTTGATAGGTGTTTGATTTCTGGCTTGTAATGAATGTTTATTTGCTTTTCTTAATTGATTATCAAGTTTCTTTCATTATGAAGGCCTAGAGCCATTTGTGTGTGGATTGTGATTAGCTAGGGTTGCGTGGTTGGTTAGTAATTATTCATCTCTTGCATTTATTTGGATTTAGCATGCCTAGAAATGGGTGCTAAATAGTGTTGATTAATGGGTTGTGCCCTAGGTTTAATTGAGTCGTGCACCACTCTTGGCGGGACTGTAGAACGGTGGTGTACCTTAAGGGTCACACCTACATGCACCATCCTTGCATTCTATTGACACGGATGCAAGGATTGACTCACGAGCTTAAGTTAGGGAATTCAACCCACTAATCAACATAATAATGAATCGTGCATTATTCTTGGTGGGGCCGTAGAGCGGCGGTGTGTCTTAAGGGCATTACTTATGTGCACAACCCCGCATACCTTGAAATGTATGCGAGGGTTGATTCATTTGGGATGAACCTATTACTAATCAACTCATAAACCTAACGGCATCCTATTTCACACACTTCTCCTTACTTGCCTAGCTCCACGCTTTGGTCTCCACCTGTAACTCCCTGATCCCAAGGATACCCGGGAAGTACGAGTCCGTCCCAGGTAATCCCAGTAGGAGTGAGTGTTACGGAGAGAAATACAAAAACAAACACAAGCAGGTCCATTGTGCCCTGCTGGGATAATACCTGTAGCGTTCCAAACAACACAGAAACACAAAGAGAATAGACAATTCAAACACTATTATATATACAACATCCTTATACAAATCTCATATACAACAAATACCCTCATCTCACCTAGGTACAAGAACACACACTCCGATCTCTCACACACTCACACAACCTCAACTCCAACCAACTGAGCTAATGGCCTCCAACTCCAAGAACCAACGCCCGAAAAAGTCAACGGGGGCACGTCAACGCGTGTCCCAGTAGGATATCCAAACCCAACTCACATGATGCAATGGAATGCAATGCATTTATGCAATAAACTGTGAATTAATGCATGCCATATCATGGAAGGAGATGTACATAACCATATAACCACATCATATATAAAAATGTAAATGACATAAATAATGGAAACACATACATGCGGCCAAGGAAGACCTACAAAACAAAGTGAGTACTACTAGAAGGGAAGTAAACTGCAACGTTAATAGGCAGAAACCTGGCATTATAATGTGAGGCATGCCCAGAGGTCCCAGTTTCATATGTGATAGGCCTTGTGGTCCCCATGACATTGCCCCCATGAAAACAAAATCTATCCACATATCATCCCAACAAAGGAGCATGCACTCACGTGCCATGTCCATCATATCCATCATCACATACCACCACCACCAACCACATTGGGGATGCCATGTCCTACCTCCTACCTCCCATCACATACAATCCTAGAGCCCCTAAACATACAACACACTATACTACCATATTTCATGAAAAATAATAAAGGCTACATTTCATTCTCATTTCATACTTTTCCTTCACCAATACATCACCATAGCCCTAGGGCTCCGTAAGACCCTAGGCCGAATTTAAGGGTGGCTTCAAGCCCCCATTTTTATCACATATTCATGGCCAATTGCACATATCCCTTCATGATTCTCATGTTTCACATAATTCATATAATTAGCACTTTTCATGCAAAGAAGAGTGGAAATAAAACACCCAACATTCTAAATGAGAGCACTTTCACATAATCATTGAAACAAACATTCAAAGCAACATGAATCATATTCATGGCATCAAATAATTCAAACTATCATATTAAATCAAACACAAGTGCATCAAGTTAAGGGGTTTCCAAAACCCCTAAAAATGCAAGCTTTATTCTTCAAGATGCAATGAAACAAACATGAGAGCTAGGGTTGGATTCCTTCCTCTTGGCCATCTCCACCTTTGCCGTGCGTGAGGGATCGATCGGAATACGTGTCCTCGCCAAGGCAAGGTATGATAGATATGTGTTTGAACCGGTCGAAGAAGGGATTGCAAAATCACAAAACCCCAGTTAATAGGTAAACCGCCCATCACCGCATAAAGGCAATGTTCCAATTCGTTGGAAAGATAGTTAAAGGAGCCGCCTTTCGGCATAAGATTGGAGACTATAACCTTTAGAATGATGCGTGCAGGGGGGTGGAAATGAACAGCAGAAAGTTTATGGACCCAAGGGGTTGCGATTTTTGCTAGGATACGGGGATCAGTCATTGTAAAATTGAGAGAACCTGAAAAATGGGGAGGAAGATCAATCAACTCACAGATCCGACGAAGAGTGAGACAAATTGGGAGGTTCTTGACACGAGAGAGAATGTGAGTATCACGACCAACCACGCATGGCTCGAGATTGGCGTAGAATTCGCGGACGAGAAGGGGATAGTAGGGTTCCTTGTTCCCGAGTGCCCAGATCTTCTCGAGGCCGGCTGCGGATAGGATGGAGAGAATATTGAAGGAGGCAAGAGCATTGTAATCGATGAAGCGCTCAGGATGGAACTTGGCATTGGCGGAGGCGTTGAAGCGATTTTCGGCCGCGGCATCACGAAACTGAGGGAGAGCCATCGGAGAAGAAGATGAGGATGAAGAGAGGATTCGGTTGGGATAAAAGAAATGAAGGGATATTTCCGAAAATAAATAGGCAAAAGTGGGAGTAGTTATCCAAGTGAATGGGTGCCATGATCAGTTCGTGAGCAGTTTGAGAAACTGAATGGGTGAGTTAGAACTGAAAAGTTTTCAAAAATATGTGAAGAGGCGGGAGGAAGACGAAACTAAAACGCGAAAAGACGGAAGTTAGATCGGAAACGGTTTAAAAAACTGAGTTAGTTGGCTAAGAGATTGGTTAGTTGACTAAGGTAACCGAAAAAATCTAATGCGCAACCGTTCGATATATAAAAAAAATAACAATAAAAATTTTGAAAACAATTAATAATAAGAGGTGAAAGGACGGTAGTGGGTAGGCTAAATTAAGAGAGGTCGGTCAAAGCATTGAATGAAGTTGTTGAAAGACACTTTCCAAGAAGAAAAAATAATTTAAAAAAGTGAGAATTCAAAAAGTGGGTTCCCATTCCAAGGGATGATGATTTTCGGATCTCAAGGCAATGAAGTGGCCGAATGAAAACATGACATGTGGCCTAGAGTGCATTGGAAAAGAAAATTGTAAAAGACAATTTCCAAGATGAGTGTGGGATTCTAGGCATCATGATGATAAGGTATTAATCCAAGAGAAGAGGGAAGTACAGGATTCCAAGCAATGTTGTGACCGAATGACACAGAGACAAGTGGCCTAATGGAAGCTCCAAGGCAAGGTATGCGGCTGACATTTAAAAAAATTCCCTTTGGCAGGTAAGAATTTAAGATAATAATAAAAAAATTGTGAACAAACTAAATTCACAGAAGAAAGAACAATGTCCGAAGATAGGGTATATTGAACAGTCCTAATAGATAGGAACAGAAAAAAATAAGTAAAAATCTGGATATATTAGTCGATTAAACAAAACGTTAGTTGACTAAGAAAATTTATTATCAAAAAATTATAAGAAAATTCCAGAAATTCACTAAAATTGGAAAACATCATATGATAAATTCAGATTCACTGATAATGCCCAAATCTCTTCTAAGTTTAGTTAAGATATCGGCAATCTGATGTTCAGTGGAAATGAACTTCAAAACAATTTCCCCTTTTTGTACATGATCATCTAAAAAGTGATGACGGACATCTATATGCTTAGTGCGTGAATGATGAACTGGATTCTTAGACAAATTAATTGCACTAGTGTTATCACACATTATAGGACATGTGGAACACTCAATACCATAATCTGAGATAGTTTGTTTCATCCATAATATTTGTGCACATGCTAATCCAGCGGCAATATATTCTGCCTCTGTGGTAGATAACGAAACAGAATTTTGCTTTTTGCTAAACCATGAGACCAAAGCATGTCCAAGAAAATGACATGTACCACTGGTACTTTTTCGGTCTGATTTGCAACCAGCAAAATCTGCGTCACTATAAGATAATAAATCAAATGTGCTTGATTTAGGATAAAATAAACCATAGTCAGACGTGTGTTTAACATATCTAATAATTCGTTTTACGGCAGTAAGATGTGATATCTTAGGATCTGCCTGAAAACGTGCACACAAGCATACTGAAAACATAATATCTGGTCTACTAGCAGTTAGATAAAGTAAAGAGCCAATCATACCTCTGTAAAGACGTTGATCAACACTCTTACCATTTAAATCTTTGTCTAGTGATGTAGATGTACTCATTGGAGTATGTTTATCAGCAGAAGTCGCTAAACCAAAACGCTTGATGAGTTCTTTGGAATACTTTGATTGATGGATGAAAATACCTTCCTTCATTTGTTTGATTTGAAGTCCAAGGAAGTAGTTGAGTTCGCCCATATGACTCATTTCAAATTCCTTCTGCATAATCTTAGAAAATTCTAAACAAAGAGTTTCATTAGTAGAACCGAATATAATATCGTCAACATATATTTGAATAATAATGATGTCGGATTTTATATTTTTAATAAACAAAGTTGAATCAATTTTACCAATAGAATAACCAGAATTTAAAAGATAACTTTTAAGTCTTTCATACCAAGCACGAGGTGCTTGTTTAAGACCATATAAAGCTTTCTTCAATTTAAAAACATGATTTTCTAAATTTTCATGAATAAAACCAGGAGGTTGTTCAACATAAACTTCCTCCTTAAGAAAACCATTTAAAAAAGCACTTTTGACATCCATTTGAAATAGTTTAAAATCTTTAAAACATGCAAATGATAAAAGCATCTTAATAGATTCAAGACGAGCAACTGGTGCATAGGTTTCATCATAATCAATACCTTCTTCTTGATTATAACCTTGTGCAACCAATCGTGCCTTGTTTCTAATTACCTGACCAGATTCATCCAATTTATTTTTGAATACCCACTTGGTACCAATAATTGAATGATCTGTTGGTCTGGGAACTAATTTCCAAACATCATTTCTCTGAAATTGATTGAGTTCTTCCTGCATAGCAATGATCCAAGAACTGTCTTTGCATGCTTCATTGATGTTCTTTGGTTCAATGGATGAGAGGAAAGCACAATGCGCCATTTGTTCTATTTGACGTCGAGTTCTTACTCCATCTGTAATATCTCCAATGATCAATTCTGATGGATGGTTTGGAACTTGTGCAAATGCCTTAGGAAGATCTGCATAATCTGAAACAGACTCAACAGAGGGTTTAGTAGCATCAATTTCATCAAGATTAATATTATCTAAAGAATTAGATAAAGGTAATATGTTCTCTTCATCATCAATGATGATGGGCGAATTTGATGAAGGATTTTCATCAAATGTGACATGTAATGATTCTTCAACTGTTGAAGTTCTTTTGTTAAATACTCTGTAGGCTTTGCTACGTGTTGAGTACCCAACAAAAATACCTTCATCAGATTTTGAATCAAATTTATCAAGAGAATCTTTAGTATTTAGAATGAAACATTTACATCCAAACACTTTAAAATACGATACACGAGGAATGCGATCAAAGAATAATTCAAAACAAGTTTTATTAAGCAATGGCCTTATAAGAACTTTATTCATAATGTAACAAGCAGTTGCAACAGCTTCTGCCCAAAAATATTTTGGTAGATTACTGTCACAAAGCATTGTTCTAGCACATTCTTGTAAAGTTCTATTTTTCCTTTCAACTACTCCATTTTGTTGAGGGGTACGAGGAAAAGAAAAATTGTGTGTAATGCCATTTTCATTACAAAACTTGGTAAAAGAATCATTTTCAAATTCTCCCCCATGATCACTACGAATAGTGACAATGTTAGAGGATTTGATTTTTTGTATCTTTTTACAAAATATTGAAAATTCTTCAAAAGCATCATTCTTATTTTGTAAGAATATAACCCAAGTATATCTAGAATAATCATCAACAATGACAAATGCATATCTACTTCTATTCAAAGAGGCTACTCTTGAAGGACCAAACAAATCTAAGTGTAGAAGTTCTAATGGTCTCTTTGTTGAGATAATACCCTTTGATTTAAAAGAAGATTTATGCATTTTTCCTTGTTGACAAGCATCACAAAAATATTTGTGTTTGAAAGAAATATTTGGCATTCCATTTACTAATTTGTGTTTTGAAATATGTGCAAGATTTTTGAAATTTGTGTGTCCAAAACGTTTATGCCAAAGTAATGTTTCATCAGAAGTAATCATTAAACAATGATTGAGAGTAGTAATAGACATGCATAAGATATAAATGTTATTCTTACGCTTACCACGGAATAAGACGGATGACATATCAGAATTGTAAATGATGCAATCATTTTGTTCAAAAATTACTTTGTAATTTTTATCGTATAATTGACTAATGGAAAGTAAGTTGTGTTTCAAACCGTCAACCAGGTGAACATTCTCAATGATAGGCTGATTTGTATTACCAACTGTTCCAGTGCCTATGATTTTGCCCTTTTTGTTGTCACCAAAGGTAACGGTGCCTCCATCTTTATATATAATGTTAGAAAGCAAGTTGATATTTCCCGTCATATGTTTTGAACATCCACTGTCCAAAATCCATCTTTCCTTTTTAGGTACCTGAAAGATAAAACATTAAGCATTGGTACCCTTTGTATGAGGGTCCATGAGATTAGATCTTTGGAAGCCAAACCCAAGTGGAATTTGGCTTTCTAATATAATCATTGGAATGAACAATAGAATGCATGTAAGTAGAAATATAATTATTCCTATCTTTTAAGCAAGAATCCTTAGGAACCAATATACAAATTGTAGTAGGTTTCCTAGGAATTTTTTTTGAAATATTAGTAATATTTCTTTGTGTAGAAGAAGTAGAAGTGTTTACTTTCTTCGTGTAAATGAATGCGTGATTCTTCTTTTGTGGTTTAACAAAAGTTGTTTTTCCACAAGAGGAAGAAGTGATACAAGACTTGGGTGCATCCTTATGAGAATATCCCAATCCTTGTCTATGATTTGCTGGAAATTGAATTTTAAGCAGATCATCGAGATTAGTCTTTCCTTTGTTAAATTTATCAATATTGGAAGACATCTTATCGTATTTCATCTTTAGTGATGAAATATTTTTATCCATTTCGGATATTTGTGTATGCAATTCAACATTCTTAGTTTTGAGAATTTCATTCTCTTTACTAAGATCCAAAACTTGAGAAGATGTATTCTCAATATGTATGGAATTTGGTGTAGTGTTCTTAGAAGAAGATAATTCATGATATTTAATAAGGAGATTATCATTATTCTGTTTCAAAGATTTATGTTGACTATTCAACTTTTTGAAACGAGAATAAAGATCTTTTAATGCTTCTAATAATTCTTCATTATTAAAGGAACTTACCTCTTCTTCTTCATCTTGTGCCATAAAACACATATTAGCATTTTCATTAATGTCATCTTCTTCATCTGAAGATTCATCCCAAGTTGCTGCAAATGCTTTCTTCATCTTATCAAACCTCCTTTCTCTTCTGGATTGATCGTTGTTGGAAGTTTTGAACTTTGCTTTGAGAAGTGGACAATCTTTCTTCATATGTCCTGGCTTATTACAATTAAAGCAAAGAGAAGAATCAGTATTTTTAAACTTATTATTATACTTACCTTTTTGAAAGAACTTTCTGAAGTTCTTTGCAAAGAATGCCATGTCATCATCTGAATCTTCATTATCTGATGTTGTGTTGAAGGCGAGTACTTTCTTCTTCTGATTTGATTCTTCTTTCGCATCTTGCAATGTAACTTCATGTGCCATTAGGTTACCAATTAGATCTTCCATTGATAAGGTGGAAAGATCATTGGCTTCCTCAATAGCAGTGATCTTTGGACGCCATTCTGGGGAGAGTACTTTAAGAATCTTGCGTACCTGATCAAGAGAAGAATAAACTTTTCCAAGAGCATTAAGAGAGTTAATAATGTTAGTGAACCTGGTGTTCATTTCTCCAATCGTCTCTTTGTCTTGCATCTTGAACAACTCATACTTATGAACCAAAGAGGCGATCTTGGTTTCCTTCACTTTATTGGTTCCTTCATGAGTTAC
Organism: Scilla litardierei; assembly: GCA_030789695.1. NCBI lineage: Eukaryota > Viridiplantae > Streptophyta > Magnoliopsida > Asparagales > Asparagaceae > Scilla > Scilla litardierei. The sequence goes on from CM061133.1 coordinate 216,879,682, forward strand.
CTCGAGTATATGCCAAATCTCTTTAGCACTTTTAGCCTGAGATACTAGATTAAACTCATGTTTATCCATGGCACAGAATAAAGCATTCATGGCCTTTGAGTTGTTGGTCTTTGAAGTTTTGTCGTTGGTGGTCCAATCAGCAACAGGTGTTTCTGGCTTTGTGTATCCTGTCTCTACGATGTCCCAAATCTCATAATTCATACTTTGGAGATGAATCTCCATTCGTATTTTCCAATATGAGTAATTTGAACCATCAAATAGAGGAGGACGAGTTTGAGAGTGCCCTTCAGGATGCTGATTGTAGTTGTGTGGAACGGCGTTCATGTTTGATGTTGAGGAACTTGCTGCCATCTTAGCCTTGCTCTGATACCAAATGTAATTCTAGACTGTAAGGATCAAATACACTAGAGGGGGGGGGGGGGTGAATAGTGTATATTAAAAAATGTTGCAAATAAGATGTTAGTAATATTTGCAAAGATGGCAATCAAAATAAAATGACAAGTGCGGAAAAATTAAATCAATCGCAAACACAGAGATTTATCCTGGTTCGGATCCTTGTGATCCTACTCCAGTCCTCTACCCCGTAGAGATTTTCAATCCACTATAACCACTTGCCCCGCAAGCGCAAACTTACAAAAATGGCGACACTCCCCGTGTCCCAAACTTTGTTCAATCTCAAAAGAGATTCAAAACCTGTTAAATAAGAAATAGAAAAACACCTATAGCCTTGTTATGAATTTAGAATGAAATTCAAGGATGGTGTTAGAAGATGAACTTCAAGATATAAAAGATATGTTATGAAGAACAATACTTGAAGTTCTCTGGTTCATAAAAGAAGAGAGAGATCAATCGATATCTTCTTACAATTATGAACACAAACAACTTTCTAAATTGATGTTGAAAAAGATCAAAATTACTCCAAGGAAGAAAACTTCAATTTCCAAAAGATCTATGATTAAGAATCTTGAAGTTCTTCCGTTCTTATAAGAAGAGAGAAATCTATGGATTTCTTCTTGCAAATAAGAAAAGAGCAACTAAGGCAAGATTGCTTAGAATCAACAATTTTAGTAAGAAAGAGAGAAGAAAGTTGTGTGAAGAAAAGAGAGGGTCTACCCCTCTATTTATAGTATTTTTGGACAGTTATTCTGAGGGAAAATGGGGGGAAAAGGAGTTTCCTACCGTTCACAAACGGTCTGGAAAGTTTCAGAAAAAACGGACGTAAAATTTCATTAGTCGACTAAAGAAAGTCTTAGTCGACTAAAAGTCAAACTTGGAATTTTTGACTGAAATTTTAACGGTAACATTCTGATGTTGACTGAAGACTACTCAGAAATTTTCAGATCAAAATTCGAAGAAAAAGTTTTTAGTCGACTAATGAATGTCTTAGTCGACTAAGACAGAAAAACGTGAATTTTGACTTGTCTGAAAAAGGGTTGGTAGGATATGTTATTAGGAACCTAGGACTTAGATGGATTTCATATTCAAGGCTCTGAAATCTATAAATATAAAAAATACATTAGTCCGTAGATTTCCGTAGATATGTATGATGAGCTTCACGTGAGTATTTGAGATGCCTCGGTGCAGGGATTCCTTATTAAGTGATTATTGTCCAAGTGTGTATATATTGGAAAACTGCACATCTGCATAGATAGAGTGAGTAGCAATAATAATAGTTGTCACATCAAAATCATATGGAATAGAATAGGAAAGTGAACATGGGATTATGAAATCCCAACAGTATATATATATATGAACCATGGGTACATCAAAAGTATACATCGCCAACATACAAAAATCACGATCGAATGATCGGAGCACATCATATAACACACATTACAACATATATCGAAGTATCTCAAAACATACAGACATCCATCCAAAGTACATCAAAATACATCACGATACATCAAAATATCCAGAACCACCATCTATCCTACCCAACTCTCTCACAGCTACATATATCATCCAATGTGCACTAGGAGAGTCCTCCAAAGAAGCTCAGGAGTCAGCGGGAGGATCTGCAGTAGCAGCAGGCTCTGCAGGAGGAGTGGTCACTGGAATGGCAGGAGTGTCAATGGGAGCAACGGGAGTGGCCTCGGGAGCACCAGACGAAGTATCCACCGCAGGTATGGTGGCACCAGGTGTGCTCTCGGGGACACCGGCAGACGAAACAGCAGCACCAGAAGTACCCTCAGGGGCACGAGCAGCAGCAGAACGAACAAGCTCCTCGATCTCATCCTCATCTAACTCCTCCTCGTCAAAAACTGACGGAGGGATCTCAATACCAAGGTGAGATGCGATGCGAGCGAGAATCTCCTTAGATCAAGCACAACGAGACTCTACACGTTTCACCGAACGTGCAAGCTCAGCGAGAGTAGAAGAGGGAGCAGGAGCAGCTGAGGCAGAGGCAGAATCTGAGGGGGTCGTCCTCTGAACATGACGAAGCGCCGCAAGAGACTTCTTGACGGTCGTCGCATTTAGAGGGGGACCGAGGGGACACTCATCATCAAAAGGAAGAGGGACACGGAAGTGCCAGAATACGAGAGTCAATAGGCATGGGTACAGAATGTGGGCTGACTTGGTGGACTTTTGAATACATTCGAAAGAGTCCATCTTGTCGAGAATGATCCGTGCCAAATTGATCTCACTCCCCATGAAAATGGCGTAAATGAGCTTAAGAAAAGGCTGGGAAGGCAAGCTCGATGAGCCTTACTTCGGAAGGAGGCACGACTTCAGAATAAGATTCAAGACCCAAGCGTTGGGCTTGAAGGATTTTGAAGGGACGCCAATCATGGCAGGTGGGATGACATGGAAAATCTCGGCGAGCATCACCTGATCAAGCTCAGAAATATCGTCAACAGAAATATCAGACGGAAGAAGGCCAGATGAGGAGACACCTATCAAATCCCCTAAGATTTCTGCCGTGAGGACTATCGGTGTCCCCAAGACAGTATTCTCAATAGAATGGGTCTCGTCGTACTGACCGCGAACACGGTTCGCGTAGAAAAGCTTGACAAGGCGAGGGTATGGATGTGGATTCACCTTAGGGTCATATCGAAGATAATCGATAAGACCACTAGACAAAAGGAGATCAGCTAGGCCTGGGAAGTCGGAGAACTGAACGAAGTGCTCCAACAACAACGGACAGTGCTCGATACGGTTGTAAGCCGCAAGACACATAGGGTCGTCGCGACACAACGAAATATCGACACCGCCAACTGGCATTGGAGCCTTCCCCTTAGGCTGACGAGTGCTAGAACGGGGTGGAGGAGTAGGATCCTGAGCGGTATGCTCGGTCTCCAGAATGTATTCCGTGTCGGAATCATCAGGTGGAGTGGGAGCACGGAATGAAGCTGGAGAAATGGGTTGTTTCCTAGGCTTGGGTTGTGATCGAGGCTTAGCGGTCGCCGTCCTCTTCTTCTTAAGAGGAGGCAAAGACGACGATGGATGGGTGATCTTGGAACGGCGTTTAGGTTGCGGGGGTCCGAAGGCGGAGACTCGACAGTCATAGGAGACGGACGTGAGGGATCGATCGGAATACGTGTCCTCGCCATAAGCGTGACGAGACAGCGCAATCAAACAAAGATCGAAAACTAAACCCTAAGAATCAAACCCTAGGCCGAACCCTAGAAACTGAAATCGAGTTGAAACCTAGGTATAAAAGCTTAGAGGGATAGATACCTAGGAGGAGGAGAGAAGATCGACGCACGGCAAAGGTGGAGATGGCCAGAGATGGCCGGAAAAGATCGACACACGACGTAGAGAATGGGGGAAAACGAAGGGGCTCGGGGGTTTTTGAGCTTAGAAGGAGAAATCGCACTGACTAGAAGTGAGATTAGTCGGTGTGAGGGAGTTAAAATGATTGTAATGCAAAAAGACCAAAGCAGTCCCTGTGCAATTAGTCGGTCACAGTTCAAGCGCTGACCGACTAGATGATGATCTAGTCGGTCGGCCAATGAGCTTGAACCGACTAAGTGCAAACAGTAACTGAAGCCAAATTTAGGGCTTGAGTTAGTCGGTCTGAGTTCATTCACTGACTGACTAGATGATGATCTAGTCGGTCGGTCAATGAACATGAACCGACTAACAGAGTTCAAAAATTTTAGAATTTGAAATTTTGAGTTCTCTCCTAATCGCACTTGGACGAAACATCGAAATACTCTCACTAATCATTATACTACCCCATTAAACATCGAAAATCTTAAATTTGACATTCATGAATAATCCGAGCATAAATTCCGAAAATTCAACGAAAAATCCAGAAAATTCCAATACATTAAGCATGAACAAATATAACGAAAATTGATAGCATGCAAGATAATTGAATAAAATGAATCCTAAATCTCGGATTCACCCATAATCCCCAATTCTCGACGCAACCTCACAAAGGAATCTTCCTTGAGTGGTTTCGTGAAAATATCGGCGATTTGCTTCTGGGTTTCAATGTACACTAAAATGATGTCCTTTTTAGCAATATGATCATCTAAGAAATGGTGTCGGACATCTATGTGTTTAGAATGGGAATGGTGTACCGGATTCTTAGAGAGACATATTGCACTTTGGTTGTCCACCATGATAGGGCACGTATCATAGTTTATACCAAAGTCTTTAAGAGTGTGTCTCATCCAAAGAACCTGAGCACACGCGGCACCGGCGGTAATATATTCCGCCTCGGTGGTTGAAAGTGATACTGAATTCTGCTTCTTGGTAAACCAAGAGACAAGAGAATTTCCTATAAAATGGCAAGTGCCACTAGTATTTTTCCTGTCGGATTTGCATCCCGCATAATCTGCGTCACTATATGAGATTAACTCATACGTGCTAGACTTTGGATAAAGTAACCCAAAGTCAAGTGTGTAACTTAAATAACGGAAAATACGTTTTACCGCTACTAAGTGAGATTCCTTAGGTTGAGACTGATAACAAGCACATACACATACGACAAACATTATATCGGGCCTACTTGCGGTAAGATATAGTAAACTACATATCATACCTCGATATAGACGAATGTCTACATCTTTATCGCCCGTATCCTTATCAAGATGCGTAGTCGTGCTCATTGGAGTCTTCTTCCCGGAGGCATTCTCCATTCCAAATCGCTTTAGCAACTCCACCGTGTACTTGGTTTGGTGGATGAGGATTGCATCGTTCATTTGGCGAATTTGGAGACCTAAGAAATATTTGAGCTCACCCATGTGGCTCATCTCAAATTGATCCTTCATCACATTAGAAAACTCTTCGCAAAGAGTGAAGTTAGTAGCACCGAAAATGATATCATCAACATAAATTTGAACTAAAATTATATCATTGTTCGAATACTTAACAAATAATGTTGAATCAACTTCTCCCATTTTAAAACCTAAATCCAAAAGAAAATTTTTTAAACGGTCATACCAGGCTCTAGGAGCTTGTCTTAAACCGTAAAGTGCTTTCTTAAGTTTGAAAAAATGATTTGGAAATTTTTCATTTATAAAACCCGGAGGTTGAGAAACATAAACTTCCTCAACAACATCTCCGTTTAAAAACGCACTTTTAACATCCATTTGAAAAAGTTTAAAATCTTTATGGGATGCAAAGGATTCTTCGAAATCGATACCTTCCTCTTGCCGATAGCCTTGAGCTACTAACCGAGCTTTGTTCCGGATGACGATTTGGTTCTCATCGGTCTTGTTCTTGAAAATCCACTTCGTCCCTATGACGTTGTGGTTCTTCAAAGGCAATGGAACAAGCTCCCAAACCTCATTCCTCTCGAATTGAATGAGTTCCTCTTCCATGGCAAGGATCCAAGCGCTATCTTCGCACGCTTCATTAATATTCTTTGGCTCTATCGAGGAGGCAAAGGTATAATGAGTGAAGTAGTTGACTTGAGATCTCGTCTTGACACTATCAAGGATATTGCCAATGACTTGCTCATGAGGATAGTCACGAACGGTATGAAGCCGTTTGAGAATTCCCTGATCACTAGGAACATTCTCAAAAGATTCATTAGTCGGGTTAGTATCATTAGAATCAATAGAATTAGAATTACCAATAGAATCACATAAAACATCCATGGAGTCATAATCATTAGTAATTCTAGTCGGGACAAATCCTTCATTAAATGAAACATGAAGAGATTCCTCGATCGTTGAGGTTCGTTTGTTGTATATCCGGTAGGCTTTGCTACGGGAGGAATATCCAACAAATATCCCCTCATCGGATCTTGGATCAAATTTGTCCAAACTACCATACGTGTTTTTAATAAAACATTTTGAACCGAAAACTCGAAAATGTTTAACTTGAGGCAATCTACCAAACAACAATTCATAACAAGTTTGTTTAGTGCCGGGCCTCAAAAGTATTCTATTAAACACATAGCAAGCGGTATGTACCGCTTCCGCCCAAAATTGATGGCCAAGTTGGCTATCATCAAGCATAGTACGAGCACACTCCACTAGCGTCCTATTCTTTCTCTCAACAACACCATTTTGAGGAGGTGCGCGAGGGAATGAAAAGGTGTGTGTAATACCAACTTCATCACAAAAGTTCTCAAAAGACTCGTTCTCAAATTCCCCTCCTTGATCACTACGAATAGTGCAATGGTGGTTCCAATGAGATTTTGTACTTTCTTAACAAATATTGTGAAGTTTTTGAAAGCATCATTTTTATTACTCAAAGAAAATACCCAAGTAAACCTAGAAAATTCATCAACGATCACAAGTCCATATCGTGCATTTCCTAATGAAGCAACTCTAGTTGGCCCAAATAAATCTAGATGTAATAGCTCTAGTGGCCGCTTAGAAGAAATGCTCTTCTTAGGTTTAAAAGACGATTTTGGAAGCTTGCCTCGTTGACATGAGTCACAAAAGCTTTTCTTTTGAAAGACAAGCTTAGGGAAGCCTCTAATAGAATTTAACTTGGAAAGTTTAAAGAGTGTTCCAAAGTTCACATGACCAAAACGTCGATGCCATAAGTGTTGTTCACTTGTGTTGGCAATGAGACATTGTTCATGTGATCTTGGAAGATCTATGATATATATATCCTTATGGCGTGTGCCGGAAAACAATAATTCATTATTATCTTTTCTTAAAATATGGCACATTCCTTTCGTAAAGCTAACTTTGTAACCTTTGTCACAAAGTTGGCTTATTGAAATAAGATTGTGGTTTAATCCTTTAACAAGGTAAACATCACTTATTAGAGGTTTAGAAGGATTACCCACTTTTCCAACACCTATGATGGTTCCGCTCTCGTTGCCTCCAAAGACTATCCGGTTCCCATTTGCAATGGGCATCACTCCAGAGAGTAATTGAGCATCACCCGTCATGTGTTTTGAACACCTGCTATCGAGTATCCAATTATTCTTGGAGCCAAATTTGGATTTGTTGCTCATTTTCTTTTTCTTGAGTTCCTAAAGATAGAAAATATCGTATCATGGTACCCAAGGTCATTGGGTCCAAAAGATTAGACCTTTGGAAGCCAAGTCCAATTGGACTTAGACTTCCCCACATAATTATCACTATGCACAACATTTATAAAATAAGAATTCATATAAACTTGTTTTTCATCCATGTTTGTGTCCTTCGGGCTCCAAATAGTGAAGATTTTGGGAGTTCTAATCCTATTGGGAGCATGCATGCGTTGTTGATTTCTACGTGATGCATGTCGTGGATAAGCATAAGGAACATGATGAAATGGTGCATTATGAGAATAATTCATATGATGATGTGGATGAACATATGCATGTGGGGGAACACGTGCATGAGGGTGTCTCACATGGTGTGCACGTGCCCGTGGATGTGTAGCATAAAAATCATCATAATTGTGAACATATGGAGTAGGACGTGTGTTCCTACGTGGCATGGTATTTGTGTACATGTAAGCATGACCCTTCTTTGGAGGTCCACCCAAAATGGGTTTCTTTCCAAACGAGGGTGTGTACGAGGTGGAAGCACCATTGGTAGATGAACTACCAATAGAGTGTTTGCTACCACTCGTTGAGTCACCGAAAGTTGGCCTAACAAAAGTAGTGGCCGATTTGGATGAACTTCTCATCGTATACCCCAAGCCAATGTGGTGATTGGCCGGAAGTAAGTCATTTAGGATTTTATCCAAATGGTCCTTACCCTTATTGAATTTATTAATTCGGCCTAATGTGCACTCATATTTCTCGGTGAGAGAACATATAGAAGCATCCAAAGTGGATACTTGCGATGTGAGCACATAAACACGAGATTTGAGATTCTCATTCTCAATACTCAAAGTCGAGTTTTGAGAAGTCAAATCCGCTATCTTGTGTTCATCCGATTTCTCATTATGAACATGTTCAATTTGAGATTTGAGATTTATAATCTCATTTCTCAAACCTTCAACAACGGTGTCATTATTGGTGATGATAGGTTTAGGCGAGGTTTGGATGCTAGCTAAATCATCTTTTACTTTAGTATATCTATTTACTAATTTAGTATACTTAGACCATATTTGTTCGTTAGCTTTTCTAAGGTCATCCATAGTTACCTCATCGCCTTCATTGTCACTATCATCGGAGGAGGAATCTTTATCTTGCTCCTCTCTAGCCATGAAGCACATGTGTTCTTGCTCCACTTGCTCATCGTCCGACTCTCCACTTGAGGAATCATCGGAGTCGGTGAATGTCCCGACAAGTCCCTTCTTGTACCCTTTCTTGTACTTCTTGGACTTGTCGAATTTTGGCGCCTTCCACTTCTCCTTTTGCTTGTTTTGAGGACAATCTGCTTTCATGTGTCCTGGCTTGTTGCATTTGAAACGAAAGGAGAGGAGGCGTTAGAAGAACTAAACTTGGATTTGTTCTTGAAATTACCTTTCCGGAAGAACCGGTTGAACTTCTTTGCCATGAGGGCCATGGACTCCAAGTCCAACTCGTCTTCCGAGTCTTCATCATCGGTCGATGTAGATGTTGATGGAGCGGCCTTGAAAGCAATAGCCTTTTTCTTTGGCTCGTCTTGCTTTAAGTAGGACTTCATCTTGTCCTGCAACTTTAGCTTGCTATCCTTGCGTACCTCATAAGACATTAAGGTACCCATTAGTTGTACGACAGTATATGTTTTCATGTCATTACCTTCCTCGATGGCGAAGGTACGTTTCTCCCAACAAGAAAGAAGTCCATCGATGATCTTCGAGACTTTCTCCTTTTGGGTGTAGGTCTTACCAAGAGCCTCCAACTCGTTGGTGATGTCGACGAAGCGAGCATAGTACTCCTTCATATTCTCACCCTGTAGCATATGAAATAACTCGTAATCTTTATTTACAACTACGAGTTTGGAGTCTCTTACCCTACTCGTCCCTTCATGCAAGATGAGGAGGGAGTTCCATATTTTATATGCACTCTTACATGTGCATATCTTATTGAAGTCCTCGGGCTTCAAATCACATTGCAAGGCGTTCATTGCCTTGGCATTGCTTACCTCTGTGGCAACCTCCGCGGTAGTCCACTTCTCGAAATCTTCTTCGACGGGCTCGACATACTCCTTCATCGTGGCCCTCCATAGTGAAGCACTCCGGAGGAAAGTTTCCATCCGGCATTTCCAGTACTCGTAGTTGGTACCGTTGAAGAAGGGAGGCCTCGTCGAGGAGTGTCCTTCCATCACCGATGAAGCTCCTTCACGGTTCCTGAAGGTGCTGTAATCTGAAGGTGGACGAACGGTCTTGTTGTCGTTGGCAGACATAGCTATAGACTTGGCTCTGATACCAAATGTAATGCTCTACGAAGCTACTGCACAAGTACTAGAGGGGGGGTGAATAGTACTTTAAAATAATTAAGAAGATAATTCCTAATTATCTTGCAAACTCTACCAACAATGCGGAAATGCGGAAATGTAAATGTAGACAACAAAGAAAACAATCGCAAACAAGCAATTTAACGGGTTCGGATCCACCCAAGTCTCCCCGACTTGTTCCCGGTGATCATACGTCCCAAACACCCGGATCCCCTCCGGATACTTGAGTTAGAATCCTCTAACTCAAATTTGCACTATGAAATACTTGTAGAAACATCTACAAGATCAAATCATACACAAATGGAAATTGTGACCCCCACAACCCGGGATCACAAACAAACTCTCACAACCGAGAGTAAAACACATACAATATGAAAGTAAATGAAATACGAAATTCTTACCGACAAAACCCTATGCCTTGAGTATACTTACGAATTAGGGCAAAATGGATTTTGGGGAAGATGAAGGCACCAAACCCTAGCTCCAAGATGTAGATCAGCGATGGAGACCTAGGTGGATGTTGGTGACCTAGAATCAAGCACTTGGCTTGGAAGGCTCACAATCAATGAATCTCTCTTTTGAAATAAGAGTGAGGGAGAGATTCAAGAATGAAATGAAGGAGCTTTGAATGAGATTAAATGCTTTCTCTTTGATCTCTAAAATATCAATAATATCAGCATTGAGTGAAATGAATGCTGCACTCCAAGTATATATAGGATAGAGGAAAGAGAGAGCAAAAATCGTGGCATTTAATGCTCCAACGGCTCTATTCTGAAGCAGACTAGTCGGTCAAAGAAGGATCACTGACCGACTAGTTCATCAACTAGTCGGTCGGTGAAACAACATGAACCGACTAAGAGGTGAACAGTGAATAGATGAAGTTCAGACTTAAAGAACTAGTCGGTCCAAGAAGACTTGCCAACCGACTGGTTTCACAACTAGTCGGTCGGTGAGTGTTCATAGACCGACTAAGAGATAAAACAAATAGTCTGCGTTCAAGATGAGTTAGTCGGTCCAAGAACAAAGTCTAACCGACTATTTCATCAACTAGTCGATCGATGAGTGTTCATAGACCGACTAACGACAAACAGTAACTTGGGCTGTACAGTAGAAGCTCAACTAGTCGGTCCAAGAAGGATTCCTAACCGACTAGTTTCACAACTAGTCGGTCGGTGAACCTTCTTTGACCGACTAACTGTAAACAATAAGTGAGCTAGAATTGAAGGAGGCAAACTAATCGGTTTAAGAAGCTTTGCTGACCGACTAGATCACCATCTAGTCGGTTGGTTCTTCTTCTTGAACCAACTAAAATGCACAAGAAGTCGCGAATCGAAGCGTGAAGCTTCAGAAAAGTTCGTATAGACTTCTACTAAGATCCTAGCTCTAAGATATGAGCGTTATGAAGATAAAAACGTAAGACCTACTCAAGACTTAACATTCTACGAAACGAAGCTAGAAGACTATAAATAAAACTTGACGAACCGTCTTCAATCGCTTCGATCGAATCTTCATGACTTCAATAAAGGTCCTTGAGCTTCAACGAAGCTTTAGGCATACGATCACGCGCTTTGAGAAGTCTCGAGACGTCGCTTTAGATGTTCATAGAAGTTTGGCGACGATCTCCATAACTGCGCTCACAAAGAGTTAGTTCACGATATATTTATGTTTGTTCATCATCCAAACCAAATCTGGGGAGTCCAATACTCAACAGGATGGACTGCTAAGATGGTTTGCTACGGTGATATTGAGGAGGATGAGTGCACGTGATACAGCCTACAGACTACTTTGGAGCCTGAGCCCTCACTCCCTACAGATTCAGTTCAACAGCCATCACTTCAGACACCGCAGGACATACATCAGTCCGTCATCCAGGACGACGATATTCAGGGTGGACCACAGAGTCCAGGGATGACTACAGAGGCCATTACCTTCGATGATGAGGATGCGACAAGCGACAGTGACTGCGAGATGATCTACATTAAGCCTGCGCTACCTTCTCCTCCACACATGCCCCAACAACCATTTCACCCTCTTCCTGAGGAGTCGCATCAGCCAGGTGATAGCATCGCCATTCAGGGAAGTTCTCGTCACACTTTTCCCTTCATTTCTGAATCTCAAGCTTCATTTCCATATATTTTAGATTCAGATCGTCGTCATACATATTCATATCCATATTTTTATTATGACGAACCTATATTTTTATTATGACAAACCTATTTGAACTTCCTTCATTGGAAGTCTTACTTATTTTCCTTGGATTGACACAGCTTGTCTCCCACAGGACACATGAGTATATTCTAGGGAGATGCTGGGAGCTGTGTTGCTAGGATCCAATGAAGTTGGAGGAGCTTCGTTTACAAATCACCTGGATGAGGAACGGAAGGATATGATAGAGCAGCTGCCTCTACCATTACACATTCAGGATTCACCTTTTGCTAAGGTGTATTCCTTCCTTTACTTAGTGTAAATAAAATAAAATAAAAATTTAGTTTAGTTTGCTTTTGCATTTTTGCTTTAGTATGTGTGTTTTCCCTTTAGCATCGTTGAATAATACCTAGTTTCACTTCAACCATTGAGGACAATGCTCATTTCTAGTTGGGGGGAGTGAACTATAAAGTTGGATGCTAGTTTTGGGTAGTTTTAAAAAAAATTGATGTTAATAAAAATTCTCATTCGTCATCATCATTCATTCATTTTGAGCATATCATTTTGATGCCTCCATCCTTGCCTCCATCACAGTTCTTTTGCTTAGTCCCTACATGCTTAATGCCATGCAATTTTTTCGGATTATTATTTTGGTATCAACTTTATAGATGTTTGATTGACATGTTTTAATTTCTTTTCCATTTTGGAGTCAAATGTTAATATGCCATGTATGAAAATATTTCATATGTTTTGATACTCTCTTTGAAATAATTCGGGAATAGTTTGGTGTAAGTGATTGCAAGAATTGGGATGAATGGCTTAGTTTTTGATTGGATATGGTGTGGCCAATGGTTTATGTTTTTTTTCCTCCTAAGGAGTGGGTGGATGAGTTGATAATTCATGTTTAGAATGAGAAATAGAGTTAATATAAGTGAATGGTTTTTCTAATCAAATTGAGTAGCCGGTGCCCCACGAAACATTGGGGAGGATACCAAAGATGAGATTTAGGGGATCATTCCATCCTTTTGCTTATATAGCGTAATCTCGTGTATGCAAAAGTGGCCGTGTTTGCATTTCATAGCATTATAGCGTGAAGGCAAAACATAAACATAAACATACTAAAAACAAAAAGACTACAAAAAGAGAGAGAGAGAGAAAGAAAAGAAAAAAAGAAAAAAATGAATGAACAAATGAAAGAATAAGCAACATGAGTGATGCAATCTCATCTCCCACAATTTAGAAGGAATTTCTTTTATTTTGGCCATTTCCTTGAAAATTAGAAACTTTGCCATTTGCGCATCTTCCCAAAGAATGTGATACAGTGTTATTTCCTTACTTTTCTTAGAATTGGATTGAGGAGAATATCATTTATTGTTTACTTTCATACATTGTGTATATTGGCTTTGGAATCACTTGGAAATAACATTTGTGGTATGCCATGATGATATTTTGAGTTTGGTGCATGTTTTCATTTAATTTGGAATTTATCGCTTATTTTGCTAGGGACTAGCAAAATGCTAGTTGGGGGTGTGATTCGTAGTGAAAAGTGTATATTTATACCCCCAAACTACCCCCATTTTGTGCTAAGAAGTATACTTATTCTTGCTCTTTTGTGTATAAACTCACTTTATGTTTTATATAAGGGCTTATTTGCATTCTTTGCACAAAACATCATTTTATGGACTAATTTCTCCTTCTCCTATTTTTCAGGTACTCTTGAGAGTTTTGGGGATTTTTCAGAATTTTCTGGGATTTTTCTGGAGTCCCGAAGGAGACAAAATAAAGTAAATGGAGAAGTAAAGCTGGGGGCCAGGACAATCGACTGTCATTACGACGGCAATCGACTGTTATTTCAACGACAGTCGACTGATCTTTCAATAGCAGTCGACTATTTATCTCCTCCTGAAGGGAGTACAAAGAGACGGCTCTCTGTTAATTTGTCACAGCTACAGCAGGCGACTGAAGCACAAAAGACAGTCTCCTGTGTCATTCACAGTCGACTGTGATTTTTAAGACAGTCGCATGCCTCCCTTTGGAAGCTACGCTGCCTGACCAACGACGGGCGACTGGCGTTTGTTCAGAAGTCGCCTGTCGCGGGTTTTTTCTGCCAAACCTGGGTCATGAGAAATGGGTTTTTCTTAACCCGATTTCTCCCCAGTCGATGTGGGTAGTTGGATGCTTCTTTGGAGGGTTAGGATGCGATCCTTTAGAGGTTTAAAACCCCTAAACTCTGATGTAATGGGAATCAATTCGGCCAGTTACTGTTCCATTGGGGGTTTAGACCCACATCTTCTTCCCAAGAGCTAGGGTTAGGGCTTAGAGGCCATTGGAGCTTGGTGGAGCTTGGAGGAGGAGCAAGAGAGAGAGAAAGCCAGCGTTTTAGGGTTCCATTTGGTGATTTCTTCCCCTCTCTTGTAACATTTGATTTTTATTGTTTTGTAATGAATATTATTGAATGATTGTTGAATGAGAGTGAGACCCATTTGATAGGTGTTTGATTTCTGGCTTGTAATGAATGTTTATTTGCTTTTCTTAATTGATTATCAAGTTTCTTTCATTATGAAGGCCTAGAGCCATTTGTGTGTGGATTGGGATTACCTAGGGTTGCGTGGTTGGTTAGTAATTATTCATCTCTTGCATTTATTTGGATTTAGCATGCCTTGAAATGGATGCTAAATAGTGTTGATTAATGGGTTGTGCCCTAGGTTTAATTGAGTCGTGCACCACTCTTGGCGGGACCGTAGAACAGTGGTGTACCTTAAGGGTCACACCTACGTGCACCATCCTTGCATTCTATTGACACGGATGCAAGGATTGACTCACGAGCTTAAGTTAGGGAATTCAACCCAATAATCAACACAATAATGAATCGTGCATTACCCTTGGTGGGGTCATAGAACGGTGGTGTGCATTAAGGGCATTACATATGTGAACAACCCCGCATACCTTGAAATGGATGTAAGGGTTGATTCATTTGGGATGAACTTATTGCTAATCAACCCATAAACCTAACGACATCCCATTCCACACACTTCTCCTTGCTTGCCTAGCTCCACGCTTTGGTCTCCACCCAACCCACCTTGGGTTTGGCTCGACCATGTTACCCCACACTTCCACACTACACTTGTTAGTTTAGTTGGTTGTACCAACACCTTTAGCCTTCCTTAACCAATTGAGATTATGAATGTGAAACGAATTGTCTCTGTGGATTCGACCCCGTACTCACGGGATTATATTGCATCTGACACTCCTACCCTTGGGAGGCGAGCGTGTGCATCCTACTTGGATTGTGCACGCCTTGCGGTCAATCAGGCATAGGTATTTGTAAGTGTTTACAATTCGAATTTCATTATCTCGTATTTTGATTTCACTCTCGGTTTGTGAGAGTGTGTTTGCTTGATCCCAAGTTATGGGAGTCAAGGATTTCGATTGTTGTTCGATTACACTTGTAGGGTTACTACACGTGGGTTTGAAGGAAACCTCAAGTTAGGGTTCTAACTTGAGTATCTGGTGGTATCCAGGTGGAAGGGACGTATGATTACGGGGAACAAGTCAGGATTGGACTTGGGTAATCCAAACCCTTGAAACATCTCCTTGTTAGCTTGTTTCATTTTGGGTTAATTTATAATTCTGGATTTATTGTTGGTTAGGGATTTAAATTGGTATAACTATCGTTTAAATTTTATAAACACTATTCAACCCACCTTCTAGTGTTTTCCTCATAGCCAGGGTCCTTACAATTGGTATCAGAGCACAAGGTTTATAGATATGGCTCCAACAACAACAACGTTTCTCCACCTCCTTCATACAACAATCATGATCATGATGGTGCTTCTACCGTTTTCGAAGG
The DNA here is from genome assembly GCA_030789695.1 of Scilla litardierei. Taxonomy (NCBI): domain Eukaryota; kingdom Viridiplantae; phylum Streptophyta; class Magnoliopsida; order Asparagales; family Asparagaceae; genus Scilla; species Scilla litardierei. The sequence goes on from CM061133.1 coordinate 216,895,414, forward strand.
ACAATCAACGTTTTGTCCTCCCCGTTCTAATGGCATGAATTTCGGCCATTGGAAGTGCCGGATGGAGACATTCCTAAGGAGCGATTCTCTTTGGAGAACCCTCCATAAGGATTACACTGAATCCACCGAAGAAGATTTCGACAAATGGACTCCTGCCGAGAAGTCCACCGAGGTAAACAATGCCAAAGCAATGAACGCTCTTCATTGCGCATTGGATCCAAATGAGTTCAACAAGATATGCACATGTAAGAGTGCATATCAAATATGAAACCACCTCATCGTTACCCACGAGGGGAAAAACAAGGTAAAATTGTCAAAGTTATATGTTGCTATACAAAACTTCGACATGTTTCATATGTAGGAAAGTGAGAACATTGCAACGATGTACGGTCGTTTCACCGACATCACCAATGAGCTTGAAGCTCTTGGTCAAGTATACACACAACAAGAAAAGGCAAGAAAGATAATCATGGGAATGACCTTAAAATGGGAAAGCAGGGTTATTTCCATTGAGGAGGTCAATGACATGAAGATCTATACCGTGGTGAATCACATCGGTACTCTCATATCTCACGAAATTAGAAGGGAGAACCAAATGAAGATTAGGGCTATGATGAATCCAACGGAGGCAAAGAAGAAGGTGTTAGCATTCAAGGCTACCTCTTCATCCTTCGATAGTGATGAATCCGAGAAAAAATGGATTTGGAAGAAATGGCGCAAATGGTGAAGAAGTTCCAATGCTTCTTTCGCATCTAAATTTTTTTCACTAATAATTCCTCTTCTCTTTGTTTTAAGTGTAACAAGCCGGAGCACATCAAGAAGGATTGCCCAATGCTAAGGAACAAAGAAAAGTGGAAAGCATCGAAGTACCACAAGTCCGACAAATTCAAGAAGGACAAGAAGAAAGGACTCATTGGGACTTTTGATTACTCAAGTGGAGATTCCTCAAGCGAATCCGAGGATGAGAAGGGTGAGAGTGCACATATGTGCTTCATGGCCCGAGAAGATACGTTCTCTGATGGAAGCGATAGTGAGAACGATGAACCCAAGGTAACTATGGATGAACTTCGTATTGCTAACGAAGAATTATTTTCTAAGTATCAATCTCTTATGCTTAGATATACTAATTTGAAGAAATCAAATGTTAGTAAATCATCCATGCCATGCATCACCAACAATGACACCATTGTTGATACACTTACACTTGAGAAAGCCAATTTGGTTTCTCAAAATGACACTATGAGAAAAGAGGTGAATTCCCTCAAATCTTAATTTGATCGTGTGTTTTCTAAAGATAGTGTTGATCTAGCTTCATAAAACACACTATTGGGTATTGAGAATGATTCTCTCAATACTCAAGTGCACGAGTTCACCACTCGTGTGTCTACTTTGGACACTAATATTTCTTTCCTTAGGGAGAAATATGAGCTCATGTCATCCCAAGTTAAAAGATTTAACAAAGGAAATGGGCAATTGGATGAATTGCTCTCAAACCAATTTCCGACCACACATCGTGTTGGACTTAGTTATGTGGAAGCAAATGCATCCAATTATTGCACCTCCAATAATGGTGTAATTATAGATTTTGTGACCCCATCCTCCAGTGCATCTTCTAGTAGTGAAAAAAACACTATTGGTAGCAATCCTACCAAGAAAGTCACCACATCACACTCTCCTTCTTTTGGCAAGAAACCCACTATGGGTGGAAACCAAAAGAAAGGACATGCCTATATGTACACTAACACTCACACACGTAGGACACCACCTACTACACAGGTGAACATACACGATGTTTTTATGCTCCACACCCACGGGCACGTGCAAACCCACACATGAGGAATACTCATGCACGTGATTCTACACACTCCTATGTTCATGCACATCATCCTTCCATGTATGCTCACACATATGCTTCACATCATATACATGCTCCATATGCACCATATAATATGCATGCACCTCATTTTGCATATAAACTGTATATGTCTCATGCATATCCTCCTCCACCTTCTTATGTTAGATCTCATGCTCATAGGAAACATGCACGACATAGACCTCAACCTAATGTGCATGCAACTAGGAAGAAGACACCCAAAACATACACAATTTGGGGTCCCAAGAACACTAGTACAAATGATAGGAATGAATATGTACAGTTTTATTTTAGTGATATGATAAATAGTGGTAACTATGTTAGGAAGCCAAAGTCAACTTGGACTTGGTTTCCAAAGGGCTAATTCCCTTGGACCCAACAAGCTTGGGTACCCTGAGTTTATGGTATACTATGTAGGTACCTAAGAACAAGAAAGAGAGCAATAATAAACATATTGGCTTCAAAAGGAAAGGATGGATACTCGATAGCGGTTGCTCCAAACACATGATGGGAGATCCCTCATTACTCTTCGAAGTGAGCCGCATCAAGGACGGTGCAACGGTCACCTTTGAAGGCAATCAAAAGGGAACCATCATTGGAGTAGGCAAAGTCGGTAACCCATCTAAACCTTTTATTACAAATATTTATTTAGTTAGTGGTTTATGTCATAACCTTATCTCCATAAGTCAACTTTGTGACAAGGATTACAAGGTTAACTTTAGAGAAGGTATTTGTAATATAGTTGATAATGATTCGCATGTTTTATTTTCCGGTATTATGCATAAAAATATTTATTATTTGAGCATGCCTAAAGCCATAGAACATTGCTTAGTTGCTAATACAAATGAACAACTATTATGTCATCGCCGTTTTGGTCATGTTCACTTTAAGCACTTATATAAGTTAGCTAAGCATGATCTAGTTAAAGGTATTTCGAATATTTCTTTTAATAAGAAAAGTTTTTGTGATTCATGTCAACGGGGTAAACTTCATAAATCTTCATTTAAACTCAAATATGGCATACCATCTAAGAGGCCCCTAGAATTACTTCTTTTAGATCTATTTGGGCCCACTAGAGTAGCATCTTTAGGAAATGCTCATTATGGATTAGTCATTGTAGATGATTTTTCTAGATTTACATGGGTATCATTTTTAACCAATAAAAATAAAGCCTTTGATGAGTTTACCAAATTTGCAAAGAAAGTTCATAATCTCTTAGGAACCATCATTATCACTATTTGTAGTGATCATGGAGGGGGCTTTGAGAATGAACTTTTCTCTAAGTTTTGTGATGACAACGGGATTACTCACAATTTTTCTTTTCCCCACGCACCACCACAAAAAGGTGTTGTTGAGAGAAAAAATAAGACTCTTATTAAGTGTGCACGCACCATGATCCAAGATAGTCATCTTGGACTTCAATTTTGTGCGGAGGCGGTGCACACGACATGTTATGTGCTCAATAGAATTCTAGTGAGGCCATGAATGCACAAAACTTGTTTTGAATTATTTTATGATAAAAAGCATCAATTTAAGTATTCTCGTGTTTTTGGTTCAAAATGTTTTTTGAAGAACACTTTTGGTAATTTAGACAAATTTGAGCCAAGATCCGATGAAGGAATTTTTGTTGGATATTCCATACGTAGAACAGCCTATCGGATATACAACAAAACCTCTTCAACGATCAATGAATCACTACACGGTTCATTTCATGAAGATTTTGATATTCCTCATGTTGTCGATGATAGTGTAGATGTTTTATATGATTCCATTAGTAATGTTAAAATTAATGATTCTATTATTGAGACTAGTAATGCTAATGAAAATGTTGAGAATGTTCCAAGTGATCTAGTTATTTCCAAAGCTTATCCGACCGTTCGTGACCACCCCATGAACAAATAATTGGAGACATTCGTGTTGGCGTCCGAACAAGGTCAAGGATAGATGAGTTCTCTGATTGCGCCTTTGTCTCTACTATTGAGCCAAAAAACATCCAAGAAGCATGTGAGGATAGCTCTTGGATTGTTGCAAAGGAAGAGGAGCTCATGCAATTCGAGAGGAACGAAGTTTGGGAGCTTTCCCTCTTCCAAGTGGTCACCAAGTCATTGGGACCAAGTGGATATTCAAGAACAAGACGGACAAAAACGAAGTCATCACAAGGAACAAAGCAAGGACCAAGTGGATATTATGATAATGTCATACTCTTAATTCAAGTTTATGTAGATGATATCATATTTGGATCTACTAACTTTGATCTTTGCTAAGAATTTTCTAAGTCTACGAAGGATGAATTCGAGATGAGCCATATGGGTGAGCTCAGTTACTTCCTTGGACTCCAAATTTGGCAAATGAAGGATGTCATCTTCATTCATCAAACCAAGTACACCGGGAAGCTTATCAAGCGATTCAGGATGGAATCGTCTTCAAGTAAGAGGACTCCCATGAGTACGACAACCCATCTACACAAGGATGAAAAGGGGAAAGATGTAAACGTTCGTCTATATCGAGGTATGATCGATAACTTACTTTACTTAACTGCTAGTCGGCCTGATATTATGTTTTTCGTATGTCTTTGTGCTAGATATCAAGCTAAACCTAAGGAGTCACACTTGATTGCGGTTAAACGAATATTTTGTTACCTCAATCATACGCTAGATTATGGGTTACTTTACCTTAAGTCTAGCACATATGAGTTAATCTCATATAGTGATGCCAATTTTACCGGATGCAAATCCGATAGGAAGAGTACTAGTGACCCTTGCCATTTTCTAGGAAAATCCCTTGTTTCTTGGTTTTCCAAGAAACAGAACTCGGTATCATTGTCCACGACTGAAGCAGAATATATTGTCACGGGTCTTGCATATGCACAAGTTCTCTGGATGAGACACACACTTCAAGACTATGGCATCAATTGTGATACTTGCCCTATCATGGTTGACAACAAAGTGCAATTTGTCTCTCCAAAAGTCCGGTACATCACTTCCGTATCAAACACATAGATGTGAGACACCATTTTATAAATGATCATGTAGCTAAGAATGTCATCATCTTAGAGTACATTGAAACCAAAAACAAATCGTCGACATCTTCACTAAACCTCTTAAAGAAGACTCATTTGTGAGGTTGTGTGGAGAATTAGGGATTATGGGTGAATCTAGGATTTAGGAGCTCATTCTTATATGTTATAACCTATTTTGAGCTCATTTGATCATTTCTATATCTCTTGTTGAATATGTCATATTTTCAAATTGTTTTCAATTAGATTTATTGAAGATTTTGATGACTTTGATGATTGGATTAATATGCTTGACATGTATGTTAATCTATATGTTTATGATAGTGACTTGATGTTTGTAGAGTAGTTAGAGTATATGTCTAAGGGTGAGTAGTCTCTATCCCTTGATTTCAGCCATATCCTGTATTTCTGGACCAGGACAGGTGACTGGGTTTCCTTCTTCAGTTGACTGCCCAGTCCTCTTTATCTTTTGAATTCAGGACCAGGACAGGCACTGTCATTCCTTCGATAGTCGCCTGCCCAACTCTAGACTTTTTGATCCATATTTTGCAACTCCTAGGCAGTCGACTGATGATATATTATCAAAAGCCTGGTTTTCACCCAGACGACTGTATTTTGTTCATCAGGAGCCTGCTGTAGGATTTGAGAAATTTCACTCAAAAACATCACTCTGTTTAATTAAATTCAGGCGACTGTAGGAGTTTTCACAGGCTCCTTGCCAAAATCCAGGCGACTGTGTTTTCTTCTACATGCGCCTGTCTATCTTTTAAATTAAATTTGTATCTGGATCTGCCAGGCGACTGAAGGTTGTTCACCAGTCGCCTGTCTACCTCGGTGGTGGTTCGTTAAGTCAATCTGAGCCGTGTATTTCTTGATCCAACGGCCCAGATCTTTTCACCCATTCACTTAAGAGATTGTGGCCCTTATTTTCTTCTCTCTCCTCCGATCGATTCCCTTATCTTCCTTCTTTCGAAAACGAGCGCCTCGTCCATCGATTCACCTCCTCCGAACAACGAGTCTCCCTTTAGTCAATCGACCGAGCTTGTCTCCCCTCCTCCACCGTCGACTGGTATAACTTATCTCATTTCCTTCGTTTCGAGCCCTAATCGTTCAATTTCCTTATTTACATCGATTTTTGAATCTATGGCTCCACCCAAGCTTAGTTCCTCCTCCAAGGGGAAATCACCGGCAGTTAGGAAGCCTAGAAAATCTAAGGCTGCCACCTACAAAGCCCGCACCAAGTTTGCTGAGCCTATTTTCGAGTTCTTGGGTATGCCAGAGTCGGGGTCTGAGTCTGCATCACCTGAAGAGGTGATTCCTCTCAAGCGTAGATGCAGACAGTCTCGCTCAGGTGGTATTCATATTGCTGATCAGCCTCTCTCTTTGACATCTACTCCTCATAACGAAGAAACCCAGTCTGAGCATTGTGTCGAACCTCAAAACCCCAAGGCTAAAATCAACCCGAGTCTACACAGCCCTTAGCTCCTTCCTCTCATGTGCCCATGTGTCGTGACGATGCATGTTTGGCGAGATATACTTCCATGATTGGCATCAAGCTCCTTAGAGAATGCTTCATCGTATATTCGGCTTTCATAACCGAGAGTCTAGCTCAGCTCCTCATTACGACCAAGTTGGTCGATTTGTTCAGATATTCTCACGATGATTCTCCTCGTCCTACCCCTTTCTCGTGAAGCTCTTTTATGCTAACCGCATTCGCAGTGAGTATGCAGAGTCTGGGATAATGGACACTATGGTTCAGGGGACCCACATCAAGCTTGACCCCAAGCTTTTAGGGACCATCATTAGGATTCCCTCTACCGGTTCCTTGCCTGCCGATATTTCCATCTCTTCTGTTGCAGACTTAGATCAATCCGTCCTTAGGGACATGTTCAGGGAGATTCCTCCCATTCTCACCTACGGTGTCAAATCCTCCATGTTTACTGCTAGGGGTTGGGCTGTCCACCACGTGGTCAAGTCCAACATCTTGCCTACATATGGATCATCTGACCAGCCGTCCCATGAGATCCTAAAGTGTATGTATGCTATATTTTCTGGGATTGAGGTGAATTGGGCTGGGGTCATTCTTGACCGCATGAACCATGTTGAGATCACATCCTCCTCCTCTCATATTCCTAATAGAGTCTTACTTACCCATGTGTTTTGCCACTTTGGCATTGACCTCTATCCTTTTGAGCCTATCCCACTTGGCCCTATTCTAAATGCGTCAGCAAAGTCGAAGTCCGCTTCGGCTCTTCTGACTGCATCAAAGAAGAGGCATTCCTCCTCTGGCCCCTCCTCATCTACTGCCCCACCTGCTGATTCGTCATCTTCTGCACTACTACTGATCCATTTCTTATCGAGCTCGACAAGAAGGTATCTGGTTTGTATGGTTTGTATGAGCTTTTCTTCCTCTCGTTCCAGCTTCAGGGCATACCCTTCCCTGCCCACCTCCAGGCCTTCATTCCACCGGCTGCTACCTCAGGTGATGCTCTGGTCCCTCCGACTGGCATCATTGAGCCTCATGCTCCTATCATCATAGAGTTTCCAGACCCTTCTGTTGCTGCTTCTGCTGAGTCTGCTGCTTATCTGGCTCCTCAGAGTGTTTCTGATGCTACAGCTGTCATGACTTCTGCTGATCCAGAGACCCAGGGCTTCCAGATTGAGAGGAGTGTTCCAGAGGATTCCTCTATCGTTGCTCGCCTGGATTGATGTTGCTCACCCTAGGACTTCTTTTGTTAGTGTTAGAGTGTCTTTGTTTTGTTTTGTTTTGTTGAGACGTGGATGGATTTTGGATGTGTGATCCATGTATGGATGATGGATATACTTTTGTTTGTATGTGGAGTTGCTGTTTTATTTTGTATCCCATGTATTCTTATATATATATGTGTGTGTGTATATATGTGTGTGTGTGTGTATATATATATATATATATATATATATATATGTATACGATGTATATATATATATATATATGAAGATGGGTCCCGTTAATCTCGGAGTTGGGAGAAATGGCGATCTGGGCAATGTGATTTCGAATAAGGGCAGCGTGAATGACGTTCGTTCTGAGCGGCCTTCTGCTCAGCTCGGGGGCTCCGTTGATAATGAGGATATCGGCGGTAGCTGGAATGTTGTTGACCGGCGAAAGTATAAGAGGGGGTCGATCGGTAATGGATTTGGTGGCACCGGGATTAAGGCTGGATCTCGGAGTGGAGGGAATTTTCGTAGCTGGGGGAAGGATCGGCGTTCTGGCCATCAAAGAGGTAACGGCTATACTTCTAATAGTGCTCGTAGTTCTCAAGCTCAAGTTGCAGGATTGGTGTTTGATAAAATGCCTCATAGGCCTCCGAAGAACATTTCTTTTAACACTTCTGGAGATAAACAATCCTGGGCCCAGGTTTGTTACAATATCAGGAAATATGATCTGGATATGGGAATGTCCTATGTGGCTCCAATTACACTTGAAGACGGCACGCTTATGGCCATGGTGGCAAAAGACGCTTTGGCCAGAGGGGCCGAATAGTGGAAATCTACCCTAGTTGGGTACGTGTTAGGCGATGTGCCTTTATATGGCCAGCTGTGTGGTTGGGTCGAGAGGCTATGGAATCTGAAGAAGGGAGTTAAAATTTACAGCCGTGAGAATGGATTCTTTTACTATAAATTTGAGGATGAGGGGGAATGTGAAAAGATATTACATGGCGGGCCCTGGATGTTCGATGGCATACTGGTCGTGCTTCAACAGTGGAGCCCAGGCTTGAAGCTTGAGCGTGATATCCTATCATCAGTGCCTGTCTGGGTACAGCTACACGGGGTGCCGTTAGGCATGTGGACTTTAGAAATATTAAATTGTATTGCTTCGGTCATTGGGAAGCCAATCTGCTTGGACAAATTAACTGCTAAGAAGGAGCGTATTTCTTTTGCTCGCTGCCTGGTTGAAATTCATGCGGCAGATGCGGTGCCTAAATCGGTACTGGTGGGTACTGAGGATGGACCATCTATATCAATATCAATTAAAGTAGAAGGAGAACCCCCTAGTTGTTCCAAGTGTGTTTGCTTTGGTCATTCAAATATTGATTGCCCTGTAACTAGCGAGCCCCCTTCGATCCAAGAGCAAGAGATGGAAGGCGACAAGCTTGGTAAATCAAATGAGATGGATATAGACCCCACTGATTCTTGTGTTGAATTAATCCCAACTAATAACTTCTCTCAGGTAATAACCAATGGGAGCTTAGCAAAGGGGACTGATTGTATGGAGGAGGGGAATTGTATGGAGGAGGAGACCGATATGCCAGAGGCAGGTCTAATAAGTACATCTACTGAATTGCTTGCTGGCCAGGATATTGCGGCCTGTGCTGCTCCCTCGCCTTGCGTTATACAAGGAAAATTCTCCTCTGTGTTGAACGATTTCTCAGCTGGGAACAGTTTTCTAAACAATGCCATATCCTTTGGAGAGACCAGTTCGGCGGCATCTGAGGATATGGGTATTGAGCCGAATGCTAAAGGAGAGGCCAGAAATTTGAATCCACTCCCTTCCTTGCTTGATGGAGACATGGACACCGTTGTGGAACATATCCTCGATGGCATAGCAGTTGATAACCCTGAGTGGGAAATTGAATTGGAAGAGCAACTCAAGGAGGTTGCGATTTGCAGGACACCAAAGAAGAAATCTGATCCACTCCCTGTCCTACTGGAAAATAGTTAGGGTCGCAAATCTAGTGGTGTCTAATGTCGGTTCTCTTTTGGAATGCCAGGGGGCTTAACAATGTGGTGAGGAGAAGGGATTTGAGAGATAGGCTGAAGAAACTCAATCCATCTGTTGTGATTCTTTTGGAGACCAAGTTAAAGTCTAATGCGGAAGTGGAAATGCAGGTTATACCAAGTAAATGGATCTCTTTCAACAATTTTGAAGTAGTCACTGGAGGTCGAATAATCATTGGTCTGGATCCTATGGTTTGGTCTGCTTCTCTCTTGTCAATCTCGGCACAACACCTTTCACTAAATTGTAAGAACATCGGGGGTTTATCCTGTGTCATTACGGGAATCTATGGGCGTAACACTATAGGTGAGAGGAAAGAATTATGGAAGTGCTTTCTGATCGACTCTACTCTGGTGAGTAACTTACCTTGGCTGGTAGGAGGTGACTTCAGCAGTGTGCTATATTCCTGTGATAAATTGGGTGGGGAGAAAACTGGAGGAATTAATGCTTCGTGACTACTCTGATTGCATAAGTAGGTGTTCTCTTCAGGATCTCAAAAGCACTGGGAATCGGCTTAGTTGGTGCAACAATCGGATGGGTACTGGCCGTATTAAAGCCCAGCTTGATAGAGTCTTTGGTAATACGCAATGGTTTTCTAAGCTTCCTGATTCATTTTATACTTATCTGGCGCCGTTGTAACGACTGCTTTTCATGTATCTGGATTTAATATAATATAATATATGTTTTGGTGGATTTTCTCCTCTTGTGTGGTTTTCGTCTCCGTAGCTTTCATTTTCGATCGATTCGTCGTATTTTCTCGCTTCTTCCTTAGGATTGTCGATTTCGAAGTATGTCATTGGTGACGGACTTCATAACGGCCGTATCTTACTGTTAGATCAAGCCTAGAAGTCTTAGGAATCGATACCGGGGCCTCGCGCTCCGTATCGGAACTTTTCTGTGCTCATTAGCCGGTGTAAGAAGGGCCACCGACCGACTAGATGACGATCCAGTCGGTCGGCAATCCTTCTTGGACCGACTAGTTAGCTTTCTAAATTTCTCAGGAGTTACTGTTTATCGTTAGTCGGTCTAAGAACGTTGGTTGACCGACTAGGTTGCAAACTAGTCGGTCAGCAATGCTTCTTGAACCGACTAACTCATCATATTATTTTTGTATCAGTTACTGTTTACTCTTAGTCGGTCTAAGAACTAAGACTTGGAAACCCCAACGCTCGATATATTGAATTGTGAACTAAGAATGCGAGCTCAAAGTGCGGGGCAACCTCAGGCTCACTAGCTGAGCTCAATGTGCGGGGACCCCAGGCTCCATATCGTGTGGGTATTGAGTAGTGTTTAGTGCTGATCGGTCTGAAATGCTATGCCATTCAGCGAAGGGCTTAAACACCTACAAAATGTGAATTGATTGAATTGATAGTAGCTTGGCTACTCTTGTCTTGTCCCGATAAATTGTTCCCTTATGCAAATTATCTTGCCATGTTTTAAATTGTGCACTCATGTTATAACTGCCATGCCATGCATACTAAACTGCTAGGTTGCTAGTTGCCTTACCTTCAGTTTCCTTGCCCAAGTCTTTTTAGACTTGCTGACATGTGCCCCTTTACTCTTTTGGGTGACACATGTTAGATCCTGAGCCCGAGTACCTCGTTGAGGACGAGGTGTTTGCTGACGCCGAGCCCGAGCCCGTGTTTGACGGGGAGTACGTGGACACTGGGGACCAGTCCTAGTGTCTTCGTTGTGCTTTACTTTTGTTTAGACAGTTGTTTTGTTATCGGTGCGTAGCACCTATACTTTGTTGTTGTCGTTGTTTTTGTTGGCCTTGTTCTGGGCCTTTAGACTCTTTTCTTTTAGCCTGGTGGCTTTTCTGGATGTTGGACTTTTGTTGATGTTGGACAATTTGTGAGATGTGGAATTTTATTTCAGTCTCTCCTTGCGTTATTATTGTTATTCTGTTGTGGTTACAGGGACCTGTTTATGTATTTGTGGACGCTTATCGGGTTTGGGGCTTCACAGCTCCGCTCTCGTGCGGACCTTTTCACGTCTCGCCTCCATTTTAGGGAAGCGGGTCGTGACAGGTTTTAGTGGTGGCCCATGCAGGTCCTTCTGTAACTGCGATTTTTGGAATAGCGATAATAATATTAGAATGTCCAATAAACTAAGTTCGACGTCCGATGTCATAGGCTATGAGTCTAATCTGATTCGTTTTCTGTGTCACTAGATGGCAGGAAGGCGTTTCACCCGTGGTGGGGGTAGTGGTGCGCTCCCTCATGATGAGGAGCCTGAGCGGGAACCCACCAGCGGTGAGATGATGCGGATGATGTTGCAGATGATGCAAGTGCAGCAGGGCGTGCTTCTGCAAGTCTAGAATGCTCCGCTTGCTCGAGCTGCCCGGGCTCTTCCGGATGCCCCTCGCTCTGAGCCAGGAGCGAAGCAATTTCGGGAGCTGGGTCCCGCGTATTTTGATGGTTCTGAGGGTCCTCTGGCTGTCGATGAGTGGATTCGGAACATCGAGGACAATCTGAAGATGGCCAAGATCACCCCGGCTGGTTGGGTTGATTTGGCGAAGAGGCAACTCAAGGATAACGCCAGGAATTGGTGGGATGCTGAAGAGAAGATGCTGGTGGAGCCGATCGTCTGGGCTACCTTCAAGTCCAGATTTGATGGTGAGTTCTTCCCGAAGGCTGCCAGGGAGGAGATGCTGCAGCGCTTTATCGACTTGAAGCAGGGGAACTCGTCGGTGGACATGTACCACCAGGAGTTCATGAGGCTGAGTCGGTTTGCACCAAAGATGGTGCAGGACGCTGAGGAGAAGGCTCAGAGGTTCCTGCAGGGGCTTGCTTCGGAGCTCCAGAGTTTTGTGACCTCTTCTGACCGGGAATCTTATCAGAAGGTTCTGGTCGCTTCCAAGAGGCAGGAGCTGCTCGTGAGTCAGAGGAGAGGGTCTGTTGTTGGTGCTGGGAAGAGGCCTGTGGAGCAGGCGAGAGCTGTGGTTAGACCTGGATTCAGGCCTAATCAGTCTGCTCAGTTTAAGAGGCCAGGAGGGTCTATTCCGAAGTTTTGCCATTTCTGCGGCAAGCCTGGCCACGTCAAGGATCAGTGTCGGAAGTTTCTGGGCCAGTGTTTGGTTTGCGGTGATGCTTCTCATGTCGCGAAGGATTGTCGGCATGCGGATCCGCTGCGGAGGGCTCCTGTTGCAGCTCAGCCGTTGCAGCAGCGAGCGCCTGTTCCTGCTGGACGTGGAGCGCCTCTTGTTCCACAGAGACAGGCCTTTCGGCAGGCTGTTCCGCCGAGAGGGCATGCCTTTCTGATGACCGAGGAGGAGAGCATGGCCGTGGATGAAGTTATTGCAGGTAACGCTCATTCTAGCTATTTATCTTCCTTAGTTGGTTTGATTTTTGATTATATTGGTTGCTTGCTCATGATTGTTTGCTAGACTAGGATTTGATTGTTAATTGCTTGGTAGGTGTGGTTTTGGTTTGCATGTTTCCTGCACGAGTCCTCTTTGACTCTGGTGCATCGATGTGCATTATTTCTCGGAGCTTCGTGGAGAGGCATTCCTTGTCGACGTCCCCTCTTCCCAAGAGTTGGAATATCGTTACAGGGAATGGCGTGGTCTCGGTGCATCGTGGTTGCAATTCTTGCTCGTTGGTGGTCTGTGGACATGAGCTTTTCGCTGATTTCATTGTCCACGACATCATCAACTATGATGCAGTTCTTGGGATGGACTGGCTTGCGAGCTTCTATGCTACGATCGACTGTCGGAGGAAGAAGGTGGTGTTCGAGATTCCCGGACATCCAGTGTTTGAGTTCAGTCGTGGTAGCAGTTCGCTTGGTCCTGTCAGATTTCGGGCCAGGCCGGTGGAGGCTGTGGCTATGCAGATGGAGCTGGAGTGGCCAGCTGTGGTGCGAGATTTTGGCGACGTCTTCCCCGAGGAGATGTCTGGTTTGCCGCCTGATCGAGCTTTGGAATTTTCTATCGATCTTGTTCTAGGTGCGCAGCCGATTTCGAAGGCGCCGTATCGTATGGCACCTGCAGAGTTGGAAGAGTTGCGAAAGCAGTTGGATGAGCTTTTGCAGAAGGGTTATATTAATCCTAGCGTGTCTCCGTGGGGAGCACCGGTGTTGCTGGTTAAGAAGAAGGATGGTTCGCGTCGCATGTGCGTGGACTATCGGGAGTTGAATGCGGTGACCATTAAGAATAAATACCCGTTGCCTCGCATTGATGATATTTTTGATCAGCTTGGAGGTTCGAGGGTGTTTTCTAAATTGGATCTGAGAAGTGGTTACCATCAGTTGAAGGTGAAGAAGGGAGATGTTCCGAAGACAGCGTTCAGGACGAAGTATGGACACTATGAGTTCGTGGTTATGCCTTTTGGCGTAACTAACGCGCCCGCAGTTTTCATGAATCTGATGAACCTGATTTTCTACGACTTTTTGGATAAGTTTGTCGTTATCTTTATTGACGACATTCTGATCTATTCGAAGTCGGAGGAAGAGCATGCCTCGCACTTAAGGACGGTGTTGGAGATTTTGAGGAAGCATCGGTTGTATGCTAAGTTTTCAAAGTGCGAGTTTTGGCTGGATAGAGTTGCTTTTCTCGGGCATGTGGTGACTGGAGATGGTATTTCAGTGGATCCCGAGAAGATTCGGGCCATCAGGGAGTGGCCTGTTCCGTCGTCGGCGTCTGAGATTCGGAGTTTCCTTGGACTTGCCGGATATTATCGGTGATTCATTAAGGACTTTTCTCGTATTTCTGAGCCGATGACCAGGTTGACGCGGAAGGATGTTGCTTTTGTTTGGTCGGGTGATTGTGAGAGTGCTTTTGGTATTCTGAAGGAGAGGTTGACGAGTGCCCCTATTCTTGTTGTGCCTGATCGTAGCGGTGGATTTGAGATCTTTTGCGATGCTTCTGGCAAGGGTCTCGGTTGTGTGTTGCATCAGCACAGGCATGTTGTGGCGTATGCGTCTCGTCAGCTTAAGGTTCATGAGAAGAATTACCCGACGCATGATTTGGAGTTGGCTGCCGTTGTGTTTGCTCTTAAGATTTGGAGGCACTTCCTGCTGAGTGAGAAAGTGAAGATTTTCACCGATCACAAAAGCTTGAAGTATATTTTCACTCAGAAGGAGCTTAACATGCGACAGCATCGATGGTTGGAGCTTATGGCGGATTATGATATTGATTTGCAGTTTCACCCTGGCAAGGTGAATGTGGTTCCAGATGCTTTGAGTAGGCTGCCAGCGGTGATGATTTTGACCTCGCAGTGGAGATTGCAGCAGGATTTTGGCGAGTCTGGTGTGGAGATTGTTCTTCCTGGAGAGGCTTCGTCGTTGATGTACATGCAGGTACAGTCGACGATCGTGGATCTGATTAAGGCTGGCCAGGCCGAGGATCCGAAGCTGGTGAGGATTCGGGAGATGGTGGAAGCCAGTCTGCGGACTGAATTTTTGATTCATGAGGATGGCTCGCTGAGGTTCGGAGCCAGGTTGTGTGTGCCAGCTGGGGATATCAGAGAGGAGCTGATGGTGGAGGCACACAGTTCGCCGTATTCTGTGCATCCTGGTGGCACCAAGATGTACCAGGATCTTCGTCTGAATTATTGGTGGCATGGTATGAAGAGGAGCGTGGCTCGGAGTGTAGCCAAGTGCTTGGTTTGCCAGCAAGTGAAGGCGGAGCATCAGCGTTCGGCCGGGTTGCTACAACCGCTTCCGATTCCGGAGTGGAAGTGGCAACACATCACTATGGATTTCGTGACTGGACTACCTCGGAGTCCGAAGCAGAATGACGCGATTTGGGTGATCGTAGATCGATTGACCAAGTCTGCGCACTTTATTCCGTTCCGAGTGGGACAGTCCACTGAGGCGCTAGCAAGGAGATATATGGAGGTAAAATTCTTTTACTCTCCGTTTTATTTTCCTTTCCTAGTTTGGGTAGTGATGTAACATGAATCGTGCAGGAGGTTATGCGACTTCATGGAGTCCCCGTGAGTATCGTGTCTGACAGAGACACGAGGTTCACATCTCAGTTCTGGCAGAGTTTGCAGAAGAGCTTGGGTACGCGTCTGAGTTTCAGCATGGCTTACCATCCGCAGACGGATGGCCAGTCCGAGAGGACAATTCAGATTTTGGAAGACATGCTGAGGGCGTGCATGTTGGATTTCAAGGGTTCGTGGGAGGACCATCTACATCTGGTGGAGTTCTCTTACAACAACAGCTTCCAGGAGAGTATTGGCATGGCGCCTTTCGCCGCTCTTTATGGGAGGAAATGTTGATCGCCATTGAGTTGGGATGACGTCGGTGATCGGGAGTTGTTGGGACCTGAGATGATCGTGGAGGCCGTGGATATCGTCAGGAATAGTCGGGAGAGGTTGAGAATTGCTCAGGACCGTTTTAAGCATTGGGTGGATGCTAAACGTCGTCCTTTGGAGTTTCAGCCGGGCGACCATGTGTTCTTGAAGATTTCCCCGAATCGTGGTGTGATTCGTTTTAGGAAGCGTGGAAAGTTGAGCCCGCGATACATTGGACCGTTTGACGTTTTGGAGAGGGTTGGTGAGGTAGCTTATCGCTTGGCCTTGCCGCCGTCTTTGGAAGGAGTTCACAATGTTTTCCATGTGTCGCAGCTTCGTCGATACATTAGCGATCCGTCTCATACGGTGGACTTTTCGGAGATTACCGTTCGCCCCGATATGACGTATGACCAGCATCCAGTGCAGATTCTGGACAGGCGTCAGAAATCGCTTCGAAACAAGATTGTCAATCTTGTGAGGGTGATGTGGCGACACGGTTCACCTGGAGAGTCTACTTGGGAGAATGAGGATGAGATGCGAGAGCGTTTCCCACTTTTGTTTCCGGACTCGTGAGTTTTTGGGAATTCCGAGGACGGAATTTTTCTTAAGTTGGGGAGGATGTAACGACTGCTTTTCATGTATCTGGATTTAATATAATATAATATATGTTTTGGTGGATTTTCTCCTCTTGTGTGGTTTTCGTCTCCGTAGCTTTCATTTTCGATCGATTCGTCGTATTTTCTCGCTTCTTCCTTAGGATTGTCGATTTCGAAGTATGTCATTGGTGACGGACTTCATAACGGCCGTATCTTACTGTTAGATCAAGCCTAGAAGTCTTAGGAATCGATACCGGGGCCTCGCGCTCCGTATCGGAACTTTTCTGTGCTCATTAGCCGGTGTAAGAAGGGCCACCGACCGACTAGATGACGATCCAGTCGGTCGGCAATCCTTCTTGGACCGACTAGTTAGCTTTCTAAATTTCTCAGGAGTTACTGTTTATCGTTAGTCGGTCTAAGAACGTTGGTTGACCGACTAGGTTGCAAACTAGTCGGTCAGCAATGCTTCTTGAACCGACTAACTCATCATATTATTTTTGTATCAGTTACTGTTTACTCTTAGTCGGTCTAAGAACGTTCATCGACCGACTAGATGTAAAACTAGTCGGTCAGTATTTGTTCATGGACCGACTAACTCTAGAATCCTATTTTCTTTCAGGAGTTACTGTTTGCACTTAGTCGGTCTGCGTTGGTCGACCGACCGACTAGTTGCCAAACTAGTCGGTCAGTGGTTGCTCTTTGACCGACTAACCAGTGTTAAAACCCTAATTTCTGGGCAGCCGCCAGCCCAACCTATAAATACCCCTCCCAAACGACTTCTTCTTCTCCAACACGACCCAAAACCCTAAAAACTTCCCCCTTCAGCCCCCATCTTCCTCCAAGCTTCAATCCTTCATTCCAAGCCCTAAATCCATCATCCAATCCATCCATCTACCCTATCTACCTCTCACCTTCCCCAAAATCTCACTAAAATCCATCGAATCCCCAATTTCCCCCAAAACCCTAGTTTCCCCAAACTTCTCCAATCTTTTCCAGATCTGATCCTAGGGTTCCCCGGAGTGTTTCTTCCGTCTTCTCTCGGTAAGAAATCGTTCTACCGTTGTTTTCATAACTTATTGATAATTTTGGTGAAACCCTAATTAATTTCATGTGTTTGGTGTTTGTTTCCCCCTAAACAGCGATTTCCTCGTAGATTGGCGTCCGTGTGACGAAGTAGTCGTCATCCCCGGTGCTAGGCAAGTGAAACTTGCCACTTAGGGTTTAGGCCATGTTCTAGGCCATTTTCTTGTTATAGGCGTAAAAGAGGCTAGGCGACGAAATGATACTCGCCTAGGCGCAAATTGGGGAATTAGCTTGACAACGAAGCTAGTTCCGACTTGTAGCATGTTGCACAATTACCATGTCATGTTTACTTTCAATTAACGGTACGCGAATATGTTCATGTCATTGCATTTCGCCTGTCACGTTTAATTTAATTAACGGTACGCAAATAAATTGTCATGACCTCGCATTCTTTAGGTATTACTGTGATTGCGTAGCTTCGCTACAATGTTGTGTTCCTGGCTCGTGTTCCAGAAGCGGGCCATGTGTTGGTTGATAGCCAATGCCCGGATTGCGTGTTCCGGCTAGGTGTTCCCTACGCCATACTTGTGTTCCTGGCTCGTGACCAGAAGCGAGCATAATGAGTTGGAAACCCCAACGCTCGATATATTGAATTGTGAACTAAGAATGCGAGCTCAAAGTGCGGGGCAACCTCAGGCTCACTAGCTGAGCTCAATGTGCGGGGACCCCAGGCTCCATATCGTGTGGGTATTGAGTAGTGTTTAGTGTCGATCGGTCTGAAATGCTATGCCATTCAGCAAAGGGCTTAAACACCTACAAAATGTGAATTGATTGAATTGATAGTAGCTTGGCTACTCTTGTCTTGTCCCGATAAATTGTTCCCTTGTGCAAATTGTCTTGCCATGTTTTAAATTGTGCACTCATGTTATAACTGCCATGCCATGCATACTAAACTGCTAGGTTGCTAGTTGCCTTACCTTCAGTTTCCTTGCCCAAGTCTTTTTAGACTTGCTGACATGTGCCCCTTTACTCTTTTGGGTGACACATGTTAGATCCTGAGCCCGAGTACCTCGTTGAGGACGAGGTGTTTGCTGACGCCGAGCCCGAGCCCGTGTTTGACGGGGAGTACGTGGACACTGGGGACCAGTCCTAGTGTCTTCGTTGTGCTTTACTTTTGTTTAGACAGTTGTTTTGTTATCGGTTCGTAGCACCTATACTTTGTTGTTGTCGTTGTTTTTGTTGGCCTTGTTCTGGGCCTTTAGACTCTTTTCTTTTAGCCTGGTGGCTTTTCTGGATGTTGGAATTTTGTTGATGTTGGACAATTTGTGAGATGTGGAATTTTATTTCAGTCTCTCCTTGCGTTATTATTGTTATTCTGTTGTGGTTACAGGGACCTGTTTATGTATTTGTGGACGCTTATCAGGTTTGGGGCTTCACAGCTCCGCTCTCGTGCGGACCTTTTCACGTCTCGCCTCCATTTTAGGGAAGCGGGTCGTGACAGCCGTATACTAACGATCATGCACCGATGGAAGTCCATTTTCACACTCAGGTTTCTTCTGGCCCTAAACCCTTTAAATTCTACAATTATTGGTCTAAATGTTCAGGTTATCGAGACCTTATCACTGCTAATTGGCCCGGAATTGTGAGGGGTACCCCAATGTACCGCCTTATACTCAAACTTAAGAAGATGAAGGCAATCCTTAGAGAATGGGCAAAGACTTGTCAGGACGATAATGTGGTAATCTCTCTCAGGCGCAAATTGGAGGAAATTCGGAATAATTCTATCACTGATAATTACATCCCATTTCAAACTACGGAAGCTGAGCTTATTAAAGAACTCTCTCATGCTCTTAAGCTGGAGGAAGAAATGTTCAGGCAAAAGAGTCGCCAAGACTGGATTTCGCTTGGAGACATGAACACTAAATTTTTTTACACGGCAATGAAATCCAGGTATTCCCGTAATAATTTGAATCATCATGTTGATGAATGTGGAGGCCGCAACTTGCATTTTGATGATTTGAGGAAAATCGCCCCTGCTTATTATGCTGATTTGTTTAACCAAAGGCATTACCCGAATTCTTTTCCTAAGATCACCCCAAAACGAATTTTAACATCTGAATCGGCAACCTGGCTTAGCAGAAGAGTTTCTTCTGAGGAGATTAAAGCGGCAGTTTTTCAAATTGGTCCTGATAAAGCACCCGGGCCAGATGGGTTTAATGGTCTTTTCTACCAGCAAAATTGGGAGATTATTGGGGATGATGTCATCCTCGCTATTAAATCCTTTTTTGAATCTGGGTCTCTTCTTCAGCAGGTAAACCATACTTTTCTAACATTGGTGCCGAAAAATATCAATGCTTCAGGGCTAGGGGATTACAGACCTATTGCATGTTGCAATGTCTTATACAAGTTCATTAGCAAAATTATATGCAACAGACTCAAGATGGTCGTTCATGAATTGATTTCCCCTAATCAAGCCGCTTTTCTAAAAGGGAGACTCCTTTCAGATTGTACGTTGATTGCCCATGAACAGATCAGGGATTTTAGCAACCCTATGGGGAGTAGAGATTGTTTGAAATTGGATCTTCGGAAGGCCTTCGATAGTGTTAATCGAGATTTTATTTTCTACTTCCTGCGACAACTACATTTTCCGGAGTCTTTTATTTCCTGGGTGAAGGAATGCATTACCACGCCAACTTTTTCTGTGATGGTGAACGGGACTCCATGTGGCTACTTCAGTAGTAACAGAGGATTTCGACAAGGTGATCCCCTATCTCCCTACCTCTTCGTTATTATTATGGAATCATTCTCTATCCTTGTTGAAAAAGCTCTCACTTTACGGAAAATTCACCCAATGCGACGTACTGGTTCTATATCCCACCTGTTATTTGCTGATGACCTACTTGTTTTTTGCCGAGCAAATATGTCTTCATTTTTGGGCATTAAAAATCTGCTGGAAGATTTTTCTATGTACACTGGGCTTCAAGTCAACTGGGACAAGAGTGCTGGGCTGTTTAGCAAGGGATCTAGAAATAAGGAAGTTCTGGCAGATTTTTTGGGTATCAAAATTGCAACCACCATCACTACATACTTGGGCCTTCCACTCTCTATAAAATATCCTACTTCCACTAATTATCAGAGGTTAGTGGATAAGTGCAAGATGAGATTAGCAGGCTGGTCGTCTAAGATGCTTTCCATTTCGGGCAGAGTTGAGCTTGTCAGGAGTGTAATTTTTGGAATGGTGGCTTTTTGGATTCAGGTGTTTCACATCCCAGTAACTGTGGTGAGATCAATAACTGCCATCTGCAGACACTTTATTTTGGGGAATTCACGTGCCTGGGCTTGGAATGATATATGCAAACCGAAATTGGAAGGAGGAGTGGGATTACGTCTTATTGAGGATCTAAATGCGGCGGCTGGAGTGCGCCTTACATGGAGGTATTTGACCTCGGACAGCCTTTGGGCTCGGCAAATGCGTGCTAAATACTGCTCGACAGGCTTCTTTGCGGCTGAGGGCTCTGTACTTCATTCGGGTAGCTGGAAGCGGCTTTTAAGAAGCCGCAAAATTTCACAATCTCTTGTCAAAAGAATAGTACGGGACGGTACTAGTACTTTATTTTGGGAAGATTATTGGTTAGAGGGGGGACCTTTAATTAATTATATGGAGGTGCCGCCGGCTGAGGCTAAGCGCAGGGTATCCGAGTACTGGACGGGGAGTGGGTGGTCTGCAAATCCCGCAATTGACCAATGCAGGCATCTTCTATGCAATATCTCTTTGAGAGTGGGTCCTGATAGCTGGAAGTGGTTGGCCGGTGAATCATTTACCTTCAGAGATGCTTGGAATGGAGTTAGAAGAAGGAATCCACCATTTCCCCTGCACAAGATCATCTGGTACCCAAAACACATCCCTAAATTCTCTATTACTCTGCTACGGGCTCTAAGAGACAAGTTGTTGACTCGTGATAAGATTGCCAGATGGATGAACAATACTCCCTCAAACTGTGTCCTATGCGATGACAACGTGGTGGAGGATATACCGCATCTCTTTTTTGAATGCAACTATTCCAAATACATATTGCAAAGGACTCTACTGAAGCTTAGAGTGCAACCTCAACCTGCACCTAACTTAATAGATGTCGGTAAATTTTTCCATATTAATTTCGGTGGGAAGGATGTTATAAGCACACTTGTTAAATCCTGTCTTGCAGCAATGGTTTGGCACTTATGGCGTGAAAGGAACAAGCGGATTTTTGAAGATGAGAAGAAATGCAAGACTATCCTTTTTCAGGAATTTGCCGCGGATGTTAAATTAGGCCTTCACGATCTTGATCCTTCCACTGAGGAGGAACTAGCTACCTTTGCTAATTGGGGGATTTTGGACCCTGGATGAGGATTTTGGTGGGTTTGATGTCATTCTAGTTTGTAGTGCTTGTGGAATGTTATTCTGTGGAGGTGAATATCTAAGTGGGGAGTGACGGCGCTTGTGCCCTATCCTTCCCCTTAGATTTTCGCTTGGCACTTGTTTGTACTTTATGTATTATATATATAACACGCTTACCTTTCAAAAAAAATAATATATATGTATGTATGTATGTATGTATATATGTTGTGAACTCTCTTTTGTATATGTTGTGCAATTTTGTCTCTCTCTGTGCTCTTTACTATATATGTTATGTAATGAGACACCTTGCATGATTAATGATGATATTGGACTTCTATTCCTTTAGTCAACAAAGTTTTATAGTTTTTGATGCGCTTTGATATGTATGTGTGTAATATACCTTCATGTTTCCTTGATTTTCTATTGGTATCACATTAAATACGTATCACATTCCTTAACTTCCCATGATTGTTTTAGTTTTATACGTAGCACTATTATTGTTGTTTTTCTCCTCCCTCCTTTTGGGTAAAGCCATAGAGGGAGAGAAATAAGCAAATCATAATTTTGTGCTAACTATGACCTAAACTCTAAACTTGAATCTAAGTTTGAAGTTGCCTTAGATTCAGGAGGAGTAAGATATAATGAATTTGGATTCAAAAATCCTAAATTTCTAATCTTGAAATCATTTCAGTCATGCATATCTTACATATTGCTTTAATTGAACATTAGATGCCCATATTCACATTGACTGACTTGGTTGGCATCTATGTAAGGGAGTAAGTATTTTTAAGTAGAATTATTTATCTTTTTGTTTTTGTTTGTTTTTCATCACCAAAAAGGGGAGAATGTTGAGTATTGGACTTCTCTCTACTTGGTTTTGATAATGAGCAAACATAAATACGTGTGACTAATCCCCTACTTGCAGTTAATCCATTGCCTAAGACTTCCAAGAAGATCATGTAGCAATGGATGCCACTCAAGGATCAATCAAAGCTCGTAAAGTCAATTGGATGATCAAAGATGAAGATAGAAGCTTCAAGCAGACTTCAAGATCTTTCAATAGAAAGAAGAGAGGCAAAAACAATTTTAATATTTTTATTCTCGTTTCTTTCTCATTAGTATGTAGATTAGAAGTAAAATTATGTTGGAGCACACACACACCTTCCTTTCTATCCTAGGAAATAATTAGAACTCATTTTCATAGGCCTCCATTTCATAATTCTCAAGCATGTGCATTTGGACTTTCAACAGGCGACTACTAAACGAAATACATGCGCCTGTCCCCGTACATGCGCCTGTGATTTTTTCTTCAATCGTTTGTTATGCACATACTTATTAACTAGAATTTTGGGCTTTCTGTTCTTATTTTTCATCATGCGACTGTTGTACAAAGTACAGTTGCCTGTCCAGTTACAGGTGCCTGTGACTTGTTAGTTAGTCGCATGTCTCTTCTTGCCCAGAATTCCCAAGTTTTGCAACTTTTGCACTTGCATCTATAGGTGATGTAATAAGGATTTACAGGCACCTGCCCATGGCACAGTCGCCTGTATATGCTTCTACAGTCGCTTGTCCCAGCTTGTCAGACTTCCCAAGTTTTGACAACTTTCGCATTTGCGCCTGCAGGCGATGTAAGAAGGATTTACAGTCGCCTGCCCATGGTACAGTCGCATGTATATGCTTCTACAGTCGCATGTCCTGTCTTTCCAAAATTTCCTGAGATTTCCCCTTTTACGCACTTAGAAATTCAGTCGCCAGTAGAAGGTTTCTCAGTCGCCTGTTGGTTTACATGTGCATGTCCGACCTTCATCAGTCGATTGTCCTATGTGGTAAGTTACCGTTTGAATTCCCACCTACCCTCTGATACAATGCAACATGCGATTGTGAGTTCTTCACCAGTAGACTCTCTGGCGCGTATTTTCTATCCGTTGGCTTTTTCAGACAGATTTCAATGGGGGTTTCAGGTATTTTGCTTGAGGGTTTTAGAGAAGATATAAGACGGTCTCTTACTGTTCCATTGCGCAACACTTAAACAATCTTGTATTCATTCCTAAGCTCAATCCCTCAAGTTCTCTCTTCCTCAACTCTCAAGCCCTAGAAATTTCAACTCTAATCTTGTCTTTCCACTTAAATCAAATCCGAGCTTCAAGCTTTGGTGAAGACAAGTGCAAGGGCTTTCTCTCATCTTGGAAGAGACATCAACACACACTTGCTCCTTCAAGTTCTACTTCAAGGCATATGTGTTTGTAAGTGTTTACATTTCAAATTTCATTATCTCGTGTTTCGATTTCACTCTCGGTTGTGAGAGTGTGTTTGCTTGATCCCAAGTTGTGGGAGTCAAGGATATCGATTGTTGTTCGATTACACTTGTAATGTTGCTACAAGTGGGTTTGAAGGAAACCTCAAGTTAGGGTTCTAACTTGAGTATCTAGAGGTATTTGGGTGGAAGGGACGTAGGATTACCGGAAACAAGTCGGGATTGGACTTGGGTAATCCAAACCCTTGAACTATCTCCTTGTTAGCTTGTTTCATTTTGGGTTAATTTATAATTCTGTATTTATTGTTGGTTAGGAAATTAAATTGGTATAACTATCGTTTAAATTTTATAAACACTATCCAACCCCCCCTAGTATTTTTCTCATAGCTATGGTCCTTACAATTGGTATCAAAGCACAAGGTTTATAGCTATGACATCCAACAACAACAACGTTCATCCGCCTTCTTTATACAACAATCACGATCGTGATGGTGCTTCTACCGTTTTCAAAGGACAATCAACAGTTCGTCCTCCGTGTTTCAATGGCACGAATTTCGGTTATTGGAAGTACAGGATGGAGACATTCCTAAGGGGTGCTTCTCTTTGGAGAACCCTCCATAAGGATTACGTTGGACCCACCGAAGAAGATTTCGACAAATGGACTCCCACTGAGAAGTTCACCGAGGTGAACAATGCCAAAGCAATGAATGCTCTTCATTGCGTATTGGATCCGGTTGAGTTCAACAAGATATGCACATGTTAGAGTGCATATCAAATATGGAACCATCTCGTCGTCACCCACGAGGGGAAGAACAAGGTAAAATTGTCAAATTTATATGTTGCTATACAAAACTTCGACATGTTTCATATGCAGGAAAGTGAGAACATTGCAACGATGTACGGTCGTTTCACCGACATCACCAATGAGCTTGAAGCTCTCGGTCAAGTATACACACAACAAGAAAAGGTAAGAAAGTTAATCATAGGAATGGCCTCAAAATGGGAAAGAAATGTTATTGTTATTGAGGAGGTCAATGACATGAAGAACTATACCGGGGTGAATCTCATCGGTACTCTCATGTCTTACGAAGTAAGACGAGAGAACCGAATGAAGATTAGAGCTATGATGAATCCAACGAAGGGAAAGAAGAAGAAGTTAGCGTTCAAGGCTACATCTTCATCCTTCGATAGTGATGAATCTGAGAAAGAAAATGATTTGGATGAAATGGCGCAAATGGCGAAGAATTTCCAACGTTTCTTTCACAAAGGTAAATTCTCTTCCAAATCTAAATTTGATTCCACTAACAATTCCTCTTCTCTTTGTTTTAAGTGTAATAAGCCAGGGCACATCAAGAAGGATTGCCCAATGCTAAGGAATAAAGAAAAATGGAAAGCACCGAAGTACCACAAGTCCGACAAATTCAAGAAGGACAAGAAGAAAGGACTCGTTGGGACTTTCGATTACTAAAGTGGAGATTTCTCAAGCGAATTCGAGGATGAGAAGGGTGAGAGTGCACATATGTGCTTCATGGACCGACAAGATACATTCTCCGATGGAAGCGATAGTGAGAACGATGAACCCAAGGTAACTATGGATGAACTTCGTATTGCTAACGAAGAATTATTTTCTAAGTATCAAGCTCTTATGCTTAGATATACTAATGTGAAGAAATCAAATGTTTGTAAATCATGCAGGCCATGCATCACCAACAATGACATCATTGTTGACACATTTACACTTGAGAAAGCCTATAGTGGTGTAACTATAGATTTTGTGAGGCCATCCTCAGGTGTATCCACTAGTAGTGACAAAAATACTATTGGTAGCAATCCTACCAAGAAAGTCACCAATTCACACTCTCCTTTTTTGGCAAGAAACCCACCATGGGTGGAAACCAAAAGAAAGGACATGCCTAAATGTACACTAACACTCACACACGTAGGACACCACATACTACACATGTGAACACACACGTGTTTTCTTGCTCCACACCCACGGGCACGTGCAAACCCACACATGCGAAATACTCATGCACGTGCTTCTACATACTCCTAAGTTCATGCAAATCATCTTCCCATGTATGCTAATGCATATCCTTCACATCATATGCAAGCTCCATATGCACCATGTAATATGCATGCACCTCATTTTGCAAATAACCCGTATATGTCTCATGCGTATCCTCCCCCACCTTCATATGCTAGATCTCATGCTCCTCGGAAACATGCACCACATAGACCTCAACCTAATGCGCATGCAACTAGGAAGATGACACCTAAAACACACACAATTTGGGGCCCCAAGAACACTAGCACAAATGATAGGAATGCATATGTAAATTCTTATTTTAGCGATGTGATAAATAGTGGTAACTATGTTGGGAAGCCAAAGTCCATTTGGACTTGGTTTCTAAAGGGATAATCCCCTTGTATCCAACAAGCTTGGGTACCATGAGCTTATGGTATACTACGTAGGTACCCAAGAACAAGAAAGAGAGCAATAATAGGCATATTGGCTCCAAAAGGAAAGGATAGATAATCGATAGCGGTTGCTCCAAACACATGACAGGAGATCCCTCCTTGCTCTCCGAAGTGAACCACATCAAGGACTGTGCAACAGTCACCTTTGGAGGCAATCAAAAGAGAACCATCATTGGAGTAGGCAAAGTCGGTAACCCATCCAAACCTCTTATTACGAATGTTTATTTAGTTAGTGGTTTATGTCATAACCTTATCTCCATAAGTCAACTTTGTGACAAGGGTTACAAGGTTAACTTCGGAGAGGGTATTTGTAATATAGTTGATAATGATTCACATGTTTTATTTTCCGGTAGTAGGCATAAAATTATTTATTATTGAGCATGCCTAAAACCATAGAACATTGCTTAGTTGCTAATACAAATGAACAACTATTATGGCATTGCCGTTTTGGTCATGTTCTTTTTAAGCACTTACATAAATTAGATAAGCATGATCTAGTTAAAGGTGTTCCGAAGATTTCTTTTAATAAGAAAAGTTTTTGTGATTCATGTCAACGAGGTAAACTTCGCAAATCTTCATTTAAACTCAAAGATGGCATAACATCTAAGAGGCCCTGAGAATGTTCCAAGTAATCCAGGTATTCCTAACGCTTATCTGACCGTTCGTGACTACCCCAATGAGCAAATAATTGGAGACATTTGTGTGGGTGTCCGAACAAGGTCAATGATAGATGAGTTCTCTCATTGCACCTTTGTCTCTACTATTGAGCCAAAGAACATCCAAGAAGCGTGTGAGGATAGCTTTTGGATTGTTGCAATGGAAGAGGAGCTTATGCAATTCGAGAGGAATGAAGTTTAGGAGCTCGTCCTTATTCCAAGTGGTCACCAAGTCATTGGGACCAAGTGGATATTAAAGAACAAGACGGAATAAAACAAGGTCATTACATGGAACAAAGCAAAGTTAGTAGCTCAAGGCTACCGGCAAGAGGAAGGTATCGATTTTGAAGAATCCTTTGCCCCCGTAGCTAGATTAGAAGCTATTAGGTTGTATTTATCTTTTGCATCTCATAATAATTTTAAATTATTTCAAATGGATGTTAAAAGTACATTTTTAAATGGTATAGTTAATGAAGAAGTTTATGTTTCTCAACCACCCGGTTTCATACATGAAAAATTCGGCCCAAATCTATTTCTGACTGCAACTTAAGTGGGGGGCCCGAGTTGACTCGGATTGAGTGGAATTTCCACTCGACCGAGTGGCAGATTCTAGCATTGCAGTGCCATCTTGTAAAAATTTCCCATATTTCATCCGACCTCCATTTGGCATGTTCTTGGCAGCGTTGGAACCAATATGAAGTCTACTATCCATACTTTTCCAGATGAAATGATAGTACATCTTCAAAGAGTGAGAGGCTGTCCTGAAATCTGGGCTGTTTTTCCTTACTCGACCGAGTGTGGTTGCACTCGGTCGAGTGGCCTTCGTGCTCGGTCGATTTCGATCTGATGCCTTAAACTATCGAGCTGGAACAAAGGGTCACTTGACCCAGTCACCTAGGCACTCGGTTGAGTATACATGTCTACTCGGTCGATCTCAGAAGCTGCAGAATCACTTGGAAATGACACTCTACCTTGATTTTAACTCGACCGAGTGGGAAGTTCACACGGTGGAGTCGCTCTTCAGCCGCTAACTTGGTGGCTCCTCTTTTCGCCTCAACTACTCGGACCGAGTGGATAAGTTCACTCGGTCCGAGTGAACTGGGAACTTTAAACAATGAGGAAAGCTTCATCTCTCCTTCTCTTCTTCTCTTCTTCTCATTTGGCCTTCTTCTTCGCTTAATCATGTCATCATGAGTTTTCTTGGTGCTCCCACATTACCGATCATCACCTTGACTCCAAATTGCTCCAAAACGCTCCAAATTCACTGAAATACATAGAAACACTCTCAAAGTCAAATAGTTCAAAATAATAGCATAAAAGCGTACAAAATGTGAAAATGGAGGGTGACATGCATCATACTCATATGTGATTAATCATGCAAAATAGGAGCATATCAACGCTCGAGGATCACGTAGAGTTCTCGCCCACAGAAGACTAGGGCGTTTTCATTTACCTTCGCATCAGCATTTCTATTTGAATAATTTAATCTGTTGTATCTTGATGTATTGGCCATGCTAGGCCCATGATGTATCTTAATTCTATATGCTTGATATGTAATAATGTCGTTTGAGCTGTTTCTAAAATCCGCATGCAAGGACCTGCAGTTTTTACACAGACGCTTAGTGTGTTTAAGCCAAGGAGGGAGAAAGAAAAGAAAAAAAATACTCATCATTGACTTAAGCACACCGCGGACCCGCTCGCATCCTAGCTCCCAAGTATAATGCGAAGCAGGGCGTGATAGAAGATGAGGGAGATGGGGCGACTGAGGCGGGTCCGACGGGGAGGGGGTAGAGGTGGCAAGGGCGACATCCAGTCTCGGTCACCACCTCCTCCCCCTCATTCTACCATTTTAGACCAAAAATCTATTTTTTTTAATTTTTTGGGAAGAAGATAAGGGAGATAGTGGCGATGCTGGAGTTTTGGGGAAGAATGTGAGAAAGATGGGGCCAACAGGAGAGGGGCCGACGGGGTGGGGGCGGAGGAGGGCATGTGGCCGTCGCTCGGAGTTTTTTTGGGAAGAAGATGGGTGAAGAAGATATTGGTATTTTTGGTTGAAATTGAACAGATTTTCCTCTCTCTCCTCAAAAATATTTTTAATGACAAACTTGTAAATAAGTGGTCCGTGAACTCAGCAAGACGGTCTGCGTCAATTGCAATTCCCTTTTTTTAATTCATCGGAAAGGATTCGAACCCTCGACCTTGCACAAATGCGAGGGAGGGAGTATCGCTGAGCTACTCTGCTAGTTTAATGGCACATTTTGTTGAAAATATTACATTCATTTAGCCATTATCTTTGGGAATTGCTTCGCGCACTCACTGTTTTACTCTGCACACATAACACTTATTTACAAGCTTGCCATTACTTCGTCGCATATACCATTTATTTACAAGTTTACCACTGAAATTACTCACCATGCACAACCACTTATTTGTTGACAAAAATACCATTGTGCACGCAGTGAATAAAACGTCCAATAGCGGCCAGCGGTGACACCGCCGACCTCCCCAGCCCCACATCTCCCTATTCCCCCACCCACTTTTCCACCCCCTCTGCCGACCTCCCCAGCCCCACCTCCCCATCTGCCGACCTCTCCAGTCCCACCCTGTAATACCATGTTTCTGTATATACGTATATAAGTACGTTTTTGGACGCATTCGTACGTATTGAATTCCTGGGTATTTCTATGAATTTTTTATAAATTTTATAATGATGAAATTATTTTTAAATTATTTTTAAACACCATTTGAATTTAAAAGGATTAGTATTTGGGATGAATACTAATATATGAAACTATATGTTGTATTAACATGTATAGTTCCACTTATGAAAAATCAAATTCCTAATAAATCCTACATGGAGACACCACCTACTTAGAGGTGGCATTATCTCTTAATCCCCTACCTACCATGGGACATGTGGCAAGCTTAGAGGATTTGAGAGGGGGGGGGGGGGTGATGGGGATAATCAATAGATTAAAAGGGACGAAAAATTAGGGGAAAAAAGAAATTAAAGGGAAAAAAGGAAAAAAGAACCCTCTCTCTCTTCCTCTCGCAACCGGCTCACTCCAATACCCCATACTGCTACTTCATCTTCCTTCACCCAAGGCAAACACCACCGAGCCCTAATTCTCAAGCTTTTGGACTTTTAAAGAGAAGGAGGAAGAAGCTTCAAAGTGTCTTCAAAGAGAAGAAGGGCCAGAGATTGATTAGAGGATTGTTTAAGGTAGGAATCTAACTAAACTAGTTAGAGCATACTTGCAGAATTGTTAGGAAATTAGTTTAAGTTCTTGTAGAATCGGTAGTACTTTGAAATCAAACGGCCGTGTAGTGGTCGTTTCGTAGACGACACGGTCGTATTACGAGCGAATCATCGATCGTGTGTAAGTATTTTGCCCCCACACAGCCGTGTCGACTTAGACACAGTCATGTCGCCCTCTAGTTCTCTTAGTCACGTCGACGTAGGCGCGATCGAGCGGATTTGGATATTCCCTGATTGACATGGTCGTGTCGCTAGAGGAAATGACTGTGTCAAATGTATAACTAAACTTGGTTGTAGTTCGCTTCACACGACCGTGCGGCCTATCACACGGTCATGTGAATATGTTTGGTATGCCATCCTACACTTTATATTGTGGGACTCCACATGGTCATGTGGAATTTCCAAATGACCGTGTGGAATTTCCAAACAACCGTGTGAATATTAATTTATGAGCTTGACTTCTGTGCTCCACACGGTTGTGTGGGAGCGCCAAATGGCCGTGTGGAAATAGTGAAACGATCGTGTGAAAAGTGAAACGATCGTGTGTGTTAGTTTTTCTTAAAACATGATGTGATGTATTTTATTTCAACTCACTCCTGCATATTCAAAAATTCATAACTTTTTGTGGAAAACTTCAAATTTAATGATTCAAGAGGATTTGGAAAGATCACGAAGTTAATTACAACTCTCTTGAAGAAACCAAAGCCAAATTTTGACTGTAGATAGATGTACACAGATGACTTGTATCATGATGTTAGTTTTAGACAGATTTTACTACACTGTGGGAAAAATGCCATAACTCTTACTATATGTCTCCAAATGATACAATCTTAGACAATTTGGAATCACCAATTAAATACCTACAATTTTTATGTTTAGATCTAACTCAGATTATGGCTTGAAATAACTATTTTAGACTGCTATATTAGAGTCCAGATTCAAAAATAGAATTCTGAAATTGTCATATAAATCTCATGTTAAAATTTGTGAAATGATTTAGATTAGTTTAAATATTGAGACTTCCATGTTAATCTTGTACTTAACATTCATGATTATTTGTACCATTTAGTATGTCACTTACCATGTCATGAATTGGTAGATTAAGCATAGTACTATGGATGTTCATGTTATAGTGCTTGAATAAAGTAGTTAACACCATGCTTGCTTACTTATATTAAGTTATGATGTTATACATGATTGGATTATGATATTGTCCAAGCTCAAGTAATATCCATGTTAAAGATTACTATGCATTCTTTTCCATTATGCGATCATGACATGTTAATGTTAATGGTATCTAAACCATAGAAGTGTGTCGCATGTAATGTTTTCTCTATTATGTGTTTATGGTATGGTGTTCGTCGTGTAAATTATGATATTGATGAAAATGTAATGAAGATTGATAATTTAATGAAATTAACACCACATAGACCAAAGTGCCACATGGACCAGTGTGCCACGGAAATGCAGGGGGCTACCTCCTGAATCCATGGGGCCATCTCTTGAATCTATGTGTAGTAAGATAGACGTCATGGACTTACATGCTACATGGACCAGCGTGCCACGAAAATGCCGGGGCCACCTCCTGAATCCATGGGAGCCACCTCTAGAATCCATGAGACCGTGTAAGTAAGAAGTTGGTGGAAAGTATGATTTGATAATTCTATGTTTTTGGTTGTTTACTTACTCCTACTGGTGTTTACTTTTACGCATTGTATTATTGTTCACTACCTTTCCTTGTTGAGTTCCTATTGTAGTGTAGTTCTTTTTGTGTTTATCTGCGGTGGTATACTTTATTTTATGCACAGACTTGTAGTCATGCCCTAGAAGACATACCTTAGTAGGTAGACCGATTCTGAGACTGGTTCTACCTAGTTTAGTTAGGGTTTCCTACTAGGTCATGCGCTGATGTGTCCCATTTACTTTTTTCAGGTTTAAGAGCAGTGCATCTAGAGCAGACCTGACTCAGGAGTTTCCTCCAGGTTCAGAGGTAGAGATGGATCCCACCTCGTGATACATTGTACAGTTGGATCTCCAAGGTACTTTATGGAGCCATGATGATGAGGTTGACTCATTCAAACCATGAGTAATGGGTCATGTGGCAGATTTGACTCGGTACGGGTTTGCCTACCTTAGGTGGGCATCGGGGCTATTGGGCCGAGGCATACCATTCTTAGTGGGCCTTGCTCTTCTTGTAGAATTTATCTACTTGCCAAATGGGCTGGGCCCATGTATTCAACAACTATATATAAGTATATGTTTGTATGTATATATATGACTTGTATGTATTGTATTGGATGTATATTAATTGTATTCATGGTGTAATATATATAGTATGTGTATGTACGTATTAGTTAGTAAATATGTCTCTTAGGAGGGGTGCCATCGTCTTAAATTTATAAACTGCAAGCACATGGCATTTTCGTAGCGCTTTACGGGTCATCCGTAGGGAGGTGGATTGATCAAGTACTAGCTAGATCTAGGGCTATTGCTAGCTACGTGAGTTCGGTGAACTTGGTGTGAAATTACAGTGATATAACAGAGGATCTAGGCATGCAAACACAAGAGATGAGCATAATCACAAGAGATAACAAGTGGAAAAGGAAAGAACACAACCAAAGGCAGGAAAATATAGATAAAAACACAATAGAAAGAGGAAAATAAACTTATCTCCGTGAATTACAAGTAAGGGTTGTCAATCCTTAGTTACAATCCAAGCAAAAGCCATCAAATCCTCATCTAATCTAACTCTATTCCTAGAAAACAGAAAATAGAGGTAAAACTAGGGTAAAACCACATCCCTTGTCGCCTCCCCTCTCTCCAGCAGTGCTGCTCCCTTTAAATAGGGGTTCCAAAACCCTAGAAAGTCGGGCAGAAACCCTATCCGACACGGCCGCGTCGAAATTGACGTGGTCGTGTCGTCTTGGTGCTCGTGAGGGGGGCTCCAACTCTTCAGCAATTGATGATTTGACGCGGCCGCATGGAGAGACTACGCGACCGTTTCGATTGGTTGGGGCACCAGCTATAACAGTGACATGGTCGCATGGTTTAAGTTCACATGGCCGCGTCGTCTCTGTAGCGAGATGAATATTGGGCCGAAGAGATAGAGAGTTACGCGGCCACGTCGATTGGGCGACACAGCCATGTGGAGTTGGAGTTTGAACTACACGACCCGGTCGTGTGGATCATTGCAACGTTGTCGCATCGATTACATTTCCAGCTCCTCATTCTCGCATTCCACACGCCTTGGTGGAAATGATCCACGCAGCCGCGTGGTTCCTGGAAACTCCCAAATCAGCTCGTTTTGGCCTCCGTCATAAATTGGACAAGAAGGTAAGGAAACAAAAGCAGGTAGAATTGAATAAAATAGTGAATGAAATGTGGCGAAATACATGTGAGATGAGTGCAAGATATGCATATAGAAACCACTCATCAAAATCCCCCAAGCTAAACTCTTCCTCGTCCTCAAGGAAGGCAAAGAAAGAGAAAAGAGAGGGGTATGCATGCCTTTAATGAATTATGTCAAGAATTTCATAGCGACAAGCATATATGCAAGGAGAGAAAAAAATTTCAGATCGTGGATTTATAAGCATGCCAATTCCTATCTATCTATCAAGATATAGCTTAAAGGGTTATTTCTAACACAGATTATCATGCAATATACAAAATCATGCTCATGCTCAAGTCTCCAAAAAAATTCCTCTATCCGCATGAGCTACAAAAATAGAGACCAAAATCATGCAATGGGTCGTGGATGAGCTAATGTTGTATAATGGGTCGTGAATCATCAAATAAGTGGCATTCACGACACGCTATCGCTCCATGATTCGTGAAGTTGCTAGCTTCATTCATGTCTTTATTTTCATCAAAAAAATTGGATTCTTAGTTGATTCGTGTAAAGAGCGTTGGGTCGAGACTCCCAGGCCAGACGACCTTAGGGCACCGGGCCAAAAAGGACACATCAGACCTACTAGCTCAAATCAACTAAAATCTTATTCTCATGCACTCTCCAAGCTAAACCTTTCGGCGCGAGGCCCCGATGATTCCCGAGTCATGGGATCCGGCTACTCGTCGTCGTTGGGAGAACAGTGCATTGTTTATTTTATATATATATATATATATATATATATATATATATTCTTTTCATACGTTTTTCTTTTCTTTTCTTCTCTCTTTTTTGAACATAAATGAGCTAGATAACAACACTCCTCTGTACTAGATAGTATGCTGCTAACCCAAGTCTTATAAATCCACTAGTCATTATACTCAACTAAAACTACCAAGATACATGCATGGAATGGGTTCCAAAGATAGAATATAACATATGCCTATTTCAAGTACTTTTATTTTAAATATTAGGAGCATAGGCAATAACAAGCATATTAAAATGGGATCTAGCCTTGGAAACATCCCAAGCATATATCGCGATGGAAAATAGGAAATTGATCGAGAGGATAAGAAAATTTGAAAAAAATTCACCGAAGTACATATGCATAAAGAACTTGGTGCAATGGAATTCTAAACAAAACATAAATGAGAACCCAACATGCAATGCACCCTCCCCCAAGCTGGAATTAAACATTGCATTCAATTCTAAGAAGAATTGTAGAACACGGGAGTGTGTAAGGTGCGAATGTAAATAGCCTCCCCCGAGCTTGCATGAAAAGTACCTCTCAACAGAATGAAGAAATAAAAAGAGAGTGTACTGCATGTGGGTAAGTGTGGGAGTTGTAATCATGCGAAGCAGTAGTGAAGAATGACAATGAAGCCCAAATGGGGTTTTTGTTCATAGAATGTGAGTGCGCCACGTGAGAAGTGAGGGGTGTGTTCATGGATAATTAAACAAAACAAAAGTAGAGAATCTTAATATGCTTCCCTCGACAGCAGGGGAAGGTGAGTTTATTTAAGTATATAAAACTTTTCTACACTACTGGATTGAGTACACCTGTTTCTGAAAGGTGGATCCAAGATGTGGATCAGAGCAGACAGCTGCTTAATCTATTCTTTCTATGGCTCCGCCAACGTCGTGGTGTCGCAAATACCAACAAACCCTAGGGATGCTCCTCCTAGCTTATCTCGAGGACGTACACCTAAGTCCTGTAAAAGAAAAGGAGTATCAGTCCATGGTGGCAAAATTTTTCCCGAAATAAATGTATTCCAGAGATAATCATCAAAATATAAAGAAATGCGTGGAGTGAGGTGACAAAAAATCCCTGGAAATGCAATGCAATTTCTCGACGATGTCGCTATCATCGTCTCGCCAATCCCGTAAGTGTGCTCCTCAGGTGTAGTCATGACCCAACATACCTTCACTGTATTTGTATCTGTATCCTACAGGGGGTGCATTGAGTCAAGGAAATCTGAATCTAAAAATTTAGGGAATGTAATGCAAGATTCAAATAGAGAGGGTGAAGGGTCTAGAGAATCTCCCTGAATAGCGTCAAGACCCGGTGGATAACTTCCATTCTCCCCATCAGTATGTGTATGCTCCCTTTGGTGTGTGGGGATCATCATCCATCTTATCATCAGAAGAGAAAACTAGATCGTGAGGATCAGCGAGCTGCACCTCATGAATTATGGTATCTTGATGGATGTGAGAGTCAGTGTCACATGTCTCGAAAGTGGTACCTGCATGGAAAAATAAACTCATATTAAAATTTTTCAAATTTAAATCGTATGAGTTACCATTTTTAGTGCACGATGTCAATGATGCGTGAGACGCGGCCGCAATCTCCATGTAATCCCAGGCATCCTCAGGTGGTATGTCAAAGAATCATCTCCCATTCATCTTCATCATGAATTCTTGCAAATCAAATTGCAGTCATCCACTGAAGAAACAGAGCAATTCATATGTACTAACCCCATGTTGTGGCAATCCATCCACCAGTCAGAGTTGAACCTCCCCCAAACTTGCCAAAGCTTCTCTTCAGCGAGATGGGCGAAGCTGCTTAAGAGATGGGCGAAGCTGGCAATCTGATCCTTTGGTGTCTGGTGTTGCCTCGCCTGATTTCTGATGGTAGGGATGGCTCCTCCAACTGACCTTGGAAGAATGATGGAAGTAGATACTGATGTACTTGGGGTTTCCAAGATCTCTCCCTTCGAAGGTATGCATGCAATGGTCGAGTACCTAGCATGGCATGGAGACTGCCCATGTGATATGGTCAACTGGTTCACACCTTGGGCAAGTTCTTGAAGTCGAGCTTGGGCTATGGTTTGGGTTTTGAGCCATTGAGCTTCATCTCGAAGTTGGTCTTCTAGAAGCAACTCGAGGTGGGATTTCTGTGGTGGAGGTGGAGGATAAAGATATGCGGGTTCATAAGGTAGGTCGTAGGCATATGATGGTGGGTTTTATGGGTAGGTGTATTTTTGGCATTGGGTAAAATCATACCCCTGCATCCCACATTTTATGCAAAACTGTGCAACCTGTGGAAATTGATCGTAACCTCTCATCTGATGATCTTTTGAAAATAGATCACTGAAGCTTTCAACATATGAGCCATTAGGCATCTACATATTCCCTCAAGAGCACTTGAAATATGAAAAATTGGCGACGAGAAGCGTGTCAGTGGTACAAGAGAATTGCAACCAAAATAACATCGACGGCGAGGATAATTTTCGGTTTTTAAAAATTTTTGTGGGTTTTGAATGTGACGTAGTCTAGCTAACCCTAGACCCAACTAATATCAATCAAATCATGCCTCCAAAAAGCTTGTATGCCGATGCGAATGCTGATAAAATTTATACCGTAGCGCACGGTGTTGTGTGTAGCGCTACGGGTCGAACACAGGGAGGCTTTCGTTGAGTATCGATTTTTGGGTCCTTGTTCGAAATCTACACAATCGGATTGGTGATCGAAGAGAGGATAAAAGTGTGGAATCATGGGATAAAAGCTCTAGGGCTCAAAGCATCCCCACCATTGAACTAGGGCTAAGGTCGGATTAATAGGCGATCGATTATTGTGTTCATTGGTAGTCAGGAGAGGTTGTTTAACCTAAGGGCATTCACCTATCCCCCACTCTTGTGGTGCATGATAGGGTATTCCCTTATGTTAACTCCTACCCCTCGCTCTTGCGATCCAATGATAGGCCTATCCTAACCTATACCGATGCCAACTATCGCCAATACATCGGTATACGTCAGGCACATTAAGCTCGACGAATGTTCTCAATCTTCATCCCGACCACAGTGCTGTTAGGGGATTGGACCAATATTAGGAGGGCTCTAATCGGTGCATGACTCTCGCCGGTCACACCGATAGTTTGGATCCTCGTAGGGATCGAAACCCCGGATTGGTCCTGACTCTTGCTGGCAGCCAATCCGATCACCCAAAAGGGAGGTGGTTGAATCTACGATGATAATTGGCATCCCAATATATCTCAACTCCTCGATTAGACTAGTGATTAAGCAAAAGTTCATCCAACCTATGGCCCTAATCCAATGGGGTTCAAACCGTTGTCCTAAATAAAAACTACTCACTATCCATTGCAATAGAGACGATTTCTAGCATTGGGTAATCAATGAAAGCCATGGATTCAGAGTTATAGGCACAAAAGATAACAACACACAATAAAAGTCACAAAAGAGGAAACTTCTATTAAGAAAAGTTAATCTAATACAAAAATTGCTAGCTAATACAATAAAAAGAAATAAAAATAAAAGAAATAGAAATCCTTACAAAACCCTTGGAAACCCAGAAAAACAGCTGAAAAGAAGATGGGTTTGCTCAAGGATGAAGAAGAGCTTATATACAATCGCTCAAAAGACCAAAAATCCCCCCAACGGCTCCCAATCGATGCCCAGGCGCTCCAGAAATCCAAATCGATGCGACCGCATTGAAAACGACATGGTCACGTCATTCACTTGTGTAAAATGGAGGCAGTGGGGATACAACGACACAGTGTGTCGCTAGGGATGCGGCCACACTGAAAACGATGCGGTCGCATTATTCACTTGCATAAAATGGAGGCGGCGGGGTTACAACGACACGGTCGTGTTGCTAGGGACGCGGCTGCGTCGAACTCAACTTCGTGCCTACATCAGCATTTAAACGGTCATGTGGAGCGATCGTTTCATCTTTGGTCCTTTTGAATTACGCTGCCGCATCGTCTGTGTTGAGTATTGGGCTTCTCCCTACTTGGTTTTGATGATGAACAAACATAAATACTTGTGACTAATCCCCTACATCTAGTTAATCCATTGCCTAAGCTAATCATGAAGATCATATAACAATGGATGACTACCAAGATCAATCAAAGCTCTATGAATTGAAGATTGTGTGATCAAGTTGAAGAATGATGCTTCAAGGACTTCAAGGCCATTCAAGAGAAGGAAGAGAAGCATATAATCAATGTAAATCTTTTTATGCTTTCATTTATCTTAATTAGAATGTAATCTTGTAGTAGAACAATCTTGGATCTCACACACTTCACTCTATCTAGTCTAGGATGCCATTAGAAATCATTTCCAAGGATTCCATCTCTTCATTCTCTTTACTGTGCATTTTGGAATTTTAATAGGCGACTGAAGAACAAAATGCAGGCACCTGTCTCCATACAGGCGCCTGATAATTGTTTTGCAGTCGATTGTAATGCACATGTTTTGACTAAGGTTTTTGGGCTGTCTTGTATTCAATTTCAACAGGTGACTGCTGTACAAAGTACATGCGCCTGTCTAGTTTCAGGCACCTGTGACTTATAAGTCAGTCGTATATCTCCTCTTGCCCAAAGATCCAATGTTTTGTCAATTTCGCACTTGTGCAGACAGATGACTATAGTTGGTTTTCCAGTCGCCTGCCCCTGGGATAGGCGCATGTGGATACCACATTAGTCGCATGTCCATCTCTTGCCCAGAACTTTCATTTCGAAAACTTACGCACTTGTGCACACAGCCGATTGAGGTTGGTTTCCCATTCACATGCCCATGGCACAGGTGCCTATGGATACCACATAAGTCGCATGTCCATGTTTACCCAGAATTCTTACTCTCTGTCAACTTTTGCACTTTGCTACACAGTCGCATGTAGAAGGTTTCTCAGTCGCCTGATGGTTTTTAGGTGCATGTCCAACCTTCATCAGTCGACTGTCCTACGTGGTAAGTTACCGTTTGAATTCTCACCTATCCTCTGACACAGTGCAACAGACGACTGTGAGTTCTTCATCAGTCGCATGTCCTGGTTGTAAATTCTATCCGTTCGCTTTTCCACACGGATTTCAAAGGGGCGTTGGGTATTTTGTTTGAGGGTTTTAGAGAACTTATAAAAGTTTCTCCTACTGTTTCATTGGAGACCTATTGGAA
The DNA here is from genome assembly GCA_030789695.1 of Scilla litardierei. Classification (NCBI taxonomy): domain Eukaryota; kingdom Viridiplantae; phylum Streptophyta; class Magnoliopsida; order Asparagales; family Asparagaceae; genus Scilla; species Scilla litardierei. Next base: position 216,935,236 of record CM061133.1, read on the forward strand.
CCCTTAAGAGTTCATTGATCTCATCTAAGCTCTCAAGCTCTCATTTTCTCAAAGCCCTAGAATCTCATTCTCTCTTGCTCTCCTTTTCTCAAAGCCATAGAATCTCATTCTCTCTTGCTCTCCAACCTAGAATCAAAGTTAATATCCTCTAGGCATTTGGTGGTGACAAGAGAAAGGGCTTCACTCTCTTCTTGGAAGAGATCAACACTCACTTCACTTTGCTCCTTCAAATTCTACTTCAAGGCATATGTGAATTGTAAGTGTATTTCATTATTTCATAACTTTCGTTAGTTAGATTCACTCTTGGTTTGTGAGAGTGGTTTGCTTGATCCCAAGTTATGGGATTCAAGGACATCGATTGTTGTTCGATTATACTTATAGGGTTGCTACAAGTGGGTTTAAAGGAAACCTCAAGTTTGGGTTCTAACTTGAGTATCCGGAGGTATCCGGGTGGAAGGGACATATTATTACTAGGAACAAGTCGGGTTTGACTTTGGTAATTCGAACCCTTGAAACATCTTGTTGTTTGCATTGTTCATTGTTGTTTATTCTTATTTCCGCATCTTTGTTGGATTAGGTTTTTAACTAGGAGTAGTTTCTTAGTTAAATTATATAAACACTGTTCAACTCCCCTTCTAGTGTTTTCCTCATTGCTAGGATCCTTACAGTCTGTTGTCATGCGGGCCGCGTCGATTGTAAATCTTCGAATTAACTCCTCAGCAAAGCGGCCGTTTGAAGATCCTTTACATGGCCGCGTGGAAATGGGTTCTGGGGCTTGATGACACGGCCATGTGGTAAAGAAGAAGGCAAATGGAGGCAAAGAAGAAGGCATTAGCATTCAAGGCTAACTCTTCATCCTCCGATAGTGATGAATCCGAGAACGAGATGGATTTGGAAGAAATGGTGCTAATCGCGAAGAAGTTCTAATGCTTCTTTTGCAAAGGTAAATTCCCTTCCAAATCTAAATTTGATTCCACTAACAATTCCTCTTCTCTTTGTTTTAAGTGCAATAAGCAAGGGCACATCAAGAAGGATTGCCCAATGCTAAGGAACAAAGAAAATTGGAAAGCACCGAAATACCACAAGTCTGACAAATTCAAGAAGGACAAGAAGAAAGGACTCGTTGGGGCTTTTGATGACTCAAGTGGAGATTCCTCAAGCGAATCCGAGGATGAGAAGGGTGAGAGTGCACATATGTGCTTCATGGCTCGAGAAGATACATTCTCCGATGGAAGCGATAATGAGAATGATGAACCCGAGGTAACTATGTATGAACTTCGTATTGCTAACGAAGAATTATTTTCTAAGTAACAATCTCTTATGCTTAGATATACTAATTTGAAGAAATCAAATATTAGTAAATCATCCATGCCATGCATCACCAACAATGACACCATTGTTGATACACTTACACTTGAGAAAGCCAATTTGATTTTTCAAAATGGCACTTTGAGAAATGAGGTGAATTCCCTCAAATCTCAATTAAATCACATTTCTTCTAAAGATAATGTTGATCTAGCTTCACAAAACACACAATTGGGTTTTGAGAATGATTCTCTCAAACCCTAAGTGCACGAGCTCACCACACGTGTGTCCACTTTGGACACAAATATTTCTTTCCTTAAGGAGAAATACGAGCTCATGTCCTCCCATGTTAAGAGATTTAACAAAGGGAAAGGGCAATTGGATGAATTGCTTTCCAACCAATTTCCAGCCACACGTCGTGTTGGACTTGGTTATGTGGAAGGACACGTATCTAAATCACGCACCTCCTATAGTGGTGTAACAATAGATTTTTGTAAGGCCATCCTCCGGTGCATCCACTAGTAGTGACAAAAATAGTCCACCAAGAAAGTCACCACTACACATGTTCCTTCTTTTGACAAGAAACCCATTAAGGGTGGAAATCAAAAGAAAGGACATGCCTTTATGTACACTAACACTCACCTTCGTAGGAACACTCATACTTCTCATGTGAACACGCATGATGAGTTTTATGCTCCATACCCACGTGCACGTGCAAACACACACATGAGAAATACTCATGCACATGCTCCTACACGCTCTTATACTCATACACATCATATGCATGCTCATCCATAACCTTCACATCACATGTATGCTCCATATGCATCATATAATATGCATGCACCTCATTTTGCATATAACCCGTATATGTATCATGCATATCCACCTCCACCTTCATATGCTAGATCTCATGCTCATAGGAAACATGCACCCCATAGACCTCAACCTAATGTGCATGCAACTAGGAAGACGACATCCAAAACATACATAATTTGGGGTCCCAAGAACACTAACACAAATGATAGGAAGGCATATGTAAATTCTTATTTTAGTGATGCGATAAATAGTTGTAACTATGTTCGAAAGAAACTCCACTTGGACTTGGTTTCTAATGGACTAATCCCCTTGGTCCTAACAAGCTTGGGTACCATGAGCTTATGGTATACTATGTAGGTACCTAAGAACAAGAAAGACAGCAATAATAGACATATTGGCTCCAAAAGAAAAGGATGGATACTCGATAGCGGTTGCTGCAAACAAGTGAAGGGAGATCCCTCCTTGCTCTCCGAAGTGAACCGCATCAAGGGCGGTGCAACGGTCACCTTTGGAGGCAATCAAAAGGGAACCATCATTGGAGTATGCAAAGTCGGTAACCCATCCAAACCTCTTATTACAAATGTTTATTTAGTTAGTGGTTTATGTCATAACCTTATCTCCATAAATCAACTTTGTGACAAAGGTTACAAGGTTAACTTTGGAGAGGGTATTTGTAATATAGTATATAATGATTCGCAAGTTTTATTTTCTGGTATTGCGTAAAAATATTTATTATCGAGCATGCCTAAAACCATAGAACATTACTTAGTTGCTAATACAAATGAACAACTATCATAGCATCGCCATTTTGGTCATGTTCATTTTAAACACTTATATAAGTTAGCTAAGCATGATCTAGTTAAAGGTTTTCCGAAGATTTCTTTTAATAAGAAAAGTTTTTGTGATTCATAACAAGGTAAACTTCGTAAATCATCATTTAAACTCAAAGATAGCATAACATCTAAGAGGCCCCTAGAATTACTTAATTTAGATCTATTTGGGCCTACTGGAGTAGCATCTTTAGGAAATGCTCATTATGGATTAGTCATTGTAGAAGACTTTTCAAGATTTTCATTGGTATCATTTTTAACCAATAAAAATGAAGCCTTTGATGAGTTTACCAACTTTGCAAAGAAAGTTCAAAATCTCTTAGGAACCACCATTATCACTATTCTAGTGATCATGGAGGAGAATTTGAGAATTCACTTTTCTCTAAGTTTTGTGATGACAACGGGATTACTCACAATTTTTCTTTTCCTCGCACACCACCACACCAAGGTGTTGTTTAGAGAAAGAATAGGACTCTTATTGAGTATGCACGCATCAGGATCCATGATAGTCATCTTGGACTTCAATTTTGGATGGAGGCGGTGCACACGGCATGTTATGTGCTCAATAGGATCATAGTGAGGCCCCGAACAAACAAAACTTGTTTGAATTATTTTATGATAAAAAGCCTCGAGTTAAGTATTTTCGTGTTTTTGGTTCAAAATGTTTTATTAAGAACACTCTTGGTAATTTAGACAAATTTGAGCGAAGATCCAATGAAGGAATTTTTGTTGGATATTCCACACGTAGCAAAGCCTACCAGATATGCAACACAACCTCTTCAACGATCGAGGAATCACTGCACGTTTCATTTCATGAAGATTTTGATATTCCTCATGGTGTTGATGATAGTGTAGATGTTTTATGTGATTCCATTAGTAATGTTAAAATTAATGGTTCTATTATTGAGACTAACAATGCTAATGAAAATGTTGAGAATGTTCCAAGTGATCAAGGTATTCCCAAAGCTTATCCGACCGTTCGTGACCACCCCTATGAGCAAATAATTAGAGACATTGGTGTGGGTGTCCGAACAAGGTCAAGGATTGATGAGTTCTTTCATTACGCCTTTGTCTCTACCATTGAGCCAAAGAACATCCAAGAAGCTTGTGAAGATAGCTCGTGGATAGTTGCAATGGAAGAGGAAAAGAAATAAAGTTTGGGAGCTCGTCCCTTTTCCAAATGGTCACGAAGTCATTGGGACCAAATGGATATTTAAGAACAAGATAGATGAGAACGAGGTCATCACAAGGAACAAAGCAAGGTTAGTATCTCAAGGCTACCGGCAAAAGGAAGGTACCGATTTCGAAGAATCCTTTGCCCCGTAGCTAGATTAGAATATATTAGGTTGTTTTTATCTTTTGCATCTCATAAGAATTTTAAATTATTTCAAATAAATGTTAAAAGTGTATTTTTAAATGGCATGGTCAATGAAGAAGTTTATGTTCCTTAACCACCCGTTTTACTCATGAAAAGTTTCATAATCATGTTTTCAAACTTAAGAAAGCGTTATATGGATTGAAATAAGCTCCTAGAACTTGGTATGATCGACTCAAAACTTTTTTTTGGATTTTGGTTTTAAAATGGGTGAATTTGATTCAACCCTTTTCATTAAAGATTATGAAAATGACATCCTCCTTATTCAAGTCTATGTAGACGATATTATCTTCGGTTCTACTAACTTTAACATTTGCCAAGAATTTTCTAAATCTATGAAGGAATAGTTTGAGATGAGTCACATGGGTGAGCTCAACTACTTTCTATGTCTTCAAATTTGGTAAATGAAGGATGTGATTTTCATACACCAAACCAAGTACACCAGTGAGCTTATCAAACGATTCGGGATGGAATCGTCCTCAAGCAAAAGGACTCCCATGAGTACGACCACCCATCTACACAAGGATGAAAACGGAAAAGATGTAGACATTCGTCTATATCGAGATATGATCGGTAGCTTACTTTATTTAACTGCTAGTAGGCCCGATATCATGTTTTCAATATGTCTTTGTGCTAGATATTAAGCTAAACCTAAGGAATCATACTTGATTGCGGTTAAACTAATTTTTCGTTACCTTAATCAAACACTAGATTATGGGTTACTTTACCCTAAATCTAGCACATATGAGCTAGTCTCATATAGTGATGCTGATTTTACTGGATGCAAATCCGATAGAAAAAGTACTAGTGGCACTTGCCATTTTCTAAGAAATTCCATTGTCTCTTGGTTTTCCAAGAAGAAAAACTCTGTATATTTGTCCACGACTAAAGCGGAATATATTACCGCGGGTCTTGCATGTGCACACGTCCTTTGGATGAGACACACACTCAAAGACTATGGTGTCAATTGTGATACTTGCCCTATCACGATTGATAAGCAAATTGCAATATGTCTTTCCAAAAATCAGGTACACCACTCCCGTACCAAACACATGATGTGAGACACCATTTCATTAATAATCATGTAGCTAAGAAGGACATCATCTTAGAGTATATTGAAACCCAAAAACAAATCGTTGACATCTTCATTAAACCTCTAGAAGACTCATTTGTGAGGTTGCGTGGAGAATTAGGGATTATGGGTGAATCTGAAATTTAGGAGCTCATTTTCATATGTTATAACTTGTTTTGAATTCATATGATCATTTCCATGTCTCATGTCGTATATGTCATATTTTCACATTTGTTTTCAATGAGATTTATTGGAAATTTTTGATGATTTGATGATTAGATTGATATGCTTGATATGTGTATTAGTCTATATGCTTATGATGGTGATTTTTATATTTTAGAGTGATTAGAGTATAGATCTAAGGGTGAGTTGTCTCAAATCCTTGATTCTAATTCAATTCTAGATTTCAGAACCAGGACAGTCGACTGCCATTTATTCAACAGTCGACTGCCCAATCTCCAGTTTTAGCCTTCATAACTCTTATTCATGATAGGTGACTAATGGTCATTTTTCAGTCGACTGGTCATCCGCCAGGTGATTGTATTTTGGTCAGCAAGCGCATGTCCAATTATTAACAACTTTCCCGAGAGATGGCTCAAAATTTCTACAAAGTTTTACTGTGTAGTAGGCCCCTTTAAGTCACTTCACAGGTGCATGTCCAAATCCAGACGACTGTATTTTCTTCTACAGGCACATGTCTGCTTTCTGAGACATTTTTATTAGGTCTTGACAGGCGACTGCACGTTGTGCATCAGTCGCCTGTCCATCGAGTTTGGCGGGTTGTTGCCTTTGATTTGAGCCGTTCATTTTGATCCAATGGCCCAGATCACTCCCACGATCTCCTATAACCGTCGATTAAGTGATCTTTCTCTGTCCAAACGATTCAAAACCCCGATCTCCTCCTTCCTTCCTCTCGTCTGTCGATCATCTCCTTCCGTCGATCGAGCTCTCTTTGGCATCCTCCTCCGATCAGTCTTCTCCTTGGCATTGGTCTCCTCTCTCCTCCATCATGTTGGTATACGTTCGACTCCTTTCTCTCGACTTAGTGCCCTAGTTTCATCTATTTGTCGATTTCTCTTCCGATTGCATTTCGATGGCACTCAAAACATCTGCATCTAAGGGCAAGTCCCTTAAGATTCCCAAAGAGCCTAGGGTTAGGGTCCCCAAGGCAGCCCTACCCAAGGCCGTCGAAAACCTTGCACCGAGAATGCTACACATGCATCTGAGTTCTTAGCCCTATCCGGGTCTGATTCTGAGAGTTCTTGGTCGACTGAGGAGTATCCTCAGACCCTCAAGCGTAGACGTAGGCAAGCTCCTATGAATGTGCTTTCCCAACATCTAGCCATCCTCCCTGCCGAGCCCCAAGTTCAACTTGATATTCCCGATGTTGAACCCCAAGCCGAGCCTGTCTATCCTGAAGCATAACCCCAACCCAATCCTCCTCCTAGGCTCCTGCTTCATTCGTTCCTACTTGCCGAGAAGATATTTGTCTCGGGAAGTACAATGCCCTGATTAACATCAAGCTCCTCAAGGAGCGATTCATTTCTAATCTGGCATTTCAGGCCGTGAACCTATCCCAGCTTCAGACTACGACCAAGTTGGTCGATATTTTCAGATATTCTCAAGCTGAGTCTCCCAAGCCATATCCCATGCTCATAAAGCTTTTCTATGCAAACCATATTCGCAGTGAGTATAGCGAGACCGGGATTCTAGACACTGTCATTTAGGGGACATCGATCAAGCGTGACCCCAAGATTCTAGGTACCATTCTTAGCATCCCATCCTCTGGATCCCTTCATGCTGACATTTCTGTATCATCTGTTGTTGAGCTTGATCAGGCCGTCCTCTAGGACATGTTTCAAGTCGTCCTTCTTGTCCTCACCTCTGGAGTGAAGGTTTCTATGTTTACTCCTCATGGTTGGGCTATCCATCATGTGGTCAAGTCCAACATCCTTCCCACATATGGATATTTGACCAGCCCTCACATGAAATCCTCAAGTTCATGTACGCTATTTTTTCAGGGATGGAAGTGAACTAGGATGGGTTCATACTTGATAGGATGGATCACGTAGAGATCACCCCCTCCACATCTCATATTACATATGGTTGCATTCTTACCTATATCTTCCGACATTTTGAGATTGACCTGTTTGCATATGAGCCTGTTCCTCATGGCCCTCTACTTGATGCAGCTGTAAAGCTGAAGTCCTCTTCAGCGCTGCAGACTACAGCTAGGAAGAGGCAATTATCATCTCAGCCTTCTTTATCTGCCCCTCTAGCCGATTCCACCATTCAGTCATCATCTTCAACTCCTCCTTCGATAGCTTCTGATCCCTTCTTCATCCAGTTGGATAAGAAGGTGACCATTCTTGATCAGAAGATGACCATCTTCCTTGAGCTGTTCCATGCATCTTTTGAGCACCATGGCATAACCATTCCAGCCTCCCTCCGATCACTGCTCATCCTATTCAGGATATTCCATCATCATCTACTGCTACTTCTAGTGACGCTTAGGATCCTCCTGCTGAGGTCACCCAGCCTCCTCCTGTTGTCATCTCCCAGCCTCATCCAGCTGACATTTCTCAGACTCTAGAGCCCTCTACTGATGTTGTTGAGCCTGTTGAGGCTACTCCTACTGATGTTCCCCAAGCTGTTGTTGTGTCTTCCTCGGAGACTGAGACCCAGGGCTTTCAGGTTGAGATGAGAGCTCCTGCAGATGTTGTCCAGGATGACGATTGATGATGATCAGAGACTGATCACCCTAGGACCCAATATTCTCTTTTGTTAGGGTTAGAGAGTCTTGTTATTCTGGATGTTTAATGTACCTATGGATATTTTCATGTATGGTTGGTTACACTTTTGTATTTGATGGTGATACCGTGTTTTGTCATTTTGATGCATGTGGAGTAGTTGTTATATACACCATGTATTCTCTTCATATATATATATATATATATATATATATATATATATATATATATATATATATATATATATATATATATATATATATATATATATATATATATATATATATATATATATGATCTGTTTGGCTCATTATTCTCTGATGTGATCTCTGATGTGTATATGTTGGGCAATTTTGTTTCTCTTTGCTATTTCATATATATGTTGTGTGATGAGACGTATTGCATGTTTAATTTTGCTATTGGATTTCTATTCCTCTAGTCAACCTAGTTTTGATGCTTTTGATATGTATTTGTGTGATACACCTTCATGGTTTTCTTATTTTCTTTTGGTATCACATTAAACGCATATGCAATTCTTTATATTCATACTTTTGTTTTTCTTTTATTTAGCACTAGCTGTTGTTGTTTCTCTACTCCCACTTTTTGGATAATGCCATAGGGGGAGAGAGATAAACAAACAAACACATAATTTTGTACTAATTAGAAGCAAAACTTGAATCTAATTTTGAAATTGCCTTAGATTCAGGGGAGTAAGATATAGTGAATTTGGATTCAAAAATCCTAAATTCAAATATTTGAATTTATTTCATTCACACATATCATACTTATGCTTTAATTGATCTCATGATGCCCATATATTTATATGTAGGGGGAGTAAGTATTCTTAAGCACAATTATTATCTGTTTGTTTATGTTTGTTTGTCATCACCAAAAAGGGGGAGAATGTTCAGTATTGGACTTCTCCCTACTTGGTTTTGATGATGAGCAAACATAAATACTTGTGACTAATTCCCTACATACAGTTAATCCATTACCTAAGCTAATCATTAAGATCATATAACAATGGATGACTACCAAGATCAATCAAAGCTCAATGAATTGAAGATTGGATGATCAAGTTGAAGAATGAAGCTTCAAAGACTTCAAGGCCATTCAAGAGAAGGAAGAGATGCATATAATCAATGTAAATCGTTTTATGCTTTCATTTCTCTTGATTAGAATGTAACCTTGTAGTAGAACTATCTTGGAGCTCACACACTTCACTTTATCTAGCCTAGGATGCCATTAGAAATCATTTCCTAGGATTCCCTCTCTTCATTCCCTTTACTGTGCATTTTGGAGTTTTAACAGGCGACTGAAAAACAAAATGCAGGCTCCTGATAATTGTTTTGCAGTCGACTGTAATGCACATGTTTTGACTAAGGTTTTTGGGATTTTCTGTATTCAAATTCAATAGGTGACTGTTGTACAAAGTACATGTACCTGTCTAGTTTCAGGCGCCTGTGACTTGTTTGTCAGTCGCCTGTCTTCTTTTGCCCAAAGATCCAATGTTCTGTCAATTTTGCACTTGGGCAAATAGACGACTGTATTTGGTTTCCCAGTCGCCTGCCCATGGCACAGGCACCTGTGGATACCACATCAGTCGCATGTCCATCTCTTGCCCAGAACTTTCATTTTGGCAAATTACGCACTTGTGCACACAGAAGACTGAAGTTGGTTTCCAGTCGCCTGCCCATGTCACAGGTGCCTGTGGATACCACATCAGTCGTTTGTCCATGTTTACCCAGAATTCTTACTCTCTGTCAACTTTCGCACTTTGCCACACAGTCGCCTGTAGAAGGTTTCTCAATCGCCTGATAGTTTTTAGGCGCTGTCCAACCTTCATCAGTCGTCTGTCCTATGTGGTAAGTTACCGTTTGAATTCTCACATACCATCTGACACAGTGCATCAGTCGACTATGAGTTCTTCATCAGTCGCCTGTCCTGGATGTAAATTCTATACGTTGAATTTTTCCACACGGGTTTCAAAGGGGGGTTTGGGTATTTTGTTTGAGGGTTTTAGAGAACTTATAAAAGGGTCTCCTACTGTTCCATTGGAGACCTCTTGGAACCCTTAAGAATTCATTGATCTCATCTAAGCTCTCAAGCTCTCATTTTCTCTAAGCCCTAGAATCTCATTCTCTCTTGCTCTCAACCTAGAATCAAAGTTGATATCCTCTAGGCATTTGGTGGTGACAAGAGAAAGGGCTTCACTCTCTTCTTGGAAGAGATCAACACTCACTTCACTTTGCTCCTTCAAGTTCTACTTCAAGGCATATATGAATTGTAAGTGTATTTCTTTATTTCATAACTTTTGTTATTTGGATTCACTCTCGGTTTGTGAGAGTGGTTTGCTTAATTCCAAGTTGTGGGATTCAAGGACATCGAATGTTGTTCGATTACACTTATATGGTTGCTACAAGTGGGTTTAAAGAAAACCTTAAGTCAGAGTTCTAACTTGCGTATCCGGAGGTATCCGTGTAGAAGGGACGTAGGATTACCGGGAACAAGTCGGGTTTGAATTGGGTAATCCGAACCCTTGAAACATCTTATTGTTTGCATTGTTCATTATTGTTTATTCTTATTTCCACATATTTGTTGGATTAGGTTTTTAATTAGGAGTAATTCTTAGCTAAATTTTATAAACACTATTAAACACCCCTTCTAGTGTTTCCCTTATAGTCAGGGTCCTTACAGTCTGTTGTCACGCGGGCCGTGTCGATTGCAAATCTTCGAATTAACTCCTCAGTGATGCATCCGTTTGGAGATCCTTTACGCGGCCGCATGTAAATGGGTTCTGGGGCTTAATGACGCGACCGTGTGGTGTGTGTTTGTGCGGCTGCGTGGAATTGTGGTCTGCTTCTTTTGGGTGATGTGACACATATGGCCGCATCGAATTGACGCGGTTATTTGGATCACAGTTCTTTACAAATCTCCCTCTTTTGCGTAGTTTAATCTCCCGGCTCTGTTTCCTTTGCCGTTTCGCGCTATATTCACGCCATATGGTCCCTAATCATTATATATTTCCTGCAAAGCATAGAAAGGACCATAAAAGAGAAAGATGGAAAAAATGAGGGAAACAGGGGATAACTACGAAATAAACAATGAAAACGTGTATGAAAAAGGGAAAAAGCTATATACAATAAACACCCATCAAGGGGTATTGTGCATGTCATAAATATTTGATGTTGTTGCCATTATTATTAACAAGAGGGTGTTTGTGTAAGTTGGGGGATGAGATAATGGATGTGATTATGAATTTTGGAGGGGGGGTTTTGTGTATATGTGTGGCTATGTGTCATTAAGAGGGAGAGACTTTGTAAGGAGATGACAACAAGGCATATGACTCATCATCTCCCTCCTTAATTACTTTCCCTCTTTCCTCTCTCTTCCCCTCTCACCTTCCCCCAAAATCTGAACCGAACCAGCCATGAAAGCTGAGAAAACCACATGGAAAAAGAGAGGAAAAGAAGCGGAATAGAAGGAGATGGAAACCCTAACTTATTTCCCCTTTCTTCTTTTCATCTCTAACCATATTCCTTCAATTTCCATGGCCAAAAGACCTTCCCCTATACCTATCCAGATTTGGACCGAATCTTATGGGTCTTAATCTCTTGTTTTTTTCACCATTAATGCCATTTTTCCTTTACTATGATGCCTTGGTGGTAGATAGAGATTGTGTAAGAGTTTGGAGCTTTGAAGGGCTCCGGGGGGGGGGGGGGGGGGGGGGGGGGGGGGTTGAAGGGGCCGGGGGAGGGGGGTGATTCATGAGCAAGATGGAATCTTTGAGGGTCTAGGGATGAATTCTTGTCATTTGAGAAATCTATATGGAAGCTTTGGTTTTCTTAATGGGAGATGGAGCTAAAATAAGGTAGGGACCTCAACTCAAGTTATGAGAATGTTATTTTTAATATTGGAATTATATGCTAGTTTTCTTTAATTAGCTTTATGTTCTTTCTTTGCCTAATAATGAAGTAGTTCTCATGCTCACGTTATGATCCTATTATAGTTCAGTTTATGCTCAGTTAAGCTTCCTTTATAGGTCAGTTTTAGTGCACTTATGCTCAAGTTATGCTCTCAATACAATTTTATATTGTTCAGAATTTTTAGACAGTTTTTGCTGCATGTTTTTTTATCCATAACCAGTTCTCTAGTGGTCAGAAAATTTTGCACACCCACAATCTGGAAAGCTTGTAAAATGCTCTACAACTTTCATGTAGAAAAGTTTCTCTGATTTTTATTATAGTTAGGCTAAACACTGTTTTTGTCAGGGTAGCAGAATCTGGCAGATTTGACACACTGTTACTAAAACTGCTTTATATCCCTCGGTAGTACTTCAATTTTGATGATCTAGGACATTTTGGACATCTACACTCCATAAGCTACACTTTTCAAGTTTTAAGTTTCTTAGAATTTTGACCATAGGTAGGGTGAAACAAAGGTTTAATCTGGTTGAAATTCTGTTTCAGAATTCTGCACATGATAGTGGTTATGTTCTTTTAGTGTTCTTCACATTTAGTTAGCACATATCATATCCCTTTCTCTCTTAGCATCATGCACTTGTTATATGCATTCCCTACCATGTTTCCCTCTCATTAGATGCATGCAACATGTTTTAGTAACTAATTATGGAGATAACCAAGAACGGGAAATTACCTTCCCTTGAATTGTGGAGCAAGTTAGAAAGTCTTCATTGATAATTTTTCAGAAACTCTTGTATAATGTTTGTGTTTAGTTGTTTTGAATAGCCAAGTTCATATTGATTATGTTTCATGTGCAAAGTTGATGTTTAATAACCATGTTAATGTGCTTAAAGTACTTATGCGTGGAAATAACAGTAGGATATGCCATTATATGAGCAAACATCCGTTTATATGTTTTTCTTTCATTCCTTGTTTGATGCATACGTCACTAATTGAAATGAAATAGAGAAATTACAAAGGATATGTTATTCAGTTATTCTATATGAGGAAATTTCAGTATTCTGAATGTTGAAGAGTAGTTCCTCTATCATGCTCACTTATTTTATTGATTGTTACATGTTATGGCAAAATACTATATGATGTTCTTTTTATGCTATGTGAAATTGAATATATGGCAATGAACAATGAAATGGAAAGTACATTGAAATGATGACTCATGTTGTGGTATGATGGAAATGGTGATGGGTATGCACATGTGTGTGCATGACCTTGTGAATGAAAGAAATGGAAATATGTAGCGGTGAATGAGACCACTTGGGAAAATATGGATGTGGAAATGAAACATGGGCAAAAATAATGAACAAACACAAAGGGTAGTTTAGTTGAGTGAGCACCCTAGAGTTAACTAGCTACTTGTTCCACTTATAAGTGGGTGAGTATTCTAGTACGGGTTCGGGGGAAGTGTGGGTAAATTATAGATGTTAAGGAGCGGACACAGATGTGATTCCCACTTGCACTCCTGAGAGAGGGAGTTGGCTAAGTGTGAACACAATTTGATTCTCACTCTTGCTCCTGAGAGAGGGAGTTGGCTAGAATTAGAGAGGCCAGTGGTGTACTCGTGATGCACCATTAGGTAATTGTTGGTTTTCTTCGTTTGTCCCTATAAAAACCGATAATTGTCTCTCTCCCGTAAGGGGGAGTTACGAGAGGCCCCCTCCAGTGCTCGTGTCGCTGATTGGGGTACCACTTTTCACCCACTCTGGGTGAAGTCCAGCTCCTTAATGTCCTATGTTTTACATGGGTTTCCAAATACTTATTTTTTAAATGCAACACCTGAAGATGAATGTATTGTAATCTCTTTAAACCTGTGGATATTCATGCAGTATTGTCTGTTTTACTTTATGCAGTTCGTTCTTTCAGTATATGTCACACCCCGCTTCCCATTATACTTGGGAGTGAGAATGTGAACGGGTCTGCATGAGCTTAAAGTAAAGAAGAAGTACTTATTTTTCTTTCTTCTTTGACTTAAGCACAATAAGTGTTTTATATTTAGCAATCAGGTCCTTGCATGCGAAGTTCACAGAAGCAACATAAATATTTATTACCACTTTTATTCCAGAGTTTAAAAACAAGGTACACAAACAAATTAAGGCCAATCATGGCCATACAATTTATTTCTGAATACAACCCACCTGAAAACAATAATACGACTAAATAAATAAAATCTGCAGTGGCTCTCTAATCTTCAGCAGGGATGATCTCAGAGACCTCATAACTTTGATCTCCGGGGTCTACCTCTAGGTTCGGATCCTCAAAAGCAGGGTCTTCAGTGTACTCTGTCTCTGAACCTAACATATATTTCATAAATTCATTTGAAATAAATATTAGCGATAGCTCGGCAAGATTTTAAAGCAATTAGAGTGTTAACTTGCGAATTTAAGAAACCAAGAGTGTTAGAACATATAAGAGAGCAAGTGCATAGAAAAAGATAAGAACATACTGTAATATAAAGACATGAGGTTCATACACAGTTAACACATGATTTGCATTTTAAAGAAATTAAACGTAGTTTGCAAGTTGAGTACTTTTCAATTGTTTGTGTTAGTGAATAAATCCATGCCCAAGTAGGTAAAATGTTCTCGATACACCCTGTCATCGGAGGTTTACCGTGATGCTTCTTACCATCCATAACCTGTAAGATGGCCATGATGCTTACCTCCATTAGTGTGGTATGAAGGTAGACATATGATGCTCAAGCCACATTTACGAACTCTACTACATGAACCAACCCCACTGCAAAGTGTCTGTCTAGTCTTCGATTAGGTTCCATCCCATCTGTAATCGATGGTATCACATATGTGCCCCGAGAGTTATGTCCTACTCTCAGTCCAGAATAGTTTAATTTGATAACATGCAGATAATAAATTTTTCCAAACAAAGCTGAAGGAAGGTTATCAAACATTAATGTATCATGTCCAATTAATTATTGATAATCAGGAAACAACCAGCATAATGGAAAGCATACAATTCAGCCGCTAAAGTTGACAAACACACTGGAATAAGGTTTTAGCACTAAGATCTGAACATTTCTTCTTAACATTTATTTGCGATGAAATACTTGCCTGGTAGAGGCGAGTTTGGGTGCCCAAGTGATCGTAGGGTGAGGTGCGATTTATCTGCATCATGGATTTTGATATTAAACTAAAAGCTTTTTACTAATTAAATAATATTATAGCTAACTTATGCATATATTGTTTATATATTACATATACTCTATATATAATATACTAACATACATTATTATTATATATATAACTAACCTAAACTGTTTATAATAATATTAATACAGTACGCTGCTTATAGTAACACTTATTTATGCGTTGGTATATATCACTAACATATATAATTGTTTATAAACTAACAAATATACTGCAGATATATAAACATATATATATATATATATATATATATATATATATATATATATATATATACATACATATATATATATACACACACACATATATATATAATGTGTATGATAGGACCTCACATGTTCTTTCTTTCGTTGCCGTTAGCTGTAGATGATGACACGACGTTGGACAACGACTGGCGGCGCAGTTGGACGGTGACTGGCAGTGGTCCAGGCAGGCGATGCTGACGACGGTGTCAGAGGTTCGGTAGCTACAGGGCAGGCATGGGTTCGAGAGGAGATGTCGAGGGTTCGAGGGTGGCACTGCCTTTGTTCGTGCTCGCAGGTGGGATCATGACTGAGAGTTGAGGAAGAAGATCGGAGGCTTTGAGCTCAGGGCACTGGAGTTGTGGGTGCAGGCAGAGGAAGAAGATGGGGTCGGGGTTGTCGTTGCATGGTGGCTGAGTTACAGGCTGACAGAGCAGGTGGTGGCGCTGGAAGAGGGAAGTGTTGCCGGGCTTGTTGAGAGGTTAGAGGTAGGGAAGAGGTTGGAGAGGCCTCGGCAATGAATGATGGTGGCATTGGTGTTATCGGTTGAGGTGGAGGTTCGTGGCGCAGTCGGCGGTGACGGGAGAGAGGCGATCGTGGGTTGTGGATGGCAGCTTGGGTCACCAGAGGAGGGTTGTGTACGTGTGAGGACTACAACAGTGAAGCTCTGTAGGGTTCGGTGTGTTGAGTATTGATTCCCCGGATTTGGTTTTGATGATGAGCAAACATAAATATCGTGAACTAACTCTTTGTGAGCGCAGTTATGGAGATCGTCGCCAAAAGACTACGTACATCCAAAGCGACGTCTCAAGACTTCTCAAAGCGCGTGATCGTGTGCCTGAAGCTTCGTTGAAGCTCTAGGAGTATTATTGAAGTCAAAAGTGAAGATTGAAGCTTGGAAGATGGTTCGTCATGTTTTATTCAATGTCTTCTAGCTTCATAGAATAGAATGTTAAGCCTTGAGTAGGACTTACATTATAATCTTCTTATCGCTCATATCTTAGAGTTAGGATTATCTTGGAAGCCATTATAAACTTTCCCGAAGCTTATCGCTTCTTCCCTCGGCTTCTAGTGCATCTTAGTTGGTTCAAGTAGAAGAACCAATCGACTAGATGACGATCTAGTCGGTCGGTAATTCCTCTTGAACCGACTAGATGTCCTTGCTCAATTCAGCCTAGGCACTGTTGATCAATTAGTCGGTCAAAGAAGGTTCACCGACCGACTAGATGACGATTTAGTCGGTTAGGAATCATTCTCAGACCGACTAGTTATTATTGCCTCATTTCAGCCTGAGCTACTGTTTATCGTTAGTCGGTCCAAGAACATCTGTCGACCGACTAGTTGAGAAACTAATCGGTTGGAATTTGTTCTTAGACCGACTAGTTCTCTTGTGTTCAGCTAATTTTTTTTCAACTCTTAGTCGGTCAAAGAACACTCACCGACCGACTAGTTGTGAAACTAGTCAGTTGGCAAGTCTTCTTAGACCGACTAGTTCTTCATTGTCTGAACTTTCTCTTTTGGCTGTTCTCCAGTTATTCGGTTCATGTTGAATCACCGACTGACTAGTTGAGAAACTGTCGGTCAATGATCCTTCTTTGACCGACTAGACTGCTTCAGAATTGAACCGTTGGAGCATTAAATGCCACGATTTTTGCTCTCTTTCCTTTATCCTATATATACTTGAAGGGCTTCTTGCTAAGCATTCAAGGCTGATATTCTAGAGGTTTAGAGAAATCAAAGAGGAGCCATTCAACTCTATTCCAAAGATATCTCTTCTCACTAGAATCTCTCCCTCACTCTTATTCCTCAAGAGAGATTCATTGATTGTGAGCCATTCAAGCCAAGTGCTTTGAATCCAAGTCACCAACTCCTCCCTAGCCATCTATTGCTGTCCATCTTGGTGGAGCTAGGGTTTGGTGCTTGCTTCTTCCTCAAAATCCATTCTTGCCCTAAATTGGTAAGTATACTCAAGGCATAGGATTTTGTGGTACGTGTTTCATTATTTCATCTCATTTGTTATTTGAGTTTGTCTCTCGGTTGTGAGAGAGTTTGTGATCCCGGGTTGTGGGAGTCACAATTCCATTGTGTATGATTTGGTCTTGTAGAGGTTTTTTGTACAAGAATTTCATAGTGCAAAATCTTGGGTTAGAGGATTCTAACTCAAGTATCCGGAGGGGATCCGGGTGGTTGGGATGTAGGATCACCGGGAACAAGTTGGGGAGACTTGGGTGGATCCGAACCCGTTACATCTTTTGTTTGCGATTGTCCATTCTTGTTGTTTGTAGTCTATTCTACATTGTTGTTTGTGTGTTTGCACAATAATTAGGAATAACTCTCTTGATTATTTTAAAGTACTATTCACCCCCCCTCTAGTACTTGTGCAGTAGCTACGTAGGGCATTACATTTGGTATCAGAGCCAAGTTCATAGCTATGACTAACAACAACAACACACGAAGGCCTATTCCACCATATCTCATTGGACCCAACTATCAAAGTTGGTGTGTAAAGATGAAGGCCTATATTCAATCCATCGATGAGGACTATTGGAAGCTTGTGGAGAAGCCCCTTCGTGCACCTACCACTTCGGAACATGAATGGACAAATAAGCAAAAGGAATTGGTGAAGAAACATCAAGAGGTAATGGATATCTTGCTTGAGTATTTATCTCATAACATTCTTACGCGTGTGTCCAAGGCTACAACTGCATATCAAATATGGCACATGCTAGCGGAGCAAGAAGAGTCCACCTCGAAGTGTTCTTCCTCCAATGATGAAAGAGATTCATTCATGGGCTTGATGGGACGAGAGGACATCACTAAGGGTGACTCCAGAGACACATCAAGCGATTCAAGTGGAAGTGATAGCGACAATGAAGAGGTAACTATGGATGAGCTTAGAATTGCAAATGAACAATTATTTGATAAGTATCAAAAGCTTATGCATAGATATTGTGATGCTAAAGATAAGATTGCTAGTCTCACTAACACATCTTCATGTAGCACCTCTAATAATGACACCATTGTTAAGACACTCGCTATTGAGAAAGCAAGTTTGCTTACTCAAAATGGTATGTTGAGAAATGAGGTGGAGTCCCTCAAATCTCAACTTGATCGTGCTTCCATTGCGGATAGTAACGATCTTGAGATTGAAAATCTTCAATCTCAAATCACTTGTTTGGGCATTGAGAATGAGGATCTCAAATCCCAAGTCCACGAGCTCACACACATGCATCCAAAGCACGCACCTCCTATAGTGAAGTAACTATAGATTTTGTAAGGCCATCCTCCGGTGCATCCACGAGTGGGGGCAAACACTCCATTGGTAGTTCATCTACCAATGGTGCTTCCACTTCGTACACACTCTCGTTTGAAAAGAAACCCACTTTGGGTGGACCTCCAAAGAAGGGTCATGCATTCATGTACACCAATGCTATGCCACGTAGGAACACACATCCTACTCCACATGTGCATGCTTATTCTCGTGATCATCGTCATGCATACACACCTCATGTTTATCCACGTATGTATGCAACACCGCACCATGGATCATATGCCAATCATCATGCTTTAGCACAACACAATGTTCCATACACATATCCCCATGCTCTTGCTAGATCTCATGTCCCTAGGCCACATGCACCACGTAGAGATCAACCTTTTGTGCATGCAACCACTAAGAAAAGGATACCCAAAACATACACTATTTGGGGTCCGAAGAATACTAGCGATCATGCTAAGGATATGTATGTGCGATTGTATATTCATGATATTATTTTGAATGCTGATTATGTTGGGAAATCAAGATCCGCTTGGACTTGGTTTCCGAAGGGTTAGTCTTCGTTGACCCTTCATTGCTTGGTACCAAAATCTTATATTCATTTTATGGGTACTGATTTGGGTTCAATATTGCATATTTAACCCCCCATTTAGCCCTATTTTGTGCTCATGTGATGCTACATTGTTCTCTAATTCATACGTATTTTCTACACATTTATTTATTAGAGAAAACACACTATTTGAGCACAAAACAGTAATTAATAAAGTATTTCTGCACTTTTATATTTTTCCTAGCTTGGTCTTGATCTCACGATTCCAACGACTATTTATTTGTATTTTTCTGAGATCCGTGCTAATTACTGTGTATTTTTGAATGCAGAATACCAATTAAATGGAGAAATACGCAATTAAATACGAATATACGGTCGAGGACCAATCAGCGCACGCCACGTGGCATCATCTGAACCGCTCGCGCTCAATCCAACGGTCCGGTCGTTGAGGCAAAGGAATATTTTCGTGGCCGTTGGATCGAGATCTAACGGCCCACATCAGCAGCATCTCGACGCGGCAGTTATTGCCACGTGTCGCAATCCCAACGAGTTCCCGCTGCGATCGACGGACCGGATTAGCCCCGACCCGTATTCGAAATTGCGACGACGTGGGAGCTTTATCACCGCTGGATGGTGATCGAACGGACGACGTGATTCCCAAACGAACGAGAAGCGGGCGGCTCCGCTTAGTGACGTGGCGCACGTATAGCCGCCCGATCGACATCTGACGGCCCAGGATCCCTCCAAATCGAACTCGGATTCTTCGAGCGAAGCGGGCGTAGATTCGTTTAAGTTGGCGACGTGGCTGTACGTGGACGCTCCGATGCTGATCGGACGGACGAGATCTAATGGGATGCGGATTTGAAGGAAGCGGGCTTTGCACGGATTTTAAAGTCCAGGTGGCGACTCCACGTTCGATCCCGCTTTGATCTACGGTCCATAATTGCGCCAGTTTGAGATCAACGGCGGAGATTGGATCTGGGTTTGCGGGTTAAGTTTTTAAGCGGGTTTCGACCCAATAACACAACCCAAACCCGCAATGCCTATTATATAAGCGTATTCTAGGGGTTTTGGGCGTATATTTGGCGTATTGGAGCAACTAGGAGCCGTATTCTCTCTCTGAAAAATTCTGTAAAATTCCAGAGGCTTTTCTTAGTATTTCCAGAGAGTTTGAAGTCGAAACTTGGAGATTTGGTGATATTTTCTTTAACTCAAACCCCGTATTTTGGTGTTTTCTAGTGTATTTTGCTATAAAGCTGATGTATTTTGCTATGGAAGTTGTTTATTATTGCATGATGAGTAGCTAAATCCTATTTGTGCATGATATGGAGTAGTTAGGGGATGTGATTCGTGTTATTTTGGTTGAATATTGTTGTTCTTCATCGTAAAAGTCGCTAAAATTGTATGTTTTTGCTATTTAATCCTCTTTTCGCCTTCCAAAAGAAGCGAATACGTTGATGATCACCCCACAAGGGTGAGATTTGATCTCTCAAAAAGAGAGCTTCATACCATATTCGTAGAACTATATTTTTAGCGACATTTTTATTCATATTGTGCTTGAACCCCCAAAAGGGTATTTTCCGACGAATCGCTCCCAAAAGGAAGATTTGTTGAGTTATATTTAATCAACCAAAATACACGAATCACTGATCCTAACGAGCCCATATCATGTGCATGTTTCTCATATATTTTCATACACGACTCTTTCATTGTTCGTTTTGATTACGTATTCACGACACACTTTTACACCATCATCACTTTCATTATTAGAGTGGTTAGTTTCTTTCCGTCAGATTTCTATTTGATTTGTGATGTGGTTTCAACAGATTTTCTCCTGAGGATTCGACATCTGGACTCCCAGATTTTACTACTTGTACGGACTCTTGCGCTTGAGAGAAGCACCTTTTTGGGCCCACCAAGTTTTTGGCGCCGTTGCCGGGGAGAACGGTTTGTTACTACGGTTTATTTCATTCAGAAGACCTTCGGTGAGATCTTTCCACTTTATTGTATATAAACTTTTGTTTGCTTTCATATAAAAAAATAATATTTGTGCTAGTTTATGTGGCATAGGACTCCTAGGACACATAGGTTGACTCGACGTTTTGATATGGCTAATAATAATATGGATGAAAATTTTAGCAACAACAACGAAAATAATGTGCAACCTGGAGTGCCTAGGACTTTAAAAGATTTACTCAGACACACTAGGACTAGCACAGCTTCATGCTTTGTTTTACCTGCCGATGCAAATTCTTTCAATTTTAAACCTGGGGTGATCCAACTCTTACCCACCTTTCATGGGTTAGACAAGGAAAATCCATATCTTCATATTAAAGGATTTGAGGAGGTTTGCTTGACATGCTTTGATGGGAAAACTAGCGAGGACACGATATATCTTAAACCGTTCCCATTTTCATTAAAAGACAAAGCTAAGAATTGGTTGAATGCATTGCCATCACGTTCTATTACTACATGGATTGATTTGCAGGCTGAATTTCTAAAGAAGTTTTTTCCTATTCACAGGACACATGGACTGAAGCGTCAGATCATGAACTTTGCCCAGAAAAGCGAGGAGACATTCTACCAGGCATTTGAAAGGTTCAATGAGCTATTGCTTGCATGTCCACACAATGGCTTCGACAAAAGCAGGATTATTGGCTTCTTCTAGGATGGACTGCAGCCGCAGATGAAGCAATTTGTAGAGATGATGTGCAATGGAGGATTCTTTGATAAAGAGCCAGATTAAGCTTGGACGTACCTGGAGGAGATAGCAGAAAATGCGCAGACATGGGACACTACTTCAGACTACGAGAGAGGAGGCCACTCTGCACCATCCCAGCCCACACAAGGAGTGGTATTCAATTTGAAGCAAGAGGATGCGTTGGAGGCAAAGATGGAGGCCATGATCTCAAACAAGCTTCATTCCATGAATTTGAAAGAGGCCAAGGCGGTTGAGATAGAGCAGACTTGCGCACTTTGCGACGTCAGTGGCCATGACACCAGTGCATGCCCCACACTTCCAGCCTTGAAGAGCATGCTAGGAAATCCTACTGGGGTGAATCAAGTGTCTTCGAATTACCAGAACTTCAACTCCAACAAGGGGTGGCGCAACAATCCAAACTTGAACTGGGGCCCCAATCAGCAGACTCAGCAGCAGCAGGCTCCCCTCAGTTCCGACAACCTCAATACAACAGCAACAACTATCAGGGTGGGAACCAGAGGAGGGACCATGAGCCAGTGCAACAACAGCAGATGCAACCATTTGGCGATGCACTTCAGCAGCTCATTCAATTACAACAGGCTTAAATGCAGCAGCATCAGGCTCAATTTCAGGCTCAGCAAACTCAGAATCAGCAGATGAGCGAGAGCTTGGCGAGGCTTACAGCGACATTAGAAAAAGTTAAGCTTCCATCTCAGTCAATTCCAAATCCTAATATGGGCTCATCTTCTTCTGTAGGTAGCAATATGAAGCCTTGCCAAGCTGTGTCCACTTTGAGGAGTGGAAAAGAGATTCAGAAGCCTGACCCACCAAGCAGGGAAGCTGAGCAAGAAGAGGGAATTCAGACCCAAGAAGAGGAAATGCAAGAACAAGAGGAGGTGTAGGAAAAGAGCACGGAAGTGGGTTTGAGCAAAAACGTAACTAAAGAGAAGGAACCCGCAGCATATGTACCTGCAGCACCTTTCCCTCAGCGGCTACTTCAGAAAAATAAAGATAAGTATCAAACTGAGATTCGTGAAATTTTTCAGAAGTGCCAGATAAATATTCCATTGCTTGATGCTATAAACCAAATACCTGCCTATGCTAAATTTCTGAAAGACTTGTGCACGGTTAAGAGAAAATTGAATGTGAAAAAGAAAGCATTTTTGACTGAACAGGTTAGCTCTATTGTGCAACAGAATACACCACCTAAATTTAGAGACCCTGGATCACCCACCATCACTTGCACCATTGGCACTAAAAAGATTGGAAATGCTCTATTGGATTTAGGTTCTAGTGTCAATATCTTGCCATATCCTATTTTTGTGCAGCTTGGGTTAGGACAGCTAAAGCCTACATCTGTTATATTGCAACTAGCTGATAGATCTATTAAAGTTCCAAAGGGATGCATTGAGGATGTCCTCGTTCAGGTGGACAAATTTTACTACCCCGCGGACTTTATAGTTCTAGACATCCAGGGACCCCAAACTGTCAATGCTACTCCCATCATTCTAGGTAGACCATTCCTAGCGACATGCAATGCTTTAATAAATTGTAGGGATGTTCAACTGAAAATTACTTTTGGCAACATGACTTTGGATTTGAATATTTTTAATACTTGCAAGTTGCCACATGTGGATGATGAGATTGAGAGGGTGCATATGATTGATTCGTTGGTGGATGATTATATTTGTTCTGAATTTTGTGATGATGCTTCTATTGTTGAGACTATTATTGGTGATTCTGATGACATATCTTTTGTGCAGGAGAACGTGAAGGAGCTGAACGCAGTATGGGAGCCTAGGTTCGAGGCTTTGCCACCTAATGCATCAATTCAAATTTCATCAGAGGTGGAGGATCCAAAGCCCGAATTGAAGCCACTTCCTGAATATCTCAAGTATGCCTTCCTAGGAAACGAAAACAGCTTCCATGTGGTAATATCTTCCAAACTCTCTTTAGAACAGGAAAGCTCTTTACTTGATGTGCTAAGAAAGCATAGAGGTGCTATTAGTTGGTCCATTGCTGACATAAAAGGTATTAGCCCTATTGTATGCATGCATCACATTTATTTGGAGGATGACGCCAAACCCACTAGAGAAATGCAACGTAGGTTAAATCCAACATTAAAAGAAGTGGTGAAAGGCGAGGTTTTAAAATTATTGGATGCAGGCATTATATATCCTATTTCTGACAGCAAGTGGGTTAGCCCTACACAGGTTGTTCCTAAAAAGTCTGGCCTCACCGTGGTTAAAAATGAGAATAATGAGCTTATCCCAGTTAGAGCCACCACAGGTTGGAGGATGTGCATAGACTATAGGAAGTTGAAATCCCGAACTAGAAAAGATCATTTCCCTCTTCCATTTCTTGACCAAATTTTAGAGAGGGTAGCTGGACATGAGTACTATTGCTTTCTAGACGGTTATTCAGGTTATTATCAGATTGAGATTGCACCTGAGGACCAGGAAAAGACCACTTTTACCTGTCCCTTTGGTACTTTTGCATTTAAAAGAATGCCGTTTGGTTTATGTAATGCTCCAGCTACTTTTCAGCGATGCATGCTCAGTATTTTTGATGATATGGTTGAGAAAATTGTTGAGGTATTTATGGATGATTTTTTAGTATATGGTAGCTCTTTTCATGATTGTTTAGCTAACTTGGCTCTTGTTCTTGACAGGTGCATTGAGAAGAACCTCCTATTGAATTGGGAGAAGTGTCATTTTATGACCACAGAGGGACTTGTCCTAGGTCACCTGGTTTCTAAAGATGGTATACAGGTAGACAGAGCCAAGGTAGCAGTAATTGAGAAGCTACCAAGTCCTAAATGTGTGAAGGACATCAGATCATTTTTGGGACATGCAGGATTTTATAGGCGGTTCATCAAAGATTTTAGCGCCATATCTCGCCCTCTTTGAAACTTACTAACTCTGAATGTGGATTTTATTTGGACACCTGAGTGTCAAATTTCTTTTGAAACTTTAAAGAAGTTGTTGATTTCTGCTCCCATTTTGCAGGTACCAGACTGGTCCCTACCATTTGAAATAATATGTGACGCGAGTAATTACGCAGTTGATGCAGTCCTAGGCCAAAGAAAAGACAAAGTTCCAATGGTGATTTACTACGCTAGCAAGACATTAAATGACGCTCAGAGGAATTATACGACCATAGAGAAGGAGTTGCTGGATGTAGTTTTCGCGTTGGAAAAATTCAGGAGCTATATTCTGGGATCACCTATTTTGATATATACTGATCACTCTGCTTTAAAATATTTATTTTCTAAAAAAGATGCTAAGCCCCGATTGATACGATGGTTTTTATTGTTGCAGGAGTTCAATGTCACAATCAAGGACAAGAAAGGCGTGGAGAATCTAGTAGCTGACCATTTATCACGATTAACAGTAGGCCTTGATTCAGCAGATGTGCCTTTGAAGGACTCCTTTCCCGACGAGCATCTTTTTAGTGTTTCCACCTCTCCATGGTATGCCGATATAGTTAATTATCTGGTAACTGGTAAGACTCCTGACACTTGGTCTCTTCAAGACTTTAAAGGTTCAAGTACGAGGTAAAATATTTCTTCTTTGATGATCCGTACTTATATAAATATTGTAGTGACCAAATTGTTAGGAGATGCATTCCTGATCATGAAATAACCAGTGTGATACAATTTTGCCATGATGGAGTATGTGGTGGACACTTTTCAACGAATAAAACTGTGGCAAAAATCTCGCAATGTGGCTTTTATTGGCCAACTATGTTTAAAGATACATTTCATTATTGCAAGACTTGTGCTGCATGCCAACAATTAGGGGGTATTACTAAACGTAACATGATGCCTTTAAACCCCATTTTGGAAATTGAAATATTTGATTGTTGGGGCATAGACTTCATGGGACCTTTTCCACCTTCATTTGGATATGCTTATATTTTGGTTTGTATTGATTATATTTCTAAATGGGTGGAAGCTATTCCTTGCAGGTCGAACGACACTTCCGTTGTGCTTAAGTTCCTCAAAGAGAACATTTTCTCTAGGTTTGGAGTGCCAAAGGCCTTGATCAGTGATGGAGGGTCTCATTTTTGCAACCGCATGTTCGCTACTTTGATGAAGAGGTTTGGGGTCACGCACAAAGTTTCTACTCCGTATCACCCACAAACCAATGGTCAAGTAGAGTTGGCAAATAGAGAGATTAAAGGAATTCTACAGAAAACGGTGAATCCATCAAGAAAAGATTGGAGTTTGCGCTTACCTGAAGCGTTGTGGGCCTACAGGACGGCGTACAAAACAATTTTGGGGATGTCACCTGTAACGACTGCTTTTTCATGTATCTGGATTTAATATAATATAATATATGTTTAGGTGAATTTTCTCCTCATGTGTGGTTTTCGTCTCCGTAGCTTTCATTTTCGATCGATTCGTCGTATTTTCTCGTTTCTTCCTTAGGATTGTCGATTCCGAAGTATGTCATTCGTGACGGACTTCATAACGGTCGTATCTTACTATTAGATCGAGCCTAGGAGTCTTAGGAATCGATCTCGGGGCCCCGCGCTCCGTATCGAAACTTTTCTGTGCTCATTAGCCGGTATAAGAAGGGGCACCGACCGACTAGATGACGATCCAGTCGGTCGGCAATCCTTCTTGGACCGACTAGTTAGCTTTCTAAATTTCTCAGGAGTTACTGTTTATCGTTAGTCGGTCTAAGAACGTTGGTTGACCGACTAGGTTGCAAACTAGTCGGTCAGCAATGCTTCTTGAACCGACTAACTCATCATATTATTTTTGTATCAGTTATTGTTTACTCTTAGTCGGTCTAAGAACGTTCATCGACCGACTAGATGCTAAACTAGTCGGTCAGTACTTGTTCATGGACCGACTAACTCTAGAATCCGATTTTTGTTCAGGAGTTACTGTTTGCACTTAGTCGGTCTACGTTGATCGACCGACCGACTAGTTGCCAAACTAGTCGGTCAGTGGTTGCTCTTTGACCGACTAACTAGTGTTAAAACCCTAATTTCTGGGTAGCCGCCAGCCCAACCTATTTATACCCAACCCAAACGATTTCATCTTCTCCAACACGACCCAAAACCCTAAAAAAACTTCCCCCTTCAGCCCCCATCTTCCTCCAAGCTTCATTTCTTCATTCCAAGCCCTAAATCCATCATCCAAACCATCCATTCACTCTATCTACCTCTCATCTTCCCCAAAATCTCATCAAAACCCATCAAAATCCCCAAATCCCCCAAAACCCTAGTTTCCCCAAACTTCTCCAATCTTTTCCAGATCTGAACCTAGGGTTCCCCGGAGTGTTTCTTCCGCCTCCTCTCGGTAAGAAATCGATCGACCGTTGTTTTCATATCATATTGTAATTTTTATGAAACCCTAATAAAATACTTGTGTTTTGATGATTGTTCCCCTATAACAGCGATATCCCGTAAGCTAGCATCCGCGGAAACGAACTTTCGTAACCGTCATCCCCGGTGATAGGCAAGTGAAACTTGCATCTCTTGATTTGGGCCATGTCTTAGGCCATTTACCATGCTTTAGCATAAAAGAGACTAAACGGTGAAAGGATAGCCGTTTAGACGCCATTGACCTAGCTTGACAACGAAGCTTGGTCCGTCACCCCCATCATACTCATATGTCACGTTTACTTTAAATTAACGGTACGCGAATATGTTCATGTCATTGCATTTTGCCTGTCACGTTTAAATTCCATTAACGGTACGTAATTATCTGTTCATGGCATTGCATAGTGATTATTTATCGTGACTGCGTAGCACACGCTACAATACCATGTTTCCTGGCTCGTGTTCCAGAAGCGAGCCCTGTAGTTGCTAACCCCAACGCTCGGATACCGGCTAGGTGTACTCCTATGCCATACACACACTTATTTTCCTGGCTCGTGACCAGAAGCGAGCATAATGAGTTGCTAACCACAACGCTCGACACATGTGGGTGGGGTAAGAGATAAGCGGACTGAGCCCGAGTTGGCTTGATCAGCCACTCCGGCCAGCAGGTGAAATCTCTAGTGTTTAAGTGATTGATAGTGATAGAGATAAACGAGTTGGCCAGCAAGTGGACTCTCTATGCACTAAGTGTTAAGTGATAAGTGATAAGTGATAAGTGATAAGTGATAAGTTATAAGTGATAAGTGTTAAATGATAAGCGACTAGTGAATTGGTAGTTTTACTACATCGTGAGTGCTTGCCTCTCTTTTAAACTGTTGCATCATATTCAACTGCCATGCCATTGTTTAACATTTAAATGCTAGGTTGTTAGTCACTTTCAGTTTCCTTGCCCAAGTCTTTTTAGACTTGCTGACATGTGCCCCTTTTTCTTTTGGGTGACGCATGTTAGACCTCGAGCCTGAGTTGCTTGCTGAGGGTGAGGTGTTTGCGGACGCCGAGCTTGCGCCCGTGTTGGACGGGGAGTACGTGGACACTGGGGACCAGTCCTAGTGTCTTCGTGGTGTTTTACTTTTGTTAGACAATTGTTTTGTTGTCGGTGCGTAGCACCTTTACTCTGTTATGTCGTTGCTTTTGTTTGGCCTTGTTCTGGGCCCTTAGACTCTTTCTTTTAGCCTGGTGGCTTTTCTGTGATGTTGGATATTTTGTGGACAAACTTTGGGATTGGTATTTCTTATCCGTCTCATACTATTATTATTATTGTTGTTGTTTCGATTGCAATTACAGGGACCTGCTTATACTAAATTGACGCTTATCGGGTTTGGGGCTTCACCGCTCCACTCCCGTGCGGACCTTTTCACGTCTCGCCTCCATTTTAGGGAAGCGGGTCGTGACAGGTTTTAGTGGTGGCCCATGCAGGTCTCCTTCTGTAACTGCGATTATCGGGATAACAATAATAATGCAAGATTGTCCAACAAATAAGTTCGACATCTGAGCCCTAAGCTGTGAGTCTAATTGTTTCGTTTTCTGCGTCATTAGATGGCAGGAAGGCGAATCATCCGTGGTGGTGGTAGTGGTGCGCCCCCTCATGACGAGGAGCCTGAGCGGGAGCCCACTAATGGAGAGATGATGCGGATGATGTTGCAGATGATGCAAGTTCAGCAGGGTGTGTTCCTGCAGGTACAGAATGCTCCGGTGACTCGAGTTGCTCGGGTGGTGGAAGCCCCTCACCCTGAGCCCGGGGCGAAGCAGTTCAGAGAGCTGGGTCCTGCGTATTTTGATGGAACCGAAGGTCCACTAGCTGCTGATGAATGGATGAGGAATATCGAGGACAATCTGAAGATGTCCAAGGTCAATGAAGTTAGTTGGGTTGACTTGGCGAAGCGCCAGCTAAAGGATAACGCCAGGAATTGGTGGGATGCTGAAGAGAAGATGTTGGTGGAGCCGATCGTCTGGGCTACCTTCAAGGCCAGATTTGATGGTGAGTTCTTCCCGAAGGCTGCCAGGGAAGAGATGCTGCAGCGTTTTATCGATCTGAAGCAGGGGAACTCGTCGGTGGACATGTACCACCAGGAGTTCATGAGGCTTAGTCGGTTTGCGCCGAAGATGGTGCAGGACGCTGAGGAGAGAGCTCAGAGGTTCCTGCAGGGACTTGCTTCGGAGCTCCAGAGTTTTGTGACCTCTTCTGACCGGGAATCTTATCAGAAGGTTTTGGTCGCTGCCAAGAGGCAGGAGCTGCTTGTGAACCAGAGGAAGGGGTCTATTGTTGGTGCTGGGAAGAGGCCTTTGGAACAGGCGAGAGCTGTGGTTAGGTCTGGATTCAGGCCGAACCCGCCTGTTCAGTTTAAGATGCCAGGAGGGCCTGTTCGGAGGACTTGCCATTTCTGTGGCAAGGAGGGCCATATCAAGGAATCGTGTAGGAAGTTCTTGGGGCAATGTATTATCTGTGGAGATCCCGCCCATGCTATCCGGGAGTGCCCGAGGTTGAAGCAACCTTGGAGGACACCTATTGCTGCCCCGCCGTTGCAGCAGAGAGCCCCGGTGCCCGCTGGTCGTGGGGTGCCCCTCATTCCGCAGAAGCAGGCTTTTCAGCAGGCCGCTCCGCTGAGGAGGCAGGCATTTCTGATGACTGAGGAGGAGGTTTTGGCCATGGATGAGGTCATTGCAGGTAACTTTCGATCTAGATTGTTCCTTCCTTAATTAATTGATTGTTAAATTATGTGAATGCTTGTGTATGGTGTTGCTAGAGTAAGATTTGATTGATTAGACTGTTTGTTAGGTGTGGTTTTGGTTTGCACGTTCCCTGCCCGAGTCCTCTTTGACTCTGGTGCATCGATGTGCATTTTGGCCCAGAGCTTCGTGGAGAAGCATTCCTTGTCGACGTCCCCTCTCTCCAAGAGTTGGAACATCGTTACGGGGAATGGAGTAGTCACGGTGCATCGTGGATGCAGTCCTTACTCTGTGGTGGTTTGTGGACATGAGCTTTATGCTGATTTTATTGTCCACAACATCACCAACTACGATGCGGTCTTTGGGATGGATTGGCTTGCGAGCTTCTATGCTACGATCGACTGCAGGAGGAAGAAGGTGGTATTCGAGATTCCCGGACATCCAGTGTTCGAGTTCAGTCGTGGTAGCAGTTCGCTTGGTCCTGTCAGATTTCGGGCCAGGCCGGTGGAGGCTGTGGCTATGCAGATGGAGCTGGAGTGGCCAGCTGTGGTGCGTGATTTTGGCGACGTCTTCCCCGAGGAGATGTCTGGTTTGCCGCCTGATCGAGCTTTGGAATTTTCTATCGATCTTGTTCCAGGTGCGCAGCCGATTTCGAAGGCGCCGTATCGTATGGCACCTGCTGAGTTGGAAGAGTTGCGGAAGCAATTGGATGAGCTTTTGCAGAAGGGTTATATTAATCCTAGTGTGTCTCCGTGGGGAGCACCGGTGTTGCTGGTTAAGAAGAAGGATGGTTCGCGTCGCATGTGCATGGACTATCGGGAGTTGAATGCGGTGACCATTAAGAATAAATACCCGTTGCCTCGCATCGATGATATTTTTGATCAGCTTGGAGGTTCGAGGGTGTTTTCTAAATTGGATTTGAGGAGTGGTTACCATCAGTTGAAGGTGAAGAAGGATGATGTTCCGAAGACAGCGTTCAGGACGAAGTATGGACACTATGAGTTTGTGGTTATGCCTTTCGGCGTAACTAACGCGCCCGCAGTTTTCATGAATCTGATGAACCTGATTTTCTACGACTTTTTGGATAAGTTTGTCGTTATCTTCATCGACGACATTCTGATCTATTCGAAGTCGGAGGAAGAGCATGCCTCGCACTTGAGGACGGTATTGGAGATTTTGAGGAAGCATTGGTTGTATGCTAAGTTTTCGAAGTGCGAGTTTTGGCTGGATCGAGTTGCTTTTCTCGGGCATGTGGTGACTGGAGATGGTATTTCAGTGGATCCCGAGAAGATTCGGGCCATCAGGGAGTGGCATGTTCCGTCGTCAGCGTCTGAGATCCGGAGTTTCCTTGGACTTGCTGGTTACTATCGGCGATTCATTAAGGACTTTTCTCGTATTGCTGAGCCGATGACCAGGTTGACGCGGAAGGATGTTGCTTATGTTTGGTCGGGTGATTGTGAGAGTGCTTTTGGTATTCTGAAGGAGAGGTTGACGTGTGCGCCTATTCTTGTTGTGCCTGATCGCAGCGGTGGATTTGAGATCTTTTGCGATGCTTCTGGCAAGGGTCTCGGTTGTGTGTTGCATCAGCACGGGCATGTTGTGGCGTATGCGTCTCGTCAGCTTAAGGTTCATGAGAAGAATTACCCGACGCATGATTTGGAGTTGGCTGCCGTTGTATTTGCTCTTAAGATTTGGAGGCACTTCTTGTTGAGTGAGAAAGTGAAGATTTTCACCGATCACAAAAGCTTGAAGTATATTTTCACTCAGAAGGAGCTCAACATGCGACATCGTCGATGGTTGGAGCTTATGGAGGATTATGAGATTGATTTGCAGTATCACCCTGGCAAGGTGAATGTGGTTCCAGATGCTTTGAGTAGGCTTCCGGCGGTGATGATTTTGACCTCGCAGTGGAGATTGCAGCAGGATTTTTGCGAGTCTGGTGTGGAGATTGTTCTTCCTGGAGAGGCTTCTTCGTTGATGTACATGCAGGTACAGTCGACAATCGTGGATCGGATTAAGGCTGGCCAGGCCGAGGATCCGAAGCTGGTAAGGATTCGGGAGCAGGTGGAAGCCGGTCTGCGGACTGACTTTTTGATTCATGGGGATGGCTCGCTGAGGTTTGGAGCCAGGTTGTGTGTGCCTGCTGGGGATATCAGAGAGGAGTTGATGGTGGAGGCACACAGTTCGCCGTATTCTGTGCATCCTGGTGGCACCAAGATGTACCAGGATCTTCGTTTGAATTATTGGTGGCATGGTATGAAGAGGAGTGTGGCTCAGAGTGTAGCCAAGTGCTTGGTTTGCCAGCAAGTGAAGGCGGAGCATCAGCGTTCGGCCGGGTTGCTACAACCGCTTCTGATTCCGGAGTGGAAGTGGCAGCACATCACTATGGATTTCGTGACTGGACTACCTCGGAGTCCGAAGCAGAATGACGCGATTTGGGTAATCGTGGATCGGTTGACCAAATCTGCGCATTTTATTCCGTTCCGAGTGGGACAATCCACTGAGGCGTTGGCGAGGAGGTATATGGAGGAGGTCGTGCGACTTCATGGAGTCCCCGTGAGTATCGTGTCGGACAGAGACACGAGGTTCACATCTCAGTTCTGGTAGAGTTTGTAGAAGAGCTTGGGTACGCGTCTGAGTTTCAGCACGGCGTACCATCCGCAGACGGATGGCCAGTCCGAGAGGACGATTCAGATTTTGGAAGACATGCTGAGGGCGTGCATGTTGGATTTCAAGGGTTCGTGGGAGGACCATCTGCATTTGGTGGAGTTTTCCTACAACAACAGCTTCCAGGCGAGTATTGGCATGGCGCCTTTCGCCGCTCTTTATGGGAGGAAATGTCGATCGCCATTGAGTTGGGATGACATTGGTGATCGGGAGTTGTTGGGACCAGAGATGATCG
The DNA here is from genome assembly GCA_030789695.1 of Scilla litardierei. Taxonomy (NCBI): domain Eukaryota; kingdom Viridiplantae; phylum Streptophyta; class Magnoliopsida; order Asparagales; family Asparagaceae; genus Scilla; species Scilla litardierei. Next base: position 216,968,264 of record CM061133.1, read on the forward strand.
TGGAGGCCGTGGATATCGTCAGGAATATTCGGGAGAGGTTGAGGATTGCTCAGGACCGTTTTAAGCAATGGGCGGATGCTAAACGTCGTCCTTTGGAGTTTCAGCCGGGTGACCATGTGTTCTTGAAGATTTCCCCGAATCGTGGTGTGATTCGTTTTGGAAAGCGTGGGAAGTTGAGCCCGCGATACATTGGACCGTTTGACGTTTTGGAGAGGGTTGGCGAGGTAGCTTATCGCTTGGCCTTGCCGCCGTCTTTGGTAGGGGTTCACGATGTTTTCCATGTGTCGCAACTTCGTCGATACATTAGTGATCCGTCTCATGCGGTGGATTTTTCGGAGATTACCGTTCGCCCCGATATGACGTATGACCAGCATCCAGTGCAGATTCTGGACAGGCGTCAGAAATCGCTTCGGAACAAGATTGTCAATCTTGTGAGGGTGATGTGGCGACACGGCTCACCTGGAGAGTCTACTTGGGAGAATGAGGATGAGATGCGAGAGCGTTTCCCACTTTTGTTTCCGGACTCGTGAGTTTTTGGAAATTCCGAGGACGGAATTTTTCTTAAGTTGGGGAGGATGTAACGAATGCTTTTCATGTATCTGGATTTAATATAATATAATATATGTTTAGGTGAATTTTCTCCTCATGTGTGGTTTTCGTCTCCGTAGCTTTCATTTTCGATCGATTCGTCGTATTTTCTCGTTTCTTCCTTAGGATTGTCGATTCCGAAGTATGTCATTCGTGACGGACTTCATAACGGTCATATCTTACTATTAGATCGAGCCTAGGAGTCTTAGGAATCGATCCCGGGGCCCCGCGCTCCGTATCGGAACTTTTCTGTGCTCATTAGCCGGTATAAGAAGGGGCACCGACCGACTAGATGACGATCCAGTCGGTCGGCAATCCTTCTTGGACCGACTAGTTAGCTTTCTAAATTTCTCAGGAGTTACTGTTTATCGTTAGTCGGTCTAAGAACGTTGGTTGACTGACTAGGTTGCAAACTAGTCGGTCAGCAATGCTTCTTGAACCGACTAACTCATCATATTATTTTTGTATCAGTTACTGTTTACTCTTAGTCGGTCTAAGAACGTTCATCGACCGACTAGATGCTAAACTAGTCGGTCAGTACTTGTTCATGGACCGACTAACTCTAGAATCCTATTTTCGTTCAGGAGTTACTGTTTGCACTTAGTCGGTCTGCGTTGATCGACCGACCGACTAGTTGCCAAACTAGTCGGTCAGTGGTTGCTCTTTGACCGACTAACTAGTGTTAAAACCCTAATTTCTGGGTAGCCGCCAGCCCAACCTATTTATACCCAACCCAAACGATTTCATCTTCTCCAACACGACCCAAAACCCTAAAAAAACTTCCCCCTTCAGCCCCCATCTTCCTCCAAGCTTCATTTCTTCATTCCAAGCCCTAAATCCATCATCCAAACCATCCATTCAATCTATCTACCTCTCATCTTCCCCAAAATCTCATCAAAACCCATCAAAATCCCCAAATCCCCCAAAACCCTAGTTTCCCCAAACTTCTCCAATCTTTTCCAGATCTGAACCTAGGGTTCCCCGGAGTGTTTCTTCCGCCTCCTCTCGGTAAGAAATCGATCGACCGTTGTTTTCATATCCTATTGTAATTTTTATGAAACCCTAATAAAATACTTGTGTTTTGATGATTGTTCCCCATAACAGCGATTCCCCGTAAGCTAGCATCCGCGGAAACGAACTTTCGTAACCGTCATCCCCGGTGATAGGCAAGTGAAACTTGCATCTCTTGATTTGGGCCATGTCTTAGGCCATTTACCATGCTTTAGCGTAAAATAGACTAAACGGTGAAAGGATAGCCGTTTAGACGCCATTGACCTAGCTTGACAACGAAGCTTGGTCCGTCACCCCCATCATACTCATATGTCACGTTTACTTTAAATTAACGGTACACGAATATGTTCATGTCATTGCATTTTGCCTGTCACGTTTAAATTCCATTAACGGTACGCAATTATCTGTTCATGGCATTGCATAGTGATTATTTATCGTGACTGCGTAGCACACGCTACAATACCATGTTTCCTGGCTCGTGTTCCAGAAGCGAGCCCTGTAGTTGCTAACCCCAACGCTCGGATACCGGCTAGGTGTACTCCTATGCCATACACACACTTATTTTCCTGGCTCTTGACCAGAAGCGAGCATAATGAGTTGCTAACCACAACGCTCGACACATGTGGGTGGGGTAAGAGATAAGCGGACTGAGCCCGAGTTGGCTTGATCAGCCACTCCGGCCAGCAGGTGAAATCTCTAGTGTTTAAGTGATTGATAGTAATAGAGATAAACGAGTTGGCCAGCAAGTGGACTCTCTATGCACTAAGTGTTAAGTGTTAAGTGATAAGTGATAAGTGATAAGTGATAAGTTATAAGTGATAAGTGTTAAATGATAAGCGACTAGTGAATTGGTAGTTTTGCTACATCGTGAGTGCTTGCCTCTCTTTTAAACTGTTGCATCATATTCAACTGCCATGCCATTGTTTAACATTTAAATGCTAGGTTGTTAGTCACTTTCAGTTTCCTTGCCCAAGTCTTTTTAGACTTGCTGACATGTGCCCCTTTCTCTTTTGGGTGACACATGTTAGACCTCGAGCCTGAGTTGCTTGCTGAGGGTGAGGTGTTTGCGGACGCCGAGCTTGCGCCCGTGTTGGATGGGGAGTACGTGGACACTGGGGACCAGTCCTAGTGTCTTCGTGGTGTTTTACTTTTGTTAGACAGTTGTTTTGTTGTCGGTGCGTAGCACCTTTACTCTGTTATGTCGTTGCTTTTGTTTGGCCTTGTTCTGGGCCCTTAGACTCTTTCTTTTAGCCTGGTGGATTTTCTGTGATGTTGGATATTTTGTGGACAAACTTTGGGATTGGTATTTCTTATCCGTCTCATACTATTATTATTATTGTTGTTGTTTCGATTGCAATTACAGGGACCTGCTTATACTAAATTGACGCTTATCGGGTTTGGGGCTTCACCGCTCCACTCCCGTACGGACCTTTTCACGTCTCACCTCCATTTTAGGGAAGCGGGTCGTGACATCACCTTACCGTCTTGTATTTGGGAAGTCTTGTCACTTACCTGTTGAGATAGAGCATAGATCTTAGTGGGCTATAAAGAAAATGAATTTTGATACTGATGTCTCTTTTTCTTCTCGTAGGTTACAATTGTTGGAGCTGGAGGAGTTGAGGAGAAATGCGTATGACAACGCTAAAATATCAAAAGAGAGGATGAAATCCGTCCACGACATGATGATCTTGAGGAGGGAGTTCACCCCAGGCCAAAAAGTTCTTCTATACAATTCTAGGCTACACATCTTTCCTGGGAAGCTTCGCTCTAGGTGGTATGGACCTTTCGTCGTCAAAGAAGTTTTCCCACATGGCGCTGTGCTCTTACTAAATGAAAAAGATGGAAGCGAGTTCAAGGTGAATGGCCAGAGATTGAAGCATTTTCACGAGCCTTGGACCAAGGAAGCGAGCACCATGGATCTCACAGACCCACCTTCGGGTGGGGACTAATCAGGTGTGTTCTTTCCATGATTCCCTCTTCCTAACATTGAGGACAATGTCTATTTTAAGTTGGGGGGAGGGAAAAAACTTTTAGGATTTTTATTTTATTTTATTTTTATTTTTCTTTTATGGTTTTCCCTTTTTAGTTCCCTTTTTTCATTGGAAAAAATTTTTTGAGTTAAAAAAAATATCACCTTAACCTATTTTACCTAGAAATGACCCTCATGTGATGAAATTTCTCGATATATACTCACCACCGTACACATATGATTTATTTTCCCCCCACCACTAGTGTTCAACATTTCAGTCTCATTTTACATGAATTTGAGTGCTTGTGGTGAATTTCTTTTTATACATCTCAATGGCAAGATTAATCGATGACTTAATGATCTAGAAATTATGGATTAGCAAGTGGTATGCTTTCATTGGAACACACCAAAGTTCATGCACCAATAATTCATAAATTAACTGGAGCATTGTTCTTTATCTCGTATTCATTGCCATTTGCATGCTTGGTGTGATTTTGGGTAGAAAAACGTACCACGTCATTTGAAATGATTAGGATACCCATTCTTGTGAAAAATTAAAGAAGAGGAAGTTATCTTGCCAAGTTGTTTATGCACACACAAAAGAAGAAAAAATGAGATGAATGAGGAAGAAAAAAATGAATAAATGTGCTATTAAAGAAATAACTTGGTTAGCTCGAGTAGTACAGTCCGAGGGGCCCTTCTTGGCCTAATGCTCTATTATCGTCTGATTTGGGAGCCATTGACCGGAACCTCAATTATTTGATGGAGCGATCCAAGTTATATACTTTTCCGCGAATGTTGCTCGATGCGCGTTACGCAGAACTATGGAAAAAACCGAAAAAATAGAGAATAAGTGTGCATGATTAGCGGGGCAAGAGAACTTCCAAAGCTTAAAGAAAACACAAGATGTGGTGTGAGTCCCTATGAATAGAGATTGACGTGTGTACGCTTTAATACCATTTTATTTTTAATGCTTGTTTTGCATGAAAAATTCACGCTCCAAGTTAAAATATGTGATTGAACGGTGTGTACCATTGCTTTAGTATACTATATGCCATGTAATAATTGATAGTGAATTTGAGTCTATTTTATAACCATTTGAGGTGCTTGACATTCATTTTTGAAAACCCACAAGTACCATTACTTGATGAGCTTGAAATTTTGATATTAGTGTGCGGTTATCTCTTTTGTCGTAGTAGTATGATGGTGAGTAATTTGAGATCTGATAAGGTGATCTAGGCGTATTTTTAATCGCTCTTTTTGCTAGAGACTATCAAAACGCTAGTTGGGGGGTGTGATTTGGGTTCAATATTGCATATTTAACCCCCCATTTAGCCCTATTTTGTGCTCATGTGATGCTACATTGTTCTCTAATTCATACGTATTTTCTACACATTTATTTATTAGAGAAAACACACTATTTGATCACAAAACAGTAATTAATGAAGTATTTCTGCACTTTTTATATTTTTCCTAGCTTGGTCTTGATCTCACGATTCCAACGACTATTTATTTGTATTTTTCTGAGATCTGTGCTAATTACTGTGTATTTTTGAATGCAGAATACCAATTAAATGGAGAAATACACAATTAAATACGAAAATACGGTCGAGGACAAATCAGCGCACACCACGTGGCATCATCTGAACCGCTCATGCTCAATCCAACGGTCCGGTCGTTGAGGCAAAGGAATATTTTCGTGGCCGTTGGATCGAGATCCAACGGCCCACATCAGCAGCATCTCGACGCGGCAGTTATTGCCACGTGTTGCAATCCCAACGAGTTCCCGCTGCGATCGACGGACCGGATTAGCCCCGACCCGTATTCGAAATTGCGACGACGTGGGAGCTTTATCACCGCTGGATGGCGATCGAACGGACGACGTGATTCCCAAACGAACGAGAAGCGGGCGGCTCCGCTTAGTGACGTGGCGCACGTATAGCCGTCCGATCGACATCTGACGGCCCAGGATCCCTCTGAATCGAACTCGGATTCTTCGAGCGAAGCGGGCGTAGATTCGTTTAAGTTGGCGACTTGGCTGTACGTGGACGCTCCGATGCTGATCGGACGGACGAGATCTAATGGGATGCGGATTTGAAGGAAGCGGGCTTTGCACGGATTTTAAAGTCCAGGTGGCGACTCCACGTTCGATCCCACTTTGATCTACGGTCCAGAATTGCACCGGTTTGAGATCAACGACGGAGATTGGATCTGGGTTTGCGGGTTAAGTTTTTAAGCGGATTTCGACCCGATAACACAACCCAAACCCGCAATGCCTATTATATAAGCGTATTCTAGGGTTTTTGGGCGTATATTTGGCGTATTGGATCACCTAGGAGCCGTATTCTCTCTCTGAAAAATTCTGTAAATTCCAGAGGCTTTTCTTAGTATTTCCAGAGAGTTTGAAGTCGAAACTTGGAGATTTGGTGATATTTTCTTTAACTCAAACCCCGTATTTTGGTGTTTTCTAGCGTACTTTGCTATAAAGTTGATATATTTTGCTATGGAAGTTGTTTATTATTGCATGATGCGTAGCTAAATCCTATTTGTGCATGATATGGAGTAGTTAGGGGATGTGATTCGTGTTATTTTGGTTGAATATTGTTGTTCTTCATCGTAAAAGTCGCTAAAATTGTATGTTTTTGCTATTTAATCCTCTTTTCACCTTCCAAAAGAAGCGAATACGTTGATGATCACCCCACAAGGGTGAGATTTGATCTCTCCAAAAGAGAGCTTCATACCATATTCGTAGAACTATATTTTTAGCGACGTTTTTATTCATATTGTGCTTGAACCCCCAAAAGGGTATTTTCTGACGAATCGCTCCCAAAAGTAAGATTTGTTGAGTTATATTTAATCAACCAAAATACACGAATCGCTGATCCTAACGAGCCCATATCATGTGCATGTTTCTCATATATTTTCATACACGACTCTTTCGTTGTTCGCTTTGATTACGTATTCACGACACACTTTTACACCATCATCACTTTCATTATTAGAGTGGTTAGTTTCTTTCCGTCTGATTTCTGTTTGATTTGTGCTGTGGTTTCAGCAGATTTTCTCCCGAGGATTCGACATCTGGACTCCCAGATTTTACTACTTGTACGGACTCTTGCGCTTGAGAGAAGCACCTTTTTGGGCCCACCAGGTACCAAAGCATTTGTGTTAAGAAGTGATTTCCATTGCATGTTTATTTGTAAATCATTGTGCTTATGGTTTTTATGTCTAAAATATTTAATATTTTCATGCAACACATGCTTTGATTCATGTTTATGTTTATGATTACATGCATCATAAAAATATTTATCAAGTGACATGATTACATTAGGATATTGGTTACTATTATTTGAATTTAATATTGTTGCCTAACCCATAGGATCCAAAAGGACTTTTGGATACCTAAATGATGTTTTCTAGGTTCAATCCACTTTGGGATACCAACCCTACCAACTCTTTGATTTGCAAAGGATTTTCATTCAAATGGAGTTGATGGTGCTTAAGTGATGCACCAAAGTAGGGGGAGCTTAATGTTGTAAGTATATTCTTACATTTGATATACATTTGGTATCCATGTGTGTTGAATGCATACATTGGTAGACTATGTCATTGGTATTATTTTGTTTCATTTAGTATCCTAGTATGCTAGATATGTGTATGACATATGTTTTATGGTGTTTTTTTGGCATAACACCTTTTGCTTGCTACATTTGGTATTCACATTGGATTTATGTCTCTGATGTTGATTTCGTCGCTCGACGATTTTATTGGATTAAATAGAATTCTTTCTATGAAAACATAGAATTGTTTTCCATGCACTTTATTTACTAAGAATGTTGATATTGGAGAGTATGTTCCATAACTCAATAAGTGAAATTGATTTGAGTTGTGATGATTTCGTTTTTCGATTTTCGACTATGGTCTCGTTGGCACACTTTGATTTTCTTCGATATTTTACATTTGGTATTTTACATTGGTGTCATTTGGACCGTGGTCATATTCTTCAACTCTCGTGCTTTTATATTAGCCATTAGTGTTGTCGTTGATCTCCTCCCGCTCTTTTTGCTAATGCCAAAGGGGGAGAGAATTAATAATGACAATATGCTAAATGATAATTCAAAGCAATTTACCATGAATCTAATTTGATATGTTAGATTCAGGGGGAGTCAAGATATAAAAATGGATTTAGATCCTAAATTTCAATATTTGAGTTCACATTTTATACTTTCCTCGTCTGCTTGATGCGTATGATCATTATTGAATACGGAACTAACGCGTCATCAATGCAGGGGGAGTAAGTAAATTTCTTTTGTATCATTATTATTGATTATTATTTATGTTGGTTTGTCATCACCAAAAAGGGGGAGAATGTTGAGTATTGATTCCCCGGATTTGGTTTTGATGATGAGCAAACATAAATATCGTGAACTAACTCTTTGTGAGCGCAGTTATGGAGATCATCGCCAAAAGACTACGTACATCCAAAGCGACGTCTCAAGACTTCTCAAAGCGCGTGATCGTGTGCCTGAAGCTTCGTTGAAGCTTTAGGAGTATTACTGAAGTCAAAAGTGAAGATTGAAGCTTTGAAGATGGTTCGTCATGTTTTATTCAATGTCTTTTAGCTTCATAGAATAGAATGTTAAGCCTTGAGTAGAACTTACATTATAATCTTCTTATCGCTCATATCTTAGAGCTAGGATTATCTTAGAAGCCATTAGAAACTTTCCCGAAGCTTATCGCTTCTTTCCTCGGCTTCTAATGCATCTTAGTTGGTTCAAGTAGAAGAACCAACCGACTAGATGACGAACTAGTCGGTCGGCAATTCCTCTTGAACCGACTAGATGTCCTTGCTCAATTCAGCCTATGCACTGTTGATCAATTAGTCGGTCAAAGAAGGTTCACCGACCGACTAGATGACGATCTAGTCGGTTAGGAATCATTCTCAGACCGACTAGTTATCATTGCCTCATTTCAGCCTGAGCTACTGTTTATTGTTAGTCGGTCCAAGAACATCTGTCGACCGACTAGTTGAGAAACTAATTGGTTGGAATTTGTTCTTAGACTGACTAGTTCTCTTGTGTTCAGCTAATTGTTTTTCAACTCTTAGTCGGTCAAAGAACACTCACCGACCGACTAGTTGTGAAACTAGTCGGTTGGCAAGTCTTCTTAGACCAACTAGTTCTTCATTGTCTGAACTTTCTCTTTTGGCTGTTCTCCAGTTAGTCGGTTCATGTTGAATCACCGACCGACTAGTTAAGAAACTAGTCGGTCAGTGATCATTCTTTGACCGACTAGACTGCTTCAGAATTGAGCCGTTGGAGCATTAAATGCCACGATTTTTGCTCTCTCTTTCCTCTATCCTATATATACTTGAAGGGCTTCTTGCGAAGCGTTCAAGGCTGATATTCTAGAGGTTTAGAGAAATCAAAGAGGAGCCATTCAACTCTATTCCAAAGCTATCTCTTCTCACTAGAATCTCTCCCTCACTCTTATTCCTCAAGAGAGATTCATTGATTGTGAGCCATTCAAGCCAAGTGCTTTGAATCCACGTCACCAACTCCTCCCTAGCCATCTATTGTTGTCCATCTTGGTGGAGCTAGGGTTTGGTGCTTGCTTCTTCCTCAAAATCCATTCTTGCCCTAAATTGGTAAGTATACTCAAGGCATAGGATTTTGTGGTAAGAGTTTCATTATTTCATCTCATTTGTTATTTGAGTTTGTCTCTCGGTTGTGAGAGAGTTTGTGATCCCGGGTTGTGGGAGTCACAATTCCATTGTGTATGATTTGGTCTTGTAGAGGTTTTTTCTACAAGAATTTCATGTGCAAAATCTTGGGTTAGAGGATTCTAACTCAAGTATCCGGAGGGGATCCGGGTGGTTGGGACGTAGGATCACTGGGAACAAGTCGGGGAGACTTGGGTGGATCCGAACCTATTACATCTTTTGTTTGCGATTTTCTATTCTTATTGTTTGTAGTCTATTCCGCATTGTTGTTTGTGTGTTTGCACAATAATTAGGAATAACTCTCTTGATTATTTTACAGTACTATTCACCACCCTCTAGTACTTGTGCAGTAGCTACGCAGGGCATTACACGGTGTTGTCGTAGGTTTTTGATGAGGGTGGAGGCGTTGTCAGAGCTGTGGTGGAGGTGTTGGTGGTCGTAGGGAGGAGATCGGGGGAGGTGGTCCCCGTAACTACAGGGGAGATGGATTTCAGAAGTGAAGCTGCGGGGTTGGATATGCCTTGGAGAGTTGAGGAAGGGTTGTGGGCTTTTGCATAGGTTTAGGGTTACGGTTGCCTTGGGTTTTTGAAGGAGAGAGGGAGAGAGGGTGAGGGGGTATGTAGGGTTTGTTTAGATTCGTTTGTTTTTGTTTTGTGAAGGAGTGAGTATGAACGTGGAAAGATGTTGCACAAATCGTGCTAAGATTTAATGGAATCCCTATAACGTGATTGATATGGGAAAGATTAGTTGTTAAGATTTATTAAGATTTGTTTAAGATTTTTAGGTTAAAATTTGATTTAGAAAAATCACTTTAGTTAGGATATTAAATTAGATTTGATTGTGAAATCGATTTAACTAAGATATTTGAATTATTACAATATCACCCATACGCTCAACATTATTCAAAATTATAAAAATATCTGTGTGATCGTGAAGTTGTGAGGATCGCGAATACGGGGTCCGATCACGCGCTCAAGCTAAGGAAATTAATTAATAAAATCATAAAGCAAATGATCAAATAATTCAATATATTTATACTGATACGTACAAAATACGTACGATAGAAACATGCCGTTACATCCTACCCACCTTATTAAAATTCCACCCTCGAAATTCTATCAGCTAGGGTACAGAAAATAAATAAGGATAGCGCTCACGCATTTCCTCTTTCCGTTCCCAGGTGGACTCTCCAGGTGATTCGTGATGCCACATCACTCTAACAAGATTGACGACTTTATTCCTGAGGGTCTTCTGTCGTCTGTCCAAGATCTGAACTGGCTGTTGCTCGTAGGTTAGTTCTGGTCGAATAGTAATCTCGGAGTAGTCAACCGTATGAGTAGGGTCACTGATATAACGAAGCAATTGGGAGACATGGAAAACATTATGTACTCCCTCCAATGAAGGCGGTAGAGCTAGACGATAAGCCACTTCTCCAACTCGCTCTAACACATTAAATGGTCCAATGAATCTTGGGCTAAGCTTTCCTCGCTTCCCAATACGTATCACTCTTTTGCTTGGAGATATCTTCAGGAAAACATGATCTACTGGTTGAAACTCCAAGTGACGACGCTTGGCATCAGCCCAATGCTTGTACCGATCTTGTGCAACATGTAACTTGTCCCTGATATTACATACCACGTCCACTGTTTCAACAATCATCTCTGGATCCAATAATTCTCAATCACCAATGTCATCCCAACTCAACGGGGTTCGACACTTCCTTCTATAGAGTGCAGCAGAGGGGGCCATACCAATACTGGCTTGGTAGCTATTGTTGTAGGCAAACTCTACCAAGTGTAGGTGATCTTCCCACGAGCCTTTGAAATCTAGCATATAAGTTCGTAACATATCTTCCAATATCTGGATAGTACGCTCTGACTGACCATCAGTCTGCTGGTGATACACAATGCTGAAACTAAGACTGGTACCCAGATTGGTTTGCAGACTCTTCCAGAATTGAGATGTGGATCTGGTGTCCCGGTCAGAGACGATGCTTACTGGAACTCCATGCAATCGAACGATCTCCTGCATGGTTATCGATTACATCACAACATATTCTAGGAAGAAGTTTAAAAGATATAGGATAGATTATTACCTCCATGTACTTTTTCGTAAGTATTTCTGTAGATTGTCCCACTCGAAATGGTATAAAGTGTGCTGATTTGGTTAATCGATCAACGATCACCCAAATCGCATCATTCTGCTTAGCACTCCGAGGTAGTCCAGTTACGAAATCCATAGTGATGTGCTGCCACTTCTATTCTGGAATAGGCAGAGGTTGAAGCAATTCAGTAGTGCGGTGATGTTCAGCCTTCACTTGCTGACACACGAGACATTTGGCGACACTGCGAGCTACGCTTCTCTTCATTCCATGCCACCAAAATTTCAGATGAAGATCCTTGTACATTTTGGAGCCACCAGGATGAATAGAGTAAGGGGAGTTGTGTGTTTCATTTAGTGGCTCATCTCTGATATCACTGGAAGGCACACAAATCCTACTACCATATCTCAAGGAACCATCGTCATGGATAAGAAAATCTGTCCAAAATCCAGCTTCGACTTGCTTTCTGATCCACCGTAACTTCGCATCTCCAGTCTGAGCAGCTTTATCCGATCTACGATGGTAGACTGAACTTGCATATTCATCAACGATGCTGGAGTCTTGGGTAGGATAACTTCAATCTCTATCTCTCGCATAGCTTGTTGTAGTCGCCATTAAGCTGAGAGAGTCATAATCGATGGTAGTCGGCTCAATGCATCTGGTACAACATTCACTTTTCCCGGATGATATTAGAGATCGATATCATAATCAGCCATGAGCTTTAACCATCTACATTGTCTCATATTGAGCTCTTTCTTGGGATGTACTTCAGACTCTTGTGGTTGGTGTAAATCTTCACTTGCTCACTTAATAGAAAATGACTCCAAATTTTCAGAGCAAATATGACAACAGCTAACTCCAAGTCATGGGTTGGATAATTCTTCTCATGAGTCTTTAGCTGTCGGGATGCATACACAATCACATGACCATACTGGTGTAGTACACATCCAAGACCATTGCCAAATGCATCACAGAAAACTTCAAATCCCCCCGTTCTATCTGGTATAGCTAGCACTGGCACAGAAGTCAGCTTCGTCTGCAATTCTTCAAATGCTTTCTCACAAGCCTCAGACCAGATGAACTTGATATCCTTCCTCGTCAGGCGAGTCATAGGCTCAGCAATCTTTGAGAGGTCTTTGATGAATGGGTGGTAATGGCCAGCCAATCTGAGAAATCTTTGGATATTTGAAGCTGACCGAGGAGTTGGCCAATTTCTAACTGAGGCAACCTTCTCCGGGTCGACAGAAATACCGTCTCCTGATACCACTGCCCAAGAAAGACGACTCGGTCTAGCCAGAACTCACACTTGTTGTACTTGACATATAACCGATGATGTCGCAGGGTCTCCAATACAATCCGCAGATGCTTGGCATATTCTTCCTCATTCCTCGAGTAGACCAGGATTTCGTCGATGAAGATCACTATAAATTTATCCAAGTATTCATAGAAAATCAGGTTCATGAGATTCATGAATACAGCTAGAGCATTGGTCACACCGAATGGCATAACTACGAATTCATAGTGCCCATACTTGGTCCGGAATGTCGTCTTTGGGATTTCTTCACTTCTGACCTTTACTTGATGATAACCACTTCGGAGATCCAGCTCACCAAGTTGATCGAAAATGTCGTCAATACGTGACAGCAGATACTTGTTCTTTTTGGTCACTTTGTTCAATTCTCGGTAATCCACACACATCCTTCTTGATCCATCCTTCTTCTTGACCAAAAGAACTGGTGCACCCCAAGGAGATACACTGGGATGTATCAATCCCTTCTGCAACAGATTATCGAGCTGTTTTCGAAGTTCTTCCAGTTCTGCAGGAGCCATGCGATAAGGTGCCTTCGAAATGGGTTGAGTGTTTGGCAGAATGTCGATGGTGAATTCCAAAGCTCGATCAGGTGGTAATCCTGAAATATCTTCAGGGAGCACGTCTTCAAATTCTCGAACCACTCTAGGCTTCTCAGGCTCGATTAACATTGATGCAATGATCATATCGTTCGGCTTGGCCCGAAACTTAATAGGTCCAAGTGAACGGTCTCCACTTGAGAATTCAAACACCGGATGGTCAGGGATTTCGAACACTACCTTTTATTTGTGAAAATCGATGGAAACTTCGAAATTTACAAACCAATCCATGCCGAATATTGCATCAAAGTTTGGCATGTTGACTATTATGAAATCTGCAAACAACTTATGCCCACAGATCACTATGAGGCATGATCGAAAGACACCAGAAGTTTTCATTACTCCACTCCTGGTAGTGATGCTCCAACAATTTGGTAGAGAGTCAACATGAATAGAGTGCTTCTTTACAAATCCTCGAGATATGAAACAATGTGAGGCTCCAGAATCAAACAGGGATAGAGTCAGATGAGAGGCTACTAAGATAACACCTAGAATATAGAAGAAATACCTTAGCTAAGGGTAAATAATCAAACACATATATATGTACCATAAGCATTATAAAAGAAGGGTTTAAGTATTACCTGAGTTCACTTGCTCATCAGTCTCAGCCTTCGCGGTTGTCATGGTAAATGTCGGTCGCCTCGGTTGGTTCTGCCTCTCTTGTTCAAAAGCCTTTTGTTATGGAGCCAGAGGTGGTCCATGCTGAGTAGGTCCAAAAGGTTTAGCAGTCGGTTTGTTGGTACGACAAGGGCAGTCTCTAGTAGTATGTGCAGATGCTCCATATATCAAACATTGGTTCAGCAGCTCCCGACAGTCCTTCTTAGCATGCCTGGTTCACTTGCAATGAAAGCACACCATCTGGGATCGGTTGTTGGCTGGAGTAGCAGGCCTCTTGAATTGTGCAGTCTGAGTAGGCCAGAGATTGTTCCTGGATGGCTCCTGTGGATGTCTATTTCCTCCAATTTGAAGCGCCTTCTCACGCTTCATGATGTTCTCATGCTTCCTAGCAGCATCCAATACTTCCTAATGTGTAGTCAGATTCATCGAAGACATCGAGGCTTGAATGTCCAGGTCCAGACCCTGAAGAAACTAATATGCATGGTCTTCGGGGTCTTCCACCAGGTCAGGAGAGAAATGACTCATCATCAAAAATTCTGCTTCGTATTCGTCAACCGTCCGAGTGCCTTGGACTAGATTGACGAAACATTGATGTAGCTCCCTCTTAGTTGCCTGGGAAGTACTGGGCATCAAATCTCTCTCGGAAGATAGCCCAGTTGATAGGCTTCACCAAACGTGCTTCTTCAGCATCCCACCAGTTTCGAGCATTTCCCATAAGTTGATTCTTGGCTACCTCTACCCAGCCTGACTGGTCAATGCGGGAGTGGCTCAGATCGTCTTCCGTACTTCGAGCCCACTCTTCTACTTCCAGTGGCCCTTATCTTCTAGATAAACTCTTTGAGTTCAGCTCCCGAAATTGCTTGGCTCCATGTTCAACTCGAGGAGGTGGTGGTGCAGGTTGAGCATGCTGTTGTCCCTGCTGGATCAACTGTTATTGAATCTCCAGCATTCCTCTCATGACACCCATGAGTTCGTGGATGTCGGGAGTACCATTTCCGTTGGCTCCATTCCCATTGCGAGTGTAAGGTCTTCCTATCATGCTGAAAACAAACAAAGTAAACATTTGTGTACATGTTTATTTAAACGATCTGGTTAGTAATAATATCTATAAAGTTTCTGAAGTGTCTTGCAGAATACCAGAGGCCCTACATGGGCCACCACTAAAACCTGTCACGTCCCGCTTCCTATTGTACTTGAGAGCGAGACCGTGAACGGGTCCGCATGTGCTTAAAGCAAAGAAGAAGTACTTTTTTCCTTTCTTCTTTGACTTAAGCATAATAAGCATTTTATATTTAACAATCAGGTCCTTGCATGCGAAGTTCTTAGAAGCAGCATAAATATTTATTACAACTTTTATTCCAGAGTTTAAAAACACGGTACACAAACAAATTAAGGCCAAGCATGGCCGTACAATTTATTTCTGAATGAAACCCACCTGAAAACAATAATGCGACTAAATAAATAAAATCTGCAGCGAATCTCTAATCTTTAGCAGGGAGGAGCTCAGCGTCCTCGTAACTCTGATCTACGGGGTCTACCTCCCGGTTCGGATCCTCAAAAGCGGGGTCTTCAATGTACTCTGTCTCTGAACCTAACATAAATTTCATAAATTCATTTGAAATATATGTCAGCGATAGCTTGTCAAGATTTTAAAGCAATTAGAGTGTTAACTTGTAAATTTAAGAAATCAAGAGTGTTAGAATATATAAGAGAGCAAGTGCATAGACAAAGATAAGAACATGCTGTAATGTAAAGACATGAGGTTCATACACCGTTAACACATGATTTGCATTTTAAAGAAATTAAACATAGCTTGCAAGTTGAGTACTTTTCAATTGTTTGTGTTAGTGAATAAGTCCATGTCTGAGTAGGTAAACTGTTCTCGATACACCCTGTCATCGAGGGTTTACCGTGACGCTTCTTGCCACCCCTAACCTGGAAAGTGGCCAAGATGCTTGCCTCTATTTGTGTGGTATGGAGGTAGCCGTATGATGCTCAGGCCACATTTACGAACTCTACTACATGAACCAACCCCCACCCTAAAGTGTATGTCTAGTCTTCGACTAGATTCCCTCCCATCTGTAATCGATGGTATCACATATGTGCCCCGAGAGTTATATCCTACTCTCAGCCCAGAATAGTTTAATTTGATAACATGCAGATAATAAATTGTTCCAAACAAAGCTGAAGGAAGGTTATCAAACATTAATGTATCATGTCCAATTAATTATTGATAATCAGGAAACAACCAACATAATGGAAAACATACAATTCAGCCGCTAAAGTTGATAAACACACTGGAATAAGGTTTTAGCACTAAGATCTAAACATTTCGTCTTAAAATTTATTTGCGATAAAATACTTGACGGTTAGAGGCAAGTTTGGGTGCCCAGGTGATCATTGCGTAAGGTGCGATTTATCTGCATAATTGATTTTGATATTAAACTAAAATCTTTTAACTAATTAAATAATATTATAGCTAACTTATGCATATACTGTTTATATATTATATATACTGTATATATAATATACTAACATACATTATTATTATTATTTATATAACTAACTGATCACTCCTTATTTTACACCTTTTTCCCGCATGTTTGCATGCCATTTAGATCGCTCAAATCATGTTTTTCACGATATATCGACGATATTGCGATGCTTTTTACGATTTCTTGTTTTTGTCGAATTTCAGGTGATTTGGAGCGATTTGGAGTGATCTCGAGATACGCCTACTCTAGAGTGTCACCGACGACCTCCCCGAGGGGTATTTTGCTGTTGGAGAGGAGAGGAAGGAGAAAGAACGTCGCAGGAGCGACGAGGAGGCCAAAACAAGCTGTTTGGGCATTTTTGGTGTCCCACTCGGCCGAGTGAAGGAGTCACTCGGCCGACCAGCGAGACACCGCTCGGCCGACCTGATCGGACACGCTTCATGTGTGCACTCGGCCGAGCGACGGAAGCCACATCGGCCGAGCGACGAGACCCCGTCCGCCCGAGTGGCGCTCAGACGAAGCCATTCAAAAATCGCCAACTTACTGTTTTTCGTCTTCGTGAGCTTCAAAAGACCCACTCGGCCGAGTGGCAAATGCCGACCGCCCGAGTACTAAGAAGCCAGCGGCCGAGTGACGACAACTCACTCGGCCGAAAGACTCCCGAAGTGAAGACCCCCGAAGACCCAGACTTACTGGAAATTTCCAGGGTTTCTCACTCGGCCGAGCGACTTTTGTCACTCGGCCGAGTGCGACGCGCTGCCTGTAGCGAAAATTGCGGATTTCAGGCTGCGCGGGGGCATTTTGGTCACAGTTTTTTGGACGATTTTGGGGGGTATTTAACCCCTGTTTTTACCCTAGGTTAGAGAGCTTTTTTTTCTTAGATTTTTGCAGCCTTTTAGATTAACTTTTTAGCTTTATTCTTGTGATTGGAGGGGAGACAAAAGTAGATTTTTGTTGGATTATTTGAAGAACTCCATTGGTTTGCCTCTCTCTCCTCTAAAAATACTATTTTTATTGCTTATCTCAATATTGTGATGAATTCTCTTGTTAATTTCATTGATTATTTTTGTGTTTGTGCTATGAATTGTGAGTAGTCTCCACGTCTTGGGGCGTGGGGATGAACCCTACGAGCCCAATTTCAGATTTGTGATCAATTGGTAGAAATTTTGCTAGAATTGCTATTAGGGTTAGTTTGGGATCGATTTATTACGGATAGCTAGGAGTTCATATCGATTGGGATTTGCAAGAGATTGGATCCCAATTCGGTAGGAAACCCTAGAAATCCGAATTGGGTTGGAATCGAATTTCCGTAGTATCGGTTTGCAAGAGATTGGACCGATACTAGGGTTTCCGGTTGCAACTCCGTGCCGATACCCGTTTGCAAGAGATTGGATGGGTAGGAACTATCCCAACCTAGGTCGTGGCCTGAGTTTGCACGAGAGTGGGCCCGGGGCGCGATTGAACGATGATGTTGATCCTAATGCTAGCTTCCCTAGGCTAGGGTTTGCAAGAGATTGGACCCGAACCTAGGATAGCTATAAACCGGCAACAGCGCGAGAGCGTGAGCTAGGTATTACATTCAGTTGCAACTAGTTCATCCAAAATTTTATTCTAGCAATTTTGATACCAATGAACCACATTGACGAGATACGGTGAGTATCGGGGATTCCCCATTCCCTAGACGTCCTTTATTTGATTTGATATCTTCGTACTTTGTCTGACGATTGTGACAGGATCGCCAAAGGAAAATTCTCTCTTTTCTGTTCTTAAATAGCCAGGTTGATTGGAGCAAGCACTTTCATTCGTCCTCCCTGTGTTTGATAACCCGCTCGCCGCTACACCGTGCGCTTGCGGTAAAACTACACGGTCGCACTTTTGGGTTACATTCCGGAGCGATCAAGTTTTTGGCGCCGTTGCCGGGGAGGCGATTGCGTTTGATCTTACCACCCTAGCTATTTCTTTCTTTTTGTTTTTAATTCATTATTTTTTACTTAACCCTTCCATTGTGCTAATCATTTCTTTGAAACTCTGTTTTCTCATTGCATGTACACGAGATCTACGACGGACCCTGAAGCTATATTCTTTGATCCCGAGATTGAGCGTACTGCGCGGAGAATCAGAGCGGAGAGGAGACAAGATCAGGAAGGGAGGTTTATGACCAACCCGGAAACTGCGGAACAATTATCGGCAAGAATGGCGAGGATTATTTCTATTCGAGATAGGCTCCGGCCTAAAACCTCTTCTACGACCTCATCCATTGCCATGCCGGAGTTGGCGGCTGACAAGAACTTTGAGCTGAAGACTGGACTAGTGGTTCTGATGCAGCAGGATCCATTTCATGGGAATGGCCATGAAAATCCCCACTACCACATCCAGCTATTTTTGTCGAAGTGCGCCACATTTCAGATGACGGGGGTCTCCATCGATGCCATCAGACTGCGCCTCTTCCCCTTCACACTAAAGGACAAAGCACTTTATTGGTTGAGGACGCAAGCTGAGGGAGTCTTTACCACTTGGGACGAGTTGGCGAGTGCATTCATTGACAAGTTCTATCCGCCCTCCAAGACGGTAAAGATTCGGAGCGCTCTTATGTCCTTCAAGCAAGGACCCCAAGAGACGCTCTATGAGGCTTGGGAGCGTTTCAAAGATCTGCAGCATCAATGCCCGCACCATAGCATTGATGATTGGGAGCTAGTTCATATCTTCTACAATGGTCTCCAACCGGGGACCAAGCAAATTATTGATGCCGCGGCAAATGGTGCTATCTTATCAAAGACTCCCGAAGAAGCAACGGCCCTAATTGAGGAGATGGCCTCAAACAATCAACAATGGGGCGATGAGCGAGGACACTCTACGTCCTCCTTGAAGCCAACTAGCATCTATGAGGCGAAGGCCGTAGTGGAGCTTACAAGAAAGTTTGATTCTCTCCACAAGGTAGTGGAGAGACTGGAGAAGTTTATCACGGAGCCTCAAGGAACCCCTGCACCAACGAACCAAATGTGTGATTGGCAAGACCAATCTCAAGCTATGTATTTGGGAGGAGAGCAAGGAGAAGGATCCTTGGAGCAAGTACAATATGTCGCGGGGAACCAAGGATATTGGGCCAATCCGGCCACAAGAAATCATCCCGGTTTCTCTTATGCCAACAATGAAGGAGCTTTGAACCCGCCGCAACAACCGCCTCAACAAGCTCGACCACCACCACCACCCCAACAACAACACTATCCGCCGAGGGGGCCTCCACAACAAAATTTCCAACCGAAGCAACAAGTTCCACCCTATAGGCCGCCCGGATACAATCAAGGGTGGATAAATCAAAACCCTCCACAAGCTCAACAACGATCCGACTTCGAAGCTAGAGTGGAGGAGTTTATGGTCGAGCAAAAGAAGGTCAATGCTTCCTTGAAGGCGGGCCAAGACTCCCTTACAACCGTTGTGGCGCAAATCTCGGAGCAATTGGCGTTGCTCAATCGGAATACTCAACAATTGCCGGCTCAACCTGAGCAAAACCCACGGGGCAACACCGGCCACATCAATGCCGTGGTTGCCGTTACTACTAGAGGCGGGAAGGATACCACCCTCGCCATGATTCCTACCGAGGAGCCCGTGGAGGAGAATGTAGAGCCAATTGAGCCGGCAGTTGAAGTTGAGAGGGAGAAAGAGCCGCAAGAAAAGGAGAAATCTAGAGCGGAGCAATTGATTGAGGAGAGGCGCTTCATGCCACCGGTCCCATTCCCCCAAAGGCTTGCTAGAGCGAAAATGGAGAAAAGGCTAGCAAAGTTTCTCGAGTATCTGAGAGGGGTTAGCCTCAACATCCCCTTCCTCGATGCCATCGTGGAAATCCCCACATATGCTAAATTTTTAAAGGATTTGATTTCGGGGAGAAAGAGGAAGGAGAAAATTATGCTAGCCGAGGAGGGCTCTTGGTTCACCAAGAGAGAGAAGGAGCCGGCCAAATTCAAAGATCCGGGGAGTTTCTGAATTCCTTGCACCTTGGGCGGCGTCCCTCTACAAAAGGCGTTGGTGGATTTAGGGGCTAGTGTAAGCCTCATGCCTCTCTCCATGTTCCTAAGGCTAAACACCGGGACGAAGTTGAAACCTATCGACATGCGGATACAATTAGCCGATGGACGGATAACAAGGCCGGTAGGAATCGCCGAGGACATCCCGCTACAAGTCCCGGGGGGAATATGCTTGTCATGTGACTTCGTGATCATGGACGTTAAGGAGGAGGGAGATACGTCATTGATACTTGGACGCCCGTTCCTCGCCACCGCCGGAGTCATTGTCGACGTGCGAGAAGGTACCCTAACATTGAACGTCGGCAACATCGAGGTGGAGCTTCACATTCCTAAGGCTATGAAACACATGCCTTACCACGAGGAGCTAGACTATATGGACCTCCTTGACGAGGTAATCGAAGAGGCGATCCCCCATTCGATCGGCGCCCTATTCAATGAGGATTTCGAGGAAGGCCCGGATTTAGGCCAAGATGAGAATAAAAATGATTCCCCCGACTTCTCCGCTGAGATTGACGAAGGCGACGCTGATGTCGCAAGGATTCGAGAGCTCTGCAAGCTCTCGAAATTGAAGTCTCCGAAGAAAGCTCCGCCGATACGAAAATCAGCGTCACCGGTGAAACCGAGGACCGGAGCAAATGCTAGCTTGGGGGAGCCTCCCCCCAACACTATTCGAGACGGGAGACCACCGAGGGAGAGTACGCCGCCGCAACTCCCGAATCCAAGCGCTCTCACCGGAAAGTTTGACGGGTGCATCCCATATGCACCAAATATCCCGCATTAATTGAAAATCATAGGGGGTCGAGCTCACGACCTTAAACGAGCGCTTGTCGGGAGGCAACCCGACAGTTATTGCTTTATTTTCACTTTTCTTTTATTTTTGTTTTAGAAATTTTTAGTGTTTTGAGTCGTTCGCCCAAAAATTTTGTGATAACGGGTCCTATTTTTCCTGACAGGAGAGAAGAACAAGGTACCCATCATTAGGAGGATGCACAAGGCGATGAGAAGAGCCCCAGGAAGGCGCTCGATGCTTAGGAGGAAGATGAAATCGACTGGAGGAAGAAAAACGGAGTTTAGAGCCCAAACGAAGACAAACAGCAGAACACAAGGCTCACTCGGCCGAGTATACTAGTCACTCGGCCGAGCACACAAGTTCGTCCGGCCGAGCCGCTCACGAACGAGGGAAGTCTGCTGTACCCAACTCTCTGTTTATTTTCCTGATTTCAGTATAACTGCTACTCGGCCGAGTATATATATTCACTCGGCCGAGTAAAACTGATACGCTCCTAGGGCGAGTCTTGCCGAGTAGCTTGAGCCACTCGGCCGAATGGACTTACTCCACTCGGCCGAGGGTGGCAAGGCCACTCGGCCGAAGCATAAGTGGGGAGGAATTTTTCCGTTGAGTTACTCGGCCGAGCGACCTAGTCACTCGGCCGAGTCGTAACTTTTGCTATAAAAGGGGCGAGGGTCGGGCGCGTTTTTCGAAACGAAACAAATCGCAACGCCCGACCCCTCGCATTCCTAGCGCCTGAACCCCTCGCTAGCTCGCCCGACTGTCGACCCCGCGCCGCCGCTCGGCCACCCACCGCCGGCCGAGCCGCCACCGCTCCTCGCCCGAGTCGCCGCCGGCGGCCACTGCTCCGGCCGACTCCGGTAACCCCATTTTCGCCTGTTTTCTCCTCTTTTGTGTATCTTTCAAGGATCCATGGGCTTACCGAAACCCAAACCCAAATTAATTTCTATTTCTATCCATTATACCCCTAATGCTCCATACGTTTTGAATATTACTGGCTGATATCTCCGTTTCATGCGCAGGTTATTTTTGGGAGCTTAGGGGAACCCAAGGGGAGCTTCCAGGGACTGATTTGGGCTACGTGGAGGCGTCATCTTCGCACGCTTCCATAGCTTTGCACTCGCGGCGTGTCGTGGTATATTCTTTCCTTTATTTTACGCACGCCGCACTTTTCACGCTTTTGGTGAGCGCTCGGGGCCCATATGCCGCCCCGGACACGGCCGCGGTCGAGGAGAGCTTCCGCCAAGCGGAAGCGGTCGGATGATGTCGGCCCCTCCCACGAGGTGGAGGACTCTCCTCCGCCTTCTCCACCACACCCCGTTCACCCAGCACAGCCTGCAGGCCCCACACACCCCGCACAGCCTGCAGAGCCCGCACAGCCCATACACCCCGCACAGCCACTCCCTGCCGCTCCACAGCCACCACCTCCGGCTCCACTTATCGGGCCGCTGGGGATCACGTTCCGGAACGACGCACACCGCGTCGCTTTCAAGCGTAACTCCCAGCGCTCGATCGTACCCTCCAGGTTCGCACACCTTGCAGACCTAGGACGCCTGGGGGTACTCGAGGGGATGCTCACGTTGTACGACAACGTGGGCTGGCAAGATTTCTTCCAGGTGTCGACGGACACGGTTATCCGTCCGACACTTGAGGTTCTTAGTTCGATCGCCCGGACCGACGAGGGATGCTTGTTTAGGTTCATGGACCGAGAGTGCCAGGTCACTCTCGGTATGATGAGAGCTTTCTTCTCGTGGCCCGACGTCCCCGGGGCCGACCGAGGTTACGCCCCCACCCATATCCCCACACCTTCCTTCGACGTCGGCGCCTTCTGGGCCCGGATTACGGGTCTTCACGCTGCCTTTGACCCTAGTAGGGCCAAAGCCTCGGCCATTGTCCATCCTTGCCTCCGTATAGCTCAGCGCCTTATGGCGACGACCTTTTTGGCGAGATATGAGCCGGGTACGATGTCCACACCGGAGCTCTATATGCTCTACGCGATGACACGGCCCAGAGCTCTATCTAGGGAGGGCGATGAGTTAGTCCCCGCTGTCGTGATTGATGTCGCGGCTTGGTTTTTGGACCGCATCATCGTATCGGTGGGCGCTCGCTCACCGATATGCTGCGGCGGCCTGATCACCTTGCTCGCCCTTATGACCGGCGAGGACTTCCCTGATGACCTGCGACGAGCACCGGGCCCCACTTCTCTGTCGATTGATGTTATGGCCCGGATGAAGATGCTGCGTCCGCACGGTGAGCGACACTGGGTCTGGCTGCATGGCCCTTACGGTGCCGATTACATGATTCTTCCGAGCCCAGCTCGGACTCAGATTGCACCGGCCCAGGTGGACTGGCTCCCTGCGATGGATGTTCTGATCCCATCCGCATACGTGCTCGAGGCCGAGGAGGCCGAGCAGGCCCACGCTGCCTACGCTGCCCCCACAGACCCTGTTGCACCTGCTGAGCCTGCTGCCCCTGTTGACCCCGTGGACCCTCAGCCTATCCCTGATATTTCTGCTGCTCCCGACACCTCTGTCCACACTGCTGCCGGTGTCAGGAGTACCCTAGCTGAGCCCACCTCCACTGCTTCCACGCCTGCCACCACCACCACTGGCCCTCTGTCTACCGAGCCCGTTTCCTCTGCCCCACCCGAGCGCCCGCCGACCATAGTTGAGTGCGGAGAGCCCTCTTTTGCCACTGCCATAGAGACCGTAGTCTCCGCCTCTGTCTCCACCGCTGCAGTATTCTCTGAGAGTGTCGTGGCGTCTGTCCACACTTCTGTGTCACCGACCTCTCTGGCCGCCTCGTTGCTACTTTTGTATTCTTCTTTCGTTGCTGCTGCCTCCACTTCTCACCAGCCGGTGCCCCGGCCTCGCAATGAGGCCAGGCCCACACTTGCGAGCGCAGAACCTATCGTTTCCTTGCCTGCTGAGCCCGTCACCTACGCCACCAGAGTACGCCAGCCCCGACCTGCACAGCCCCGACCGATGCGTCCCTCTGCACCACCTCCCCCTGACACTGTACTTCAGAGCATTCGTGCTCTCGAGGGGGTGGTGAGTGGCCTCAGAGGCGACCTTAGGACCCTGACCGCCACCGTCACTGCGATGGCTGGCCTCTTTGACCTGCTCCCGCACATTCATTACGGTCTTACCCAGGTCCTGGAGCGTCTCGCACGCATACCCGTACCCACCCAACAGGTTCCCACCCCCACTACCACACACACTCAGCCTGCTTCCACACCCACACCCGCTCAGCAGCTTGCACCACCACCACCACCACCACCTCCGCCTCAGGACGGAGACGGCGCGGCACCACCTTCTTAGGCACCCTTGATGCCGTCGATTCTTTTTGCCGTTGTGCTGCCCGTTTCTGCTGGGTCCTGATGTTTTTTTTGTCCACCCCCTCCCCTCACTATGTTTGGGTGCATATTTCCTTTATATATCTTTATATATCTTTTTTGGGAGAGAGGGAGCGTTTTTGGTGTCACACCTATATATCTGTATCACTCCTTTATTTGCATGCATCATGTCCGCATCACATTTTCCGTTTCATTATTTTCTTATTTTTCCTCATGCATGCATCCTCACTTACCCCTCACATTACTTGTCTCTCGGTGTGCCATACTTTGCACATTGAGGACACTGTGCCATTTAGCTTGGGGGAGTGACTTCTCACGTTCTTTTCGATTTACCACCTTTATTTTTTGTTTTTTCACGCCGTTTTCGGCTTTTGCACTTATTTTCATCATTTTTTCTTTTATTTTACCATGCATCACGTTTTTCTTATCTTTCTGTGTGCTGCATTTTAAATAGTTTTATTTTCCCCTTTATCTTTATTTCTTTTTCATCTCATGCTAGAGATGACTTTTCTATGATGATGATTACATGGAGTTAGCTTCCTTTATACGCATGCTATATTTGTCATGTCTTAGATTCTATTTCTGATATCATATGCTATGACTTGCCTTGCATCTAGAGATAGTAACCCACACTTTTTCCACATGAAAATGGATGAAATTTTATTATTAGCTGAGTCTGAATATTCATAAGTATGCTATCGCAGAAAACACACCAAGATTCACGCATTGAATGCTTATATCTGGAGTACCGACTTCTTTTCCTATATCACTTCTATATGCATGATTTTTACATTTCACTTCAGGATGATTGAATGATGTTAGCTATGATAAATCTGGATTAGTTAGCTTTTTTGTGATCGAAACTGAGTAGACTAGATTACCCTGCTGAAGTTGTCGTGCATGTCTTATAGAGTGAGCCGAGAGATATCTTTATTTCTTTCTCCACAAATCTAGAACATCATTTCTCTATTTTTAAATCATTGGTGAATCTCCCCTTAGCGATTCTATTATATGGCATTTCCCCCGCTATTAATTCCTAGCTCCAAATTTCCCAAAACCAAAGAAAGAAAAAAAAGAAAAAAAAAATTCTTGTATGCTCTTACTTCTCTTTGAGTTGGGATCATTGTGTATATATGCTATTTGAAAAAAAAAGAAGAAAGAAAAAAAAAGAAAAAGAAAAGGAAAAGAAAAGAGGAAAGAACCTCAATAAAAGATCCCTTCTCATGTTCTCTCTTTCTTCTCTCTTTTTGTATTTATTTTCATTACTTTTGGAGCTTTATAAAAATGGGGTTGTAAATATTTTTTATGCCACCAAGCTTATAGATAAGCTTGGGGGAGGGAATCCAATGATGTGTGAGAGAGTGACTACTTGACATTGCACGACAACCTAGGCTAAGTAATATTTTATACTCAGTAAGATTATTTTTAGTTTTACCAAGTCCAGAAATCTATGCCCAGTACTCATTTCATGAAATCCACACTTATCTATTCTTTCTATTCTATTGTGTGATATTCTTATACTCCTCATAGAAAGCGTTCAATTGAAAAGTGTGTGATCTGCGATTTGTATACTGCTTTAAATGATTCAGACGATGTTAATTCTAAAATTATTCCGTTTTTCATGATTATATCGTTGTTCGTGGGTTTTCTATTTCTATTTGCACTACTATACTATGATATCGAAATAAAATTCTTCGACATGTGTTCTTCATTCAGTGCATGCTATATGAGTAAGCGAAACCCACGTCCTGAGAAAATGATCTAGCAGCTTCCCTCTTCGCTTCTTTCTTTCTTCTTTGTTTTTATTTCGTTTTTCATTCTTCTCCGTTTTTCATTTTTTGTCTTTCGCCGTTTTCTTTTTCCGAATCCACCGGGTTCACCTTTTACTTATCTTCCTCGAGGACGAGTAAGAGGTAAGCTTGGGGGATTTTGATCACTCCTTATTTTACACCTTTTCCTGCATGTTTGCATGCCATTTAGATCGCTCAAATCATGTTTTTCACGATATATCGACGATATTGCGATGCTTTTCACGATTTCTTGTTTTTGTCGAATTTCAGGTGATTTGGAGCGATTTGGAGTGATCTCGAGATACGCCTACTCCAGAGTGTCACCGACGACCTCCCCGAGGGGTATTTTGCTGTTGGAGAGGAGAGGAAGGAGAAAGAACGTCGCAGGAGCGACGAGGAGGCCAAAACAAGCTATTTGGGCATTTTTGGTGTCCCACTCGGCCGAGTGAAGGAGTCACTCGGCCGACCAGCGAGACACCGCTCGGCCGACCTGATCGGACACACTTCATGTGTGCACTCGGCCGAGCGACGGAAGCCACATCGGCCGAGCGACGAGACCCCGTCCGCCCGAGTGGCGCTCAGACGAAGCCATTCAAAAATCGCCAACTTACTGTTTTTCGTCTTCGTGAGCTTCAGAAGACCCACTCGGCCGAGTGGCAAATGCCGACCGCCCGAGTACTAAGAAGCCAGCGGCCGAGTGACGACAACTCACTCGGCCGAAAGACTCCCGAAGTGAAGACACCCGAAGACCCAGACTTACTGGAAATTTCCAGGGTTTCTCACTCGGCCGAGCGACTTTTGTCACTCGGCCGAGTGCGACGCGCTGCCTGTAGCGAAAATTGCGGATTTCAGGCTGCGCGGGGGCATTTTGGTCACAGTTTTTTGGACGATTTTGGGGGGTATTTAACCCCTGTTTTTACCCTAGGTTAGAGAGCTTTTTTTTCTTAGATTTTTGCAGCCTTTTAGATTAACTTTTTAGCTTTATTCTTGTGATTGGAGGGGAGACAAAAGTAGATTTTTGTTGGATTATTTGAAGAACTCCATTGGTTTGCCTCTCTCTCCTCTAAAAATACTATTTTTATTGCTTATCTCAATATTTTGATGAATTCTCTTGTTAATTTCATTGATTATTTTTGTGTTTGTGCTATGAATTGTGAGTAGTCTCCACGTCTTGGGGCGTAGGGATGAACCCTACGAGCCCAATTTCAGATTTGTGATGAATTGGTAGAAATTTTGCTAGAATTGCTATTAGGGTTAGTTTGGGATCGATTTATTACGGATAGCTAGGAGTTCATATCGATTGGGATTTGCAAGAGATTGGATCCCAATTCGGTAGGAAACCCTAGAAATCCGAATTGGGTTGGAATCGAATTTCCGTAGTATCGGTTTGCAAGAGATTAGACCGATACTAGGGTTTCCGGTTGCAACTCCGTGCCGATACCTGTTTGCAAGAGATTGGATGCGTAGGAACTATCCCAACCTAGGTCGTGGCCTGAGTTTGCACGAGAGTGGGCCCGGGGCGCGATTGAACGATGATGTTGATCCTAATGCTAGCTTCCCTAGGCTAGGGTTTGTAAGAGATTGGACCCGAACCTAGGATAGCTATAGACCGGCAACAGCGCGAGAGCGTGAGCTAGGTATTACATTCAGTTGCAACTAGTTCATCCAAAATTTTATTCTAGCAATTTTGATACCAATGAACCACATTGACGAGATACGGTGAGTAGCGGGGATTCCCCATTCCCTAGACGTCCTTTATTTGATTTGATATCTTCGTACTTTGTCTGACGATTGTGACAGGATCGCCAAAGGAAAATTCTCTCTTTTCTGTTCTTAAATAGCCAGGTTGATTGGAGCAAGCACTTTCATTCGTCCTCCCTGTGTTCGATAACCCGCTCGCCGCTACACCGTGCGCTTGCGGTAAAACTACACGGTCGCATTTTTGGGTTACATTCCGGAGCGATCACTAACCTAAACTGTTTATAATATTATCAATATATTACGCTGCTTATACTAACAATTATTTATGCATTGGAATATATCACTAACATATATAATTGTTTATAAACTAACATATATACTGCAGATATATAAACGTATATACATACATACATACATACACACATACATACAGACATACATATATATGGAGAATATGCGTGTATCTTTATTGAATCTCAAAAAAATGTACATGGCTCTGGGTACACACACACACACACACACAAAATAATGTAGAAAAGGTGGCACCTGATCTAATAGATCAGGTGCTAAGACACAAAAATGTGGAAAGTACAAGTCCCACTTGGGCTTATATTCGTTGTGGGGCCTGCCTTTTTGTGTCTTGCACCTGATCTATTACATCAGGTGCCACCTGATCTACATGAATCCCTGATCTATTATATATATAGGGATTCATGTAGATCAGGTGGCACCTGATGTAATAGATCAGGTGCTAAGACACAAAAAGGTGGGTCCCACAACGAGTACAAGCCTATGTGGATCAGGTGCCACCATTTCTACATTAAATCCATACACACACACACACACACACACACACACACACACACACACACACACATAACGTGTATGATATGAACTCACAGTTTTCTTTCTTTCGTTGTCGTTAGCTACAGGTGATGACGCGACGTTGGATAGCGACTGGCAGCGGGTTGGATGGTGATTGGCAATGGTCCAGGCGGTGCTGACAGCGTGTCGAAGGTTCGGTAGTTACAGGGCGGGCGCGGGTTCGAGAGGAGCTATTGAGGGTTCGAGGGTGGCGCTAACTTTGTTCGTGCTTACAGGTGGGGTTGCAGCGGAGAGTTGAGGAAGAAGGTAAGAGGCTTCGAGCTCAGGGCACCGAAGTTGTGGGTGCGGGTGGAGGAAGAAGACGGGGTCGGGGTTGTCGCTGCGTGGAGGCTGAGTTGCGGGCTGACAGAGCAGGCGATGGCACTGGCAGAGGGAAGTGTTGCCGGGCTTGTTGAGAGGCTGGAGGTAGGGAGAGATCGGAGAGGCCTCGGCGATGGAGGAGGGTGGCGTTGGTGTTGTTGAGTTGAGTGGAGGTTCGTGGCTGCAGTCAGTGGTGAAGGGAGAGAGGCAATCGTAGGTTGTGGACGGCAGCTTGGGTCACCGAAGGAGGGTTGTGGACGTGTGAGGGCTGCGGTGGTGAAGCTGTGTAGGGTTCAGTGTTGTCATGGGTTTTTGATGAGGGTGGAGGCGCTGTCGGAGCTGTGGTGGATGTGTTGGTTGTCGTAGGGAGGAGATCAGGGGAGGTGGTCGCCGTAACTGCTGGGGGATGGATTTCGGAAGTGAAGCTGTGGGGTCGGAGAGGCCTTGGAGAGTTGAGGAAGGGTTGCGGGCTTTTGCATGGGTTTAGGGTTACGACTGCCGTGGGTTTTTGGAGGAGAGAGGGAGAGCGGGTGAGGGGGTACGTGGGGGTTGTTTAGATTCGTTTGGTTTTGTTTTGTGAAGGAGTGAGTATGAACGTTGAAAGCTGTTGCATAAATCGTGCAAAGATTTAATGGAATCCCAACAACGTGATTGATAGGGGGAAGATTATTTGTTAAGATTTATTAAGATTTGTTTAAGATTTTTAGGTTAAAATTTGATTTAGAAAAATCACTTTAGTTAGGATAATAAATTAGATTTGATTATGAAATCGATTTAACTAAGATATTCGAATTATTACAATATCACCCATACGTTCAACATTATTCAAAAATTATAAAAATATCGGTGTGATCGTGAAGGTGTGAGGATCACGAATATGTGGTCCGATCACTCGTTCAAGCTATGGAAATTAATTAATAAAATCATAAAGCAAATGATCAAATAGTTCAATATATTAATACTGATACGTACAAAATACGTACGATAGAAACATGCTGTTACAGTACATGTCTGTGAAGTTCTGCCTTACTTTATGCATTAGTTTAGGTGCAACTGCCTGTATTTTTTAGACATATTTTTAGATCGTGCGTACCGATATTTTATTTCTGTCGTCCGGATAATATTTTTCGTCCGTACGTTCTTGCTACATGTCGACGCGAGCGCGTCTCTGTTCCGTTTTTACCGTGTCACAATTAATTTACCATCAAGTTTAACTAAAAACTTTAATCTAATTATCTTACTAATTACAACTTGCTAATCACTTTTAACTTTTACTAATTACTTATTTATTTTATCAATTACATTTAATTTTACTTAATTACATTAATCCTTTAATCTCCTAGCTTAATGCAACTTATCTTTCACATTCTTCACATTCTTATTTTTATAATGGGGTTAGAGGAAAGAAACACGTTTCGTTAACCAGGTTCCTCCCCCTAACAATTAGTCAAAATTCTCATTTATTCCCATCACCTAATCTAATTTGACTATCCCCAGCCAATTTCTTCTTAAGGTTGCCAACGTCTCTCCCCTGCAAATTATTCTAAGAAACCTATTTTCCAAAGCAAATCACCCGAAACCTATTTTCTAAAGCAAATCACCCAAATCAAACCCAAACTGAAATTTCATATCTGAAATCAAGAGGGGAGAAACACAAATTTGAAAACACAATTTCAAATTGAAACAAACTCCATTTCAAATCTTCCTTTCCTCTACCAACAAACAAACCCCCACCATCGTCAGAGCTCCGATCACCAACCCACGCGCACGCCACCAGCTCCACCGCTGTCATACTTTCCGTGCGCCGCCTGGGAGCCACACCACCGTCGTCAGCTGCGTCGGACCGCGCGCGCCGCTGCCCTCAGCCTGCAGAACCACCGCGCGCCGCCCCGTGCGCCGCCGGACCACCGTCGGAGCGCCTCAGCTGCCGCCGTCCACCCTTGCCTCCTCCTCCCGTCGCTATAAGACCCCCTCCCCCTTTGTCTTGCGAGATCTCTCCCCCTTGCGTTCCTCCTACCTGCAAACTTTGAAACGAAGAAAAAGAAAAAGGAAAGAATGAACAGACAGAAGAAGAGGGGAGACAGAGAGTGACAGGGGGAAAGAGAAGTTAGAGAGGTATTAAAAGAGAGGAGGTGATTTTAATATATAATATTAATATATTTGTGTAAGGGGGTAGGTGTAGAGTGGGTGTACCCATTAATGTCATGTTAACTTGTGATTAGTTTAGTAAAAATTAACTGATAGGTTGTTAATGTTAGTTAGTGTTAGTGTTAATTTAAATGATAATTTGTTAAGTAATTTCAGCAAATTAGTAGTTGTAATTAATGTTAGGTTAATAATATTAAATGAAATAAGGCGTATCATGTTAGTGTAACACAATATAAACATCACCCTAGCCAGAGAACCCGATAAAATCAGACGAACCCATTTTAGAGATTATTTTAATATTGTGTTTATCTCACGAAAAATCTAATTCAGTGATATGTTTAACCAAAACAGAGAACCAAAAGTACCAATACGTAGTACCCGTCAAGACGAACCCAACGGCACCAAAATCGCCGAAATCAGGCAAGTGTACAATTTATAGTGAATTTATGAAGTTAGTTACACATTTGGTCATTTGTATGTAAAGTTGTATAACTCAAAAACTACACGTGAAATGAAGCGTGAAATTACTACCATGACATTCTTGACTAAAAATATGATCCAACGTCATACAACTTGATATACATCAGTTTAGAACAATAGTAAGGAAAGTTAGCTTTCTATGACATAATCGTTAAACTCTCATGTTCAACCCTTTTGTTAAATTATTGTGAATATTGTTCGACACTCTTGTAAACATGGAAAATGCTGTATAAAAATAAATGATTATATTATTTAATTGCTGCATGTCTTAAAATAACTAACAAATGTATGACATCGTGAAATCGTGAGCCTCGAAGGCGAAATCGTGATTTTCGTGATGTCATGTGAGTTGACTAGGCTGGCTCGTGTTCCGGCACAAATTTGGGTGCGGTTAGGGTTGAGCGGCCACTAGGCGTATGAAAGGGTACTCTCTTCAAGGGCACCACCCGTATGCGGTGGGTTAGCGCCAATCACGGTAAGCCACCGTGAGAAGAACGACTCACTCATCACGACCTAAAGGCAAGAACCCTATGATAGACGTGAAATGCTAACATGAAACTTGAAATTGTTATCTCAGTTAAAATGACATGCTAATGAACCAAAGAAAAGATTTACTTTACTTTACTTGTTAAACTTCTTAGAACTGCATGATAGGATGTATTTTACTTTATTTCATTTTATAATCAGCATGTTTAATCTTGTTGTCGTTATCTCATTTAATTTATTAATGCCTCTTAAATCCAGTTTAAATTTGTATATCTTGCCTTGGGTTCTAACATCTTCTTGTAGACCCTTGCTGACATACATTCATGTTTTTGGATGTATGTTAGATCTCGAGCCTGAGTACCAAGAGGATCCTTACGAGACACCTGACTTGGAGAGTCTGGAGTTCGCCGTAGACGTCGAGTCTCTCCCTGCGGAGGACTAGTGGACTATCCCGTTGCTGCTTTATCTTAGTTTACTTTCAGTTGTTGTATACGTTATCCTTGTTATTATTTGGCCCAGCTGTAGCTTGATGTTTTATTTCGTGTACGGACATTTATAATTTTGGATGTGGCTTGTAATGTATGAATAATTTTTATTGTACTGAAATGCATGCAAAGGACATACCTTGCGTTTTTTACCACAGACGCTTATTGAACTCGAGCTTCACCGCTCCAGTTCATGCGGACCTCAGTAACGCTCTCGTTTCCGTCGTATTTTGGGAAGCGGGGCGTTACATTAGGGAACCAATATTAAAATAATATTCCATACTTGAGTTGGGTACTCCCTCCTTGGACACGTTATGATGTGCTCCTCCCGTGGTTACAGGTAGTTGATAGTTGGACACCTCAGGAGGCAGATGATGAGCTTGGAGCTAGAGTAGTGGAGCTTGAGTTATGTTTGTGTGAGTTGAGATATGGGTTGGTCGTGAGAGGAGCTGAGAGTTTGTTGTAATTTTGGGCTCTTTGTTTTTGGGTTTAGAGTGAGAGTTCTTTGATGTATAGAAAGGATGTATAAAAGATATGTAAAGATATTTTCGATGTATAAATAATAAAAAAATTCTGTTTTTGTCTCGTGTTTGTCTTTCTGTGCTGTGTTGTCTGAATTGGTTTGAGTTGGAGCATTGTCCGTACTTCCTAGCACGTGCACAGTGGCTTACGAAGTTTTCTGTTCCAAGCAGTACTTCACTTCTCTCCTCTCTTCGTCTTTCTTCTTCACACCCGCTGCTATGAGAATACCTGATACAGATTCGTACATATCGGGTATCTTGGGTATCAGGGCGTGACATCATATAATCTTTAAAAAATTTAGGATTAAATTGATCTAATCTAAATTAGAGTTAAAATTTATAATAAAATTAGGATTAAACATCTAATCTTTATTCAACTTTAAAAATACATTTAAAACACGGACTTCTACAACTTTCCATTTTCAACTTTCTTGACAAAAAAGTTGCATTCCATCCACACCAATTCCTCAAACCACTGCTTTCCAAAAAAACGTCTCATACAAACAAACAAACAATTCTATTTTTAACAAACTCACGTAGATTCCAAAAGCACAGTACACAAGCCAAATAGTCTCTTAGCAAAATGTGTAGTAAAATGTGTAGTGAATTGCAGCACTCTTAGTTTTCCGAAGCACCAAAAAAAAAATTGCAGCACTCCACGTTTTTAGCGGAACGTTCCGCTACATTTGATGAAATTACCTTTGAGCCATCGAAGACCGAAATCAACGGATGGAATTGAAATTGGTTCGCGTTATTGCCGGCCAGCTTTTTCTCCGTTACATGTGTAATGAACACGGGAAGACCGCTCAACGGGTGGGGCATGCCGTCACCTGCGACGCGGAAACGGCACCTACAGGTGGGCCCCAGTTGCGATTATTACATCAGAAACACGTGCCAGCTTGCGCTTTCCTTAAAGAGTGTATAATATTAATATTTGGTGAGGATTAAACTGCAAGTCTGCTCCGGAGATTTCCCATCTCGATGGGATAAGAATCCGTTGGTCTGTGTTCATGGCAAAATAAAGATTTTTTTTGGTAGTATTGTCAAGGGGAGAACTGCTATGCGAACATTACTTTTGGCTCAGTTTATATACCACTTAATTTAATTATTATTCATACCCGTTTTAAATAATCCCCAAACTAGCCTTTTGATGAGTGCACACATCGCTTAGTTCTTCACAGCACAAATTTATTGATTGCTTAGTACACATTTCGCACGTATCTTCTCCTTAATTGATGGGTAAACATATCACACATATCGCATAATCTCCTAAATTATAACGATTTAATCTCCTAATTGCCACCTCCTCACTAGCCCCTTGCCGATCCCTCCCCTCACCCGCTCCCTCACCTCCTCCACAGCCCATTCCCCTGCTCCCCAGCCCCCTCCATTCGTCCGTCGCCTCCTCCATCGCTCCCAATCCCCTCCTCAGCCCCCTCCATTATCGTATGCGCCATGATATTTATTTATTGGGTTCCTTGATTAATAAGTTCCTGTGTCTCACTCTCATCCCCTTCCTTCCCTTCGCCCCCAAAAAAAAGCTCATATAAATGTCATCTCCATCTCCTTTCCTCTTCTTCATCAAAAATCAAACCCAACCTGCAAACCAATCTCAACCTCAATCAACAATGGCCATCATCACTTACTGGTTGGCCAACCATCCAGCGATCGTCAACTTCCGATGGAGCCACGCCCAATCATGGGGCTCGACCTGGTCCTTTCTAATCTCATCCATCGCCCTCTACATCGTCACGGCTCTCGCCCTCCACCTCTTCCTTCTCATCATCGACCGCCGCCGCCCCGTTCCTCTGGGCCCCATCCCGGCCCTCCACTCCCTGATCAAGAAACAATTTTCTGAGGTGTTTTAACATTTCTATGGCAATGTCTGAAACTGCTGGCAAATGTCTCCCCACATGCATGGTAAAATATCCCCAGCCCCAAGAATTTCTGTTGCTCAGCCACTGGAACAAAACCCTCGGCTGTTTCCTCAAAAAATTAACACTTGTGGAGGGGGAAATGCCCCTCATCATTAGTGACTGAACCTGGAAGGCTCAACGTAGGAATCGTGCCCACCGCACACAAACCTCATCTCATTTAATTTATTAATGCCTCTTAAATCCAGTTTAAATTTGTATATCTTGCCTTGGGTTCTAACATCTTCTTGTAGACCCTTGCTGACATACATTCATGTTTTTGGATGTATGTTAGATCTCGAGCCTGAGTACCAAGAGGATCCTTACGAGACACCTGACTTGGAGAGTCTAGAGTTCGCCGTAGACGCCGAGTCTCTCCCTGCGGAGGACTAGTGGACTATCCCGTTGCTGCTTTATCTTAGTTTACTTTCAGTTGTTGTATACGTTATCCTTGTTATTATTTGGCCCAACTGTAGCTTGATGTTTTATTTCGTGTACGGACATTTATAATTTTGGATGTGGCTTGTAATGTATGAATAATTTTTATTGTTCTGAAATGCATGCAAAGGACCTACCTTGCGTTTTTTACCACATACGCTTATTCTCGAGCTTCATCGCTCCAGTTCATGCGGACCTCAGTAACGCTCTCGCTTCCGTCGTATTTTGGGAAGCGTGGCGTTACTTTAGGGAACCAATATTAAAATAATATTCCATACTTGAGTTGGGTACTCCCTCCTTGGACACGTTATGATGTGCTCCTCTCGTGGTTACAGGTAGTTGATAGTTGGACACCTCAGGAGGCAGATGATGAGCTTGGAGCTAAAGTAGTGGAGCTTGAGTTATGTTTGTGTGAGTTGAGATATGGGTTGGTCGTGAGAGGAGCTGAGAGTTTGTTGTAATTTTGGGCTCTTTGTTTTTGGGTTTAGAGTGAGAGTTCTTTGATGTATAGAAAGGATGTATAAAAGATATGTAAAGATATTTTCGATGTATAAATAATAAAAAAATTCTGTTTTTGTCTCGTGTTTGTCTTTCTGTGCGGTGTTTTCTGAATTGGTTTGAGTTGGAGCATTGTCCGTACTTCCTAGTCAAGGCGGCCATCGGGCCGGCCCGACCCGGCCCGGCCCGAAGCCCGCCGGGCTTGGCCGGGCCACGGGCCGGCCCGGCCCGGCCTGAAATAAAAGCCGGGCCGGGCGGCCCGGCCCGCGGCCCGCGGCCCGATGGGCTACGGGGCAAGCGGGCCGGGCCCGGGCCGGCCCGGTTTTTAAGGATTAAAAAAATAAAAAATTTTAAAAAATTTTAAAAAATCTGTAAAAATTATATTAACTCATTATAAATTTTTTAAGAGTAGTAAAATATTTTATATGTCTTATATATTTTTTTAAAAATTTAAATACTTGTTATCTAATGTTTTCTTATTTAGAACAAATTTTTATTACTTATAACTTGTTCTAAAGAAGTAAAAATAAGTTTAGAATGATATTAAAGTTTTAAAAAAATTTTAAGACCTATATAAAATATTTTACAAAGTTTGAAAAAATTTAAATTTACTTATATTATTTATAAAACTAAGTTAGATAATTTAGCCCGAAATTCACGAAGGTCCCGGGTGGAACCTTTAAATTTCATTAATTAAAATTTTTTTGAGGGGGGGACTTACATTGGCCAGCCTTACCCCTCATACAATGGCCAACACATAGGACTTCTACAAGCTAATACAAGATAGAAAATAACAATACATGAAAAAAAGAAAATCATTCATCGTCAGTCGCTTCGTCCTCAGAATATTCTGAAAGGTCCTTTTTATCTTGCGTGCGGTCTTCAGCATGAAACCAATCCTTTGCACATACTGCCGCTTCAACTACATCTTCTTTAAGCCTTGATCTCCTGTCACTCAGAACCCTGCCACTTGCACTAAAAGCAGACTCGGACGCAACAGTAGAAATAGGGATTGATAACAGATCACGAGCCATAATGGTAAGAATTGGAAACCTAGGTTCATACATTTTCCACCAGCCCAGAATGTCAAAATTTGGATCATCCAATTCTTCCTCAGTGAAAGGATAAGTAATTTCTAAATACTTGGATAACTCATTAGACGAACTTTCTGAAGCTACGGTTTTTTGTTTTTTCTTCCCCAAAATCTGCCTCAGTTTGCATGTAATATTAGAACTAGCAAGAACAGAAGAAGTGTTTGATGAAGTTCCATATCTAGCCTCATAAGTCGCATACAGAGCTCTTAAGCTAGTTTTAAAATGCATTATATGATCTTCAACTTCAAATTGCATGTTTTCATAAAAGGTTTCTAATAATCCAGCTACTAAATCCTCTTTAAATCTTGGATCAAAAACCTTAGCTAATGAATAAAGCAAAGGAACAGGCTTCCAATATTTTGCTAGCTTAGTATCCATTTCTTCGATCATTGGTTGAAGAATAATTGTAGTGTCCGTAGTGCCTCTATACCTAGCTAAAGTGTCTGAAATTATAACCAATTGACCAAGGCCTAAAATGGATGTTGAGTAATACATACCCGAAAATTTGTTTGTAGCATAATAAAAACCCTCAAAATAATCGCATAGCTGCTCAATTGTTTTCCACTCTAAATCAGTAAGGTTGAAATCCGTCTCATACGGAATGTGTGTACTAGCAAAATAACTAACTGCATCTTGTTTTTAAGCAAGCAACGCATCATAAGATACGTTGAGTTCCACCTATGTGGAACGCTATTTGTAAACTTCCGGTAAGGAAGTTGGCAATTTTTACATACTTCTCTGTATAAACTTCTCTTATTGGTAGAAGACTGTATGTATAACATAAGGTTCCTACCCTTTTCTACCCAATCAGCAGCAAATTTAAGCCCATCATGTACTATCAAGTTCAAGATGTGACAAGCACATCGCTGATGAAATAAAAGACCGTCCAGATCAGGGTTCAAGTGTCTTTTTAAAAATGATATCGCAGTTGTATTGTTAGATGCATTATCAAGTGTAAATGAAATGATTTTATCAGAAATGCCATACTCACGAATAACAGGCATAATCGCATTAGCAATAGCAACACCAGTATGACCAAAAGCTAACAATTTAAAATCGATAATCATTTTATGAATAGTATAGTCGTTGTCTACATAATGTGCCGTAACACATATGTAGGATAACCCCCATTTCGTTGTCCATATGTCGGACGTTAAAGCTATCCTAGATGTTAAGGCCGCAAAAGTTTGAATCATTTTAGCTTTGCCAGCTTCAAAAGCTGCCATAACATCTCTTCTAAGTGTGTTTCTAGGCACCTTTTTTAAATGCGGGGTTCAGTGCTACTTGGTTAAAACGTTCTACTGAGGAGCTTTCCCCATAACGTAAAGGTAATTCTTGGCATAGAATTAGTCTAGCCATCTCCTTTCGCATTGTGTCAGAAGAATACGAAAAAGCAGACAAAGAGCTAGAATTAGCTGTTAAGTTTAACGTTGTTTGTCTAGCCTCTCTTTTTTATGTGCTTCTTTGTGTCTTTTCAGATGTGTTGTGCCATCTTTGGCTGCGCAATTGAAATCTGATCTACAGATTTTGCAAAAAGCCCTAAGTCCTTTTCCCGGCACTGTTTCTAGTGAATAGTTATCCCAAACAGCAGATTTCTGATTTCTGCTTTGGGTTGCTTGTGAAGCAGTTGGGCCAGCAGTATTAGAAGGGGTGGAAGTGTGTGCATAAGCAGAAAATCCTTGTGTACCCACTATGGGGCTATTACTATTGTTCCATTCTTGTTGTTCATTTGGAGTCATTTCCGGAAAGTCCGGTGTTTCAATAGGGTTGTTCAGCAAATTTTGAAAAAAAAACCATATTCTTCAGTGTTAAAATTAGCGGTAACAGATCTACGTGGGTTGTTTGATCCGGCCATTATGCTAATTTAATAATAAATGGAACCTGATTGCAGATAGAGCCGCAGTGAGGTAGCAGTCTAGCAGCTGATCGGATCCCTGAGTCGGTTGCAGGAGACGGAGCTTGAAAGTTGAGATGCGGAAGTTTAGAGGTAGCAGCCGTATCTTGAGAGTGCCGTGAGATGAGAGCAATAGCTTGAGAATATAGAGAAATTTGAGAGTAGAGGATTTTAGAATTGTGAAGATATTGGTATGAATGGGTGGGGTATTTATAGAATTTCTTAAGCCCAAACAAGACCAAAATAACCCTCCAATATGACCGTTTTATGGCTGTTGGGGCTGTTTTTTGGTCATTTTGGTCAAAATTGACCAAAATACCCCCAATTTAGCTGTTTATAGCTGTTGGGGGGTATTTTGGTCAAAATGACCAAAAAAACCCCCCCAACAGCCATAAAAATGGCTGTTGGGAAGGGGGGCAGGCCGGGCGGGCAGGGAAAATGCCCGGCCCGCCGGGCGGGCCGGGCCTGGTCAACGGCCCGGCCCGCGCTGACCGGGCCGGGCCGGGCCGGCCGAAACCCGGGCCGGGCGGGCCGGGCTCCGGGCCGGCGGGCCATTTGGCCACCTTGACTTCCTAGCACGTGCGCAGTGGCTTACGAAGTTTTCTGTTCCAAGCAGTACTTCACTTCTCTCCTCTCTTCGTCTTTCTTCTTCACACCGCTGCTATGGGAATACCTGATACGGATTCGTACATATCGGGTATCTTGGGTATTAGGGCGTGACATCATATAATCTTTAAAAAATTTAGGATTAAATTGATCTAATCTAAATTAGAGTTAAAATTTATAATAAAATTAGGATTAAACATCTAATCTTTTTTCAACTTTAAAAATACATTTAAAACATGGACTTCTACAACTTTCCATTTTCAACTTTCTTATTCCATCCAAAGACAAAAAAGTTGCATTCCATCCACACCAATTCCTCAAACCACTGCTTTCCAAAAAAAACGTCTCATACAAACAAACAAACAATTCTATTTTTAACGAACTCACGTAGATTCCAAAAGCACAGTACACAAGCCAAATAGTCTCTTACCAAAATGTGTAGTAAAATGTGTAGTGAATTGCAGCACTCCACGTTTTTAGCGGAACGTTTCGCTACATTTGATGAAATTACCTTTGAGCCATCGAAGACCGAAATCAACGGATGGAATTGAAATTGGTTCACGTTATTGCCGACCAGCTTTTTCTCCGTTACATGTGTAATGAACACGGGAAGACCGCTCAACGGATGGGGCCTGCCGTCACCTGCGACGCGGAAACGGCACCTACAGGTGGGCCCCAGTTGCGATTATTACATCAGAAACACGTGCCAGCTTGCGCTTTCCTTAAAGAGTGTATAATATTAATATTTGGTGAGGATTAAACTGCAAGTCTGCTCCGGAGATTTCCCATCTCGATGGGATAGGAATCCGTTGGTCTGTGTTCATGGTAAAATAAAGATTTTTTTTGGTAGTATTGTCAAGGGGAGAACTACTATGCGAACATTTTGGCTCAGTTTATATACCACTTAATTTAATTATTATTCACACCCGTTTTAAATAATCCCCAAACTAGCCTTTTGATGAGTGCACACATCGCTTAGTTCTTCACAGCACAAATCTATTGATTGCTTAGTACACATTTTGCACGTATCTTCTCCTTAATTGATGGGTAAACATATCACACATATCACATAATCTCCAAAATTACAACGATTTAATCTCCTGATCTCCTAATTGCCACCTCCTCACTAGCCCCTTGCCGATACCTCCCCTCACCAGCTCCCTCACCTCCTCCACAGCCCATTCCCCCGCTCCCCAGCCCCCTCCATTCGTCCGCTGCCCCCTCCCTCTCTCCAAATCCCCTCCCTCAGCCCCCCTTCCCATGCTCCCCTGCAAGACCAGTCTAAGAACATAAATGCAGGGATTACAAGAATTAAAAATATTAATTATATGGTCATTAAACGATTGTTTGGCTCTGAAAAATTTTATTTAGCTAAATTCTTTGAAAAGCTAAGAATTGGTTTTTTGGTATTTCTGAAAAGCACAAATTCAGTGTTTGTTTCCAACAAAATTAGGAAAAAGTGAGTATAGAATCAGAATTCTAATCTAATTGTGTTTGTTTCATGATCTAGAAATATTTCTCAGAAACCGTAATAATATATGGATCGAGACCTGGCCGGCGTACGCTTTACTACTTTCCGATGTAAAAAAACTTGCAAAATTGATTACGCTCTTCACTTTTTTAATTGGTGAGGCTACCACCCGAATAGGAACAAAAAATGTAATGGATTGCTTGATTCATTATTAATCCAAATGGAAAAAATTTAAAGTGTTTAGGATGCTACAGTTACAAAGAGGGAAAGCCAACGGCTCCCTTACAATGGCCATATCTATAACAAGATCACATAGATCAAATTGAACTTCATCCAAAGAAACGACATGGTGCAGAGAAGCAAGAGCAGTTGCAAGAGGTTTTCAATCAAAAATGATGCAAAGGGAACCATCCTCTCCAAAATTAAATTTCAAACATCTAAAGATACTTAGTTCAACTATGAGCAACATGTTGGGATATGCATGGTCTTATGTCAATTATCAATCAAAAATGATGCAAAGGGAACCAACCTCTCCAAAATTAAATTTCAAACATCTAAAGAAACTTAGTTCAACTATGAGCAACATGTTGGGATATGCATGGTCTTATGTCAATTATTGTAATTGATGTCGTTCAAAAATAATACTAAGCTATTTGGTGATTCTTTATCTATGTGATTCTTTAATACCACCGAGTATGTACGGATGCTATTTTGTGATTTCATGGATAAAGTCCTTAGAATTATGTGAGGAAATTGGGACCATGTTGAGATCATGATAATGAGACCAAATGTATCTGCTTAAGCACAAATCCTAAATGTTTCTTGACGTATAATATTAAGAAGGGATATTGATATTCCAAATGGACCACTATGTGATGATCTCTATCATAATGATGATAATGTCTGGTCTCGTAGACATTCGATGCTGAAACATCATGATATTGTGGAGATGTGTTTGTTATATAATAAGTTTACAGAATGACTCGTCAAGAAACTTCTATACGACAACCATACTTTGACTAACAATATAAGCTCTTAAATGACAGTTGGTGCAACTAAGTCCATTGACCTGAGACGCGTTAAAGAAGCTTACGAGTGGGAGGACTATACTTAGGTTTTTACTGACCAACGGCGATAGTGACCATTGCTATATACTTGCTGAGCATAGACTAATGCACACGAAGGGATGTGGCAGTCAAGAATGGAT
This sequence comes from Scilla litardierei, assembly GCA_030789695.1. Lineage (NCBI taxonomy): Eukaryota > Viridiplantae > Streptophyta > Magnoliopsida > Asparagales > Asparagaceae > Scilla > Scilla litardierei. The sequence continues at coordinate 217,010,760 of CM061133.1, forward strand.
TCATCTCCTCTAGTATGAGAGGTTAGTATTGCAGGGAGTCAACATAGATCCTAGTAAATCATTGGTCAGATGGAATAGATAAACTTATCAATAGGAATAAGTTTCATCCAATCTTAAACTATGGGATTGTAGGGAGATATATGCCCTTGAGGCAATTTATCCTAATATAACATCTTGTTCAATATATAAATGGTACTAATTACCCTAGTATAAATTCAATAAATTATATATACTTGGATAATTTCCCTAGACTTAAAGTGAGGTCATTACATATCTATATGTAGATCTCGATTATGAGAAGTGAATGACTGATAAGAACTTAAGTCTTAAAACGTTCCTGGTCATAGGTGTATCGAGAGGGATATCGGCACATCGGACAAACCATTGTGTCTTTGTCTTACCCTAATGGGTAATGATGATCTCATAATCATTCAACCTGGCGAAGTCGGAAACAAGACACATGTGCTCATTAGAGAATGAGTTCACTGAACGACCCAATTAAGAGTTATTAAATGGTTAAAACTTTAACTAAGCTGTCATTAATAACTCTATAGTGATGATAGGCTTGTTGGTCCTTAAGACCTGAAGTCATTTGTACAAACCTGTGCATGAATAGTGTCACTTAGATATATGATCTAGCTTCGTGGCCAGGCCTGCTGAAAGGTCTTAGGTTGGGTGACACCTGAAACATACAAGGTAAGTAAATGACTAAGATGAGATTCGTCTCTTCCGTTAAAGGAAAGTTAGTGTCACAACTCAATACGGTTCTTTGTGCTAAACCTCGGCCAGAGTACGTTGTAGGATGTACAACGTGTATATAACAAGGACCGATGTATACTGATCGATGCTGGCTAGTAGGGTTGACAGTTTACTATACCTTAGGCCATGCATGGACATAGTTGTGACGAAGGGACTAAAACTGCGGTATTCATCACTGACATAGTCAGAGTGATCCTAACGACACTTTTGTTAATGGGTCATTCACGTAAGTATAATTCTGAAACAGGGACGACACCTACTACTCGTGGTTACTGTCGTCTAGGGGTTTTGAGCCCCAACCTGTAGTAGGGTCAGGCTGTAGGGTCTCACACCGAGTTCGGTTTGCATCTTAGTAATAGGAAGAATTTTGGAGGAGTGCACTCAGGTGCACGAGAATAATTAAAGTCACTAAAGAGTTAGTGACATTAAGTCGATCTATATTAAATGGGATTTAATAAGATCGCATAACTTTTCGACAATTAAATGAGATTTAATAATGTCGCAAAATGTTTGCAACTTCAGCATTAGTAGAATGCTGAATGTGATTATTGCATATGATGCAAATAGGTTTAAAATGCATTATAAATAGTTTATGATGATATTTTGAAACATATAATGCATAGAAAGGGATAGATGGATCTTTAGGATGGTCCCATTTGAACCATGCTTTCCTACGAATCTGGAATCGGCTCAATCGGAGTTGTAGAACTCAAGTTATGGCTCAAAAGGCCAAATTGGGCTTTTGCCCAATTCTGCCAGACCTGACCCAGTTGGACTGGGCTAGCCCACCAAACTGGGCAGGGCAAGCCCATGCCAGTCGAAATGCAGGCTCAGGCCAGAGCTCACGTGGCAGGCTCTGGCGTCAGCCCGCCCAGTGGGCGGGTCAGACCCGCCTGCACAGGAGCGGGCAGGTCAGCCCGCCCGCATAGGAGCGGGCGGGTCAGCCCGCCCGCCTGGCAGGCTGCACCCAGAATTTACTGGGCACGTCCAACTGGCAGATGGGCCCCACCTGTGGGTCCCATTGTCCAGAAACCCTAGGAGGGTTGTTACGGCTACGAAATCAGCCGAATTGTGACTTTTTGCTCAACTTTGACCAATTGTTTGAGGGGTCAAACGAAGTCGGAATTCATCGCCGTTTGTTTCTATGCGTTCACCATTCATAGCTCTTCGAAATGATAGGTTGTATCACTTCTGAAGCTTAGTGGTGAGGGAGAATTAATTAGTTGAAGTTTAGCCTTTATGACAGGCAAACTAACTTAATTAATTCTCCTATTTTAATTTAGTCCCACATCGGATATGATGAGAAGGGGAGGGCTGGCCGCCTATATAAATAGGGCCCAACACTCTCCTTGAAAATTCCCACCAAGTCTCTAAAATTGAGAAGCTCCGAAAATTTTTGAGCACGCTCAATTCGAGACGAAAAATTATTCTCTCCTTTTCGGTTTCCTTCGCTATTGTTCTAGCAAAACAAAGAGACGGATTTAAATTCGATCCGAAGTCTAAGACGTTGGATCGCACTCAAGTGAAATCTTCTTCGACAAGTGGTTGGCCCAGAGGCGCGGTGTCGGCTTGCTACATGTGAATCAGTTTGGAAGCGTAGAGGCAGCACGCTTGGGGAGCAGAAGGCGGTTCGGTAAACCTTGTAGGTGCAAGCAAGGTTCCGAGTATGTAGTTTAATTAGCTTTCTTTTAATTATGTCGCAGTAGTTTAGATCTTTCTTGGGGTGGTCAGACCCACCTCAAGTTAGCAGAGATCCTGGCTTAGGGTCTTGTTTCCTTATGGCCTTCGTTAAATAGTTTAACGAATTTATTTTCTACTACATGTTATTCTGCTTCTATAGTTCGTTCGTCGTAGGACGGGCATATAAAAGTGCCCTACTGGTCCATCAAACCCCTTCAGTGGTATCAGAGCCAGGTTTGCATGTTGATCTAAGGATTGCGATGTTATTAATTGATTGAATGCTTTTTAAATGCATGTAAAAATTTAACTTTATGCGATATTGTTAAAATGAAAACCCCTTTTATTTGAAATGTTTTAAAAATTGTTTTATGTGATAAAATTGTTTTTAGTCGCATGCAATTTTTTATGATGATTTTAAAACAAAGTTTTGAAATAAAAAAATTATGTAATAATCTTTTATGAAACTGTTATTTTTATTAGATAAAAATTTTATATTTTAAAATCATGCTTTTAATTTAAAGTGTTAAATTTTAAGAATACATATTAATTATTTATTAGATAAATTTTTAATATATTGTTCCATTTAATTGTTAAATAGTTGGATACCTAATTTTATGTGATAAAGTTAGCGTAGTTTATGTTTAATGGCCATTCTAAATTATTGCTTGATTATTTGATAATTCAAGAAACCTTTTAGGTTAGCCATTAATACCTCTTTAAAATTTATAAGATGAATTTTAAATGACATACTATGTTTTAATAAATTGTTACAACCTTTTCATACCTAATTCCCGATTAGGGTAATCCTTTTAACGACGATTATTATTTTAATCGTTATAATAATAATTTTCATTAAAAGACTACACTTTAAAGTGTTGTAATATGTGTTTATTAAAATCCTAATAATGATTAGGATAGCACGTTAATACAAATGAATCTTATAGTTGATAAGGACTTAATAAAAGTTATTAACGAATCCTAATAAATTTTGAATTTTAAGGATTCTACTAGTTGATAGGATTAACTAGTTCAAATAAAAGCCTTTTAGTTTCTGGCACACATATATAAATGATATATCTCATTCAATGGACCATGATCCGGTCAATGTGCTTGGCTAAGTTTGTTGGATCACCCTAGCTCGACTGTGGGTAAGTGATCATGACTTAGTCAATTCCCTGGCTGTGTCCGCTGGACCGCAATGACACGAATCATGATTATATGACACCCTGAACTATACCTAAGTCTAATACGTTAATAATCTTTTTCAAGATAAAACATATCCCTCCTTGTTTTAGAGTTTGGAAACTATAGGATCCATGTTACAGTTGTTGAGCACACTCAAGTTGTGACAGGGCAACCTTATAGAAACCAACTTCTTATTACATATGATGTAGTCTAGCCTTGATCTAAACCTTCGTGTCGTGAATACACCGAGCACCGGTGCAAGTTAAGCTAGACACAAAAACAAGGGTCTGACTAGGCTAGTCATTATGATTTGAATGAGCACACTCATGATCATAGGTGGCTAGGGGTAAAATTAAATATGGAGTCATATGTGATATGATTTATGAAGAGTTCATCTACCGACTGCAGAGTCAAACAACTTGTTGAACACACTCAAGGTTGTAAGACACATGGTGGTTGGATCCCTCTCCCACAAAATTTTAATTATAATAAATTATTTATTATTATGGCTTAAGAATTCTTTAAAATATTGGGAGAATATAGTTTAATAAAAACCTCTTAAACTATACAAGAACATATGCTAATTCAATGTCTATTAAATAATGCAGTATGGAGTCAGGACTAAAATTCATAATCGAGAAGAACGTGCTAGATGGGACGAACTACAAGGATTGGCTGAGGAACATAAAGCTGGTCCTCTCGCTAGCTGGGATTGGCTACATACTGACGGAGGACGCTCTGGAAAGGCCCGACGAGGATGCCACCAACGAGGATAGGGAAGCCTATAAGCAGTACCAAAGGGATGCAGAGAAGGCAAGGTGCCTTACTCTGGACTCTATGACCAATGACCTGCAAAGGAAGCATGAACATATGGATGTTCGAAGAATGCTTCTGAACCAAGAGGAATTGTATGGCAAGCGTCCTAGAGCTGCCAGGTTTGAGGCCATCTGCAATCTTTGGGGAGCCAAGATGACAACAGGCCCTATGCAGGATCATGTTATCAAGATGATCGGCTACATAGAGGATGCGGCCCAACTAGGATTTGTCCTCGAGAATGAAATGAGCGTGGACATAATCCTTAGATATTTGACCCCTGACTTCAACCTGTTCATTACGAGTTTCATAATGAATAGCACTGAAGTGGATCTTCTTGGTCTCCTGAACATGCTCCGGCAGTTTGAGGAGATCGAGAAGAAGCCAACAGCAGCATTGGTTGTCGGATCTGCCCCTTCTCACCAGCCTAAGGGCAAGGGAAAGAAGAGGTAGGCCCCTCAACCTTTGAAAGAGAAGAAGGGGAAGAAGAAGAAGAAGAAAGGGGCACCGTCGAAATCTAAATGCTTCCATTGCCACAAGCCGGGTCATTGGAAGAGGAACTACAAGGTCTACCTTGCAGAAAAGAAGGGGCATGGTGATGCCTCTACCTCAGGAACAAATCTTATTTAAGAGCATATAAATTTCCATAAAAGCTTTGGTACATGGTATGAGATACCAGTATGATTACTAAGACATCTGTATACTGGCTACAAGTGCATGAAGCAAAGGATGGAAGAAGTTCCCAACATGGTCGGCATCGGAGTAATCGTTGCTGCTGGGGCCGTCTAGGGACTTCAAAAGATATCAAGAAGCAGTCGATACTTTCTGTTTTGAATAAATGTATCAAAGTTTTTGTTTTAAAACAATGATTGAGTGATTGTCACTCAAAGTTTTTTGCGATGAACAAGTTATTTCATTCTGGATGAAATTGTTGATATCTTGGGAATATATGCTGTGGTTGGTAATATGATTTGTTATGAATGGCTATTTACCTTGCTGTGTATGGCTATCTGAGTTGGTGAATATTTTTCTGAGCTGTCGTGGATGCTTCTGAATTAATGAGATTAATTTGAGCTATCGGTGTGTTTAACTAATCCTTAGTAACTAGTAAGTCCCAGGAGCGTATAAATTAGATGTGATCTTAATGATACGCACAATAAGAATAGTTCTTGTTGGACTGCATTTAATGCTTCAAGTTAGAAGATTAATGCAGCTAAAGGAAATAACAGTGTAGGAAGTTTTGATTTGAGTAAGTTGTCATCAAGACTCCTATAGATGGATCTTGAAATGACTTACTCGTCAAATCAACCTAATACTGGTACATTCCATTTTAATTAATTCAGCACGAGTGGGCTGGTTATACTTAATAAATATTCTAAATAAGATTTAGAAATTTAAGTTGAAGTATTTAACCAGACGGTTCTCAAAGTCAGTGGGAGTGAGCATATTACTTAGTTCCGTTTTTTGTGACTAAGTAAAAGTTCCAAATTATAAAACCGTCTATATGTGACATCAAATCAAAAGAGTTTTGATTATGTCAGAGATATAGAAACTATGGTGTCATTAATGTAATGGACATAATTGACACAAGAATAATTGGAATATGCTATGATATGACTGACTTGTAGGAATGATAAACATTACATTAATTTGTGTACGCTAATCGTTAGCTATACAAGAAGGAAAATCATTGGATGAGATCCAAAGATGGTTTCGAAGGATCAACCCTGTGTGACCAAATGGTGTAAATAATAAGACTCCATAAAAACTGCACAACAGATACGTTTTAGTATATCCCTTTTAGGCTTAACATATGAATGTCCGTAGTGACTGATATGCTATAGTGGTATGAGATATCGAGATAAATAGCCTAAGTACAAATGAGAGATATATGGAGATATATGCCATTGAGGCAATTTATCCTAATATAACATCTTGTTCAATATATAAATGGTACTAATTACCCTAGTATAAATTCAATAAATTATATATATACTTGGATAATTTCCCTAGACTTAAAGTGAGGTCATTACATATCTAGATGTAGATCTCGATTATGGAAAGTGAATGACCGATAAGAACTTAAGTCTTAAAACGTTCATGGTCATAGATGTGTCAAGAGGGATATCGGTACATCGTACAGACCATTGTGTCTTTGTCTTACCCTAATGGATAATGATGATCTCATAGTCTTCGACCTGGTGAAATCGGAAACAAGGCACATGTTCTCATTAGAGAATGAGTTCATGAAATGACCTAATAAAGAGTTATTAAATGGTTAAAACTTTAATTAAACTGTCATCAGTAACTCTATAGTGATGATAGGCTAGTTGGTCCTTAAGCACTGAAGTCATTTGTACAAACATGTGCATGAATAGTGTCACTTAGATCTATGATCTAGCTTCGTGGTCAGGCTTGCTGAAAGGTCTTTGGTTGGGTGACACCTGAAACATATGAGGTAAGTAAATGACTAAAATGGGATTCGTCTCTTCCGTTAAAGGGAAGTTAGTGTCACAGGCTCAGTAGGGGTCTTTTATGCTAAACCTCGGCCGGGATACGTTGTAGGATGTACAACGTGTATATAACAAATACTGCTGTATACTGATCGATTTTACCATACCCTAGGCCATGCATGGACATAGTTGTGATGAAGGGACTAAAACTACGGTATTCATTACTGACACAGTCAGAGTGATCCCGACGACACTTTTGTCAATGGGTCAATCACGTAAGTTTGATTCTGAAACAGGGACGATTCCTGCTGCTCGTGGTTACTGTTGTCTAGGGGTTTCGAGCCCCAACCTGTACTAGGTTCAGGCTGTATGGTCTCACACCGAGTTCGGTTTGCATCTTAGTAATAGGAAGAATTTAGGAGGAGTGCACTCGGGTGCACGAGAATAATTAAAGTCACTAAAGAGTTAGTGACATTAAGTCGATCTATATTAAATAGGATTTAATAAGATCGTATAAGTTTTCGACAATTTAATGAGATTTAATAATGTCGCAAAATGTTTGTGACTTCAGCATTAGTAGAATGCAGAATGGGATTATTGCATATGATGCAAACGGGTTTAAAATACACTATAAATAGTTTATGATGATATTTTGAAACATATAACGCATATAAAAAGATATATGGATCTTTGGGATGGTCTCATTCGAACCATGCTTTCCAACGAATCTGGAATCGGCCCAATCGGAGGTGTAGAACTCAAGTTATGGCTCAAAAGGCCAGAATTGGGCTTTTGCCCAGTTCTGCCAGACCAGACCCAGTTGGACTGGGCTAGCCCAGCCCATGCCAGCCAAAAGGTGGGCTCAGGCTAGAGCCTCTGGTGTGAGCCCGCCTAGCGGGCAGGCCTGTGCCCGCCCGTTGTACGGGCGAGCCAGCCCGCTTGGTAGGCGGGTTTGACCCGCCCGCATAGGAGCGGGCGGGTCAGCCCGCCCGCCTGGGGGGCTGCGCCCAGAATTTATTGGGCGTGCCCAAAGGGCACCCCCAGCTGGCAGATGGGCCCCACCTGCGGGGCCCACTGTCCAGAAACCCTAGGAGGGTTGCAACGGCTACGAAATCGGCCAAATTGTGAATTTTTGCTCAACTTTGAGCAATTGTTTGAGGGGTCAAACAAAGTCGAAATTCGTCGTCATTGTAGGATCCCATCATGCGATGATGGAGGATCGAAAGAGAACTTACGTTAGCGTATGCTGCACTATAGTCTCTGAACTTCGCCCTTGGATTCGCCACAACGATCGGTACTTCGTCACAAAGGATCGAAGCAGCGTTTCACCATCTAAATCTCTACTTGGATGAAGAACTTTAATGGAAGGGAGAAGAGGAAAGAAGATTGCCTTATGCAAACTTATGGCATGAAGGATTAGCCTAAAATGCCTTACCCTTGGGTCCTATTTATAGGCTTTAGGGGTAGTTATTGTAGGAAATAACCATATATAAGCTTATTAGCTTATATTAACACCCTTGCTTATCCTCTTCTTCATGCACTTATCAAGTGCCTTTATGCACTTATAATGTGACTTTTCCACTTATCGAGTGGTCCTTTTCACACATGAAAAGGTTCCCTTCGTACATGCTTTCATGTACGCGACATCCGAGGTCCATAGACCCTCATACATCCCCTCATGGGTGTATACATGTCGTCCATATCCAACATCTCCCACTCACACTTGAGGGGATTGTAAGGAAACATCTTTCCCTTTAGTTCTTCTATTTATCATACTGAGAAATAGACCGTGTGACCGTCATGCGCATAGAGTCCGCTGTTGTGCACTTGTTAGAGATACACAACACTCCTTGGGGTGCAAAGTTGAGTAGATCAACGCATGTTTTACCCCAGATTATTTCCTCACATTTCTTATACTTTATATTCAACAATTGAATCCCATCTGGATTACAATTGGCTGGCCAGCTTTGAATCTCTAAAGTGTTGAATATTGGACTCTCCGGATTTGGTTTTGATGATGAGCAAACATAAATAATCCATGAACTAACAATTTGTGAGCGCAGTATTGGAGATCGTCGCCAATTTCACGAGAACATTCAAAGCGACATCTCAACACTTCCCAAAGCTCGTATTCATGCCTAAAGCTTCGTTGAAGCTCTTGCGCCGTTTTGGAAGTTATGAAGATTCAATCGAAGCTCTCGAAGACCGTTTATTAAGGTTTTATTTATAGTCTTTTAGCTTCGATATATAGAATGTTAAGCTTTGAGTATATCTTACGTTTCTATCTTCATTACGCTCATTTCGTAGCTCTAGGATCCTTGCACAAGTTCATTCTAACTTCCTCGAAGCGTCGCGCTTCGATTCGGACTTGTATGTGCATGTTAGTTGGTACAAGTACAAGTACTGACCGACTAGATGGTGATCTAGTCGGTCGGCAACTGTTCTTGGACCGACTAGTTTGATTCCTTAATTTATTGGACGTTACTGTTTACAGTTAGTCGGTCTACGTTGACTCACCGACCGAATAGTTTGTGAACTAGTCGGTCAGTGATGCTTCTTTGACCGACTAGTTGTGACTTACTGTTCATGCTAAAATTCTCCTAAGCTACTGTTTATCGTTAGTCGGTCTAAGAACGTTTGGTGACCGACTAGTTGACAATTTAGTCGGTCAACTTTTGTTCTTGGACCGACTAAGTCACTTTGTACTCAGTCTAATTCTTTTTGCTCTTAGTCGGTCTACGTTCACTGACTGACCGACTAGTTGTGAAACTAGTCGGTCAGAAAGTCTTCTTGGACCGACTAGATTTCTAGGTCTGAATTTCTATCTCTTCTCAGATCCTCACTTAGTCGGTCCACGTTGTTTGACTGACCGACTAGTTGATGAACTAGTCGGTCAGTGATTTTTCTTTGACCGACTAATTCTCACAGATTTCTATCCGTTGGAGAATGACCTAACTTGTTTTTATGGGACCCTATAAATACGAGCCTAGGTCATTTCTATCTAGGTTAGAGCTGCCATTAAGAGATTCATTGAGTTCTAAAGAGATAGCCATTCTCACTCAAATCAAAAGCTCTCTTCCTCACAAGAAACCCATTCTCTCTCATTTCTAGATCTAGAATCCATCTAGAGAGAAGGTTGTTCTTGGTGAGCTCTTCAAGCTATTGCTTGATCCAAGTCTCCAAATCATCCCTAGGCACCGATTGCTGGTCATTTCCTTGGTGCTAGGTCTTGGTGACTTCATCTTCCTCAAATCCTTCATTTCACCATTTGGGTAAGAAAAACTCAAGGTATAGGATTTTGTGGTAAGATTGTTTATTTCATATTAAACTCTTTAATATTGCTTTGTGATTCTCTCGGTTGTGAGAGAAGGTTGTGATCCCGGGTTGTGGGATTCACGTTTGCTATTGCATGTATGATTTGATCTTGTGAAGGTTTTTCACAAGATATTCATAGTGGAAATCTTAGGTTAGGGTTTCTAACCTAAGTATCCGGAGGGGATCCGGGTGGTTGGGACATAGGATCACCGGGAACAAGTCGGGGAGACTTGGGTGGATCCGAACCCATTAACATCATTTGTTTGCATTGTTAATTTTGTGTTTTCATTCAATTTAAGCTTCCGCAAATTGATTTGGTAGTTGTTTGCAATTTAATTTGGAATTATACTCCTTATTATTTTAAAGTACTATTCACCCCCCCTCTAGTACTTGTGCAGTAGCTAGTAGGGCATTACATTTGGTATCAGAGCCAGATACTCAGCTATGTCTGCCAACGACAACAAGACCGTGCCTCCACCTTCCAACTATGACACCTTCAGGAACCGTGAAGGAGCATCTTCGGTGATGGAAGGACATTCCTCTACGAGGCCTCCATTCTTCAACGGTGCCAACTATGGGTATTGGAAATGCCGGATGGAAACCTTCCTCCGGAGTGCATCCTTATGGAGGACTACAATGAAGGAATACATCGAACCCAAAGAAGAAGACTTTGAGAAATGGACTACCGCGGAGGTCGCCGCGGAGGTAAGCAATGCCAAGGCAATGAACGCCTTGCAATGCGCATTGGAGCCCGAGGATTTCAATAAGATATGCACATGTAAGAGTGCATATCAAATTTGGAACTCCCTCCTCATTCTTCATGAAGGGACGAGTAGGGTAAGAGACTCTAAACTCGTAGTCGTAAACAAAGATTACGAAATGTTTCATATGCAACAGGGCGAGAAGATGAAAGAATATTACGCTCGTTTTGTTGACATAATAAACGAGTTAGAGGCCCTCGGCAAGTCCTACACTCAAAAGGAGAAGTGCTCAAAGCTTATTGAAGGACTTCCCTCTTCTTGGGAAAAACGTACCTTCGCCATCGAGGAAGGTAATGACATGAACAAATATACCGTAGTTCAACTAATGGGTACTTTGATGTTATACGAGGTACGCAAAGATAGCAAGGTGAAGTTACAAGAAAAGATGAAGTCCTATTTGAACCTAGATGCGCCTAAGAAAAAGGCGATTGCATTCAAGGCGGCTTCATCCACCTCTACCGATGATGAGGACTCGGAAGAAGAAATGGACATGGAATCCATTGCACTCATGGCAAAGAAGTTCAATCGCTTCTTCCGAAAGGGTAACTTCAAACAAAAATCTAAGTTTACTTCTACTAACGCCTCTCCACCTTTGTGCTTTAAATGCAATAAGCCAGGACACATCAAAGCGGATTGTCCTCAAAACAAGCAAAAGGAGAAGTGGAAGGCGCCGAAGTTCGACAAGTCAAAGAAGTACAAAAAGGGATACAAAAAGGGACTTGTCGGAACAACATTCACCGACTCCGAGGATTCCTCAAGCGGAGAGTCGGACGATGAGAACATGGAGCAAGCGCACATGTGCTTCATGGCAAGAGAGGAGCACGATCAAGGATCCTCCGCTTCCGATGATAGTGATGTCGAAAGTGATGAGGTAACCATGGACGATCTTAGGAATGCTAACTCTCAACTTTGGTCAAAATACACTAAATTAGTAAATAGATATACTAAAGTAAAAGATGACCTAGCTAGCATTCAAACATCGCCTAAGACTATCATCACCAACAACGACACCGTTGTTGAAGAGTTAAGAAATGAGATTGTTAATCTCAAATCTAAACTTGAACATGTTAGCATTGAGGATGCGGAAGAACATAAGATAGCGGATTTAACTTCTCAAAACTCGACTTTGAGTATTGAGAACGAGAATCTTAAATCTCGTGTTTATGTGCTCACATCGCAAATATCCACTTTGGATATTTCTTTGCGTTCTCTCAAAGATAAATATGAGGACACATTGGGCCGAATCAACAAATTCAACAAGGGTAAGGGCCACTTGGATAATATCCTAAAAGACTTACTTCCGGCCAAACACCACATTGTCTTGGGGTATATGATGGGAAATTCATCCAAGTCGGTCACTACTTTTGTAAGGCCAACTTCCGAAGCCTCAACGAGTGGGAGCAAACACTCTATTGGTAGTTCATCTACCAATGGTGCTTCCACCTCGTCCACACCCTCTTTTGGAAAGAAACCCACTTTGGGTGGACCTCCAAAGAAGGGGCATGCTTATATGTACACAAATACCATGCCACGTAGGAACACACGTCCTACTCCACCATCTCACACATATGATGATTTCTATGCTACACGTTCACGGGCACGTGCACACCATGTGAGACACCCTCACGCACGTGTTTCCACACATGCATATGTTCACCCACCTCATCGTATGAATAATTCTCGTCATGCACCATTCCATCATGTCCCGTATGCCTATCCACGTCATGCATCACGTAGAAATCAACGTTGCATGCATGCACCCAATAGGATGATGGCTCCCAAAATTTTCACTATTTGGAGCCCAAAGGACACAAGCATGGACGAAAAACAAATGTATATGAATGCTTATTTTTCGAATGTTGTGCATAGTAGGAATTATGTGGGGAAGTCAAAGTCCAATTGGACTTGGCTTCCAAAGGTCTAACCTTTGAGGACCCAATGACCTTGGGTACCATGATATGAAAGTTTCTATCTTTAGGTACTCAAGGAAAAGAAAAAGAAGAGGAGCAACAAATTTAAATTTAGCTCCAAAGGGAATTGGATACTCGATAGCGGGTGTTCAAAACACATGACGGGTGACGCTCAATTGCTCTCCGGAGTGGTTCCCATTGCAAATGGAAATCGCGTCGTATTTGGAGGCAACGACAGCGGAACCATCGTCGGTGTTGGTAAAGTGGGTAACCCTTCTAAACCCTTAATTAGTGATGTTTATCTAGTTGATGGTTTAAATCATAATCTTATTTCAATAAGCCAACTTTGTGACAAAGGTTACAAAGTTAGCTTTGCGAAAGGATTGTGTCATATTTCAAATGATAATAATAAATTATTATTTTCCGGCACATGCCATAAAGATATTTATATTTTGGATCTTCCTAAGTCATATGAACAATGTCTCGTTGCCAACACAAGTGAACAACACTTATGGCATCGATGCTTTGGACATGTGAACTTTGGAACACTTTATAAACTTTCGAAATTAAATTCCATTAAAGGTTTTCCGAAGCTCGTTTTCGAAAAGAAAAGTTTTTGTGATTCTTGTCAACGTGGCAAGCTTCCTAAATCTTCATTTAAACCTAAGAAAAGCATTTCTACGAAACGGCCACTAGAGCTATTACATCTAGATTTATTTGGGCCAACTAGAGTTGCTTCCTTAGGAAATGCAAGATATGGACTAGTCATCGTTGATGATTATTCAAGATTTACATGGGTATTTTTCTTAAGTAATAAAAATGAAGCTTTTGAAAACTTCACAATATTTGCAAAGAAAGTACAAAATCTCATCGGAACCACCATTGTCACTATTCGTAGTGATCATGGGGGTGAATTTGAGAATGAGTCTTTCTCAAATTTTTGTGATGATCTTGGAATTACTCACACGTTTTCTTTCCCTTGCGCACCTCCTCAAAATGGTGTTATTGAGAGGAAGAATAGAACGCTTGTGGAGTGTGCTCGCACTATGCTCGAAGATAGTCAACTTGGTTATCAATTTTGGGCGGAAGCGGTACACACCGCTTGCTATGTGTTTAATAGAATACTTTTGAGGCCCGGCACCAAACAAACTTGCTATGAATTGTTGTTTGGTAGATTGCCTCAAGTTAAACATTTTCGTGTTTTCGGCGCAAAATGTTTCATTAAAAACACATATGATAATTTGGACAAGTTTGATCCGAGATCGGATGAGGGGATATTTGTTGGGTATTCCTCACGTAGCAAAGCCTACCGGATATACAACAAAAGATCCTCTACGATCGAGGAATCACTTCATGTCTCTTTTAATGAGAATTTTACTACTTCTAGAATTTCAAATGATAATGATTCTATGGATGTTTTATGTGATTCATTTGAAAATTCTAAGTCTATTGATTCAATTGATTCTATTGAGACTAACCCGACTAATGAAGTTGTTGAGAATGTGCCTAGTGATCAAGGTATTCCCAAGCGGCTTCATACCGTTCGCGACCATCCCCATGAGCAAGTTATTGGCAATATTAATGATAGTGTCAAGACGAGATCTCAAGTCCACCACTTCGCCAATTGTGCCTTTGCCTCATCGATAGAGCCAAAGAATATCGTTGAAGCGTGCGAAGATAGTGCTTGGATCCTTGCCATAGAGGAGGAACTCATTCAATTAGAGAGGAATGAGGTATGGGAGCTTGTTCCTTTGCCATCGAAGAACCACACCGTCATAGGGACAAAGTGGATCTTCAAGAACAAAACCGACGAAAATCAAGTCGTCGTCCAGAACAAAGCTCGGTTAGTAGCTCAAGGCTATCGCCAAGAGGAAGGTATCGATTTCGAAGAATCCTTCGCTCCGGTAGCTAGATTAGAATCGATTAGACTCTTATTGTCTTATGCATGCCATAAAAATTTTAAGTTATTTCAAATGGATGTTAAAAGTGCATTTTTAAACGGAGATGTCGTTGAGGAAGTTTACGTTTCTCAACCTCCGGGCTTCATAAATGAAAAATTTCCAAATCATGTTTTTAAACTAAAGAAAGCTCTTTATGGTTTGAGACAAGCTCCTCGAGCTTGGTATGATCGCCTAAAGAATTTTCTTTTGGATTTGAATTTTAAAATGGGCGAAGCCGATTCTACACTTTTTGTTAAGCATGCGAATAATGAAATTTTATTAGTTCAAATTTATGTTGATGATATCATTTTCGGTGCTACTAACTTCACTCTTTGCGAAGAGTTTTCTAATGTTATGAAGGAACAATTTGAGATGAGCCACATGGGCGAACTCAAATATTTCTTAGGTCTCCAAATTCGCCAATTGAATGATGCAATCTTCATCCACCAAACGAAGTATACGGTGGAGTTGCTTAAGCGATTTGGAATGGAAAGTGCTTCCGGGAAAAGGACTCCAATGAGCACGACTACGCATCTTGACAAGGATACGGGCGGTAAGGATGTAGACATTCGTCTATATCGAGGTATGATAGGTAGTTTACTTTATCTTACCGCAAGTAGGCCCGATATTATGTTTGCCGTATGCGTATGTGCTCGTTATCAGTCTCAACCTAAGGAGTCTCACTTAGTAGCGGTAAAGCGTATTTTCCGTTATCTAAGTTACACTTTAGATTTTGGATTACTTTATCCAAAATCTAGCACGTATGAGTTAGTCTCATACAGTGATGCCGATTATGCGGGATGCAAATCCGACAGGAAAAGTACTAGTGGCACTTGCCATTTTCTAGGAAATTCTCTTGTCTCTTGGTTTTCCAAGAAGCAAAATTCCGTATCACTTTCAACCACCGAGGCGGAATATATTGCCGCCGGTGCCGCTTGTGCCCAGGTTCTTTGGATGAGACACACTTTGAAGGATTTTGGTATTCACTGTGACACTAGCCCTATCATGGTGGATAACCAAAGTGCTATCTGTCTTTCAAAGAATCCGGTGCACCATTCCCGATCAAAACACATAGATGTCCGACACCATTTCTTAGATGATCATGTTGCTAAGAAGGACATCATTTTAGTGTACGTTGAAACCCAAAAGCAAATCGCCGATATTTTCACGAAACCCCTAAAGGAGGACTCCTTTGTGCGGTTGCGTCGAGAATTGGGGATTATGGGTGAATCCGAGATATAGGATTCATATTTCATTCAATTATCTTGCATGCTATTCGATTTCGCGATATTTTGTTCATGCTAGATTAATTGAATTTTTGGGAATTTTATGTGATATATTTGAATTTATGATCGAATTCGTATTTGAAAGTCGTATTTAAGATTTCGACGTTTTATGGGGTAATTTAGAAGACTAATGAGAGTTTTAAGTTGTTTCATCCAAGTGGTTTGTGAAGAAAAATCAATTATCAAATTTTGAACTCTTCTAGTCGGTTTAAGTTCATTTGTCAACCGACTAGATGCTCATCTAGTCGGTCAGCAAGTGAACTCAGACCGACTAGATCAAGCTCTCATCCATCTCCTATCATTTTCTTTCGTTAGTCGGTCATAGTACACCTACCGACCGACTAGATTGAAAACTAGTCGGTCAGTAAGTATACGGCGACCGACTAAATCTAGCCCTATAATTTGCTGTTTGCCTCTGTTTCGACTTAGTCGGTTCAAGCTCATTGACCGACCGACTAGATCGTAATCTAGTCGGTCAGTACTTGAACTGTGACCGACTAAGTGGGTTAGGGCAAATGTGTCTTTTTGATTCCAGACCGACTTATACTCACTTTCGTTCGACTAAAATTTATTCTAGTCGGTCTTCACCTAAGCTCCAGCCCGATAAGCCCCCAAACCCCTCTCGAGCCCCCTCGTATTCCGTCGACTCCGGCCATCACTCCGGCCATCCCCGCCGTCCGCCGCCGTCGCCTCCTCCTCCTAGGTATCTTCCCCCTCCTCCTAGGTTGATTTCTTTCCCTAGGGTTCGATTTCACCTTCTAGGTATTCTAGGGTTTCGGTTTTAAGTTTTTCTTCTTAGGGCTTGTGAGTTAGGGCTTGTGCTTCTAGGGTTGTGTGCTTAGGGTTGTTGATCCTCCGTGATCGCTTGCTTGTACTCGTCGTGCCTCGACCATGGCAAAGACGAGGATTCCCATCGCCTCTTCTGGGGCTTCTCCTATGACCGTAGGGCCTTCCGACCCTAGGAATCCACCTAAGCCTAAGCGTCGTGCCAAGTCAACCCAAGCATCTCCATCTTCGCCTCCTCCTAAGAAGCCGAGGACGGCCACAGCTAAACCCCGAAAATCAAAGACCAAGAAGCCTATTCTTCAAACTCCAGCTACTCCTCCCGATTCCGACTCTGAATTTATCCCTGAGGATGAGCCTACTAGGGAACCTACTCCTCCTCCGAAGACCCGTAAGGCTAAGGGTAAAGCTCCTATGCCAGTCGGTGGTGTAGACATATCGTTGTGCCGCGATGACCCTCAGTGTCTCGCAGCGTACAACCGTATAGAGCACTGTCCACTGTTGTTAGAGCATTACGTTCAGTTTTCTGATTTTCTCGGCCTTGCTAATCTTCTGTCCTATAGTGGTCTTCTTGATTATCTCCGATACGACCCCAAGGCCAATCCCAAACCTTATCCTCGCCTAGTGAAATTGTTCTATGCCAATCGTGTTCGAGGCCAGTACGATGCCAGCCACTCCATTGAGACTATTGTCTTGGGAACTCCTATAGTTCTCACGGCAGAAATCTTGGGGGAGATTCTTGGTTGCTCGTCATGTGGTCTCCTTCATTCGGACATTTCGGTCGATGATATTTCCTCCTTGGATCAGTCAATTCTTGCAGATATCTTCCAGGTTATCCCCTCCGCATTCATTGGTGTTCCATCGAAATCTTTCAAGCCGAATGCGTGGGTCCTTAACCTGATCTTGACGTCTTGCCTCCTCCCTAAATATGGATCGTCTTCTCTTCCATCCCAGCCGTTCTTGAAATTGATCTACGCTCTTTTCTTGGGATGCGAGATTAATTGGGCTCGCGTGATACTCGATAAGATGGACTCTTTCGAGTGTATACGCAAGACCAATAAGTCTGCGCATATTCCATATCCTTGTCTGTTGACCCTTGTGTTTCGTCATTTCCGAGTCCCTCTCCCTCCTGACGATGAGTGTCCCTTGGGTACTCCTCTGAACGCGACGGCCGTGAAGAAATCTCTAGCGGCGCTTCGTCACGTACAGAGGTCTACCACATCTGCTTCTCAGGTGACTCCCTCTGCTGCTGGTGCCCCCTCTCGTCCTGCTACTTTGGATGATGTCGTACGGATACTTCGTCGGCACGAGTCTCGCTTGGCTCGTACCGAGGAGGTAGTTTGCCGTATGGCTCGTCAGATGGGCATTGATCTTCCTCCGTCCATGTTTGAGGACGAGGAGATGGACGATGAGGAGCTTGACGAGCTTGTCACTTCTTTAGCCCGTGGCGATGAGGCCACTGCTGCTGCTGCTACATCTTCTACTCCTGGTGTTGGCACCTCTACCAGTGCTCCAGAGACCTCTGCTGCAGTAGTTCAGACTTCTGAGCCTGCTGCCTCTCCTGCTGACACTCCTGATGTGCCTGCTGATGTTGAGCCTGTTGCTGTTGCTTCCACACCTACCCCGACGATCCCGTCTGTTGAGACACCTCTACTCCCTGCAGAGCCTGAGTCCACTCCGTCGACTGGACCCACGGAAACTGCAGATCCAGCCACTTCCTCGTGATTGTCAGTTTCGAGGACTCTCCACTACACTTCGGATGATATATTTTTTAGTGAGAGTATTTTGGGTTTGGATGGGGTTTGAGAGTTGTTTTGATGTATTTTTGAGCTTTCAGGGTTTCGGTGTTGGTTGTTTTGATACACTTTGGATGACGTTGCTGATGGTTATTTTGTTGTATTTTGATGTTGACGATGATGATGTATCTTTTGATGTTTATATCCATGGTCGTTTGTATTTTGATGTACTCGTTGGGATATCTCTTTGGATGTACTCATGATGTTATCATTTATATATATACATCGTCGTTCTCTTTGTCCTAATTCGTCGTGCGCATTTAATATTCGTTCAATGCATATAATGTGTGAATACGTCGTTCGACGCATGAAAACTTGGTTAAATAGATTTAAATTCTAGAATTGTATAGAATTGTTTTCCATGCACAAATTTAACCAAGAATATTGAATATTGAAGAGTATGTTTCATTATTCAAGAAATGAATAATTATTTGGTATTTTTGATGATTTTTGATTTTTTTGTGATAATGGACATTTTGGCACACCTTGATTTGATTTCCACATTTTTCCCTTGGTGTCAATTTGGTCCATCGTCATTGTCTACGACTCCCGATGTTGGATTTTCCATTTCCTAGTTGTTGTCGTTGTATGCCCCCCGTTTTTGGGATAATGCCAAAGGGGGAGAGATAATGATAATAAATAGCGCAAATGAAAATTTAACTCAATTTCCAAGAATCTAGTTTGATATGTTAGATTCAGGGGGAGTTAAGATACATATAAGGATTTTCAAAATCCGATATTTCGAAAATTGATTCTATTTATTTATCTTACTCGTCTGCTTGATGCAATTCATATATATTCATTTTGGAATTAACGTGTCATCAATGCATGGGGAGTAAGTATTTTACATTTGAATCATTATTTTTGATTATTATTTATGTTGGTTTGTCATCACCAAAAAGGGGGAGAATGTTGAATATTGGACTCCCCAGATTTGGTTTTGATGATGAGCAAACATAAATAATCCATGAACTAACAATTTGTGAGCGCAGTATTGGAGATCGTCGCCAATTTCACGAGAACATTCAAAGCGACATCTCAACACTTCCCAAAGCTCGTATTCATGCCTAAAGCTTCGTTGAAGCTCTTGCGCCGTTTTGGAAGTTATGAAGATTCAATCGAAGCTCTCGAAGACCGTTTATTAAGGTTTTATTTATAGTCTTTTAGCTTCGATATTTAGAATGTTAAGCTTTGAGTATATCTTACGTTTCTATCTTCATTACGCTCATTTCGTAGCTCTAGGATCCTTGCACAAGTTCATTCTAACTTCCTCGAAGCGTCGCGCTTCGATTCGGACTTGTATGTGCATGTTAGTTGGTACAAGTACAAGTACTGACCGACTAGATGGTGATCTAGTCGGTCGGCAACTGTTCTTGGACTGACTAGTTTGATTCCTTAATTTCTTGGACTTTGCTGTTTACAGTTAGTCGGTCTACGTTGACTCACCGACCGACTAGTTTGTGAACTAGTCGGTCAGTGATGCTTCTTTGACCGACTAGTTGTGACTTACTGTTCATGCTAAAATTCTCCTAAGCTACTGTTTATCGTTAGTCGGTCTAAGAACGTTTGGTGACCGACTAGTTGATAATTTAGTCGGTCAACTTTTGTTCTTGGACCGACTAAGTCACTTTGTACTCAGTCTAATTCTTTTTGCTCTTAGTCGGTCTACGTTCACTGACTGACCGACTAGTTGTGAAACTAGTCGGTCAGAAAGTCTTCTTGGACCGACTAGATTTCTAGGTCTGAATTTCTATCTCTTCTCAGATCCTCACTTAGTCGGTCCACGTTGTTTGACTGACCGACTAGTTGATGAACTAGTCGGTCAGTGATTGTTCTTTGACCGACTAATTCTCACAGATTTCTATCCGTTGGAGAATGACCTAACTTGTTTTTATGGGACCCTATAAATACGAGCCTAGGTCATTTCTATCTAGGTTAGAGCTGCCATTAAGAGATTCATTGAGTTCTAAAGAGATAGCCATTCTCACTCAAATCAAAAGCTCTCTTCCTCACAAGAAACCCATTCTCTCTCATTTCTAGATCTAGAATCCATCTAGAGAGAAGGTTGTTCTTGGTGAGCTCTTCAAGCTATTGCTTGATCCAAGTCTCCAAATCATCCCTAGGCACCGATTGCTGGTCATTTCCTTGGTGCTAGGTCTTGGTGACTTCATCTTCCTCAAATCCTTCATTTCACCATTTGGGTAAGAAAAACTCAAGGTATAGGATTTTGTGGTAAGATTGTTTATTTCATATTAAACTCTTTAATATTGCTTTGTGATTCTCTCGGTTGTGAGAGAAGGTTGTGATCCCGGGTTGTGGGATTCACGTTTGCTATTGCATGTATGATTTGATCTTGTGAAGGTTTTTCACAAGATATTCATAGTGGAAATCTTAGGTTAGGGTTTCTAACCTAAGTATCCGGAGGAGATCCGGGTGGTTGGGACGTAGGATCACCGGGAACAAGTCGGGGAGACTTGGGTGGATCCGAACCCATTAACATCATTTGTTTGCATTGTTAATTTTGTGTTGTCATTCAATTTAAGCTTCCACAAATTGATTTGGTAGTTGTTTGCAATTTAATTTGGAATTATACTCCTTATTATTTTAAAGTACTATTCACCCCCCCTCTAGTACTTGTGCAGTAGCTAGTAGGGCATTACATAAAGTCCAAATGTGAATATAAAATTAATCTTCCTCTTCTTGCGATCCTTTCGATCTTGACTTGACTCGCTTTTCTAACATGCCCCGCCGGACCGAATTTATCATAGTCCATAAGCAACATGCTAAGACATCGATCACCTAGTCAAATCTAAAGGAACCAATTAGAGTCCATAAGGGTAAGAAGTTAAGACCCATGTGGTCTTTGGGTCTCACATAATAGTAAACACAATTACTATTCTAACCCAATGGTCAAATGCATACGTAGTATGAATACGTATTACAACATCACTCCTTTCCCAGGGAGCGTATGTCTTAATGATGTTGTAAGGATGATGATCAGACACCACAATGTCTGACTTTGAGTCCCTTTTACTACTCAGTAATTTCCTGGACCCACATCCCGCATAAGACAAATAAGATTTAAAAATCTTTTTAGATCTTTTGTAAGCATCCATATGACGCAGATCTTTCATACAACCATTTTGTTTAAGTCATGACTCTAAATCATCCATCTGACGATTTTAACTTTAAACAGGTCTCATCTTTATCTTATCCGTCTGATAGAATAAAGGCGGTTGCTCATGTGAGAGAGCCAACCTCAATCTGTCCGACATACTAGAAAAAACATAGCTGAGATTAAAATAAATGTACACAAACATTTTCAAGAAACTCATATGCAATGTTGTAATAGAACTTATTCTTTTATTAAATTTGATCTTTTTTAGACATGAGAATATACATAGATACAACTCAGCTCTTACGCAATCCTTGAGATGATAAGTGTTTGTAAAACACATCTCTGGGGATCGCCTTCGTAAGCGGATCCGCTATCATCTCATGCGTAGATATGTACCTAATGTCTACCTTCTTGTACTTATCATAGTCTTTTGCAAATTTGTAGCGGATATCAATGTGTTTGGTCTTACAATGGAATTTTGGATCTTTGACATAGGCTATAGATGCTTGACTGTCACTGTATATTGGTACAGCACCTGAGTCACTTGCATCAATTAGCTTGTCTAAGAACTTCCTAAGCCAAACAGCTTCTTGGACCGCCATGCTAAATGCTACAAATTCGGCTTCCATAGTTGAAAGTGCGATGCAGGATTGCTTTTTGCTACTCCAGGATATTGCACCAGATCCGAGTAGAAAAACATGTCCTGAGGTCGATCATCGCTCATCGAGATCACCCGCCCAATCAGCATCAGTGTACCCTTCGAGCCTCAAGGCATTTACTTGATAGCATAAAGCATAGTCCGCAGTCCCTTTAAGATACTGCATTATCCTCTTAACCGCTTTCCAGTGTGCTTGCCCTGGATTGGATTGGTAATGACTTACCATTCCAACAGCAAAACAGATGTCCGGTCTTGTACACATCATAGCGTACATAAGACTACCAACTGCACTGGAATATGGAACTTTTTCCATAATTTCATTTTCCTTTTGGTTCTTAGGACACATTTTCAGACATAAATTATCGCATTTGCTTATATGAGTATCAATGGACTTACAGTCCTGCATATTAAAACGTTCTAGAACCTTCTTTATATAAGTCTCTTGTGAAAGAGAAAGAAGTTTCTTCGAACGATTCCTTGAAATCTTAACTCCAAGGATATATGCGGCTTCTCCCATGTCTTTCATCTCAAATACTGATGAAAGCCAAGCCTTGATATCCGTCACAAAGCCCTTGTCATTTTCGGCTATTAAAATGTCATCTACATATAGAGACATAATAACATACTTGCTTTTGATCCTCTTGATATATACACAGTTATCTTCATCAAGCATGGTAAAATCATTTGATAAGACAACTTCTTGAAATCGTATATAACATTGCCTCGAGGATTGTTTAAGACCATATATGGACTTACAAAGTTTACAAACCTTATGTTCGTTTCCTTCTTTTACAAACCCTGTTGGTTGTTCCATATAGATCTCCTCGTCCAATTCTCCATGGAGAAAGGCAGTCTTTACATCCATTTGATGTAATTCGAGGTCTAAGCAAGCTACCAAAGCCAGAATCAAGCGAATCGAGGTAAAACGAACAACAGGTGAGAAGGTCTCTTCGTAGTCTATCCCTTCCTGTTGCGTAAAACCTTTCGCGACAAGGCGAGCTTTATATCTGTCTATAGAACCATCAGCCTTATGCTTGATCTTGAGAACCCATTTGTTCCCAATAGCTCTACGTCCTCTGGGTAAGTCAACCAAGTCCCAGACTCAGTTAACTTTCATGGATTCTAATTCCTCCTTCATCGCTTCCATCCATTTGTCTTTTGCAGGGCATGATACAGCCTGTTTGAAAGTAGCAGGCTCGTCATCATCTTGTAGTAAAGTCACAAAGTTTTGTGGGAATTCATCCTCAAATCTTAGAGGAGCTAACCTTGTACGACTACTACGTCGCATTTGAGATTCTTTGAGTCCTTGTTGACTCGAAGTAGGATCAATTCTAATATTACTCCCACTTGGAATGTGATTAGAATTGCTCCCACTTGGATCATTATTCCTATATGGAATAGGATTCGCATCATTCGTATCATCCATTGGTGAAGGTTGAAACGTATTTTCGTCTTTATCAAGAATTCTCCCACTCGAATGAGGTAATCCTTCTTGATCATAAATCTCAAATAGAGATAAGTCCTGACTTATCTCGCCCTGTCTTGGAAACTCATTTTTCAAGAAAGTAACATCCCTCGACTTAAATTCAATCAGTCCTCCATTGTCTTCCTGACCAATGAAAACATAACCTTTGGAGTTTTCTGCGTATCATATAAAGATACATTTCCTCCCCTTTGGCCCAAGTTTGTCATACTTATGGGAGGAAATATGTGCGTAGGATGCACACCCCCAATGTTTTAAAATGCTTAAGTCAGGAGACCTTTGGTTTCACAATTCATAAGGAGTGGAGCTAACTGATTTCGAGGGTACGCGGTTCAAGATGAAAGCAGCCGTCAATAATGCATCACCCCAAAAGGTGATTGGCAAGTTAGCTTGCGCCATCATTGAACGGACCATTTCCATTAAAGTCCTATTCCTCCTTTCAGCAACACCATTTTGTTGCGGAGTATAAGGCATAGTTACCTGATGAACTATGCCCTTTTCATCACAAAGTTCCTTAAAACTTGCTGATTGATATTCACCGCCTCTATCGGTTCGCAAGACCTTAATCTTGCGATCTAATTGATTTTCCACTAAACTCATATAGTTTTTAAAGCAGGTTAATGCTTCACTTTTGTGGGATATCAAATAGATATGTCCGAATCGGGTGAAGTCATCAATAAAAGTGATGAAGTAGGACTTTCCGTGTCTTGTCTTGACATTCATCGGACCACATATGTCTGAATGGATGAGTTGTAATGGAACCTCGGCCCTTGTGCCGGTTCCAAATGGCTTGCGACAAGATTTCCCTACAAGGCAATGTTCGCAAGTCGACATTTCGACCTTTGAAACATTGGATAGAAGGCCACGTTTGGCAAGTCTATCCATACGTGTTGGTCCAATGTGACCAAGCCTTGCGTGCCAACAAATTACATCAGATTCATAAATCGAAGAATTTGTAACAAGGAAATTTTCATTAAAATTCGAGGAATCGTACATCGTATTTAATACGATGAATCCTTTAAAAACATACCAGAACCAATTACAGAATTATTACAAGATAAATCCACAATACAATTATGAAAAAACCAACTATAACCAAGACCCATTAAGACGACCACAGAAATTATATTCCTTCGAATATCCGGAGCGAAGAGAACATCATGTAGTAAGATAGTGCGGCCATTGTCCAAGACGAGCTTGCACATCCCAACACCTTTCACTTCAACACGTGTGTTGTTTCCTACATATATCCACTTTTTTCCTTGGGGTATCCGGTGATACTCCACGAAGAACCGTCTGTCCCTTGCTATGTGGTCGGTGGAACCTGAATCAATTATCCAAAAAGGATTAGATTCTATAAGAAATATTGAACTAGAAACACATATGTAACTAGTATTATTACAAGTTACCTTGTCACCTCCATCCGTACATGAACGGGCATAGTGACCTAACTTGTTGCGCTTGAAGCACTTGATCCTCTTCAAGGCTTTCTTCTTGTGCCATTTCTTGTTCCCACCCTTCTGTTTGTGTTTCTTGGTAGACACTGGTTGCTTTTGCTGGTCATGAGTAAATTTCGAGTGATGTTTACGTTTCTTTTCTCCGTGTGAGGAACTAGCAACCATGTGCACTTCTGCACTTGGCTTGGCATCCGCAAGCCGCTTTTCCTCTAACTCGAGGTGTTTAGAAACATTGCTGAAATTCTTGATGCTCTCATTATGAGTGAGATGCATCTTCATTTGTTCCTATTCGATTGGTAGGGAACGTATGACCGCTTGGATTTGTTGTTCATCAGTGAGCACATGACCTGCATCCTTTAACTCTGAAATAAGATTCGCCATGTGTCGTAGATGCATTCCCATGGAATGATCTCGACACTTTTTGTACGAATCGAATCTTATAGTTAAAGAGCGAAGTTTGGTCACCGAGGTGCCACCAAACTTCTCCTCTAGCTTGGACCATATGTACATAGCTAGGTCATATTCTCGAAAAATTCGCATTATGTCGTCTGCCATACTTGACAGCAACATAATACGAGCAATCTTGTTCTTCCGAGACCAAGCATCAAAAGCTTCCTTGTCTTTTCTGTGTTGGGCCGTAGTGCCTGACTCAGGTTCAATCATTATGTTCTTCAGAATTTCGAGCACATCTTGCTCCTCTAGAACATATTGTATCTTCATGGACCATAGTTTGTAATTATCGCCGTTGAGTTTTTCACCTTTGTTCAACTCAGCGACGATGTTCTTAGTAGCGGAAGACATTTTAGTTTTAAAATGCTGCAAAAGACATAAAACAAGTTTGATCAAAAACATTGCAGAAAGTTTCACATTTGATAAGTTACTTTCGAAAAATATTGAAGATGTTGCTCTAGAATCGGAAAAGTCATTTTCAATTCCAATCACCATCTAGAACAACTTTCAATATTTCCCCATCACTTATCAAATAATAGTACTCTACTTGCAGCGGAAAAATGTTTTTGAAAACGTATTGCAAACGTGTTTTGCAGACGTATTTTGCAGCGGGAGGTAATGGTCTTCCCCGGCCATTGCCAGGGTCGAACCGTGGCCGTGCCAAGGCCGGATTCCCCCAAGTAGGGGGTTTTGCCGTATGCAACTGCCGCTGGTCTCGTATGGGCCGGCCATGCAGACCCCCCACCCCGTTGGGGTTGTGGCCGAGGCCAGGGTGCCTCTGCCCTGCCCGGCCGGCCAGGGCGCATCTGCCCTGGTCGGCCGGCCGGCCCTGGCCTCTGGCCTGGCCCTGGCCTCAGCCAGGGCCGGCCTTGGCCCTGGCCCTGGCAGAGGCCAGGTCCGGCCTCTGGCCTGGCCCTGGCCTCAGCCAAGGCCGGCCTTGGCCCTGGCCCTGGCAGAGGCCAGGTCCGGCCTCTGGCCTGGCCCTGGCCTCTGCCAGGGCCGGCCTTGGCCCTGGCCCTAGCAGAGTCCAGGTTCGGCCTCTGGCCTGGCCCTGGCCTCAGCCAAGGCCGACCTGGCCCTGGCCAGAGAGGCCAGGGCCGGCCTCTGGCCTGGCCCTGGCGCAGGCCAGGGCGCCTCTGCCCTGGCCTCGGCCAGGGCCAGCCGTGGCATTGGCCAGAGAGGCCAGGGCCGGCCTCTGCCCCTCTGGCAGAGGCCCTGGCCGGCCAGGGCGCTTCTGCCCTGGTCGGCCGGCCGGCCCTGGCCGATGCCAGGGCCGGCCTTGGCCCTGGCAGAGGCCAGGGCCGGCCTCTGGCCTGGCCCTGGCCAGAGAGGCCAGGGCCGATTTCTGGCCCTGGCCGAGGCCAGGGTGCCTCTGCCCTGGCCCAGCCAGGGCCGGCCTTGGCCCTGGCCGATGCCAGGGCTGGCCGGCCTTCCCTTGGCCGGCCAGCCTTCCCTTCTTGGAGTCCTCCCCCCCGTTCAGGGGGGTGTGCTTGGTTGTCATTGGCCGAAGCCAACCCCTTCCCCAATGAGGAGGGGGGGTGCATAGCCACCATTACCCACATGGCCATGGCGATCATGCACCAAAGAGATCTTCTTCTCCGATGAGAAGTTTTGTAACAACCATCTTCTCCGATGAGACACCCGTTCATCGAGAAAGTGGTTATGCTTTAATGGCTGTGTGCCAAAAAAAAATAACACACCTTCAAGACCGCAAACTTCACGCTCTACATGAAGAGATTTCACATTCCCTATTGAATGGAGACTCGGCATCCATGAGGAGTGCGAGTTTGGCGAGATGAACGGTCAGTTCTTCCCGTCACAGAGAGTTCCTGCCATATCCGTAATGACAAAATATCCTAACGTGAAAAGAACAACTTTAGACGTTCTCTTCGTCACGATGCGCTCCTACCATATCCATAATGGAAGGAAACTCATTCGTGAAAGAGACAACGCGTCATCCATCGGTGAGACCGGAGCGAACCCGTATGGCTCTGATACCAATGTAGGATCCCATCATGCGATGATGGAGGATCGAAAGAGAACTTACGTTAGCGTACGCTGCGCTGTAGTCTCTGAACTTCGCCCTGGGATTCGCCACAACGGTCGGTACTTCGTCACAGAGGATCGAAGCAACGTTTCACCGTCTAAATCTCTTCTTGGATGAAGAACTTTAATGGAAGGGAGAAGAGGAAAGAAGATTGCCTTATGCAAACTTATGGCATGAAGGATTAGCCTAAAATGCCTTACCCTTGGGTCCTATTTATAGGCTTTAGGGGTAGTTATTGTAGGAAATAACCATATATAAGCTTATTAGCTTATATTAACACCCTTGCTTATCCTCTTCTTCATGCACTTATCAAGTGCCTTTATGCACTTATAATGTGACTTTTTCCACTTATCGAGTGGTCCTTTTCACACATGAAAAGGTTCCCTTCGTACATGCTTTCATGTACGCGACATCCGAGGTCCATAGACCCTTATACATCCCCTTATGGGTGTATACATGTCGTCCATATCCAACAGTCGTTTGTTTCTATGCGTTCACCGTTCATAGCTCTTCAAAACGATAGGTTGTATCACTTTTGAAGCTTAGCGGTGAGGGAGAATTAATTAGTTGAAGTTTATCCTTTATGAAATGCAAATTAACTTAATTAATTCTCCTATTTTAATTTAGTCACACATCGGATATGATGAGAAGGGGAGGGCTGGCCGCCTATATAAATAGGGGCCAACACTCTCCTTGAAAATTCACACAAAGTCTCTAAAATTGAGAAGCTCCGAAAAGTTTTGAGCATGCTCAATTCGAGATGAAAAATTATTCTCTCCTTCTTCTTCCGTTTCCTTCGCTCTCGTTCTAGCAAAATGAAGAGAAGGATTTGGATTCGATCCGAAGTCTAAGATGTTGGATCGCACTCAAGTGAAATCTTCTTCGACAAGTGGTTGGCCCAGAGGCGTGGTGCCGGCTCGCTACGGGTGGATTAGTTCGGGAGCATAGATGCGGCAAGCTTGGGGAGCGGAAGGCGGTCGGTATACCTTGCCGGTGTAAGCAAGGTTCCGAGTATGTAGTTTAATTAGCTTTATTTTAATTATGTCACAGTATTTTAGATCTTTCTTGGGGTGGTCAGGCACACCTCAAGTTAGTAGAGATCCTGGCTTAGGGTCTTATTTCCTTAGGGCCTTCGTTAAATAGTTTAACGAATTTATTTTACGCTGCATGTTATTCTGCTTCTATAGTCCGTCCGACGTAGGACATGCATAGAAAAGTGTCCTAAGGGTCCATCAAAACCCTTCAGGGATCACATATATGACTCATGCTTTAATGTGTTATTAGGGTTTGATAGTTTCCCATACGCTAAACACCTTAGCGACATATTTTTGACAAAGGGACCGAACTGTACAGTAGCTGTCACTGACATGCCCGCAATTGTTCTGAAGAGATTTCAGTCTCATGCTAACTAGATAATGACGATTCCAAAACGAGTGGTCTTCACATGCATCTAGTGTCACTATCGTACCTGTGACACAATCGTATAGTAAGATCGAGTCATTACCGGCGTAGGAATTGGGCTTTTGGATTCTCACATCGATAATGACTTGTCAGGAAAATTAAAGAAAGAAACTTGATGTATATGAGATATACGAGACCGATCATAACGAGTTCTGATCAATTTATTTGAGAGGAGAAAGTGCATCGCAAGAAGTTATGAATGCGCATGAGAATTGTTCTTAAAGAGTTACGAATATTTCAGGTAAATAAGAAAGGCAAAAACTCTAAACCAAACCCTTACAGAATGTTATCAACTCATTGGTTGACTAATGGCTTTTTGGCAGCCATTAGTTGACTAAATAATGATCATTAGTCGACTAACACAGTGTTGGTCGACTAACAGTCACAAGTTAGTCAACAACCTGACTGCAGGAAATAGAACAAGTTATATTTTGACCATTAGTCGACTAATAGGGTTTGTTAGTCGACTAATGGTCGACATGTACGGATATGAGCTAAAGTTTATAGTTTTGGTATGGGTTTAATCCACGAGTTGGATCTAACCCAAGCCAAATTAAAAGAGTTTGACTCTAACTTGAAATCCTAAAAGTTGTAGGATTTCTAAGACTTTTAGTTTCTTAATCACACATTTTTTTAATATAAGGGTTGGATTCAAATTTACAATCTAATTAGGATTAGAAGAGTTCATGAACATGCCTTCTTCTATTTACGCATTTATGGATAGAGTTGGATTACAACTTGAAATCCAAATGTGACGTCTTGGATTTGGATCATCCTTAGCCCTATATAAAGAAATACTCTTCTCCTCTCTCAATGCACAATCAATTCATATAAACAAGAGATCAAAGATCAAGCATCATCAAGGTGAATGCCTATACACACCTCCAAAAAATCCAAAGTCTGCTATTTTTCGGAGGATCGAAATCATTCATTTTCTTCTACATATTCTAAAACTCCAAAGCACCGAACATCAGGTGAACCCAATAGATTTTGCATGTTCATCCATCTGTCACAAATTTATCGGTTTTGTATGAATAGAACCTTTGCGACGGGTGGATGAATATGCAAACATATTAGGTGTTGAGATATTCTCATACCGTGTAGTTTTAATGATGATCAAATATGTCACCTAACATCTATGAGTGCATGAATAATAATTTAATACAATTCAAGAGTTACCCAAAGCTAGGAGTAAGTTCAACAAAGCTAAAGATCAAAGGAAGCTACACGAGAAGCTTGGAATATGAAGCTTGTATCAAGGGACTTTAAGGTAAAAGTTTTTTTTGATGTAACTATTTATTTCTTGTCGTAATTTGTTAAAGTCATGCTTGAAGGTCACACACACACACACACACACACAAACAGAATTCCTTTTAAAATGCCTTTAAAATGTTTTAAAGTAAACATTTCTAGAATATCCTAGAACTTTCTGATATGTATCAGTGTATCAGAAAATTGGTGCTGGGGTTGACTCAAGAGTTGACTCCTGTTATGCTATGACTTGATTCAGGAGTCAACTCCTAGATGTATATGAGTCGACTCCTGAGCGTACTGGCTGCTCTTGTGACTTTTTGTTACCCACCAGGAGTCGACTACTGTGTTGCAGGGAGTCGACTACTATGTTGCAGGGAGTCGACTATTGGGCCGAGAAGTTAATTTCTAGAAGAACATGAGTCGACTCCCAGACATCCCACTGTCACATTTGACTTGTTTCTTGATTGACGTGATTGTATCTTTTTCTATTCATTGGGTGACGATTTTGTGGAGCTATTTTCTATAGAATTCATGTCTATATATTGAATTGTGTATGTGTTTTATACAAGATTATTGAGAAATATTTTTCAAAGAAAAAGGGTTTCAAGCTAAAAGTTTTTCAATCCTCTCTTGGCCAAAAATTCCCAAAATGCTCTTTATATTTTCTTGGCCTAAAACTCTTGATCTCTTAAATCTATGCTTCTTATCTATAGAGACCAAATTCTTATTCATATAGCAGTACATCTTCATACAGGCTTCAAAGCATCGACTATATGTATTTGTATATTATGCTTTAAAAGTATTCTCTCATTTGCATTGTATGATATGAAAATCCTCATTGTAGGTGATGTGGTGTGAAACCTTTATTGTAGGCAAGGTGATAGATTTGTAAATCCTCTTCAGATGTGAGGTGGGTTGATATTCTATTTGTTTTAAATACACTACAGGAAAAAAGGATCTTTGCTAACGACGTTTACCGTCAATAAAAGTAAATAAGCCGTCAGCAAAAAGCTTCGCTCACGGCAGCTGCCTGTCAGAAGTTTCGTTAGCAGATTAAGATAAGTAATAAATTTACTGACGGTTCCGTCAGTAAATGTCGCTGACGGCATCATTTACCGTCAGAGATAGTACAACTTTTACTGATAGAGCCCTAAGTACTATCAACACGATTACTGACAGAACCGTCAGTGAAACAAAAACCGTTGTCGACGGTTTCGTCAGCAATAATTATATTTTTATAAAATATAAATAAATAATGCTGACGGTTCCGTCAGCGAAAACGAAGAATTTTGCTGACGGATCCGTCAGTAATAATTAAATTTTTTATTTAAAAAATAAATATATAATGCTGATGCCGTCAGCGAAAACCCAAATTATAGCTGACGGAGCCGTCAACTATATTTTAATTATTACTAACGGGCTGTCAGCAAGAATTTAACATTTTAAAAAATAAACTTTTGTATACTTACGGTGCCGTCAATGAAATTGAAAATTAAAAAAATTAAAATCAAAATACAGTAATATTATTTAAAAGTAAAAATTCATTTTTACAAAAGAAAATCCAACGAAAGAAAAAATTAAAATATAAAATTTAAATTCAAAATACGGTAATATTATTTAAAAGTAAAAATTCATTTTTTATAAAATAAAAAACAACGAAAGAATGAGGCTCAGATATGTACATTGTAATCACTTGACAAAAATGGTTGCAAGATGGTTGCTTGCTCATATGTGTCTGTTGTCTGTGTGTGTCTGTGTTGTAATATGATGTGTATGTGATGTGTCTGTATCTGTGTGTACTGATGTGTGTGTTGTGTCTATGTCTGTGTGTACTGATGTGTGTGTGTTGTTTGTACAGTCTATGGGTGCAGTCCGTGTGTGGTGGTAGTCTGTATGTGTAGTTTGTGTGTAAGTAGTCTCTATATCTGTGTGTGTGTGTGTGTGTGTGTGTGTGTGTGTGTGTCTGTCTGTGTCTGTGTCTGTGTTTGTGTGTTCAGATAGACCAAGTATAGAATACATTTCTCTGGAAATTTTAAACTGGAAGGTATACAATAATAGTACAAAATATGTGGGAAAAAATCATAGCAGAAAATTATGAAGGCTAAGATAAAATGCAATCAAGAATGGGCAGTTTGTATGTGTAGTCTATGATTATAGTATGTGTTTGTAGTATGTATTTACAGGTCAGCTAACCCTTGTCAAAAATAAGATGTAAACTGTCTAGGCAGATCATCATCATCATCGCCTCTATAGTGACACGAAAAAAAACAGAAACACAATATGGTAACAAAAACAAAAACACACACACATCAGACTACCATAGACATAGACACAATCACACACACTAACTACACATACAGACTACACACACCCACACAGACCACACTTACAGACTACACAAACACAACACACACACATCAGACTATCACATACACAGACACAGACACACATACAGTTACACACATTGACTACACATACAGACTACACCCACCCACACAGACTGCACATACAGACCACACAAAATCCTAACATGATGTGCAATCAATTTGCAGTCTACATGGTGAAGATGAGAAGAACTTCACCACCAAATCCTCTACAAGAGAATGGCATCCATGAGAAAAAACTTAATGGCAATAACTTGCAGCAAAGCGTGGGGCTCATAAACCCACATGCAAAGATGGCAACACTTTCTTCTTCTCATACATACAGTTTATAGCTCCTACCACACACAACTGTATTTATTACTGATCCCACAAACACCTATCAAGATTAGAAACAAATTTGAGAAACATCATATGTCTGACTGAATAAAGGGAAGGGCACTAATGAACATCCCACAAACACTCACATGGATCACAACATCATGCTTTTAATGACCCAACCAACTCCACACACAACTCAACCATTTTTGGATAGCCAAGCCTGCATTTTGCCAACAACCAACCTCTCTAGCATTACACACACGCACACACACACACACACACACACACACACACACACACACACACACACACACACACACACACAAATGTGAACGTGAGACAATAAATAGAAACCTCATCAATTTGCAGCAACAAATTACACTGCATTGCATATTGAGAAATAGTTTTTAAACAAATAAAACAAAAGGTTCTAATAATGAACTAATCACACTTCACACTTGCAAATTTAACCCAATGGCTAGAAATTAAGGAAGCAAGCAAACATAAGAAGAGATATATGAGTATATAATCACTAGGATATGATCAAAGGTGGCAGCCAAAGCAATTGCATGTCTTGGGGGTGAAGGAGCAGAAGCCGAAGGGCTGTGTGTGTATTTGTTGGAGGGGATGGTTGGAAACTCACGCAATTTGTAACATGATTCATCAAATTTGCTCCAAATTTGAACAGTATCCCTAGATGGCCTAAGATCCCTTTCAAATATTCTTTAGTCAAACCATGTTTTAAGCTTGTAAATGTGTTGAAAACGATTTGCAAATAAAGATTGCTTAAAGACAACCGTTAGAAGTTTTGGCAAAGGATCCTTACAAACTCTTCCCATCAACCCTTGCTCAAGAAGATCCATAAAAAGAGACAACAAGATAGATATTAATGCAATCCTATAGGCAGTAACAAAGACAGAGTAATGACAAACAAAATTACATACGATTTTTTTAATTTCCTGAAAATGGAAGAAGATATGATAATCATATGAACCAATTAAAATTCCTATAAGAATATGCACTCATATAAAATTCATCTCAAAATACAGATCACACATCCACCATTATTCATCATATAAAAAAATCGTTTAAGACAATTGGAAGCCAACTTAACTAGATAAGGAATATAATTAATTTAAAAGAGAATTTCAATGGCTATTGGTAACACACAAAAGAAATTAAAGGCAAACATAAACATAATCAATGGCTATTGGTAGCACCATCAAACCACCTTGAAATACAATCATATGTTGCTTGGGAGTTTTGTTTTTGGTCAATGCCTTAATATTTGTATTTGTTTCAATTCAAGGAATTTATACAACGATCTTAATCTACAATTATTGCCAAACCAAGTGAAAAACTATAACAAAACACATGAAAGTCAAAAGAAAATGATTCCCTTCAAATTCTTTTCTTCAATCTTGACTGAATTAAGACCTAACAAAACCTTCAGTTAATGCACGCAATTTTCTTTTATGTGGGGTCTAAAAATGCAAGAAAACCTGGACAAAATGAAATCGGCAACACGCTATTATAAGAGAAGACTACGCAATCGCAAAATCTGAAACTAAAGATACATCTCAACAATTCATTCTAACTAAAGAGTGCACACACTCATACCCAACACACACAGACCACACACACAGAGGCCACTCACCTGAAGACCACACACACGCAGACCACCCACACCGACCACACATAGAATGCAGACCACACCACCCGCAAACCTTTTTTTTCGTATTACTTGCTTTTTTCTTACTTCCATACCGCAAGACCTCTTAAAAGCACAGAACATCCACATCCTTCTTTGTTCTGTCCATCAAATGCGTAAGCCTCCTAACTACGTAATCTCCATGCCTCTGGGGTTAATGCTAGTAGCTCATTCCCTAGCATCTATCTGATTATCATTTTTTAGATTTGCAACATATTATTATTTTTTCCTGCAAGCATGCTCAAAACATAACTAAACCAATCAGAGTTAACCCAATTGTGTAGAATTGAATCAAAATCAATTAGTCAAAAAATTTTAAAAAAATACCACAACTGTAAGATTAGTTGTCGAGAAGAAATTGAAACTTACAAAGGAAATGTAGCAAAAAAGCTTTTTCCACTTTTAAACAAAAAACATCCTTCCACCATAATATCAAAAAAGATAAAAAATAGACTTATTTTCAATTAAAATTCACCTTAGAACACTAAAGTTGGCATCTTTACCCTTCATTCACACACAAAAGCAACTTTTTAGAAAATGTCGATATTATAACAAAAGAGGATTCCAATTTTTATCATGCTCTTTAGAATTTGATTAAATCTCATCGTGTCACGCCGTGTCATCCCAGTGCAGTGTATATCAGTATCGGTGACCAAAAATCAAAACTTCAATCGCTATTATAACACCCATCTTGCCAAACTAAGATAGCCGCATTTGGCACAAGCAATGCATACCTATTTGATCAGAGGCATTTTAAGCCGTATTTGAGACAAGCAATGCATCAACAACATACCGATTTCAAGGAAACAAGCTGATCAAAAGCCGAACGACGACGAGAGGAAGACAAACAAGCCAGTACCAAACGAAGGGGAAGTCGAACAAGCAACGATTGCGTGACGGGGAAGCCGATCGACCGTAGTTGAATACGCGAGTAGAAGAAATATGAACGGGTGTGAAGTGAGAAAGCGTACGAATAAAAGAGTAATTTAGGGATTTATATGGGGTATTACTGACGGTACTGTCAGTAATAGTAGGATATACCGACGATAACGTCCGTGAATATGGGTTGTTGGATATTGAGTCTCCACCCCGCGGTTATTTTGATGATGAGCAACATATTATGCCACTAATATTTTCATTGAGTTTCTGTATAGGAAATGTATTTTTAATATAGTTTATGAAGCTAAGATGCATTGCACAAATAAGAGTCATGAATGAAGGGAGCTCAAATTAATGGAGCACAAATGTGATGGAGCAAACAAATCAAAGAAGGGTAGGAGCAAATGTCTGAAGTCTGGAGCTCGAAGATGAAGCTCAAAGATTGTGCTCAAGCTTAAGCTAAAGATGAGCTCAAACTCAAGTGAAGCATATGCAACTAGCTCAAGCTTAACCATGGCTTTAATTTCTTAATAGAGTCTAGTGTGTGAGTTGTTTTTCATTTTTCTTAGGATTATGTCAAAGCCAAGAAAGAATAGGCACACACACAAAAATAATTTTGAAAATGTTTTTAAATTAAACTTATTTTCAATGATATGAGAGCAAAACTTCTTGAGAAAATCATTTTTCAAGAAGGAGTCAACCTCCAAACACCCAGGAGTTGACTGCCTTTCAGTATCAGATTTTCTCAAAAAACCGCTCTGGGAGTCGACTATCAAACTTAGGAGTCGACTAACAGCTATAGCAGATTTTCTTAGAAATTGCTCTTGGAGTCGACTACCAAAATTGGGAGTTGACTACCAACTGTCGACGGCCAGATTTATTGAATCTGTTTTGTAGCCGTTTTGGGGGTAAACGTCAAACGTTTTTGAAATGTTTTGAATTCATTTTAGCCCGATAAATAGAGAGCCATTGAGAACCTTTTCAATACCAATTATTCTTGAGCACAATTCAAAATTCTCAAGCATTCAAGCTCTCTAATTTTTATTGCTTTCAAGTTTTTCATAGCCAATAGTGTTTAATTTCTGATCTTATTCTTGTGCTTATTTTTTTCTATCTTGTTTTAAGATCATTTTATTTGGCTATTACAAGTTGTTTTTCAAAATCATTCTTACTTCATTTTTGAATATTCTTAAAGGATTTTAAAACAACAAAGTTTCTTGATCACATTGAATCAACTAATATTCTTTGTGTGATCAAAGAAAAGATTAATTCTTTAGCCACATAGAGCAGAATTGTGCATTCTTCTTGGATATAGAATTATTGGGTGTAAAAACCAATCTCCACTAATTCATTGTGGTCTATTGGATCTGATCTTACTTTGAGTCCCTTGGAGATAAGGGTGTTGGAAATCCTAGCTAAGGCTAGGTGGTGGTGTTGGAAATCCTTATTGTAGGCTAGGAGTTTGTAAAAGTCCTCGGGTTGTGAGGCAATGGAAAATCCTCATTAGAGGTGAGGTGGTTTGTACTATTTACCGAAAATAGTGGATTAAAGCCCGACAGATATTCAGAGACTGGACGTATC
Organism: Scilla litardierei; assembly: GCA_030789695.1. Classification (NCBI taxonomy): domain Eukaryota; kingdom Viridiplantae; phylum Streptophyta; class Magnoliopsida; order Asparagales; family Asparagaceae; genus Scilla; species Scilla litardierei. Next base: position 217,048,242 of record CM061133.1, read on the forward strand.
CAGGTTGTGGGGAACCAGGATAAAAATATGTGTGTTTGCGATTGTTATTTATTCACTTTCATTTACATTCAGCTGCTTAACTTTATTATTGCAAGTATTTTCATGTGTTGATTAGGATTAATAATAGGTAACTCTTTATTAATTCTAGGAAGATTTCTAGAGGAATTTTAATTTGTGAAAACACTATTCACCCCCCTCTAGTGTTCTTTTTGTCATCTCAGGTCCCAATACTTGGTATCAAAGCAAAGTTACTAGATGGCATCAACTGATCGATTCCCCGAAGGACAATCTTCCCCCCAACCACCACTTCTCAACGGATCAAATTATGGATCTTGGAAGAATCGATGCAAATGTACCTTCTCTCTATTTCCTATGAGCAATGGAAAATGTTGTAGAACCCTTATGAAGCACCCACTCTTGAGGAAGAAAAGTAGACCAAGAAAGAGACAGATAAAGTGTCTCTAAATGCTAAGGCGATGTCCATTCTATATTGCGGACTTGACACAACATAGTACAACCGCATCTCCATGGCTACCTCTGCTAACCGAATATGGAAAATCCTTGAGGTAACGCATGAAGGTAACCAAAAAGTAAAATCATCGAAATCTTCTCGTTATGTTGGCAGGTATGAACAATTTATGATGGAGAAGGGCGAGAACATAACCGAGATGTACACCTGATTTACGAAGATCATTAACACACTTGCGAGATTGGGAAAGAAGTACACACAAGAGGATCATGTATGCAAGATCCTTAGATCCCTCACTCCCGAATGGCAATCCAAAGCTTCGCCCATTGAAGAAGGCAACGACACTTCAAAGCTAACCTTAGAGGAGCTCATCGGTAATCTAATGGCATATGAACTCCAACTGCAAGAGAGAAAGACCAAGGAGCACGGTGAAAAAAAGAAGAACCTTACATTCAAAGCTACATCAGATATGGAGGAGTCCGATGATGAAGTCAATGATGAGATGGAGAAACAAATGGCACTCATCTCTAAAGGATTCAAGAAAATCCTCAAAGCACGTATCAAAGTCGAAAGTTTAATTCTACTAACGAACTTATTTGCTATGAATGTAATAGGCCCGGTCACATGAAGAAAGACTGTCCAATAAAAAAACAAAGACACGAGAATGAATCCATACAAAGGCAAAAGGCCAAATAGAATAACTTTTACAGATTGGGATAAAAGCGATGATGAAGAGGATTTCGATAGCTCATCATTATCCGAAAGTGAAGGAGAAATAAGCAAAAGGAATGAGAAGTCATATATGTGCTTCATGGCACGAGGAGATCCCAAGGTAAATTCCTACCCTAGCTCTAGTGATAGCGATTGTAGTGATGATGAGGAACTTGATTATGAGGAGGAATTTCATAAATTTTTTGCTTTATCTGAGGTCCAACTCACAGAGATTTTAACTCTAAAAAAGATGCATAAATATTGTGTTTCTAATTCTACTAATCAATAGCTAGAAAAGATTAGGGAAGAGAACCTAAAATTGATTAGCAACAATAAGGTTTTAATTGAAAAGAATAGGTTGCTCAATGTAGAGCTCAAAGACCTAAGAAATAGGTTTGGGGACTTAGAAAAGACCATGGCCACCATAAAGGCAAAACATGATGACTTGGTTACTGTTGCTAGGTTCAATAAAGGTAAAGAAAAATTAGATAGCTTGATTAGTTCACAAAGACCCCAATCTAGCAAACATGGCTTTGGTTATAATGTGACCAATCAAAATGTTAGGAATTCTCATCATCATGCTTGAGTTCCTAAAACTGAAAATAAATAAGTTAAAGTTTGGATTCCTAAAATTTGAACCGTCCAAATAAAAGACAATTACATTTCTAGTTTTATGAACACCATTTATTTTTGTAGAGATTATAGATTTATTTATGGGAAATCTCAACCCAAATGGGGTTGGTTCCCTATTGGTTGATTTTAATATTATTATGTATGACTAATCCCACGGACCTACAAAGAAAGGCTACCAAAAGTATATGTTTGATTTTTAGGTACCAAAATTATAAGGGATTAGTATAGGAGCTCCCAATGAACCTCTAAATCCATGCATACATTAAGGGGGAGACCTAACTACAATGATGCAAACTTTGAGGGGGAGCCTATGTAAGAATTTTTTTCACGTGGTATATTATTCGTTTTTACCTTTTTTAAATGATTCCAAAGGGGGAGAGAGATATATGCACGACATTGCATATATGCGCGACATTACATAGTTTCTATGTTTTTATGCAATATGTTGTCATCGTCAAAAAGGGGGAGAATGTTGGATATTGAGTCTCCACCCCGTGGTTATTTTGATGACGAGCAACATATTATGCTACTAATATTTTCATTGAGTTTGTGTACATGAAATGCATTTTTAATATATTTTATGAAGCTAATATGCATTGCACAAATAAGAGTCATGAATGAAGGGATCTCCAATTAATGGAGCTCAAATTAATGGAGCAAACTGTAATTCAGTACGTAGAGATTAATCAATTAAGCATAATGGTTAAACTTAAAACCAAGCAACAACACGCAAAACTTGGTAACACATTTCGGTGCACACACTTACATCTGCGAGGCCACGCCCAGAAAGAACAAATTACTCCACTAAAATATTAATGAATACAATCACTAATACCAGATTTTTACTAGGAGGAACAAACTACCCCTCATACAACCATGATAGGTGGTCTCTACCAACCCCATGGAGTAATCTATGCAAGCTCCCCTTGCATGCAAGATCTCCTTGCTGTACTGACTAGAATCAACTCCCTTGATCCTACATGCATAGCCGTCAGCCACCCTCCCAGAGTTCTTCAAACAAATTTTTCAAAAGCTGTAAAAACCCTAGCCTTAAACTGCACTACTATATATATCGCGCTCCCCCTCAATCTCCGAGTAGATAAGGCAGGTCGCTTGATAGAATCCCGGGCAGATCGACAGCCCACAAATTTAGGAATCACTTCGGGCAAGTGGTTCCACAATATTTTCAATAGTTCCTTCAACCAATATTTACAGGCCAATATATCTCTAACAGATCTTTCAATCATATTTGAGAGATAACAGCTTCCTAATGCATCTTCAACGGTTCTTCTTCTTAGCAGTATATAACAGAATACCTTGAAGAGAAAGCAATAAGATCTGAAGTAATCCACCTTCAAACTTCTGATGACCGTCATTCTTTCCAAAGCTTCAGAACAGTATGTTGGATCTCATGTTGCAACATGACGTTCAACATGACATACAATATGACCAAAAATAAGATCTTTCAAACAAGGATAATTAAGAACTAATGAAAAATCCAAGTGCCACTAATGACAAAACAGTCACACTACGTATGACCCAACAAACTCCCCCTTTGGCATTTAGTGGCACAATCATCATATGGCAAGATATGTGTGAAAAGAACAAGCATAACAATAAGTAGGTCATGTTCATGCATGTCTGAGAAAAACAATAAAACTGAACTCCATACTGAACACCCCTCATAACAGCAGTTTTGACAAGTACATACTTACAGATCCAGACATCATCCAAAATATAGAAACATAAAGATTCAACATAACAATTGCAGCAGCTAGTACCCCCAAAACACCTCTCCCCTTTTGTGCCACAAAATCCAAAATCATTCCTCATGTAGAGCCACTGTCGGCAGCATCATCCAAAGTCTTTGAAGCAGGAGGAGGCAGCTTGGACTTTAGGAGAAGGATCTTATCTTCAAACATAACCTTCCGAAATTGAAGAACCCTCAGTTGATTGTTCAAATCCTTCGAGGCACTCTCATAGATGGTGAAGTCTTCTAGAATAAGTGGCATGCCCTATTTTGCAATATACGTATATTCTGCTGAACACACGTGGTATTTCTTCCTACGGTGCATACGTAGGCATGAAATAAACATAGATATCGATGTATTAGTATATTACAAGGGGGGATTGGGCGTAATGTGTGGCTAAGAGACGAGAAAGCGAGATTGAGTGCGGGAGAAGTGTGAAGGACGTCGTGTGTGCAAAACAACAGGAATGTGTTGGACGTGTGTGCATGGTGCATGTATGCATGTGTAGACATGCATGGGTATGTGTAGGAAAGCCATGCAAGTGTGAAAGGGGTTAGGGGTCAATGGCAACACCCGTAAATTTTTAGAAGGGCGAGGGGTAAAATGGTCATTTGGACCAAAAGTATTGAGTGTACATACTAAAATGGTGTGTACGTAAAGTAATGGAAAACTTGTAAATACCTAAAAGTTGAGGGGCATTTTTGGAAGGGTATTTTAGTCATTTTGAGTTATGCATGGCTTATGGAGCAAGGCAAGGGGTGTGTAGAAAATTCCTTAAGAAAATCTTCTCTTTTCTTTTCTTGAACTTTCTCCTCCCTTCTCTTTTTCTCATTTCCTCTCCATCCCCAATTAGGCCGGCCATCCCCTCTCTCTTTTCCCCTCTTTCTTCAATTCAAAACCCTAATTATTCCCCCTAAAATCAAGGAGCACAAGTGGGTTCAAGCGGAAAGAAGGTGGAGAAGAAAGAAGAGAAGGAAAAGAGAAGAAAATCAAGATTTGAGGTAGGAATCTACTTGGACTTGGAACTCCATAAATTGGTTCTTGTGATCATGTTTTTACAGCATGTTTTTATCCAATATATGATAGGGATAGTCAAATTTATATGCCATGCTTAATTTCACAAATTTCCCCTTGAAATTCTCAGTAAAACCAACTAATTTGGAATTCTGAAATTCTGATGTCTATTGTTGCTTCAATTCTGGTTACCGTAGCTTGAATTGGATTTCGAAAAAAATATGTACATGTAGATCTTGAAGTTCTACCCCAAAATCATATAAATTTTGATATATGTTCAATTCATAAATTAGGAGTAAAAATTCTATCTTTACAACATGTCTGTATGATCTGCAGTCTTGACACAGTTCAATAGAATTGACCTCAGCATCTGCACACACAATGAAATTTTATGTTCTTGGTCTTGTTGAAAATTTAACAAGTTTTACTAAAATTTCATCACAGTTCTTATATTTCGAATTTCTGGCTGAAACATGCCCAAAATTGGCTTTCAATACAGACCCTGAAATCTGTCTGAAAAACAGATTTGACACACTTCACCAAATAATTCACCATAAATCACCTACTCAATATTTTTGCATGAAATTTTATCTATAAATCCAAGACTACCATACCGACAACTTTCATTTCGGGAGGTTTATTAAATTCTGATTAGAATTGGGTGATATCATCCATCTTGTGGGACTGCATGTACATTTCCTGAAGCTGAAATGGTTAAATGGTGTGATAAATTGTGTATTCTTGCTAATCCACTCTCTATGATACATGATTATTGTTTTTACATTAAAGGTAGACTAATGATATGTTTTTCCAATGGATTTGCTAATGTTCTTATGGACATACACATCACGTCCACCACGTGTTTGTGAAAATGCCACAATGAAATGAAAGTTGGAAAATATGAGAAACGGGCTTGTAAACGCTTGTGTTATGAAATATGTTGTGAAATAATAATGTTGGGGTCATGTAAAGCATGGTTTCATATGTTATGAGTGATGAATTGAAATGGCTATGTTGCAGGGTATGACACTTGGGTGTGTGACCCATTTGATATGTGATTTGATTACGATGGAAGGCATGGCACTTTGGTGTATGACCCATGTTGATATGAGTGTGGAATGTGATACCATGCAACGTGTCCCCTTCAGTGATATATATAATGTTAAATGAGGTTTTAGAATGTCTCAATCATCTCTAAGGAGGGTAAGTTAGCAAAACCCAGGTTTTAGGTGGGATTTGAGTAAATTGTGGATATGAATCATGGACTCAGAAGTTGGGGGAAATGATTATGTGATATGTGATATTTATACCCACTCGCCTTTACCGGGAGTGGAGGGGATATTTATAGCCACTCGCCTTTACCGGGAGTGGAGGGGACATACGGAGGTTGTATTATTATGTGGAGATCCTCACTCCTGCCAGGAACGAGGGGGCTGAGAGGCCCAGTGTCATACAGTGCCCGTGTCCACTGCGTCGTGTGCTATATTCACCCCAAATTTGGGGTGAAGTCCAGGTCCTGGTATCACACAGTTTACCCAAGTTCCAATTAATTCAATTATAAAATAATAAAATAAGAATTTGCATGGTACTCCTTCTCCTGGCAGTACTTTCCCTTCCATTTGCCTGCTTCTTTGTGACTCTGTGTCATACCTTAGGCACTTGTACTTATCTTATTAGATAATGTTTGTAGAACACTTGTGTTATTATTATTATTATTCGTGCTAACCCTTTTCTTGCAGTAACTCGACATTGGACCACAGGTATGATCGCCTTATTTAGCTGTTAATTTTCATTATTGTACTTAGTACATGCTCTATTTCTCTTGTCTTGCCTTGTGGTTTGATAACCTTAGAACGGTGTTCCAAATCCAAGTTGGTTCCTACTGGGGTACGCATTGACGTGCTCCTCCCCACTTTTCAGGTAGCAGGGGTAGCATGGTTGGCGGTGACTTAGAGTCAGGTTTCAGGGTTAGCACTTGGTATGAGCTGAAGTTATGGTATGATATGGTTGTTTTGGGAGGTGGAGAGTGATGGTGTATTTGTAGTGGTGTATCTGGACTATGTACATTAATGGAAGTTGTTATATATGATATGTGGTTGTTGATCTATATTATTTATGAGATTGTTTTGATATTATTGTGGAGCTTCACTTGTACTATCCCAGCATGTGCGCAGTGGCCGGCTTTTTCAGTTTCTCATTTCTCTTTCTTTTCCTCACTCAACACCCTCACTCTTCAGGATACTTGAAAAAAAATTAGATGCTGGGTATTCTGGGGAATGGGGCGTGACAATAAGAGAGTAGAACCAACTAGACATAAAGGATCAGAAACAGGAGGGACTGAGGTTCCCTGCCTATCAGGAGAACATGGAGATGAGGAGACAGGTCCAGTTCCAGGAGATGGAGAGGGCAAGCAGGAAATATCATCTGTCTTCCCCATCACAGACTTTATTGTGTAGCTAATGCCCTCAGGAGGGGTAGTCAGCTCAGATGCAGTGGGTAAATCTTTCTGAGACTAAAGCAACATAGAGATAAGACATGCATGAGGCAGTGAAGGACAAGCTGTGGAGGACTCTAACAAGGATAAAATCGAATCAAAGATGATTCTTCCAAGGTTGAGGGATTACTTAGTGCCAGCAGAGTGTAATAATTTGCACATCTCTTTCGTGATCACTGAAACATTTGAGGTGGGAAACCAATTCCTTATAGCAATCCTATATAGCAGGAAGAATTTTGCAGATAATAAGGATGAGGGGAATGACATGGACTTAGGCCAGCTTACCAACTTTCCAGCAGTAACCACCTTTATGAAGGTGCCATAGTCATTTTGAACAGAATCACCAAAGGATGAGAGAAATGGAGAACAGGACCACTGAAGAATCTTGTTGAGAATAGAGGGTGAGACAGACACAATTTTCCCTCTGACAAAAGCACGAGAGGCCCATCTGGAAGAGGAGTCTCCTGCACCCCTAGACAGATTACAGTAAAACTCCTTGACCAACACATGGATATAAGATTTGAAACAAGTGGCAACATGAAACAACTTGAGATCCTTCAAAATGGAGACAAACTTGGTCTTGGAATAATAAGAAATAGACAGGTTCTTCTCAGCAACGATGGCCATCTCAGAGTATAGGGGCCATCTCTTTTCGCATGCCTGATCAAAAAATACCTTTCTCATAGCATCAGACGCTGTAAATAGGGGGGAAGATGTTGAACCTGGTGCAGCAGGGAACTTAGCCCTCTTGGAATGAGATGGAGAGGCATGACTGGAAGGAGCAGCACATTTCCTGGAAATAGACCTGGGCTTGCGGGCATGAGATGGGGGAACCAGATCATCTCTAAGCTGGCTGGCTGGGAAGAAGAATCAGCAACATCTTGAACAGCAGGACTACATATTGCATCTTGTGTTGGACCTTGTGTTGCAACATCATGTGCAACATCAGAGGACGAAACAGCATCAGTAGCTTGAGGAGCAATAGGATCATAAAGGGCATCCTCAGCACCAACGCAAGAGGATGTTGCAACATCAGGAGCATCCTTTAGTACAACATCAGGAGCATCCTCTGTTTGTGTTGCAACATAAAAGTAATCACCTGCCCCCCTGAATAGGATCTTCCAGAGGAATCTGAGGAATATGGGTATCAGAAGGAGCACCAGGATCTTCCACCACATTGGTGTCCTCTATATGATGGATCTCTTCACTATCAACAGGAAAATCAGGGACATGACTGCCGTCTTGAACATCAACAAAGGCAGGAGGGGTTTGAGGATGATCATCTACAACAACAGGACAAGAATTCACCTCAGCATCAGCACTAGCACCAGCTCCCTCAGTATGGATGGACATATCAGAATCAGAGATCTCCAGAACAAAAATTTCAGTTAATTTTAGGGAAGACCGTCTTCGCCGAAAAGTGGTAATTCTAATTTCATCATTATCAGGCACTTCAACACTCATCAATTTTCCCTTCAACTTGTCCAATTTGTAAGGACCAAGGTAAACTCCAGAGAAATCCATATAGGACAGGTCCAATTTCTTTCCAGTCCTCCTAAGATACCAGAACCAGTCTTGAATTGTGACTGGAGTAGAAAATTCGGAATCGAATGATGGGGGTTCCTCGCATTGAACCGAAATTGGGGAAATGGAACCATTTCCCAATTTGCCACAATGGGACAATGCATATTCCTGGAAGAAGGCTTAGATGAAGAGGGAGGAGAGAAACCTTAAGAGGAGACATGGGCGGATAGAGAAACCACCCTTTTTCGCTTAACCGGAGGCAGAGAGGAAGAATACGCTGCCGATTTCGATGAGGAGGATCGACGAGAATAACGACGAGGTCCTTATGATGATTTTTGATCTTGAATACGAGCCATTGAAATAGAGAAGAGGGAGAATTGATCAAGGAATCATCAAGAAACCCTAGAAGAACTGCTCTTCTTTTCTTTGGAAACTGAAAACAGAAGTTGGAAAGAGCGCCGAAAAGAAAACTTAAAAATAATGACCCGGCCCAAACTATGGCACTTAACAACCCAATACAGTTCCCCCTATGTTGCAACATCATGTGCAACATTAGAGACGACACAGCTCAAGAGCCTGTCGTAGCTCTTCAAATCTGCCTGAATCAAGGGGTTTCATGAAAATATCAGCTAATTGGCTAGATGTAGCAACATATTCCATGACTAGAACTTTCTTCTCTACCAATTCTCTGATGAAGTGGTGTCGGATGTCTATATGTTTTATTCTCGAGTGTTGAACTGGATTCTTAGAGATATTGATCTGTCACGCCCCGCTTACCAAAAACAGAAGTGAAGACGAGACGGAGGTCCTTGGGCTGGAGTTGTGAAACTCGAGCCCAATAAGCGTCTGTAGTGATACACCATTTAAAGTACAGGTTCTTGCGTGCGATCTCAGAGCAACACAGAATATCATTATTACACCCAAACATCCAGATTACATGTACACAAAGGAATTAAGGCCTAGCATGACCATTACAACAGTTACAAGGAATTTAAAATACACCTGAACGAAATACAACAATGAATATTAAACTTTAGCAAAGCTGCGAAGAGTAGGTCGTCTTCAGCAGTGGGTCTCGTGCTCCTGGTTCTCCTGGTCAACCTGCTCAATATCTAGATTTGCTCCTTTGCAACCTGTCTAATACCTGACGTATATTTCACAAGACAAGAAATATACGTCAGCGACGGTCGCTTGGCAAGATTTAAAATATTAAGAAGTTGACCCTCGGCAAGGTTTTCAAAAACGATTTCATGGCAATATGAATGACAAAATAGGATTTACATTAGTTAAAGCATGGCAACGTAAGAAACATGTGAGCACGTCAAGTGTTGTGCAAAGCAGTGAGCAGGCGAAGTGTAGTGCACAAAGTGGCGAACATGGCAAGGTGTAATGTGTACAACAATAAGCATGGCAAGTGTGTGTGTACATCAATAAACATGGCAAGCGTGGTATGTACAACAGTAAACATGGCAAGTGTGGTGTGTACAACAGTAAGCATGGCAAGTGTGGTGTGTACAGCAGTAAGCATGACAAGTGTAGTGTGTACAGCAACAAGCGAGGCAAGTGTGGTGTCTATAACAATAAGCAGGGAAAGTGTAGTGTGTACAGTAATAAGCAGGGAAAATGTAGTGTGTACAACAATAAGCATGATATTAGTACACGAACAATGTAGGAGTAACTAGCAGAGTACACAATCCTCAATAGTAACAACAGGAGTAAAAGAACATGACAATTAATCAAGTGTGCCTAGTGAAAAGCCAAATGTCTACGGGGGAAGTGACAAGCATTACACCCAAGTCAACGGGAGCTACCCGTGACTCTCTACTCACCGACCCGGCCAGGTGTCGGTCAAGTTCACCACGAGAGTGCAATCTAGCATTCCAGCCTCTACTACATTGAACTACCCCACCCAAGTGTTCTGCTGGAACATGAGCCAGCGTAATTCATATTACAAGCACGGGCTTGTCAAATCACATGACATCACGATTTCACGATTTCGCCTCTTGGGCGCACAAATTTACAAGTTCACGATTTCAAGTATTCCATCAATCCGTTCCATCGATATCCATTCACTCAAGTGTGTACAAGCAGGTTAATTATCAGCATAGCAGGATTATGGTATGACACAATATTAGCAATTCACGGTTTAACAAATAAATGTAACGACACTTTGTAACACATAAGAAGAATGCACACTTGTCTGGAGCGACGCGATTTGGGTGTCCGAGCAATCGTAAGAGAGGCGTGGAATTGTCTGCGTAATTAGATTTCCATATTAGGCTAACCAAATGTAATTACATAAATAAATATATTGTTTCAATAAATTAAAATACTGAATTTATAGATTTAATGTTTGCTTATATCTAAATAACATGTATAACTAACTTGTACTTACTAACTAACCTACACAATTACAGAGTATACAAAAACATAATGATGTTTAAGATACCCATCGAATATATATACATACGGTATAAAATAATCACAATGTACTTATATACATACTTATATACATAAAAAATATATAATAATACATATACCAATACATATGTGAGAAGGTACATCACATGCATTGAGTTTAATGCAACTCACAGCTTCACGTGGATTACCTCTGATTCCGCTGTCGTCCGTCGTGCGAGTGATGGTGCCGACTTGTCGGTGATGGGTAGATGCAGTGGTTGAGGTCCAAACAAGCGGTGGCGGCGTCTTTGACAGCGGCGAGGGCTTCGACTAGAAGGAAGCGTGGTGGCGTCAGACGGGGTCGAAAGGAGATGACGAGGTGCTAGGCGCTGCGAGGGAGTCACCTGAACTTCGAGGCAAGGAGGCGCCGGCGGGCTCTTGGAGGCATCGATGGACTGAGGCTTTGGAGGAAAGGCCGCGAGCATTCGGAGCTCGGAGATGAGGAAGGGGGGTCGGGTTCTTCGTGAGGAGAGGGAGAGAGACTGAAAAAGTTTTGTAAGAACTGTAGGCGGCTGTGTTGAGGGGATAGTGAAAAGGCCCAGGTCTCTTATATAAAAAAATAGTAGGGTGTTCAAAGTTGAAGGCTGTGTGATCAGGGCTTGAGAAGAAAGGCATGGGGTACTCGAAACGCCGGTGGGCTGAGGGACGACGGCAGCTGGTGTTTGGGTCGGGCTCTTGGCATTGCTGGGTGAGAGTGGAGGCGAGCGGGAGTTTGGGGTGGCTTGTGGCGGAGATCGGATGCCCTGGGCACTGGTGGGAAGAGGGTTGGACGCTGGCGGATGCATGGAGGTCTGGGCGAGAGGAAGATGGCACGACGAGGGTGCAGTGGCTGTCGGCGTGGGGCTGGTGACAGGGCACGGAATGCGGATATCGATGGAGACAGCGTGTTGGGTCGAAGTACAGTGGAGGCGGAGTTGGCAAGTAGTCGGAGACGCGGTGAGAAGGCGACGTCTGCAGCGAGGTCACCGTACGGTGGTTGAGGACAGGGTTGCGAATGATCGGAGGAGTCGTCCTGGGCTTCGGGGCACTGGAAAGTGGGTCGCCGATGGTGTTTTGTCGATGGTTGCTGCGGCTTGGAAGGAGGAGGCTGTGCTGGAGGTTGAAGGGAAGGACGACAGTGATCAAGGCTTGGGGACAGTCAAGCTCAGGTTGGCGCCCTGATGGGTTTAAGAGGAGGAAGAAGCGAAGGAGGAGGGGAGGGTGAACGTGGAGGGCTGAGCTGCGTGGGGTGCGGCCGTTGCGACGATCATGGGGGACGTGGACGGTTGCAGATAGGGAGATGGACCGGGTGGTTGGGTTGTTAAACCCCATGTACAAAAGACGTGCGAGTAAGGGGAGAGGAGAAGACCACAAGAAATGGGGGTTGTTGTTGGGAAGTAAATGAGGGAGAGAGACGTGGATCTGTTAAGATCCCATGCATGGGAAACGGATGCAGTTATGATATGAAGAAATAAGAACAGTTTATAAAAGATTAGGTTAGTTATATAGGTTTAAAGTTAAAATTTAAATTAGGATATTTAATAAATAGGTTAGTTAGTTTAAAGAGATATTAATTAAAAAGAGTTTAATTTAAAAAAATAACTTTAATTTAAAACGTTTAGGTAAAAATTACATAGTTAAAATAGTAATGATAATAATAAGATATACACTTCGTCCTTCGGTATCCAAAAATTGAAAGGAAAATACCGGAGCGATTGCGCCTCCGAGAGGATCGCGAATGCAAGGTCAGGTCACGTGTCCGAACTACGGATAGAATATAAAAACCAAAGTGCAAGAAAACACGCAATCCTACACAACAAAGGGGTACGCACGAACTACGTATGATGGAAAAGTGGTCGTTACACCCTACCCACCTTAATAAAAATTCCATCCTCGGAATTTCTTAAGCTAGATAAGGATCAAGGAAACACTTGATAGACGGATGATGAAAGTGAAGCAACATACATAGGAATGAAAACTTCTGAATTGGAAAAAGTCCAAGGTCGAAACAATTACAATCAAAATAACACCTAAATATAACAAAGTATGATAGACGAAATGGTAATAGTAGAAGCGAAAGATACATCTAAGAAGTGACAAGCAAGATAAGCACATGATATAAATCACTAATTGCGATGATAGGTAAGGGTATCAAGGAAGGAATAAACAAACCTCTAGCATCTCTCTTATGACTCCAAGCATCTGGCGGATGTCATCCTCTCCGCCTCCAGCAGCTCCGGATCCTTGTCGGGTGTTACGTCTTCCTGCCATGCTGCAAACAAACAAAGTAAATATTTGCGTACAAGGTTATCTAGACAGTCTAGTTAATAATGACATCCATATTGTTCCAAGTATTTCGCAGAAGCATGACCTGCATGTGCCACCACTAAAACCTGTCATGCCCCGCTTCCCAAAAACAGAAGCGAAGACGAGACGGAGGTCCGCTTGGGCTGGAGTTGTGAAACTCGAGCCCAATAAGCGTCTGTAGTGATACACCATTCGAAGTACAGGTTCTTGCGTGCGATCTCAGAGCAACACAGAATATCATTATTACACCCAGACATCCAGATTACATGTACACAAAGGAATTAAGGCCTAGCATGGCCATTACAACAGTTACAAGGAATTTAAAATACACTTGAACAAAATACAACAATGAATATTAAACTTAAGCAAAGCTGCGAAGAGTAGGTCGTCTTCAGCAGTGGGTCTCGTGCTCCTGGTTCTCCTTGTCAAACTGCTCAATATCTAGACTCGCTCCTTTGCAACCTGTCCAATACCTGACGTATATTTCACAAGACAAGAAATATACGTCAGCGAGGGTCGCTCGGCAAGATTTAAAATATTAAGAAGTTGACCCTTGGCAAGGTTTTCAAAAACGATTTCATGGCAATATGAATGAAAAAATAGGATTTACATTAGTTAAAGCATGGCAGCGTAAGAAACATGTGAGCACGTCAAGCGTAGTGCAAAGCAGTGAGCAGGCGAAGTGTAGTGCACAAAGTGGAGAACATGGCAAGGTGTAATGTGTACAGCAATACGCATGGCAAGTGTGTGTACATCAATAAACATGGCAAGCGTGGTGTGTACAGCAGTAAGCATGGCAAGTGTGGTGTGTACAGCAGTAACTATGACAAGTGTAGTGTGTACAACAACAAGCGAGGCAAGTGTGGTGTGTACAACAATAAGCAGGGAAATGGTAGTGTGTACAGCAATAAGCAGGAAAAGTGTAGTGTGTACATCAATAAGCATGATATTAGTACATGAACAATGTAGGAGTAACTAGTAGAGTATGCAATCCTCAATAGTAACAACAGGAGTAAAAGAACGTGACAATCAATCAAGTGTGCCTAGTGAAAAGCCCAATGTCTGAGGGGAAGTGACAAGCATTACACCAAAGTCAACGGTGTAGTGCCCTGTGGTAACTACTGCACACGTACTAGAGGGGGGGTGAATAGTACTTAAAATAATCAAGATAGTTATTCCTAATTATTGTGCAAGAAACAAACGACAATGCGGAATTAAACAACTATCAACAAGAATTAAAACATACACAAACAAACAATATTACTGGGTTCGGATCCACCCAGGTCTCCCCGACTTGTTCCCGGTGATCCTACGTCCCAACCACCCGGATCCCCTCCGGATACTTGAGTTAGCAACCCTAACTCAAGATTTCCACTATGAAGTACTTGTGAAAAAACCTTCACAAGTCAAATCATACACAAAGTAATTTGTGACTCCCACAACCCGAGATCACAACCACACTCTCACAACTGAGAGTGAAACTTACAATTCAAATATGAAATGAAATAAACACTTACCTACAAAATCCTATGCCTTGAGTAAATCTTACCAAATTAGGGCAAGGGGGGATTTTGAGGAAGATGATGCCACCAAACCCTAGCTTCAAGAAGATGACCAGCAATGGAAGCCTAGGGTGGAGTATGGTGACTAGAATCAAGCTCTTGGCTTGAGAAGCTCACAATGGAGAGAATCTCTCTTGAGGAAGATGGGTCAAAGAGTGAAGGGAGAGATTCTTGTGAGGGAGAGAGAGCTTTTAATTAGCTTGGGAGAGCTCTTCTCTTAGGTCTGAAATTGATTGTAAAATGGACCTTCAACCTTGCCTCAAACGTATCAAGTTTGTATTTATAGAGGCAAGGAAAATCGTGTTGGAAAAGTTCCCAACGGCTCTTTTCTGAACCCAACTAGTCGGTCAAAGAAAAACCACCGACCGACTAGTTCATCAACTAGTCGGTCGGTCAATCAACGAAGACCGACTATTGGAAGAACAGCCAAAAGTCGAAGTTCCAGGCAAAGACAACTAGTCGGTCTAAGAAGACTTGCCGACCGAATAGTTTCACAACTAGTCGGTCGGTGAATAATCTTTGACTGACTAACATCGAAATGGAATAGGTTGACTTCAAGATGAATTAGTCAGTTTAAGAACAAATGCTGACCGACTAGTTTCTCAACTAGTCGGTCGACAAACGTTCTTTGACCGACTAACTCGAAACAGTAACTCAGGCTGTACAGAGGAAAGCTCAACTAGTCGGTCTAAGAAGGATTCCTAACCGACTAGATCGTCATCTAGTCGGTCGGTGTCTCTTCTTTGACCGACTAATTGATCAACCTGGAATGAGCTGAATATAGCAAGGCATCTAGTCGGTTCATGTAGAGTTGTTGACCGACTAGATCGTCATCTAGTCGGTTGGTGACTCTTCTTGAACCAACTAACATGCACTCGAAGCCGAGGGAAGAAGCGATAGGCTTCGGGAAAGTTTCTAATGGCTTCTATGAATATCCTAGCTCTAAGATATGAGCGAAATGAAGTATATAATGTAAGTCCTATTCAAGGTTTACATTCTAATCTATGAAGCTAGAAGACTATAGATTAAACCTTATGAGCCGTCTTCAAAGCTTCAATCTTCATTCTTGACTTCAATAAAACTCCTTGAGCTTCAACGAAGCTTCAGGCACACGATCATGCGTATTGAGAGGTCTTGAGGCATCGCTTTTGATGTTCGTATTCTTTTGGCGACGATCTCCATAACTGCGCTCACAAATAAGTTAGTATACATTATATATGTTTGCTCATCATCCAAAACCAAATCCGGGGAATCAATACACAACATTCTCCCCCTTTTTGGTGATGACAAACCAATATAAATAATAACAATAATAATGATTCAATTGAAATTTACTTACTCTCTTGCATTGATGACACGTTAGTTCCATATTCAATAATGTTCATATGCATCAAGCAGCGAGGGAAATATAAAATATGAATCCTACTATTGCGCATATAGGATCAAAATCCATTTTATATCTTCACTCCCCCTGAATCTAACACATCAAATTAGATTTATGGTAAATTCCTTTGAATTATTAAATAGCACATTATCATTATTATATCTCTCCCCCTTTGGCATTAGCAAAAAGAGCGGGAGGAGACAAAACCAATGGCTAAAAAATAACGCATGGGAGTCGAAGAATACGACCAAGGTCCAAAATAACACCAATGCAAAATATCAAATGCAAAATACCGAATAAAAGCAAAGCGTGTCAAGGAGACCAAAGTCGAAAATCGGAAACCGAAATCATCAAACCATAGGCGAAATACGAAATACGAAATCATCTAGCCATAGGCGAAACTCGAAAACCGAAATCATAAAATCATCGGCGAAAATCGGAAAACGAAATCACCAAGCCATAGGCGAAAATCAAAATACGAAATCATCAAGCCATATGCGAAAAACGAAATCCGAAATCATCAAAAAAAATCAAATCGATTTCACTTATTGAGTTTTGGAACATACTCTCCAAAATCAATAGAATGCATGGAAAACAATTCTATGTTTCCATAGAAAGAATTCTATGAAATCCATAAAATTGTCGAATGACGAAATCAACATCAGAGACAAAAATAATCCAATGTGCATACCAAATGTAGCATGCAAGAATGTTATGCCAAAAATAGATAGAACATCATATAACAATGGCATACACTAATCTAGCATACCAAATGAAGCAAAGTGATACCAATCGTAATATATTCTACGAATGGATACCAATATGAATCAAAAGTATGAACATACTTACAACATTAAGCTCCCCCTACTTTGGTGCATCATTCAAGCACCATCAACTCCAATCGAATGAAAATCCTTGCAAATCACGGAGTTGGTAGGGTTGGTATCTCATGGTGGATTTAACCTAGAGAATATCATTTTGGTATCCAAAAATATTTTTGGATCCTATGGATTAGGCAATAAATTTAGCTAACTAAATTCAAATTAAATGTAACCCATACAAACCACAATTGCTTTGGTACCCATAAAATGAAATTAAACTTGTGGTACCAAGCAATGAAGGGTCAAAGGGAACTAACCCTTCGGAAACCAAGTCCAAGAGGAACTTGATTTCCCAACATAATCATCATTCAAAATAACATCATTTATAAACGACTTCACATACAAATTCTTATCACGCATGCTTGTGTTCTTCGGACCCCAAATAGTGTATGTCTTGGGAGTCCTAATCCTATTGGGAACATGCATACGTTGTTGATTTCTATGTGATGCATGTCGTGGGTAAGCATATGGCATGCGATGCAATGGTGCATGACGATAATTATTCATATGAGAATGAGGATGAACATATGAATGTGGAGGAACACGTGCATGAGTGTGTCTCACATGGTGTGCACGTGCTCGTGGATGCGGAGCATAGAAATCGGCATATGTGCTAACATGTGGGGTAGGATTTGTGTTCCTACGTGGCATGGTATACATGAAAGCATGACCCTTCTTTGGAGGTCCACCCAAAGTGGGTTTCTTTCCAAATGGGGGCGTGTTCCTAGCGGAAGCACCATTGGTAGAAGAACTATCCATGACGTGTTTACTTCCACTAGTAGAAGCATCGAAAGATGGCCTAACAAAGGTGGCGGACGATTTGGATGAATCTACCATCTTATACCCAAAACCAATGTGATGATTGGCCGGAGGTAAGTCATTTAGGATATTATCCAACTTGCCCTTACCTTTATTGAATTCATGAATTCGGCCTAATGTGCTCTCATGCTTCTCGGTGAGAGAATGCAAAGAAGCATCCAAAGTTGACACTTGCGATGCAAGTGCACAAACACGTGATTTGAGATTTTTATTCTCAATACTCAAAGTTGAGATTTGAGACGTCAAATCCGCTATCACATGTTCGTCCGAATCCTCGATATGAACATGCTCAAGTTGAGACTTGAGATTTTCAATTCATTTCTCAACCCATCAACAACGGTGTCGTTGTTGACGATGAAAGGCTTAGGCGAGTTTTTAAGACTATCTAATTCATTTTTAGTCTTCATAAACTTAGTAGCCATATTAGAAAACTTAGTCCATAGTTGTTCATTGGCTATTCTAAGTTCATCATTGGTTACCTCTTCGCCTTCATCCTCGCTTCCATCCTCGCTTTCATCGGAGGAAGTCTCTTCATCACGATCCTCTTTTCCCATGAAGCACGTGTGTGCATTCTCCACTCTTTCATCGTCCGACTCTCCACTTGAGGAGTCGGAGTCGGTGAAGGTACCAACAAGTCCTTCTTGTGCTTTCTCGACTTGTCGTGCTTGGATGCCTTCCACTTCCCCTTATGTTTGTAGAGAGGACAATCTGGCTTGATATGTCCTGGCTTATTGCATTTATAACACACGGGAGTAGAAGCATTAGTCGAAATAAATTTTGATTTACGATTCAACTTACCTTGTCGGAAGAATCGGATGAACTTCTTTGCCATATTGGCCAAAGCTTCCATGTCCAACTCATCGTCCGCTTCTTCTTCCGAATCTTCATCATCGGTAGATGGAGCGGCCTTGAATGCAATCGCCTTTTTCTTTGGCTCGTCTTGCTTCAAGTACGCCTTCATCTTTTCCCTCGTCCGGACCTTACTATCCTTGCGTACCTCATAAGACAATAAGGTACCCATTATTTGTACGACGGTATATTTATTCATGTCATTACCTTCCTCAATGGCGAAGGTACGCTTTTCCCAACATGATGGAAGACCGTCGATAATCTTTGAGCATTTCTCCTTTTGAGTGTAGGTTTTCCCAAGAGCTTCCAAGTCATTGGATATATCCACGAAGCGAGCATAGAACTCCTTCATGGTTTCACCCTGCTCCATATGAAACAACTCAAATTCTTTGTTAGCAATGACGAGTTTAGAGTCTTTTACCGTACTCGATCCTTCGTGCAAAATGAGGAGTTGGTTCCATATTTGATATGCACTCTTACATGTGCATTTCTTGTTGAAGTCCTCGGGCTCCAACGCACAATTCAAGGCATTCATTGCCTTGGCATTGGCTACTTCCGCGGCGACCTCCGCGGGAGTCCACTTCGCGAAACCTTCTTCGGAAGGCTCGACATACTCCGTCATGGTGGCTCTCCATAGTGAAGCGCTCCGAAGGAAAATTTGCATCCGGCATTTCCAGTACCCGTAGTTGGTACCGTTGAAGTGTGGAGGCCTGACGGAGGATAGTCCTTCCATAACAGAAGAAGCTCCATCACGGTTCTTGAAGACGTTGTAGTCATTGTTCGTCATAGCTTTGAACTTGTAGCTTTAACCTTGGCTCTGATACCAATTGTAGTGCCCTGTGGTAGCTACTGCACACGTACTAGAGGGGGGGGTGAATAGTACTTAAAATAATCAAGATAGTTATTCCTAATTATTTTGCAAGAAACAAACGACAATGCGGAATTAAACAACTATCAACAAGAATTAAAACATACGCAAACAAACAATATTACTGGGTTCGGATCCACCCAAATCTCCCCGACTTGTTCCCGGTGATCCTACGTCCCAACCACCCGGATCCACTCCGGATACTTGAGTTAGCAACCCTAACTCAAGATTTCCACTATGAAGTACTTGTGAAAAAACCTTCACAAGTCAAATCATACACAAAGTAATTTATGACTCCCACAACCCGGGATCACAACCACACTCTCACAACCGAGAGTGAAACTTACAATTCAAATATGAAATGAAATAAACACTTACCTACAAAATCCTATGCCTTGAGTAAATCTTACCAAATTAGGACAAGGAGGGATTTTGAGGAAGATGATGCCACCAAACCCTAGCTTCAAGAAGATGACCAGCAATGGAAGCCTAGGGTGGAGTATGGTGACTAGAATCAAGCTCTTGGCTTGAGAAGCTCACAATGGAGAGAATCTCTCTTGAGGAAGATGGCAAAAAGAGTGAAGGGAGAGATTCTTGTGAGGGAGAGAGAGCTTTTAATTAGCTTGGGAGAGCTCTTCTCTTAGGTCTGAAATTGATTGTAAAATGGACCTTCAACCTTGCCTCAAACGTATCAAGTTTGTATTTATAGAGGCAAGGAAAATCGTGTTGGAAAAGTTCCCAACGGCTCTTTTCTGAACCCAACTAGTCGGTCAAAGAACAACCACCGACCGACTAGTTCATCAACTAGTCGGTCGGTCAATCAACGAAGACCGACTAATGGAAGAACAGCCAAAAGTCGAAGTTCCAGGCAAAGACAACTAGTCGGTCTAAGAAGACTTGTCGACCGACTAGTTTCACAACTAGTCGGTCGGTGAATAATCTTTGACCGACTAACGTCGAAATAGAATAGGTTGACTTCAAGATGAATTAGTCGGTTTAAGAACAAATGCTGACCGACTAGTTTCTCAACTAGTCGGTCGACAAATGTTCTTTGGCCGACTAACTCGAAACAGTAACTCAGGCTGTACAGAGGCAAGCTCAACTAGTCGGTCTAAGAAGGATTCCTAACGGACTAGATCGTCATCTAATCGGTCGGTGACTCTTCTTTGACCGACTAATTGATCAACCTGGAATGAGCTGAATATAGCAAGGCATCTAGTCGGTTCATGTAGAGTTGCTGACCGACTAGATCGTCATCTAATCGGTTGGTGACTCTTCTTGAACCAACTAACATGCACTCGAAGCCGAGGGAAGAAGCGATAGGCTTCGGGAAAGTTTGTAATGGCTTCTATGAATATCCTAGCTCTAAGATATGAGCGAAATGAAGTATATAATGTAAGTCCTACTCAAGGCTTAACATTCTAATCTATGAAGCTAGAAGACTATAGATTAAACCTTATGAGCCGTCTTCAAAGCTTCAATCTTCATTCTTGACTTCAATAAAACTCCTTGAGCTTCAACGAAGCTCCAGGCGCACGATCACGCGTATTGAGATGTCTTGAGGCGTCGCTTTTGATGTTCGTATTCTTTTGGCGACGATCTCCATAACTGCGCTCACAAATAAGTTAGTATACATTATTTATGTTTGCTCATCATCCAAAACCAAATCCGGGGAATCAATACACAACAAACGGGAGCTACCTGTGACTCTCTACTCACCGAACCGGTCAGGTGTTGGTCAAGTTCACCACGAGAGTGCAATCTAGCATTCCAGCCTCTACTACATTGAACTACCCCACCTAAGTGTTCTGCTGGAACACGAGCCAGCCTAATTCATATTACAAGCACGAGCTTGTCAACTCACATGACATCACGATTTTGCCTCTTGGACACACAAATTTACAAGTTCACGATTTCAAGTATTCCATCAATCCGTTTCATCGATATCCATTCACTCAAGTGTGTACAAGTAGGTTAATTATCAGCATGGCAGGATTATGGTATGACACAATATTAGCAATTCATGGTTTAAAAAATAAATGTAAAAACACTTTGCAACACGTAAGAAGAATGCACACTTGCATGGAGCGACGCGATTTGGGTGTTCGAGCGATCATAAGAGAGGCGTGGAATTGTCTGCGTAATTCGATTTCCATATTAGGCTAACCGAATGTAATTACATAAATAAATATACTGTTTCAATAAATTAAAATACTGAATTTATAAATTTAATGTTTTCTTATATCTAAATAACATGTATAACTAATTTTTACTTACTAACTAACATACACAACTACAGAGTATACAAAAACATAATGATGTTTAAGATACCCACCGAATATATATACATACGGTATAAAATAATCACTATGTACTTATATACATAAAGAATATATAATAATACATATACCAATATATATGTGAGAAGGTACATCACATGCATTGAGTTTAATGCAACTCACAGCTTCACGTGGATTACCTTTGATTCCACTGTCGTCCGTCGTGCGAGTGATGGCGCCGACTTTTCGACGATGGATAGATGCAGTGTTCGAGGTCCAAGCGAGCGGTGGTGGCATCTTTGACAGAGGCGAGGGCTTCGAATGTAAGAAGCGTGGTGGTGTCGAACGAGGTCGAAAGGAGACGACGAGGTGCTGGGCACTGCGAGGGAGTCACCTGAACTTCGAGGCAAGGAGGCACCGGCGGGCTCTTGGAGGAATCGATGGACTGGGGCTTCGGAGGAGAGGCTGTGAGCGTTCGGAGCTCGGAGATGAGGAAGGGGGGTCGGGTTCTTCGTGAGGAGAGGGAGAGAGACTGAAATTTTTTTGTAAGAACTGTAGGCGGCTGTGTTAAGGGGATAGTGAAAAGGCCCATGTATCTTATATAAAAAAATAGTAGGGTGTTCAAAGTTGAAGGCTGTGTGATCGGGGCTTGAGAAGAAAGGCCTGGGGGTACTCGAAACGTCGGTGGGCTGAGGGACGACGGCAGACGGCGTTTGGGTCGGGCTCTTGGCATTGCTGGGTGAGAGTGGCGGCGAGCGGGAGTTTGGGGTGGCTTGTAGCGGAGATCGGGCGGCCTGGGCACCAGTGGGAAGAGGGTTGGACGCTGGCAGATGCACGGAAGTCTCGGCGAGAGGAAGACGGCACGAAGAGGGCACGGTGGCCGTCGGCGTGGGGCTGGTGACAGGGCATGGAATGCGGATGTCGATGGAGACGGCGTGCTGTGTCGGAGTACGGTGGAGGCGGAGTTGGCGAGTAGTCGGAGACGCGGTGAGAAGGCGGCGTCTGCAGCAAGGTCACCGTGCGGTGGTTGAGGACAGGGTTGCGGATGATCGGAGGAGTCGTCCTGGGCTTCGAGGCGCTGGAAAGTGGGTCACCGGTGGTGTTTTGTCAATGGTTGCTGCGGCTTCGAAAGAGGCGTCTATACTGGAGGTTGAAGGGAAGGACGGAAGTGATCGAGGCTTAGGGGAAAGGCCGCGAGCGTTCGGAGCTCAGAGATGAGGAAGGGGGGTCGAGTTCTTCGTGAGGAGAGGGAGAGAGACTGAAAAAGTTTTGTAAGAATTGTAGGTGGATGTGTTGAGGGGATAGTGAAAAGGCCCAGGTCTCTTATATAAAAAAATAGTAGGGTGTTCAAAGTTGAAGGCTGTGTGATCGGGGCTTGAGAAGAAAGGCCTGGGGTACTCGAAACGTCGGTGGGCTGAGGGACGACAGCAGCTGGTGTTTGGGTCGAGCTCTTGGAATTGCTGGGTGAGAGTGGAGGCGAGCGGGAGTTTGGGGTGGCTTGTGGCGGAGATCGGGCGCCCTGGGCACCGGTGGGAAGAGGGTTGGACACTGGCGGATGCATGGAGGTCTGGGCGAGAGGAAGATGGCACAACTAGGGCGCAGTGGCTGTCGGCGTGGGGCTGGTGACAGGGCACGGAATGCAGATATCGATGGAGATGGCGTGTTGGGTCGAAGTACGGTGGATGCGGAGTTGGCAAGTAGTCGGAGACGTGGTGAGAAGGCAGCGTCTGCAGCGAGGTCACCGTACGGTGGTTGAGGACAGGGTTGCGGATGATCGGAGGAGTCGTCCTGGGCTTCGGCACACTGGAAAGTGGGTCGCCGATGGTGTTTTGTCGATGGTTGCTGTGGCTTGGAAGGAGGCGGCTGTGCTGGAGGTTGAAGGGAAGGACAACAATGATCGAGGCTTGGGGACAGTCGAGCTCAGGTTGGCACACTGATGGGTTTAAGAGGAGGAAGAAGCGAAGGAGGAGGGGAGGGCAAACGTGGAGGGCTGAGCTGCGTGGGTGCGGCCGTTGCGACGATCATGGGGGACGTGGGCGGTTGCAGATAGGGAGAGGGATCAGGTGGTTGGGTTGTTAAACCCCATGTACAAAAGACGTTCGAGTAAGGGGAGAGGAGGAGACCGCAAGAAAAGGGGGTTGCTGTTGGGAAGTAAATGAGGGAGAGAGACGTGGATCTGTTAAGATCCCATGCATGGGAAACGGATGTTGTTATGATATGAAGAAATAAAAACAGTTTATAAAAGATTAGGTTAGTTATATAGGTTTAAAGTTAAAATTTAAATTAGGATATTTAATAAATAGGTTAGTTAGTTTAAAGAGATATTAATTAAAAAGAGTTTAATTTAAAAAAATAACTTTAATTTAAAACGTTTGGATTAAAATTACATAGTTAAAATAGTAATGATAATAATAAGATATACACTTTGCCCCTCGGTATCCAAAAATGAAAAGAAAATACCAGAGCGATTGCACCTCCGAGAGGATCGCGAATGCAGGGTCAGGTCGCGTGTCCGATCTACGGATAGAATATAAAAACCAAAGTGCAAGAAAACACACAATCCTACACAACAAAGGGGTACGCACAAACTACGTATGACGGAAAAGTGGTCGTTACATAATCACACTTTGGTTGTCACATAGAATTGTCAATACAGCTTGCTCCACCCCATAGTCAGTCAACATCTGCTTCATCCATAGAAGTTGAGTACAACAACTTCCTGCTGATATGTATTTAGCCTCAGCCGTGGATATGAAAATAGAATTCTGCTTATTGCTGTACCATGAGACAAGTTTGTTTCCCACATAAAACACCCACCTGTAGTACTCTTCCTATCATCAACATTGCCTACCCAATCATCATCGATGTAGTCTGACAGAAGAGTGTTAGTGTCTTTGGTATACCATATGCCATAATCAGCTGTACCGCTAACGTATCTGATGATTCTTTTGACTGCCGTGATATGAGACTCCTTTGGACAAGCTTGATAACGAGCACAAACTCCCACACTTAAACTGATGTCAGGTCTGCTAGCTGTTAAATATAGAAGACTCCCTATCATGCTCATGTACAAAGTGACCTCCACAGATTTTCCACCGTCATCTTTAGAGAGCTTGTCACTTGTAGACATAGAAGTGCGGACCGATCTGGCATTCTCCATTCGAATCTCTTCACCAGATTTCTCGCATACTTGCTCTGAGAAATGAACATGCCTTCATTGGATTGCTTTACCTGCAGACCAAGGAACATATTCAGTTCTCCAACCATACTCATCTCAAACTCCTTCTACATGAGAGTTATGAATTCACGAACATGCTGTTGAGAGGTAGATTCGAACACTATGTCATCGACGTAGATCTGAGCAACAATCACAGCAGACTTAGTTCTCTGAATAAACAGTGTCTTGTCAGCTCCCCCCTCTCATATCCCTTCTGAAGAAGATATTTAGTCAGTCTCTCATACCAGGCCTTAGGGGCTTGTTTCAAGCCATAGAGGGCCTTCTTCAGCTATATACATGATTAGGGAGAAAGGGGTCTTCAAACCCTTTAGGCTGTTCAACATACACATCCTCATTCAGTATGCCATTTAGAAAAGCGCTCTTCACATCCATCTGATGAAGTCTGAAGTTGAAGCTACACATCCATCTGATGAAGTCTGAAGTTGAAAAGCGCTCTTCACATCCATCTGATGAAGTCTGAAGTTGAAGCTGAAGTCTGAAGTTGAAGTCTGATGAAGTCTGAAGTTGAAGCTACATGCTACGAAAAAGAGCCTGATAGATTCTAGACATGCAACTGGGGCAAATGTCTCATCAAAGTCAACACCCTCTACATGAGTATACCCTTGAGCAACAAGATGAGCTTTGTTGCAAGTGATGTTACCTTTCTCATCTGTTTTATTTTTAAAAATCCATTTCGTACCAATTATGTTCATCCCCTTTGGTCTTTCTACCAGTGTACAGACATCATTTCTCTGAAACTGGTGTAGTTCTTCTTGCATGACATACACCCAATATTCATCAATTAGGGCCTCCTTCACATTTTTCGGTTCAGCTAAGGAGATGAAGCAAATATACCCAGCAAGATCATGGTAGTTGACTCGGCTCATTCCTCTCGTACGACGCCCGTCAAGAACATCACCTATAACCAGCTCTGGAGGGTGATTTCATATAACTCTGGTTATTCCTTCTAGAGAATGAGCAACACCTAAACCGCTTTGATGTTCCTCAACCGATGTTGTATCCTGTGTTGGAACATTAGGCCCAACATGATCTTGTGTTGTATCCGATGTTGGAACATTAAGTCCAACATGATCTTCTTCGTCTGTGCAGTCTCCCTGGGAATGACTCCCTTCAACAGTGGATGTCTCCTTTTGATCAAAATCATCCACAACAACGTTGATAGACTCCATCATGTTGTTTGTATGCTTGTTGTACACCCTAAATGCACGGCTGGTTGTAGAATAACCAGGAAATATTCATTCATCACTTTTTGCAGCAAAACTTCCCTCTTAAAGTACGGTCCTGTAGAATATAGCATTTGCTTCCAATGATGTGGAAGTATGAGACGTCAGGCTTCCTTCCTTTCCAGATTTCATAAGGAGTTTTCTCGGTTCTTGGATGAAGATAAACTCTGTTAATAGTATAGAACACAGTATTGATTGCTTCAGCCAACCACCTTATACTGACATCTCTTGCATTTAGCATCACATGAGCCATCTCTTGCAGTGTGCTGTTTTTCCTTTCAACGACTCCATTTTGTTGAGAGGCCTTAGGAGCTGAGAATTCATGTGCAATTCCTCGGGACTCACAAAAATCAATAAATGAATGGTTTTCAAACTCCTTTCCGTGGTCACTCCTGATTCTAACAATTTTGCAGATATTGCTTCCCTTCTTAATTTGCATACGAGTACACAATTTCTTAAAAGCTTCAAACGTGTCTGACTTTTCTTTAAGAAAGTCTATCCAGGTATACCAAGAAAAATCATCAACACAGATAATGATGTACTTCTTACCTCCTACACTAGTTTCAGACGTTAGCCCGATCAGATCCATATGCAGAAGTTCCAGTATCTTGGATGTAGTAATCATCTGAAGTTGTTTATGGCTGGTCTTCTGTTGCTTTCCCAGTTGCAAGGACCACAAACCCCCTCTTTCTTCTTGTTTAGAACCGGTATTCCTCTGGCAACTCCCACTTTAGATATCTTCATCAGTGTCTTGAAGTTTAGAGGCCCTAACTTTTGATGCCACTGTTCAGAAACATCAGCAGTAAAATTAAGGCAAGTGTTAGCCAATTGGAGAAGATAGCAGTGATCAGTAGATCTTTTCCCAGTAAGGATACACTCTTCATTTGCATTGAACATTAAACACTTCTCTTTAGTAAACCGAACTAATAGGCCTTGATCACATAGTTGACTTATGCTGATAAGATTAGCTTTCAATCTTCGACATGCATAACATCCTTCAGTTTAAGGAAACCGGCCACATTCAGATTTCCCTTTCCAACAACCTTGCTTCTTTGTCCATCCCCAAAAGTTACATGACCCTTGTTACAGGTTGTATAATCAGTAAGGAGTTCCTGTTGCCGGTCATATGCCAAGAGCACCCACTGTCGAAATACCACATGTTCTCAGAGAAGGAAATTAAAGAAGTGTAAGCCACCATGCTATACAGTTCAGATTTCCTTACCCATTTCTTCTTCATCTTCGTGTCAGAATATCTAACATTTCTTCCTTCATGTCAATGTCGCATGCGACTGAAACAATTTCTTTCAGTATGTCCTATAAACCAGCAGTAGCCATACACAAGTCGACCAGTTGTTGTACCTCTAGTCAGCTTCTTCTCTGTTCATACCCCTTGAATTGACCCATCCTTTCCAGTTCTTTGGTCACAAGAGTATGTCGCTCCGTAGGAACATGATAATAGACTCCTCTTTGGTACCCCACACCGGTGTGATCTCCTGAAGTCTTCCCCATATTTAGAATGTCATCTAGTTTTGACTTCCCGGAGTTCCACTTGTTGAGAATACTCTCAGTATTCTTAGCTCTGAGAATAGTTTTTCTGAAGGTACACTCTAGGTCTCTGAGACTTAGCTCAGTCTTCAAAAGTTTGGCTTTGGCTTCTTCCTTTTCTCTCTTCAATCTGACATTCTCATCTTTCAATGTTTTGTTTGTTTCACATATCTCCATCCACTTGTCAAACATTGTCTGATAAGCAATTCGAATATCATCTTCACTCACATCCTCATCACTATCAACTTCAGAATCAGGGTCATTGCTAGATGTTGTAGTTGATGTTGCAGCATTTTGGCTGACATTGTCTTGATTATTACTAGATGTTGTACCTGATGTTGTAACATTAGATCCAACATGATTGTGAGTGTCGCAATTAGATTTGCTTTTCAGGACAACAGTAAAGGCAACATAGTTGCTGGTGAAGTCTTCATCTTCAGCACTCCCTTTAGATTCATCATCACTCCAGGTGCTCGCTAAGGACTTCTCTTTTTGCTTCTTCAAGGTGTTGGCACATTCAACTTGTATGGGGGCAAAACCATCACATTCTCTACACTGTATCCCTTTACCTTTAGTTTTTTTGATCATTCCTCTGAGTAGGGTGACTGGTATTCTTTCCTGCAGTGGGATGATTTGGATATGGCACATTGTTACCTAATCTAAAGTTTTGCCCCTTGCTGCTAATCTTTTTCAACATTCTGCTGAAGTTCTTGGTCAACAAGACAATGTCTTCATCAAGCTCCGACTCATCATCTGTTTTAGAGACTTCACAAGCTTCTACCTTTAGAGCAACTCCTTTGTCCCTTTTATTCTTCTTTAGATTCATTTCGTAAGTTTGTAGAGATCCCATAAGTTCATCCAGTCTCATGGTGGAAGTATTTCTGGCTTCTTCAATGGCGGCAATTTTGGCAGAGAATTTGTCTGGAAGAGATCTCAATGTTTTCTGAACCAGTTTCTTTTATGAGTACTTTTGTCCAAGTTGGAAGGCCAGTTAGTTATGTCTCTCAACCTCCCATTGAATTCAACTATGGTCTTATCATCATTCATCCTTACATTTTCAAACTGAGAAGCAAGCATTTGGAGTTTAGAAATTTTTACTGTACTTGTGCCTTCATGGATATTTTGAAGAATATCCCACGCTTCTTTGGCATACTCACAAGTGGAGATCAGTTTAAACTGTTCTTCATCAACAGCTGTAAATATGGCATTCACAGCATTAGAGTTTCCCAGAGCCGCCCGATCTTCTTCTTAGCTCCAATCTCTTGCCGGCTTGAGGTGTTCTTTGCCATCTTTGTCTACTTCGACCGACAGAGTCCATCCTTCAATGGTAGCAATCCAAGCCTTCTTATCAAGAGACTTAATGAAGGCACACATCCAGGACTTCCAGTATAGTTTGTACCAATGAGAAGCTGTGCACGAGGAACACAAGCGCCTTCTTTTGTATTTATGATTCACATAAAGTAAAACCAAGATCACACCCACTTTGACAACAACAAAGCAGCACCGTGACCTGCTCTAATACCAATTCTAATTCAGTACGTAGAGATTAATCAATTAAGCATAATGATTAAACTTAAAACCAAGCAACGACCTGCAAGACATGGTAACGCAGTTCGGTGCACACACCTACATCTGCAGGGCCATGCCCAGAAAGAACAGATTACTCCACTAAAATATCAATGAATACAATCACTATTACTAGATTTCTACTAGGAGGAACAAACTCCCCCTAATACAAACAGTGATAGGTGGTCTCTACCAACTCCATGGAGTAATCTTTGCAAGCTCTCCTTGCATGCAAGATCCCCTTGCTGTACTGACTAGAATCAACTCCCTTGATCCATACATGCGTAGCCGTCAGCCTCCCTCCTAGAGTTCGTCAAACAATTTTTTCAAAAGCCGTAAAAACCCTATCCGCAAACTGCACTACTATATGTATCGCACTCCCGCTCAATCTCAGAGTAGATAAGGCAGGTCGCTTGATAGAATCCCGTGCAGATCGGCAGCCCACAAATTTAGGAATCACTTTGGGCAAGGGGTTTTGCAACATCTTCAACAGCTCTTTCAACCAATATTTGCGGGCCAATATATCTCCAACAGATCTTTCAATCATATCTGAGAGATAACATCTTTCTAATGCATCTTCAACGGTTCTTCTTCTTAGCAGCATATAACAGAATCCCTTAAAGAGAAAGCAATAAGATCTGAAGTAATCCACCTTCAAACTTCTGATGACCGTCATTCTTTCCAAAGCTTCAGAGCAGCATGTTGGATCTCATGTTGCAACATAACGTTCAACATGACATACAACATGACCAAAAATAAGATCTTTCAAACAAGGATAATTAAGAACTAATGAAATATCCAAGTGTCACTAATGATAAAATAGTCACACTACATATGACCCAACACAAACAAATCAAAGAAGGCTAGGAGCAAATGTCTGAAGCCTGGAGCTAGAAGATGATGCTCAAAGACTATGCTCAATCTCAAGCTAAAGAGGAGATCAAACTCAAGTGAAGCCTATGCAACTAGTTCAAGCTCAACCATGGCTTCAAGTTCTTCATAGAGTCTAGTGTATGAGTTTTTTTTTCATTTTTCTTAGGATTATGTCAAAGCCAAAAAAGATATGCACACACACAAAAAGAATTTTGAAAATGTTTTTAAATTAAACTTATTTTCAATGATATGGGAGCAAAACTTCTTGAGAAAATCATTTTTCAAGAAGGAGTCAACCTCCAAACACCCAGGAGTTGACTGCCTTTCAGTAGCAGATTTTCTCAGAAAACTGCTCTGGGAGTCGACTATTAAACTTGGGAGTCGACTACCAGCTGTAGCAGATTTTCTCATAAATTGCTTTGGAGTCGACTACCAAAGTTGGTAGTTGACTACCAGCTGTCGACGACCAGATCATTGAATCTGTTTTGTAGCCGTTCTTGGGGCAAAAGTCAAACGTTTTTGAAATGTTTTGAATTCATTTTTAGCCCTATAAATAGAGAGCCACTGAGACCCTTTTCCATAACAATTATTCTTGAGCAAAATTCAAAATTCTCTCAAGCATTCAAGCTCTCTAATTTTCATTGCTCTTAAGTTTTTCATAGCCAACAGTTTTAAATTTCTGATCTAATTCTTGTGCTTATTTTTTTCTATCTTGTTTTAAGATCATTTTATTTGGCTATTACAAGTTGTTTTTCTAAATCCTTCTTACTTCATTTTTGAATATTCTTAAAAGGATTTTAAAATAACAAAGTTTCTTGATCACATTGAATCAACTAATATTCTTTGTGTGATCAAAGAAAAGATTAATTCTTTAGCCAGATAGAGCACAATTGCACATTCTTCTTGGCTATAGAATTATTTGGTGTAAAACCCAATCTCCACTAATTCATTGTGGTGTATTGGATCTGATCTTACTTTGAGTCTCTTGGAGATAAGGGTGTTGGAAATCCTAGCTATGGCTACGTGGTGGTGTTGGAAATCCTAGTTGTAGGCTAGGAGTTTGTAAAAGTCCTCGGGTTGTGAGGCAATGGAAAATCCTCATTGGAGGTGAGGCGGTTTGTACTATTTATCGAAAATAGTGGATAAAGCCCGACAGATATTCGGGGACTGGACGTACCCAGGTTGTGGGGAACCAGGATAAAAATCTGTGTGTTTGTGATTGTTATTTATTCACTTGCATTTACATTTCACTGATTAACTTTATTATTGCAAGTATTATTATGTGTTGATTAGGATTAATAATAAGTAACTCTTTATTAATTCTAGGGAGATATCTAGAGGAATTTTAATCTGCGAAAACACTATTCACCCCCTTAGTGTTCTCTTTGCCATCTCAGGTCCCAACAATGGTGTCTCCTCGATTTCGACCCAGTTCTTACAAAAAATCTAGGGGTTTTCATTGACGACCCATCAGATATGTCAAACGTCACCGAGGACCGTTACTGAAAGGAGGTGTTGTGGCCTCGATCACAACGATGTAATTTGGAGGGTTCATTGATGGGCCGTCATTGAAACCTATAATCACTGATGGGAATTCTCCCGTTAGTGATGTTATGCACCTAGTGAAAAAATGGAACGAACGACGTAAGCTTTACTGACAGGCCGTCGGTGAACTTTTGCCAAAATATCGCAACATTTGTTCACAGAACCATCAGTGAAAGTTATTTCAACATATTCATAAAATTAGCAGAATATTTAAAATTTCACTGATGATTACTCCCGTCAATAACGACAAGGTATCACTGACGGATGGATTATACGTCAGTGAATCTGCCATAATGCCAAAATATCACTGATGGACGTCAATGGTTGCTTGATCTTTCTGATGGTTCCGTCGATGATTGTCGGCTTTTACTTATGACTCCTTCTATCGTCAGTGATTGTGCACTATCACTGATGGGTTTCTGATGCCGTCCGTAAAACCAAGAACAATTAGACCTTTACTGACGGCAAATATGGCCGTCAGTAATGCTCTTTTTAGCAAGTACCAATTTTCTTATAGTGCTAGTGGATTAAAGCCCAATAGATATTTGTGGACTGGACTAACCATATAGTGGTGAACTAGGATACATTTGATGTGTTTGCGATTGTGATCTCTTGATATGTTTATCTCTGTCATACCTTTTATTTCGGTTATGCTAATCTATATTTTTGCAAATTTAATAGTTGATTATGATTAAAATTTGGTAAATCTATTTTAATCTCAGTGATAATTTCTAGAGAAACGTTTTATTTTCATATACATTATTCACCCCATACAGTGTATCTTTTTTGCCATCTCAGGTCTCAACATTGGGTCACCTAATATTTGGTGTTTTGGGGTTTTTAATATGATCATCAAAATGAACAATTATGATCATCCGAAAAAATAACGAAGGTGAGAGTTTCGGGGTTCACATACGAGACTTAGCCTCATATGTCATAAGATACACATTAGCCTCATATATTCAATTGTCATATTGCAGAAGCATTTGTAACAAGACTTAGTAATTATCAAAGTTGTCTCAAATCTATTATAAAATTGAGGGATGTTTTTGAATGGGGTTACTAACTAGGACAAAAGGATTGATAGAAAGATGTCTGAGATTGAATCATAAGGAATCAATGGGTAGGATAAGAATTTGTGAAAATTTTGAAGGGAAAACCCAAAATTTTTGGTTAAACTAAACCTGGAGGGAACTAAATATTGGGAGAACTAAAATTTCAAATTTTGGAGGAACTTATTCTGGAGAGAACTAAATTTTGGGGGAAAGTATATTTTTTGAGGAAACGAAATTTTAATTAAATTTTTTGGGAAAACTAAATCTGGATGAACTAAAATTTTACATTGGGGGGGTCTAATCTTAACTAAAATTTTTGAGAAACTAAATTTTCTGTGGGAAGCTAAATTTTCTGTGAGAAACTAAATTTTATGTGGGGAACTAAATTTTTTGTTAAGGAAAATATTTCGAAGGTGGCAGCCATTTTTTTGGGATTTTGAAAGGGTTGAATTCTTTAGTGGAATATTTAAAATGCCCCGTGACCTATGGTCACGGATTATGACTAGTCCTACCATAAACCATCATATGTAAATAACGCGCTCTTCATTTGATCCAGTGTATATGGCTGCTAGGTACAAATACCCGCATATAAAAAATCGTGTTAGGGATTTGAAATTAAAAAATGCATGAGCATAACCGTTCATATGTTGATATAGAGAAATTCTACACATACAACCCTAATTGCTATACACACACATATCCCTAAATTAACCTCTCAACTTCTTCTCATTTCCTCTTCATCCAGCACCCCAACCTCCAGTCATCGTTGTCGCTGCCTATAAGAAGAACCAAAGCTCGAAAAGGTTGTAGTGATCAAAATGGAAACAGAGAGAAATAAGGAAACAAGTGAATTGAAAGAAAAATAAATCAAAATTGAAATCAATAATGATGAAATTGGTAAATAATGAAGACGATTTTAAATTGGATATTGTTTTTGATGATAATGATGAGTTTGGAAACTTCGTTATCTCATTCTTCTTCGTCTTCACCCCTTCTTCTTCTTCTTCAAGCACAGGGTCTCTCTGTGTAGCGGGGGTGGCATGAGAAGGGAAGAGGTGGTGGGGGTTGATGGGTGATAGGAAGATGATGGTAAAAAAGTAAAAACCATTAATGGCAAAGTCGTAAATTTTGAAAGGCACACGTGTAAATAAATCATATATGTGTAAAGAAAGTTGGTATGTGTATAGAAACCCCCTGTTGGGTATTGGCTAATTAGCCCATTTCCATCTTGTTTTGTTTTGATGATGATTACATAAGTATGTTGATTGTTAATGACTCTCATTGTTTTAGTCTCAGATTTATATTGATGTTTACCTTGATGAGGAGACAAAGCAATATGCGTGGGATGATGGATCAAGGCTATGGAGCAAGGGGATTCATGAAGATATTGAACTTCATTGTATTTCATGTTTCATCTTCATGTAATCTTATCTTTCTTTCATAGATTACTTATAGCCTTAATTAGATGCACAAACACACTCACATATGCATCATGTTCCATCATAGGGTTCCTTAGAATCATGTTGAACACATCCCATATGGTCCATTGCTCTAAACATACATGGGTATGCATTTTAGACTTTGGACAGGTGCCTGGTGAAGGGTCACCAGACGCCTGGCGTGTCAGCTTTATTTATCTGCTGACAACATCTTCGATCAGAATCATGATGGTCATTGACCAGGCACCAGGTACAGTGGTCCAGGTGCCTGGTACATGAACTCCAGACGTCTGATCAAGTAGAGCCAAAATTTCAGTGCTCTTTGTTTTCTGCAATCTGTTTTCTGCAATCAGTCTATCTTTAAACGGCTGTCAGTTTTTCTATGGTTGGATTTTTTAGTCATTCTAATCACATTAGATTGCAAATTTTGTTAGATTTCCAACACATCTTAAATCACCTCAATCGGAGTTCATATGAGGAAGTTATGACTATTTTGGTGATCGAGTGTTTTCTGGAAAGATTATATCAGATGTCTAAAGCAGTCTCGCTAGACGCCTGAACAGTTAACCAGATGACGTCCCCTAATTTTGAGCATACAAGTGCAATAGGATCGGGGATACCAGATTTAAATATTTATACTGCAAGCGCACGGTGTTATAGTGTGGCTTGGGGGTCGAACTCAGGGAGGTGTGGTTGTGCTTGTATCAGAGTGGAACCGGTTCACCCAATGGGTGAGCTAGCCCAAACGATCGATGGTTTGTCACGGAATAAAAATACGAAGGATAAACGAAATAAAAGGAAACCTAGGACTTCGGTTTCCACCCTATCATGTGCTCTCACTATTACGACCTACGGATAGGAGTACGATTGGATTTAGGGTTTAGTGGTGAGACGTTGCCTCTAAAAGTGATACCTAGCGTCACATGGGCCCGATATTCTGGTCGGTGCCCAGGATGATACGCTAGGACTTCCCAGGTCCGGTCGGTGGGCATTCCCATGTCCATTAACACCGACCGACTCCGGGAGCACTAAGCCCGCAATGATTACTCCCAACATCTCATCCTGACGTTCCCACGCGCTAGGATTCAATGTCTACGCTAAGGGTGTGAGCTGTGGCTAGGGAGTCAACCGCCAAGTTTATTCCCCCTTGGTCTGACGGTCAGAGGCGGTTTTTCTCCCGTCAGTGACAATGAAACACCCCGCGTAACCATCTAAATTCCTAAACCCTATCGAAATCCTAGTCCTATGGACGCAATAGGGAAAACCCATGAAGGGGTTTCCACCAAAATCCCAGATTTGGGAACTACTCACAATTCAAAGTAAAACGCAATCTAAATAAAAATCAACGGTAGAAATCATGATCAAGCAATTGAAATGAGATACTAGCAATGGTATTAAGACAATATTAAAGTTTCAAAGTAATCGGAACATTTACAAAAACAGATAAAATTCCAGCCGTCACAACCCAAGAAAAAGACAGAAAAATAACAACATCCATTTTTAGCAACCCTAGGTCAACTATATATAGAAATCGATGTCACCCGATCGGTTGAAGCATCAACCGATCGGGTGAGATGCTTGACGCTTTCGCAATCGGCTTCAGAAGCTTCAACCGGGCGCTGAGGAGAGCGGGTGGTGCCATCGGGTCGTCGATTTGAGAAATGCAGCTTCAGATGAACCGATCAGTTGAGTTATCAACCGATCGGTTGGAATTACGCCCAAAAATACAGAGAGTTCTGTCGATCTCACCCGATCAGCGAACCAATCAGGTGAGCTGCTCTTCTCTTCAGTTCTTATCCAGGTGAGATACGCGTGCATAACCGATCGGTTGGCTGTGTCCAACCGATCGGTTGAGGGCTGAAATATAGCAATCTTCATCGTTTGACCCTCTGGATTGGTGTGACTCCTCCCGTTGCTTCGGAGACTCATGATATCTTCTTTATACGTCCCCAACATTGGCAATCTCTTGCATATACACAAAAACACAGAGAAGTGAATGAAAACTAAAAAATCACAAGAAAATGGGTACGGGATGACGGAAAAAACGGAAAAGCACAAAGAAGACGTGCGTGAATATATAAAATATAAACACAAGTCAAAATCCCCCAAGCTGAACCCTTCCTCGTCCTCGAGGAAGACGAGTGAGAGTAGGAGCTCGGAGGGGAAAATAGAGAGAGAGAAAGAGAAAAAGAAAACAAAATCCTAGATCGCCTGTCAGAGCCAACAAAATCAAACACGCCACACTAAACAAGCATATGACAAAACACATCACTAAACCAAGAAAATATTGAGTCCAAACAAGTGTCATGGGCCCACGCGGTGAAGCACGAGTGAGTGTGGTTGTATGCTAGCAGACGGTGTCCTTATCTACATTGTGCAATAAAGCTCATATACACAAATCCAAGGAACGACCCAAATATCAATTCAATTCAAAATTGCGATGAATAGTCGCTCAAGCATGCATGAGAAGAGTATAAGAATAGAAGCGTATCATGCATCGGGGACTCCACAGCTAGGGACTAGAAAATCACCACACTATCGCCTAGGTAACCGCTAGAAAGTTCATATGCCAAGTGTTTTCGAAAACGATGGAGGTTGAGAAGGTGTGGAGTAGAACACTCGGTGCAGATTCTTGCCTT
This sequence comes from Scilla litardierei, assembly GCA_030789695.1. Taxonomy (NCBI): domain Eukaryota; kingdom Viridiplantae; phylum Streptophyta; class Magnoliopsida; order Asparagales; family Asparagaceae; genus Scilla; species Scilla litardierei. Next base: position 217,085,349 of record CM061133.1, read on the forward strand.
CCCTTTATTCTCGGCAGGTAGGAAAATATTCACACTGGAATTTTTTTTTGGTTTTGGGTATTTGCATTTTTTTTGGATTTTTGGATATACATATTTTTTTCTTTTCTCTTTTCTTTTCTTTTCTTTTTTTGGGTTTTTCTTTTCTCTCCCTTTTTTGGATTTCTGGATTTTGGGTTATATACATGTGTACTCTCCCAAGTGGGAGAACGGTATACGACGAGGGGATTTGCACCAAGTAAAATAAAAAAGAAATCATATTCTAAACACTTGGGCAGAGGAGATTTTTCTCGCTAATCAGAGCATAAGCTAAATGGGTTATCCTAGTCCTAACTGTGGAATCCCGACACATGCGAATTGAAGTATACGATATAAATATATTCCATGCATATAGAAGCAGATAGGAGAAGCAAATACCGCAATTCACATCGAAGCATGATAATCTAGGGGTCAACCAAGGACATGTATATAAATCAAAATCACAAAGTAGAAGCACACCAAACCGCTAGCTATGACACACGACTCACACAAAAGCAAGTGAACCCACGATGCGTGAAATGCAAGAGGACTCGGCTTCCTAGGGTTAGTGAAAGTGAAGCCATGCTAGGGGGTGTGTGTTTCTGTGTCAATTCATCATATGGGGTCATCTCTAGGAGAGGGAGATAAAAAGAAGAGAAGAAAAAGAAAACCACGATGAAAACGACTCAAAAACGAAGAAAAAGACACAACTGACGCACGAAGTGCGACTCCCCCAAGCTGAAACTTGCATTGCCCTCAATGCAATAGTAGTAAGTGCGGAAGGGCAATGAAAATAGGGAGGTACGCACCGACACAAAAAAGAATGAAGAACAAGAAAAACACACATACGAAAAAGGAAAAATGAAAAGAAGGAAAAAGAAACATAGAAAATTAAAAAAATAGATAAGGCATACCCAAACGAGACATATAAACAGGCACACCATAAAGACATCACACGACAACACACATAAGAAACGACTTCCCCCCAAGCTGGACATGACAATGCTAGCAATATGATATGATCATGGTGATGCAGAAATAATGTTAGGGGAAAAATCGGAGAAGAAAAAGAAAGAAATCAAAATGCATGAGTGGAACTGTCCTCGTCCTCCTCGGTAGAAGATGGGGGGGTGTGGCGGGCAGAGGTGACGGATGTACGGAGAAGTGGGGAGAGGGGCGTGGTGGTGTATCGGTGGGTGCGGAGGAGGTGTGAACAATGGGTGGAGTGGAGGTGATGATGGCAAGTGGGAGTGATACGGTGGCCAATGTGGTGGAGGATGGGTGAGATATGATGATAGAAGTGGATGGAGAGGGAATTGATCTCGAGCGCACCTGCAATTTCTTGCGGCACGTGTAAGCGGTGAGGGAAGTGGAGGGTGGTGGAGGTGGTGGGTCAGAAACGGTGTGTGGAGATGAAGTGGTGGGAATGGAAGTGGTGGTGGGAGGGGATGAATGTGATAGTGGAGGTGAAGATCGACGAGGAGGTGAAGGGTGAGGAGTGGGTGGAGGTGGACCATGAATGTGAGTGAGAATGCGGAGAATGGTGGCCACGTCTCGCTCGAGTGCGAGGAAACGTGGGTGCGAAAAGATAGAAGAGGACGGGTCCGAGGAGGTCGTGGTGGCTGTGCCAGAACGCAGAGAAGCTAACTCAGTCTCTAGAGCGAGACGTGCGGAGGTGGCTCGACGAACAGAAGAAATAGTGGCCAGACGGACGGTGGAAGTGGTGCCGGTGGAAGTGGTCATGCCGGCACCCGAGGCGAGGCCTAAGAGGGTCGAAGTGAGTGCCTCGGTAGTGATAGGGACAGAAGCCGGGGTGGCTCTACTAGGGCCAGCCCCAGGGTCTCCTCGGAACACTAGGATGTCCTGCACGCCTAAGTGGGCGGCAGTGGACTGTGGTCTGGGTGCGTCCGGGAGTGGGAACTGAAGATGCAACCCCCCTAAGAACTCTGGGTCAGGAGGTAATGTCCAATCTGCGACAAGCTGAAGAGACATACGACTTGGATTGGGCAGAATGGTGTAAGGAGCAGGGGGTGCCCATAGTAAAAGGAAAAACGACCGTCAGGTCGGGGTCGGATCATGTGTGTGTGCCGCAGGACATCAAGATCTAGATATGTAGATCTTGCGGCACGTGGCAAATTTCTGGGGATAATGATAGTTAATGTGGGATGTAATACCCCGTTTCCATATGTACGCGTATTTATATGTATTTTGGCGTAAATGCGTACGCATAATTTTGGGAGTAACCTCGTATTTTTTCTTTAAATATTTTGGTGTAGGAGTTATTTTTAAAAGATTTTAAACTCATCTTTTGAATTTAGTAAATAGGAGTATTTGGATGAATACTTGTATTTATGGTGTATATGGTATTTCAACATGTATTTTTATTTTTGCAAAAAACAAATTCCAAAATTGTTTTACCATGACACCTTAGCTTATTAGGTGTCATCTTGCTAATTAAGAAGGAGACACATGGCTTAGACTTTGACTAAATGAAAGGATGAGAGGGTTTTAGGGAGACCTAAAATCTAGGCAAAGAAAAATAAAAAGAAAACAAGAAAATCCCATATTCTCTCACTCTCCCTCTCCTTCCCAATTCTGGCCAAATTTTGTCTCCCCCTCTTTCACTCATTTGCTTCATTTTTCTCTCCACCAAGAACTCTTCCAAGCACCCCTCTCATTCCTCATCATTCCTCTGTAACGACTGCTTTTCATGTATCTGGATTTAATATAATATAATATATGTTTTGATGGATTTTCTCCTCTGGTGTGGTTTTTGTCTCCGTAGATTTCATTTTCGATCGATTCGTCGTATTTTCTCGCTTCTTCCTTAGGATTGTCGATTTCGAAGTATGTCACTCGTGACGGACTTCATAACGGTCATATCTAACTGTTAGATCAAGCCTAGGAGTCTTAGGAATCGATACCGGGGCCTCGCGCTCCGTATCGGTACTTTTCTGTGCTCATTAGCCGGTGTAAGAAGGGCCACCGACCGACTAGATGACGATCCAGTTGGTCGGCAATCCTTCTTGGACCGACTAGTTAGCTTTCTAAATTTCTCTGGAGTTACTGTTTATCGTTAGTCGGTCTAAGAACGTTGGTTGACCGACTAGGTTGCAAACTAGTCGGTCAGCAATGCTTCTTGAACCGACTAGCTCATCAAATTATTTTTGTATCAGCTACTGTTTACTCTTAGTCGGTCTAAGAACGTTCATCGACCGACTAGATGCCAAACTAGTCGGTCAGTACTTGTTCATGGACCGACTAACTCTAGAATCCTATTTTCGTTCAGGAGTTACTGTTTGCACTTAGTCGGTCTGCGTTGGTCGACCGACCGACTAGTTGCCAAACTAGTCGGTCAGTGGTTGCTCTTTGACCGACTAACCAGTGTTAAAACCCTAATTTCTGGGCAGCCGCCAGCCCAACCTATAAATACCCCTCCCAAACGACTTCTTCTTCTCCAACACGACCCAAAACCCTAAAAACTTCCCTCTTCAGCCCCCATCTTCCTCCAAGCTCCATTCCTCCATTCCAAGCCCTAGAATCATCATCCAATCCAACCATTCACTCCATCCACCTCTCATCTTCCCCAAAATCTCACCAAAACCCATCAAAATCCCCAAATCCCCCAAAACCCTAGTTTCTCCAAACTTCTCCAATCTTTTCCAGATCTGATCCTAGGGTTCCCCGGAGTGTTTCTTCCGTCTCCTCTTGGTAAGAAATCGTTCTACCGTTGTTTTCTTAACCTATTTATAATTTTATGAAAACCCTAATTAATTTCATGTGTTTGATGTTTGTCTCCCCCAAAACAGCGATTTCCCCCGTAGATAGCATCCGTGTGACGAAGTGATCGTCAATCCCCGGTGCTAGGCAAGTGAAACTTGCCACTTAGGGTTTAGGCCATGTTTTAGGCCATTTGCTTGTTGTAGCAGTAAAAAAGGCTAGGCGACGAAATGATACTCGCCTAGGCGCAAATTGGGGAAACTAGCTTGACAACGAAGCTAGTTCCAACACATATAGCATGTTGCATAACTTCCATGTCATGTTTACTTTCAATTAACGGTACGCGAATATGTTCATGTCATTACATTTCACCTGTCACGTTTAATTTAATTAACTGTACGCAAATAAATTGTCATGGCCTCGCATTCTTTAGGTATTGCTGTGATTGCGTAGCTTCGCTACAATGTTGTGTTCCTGGCTCGTGTTCCAGAAGCGGGCCATGTGTTGGTTGATAGCCAATGCCCGAATTGCGTGTTCCGGCTAGGTGTTCCCTACGCCATACTTGTGTTCCTGGCTCGTGACCAGAAGCGAGCATAATGAGTTGGAAACCCCAATGCTTGATGTATTGAATTGTGAACTAAGAATGCAAGCTCAATGTGCGGGGCAACCTCAGGCTCACTAGCTGAGCTCAATGTGCGGGGACCCCAGGCTCCATATCGTGTGAATATTGAGTAGTGTTTAGTGCCGATCGGTCTGAAATGCTATGCAATTCAGTGAATGGCATAAACACCTACAAAATGTGAATTGATTGAATTGATAGTAGCTTGGCTACTCTTGTCTTGTCCCGATAAATTGTCCCCTTGTACAAATTGTATTGCCATGATTTAATTGTGCACTCATGTCATAACTGCCATGTCATGCATACTAAACTGCTAGGTTGCTAGACGCCTCACTTTAAGTTTCCTTGCCCAAGTCTTTTTAGACTTGCTGACATGTGCCCCTTTACTCTTTTGGGTGACACATGTTAGAACCTGAGCCCGAGTACCTCGTTGAGAACGAGGTGTTTGCTGACGCCGAGCCCGAGCTTGTGTTTGACGGGGAGCACGTGGACACTGGGGACCAGTCCTAGTGTCATCGTGTGTTTTACTTTTGTTAGACAGTTGTTTTGTATTCGGTGCGTAGCACCTATACTTTGTTATGTCGTATTCTTTTGTTGGCCTTGTTCTGGGCCTTGGACTCTTTTCTTTTAGCCTGGTGGCTTCTCGGATGTTGGACTTATTGTTGATGTTGGACAATTTGTGAGATGCGGAATTTTATTTCAGTCTCTCCTTGTGTTATTATTGTTATTCTGTTGTGGTTACAGGGACCTGTTTATGTATTTGTGGACGCTTATCGGGTTTGGGGCTTCACAGCTCCACTCTCGTGCGGACCTTTTCACGTCTCGCCTCCATTTTAGGGAAGCGGGTCGTGACAGGTTTTAGTGGTGGCTCATGCAGGTCCTTCTGTAACTGTGATTTTTGGAATAGCGATAATGATATTAGAATGTCCAATAAATTAAGTTCGACGTCCGATGTCATAAGCTATGAGTCTAATCTGATTCGTTCTCTGTGTCATTAGATGGCAGGAAGGCGTTTCACCCGTGGTGGGGGCAGTGGTGCGCTCCCTCATGATGAGGAGCCTGAGCGGGAACCCACCAACGGTGAGATGATGCGGATGATGCTGCAGATGATGCAAGTGCAGCATGGCGTGCTTTTGCAAGTCCAGAATGCTCCACTTGCTCGAGCTGCCCGGGCTCTTCCGGATGCCCCTCGCTCTGAGCCAGGAGCGAAGCAATTTCGGGAGCTGGGTCCCACATATTTTGATGGTTCTGAGGGTCCTCTGGCTGACGATGAGTGGATTCGGAACGTCGAGGACAATCTGAAGATGGCCAAGATCACCCCGGCTGGATGGGTTGATTTGGCGAAGAGGCAGCTGAAGGATAACGCCAGGAATTGGTGGGATGCGGAAGAGATGTTGTTGGTGGAGCCGATAGCTTGGGCTACCTTCAAGGCTAGATTTGAGGGTGAGTTCTTCCCGAAGGCTGCCAAGGAGGAGATGCTACAGCGTTTTATCGATCTGAAGCAGGGGAACTCGTCGGTGGACATGTACCACCAGGAGTTCATGAGGCTAAGTCGATTTGCACCAAAGATGGTGCAGGACGCTGAGGAGAGGGCTCAGAGGTTTCTGCAGGGGCTTGCTTCAGAGCTCCAGAGTTTTGTGACCTCTTCTGACTGGGAATCTTATCAGAAGGTTCTGGTCGCTGCCAAGAGGCAGGAGCTGCTTGTGAACCAGCGGAGGGGATCTGTTGTTGGTGCTGGGAAGAGGCCTGTGGAGCAGGCGAGAGCCGTGGTTAGACCTGGATTCAGGCCTAATCAGTCTGCTCAGTTTAAGAGGCCAGGAGGGCCTATTCCGAAGTTTTGCCATTTCTGCGGCAAGCCTGGTCACGTCAAGGATCAGTGTCGGAAGTTTCTGGGCCAGTGTCTGGTTTGCGGTGATGCTTCTCATGTCGCGAAGGATTGTCGGCATGCGGATCCGCTGAGGAGGGCACCTGTTGCAGCACAGCCGTTGCAGCAGCGAGCGCCTGTTCCTGCTGGACGTGGAGCAGCTCTTGTTCCGCAGAGGCAGGCTTTTCGGCAGGCTGTTCAGCCGAGGAGGCATGCTTTTCTGATGACCGCTGCGGAGAGCGAGGCTGTGGATGAGGTTATCGCAGGTAATCCTCATTCTAGCTATTACTTCCCTAGCTGGTTTTGATTGTTAGATTATGTTGTTTGCTTGAACATGGTTGTTTGCTAGACTAGGGTTTGATTGTTATTTGCTTGTTAGGTGTGGTTTTGGTTTGCACATTTCCTGCACGAGTCCTCTTTGACTCTGGTGCATCGATGTGCATTATTTCTCGGAGCTTCGTGGAGAGGCATTCCTTGTCGACGTCCGCTCTTCCCCGGAGTTGGAATATCGTCACAGGGAATGGTGTGGTCTCGGTGCATCGTGGTTGCAATTCTTGCTTGTTGGTGGTCTGTGGACATGAGCTTTTTGCTGATTTCATTGTCCACGACATCATCAACTATGATGCAGTTCTTGGGATGGATTGGCTTGCGAGCTTCTATGCTACGATCGACTGTCGGAGGAAGAAGGTGGTGTTCGAGATTCCCGGACACCCAGTGTTTGAGTTCAGTCGTGGTAGCACTTCGCTTGGTCCTGTCAGATTTCGGGCCAGACCGGTGGAGGCTGTGGCTATGCAGATGGAGCTGGAGTGGCCAGCTGTGGTGCGAGATTTTGGCGACGTCTTCCCCGAGGAGATGTCTGGTTTGCTGCCTGATCGGGCTCTGGAATTTTCTATTGACCTCGTTCCAGGTGCGCAGCCGATTTCGAAGGCGCCGTATCGTATGGCACCTGCAGAGTTGGAAGAGTTGCGGAAGCAATTGGATGAGCTGTTGCAGAAGGGTTATATTAATCCTAGTGTGTCTCCGTGGGGAGCACCGGTGTTGCTGGTTAAGAAGAAGGATGGTTCGCGTCGCATGTGCGTGGACTATCGGGGATTGAATGCGGTGACCGTTAAGAATAAATACCCGTTGCCTCGTATCGATGATATTTTTGATCAGCTTGGAGGTTCGAGGGTGTTTTCTAAATTGGATTTGAGGAGTGGTTACCATCAGTTGAAGGTGAAGAAGGGAGATGTTCTGAAGACAGCGTTCAGGACGAAGTATGGACACTATGAGTTCGTGGTTATGCCTTTTGGCGTAACTAACGCGCCCGCAGTCTTCATGAATCTGATGAACCTGATTTTCTACGACTTTTTGGATAAGTTTGTCGTTATCTTTATTGACGACATTCTGATCTATTCAAAGTCGGAGGAGGAGCATGCCTCGCACTTAAGGACGGTGTTGGAAATTTTGAGGAAGCATCGTTTGTATGCTAAGTTTTCGAAGTGCGAGTTTTGGCTGGATAGAGTTGCTTTTCTCGGGCATGTGGTGACTGGAGATGGTATCTCAGTGGATCCCGAGAAGATTCGGGCCATCAGGGAGTGGCCTGTTCCGTCGTCTGCGTCTGAGATTCGGAGTTTTCTTGGACTTGCTGGTTATTATCGGCGATTCATTAAGGACTTTTCTCGTATTGCCGAGCCGATGACCAGGTTGACGCGGAAGGATGTTGCTTATGTTTGGTCGGGTGATTGTGAGAGTGCTTTTGGTATTCTGAAGGAGAGGTTGACGAGTGCCCCTATTCTTGTTGTGCCTGATCGCAGCGGTGGATTTGAGATCTTTTGCGATGCTTCTGGCAAGGGTCTCGGTTGTGTGTTGCATCAGCATGGGCATGTTGTGGCGTATGCGTCTCGTCAGCTTAAGGTTCATGAGAAGAATTATCCGACGCATGATTTGGAGTTGGCTGCCGTTGTGTTTGCTCTTAAGATTTGGAGGCACTTCTTACTGAGTGAGAAAGTGACGATTTTCACCGATCACAAAAGCTTGAAGTACATTTTCACTCAGAAGGAGCTCAACATGCGACAGCGTCGATGGTTGGAGCTTATGGCGGATTATGAGATTGATTTGCAGTATCACCCTGGCAAGGTGAATGTGGTTCCGGATGCGTTGAGTAGGCTTCCAGCGGTAATGATTTTGACCTCGCAGTGGAGATTGCAGCAGGATTTTTGCGAGTCTGGTGTGGAGATTGTTCTTCCTGGAGAGGCTTCCTCGTTGATGTACATGCAGGTACAGTCGACGATCGTGGATCGGATTAAGGCTGGCCAGGCTGAGGATCCGAAGCTGGTGAGGATTCGGGAGCAGGTGGAAGCCGGTCTGCGGACTGACTTTTTGATTCATGAGGATGGCTCGCTGAGGTTTGGAGCCAGGTTGTGTGTGCCTGCTGGGGATATCAGAGAGGAATTGATGGAGGAGGCACACAGTTCGCCGTATTCTGTGCATCCTGGTGGCACCAAGATGTACCAGGATCTTCGTCTGAATTATTGGTGGCATGGTATGAAGAGGAGCGTGGCTCGGAGTGTGGCCAAGTGCTTGGTTTGCCAGCAAGTGAAGGCGGAGCATCAGCGTTCGGCCGGGTTGCTACAACCACTTCCGATTCCGGAGTGGAAATGGCAACACATCACTATGGATTTCGTGACTGGACTACCTCGGAGTCCGAAGCAGAATGACGCGATTTGGGTGATCGTAGATCGATTGACCAAGTCTGCGCACTTTATTCCGTTCCGAGTGGGGCAGTCCACTGAGGCGCTAGCGAGGAGATATATGGAGGTAAAATTCTTTTACTCTCCGTTTTATTTCCTTTTCCTAGTTTGGATAGTGATGTAACGTGAATCGTGCAGGAGGTTGTGCGACTTCACGGAGTCCCCGTGAGTATCGTGTCTGACAGAGACACGAGGTTCACATCTCAGTTCTGGCAGAGTTTGCAGAAGAGCTTGGGTATGCGTCTGAGTTTCAGCACGACGTACCATCCGCAGACGGATGGCCAGTCTGAGAGGACGATTCAGATTTTGGAAGACATGCTGAGGGCGTGCATGTTGGACTTCAAGGGTTCGTGGGAGGACCATCTACATTTGGTGGAGTTCTCTTACAACAACAGCTTCCAGGCGAGTATTGGCATGGCGCCATTCGCCGCTCTTTATGGGAGGAAATGTCGATCGCCATTGAGTTGGGATGACATTGGTGATCGGGAGTTGTTGGGACCTGAGATGATCGTGGAGGCCGTGGAGATCGTCAGGAATATTCGGGAGAGGTTGAGGATTGCTCAAGACCGTTTTAAGCATTGGGCGGATGCTAAACGTCGTCCTTTGGAGTTTCAGCCGGGCGACCATGTGTTCTTGAAGATTTCCCCGAATCGTGGTGTGATTCGTTTCGGGAAGCTTGGAAAGTTGAGCCCGCGATACATTGGACCGTTTGACGTTTTGGAGAGGGTTGGCGAGGTAGCTTATCGCTTGGCCTTGCCGCCATCTTTGGAAGGAGTTCACAATGTTTTCCATTTGTCGCAGCTTCGTCGATACATTAGCGATCCGTCTCATGCGGTGGATTTTTCGGAGATTACCGTTCGCACCGATATGACGTATGACCAGTATCCAGTGCAGATTCTGGACAGGCGTCAGAAATCGCTTCGGAACAAGATTGTCAATCTTGTGAGGGTGATGTGGCGACACGGTTCACCTGGAGAGTCTACTTGGGAGAATGAGGATGAGATGCGAGAGCGTTTCCCACTTTTGTTTCCGGACTCGTGAGTTTTCGGAAATTCCGAGGACGGAATTTTTCTTAAGTTGGGGAGGATGTAACGACTGCTTTTCATGTATCTGGATTTAATATAATATAATATATGTTTTGATGGATTTTCTCCTCTGGTGTGGCTTTTGTCTCCGTAGATTTCATTTTCGATCGATTCGTCGTATTTTCTCGCTTCTTCCTTAGGATTGTCGATTTCGAAGTATGTCACTCGTGACGGACTTCATAACGGTCATATCTAACTGTTAGATCAAGCCTAGGAGTCTTAGGAATCGATACCGGGGCCTCGCGCTCCGTATCGGTACTTTTCTGTGCTCATTAGCCGGTGTAAGAAGGGCCACCGACCGACTAGATGACGATCCAGTCGGTCGGCAATCCTTCTTGGACCGACTAGTTAGCTTTCTAAATTTCTCAGGAGTTACTGTTTATCGTTAGTCGGTCTAAGAACGTTGGTTGACCGACTAGGTTGCAAACTAGTCGGTCAGCAATGCTTCTTGAACCGACTAGCTCATCAAATTATTTTTGTATCAGCTACTGTTTACTCTTAGTCGGTCTAAGAACGTTCATCGACCGACTAGATGCCAAACTAGTCGGTCAGTACTTGTTCATGGACCGACTAACTCTAGAATCCTATTTTCGTTCAGGAGTTACTGTTTGCACTTAGTCGGTCTGCGTTGGTCGACCGACCGACTAGTTGCCAAACTAGTCGGTCAGTGGTTGCTCTTTGACCGACTAACGAGTGTTAAAACCCTAATTTCTGGGCAGCCGCCAGCCCAACCTATAAATACCCCTCCCAAATGACTTCTTCTTCTCCAACACGACCCAAAACCCTAAAAACTTCCCTCTTCAGCCCCCATCTTCCTCCAAGCTCCATTCCTCCATTCCAAGCCCTAGAATCATCATCCAATCCAACCATTCACTCCATCCACCTCTCATCTTCCCCAAAATCTCACCAAAACCCATCAAAATCCCCAAATCCCCCAAAACCCTAGTTTCTCCAAACTTCTCCAATCTTTTCCAGATCTGATCCTAGGGTTCCCCGGAGTGTTTCTTCCGTCTCCTCTTGGTAAGAAATCGTTCTACCGTTGTTTTCTTAACCTATTTATAATTTTATGAAAACCCTAATTAATTTCATGTGTTTGATGTTTGTCTCCCCCAAAACAGCGATTTCCCCCGTAGATAGCATCTGTGTGACGAAGTGATCGTCAATCCCCGGTGCTAGGCAAGTGAAACTTGCCACTTAGGGTTTAGGCCATGTTTTAGGCCATTTTCTTGTTGTAGGCGTAAAAGAGGCTAGGCGACGAAATGATACTCTCCTAGGCGCAAATTGGGGAAACTAGCTTGACAACGAAGCTAGTTCCAACACATATAGCATGTTGCATAACTTCCATGTCATGTTTACTTTCAATTAACGGTACGCGAATATGTTCATGTCATTGCATTTCGCCTGTCACGTTTAATTTAATTAACTGTACGCAAATAAATTGTCATGGCCTCGCATTCTTTAGGTATTGCTGTGATTGCGTAGCTTCGCTACAATGTTGTGTTCCTGGCTCGTGTTCCAGAAGCGGGCCATGTGTTGGTTGATAGCCAATGCCCGAATTGCGTGTTCCGGTTAGGTGTTCCCTACGCCATACTTGTGTTCCTGGCTCGTGACCAGAAGCGAGCATAATGAGTTGGAAACCCCAACGCTCGATGTATTGAATTGTGAACTAAGAATGCGAGCTCAATGTGCGGGGCAACCTCAGGCTCACTAGCTGAGCTCAATGTGCGGGGACCCCAGGCTCCATATCGTGTGAATATTGAGTAGTGTTTAGTGCCGATCGGTCTGAAATGCTATGCAATTCAGTGAATGGCATAAACACCTACAAAATGTGAATTGATTGAATTGATAGTAGCTTGGCTACTCTTGTCTTGTCCCGATAAATTGTCCCCTTGTACAAATTGTATTGCCATGATTTAATTGTGCACTCATGTCATAACTGCCATGTCATGCATACTAAACTGCTAGGTTGCTAGACGCCTCACTTTCAGTTTCCTTGCCCAAGTCTTTTTAGACTTGCTGACATGTGCCCCTTTACTCTTTTGGGTGACACATGTTAGAACCTGAGCCAGAGTACCTCGTTGAGAACGAGGTGTTTGCTGACGCCGAGCCCGAGCTTGTGTTTGACGGGGAGCACGTGGACACTGGGGACCAGTCCTAGTGTCATCGTGTGTTTTACTTTTGTTAGACAGTTGTTTTGTATTCGGTGCGTAGCACCTATACTTTGTTATGTCGTATTCTTTTGTTGGCCTTGTTCTGGGCCTTGGACTCTTTTCTTTTAGCCTGGTGGCTTCTCTGGATGTTGGACTTATTGTTGATGTTGGACAATTTGTGAGATGCGGAATTTTATTTCAGTCTCTCCTTGTGTTATTATTGTTATTCTGTTGTGGTTACAGGGACCTGTTTATGTATTTGTGGATGCTTATCGGGTTTGGGGCTTCACAGCTCCACTCTCGTGCGGACCTTTTCACGTCTCGCCTCCATTTTAGGGAAGTGGGTCGTGACATCCTCCATCAAAATTCACCTCAAAAATCATCCCAAATCCATTTTTAGAAGCCAATTTAGAGCTTGAAGATAGGAGATTGAAGAAGGAGGCCCAAGAATTCTTCAAGGACTAAGAAGGGCCAAAGAAATTTTGGAGGACTTTGGAGGTAAAAATTCTTATCACCTTAGTAGGGTTTAGTTTTAGAACTAAGGGTTTAATTAATTAGCGAGTTCTTTAGATTTTGTGTAGAAATTAAGTTTTGAACTTCATGCTGAAATTTACACAGAATTGGCTGATACTTTGGTACATTGCTGCACTTAATTGGCTACATAGAAATTCATGAAAATAATATATGTTGTACATATTGAAGTCCTTAAAAACCTTCATTTTTACAAGTTTTACAAATTTGAACTGAAAAATAGAGTAAAAATTCAGTTTCTAAAACTGTTCTGTGTTAAGACAGTTTTGACACCTTTCAGTAAAACGAGTAGAACTCCATGCACACTTTATAAAATATTATGATCTTGATGCCATTGGAAATCTGACTTCAAGATCTTCAACCCATAATTTTCTTAGATTTTAATTCTGTCTGTAACTTGTAGCAAAATGGACTTGAACTGAACTCAGTATCTAGTTCAGAATGCTGAAATTATACCTGTTAGAAGAAAATCCACCATAAATCAAATATGTCAACTAAGTTTATGAAAATTGGTCAGTAAAAGGAAAACACCCATATCTACAACTTTTATGAAGGGACCAGAGACCAATTCTGACAGTAGATATGCTAAAAGTGATGTTATTTCTGCTGTAACCGTTTATACAGATTCAAATTTTACACTATTGTCATACCATGCATTACTCTTTTATGTTTTGTTCAATTTCAGTTATCATGCTTTTATTTGTCATGATTTATGTGTTGATTAGTAGCTATGTTCACATGCTTTCCAATTTGTTGTAGTAAATAAAATTGTGTTCAAGTTAAAGTGCATATTAACATGTTTGCTATATCCAACTAAAAGCTAGTATATTATGTTGTGTTTAAAGGATGTTTTATGTCATTTACTAACATGCAACAAGCTAGTATACATAGTTGTGTGATTACGCCATTACTTTCCATTATGCTAGCATGTAGCTTTATTTTGATGGAGTATGTCAACTTGAGACATTTGCTATTGTTGTAGTTTCATCTTGTTTAGTGTATCATATTAGTGTTGTAACTTCATTAAGAAAGTGAATGGAATTGATGGAACTATACAATAATGAAATAAGATGAAGATGATAGTCATTGCTGAATTACAACATCAGTGAAATTATGAAAGAGATGGAGAGATGAAAAAACGGTAGTCGAGACCGCTAGATGATTTGTTGACAAACGAAGAAATACTTTAAAAACTGAGAGTGAGGATAAGAGTTTGACATCGGGAGCTCAGTCCATTCTAAAATGGGTGAGACTCCGGATGTGGGTTTGGGGGAAACACGTGTAAACTTTATGAGTTAAGGAGCGGACGTATGAATTATGATTTCTCGCCCGATGTGTTGCCCCCAGAAGGGGAGTTGGAGAGTGCTAGAGAGGCCGCTGGTGTGCTCGTGTCGCACCATGACGGTAAATGATGGTTTGCTCCGTTTGTCCGACAGAAAAACCGAGATGAGTCTCACTCTAGTACCTTGCCCCGTTCGGGTACGGAGTTACGAGAGGCCCCTCCAATGCTCGTGTCGCTGGTTAAAGTACCATTTTTCACCCACCTTGGGTGAAGTCCGACTCCTTAGCGTCCTGCGGTTTACACGAGTTTTCAAATATGTGAATCAACGACTTAAAGTAATTGTCTTTAATTTATAAATGTTGTTATCTCATGTCTCCTTACTTTTGTTTACTTTAATGCTGCTATCCCAAGGTAACATGTTCTTATGCTTCCTTTCAATATCTACATTTCATAATATGGTTTCATATGCATATTTTGCAAGTTCTTATAACTAAGTCTGCATGTTGGAATATGATCACTTTTATGCACCATGAACCTTACTTGTTAAGACCACCCTCCCCTAGATAGGTAGACCAGTTCTAAAACTGGGTCCTACTAGAGTGTTAGGAGTTTTTACTGGGTCACGCGTTGACGTGTCCCCGTTGACTTTCAGGTCATGTGAGTTAGAGGTTGAAGATAGCGGCTGGAGCTTTGGAGTTGGTGATCAGTTGTAGTATTGGGTGGTGAGGGGTATGATGAGAGACGTGTACTTTTGGTGTTTCTTTTCAGGTGGACCTTTGTACTTAGAGTTGTGAAAATGAAGATGTTGGTGTATGTATAAGATGTATCAATGTATCAATAAAATGGAATATTTTACTTTTGTTATTTTCTCAGTGTTTTTATCTGTGATGGAGTTTTACTTGTACTTCCTAGCACGTGTGTAGTACATGCAGCATGCTTTTGTTCTCTTCCTTTCTCTCTTTCTACGTAACCCTCATTGATCTAGGAATACTTGGGGCGGATTCGTACTTTCCGGGTATCCTGGAGAGCGGGTCGTTACATTTGGTGGCCCATGCAGGTATCCGTACTGCAACGTGCGTAAGGATAGTGCGGGTAATGCTCCATAAGGATAGTTGTGTCCTAAGGTGGGTAGATGATCGGCCTTTGGGTAAGTTCCTGGTATTAGGAGAACCGAGGCACAGAGATTCTTTAGGGTAAACATGGGTAGTTGTTTGTATGTATACATATATGTATGGATGGGTATGTGTTTGCATGGATATATTAGTATTGTGAGCATATTGGCATGTATTCCTATAGGCATGCATCTATAAATATATCTGTAAGTAAGTAGCATTATAGATACTTGTATGACTACTTGTGTGTACTCTTATAACTCATAGTATAAGTGTTCGTATATAGACGAACTATGAGGTGTACGTATGGAAATGATGTTTATATGAATTGAGGAGTAAATAATATAGGATGTGTAAATCTAAGTGTGAGGCATACTATCTGTGTAATGAAGTATTGTGTGTCGTATATAAATATGTGCTAATATATGTTTTATCTACATCTGAGTGTATTTGGATGACTATATGATTTTATGTATAGTTGTAGGTATAGATACTGAATTATATATTTAAGGGATGTAAGGAGATAATTTGTATATGGATATCTGAGGGATGTTTATATATATGGAGTATTTATGTGTATAAATATTATAGTATAAATAAATTCGTGATGTATGTGTTGGTATATGGATGTTGCTTGTACGTCTGGATGGATGTACATGTGGATGTAAAAGAGTGTATGATGGTATACATGGAATAATTATATGTGTATGCGGTTATGTGTTTGTGTGAATATACAAGTATGGTATATCCGTGGTCGAATGTATATGTGTGCTATACTTATGTGCGTATCTGTAGCTATACATACATTTATATATGCTACTACCTTAGCTACTTGTGTGACTATACGTTAGTATGTGATATTATAAGTATATGTGTTAGTATGTGATTGCACTATCATATGTAGGTGCAGTAGAGTGATTGTATTGATTGAGATGTAAGTAGTAAGTATGTATATATATTTATAGTGTGTATCATGGATCGATATAGTTGATTGAGCTCTAGGCGATGTATAGATACGGTATACCGAATGTATTGGTAATATGTGTTGTATATGTACATGCTGATTGTGTAAATCCATGTGCGGATATTTGTTTTCCATTCAAGCATGAGTGGGCATGCCCTAGGTGTACTAGAGTTGTGTATTTGAAACATATATGAAAGATGTATAGGGTTGCATGTTTGACTGTAAGCGGAAACGCATACCCGTGTTAGATGGATATATCATTATGTGAATATCTGTGTGTGTTGGTATTATTGTATGCGACTCTATGTGATGACGTGTATGTGTATGCATACTATAAATGTGGTTGTGTAAATTGATATAGCGAGATATGTATATATGAGTATAGCTACAATTGGATGTGTACCATAAGTAATGTGTGAAATATATTGGCTTACTAATTGGTGTGTATAGATATACATAAGTAGGTATGCCAAGTTATGAAATATTGGTGTACTTATATATCATGTGATAATATGTGAGTGTAGCATATGAATGTGATTTATATATGTATATGTATTGTGTATACAAGAGAGAGAGAGAGAGAGAGAGAGAGAGAGAGAGAGAGAGAGAGAGAGAGAGAGAGAGAGAGAGAGAGAGTGTGTGTGTGTGTGTACTAAATTAATATAATTCTTGTGCTATAGATATATATAGTGTCGTATGTATATATCTATTATACATTTGACAGTGATTTTTGAATCCTAGGGCTGACTAGGACAAGCTGACTAGGACAAAGGGGTTGATAGAAAGAGGGTCAGGAATTAATCTTGGATAATGAACGGTTTAGATGAGGATTTGAGATGATAAGTTTGTATTTTAAGATATCTTTTCTTGGAAAACAACCCACTCATATATTTACTCAGCCGTTTGACATGCGGGAGAGCAAAAGGCATTTTGGGGGAAGAGCAACAGGCATTTGATTGCTGAGAGCTCCCAAAATTGGGAAGAAACCCTCGCTCTCATCCATTCTCGACATCAGAAGAAACCCAACGCCATCGGAAGAAACCTCGACCTTGACTCTCCTCCACCAAATCCTCACCCCATCGCGGTCAGAAGAAACCCCCTCGACTCTCTCGAGTCCACCAAATCTCCACCGCAAACGCCCTCGAAAATCCTTAGCAATCCGCTGCTTCAGGTGATATGATTTCCTGCAACCTGTTTGCTGCTGAAAAGAAAATTTTTATTTTTTTTAATTAGATATATGCAGAAAATTATGTTGTTACGCATTTGATTGTTGGTGCATTTTAGTATTTTGTGCGCCGCAACCAGCATCCATCATCAGAAGAAGGGGATCACAAAAAAGATCAGGGTCGGTGTTATTAATTAGTTCTTTCACCGATCTAAGAAAGTAAGCTTTTCGACTTATATTCAAAAAAGGTATGATTTTTGTTCTCTTTCTACACTTCGCCACCATGGTATGATCTCTCACATTGTACATAGGAGAGAGGGGAAGGAGGCTGGGAGAGAGATTTCACTCATTTCATTTCTGCGGGTAAGGTCATCAATTGCAAAGGTGAACAATTTTACCTTACTTTTTTTCCCATCTGCATATACTGTCATTTTGACGTTCTTCATCACACTGCACTAATTGCAATTTGAGAATAGCGGTTGCAGTTTGATGGGTCTTCACCACACGTTGTAGCTCAAAGCTTTGTTCGGACAGTTTGGTTCATTTGCATCCAGAGAAGAAGAGCTCCTCATCTATGTCAATTCTCCATAGCCAACTCATCAACAGAAATGGATGTTGTGGCTAAACATGATGATACCTTATATGGTCACAATTTTGTTCAATTGAGAACTCTCTGCATTTTTATCTTTGGTCTTGCTGATACTTAGGAGAACTGTTTCACATCTACAAAAAGTAAAGGGCATACAAGAACATCAAACATAGACATATAAGATGATGTATGAGAAAAGTCCAATGGCCTTACATTAAAAAGCAGTGGGTAAGATAAAAAAATTTTAAAAATTTTATGGAGTTTATTTGATGGGGTTTCTATATATTTAGCCTCTTCCTTTGTAATAGGTTATATCTTTGTTTGGTTAAGAATTCTTACGGGGTTCTATTCGTTTTGTGTTTTTGTAGTAGGTTTTGATTTTGTGTGCAATCATGCATAATGGGGTGTTTAATGATTTGCTTAGGAATATGTTTACTATTATGCAACTCAAAGCTCTACTGCAAGTTTCGGTCCAAGGAAGTGTATTGGGAGCTAGCCGACTCATGTTCCTTGATCATTTCTTTGGAGAGGCGGTCAGAATGAAGGTAATGCCGCCTGGACTTCTACACGCCATATGTTTGTACAAATTGCTCAAAAAATCTTTTGTTTTTCCCATAGTTTGTTCAACTTACTGTAAGATTTTTCATTTTGAATACATATTTTGCACTATTGTATGCCTCCAGGAAGGTAATGTTTTTTTATCCCCCTTCAGTTTGGTTCGTTACTTTGTAAACAGTCAAATAATGTTACAGGCAACTCAAATTAATTCTAAAACAAACATGTTCATGCTGGTTCTCAAGTATTGCTAACCTTGCAAGTTCTGGAGCCATCGACAAAGGAGAATATGACTTCAAAATCTCATCCTTTTGTCTATCATGTTCTTTTAATTTCTATAAATATGTAATCAATCAGTGAAAATTCTCCATGAAACATTGATTATTCATGTTGTTGTATGTGCGTATATATATGTTTATATGTATAAGCTCCAAAAATGGAAATTTTATCAACATCTGCTTGAATCAGATAATAAAGCTGGATGCTTTAATGTGTTTAGGAACATGTTTACTATTATGCAAATCCTATGGATATGATGTTTGGCATAACCGAGGTTTTGCCGTCAGGATTTCTGAATTTCAAGTTTTTATGGTCTAGGTATGTGGAATGCTATTTGTATATTTTTTCCTTTGAACTGATGGCTTATATGCAGTCTGTATCATAGGCCATATATAGTCTAGATATTAATCTGGATTTTAGTATTGTTTAAAGGTCTATAGAATATGCTATATCGCGTTCTGCATTTCAAGTGCTTTGGATATTAATCTGGATATTAATTTGGATTTTAATCTTAGTTTAAAGATCACCCATCTCCTATTCTTCTATCTCATACATTGTTGATGGGACTTCCAGTTCCAGTTGATGTGCTTGATTCTTGCCCTAATTATTTTATTGACAAATGAAGGCTGTAAAAAACTCCATTAGCCGAAAAGCACATATATCTGTATTTATAAAACACACAAAATTTAGTGAAAAATGTTAGGCCCTCCAAGGATGTAAATGGTTATTATCGATGGCACAATTGAATGTTGCTTTGGACAATACCTGGATGATTAGACCTTCACGGAGGCTTTTGCTCAGCTCACATTGAAATGGTGAGAACTGATAACCAATAAGTATTATCATTGGTAGGAATATATGGGAACGATTGCATAGCTTTGTTTGAGGTATATTTATTTTTTGCTATCATTTGTATTTGATTTCCTCTCTACTATGTGTCTTTTCATGGACTTTATTTAGCATATTTCCAATGACACATCCTTTTTTCTTCTATCTTTTTGATGCATGGCAGTCAGCTGGCAACTCAAGTGCTCTTTTCCTAACTTCTGCATATGACTACACCTGCTATTAAAATGAAGCTACAGTCAGATGGAGAGAAAATGGATATGACGACCCCTGTAATAACGAAGAGTGCAAGTAACTTTAATTCATTAGATGTTTACTACTTTCTAGACTTAATATGCATAGAATAGATCTGATCGTGTATTGCTAATTGGTCAGTCGGGTGACAATTGGACAATGTCATTTTTCATGCCTTCAAAGTATGGCCGTAACTTGCCGCTGCCAAAAGATCCCTCCGTAAGGATAAAGGAGGTTCCTCAAAGGATTGTTGTTGTTGCTGCCTTTTCAGGTTGGTATGCTTGCACTATTGAGATGGATGAGTAAATCTTGAATGAATATGGTCAAATGTTTTTATGTTTTTATGTTAATATTCCTGCAGAGGTTTTAGGATACATTTTGAGGGATTTAGATGCTGGAACTTGGAATAGGTCTGAGTTATAATCAAAAAAATACTGACATGATAATGCAATAAATTTTTTCTGGCTAATGTTTTGGGTTCTCAGGTTGGGAGGAAGAGCGCTAGAAGTATCAACTCTGGGAAGTTGTTTTCTGTAATATGGATAACTTAAGAAAAATCTGAGAATAATGACACTATTTATGTTGCGCACAATTTCAAAATATATTAATTATATTTCTAATGTAACTCTGTTAACAATTCAAGCTTGATATGCTGCATACGGTATGTTGTCTTTTATTGTTCGGTTGGGAGTCCACGCATGCGAAAACTTACACTCATTTGTAATATTATACCTTTTTCATATATATCAGGTTTTTTGACAGATGAAGATGTGAAGCAGAGAGAATCCAGGTTATGTGATGCTCTTAGAAGTTCAGGTTGGATATGAGCAGAAATTTATCAGCGTGTGGCCAACACCAGAAAAGTAGTATAGTAGTAGAGGGGAAAGAACTCAAAATGTGCATAAATGAGGTATTGAGCCAACATTTCCCCCCCCCCCCCAAAAAAAAAATCCCATTTTTACTGATTCTGAATCTTAGGTTACAAATATGCCATTGGGTGAGAGAGTCATGTTTAGGTTCAGACCAGGTTCTGATTTGGTTGCCAAGCTCTTGCATGCCTGCCCATTCTATGTAAACTTCTTTGTTTCGACCCCACTGAGATTAGGAGGTGGTTCTGCTATGCTCTCTTTAGAAGTAGAAAAACTAATTGCATGCCAACTTATATAAGATAGATGAAGAAAGACTGTATGTGTATGTTATCTATTTTTAAGCTAAGTTATAGGAATCAGAATCCTTTTCATTACTTCATTGGTATATATGATAAACTTGCCGTATCAAGAATGTTGAATGGATAAATTAATGGCATGTCAATTTATATAAGATAGATGAATAAAGACAGAATGTTAACTGTTTTTAGCTAATCAATAGTGATCTGAATTCATTTTCATTACTTCATTGGTATATGCTAAACTTCCCATGTCAAAAGAATGATGTTGGATGCTTTGGTTGATGTTAGTGCATTGGTGAATGGGAAGCAACTCCCTTGGTGGTCTATAACGCAATTTTGAGGCCAACTCTGGCATGCCTTGGGTTGTGACATGTTAATGTTCTTTCTTTGTGTTTTTCTCTTTTTTAGGTGGTGGTTTCCTTAACAGGGAAGGCTAATGTGGACAATCAAATCTCCATTTCTGTAATTATATGTATCCTTTTTGGTAATTTTTCCTCTCTTTTTACTTTGCAGTTCAACATGTCGTTATACATGAGGTATTAGGCTTGAAGGACCGGGATCAGTTTCTTCTCCTTCTATGAGATTCTCTAATGATTAGGTATTTTTTTTCTAATCCAATTGATTGTTTGCTTTAGTTATGTCTTTTAAAGAAGAAATTTTGGGAGATGTGCAGCTTTTATTTCGAGATTTTGTTTTTGGGTTTTTTTTCAATTCTGGATTTTTATGCTTTTTGATTTTTTGGGTATTTGTCGGTGATTAAATCTTATGTTATGAATCGAAGTTTTGGTTAGTGTCAGTTTTGGTGAAGGAAATCATCAAAAAAGAGCACATGGGAGAGTGAGAGCTCGGGATCCGTTTCTTTTCTTTCTGATAGATTCTCTGATGATATGTAGTTTTTTTCTTAATCCGATTGATTGTTTGCTTCAGTTGGGTCTTTCAAAGATGAGATTTTGGAAGTTGGGTATGTTTTATTTTGGGATTTTGTTTTTGGGTTTTGTCCATTCTGGATTTTTTCGCTGTCCATTTGATTTTTTTTGTAGTTGTTGGTGATTAAATCTTTTTTTAATCGCAGTTTTGGTGGGTGAAGATCCTGGAATGGATCGAAGGAGTTGGTTATGGAGAATGAAATCATGCGATAAGAGCTTCGGAGAGATTCAGAGCTCGAGATCCGTTTTTCTCTTTCATATGTTTTGGGTATGTTGACATCTTTGTTCATGTCTTTCTTTCATATGCTCTGTATTTTTGTAGCCATAGTTGGCCGAGATGTATTTTAGGTACTTTCCTGATGTGTATGTATTAATTCTTTGTGAACATCCCGTTTACAGTTATTTCAGGGGTATAAAACTGAATGCCAAAAGCATTTTAAGGTTTTAAGTGTTCTTAGATCATCAAGACAAAGGTTTCCAGGTAAGTTGATGGCTTTGGTGTGTAGAACAAAAATTGGTATTTTGAGTGATCATATTTGAACGTGATACACATAAGGGTAAGCTTACTTGGATCGTTTTGTCAGATTGAAATACATCTAAACATGGACACAAAACTATAGGACCACAAAGTAACTGTACTATTTTGATGTGTATGTGTTGGTTCTTTATGAACATGTGTGCTTGAAACTTTGATGAGAATGTTAATATTAAGTAACTGATGAGGATCCACTTTAGAAAATCAGAAGTATTTTATCACTAATGTTGGACAGAATTATCTGATACATAAAATTGCTTAAGTTGACATGAACGAGGTTTGCACCTAATATTTTATTCCAGTGTGATGCATCTTGAAGCTATGTTAGTCAACTTCTTGAAAGATGTATGATATTGAAATATTTCAAAACTTTGCAGTGAAGAAAGTTTATATGATAATTTGTAGTTAAAGAGGCACATTATACATTAAACTTCCAAAATTATTCCAAACTGTTGCATCACTTTAATTTGTAGTCACATTTTGTAATATGTGGAACATGCAAGTATCTACCAAAGCATTGTAGACATATATGCAGAGTCCATCAGATGTGTATAAAGATATGTGCTTGCAAGTTTTCTGAATCCTATAAGTTGCAGCATGAATCCTATAAGTTGCATCACTGTAATTTGTAGTTCAAATTTTGTAATATGTGGAACATGAAAGTGTCTATCAAAGCATTGTAGACATGTAGGCAGATTACATTATAAATGGAAATAATCTCTCTGCCTTGAAGGGATTTGGAGATGGGAGAACATGCATATTATGTATTATATTGTGAAATGTTAATCAGTATTTGTCGTAGCTGAGCAATCATTTGGGTCCAAGCTTGGTGGTGTTGCCGGTTGTGGCTGTTGTTTTCATCGATCAATGTTTGTTTATGTTGAATCTTTTTTCATAATAAAAATTTCGTGAGTTTTGGGCATTGGCTATCATTTTACACACATGCTTCTATATGCTATTCTGATATGTCTGTGCATATGAACTCAGACAAGCTTACCATTTTCTTTTTTGCTTCTTAGTTATTTATTGCCACTTATTTGTCCTCTCATGTTTTCTTTGATGTATTGATCAGCAATGTTTACCTTTTTGATCTTTAGCAACATATTTAGCATTTATCTGAGGAACGAATGCCCATAAATTTTTGATGATCATGTAAGGCAAAATGAAGCTGGGAAGGGGGACGACGACGACAATGCTGTGCGTTGGCTGCATGAACTCGAAGGCTACTGCAATGAACACGGTGGCTATTAATTTTTGCATACTCGAAAGGCGGTTAATGTTGTTGACAATATATTTGTAGGAATTTATGTTTGGATGCGAGACCTTCTCACTTTGAGCTAATTATTAAATGTTAATGTTTGCAATATCCAATAACATGTGCCTTTTGATTAAGTTAGTATATATATGTTGGCTGGCCTTTTGGTATGAAACTATTATAATATTATATCGAAATATTCAAAGGATGATGATTGCTTGGTGTTCAAAACTAATGAAACCTATATAGAGGGCTGAAATCATGAAAAATGATTTGTGATTGGAGAGGGAGTGCTCATGCTACTTACTTAAAGATTTATGCTTCTATTTCTACTACATCATCATCATCATCAGTGGAAGTCTGTGTAGAAACGGAACTGTGTATGATGTTGCATTCTAGATCTGCCAAATACTAAGTTTTTATAGCTAAATTTGGTGTTTTTCTAAGAGTTTGATGGGATTTCATATGAAATGGGCATTCCTTCTTTTAAATTTTGAAAGGCACCGAAGGCGTCGTTGTTCTTTGAAATTTTGAAAGGCGCCGAAGGTGCTCCCGCACGTCGAAGGCGTTGTTGTTCTTTTAAATTTTGAAAGGTGCCAAAGGCACCCGCAGGCACCCGCACGCGCCGAAGGTGTTGTTATTCTTTTAAATTTTGATAGGTGCTCACGCGCAACGAAGCCCCCCCATTTTTTTCTTTTTTCCTTTTGTCTGCAAAAAAACAACGAATGCAGACAATTGTTCTTTTAAATTTTGAAAGGCGCCGCGTGCGCCGAAGGCATTGTTATTCTTTTAAATTTTGATAGGTGCTCACGCGCGACGAAGCCCTCCCATTTTTTTTCTTTTTTCCTTTTGTCTGCAAAAAAATCCCGAATGCAGACAATTGTTCTTTTAAATTTTGAAAGGCGCCGCGTGCGCCGAAGGCGTTGTTATTATTTTAAATTTTGAAAGGTGCCCGTGTAGAAGGCGTGATGTTGTTCTTTAAAATTTTGAAAGGCAACCGCGCTGAAGGCAGACTGTTATTCTTTTAAAATTTGAAAGAGGGATGTAGTTCTTTTAAATTATGAAAAGCGCCCGCGTCTACGCGCCCGTGCCAAAGGCGCCTGTTAAATTTTTAACCCTAATTTGTTGTTCCACGTCGAAATTGTTGTTCGACGCCGAAATTGTTGTTCAGCGCTGATGGTGCCCACGCCGAATTTGTTGTTCAGCGCCGATGCTGCCCACGCCGAATTTGTTGTTCTGTGTCAGTGATGCCTGTGTCGAATTTGTTGTTCCGTACTGAAGGCGTCCACGCCGAATTTGTTGTTCTGTGTCAAAGGCTCCTGTGTCAAATTAGTTGTTCCGTGCCGAATGCGATGTGCTACTAAATATTTTTACGTTAATTTGTTGTTCTTTTAAATTTTAGCTGTAGAAATAATTTTTTGGGGATTAAAGATTTCACTGGAAAAACTTAAATGAACCGTGCCCGCGGGCACGGGTTATGACTAGTATATATATATATATATATATATATATATATATATATATATATATATACTGCATTGAATATGTGGTACTTTGACTGTTTGTATATAAGTATATTTGTGCAGTGTATAGGTTGTTAAATATATATTTACATGAGTGAATATTGGATATGAACACATATGTATGTATTCTTGTATATATATAAAGTGAGTGTGTACTAGAAGGTTGATATAATATACATACTTGCTGACAGGACTATTTACTATAGTGATATTTACTGTGTACATTTTTGTGTGCGAACTATTATATATATTTGTCTATATAATTGTAAGTATTTATACTTATGTGCTTAAATGATATATTTGCGTATGGTTACGCACTTGATATGCGGTGCACCATATCAATGTGTATCATTATTGGTGTATGATTATTTACCATAAGTGCATCAATATTTGGATTTACTTACTTATGTATGTATGTTAGCAAGGTTGCATACATATTGGAAGTGATATAGTAGTATGTGTATATATAGATGGATGTATACTTGGTTGTATACTTGAACTATACTCTGATGTATCTATGTATACCCATAGGTATGTGTATGTGTAAGTATGCTAGATCTGTGACTTATGAGTATGGTGTGTTTAAATATCGTGTGAACATGTATGTATGTAGATATCTATATTACATTTGACAGAGTTTTTTGAATCCTAGGGCTGACTAGGACAAGCTGACTAGGACAAAGGGGTAGATAAAAGACGGCCTGGATTTAATCTAGGGAAATGAACGGTTGGGATGCTGGTATATGAAATTTTTTGGGGGGAAACTTTGAAATTTTTTCGGGGAAAACAGAAATTGTCTGGTGAAATTATCAGCCCTAAAGTTTGGATTAGACGAAAATGATGTGAGGCCATGTATTAAAAGAGAGGGTTAGGTGGTGGGTTTTCCTAAGTTTGTGTGCGTTTTGAAAAAGAAGAAAGCAAATGATAACTTTTCATCTTTCCCTATGCTCATCTTTCCCAAAGCCTCTTTACAGTAGCTCTCGCTCCTCTCTCCCCAGCGATTCTACTAGGGTTTTTGAAACTCTGAGGCGATGGTGCAAACCCCTCAAACCCCATGGCGGTGCTGTCGCCTCGAAGGCGCTGTTGAGCGATGCAGGACGTCGAGGCCTACGCCGCCCTATACACTGGCCGAGAGTTGCAGGAATCAAACGATGCAGCTTGAGATGCTTCGTATGGCCTATGATGTGATCAAGAAGGTAGGTCGAAGGTTGTCTCCAAAAAATCCATACATCTATTTTTAATGGGCAGTTGTGTTGATCTTATTTTTAAAATCGTTGCCGAGGCCTTTATTCCCTTTTTTTACAGATCAAGAATCAGGCAATGGGGGAAGCGACCGTCGACGGAGAATTTGACGGTGAGTCGGCGTCCGAGTTTGGGCTCCCCGTGGTCGAGGTGAGGCAGCTGGAGTCGGTCTTGGAGATGGTCCTGATCGCCGGCCTGAAGAGTAGGCCCGTGTTCTACGAGGTGATCGCGGCGCTGGAGGAGAAAGGGGCCGAGGTCGTGAACGCGAGCTTCTCGGTCGTCGGTGACAAGGTCTTCCACACGATTCACTCGCATGCTATTTTTCAAGGGTGGCTGATAGGCTCAAGGAACTTATACAATGACTGAAAGCTCAATGAATCTTCTAGATGTACACTAAAGTAGTATAGGCTCAATGAATCTCTTTTGTGTCACAGTGTCTGTTGCTTTTCAATCAGCCAAGAATTTTGACATATGTATGTTGTAAATAAATGGGTCATTTTTCTCTATTTGTGTTGTGTGAATCTTACTTTCTAATCTGGGTTGTTTTTTTGCAGGATTCATCGATTTTTGGGTAATGTGCTCATTTTTCACTGTACTCATTTTTTTGTTTGCAGTGTACTCATTCTCGCAGGTAATTTTTTGTTTGCAGGCTATTTCTTTGTAAGTTCTTGGAGAAGTTACGCTATATCTTTGTAATTTTTGAAAGCATCCTGTACTCATTTTCGCATGTAATTTTTTTGTTTGCATTTTACTCATTTTCGTTCATTTTTAGCAGTGTACGCATTTATTAAATTAGTTCTTTAGTGTACTCATTTTCTTTGTTGGCATTTACAGCCAAGAATTGGCATATACAAGCAGTGTACTCAGTTTTTTGTTCATTTTTAGCAGTGTACTCAGTTTTTTGTTGTTTCCAGCAGTGTACTCAGTTTTTTGGTTCATTTTTAGCAGTGTACTCAGTTTTTTTGTTACATGGCTAATGCCAGCTTTATCTCTTGAAGTTGTATCCATAGTTATTAGTAGTTATCATGTAAGCTATATTCTTCAATTTAAATCTACAGAATGGATCATTTGGCATGGATCATTTGATACAAAAAATAATATACCCACGTATCATTGGCATCTACAGCCAAATCAATTATTCTAAGGGATGAGTAGATTGTTTCCAGAATATTTGAATACCAACAACTATGGACGGCCATAACAGGTAATTTGAATAATTGTTCATGCTTCAAGTTATTTGTGTAATCAGCAGGGTTTTAATTTGAAATATAACTACAAGTTATTTGTTTTGGCCTCCAATTGACAGGTATTCAAATTGACAGGATAATAGAGTTGGCCTTCAAAGTTGGCCTCCAATTGACAGGTATTCAAATTGCTTCATTTTGAATTTTTGGTTTATGACAGGCTATCTGAAATTCTTACTTTTCAAAAACCTATGATAGGGTTTTGGTGATTTTAAAATAAGTCGTAACATCTTTGGTGATTTTATGATATTGGGCATTGGTGATTAAGATAATAAAATCTTTGTGCACGGCACATTAAAATTGAAGCTAGGATAATTAAATACTTCCCATTAAAGGCTTTGTACAGAGCATTTTATGATAATTCCCAATGGTCTTTGTGCATGGGCACGGGTAGTTAGTATTTACTGGATTTTATGATATTGGGCATTGGCCGAGGGCACAGGTTATAATCCCCAATGAACATTTTTCCTAAAAAAATCAAACTGATCCCAATTATTTTGGTATGTTTTGCGATACAATCATTTTTGGTTTGCAGCTGTGCACAGGTTTGCTATCCATTGGGTTTGCAGCTGTTCACAGAATTTGGAATTAGATTAAGATCTCTTTACTATATATCTGAATTAGCTTAAGATCCAAATACGTCCAGCTTGAAGAGATTTTACTGAATATCTGGATAAGAATTAGATTAAGATCTCTTTAAATTGGGTTCTACATTGATATAATTATTAGAATTTGGACATGATTCAAAGTTATTTAATCTTCTCTAGGTTCAACCTTCATTTGTAATAGGATTCGAGACGGGGGTTAGTTTGCAGCATTGCGTTGCGTTTCCTATAATTAAGCAAATTCTGTGACCATTGGGATTAGATTATGAAATAAATGAAGATAAGTAAAGGACCTCACTGGTCACGATAGATAGCAAAAACATCATTTGCTTCGATTTCGAGTTTCTGTAGCTCAACAGAAGGAAGGGAACATCTTCCAATAGAGGGTGATATTTGTTTGACCATAGAGACCTATAATAGTGCGGGAAGATATAGTGCCAAACATAAATAGCTCAGATCCAAAGCAAATATATACATTGAAGACGAAAAGCACAGATTAGAATCTGAAACTTAATTCTAAGTTTTTTGCTTGGCAACTTAACCTATATGAGTCAGCATCTCTGTTGTATTTGCACATTATAAACTCTTTTGAAGACCCTGTCAAAAGAAACCTATGGCACAGTCAAAATAGCAGATCGAATTAAACAATAAGGATGCCAAAATGTCAACAATGATAAGCTGTTCGCTGCAATATGTTCACCTTGAAGACATCTATTATACTTTTGAGAGTATTTTTTGAATTTTGTCCTATTGGGACAAGCTGACTAGGACAATGGGCTGATGACTAGGATAAGGATTGGACAAAGGTCTGATGACTAGGACATAGAGGGCTGACTAGGATATTGTTTGAATTTTAATTAAAAAGTGGACAAAGATTTCAAATTGTTTGGACAAACGGTTCAGGTTTCAAATTGTTTGAATTTGTCCACTTTGTGTTTGGCCAACGGTTTCAAATTGTTTTGATTAAAATTCAAATAACATGCTATTAATAGTTATCTGAACTTTGTCCAAACCTTTTTGATTATATTGAGTGGACTTTTCATTGAATTTGTTTGAATTTTCATCAAAAAAATCCACTTCTGTTTTTTGTTGTGTACTCACAACATTGGGGATAAGTCCATTTTGGGGGGAAATTTAAACTAACTTTTGATATTTTTTTGCTGTGTACTCAAAATGTTGGGTGGGGGAAGGAAGTCACATTTTGGGGGGAAACTCAAACGTTGGGTGGGAAATTCAAGTTTTGGCCGTACCCTTCTCAACATAAATTGGTTTGTATTATCATGCCTAATGAATTTTTGCTATCAACAGCCTGCAAGTTCTCAACAACCCTCACTATCTGGTCGCACCTTCTCAAAATAAATTTCTTTTGTTTTTTTGCTGTGTATTCAAAACTTTGGATGGGAAAGTCACATTTTGGTAATTTTTGCTATCTCATCTCAAACTCAAACTCACCTCTTCACTCATTAGGCATTTTTACTATCAACAGCTTGCTCATCTCAAACTCAAAAACCCGTTTAATCTATCTGTTGCACCCGTTCAAGCTTCCAACCATCGTCACAGTTCAGGTTTGAGGCCAATAAAAATTTCTGTTTGCCATCTCAAATTCGGTGAGTTTGTGCTTTAGAAAAGTATTTGTTCACAAAAATTTCATTTTGTTGACAAAAATTTCAATTTGGTGCCAAACGGTTCATGTTCATGTTTCAGGATTCAGTTTGCTGACAAAAATCACAAAAAGTTTCATTTTTCTGCCATTAGGTAAGTCATTTTTCTGCCAAACGGTTCATGTGCCTTTTAAAACAATCATCTGTCAATAGTTTGGCGCTAGCAGTATACTTTTCGCTCTGAAATGACTCTAAAAATTGTCCTTATGCTTTTACAGGATTGCGGGAAGAAGCGCATCAATGTGCAACATTTAGCGAGAAGTTGACGTGAAGGAAATTGAATTGCCTTCATTTCTTTCTTAGTTTGCTAACATTATAGGTTGCCTACATGGTTGTATATGTTAGTGGGACTATTATTATTGCCATTTGTAATTTGTGTTGGATTCTTTTTTCTTCTCATGTTGTGAATATTATTGTTGTAACAAATGCGTACTCACTTGGCCTGGGTTGATGTTTGTTCCAGTTTGTCATCTTTTAATGTGCTATCCAAGGGGTAATTGATTGGTGTTTCATTTTGGGCTGAATATTATTGTTGTTGTAACAAATGAGTACTTGCTTGGGCTGTATTGATGTTGATTCCAATTTGTCATCTTTTAACCCTTAATTCAAGGGTTAAATGTTTGGTGTTTTATTTTGGAGATTCTAATTTTGTGGTGTTTAACTTTGTAGATTTTAACATTTTTAATCAGCCAAAATTTGGAGGGCACTAAATCTGGAGGGCACTAACTTTTGAATGGCCTAAAACTTTTTGGGAGGGCACTAAATAACAATTAATGCACTTTAATTATTCATGTTCGTTTAAATTTAGGGGATCCAATATTTTGAGGGGATGTTTTAAATGAATGGCAGACTAAATTTTGGAGGACTAAAATTTGGGGGGGAAGCTAAATTATATTTATTGCGCTTTAATTATTGATGTTTGTTTAAAATTAGTGGATCCCAAATTTTGGACAGAGAATATTTTAAATTAACCGTGCCCTTAGGGCACATGTTAAATCGGGATGAAACTAAATTTTGGTGGGCACTAAAATTTTTGAGGAACTAAATTCTCTAGGGGAACTAAATTTGGGTGAACTAAAATTTTTGTGAGAACTAAATAACAATTATTGTGCTTTATTTTTCGGGTGAACTAAGATTTTGAGGGGGAATATCTTAAATGAATCGTGCCCTACGGGCACGGGTTATGACTAGTATATAATTATAAGGAGTGTGTGATTACATATAGAGGTGTATGTATTTAGATATACCTATATGTAACCAGGATATAGCATATGTCTTTGAACATATACTTGAGTGAATCTTTATGTGAGTACACATGTATTGAGTGAATAAATATTGGTGTGTATATTAATGTGTCACGCCCCGCTTCCCAAAACAACGGAGGCGAAGCGTGACTAAGGCCCGCTTAGGCCAGAGCTGAGAAGCTCGGACCCAATAAGCGTCTGTAGGGGTACCATTTTAAAAATTTTCAGGTTCTTGCATTTATAAAGTTCGAAACAACAGAAAGTACAGAAAGGAAGTTACATTCATTAATATAAAGAGTTAATATCCAGCGAGTACAAAAGTCTAAAGAGAGGGAAGCCTAAGCATGGCTACAACTATCTAAAGAGCAAACTAAAAGTAGTAACCTCTGAAAGGTGGTGACCGAAAAGTCCCCAAGTTCTGGTCCTCGTCAGTACGTACTCTATGTTGATGTCCTCGGGCTCCACGTAATCCGGTAAGTCTGTCGTGTCCTCGAACTCTGGCTCGACACCTGACGTACATCACCAAAGAAAGGAACTGTACGTCAGGTAAAGTCTACAAAAGAAAGTCAGACTCTACTACAAGTGTACTGAACTATTAGACATCATTTTACTGGTTGATTAGCATGCTGGGGTTATAACTGAGAAGTAAAAGAAGGAAGTAACGCAGCAGGAAAAGTAAAGCGTAGCAAGCAGTAGTCGTAGCATGTGCTACCGACTACGGGACTATCCTAAAGGTGACAGGACAAGACGGAACTAGACAAGACAAGACGGACAGGACACGTGAGACACGAAGGGTTCACGCCTTACGGTTCGAGGGGGATCAGACCCTCTCCCCGTGCGCACACTCAACCCTACCCCAAACCCAGGAACTAAGGACAAGAAGTACAGAGATCACTTCCGCTAGGGAAGCACCTGAAACGCCCGCATTCTTTTTGTATCACAGAGATCACTTCCGCTAGGGAAGCATCTGAAACACCCGCAGGCTTTTTGTATCACTGAGATCACTTCCGCTAGGGAAGCATCTGAAACGCCCGTAGGCTTTTTGTATCACGGAGATCACTTCCGCTTGGGAAGCATCTGAAACGCCCGTAGGTTTTTTGTGTAACAATGACACGACACGACCAGTGTACGGGAGATGTTATTCTAGGGTGTCCACACGCACGCACACACAAGATAATCCTACGGTGTCAAAAGTTGTTGTTTGTCGGGCTTAGACTTCGTCGTCAAGTCTAAGTCGTCAGGGCGACCCGGACGATATCATTTCACGTCTGGTTCTATACACACAGTCTAACAGTTCTAACAATTTAAGACCAAGGCACGGTCAAAAACGCAAGTGGGTACACTTGCCTGTGGTGGCGAGTGTTTTGTCTGTCCGGGGCGTCTCGTCCAGTCGTCGCGTCCACGGTAGTCCGTCTGAAAAGGGGTCACGGCGATGGTGTCAGGTCGCGTTTTTCAAAAAAATCCTATTAGGGTTTGTTTCTAGGTTAAACGTGGCTACCCTAACAATCACACGTCAAAATGTCCGTTCAGCCTATCCGACGATTCTATCCTATGTGCACAGTCAAAAAGTCCGATCGTCGATTTCTAGAGTTGAATATCGTTTTAAAGGGCGTAAAGTAAACTTTAGTTAATATTGATGATTTTTAGATTAAGTTTTAGATTCTCTACGGTGTGGGTTCTTACTACGCGTTAGGGGACTAACCTTTTCGACGTTTGATCGTAGATCGGACGTCGGGTCTGAACGGCGATGGATCTGCATCGTCCGCAACGTCTCGGTTGCGGGTAGCGCAGCGAGGCACGTATAGACATCGAGTACGGTGTCAGGATTTCTCCGGTTGCAAGTAGCGCAACGAAATGTCACGGTGTCTACGACGGCGGGGAGAACACACGAGATCGGCGGCGTACGTGGACTTCTCGACGTATAAGAGCTACTGGGATTGGAGGATGTCGTCGGGGGTCACGCTCGCCTGCGGGGTTGGATTTCCCATATTAAGCTAACGGTTAAGCAAAACTAACACATATATATAATAATAATAAGCTAATTAATCATGTACCGATTAGAAACTTATATGTGCATATAACATCATTTATAATACTGAGTAAAACTTACTGGTTATATACTATAATTAAATATATATATAACAATGTAAAACACCCCAGCTTCATTTGTTACTGTTCATATAATTAAACTCACGTATGAATATATGGCTTACAGTCACATGATATATAAAAAAATAACATAACTAACTTAAAATATATTGTAATCAACTCATGCTCCACATAGCATCAATCATCAGCCCATACACAGAACATACCATTTCGTTCCTTCGGATTGCACTAGCCTACAAGGTCTTGGTGGTTAGAACGGCGACGGTAAGAGCACAGAGTCGGTGCTGACAGCGGCGAACCCAGGACGATGACGGGGAGACCACGAGTTGCCGTCGAGTTGGAGGGTACTGTCGAGAGTCGAGGGGGCTCGGTGACTTCTTGGCGACTTCGACGGCCACAAGGTGACGAAGGAGGAAGTGGCGAGTGGCGGGGCGGAGGCTCCATGAGGGGAGCTGCATCGTGGGTTGTGGCTGTTTGGAGGGATGCAGACGGTAGCGAGGTGCCGCAGCAGCACCAAGGGGGGACGGCAGTGTCAGCCTGAGGGCGAGAGGGGTCGTTGGGTTTGAGGTGCAGGTCGTAGAGGCGGTCGAGGGGAGCGGGGGTGGTCAGCCGTGGAGGGTGGCATGTCCGAGGTGGATCACAGCAGTAAGGGATCTGGGCCCTGGTAGCAGTTGGCCAGAGGGGAAGCAGGAGCGCGTGTGCGACGTGGGGCTGTCGGCGACAAGCGGAGGCACCGGGTTCCTGGGTAGCGAAGCGTGGGAGGTTGTCCGGAGAAAGGTGGGGTCGCGAGGCGGTTTGAAGAGGAGGTAAGCGCGACGGGAACGCTGGGCTGCGCGGCCTGGGTATAAGAGGGGAGGCAGTATCGGTTTGAACTCGCCGGCGAGATGGTAGAGTGGAGGCGGAAGGCTCGACATCGGGACGAGTGGGCCGGGTTGTGCGCTGAGGTTTCGAGACGAGAAGGGGCTAAAATAAAGGAGGAGAAACTGGTGGACGTGGGCGCATAGTGTGAATCACGGGGAAAAATCCATGCAAGCTGACGTGGGTCACGGGGAGAGGGGAAAAAGGATTTGAAATCAAATGGGTTAAGATTCTTCAACAGTTTTGATATCCTCTTTTTTATATAAAGGATTTAATTTTAAACAAGAGGTTAGTTAAAAGAATTTGATTTAATAATTATAGTTAAATAACGTGAGGTAAGGTTAGTTTAAGGTTGGTTTTAAAAAATGATTAAAAATATATAAGTCTGTCGTTTTTAAAAAGTAAACATGCACAGAATCCTTAAAACTTAAATATATATATATATATGAACATTTTATAAGTTTGTAATGAGATAAGTAGATTGGGCCGTCGACGTCTGAAAATTACAAAGAAAATACCAGGGCGCTCGCGCCTCCGAGAGGATCGTGAATACGGGGTTCGATCTCGCGTCTGAGCTATGGGAGACAGTTACAAAAATCAAATACACAAAATGCACACGAAACACAGCTACGCGCTAAAATACGTACGGTCGAAAAGCGGTTGTTACATTCTACCAACCTTAGTAATGATTTCGCCCTCGGAATCACTTATAATAATAGTAATAATATCTATAAACACTATACCTGCAACTCCCATATCCACACATAAATATCACTAATCCTATAACTTCAAACAACGTTTCTCAATAATCCATCATAACACGTCTCTCCACTGGCTAATGCTACAACTAGAATCACATCCTAGCACCTGACTATAGATCCACACCACTGTCTACAAATCAGCAATCATCACGTCTCCAATATATCATCCATCTTATCGACTCATAAATCTAATATCTATTATCAATGAACCATCGAACCACACCTATCCTTACCCCTATCATCTAATCTCCTAACCATACCAAATCCGTCTACCTAATCATCCATTCATCTCAACACGTCGTGTTACTTCCAACGTCTTCTCACACAAACCTAACAATCAGGTCTTGATGCTTTAAATGATGTACTCATGATCACTCTAAATCATACTATCCCTTCCTAGCTACTCCTATCTACCACTCGTCCATGGTTCAGGTCTAATAGGTTCTCATCCCTCTGTATATAATTTCATCCAACCAGAATTCTCCCTTGAGTCCGCCACCCATTGCTATTATAATAAGTCTTGGATGCCTCGTTCTTTTCATCCGAAGGAAAACTAATCTAATATCCTTGTGTCCCAAAATCAATTAATCATTGCTATTACACATCTCTTCACACACTATACCTACCCGCACATAAAATCCTATAACAATAATAGCTAGTCCTAATAATATAACAACAATAAACATAATATTTCGAAGATGGAAATAAGAGAAGAGAGAGACAAAAAAACTTAAGGCCAATGACCTATTTTAAAACATGTGGGTAAAAACTGTGGAGTTGTGGTATTAGATGAGGGAAGATAGGTGGGTTGCGATCTTGTGAGCTAATTTCAAAACTTTAATGGTTTAGTTTAAAAGAAAACAAAAAGTTTTGATACAATCACATGCAGCCAAAGATAAGCTACACTATAATATGAAAGACTAAGTCTAAGGAATTGCCTGCTATGACGCTAGTCATACCTAATGAATACCATTATTCAGACAACTCCTTACGTATATCACGGTTAACACTGAGTATACATCCAAGACACAAGAGACAATCATTAAGATCCTAAGTGTAGCACACTCATACAGGTCCACACACTCAACTTATATATATGCACCACGACGACATCACAAAGCTAAAGGGCCCACTACTAAACTAGAGTTGACACGGCAACTACGAGCACTAATGTCTTTAGGAAACCTAAACCAAAAGCGAAACGAAACAAGATCGGAGAGAACGAGTTTGGATAAAGCGAGGATAAGGAGATAGGTAGTTGGATGGGACAAAGATATTGCTCTAAATGATTAAAAGCTGAAAGAAGGAATTCGTGCAAAATATGGTATCATATACTTTTATACTTATAAAAAAATACACGTAGAAAAGTGAGCAGATGTAGAAAATTAAAATTCTGGAAAAGAGTGAGACGAATGAAAGAATGGTAGGGTGAGAGAGGATTGTTTTTCAAAATGAAGATAGGTTTATACAAAGATTTTGAAATGTGAGCACAATGAACATAGAGCTGATAAAAAAAAAATGAAGTTCTCTTTAGTTTAGAAGGTATTCTAAAAGTACGTATGGTAAGTGGTTAAAATAAATTTCGTAGTTTAGAAAAAAGTGATATATTGAATTTCCAAAATGGTAACAAAGTTTAAAACTGAAATACAAAAGATACCGATTCGAAAATAAGTACGAGATTGTAACTTTAAAAATTACGACCAAGAAGATTTCAAAATCAGTGAAAGAATTTTTTTTCCTCAACCGAAAGTAAGAAATTTAAATATTTAATAAGGGTATTCAAAGAAGTTAAACTGAGCGGAGAATTTAATAATGAATTTTCGAAAATACTTTTAGAGGAAACAGAATTGGTAAAGGGAAGATTCGAAGGATCAACGATACTCGTCAGGAACGATCACGTGAATCGGTAGAAAGGAAAATGATCGCATGATGGATACACTTAGGATATGATGCATGAAGCTAAGATGGAACTCTACGGTTGATAACACGAAAGGGTAATGATCAGGAAGGCGTTAGAAGTCAGGGATTCTAATTATCGGGTCGTCTAAAGATCAGGGGAAACTCAACACTAAGACTTCCAAATGAACCAGAAAGTATTAAGGATCTCAGGGTAGAGTCCTAAGCGAGTCAAGATTACGTTCTACTGGCACGAAGTCGATGGACCCGAGCGAACGACTAAAAGAAGGGCTCTAGAAATCTAACACGGTTAGAGTCAAATGAGGGCTACTAAGGTATCCTAAGACGTGTATGACTAAATCTTAAATAAGGTGCCTGACTATCAAACCTGGATGTCTATCTAAGTCTTCCTACCTGTAAGACTGGAAAAACCTAATTTGGACTTGTACATGGATATTAAATGAATGCGATACTATTATTGCTCCGAACTTTTGCATGACCTGCATGGGCCACCACTAAAACCTGTCACGCCCCGCTTCCCAAAACAACGGAGGCAAAGCGTGACTAAGGCCCGCTTAGGCCAGAGCTGAGAAGCTCGGACCCAATAAGCGTCTGTAGGGGTACCATTTTAAAAATTTTCAGGTTCTTGCATTTATAAAGTTCAAAACAACAGAAAGTATATACAGGAAGTTACATTCATTAATATAAAGAGTTAATATCCAGCGAGTACAAAATTCTAAAGAGAGGGAAGCCTAAGCATGGCTACAACTATCTAAAGAGAAAACTAAAAGTAGTAACCTCTGAAAGGTGGCGACTGAAAAGTCCCCAAGTTCTGGTCCTCGTCAGCACGTACTCTATGTTGACGTCCTCGGGCTCCACGTACTCTGGTAATTCTGTCGTGTCCTCGAACTCTGGCTCGACACCTGACGTACATCACCAAAGAAAGGAACTGTACGTCAGGTAAAGTCTACAAAAGAAAGTCAGACTCTACTGCAAGTGTACTGAACTATTAGACATCATTTTACTGGTTGATTAGCATGCTGGGGTTATAACTGAGAAGTAAAAGAAGGAAGTAACGCATCAGGAAAAGTAAGGCGTAGCAAGCAGTAGTCGTAGCGTGTGCTACCGACTACGGGACTATCCTAAAGGTGACAGGACAAGACGGAACTAGACAAGACAAGACGGACAGGACACGTGAGACACGAAGGGTTCACGCCTTACAGTTCGAGGGGGATCAGACCCTCTCCCCGTGCGCACGCTCAACCCTACCCCAAACCCAGGAACTAAGGACAAGAAGTACAGAGATCACTTCCGCTAGGGAAGCACCTTAAACGCCCGCAGGTTTTTTGTATCACGGAGATCACTTCCGCTAGGGAAGCATCTGAAACGCCCGCAAGCTTTTTGTATCACGGAGATCACTTCCGCTAGGGAAGCATCTGAAACGCCCGTAGGCTTTTTGTATCACAGAGATCACTTTCGCTAGGGAAGCATCTGAAACGCCCGTAGGCTTTTTGTGTAATAGTGACATGACACGACCAGTGTACGGGAGATGTTATTCTAGGGTGTCCACACGCACGCACACACAAGATAATCCTACGGTGTCAAAAGTTGTTGTTTGTCGGGCTTAGACTTCGTCGTCAAGTCTAAGTCGTCAGGGCGACCCGGACGATATCATTTCACGTCCGGTTCTATACACTCACAGTCTAACAGTTCTTACAATTTAAGACCAAGGCACGGTCAAAAATGCAAGTGGGTACACTTGCCTGTGGTGGCGAGTGTGTCGTTTGTCCGGGGCGTCTCGTCCAGTCGTCGCATCCACGGTAGTCCGTCTGAAAAGGGGTCACGGCGGCGGTGTCAGGTCGCGTTTTTCAAAAAAAATCTTATTAGGGTTTGTTTCTAGGTTAAACGTGGCTACCTTAACAATCACACGTCAAAATGTCCGTTCAGCCTATCCGACGATTCTATTCTATGTGCACAGTCAAAAAGTCCGATCGTCGATTTCTAGAGTTGAACATCGTTTTAAAGGGCGTAAAGTAAACTTTAGTTAATATTGGTAATTTTTAGATTAAGTTTTAGATTCTCTACGGTGTGGGTTCTTACTACGCGTTAGGGGACTAACCTTTTCGACATTTGATCGTAGATCAGACGTCGGGTCTGAACGACGATGGATCTGCGTCGTCCGTAACGTCTCGGTTGCGGGTAGCGCAGCGAGGCACGTACGGACAGTGAGTACGGTGTCGAGATTTCTCCGGTTGCGAGTAGCGCAACGAAATGTCACGACGGCTACGACGGCGGGGAAAACACACGAGATTGGCGGCGTACGTGGACTTCTCGACGTATGAGAGCTACTGGGGATTGGAGGAGGTCGTCGGGGGTCACGCTCGCCTGCGGGGTTTGATTTCCCATATTAAGCTAACGGTTAAGCAAAACTAACACATATATATAATAATAATAAGCTAATTAATCATGTACCGATTAGAAACTTATATGTGCATATAACAGCATTTATAATACTGAGTAAAACTTACTGGTTATATACTATAATTAAATAAATATATAACAATGTAAAACACCCCAGCTTCATTTGTTACTGTTCATATAATTAAACTCACGTATGAATATATGGCTTACAGTCACATGATATAAAAAAAAATAACATAACTAACTTAAAATATATTGTAATCAACTCATGCTCCACATAGCATCAATCATCAGCCCATACACAGAACATACCATTTCGTTCCTTCGGATTGCGCTAGCCTACAGGGTCATGGTGGTTAGAACGGCGACGGTAGGAGAACAGAGTCGGTGCTGACAGCGGCGAACCCAGGACGATGACGAGGAGACCACAAGTTGTCGTCGAGTTGGAGGGGGCTGTCGAGAGTCGAGGGGGCTCGGTGACTTCTTGGCGACTTCGACGGTGACAAGGTGACGAAGGAGGAAGTGGCGAGCGGCAGGGCGGAGGATCCATGAGGGGAGCTGTATCGTGGGTTGCGGCTGTTTGGAGGGCTGTAGACGGTAGCGAGGTGCCGCAGCGGCACCAAGGGGGGACGGTAGTGTCAGCCTGAGGGCGAGAGGGGTTGTTGGGTTTGAGGTGCAGGTCGTAGAGGTGGTCGAGGGGAGCGGGGGTGCTCGGCCGTGGAGGGTGGCACGTCCGAGGTGGCTCACGGCAGTAAGGGATCTATGCCGATGGTACCGGTTGGCCGGAGAGAAAGCAACAGCGTGTGTGCGACGTGGGGCTGTCGGCGACAAGCGGAGGCACCATGTTCCTGGGCAGCGAAGCATGGGAGTTTGTCCGGAGAAAGGTGGGCTCGTGAGGCGGTTTGAAGAGGAGGCGAGCACGACGGGAACACTGGGCTGCGCGGCCTGGGTATAAGAGGGGAGGCAGCAGCGGTTTGAACTCGCCGTCGAGATGGTAGAGTGGAGGCGGAAGGCTCGGCATCGAGACGAGTGGGCCGGGTTGTGCGCTGAGGTTTCGAGACGAGAAGGGGCTAAATGAAAGGAGGAGAAACTGGTGGACGTGTGTGAATCACGGGGAAAAATCCATGCAAGCTGACGTGGGTCACGGGGAGAGGGGAAAAAGGATTTGAAATCAAATGGGTTAAGATTCTTCAACAGTTTTGATATCCTCTTTTTTTATAAAGGATTTAATTTTAAACAACATGTTAGTTAAAAGAATTTGATTTAATAATTATAGTTAAATAACGTGAGGTAAGGTTAGTTTAAGGTTGGTTTTAAAAAAATGATTAAAAATATATAAGTCTGTCGTTTTTAAAAAGTAAACTAACACAGAATCCTTAAAACTTAAATATATATATATGAACATTTTATAAGTTTGTAATGAGATAAGTAGATTGGGCCGTCGACGTCCGAAAATTACAAAGAAAATACCGGGGCGCTCGCGCCTCCGAGAGGATCGTGAATACGGGGTTCGATCTCGCGTCTGAGCTACGGGAGACAGTAACAAAAATCAAATACACAAAACGCACATGAAACACAGCTACGCGCTAAAATACGTACGGTCGAAAAGCGGCCGTTACATAATGCCTTGGGTGTATCTATATATTTATACTTATTGCTATGTACGGCATTGACACATGCATCCATATGCATAGGTGTACTAGCATGTGTGTACATATTAGTATGTACATATATGTGAGTGTTCTCATGTCCATATAGATATATATGTGAGTACATTGTGTATATGGATGAATGTGGAATGTATAGTACTATGTATGTGTTGTGATGATTTGTCTGTGTGTATACCTATATCTTTGGATAGGAATGTGTATATATATTTGTGTTTAATCTATGATATAGTGCATGTGTACATGGGTGTGTAGTATATACATATAGTGTTGTTTATATTTCGTGGGTAGGGGGCCCTTAGACTATTCAATCTCCGGTCAGACCCTTAGCATGGAAAGTCCGATGGCGGACTTTGTTTTTAAGGTGGGTAGAATGTAATACCCCGTTTCCATATGTACGCGTATTTATACGTATTTTGGCGTAAATGCGTACGTAAAATTTTGGGAGTAACCTCGTATTTTTTCTTTAAATATTTTGGTGTAGGAATTATTTTTAAAAGATTTTAAACTCATCTTTTGAATTTAGTAAATATGAGTATTTGGATGAATACTTGTATTTATGGTGTATATGGTATTTCAACATGTATTTTTATTTTTGCAAAATACAAATTCCAAAATTGTTTTACCATGACACCTTAGCTTTTAGGTGTCATCTTGCTAATTAAGAAGGAGACACATGGCTTAGACTTTGACTAAATGAAA
This sequence comes from Scilla litardierei, assembly GCA_030789695.1. Lineage (NCBI taxonomy): Eukaryota > Viridiplantae > Streptophyta > Magnoliopsida > Asparagales > Asparagaceae > Scilla > Scilla litardierei. The sequence continues at coordinate 217,126,908 of CM061133.1, forward strand.
GGATGAGAGGGTTTTAGGGAGACCTAAAATCTAGGCAAAGAAAAATAAAAAGAAAATAAGAAAATCCCATATTCTCTTACTCTCCCTCTCCTTCCCAATTCTGGCCAAAATTTTGTCTCCCCCTCTTTCACTCATTTGCTTCATTTTTCTCTCCACCAAGAACTCTTCCAAGCACCCCTCTCATTCCTCATCATTCCTCCATCAAAATTCACCTCAAAAATCATCCCAAATCCATCTTTAGAAGCCAATTTGGAGCTTGAAGATAGGAGATTGAAGAAGGAGGCCCAAGAATTCTTCAAGGACTAAGAAGGGCCAAAGAAATTTTGGAGGACTTTGGAGGTAGAAATTCTTATCACCTTAGTAGGGGTTAGTTTTAGAACAAAGGGTTTAATTAATTAGCAAGTTCTTTTGATTTTGTGTAGAAATTAAGTTTTGAACTTCATGCTGAAATTTACACAAAATTGGCTGATACTTTGGTAGATTGCTACACTTAATTGGCTATGTAGAAATTCCTGAAAAAAATATGTTGTATATATTGAAGTCCTTAACAACTTTCATTTTTACAAGTTTTGCAAATTCAAACTGAAAAAAAGAGTAAAAATTCAATTTCTAAAACTGGTCTATTTTTAGACAGTTTTGACACCTTTCAGTAAAACGAGTAGAATTCCATGCACACTTTATAAAATATTATGATCTTGATGCCGTTAGAAAGCTGACTTCAAGATCTTCAACCCATAATTTTTTTAGATTTTAATTTTGTCTGTAACTTGTAGCAAAATGGACTTGAACTGAACTCAGTATCTGGTTCAGAATGCTGAAATTATACCTGTTAGAAGAAAATCCACCATAAATCAAATATGTCAACTGAGTTTATGAAATTGGCCAGTAAAAGGAAAACACCCATATCTACAACTTTCGTGAAGGGACCAGAGACCAATTCTGACTGTAGATATGCTAAAAGTGATGTTATTTCTGCTGTAACCATTTAGACAGATTCAAATTTTACACTATTGTCATACCATGCATTACTCCTTTATGTTTTGTTCAATTTCAGTTATCATGCTATTATTTGTCATGATTTATGTGATGATTAGTAGATATGTTCACATGCTTTCCAATTTGTTGTAGTAAATAAAATTGTGTTCAAGTTAAAGTGCATATTAACATGTTTGCTATGCCCAACTAAAAGCTAGTATATTATGTTGTGTTTAAAGGACGTTTTATGTCATTTACTAACATGCAACAAGCTAGTATACATAGTTGTGTGATTACGCCATTACTTTCCATTATGCTAGCATGTAGCTTTATTTTGATTGAGTATGTCAACTTGAGACATTTGCTAGTGATGTAGTTTCATCTTGTTTAGTGTATTATATTAGTGTTGTAACTTCATTAAGAAAGTGAATGGAATTGATGGAACTATGCAATGTTGAAATAAGATGAAGACGATGGTTGTTGCTGAATTACGACATCGGTGAAATTATGAAAGAGATGGAGAGATAAAAAATCGGTAGTCGAGACCGCTAGATGATTTGTTGACAAACGAAGAAATACTTTAAAAACTGAGAGTGAGGATAAGAGTTCGACATCGGGAGCTCAGTCCATTCTAAAATGGGTAAGACTCCGGATGTGGGTTTGGGGGAAACACGGGTAAACTTTAGGAGTTAAGGAGCGGATGTATGAATTATGATTTCTTGCCTGATGTGTTGCCCCCAGAAGGGGAGCTGGTAAGGGCTAGAGAGGCCACTGGTGTGCTCGTGTCGCACCATGATGGTAAATGATGGTTTGCTCCATTTGTCCGATAGAAAAACCGAGATGAGTCTCGCTCTAGTACCTTGCCCCGTTTCGGTACGGAGTTACGAGAGGCCCCTCCAGTGCTCACGTCGCTGGTTGAGGTACCATTTTCACCCACCTTTGGTGAAGTCCGACTCCTTAGCGTCCTGCGGTTTACACGAGTTTCCAAATATATGAATCAACGACTTAAAGTAATTGTCTTTAATTTATAAATGTTGTTATCTTTTGTCTCCTTACTTTTGTTTACTTTAATGCTGCTATCCCAAGGTAACATGTTCTTATGCTTCCTTTCAATATCTGCATTTCATAATATGGTTTCATATGCATGTTTTGCAAGTTCTTATAACTAAGTCTGCATGTTGGAATGTGATCACTTTTATGCACTATGAACCTTACTTGTTAAGACCACCCTCCCCTAGATAGGTAGACCAGTTCTAAAACTGGGTCCTACTAGAGTGTTAGGAGTTTCTACTGGGTCACGCGTTGACGTGTCCCCGTTGACTTTCAGGTCATGTGAGTTGGAGGTTGAAGATACCGGCTGGAGCTTTGGAGTTGGTGATCAGTTGTAGTATTGGGTGGTGAGGGGTATGATGAGAGACTTGTACTTTTGTTGTTACTTTTCAGGTGGACCTTTGTACTTAGATTTGTGAAAATGAAGATGTTGGTGTATGTATAAGATGTATCAATGTATCAATAAAATGGAATATTGTACTTTTGTTATTTTCTCAGTGTTTTTATCTGTAATGGAGTTTTACTTGTACTTTCCAGCATGTGCGTAGTACATGCAGCATGCTTTTGTTCTCTTCCTTTCTCTCTTTCTATGTAACACTCGTTGATCAAGGAATACTTGGGGCAGATTCGTACTTCCCGGGTATCCTGGAGAGCGGGTCGTTATATGGGATGCGAAGCAATGATGGTAGTGAGGCCCCTGCAATAATACTCGCCTTTGCCGACGTGGCTAATATCGACGAGTTTTTGAATAAGCCAAGCGCCGCTATGCATGGGTACGCGCAGGGCCTCGAAGGTGATCCCGTCATCACCGCGAATAAAATCAAATGTTATAGCACACAAAATAAATAGGTCAGGGATGATCACGGTCCCGGACTCATCCCTGGGGAAGAATGTGCTAGAAATGATGCGGTGGGTCAAACGGAATACGGGGTGAAGTATGGTGGAGGCCTTGGCCTTGCCTCGAGTGTATTGGTCGTGGAGGGTGAGGTGATGCCAAAAGATATTGGCATCAAAGTCGCGGTGATAATCGTAGGGGCGGATAGCGTCGCCGTCAAGAATGTGGAAACCAAAAATGTTATTGATTGTGTCCAGGTTGGTGCGGATACTTCGGTTTTGGACGTAGAAATAGACGATGGACCCCACCACACAATTGAGGGAAGATAGGAATTCTAGTGTGAGGGCGGAGTAAGATGGTGCATGGGCGTTTAGGAACCCTATCCAACCTAAATTTGCAAATAAAGTCTCGACCCCAGAGAAAACTTTAAGACTGATCAGGGTTTGTGCATGTGCAAATTTAGTGGCTAGGTGTGCCTGTTCATTGAGTCGGTTGTAAAGATCTTTTTGTTCATGACTCAAGAAACGGTATTCCTGCGGTCCCATCAGTGGGTCCACAACAGGAACGATGGGTTGGGGAGGGGGTTGTGTAGGCAGTGTAGGAGGAGGACGTGAACTAGGTGGACATGTGGACTTCCGTCTCTTGTGATACGGCTCCTCCTCATGCATAATAGCCTTACCCTTATCCTTGTCCTCGACCATGAGTGTGTGGGTGTGTGATGCAAGTGAATGCAAGTCTATATGAATGCACACGACCAAAAGACAATTTAGCAAAAATATATTACTAGGGCAATATTAAAAATAGAGCTCAAGAACGAATTTACCCAGTAGCGAAGTGAATCCTTGCTCGCAAAACACCTTACGCAGTGCAACTGGGAGGTCCGTGAAGCCGCGGCTCTTCGATCCAACAAATTTGAAAATTTTCGAAATGGGGGAATGGAGTTAGGGTTAGGGAGGAAACTAGGGTTGGATGTGGAGGAAGAGAGTAGGATTGATGGAGAGAGAGAAATGGAGTAAGTGTGGAAGAGAGATTCAGAGTTGTGGGAGTGAGAGATGAGGTCGTGCGGGGGGAGAGGTGGCCGGTTGAGAGGGAGAGAATTCGAAACAACGACGAAAAATCGAAGTCGGGTGAGAGGAAATGAATCGGTTCAGTCGAGGGTATTTATAGGGTTTTAGGTGAACCGATCGGGTGAGATCTAACCCGATCGATTGGGTAAATTTTCGAAACATATTGTTGGAAGGCAGCTACAGGCGAACCGATCAGTTGAGTTTTCAACCGATCGGTTGGCCGCTTCACGATTTTCCTAAGATCACTGTCGACTTCAACCAGACAGCTACACGGTCACAGCTCCAGATCAACCGATCGGTTGATTTAATCCCCAAATTTCCCGAGAGCTCTACCGTTCTCACACGATCTGCCAATATGTCTGCCACTTTTGCCACCCGATCGGTTCGCTGATGGCTGATATATGCCATCTTCAGACACAGCCCAACCGATCGGTTGATTCATCCCCCGATCGGTTGGGGATGATTTCCTACACACAACACAAAATTTATCAAAGTTCTTCCGACGAAAACCCCCATTGCTGAATTTATTCACCAAAATAAGAAAAATAATCCTAAAAATAGAGACGAGGGTTTAGAACATGGGTTGCCTCCCATGAAGCGTTGTTGTTTAACGTCGTTTGCTCGACGCCTGGTAGATGATTTTCAAGTGGGCGTGGGTGATGCCCAATGTTTGGCATCCCTTCAGATTTTGGAGTGGTGGCCTTTGGTGTTGACAGTGGTGATAAGTAGACACACTCGACGATCCCTCCGCTGGTGGTGTCAGGGGGCTTCTCCCTCACATTGGCGTCTACTGCCACTCTTTGAAGTATTCGGATCTCATCAGCGGTGAGCCCCATGGGCTCTTTTCCCTTGCTCCTCGTCGGAGCGACCTTCTTGAATCCGGGAGGGGTCATCTGTGAGACACCCACTTCCCGAGCAACTTCTCCTTCTTTCAAACCGACATGCTCCTCAAGGTCCCCCAAGCTGTCAGGGAGATTCGTCGAGAGAATTTCCCAGGCTCCAGCCTCTACTACTCTTTCTTCCTCAGCTCCCAGCACATTGCAACTCTACTCTTCAGGGGGATGCTTCATAGATAATCCCAAATCAAATTTGACCTTTTGGTCGCCAACATTAAGGGATAGCTTCCCTTTCTTCACATCAATCAGCACGCCAGAGGTCGCCACGAAGGGCCTCCTGAGGATGATTGGGGTATGAGCATCCTCCGACATGTCCATCACAACAAAATCTACGGACACATGCACTCTGCTGACGTTTACTGGCAGGTCGTCCACAATCCCCACTAGATACTTGACTGATCGATCTGCAAGTTGTAGGGTCATACCGGTGGGCTCAAGGTCGCCCATTCCTATCCTCCTATAAAGTGACAGAGGCATCAGACTGCCGCTTGCTCCCAAATTGACGAGCGCTCGATTAACCTTCACCTCTCCAATTGATCAAGGAATAGAGAAGCTTCATGGGTCCTTGAGCTTGGGCGGATCGCTCGCTGAATCAGAGCGCTGCACTCCACGGTGAGGACGACTTTTTCCTTTCTCGCGCCTTTCGTCACCAAGTCCTTTAGGACTTTTGCATAGGAGGGTATAGTTTCTATAGCCTCGAGGAAAGGTATCTGCAAGATCAAGTCTTTCACCATATCAAAGAACTTGTCGTATTTCTTATCAATCTTTGCCTTGGCAAGTCGTTGGGGAAACGTCACCACGGGCTTGAAGAATCTCAAGCCTCCCTCTTCGTTCTTCCTCTTCTCTTCCTCAGAGACTCCCTCCAGAGTCACGGTCTTTGATGACGAAGCTCCACTGTCATTCACTTTTTCGCTTGGTCGCTCATCGACCAATAGAGCTTCGGGCTCTTTGGCGGCCTCCATAGTAGGAATTTGTGTACCGCTTCTCAAGACGATAGCAGACACATTCGCATGATCATGCGTTAGCGCCAATGTTTGATTCTCCCCCCTTGGATTTACTTCCGGCTGACCAGGCAATTGGTTTTGCACCCTCTAAAGGTTCGCCACCTGCAACCCCAGCTGGGTTACTTGGTCGGTCAGGGCCTTCTGTCCCATCTCCAGTCGTAAATTAATCTTCTCCTCGTTGGTAATATACTGGGTCAAGAGGCGCTCGACCTGGGAGATCACTCGTTGCTGGACATATGGCTGCTGCTGCTGTATGGGCTGTTGGTTCCTAGGGGGATACTGCTGGTACATTTGTTGGGGCTGCTGCTGTTGCTGGTACTGCTGCTGCTGTTACCGAGGCGGCTGATATAATTGTTACTGTGGTTGTTGATATGGTGCCCTATAGCTCAGGTTGGGATGGTTCCGGTTATTGGGAGAATAAGCCGGATTTGAGCTAATCCTTGGTGGATATGGCGCATTACCCGTCGGGTTGTAGAAAAGTGTGCTAGCTTGATCCACCGGTGGTGAGATATCACCACCTTCGAAGTCTCCCAGGACTTCAGCTTCCACCGCTGCTACTTGTTGGGTGCTGGCACCACCAGCTCCTACAGTAAGCACCGAGATCTGGTTCAATAGCAAATCGAATTTGCTAGATAATTTGTCGATGTCCTCGACTCTGTGAATACCCCCAGATCTGGGCGTGGCGTGCTCATCACACCACCTCTCATTATTTGATGCCATGTTTTCCAAAATGTTTCCGGCATCTTCCTCGCTTCTCGACATAAAGGACCCCCCAGCCGCAGCATCCATCGAAGATTTCAGGTCATCCCTCAACCCATTGTAGAACAGATTAATGATCTGCCACTTGGGAAGCTCGTGGTGAGGGCACCTCTGCTGCATCTCCTTGTATCTCATCCAAGCTTCATGCAGGGACTCGTGGCTGGCTTGGGATAAGGAGGAGATCTTGCTCCTCAACTTCATCGTCTTCCCCGGGGGAAAGAACTTGCTCAAGAAAGCGTTGGATAGCTTCTCCTAAGTCGTGAAGGTATTGGGGTCCTTTCCCCTTAGCCATTGCTTGGCCTTATCCCGCAGAAAGAAGGGGAACAACTTGAGCCGGATAGCTTCAGCTGTGACACTGTTGATCCTGAATGTGTCACACTTCTCCAAGAAGGAGTCCAGATGTTCAATTGGGCTCTCCATGGGTGCCCCAGAAAATTGATCCTGCTGGATCCATGTCACTAATGACGGCTTCAGCTCAAAATTCACGACCGTGATGGCCGGTGGTTGGATGCTGGACGAGGACCTGATGGATGGCATCGAGTACTCCAGCAGGGACTTCTGGGGAGGAGTGTTTCCCCCATGGTTTCAGCTTCTTCCCTTCTTATTCTTTCCGCGTTCAGATGCCTCACGGTGGCATTAATCTCTGGGTCAAGAGGAATCAAGTCGTCAAGACTCCTTGTATTCCTGCACATGTAAAATCAACAAATACCCGTGAAGCAAGTATAGGATAGAAACAGATAAAAACAAAAAATAAAGAATAAGAAAATAAAAATGAAAAAGTAGAATGCAAATATTATCGCGAGGTGAGGATGTGAACTAGACTCTAGGGTTCACTGGGTCCTAAAAGAAAACAAACACGTTGCCTCCCTGGCAACGGTGCCATAAAGCTTGACGTCCCCTAATTTTTAGCATACAAGTGCAATGGGATCAGGAATACCAGATTTAAATATTTATACCGTAAGCGCACAGTGTTGTAGTATGGCTTGGGGGTCAAACTTAGGGAGGCGTGGTTGTGCTTGTGTCAGAGAGTAACAGGTTCACCCAATGGGTGAGCTAGCTCGAACGATTGATGGTTTGTCACAGAATAAAGATATGAAGGATAAACGATATAAAAGGAAACCTAGGACTTCGGTTTCCACCCTATCATGTGCTCTCACTATTACGACCTACGGATAGGAGTACGATTGGATTTAAGGTTTAGTGCTGAGACGTTGCCTCTAAAAGTGATACCTAGCATCCTATGGGCCCAATATTCCGGTCGGTGCCCAGGATGATACGCTAGGACTTCCCGGGTTCGGTCGGTGGGCATTCCCATGTCCATTAACACCGATCGACTCCGAGAGCACTAAGCCCGCAACGATTACTCCAAATATCTCATCCTGACATTCCCACGCGTAAGGATTCAATGTCTATGCTAAGGGCGTGGGCTGTGGCTAGGGAGTCAACCGCCAAGTTTATTCCCCATTGGCCCGATGGTTAGAGGTGGTCTTTCTCCTGCCAATGACAATGAAACACCTAACGTAACCATCTAAATTCCTAACCCTATCGAAATCCTAGTTCTATGGACGCATTAGGGAGAACCTACGAAGGGGTTTCCACCAAAATCCCAGATTTGGGAACTACTCACAATTTATAGCTAAAATGCAATCTAAACAAAAATCAACGGCAGAAATCATGATCAAGCAATTGAAGTGAGATACTAGCAATGGTATTAAGACAATATTAAAGTTTCAAAGTAATCGGAACATTTACAAAACCAAATAAAATTCCAGCCGTCACAACCCAAGAAAAAGACAGAAAAATAACAACATCAGTTTTCAGCAACCCAGGTCAACTATATATAGAAATCGATGTCACCCGATCGGTTGAAGCATCAACCGATCGGGTGAGATGCTTGACGCTTTCGCAATCGGCTTCAGAAGCTTCAACCGAGCACTGAGGAGAGCGGGTGGTGCCATCGGGTCGTCGATTTGAGAAATGCAGCTTTAGATGAACCGATCAGTTGAGTTATCAACCGATCGGTTGGAATTACGCCCAAAAAGACAGAGAGTTCTGTCGATCTCACCCGATCAGCGAACCGATCGGGTGAGCTTCTCTTCTATTCAGTTCTTGTTCGGGTGAGATACGAGTGCATCAACCGATCGGTTGGCTGTGTCCAACCGATCGGTTGAGGGCTGAAATATAGCAATCTTCATCGTTTAACCCTCTAGATCAATGTGACTCCTCCCGTTGCTCCAGGGACTTATGATATCTTCTTTATACGTCCCTAATGCTAGCAATCACCTGCATATACACAAAAACACAGAGAAGTGAAAGAAAACTAAAAAATCACAAGAAAATGGGTACAAGACGACAGAAAACAACGGAAAATCACAAAGAAGACGTGCATGAATATATAAAATATAAACACACGTCACCAGGCGTATGGGTACTCTACTCCAGGTGCCTGGTCACTGAGAAATCTGCATGTTTATAGCCAGTGGAAGATATTTTCATGGAGCTGTTTTCTTGTCTTTTATGCAAGATTTGCTTATTTAAGCTCGGTTGAGAGGTAGTTTTTGGCATCAATGCTCACTGAAATTAAAGTCATTTAGACCCAAAAACTTAGAGCATTTCTCTCTCTCCCATTTCTCTTTCACTTTGGTTAAAAGTGTTCATTCAGTGAGATTGCATTAGAGAGAGTTTTTCCAAGTGCATCATCCTCTACATCAAGCACTTGATGTTTCAATTTTCATGCCTTCATACATATTGGTAAGATCTATCAAGGCATAGGAAAGATTGTTTATTTTTCATTTCATTTGGTTATGAAACCTAGTACTCAGGTTGTGAGTACATAATGGGGGAGTTTACTCTCCTTAGAGAGTTTCTCTCTGTATCCCGGTTTAGGGATTGTCCCGGTATAGGGATTGTAGCTTGTGAAGAGTGTGCATTTGTGTCCCGGTGTAGGAGCATTAGTGGATAAGCCATCACTCTGGTGTATGAGGATGTGACTGGAGTAGGATCGCTGGTGTAGGGATCCGAACCAGGATAAATCCTTGTGTTTGCGTTTGCATTATCTTTTTGATTTGTGATTGTGTGCAATTATATTCTACATTGCTTAATTAGTTTTAATTAGCATTTGAATTGCCTATACACTATTCATGCCCCTCTAGTGTTGCTTAGCATGCACGAGATCCTACAATGGGTATCAGAGCGGGTTGATTTTGCTTAAGAACCAACGATGGAGTTTAGAGCTTCATCTCAATCTCACAAGGATGGAATGTCTACTGTTCGACCACCACTCTTCAATGGGACCAATTACCCATTTTGAAACGTCAAGATGATGATTTGTCTTGAAGGTCAAGAGCTATGGTACATCACCGAGTTTCCATTTGAGAAGCCCACAAAGACCGTAGCGAAAAGGACTAAGGAGGAGAAGGACTCGATAAAATTTAATGCTATAGCCATGAATGTGTTTCATTGTGTGGTCGATGCAAACGAGTTCTACCACATGTCTATGTGCAAGACGGTGAACGAGATTTGGCATCTCTTGGAGGTCACACATGAGGGGACCTCAAAGGTAAAGAAATTAAAACGAAGTGTTTTTATTTCTAAATACGAAATGTTGAAGATGTAGGAAGGAGAAAGCATTTTGGAGACGTTCACAAGGTTCACCGAGATCATGAACGCTTTAGAAGGACTTGAGAATGAGATTTCTCAAGTGGATCATGTGACGAAGATCCTAGGCATGCTTATACCTCAATAGGAGTCCAACGCCAATGGAATTGAGGAATCCAATGACTTGAGCACATACACTGCGGAGGACTGCAATGGAAATTTGATGGCCTATAAGGTGAGGCTGCATCACAAGAAGGAAAGCCAACCTTTCTAAGACCGAGAAGCAAAAGGGAATTGCTTTCAAGGCCGAGGAGGAGAAGATTGAATAGAGGAAGAAATTCAATCCTAATGATGTGAGGCTTAAGGAAAACAAGAAGCTTAAGCACATCTATAGCGAGGATGATGGCAATGATGAAGAAAGTGAAGATGACGATGGAGGAGCAATGGAACTTGCCAACAAGCTCATGAGCATCATGAACACATCACAATGTAAGAAAGCCATAAAGTTATTTTCGAATACTAACAAAGCTACTGTTGGGTGTTTTAAATGTGAAAAATAGGACATTTTGCTAATGCTTGCAGAAAGAAGAAGGACGAGAAGTACAAAGGCAAAGGGAAGAAGCATTGGAAGGGGAAGAAGAAGAAGAATCCCACTTTGGTTGGAACTTGGGATGAGACCTCATCTGATGGCTCTAGTGAACATGATGAAGACAATGAACGGACATTCACATCCGTCGTACACGATGATGTCTTCTCGGACTTTCTTATTGCATGTGGTTTGACAAGCGTAAAGCCCACCAGAAAGTTGTCTCATGGCTTTTGGGGAAGATTCTTCAAGCTCAAGTTCAAGCAATGAAGAAGATGAGACCATGTAGGGACTTCAGGAGAACAATACAGTTATGTTAAGAAACTAGCTAGAGCCTTAACTTCGCTTAAAACTAAGTATGATGCTTTGCTAGCTAGTTAAGGGAACACTCCCTCTATTGCTTGTGATGATTCACATATGCATGCTACACACAGAATATGTGTTGATGAGAAAGAATCACTTCTTTCTCAAATCAAGGAACTTGGTATTGAAAATGACATATTGAAAGCCAAGAACCTTGATTTAGAATCTTGCATTTCTACCCTTACCATAAAAATGCGATGAGGAATCCCGTAAACTTCAAAAGTTTGTGACATCAAGGGATAACCTCAATGATTTGCTCAAACAACAATAAAGGTCAAATCATCGTGGGGGTGTAGTTTTTTACTCAAATGTTAGTTCCTAACCCACCACTTATTCTCAAAGTGCTAAACAAAAATCCTATCAAGCACCTAAGAAGAATCACCATGCTTTCTTGTATAACCACACTAACCCCAACAAGAAGCATGTTAGTCACAGCTTTGTGAATGTGAATCAAAATGATTTATTTTATGTCAAAAGGCAAGCCATTCACAACAAACATGCGAAGAAATTTTTTTCTACACCAAAGCATGTTTATCCCTCTAATGCCAAGTTTCACCCCAAAATCACTGGTCTCAAATGTGGAACTTTAAGACATTATGCAAATTGTTCTCCTAAGAGGAAACCTGAAAAGATGTCTAGGAATGCCATGAAACTTTGGATTCCTACCAATGTGGGGTTATTATAGAGGGAGGCATATGTTCAACCACTAGTCAACAATGTGACATGCTCTAATGATTACATTAGAAAATCAAACTCATCTTGGGTTTGGTTGCCTAATGTGTAGATCCACACACTTTATTGTTTAGTTAGATCTATTAGTATTGCATAGTTATTTGCATCCGACTTGAATGTTTGTGTGTGTCCCATTAGTTACAAAATTATAAAAACTATTTTGGGAATTGATCTTGGGGATTTGATATGTCATAGATGCATTATTTGACCATGTATATAACATAGGGGGAGTTTATGTGCTATGTATTTTCAAACCCCTTTTTTTGCAGCATATGTTTACTCCTTTGATGAGTTTGAGATTTTTCCTACCAATATTGTTGGTGTTAAGGCCAAAAATGACCGAAACAATTGAGATGCTAACGTGAATCGTTTATTGCTGAGTCAGAGCCTCGTTAGTCGGTTGAGTGAACCCTATGTTGGAAGAACCAGGGTCGTTGGAAGATGGTAGTCGACTTGTGATGCTCGTTCGACCCTAGCACGGATCGAGCTTCGATCGATCGATGCTGAGAAGCTCAGGTACGACCCTCTTGTAGGATCGAGACTCGAAGATCTGTACCACAATGAAGCATCGGGGGGAGGGTCGGATCTGGGTCCCAACCCAAATCCCCTCCGATGCTTAAGTTAGAACGGGACTTAAGAGAAGGAGTGAGCTTGTAGTAGCTGAGATCGACCCACATAAGCTCGTCTCGAGTCTAGCATCGCAAGCTCTTTAGTGGAAGAAATATATGTTCAAGTATGTAATCCCAGAGTATCAGATCTCATACCTTAGGAGTTGGAACCCTTTTAGCATTGTCCTTTCAGGTATTTAAAGACGTTGGTCCGACGATAGCAAATAACCGTCCATCATTGATTTGGGCAGGATCTTCTCTGGGATTAGTGATAACGGCCACCCATTTACTCGATCTCATTAACTCATCGGTCTCATTAACTCATCCTTGAGTATCAATGGGAGCCTAATGGTCGAGTGTGATGTTCGCTTGACTGAGTATTACTCCGCCTTAATGACGGATTGTAGGTTGTAGGCTCTAAATGGGACACATATTGATCGCGCCCGGATATACACCCGGAAAATGACTGTAGTCTTACCACAAGCGCATGGTGTAGTGGCGATCGGGTATCGAACACATGGAGAATCTCGATTATAAACCTAAATCGAATATCTAGGTCTTCCCATCGATTGAAATCCAATCTCTTGCAAACCCCAATCGATGGAAATTCCTAGCTACTCGTAGTAAATCAATCATAACCCAACCGTCTATCAATCCTTGCAACACATTAATTCGTTCATCACAATTCTAAAATCGGATCCATAGGGTTCATCCCCATGCCCTATAACAGCGGAACTACTCGCAATTAATCATGGCAATCACAAAATAAACGAATAAAAAATATAGCAATTCATGGTTGAGAGAAAACAATTCACAAAAACAAGAAATCTTGATAGAAAGAACAAACCAAATCTCCAATCTTCAATCTCCAGCTGAGAATTACAATTAGAATCGTCTTCAAAACTAATGTCTCGTCCTCCCTAAAACTAGGAAGAAAACTAGCTTAAATACAAGCCAAAGTCAGCCAGAAAATCCTGACAGATCTGCCCCTGGCGTAGCCCAGAACCCTAATTTGCGATACAGGCAGACTGCGCTACTCGGCCGAGTAGAACATGTCACTCGGCCGAGTGACAGACCCAAAGAAAAACAGAGATATTGGGGGTTTTGGGGGTCTGTTACTCTGCGCCACTCGGCCGCGTGTAGTTCTTTACTCGGTCGAGTGGGCTTTCTCACTCGGTCGAGTGAGTCTTTTGCTGATCTTCTCCAAACTTCTGAGAGTCGGCTAAGAACGGGGACAAAAACTCTGTCGTACTCGGGTGAGTGGACTTCTTCACTCAGCCAAGTGAGATCCTTCACTCGCCCGAGTGGACTTTGACTCCAGGTGCTCTTGTATCCATTGTACTTGGTCGAATACGTTCCTTCACTCAGTCGAGTGAGCTGTCTGCTCGGCTGAGTGGGCTGTTTCTGGAGTCCTTTCTTCTCCTCCTTGCCTCCTCGTCGATTCCATCGAACTTCTTCTTCTTTCTCTCATCATCTAGCGCTCTTGGCTCTTCGATAGGGTCACAGGCGGTGCTCCAGCATGCGTGAAAGTCCCTTGATCTCATTTATGCTCCAGATCGCTCTATTTTTCCGGAAATCCGACAAAAACAAGAAATAGTGAAAAGCAACGCAATATCATCGAATAATCGTGAAAAACGCAATATGGGCGATCGAAATGACATGCAAACATGCAGAACAAAGGTGTAAATAAGGAGCGATCAAAATCTCTCAAGCTTACCTCTTACTCGTCCTAGAGGAAGATGAGTAAAAAGGCGAACCCGACGGGTAAAAATAAGGAAAAAGGAAGGAGAAGATAGAGTAGAAAACGAAGAGTGAGGTGCTAGATCATTTTCTCAGGACGTGGAGCTGCTTACTCAAATAGCGCACAATGAATAAAAACATGCCAAAGATTTTTACCTCGATATCATGATCATATATAAATGCATTCGATATAGAGTCCAAGATTATCAAAACGATATGAAACATGAAATCATTCTAGAATTAGCGTTGTCTGAGGCATCCAAAGTAATATACATAATCATAGATTGCACACTTTTCAATTGATCGCTTTTTACTTGGAGTATAAGAGGTATCACACATTATGGAGCAATAGAATAGAAAGGAATTATATTCATGAAATGCATGCCCAATTTCAATTCGTGGACTTCGTAATACTCCAAGTAATCTCCCTGAGTATAAAAATTACTTAGCTTAAGTCATCATGCACAGACAAGTGGTCACACTCTCTCACATCATTGTATCCTCTCCCCTAAGCTTATCTATAAGCGTGGTGGCATCAAATAGAACAATACGACTTTTCCCTATTTTTTGAAGCTCCAAGAAAAATAAAAGAGGGAAGAAAGAAAGAAAGCAAGAGATGGGATCAGGTATATACAGTCAAACTTCTTTTTGTTTTTCTTTTCTCTTTTTCTCTTTTTTCTTTCTTTTTTTCCTTCTTTTTTTTCTTTTTTAGACCAATATACACAATAACAATCCCGAATCAAAGATAGAGAGATATGCATGTATTCTTTTTTCTTTTGATTTTGGGGTATTGGAGCTTGGACTTTATAGCAAGGGGAAGATGCCAATATAAGATTTGCTGAAGGGAGATTCACCAATGATTTTAAGTATAGAAATGAAGTTCAAGATATGTGGAGAAAAAAAATATTCAACGCTCAGTTCACTGTTTTGAATGTGCATGACAACTTTCAGCAGGGTAATGTAATCTATTCAGTTTGAATTCAGAAAGTAAATTAATCCAGTTATATCAAAAAGGCATACATTCAATCAACCAGGAAGTTGAGCGTACAATTTCATGCAAATAGAAGTGATAGCAGACAACAAAGCAGTACTCCAAATTTAGGCAATCAATGCGTGAAGCTTGGTGTATTTTCTATGAAAAGTATACAATATAAATCTTCAGACTCAGCTAATGGTAGAATTTCATTCACAATCATATAATAAAGATGCAGGTTACTATTCTCGAATGCATGACAACGAATAGCATATGATATTTGAAATAAAAACGATGGCATGACAAGAGAATATGCATATAAAATTAAGCTAACTCCAAGTCATCTTCATCACAGAAAATTCATCTCTAGCAAAAAAAGGATAAAAGAAACAAGTATAAAGGAAAAATAAGAACTATTATACATATGCAACACACACAAAAAAAAAAGAAAACGTGATGCATGAGGACAAGTATGAAAAAGTGGGTGAAAACAAGTGGAAAATAAAGAAAGGTGTAAAAAATGAAGATAAACACGAAGAAAATGAAAAGTGCGTGAGAGACTCACTTCCCCAAGCTAAACTGCACAGTGTCCTCAATGTGCTAAGTGTGGCACAAATATGATAGGGGTGGGGGTGAGGATGCATGCATGATAAAGGATGAAAATGAAAGAAAATGGGATGGAAATGCAAGTAATGAGTGCAAAGATCAAGGTGATGCAATGTAACGGTCCCAGAAATACCTCCTCTCTCCCAGGATGATATAGACAAATCTGAGCAAAAAGTGAACAAATTGTGGGGGAAGATGGGGCGCAAAATCGGCAGAAAAGATAATATCAATCACAGCAGCGGCAAAAATATGAGAGGCATCAAGTGTATGCCTAAGCAGGTGGTGGATCGCCAACACCGCCCTATGGTGGGGGAGGTGGTGGGGGCAGAGGCTGCTGTGAAATGGGACGGACAACGGTAGGTGGAGGCTGTGGCAGGCGCGTAAGAATCTGGTTCAGGGTAACCTGAATACCAGGGAGTAGAGCGATGCGAGACTACATAGAGCTAACGGTGGCGGCAAGAGCCTGAAAATATCCTCTGAGCCCGCTAACGGCCCCCTCTAAAGCACGTATGTGTGAACGAGGGTATCGGGGGCGGGGGGAGAGGGTCGAACAGGTGGAGGTTGGGGCTGCCGCACACGGCCACCGTAGACAAGTGGGGACACTACTGGGTGAGGGTGTGGTGCTGTGCTCGCTAAAAGACACTCAGCCTCTGTATGAGGCTGAGATGCAGGGATGCTCTCAGAAGTGTGAGCAGCGGCAGAATCTGATGTGGTGAAAGTGGGTGAGAAGGGTGGAGAGGTCACTGACACAGAAATGGGAACAGATGTTACGATTTTCTCGGTGAAGACAGAGGCAGCAGAGATAGAAGTGTTGACGACTGAGGAGGTCATGAAATCACCAGAAAATGACTCCCCAGGGGTCAAGAAATCAAGTGACGACAGGGTCTCGGCCGTCGAAATAAAGGAAGGCTTGCCTCTCTCAAAAACAGCGGTGGTGCGCTCTCAAAAATGCCAAAAGGAATGGGGTCAGTGGTCTACGACACATATGTGGTGATGGTGGTGGTGGTGGACTCAGTAAGGGTGTTCCCAACACTAACAAAAGTGTGGACAGAAGTGTCAGGAGCAGGGATCAAATCTGGTGCAGGCTGAGGGATCGGGATCTCCGGGGCCAGATGGGGGATGAGGGGCTCCTGCTCAGCGCCCTCGGGCTCAAGCACATACGCAGATGGGATGAGGAGGTCCATCTTGTAGAGGAATGTGCCCGCAGATCATTTATATTTGATGCAAATGATAAATTAAGCCTAGATATGGACTAATTTGCATATGATGCAAAAGAGTTTAAATGTATATTAAATTGTTTAAATGTATATTTAATATATAAATGCAAGGAAAAGCTCATGGGTAAGACGAGAATGTCCTGGTCTAAACCTAGGTTCGAACATCGTCCAAATCGGACACCAAACGCTCGAGATATGACCAAAACTACCCTAAGCCTTGATTAATATCAGCCCAAAGGGCTGATTAATAATTAAAGGAAAGGGGGGCCCATCATAAGGCCCGGCCCATTGGGCTGGGCGTTCATTTTTGTAGGAAATCAACGGCGCCCCTTTTAGGGGCGCCTGACCAACTGTGGCGCCCGCAGGGCGCCACGCGCCCTGCCTGGCGCGTGCTTGGCACGCGCCCGTAGGCCCATGCCAGGCACGCACCCCTGCGGGCTACGCGCGTTCAGTGCAGTGGGGCCCATATGCTGGGCCCCACGCCTAGGGTTCTGAACCCGAGGCTCTGGCTGCTGCAGATTTCAGAAAAGCTGTCACGCCCCGCTTCCCAAAACGGACGGAAGCGAAACGTGACGAGGCCCGCTTAGGCCAGAGCTGTGAAGCTCGGACACAATAAGCTTCTGTAGGGGTACCATTTTGAAAGATTCCAGGTTCTTGCATTTATAAAGTTAGGAACAACAAAAGTACAGAAAGGAAATGGCATTCATTAATATGGAGAAATAATATCCAGCGAGTACAAATCTAAAAGAAGCCTAAGCATGGCAACAACTACCAAAAAGACAAACTAAAAGCAGTAACCTCTGAAAGTGACGACTGAAAAGACCTCAAGGTCTGGTCCTTGTCAGGTACGTGCTCTGGGTCGGCGTCCTTGGCTCCTCGTACTCCAGTGAGTCTGCCTCGTCCACGAACTCTGGCTGAACACCTGACGTACATCACCCAAGAAAAAGGAACTGTACGTCAGGTAAAGTCTACAAGAAGGGTTAGACTTTACTGCAAGTGCACCGAACTTTAAACAACGGTTTACTGGTTGATTAACATGCTGAGGTTCTTTTACACAACAGTTTACCGGCTGATTAGCATGCTGTGGTTATAACATGGTAACACGACAGGAAGTAACGCAGCAGGAAAGTAAAACGAGACAGGTAGTAGTCGTAGCGTGTGCTACCAATTACGGGACTAACCTACAGGTGTCAAGACAAGACGTGACGTGACGGGACAAGACGAGACAGGACAAGTGAGACACGAAAGGGTTCACGCCTTACGGTTCGAGGGGGATCAGACCCTCTTGCCGTGCGCACGCTCAACCCAACCCCAAACCCAGGAAATCAGGACAAGAATTACAGGGATCACTTCCGCTAGGAAAGCATCCGAAACGCCCGAAGGCTTTTTGTGTAAGAGGGATCACTTCCGCTAGGAAAGCATCCGAAACGCCCGTAGGCTTTTTGTGTAACAGGGATCACTTCCGCTAGGAAAGCATCCGAAACGCCCGTAGGCTTTTTGTGTAACAGGGATCACTTCCGCTAGGAAAGCATCTGAAACGCCCGTAGGCTTTTTGTGTAACAGGGATCACTTCCGCTAGGAAAGCATCCGAAACGCCTGAAGGCTTTTTGTGTAATAGGACACGACAAGACAAGTGTAGGGAGTTGTTATTCTAAGGTGTCCACACACACGCACACACATGATAGCCCTACAGTATCAAAAGTTGTTGTTGTCAGGCTCAGACTTCGTCGTCAAGTCTGAGCCGTCAGGAGTCGTCCCGGACGCTATCATTTCACGTCTGGTTCTATTTGTTCACAGTTAACAATTCTAACCAACTAGGGCCTAAGCACGGCCAAAAGTGAAAGTGGATACACTTGCCTGCGGTGGCGAGCGTGTCGTCCGTCCGGGGCGTCTCGTCCAGGCATTGCGTCCGCTGTAGTCCGTCTGAAACAGGGTCACGGCGACGGTGTCAAGTCGCGATTTCAATAAATCCTATTTAGGTTCATTTCTAGGTTGGACGTGGCTACCATAACAGTCACATGTCAAAATGTCCGTTCAGCCTATTCGACGATTCTATCCTATGTGCACAGTCAAAAAGTCCGATCGTCGATCTATGGTTCCACATCGTTTTAACGGAGCAGAAAATAAATTTAGTTACAGTTGTCCGATTTTAGTTAGGGTTCAGGTTTTGTTACAGTGTGGGTTGAGCTACGAGTTAGGGGCTAACCTGGAACAACGATCAATCGAGACTGACATCGGGTCTGAACGGCGACGGATCTGAAACGGCTACGGCAACGAGCTAGGGGACGTCGGCGAGTGTACGGTAGGCACGGATTAATCTGCGTTAACGGATTTGCAATAACAAGTCATAAGTTCTTAATCGAGTATAAAACCAATTTACGTACACATACGTGCATGACCTTTTAAAACATATCTAAGAGCTGAGAGCACTAACAGCTAATAATTTCCTACTGTTGTAACATACGAACAGTAGGTAACTATCCCCACCTATTAAATATAATAACATGGCATTATACTAACTTATCTTATGTAACATAACATTATAATATCTTATCCCCACTATTATAATATCTTATCCCCACTTGCTGTTTGTAACATGGCATTGTAATAACATTCAAGTATTATTATTAACTTATCCCCTGTCTATCCCAATGCAATTTTTAATATCGTATAAAAACAACATGTATCGAATAAGAACATGAAATCACTCACCCTCTTCTTTCTTGCGTTTTGTTGTTGCAGGTGGCGACAATGGCAGGTGATCGGCGACTTCCGAAGGCGCAGGTGGCGGCTCCGAAGGTAAGCACGGCGTTGAGGCGTGTTGCTGCAGGCGGGAAGGAGTCGTCGGAGGTCGGCGACTCGAGGCTGGGCGGGGGCTGTCGGATGTTGGACGCCAGCGTGAGGCGAGGGGGCAGCACGGCGGTGCGGCTAGGCGATCGGATCGACGTGCTATCCGGTGGTGTGTACTGGGCGGCGCAGAGGAGGTAGGTGCGGACATTGGCTGAGGAGGAGAGACGGCGGGTTCGAGGCGCTGGCGGAAGAGGAATGTGCGAGGGTAACGTTGCGAGAGAGGAGAGAAAGAAAAAAAATTGCCATCGGTTCTAATATTGCGGCTGGCTTGGGGAAAATGAATGTAGCCTAGGGTTAGCTATATAAAGTAGGAGAGATAGTAAGTGGGGAGAAAACGTGCGGTAGTGGGATTGGATATCAAAAGGTTAGGATATGATTAGAATTAATAATTTATTAGTTAAAGATATTTGTTTTCCCTTTTGAAAACAATTCTGTAGTATTTGGTTTTTGTTTTAAAAGAAAATTTATTAAAAAGAAGTTTGTTTTAAATGGAAACGCACAGACTCCTTTTATAAAACAAACTTTATATAAAAAATTATTTTATAAAGTTGTAATGAGTTAAGCAGGCTGTTCCCTCGACGTCCAAAAATTGAGAACGAAATACCGGGACGATCGCGCCTCCGAGATGATCGTGAAAACGGGGTCCGGTTACGCGCATGAACTACGGAGAACGATATTAAAAATCAAATACGGAAACACGCACACAAAACAACAAAAATACACGCTAAAATACGTACGGTCGGAAACGGCCGTTACAAAAGCATGGTTTTGGGTACATCTTTGGACATACGTTTGAGGGGTCAAACTGACTCGGATTAACGTACGGTTTTTTCCTATTCGTTCACCGTTGAACACTCTTCGAATTGATAGGTTGTATCAATCATGAAGCTCAATGGTGAGTGATTTAAAATTCACAGAAGTTTGCACTTTGTGAATGGAAAACTAACTTGATTTAATTAACTCTAAAATTAATAGTCCCACATCGGTTGTGCAGAAAAGGGGAGAGTCCGCCGCCTCTATAAATAGGGGCCTCCCCCTTCCTCCAAACTCGTCCCAAGCTCTAGATCTGAGTGGCTCTCGTAAATGTTGGAGCACGCTTGGATCTAGGCTTAAATTAATATTTTCTCCTCTCCCTAATATTTCTGCCTTACTCCTGAGGGCTCTAGCAAAGCCGCAACGGAGCACGGATTCGAATCCGAAATCTAGGCGAAGGTTTCACTCGTGTGAAACTTTCTTCAGCACGTGGTTGGCTCGGTGACACGGGATTGATCGCCTCGGGATGCGGAGCGGTTCGAGGAGCGGTTCAAGGAGCGACTCGGCGTGAGACGGGGAGCGGCTCGGAAGACGGTGCGGAACATCTCGCCTGCCCCAGGGTTGAGATTCCGGGTATGTATTTTATTAGCATTAGTTTAATTTAATCGCAGTAGGTTAGATCCTTCTTGGGATGGTCAGATCCATCCCAAGTCGGCATAGATCTTGGCTAAGGGTCTTGTACCTTATGGCTAAGTTAAATTGTTTAACTGTATGTTAATTTGATTAACATAGTTTTATTTTCCGCTGCAAATTCTTTTTATGTCTATGTTCCGTCCGACTTAGGACGGTCATAGAGTTTTTGTGCCCTAAGGGTTCCTAGAAAACCCTTCAGAGGTATCAAAGCCTAGGTTTGCGTAACGATCTAGCACTGCGATTTTATTAAATTTTGAAATGATTTTTAAAATACTTATAAAATGTTTTAAAAGTTATGTGATATTTTTTAAAAATGTTATTTGATGTTTAAAATTTTATATGATAAATTTTAGGCAGGGAAATTTTTTTAAAAAGGTGTTTAAATATTTTATGTGATAAAAATTTAAGCATGCAATTTTTAAATGATGTTTTAAATTTATGAGATAATTTTAAAACTGTTTTAAAAGTTTAAAATTGTTTATGCGATAAACTTTAGTCTTTTAATTATTAAATAGTTATACACTTTTATTTTATGCGATAAAATTAGTGTAACTTTATTTTAATGGCTAGTTCATCTTGTCCCTTATTTGATAACACAAGACAACCTTTTAGGTTAGCCATTAAGAAATGATTAAAATTTATTAATTGAATTTTAATGACATGCTATGTTTTAATAAAACATTAACAATACTTCAAGACCTAATTCCTGATTAGGCTAGTCCTTTTAATGAAATTTTTAATTCTAATTGTTATAATTAATTCTCATTAAAGGACGTCGCTTTTAGCATTGTTAATAAAATTTATTAAAATCCTAATAACGATTAGGATAACACGTGAACCTTATAGTTGATAAGGACTTAATAAAAGTTATTAAACAAATCCTAAAATTTTGATTTAAGGATTCAACTAGTTGATAGGATTAATTAGTTGTTAATAAAAGCCTTTTAGTCTATGGCACGCATATAAAAATGACAAGCTTCATTCAATAGACCATGATCCAGTCAATGTGCTTGGCTAAGTTTGCTAGATCACCTTTTAAAGGATAGTGATTCTGGCTTAGTCAATTCCATGGCTGTGTTCCGCTAGACCGTAATGTCGCGAATCATGATTGTATGACACCCTCGACTATATGTAAGTCAATACGTTAATAATCTTTTTCAAGATTAGCCGTAGCCCTCCTTGTTTTAGGGGTTAGCAACTATAGGGCCCGTGTTACAGTCGTTGAGCTACACTCAAGCTGTGACATGGCAACCTTATAGAAACCAACTCCTTAAATACATAAGATGAAATCTTGACTGACCCAAACCGTCGTGTCGTACACCGAGTGCCAGCGTAAGGAAAGTCAATGATGTAGTCTGGCTAGATGTAGTCTAAGACCTGACCCAAACCGACGGGTCGTGAATACACCGAGCGCCGGAGTAAGTCAGGCTAGACGGGAAAACAAGGGTCCGACTAGACTAGACATTGTGATTTGGATGAGCATAATCATGATCACAAATGGCTAGGGGTAAAAACCGATAAGAGGTCATATCTGATATGATCGATGAAGAGTCATCTTTCGATCACAGAGTCAAGCAACTTGTTGAGCTACACTCAAGGTTGTTAGGCTCAAGGTGATTGGACCTCTTACCCATTAATTTTAATTCGATTAAATCGTTCATTATTAAGCTTTGAAACGATCGTAAAAATAGTGGGAGGATATAGATAGATAAAAGCCATTCTACCTATATTTAATATTGAACATATGCTAAACTAGGGCAAGACTATGTTTACCGAAGGAATCAAAATATAATATTTTAATAAGTTATCTAGTCGAATAGGTTGATTAATTGAATATCAAGTTAAATTCTAATTGATAGAATTAAACTATATTCTCGTTGACATTAAAATGACCTTCTAAAGAACAAACTTAAGAAATATGATTTCATTAAGTTCTGAGTCCAACAAATAAATTCACGCTACATGTCACTCGTCTTTATATGAGGCAGCTTGAACATATAGGATATTTGAGTATGTTTCTCCCTACAACTTGTCGAGCTACACTCAAGGTTGTATGTACAAACAATTTTGATCCGTAAAGTTCGAAAATTCGATCAAACTGTTTGAGTCGAATACGAGTGCATGAGCAGTGCAAGACCATGTATCCCAACCGGATCTTGAGACAAGCAACTTCTTGAGCTACACTCAAGATTGCAACTCTGAGGTGTTTGGATACATAAGATGCTTGCATAGCTATTTATTTATGTTGGGCTATTAATATCTAAATATGATTTAGAAAAGGAAGAAGGCACTCCGAAAAGTCAATCGAGTTAAATAGTTTAATTTATCATTAGTAAAGGCATAAGAAGGAGGAAATGAAAATGTGACATATTCTGATGTCACGATTTCATAATTATTGTTATACAAAAGGTTAACTACATTTTGACGAATGTCGTCACATTGCTTCTGAAGCAATGAGTAATATGTATAATGTTAATATATGTATTAAATGTTAATATATAAATACACAAGATAGTAGCAAACTTGTATGGAAAAATAGACTAGGCCGTATCAAGAGAGTAAGCTTCACAAGTCCCATAAAGAGGAGTCTGACCTCTCGTATTATGAAGTCTACGGACACTTGTGAGTCTTACCCTCTTAGATATAATTGGCCGAAACCCATCTGTAAGACAGTGAGAGAATGAGTTGTCGATCTGAGTCTCATACATACTGATGTACCCGAGTCTAGATTAACCAAAGTTATTCGTATATTTTATTAAGACACATGTTCTTGATGAAACACAAGTCTGATAAAATAAAGAACGAAATGACTAAAGTATTTAAACTGATTCGATCAGATCGAATGGTCAAATACTTAGCTATATTAAATCTTGCGTAATTAAAGAAAATGTGATTTTTTTTCTCAGGACAAGTCTGTTAACACATCGGTGTGTTAAAAAGATATGAATCGCACTTAGTTAGACTTGGTGCGATCCATAGCCAGTGACTCTGAGTTAAGTCCTCCCTCTGGGTTAAGTCCCAGATAGTAATGACTAGATTTTGATAATGTTCTATGAGGATATTATCAATAAGATATTCATTTAATCGATCATTAGGAAGTTGTACAATTACTCGAATTTCGTGAGACGAAGAGTCGAGTTAGACATCATTACTGATGATGACTTAGTCAACTTCCGGGATGAAATTCAGAGTAGTAACTCCGATTTAAAACTTGATGTAATCAGAATAGGTCCGTGTGCGTAAATAAATTTTGAATTTAATTTACGTGCCCAAGGAAAATGTTTCCTCACTTTCTGCAAGTAAATCTTTAAGTTGAAAGATTGGTGTAGAAAGGAAAATAGTGAAGTGAAATCATGTTGGTCGAGAACGGTTTTCATCTTAATTCCTATAAAACGGACTATAATGAAACCGTGTTTCGCCAGCAGATGTGCACAGATCTACTCGAACCAAGCTCGATGTAAAACGCTCAAGTTGACCATGAAAATTGGAGCATTCACTTATAAGTTTGTTTTTCTAAATATGATTTAGACGGACCAACTTATATGAATTCGCCAGAAAGTTTTCAAGGTCAGTGGGAGCGTATAAATTACATACGAGACATCAAAGGGATGGGACATTTATTTTGACAAAGTTATCAAAAGGTTTGACACTTTATCAGAAATAGAAATGAGCCATTTGAAATGACCAGAAACTAATTTAAAATTATTTTCGTAAGGTACGATGAACTGGATAAGATCCAAGTAAATAAAAATATTATGGATTCTGAAAGACCAAGTGAATTATTTGAATGAGATTCAAATGGTTGGTCTAACATGAACATAGAAACAACTTAAGTCTATAGTGTAGACGGTTTTAGCAGATCCACTCACGAAGGCTCTACCATATGAAGTCGAGAAAACTTATGTGTAAAAACGGTATACGATATCGGGATAAATGGGCCTGAGTGCAAGTGGGAGATGTTGAGAGATGATACCCTCGAGGTAATCTATCTCTATGTGTGAATAGCACAAACATCTTGTTCGAAATAATAGTAAGCTGTTTGGTAATAATTTATCTAAGTTAAATTATAATGTAGTTAACATTAGATATTAACTTAGGTAAAGTCCTGAGACTTTATGCAAGGTCAAACATGTATCGAGATGAGTATCTCGATCATGGAGAAATGTTTGACCGTTTGTAGCATAAATCTAAAAGGGTTCGTGGTCGTAGATGTTTCGAGACAAGGATATCAAAACATCGGTTAGACCATTGTGTCTTAGTCTTCACCGTTTAGCGATGGCGATGATCTCATGATCGCTTGACTTGGCGAAGTCGAAGACGAGACACATGTGCTAATTAGAGAATGAGTTCACTGGACGATCCACAAGAGTTATCATATGGTTATATTGACCAATCTGTCAATGATAACTCCTTGTGATGATAGGCTAGTTGGTCTTTTTACTTGAGGTCATTTTTACAAACCTATGTGTGAACGGTGCTACTTAGATCAACAGACCTAGCTTCGAGGCAAGGCCTGTCAAAAGGTCTTTGATTGGGTGTCACTTGAAGCATACGAGGCGAGTAATGACCAAGAGAGGATTCGTCTCTCCCGGTCAAAGGGAGTCAGTGTCGTAGAGTTAGTTCGGTCTTCTATAAAATCTCTGGCCAGAGTATATTGGAAGAAGTCCAACATTATTTGACTAAAATTCGATAGAAACTAACCGGAGTCAAGTTATTGGGGTTGACAGTTTGACCGTACCCTAGACTTGATCTACACGACATAGTTTAGACGAAGAGACTATAACTGCAGAATTCATCACGGAAACAGTCAGGGTGGTCCCGACAATACTCATGTCAATGAGTCAACCACATAATGATGATTCCTGAAGTAGTGACGGCAACCACTGCTCGTGGTCACTGCCGTATAGGGCTTCGAGCCCAACCTATTGTAAGGGTCAGGCTATATGGTCTCACACAGAGTGCGACTTTCGTCTAGTAATAGGTAGAAATTAGTTATGGAGAATAATTTGCATTTGATGAAAGGGATAAAAATATTGCAAAAGATGTTTGCAATGATCTCCTGCATTCGGGATAAATGATCCTGAGAGCAAGTGGGAGATGTAGAGGAATGTGCCCTCAGATCATTTGTATTTGATGCAAATGATAAATTAAGCCTAAATAGGGACTAATTTGCATATGATGCAAAAGATTTTAAATGTATCTTAAATTGTTTAAGACTATATTTAATATATAAATGCAAGGAAAAGCTCACGGGTAAGACGGGGATGTGCTGGTCTAAACTCAGGTTCGAACGGCATCCAAATCAAACGCCAAACGCTCGAGATATGACCAAAACTACCCCAAGCCTTGACTAATATCAGCCCAAAGGGCTGATTAATAATTAATGGAAAGGGGGCCCCACCATAAGGCCTGGCCCATTGGGCCGGGCGTTCTTTTTTGCAGGAAATCAACGGCGCCCCTTTTAGGGGCGCCCGGCCAACTGTGGCGCCCGCAGGGCGCCACGTGCCCTGCATAGCACTTGCTTGGCACGCGCCCCTGTGGGCTGCGCGTGCTCAGTGCAGTGGGGCCAACATGCTTGTCCCCACGCCTAGGGTTCTGAACCCGAGGCTCTGGCAGGCTCTGGCGGCTGCAGATTTCAGAAAAGCATGGTTTGGGTACATCTTTGGACATACGTTTGAGGGGTCAAACGGACTCGGATTAACGAACGGTTTTTTCCTATGCGTTCACCGTTGAACACCCTTCGAATTGATAGGTTGTATCAATCATGAAGCTCAACGGTGAGTGAGTTAAAATTCATGGAAGTTTGCACTTTGTGAAGGGCAAACTAACTTGATTTAATTAACTCTAAAATTAATAGTCCCACATTGGCTGGGCGGAAAAGGGGAGAGTCCACCGCCTCTATAAATAGGGGCCTCCCCTTCCTCCAAACTCGTCCCAAGCTCTAGATCTGAGCGGCTCTCATAAATGTTGGAGCACGCTCAGATCTAGGCTTAAATTAATATTTTCTCCTCTCCCTAATATTTCTGCCTTACTCTTGAGGGCTCTAGCAAAGCCACAACGGAGTTCGGATTCGGATCCGAAATCTAGGCGAAGGTTTCACTCGCGTGAAACTTTCTTCAGCGTGTGGTTGGCTCGGCGACATGAGATTGATCGCCTCGGGATGCGGAGCGGTTCGAGGAGCTGTTCGGGGAGCGGTTCAAGGAGCGACTCGGTGTGAGACGGGGAGCGGCTCGGAAGATGGTGCGAAACATCTCGCCTGCCCCAGGGTTGAGATTCCAGGTATGTATTTTATTAGCATTAGTTTAATTTAATCGTAGTAGGTTAGATCCTTCTTGGGATGGTCTGATCCATCCCAAGTCAGTATAGATCTCGGCTAAGGGTCTTGTACATTAGGGCTAAGTTAAATCGTTTAACTGCATGTAAATTAGATTAACATAGTTTTATTTTCTTCTGTAAATTCTTTTTTTGTCTATGTTCCGTCCGACTTAGGACGGTCATAGAGTTTTTGTGCCCTAAGGGTTCCCACAAAACCCTTCACATCTCTGGTCTCTACACCCCTCATGCGGGTCCAATATGGGTCCGAGCGGGGCTCAAAAGCACCATATAATCTGTACCAAAAGACCGTGCAGGCAAACCCAGTGGTGCTGGCCATGAGTATGCAACATCCTCATGCGGGCCATGACATCTATGGAAAGGGAGGTGGGGCCCGTGGGTCGTAGCAAACCAGCTGGGAGGTCAACCCCGCACATGGGAGCCAGAAGGGTGCTCAGACCGCCACAACAAATCACCTTCCTGGGGCGACAGAAATAATGATGCGATCTAGATACCAACTGGCTATATCAATCTGAGTAGCGGGGACTAAGATGTCTCCGTCGGCCTCGAAGGCTCTCTCTCTCTCGTCATCGCATAGAGCATATAGAGCTCAGGTGTAGACATCGTCCCAGGCTCATACCTCGTGAGAAAAGTAGTCGCCATAAGGCACTGAGCAATACAGAGGCATGGGTGGACGATGGAGGAGGCATTGGCCCGGCTAGGGTCAAAGGCGAGCGGTGATCCTGTGATAAGTATCCAGAAGGCATGAGGATCAAAGGAGGGAGGTGTGTGGTGCGTGGGAGCAAAAGCGCGATCGGGGACCGGGACAGGGGGCCAATGGAAGTAGGCTTGGAGCATATCGAGAGTAATCTCGCACTCACAATCCATCAGATGAAGCGTGCAACCCCCTGGAGTCCTACGGATTGAACTCAGGAACTCGAGGGTCGGTCGGATGTAGGTGTCCGCAGACACCGAAAGGAAATCTCGCCACCCCTCGTTCTCATATAACTGGAGGAGCCCCTCCAATACCCCGAGGCGCTCAAAATCAGCAATGTGCGCAAACCTAAAGGGGACGATCGATCGATGCGAGATTCTTTCAAATCTGGCACGGTGTGCGTTATCTCTGAAAGTGATCCCCATCGAATCGAAAGCTGGGACGGGCTGTGCCAGTGGGGATGGAATGGGTGCGGTAGGAGGTGGAAGTGTATGTGGTGGTGGGCTAGGTGGCAGGAAGTCCGCTTTAGCGGAGGAAGAGCCAGGCTCGCTAGTCCTCCTCCGCTTGGAGGTGGGTGCCCGTGAACACGACCTAGTGTGTGGAGGCATGGTAATGCCGTGAGATGTGCCAACCAATGCGAAGTGCTAATAAAAAGGAGCGAATATACCCGAGCACAACGCGACTCCAAGCAAGCGATGTGAGCAAAGAAACGCCTCCCCTGAGAAGCTCCGAATCTGTCCCTGGTTCTCCCCCAAGCTATCCTGAAACACAAAATTGATTGATTGGTAATGAATATCAATAAATTTAGGGGAAAATCAAGAGAAATAGGCATGAATATAGTTTAATTTCGATTCAGGGCGGAATAGGGCTTACGAAATGAAGATTGGGAGAAATGGTGAAAATTGGGGCAAAGAGGGGACGGCCGGCGGCGTGGGAGGCGGCGACGGCGGCGGCGACCGGAGGGCGGCGTGGCCGACGGGGGTCGTGCCACTTGGGCATGGGTGGGGGGCAGCTCAGGCGAGGGAACTGGATGCTCGGGCTGTCGAGAAAGCTCGGGCTGTCGAATTTTGCAATTTGGGGATATTTTTGGATTTGGGACCGCGAGCTGGGTTATATAGGGTAAGTCACTCGGCCGAGTGGCAGTGACCACTCGGTCGAGTGCCCACAGTTTCGAAGTTTTAAAAAATTGCAATATATGTTCCGACTCGGCCGAGTAGAACTATCACTCGGCCGAGTAGACAAAATTCACTCTGCCGAGTGGCTAGGCTACTCAGGGCTTTTTAAGTGCTGAAAGTGTCTGGTTCACTCGGTCGAGTGACAAAGTACTCGGCCGAGTGGCATGCAATTAACAGAGAGGGGTTTTTCGAAACTTCCATGATCAGTACCCTACTTGTCTGAATAAGGTCTTCACTCGGTCGAGTGAAAATGTCACTCGGCCGAGTGAAAATGTCACTCGACTGAGTGGGCTGCTGTTTTCAGCTCCAACTCTCTGTTTTTGCTCAACTTTCTGATTTTCTTTCCCCCGTTATTTTCTTCCTTCTCTTGACGTCTGAGCGCATCCCTGTAATTCTTCCCATCGCGTTCTCCATTCATATGGTATCTTATTCTCCTTCTCCTGAAATGAAAAATGTTGCCAGTTGTCAGGTTTTTCTTTGACACTTGACTCTAAACACTAATAAAGATCTAAAACAAAAAAAATAAAAAGAAAAATTCAACTTAAAAGTGAGATAGAACGGTCGAGTTGCCTCCCGACAAGCTCTCGTTTAAGGTCTTGAGCTCGACCCCTTAAGATTCACGATTAAAGCTCGATGTTTGGCACATATGAGATGCACGCATTAAACTTGTCGGGAAGACTGCTTGGGTTCAGTTGTTGATTTCCTTCGGTGTTCCTCGACTCTCCTTCACCATGGGTAGGATTGGGGGGTGAGTCCCCCAAGCTTGAGCTTTCGACATCCTTCTTCTTGGCCGGCGGCGAAGATTTGTTGTCCGGTGGAGCTTTCTTCATGTGCTTCACCGTAGAGAGCTTGCATAGCTCTCTAATCTTGACGACATCATAGGCGTCCTTCTCTTCATCCGTAAGAGTGTCCGTCGGGTGACGTGCATTTATATTTTATATATTCACGCACGTCTTCTCCGTAATTCTTTGTCGTTTTTCGTTATTTTGAGTCCGTCTTTTTGTGATTTTTAGTCCCTTTTCACTTTCGTTATGTTTGTGTACTTTTGCAATATATCGCTGGCGCATGAGACATACAAGGCCAACATCAAGAGTCCCGAGAGCAACCGGAGGTGTCGCACGAGATCCTGACAGCAAATCATCAAGAGAAACCACGTATCAGCTCTCAACCGATCGGGTGGATAGATCCACCCGATCGGTTCAATGATCGGGTGGATGTGAACACAGATCTCTGTTTTTAGAGCCAAAGTTCACCCGATCGATTGACTTGTCAACCGATCGGGTCACCTGTAGCAGCTGCTTCCCCAAGCTCGAGAATTCAAAGACTCACCTGATCGGTTCACCGATCGGGTGAGGTTTATCAGAGCCAAAGACCAAGTCCAACGATCGTCTCACCCGATCGGTTGAAGTTTCAACCGATCGGGTGGACGTCTATTTTTTTCTTTTAGTGGGAATATTCCCTGGCATCTTGCCAAAATGTATAAATAGAGCTAGGTTTCTAGAAAACATAATCTCCATTTTCTTAAGCTGTTTTTAGGGATTTTGGTTGCTCTGAATTTATTTTTATTTGTAAGTTTCTTGATCATTTCAATACTTTAATATTGCATTTATATTACCATTTGCTACAGTAATCTATTGCTTGATTCTCATTTTGATGGCTAAAATCTATTTTATTGCATCTCATACCATGATTAGTGAGTAGTTCGTAAATCTGGGACATTGGTGGAAGCCCCTTCGTGGGTTCTCCCTAGAATGACCATATGATTAGGGATTCGATAGGATATAGTGATTTAGATGGTTACGTGGGGGAGTTTTATTGTCACTGGCGGGAGAAAGACCGCCTTTAACCGTCGGGCCAAATGGAAATAAAACGTGAGTTTGATCCCCTAGCCACAGCGCACCCCCCTAGCATAGACATTGATTCCTCACGCGTGGGAACGACTTGGATGAAATGTTGGGAGCAATCGTCGCGAGCTTAGTGCTCGTGGAGTCGGACGGTGCACGACATGGGAATGCTCACCGGCCGAACCCAGGTAGACCTAGAGTGTCATCCTGGGCATCAACCGAAATATCGGGCCCATGGGACGCTAGGTACCACTATTAGAGGCAACGTCTCTCCGCTAAACCCTAGAATCTGATCACCTTCCTATCCTTTGGTCATAATAGTGAGAATTCATGATAGGACGGAAGCCAAGGTCCTAGGTTGCCTTTTTTTATCTCTTACACCTTTTTCATTAGTTTACTATCATGACATCCAACAATCGATTAAGCTAGCTCACCCACTGGGTGATCAGGATCCCGATTGTTCACAAGCACAACACACGCCTCCCTGTGTTCGACCCCCAAGCCACACTTCGACACCGTGCGCTTGCGGTTTACAAATTTTAATCCTAGTATCCCCGTCCCGATTTAAGTGCCAAATGGACGGGCGGTCAAGCTTTATGGCGCTGTTGCCGGTGAGTCAACATGCTTGTTACATTCAGGACCCTGTTATCTCTGAGACTAGCTCACATCCTTACCTCCCTGATCAATTTTCACATTCTACACCCTTTTTAACTTTACATGGACATATTGTACATATCCGTTGTAGAGGGTTGATAGATTATTACCGGGAAATTTTCACCCTCGCCACCATTATTATCATTTCTATATTCTTTTGTGCCACTGATATTTTTCTTCAGGTATTTATCTTAGTTGATCAGGTATTATGGATTATACTTTATGTACCACAGATTTTGATCAGAGTGCTCAGATGGGACAATACTATTTTGATCAGAGTGCTCAGATGGGCCAATACTATTTTAATCAGAGTGCTCAGACGGGAGAATACTATTTTGATCAGAGTGCTCAGACAGGAGGATATTTTTTTGATGGCATGCATGCTTCCATATGGATCACATATTTTGATCAGAACGCTCAGACGGGACATCACCTTCTCGATGAGATGCTTGAGCATCAGGTTGAAATGCAAGCCAAGATTGAAAGGGGTGATTTTCAATTGGAATTGGTGAAGAGAGACCCTGAAATCGATGCGCTCATGCTTAAGGTTACAATGATTTCCAAGGATATCAGTTCTGCTTCTTCCTCTTATGGGCAAGAATCATCGCCAGTCATATTACCAGAGCCAGAATGTGCCATCGTCGATCCCACATCCTACGATACAGCTATTGCATATGAAGAGTGGATGGATGAAGAGGCAGCGAAGGAAGCAGGAATTGAGTCATATGCACCGCCAGAGGAGGACACATTTCAGAACTTATTGGAGGGCCTCTTGGAGTCGGTGAGGTTCACCGGTTCAGTTAGCGTTACAGTAGGCGATGCATTTGAGCTACGCTTTGCAGATTTTGTTATGAACCATGTTTCAGCTACATGAACAATTAAGGAAGACGTCCATGTTAGTTTTGATTTTTTGGGGGATAAACTACATTTTTGGATTGCTTGCAGTCATTCTCCTCCACACGATACATCCCCACAAGTTGACACACATGAGCAGCCAGCATCACCATTCCAGAGAGAGCCTACATTGATAGTTGATGAGGAGGCAAAAGAGCACCATGTGGAGCCAAAGCATGCTTTTGAGGAGGCCTTACACACAGAGCCAGAGCTTATCAATGATGAGGTAATGCATCGAGACGAGGACACAGCTATTCATGAGGATCCCGAGCACTGCCCTCCCCCATTAGAGCTTCCGCAGCTACCTCATCCTTCCATTGACGTCGAAGACTATCCCACAGAGCTTACTGCTCCTACCCAGGGAGATATTTCTACCTATCCATTTCTGAATCATGTATTCCATTTGATATTTATTTTGATTCAGATATTTTTGACACGTCGTGCCTTTGGCAGCACACGTATGATTATGTATCGGATGTATGCTTGGACGTGTCATATCTAAACGAACCTGTCGAGGAAGTCCACACCTGTGATCCAGATTTACTTGAGCAGCTGACAGAGGACACCACGGAGATAGCTATCACAGCACAAGATGATATTGAATTATTTCCAAGGAAGTATCATCCACCACTATGCATTTCATATATTTCTATAGACGATCCTCTTTGGAATACTTTTATTATGAGGGTGAAATTTTTGCAGTGAACTGATGCATCCTATTCTCTGCAGGGTAAAGGTGGAGTCCTTGTGGAAATGCTGGAGGATACATTGCTAGAGTTTGTAGGTGTTCGTGGACACACGCGCCTGGCGGAGCCACGGAAGGAGCCGTTGGAACAGTTGCCTGTACCGGCAAGGATACTGGATCTGCCTTGTGCTATAGGTGATATCAATCCAGTAGTGTAGCAATAGCGTAAAATTTTATGCTTTCAATAAACACGAATCCTCTCGACAGCGAGAGATCCATCTTTTTGTTTGTTTTTCATGATTTTTTCGTTTCTTTGTCTGTGCCACTCTCTTCTGAGGAGGATGAGGGGCCTTCCGCTCCTGCACCTTGATTACCCTTTTTTCTAATTTTCCCCTAGCCATTTTTCTGATCACCGTGATCACATCTTTTTTCTGGCATTATTGAGATCAGCTTGGGGGAGTCAATATTTTGTGATTATCGTCGTGTCACTTGTTTGCGGTGTGTTTGTTTTGTGTGTTTATGTGTATGTATTTTGTATAGTTCGTTTCGATATTTATTTTCTTTATTTTTCTACGTCTCCTTTTGTGTGTGCTTTTCATGTTCCCATTTCTTTGTCGGTGCATACTTCCGTTGCCCTCCCGCATTTACTCCTATTACATTGAGGGTAATGCAACATTCAGCTTGGGGGAGTCGCACTATGTGCGTCAAGTCGTGTCTTTTTCACCGTTTTTGATTCATTTTCGTCGTGTTTTTCTTTTTCTTTCCTTCCTTTTATTCTCCATCTCCTAGAGATGACCCTGCATGATGAAACTACCACTAAACCACATGCACACTTAGCTTAGCTACGATAACCATTCTCACTAACCCTAGGAAGCTGAGTTTTATTGCATTTTATGCTCTGTGGGTTCACTTTGTCTTTTGTGTGAGTAGTGTGTCGTGACTAGCTAGTTGGTGTGCTTCTACGTTGTGATTTTGTTTTATATGCATGTCCTTGGATGACCCCTAGACTTTCATGCTTCAATTTTGAATATGCGGTATATTACCTCCACTGTCTGTTTCTTTATGCATGAATCATCTATATATTTACGCTTCAGATCGCATGTGTCAGGACTCTACCAATATGACTAGGATGACCCATGTTGCTTACGCTCTGATTCGCTAAAAATTTCCTTTTGCCCAAGTGTTTAGAATTCGAATTCTTTTTTGTTGTACTTGGTGCAAATCCCCTCGTCATGTACTGTTCTTCCACTTGGGAGAGTACACCATTAAAAAAAGAGGGAAGAAACGAAAGGAGAAAAGAAAGAACATGTATAGCCAAAATCCAAAAAAATATCCAAATATCCAAAACCCAAAAAATTCCTGTTGTGAATATTACTCCTATTCGCCATGAATAAAGGGAAGGCGAGAATTTGCACCAAGTGCTCTCCTCCACACCTACTCAACCCCTTTCGTTTTCAAACACACTTGGCATATGAGCTTTCTAGCAATCATTTAGGCAATCGTGCGGTGATTTCCTAGTTTCTAGCAGTAGAGTCCCTGATATATGATATGTTTCTATTCTTACACTATTCTCATGCATGCTTGAACTATTATTCACCGCTAATTCGAATTGATTCGATATTTGGGTCATTTAATGGGTATGTGTATATGGAGCTCAATTGCACGATTTAGATAGTTGCACCATCAGCTAGCCCACGACCTCACTCACTTGCGCTTCACCGCGTGGACCCACGACACTAGTTGGGACTCATAATCCTGGGCTTAGAGCTATGCCTATCACATGCTTGCTTAGTGTGGCGTGTTAGTTTTCGTTGGCTCTAACGGGTAATCTAGGATTTCCTTTTATTTTTCTGTTTCTTTCTTTCTATTTTTCCCTCCGAGCTCCTATTCTTACTCCTCTTCCTCGAGGTCGAGGAAGGGTTCAGCTTGGGGAATTTTGACGTGCGTTTATATTTTATATATTCACGCATGTCTTCTCCGTAATTTCCCATCGTTTTTCGTTATTTTGAGTCCGTCTTTTTGTGATTTTTAGTTTCTTTTCACTTTCGTTGTGTTTGTGTACTTTTGCAGGATATTTCTGTCGCAGGGGACATACAAGGCCAACATCATGCGTCCCCGGAGCAACGAGCGGTGTCACACGAGATCCTGAGAGCAAATCATCAAGAGAAACCATGTATCAGCTCTTAACCGATCGGGTGGACAGATCCACCCGATCGGTTCATGTGGCCGTATCAGTCCAGAGGAAGAGACGATTCCACCCGATCGGGTCAGTGATCGGGTGGATGTGACACAGATCTCTGTTTTTAGAGCCAAAGTTCACCCGATCGGTTGACTTGTCAACCGATCGTATCACCTGTAGCAGCTGCTTCCCTACGCTCGAGAATTCAAAGACTCACCCGATCGGTTCAGCGATCGGGTAAGGTTTATCAGAGCCGAAGACCAAGTCCAACGATTGTCTCACCCGATCGGTTGAAGTTTCAACCAATCGGGTGGACGTCTATTTTTGTCTTTTAGTGGGAATATTCCCTGGTATCTTTCCAAAATGTATAAATAGAGCTAGGTTTTCCAGAAAACGTAATCCCCATTTTCTTAAGCTGTTTTAGAGATTTTGGCTGCTCTGAATTTATTTTTATTTATAAGTTTCATGATCGTTTCAATACTTTAATATTGCATTTATATTACCATTTGCTACAGTAATCTATTGCTTGATTCTCATTTTGATGGCTAAAATCTGTTTTATTGCATCTCATGCCATGATTAGTGAGTAATTCTTAAATCTGGGACATTAATGGAAGCCCCTTCGTGGGTTCTCCCTAGAACGACCATAGGATTAGAGATTCGATAGGATATAGGGATTTAGATGGTTACGCGGGGGCGTTTTATTGTCATTGGCAGGAGAAATACCGCCTTTGACCGTCGGGCCAAGGGAAAATAAAACGGGAGTTCGATCCCCTAGCCACAGCTCACCCCCTAGCATAGACATTGATTCCTCGCGCATGGAAACGGCTTGGATGAAATGTCGGGAGCAATCGTCTCGAGCTTAGTGCTCCCGGAGTCAGGCGGTGCAGGACATGGGAATGCCCACTGTCCAAACCTGGGTAGACCTAGCATATCATCCTGGGCATCGACCGGAATATCTGGCCCATGGGATGCTAGGTACCACTATTAGAGGCAACATCTCACCGCTAAACCCTAGAATCCGATCACCTTCCTATCCTTCGGTCGTAATAGTGAGAATTCGTGATAGGGCGGAAGCCAAGGTCATATGTTGCCTTTTTTATCTCTTACACCTTTTTCATTAGTTTACTATCATGACATCCAACAAGCGATTAAGCTAGCTCACCCATCAGGTAATCATGACCCCGATTGTTCACAAGCACATTACACGCCTTCCTGTGTTCGACGCCCAAGCCACACTTTGACACCGTGCGCTTGCAGTTTACAAATTTTAATCCTAGTATCCCTGTCCCGATTTGAGTGCCAAACGGACGGGCGGTGTAATGACCACTTTTCGTTGTACGTTGTTCGTGCACGTGCTTTTGGCCGTACACGTGTTTATTTTAGACTTTATTTGATTGCGAACAATTTTGTGTGATATGCTGTTGTGAACGTCTCTGAGAGTATTAAATAGTGGCATTATCTTGGAACGACACTTCTCGAGTCGTTTTCCACAATTTAAATTTACTTGATGAGACGTGACGATTCTCACTCTTGACGGGAGACGTTTCTATTTTTAGTTTCGTCGTCCGACGTCGAATTTGAGATCCGTCTTTTAGTTAGCTCACATTCGTCGCCACGATCACCACGATATTTATTTTATAATTTTTGGAGTTTATTTGACCACTTTTATATTTTCAACAAGTTTTATATTATTTTTAATAATTAATTTATAAATTATTTTCGACCAAATAAAAATTATTTAAGTTTTAAACATTTTAAAGAATTTTTGAGCCAATTTCCAGCTCATTTGGACCAAGTCAAACCCTTGGGTGAGTTGGAGTAGTTGGAATTCAAATTTTAAATTATTTTAATATTCTAATCCTATTAGATTTAGCCCTAGACCAAGTCAACCCATCTATACTATATAAGCAACCCCTAGGAAGACCTATTTTCACAAGAAATTAGCCCTAGCCTCTTCCAAAAGCAAAATTGGACGTTGTGACGATTCGTCGCAACGTTGCGACGTTCAGCTGCTGTACGACCGAGAAAAACGCCCCCGTTCCCCCGCTCCGACCGAAGCCCCCGCCCGCATCCTAGCTGCTCCGCACCCGCTGCAGCGACCGCCGCTCCGTTCCCTCGGTCTGACCGAGGGATTGGCCTGCATCCGCCTCGCATGCAAGCGCTCCGCATCGACCCGCCTCGTCGCCCCGCTCCGCTCCGTGCCCGACCGAAGGCCACGCCCGCAGCGACCGACGATCGCGACGTTGCAACGTTGCAACATCGCCCGCCCCGCTCTCCAAGCGCACGACCGACCGCTCCCATCGATCTGACCGAAGGAAGCACCCGCTGCTGCGACCGACCCCCGCTGCTGCACAGCTCCGTTTCCCCGCAGCGACCGAGAGAATCTCCCGCATTGGAGGGGTACGACCGAGAGCCACTCGTCGCAACCCCGCATCCGTCGCACCACTTGCCTCCGTGGGCCCCCCAAGTTCTCCAGAGGTATTGTGGGTCCCCCAAAGGTCCCTAGGACTATTGTGGGCCCCACCTAGGTGCGTTCTCTTCGACGACTTGCCGCGTACGACGTCGTCGCACGTCGTAGCCCGTCGTCGCACGTGCGACCTTTGGAATCTGGAATCGTCGCCCGGGTTGATTGCTCTGAAATTTCCAGCGAGGAATCTAATTGGAATCTGGACTTGGAGCGCGATCTTATTATTCCAACCCCCGGCGTCGCTACCCGACGCCGGTGTAGCTTTCGCGTCGTGTTGAGGTAACGCTTTGCACCCCTAGGACCCCCAACCCAATTGCTTGTTAACCAAGACTAAAAATCAGTATTTTAAAGTATTTTAAATGTTTTAGCAATCACTAATCAAGATTAATAAAACGGATGTAGGCCGGTGGACTTGTGCACGTAGGAATCGTGACTTTGGACTCGTTGGACGGTGTTTTCTTGACGTGATAGTTGCAGGCAAGTGAAACTTGCCAAATCTTGTTTAGGGCCATGTTTTTAGGCCA
Source organism: Scilla litardierei (assembly GCA_030789695.1). Taxonomy (NCBI): domain Eukaryota; kingdom Viridiplantae; phylum Streptophyta; class Magnoliopsida; order Asparagales; family Asparagaceae; genus Scilla; species Scilla litardierei. The sequence goes on from CM061133.1 coordinate 217,165,663, forward strand.
CTTCCTTGTTTTTAGCGTAAAAGAGACTAGTCAGTGAAATAATAGCTGGCTAGACGCCTACTTGATCTAGTTTGACAATGAAACTAGATCCGTCACCTAATTGATCTAGCTTGACAACGAAGCTAGATCCAACCTTTAAACTTGTTGTTCATGCATACTAAACTGTCACGTTTACTTTCCTTACCTGTACGCCTTACTACTTGTCATGTCATGTCATCCATGCATTGAATGTCGCATTGGTAGCACACGCTACAAACTTGTACTTGTACTCCCTTAACTGGCTAGGTGCACCCCTAGACCAGCAAGGCAAAACACTTCCTGGCTCGTGTTCCAGAAGCGAGCATTCCCGTTCGGGGGTAAGGCCCTGGCTCGACACACGTGGAGGGGTAGGGATAAACGATCACTTGAGCTTAGGAGTTGGCCCGCGCAGCCACTCTAGCCAAAAGGCGGAATCTCTGTGCACGAGGTGCTTACTTTCCTTGTCTTGTACTTGTCTTGTGAATGATTCATGTAATACTTGTCATCCATGCCATGCCATGCTCGTACCTTACTTTACTTTACTTTACCTGCTGCACTCATACTTTAACTGCCATGTCATTGCATCATGCTAGAACTGCTAGGTTGCTCTTACTTGTACTTTCAGTTTCACTTGCACAAGTCTTCCAGACTTGCTGACATGTGCCCCTTGCTCTTTTGGGTGCCACATGTTAGACCCTGAGCCAGAGACAGTTGCTGAGGACGTGGTGTTTGCTGACACTGTGCCTACGTTCGTCGAGGAGTTCGTGGACACCGGAGACCAGTTTTAGAGACTGTGGGCGTTGCTTTGCTTTAGGTTGCTGCTAGATGTCGGTGCTTGCACCGTTACTTTGTTTATGTACTTTGTACTTTTGTTGGCCATGCTGGGCCTCTTTTAGACTCTTTTTCTTTTAGCCTGGTGGCTCTTCTGCAATATTGGAATGTATTATTATGGATATTCTGAGATGTTTCTTTTGTCTCTTTCGTTATTATTATCCTTGTTTCGTTTCGCGTTGCAAGGACCTGCAGTTTAAATTTGATTGACGCTTATCGGACTTGCAGCTTTGTAGCTTCAAGTCTGAGCGGACCTTCTCACGCTTCGCCTCCACGTTTTTGGGAAGCGGGGCGTGACATGTTTTGTTGGTAGCCCATGCAGGTCAAATCTTGCAATTGTGAACTAACGGAACAACGATAATAAACGGAATATCCATTAAATAAATTACAACATCTAAGTCATTAAGCTATGGAGTCTAAGTTTTTGTTCGTTTTCTATGTCGTTAGATGGCGAGGAGACGACAGACTCGAGTTGGTGGCGGACCTACTCGGAAGACTTGCTATTTCTGTGGCAAGACCGGGCACATCAAGGAGCAGTGCAGAAGCTTTCTAGGCCAGTGTTTGATTTGTGGTGCTGCTACTCATTCAGAGAAGGATTGTCGGCATGCAAATCAATTGCGGAAGGCATCGGAGAGAATTCCGCAGAAGGAAGCACCAGTAACTGGGCCAAGTCGGAAGGTGTGCCATCATTGTAGCAAGACTGGTCATGAGAAGAAACAGTGCAGGAAGAGGCTGGGCCAGTGCCTGATTTGTGGAGTTCCTACTCATACTATGAAGGAGTGCCCGAGCTCTAAGGTACCTTGGAAGGATCCCGTTGCCGCACAGCCGTTGCAACAGAGAGTACCTGTACCTACAGGTCGTGGAGCACCTCTCGCTCCTCAGAAGCAGGCTTTTCAGCAGGCCATGCAGCCGAGGAGGCAGGCGTACCTGATGACGGCAGTGGAGAGCGAGACGGTGGATGAGGTTATCGCAGGTAACGCTCGACCTAGTTGTTTCTTCCCTTAGTTAGATCTGGCCTGTTAAAACATGTTTGGTTGCTTGCGTATGATTGTTTGCAAAAATAGGGTTGATTGTTAGACTGTTAATTAGTTTCCTTGCCGAGAATTGATTTAATCGTCGTAGGAGTTACCTTAGTGGTCCTCGTCTACCCCTGACCATATCAAGACTTCTAGAATTTCCTTCTGTCGTTCGTTGGGTTCATCGATTTCGGACCAAGCTGGACGCATTCCATTATCACCTAGCTCCTTTAGAAAGACCAAGCGCTAAGTTTCTTAAGCTTTAGTTGGGCGACCGTAGGAGTTTTCCCGTAGGTATCCTGGGCCATATCCTAGTCGTATGTATGTTTTGAACATCTGATCGTTTTCCTTGCCTCGATCCTCGAGATCGCCTCATGACAATCGTCGTCAATTTTCAAATCTCTCCATCACAAACCTTGAACCTTCTGAAAGTATTTTCTTTTTGATTTCCTCTTTCCCTAAGTTTTTAAATGTGTTCAAAATTTTAATATACTTATACTTCATGCTCCTCGTTGATTTAAAAATTTTTAAAACTATTGTCGAAATTTTTGAATAATAGTTTATAATGTTTTTTTCAGCCTACACTTTTGAACCTATGAAAATACATATTTCCTTTCATATATTAATTTCTTTCTGAACCGTACTTTTATATTGCCCAAATCGATTTACAATTTTTCCTTCCTGATTGATGCCATTCATATACTTTTCAAGTCACTTGGGATTTCAGCTTCCCACAAGTCAATATTATGCTCATCGTCTTCCTTATTTCAGATTTTGTAAAATTACTATTTCTAAACCATTTCCTAAATCTGGATCTTCCATAGATTTGATTTTAAAGCTTTACTATCAATTCGATGATTCTACTACCAAGTTATTAATATTATCTTTCCACTTCCCCTACGTGCTTTTAGAAAAATTTCGAGACTAAATAAAATTTCAATTATTTTTATATAAACTGTATCAGGTTCGTTGTGCTCGTATGCTAAGGACCATGTGTAAATCAGTTTTTTTTTCCATTTTTGCAAATCCTGGTTCCTCTGAAAGGCAGCTTCAATATTGATTATTTTAAAAAATTTCATAACCTAGAAGTTTTGAAAGCACTTAACATGAGTTTAAATCCTTCCGTTACTTGATTTCCTTCTTTGACTTTCACAAACATTATATTGAATTACTGCCGTATAATATTTTCTAAACTACGTCTTCAATATTCGTGTAAATGATTTTACTTCCTTTTAATGATTTTTAACAAATAGACCATTTTCTCTTATTATGAATATTCGACCCAAACTTATTTCGAAACAACACGTTTTATCAATCCCCAAATATCTCCTTCCAGATGAGGATTTCAATTTTTGAAGTACGACAGTTTTCAAATTTCGCATATGTTGGCTTGAATGAGTGTACTCTCCCATGGTACACTAATGGCTGCTTATTGTGTGTTATATATACTCGGAGTTATTCATGATGTGTGGAGTTGTTTGCATGTTGGTAGTTATAGGTTGGTGTGTGCGTAGCTATACCATACTATGGATGCCTGTGTATATGAGAATTAGTGTGTGAATACCTAATAGGGTGTATGTAATTAGGAGATACTTATAATGGTTGAAGCAATATGCTGGTGAAGCTATATGTATGTTAGGTGTGATAATAATAATAGGTATTGGTACACCAGTTATAGGTAGTAGGCTATGGTGTGAATATATATGTTACATGTGAGTGATTATACGATGAATACATATGCATGTATTAGGGAGAGTATTATAATTATGCGTGTGCTGATGTCTGTATTATTACTATTATGGTATATAAAGTGATTGAACTATGTAAGTATTACCTGACTAGATATTAAGTGTGACTGACTTATGGAATGCATATGATTGTATTGGTAGATATGTATATATAAATACTGGAGTGATATTGGTATAGGTATGAATGCAGTATTACGTATATAGAATATTCTGATATGTGTTTTGAGTCTCACTCAAGCTTGAGTGGGTATACTCTAAGTATATTGAATGTATGTTTGTAGTTTGAATATAGCAATGCTTGATGTATGTATAGTGATAGAAGTGCTTGTGCCTGGTTGTGCTACACACATGATTGTGGGTCGCTACACCAGTATATAGTTATAGGTGTTGGTCTTGTGGTATAGTTAACTACTATGGACTTGCTCGTGTGAACATATGTGTACTAGCTAAAACTAGGTGTGTAAGTGTGCTAGTTATATAATAATATGATTGGTATACGTGAATGAAAAGTTAGCGTGTATGGGTGCGCACCATGCACGGGTAAGTATGTGCTTAGTGATAGGTATTGATGACTATGATATATATGGCGTGTCGTAAATACAGTTATAGGACCGTACGTAATGTGAATGTATGGTGAAATAATGGAATGCATTGAATGACTATATATATTATGAAATTATAGTACTGGAGAATTTATATTAGATATAGTGCACTTGATTTAAAAATGGTATGGTGTGACTACATGTGTTGAGATGTTTGGTATTGGATGAATATTAGAGGGTAGTATACCCTTGATGTTTGTGCATAGGTAGCTATCTATACGTAGAGCAATGATTGTATTTGCTAGTGCGAGATCATACTTATATGAGTATCTGAAATATTGTTTGTAGTAGTTATATAAGGGGTGCATGCTTATATACGTGATTGAGATACGTGTATGGATTTGACTGACTTTAATAGGTATAAGTGTATAATGTATGTGAATGTATATATATATATATATATATATATGCGTGTTAGTAGTGATAATGTTTGACTACTTAGTGCGTATATAAGCACTTGGAATAGCTATAACTGGTTTGAAATATATTGTGACTTGATTGGGGTAGTTATTAGAGCGACTAGATATATTAGAAAGTCCGAGGACGGACTTTATTCTAAGGTGGGGAGGATGTAATGACCACTTTTCGTTGTACGTTGTTCGTGCACGTGCTTTTGGCCGTGCACGTGTTTATTTTAGACTTTATTTGATTGCGAACACTTTTGTGTGATATGCCGTTGTGAACGTCTCTGAGAGTATTAAATAGTGGCATTATCTTGGAACGACACTTCTCGAGTCGTTTTCCACAATTTAAATTTACTCGATGAGACGTGACGATTCTCACTCTTGACGGGAGACGTTTCTATTTTTAGTTTCGTCGTCCGACGTCGAATTTGAGATCCGTCTTCTTAGTTAGCTCACATTCGTCGCCACGATCACCACGATATTTATTTTATAATTTTTGGAGTTTATTTGACCACTTTTATATTTTCAACAAGTTTTATATTATTTTTAATAATTAATTTATAAATTATTTTCGGCCAAATAAAAATTATTTAAGTTTTAAACGTTTTAAAGAATTTTTGAGCCAATTTCCAGCTCATTTGGACCAAGTCAAACCCTTGGGTGAGTTGGAGTAGAGGAATTCAAATTTTAAATTATTTTAATATTCTAATCCTATTAGATTTAGCCCTAGACCAAGTCAACCCATCTATACTATATAAGCAACCCCTAGGAAGACCTATTTTCACAAGAAATTAGCCCTAGCCTCTTCCAAAAGCAAAATTGGACGTTGCGACGATTCGTCGCAACGTTGCGACGTTCAGCTGCTGTACGACCAAGAAAAACGCCCCCGTTCCCCCGCTCCGACCGAAGCCCCCGCCCGCATCCTAGCTGCTCCGCACCCGCTGCAGCGACCGTCGCTCCGTTCCCTCGGTCTGACCGAGGGATTGGCCCGCATCCGCCTCGCATGCAAGCGCTCCGCATCGACCCGCCTCGTCGCCCCGCTCCGCTCCGTGCCCGACCGAAGGCCACGCCCGCAGCGACCGATGATCACGACGTTGCAACGTTGCAACATCGCCCGCCCCGCTCTCCAAGCGCACGACCGACCGCTCCCATCGATCTGACCGAAGGAAGCGCCCGCACCCGCTGCTGCGACCGACCCCCGCTGCTGCACAGCTCCGTTTCCCCGTAGCAACCGAGAGAATCTCCCGCATTGGAGGGGTACAACCGAGAGCCACTCGTCGCAACCCCGCATCCGTCGCACCACTTGCCTCCGTGGGCCCCCCAAGTTCTCCAGAGGTATTGTGGGTCCCCCAAAGGTCCCTAGGACTACTGTGGGCCCCACCTAGGTGCGTTCTCTTCGACGACTTGCCGCGTACGACGTCGTCGCACGTCGTAGCCCGTCGTCGCACGTGCGACCTTTGGAATCTGGAATCGTCGCCCGGGTTGATTGCTCTGAAATTTCCAGCGAGGAATCTAATTGGAATCTGGACTTGGAGCGCGATCTTATTATTCCAACCCCCGGCGTCGCTACCCGACGCCGGTGTAGCTTTCGCGTCGTGTTGAGGTAACGCTTTGCACCCCTAGGACCCCCAACCCAATTGCTTGTTAACCAAGACTAAAAATCAGTATTTTAAAGTATTTTAAATGTTTTAGCAATCACTAATCAAGATTAATAAAACGGATGTTGGCCGGTGGACTTGTGCACGTAAAAATCGTGACTTTGGACTCGTTGGACGGTGTTTTCTTGACGTGATAGTTGCAAGCAAGTGAAACTTGCCAAATCTTGTTTAGGGCCATGTTTTTAGGCCACTTCCTTGTTTTTAGCGTAAAAGAGACTAGTCAGTGAAATGATAGCTGGCTAGACGCCTACTTGATCTAGTTTGACAACGAAACTAGATCCGTCACCTAATTGATCTAGCTTGACAACGAAGCTAGATCCAACCTTTAAACTTGTTGTTCATGCATACTAAACTGTCACGTTTACTTTCCTTACCTGTACGCCTTACTACTTGTCATGTCATGTCATCCATGCATTGAATGTCGCATTGGTAGCACACGCTACAATACTTGTACTTGTACTCCCTTGACTGGCTAGTGCACCCCTAGACCAGCAAGGCAAAACACTTCCTGGCTCGTGTTCCAGAAGCGAGCATTCCCGTTCGGGGGTAAGGCCCTGGCTCGACACACGTGGAGGGGTAGGGATAAACGATCACTTGAGCTTAGGAGTTGGCCCGCGCAGCCACTCTAGCCAAAAGGCGGAATCTCTGTGCACGAGGTGCTTACTTTCCTTATCTTGTACTTGTCTTGTGAATGATTCATGTAATACTTGTCATCCATGCCATGCCATGCTCGTACCTTACTTTACTTTACTTTACCTGCTGCACTCATACTTTAACTGCCATGTCATTGCATCATGCTAGAACTGCTAGGTTGCTCTTACTTGTACTTTCAGTTTCACTTGCACAAGTTTTCCAGACTTGCTGACATGTGCCCCTTGCTCTTTTGGGTGCCACATGTTAGACCCTGAGCCAGAGACAGTTGCTGAGGACGTGGTGTTTGCTGACACTGTGCCTACGTTCGTCGAGGAGTTCGTGGACACCGGAGACCAGTTTTAGAGACTGTGGGCGTTGCTTTGCTTTAGGTTGCTGCTAGATGTCGGTGCTTGCACCGTTACTTTGTTTATGTACTTTGTACTTTTGTTGGCCATGCTGGGCCTCTTTTAGACTCTTTTTCTTTTAGCCTGGTGGCTCTTCTGCGATATTGGAATTTATTATTATGGATATTCTGAGATGTTTCTTTTGTCTCTTTCGTTATTATTATCCTTGTTTCGTTTCGCGTTGCAAGGACCTGCAGTTTAAATTTGATTGACGCTTATCGGACTTGCAGCTTTGTAGCTTCAAGTCTGAGCGGACCTTCTCACGCTTCGCCTCCACGTTTTTGGGAAGCGGGGCGTGACAGGCGGTCAGTGGGTCTCCCATCATTTCGCCTTCTTGGGTAAGTTGGCCCTCTTCGAGGCCGTCATCGTGCTTGGCCCCGATGGAAAATGGCATGGCATCATCAATTACCTCGTCGAGGAGGTCCACATAATCCACGTCCTCTGGCCAAGGCATATGCTTCATTTCCTTCGAAATGTGGAGCTCAACTTCAATATTGCCGACGTTCAAGGACAAGGTTCCTTCACTCACATCTACAATCACTCCACCGGTGGCCAAGAAAGGGCGTCCAAGAATCAGCGACGTATCACCTTCCTCCTTAATATCCATCACCACGAAGTCGCATGGCAAGCAGAGTACACCCGGTACTTGTAGTGGTATATTTTCGGCAATTCCCACCGGCCTAGTGATTCACCCATCTGCGAGTTATATCTTCATGTCCGTGGCCTTGAGATCGGTTCCCGTATTCAATTTCTTGAACATTGTTAGGGGCATGAGGCTAACGCTTGCTCCCAAATATACTAAAGCTTTCTAAAGTGGAACTCCTCCAAGCATGTAAGGAATTCGAAACCTACCGGGATCTTTAAACTTGGTCGGCGCTTTCTCCTTTCTAGTAAACCACGTACTTTGCTCGACGAGCATGATCCTTTCTTTTCGCTTATTTCACGCGATCAAATCCTTTAGAAACTTTGCATAGGACAGGATTTCGATGATTGCATCCAAGAATGGGATGTTCAAGCTCACACCTCGCAAATACTCCAGAAATTTGACGAGCCTTTTCTCAATTCTTGCCTTTGCCAACCGTTGTGGGTATGGTACTGGTAGCATATAAGCTCGCTCCTCTTGTGGCTTCTCTACTTCAGATTTTTCACCGTCGCTCGGTGCCTTCGGGTCCTCCTCTGCATTGCCCAGTTCCTCATCAACCGAAATTTCTTCCCTCGGCTCCTTAGCTTGAATCATGGAGGTAGTAGTGTCTTTCCACCTCTTGTTGTCATCGCCACAACCACATTGATGTGGCCGGTGTTGCTTCGTGGGTTTTGTTCCGGTTGAGCCGGCAATTGTTGATTGGCCTTGTTGAGCAATATTAGTTGCTCCAATAACTGTGCCACAACGGTGTTGAGGGAATATTGTTGGGCCGTCAATTTTGCATTAAACTTCTTTTGTTCGGCCATGAACTCTTCAACCCTTGCTTCATGGTCTGACCTTGGCGATGCTTGCGGTGGATTGGGTGCCCTCCATCCTTGATTGTATCCAGGGGTCTATAGGGCCCCGCCTGTTGCCTCGGTGGATAGTTTCGTTGTTGGGTGGCCTTTGTTGATACTGTGGTTGTTTTGGAAGCCGGGCTTGTGAATGTTGCGACGGTGGATTCAACGTTCCATCATTGTTGGCGTATGAAAATCCGGGTTGATCCCTTGTAGTCAGGTTCACCAAATAATCGGTACTACCCGCAACATATTGAGCTTGCTCCATAGTTCCGTCTCCTTGCTCCCCTCCAATAAAATAACATGGGCTTGATCTTACCAGTCGCTCATTCTTCATCCCGATGTAGAAATGATGGGAGCTCCATGTGGTTCACTAACCAACTTTTCCAATCTCTCTACGACTTTGTGAAGAGAGTCAAATTTTGTAGAGAGCTCTGCCACTGCCTTTGCTGCATAGATACTTGCCAGTTTCAAGGATGACGAAGAATTTCCCATTTCGTCAGCCCACTGTTGATTATTCGAGGCCATCTCCTCAAGTAAGGCAGTAGCATCATCCGGTATCTTTGACAAGATAGCTCCGTTGGCGGTTGCATCAATTATTTGCTTTGTGCTCAGTTGCAATCCGTTATAGAAGCTATGCACAAGCTCACATGGCTCAATGCTATAGCGGGGGCATTGGTGTTGGAGATCCTTGAAACGCTCCCATGCCTCATATAGAGTTTCTTGAGGGCATTGTTTGAAGGACATCAATGCGCTTTGTATCTTAATAGTCTTGGATGGTGGATAGAACTTGTTGACAAATGCATTTGCCAGCTCATCCCAAGTGGTGAATATCCACTCGGCTTGCGTCCTCAACCAATACAATGCCTTATCTCGAAGAGTAAACAGGAAGAGGCGCAATCGAATAGCAGCAGCCTGCACATCGGGCATCTGGAAAGTGGCGCATTTAGCCAAGAACGATTGCAGATGGTAGTGCGGATTTTCTTGTAAGTTCCCATGGAATGGGTCTTGTTGCATCAACACTACAAGTCCTATCTTCAGCTCAAAGTTCTTGTTGGCCGCCAACTCCGACATGACTTTAGAAGAGGTGGTAGACGTGGTCTTGGGCCGTAGCCTATCTCAGATGGAGACAAGCCTAGCCATATGCTGCGCTAGCTCCTCTGGTGTTTCTGGCGCAGCCATTTGATTTTCCTATATAACAAATCTCCTCTCAGCTCTAATCCTCCTTGCCCTACGCTCGATTTCAGGATCGAATAATATGTCTTCTTGAGGTGCCTTTGATCTCATGTACATGCACAGAAAAAGAGAGTCTAGATAGAATTGTTAGCACAATAGAGGAATAAAAGAGTGGAAATAATAAAATAAAAAGAAATAGCTAAGTAAAGATAATAAAATACTGTCACCTCCCCGGCAACAGCGCCAAAAACTTGATCGCGCCCGGATATACACCCGAAAACAATTGTAGTCTTACCGCAAGTGCATGGAGTAGTGGCGAGCAGGTATCGAACACAGGGAGGACAAATGACAGTACTCTGTTTTAATCACCTAGCTATTGGTGGTAGAATGGAATGGTTTCGAGAATATTGTCACAGTCGTTCAATTAACAAATTGAATTCTATATAATAAAGGCGTCTAGGGCCAGAGAATCCCACTACGGATTGTCATTCATCTATGTGAATCGTGAATCTCAATGTTGCAAGGCTTGAATTGAGGTGAACTAGTCATAACTGAATAGAGAACCAAGCTCACGCTCTCTCGCTATTACCGGTCTATTACAACCTAGATTAGAAGCCACTCTCGTGCAAACCCTAACCTAAGCCGCTAGCATGAAGATCGACATCATCGTCCAATCGCACCTCGAGCCCACTCTCGTGCAAACTCGAGTTACGATCTAGGTTATGATAGTTTGTATTCGTCCAATCTCTTGCAAACATATATGAGTATAGATTTATAATAAAAATCCTACCTTTGGTCCAATATCTTGCAAACCAAGTCTAGAGAATCTCGATTATAAACCTAAATAGAATATCTAGGCCTTCCCATCGATTGAAATCCAATCTCTTGCAAACCCCAATCAATGGAAATTCCTAGCTACTCGTAGTAAATAATTCATAACCCAACCGTCTATCGATCCTAGCAGCACATTAATTCGTTCATCACAATTCTAAAATCGGATCCATAGGGTTCATCCACATGCCCTAGAACAACGAAACTACTCGCAATTAATCATGGCAATCACAAAATAAACGAATAAAAACATATAGCAATTCATGGTTGAGAGAAAACAATTCACAAAAAAAAGAAATCTTGATAGAAATAATAAACCAAATCTCCAATCTTCAATCACCAGTTGAGAATTACAATTAGAATCATCTTCAAAACTAATGTCTCGTCCTCCCTAAAACTAGGAAGAAAACTAGCTTAAATACAAGCCAAAGTCGACTAGAAAATACTAACAGATCTGCCCCTGGCGCAGGCCAGAACCCTAGTTCGCGATACAGGCAGACTGCGCCACTCGGTCGAGTAGAACATGTCACTCGGCAGAGTGACGAACCCAAAGAAAAACAGAGATGGGGGGTTTTGGGGGTCTGTCACTCTGTGCCACTCGGCCAAGTGGAGTTCTTTACTCGGTCGAGTGGGCTTTCTCACTCGGCCGAGTGAGTCTTCAGCTGATCTTCTACAAACTTCAGAGAGTCGGCTGAGAATGGGGACAAAAACTCTGTCGTACTCGGGCGAGTGGACTTCTTCACTCGGCCGAGTGAGATCCTTCACTCGCCTGAGTAGACTTTGACTCCATGTGCTCTTGCATCCATTGTACTCGGCCGAGTACGTTCCTTCACTCGGCCGAGTGGGATGTTTCTGGAGTCATATCTGTTGGATCCTGCCAAAACAGAGTTAGGATCAATAAATAAAGTTGAGACTTACGCTAGCGTATGCGGCACGGTAGTCTCGGAACTTTGCCTTCGGATTCGCCACGACGGATCGAGTCTTCTCACGAACGGAGTAAGGCTACTAAATCCACAATCTAAATCTCTACTTTTAGATTAAGAACTTGGATAGAGGGAGAGGAAGTATTTCGGCAGAGCTTCGCTAGAATGAAAATGCATGCAAGAATGCCATGCAAAAGTGTAAAGAAATGGCTAACCCTTGGGTCTTATTTGTAGCCCCCAATGTAGTTATTTTAGGATCAATTGTTCCTTTGGAACAATTTAACTAAGGTGTACCATCATACATGGCATATTATAAGCTTAAGTTGTACCATATGCATGGTACAATATAAGCTTAAGATATTACCCCTTTATTAGCCATATGTCGCATGCACTTATGCACATATAATGCGACTTTCCCATCAATCTAGAGATCCTCTCCGCAAGGGAACATATTCCCTTTGCGCACGACTTCGTGTACGTGAAGTTCGAGGTCCGTATTCCCTCGTACATCCCCTACAAGGGTGTACTAACGTCTTCCATATCCAACATCTCCCACTCACACTTGAGGGGATTGTAAGAGAATGTCTTTCTCTTAGTTCTTTCATCTATCATACCGAGAAATAGACCGTGCGACCGTCATGCGCGTAGAGTCTGTTGTTGTGCACTTGTTAGAGGTACACAACGAACTCGAAGGTGCAAAGTTGAGTAGTTCAACGCATGCTTTACCCTAGATTATTTCTTCACATTTCTTATACTTTATATTCAACAATTGAATCCCTTCTGGATTACAATTGGCTGGCCAGCTTTGAATCATTAAAGTCCAAATGCGAATATGAAATCAATCTTCCTCTTCTTGCGAACCTTCTGATCTTGACTTGATTCGCTTTTCTAACGTGCCCCGCCGAGCCGAATTATCATAGCCCATTAGCAACACGCTAAGATAGCGATCATCTCGTCAAATCTAAAGGAACCAATTGGAGTCCTTGAGGGTAAGAGTTAAGACCCATATGGCCTTTGAGTCTCACATAATAGCAAACACTATTGCTACTCACTCAGTGGTCGAAATGCATACGTGGTATGAACACGTATTACAACATCACTCCTTTCCCAGGGAGAGTATGTCTTAATGATGTTGTACGGATGAAAGATCAGACACCACAGTGCCTATCTTTTGAGTCCCCTTACTACCCATGAAATATTCCCGGACTCTCATCCTGCATAAGACAGATAGGATTTAAAAAATCCAATGAGATCTTTATATCCTTGTGATACAGATCTCAGATCTTTTGTAAGCATCCATATGATGCAGATCTTTCATTCGACTATCTTGTTAAAGTCATGACTCTAAATCATTCGTCTAATGATTTTGACTTTAAACTAGTCTCATCTCTATCTTATCCATCTGATAAGATAAGGCGGTTGCTCATGTGAGAGAGCCAACCTTAATCTGTCCGACATACACACAATTCAGCTGAGATTTCAAAAATGTACACAAACATTTCTTAAGAAATTCATATGCAATGTTTGAAAAAGAACTTATTCTTTTATTAAATTTGATCTTTCTCAGACATGGGAATATATATTGGTACAACTCAGCTCTTACGCAATCCTTGGGATGATAAGTGTTTATAAAACACATTTCTGGGGATCGCTTTCGTAAGCTGATCCTCTATCATCTCATGCGTAGATATGTACCTTATGTCTACCTTCTTGGTTTTATCATAGTCTTTTGCAAATCTGCAGTTCCTTTAAGATACTGCATTATCCTCTTAACCGCTTTCCAGTGTTCTTGCCCTGGGTTGGATTGGTAACGACTTACCATTCCAACGGCAAAACAGATGTCCGGTCTTGTATGCATCATAGCGTACATAAGACTATCAACGGTACTGGAATATGGAACTTTTTCCAAAATTTCCTTTTCCTTTTGGTTCTTTGGACATGATTTCAGATATAAATTATCGCATCTGCTTATAGGAGTATCAATTGGACTTGCAGTCCTACATATTAAACCGTTCTAGAACCTTCTTTATATAAGTCTCTTGTGAAAGAGAAAGAAGTTTCTTTGAACGATTCCTTGAAATCTTAATTCCAAGGATATATGTGGCTTCCCCATGTCTTTCATCTCAAAACTGATGAAAGTCAAGCCTTGATATCCATCACAAAGCCCTTGTCATTTCTGGTTATTAAAATGTCATCTACATATAGAGACATAATAACATGCTTGCTTTTAATCCTCTTGATATATACACAGTTATCTTCATCAAGCATGGAAAAATCCATTTGATAAGACAACTTCTTGAAATCGTATATACCATTGCCTCGAGGATTATTTAAGACTATATATGGACTTACGAAGTTTACAAACCTTATGTTCGTTTCCTTCTTTTACAAACCATGTTGGTTGTTCCATATAGATCTCCTCGTCCAATTTTCCATTGAGAAAGGCAGTCTTTACATCCATCTGATGTAATTTGAGGTATAAGCAAGCTACCATTGCCAGAATCAGGCGAATCGAGGTAAAACGCACAACAGGTGAGAAGGTCTCTTCGTAGTCTATCCCTTCCTGTTGCGTAAAACCTTTCGCGACAAGGCGCGCTTTATATCTATCTATAGAGCCATTAGCCTTATGCTTGATCTTGAGAACCCATTTGTTCCCAATTGCTCGATGTCCTCTGGGTAAGTTAACTAAGTCCCACACTTGGTTAACTTTCATGGATTTCAATTCCTCCTTCATCGCTTCCATCCATTTGTCTTTTGCAGGGCATGATATGGCCTGTTTGAAAGTAGCAGTCTCGTCATCATCTTGTAGTAAAGTCATAAAAGTTTGCGGAATTCATCCTCAAATCTTAGAGGAGCCAACCTTGTATGACTACTACGTCGTATTTGAGATTCTTCAAGTCCTTGTTGACTCGAATTTAGATCAATTCTAATATCACTCCCACTTGGAATGTCGTTAGAATTGCTCCCACTTGGATCATTATTCCCGTATGGAATAGGATAATCGTCATTCGTATAATCCATTGGTGAAAGTTGAAACGTATCTTCGTTTTCACCAAGAATTCTCCCACTCGAATGAGGTAATCCTTCTTGATCATAAATCTCAAATAGAGATAAGTCCTGACTTATCTCGCCCTGTCTTGGAAACTCGTTTTCCAAGAAAGTGACATCCCTCGACTCAAACTCAATTAGCCCACCATTGTCTTCCTGACTAACAAAAACATAACCTTTGGAGTTTTCTGCGTATCGTTTAAAGATACATTTCCTTCCCCATGGCCCAATGTTTGCCATATTTATGGGAGGAAATATGTGCGTAGAATGCACGACCCCAAGGTTTCAAAATGTTTAAGTCAAGAGACCTTTGGTTCCACAACTCATAAGGAGTGGAGCTAACTGATTTCGAGGGTACGCGGTAATGAAAACGGCCGTCAATAATGCATCACCCCAAAAGGTGATTAGCAAGTTAGCTTGCGCCATCATTGAACGGACCATTTCCATTAAAGTCCTATTTCTCCTTTCTGCAACACCTGTTTTGTTGAGGAGTATAAGGCATAGTTACCTGATGTACCATGCCTTCTTCATCACAAAGTTCCTTAAAACTTGTTGATTGATATTCACCGCCCCTTATCGGTTCGTAAGACCTTAATCTTGCGATCTAATTGATTCTCCACTAAACTCATATAGTTTTTAAAGCAAGCCAAAGCTTCACTTTTGTGGGATATCAAATAGATATGTCCGAATCGGGTGAAATCATCAATAAAAGTGATGAAATAGGAATTTCCGCGTCTTGTCTTGACATTCATCGGACCACATATGTCCGAATGGATAAGCTGTAATGGAACTTTGGCCCTTGTGCCGGTTCCAAACGGCTTGCGACAAGATTTCTCCACAAGGCAATGTTTGCAGGTCGACATTTCAACCTTTGAAACATTTGATAGAAGGCCACGTTTGGCAAATCTATCCATACGCGTTGGTCCAATATGACCAAGCCTTGTGTGCCAACAAATTATATTAGACTCATTTGTCAAAGAATTTGTCACAAGGAAATTTTCATTACATGAGGAATCATACATTGTATTTATTACAATAAATCCTTTGAAATACAAACCCAGTACCAATATCAGAATTATTACAAAATAGGTCCATATTACAATCATGAAGGAACCAACTATAACCAAGACCCATTAAATTGACCACAGTTTTAATATTCCTTTTGAATATATATGGGATGAAGAGAACATCATGAAGTAGGAGAGTGCGGCCATTGTCCAAGACTAGATTGCGAGTCCCAACGCCTTTCACTTCAACACGTGTGTTGTTTCCTACATTGATCCACTTCATTCCTTGGGGTATCCGGTGATACTCCACGAAGGACCGTCTGTCCTTTGCTATGTGGTCGGTGGCACCTCGTCACTTCCACTCGTACACGAACGAGCATAGTGACCGAGCTTGTTGCACTTGAAGCACTTGATCCTTTTCAAGTCTTTCTTCTTGTGCCATTTCTTATGCCCACCCTTATGTTTGGGTTCCTTGGTGGACTCAGGTTGCTTATTACGTTCAGTAGAAGACTTCAAATGATCTTTACGTTTCTTTCCCCTGTGTGAGGAACTAGCAACCATGTGCACTTCTGCACTTGGCTTGGCAGCCGCAAGCCGCTCTTCCTCTAATTCGAGGTACTTGGAAACATCGTTGAAGGTCTTGATGCTCTCATTATGAGTGAGATGCATCTTCATCTGATCCCACCCATTTGGTAGGGAACGTATGACTGCTTGGATTTGTTGCTCATCTGTGAGCACATGACCTGCATCCTTTAACTCCGAGATAAGGTTCGCCATATGTCGCAGATGTTTCTCCATGGAATGATCTGGATGTTTCTTATATGAATCAAACTTTATAGTTAAGGAGCGAAGTTTGGACACCGATGTGCCACCGAACTTCTCCTCTAGCTTGGACCATATGTCCATGGCTAGGTCATGTTCTCGGAAGATGCGCATTATGTCATCAGCCATACTGCTTAATAACGTAATGCGCGCTATCTTGTTCTTCCGAGACCAAGCATCAAAAGCTTCCTTGTCTCGTCGGTGTTGGGCCGTAGTGCCCAACTCGGGTTCAATCATAACGTTCTTTAGAGTTTCGAGCACTTCTTGCTCCTCTAGAACGTATTGTATCTTGATGGACCAAAGTTTGTAATTATCACCGTTGAGTTTTTCACCTCTGTTTAACTCATCGACGATATTCTTTGAAGCGGAAGACATTTTACTTTTAAAATGCTGCAAAAGATACAAAACCGAAGGTTTGATCAAAACATTGCATAAAAATTCTTAAAATATAACTCCCACTTGAAATGATAATAGAATATCCCATTTGGATAGTTCTAAAAATTCAAATCCCACTTGGAATTATATTATATTTGATAAGTTACTTTCGAAAAATATTGAAGATGTTGTTCTAGAATCGAAAAGGTCTCTATGATTCCAATCACCATCTAGAACAACCTTCAATATTCCCCCATCACTTATCAAACAATCGTACTCTTATAGTACTTCGCAGCGGAAAATTACCTTTTGAAAAACATATCTTTCAAAATGGAATAGGTGAGAGTTTGCGCAAAGAATTTTAGCGCAACAATTGCCAAGCCACGAGACCTGTTCTACACACCCATGGGTTAGATAACCATGGCCGGATCGTGGTAGGACTTGGAATTCTAAATTGCGCTATCCCGATTAAGGACGGGACATAACCTATTTGAAAACCACTTTTTCAAAAAAAATTTAAAATACATTGGCTAATCTCCGTAGAGTAGAGCACAACGTCATAATTACATTGGCTAATCTCCGTAGAGTAGAGCACAATGACATGGCTAATCTCGCATGAAGTAGAGCACTATGGCTAATCTTCAAGGAGTAGAGCCCAAGTAAAAACTTTATAAAATGTTAGCCCCGTATGGGCAAGTCGACACAGTGGTTAGCCCCGTATGAGCTAATCGGCACATTCGAGTTTGACCAAGGACTTTTCTCACCCCGTATGGGTCAGTCGGCAAGTTTACGATCAACCAAGACCTTCTGTCGGATTGGTTGACCAAAACAACCAAATTGGTCGACCAATTATTTGGTCTGCAACCTCTCCCGGCCAGGGCCTCTGCCCTGGCCGAGGCTTGGCCAAGGGCCGGCCAGGGCCTCTGCCCTGGCCGGCCAGGGGCCCTGGCCCCCTCGGCCAGGGCCGGCCAGGGCCGGCCAGGCCCTGGCCGAGGCCAGGGCATTGGCCCTGGCCTCTACCAGGGCAAGCCAGGCCGGCCCTGGCCTCTGCCAGGGCCGGCAGGCCGGCAGGCCGGCCCTGGCCTCTGCCAGGGCCGGCCAGGCCCTGGCCGAGGCCAGGGCGCCGGCCCTGGCCACTGCCAGGGCCGGCCAGGCCCTGGCCGAGGCCAGGGCGCCGGCCCTGGCCACTGCCAGGGCCGGCCAGGGCGCCGGCCCTGGCCACTGCCAGGGCCGGCCAGGCCCTGGCCGAGCCAGGGCGCCGGCCCTGGCCACTGCCAGGGCCGGCCAGGCCCTGGCCGAGCCAGGGCGCCGGCCCTGGCCACTGCCAGGGCCGGCCAGGCCCTGGCCGAGGCTAGGGCGCCGCCGGTCGGCCGGCCCTGGCCACTGCCAGGGCCGGCCATTACCGGCCTGGCCTTGGCCGGCCACTGCTGGCCTAGCATTGGCCGGCCATGGCCCCTTTGGCCATGGCCGGCCACCCCCTTTGAATGGGGTTACCGCACACCCCACCGGAGGGGTGGCCGTGGTGGTTATTGGCCGTAGCCAACCCCCTCCGCATGGGGATGGGGGGTGCATGGCCTTCATAGCCCATTTGGCCATGGCGCACATGCACTAAAATTCATCTTCTCCGATGGAGATAACTACCATCATCTTCCTCGATGAAGCACCCGTTCGTCGATGAAGCACCCGTTCGTCGAGAAATTAGTTATTTTCTAATGGTCGTGTGCCAAAAATGAAAAATAACATACTACGTGAACTGTCGGTTCTTCCCGTCACGGAGAGTTCCTACCATATCCGTAATGATAGGAGACCCGAACGTGAAAAGAACAACCGCTGCGTTCTCTCCGTCACGAAGCGTTCCTACCATATCCGTAATGGTAGGATACCCATTCGTGAAAAAGACAACGACTCGTTCATAGTTTCGACGGGACGGTGGTTTGACCGGGGCGAACCCTTATGGCTCTGATACCAATGCTGGATATCACTCTGATATCATTGCGACGCTGTTAAGGCCCATCATCCATGGCACCCTAGACCCGTCACAAGATACCTCAGAAAATTGTTTTACGGCATGCCTCTCGACAATGCCCAACCCATTATAAGATCCCCATCTTATCGGGACTTGGTACGGTAAGAGCGATTACTTCGGGTCAGCTCATAACCCGAGAACCCGTACTCAAGCTCAACAAGCTCTGATACCAATGTTGGATCCTGCCAAAACAGAGTTAGGATCGATAAATAAAGTTGAGACTTACGCTAGCGTATGCGGCACGGTAGTCTCGGAACTTTGCCTTCGGATTCGCCACGACGGATCGAGTCTTCTCACGAACGCAGTAAGGCTACTAAATCCACAATCTAAATCTCTACTTTTAGATTAAGAACTTGGATAGAGGGAGAGGAAGTATTTCGGCAGAGCTTCGCTAGAATGAAAATGCATGCAAGAATGCCATGCAAAAGTGTAAAGAAATGGCTAACCCTTGGGTCTTATTTATAGCCCCCAAGGTAGTTATTTTAGGATCAATTGTTCCTTTGGAACAATTTAACTAAGGTGTACCATCGTACATGGCATATTATAAGCTTAAGTTGTACCATATGCATGGTACAATATAAGCTTAAGATATTACCCCTTTATTAGCCATATGTCGCATGCACTTATGCACATATAATGCGACTTTCCCATCAATCTAGAGATCCTCTCCGCAAGGGAACATATTCCCTTTGCGCACGACTTCGTGTACGCGACGTTCGAGGTCCGTATTCCCTCGTACATCCCCTACAAGGGTGTACTAACGTCTTCCATATCCAACAATATCTTCTCCTCCTCGCTTCCTCGTTGATTCTATTGAACTTCTTCTTCTTTCGCTCATCATCTAGCACTGCTGGCTCCTCGATAGGGTCACAGGTGGTGCTCCAGTGTTCGTGAAAGTCCTTTGATCTCATTTATGCTCCAGATCGCTCCATATTTTCTGAAATTTGACAAAAACAAGAAATAGTGAAAAGCAACGCAATATCATCGAATAATCATGAAAAACGCAATATGGGCGATCGAAATGACATGTAAACATTCAGGAAAAAGGTGTAAAATATGGAGCGATCACATATCTTGACACCATTTTGTGGGCCGTACCTGTGCACTAACAATGACCCCCATCATTTGTATCTCAGGAAACATCGCTGATTGAGACCGCATGATGTGTATCCTCCTTAAATGCGCACAGTCTTTGAAATGGTTAATTTAATTTGTGCTGCCAAAAACCTTTTGTTTCTAAATCAATCCTCATCGTTTCTTGTAGTTGGGCTCAGACACGTGTCACCCATCTATCACCTGTTTATTGAGCTCCTCTGCATAAAAGAAAGGGATGAGAAGAAAAAGACTTTCTTGCTCCGCCTCCATTTTCTTTTTGAAAGCTCGACTCGTTCGTTGCTTCCTTTGGAGTTTGCTTGATCTTGCTAAGGTACCTTCACTAATCGATCTTGATTCCTCTTTATATCCATATAGGCATGTTTCCACCGGTAAGGATACAGGAGCCATCTTATGAAGAGCTCGTATTGTGCCTTCGACCTCCTTAACGCGATGATGTTCCTGGTAAAGGAAAAGGGGTTTGCATAGAACCAGCACCTCCCATTCGTAGAAGGGATCTAAACTCAGAGGTCCCTCAAGTGATTCTGGAGAAGGCACCAAAATTCTCCCATGATCTGGTTGCTAGGATTTGGTCGGATTGCATTTGTCATCCGTACAGGGTTAGGTTGCCTGGATTTGACGAGAAAGTTTGCTTTCCTCGGAAGAGCAAGGTTGGAGTGTACTCCAAAGCTTTTGGTTTTGGGCTTCGCTTTTCTCTTCACACCTTCATCGTAGAGATCATGTGCTCTTTGGGGCTTTCTCTTTGTCAACTTTCACCCCAAGCTATTTCCCCCTAGTCTGTTTCATCGTGCTTTGTAAGCTCTATGGGGTTCGACCATCTGTTTGTCTATTTAAGTATTTCTTCCGGATTATATTTGACCCGCGTAAGGTGTGGTATTACATTGTCACTCACCCGACGATGAGGCTCATATACGATCTCCCGCTCTCTGATCCTAGTTGGAAAGACACAATCGTGTTTGTTGTTCTTCCTGACTTAGGACCGATGCTTAATGGTTGGAGTTCTTCGAGTCCTGACCTCGCTGAAGGGTTCAGGTTAGCACCAGAGGAGGTCGAGGCCATGTTAGCGTCGGGAGAGGTTGAGGAGGCTAAACTTCTATTGAGCCGACAGAGGCGAGAGAGGTTGACTTCGTGTTTTTTGGATGGCCTTTGACTGAAGACCATTTTGTGGAGTCCGGGTAATGTATACCGCTTCCGTGTCTTTATCCTAGCCACTCACGATAATTATATCCATTGTTTGCAGATATGACTAGCGCAGCTCATAGAATAGTGGACCGTGGACTGGGTCAAATCTAGAGAGAACAATGCAAGAAAAGGAGAAACACTGAGGGGTCAAGCGCTCAGTCCCCCTTCCCCTCAATCAGAGCTCTTCCTCTGAGGAAGGTGAGGTCAGGCAGACCTCGAGGTCATCTTCCCATGCCTCTTCAAGGGAGGCCTCGAGTCAAGCTATCGCTTGCTCTGTTCCGCCCATTGCCTCCATCATTATTTTGGAGCCTCAAGTAGTGGAAGATGCTGACGCTGTTGTGGTTCTTGAGCCCACTGAAACTGTCAACAACAAATGGGGTCCATCCTCCCATGAGGGGGATGACTTAGAAAAAGGAAGGCGGGTCGAGGAGGCGAACCCTTCACTTTCACCCATGGCGAAAGGTCAGGAGGCGGCCCCTCTCGATCCTCAGGGGACGATTGAGACCCACGTGGCTCCTCCTTTGGACAAATGTCCATCGGGCGGTATCGACCCATGTGCTCCCTTGGTCGGCCCAATCCACTCGGAGTTCGATCGAGTTCTGTTGCTAAACTAGCTCTTGTCTCGTTCCTCAGGACCTGTCCAAGGTGAACCTCATCAGCCTCCCTTCGTCATCGAGAAGGAAGAGTCGGCCCTGTCAGACTTTGGGACGACTACTCGACAGGTGGAGAACTCCATTCTCCCTCGGGATTTGGAGCTCCTTCATAGGTTGGACATTGAAAGGGTGGCCAACTTCTTCGCAGGATGTGGATACCAGGTAAGTTGTTTGCCATTTGTCTATTGACTTGTAATATGGCCGTTTCTGATTGACGCTTTTCGCAGATGTCTATCCTTGGCACCGTATTGCACCACCAGGTCGTCGACATAATTAAGGGAGAACGACGGGTGGAGGGTGCTGAGCGCAAGGCCTCTGAGTTCGAAGCCCAGATGAGGAAGATGGAAGAGGATTTGGGGAGGCTCTTGATGCCAAGGCCGAGGCCGAGTGGACAACATCGGAGGCCAAAAATAGCCTCTCGTCCATGTCTAACCTCAGAAAATCTGCTGAGAGTCAATGGGGGAGGAAGAGGTCTCAGCTCCAAGTGGACCTCGAAGCTTCGAAGAGGGAGGCAATTGAGATTCAAGCCAAGGCTTCCGACTTGGAGACGTTAGTGGAGGCTTGTAAAGCGGAGGTAGCTGAGCTTCGGGCCAAAACAATCGAGTCAGAGAGAACCACTAAGATTCATACGGAGGAGCTTATGGTGAGGTTTACAAAGGCGATGGAAGATTTCCAGAACATCTTTATGCCGAAGGGTGCTCCTCACTCCTAAGCTGGTAGAATCAAGTTTTATGTAACCCGTTTTGAAATGAAATAAAATAACTTTTAAGTTTTTTCTATCTCTAAGTCTCATTTCAGCATATGTGCATGTATGGCCCCGCAACGACTCAATTTTCAATTTTCCAAAAATCAATGGTAAGTTGGGTCGTTGAACATCAGGCATTTTCACCTGATAAATATGATCTTTAGATCATATACCATGGGGGCTTTTTTCGTTCGGTAGCAAGGGGCGAAGGCCCTTCAACTTAAGGCTGATGACAGTCGAAGGTCGTTTAGTGGCGAGGGGTGTCCCCTTGGCTTACGGCTTATGACGAGGGTCGTCTGGCAGCGAGGGGCGAGGCCCCTTTGACTTATGGCCGACGACGGTCGAGTGTCGTTCAGTGGCAAGAGGTATCCCCTCGGCTTACGACTGACGACGAGGATCGTTCGATAGCGAGGGACAAGGCCCCTTTAACTTACGGCCAACGACCGTCGAGGGTCGTTCAGTGGCAAGGGGTGGCCCCTCGGCTTACGGCTGACAATGGCCAAGGGTCGTTCAGTGCAGAAGGGTGGCCCCTTGGCTTACAGCTGATGATGAGGGTCGTTCGGTAGCGAGGGGGAGGCCCCTTCGACTTATAGCTGACGATGGTCGAGGGTCGTTCAGTGTCGAGGGTCGTTCAGTGGCGAGGGGTGGCCCCTCGGCTTATGGCTGACGATGAGGGCGTTCAGTAGCGAGGGGTGATGCCCCTTCGACTTACGGTCGATGACAGTCGAGGGTCGTTCAGTGGCGAGGGGTGGCCTCTTGGCTTATGGCTGACGACGAGGGTCGTTCGATAGCGAGGGGCGAGGCCCCTTCGACTTACGGCTGAAGACGGTCGAAGGTCATTCAGTGGCGAGGGGTGGTCCCTCGGCTTACGGCTGATGACAATTATAAAACATTAAATAGATAGGAGAAATGATCGACTTTGTATTTATCATAAGTTGGCATAAGGTGAAAACAAAGGTAAATTTCGATCACCATGACATATGTCCTATTGCTGGTACCATCACTGATAATACTTTCGTAAATGCTTAGCATTCCAAGGATGAAGAAGCCCCCTGCCATCCAGTATAGCGAGCCGATAGGTGGCCGGGCCGAGAACATCGATCACCTTGTAGGGGCCTTCCCATTTTGAAGCAAGCTTTCCTTGTTTGAGAATCTCAGGAGTGAAGGCAGCCTTACACAACACCAAGTCGCCTATACGAAAACTGCACCCTCGTACTTGGAGTTGAAATATCGAGCCATGCATCCCTTTTATTCAATGAGGGTCGCCAAGGATCGGTCGCAAACCTCGTCGATCAACTGTAGGTTGAGCTCGAGTCCCTCTGAGTTTCTGTCCTCAACGTAGTATTGGAGGTGAAGCGGTCGCTCGTTAACATCTACTGGGACGACAGCTTCACAACCATAGGCAAGCATGAATGGTGTCTCACCTGTCGAAGTTTTATGGGTCGTTTTGTACGACCATAATATGCCTGGGATCTCTTTTGGCCATGTTCTCTCGATCCTGGCTATCCTCTTCTACAAGGGTCCGAGGATTCATTTATTGGCAGCCTCTACTAGCCCAAGGATTGGGGATGGGTGACATAGGAGAAATGTAAATTGATTTTCAACTCGGAGTAGAAATCCCTGAAGTCAGCACTATCGAATTGCGTTTCGTTGTATGTCACAATGGACTGAGGGATACCAAACCAACGGATAATGGATTTCAAGACGAAGCTTCTGACTTCCTTCCAAGTAATTCGGGCCAGGGGTTCTGCCTTGATCCACTTAGTGAAGTAGTCGATCGCCACGATCAGAAATTTCTGTTGTACGCTTGCTTGCTTGAACAGACCTAGGATGTCCAATCCCCACTTAGCGAAGGGTACCACACTGATGTTTGGAATCAGATCAGTTGGAGGGGCTGAGCTGATCCTCGGGAACTTCTGGCAAGTCAGACATTTCTGCACATACTCGACATCTTCCTTGAACATGGTCGGCCAGAAGTAACCTTGCCTTATGGCCTTTAAGGCTATAGCTTTTCCTCTGTAATGGTTCCCGTAATCCCCCTTGTGGATTTCCTGGATCACAAAAAGTGCTTCCTGCGGTGTCAAACATTTAAGGCAGGGGAAGACGTCATACTTGGTCCATCGTCTTTTATACAATGAACCGTCTAGCAGAACAAATTGGTAGGCTTTCGTTCTAGCTTTCACGCCTCTAACGGACCGGTCGGCTACTCCCCCGTGTTTAGATAATGGATTATAGGAGCCATTGACGTGCGTCTATATTTCATATATTCACGCACGTTTTCTTTTGTGTTTCTCCGTGTTTTCCGCCGTCTCTTGTTCGTTTTCGTATGTTTTCCAGTTTTCTTTCACTTTTCTCTGTTTGTCCATGATTGCAGGAGTTCGACCACATAGGGGACCTTTTACGATGATATCCCAAGTCCCCGGAGCAACGGGAGAAGTCACGCGTGATCCAGGGGGTCAAACGGCGAAGTACTCATCTTTCTGCCCCTCACCCGGTCGGTTGGTCATCTCCAACCGATCGGGTGATGCACGCGTGCACCAACCGACCGCTACCGCAGCTCACGAAGAAGTCACCCGACCGGTTCACAGACCGGTTCTGCGGGCGGCTGTTCTCTGTCTTTTCGAGCAGAATTCCAACCGATCGGGTGACTCTCACCCGATCGGTTCATCTGTAGCTGAGAAAAAGAGCTGAAGACACGGGCGTCGAACCGACCGGTTCACCCGACTCCTCCAAGATCCAACCGGTCGCTCAAGAACTCACCCGATCGGTTCATGAGATCGGGTGAAAACTCGCCGTTTTCTGTGATTTATCTGTAACGGATCAACCGATCGGTTGACTTGTCACCCGATCGGTTGATCCGAAAATCTATATATAGGACCCCTAGGGTTCCAGAAACGACAGTGTTGTATTTTTTTACTATTTTATTTCCTTGTGACGGCTGTAATTGTTACTCTTAAGTAAGTTTTCAGATCTTTCTAATTTTTTAGTATTGTCTTTACTACTCCTTTACTTCCGCATTGCAATTGTCGGATTATGATTCTAACGGTTAAATTTCATTTAGATTGCTTTTTCATGAATTTTTGTGAGTAGTTCCCAAATCTGGGATTTTGGTGGAAACCCCTTCGGGGGCTCTTCCCGATGCGTCCATAGGGTTAGGAAATCGATAGGGAGTAGGAATCTAACGGTTACGCGGGGTGTTTCATTGTCATCGGCGGGAAAAAGACCGCCTTTGACCGTCGGGCCAAGGGGGAATAAACTTGGCGGTTGACTCCCTAGCCAAAGCTCACGCCTTTAGCGTAGACGCCGAATCCTAGCACGCGGGAGCGGCAGGATGAGACGTCGGGAGATATCGTTGCGGACTTAGTGCTCCCGGGATCGATCAGTGTTTATGGACACGGGAGTGCCCACTGATCGAATCCGGGAAGTCCGGTGTATCATCCTGGGCACCGACCGGAATATCGGGCCCATGGGACGCCGATACCACTTTCAGAGGCAACGTCTCACCATTAGACCTTAATCCCGATCGATATCCATACCCGTAGGCCGTAGCGGCGAGAGTCTCTCGTCGGGTCGGATACCAAAGTCCCGGGTTTACTTTCTTTTTGTTCATACGCTTTCATTTCCTTTCGTGACAACCAACCACCGATTCGGGCTAGCTCGCCCCTCGGGGTGATGTAGGTCCTACCTGACCCAAGCACAACCTCGCCTCCCTGAGTTCGATATTCCCGCACCCTACACTAACCGTGAAACTTGCGGTAAACGACACCGCGCCGCCGCGCACATCACGCGGGGCGCCGGTCAAGTTTATGGCGCCGTTGCCGGGGAGGCAACGTGCTTGATATCTTAGGATCTCTTGAACCCTCGTGTCTAGCTCACATCCCTACCTCGCGATAATTTTCGCATTCTTGTTTTTCTTTTTCTTATTTGTTTTTCTTATTTGTTTTTCTTATTTTATCTGTTTCTTTCCCACTTGTCGCTTCACGGGTGTCTGTTGTTTTTCATGCGCAGGAGTTCAAGGAGTCTTGACGACTTGATCCCCCTCAATCCAGAGATTAACGCCACCCTTAGGCGTTTGGCCGCCGAGAAGCAGAGTGAAGAAGATGCTGCACGCGGTTTCAGGAGACATCTGGGATCACTCTCACCATGTCCGCTGCTTGGCGCGGAGCTTAGCAGATTCACTGAAGACTTCAAATATACTATCCCTCCTGACTGCCGCTGTGGAATGCCAATGATATCGAGATGCGCAGGAGTACCTTGCCATGGCAGCTCTCTCTCCCCACGAAGAAATGGCATGTATCGACAACTATAGTCTCGAATGTAGTGAAGAAGGGTCAGCCGTAGAGTTGTGTCAGGAGAACCACCCGACCAGATTTGGAGGCGACTCTGAACAGGAACCAATCTACCCATTGCAGACTTCTATTGAGTGTCCCCGGTCTTTGAACAATGGAGAAGCTGGAAACGGTTGTGGAGAATCATCGATGACTGAAACCTGTTTTCACCTGCAAGCTTTCTTCCCGGATAATTATGGTGAGCTCGGAAGAGACCCGGTGCATCTCTCGACCGTCCCCACTGTACCCTGCAAAATTTCACCGCTAGGAGCCACGGCCGAGGTGGAGATTCCGGATTCTGGCTTCAGTGAAATCCACGAAGAAATCTGTTCCCTTGAGGACGCTCAGCTCGAAAAGTATGCGTCAGGGCCCCAAGAAGTAGAGATGAAAGAATTACCGCCGGGACTTAAGTATGAATATTTGGGAGCAGGGTCGACTCTTCCGGTTATAATTAACTCTTCGCTACCTGAGGACCAAATGACCAAACTTCTTGGAGTTCTAAAAAGGTTTAAAGGAGTTTTCGGATATGCAATTGAGGATTTAAAAGGGGTTAGCTTGGGTCTCTGCTCACATAGAATTCTTCTTGAAGATGAGCAAGCCTCCTCGATTGAGCCGCAGCGGAGGTTGAATCCAGTAATGATGGAAGTTGTGAAGAAAGAGATTGTGAGACTTCTACATGCCGGTATTATATACCCTATCTCTGATAGTCGCTGGGTTAGCCCGGTACATGTTGTACCCAAGAAGGGAGGAATGACGGTGGTTCGCAATGAAAAGAACGAGCTTATACCAACGAGGACCGTTACAGGGTACAGGATGTGCATTGACTATAGGAAGCTGAACAAGGCAACAAGGAAGGATCATTACCCCTCCCCTTTATTGACCAGATGCTCGAGAGGCTGGCGAAGCATAATTATTTCTGTTTTATGGACGGGTATTCTGGATTTCTTCAAATCCCTATTCACAATGATGACCAGGAGAAAACGACTTTCACCTGCCCGTTCGGGACGTACGCCTACAGAAGGATGCCGTTCGGGCTTTGTAACGCCCCTGCTACGTTCTAGAGACTCATGTCCGCTGTCTTCTCCGACTACTCCCAAGACATCATGGAAGTTTTCATGGACGACTTCTCAGTCTACGGAACTGAATTTGACTCGTGCCTCAATAATCTCACCAAGGTCCTGGAGAGATGTCAGGAAAAAGGACTAGTCCTAAACTGGGAGAAGTGTCACTTCATGGTCCAAGAGGGAGTTGTGCTGGGACACATCATCTCTTCGAGGGGAATCGAAGTTGATAAGGCTAAAATCGAAGTGATTGAAAAGCTTCCGCCACCGCACAATCTTCGAGGAGTCCGTGGTTTCTTAGGACATGCGGGATTTTATCGCCGCTTTATCAAAGACTTCTCGAAGATTTCCAGGCCTCTGACCCAACTCCTCGTGAAGGACGCACCTTTCGTCTTCGGCAAGGAGTGTGTGGAGGCCTTCCGCGCTTTGAAGCTGGCCTTGATTTCCGCACCCATAATACAACCACCAAACTGGGAACTCCCCTTCGAGCTGATGTGTGACGCTAGTGATTATGCGGTTGGTGCCGTCCTAGGGCAGAGGAAAGATAAAAACCTCCATGTCATATATTATACGAGCAAAACCCTTGATGCCGCCCAAAGAAATTATACTACCACGGAGAAGGAATTGCTCGTGGTAATCTACGCCATGGATAAGTTCCGACAATATCTTGTTGGCACCAAGGTGATCGTACACACGGATCACGCGGCCCTTAAATATCTATTGAACAAGAAGGAAGCCAAGCCGCGACTAATCAGATGGATCCTCCTCCTCCAGGAGTTTGACCTGGAAATCAGAGACAAAAAGGGGGCGGAGAATGTCGTTGCCGATCACCTGTCCCGGATGCCCACCCTCGATTTGAGTGCTACACCAATCGATGATTCACTCCCTGACGAGCATCTCTTCTCTGTATCTTCCTCCTGGACCCCCTGGTACGCCGACATCGCAAATTATCTGGCGTGTGCCATCGTTCCTCACAATGTGAGCTTACAGCAGAAGAAGAAATTTTTCCATGAGGTCCGCAAATTCTATTGGGATGACCCCCACCTATACAAAACCTGCAATGATGGGGTGATACGAAGATGCATCCCTGAAACTGAAGCGACTTCCATCATTTCCCACTGCCACGGACAGCAATGTGGAGGGCACGCGAGCACCTACAAGACCACTGCAAAGATCCTCCAAAGCGGATTTTACTGGCCTACGCTCTTCAAAGACACACATGTTTATGTACAAGCCTGCGATAGATGCCAAAGAGCCGGGAATATTTCCAAAAGAAATGAGATGCCTCAACACTACATCCTGGAGATAGAAATCTTCGATGTGTGGGGAGTGGACTTCATGGGGCCGTTCCCTTCTTCCTCGGGGAACCAGTACATCTTGGTGGCCGTTGACTACGTGTCGAAATGGGTTGAAGCGGTGGCCAGCCCAACCAATGACTCTAAAGTGGTGGCTAAGTTCTTTAAAAACAACATCTTCCCGTGGTTTGGTGTGCCTCGGGTCCTGATCAGTGACGGAGGAAGCCACTTTGTAGAAAAGAAATTTGAGGCCCTCCTAAGAAAATACGGGGTGCAACACCGGGTGGGGCGTGCCTACCACCCGCAGACCAGCGGTCAGGCAGAAGTCTCTAACCGGGAGATTAAAATCATACTAGAAAAGACTGTGGCCAACTCCAGGAAGGACTGGTCGTCAAAACTCCCTGACGCGCTTTGGGCCTATAGGACGGCATTTAAAACTCCCATCGGCACAACTCCCTACCGGCTCGTCTACGGGAAAGCTTGCCATCTTCCTGTGGAATTGGAACATAAGGCATATTGGGCGGTTAAGAATCTGAATTTCGACACCGAGAAGGTGGGAGTGCACCGGCATCTTCAACTCAACGAACTTGACGAAATCCGGCTCAATGCTTATGAGAACGCCAAGATCTATAAGGAGAAACTGAAGCGGTGGCACGATAAGCGAATCCTAAGGAGGGAATTCAAGGAAGGGGACTTAGTTCTCCTGTTCAACTCACGGCTGAAGCTCTTTCCTGGGAAACTTAAGTCAAGATGGTCAGGACCGTTCCGCATCACCAAGGTTTTCTCGCACGGGGCCATCGAGATAATGGGAAGGGATGAGCCGTTTAAAGTAAACGGGCAGCGTCTGAAACACTACGCAGTAGGAGAACCTGGATTCTCTCCGGTCGGACCCCCCACGAGCGACAACTCTTCTTCCAACCCTCCGGATGTAACTTGACCATCTCTTGCGGGCGTCGAGCCAACGACGTTAAACAAGTGCGCTTCATGGGAGGCAACCCATGTTCTAAACTTTTTCTCAAATTTTTAGCGTTATTTTTTTACTCAATTTTCTCTATTTTTATAAATAAAATCAGCCGCGAGGACATCCGTTCGGGGACTTAATCAAATTTCTTGGTTTTTGCAGGAAACAAGACCCAACCGATCGGGTGATAACTCACCCGATCGGTTGGGATGTATCAGATACATGCCGAGATCTGTCCCCGAATGAACCGATCGGTTGAGTGTTGAAGAGACCGGGTGGAAGACCGGGTGAGCTGGTTAGAACTTTCGGAAACTTTTGGGAAATATCAACTGATCGATTGAGATCATGCACGATCGGTTGACACGACCGGGTGAGCTGGGGAGAACTCTCGGAAAATTTTGAGGAATATCAACCGATCGGTTGAGTTTGAGCGCGATCGGTTGACCTGACCGGGTGAGCAGCCCTAAGTTCTCGGGAAAATTGTGTGGAGCGGCCAACCGGTCGGTTGAAAAGTCAACCGATCGGTTCGCCTGTAGCATCTCTTCGGCAAGATTTTCGACCCAACCGTCACCCGATCGGGTGATAAGTCACCCGGTCGGTTCGATTTAAAATCCTATATAACCACCCCCGACACCCGTTCGTTTTCTCCCTCGCCCGATCGCCCGACCCTCTGCCGTTTCATCTTCCATCGTGCGCCTTCCTGCTTTCTTCCCCAAGATCAGCCTCGATCTTCTTCCCCAACCATTTCCCTACCCATCCACCATCATTTCTCTCCATTCCCCCGTCATCTCCCTACACACAAACCCTAGATTTCCCCCACCCCCCCCCCCCCCCCCCGTTTCGGAACTTGTCGAAGAAATCGCTGCAGCTTCCAATTGAGCAGCATCGGGGCATCCACAAGCAGCTATCTTCATATAATTTTGGGTAACCTCGATCCTTTACTTAATTTTAATCTTTTTCCAAATATTCTGTCTGCTTGTTGTTCGTATTTTGTATTTGTGTTGAATTCGCTGTATTCTCACACACCCACGCGCACAAACAACACCGACACAATGCCTCCCCGCCGTATTAAACCCACCGACGCTAGCTCTTCGAACCCTAGGCCCACCCGTCGTACCCGTCGCACACAACCTACCACCTCCAACCCATCCACCACACCACGCACCACTTCCCCACCTCCAGATTACGATCCCGAATATGGGATGCAATTCCAATCCGATGACCATGCCGACCGATTCACGGCCATGGTCCTCCTTGCTGGTCAGGGTGGTAGGATAACCCAAGAATCCGTCGACCATGACCTCCCCTTCCTTCAAAGCTTCGTTCGCCACATCCGCGAAGACCCACCCGACGTCTCCGAGCTCCACATTCCACCCCCCACGACCCCTGGTCCCCAGCGCAGGCCCCCGTCACCACCCCCAGAGGGTGGTGCCCCTGCTTGATTTTTCTCTCCCGCTTTTGCCCCCCCACTTTTGTGCCCATCTGTCTTTTCGAGGCCCTACTTTGTCTCTATCGGAGGGAGGGGACTATTTGCGTGATTGTTTTCTTGATTTACCTTTTTCTTTGTTTTGTTTTTGACGCCCCCTTGCTTATATCTGGAGTTCATTGATCATATCGTTTCGCTAGCACTTTCTGGTCTAGCTTGGGGGACGTCTGTTTTGGTGTGCTGTCGTGTTTTGTTTGTTTTTCTCATTTTTGTGTGTGTGCTTGTTTTTCACTTTTTGAGTGTCGTGTCGTGTGATTTTATCTTTACTTTTCTTTTCGTATTGTTTGATTTTGTTCTCAATTTTTCTCTCTTTTTCATTTTCATCTATTTTTTTTCCTGGTTTTCATTTCTTTTCGTGTCTGTGCGTATTCCCCCCCTGTTCATTGCCCTCCCGTACTCACTCTTATTGCATTGAGGGCAATGCAAGTTTCAGCTTGGGGGAGTCGCACTTCGTGCGTTATTTGTGTTGTTTTTCTACGTTATTCGAGTCATTTTCCATCGTGTTTTTCTTTTTTTTCTTTTTCCTTCTTTCTTTAGCTCTTTCTCCTAGAAATGAATCCTATGATGAATCGCCACAAAATCACACACACCTAGCATTGCATCGATAATCACACTCACTAACCCTAGGATTTCGAGTCCTCTTGCATTTCACGCATCGTGGGTCCACTTAGCTTTTTGTGAGTCGTGTGTCGTGACTAGCAATTGGTGTGCTTCTGCCTTGTGATTTTACTTTATATACCTGTCCAGGAATGACCCCTAGATTATCATGCTCCGATATTGAATATGCGGTATTTGCTTCTATATGCATGCTATATATATATCGTATACTTCATTTCACATGCGTCGGGATTCCACAACTAAGGACTAGGATAACCCAATTAGCCTGAGCTCTATTTAGCGAGAATAGTTCCCTTTGCCTAAGTGTTTAGATTTCGACTTCTTTTTTGTTTTACTTGGTGCAAATCCCCTCGTCGTGTACCGTTCTCCCACTTGGGAGAGTACACAAGTGTATAGCCAAAAACCCAAAAATCCAAAAAAATGGGAGAAAAGAAATGAAAAACCCAAAAAGAAAAGAAAAAAAATTGTATAGCCAACAAGCCAAAAAAATATGCAAATACCCAAAACCCAAAATAATTTCCGTGTGAATATTTTCATACTTGCCAAGAATAAAGGGAAGGCGAGAATTTGCACCGAGTGTTCTTCTCCACATCATCTCAACCCCCGTCGTTATCAAAGACACTTGGCTTAGGAGCTATTTAGCTAGTATCTAGGCTATAGTGGCGTGATTTCCTTAACCCTAGTTGTGGAGTCCCCGATGCATGATACGCTCCTATTCTCTCTATTCTCATGCATGCTCGAACTTATATTCGCCGCTTAATTCAATTCGATTCGATATTTGGGTCATATCTTGGATTTGTGTATATCGAGCCTCGTAGCACATCGTAGAAAGCATCACCATTTGCTAGCACACGACCACGCTCACTCGCGCTTCACTGCGTGGACCCACGACACTTATTTGGACTCGCTTTCCTAGGTTTAGTGGTGTGATTTGGCGTTTGCTTGCTGGGGTGTGTCGTTTTTGATTTTGATGGCTCTGATGGATGATCTAGGGCTTAGAGTTTTCTTTTTCTTTCTTCCTCTCTATGTTTCCCTTCCGAGCTCCCACTCTCACTCGTCTTCCTCGAGGACGAGGAAGAGTTCAGCTTGGGGGATTTTGACGTGCGTCTATATTTCATATATTCACGCACGTTTTCTTTTGTGTTTCTCCGTGTTTTCCGCCGTCTCTTGTTCGTTTTCGTATGTTTTCCCGTTTTCTTTCACTTTTCTATGTTTGTCCATGATTGCAGGAGTTCGACCACGTAGGGGACCTTTTACGATGATATCCCAAGTCCCCGGAGCAACGGGAGAAGTCACGCGTGATCCAGGGGGTCAAACGGCGAAGTACTCATCTTTCTGCCCCTCACCCGGTCGGTTGGTCATCTCCAACCGATCGGGTGATGCACGCGTGCACCAACCGACCGCTACCGCAGCTCACGAAGAAGTCACCCGACCGGTTCACAGACCGGTTCTGCGGGCGGCTGTTCTCTGTCTTTTCGAGCAGAATTCCAACCGATCGGGTGACTCTCACCCGATCGGTTCATCTGTAGCTGAGAAAAAGAGCTGAAGACACGGGCGTCGAACCGACCGGTTCACCCAACTCCTCCAAGATCCAACCGGTCGCTCAAGAACTCACCCGATCGGTTCATGAGATCGGGTGAAAACTCGCCGTTTTCTATGATTTATCTGTAACGGATCAACCGATCGGTTGACTTGTCACCCGATCGGTTGATCCGAAAATCTATATATAGGACCCCTAGGGTTCCAGAAACGACAGTGTTGTATTTTTTTACTGTTTTATTTCCTTGTGACGGCTGTAATTGTTACTCTTAAGTAAGTTTTCAGATCTTTCTAATTTTTTAGTATTGTCTTTACTACTCCTTTACTTCCGCATTGCAATTGTCGGATTATGATTCTAACGGTTAAATTTCATTTAGATTGCTTTTTCATGAATTTTTGTGAGTAGTTCCCAAATCTGGGATTTTGGTGGAAACCCCTTCGGGGGCTCTTCCCGATGCGTCCATAGGGTTAGGAAATCGATAGGGAGTAGGAATCTAACGGTTACGCGGGGTGTTTCATTGTCATCGGCGGGAAAAAGACCGCCTTTGACCGTTGGGCCAAGGGGGAATAAACTTGGCGGTTGACTCCCTAGCCAAAGCTCACGCCTTTAGCGTAGACGCCGAATCCTAGCACGCGGGAGCGGCAGGATGAGACGTCGGGAGATATCGTTGCGGACTTAGTGCTCCCGGGATCGATCAGTGTTTATGGACACGGGAGTGCCCACTAATCGAATCCGGGAAGTCCGGTGTATCATCCTGGGCACCGACCGGAATATCGGGCCCATGGGACGCCGGTACCACTTTCAGAGGCAACGTCTCACCATTAGACCCTAATCCCGATCGCTATCCATACCCGTAGGCCGTAGCGGCGAGAGTCTCTCGTCGGGTCGGATACCAAAGTCCCGGGTTTACTTTCTTTTTGTTCATACGCTTTCATTTCCTTTCGTGACAACCAACCACCGATTCGGGCTAGCTCGCCCCTCGGTGTGATTTAGGTCCTACCTGACCCAAGCACAATCTCGCCTCCCTGAGTTCGATATTCCCGCACCCTACACTAATCGTGAAACTTGCGGTAAACGACACCGCGCCGCCGCGCACATCACGCGGGGCGCCGGTCAGCCATCCAAGTGACCCCTTGGTCGATGCTTAGCAGTTCATGTTCCAGCACGCTAGGGTGTGGCAAATGCTACACATACACTGTTCGACCGAGTCCCACGGGTGAGGATGACGCGAGCTTCGAAAGGGCATCGGCTCAGTGGTTCTTCGACCTTGGTACATGGTGGATCTCCACTCGTTTGAACTTGGTGAGCTCCGCTTAAGCAATCTGCATGTAGGTCTGCATTGTGTCCTCGCAGGCCTTGAAACCTCCGTTCAATTGGTGGACGATGAGATTGGAATCACTGAGCAACTGGACCACCTTTGCTCCTAGGGCTCGAACCAACCAAAACCCGTTCTTGGCAGCTTCATACTCCACTCCATTATCAGTGGTTTGGAAACCGAAGCAGAGAGCATACTCAAATATGTTGACTGCCGATGTTTGGACAATTATTCCTGCCTCGCTTCCATTTTAAGTGGCATAACCGTCCATGTATACGACCACATTCCCTCATCTTCAATTGTATCGGTCGACGAATTGAGACTTGTCGAGGGAGAAGAGGAAGCATTGGGTCGTATGTTAGTAACATGTACCTCTTCTGGCGAGTTGTCGTCATAAGTGAGTTCGACGATGAAGTCAGCTAGAGCATGCCCTTTGATGGAAATCCTCAGCTTATACTCGATGTCAAATTCACTTAGCTCGACTTCCCACTTTGTTATTCTGCCAGACCGATCTAGCCTCTTCAGGGTCTGCTCCAAGGGAGTGTCGGTGAGGACCAAGATGGTGTGTGCTTGGAAGTATGGTCGTAGCCTCCTCGTGGATTGGATAAACAAAAACGCCATTTTCTCTATTCTTGAGTAATTTATTTTTGCACCCTGGAGGACTTAGCTGGCGTAGTAGATAGGATGTTGCACTCTCGAGTCTTCCTTGACGAGTGCCGAGCTTACGGCTTCCATGGTAGCAGCCAGATAAATGATGAGTTGATCATCTTTATCTGGTTTGGTCAGGAGCGGTGGGCTGCGGAGGTACTCTTTTAGTTTAGAGAAAGCTTTCTTGCAATCTGCATCCCATTCGATGACCTTCTTGCCATTCACGGTGGATGCTATCGCCTTTCTCAATACTTTGAAGAATGGTAAAGCTCTCTCGACCGATTTAGACAAGAACCGGCCTAAAGCTGCGATTCTCCCATTCAGTCTATGAAGTTCTCTGATGGTTGAGGGCTCCTTTATCACCACGATCACCGTGATTTTGTCGGGGTTAGCCTCAATTCCTCGGGTTGTCGTCATGAAACTGATGAACTTTCCCGATCGAACACCAAAAGTGCACTTGGCGGGGTTCACCCGAAGGTTGTAGCATCGGTCTCGTGCAAATGTTTCTTGGAGATCTGCAATGTGGTCCGCCAGCTTCTTCGACTTGACCAGCATGTCATCAACGTAGACTTCCAAATTTCACCCGATTTGAGCCTCGAAGACTCCATTCATCATTCGCTTGTATGTTTCTCCTGCATTATTTAAACCAAATGGCATTTTTGTATATCAGTAAATACCTCGGTCTGTGATGAAAGAAGTCTTTTCCTCGTCTTCCGGGGCCATTTGGATCTGGTTGTAGCCTGAAAAAGTGTCCAGAAAGCTTATGAGTTCATAGCCTGAGGCACTATTGACCAGATGGTCGATCCGAGGCAAAGGGTAGCTATCTTTCGGACATGCATTGTTGAGATCGGTGAAGTCGACACACATCCATTATTTGCTGTTTGCCTTCTTCACTATCACGACATTCGAAAGCCATTCAGGGTTTTTGACCTTCTGAATGAAGCCTGCCTCCAGAAGTCGATCCACTTCCTCGATTGCGGCCTTCATCTTTTCGTCCCCCATGTTCCTCTTCTTCTGCTTCATTGGTTTGGAAGTCGGGTCGACTTCCAACTTGTGGGATATTACCTCGGGATCGATGCCAGGCATATCCCTCGGGGACCAGGCAAACATGTCTGCATGCTCTCTCAAGAGAGCGATCAACTGCTCCCTTAGGTCGAAGGGGAGCATCGACCTGATGGAGACGGTCTTTCCTTCTTCTTCAGAGATCCGGATGTTCTCCGTTTCCTCGACTGTAGCGGGGCATTGATCCTCGCCCCAGAAATCGACTGGATCTACCTGCCCCACCCTTCTCAAAGCGGTGGACAGAAGTAACACGACCGGGCTTGCTTTTGATTCACTCTTGCCTTCCCAACTCATTCAAGAGTTTGGAATTTGATCATCTGATTGAAGGTCAAGACCACAGCTTCTATAGCATTTAGCAGCAGCCGCGAATGATTCTGTTGTATGCTGAGTTGATCTTCACCACTATGAAGTCGATCAGGCGAGTGACATGTCGTGGATACGTAATCAGGGTCTTCGATAGGGTGATGATGCCTGCTACTAGGGCAGAATGTCTGGTGAATCCTAGAAGAGGTCCCGAACAGGGTCTCAACTCTGTTGAAGACAGCCTCATTCTCTCTAATGTGGTGAAGAAAAGCACATCACATGAACTTCCCGTGTCGATGAGCAATCTCTTCATGGCAATCTCGTTGATGGTGGCTGTGATGACAACAACATCATCATGTGGCAGTTATACACCCTCTAGATCTTCATCTGAGAAGGATATGGGTGGTGTAGAGTCTCTGGGGTGCTTTCTACCCATGGATATTGTCATCAACCTTCCGATGTAGGAGCTTTGGAGTAAGGTTGATAGTTCCAGGTGCGGAGTACCTCCCATTATCATGTTGAAGGAATTGATGTTGGGAGGTGCCGAGGCATCTCCGGAGAGTGTTGATGGGTGAGCCGACATGGTCGAGATGTTTTGTTGACTGGGATGTCGACTCATTTTTTCCACAGACGGTGCAAAACCGTTAAGGCCAAAAATGACCGAAACAATTGAGATGATGACGTGGATCCTTTGTTACTGAGTCGGAGCCTCGTCATTCGGTTGAGTGGGACCCTAGGTTGGAAGAACCATGGATCGTTGGTTGATGGTAGTCGACTTGCGATGCTCGTTCGACCCTAGCACGGAACGAGCTTCGAGCGATCGATGCTGAGAATTTCAGGTACGGCCCTCTTGTAGGATCGAGACTCGAAGATATGTCGATGCTTAAGTTATAATGGGACCTAAGAGAGGGAGGGAGCTTGGAGTGGCTGAGATCGACCAACATAGGCTCGTCTCGAGTCTAGCATCGCAAGCTCTTTAGTGGAAGAAATATAAGTTCAAGTATGTAATCCCAGAGTATTAGATCGCATACCTTGGGAGTTGGAACCCTTTTAGCATTGTCCTTTCAGGTATTTATTGGTCTGACAATGGTGAATAACCGTCCATCATTGATTTGGGCAGGATCTTCTCTGGGATTGGTGATAACGGCGCCTATTTACTCGATCTCATTAACTCCTTCCTGAGTATCAGCGGGAGTCTAACGGTCAAGTGTGACGTTTGCTTGACTGAGTATTACTCTGCCTTAATAACAGATTGCGGGTTGTAGGCTCTAAATGGGCCGCATATCTTGACACCATTTTGTGGGCCGTATCCGTGAACTAACAGTTGGATATTGCTCAAATTTCATCATTTGACATTGAATTTTTGTGTGTGATTTATTTTACAATCAATGTCAATTTGCTATCAATGGCTAAGCTTAAATCTGTATGATTTTGCATTGATATGTCCCATGACTCCAAAATTTGCAATTAGATCCTTGCGTCAAAGTTTAACCTATTCAATGATCTAGGGGGAGCATGGGAGAGTGATTTGATACACATTTATATCTATTACATTTGGTATCAAACATTTTCTTTTCTCATTGTCATTTGTCATTTCTTTGGGACTTCTATTTTCCAATGGGAGAGTTATGTGTCCACCTTTTTTACAATGACAAGGGGAGTGTTATTTGGATTATTGAAATGCATGCAAGTATGCTTGTTTAAGTGACATTTATTTTATTTTGCATTATTTTACATATTGCCCCTTTTACGCATATTTAAGTATTTTTCCATTCATATGTGGCATGCATATAAGTAGTGGGAGCCATTAGCATGTGCTTATTGATAATGTTTATCATTTTCACATAATGAGTGTCATCATCAAGGGGGGGGGGAGATTGTTGGGTATTGGCTAATTAGCCCACTTCCATCTTGTTTTGTTTTGATTATGATCACCTAATTATGTTGATTGCTAGTGACTCTCATTGTTTTAGTCTCAGATTTATATTAATGTTTATCTTGATGATGAGACAAAGCAATAAGTATAGGATGATGGATGAAGGCTATAAAACAAGGGGATTCATGAAGAGATTGAACTTCATTGTATTTTTTGTGTCATCTTCATGTAATCTTATCTTTCCTTCATAGATTAGTTGTAGCATTGATTAGATGCACAAACACACTCATATATGCATCATATTCCATCATAGGGTTCCTTAGAATCATGTTGAACCCATCCCATTTGGTCTATTGCTCTAAACACACATGGGTATGCATTTTAGAGTTTGGACGGGCGCCTGGTGAAAGGTCACCAGATGCCTGGCATGTCAGATTTCTTGATCTGCTGACAATGCCTTCGATCAGAAGCCTGATGGTTACAGTGGTCCAGATGCCTGGTATATGAACTCCAGACGTCTGATCAAGTAGAGCCAAAATTCCAGTACTCTTTATTTTCTGCAATCTATTTTCTGCAGTCAGTCAGTCTTTAAATGGCTGTTTGTTTATTTGTGGTTGGAGTATTTCAGTCATTCTAAGCCCATTATATTGCAAATTTTGTTATATTTCCAACGCATCTTGAATCACCTCAATCAGAGTTCATATGAGGAAGTTATGACTATTTTGGTGATCGAGTGTTTTTCTGGATAGATTCTGTCAGACGTTTGAAGCAATCTCGCCAGACACCTGAACAGTTAACCAGACGTCCGGTCACTCTACTCCAGGCACCTGGTCACTGCAAATCTACTCGTTTATAGCCGTTGGGAGATATTTTCATGGAGCCGTTTTCTTGTCTTTTGTGCAAGATTGAGGACTTATTGAAGCTCGGTTGAGAGACAGTTTTTTGCATCAATGCTCACTGAAATTGAAATCATTTAGAGGCAAAAACTTAGAGCATTTCTCTCTCTATCTCTCTCTCTCTCTCTCTCTCTCTCTCTCTCTCTCTCTCTCTCTCTCTCTCTCTCTCTCTCTCTCTCTCATTTCTCTTTCACTTTGGTTAAAAGTGTTCATGCATTGAGATTGCATTAGAGAGAGTTTTTCCAAGTGCATCATCCTCTACATCAAGCACTTGGTGTTTCAATCTTCATGCCTTCATACACATTGGTAAGATCTATCAAGGCATATGTTAGATTGTTTCTTTTTCATTTCTTTTGGTTACGAAACCTAGTACGCGGGTTGTGAGTATATAGTGTGGGGGGTTACTCCACTTGGAGAATTTCTCTCCATATCCCGGTTTAGGGATTGTCCCGGTTTAGGGATTGTAGCTCGGGAAGAGTGTGCTTTTGTGTCCCGTGTAGTGAGAATTAGTAGATAAGCCATCGCTCTGGTGTAGGAGGATGGAACTGGAGTAGGATCGTCGGTGTAGGGATCCGAACCAGGATAAATCCTTGTGTTTGGGTTTGCATTATCTTTTTTATTTGTGATTGTATGCAATTATATTCCGCATTGCTTAATTATTTTTAATTAACATTTTAATTTCTTATACACTATTCACCCCTATTGTTTCTTAGCGTTCAGGAGATCCTACAACCCCACGCTTCTGACTTCAACTGATTAGGTGCTATTATATAAGCTTACATGCAGTAATACTAAATAAAAAACATAAAATGAAAATACAAAATAATGTATTTGTGCTGTTAGCACGGGAAATTTTCCGTGATGATGCATATATGCACTTTTCATTTTCATTTTTAAAATTTTTACTCAGTATGTATTCTACGCATCAAGAATGAGTAACATACTGAAAATCAAATGAATCCACTAATATTTGACCATTGATCATGCGGTTTCAAAATAATAGAACTATTTATAATGAGTGGATCGGGAGTTAAATCCCTAGAATATGCAAAACGACCTCTAAAATTTCAAAATAAATCGTAAGAAGGGGTTTTATGCTATCAGATAACACATTTCCAATATCCTCGTAATAAAATTTTAATTTTTTAGTTTTAAGACATATAGATTAAAATGAAGAACATTGATAGGGGTCAACAACGTGGTGTGTTTAGATCGTGTAATTATAGTATCCATATCCAATTTCACAAAAAATCAAGAATATCCACACGTGATCTAAATCCAATAGGAACCAAGCTTATCCAAATCCTATAAATTTTGTTTGGATTTAAATATTTCATGATTACATTTAAATATTTGTATAAGTCAAATTATTGGAAGAAATAGAACTAAATCTTTTTCATGTAAATAATAAAAATATTTAAAAAATGAGTAGTACCAAAGAAAGGAAATAATGTTATTTTATCTTTATAGCAACTCTTACGATAATCTTATAACTGTTGTGAAGGGAAAAGTAGGGAAATAGGTGTAGGTGGTTAAGAGCCCACCTACCCTCTTATTTATAGCTTTCAATGGTGGGCCGGATACCCAATGGGCCTCATGGGCCTATTCATAACACTTCCCCTTATCCAACCAACATTGAATAAGATGTGGATTCTTCAGGATCCGAGTTAGGATAGCTGCCTTGTTAAATAAAGAACAGTTAATCCATAACTTCCCCTGTTTTAGGGATGGATGCTTCAGGATCCAGAGTCAACGAGGTTGCCTTTACAAAACCTTGACTACGGAAAACCCTGTGGGAAAAAACCAGTAGCCAAGAGAAAAGAGTACAACTCTGCAGTTGACTCACCCTCATCTGACCAAGCTTCAGGCTTGCAGATTTTCTATGAATCTATACCTCAGTCTCCTATGTATCTATGAGTTCATAGTCCTCTCATCCTGACCCAGTTTACATTTCCTCACTCTCCTCA
This sequence comes from Scilla litardierei, assembly GCA_030789695.1. Classification (NCBI taxonomy): domain Eukaryota; kingdom Viridiplantae; phylum Streptophyta; class Magnoliopsida; order Asparagales; family Asparagaceae; genus Scilla; species Scilla litardierei. Next base: position 217,207,713 of record CM061133.1, read on the forward strand.
TCCCAATCCCATATACAAGTTTCTCAAAGACACTAGTAGGCAGGGATTTGGTAAGCAAATCCGCCAAGTTATTACATGATTGGATCGTCTGTACCTCAATCTGCTTTTGATTTTGAAGGTCGTGCGTCCAGAAGAACTTGGGGGAGATATGCTTTGTCTTGTCGCCTTTGATGTAGCCGTCCTGTAGCTGGGCTATGCATGCTACATTATCTTCATAGAGAGGAGTAGGTGCAAGTACGCCAGTCATCAGGCCGGTGGAGGTGAGAATGTGCTGGATCACAGAGCGTAGCCAGAAACTCTCCTTGCTTGCTTCATGGATCACTAGCAGTTCTGAGTGAGTGGATGAGACGGTTGTCATGGTCTGCTTTATAGATCTCCAGGATATGGCAGTGCCGCCAAATGTGAACATGTACCCGGTCTGAGACTTCTCTGAATGAGGATCTGACCTGTAACCTGCATCAGCTTAACCAACTAAACCAGTTGATGCCCCTTTCCTGTAGAATAGACCTAAGTCTATAGACCCTTGGAGGTAGCGCGAAAGATGCTTAACTCCGGCCCAATGCCGCTGTGTAGGTGCAGCACTATATCTGGCTAGTAAGTTGACTGCAAATGCTATGTCAGGGCGAGTGTAGTTAGCCAGGTAAAGAAGTGCATCGATAGCACTTAGATATGGCACTTCAGGGCCTAGTACTTCCTCCCCATCTTCCAGCGGCCGGAAGGGGACTTTATGCACATCTAATGATATGACGACCATTGGGTTGCTGAGGGGGTGACACTTATCCATTTGAAACTTTTTCAGTAAGTTCGATGTGTAAGTTGACTGATGTAACAGGATCCCATCGTTAAGATGCTCTATTTGAAGACCTAAACAGAATTTTGACTTTCCGAGGTCTTTCATCTCGAATGTTTCTGTCAGGCTTCTAGAAATCTCGGCGATCTCTTCAGGAGATCCGATGAGGTTCAAGTCGTCCACATAGACGGCTATAATGACAAATCCTGTTGCCTTTGCTCTTATAAAGATGCAAGAACAGACTGGGTCATTTGTAAATCCTTGTTTAGCAAGGAAATCGCTCAGTCTGTTATACCACATCCTTCCAGATTGTTTTAGACCATACAATGATCTTTGCAGTATCACTGAGTAGATGTCATGTTGTCTCTCTTTTAGTGCTGCTGGCAAAGAATAACTGTCAGGTAATCTCATATAGATGTCTTGGTCTAAGTTGCCATATAGGTATGCAGTCACTACGTCCATAAGCTGCATATCTAAACCCTCTTGGGCTGTTAAGCCAATGAGGAATCGAAAGGTGATCGCATCCATGACCGGGGAGTATGTGGCTTCAAAATCTACCCCTGGACGTTGGGTAAAACCCTACGCTACAAGCCTTGCTTTGTAGCGAACGATCTCATTTTGTACATTTCGTTTTCTAACAAATACCCATTTGTAACCCACAGGTTTTACACCTTTTGGTGTCTGGACTATAGGTCCGAAGACCTTGCGTTTGGTGAGTGAATCCAACTCCACTCCTATTGCAGCTTTCCACTTTGGCCAATCATCTCTGCTTTGACATTCTGTCAGAGAGCGTGGTTCAATATCATTGTCGCAGTACGTGACGTTGATGGCAATATTACACGCAAATGTGTCATCTATGGTTGTGCGCTTTCTGTCCCAATACTCCCCAGTTCGTACATAGTGTATTGAAACTTCATTTTCTCCCTGTTTTTCCTCTGTTTGAGAGTTTGGTATAGATGGGGTAGCAGGGCTTATAGTAGCATCCTGTGGTGGTTTTTGTTTACCATTTCCAAGGGTCCTGCTCTTTCGAGGGACTTGGTCCTTGGATCCCGGTGGTCATCCGCTCTTTGTGAGAGGTCCAACCATTTCTGTTGCAGGCAGATTGCATCCTTTTTGCGGTATGTCAATCCTAGCTGGAGTATTAGCAGCAGGGACGTGTGATCTGACAATCTTCTGGTTGTCAGTGAATTTTTCCGGCAAGAGATAGACAGTGTTTTGGATATGGAGAATCTTCAGGACCTCCTCCTCACACTAGCTTGTGGGCGAATCAAAGTGACATAATGTCTTTGTATCCCAAGTGATACAGTCTGAAGCTTCTGGCTTCTTTGTCTGTGAGCCTAGTTTTGGAAATGATGTTTCATCAAATTTACAGTCTTCTAGACGTGCCTTGAAAACGTCTCCCGTAAGGGGTTCTAGGAATCTAATTATAGAGGGGGTGTCAAACCCAACATAAATGCCTAGGCGATGTTGTGGACCCATCTTTGTCCTTTGTGGTGGTGCTATGTGTGTTGGATCCACGTGCACCTCCCCAACACTTAGGTTAGGTACACAATACCACCTATAATACGCGGAAACGGTGGCCAAACAATCCCACGCCCGAATTCCACCGAGATGTCACATAGGCACAAAACCAAACACCTCACGGGCACAAAAGAAAGTTGTCACCAACAAACAACCCTCTTAATGATCTTGCGAAAGATATATGTAGGCACACAAATATAATACGAAAGTAAGAGCAAACGCAAAAGAGACGGAGATTTACCCTGGTTCGGTTGCGAACAACCTACATCCAGCATCCAATGCACCCAGTTCCACTACTGATCAAGCAAGGCATACACCAACCACATCTTCTTCTTCCTCCACAATGAGAGAATAGCTCCAAGCAACAAGATCTAACCCTAGATCTCTCACCAAGCTCACACACTCTCAACCAAATGGAAATCCTTGATAACAAAGCCTCTACAACATATAGAGCTCCTCAAGGGACCAATCCCACACCAATGGAGATCACTCCTTGGTAATATAGCCCCAAACTAGGAAGCTACCCAAGGGACTCTAGATCTCAAACACGGAAGAAGAAACGAAGACACTCTCTATGGATCTCACTAGCAAAGCTCCTTGGCTTTCCAAAACCCTAGCTTTGCTCTCCAATTTCAGATCCAAGACGCTTTAGGCTTTTCCAAGCAAAGAGAAAGGAAGACTGCTCTTTCTTCCTTCTCTGAAAATGAAAACCTGCTCTCTGGAAAAACTAGGCTCTGAAAATGAGAGGCTGCCCATTTTCATTTGCTGTCAGTTGCCTCCAAGAGACAAAGGCCAAAGGCTTTTAATTCCAAGCCAACTCCCATAAAGAGAAAGGGGCCCATGGAGTATGAAGGGGTTTATCAGCACAAAAAACAACACTCTACCCAGATGATTAATCCACTCTCTCTTAGCACAACTCCAGCTCCAGTACCAACCTGCACCTGTCGTGTATGAACTCACCTTGCCTTGACCATCGGACATGTGAACCTCCATCATGTGCATTGGAAATCGCGCCCTCTGGCGCCTCAATCCTCCGAGAGACATACCAAGCTCAGAAGTCGACTGAGCCTAGCCTCACGCATCTCCGCCTCTTCCATCAACATGTCTGTGATGAAGTCATCTGTCTCTGAGGATAGCCCTACGAGCTCGGACTCCATGAATGAATCAAATGACACCGTGCCAGTGTCCAATGAGCCCTCTGTCAATCCATGAACATCCCTATCATCACCCCATGGGTCCGCGAGCAACTCATGCTCGCCATGGCCATCATCTATGAGAAACACGCTGTCATCCCCACTGCTCTGCAGATCGACTCCAGCTGGGTCACATCGATACGCCGTCCGTATCTGCTCTGTCTACTGATGCATGTCATCAAGACTCACCGTCCATCAGCTTCGCGCCTCAACTGACTGTGCCGAAGACTCAAGACATGAATGCGCACACACCAGCGCCAAACTATCCGCCGCACCAACATCTAGCCTCTGGAGATCGTCCTCACCCGCCATGCCCTGTGATGAACTCGCCGAAGGTAAGAGATGAGCGCACACTGAAGAAGCTCCTCTCGGCTCTGCCTCCTCCCTATATCGAGCGAGAACGCACTCGATATGTGGCCTCCTAACTCTCAGCTCCATGTCCCTAGTGGCAACTCCACCTGAGACCACCATCACAGTCTTCACACTGCCATGGGAGTCAACATGCTCCACCACGCTATCAGATTCCCTGCTCCTCTGCATCTCCACCGGTCTGGCCTCTGAAGTATCAGAAGATGCGCTTGATAAATTACCCCTAGCCAAACGAGAGCCATGTCGCATGTGCCCATACTGTGAAGACTGCTTTACCATGCACAGAGAATGCTCTACCCTGATGTCAAGCTCCTCAGAAAACCTCTCTACCCTGAAGCTGAAGCTGCACACCTCAACACGCTGGTCCTCATCAGAAACAACCAAATCATGCGTGCTAGAACCGTGAGAAACCTCCGTCTCCTCACCAACTGTAACGTCTGGCATCGGCGCAGAAACCAACTGCCCTACTCCTCTGTAGATCGATGGCCCTACCTCGAAGCTAAAGCTGCATACCTCAGCATGCTGGGTCTCCTTAAGAGCACACACAACATGCATGCTGGAACTGTGAGAGACCTCTGTCTCCTCACACACTGCAACAGACTGCATCGATACGACGACCAACTGCAACGCCTCCTCGTAGACCGCTGTCCTCTGCACCTCCAACTGAACTGAATCTGGAGCTACATCGTGAGATACCTGTTGATCACTGACACTGACCAAATCAGATGAACTCTGCACCCTGTCCGTCTGCACATGTGTCTGATCACCTGCCTGAGTCTGAATCTGAATCACCTCATCCTCTCTATGGACCGGGTTGTCCTCTGTTCTCTGCACACCGTCAAGAGTCTGCTCCGCCCTAAGCACTGCAGACTTGTCAATCATGACGTGTCGTCTGACAATCACCTCGCGGGTACTAGGACACCATAACCTGTACCCTCTCGTACCTCCAACAGCGTACCCGAGTAGGACACAATCATGTGCACATTGTCATATCTCGATATCGTCCCTCTCGTGTAGCCGCACCGGACATCCAAACGTACGCAAGTGTAAGAAGTCAACGACTCTGCCCATCCATAACTCCTCTGGAATAAAACTACCTGCGACTAGTAACAGTGTTCGGTTGATGAGGTATGTCGCAGTAGCAAGGGTCTCCGCCCATAATTCCCTAGGAAGGCCAGATGGTCTTAGTAGCCCCCGTGTCTTCTCTACCAACATCCTGATCATGCTGTCTGCTACGCCACCGTGAGGGTCTCCATCAGGAATGGTGTATCGGCACGTGATCCCCACTGACTTGCAAACATCTTGTATCTCGACATCGTTGGTACGGACCTCTCCTACGGGTCTACCCATCCGCCTCTTGAATATGCTCCTCCATAGCCGCACCTTCTCATGGATCTCCTCCTGAGATCCCATGAGAGTAACCATGACTCTCCTCGAGAAGTCATCTATGAAGGCCGCGAAGTACCTCGTGCCTTCCAGAGAAGGAACTGGACATGGACCCCATACGCCGGTATAGACGCACTTTAGGGGCTCCCTACTGTGTCTGACAGCTGTCCCAAACTGCACTTGCCTCAGCCGCTCTACACCACAGTCACTGCAAGACTCAAGCCCACTATCACCTCCGAACACACTCCTCCTCTGAAGAATGTCAAGGCTCAGCTCATCAGCATGTCCCAATCTGAGATGCCACAGTCTCGCTGGATCTCCACTCTCGGACTTCTGTGATCTGCCAGTCCCGCCAATTACTGTGTGCCCCTCGAGCACATACAAGTTGCCACGCTTCTTCCCCCTCATGACAACCAGGCATCCTCGGGAAATACGCATTCGATCATCCTCGATCACTACCCTGTAGCCCATCCCGGTCAAAGCTCCTATCGATATCAGGCCACTGCGAAGATCAAGAACATGTCTGACGCCATCAAACACACGGACGATGCCATCGTGCATCCTGACTCTGACTGTGCCACTCCCAACCTGCTCGCACTCCATACCATTCCCCACGAGAATCCGCTCTCCAATGAATGGAATGTATGAGTCGAACACACTCCGATCCGGAGTCATATGGAATGAACACCCCGAGTCCAATAGCCACGAACATTGTGCTTCTCCCACGGAGTATGCCGCAAACACCGAGCAATCATCCTCGTTAGAAAACATCCTGTCTCGTGATCCAACATGAGTCAAACTCTGAGCAACATCTTCCACAATGCCAATCGACGTCCTCGCTTTCAACCTCGAACAATCCCTCTTCCAATGCCCGCTTTCCTTACATAGAAAGCATTTGTTGTCACCGCGGCCCCTTGACTTGGACCGCTACCGCTGCCGCCGATTCCAACTCTTGGAACGGCCCATCTTGGATCTTGGAGTGGGTCCGCCCTCTTGGCGACCCCGCATGACATTGGGTACCTCACAACCATCGGTGTCACCTAACACCAAACTCTGGAAATCCTCCGTATGAAATGCAAACTTCACCTCATCCAACGTGAGTGAGTCTAGGCCATTTAACATCGAGCCTAAAAACTTGGGATACACCGGATCAAGAGAACACACTAGTGCCATGGCATGTCGCTTGTCCTCTATCACACTCCCCACTTCCCGTAGGTCCATTACTATACGGTCTATCTCACCAACATGGTTCCACAACGAGGTTCCCCTTTTCATCCTGTGAGTATAGAAGCGTTGCCACAATTGCAACCTTCGTCCAATTGGTGTCTTGGTCAAGTACCGAGCTTCAAGCATCCTCCATAAGTCGCTCACGACCTCCACATCGGCAAATTGCCGAAGGATCTCATCCTCCAAGGATTGCAATATCTCACCGAGGGCTTTAAGCTCCATCATTCTCTTATCATACACATTTGCCTTACATGGCATGCCCGTATCACATACGACACTGTAAACTCTATGGTGCTTCAACAAAGCCACCATCTTTTGTCGCCACAGACCATAGTTGTCCCGGCCTTTAAGCCTCTCTACTTCGTATAAACACCCGGCCGTCTCCTCACATGACACCATCGCTGCACTACACTTCTTCGCAAACCGGAAGCTTGGATACCACTTGTTGGATCCCCGTGCACCTCCCCAACACTTAGGTTAGGTACACAATACCACCTATAATACGCAGAAACGGTGGCCAAACAATCCCAAGCCCGAATTCCACCGAGATGTCACCTAGGCACAAAACCAAACACCTCACGGGCACAAAAGAAAGTTGTCACCAACAAACAACCCTCTTAACGATCTTGCGAAAGATATATGTAGGCACACGAATATAATACGAAAGTAAGAGCAAACGCAAAAGAGACAGAGATTTACCCTGGTTCGGTTGCGAACAACCTACATCCAGCATCCAATGCACCCGGTTCCACTACTGATCAAGCAAGGCATACACCGACCACATCTTCTTCTTCCTCCACAATGAGAGAATAGCTCCAAGCAACAAGATCTAACCCTAGATCTCTCACCAAGCTCACACACTCTCAACCAAATGGAAATCCTTGATAACAAAGCCTCTACAACACGTAGAGCTCCTCAAGGGACCAATCCCACACCAATGGAGATCACTCCTTGGTAATATAGCCCCAAACTAGGAAGCTACCCAAGGGACTCTAGATCTCAAACACGGAAGAAGAAACGAAGACACTCTCTATGGATCTCACTAGCAAAGCTCCTTGGCTTTCCAAAACCCTAGCTTTGCTCTCCAATTTCAGATCCAAGACGCTTTAGGCTTTTCCAAGCAAAGAGAAAGGAAGACTGCGCTTTCTTCCTTCTCTGAAAATGAAAACCTGCTCTCTGGAAAAACTAGGCTTTGAAAATGAGAGGCTGCCCATTTTCATTTGCTGTCGGTTGCCTCCAAGAGACAAAGGCCAAAGGCTTTTAATTCCAAGCCAACTCCCATAAAGAGAAAGGGGCCCATGGAGTTATGAAGGGGTTTATCAGCACAAAAAACAACAATGGGGACGTATACTGCACAACCAAATATTCTCAAGTGTGAGACAATTGGTGGGGCTCCAAGTGCTAGTTGCATTGAAGAAGATGACTGACCTCCAGAAGGTCTTAATTTTATTAAAGATGCAGCATGCAAAATTACATGACCCCATGCATTCACTGGCAGATGGGATTGAAGTAATAATGGACGAGCAATCCATTGCAGTCTCTTAATTAGAGATTCTGCTAACCCGTTTTGGGTGTGAACATGCGCTACAAGATGTTCGACTTCAATTCCATGTGCTTGGCAATAGTCTAGAAAGACTTGTGACGTAAACTCCCCCGCATTGTCCAGATGAAGTTTGTTTATTTGGTAGTCGGTGAAGTGGGCCCGTAACCTGATTATCTGAACTAAAAGCTTAGACAGTGCGAGGTTACAGGTGGACAGTAGATACACATGTGGCCACTTAGTAGATGCGTCAATCATGACCATAAAGTACCTGAACGGACCACTTGATGGGTGTATAGGCCCACAAATGTCTCCGTGGATTCTTTCCAGAAAACTTGGAGATTCCAGGTCCACTTTCAGTGTAATCAGTTTTCCCTTGTACCAGGGTGGACATGGGAATTTGCCTTTTTGAAGAATATTCAGGTTCTTCAAGTCTATACCCCTTGAGCTCTTTATGATTCGGTACATCATAAAAGATCCGGGGTGTCCCAGTCTACTGTGCCAGAGTTGGAATTCTGGTGTTTGGGCACTGCAGGTGCTCCGCCATTGATTTTTCTGGAGTTTGCATACTTGTTTGGTAGAGTCCCGAGGGGTGTCCCTTGAAACGTTCCACAATGGTTTTTGAACCATTTGTAAGAGACGTTACAAGCAAGTATTCCCTTTCATTTTCCTTGACCGTCTCTAAGTGATATCCGTTTAAATGGATATCTTTAAAGCTTAGGAGGTTTCAGATGGATTTAGGAGAGTATAACGCATTCCTAAGTGTGATTTGTGTGTTACCGGGGAGCAATATGATTGCTTCCCCAGATCCTTCGATTATATTAGCTGGTCCTGAGATTGTTCTCAGTGGACCAGAGTAGCTACTTATGCTCGTGAAGTAGTCTATGTTTTGAAGGATCGAGTGCGTCGATGCACTGTCCACTAGGCAAATTGATTCCATATCTATATAAAGAAAGACAATTAAGCAGTAAATATTATGAAAAAGAAAAGATCTACTTTCATTTAAGATGTTCAAAAGATTGTTTGACATGGAATAAAAACTGGATACGATGCATGAAAAGAAGATACATTGCTAGTAGATAAAACTGGTCCATAACTAGAGAGTGTCATCTCCCATGAAGTCTTCAGGAGTCCAAGAGGTCTCTGGCAACGCCGCGCTCTCAATCAGGTTTGTCTCAGCTCGAGGCTTGAGGCTTGCCCTGGTAGAGGTCTTGGAGGTGCTTCTGGGTGCGACAGATTCTGGACCAGTGGCCCGTCATTCCGCATTTGGAGCACTTATCCTCCCAGTCTTTCTTGGGAGTACCACCTTTTGACGTCCACTTCTGCTTCTTTTCCATGAACTTCTGGTTCTGAGGAGGAGCATGGGGAGTGGCCTTCTTCTGCTTCTTCTGTTCTTTCCATTTCTGGAATTTTGCCTTCTTGTCCATCTTCTTCTTCTGGGAAGACTGGAAGTGTGCCTCTGCAGGAGGTGGCAGTGGAGCGGAGCCAGGAGGGCGTAGGTTGTGAGTGGCAACCAACAAATCTCTATTCTGTTCAGCCATTAGCAAGCATGAAAGCAGATAAGAGTACTTTGTGAACTTCCTCTCATGGTATTGTTGCATAAGGATCATGTCCTTCTCGTGGAAAGACGTGAACGTCTTTTCCAGCAACATTTTCTCCGTCACCGTTTCACCACACAACTTCAGGCGTGAGGTGATACGGAAGAGTGCTGAGTGGTACTCCGCTACGGATTTGTAATCCTGTATGCGGAGGTGAGTCCACTCGTACTGCGCACGAGGGAGTATGACATCTCTCTAATGTTTGTACCTCTCCTCAAGTGCATCCCACATCTCGTAAGGATCCTCTACAATGAGAAACTCGTCCTTCAGAGTTGAGTCTAAATGTTTCTTGATATAGATAATGGCTTTCGCCTTTAGTATATCGGAAACTTCCTCTGTATGAGATGCTTCTTTAGAAGCATCCTTGTCGGCTGGGACAGTACTTGTTGTTGCCTTCTCAGTTGGTGTGAGACTGACCCATGAGATCGTAGATGGAACTTCAGGTCCAACTGCCAACTCAAGTAGTTCAATCCATCGTCTTTCAGGACCGAAAATTCGACATTCGCAAGTCTGGTCATTGAATAATCTAGCAATATAAAAACAGCATGGATTATTAAACTGTAAAAACAATTAGATATCCACGCATGTATTTTTACCATTTTCATAAAGAAAATTAACATTCATGCATGCTTTTTATCATTTTCATATCGTGAATTATTAAAGAAAAACTTAACATCCACGCATGCTTTTTAACAGTTTCATAACATGAATAATTAAAAGAGATTAACATCCACGCATGCTTTTTAACAGTTTCATTGTAACATTAACATAGCATGGAAATAGTTAACATCCACGCATTTAATGTATAAGCAATGAAAATAATTTAGGACTATAGGGATCAGCCAGCCGACACCGAAACGAAAAAGACAGTCCGAAATTACATCAAAAATTGCATGAAAGAATAAATACAACTCGGGAACTTCAAAGAGAAGCCCATTTCGTCTTTGTGCATACGCCTTCAGCTCCTTTTGGTGTCCTTCGGTCTTCTTTTTACATATATTTCCTCACTTACAAATTTCTCTCAAAAAGAAAAAATTGCAGAAAAGAAAATATGTCGGAAACCTGGCTGGTCCCTAAAAACATAGCCTAATCGCACATCCACGCAGATAATATATGGAAAATATACAACCACGCAGATAATCACATCACATGCATGTAAAGATTAATTAAATAATCTAAATAGTGTGTGACGTGCTAAAAATTATTTTTGAAAAACTTTTTACCTTTGATTTATATTTTTAATGTTTTGTTTTCCGCTTTAACCCTTTTTATAAAGTTTAAGATTTCTTTAATTATTTTGGGCTTTTAGGGCCAAAAATAAAAAAGGAAAAATTATTTGTGTAAATGGTCTAATTTTCAGGCTTTTGGGCCATGAAAACAACCCATTAGGGTTAATTGGGCCTCCCCCGAAAAATTGGCCCGTTTAGGGCTAGGGTTTCCGAAAAACCCTAGGGGGCCCGCGGCGCGCCGCCGCGAAGGCTGGCCGCGCAAGGTGCGGCCGCCGTGGCAGCTGCGGGCCGCGGCCGCCGCATCGGCGGGCCGCGGCCTGCAGGCCGCGGCACAGCGCCGCCGCCTATGGCCGCAGCATTTTAGCCGCCGGCGGCGCTTGTGGAGCGCCGCCATTTCGCCCTTCGGGCGTGCGGTGTATAGATCAAGGTTGGGGGTAAAAACAGATTTTTCAAGCATTTAGATCTCTAAAAAACTGATTTTTATTGTTTTTAGACATGCGGATCTAAATAAAAATGTGATTTTTACCGTGTTTTTAAACTTTTTGATCCTAAAACATGCAGATCTACGTGAAACGCAGGTTTAGATCTAAAAAGTTTTAATATTTACCTTTAGATTCGACGAGGGAATCTAGACGACGGTTGGTGAAGGATGCCCTTTTCGCTCCCCGTTGAGAAGATTACGATCTTCTTAGACTGGGCGGTTGATGGATCTCCTTCCTCGCGCGTCGTCGCCTTTTCCAACGAGCGTGATCGTGCTGATAACGTGTTGTGAAGGGAAAAGTAAGGAAATAGGTGTAGGGGTTAAGAGCCCTCCTACCCTCATATTTATAGCTTTCAATGATGGGCCGGATACCCAATGGACCTCATGGGCCTATTCATAACAATAACTACTAATAGTGGGTATCCAAATAAAAATTCGATCAGGATTATCGAGTTATCAAGATTGGATACAAGTATATTCGAATCCATAGTTGATAGATTTTCCAATATAAACTATAACTCCAGACCTGACCCAATATATGAAATGTATCTAAAATACATCAAAATCTAAAATTTTGAATCAGGTTTGAATTAAGCTAACAGGTTAGCGCCTACATTGCCACCATAAGATAGCAATGGGCTAGACATAAGGGGAATATGTAGCCATGCACGTGCACAAAAAATCCATATTTCCTAAATTTTTAAATCATTTTTCCTTTAATTGTTGTACCATTCTAAAACCCCAAAACCCTAAATATGGGTGAACACTAAGGTATTTGACCTTCGATCCACCTGTTGAAAAAAGTTCAATTGTTTTGAAACCGTTGAATTTGCAAGGGTTAGATTGCCGGTCAAGTATCATTAGATTCGATTGATTTTGGTTGTGTTGATCATCATGAGGTGCACAACAATCCGAAAAAAATTCCAAAAAAGTTAAAATAGGGGTTCTATGTACGTGCATATCGAACTTAGTTGTGCATTTGCACAGACCCATTTTTCTGTAAACATAATTAGAGAGAATCAATTTGGATACTTCACCCTCTTTATTTGTCATGGTTGATTCCTTTTACTAGTCTTAACTGTGCACTGATTAATGAACGATTATGATTTTTTCTATGAAAATTAAAATAAGAATAAAATGATTGTTAGGCACGAGGTACAATGTCTAAGATATTTCAATTATTAGGTAATTAACAGATGATTATGGTTGATACCGTTAAAGTAAATTTTTTAAGACAAAGAAACCCTAATGCATAAATACATCTTAACTGTGCACAAATTAATGAACGGTTATGATTTTTTCCACTAAATTTTAAAATAGGAATAAAAATTAGTGTAAGGCATGAGATACAATGTTTAAGATATTTCAAGAGAATTGTAAGTATTAGTTAATTTACAGATTTTTATGGTTGATATCGTTAAAGTAAAATTTTAAAACAAAGAAACCCTAATGCATAAAAACATCTTAACTATGCATGGATTAATGAACGGTTAAGATTTTTTCCACTAAATATTAAAATAAGAATAAAAATGAGTGTAAGGCACGAGATACAATGTATATGATATTTCAAGAGAATTGTAAGTATTAGTTAATTTACAAATGATTATGGTTGATATCGTTCAAGTAAATTTTTAAGACAAAAAACCATATTACATAAAAAAACATCTTGCATGTGCACGAATTAAAGAACGGTTATGATTTTTTCCAGTAAATATTAAAATAGGAATAAAATGGTTGATTCCTTTTACTAATGATAACAACGCACGAATTAATGAACTGTTATGATTTTTCCACTAAATATTAAAATAGGAATAAAAATAAGTATTAGGCACGAGATACAATGTCGAAGATATTTCAAGAGAATTGTAAGTATTAGTTAAGTTACAGATGATTACGATTGATACCGTTAACGTAAATTTTTTAAGACAAAGAAACCCTAATACATAAAAAAGCATATTAACTGTGCACGGATTAATGAACAGTTATGATTTTTTCCACTAAATATTAAAATAGGAATAAAATGGTTGATTCCTTTTACTAATCATAACTTTGCATGGATTAATGAACGGTTATGATTTTTCCACTATATATTAAAATAGGAAGAAAAATGAGTGTAGGCATGAGTTACAATGTCCTAGATATTTCAAGAGAATTGTAAATATTAGTTAATTTACAGATGATTATGGTTGATACCGTTAAATTAATTTTTTAAGACAAAGAAACCATATTGCATAAAAAAATCTTAACTGTGCACGGAGTAATGAACAATTATGATTTTTTTACACTAAATATTAAAATAGGAATAAAAATGAGTCTAAGGCACAAGCTACAATGTCTAAGATATTTCAAGAGAATTGTTAGTATTAGTTAATTTACAGATGATTATGGTTGATACCGTTAAAGTAAATTTTTTAAGACAAAGATAGCCTGATGCATAAAAACATCTTAACTGTGCACGAATAAATGAATAGTTATGATGTTTTCATTAAATATTAAAATAAAAATAAAAATGGTTGATTCCTTTTACTAATCATGACTTTGCATGGATTAATGAACGGCTATAATTTTTTCTACTAAATATTAAAATGGGAATAAAAATGACTGTACGGCACGAGATACAATGTCTAAGATATTTCAAGAAAATTGTACGTATTAGTTAATTTATAGATGATTATGGTTGATACCATGAAAGTAAAATTTTTTAAGACAAAGATCTCCTAATGCATAAAAAACATCTTAACTATGCACGGATTAATGAACGAAAATTTTCAAGTAAATATTAAAATAGGAATAAAAATGAGTGTAAGGCACGAGATACAATGTCTAAAGTATTTCTAGAGAATTGTAAGTACCAGTTAATTTACAGATGATTATGGTTCAAACTGTTAAAGTAAATTTTTTAAGACATAGAAACCATAATGCATTAAACACATCTTAACTATGCACGAATTAATGAACAGGTATGATTTTTACATTAAATATTAAAATAGGAATTAAAATGGTTGATTCCTTTTACTAATCATAACTGTGCACATATTAATGAACGGTTATGATTTTTACCAATAAATATAAAAATAGGAGTAAAAATGAGTGTAAGGCATGAGATACAATGTCTAAGATATATCAAGAGAATTATAAGTATTAATTAATTTACAGATGATTATGGTTGATACTATTAAATTAAATTTTTTAAGCCAAATAAACCATAATGCATAAAATATCATCTTAACTGTGCATGGATCAATGAACGTTTATGATTTTTTCTATGAAATATTAAAATAGGAATCAAAATGAGTGTAAGGCACGAAAAACAATGTCTATGATATTTCAAGATAATTATATGTATTAGTTAATTTACAGATGATTATGGTTGATACCGTTAAAGTAAATTTTTTAAGACAAAGAAATCCTAATGCATAAAAAACATATTAACTGTACACGGATTAATGAATGGTTATGATTTTTTTCCACTAAATTTTAAATAAAACGGACAATTTTTGGATTAAAAACAAAAAATAAAAATAATCAGAAAATTCGACAAATAATAATCAGCAAAACCGGCCATCTTTGGCCACGTCAGCGACCAGGGGCGTTGACTGGGTTCTCCTCACCGCTGATGGGTCAAGTTTGAGTTTGGCCGCACTTACCAAGTGTGACTAGTTGGTTTCGTCACTAGTAGAATTCGTGACTTGAGTCACGAGCCTATTTACTGGCTGCACTTGCCAAGTGCATCAGTTTGAACCTATAGGGCTGCCACCTACAGTCCTCTTCTGCTCATTTGCAAATCTGCATCTATCAAAAACGACCCAAAGCCCCCGACCTCTTGGAAGCGAAAAGAAAAGGAAAAATCAACCTATTTCAGTCAAAAATCACAGGATCTGACTCGATTGGAAGATGGATAAAGCAAGAGACAACTGGATCTAACCCAGTTTTGATCAATTTTTCTCATTATAAAATTTTTGAATCCTTCTAAATAAGAAATTTTTTAATGAAATAAGTTGTAAGATTTTGATTCATCTTCCAAAATTCTACATTATTTAAAGCACATATAAGAAATTTTAGGGAATAAAAAAATTATTTGGAATTTTGTGTAGGGTGATAACAATGGCAAGTGATTAGATTTTTATCATATTCTATTATGATGAAAATTTAATTATTTTATTACAATAAAAAACCGAGATATGTCGGGGGAACGTTAAATCTGTTATACTGAGGAGACTGCCAACATATACCAACTAGTAGATCGGATATACAAGGCTACAACGATCAGACGTCATGAGTATGCTTTGAAATTGGGATGCAACTTATTGAGTATTGGTGTTTCTACCAATGTTATTTTGATGATGATCATAACATTATGTTGTTGCTAATGACTCTCTTGTTTTAGTCTCTTAGTTAGATTTCAAGAATATCAATTCTGGAGACTAAACACTTGGTGCAAGGATGGACATCAAGTGGAGAAGGGCCAAAGCTTGGACTGAAGGGATGCCAAAGCTTGGAGATGATGGAGAGCATCAAGCCATCAAGATTGAAGACTTAAACTCTAAGGAAAGCAATGTAATCCCTGTAATATTTCCTTTATTGCTTTCTCTCTCATTTGAGTCTAGGTTTATGTAATGCCTTGATAGATGGTCTACTCTACATGCATATGCATTTAACCACCTTGGTGAGCCTTAGGATTATCATAGAATCCAACCCAATAGGCTCATATTGACCAAAGACTCATTTGGAGTCTCTGGCTCTCCAACAGTCGCCTGCTGAAGAGTTCACAGTCGACTGGGTGATTTTCAGTCGCCTGTCGAGCCTTCTACACTCGACTGTGATGCACATCTCAAGTTAACATTTCTATTGACTCTACTTGAGCTTTTCGCAGCAGTCGACTGATGCTCAGTTTACAGTCGCCTAAGAATTGGTCAACAGTCGTTTGAGTAGCGTAAGTGCATATACTGCTTCTCTCTGTTTTTCTCCATCTCCTGCAGCAGTCGACTGATGAAGGGTTTACAGTCGCCTGTCTATTTTACCGTCGACTGTATTCTTGTCATCAGTCACCTGTATGCATATTGGGAGAAAGAGTGCAGCTCTCTGTTTTATTCCATCCCCTACAGCAGTCGCCTGCTGAAGGTTTTACAGGCGCATGTCTCTTCACAGTCGACTGTATCGACTTCATCAGTCAACTGTCATGGCTCAGATTATAGCCGTTGGATATTTTCTAGCCGTTGGACAGTCGACTTTCATTTGTTCATCAGTCGACTGTCAGTGACGTTTCTAACCAGTAACTAGTCGTTGCAGCTTTTTGTTTTTAGTTGTTTCCTTGGGTTTTGTTGTTATAGGGTTCCTATATATATGAGAGGGCTGAGTTCATAGGAACTTCTTGATGCTATTGCAAATCATTAGAGATTGATTAAGCCACTCTCAAACTCTCTCATTTCCCTCTTTAAGTTCTCATTCCTCTTCATGCATTGAAGTCCAGCTCAAGGGAAATCATCCAAGTGCTTTCACGCAAATCTCAACACTTGGAGATCCTCTTCCATGCCTTGCATTCATCTATGAGAAAGCATCTCAAGGCATAGGTAAGAGTATTTATTTTTCTTGGTGTTTCTTTGTAACAATAATTCTTTTTGTGGGAATTAGTCTTTCTCTCTTTGTGGGAGTTTATCTCTTTATGGGAATAAGTCTCTTTGTGGGAGTAACTCTCTTAGTGGGAGTTTGGTGTCCTAGTGTAGGGCTAACCCTAATTCTCTAAGTGGGAGTTAGTAATTCTCTAAGTGGGAGTTTGACCCCTGTGTAGGGGTTGGTTGGGTCCTTGTGTAGGGAAAAATCCTCTTGGTGAGGTATCTCTTTGTAGGATTTGTATTCACCTCTTTGTGGGATTATAGTGAATATTGGTGTGGCTAGACGTACCCAAGTTTAGGGAACCAGGGCAAAATCTTATGTTTGCGTTTGGATTGGTTGTGTCAATTATTTCCTCTTACATTTATTATTCCGCATTTGCAAGTTTAATTTTAATTAGACAATTTATTGCCATTACACTATCCCCCCTCTAGTGTGTTGTTGTTAGTATTGCAATGGTAAGGCGATCCTTACAATTGGTATCAGAGCGAGGTTATAGCATACTGCAACGATGGTATTCAACGCTACATCCACGTCTCATGAAGAAGGTCATTCAACCGTTCGACCCCCGCTCTTCAACGGAACCAACTACCCAAGTTGGAAGATCAGGATGGTGATCTACATGGAGGGTCAAGACCTCTGGGTCATCACGGAGGTGCCATTTGAGAAGCCCACTACACCTGCGGCTTCAAGGACAAAGGCGGAGAAGGACTCGATCAAATTCAATGCGAGGGCTATGAATGCATTCCGTTGCGTCCTCTCAGGAAATGAGTTCAACCGCATCTCCATGTGCAAAACGGCCAACGAAATTTGGCATACTTGGAGATATGTCATGAAGGGACTACAAAGGTAAAGAAATATAAACAAACTGTATTTAGATCTAAATATGAAATGTTTAAGATGCAGGAAGGAGAAAGCATTTCAGAGATGTTCACAAGGTTCACAGATATCGTGAATGCTTTGGAGGGACTTGGGAAGACGATTTCCCAAGAGGATCGTGTAGAGAAGATCCTTGACTCTCTCACACCTCATTGGGAGTCAAAGGCCAACAGAATTTTGGACTCATATGACACGTCCAAATACACCGTTGAGGAGTGCATTGGAAATCTCATGGCGTATGAAGTGAAGCTTCAGTACAAGAAGGAGATTCAACCATCGAAGCCCGAGAAGCCAGTACAAGGGGGTTGCATTCCATGCCAAGGAGGAGCCAATCAAATGGAGGAAGAGATTACATCGAGAAGCTCCTAGTAGAGAAGATAATCTAGAAGAGACGAGTGGAGAAGAAATTGAGGATCTTATCGAGCAATTCAAGGCATTCCTTAAGTGCAAGCAAGGTAAGTCTTTGTCAAAGTTTGCCTCCAATTCTAACAAGGTTCCTACTTGTTACACTTGCAGTGGAAAAGGTCACCTATCCACCGAATGTCCTTCCAAACCCAATAAAAAGACTTACAAGGGTAAAGGAAAGAAGCATTGGACAGGAAAGTCCAAGTCCAAAAACCATAAAAAAGGACTTGTTGGGACATTTGATGATTTGAGTGAGGATACATCAAGTAACGAAGAAGAGGATGCAAAGGAGGATGCTCACGCGTGCTTTGTAGCAATTGATGTTCCTACACCAATCCCCTCTGGCTCAAATGAAGATGAGTTGGAAGCATGGCTCAACTCTTATGAGGAATCGTGCCTCATGGCAATCGAGGAGAAGTCATCATCAAGATCTAGCGAGGAAGAAGACGATGATGAGATTGAGGAGAAGATCTCATACGAGGAGCTTGAGTATCGTTTCTGTATGGTTTTCGAAAAGGCTAGTAAGTGCATCAACTCTTACAATAAATTAAAAGCAAAATATAGGATTGCTAAGAGTAGATTGCATGAACTAGAAATTGCTTGTGTAATCCATGATGAAATGCATGATTGTGACACTAGTGAGAGAGACACACTTCTCTCTCAAGTTAAGGAATTGAGTTTGTCTAATGATAATCTTGTTACTCATAACCTTAGCTTAGAAACTCGCATTCAACAACTTACGTTGAAATGTGAAGAGGAATCCCGTAAGCTCAAAAGCTTTGTGTATTCTAGGGATTCACTCCACAATTTGCTTGAAAAACAACATCCGGCAAATCGTAGAGGAGGTTTGGGTTATATTCAAAATGTGGTATCCAAACCCACCTCTAATTCCTCTTATGGTGTCAATACAAGAAATATTGCTAAAGCACCTAAGAAGAATCACCATGATTTATTATATAACAATAACACCAACAAGAAGCATGTAAATCACAAGATGATGAGGAAGAATAAAGACTCTTCATTTTTTTGCTAAGAAGCAAAATCCTCCTTCTATGCATGCCAAGAAATTCGTTTCTACACCTAAGCATGCCACATCCTCCCCTCTTGCAAAGGCAAAACCCTTGCCCAAGAAATCCTTGAGTTTATGGATTCCCACTAAGGTTAATTCTCTAGTTAGGGATGTGATCACCTCATGTGATTGCATTAGGTAATCAAACTCCTCTTGGGTTTAGTTCCCTAATGTTAAGTTTCCTCACACATATGCATATTACATGGGGTATTGTGCTTAAATGTTTATTCTAGCATACCCATTGTTTGTGTGTGTTTCATGATTTTGAAAATGTTTTCAAATTTATTTTTTTCATGAAAATGGGAATCTCGGGGAATACATTGACATACATGTATTTGTTGATCCATATGTATATCAATGTAGGAGTTAATATGGTGTATGTTTAAAATATTTTAAAACATATTTTGACTCTCATTTTAGGGTGTCTTTGGGATCATTGCTACAATTGGTGTCAATTCTCAATTGGTTAGTTTTGGTCTCAAACTAAACCCATTAGTTATTGCCAACATGTTTCATGGTATATTTCTTTTTGGCAATATCATTGTGTATCATTGAAGCTTGATTTTTCCATATCTATTGCTCTGATACACTTTAGGCCTATGGCTCCAATACAAGTATATCAATTGGTAAAGAGGAGTATTCCAAGATTCATTGTCTACAATTGGTATTACCTCAATTGTTAGAGATTTTTTATCTTCTACTTTACAATTGGTATTAGATCCTAGAGGTCAAAATTTGACCTTTTCTATGATCTAGGGGGAGTATGGGATAGTGTTTGATACCCACTAAATTTTACAAATTTGGTATCATACATCTCCTTATTTCTTGTATATTGTCACATCTTTAATTAAGATGACAAAAGGGGATATTTATGTTGTCCACCTTTTTGACGATGTCAAGGGAGAGAGATATATGCATTATGTAAATATAATTCTTGTATTTCATACATATGCATTTGAGGAGAGATATATCTTTAGGGAGAGATATATGGGATTGTTTAAACCATTCATGTTTGCATGATATTGTCTATTGCTATTGGTTTATGTAATCCATGTCTACCTATTATATGTCACCATGTTATCTCATTGTTTCATTTGGTATAATGAGTATTTACTATTGTGTATCTCATCTTACACTTGGTGCATATAAGTAGGGGGAGCTCATTAGCATTGTGCTTTATTTCTTAATGTTTTACATAATGTGTATCATCATCAAAAAGGGGGAGATTATTGAGTATTGGTGTTTCATACCAATGTTATTTTGATGATGATCACAATATTATGTTATTGCTAATGACTCTCTTGTTTTAGTCTCTTAGTTACATTTCTAGAATATCAATTCTGGAGACTAAACACTTGGTGCAAGGATGGACATCAAGCGGAGAAGGGCCAAAGCTTGGACTGAATGGGTGACAAAGCTTGGAGATGATGGAGAGCATCAAGCCACCAAGATTGAAGACTTAGACTCTAAGGAAAGCAATGTAATCCATGTAATATTTCCTTTATTGCGTTCTCTCTCATTTGAATCTAGGTTTATGTAATGCCTTGATAGATGGTCTACTCATACATGCATATGCATTTAACCACCTTAGTGAGCCTTAGGATTATCATAGAATCCAACCCAATAGGCTCATCTTGACCAAAGACTCATTTGGAGTCTCTGGTTCTCCAACAGTCGACTGGGTGATTTCCAGTCGCCTGTCGAGCCTTCTACAGTCGACTGTGATGCACGGCTCAAGTCAACATTTCTATTGACTCTACTTGAGCTTTTCGCATCAGTCGAATGATGCTCAGTTTACAGTCGCCTGTATATTTACAGTCGCCTGAGAATTGGTCAACAGTCGTCTGAGTAGCGTAAGTGCATATATTGCTTCTCTCTGTTTTTCTCTATGTCCTGTAGCAGTCGACTGATGAAGGGTTTACAGTCGCCTGTCTATTTTACAGTCGACTGTATTCTTGTCATCAGTCGCCTGTATGCATATTGGGAGAAAGAGTGCAGCTCTCTGTTTTATTCCATCCCCTGCAGCAGTCGCCTGCTGAAGGTTTTACAGGCGCATGTCATGTTCACAGTCGACTATATCGACTTCATTAGTCGACTGTCGTGGCTCAGATTATAGCCATTGGATATTTTCTAGTCGTTGGACTGTCGACTATCATTTGTTCAGCAGTCGACTGTCAGTGACGTTTCTGCCCAGAAACTAGCCGTTGCAGCTTTTTGTTTTTAGTTGTTTCCTTGGGTTTTGAGGGTTGTTATAGGGTTCCTACATATATGAGAGGGCTGAGTTCATAGGAACTTCTGGATGCTATTGCAAATCATTAGAGATTGATTAAGCCACTCTCAAACTCTCTCATTTCCCTCTTTGAGCTCTCATTCCTCTTCATGCACTGAAATCCAGCTCAAAGGAAATCATCCAAGTGCTTTCACGCAAATCTCAACACTTAGAGATCCTCTTCCATGCCTTGCATTCATCTATGAGAAAGCATCTCAAGGCATAGGTAAGAGTATTTATTTTACTTGGTGTTTCTTTGTAACACTAATTCTCTTTGTGTGAATTAGTCTTTCTCTCTTTGTGGGAGTTTATCTCTTTGTGGGAGTAACTCTCTTAGTGGGAGTTTGGTGTCATAGTGTAGGGCTAACCCTAATTCTCTGAGTGGAAGTTAGTAATTCTCTAAGTGGGAGTTTGACCCCTGCATAGGGTTGGTTGGGTCCTTGTGTAGGGCAAAATCCTCTTTGTGAGGTTTCTCTTTGTGGTATTTGTATTCACTTCTCTTTGTGGGATTATAGTGAATATTGATGTGGCAGACGTACCCAAGTTTGGGGAACCAGTGTAAAATCTTGTGTTTGCGTTTGGATTAATTGTGTCAATTATTTCCTCTTGCATTTATTATTCCACATTTGCAAGTTTAATTTTAATTGGACAATTTATTGCCATTACACTATCCCCCCCTAGTGTGTTGTTCTTAGTATTGCAAGGGTAAGGCGATCCTTACACAACTAGCCAGTAATGGAGGAAAGGGCTACAGCTGTGATAATCTTTGATGATGGCGATATCGTGGGGCTATTTAGCTTGGGGTCAAGCCAACGGTCAGTAGAAATTTACGTGGAAATTGATGCAGTTATCAACACTCAATTGACTGAAGCATGTGGAACATTCGCTCGCATTCTTGATTTGGAGAATAACTCGGTAGGATTTATGTCTTCTTCTTCAACCCAAGAGTATCATCAGTGAAAGAATGTGACGGGAGAAGGGTGTTCGTACTACCCACAAGAGGATGAGAATATGGATGCATAATATCGAAATCGTTTAAGTATTTCGAACTTTTATATGATATCTTCCAAACATAAATGTGATTTTCTAAAAATTACATGTTTTCATATGTCATTAACAGGTGGAATGTTGCGGGGCAGGGCATTCAAATTCCTGAATTTGTAGGGCATGCAACATACTTAACATACATGCAAGGCCCATATGTGCAGGATTCGATGCACAATCAATCGAATGTAATGCCTAAAGATATTTGCATATCAACCCATGTTGGAGCTTCCACTTCTATGGCGAGACAGGTGGATGAAGATAGTGATGGCACCGATAACAACAACCATGACAGTGCAAGGGATGATAGCATGCATTATGATGCAGATATAAATGAAGATTATACCGCATGGATACAACAATCAATTGTTGCAAACACAAATGTGACATTGGAAGAGCCATTGCCAGATGAAGCGAAAGAGGATCAATGTGTAAATACAGCAATTATGAGAAATAATGTAGAACTGGGTATGGAAGAGGCAAGAATTTACAGCGCTAGCAGAGTGTTTAAAATCGGCGATTTATTTGAAACAAAGACAGACTTGATTGAAACAATAACGGAGTGGAGCATCAAGCACAATGTTACATTAATCAAGCCAAACAAAACAAGCTATTTTGTGATATGTGGCCTAAATTCTAAGGTGAATCCGCATACCCAAGATGAGGCAAGTTGGAATTGTACATGGCGGATTCATGCATCAGTAGGGAAAATAACCACTGTGAGGTTCAAGATATCAAAAGTAAGTGCGGAACATACCTGCAATAATCCCACTTTGAATACAGATCATAATAAAGCCACAACAGGGTTCATTAATAACATGATTATGCCAATTGTTGGATCTCCTAGCACACCAATTACAATAGAGGGGGTGGATAGTGTATATCACGACGAAATTGCAAAATTAAAAGTTACTAAATAATTGCAATTGAAGTGCTAAAGTAAATAATCACAATCCAGAGAATGAGAAAACACAAACACCGAGATTTATCATGTTTAAATCCTTGTGATCCTACGTTCAGTCCCATACTCCCCGTGTAGATTTCAAATCAACTATTACCACTTGCTCCCCGCAAGTAAACATACAGAGATGCCAACACTCCCTGTGTTGCAAAATTGTACAATCTGTTCAACAAGAGGTTCACCAAATAAAGAGAAAAAGTAAGAAACAATATCATATATAGCATTGATAATGTAGGAGTTAAATTACAAGGAGGGTGAAAATATCTCCAAGGTATCTTGATGTGAACAGTGGTAGAAACACTCTTGGAAATGGACATTCTAATGAGGCAAAATTTCTACAGATGTTCTCCAAAGAAAATCTGAAGAACACTCTCTCTTTAGATTAAGAAAGAGAAACTTTAAGAAAGAGAAAGATAGAAGAATTGTGTTTTTAAAGACAAAGGATTTGGGGTCATTTATAGGCCAAAGGAGTCCCCAATAACTGTCTAATAAGTGCCTAAATGGTTTGAAAAACTGAATCGTTTGTTCAAAAATTAGTCGACTAGTCGGTTTATTAGTCTACTAATCCTAAAAAACTAAACGTTGGAAACGTAAACGGTCAAAAATCTAGTCATTTGTGGAAGTTGAAATTGGTTATTAGTCGACTTGATAGTTTGTTAGTTGAAAATGACCGTTGTGGTAACTACCTATAGTCGACTATGAAGTTTATTAGTCGAATAAGATCAAAAATATGAAATTTTATGAAAACTGATCATGTCAACTAAGAAATAAGTCTAACTAATAACTTATATTTTTTTGAATTTTTGGCATTTGAATAAGTCGACTAAGAAAAATATTAGTCGACTAATTTAGACTATGACTTGGTCTTTTGAGAAATCCTAAGAGGCTAAGATAGATCATCATCAAGACTTTTACAATCTAAATATAATCTAAGTATAAGTAAGAACAAAATTAAATATTACATCATATTTTGCCAGCTTCAAATATGTAACTTTGAGCTTCTTCTTGCTTTTGATGCTTCTTATAATATATGTTGACTTGATGATAGTATTATCTGAATGCAATGTTTGAGCTTTAGAATCTACATATTTAGAGTTAGTATCCACAAAATAATAATATGTATGTGTTTGTAAAATCAAAACTTTATGGAGAGAGAAAATCAAATATGTAGTTTCCAATATTCTCTCCCTTTTTGATGATTACAAACAAATACAAAAAACTTGAAGTCTCCCCCTAAGTATATGCGTAATTAATTATAAAAACATATGGTATGTCAAAATTGTAAAATGGTACATAATAAATATAAATGCATGTATGAATGTAACATATGATATGCTTTGTATAGAAAATCATAAGTTATGATAATAAATTTTTTAACATAGTATGATAATCATATGTTATCATAAGTTATGATAAAAAAAGTATGAACATAGTATGACAATCATATGATATGATGTATGATTTAGTTTGGGCGTAAATAAATATGAGTTAGTTTGGGAGGAAGTATGATGGGTACATTAATGGGTACATTGATTCACCCCCTTTGAAATTATCAAAAAGAAGGGTACATTGATTCTCCACCTTTGTATGTTATGTCTTATTCTGTAAAATAGTGCAAGTCTGAAAAAAATTGTTGGCAAATAGTTGAATTCTGGAAAAGTAAGAATTAGTCGACTAATTAAATGGTTAGTCGCTAAGAAAGGAAGACAATTTCCCGAATGAAAACAAAATGTAAGCAAAAGTAAATGTGCACTAACATATATTAAAAACTGATACAAACCATACTAAAAAGCAAAGTATAGAACTGAAATACTTAAGAGATGACATAGACCTAAAAAATCAACTACCTTAAAAACAGTGAACATAAACGAAACAGACCCATTTGTCGACTAGGTGATTTTCCTAGTTGGCTAATTACGACAAGGCCAAAAACTGACTGGCCTAGAATTCCGTCGGTGGCTGAGGTGGATAGCATGAAGAGGAGGGAGCATACTGATTCCAGCGAGAAGAGGCGTCTCAAGATTTGGGCTTGAGTGCCTTGAATTTGGTCCATGGTGTCGTTCACATGATCAAGGAGGCCATTAATGGCGCTAAAATGTGTTTGAATACCTGTAAATCTAGCATTCATGTCGTCACAAAGTCTTGAGAGTTGAGAGTGAGTAAACTCACGTACATGATGCTCGGCATGAGGATTGACACCAACGCGACGGTGACGCAAGGGAGGCTCTTGTTCTTCTTCTTCTTATGCTTCCAAATTGTATGGAGGAGCCGGAAGATACATGTGCAATAACACGGATTAATCGAAGTCGATTGGATTGAAGATAGACAATTCTCGATCGAGATTGACATCATAGTGTTTGAGGATCCTGGTTATGGTGCACTGGAGGTAAATATGGTGGGATACTGGCTTGATCAAAGTTTGGAGAAGAACATGCTAGGTATTGGTGTTTTAGACCAATATTTTTTTGATGATGATCACAACATTATATTGTTGCTAATGACTCTCATGTTTTTAGTCTCATGTTTGTCATTTGGAGAATAGCTTTTTGGAGACTAAATGCTTAGTGCAAGGATGGATATCAAGAGGAGCATTGCCAAAGCTTCGAACTTGATGAAGGGAAGCTCATCAAGAGGTGTCAAAGCTTAGAAGATGATGGGGAGATCAATGCCACTCATGCTTGAAGACTTAGAATCTAGGAGATGCAAATTATAATCCATGTAATTCTCTATTACTTGCATTTCTCTTTTTGAGTCTAGGACTTTGTAATGCCTTGATAAATGGTCTACTCATTCATGTATATGCATTTACCATCTTAGTGAACCTTAGGATTTTCATAGAATCCAACCCAATAGGTTCTACATGCCATGAACTCTAATTAGAGTCTCTGGTCTTCCAACAGGCGCCTTCTGATCACCAGGCGCCTGGCCAGCATTCTACAAGCGACTGTTATGCACAGCTCAAGTCAACAATTTCTTTACTCTTTCTTAAGCATTTGGTGCAGGCGACTAAAGAACAAAATACAGGCGCCTGCCAACCATCAGGCGCCTGACGATTGTTCAGAAGTCGCATGTGTGCCAAAGTGCATAACCTGTCAAACTTGAGCACTAATCCATCTTGTATGGTACCCGACTGATGTAGAGTTTTCAGTCGCCCGTCTTTCTTCAGGCGCTTGGAATTTATGCATCAGTCGTCTGAATGCACAAGTGCGAATGTTGTCATTTCTCAGCTCCTTTCCTTCCCATGTGACAGACGCCTGATGAAGTCTTTATAGGAGCCTGCACATAGTACAAGCGCCTGTGTAGTCTTCTATTTTGGATCCTGTGGATAGCAAACAATACTAGAAGGGGGTTGAATAGTGTTGTGTAAATTAAATAAACTTTTTCCCTTGATTATTATAACACAATATTTTCCCTTCCAATGTTGCCTAAGGAACCAAGTAGATTGATCTACGCTTGGTCCTTAATCAACAATATAAACTTAAATAAATAAGAAGATTAATTACAAGTAAATTATAATCAGAGAGATGTTACATAGCGTAATAAACAAGATAATCTTTGCAAACGAACACAGAAAGCACGCAGAGACAAGAGATTTTTATCTTGATTCGAGAAGCTCCAAATTTTTGAGCCCGCTCAATCGACGACTTAAATTATTCCTCCTCTTATATTTCTTTAAAATAATTGCTAGCACAAATAAATAAATACAAACACAGAAAGCACACAGAGACAAGAGATTTTTATCCTGGTTCCTCGCAACCTGGACATCCAGTCCCCGACCAATCTGGTACGAGATTCAATCCACTATTGCCTTAGCAATACAATTACCTAACTTCACTCGTTAGTATTTTCAACGACCTAGTATCCTTAGAAGGATTTTTAACCACCTAGCCTTGACTAGGATTTTCCACAACCCTTATCACAAAGGAAATCCAAATAAAAACAAGATCCAATTCCATACAATATTTGGTGGAGACTGGTTTACACCCAACAAAAATATATAGCCAAGATAATATTGCAAATGTGCTTATGTGGCTTAAAAGAATTTTATATGATCTTAGATCACACAGAGAATATAATTTAATTCGTTGTGATCTAGATGCTTCTGTTTTCAAAAATCCTTTAAAGAATATGAAATCAAAAAGAGAGGATTTTGAAAAAAAATTTCAATATCCAAAATAAAATTGATCTTAACAAAATTTCAGGTAAGAATAAAATAAGATCAGAAAATAGAACCAGAATTTTGGCTACGACGATGAGAGCGATGAGAGCGATTGAGAATTTCAAGAGTATGTTTTTTGCTCAAAAGATAATAGAGAATTGGTATTTAGAAATGTTCTCAAGAGGCTCTATTTATAGAGTTTCAAGAATGAATTCGAAATTCAAAAACCCTTTAACTTCAGCACATCAATCAAGGAAACGAGAGAATCAAGGGAACGAAATCAGGAAGTCAAAACACTGCCGGTAGTCGACTCCCAAGGTAGGTAGTTGACTCCCAGTGAGTTTTCATTGAAAATTCTGCTCTCAGTTGGTAGTCAACTCCCTTCTTTGGTAGTCGACTCCCAGAGCATATTTTTTACTGAAACTCAGCTAAAGGATAAGTAATCAACTCCTGGATGTTTGGAGATTGACTACAAAGTTAAATAAAATATATATTCTCTCAACGAGTTTGAAAACGAGTTTGAAAAACTTTGTTTCGAAAACGTTTTTTGTGTGTGCAATAAAACTTGGCTTTAACATATTCCTAAAAGACCAACTCACACCCTTAGACTTAAATGAAGACTTCTAAAGCCGATCAGATATTGATGTAGATACGCTATTCATTTTGAATTTGAGATCCTCTTTGATTAAGCTTGAGCACGTTCCATGAGCTTAATCTTTGAGCTTCACTTATGCTTGACGTAAGGCTATCAAATTGTCTTCATCTTCTGGGTGTGGTTGAGCTTCTTTGGAGTATGCATAAAACCTCTTTATCTATTGATCGTACAACCTACACACTTTAGATAATTTCATTAGTACATTAACATTATTTGGTGTGCTCATCATCAAAACTACTTAGGGGTAGGACTCGATTTCCCATCACTCTCCCCCTTTTTGATGATAACACCGAAATGCAAAAATAATACATGAATAATAGTATAAAAATACGATTAAGATAACTTAAATTACTCCTCCTGCTTAGATGAGGTATGAAATACTTATACTCCCCCTGCATCAAAGCTGGTTAGCAATAGCAGTTATTCATTTTCATTTGAATCATTTACTAAACTTTTCTCCCCCTTGTCATCAATCAAGAAGGATGACAGTGTAGAGATAACAATATGTTGAATATATGTAGTTCACAACCAAGCATATTCAATAATCAAACCAATCATTTTTATCAAATGTAGAGAGAGAAAGTATAATCAACCAAATATATCTGCCAAATAGAGTTAGTTGATCAAGATACATTTCATGTAAAAATAGGATAACATGAAAATCTTATAACAGATATATCAAAGTTTAAAAACATGCCATAGGATAACCTAAGCATTGCATCAACTACCTAGAGTTGATACCAAAAGTTTGAAACCATCACACCAGAGTAGAAATATTACAAACCAAGTCATTGTTTTTAGAAAGCATTGTTTTTAAAGATAAACCAAGTGATCAAGATACTCAAAAAGAACCACCATTCTTCTTCTCTTTCTTCAGCTCCTTGATTTCATCAAGGATCATTCCCAGCGTCTTTTTGTAGTGACACTGTGCTATGAGGAATAAACACTAGAAGGGGGGTGAATAGTGTTTTATAGAATTATAAGGAATTTACGCCAAATAAAACCCTAATTAACCAACAAATGCGAAATGAAATAAATGATCAACAACCCAAGCAAGAATGCAATGCTAACATGCAATGTACCCTGGTTCGATGCCACCCAAGTCTCCCCGACTTGTTCCCGGTGCCCTAATCCAGCAACACCCAGATCCCTTCCGGATACTTTAGTAAAACCACTAGAGCTTTCCTTTAGCCCACTTGCGGAAACCCCACAAGTGCAATCGACCTACAATCGATGTCCGTGTATCCCACAACCTGGGAACACGCAAAAACCTTAATCCCACAACCTGGGACTAAGCACACTCTCACAAACCGAGAGCAAAACTGAGATCTTGACTCCCACAACTTGGGATCAAGCCAACCCTCTCAACAACCGAGAGTATACAACAATTTATATGTATAGAGAATGAAATGTAAAGCTCTTACCACAAAATCCTATGCCTTGAGAAATACTTACCAATTTAGGGCAAGAATGGATTTTGAGCAAGTAGTTAGCACCAAACCATAGCTCAACCAAGATGGACAGCAATAGATGGCTAGGGTGAAGTTGGTGACTTTGATTCAAGCTCTTAGCTTGAGTAGTTCACAAAGAATGAGAATCTCTCTTGAGGAATTAGGGCTCAAAGAGTAAGGGAGAGATTATTGTGAGATGAGAGAGCTTAGAAATGGAGTTGAATGGCTCTTCTCTTGGATGTGAAAATGTCTCTAATATCAGCCTTGGATCTCTGGTTTGAAGCAACTCAAACTTATATAGGAAGAGACAAAATGGTCACAAAAATCGTGGCATTAAATGCCCAACGGATCTATTTCTGAAGCTGCTTGGTCTAAGAAGGATCACTGACCGAATAGTTTTGCAACTAGTCGGTCGGTGAACCTTCTTAGACCGACTAGATGGTGGACAGAGACGATAGTGAAATAATGGGTAAGCACTAGTCGGTCTAAGAAGGATCACTGACCGATTAGTTTTGAAACTAGTCGGTCTAAGAAGGATCATCAACTGACTAGATTGACAACTAGTCGGTCGGTGAACCTTCTTGGACCGACTAGATTGACTTTTAATCGATTAACCATCCTTCTTGAACCAACTAACTGGTCAACAGTACAAAGGCTGAATTAACAAGTATGGCTAGTCGGTTCAATAAGGATTTCCAACCGACTAGATCGTCATCTAGTCGGTTGGTTCTTCTACTTGAACCATATAAGATGCATATGAAGCCATGAAAAGAAGCGATAAGCTACTGGAAACTTTCTAATGGCTTCTAAGGCAATCCTAGAGATAAGATATGATAGTTATGAAGATTTCTAGGCAAGTACTACTCAAGGCTTAACATTCTATGAGATGAAGCTAGAAGACAATATAAATAACATGATGAACCATCTTCAAAGCTTCAACATGGAGAATCCAAATCCCTTGACTTCATTAATTCTCCTTGAGCTTCAACGAAGCTTCAGGCACAACGATCACGCGTTCTGAGGAAGTCTTGGGACGTCGCTTGAGATGTACAAAGTAATTTGGCGACGATATCCATAATTCTTCAAGGTCTTGAGTCTTTTTGTTGAAAGTCTCCAACGTCATAGTCTTTGATCCTCAAGGCGTCTTTGACGCTTTTGAATCATCCATTCCTTTGTTCTCTTTGGATTTAATCTACATTCATTTGTTGATACCATTGGCTTGAGGTTTGAGGTAGCCTTTAAGTTCTTCAAGCCAATGCTTCACCTTTGTTGATCTACCAAGTCCTCCACTTGAATCAACACGTGTAATAACTTTTGATCTTCTTAAATCTAATTGGTGACTTTTTAGCTAACTGCAAACACATGAGTTAATCACAATGATTTGTGTTTGATCATCATCAATATCAAGGTGGAGAGTCCAATACTCAACATTCTCCCCCTTTTTGATGATGACAAACCAAATATAAACAAAACAAATAATTGTGCATTAAATATACTTACTCCCCGTGCAATGATGCCAATCAAGTTAATATCAATAATCAATAGCATCATTCAGCAGTTAATAGTGTGTGTATCACATGAGGTTGTGTATATATCACATAAATGACCAAAAATAATATGCTTACATAATACAAATCATATATGTGATACACATCATAAACATAAGCTAATTACCAATATATATATAATGTAATCAATATAAACCAAGGTAATCACCAATGCTCCCCCTGAATCATATACATGAACGATCATACATAAAGTCTATATGATTCAAGTTATTGTTTAACACTCAACATTTGATAAGCACATCTTTTGTTTATTTCTCTCCCCCTTTGGCATTATCCAAAAGACATGGGGGTATAGAAACAACAAAAACAAAAATAGAGTGGAAAACTAAAAGGTATATCTAATGTAAACTAGATAAGCTACCAATTTACAACAAGATATCAAAATAAAGATATCATTTGCAAGAGCAAATATCCAACAACAACTCAACTACCCTCAATTATCACAAGAAGAAAAGCAATAAGTATATGTGATAAAAAATTACAATAGTACTAATTGTAAAGAGTAGTGTGAGCAGTGTTAGAAAAGTGACAATAGCATAATTAGCAGTAGCTACTAGCTATAAATATAATAAAGAATATGGATAACAATGCAAAAATCATGACATCACTTGTGAAAGAAAAACAAGTGATCAAATAGTGTCAAGTACACAGACAAACTCAATTATCACAAAAGTTATAACATTAAGCATAATATGATAGACTGTCCTTGAGCAAGGACAAGACATATGACATACCACAATGACATAGATCAACAAATAATATCAATAAACTGAGATTTAAGTCAAACATAAAAAAATGCAACAATCATGACTATGGAAATTCTTAGCCATGTGTACACAGTTATGTTATGAAATAATAACACAAATTAAGTATAATGGCATGTGATACCAATTGTGGGCATACCAAAACATCTCCAAAAGTATCTCCAGCTAAACTCCATAAAGCATCTCCAAAAGTAAGCATACCAAATCTAAGTGAAGTGTGCGATGTGGGGTGACAAGGTGATACAATGAAAAAGAATATCAAATATCGATATCACGCAAAAGTAGTATGCCAAAATAGAGATAGTAACATCATAAAACATATGGCATACACAATTCTAGCACACTAGGAAACTAATTGAAACAATGTTCAAAAGAACCATAGTACTAGCATGCATTCCAGAAGAGATACTCACAGAATGAGTCAATGATAAGCATGAAATGCCATGAGCATAAAGAAGATAAGTACTATATCATAAGCTCAAAACTAGCATCAAGCAAGAGCATGTAAAGATGATATCCAATATAAATAGTCTACTAATTATAAAGATGATACCAATTGTAGTCTAACAAAGTTTGCAAAGCAGGCAAATAATGTCAAGATCATGACATCACTTGAGAAGGAAACCAAGTGAACAAATAGAGACATGATCTCATCCTAGCTCAATTATCACAAAGGATTCAACATGATGCATAATGTGACAAAACATCTTTTGAGCACAGGCATGAAGATAGTCTACGTTCAAAGTCATAAGGTAGGACATAAACGAATAAAGTTATCATGAACATCGCATGCATACATACCAATTGTGCGAATAGAATAAAAACCTTGTGTAAGCACAATTTAATCGGAGGTAGCATTAATGAAGTCATAGTGCATCAAGATATATTCAAGTAAGAATATCTATGACAAAATATACATATCATCAAACAAAATATAAAACTTATATAATCGTGTATAGCACAAATTATCTCTAACATCCCATAAAAAATAGCATAAAATATGAGCATGAGATGAGAGATGACACAGTGAGAAATATAGCTTGAAGATCAGAAACTAATATGAATGAGTGTTATGTCACTTGTGAAAATATCATACATGAAAGATTTAGCTATAGACATGAAAGATCTCTCGAATAAAATTATAGGTAAACAACAGTCATGAAGTAATTAAAATGATGAGTAACATACATTGATCAAACCAAATCATATCAATACGTCTCATAAAGATAATCATACAAATTATAAGAAAAGTATGAGATGTGTGGTGATACAATGAACAAATATGCATAAAGATCCTAAATCATTAATCTTATTCATGGCATGAAAAAGATATGAACATCAATAAGCAACTAACCGATTCATTATATGAAATTTATAGCTACCATAGTACATGAGTCGTAATAAGACATACATGAACAAGGTAGACACATAAGCAAACAATCTTCATGAGGGTGTGACAAGAATGAGCTAATGAAGAAGTAAGCTATATTACACATATCGAATATATTAAAATACCAACTGTAAACATGGTAGTCAAAACCAATATATTAAAATACCAATTTTACAAAATACACACTTACAACCATTTAGCTCTCCCTATATGTGTGCATCTCCAATGCACCATCCTTTCCTTTGAATTGATCCATCATTTGTAAACCAAGAAGTGTGTAGGGTAGGCATCTTGCACAACAATCTGACAATTCAACAATTGGTGGTATCCAAAAACTTTTTGGATCCAATAGGTTAAGTAACAAAATCAAGTAGTCCAATAACCAATCATTTACCAATTGTAAATAACACTCATCAACAGAAATGCATGACATGCATTAATATGAGTTATTATGATCACAAAAATCATACATATAAGGAATTAACAATTCTCAACCATTAGAAATTAGATACACCTATACTAATAATTCCTATGCATATGATTTAATCACAATACATTATGAATACACACATATAATACAATAGTGTGTGCTAGAAAGATTCCTCGTTCAATATGCATATGTGCACAAAATAAACATTCACGGCACAACACATAATGAAGGAAGGCATGAAAAGTAATACCACAAAGAGTGTGCATGAAAAGCAAAAAGTATTAATTTTCATAACCAAATTTCTCTTTCCCTTTGGCATATCAACAAGATAGGAAGGTGAAAATTGATAATAAATCACCAAGGGTTAGAGAAATCAACTAATCTATATGCACAAACATAATACGAATGAAATGCAAAGACATATAGATGAACATAACATGATAGCAATCAAAACATTTCATACTCCCACACAATCATACAAACTATGCAAACTTGGGAGTAGTGGACAAACTCACATATATATGGGTACAAAAAGTAATCATGCAAGTATGGTACCCAAGCAATGAAGTGGAACATAAATATAAGCGTGTCCCGTGTGTGAAACATGCAAATGAGCATAAGTTCTAACATGAAAATTTTTAAGCCACATGTTATAAATAATCCTCGAATAAACATATGAGTAAGGATTATGAATACACAATACACATGAGTCAAGAATTTGACACACGTGAAATACATGGACATGAATGACATACAAGACACACAATATGCAAACATAGGATATGCATGAGATAGTCTCAAACACAAAGTGACATCTACATGCATCCAACACACATGGATACCAAATGTAAGAATATACTTACAACATTAAGCTCCCCCTACTTTGGTGCATCATTTAAGCATCATCAACTCCATTTGAATGAAAGTCTTCGCAAATCAAGGAGTTGATAGAGTTGGTATTCCAATGTGGATTGAACCTAGAAAACATAATTTTTGGTATCCAAAAACCTTTTTGGATCCTATGGGTTAGGCAACAAATTTAACAAACTAAATTCAAATTATTGTAACCCATATCCTAATGTAATCATACACAATGTTAATGAAATATGTAATCATGTTACTAGATAAATATATATAACCATATACATGCATGTACCAAATGTACCAAAAGTAAATATGTATATTAATCCAAACGCATGACATGCATTACATGCAACAAAACATAAATATGAACCAAAGCATGTGTTGCATAAAAATATTAAATATTTTAGACATGAAAATCATAAACACAATGATTTACTAATAAACATGCAATGGAAATCTAATTCAATATGAATTTACGTTTCTAACAAACATGAGCATCTAAGCCCAAAATGCAAACAAAAGAGTAAATCAATTCTTAACACAAATGCTTTGGTACACATAAAATGAATATAAGCTTATAGTACCAAACAAGTTGGGTTAACGAAACTAGCCCTTTGGAAGCCAAGTCCAAGAGGACCGTGATTTCCCAACATAGTCATCATTCATAATAATATCATTAACATAAGATTGCACATACGTATCCTTAGCATGAATGCTACTGTTCTTAGGACCCCAAATAGTGTATGATTTGGGTATCCTCTTCCTAGTGGTTGCATGCACAAAATGTTGATCTCTACATGGTGCATGTGGCCTAGGAACAAGAGATCTAGCAAGAGCATGAGGATGTGTGTATGGAACATTGTGTTGGGCTAAAGCATGATGTTGGGCATTTGATCCATGGTGTGGTGTTGCATACATATGTGGATGAATATGAGGTGTGTATGCATGAGGATGGTCATGAGAATAAGCATGCATATGTGGATGTGATGTGTGATCATAAGCATGTGAAGGTGCATGAGCATGAGTACGTGCATGAGAGTGTCTCAAATGAGTGTTTGCACGTGCTCGTGGGTGTGGAGCATAAAAACCATCATTTGTAGGAATGTGAGGAGTGGAGGCATTCCTACGTGTATTGGTGTACATGAATGCATGTCCCTTCCTTTGATGTCCACCCTTGGTGGGTTTCTTTGCAAAGGAGGGAGGAATAGGAGTGGTGGTTTCCTTAGTAGTAGAACTACACAAGTTGTTATAGACACCACTTATGGATGCACCGGAGGATGGCCTCATAAAATCTATAGTTACTTCACTATAGGAGGTGCGTGCATTGGATGCACT
Source organism: Scilla litardierei (assembly GCA_030789695.1). Lineage (NCBI taxonomy): Eukaryota > Viridiplantae > Streptophyta > Magnoliopsida > Asparagales > Asparagaceae > Scilla > Scilla litardierei. The sequence continues at coordinate 217,243,900 of CM061133.1, forward strand.
TGCCTTAGAATAACCAAGGCCAACGCGATGGTTTGCTGGTAGTTGATTCTTTAGCAAATCATCCAAATTGTCCTTTCCCTTATTGAATCTCTCAACAATGGAGAACATGAGCTCATATTTCTTCGAAATTGAAGAAATAGTGGCATTCAAGGTGGATGCATGTGTGGTGAGCTCGTGCACTTGGGATTTGAGATCCTCATTCTCAATGCCCAAACTAGTGTTTTAAGATTGAAGATTTTCAATCTCAAGATCGTTACTATCCACAATGAAAACACGATCAAATTGATTTGAGGGACTCCACCTCTTTTCTCAACATGCCATTTTGAGTAAGCAAACTTGCTTTCTCAACAGCGAGTGTCTCAACAATGGTGTCATTGTTTGAGGTGTTACAAGTAGATGTGTTAGTGAGACTAGCAATCTTATTCTTAGCATCACAATATTTATGCATAAGCTTTTGATATTTATCAAATAATTGTTTAAGTTCAATTCTAAGATCATCCATTGTTACCTCTTCATCGTCTCTATCACTTCCACTTGAATCACTTGTTGTGTCACTAGAGTCACCCATAGTGACATCCTCTCGTGTCATCAAACCCATGGATGAATCCCTTTCATCATTGGAGAAAGAACACTCCGAGGTGGACTCTTCTTGCTCCGTTAGCATGTGCCATATTTGATATGCCGTTGTTGCCTTGGATACACGCATAAGAATGTCATAAGGTTAAAAAATCAAGCAAGATATTCATTACCTCTTCATGTTTCTCCATCAATTCTTTTTGCTTATTTTTCTATTCATGTTCGTAAGTGGTAGGTGTGCGAAGGGGCTTTTCCACAAGCTTCCAATAATCATCATCGATGGATTGAATATAGGCCTTCATCTTTACACTCCAAATTTGATTGTAACGGTCAGTTTCCGATCGTAATTTCTTTGTGCACGTGCGCTTGATCGTGCACGTATTTATTTTAGACTTTGTTTGTTTCCGAACCTTATCGTGTGATATGTCGTTGTGACTTTCTCTGAGGGTACTACATTTGTCGTGTTGACTTGCAACGTCATTTCACGGGCCGTTCACCCACGATGTGACCTTATCCGAGGAGACGTCGCGTATCTCACTTTTCACTTGGGGCATTTTTATTTTTAATTTCATTTCTCGTCATCGAAATTGTAATCTGTCTCTTCTGACTTCTTTCTCTCGTCGCCCCGGCCGCCCCGGTATTTTTCTTATAATTTTTGGGCACCGTTTGACCCTTGTGCACTAGTAGAGCCAGTTAATTACAAGATTGCCCCTAACAATTTAACCCTATTAAACCCTAATTAACCCTAATTGGCAGCCCCATCACGTGTAACCCCTTCTAGTCACGTGGGCCCCACCCCTATAAATAATACCCTAGTTTCTCAATTTCTTTCACAGCCTTTTCCCGTTTTCTTCATGCGCCGGCCCTAGAAACATCATCCCCACGCAAAACCCCCTCTTCTCCTCGACCTAGCCACCGCCGGAGGCCGCTGCCACCGCCAACCATCTCCAGCAACCACCCCCGACCTCCCCTCTCTCGCCGGAGCTCCTAGCCGCCGCCGGGGACCGCCGGAAGCCGCCGCAGTCGCCTGAAACACGCACAGCAGCAGCAGCAGCTCGCCACGGCCGCCGCCGCCACTGCCACCGCCGCTGGAGCCCCCTTGCCGTCGCCGTGGACCCTCCTCTACCTCCGCTAGCCGTCGGCAGCGACCCCAGGCCGCGAAACTCCCTTTAACATCGTGTTTGCTCGCTATTTTGAGTGTTTGGCGACGTTCCGACGCGTCGCCAAGATCTCTTCATATCCCCTCGCTGTTGGAGTACTTCGACAGCCTCCTGCATCCCCTGGGGGCGTCTTCCTACGTCGCGAGCATCACTTACAACTCTGGACGTCGTAGGCGTAGCGTTCGACGAGCCGTTCGCCCCGAGTTGTTGTTACGGTTTCCCGGAAGCCGTAGAACGCCATCTCGACACCCCTGCCTGCTGTCCAGCCCCTAGCCGCTGTCCGTGCTCTCTGACCGCTACCAGAACGTGTCTGGCTACGCTGTCCGTAGCTGAGACACCGCTAGAAGACGATCCGTAGCCGTGCCAATCAGATCGGTCGCCGTTCAGACTCTACGTCCGCTCTACCCCAGACCCCGGAGAGGTTAGTTCCCGAAACTTGTAGCGCAACCTAAACCGTAGCCAAAATTGAAAACCTAACTAAAACGGCAACTAAACTCACTAAATTTATTTTCTGCTCCTTTAAAAAGTTGTGAACAATAGAATCGACGATCGGACTTTTGAACTGTGCACATAGGATAGAATCGTCGGATAGGCTGATCGGACACTTTTGACTTTTGACAGTTAGGGTAGCCACGCCTAACTTAGAAATGAACCTAAATAGGATTTGACGAAAATCGCGACTTGACACCGTCGCCGTGATCCCTTTTCAGACGGACTACCGCGGACGCGACGACTGGACGAGACGCCCCGGACAGACGACGCACTCGCTATTCCAGGCAAGTGTACCCACTTGCGTTTTGACCGTGCCTTAGTTCTAGTTTGTAGAACTGTTAGATTGTGTGTGATGAGAACCGGACGTGAAATGATAGCGTCCGGGACGACCCGTGACGGCTCAGACTTGACGACGAAGTCTGAGCCTGACAACAATAAACTGCTGACAACATAGGACTATCTTGTGTGTGCGTGCGTGTGGACACCCTAGAATAACTTTCCCTACACTTGTCATGTCGTGTCCTGTTACACAAAAAGCCTTCGGGCGTTTCGGATGCTTCCCTCCGCGGAAGTGATCCCTGTTACAAAAAGCCTTCGGGCGTTTCAGATGCTTCCCTCCGCGGAAGTGATCCCTGTTACCAAAAAGCCTTCGGGCATTTCGGATGCTTCCCTAGCGGAAGTGATCCCTGTTACACAAAAAGCCTTCGGGCGTTTCGGATGTTTCCCTAGCGGAAATGATCCCTGTAAATCTTGTCCTGAGTTCCTGGGTTTGGGGTTGGGTTGAGCGTGCGCACGGCAAGAGGGTCTGATCCCCCTCGAACCGTAAGGCGTGAACCCTTTTCGTGTCTTACTTGTCCTGTCCCGTCTTGTCCTGTCCTGTCCTGTCCCGTCACGTCCCTTCTTGACTTGACACCTGTAGGTTAGTCCCGTAGTCGGTAGCACACGCTACGTCTACTGCTTGCTACGTTTACTTTTCCTGCTACGCTACTTTTCGTTACTCTGTTATAACCCCAGCATGCTAAAACAACCAGTAAATCATTGTTAATAGTTGATACACTTGCAGTAGAGTCTGACCGTTTGTGTAGACTTTGCCTGACGTACAGTTTCCTTCTTTTGGTGATGTACGTCAGGTGTGGAGCCAGAGTACGAGTACGAGGCGGACTTGCCAGTTAACTTGGAGCCGGAGGGTGCTGATCCGGTGTACGATCCAGAGGACGATCAGAGTTAGAGATCTTCTGTTGCTGTTCCAGAGTTATCCATTTCAGTTTGAGTTGGGTGCGTTGCACTCTTACATTCTCGTCTAGGTTGGGTGCTTGCACCATTAGTTTCCCTTTCAGCAGTTGTAGCCGTTTTCGGCATTTTTTAGACTCTCAGTACTTTGATGATAAATTTTGGAATAAAATGAAACATTTCCTTTCAGTACTTTTGTTATTTCGTACTAACTTGCAGGGACCTGTACCTTCGCTATGGAATACTACAGATGCTTATTGGGTCCGGGCTCTTAGCCCCGGCCTAAGCGGGCCTTCGTCACGCTTCGCCTCCGTGTTTTTTTGGGAAACGGGGCATGACAGGTTTTAGTGGTGGCCCATGAAGGTCTTGAACCTGCGAATACGGAATAATTGAAGTATTAAATTTCATTTTATTATTATCATCCGGAAATTGTACGAGTCTAATCTGTGTCCTTCTGTCAATAGGATGGCAGGACGACGTGTTACCCGATCGGGGAACTCTGGAGATGGGATTCAGGAAGACCAGAGCGGAGACTTCTGTCAGGTTCTGGGCGTGATGAGAGAGATGCTGGAGGTGCAGCATCAGTTGGTTCAGCAGTCCCAGCGTGCTGCCCAGGCTGCTCCAATTGCACCACCGCCACCTCCACCTGCCCCTCGAGCTGCTCCAGGAGTGAAGCAGTTCAACGATCTCCAGCCGAGGACATTTTCGGGGAAGGAGGGACCCTTAGCTGCTGACGAGTGGATCCAGAGCATGGAGGAGAAGTTAGTTGCTGCGAAGATTCCAGATGATACCCGAGTGGAGATAGCGAAGATGCAGCTGACGGAGAATGCGAGGAACTGGTGGCGCCTTGAGGAGAGGCGTCTGGAGAAGCCAGTGGAATGGAAGATCTTCAGGTCTATGTTCAGGACGAAGTATTTCACCAAGACTACTAGGAGGGAGCTGCTGAGCAGGTTTATAGATCTGAAGCAGGAGAACATGACCGTCGAGGAGTATGAGGCGGAGTTTGAGATGCTGAGTTGCTTTGCTCCGCATATGGTGAAGAAGGAGGAGAAGCGAGCTGATCGTTTCCGACAGGGACTGCGTCCGAAGATTCAAGCTTCTATGTCTTCGGCGAGTTTCACGACTATGAGGGAGGTGCTGGATGCTGCGAAGAATCATGAGCTTATTTCGCTCCTACCTGACCCTCCAGCTGATAAGGGGAAGCGTCCTATGGAGCAGTACCGGCCACCTGCTAGGCCGGCGATGAGGCCAGTTCAGACAGTGCCATTTAAGAGGCCTGGAGCACCCATTCAGAGTCAGAACAAGGGACTGTGTCATTACTGCGGGAAGCCATGACACGTTCAGAAGGATTGTCGGAAGAAGATGGGACTGTGCCTAGTTTGCGGAGATGCCTCGCATGCTACGAAGGATTGTCCGAGAGCCCGTCATGCTGTAGTTGGAGCGCCAGCCCCGCTGCAGATGAGAGCGCCTGCTCCAGTTCAGAGAGGACCTGTCGTTCGTGGACCACCCTTGGCACCACAGAGGCAGATGTTTCAGAGAGCAGCGCAGCCCCAGAGGCCGGCTTACACCATGATGGCTTTGGAGACTGAGGAGCTGGATGGAGTCATTGCAGGTAACTCCTTGATTCTAGTCTTTCATTTCATAGTTTAGCTTTTAAATTGTTAGTCTTGCTTACCTGACTTGTTTGTTAGAGTGGCTTGGTTTGACCGTAGTTTCTTTTAATATCTTAGGCACCATTCTTGTGTCTTCTCACCCGGCCTTGGCCTTGTTCGACTCCGGTGCATCCATGTGCATCTTATCCCGGAGATTCGTGACAAGACACTCCATTCCCACCCATACACTTCCCAAGTGTTGGGACATCACCACAGGGAACGGAGTGGTGACAGTGAACTTGGGATGTAGATCGATTCCTTTGGTGGTCAGTGGACACGAGCTCTTTGCAGATTTCATTGTCCACGACCTGCCACATTTTGATGCCGTTCTTGGCATCGATTGGTTGGGAGATTTCCACGCCTCGATCGATTTTCGCAGCAAGAGGGTGGTGTTCCGGATTCCAGGCCATCCAGAGTTCGAGTTCCGCAGCAGAGATGAGTCGCTTGGACCCATCAAGTATCGGGCCACGCCGGTGGTGCCGATTGTTGCAGCTATGCCGATGGAGATGGAGATCGAACGACCAGCAGTCGTCCGAGACTTCGACGACGTCTTCCCAGAGGATATCTCAGGTTTGCCACCCGACCGAGCCTTAGAGTTTGGTATTGATCTTATGCCGGGAGCGCAACCGATATCGAAGGCGCCGTACCGTATGGCTCCCGCTGAGCTCGAGGAGCTGCGGAAGCAGTTAGATGAATTGTTGCAGAAGGGTTTCATCCACCCTAGTGTGTCGCCATGGGGCGCACCGGCTCTACTCGTGAAGAAGAAGGATGGGTCCCACAGGATGTGCGTGGACTATCGAGGACTGAATGTTGTCACCGTGAAGAATAAGTACCCGCTGCCGCGCATCGACGATATCTTCGACCAGCTTGGAGGTTCGAGAGTCTTCTCGAAGTTGGACTTGAGGAGTGGATACCACCAGTTGAAGGTAAAGAAGGACGATGTTCAGAAGACGGCTTTCCGGACGAAGTACGGACATTATGAGTTCGTGGTCATGCCATTTGGCGTGACCAATGCGCCGGCTGTGTTCATGAATTTGATAAATTTAATATTCTACGAATTCTTGGACAAGTTTGTTGTCATCTTCATTGATGACATCTTGATTTATTCGAAGTCTGAGGAAGAGCACAGCTGTCATCTGAGGACAGTGCTGGAGACGCTGAGGAGACATAAGCTTTATGCCAAGTATAGCAAGTGCGAGTTCTGGCTGGACAGAGTCGCATTCCTGGGACACGTGGTGTCTGGTGATGGTATATCTGTAGATCCGGAGAAGGTCAGAGCAGTCAGAGATTGGCCGACTCCGCAGTCAGCATCAGACATCAGGAGTTTTCTGGGTTTAGCATGCTATTATCGGCGGTTCATCAAGGATTTCTCGAAGATTGCGGAGCCGATGACGAAGCTGACGAGGAAGGATGTGGAGTTTCTCTGGTTAGATGCTTGTGAGGAGGCCTTCAGTATCTTGAAGGCGAGATTGACCACGGCCCCGGTGTTGGCAGTACCGGATCGAAGCGGAGGCTTCGAAGTTTATTGTGATGCGTCAGGGAAGGGCCTAGGATGCGTCTTGCATCAGCATGGCCACGTGGTTGCGTACGCTTCTCGTCAGTTGAGGACTCATGAGAAGAATTACCCGACGCACGATCTGGAGTTGGCAGCAGTGATTTTTGCACTGAAAATTTGGAGACACTTCTTGCTAGGTGAGAGTGTGAAGATTTTCACCGATCACAAGAGCTTGAAGTACATCTTTACACAGAAGGAGCTCAACATGCGTCAGAGGCGATGGTTAGAGCTCATGGATGACTACGAGATTGACTTACAGTATCATCCGGGGAAGGTGAACGTAGTGCCTGATGCCTTGAGTAGACTCCCTGTCGCGATGATGCATACAGCCGACTGGAGGATTCAGCAGGAGCTGAGAGAGATGGATTTGGAGGTTGTCCTACCTGGTGTAGTTCATTCATTCATGAATCTGCAGATTCAGTCCACAATCATGGATCAGATCAAGGCAGCACAGGCAGGAGATCCGAAGCTGCAGAGGATCAGGAGGCAGGTTGAAGCTGGACTACGGACGGAGTTCGTGATTCATGAGGATGGTTCGCTGCGGTACGGCAGTAGACTCTGTGTACCTGCAGGTGATGTTCGCGAGGAGCTGTTGAGCGAGGCTCATAGCTCGCCATATTCTATACATCCTGGAGGCACCAAGATGTATAAGGACCTCCGTCTGAATTATTGGTGGATTGGCATGAAGAGGAGCGTGGCACGGAGCATTGCCAAGTGCCTGATATGCCAACAGGTGAAGGCTGAGCACCATCGTACTGCTAGGTTGCTGCAACCGCTTCCCATTCCGGAGTGGAAGTGGCAACATATTACGATGGACTTCATGACTGGTTTACCTCGGACCCCGAGGCAGAACGACGCAGTTTGGGTGATCGTGGATCGGTTGACCAAGTCTGCGCACTTTATCCCTTTCCGAGTGGGCCAGTCTACGGAAGCTTTGGCGAGGAAATATCTGGAGGTAAAATTTCGTTTCTACTTTTTACTTCCATTTTGATTCTCTTTGAAATGGTCGTGATGTAGACCGTGTATGTGCAGGAGATTGTACGCTTACATGGAGTCCCCGTGAGCATCGTGTCGGACAGAGATACGAGGTTCACATCTCAGTTCTGGAGAAGTCTGCAGGAGAATTTGGGTACGAGTCTGAGTTTCAGCACGGCGTACCACCCGCAAATGGATGGCCAGTCCGAGAGGACTATTTAGATCCTGGAGGATATGTTGCGAGCTTGTACGCTCGATTTGAAGGGTTCTTGGGAGGACCATGTCCACTTGGTGGAGTTTTCATATAACAACAGTGATGGATCCTGCCAAAACAGAGTTAGGATCGATAAATAAAGTTGAGACTTACGCTTGCGTATGCGGCACGGTAGTCTCGGAACTTTGCCTTCGGATTCGCCACGACGGATCGAGTCTTCTCACGAACGGAGTAAGACTACTAAATCCACAATCTAAATCTCTACTTTAGATTAAGAACTTGGATAAAGAAAGAGAGGAAGTATTTCGGCAGAGCTTCGCTAGGATGAAAATGCATGCAAGAATGCCATGCAAAAGTGTAAGAAATGGCTTACCCTTGGGTCTTATTTATAGCCCCCAAGGTAGTTATTTTAGGGTAAATTGTTCCTTTGGAACAATTTAACTAAAGTGTACCATGATACATGGCACATTATAAGCTTAAGTTGTACCATATGCATGGTACAACAGAAGCTTAAGATATTCCCCCTTTATTAGCCATATGTCGCATGCACTTATGCATATATAATGCGACTTTCCTACTCATCCAGAGATCCTCTCCGCAAGGGAACAGATTCCCTTTGCACACGACTTCGTGTACGCGACGTTCGAGGTCCGTATTCCCTCGTACATCCCCCACAAGGGTGTACAAACGTCTTCCATATCCAACAAACAGCTACCAGGCGAGCATTGGCATGGCGCCGTTTGCTGACTTATATGGAAGGAAATGTCGTTCGCCACTGAGCTGGGATGACATCGGAGATCGAGAGCTGTTGGGTCCAGAGATGATAGTGGAAGCTGTGGATGTCGTGAGGGACATCAGGGAGAAGCTCAGAGTTGCACAGGATCGCTTCAAGCATTGGGCTGATGCCAAGAGGAGACCCTTGGAGTTCCAACCTGGTGATCACGTCTTCCTGAAGATTTCTCCGAACCGCGGAGTTATTCGTTTTGGGAAGAAGGGAAAGCTGAGCCCAAGGTATATTGGGCCGTTTGATGTGCTAGAGCGTGTGGGAGCAGTGGCCTACCGCCTTGCTCTACCACCATCTTTGGAGGGTGTTCACGACGTTTTCCACGTATCTCAGCTACGTTGGTACGTCAGTGACCCATCGCACACGGTTGACTTCTCAGAGATTACAGTTCGCCCGAACCTGACTTATGACTAACAGCCTATGCAGATTTTGGACCGTCGACAGAAGCAGTTGAGGAATAAGGTAGTCGACCTGGTGAGAGTGATGTGGCGTCACGGATCACCTGGAGAGTCCACCTGGGAGCGCGAAGATGATATGAGAGAGCGCTTTCCGCATCTATTTCCGAGCAGTGCTTGATGTTGATTCCGAGGACGGAATCATTTCTAAGTTGGGGAGGATGTAACAGTCGGTTTCCGAACGTAATTTCTTTGTGCACGTGCGCTTGATCGTGCACGTATTTATTTTAGACTTTGTTTGTTTCCGAACCCTATCGTGTGATATGTCGTTGTGACTCTCTCTGAGGGTACTACATTTGTCGTGTTGACTTGCTACGTCATTTCACGGGCCGTTCACCCACGATGTGACCTTATCCGAGGAGACGTCGCGTATCTCACTTTTCACTTGGGGCGTTTTTATTTTTAATTTCATTTCTCGTCATCGAAATTGTAATCTGTCTCTTCTGACTTCTTTCTCTCGACGCCCCGGTCGCCCCGGTATTTTTCTTATAATTTTTTGGCACCGTTTGACCCTTGTGCACTAGTAGAGCCAGTTAATTACAAGATTGCCCCTAACAATTTAACCATATTAAACCCTAATTAACCCTAATTGGCAGCCCCATCATGTGTAACCCCTTCTAGTCACGTGGGCCCCACCCCTATAAAGAAAACCCTAGTTTCTCAATTTCTTTCACAGCCTTTTCCCGTTTTCTTCATGCGCCGGCCCTAGAAACATCATCCCCACATAAAACCCCCTCTTCTCCTCGACCTAGCCGCCGCCGGAGGCTGCTGCAGCCGCCGACCATCTCCAGCAACCACCCCCGACCTCCCCTCTCTCGCCGGAGCTCCTAGCCGCCGTCGGGGACCGCCGGAAGCCGCCGCAGTCGCCTGAAACACGCACAGCAGCAGCAGCAGCTCGCCACGGCCGCCGCCGTCGCTGCCACCGTCGCCAGAGCCCCCTCGCCGTCGCCGTGGACCCTCCTCTGCCTCCTCTCGCCGTCGGCAGCGACCCCAGGCCGCGAAACTCCCTTTAACAGCGTGTTTGCTCGCTGTTTTGAGTGTTTGGCGACGTTCCGACGCGTCGCCGAGATCTCTTCATATCCCCTCGCTGTTGGAGCCCTCTGACAGCCTCCTGCATCCCCTGGGGGCATCTTCCTATGTCACGAGCATCACTTACAACTCTCGACATCGTAGGCGTAGCGTTCGACGAGCCGTTCGCCCCGAGTTGTTGTTACGGTTTCCCGGAAGCCGTAGAACGCCATCTCGACACTCCTGCCCACTGTCCAGCCCCTAGCCACTGTCTGTGCTCTCTGACCGCTACCAGAACGTGTCTGGCTACGCTGTCCGTAGCTGAGACACCGCTAGAAGATGATCCGTAGCCGTGCCAATCAGATCGGTCGCCGTTCAGACTCTACGTCCGCTCTACCCCAGACCCCGGAGAGGTTAGTTCCCGAAACTCGTAGCGCAACTCAAACCGTAGCCAAAACTGAAAACCTAATTAAAAACGGCAACTAAACTCGCTAAATTTATTTTCTGCTCCTTTAAAAAGTTGTGAACAATAGAATCGACGATCGGACTTTTGAACTGTGCACATAGGATAGAATCGTCGGATAGGCTGATCGGACACTTTTGACTTGTGACAGTTAGGGTAGCCACGCCTAACTTAGAAATGAACCTAAATAGGATTTGACGAAAATCGCGACTTGACACCGTCGCCGTGATCCCTTTTCAGACGGACTACCGCGGACGCGACGACTGGACGAGACACCCCGGACAGACGACGCACTCGCTATTCCAGGCAAGTGTACCCACTTGCGTTTTGACCGTGCCTTAGTTCTAGTTTGTAGAACTGTTAGATTGTGTGTGATGAGAACCGGACGTGAAATGATAGCGTCCGGGACGACCCGTGACGGCTCAGACTTGACGACGAAGTCTGAGCCTGACAACAATAAACTGCTGACAACATAGGACTATCTTGTGTGTGCGTGCGTGTGGACACCCTAGAATAACTTTCCCTACACTTGTCATGTCGTGTCCTGTTACACAAAAAGCCTTCGGGCGTTTCTGATGCTTCCCTCCGCGGAAGTGATCCCTGTTACAAAAAGCCTTCGGGCGTTTCGGATGCTTCCCTCCGCGGAAGTGATCCCTGTTACCAAAAAGCCTTCGGGCGTTTCGGATGCTTCCCTAGTGGAAGTGATCCCTGTTACACAAAAAGCCTTCGGGCGTTTCGGATGTTTCCCTAGCGGAAATGATCCCTGTAAATCTTGTCCTGAGTTCCTGGGTTTGGGGTTGGGTTGAGCATGTGCACGGCAAGAGGGTCTAATCCCCCTCGAACCGTAAGGCGTGAACCCTTTTCATGTCTTACTTGTCCTGTCCCGTCTTGTCCTGTCCTGTCCTGTCCCGTCACGTCCCGTCTTGACTTGACACCTGTAGGTTAGTCCCGTAGTCGGTAGCACACGCTACGTCTACTGCTTGCTACGTTTACTTTTCCTGCTACGCTACTTTTCGTTACTCTGTTATAACCCCAGCATGCTAAAACAACCAGTAAATCATTGTTAATAGTTGATACACTTGCAGTAGAGTCTGACCGTTTGTGTAGACTTTGCCTGACGTACAGTTTCCTTCTTTTGGTGATGTACGTCAGGTGTGGAGCCAGAGTACGAGTACGAGGCGGACTTGCTAGTTGACTTAGAGCCGGAGGGCGCTGATCCGGTGTACGATCCGGAGGACGATCAGAGTTAGAGATCTTCTGTTGATGTTCCAGAGTTATCCATTTCAGTTTGAGTTGGGTGCGTTGCACTCTTACTTTCTCGTCTAGGTTGGGTGCTTGCACCATTAGTTTCCCTTTCAGCAGTTGTAGCCGTTTTCGGCATTTTTTAGACTCTCAGTACTTTGATGATAAATTTTGGAATAAAATGAAACATTTCCTTTCAGTACTTTTGTTATTTCGTACTAACTTGTAGGGACCTGTACCTTCGCTATGGAATACTACAGACGCTTATTGGGTCCGGGCTCTTAGCCCCGGCCTAAGCGGGCCTTCGTCAGCTTCGCCTCCGTGTTTTTTGGGAAGTGGGGCGTGACATTGATAGTTGGGCCCAAGGAGATATGGTGGAAAAGGGCTTCGTGTGTTATTGTTGTTGGTTGCCATAGCTATAACCTTGCTTTAATACCAATTGTAGTGACCCTGTGCTATAAGGAATAAACCCTAGAGGGGGTGAATAGTGTTTTATAGAATTATAAGGAATTTACGCCAAATAAAACCCTAATTAACCAACAAATGCGGAATGAAAGAAATGATCAACAACCCAAGCAAGAATGCAATGCTAACATGCAATGTACCCTGGTTCGCTGCCACCCAAGTCTCCTCGACTTGTTCCCGGTGCCCTAATCAGCAACACCCGGATCCCCTTCGAATACTCTAATAAAACCACTAGAGATTTCCTTTAGCCCACTTGCGGAAACCCCACAAGTGCAATCTGACATATGCCACGCTGGCGCGCGGCACGTGGGGGTTTAGATATTTGTAACCGCAAGCGCACGGTGTTGTAGTATGGCTTGGGGGTCAAACACAGGGAGGCTAGGATGTGCTTGTGTCAAGGAGGACCAAAATCACCCCGTGGGCGAGCTAGCCCGAATCGGTTGATGGTTGTCATGGTAAGGAATGCAAGGTATGATCAATAAGAAAATAAACCCGGAACTTTGGTTTCCACTCCAACGAGCGACTCTCGCCGATGCGACCTACGGGTAGGATGGCGATCGGAATTAGGGTCTAATGGTGAGACGTTACCTCTGAAAGTGGTACCCGCATCCCATGGGCCTGATATTCCGGTCGGTGCCCAAGATGATACACCGGACTTCCCGGATTCGATCAGTGGGCACTCCCGTGTCCATTAACACTGATTGATTCCAGGAGCACTAAGCTCGCAAAGATAACTCCCAACGTCTCATCCTGTCGCTCCCGCATGCTAGGATTCGGCGTCTACGCTAAGGGCGTGAGCTATGGCTAGGGAGTCAACCACCAAGTTTATTCCCCCTTGGCCCAACGGTCAAAGGAGGTCTTTTTCCTGCCGATGACAATGAAACACTCCGCGTAACCGTTATATTCCTAATCCCTATAGATTTCCTAACCCTATGGATGCATCGGGAAGAGCCCCCGAAGGGGTTTCCGCCAAAATCCCAGATTTGGGAACTACTCACAAATATTCATTAAAAAGCGATCTAAATGAAAATGAACCGTTGGAATCATAATCAGACGATTGGAATGCGGAAGTAATAGAGCAAATAAGACAATACTAAAATTTGAGAAAGATCTGAAAACTTACAAAAGAACAGTAATTACAGACGTCACAATAGGAGAAAACAGTAAAAACTAGCAGCTCCCACGTTTCTGGAACCCTAGGGGTTCTATTTATAGGCTCTCGTATCACCCGATCGGTTGACAAGTCAACCGATCGGGTGATCCGTTACAGATAATAACAGAAAACGGCGAACTTTCACCCGGTCATATGAACCGGTCGGTTGAGTTCTTGGAGTGACCGGTTGGATCTTGGCGCCATCGGGTGAAGGGATCGGTTGGGTGCCCGTGTCTTCGGCTCCTCAGCATCAGATACAGATGAACCGATCAGGTGAGAGTCACCCGATCGGTTGGAATTTGGCTTGAGAAGACAGAGAGATGGCCCCCGTTGAACCGGCCGGTGAACCGGTCGGGTGACTTTCACTTGAGCTCCGGCTGAGACCGGGTGATGCACGCGTGCATCACCCGATCGGTTGGAGATGACCAACCGACTAGGTGAGGGGCTGAAAGATGTGATCTTCATCGTTTGACCCCCCGGATCACGCGTGACTCCTCCCGTTGCTCCGGGGACTTGAGATATCGTTGTTAAACGTCCCCTACGCGGTCAATCTCCTGTAAACATGGAGAAACAAAGAAAAGTGAAAGAAAACGAGAAAATACGAGAAAACGAATAAAAGACGGCGGAAAACATGGAGAAACACAAAAGAAAACGTGCGTGAATATATGAAATATAAACGCACGTCAAAATCCCCCAAGCTGAACTCTTCCTCGTCCTCGAGGAAGACGAGTGAGAGTAGGAGCTCGGAGGGGAAAAATAGAGAGAAAGAGAGAAAAAGAAAACTCTATATCCTAGATCGTCCGTCAGAGCCAACAAAATCAAAAACAACACACCAAGCAAGCAAACGTCAAATCACATCACTAAACCTAGGAAAACGAGTCCCAATAAGTGTCGTGGGCCCACGCGGTGAAGCGCGAGTGAGTGTGGTCGTGCACTAGCAATCGGTGTCGCTATCTACGATGTGCAATAAAGCTCGATATACACAGATCCAGGAAATGACCCAAATACCGATTCGAATTTGAAATTGCGGTGAATATTAGTTCGAGCATGTATGAGAAGAGTAGAAGAAGTGAAACGTATCATGCATCGGGAACTCCACAACTAGGGTTAAGGAAATCACGCCACTATAGCCTAGATACTAGCTAAAAAGTTCCTAAGCCAAGTGTTTTCGAAAACGATGGGGGTTGAGATGATGTGGAGTAGAACACTCGATGCAAATTCTCGCCTTCCCTTTATTTTCGGTAGATAGGAAAAATATTCACACTTGAAATTTTTTTTGGGTTTTGGGTATTTGTATTTTTTTTGGCTTTTGGCTATACAAAATTTTTCTTTTCTTTTCTTTTTGGGTTTTTCTTTTCTTTTCTCCTTTTTTTTGGATTTTTGGGTTTTTGGCTATACACATGTGTACTCTCCCAAGTGGGAGAATGGTACACGACGAGGGGATTTGCACCAAGTAAAACAAAAAAGAAGTCGAAATCTAAACACTTGGGCAAAGGAAACTATTCTCGCTAAATAAAGTATAGGCTAAATGGGTTATCCTAGTCCTTAATTGTGGAATCCCAACGCATGCAAATTGAAATATACGATATAAATATAGCATGCATATAGAGGCAGATAGTAGAAGCAAATACCGCATATTCAAATCGAAGCATGATAATCTAGGGGTCATTCCTGGACAGGTATATAAAGTAAAATCACAAAGTAGAAGCACACCAAATAGCTAGGCACGATGCACGACTCACAAAAAGCTAAGTGGACCCACGATGCGTGAAATGCAAGAGAACTCGAAATCCTAGGGTCAGTGAGTTTGATTATCGATGCCATGCTAGGTGTGTGTGATTTTGTGGCGATTCATCATTGGGTTCATCTCTAGGAGAAAGAGCTAAAAAGAAGAGAAGAGAAAAAAGAAAAAATAAAAAACACGATGAAAACGACACAAAAACGAAGAAGAAAGACTCAAATGACGCACACAGTGTGACTCCCCCAAGCTGAAGTTTGCATTGCCCTCAATGCAATATGAGTGAGTACGGGAGGGCAATGAAGATGGGGGGGAATATGCACCGACACAAAAAAGAAATGAAAACGAGGAAAACACAGAGATGAAACTGAAATTAAAGAAAGGTCAAAATCAAAATCAAACGACACGAAAATAAAAAATAAAACCACACGACACGACACTCAAAAGGGGAAAAACAAGCACACACACAAAAATGAGAAAAACAACAAAACACGACAACACACCAAAATAGACGTCCCCCAAGCTAAACATGACAATACTAACAAAATGATATGATCAATGAAATGCAGAGATATGCAAGGGGGAGTCAAAAACAAACAAGGTGAAATCAGAAAGCAGGAGAAGGTGAGTCCTCGTCCTCCTCGGAAGAGGGTGTGACTGGGTGGTCGGGGGAGGCTGGGGGTGTGCGGAGAAGTGGGGAACGAGGTGGAGGAATAGGGGCAGCGGTGGTGTGAACGATGGAAGGAGTGTCGGTGGAGGTGGGTGGTGGTGGTAGGACGGCGATCAAGGCGATGGTGAGAGGAATAGAAATGGGGGAAGAAGATGCGGTGGTGATGGTAGTGGGTGGAGGAGGGAGAGATCTGGAGCGCACCGGCAATTTCCTCCGACGCACGTATGCAGTGATGGAGGAGGAGGGAGGAGGTAGCGTGGGTACGATGGAAGTGGTCAGGAGGGGGGGAGTGGATACCGGGACGGGAATAGATGAGGGAGGTGAAGAATATGGTGAGGGAGGTGATGGATGTGGGGATGTGTGTGAGGGTGGAGGGGAAGATCGTCGAGGTAGTGAAGGTGGAGGTGGAGATTGTCGAGGTGGTGAAGGTGGAGGTGGACCGTGGATGTGAGTGAGAAGGCGAAGAATGGCGGCCACGTTCCTCTCAAATGCGAGGAAACGTGGGTGAGTGAGAAAAGAGGATGGTGATGGGTCCGAGGAGGCAAAGGACATGGCGAGCTCACGGAGGGCAGCGACCTCCCTTTCAAGACCAAGACGGGCAGAGACCTGGCGGCAACCAAAAGATGTGGACTAACGTGAGGCAGAAGTGGTGCCGCCAGGTATGGTGGAAGCGGTGCCGGCGGCGGTGGTCATGCCGGCACAGGAGACAAGGACAGAAATGGCCGCTAAGAGGTGCTCAGATGTGATGGGCCCCGGAGCAGAAACAAGATGACTCGGGCCAGCCCCTAAATCTCCCCGAGACGCAGGGATATCCTGCTCGCCTGAGTGGGCGGCAGGGGACGGTGGGCTGCGTCCGTCCGCGGGAAGGAAAGGAAGGTTCAACCCCGCTAGGAAGTTGGGATCGGGTGGGAAGGTCCAATCTCCCACAAGAGCAATGGTCATGCGAGCGGGGTTGGGGAGAATGGTGTAAGGGGCTGGGGGGTGGCCATAATTGAAGATGAAGCGGCCATCGGAGTGGGGTCTAATCATGTGAATGTGTCGCAGGACATCAATATCTAGCTGTGAGGGTCCTGCGGCAGCGGGAACATTATTGGGGATGGGAATATTAAATTGGGGGTAAGAGCAAATGATAGTAATGATGCCCCCACAACAAAACTTCCCCTTACCGGCCCGGCTGATCTCGAGTAGCTTGTAAACAAGCCAATCGCCGCCATGGATGGGGATGGTAGGGGCCCTGAAGCTAATCCCATCATCGTCCCAGACAAAAGGGAAAGTCATGGCCCAGAGGATAAAAAGGTCAGGGATAGTCACGGTGCCGGACTCGTCCCTGGGAAAAAATGCAGATGATATGATCCTGTGGGCCAAATGAAACACGGGATGAATGATGGAGGAGGCCTTGGCCCTTCCCCGGGGATAGTCATGGAGCAGTGTGAGGCGGAACCAGAATTGATCGACGTTAAACTCGGGCGTGTACCCGTAGTGTCGGATGGAGTCATCCCCAAGATTGGGGAAACCAAATATATCGTTAATTGTGTTCAGATTTGTGGTGACACTCCTGTTACGCACCCAGAATTTTATGATCGACCCGGACGCCTAAACAAGTGTAGAGAGAAATTCGAGGGTGAGTGCCGGGTAGGATACGACAGATGCATTAAGAAAGGCCAACCATCCTAAGTTAGCGAAAATAGATTCGACTTCGGTGTAGACGCCGAGATCGACAAGTGTTTGTGTGTGTGGGAACTTAGTAGATAGATGCCCCCGAGCATCGAGCCTACGATAAAAATCCTTGTGTTCCTGGTTCCTAAAGATATACCCATGTGGGCCCAACATTGGGTCCACAGGGGGGATAACAGGCGGGGGAGGGCCAAGTGTAAGTGCTCGTGTGTGGGAAGGGGGACGTGTTTGTTTTCGTCTCTTTCGAGACGGTTCCTCCTCCCGCAAAATTCCCTTCCCCTTGTCTTTATCCTTAGCCATGCGTGAGTGTGCGTGTATGAATGAGTGCAAAGGCAATGAATGCACACAAACACAAGCAAAATGAGCAAGCACAATTTATAGGGCAAAAATAGAAATATGAGCGTAGGAGCGAGTGTACCCAAGCGAAATGGCCAAGCTTGCTCGTAGATGTCCCCACACTGTGCAATGAGAGTAGCATGGAGCCGCGGTGACCTCTTTCAGCAAGAATTTTCGAAATGGGCGTTGTTTTGGGGGAATTAGGTCAGAAACTCGAAGTGAAAGGAGAGAGAGTGTGTAAATGATGGAGAGATTGGTGGAGGAGGGGGAGAGAGGGAGTATTGGAGGAGTGGAGGACGTGGGGGAGTGAGAATCGGCCGTTGGGGAGGAGAATGAGGCGAAACGACGGCGACGATGGCGATCGGGCGAGGGTGAATGTTAACGGGTGGTCGGGGGTTTATATATGGTTTTAAGTCGAACCGATCGGGTGACTTGTCACCCGATCGGTTGACGGTTAGGTCAAAAATTCTTGCCGAAAAAGTGCTACAGGCGAACCGGTCGGTTGACTTGTCAACCGATCGGTTGGCCGCTCCACTCAATTTCCCGAGAATTGAGGGTTGCTCACCCGGTCGCCTCAACCGATCGCGCTCAAACTCAACCGATCGGTTGATATTCCCCAAAAATTTCCCGAGAATTCTCCCTAGATCACCCGGTCTATCACCCGATCTCTCCATTCTTCAACCGACCGGTTCCTTTGGGGACAGTTGCGGCTTGTATCTGATACATCCCAACCGATCGGTTGAGTTATCAACCGATCGGTTGGGGCTTTGTTTCCTGCAAAAACCAACAGATTGTCTAAGTCCCTGAACGGATGTTCTCACGGCTGATTTTATTTATAAAAATAGATAAAATAAAGTAAAAAATAACACTAAAAAGCGGAAAAAAAAGTTTAGAACATGGGTTGCCTCTCATGAAGCGCACTTTTTTAACGTCGTTGGCTCGACGCCCGCAAGTGATGTTCACGGTGGTTGATACGGGTGATGCCCGAAGTTCGGCATCTCTTCTTCATCGGAGCTTAAGGCCTTTGGAGTAGTCAACGGCTGGAGAAAGATTTGCTCGACTACCCTCTCCTTGTCTTTGGGATCCGAGGGCTTCTCTTTCGTATTGGCGCTTACCGCCATCTTCTTAAGGATCCGGACCTCATCTTTGGTGAGGCCCATGTGTTCTTTCCATGTTCTCCTCGCAGGAGGAGCCTTGGGGAACCCGGGAGGGGTTGTACGTGCTGCACTCGCTTTCCCAGCAGCATCATTGTTCTTAGGGCCGTCTCGATCTTCTGAATCCCCCAAGTCATCGGGGGGGTTTCTTAAGAGAATCTCCCATGAGCTCTCTTCAGCAGCTTTATCTTCTTCCACCTCAAGCAAATGACACCGAGGGTCATCTGGGGGATCGGGATACTTCATGGACAACCCCAGATCAAATTCAACCTTTTCCCCACTGACGTTTAGCGAAAGTTTTCCATTCTTCACATCAATCAAAACGCCAGCAGTGGCCATGAAAGGCGGTCCCAGGATGATGGGGGTGTATGCGTCTTCAGGCATGTCCATGACAACGAAGTCCACTGGCACATGCACCCCTTTTACATTGACGGGAGGTCATCCACAATTCCCACCGGATATTTGACCAACCGGTCAGCTAGTTGTAGGGTCATACCGGTGGGCTCCAAATCACCCATTCCTATCCTTTTATACATCGACAAGGGCATCAAACTTACACTCGCTCCGAGATCGACGAGTGCACGATGAATCTTTACTGCCCCGATCGTGCAAGGAATTGAGAAGCTCCCCGGGTCTTTAAGTTTCGGCGGATTTGCCCTCTGGATAAGAGTGCTACACTCCACCGTCAACACTACTTTCTCCTTTCTAGACCCTCTAGTCACCAAATCCTTCAGGAATTTCGCATAGGAGGGGATTGTTTCGATTGCTTCCAGGAAGGGGATTTGCAAGCTCAGGTCATTGACCATGGCGAAGAACTTGCCATATTTCTCGTCGATTTTGGCCTGAGCTAACCGTTGTGGAAAAGGCACAACGGGTTTGAACACTTTTGGGCTCCCTTCCTCGTTCTTCTTCTTCTCTTCTTCAGAGACTCCCTCCGAAGTCGTAGGATTTGATGACGAAGCACCGGCGTCGTTTGATTTTTCTATCGGTCGCTCGACGACCAACGGTGCTTCCGGTCTGTTAGGGGGCACTCTAGTAGGGATTTGTGTTCCGCTTCTCAGAACGATAGCGGACACATTTGCGTGCTCGTGCACGAGTGCCGACGTTTGGGTTGCTCCCCTCAGGTTCACCTCCGGTTGTGGCGGCAATTGGTTTTGTGACCTTGAAAGGTTCGCCACATGTAACCCCAGCTGGGTTACTTGGTCCGTGAGGGCCCGCTGACCCATTTCCAGATTTTGATTGATCTTCTCCTGGTTGGTTATATATTGAGTCAAGAGAGACTCAACCGGAGAGACGGCCCTCTGTTGTCCATACTGCTGCTGCTGCTGGATTGGCTCCTGATTCCTGGGGGCATAAAATTGTTGCTGAGGTTGCTGCTGATATTGTTGCTGCTGAATCTGAATCTGTTGTGGCCTAGCCGACTGATATGTTTGTTGCTGCGGCTGCTGAGGCGGCGAGGGCTGGACTGGTGGCCGGTAACCAAAGTTAGGGTGGTTCCGGTTGTTTGGAGAGTAGGCCGGGTTGGAATTGGTCCTTGGCGGATACGGCGCATTCCCCGTGGGGTTGTAAAATAGTACGCTCGCCTGATCCAACGGTGGCGAGACGTCACCACCGTCGAATTCCCCAAAGAATTCGGATTCTACCGCTGAAATCTACTGGGTACCGGCCTCACCGGCTCCTACCATTAGTGCGGAGATTTGGGTCGAAAGCAAGTCGAACTTGCTTGAAAGTTTGTCGACGTCCTCGACTCTGTGTATACCCCCAGACCTGGGTGTGGCTCTCTCGTCACACCACCGCTCATTGTTGGATGCCATATTTTCCAGAATATGTCCGGCATCTTCATCGCTCCTTGACATGAAGGAACCCCCAGTCATGGCGTCTATAGAAGATTTTAGGTCATCCCTCAACCCATTGTAGAACAGATTAATAATCTGCCACTTCGGAAGCTCATGGTGAGGGCATCTTCTCTGCATCTCCTTGTACCTCGTCCAAGCTTCATGCAAGGACTCGTGGCTGGCCTGGGAGAAGGAGGAGATCTCACTCCTCAACTTCATGGTCTTCCCCGGAGGAAAGAACTTCGTCAGAAAAGCGTTGGAGAGCTTCTCCCAGGTATTGAAAGTGTTGGGGTCCTTCCCCCTTAGCCATTGCTTGGCTTTGTCTCGCAACGAGAAGGGGAACAGCTTCAGACGGATCACCTCAGTCGTGACACCATTAATCCGGAAGGTGTCACATTTCTCCAAGAAGGAGTCTAGATGCTCGATTGGGCTCTCCATGGGTGCACCCGAAAACTGATCCTGCTGGATCCATGTCACCAAAGACGGCTTTAGCTCAAAGCTTTGGGCCGCAATAGCTGGAGAACGGATGGCGGAAGTGGACTCGATAGATGGCATCGAGTACTCCAACAGGGACATGTGAGGCGGGGTGTTCTCCTCCATGGATTCGGGATCCTCTCTTCTTCGCTACTCAGTGGCCAAGCGCCTAAGGGTGGCGTTAATCTCTGGATCAACGGGGATCAAGTCGTCGAGACTTCTTGAACTCCTGCGCATGAAAAACAACAAACACCCGTGAAGCGACAAGTGGGAAAGAAACAGATAAGATAAGAAATAATAAAAAAAGGAAAATAAAAAGTTAAAAGGAGAATGCGAAAATTATCACGAGGTGGGGATAAGAGCTAGACACTAGGGTTCAAGAGATCCTAAAATAACAAGCACGTTGCCTCCCCGGTAACGGCGCCATAAACTTGACGTGTGCCACGCTGGCGCGCGGCACGGGGGGGTTTAGATATTTGTAACCGCAAGCGCACAGTGTTGTAGTGTGGCTTGGGGATCGAACACAGGGAGGCTAGGATGTGCTTGTGTCAAGGAGGACCAAAATCACCCTGTGGGCGAGCTAGCCCGAATCGGTTGATGGTTGTCACAGAAAGGAATGCAAGGTATGATCAATAAGAAAATAAACCCGGGACTTTGGTTTCCACTCCAACGAGCGACTCTCGCCGATGCGGCCTAGGGTAGGATGGCTATCGGAATTAGGGTCTAATGGTGAGACGTTGCCTCTGAAAGTGGTACCCGGCATCTCATGGGCCCGATATTCCGGTCGGTGCCCAGGATGATACACCGGACTTCTCGGATTCGATCAGTGGGCACTCCCGTGTCCATTAACATTGATTGATTCCAGGAGCACTAAGCTCGCAATGATAACTCCCAACGTCTCATCCTGCCGCTCCCGCATGCTAGGATTCGGCGTCTACGCTAAGGGCGTGAGCTATGGCTAGGGAGTCAACCGCCAAGTTTATCCCCCCTTGGCCCAACGGTCAAAGGCGGTCTTTTTCCCGCCGATGATAATGAAACACCCCACGTAACCGTTATATTCCTAATCCCTATCGATTTTCTAACCCTATGGATGCATCGGGAAGAGCCCCCGAAGGGGTTTTCGCTAAAATCCCAGATTTGGGAACTACTCACAAATATTCATTAAAAAGCGATCTAAATGAAAATGAACCGTTGGAATCATAATCAGACGATTGGAATGCGGAAGTAATAGAGCAAATAAGAAAATACTAAAATTTGAGAAAGATCCGAAAACTTACAAAAGAACAGTAATTACAGCCGTCACAATAGGAGAAAACAGTAAAAACTAGCAGCTCCCACGTTTCTGGAACCCTAGGGGTTCTATTTATAGGCTCTCGTATCACCCGATCGGTTGACAAGTCAACCGATCGGGTGATCCGTTACAGATAATAACAGAAAACGGCGAACTTTCACCCGGTCATATGAACCGGTCGGTTGAGTTCTTGGAGTGACCGGTTGGATCTTGGCGCCATCGGGTGAAGGGATCGGTTGGGTGCCTGTGTCTTTGGCTCCTCAGCATCAGCTACAGATGAACCGATCGGGTGAGAGTCACCCGATCGGTTGGAATTTGGCTTGAGAAGACAGAGAGATGGCCCCCGTTGAACCGGCCAGTGAACCGGTCGGGTGACTTTCACTTGAGCTCCGGCTGAGACCGGGTGGTGCATGCGTGCATCACCCGATCGGTTGGAGATGATCAACCGACCGGGTGAGGGGCTGAAAGATGTGATCTTTGTCGTTTGACCCCCTGGATCACGCGTGACTCCTTCCGTTGCTCCGGGGACTTGAGATATCGTCGTTAAACGTCCCCTACGCGGTCAATCTCCTGCAAACATGGAGAAACAAAGAAAAGTGAAAGAAAACAAGAAAATACGAGAAAATAAATAAAAGACGGCAGAAAACACGGAGAAACACAAAATAAAACGTGCGTGAATATATGAAATATAAACGCACGTCAAAATCGACCTACAATCGATGTCTGTGTATCCCACAACCCGGGAACACGCAAAAACCTTAATCCCACAACCTGGGGCTAAGCACACTCTCACAAACCGAGAACAAAATTGAAATCTTGACTCCCACAACTTGGGATCAAGCCAACCCTCTCAACAACCGAGAGTATACAACAATTTATATGTATAGAGAATGAAATGTAAATCTCTTACCACAAAATCCTATGCCTTGAGAAATACTTACCAATTTAGGGCAAGAATGGATTTTGAGGAAGTAGTTAGCACCAAACACTAACTCCACCAAGATGGACAGCAATAGATGGCTAGGGTGAAGTTGATGACTTTGATTCAAGCTCTTAGCTTGAGTAGCTCACAAAGAATGAGAATCTCTCTTGAGGAATTAGGGCTCAAAGAGTCAAGGAGAGATTATTGTGAGATGAGAGAGCTTTGAAATGGAGTTGAATGGCTCTTCTCTTGGATGTGAAAATGTCTCTAATATCAGCCTTGGATCTCTAGTTTGAAGCAACTCAAACTTATATAGGAAGAGACAAAACGGTCACAAAAATCGTGGCATTAAATGCCCAACGGATCTATTTCTGAAGATGCTTAATCGGTCTAAGAAGGATCACTGACCGATTAGTCTTGCAACTAGTCGGTCGGTGAACCTTCTTGGACCGACAAGATGGTTAACAGAGAAGATAGTGAAATAATGGGTAAGCACTAGTCGGTCTAAGAAGGATCACTGACTGATTAGTTTTGAAACTAGTTGGTCTAAGAAGGATCATCAACCGACTAGATTGACAACTAGTCGGTCGGTGAACCTTCTTGGACCGACGAGATTGACTTTTAATCGATTAACCATCCTTCTTGAACCAACTAACTGGTCAATATTACAAAGGCTGAATTAACAAGTATGGCTAGTCGGTTCAATACGGATTTCCAACCGACTAGATCGTCATCTAGTCGGTTGGTTCTTCTACTTGAACTAACTAAGATGCATATGAAGCCATGAAAAGAAGCGATAAACTACGGGAAACTTTCTAATGGCTTCTAAGGCAATCCTAGAGATAAGATATGATAGTTATGAAGATTTCTAGGCAAGTACTACTCAAGGCTTAACATTCTATGAGATGAAGCTAGAAGAAAATATAAATAACATGACGAACCGTCTTCAAAGCTTCAACATGGAGAATCCAAATCCCTTGACTTCATTAATTCTCCTTCAGGCACAACGATCACGTGTTCTGAGGAAGTCTTGGGACGTCACTTAAGATGTACAAAGTAATTTGGCGACGATCTCCATAATTCTTCAAGGTCTTGAGTCTTTTAGTTGAAAGTCTCCAACGTCATAGTCTTTGATCCTCAAGGTGTCTTTGACGCTTTTGAATCATCCATTCCTTTGTTCTCTTTGAATTGAATCTCCATTCATTTGTTGATGCCATTGGCTTGAGGTTTGAGGTAGCCTTTGAGTTCTTCAAGCCAATGCTTCACATTTGTTGATCTACCAAGTCCTCCACTTGAATCAACACGTGTAGTCACTTTTGATCTTCTTGAATCTAATTGGTGACTTTTTAGCTAACTACAAACACATGAGTTAATCACAATGATTTGTGTTTGATCATCATCAAAATCAAGGTGGAGAGTCCAATACTCAACACTTTTCTGTTATTATAATGATGATTGCCACGAATTCCTTCAAATTTGCTACCTTCTTGTTGAGTTCTTCAAAGCCTCATGATTGAGAAACTTCAAATTCTCAATCTTCTTCAAGAGCATGTCATGAAGCTCAACAATATAGTATGGAACTTCATCATCTTGTGGTGCTTCATCTTCTTCTTCACTTCCTTCACCTTCTTCATCTGAATCATCAACCGCAAGTTTCTTACCTTTTCTCTTCTCCGAGGTGGAGCTAGATTCACCAACTAGTGTCTCTTCTGGAATGTTTTGATCAAGGTCTCGACGAATACCCAATCGGCCATTTGCACGAGCATCAAACACAAGGGCGGGTTCCAGAACCTCAGATTCATTAACCAGTGGAATGTCATACGCATTAAAGAGAATGGTTAAGAAGTAACCATGAGCCAAAGGAGTTGTAAGTCTAGAAGAAGCAGCAGACTAAAGAATTGAGTCAAGGATAATTTTGGCCCAATTAACCTTGATATTACCAAGCAGAGCGTAAATACACTTTGCTTGTTTTTCAGACAAAACAGAATGGCTGCCAGACTTTTGGGTAATGTTGTAGGATAAAATGTTAGCCAAACTTCTACCAGGATATCGCAAACAGGTAATATAGTGAGGAAAAATTTTCCGGGCAAGTACATTTTATCCAACACATTTCCATCGATCATTTTGATCTCATCTAACAGCTTTCCTGTATAAGGAATCCTTAAGGCTTGACCTAAGGATTTGACAGTGATCGCAAGTTTGGTATGAAGAACCTTAGTAATAAAACGAGATTTTGTTTGATCAGTGTCCATGTTTACATAGAACAAATGAATGAGTCTGGGATAGCAATAGTACATGTTTTTCAAGGAAAACAGATTCGATAAATTTTGAAATTCCAGAATACAATCGATACCATAGTTCTCTACATCCTCAATGTTAACAAAGCTCTCATGGAGAATTTGTCTTTTGTTTATGTTGAGAAACTTATCATAGCTAGTAGAATTGAAGAGATAAGGCTTAATGATTTCTCTTTCAGTCAGAGAAGATTCATTGATCTTTCTCCTCTTGCTAGCAGTTATTTTCTTAGGCATTTTGATAGTAAAAACTGAAATATGAAAGTTGATATTGAAGATTTCAAAGATATAAATGAAGTGTTCAAGGAGATGAATGAAGTTTATATCTTAATGTTGGAGATATCCTTGAGGGGAGATGAGAGATCAAGAGCTCCTTGGAAGAGATGAGCAAGAACACCAAAAATTTCAAGGAGATGAACCCAAATGAGGTAGTCGGCTAACTAGGGTTTGGGTGAGGGTGTTTTTGATTTTGAAATGAGAGAGGGAGATGAATAATAGCCATTTGATCAAGAGTAGGAATGGCTAGGATCAATTCCATTTAATGGGTTTAAGCCATTTACAGGTTATGAACCCAATAGGCTTTAGAAACCCAATAGGAGTTAGTCAAAACAAACAGAAAACATAACACAGATTTCAGCCCTGAGCTCTGGTAGTTGACTCCCAGACCTGGTAGTCGACTCTCTCCTGGGTTTGAGAAATTTCTCGTCCCGAGGGATTTTTGAAGCGTTGGATTTGAGCGATTGACCAAAATCCTTAACAAAAATAAATAAATATAGAGCAACAAAAAATATTTTAAACTTTTATTTAAATTTTCATATGTTTAAGCTTTTGCGAAGTTATTAATTTCTCATATTCTTCTCGCAAAGCGTTGAATTTTGTGTTCCTCTTCCTTTGGTTTAGTTTAGAGTACCTGAAAAGTATGATCGTTGTGGTACTCTTTATTTATTTGAGTCAAAGAATTAGTCCTTAGAAAACCAAACCCAATACGGTTTAGTTCCTTCAATAGAGATATACTTATAATTTTTATTTAAATGAGCACTCTGAACAAAGTCGATTGCTTACCTTTTTTGTTTTTGATCCGTCATATGCTTGGGAACCCATATGCTCAAAAATTTTGGGTTAGCATGGTGCATCTTAGTATGCTTAATCCTTTTCTTGGCATGATTAGAATCATAACCAAGTCTGGTTTTGCTAGATGATGCTTTTTGACTATTTATTAAACTATCTAATTTTCCTTTCCCTTTATTAAAGTTTTTAACAATCTTCATCGTAGAATCATATTTGTCTTTTATAGACATGAGAAGATTATCCAAGCCCTCAATTTTCTTTTTCATGGAATGCATGTCTTTTTCTAATAATTCATTTTTTTCTTTTAATGCAATATTTTCTTTAAGGAGTTCTTCTTTATCTTTTGCATCCTTTTTAACCAATCTTAGAGTTTTTCTATGTTCTTTAATGAGCTTCTCATGTAGTGAGCAAAGCTCCTTATATGCACCCATATAATCTATGTCTTCTTCATCACTTGATAATGAATCATCATCACTAAATGATGAATTATGAAATGAACATACTTGAGATAATGTAGAAGCTAGGAAGCACATATGGGCTGATTCTCTTCTATCTTCTTTTTCATCTGATGATGATTCGTCAGATGTAGAATCATCACTTTGATCGAAGGCTGCATATTCTTCCTTCCTTGGTCGTAGAGTTTTGTTTCTTCTATCATTCTTTCTTTCATTGTTCTCTCTGCTTTTGCCACAGAATTTGGCGTCTCTGTTGTTCTTCTCCAACGGGCGGTCTCTTTTTACATGTCCTGGTTTGTTGCAACCAAAGCAAATAATGTTATTAGTAGAACGAAAAGATCTTCTACCATACTTACTTGTCATGAAGTCTTTGAAGTTCTTTGAGATGAAGGCAATATGATCTTCTTTGTCCGTAAATTCGGAGTCTTCATCGTTGACGTTGAACGCCATGTTCTTTTTCTTTGGTTTCTCCTCTATCTTCTTGTCTTCCTCAAGCTCAATCTCATATTCCATGAGATTTTCCATCAATTTTTCAATGGGGAGGTCTCTTATGTTATGAGCTTCTCGAATGGCCGTCGTCTTTCCTTTCCATTCGGGTCTGAGCAATCTCAATATCTTCATTACCTGATCATACTCAGATAACTTCTTGCCTAGACTTGCAAGCTCATTTGTTATGTTAGTAAAACAAGTATTCACCTCGGTAATACTCTCTCCTTCTTCCATCTTAAAAGATTCAAATTTAGAATGTAAAACGTTAATTCGAGATTCTTTTACCTTCTTGGTTCCTTCGTGACTTACCTGAAGAGTATGCCAGATATGATGTGCCATCTCACATTGGGAGACACGATTGAACTCATTACCTGTTACAGCACATAATAGTGTGTTCATGGCTTTGGCGTTGGGGTTGACTTTCTTCTTTTCATCAGCGGACCATTTTCTGGTGTCAACTTCAATAGGCGCTTTGTATGGATCCTTGATAACGATCCATGCCTCAATATCCTGCGACTCTAGATGAGTCTTCATGCGTATCATCAAGCTTGCGTTGTTTGTTCCATTGAACAACGGTGGTCGCATGGTGTTGGGTCCTTCGGAGTGAAAAGATGTTGATGCCATCGTCTTTTAGACATGCTCTGATACCAAGTGTTAGATCATGTTGATGTCAAAAAATACTGGAAGGGGGTTGAATAGTGTTGTGTAAATTAAATAAACTTTTTCCTTTGATTATTATAACACAATATTTCCCTTCCAATGTTGCCTAAGGAACCAAGTAGAGTGTCTACGCTTGGTCCTTAATCAACAATATAAACTTAAATAAATAAGAAGATTAATTACAAGTAAATTATAATCAGAGAGATTTTACACAAGGGAATAAACAAGATAATATTTGCAATATATTAATAAAGAATTACAAAATGTAATAACCCCAAAAATCATATATGGATATTAATATGTTTTCTTGGGACGTGTAAATATGCGTATAAATATTTGGGAGACTTTGCATTTTGCCTTTAATTTTTGTAATATTAAAATTAATTTTAATAAATTTAATGACATCTTTTGGAATTATTAAATGAGGTGTAAATAGGTAAATACTTGTATATGTGAGTGTATTGGGTGTATTAAAGAGTATATTTATTTTTCCTAAAAACCTAAATCCTAAATTTCCTAATCAAGACACCTCCACCTTGCAAGGTGGCAATGCTTTGTTGAATTTCACCTAACCTTAATTTGGTGGCAACCTAAGATGATTTTAGGGTAGCTTGAGGTGGCATATGAGGATTAAAAAGAGGAAGAATTCTGAGAAAAATGAGAGGAAAAGGAAGGAAAAAGAAAAAGAAAACTCTCACTCTCTTAACCCTTCCCCAGTTCACGCACCAATCCAAATCATGTATGCTGCAAATCTCCCTTCAAACAAACCCAAAGCTAAAAACTTGGAACCCTAAGTTCTGATCTTTGAAGGAAAGAAGAAGGAGAAGCTAAAGATTGTTGGGGTCTTCAAGGAGAAGAAGGACCCCAAAAATTCTAGGTGGACTGTTGAAGGTAGGATCCTAATTAAGCTAAATAGGGTTCTTTTTATTATCGTGTAAAGAATCGGATTTTATCCTGTTGAATTCGACGACGAGGAATCCACACAGCCGTATGGATTTCACCATACGGTTGTGTGGCTATCATCCCATACGACCATATTCATTCCTTCAGCCTCCCTTATTAAATCCACACGGTTGTATGGATTTCACCATACGGCCGTGTGGCCCTGTCTTTTTCCATTTCTTACAGAATTCCAACTTTATTGATTTTGTTGATTCATATACTTGAAAAATAAATGTTTTGGATGTTCATCATGTAGTAATATGCTTCAGATTGGTTGTCTAGAAATCCATGATAAGTTTTAAAATCCATGGGGTATCGTGATGTATATACATTGAAGTGTTATCTAATATTCATGTGAAACTGGAAATTAAATAAAGCATGATGGTGTATGAAATTAGTAAGGAAAGATGACATATGATCAACCATGCTAACCATGTTGATTTAGTTTACTTGCTTAGTTAACCATGTTAACCTTGTTGAATTATTTAACTCCATGATGTTGTAATTAGGACCATCATATCATGAATAGTAGTTTATACAGCAAGTGTCCATGTTGAAATATTAATAACCATTATGTCATAATTGTTTAATAATCATGTTGCATGAACTCTATGATTCATTTTATAATATAAAGAAAGAATGCATGTTGCTTATTTGTGATTTTCTTAAATAAAAGTGGTGTAAGGGCATGATGATAAGTGGATATGAAGAATACCATGAGAAATGAGAAAGTGGTGCAAGGACCACTAAAATGAAAGTAACATGAAATAAGAAAGCAACATGATATGATAAAGCGTGAGAATGAGAACAAGAATCTAAAGTTATCGATCCATTCAGAAATGGGTGAGACGTTAGATATGGGTTTTGGGGGAAACACATGTAAAAGGTAGGTCTTAAGGAGAGGACACAGCTGAGACTCCCACTAGCACTCCTAAGCGAAGAGTTGTCTAAGTGTGGACATAGCTTGATTCTCACTCACACTCCCGTGAGTAGGCAGGGGGAGTGAGTAGAGTTAGAGAGTCCGGTGGTGTACCCGTGATGCACCTTGACGGTAAATGATGGTTTGCTTTGTTTTCCACTGAAAACCCGAGATATCTCACTCCCTTCTAAGGAGTTACGAGAGGCCCTTCCAGTGCTCATATCGCTGGTTGCGGTATCGCTTTTCACCCACCCTGGGTGAAGCCCTGCTCCTTAAGTGTCCTATTATTTACATGGGTTCCCAAACATATAAAGTGATAATTTAAAGTAATTGTCGTTTAATTCACAAATGCTGCTACCACATGTTAACTTGTTATTCTGATATTTCAATGTTGTTATTTCTGTTTACTTCTTTCTCTGTTACTTTAATGCTACTACCCCATGTCAACATGCTCTTGCTGAATGTCATAATGTGGTTACTTATGCACAGTTGCCAAGTTTCACTTTAAATACCTGAATGTAATGTCGTGACTACTTTTGTAAGCACTATGACCCTTACTTGTTAGACCACCCTTCTTAGATATGTAGTCCCGTTTTTAACTGGGTCATACCTAGCTTAGTTAGGAATCCTACTGGGTCACGCGTTAACGTGCCCCATTTACTTTTCCAGGTCTAGAAGCAGAATTGTTATAGTAGAGTTAGACTCAGGATCTAATCAGAGATGGAGCCTCAGAGGGTAGTTTGGTCCAGTTGTACTTCCAGGGGTGGTTATAGAGTGAGACTTACTTGTACAAAGTGTGATTGTTTCTCCTTTTGGATTCCTTGGGGGATTTTCTTGTTTACTTCTTTTGTACTCAGTTGAGAGATGATGTATGTAATAGATGTATCATAGTATTAATAAAATGAAATGTTGTACTTTTGTTTAGTTCTTTATGTTAAGGCTGTGATGGAGCTTACTTGTACTTCCCAGCACGTGCGCAGTGACCTGCAGTTTTCTTTTTACTCTCTCTCTATATTTCCCTTTTTCTACGTAACACTCGTCGATCTGGGAATACTTGGGACGGATTCGTACTTTTCGGGTATCCTGGAGAGTGGGTCGTTACAGTTGGTGGCACATACATGTCTCCACACTGTGGCATGCGTAAGGTGGTACATGTAATGTTCCATAGAGGTAGATGAGTCTTAAGGTGGGTAGGTGTTCAGTCTTAGAATGGCATCCTGATATTAGGAGGCTCGAAATATCGAGATATCGGGATGATAATAAGAAAAATTGTTTATATATATCTTTATGATTATGTGACTATGCCATGTATATTTTTCGAGGTACTAGAGTATGTAATTATAGTTATATTTGTATGAGAAATATTTTTATAAATAACTGTCAGGTTGCTTCTATACGTGTACTTTATGTGGGTTATTATGTAGATGAGTTATAAGATGTGAAGAATTATGTATACAGATTAACGTGTATGTAGTATGTAGTATGTAGTATGCACATTGTGGGTAAGTCTATGCATGGATTTGTACATACCACTTATAGGAGAGTAGATATACTATATGTGTACTATGTATTGGGAGATACATATAGAGAGATATGGTGATAGATATGAGGTGATATGTACTATATATGTGAACGACTAAAGTGATTGTATGTATAATTGTAAGTGTTTGTACTTATATGCTTAAGTTATTTGTTGAATGTATGATGTAACATATCCGAGTGTATAATTAAGGGTGTATGTAATAATATTTGAATAGACTTCTTTTACTTATGCATGCTAGTAAAGTGGTCTGTGGATTGAATATAAGCCATGTAGTAGTAAGTGTACTTATAATTGATAGTATGTGACTATTATTGGTGATATGAGTATTTATAAATAGATGCATCCTTGATCGTGTCCTTGTAATTATATACGGATGAACCTAGGTATAACTATAGATGTGTATAAGTATGAATATGGTAGCATTAAGACTTATTATGTAATTGTTGTTTGTTTAAATATAATGTGAGCAGATGTATATATATACATAAGTATATCGATATTATAAGTGTTGTGTGATTTTATACCATGTATTTAAGTGTATCCATATATGTACTTAAGTAATAATATAAATCCTTGAACATATACTGTGTGACCCTACACTAGCGCCTATATAATGAATATATAAATATTGGTTGCAGTTGTAAGTGGGTATATTTGGTTCTATATATGTCATATATGATGGTTATATAAAGATATTTATATGTATACATAAATAAAGTATATCAGTATGTAATTTGAACGAAGTATATATGTATACTAGTCATAACCCGTGCCCGTAGGGCACGGTTCATTTAAGATATTCCATCATCAAAATCTTAGTTCCCATTAAAATTAAAAAACAACAATAGTTAATTAGTTCCCTTAAAAATTTAGTTCCCCCAAAAGTTACTTCCTTCAGAGAATTTAGTTCCCCCAAAAATTTTAGTTCCCCCAAAATTTTAGTTTCCTTCCGATTTAACACGGCCTTACGAGTTCATTTAAAATATTCCCCGCTCAAAATCTTGGATCCACTAATTTTAAATGAATAGAAATAATTATAAATACGTCATAGGGACAATACCAGTATATTTATAGATATATCATTTTAAAAATATTAGATTGTTAAATTTATTTCAAAAATATTTTTTTCGGCCAATTCAAATCATAAATTATATGAGTAATAGCCCGACAATGAATGAATTTATAAAGATTTGAGCAAAGTTGTAATTTGCAATTTGAATGTGTAATCATATTCTACAAAAGTCCATTTGACGGTCTCGATGTTAACATTGTCACCTCATCAAAATGTAGGTAGGATAAGCGTGTTTAGATTGTCAAGGCAGTAGGATGGCAAAGTTTATCCGTACGCTTGAACTATCGTTGCCATCCTGAAAAACGGATACATACATAGACCAATTAATATCAATGCCAGCCGAGATTTTGATTTAAACACTACACTAATTATAATGGCACTAACCAATTGCCCTTCTATTTTACTGATACCAAACTATATATATCAGAAAAGTTACACGATGTATCCAATTTTAAACCGATCTCAAAAATACTATCGTGAAATGTCATCAACAATTGCAATGGACTTCCCTGATTACTGAACATATGCATGCATTATAACGTGCAATGGAATATCATAGCTACATCTTTCAAAGATGTGTCTGATTGTTCAGAAGTCTCTCAATCAAAATTAGTGACAAAACCTGATCTACTAATAGAGCATGACAAACTTAATCCACAATTGAATCCATGCAAGCTAAACAACAGCTTAAAGCCATAAATGTATTGGTCTTTTTGATCAGAGAGCTAATAACATTCTTGAAAGATGTCTATTGAATAAATAAAAAATTACTGAATGATGACATTTAAAAAAGATGATTTTATGCATAGCAAAGAGAAGAAGCTAAAACAGTATATTAACCCCCATTTAGCAATGTTAAAATAACATTCTCAAAAAATCAAAATAACATTCATTCCGAATCAAATTGAATACACTCACGATTCTACCAAATAGCACTTGCAAACTAACTCCGATTAGAAAAAAATTAATAAAACCACTATTGCGGAACCACCATCTAATTGCTATGAAACATCTTAAAATTATACAGTGCAGATCACTGTAATAATTGATGGAAGGACCACAACATTCTCTAGTTGGAAATATCTATTCGCTCTTCGACTTGGAAAGCACCTTCTTCCGATGTCTAAGCATGTAAGTAGACATGTCTGGGCTACCTATCAATCCATCCCAAACGAAGAAAATAATTCAGCAGTTCAATCCCGACAACAGTTCCCAGACGCAACTGCACAATTGCTACAAACCCTAAACTAATAAAATAAAAATCAATTAACTCATTAAAATAAAATACTATAAATGCAAAAAAGAACAACATAGAGTATTCTCCTAGAATGGTTAAGAGTTTATAGGTCATGGATCCATCAAGATTTGGTAATTGATGGCACAAATGTGATGTGCACATTAAAAGGAGTTCAAAAATGTCCCCACATCACTTCTCTGTCCATGTTAGAAAACTAAGAGGGTGTCATCTAGAACACTAAGAGTGTGCCATACCTAATTGTTTTCTTTTATAATTGTTATCAAGAGTACAAATAATCAATGTAGTGATTCTTAATCGCACGATGGTAATTGCAGGAAATCGTATTATGATGGCTTGGGCATCAAGAGAGAGTGAGGCGTTTCATTGCCAATACCTTGGCATATTTGGAGATAACTCTTGGCCAGTGATGTGTTCTGAGATTTTGGCTGCTCATTGGTGTGTTTTTCAGGATTTCTTTTTTCTTTCATTTCCTACATGGATATCTGTTCTACCAAGGAGCCTTACTACAGAGGTTAAGTTTCATTGTAAACAGTATGTACTCCTATATTTTGATAATAAAATTCATTTCACTCATTCCAACAGATGTTGTAGTCTCTGTACATATGTATAGATCAAGTTTATTTATGCGATTCAATCAATGGATAAAACACAAATGGCTAAAAAGGATTGGATCTCTTCAAAATTGATTGTAGCTGACTACCTAGCATCTTGATAAGTTTTATTTTTTTTGGAAGAGTTTGTTGTCAAATCTTGCTTCATCTGAAAGGGATATATATGTTAAGGTTGTATTCCTTTACTGACTTGTCGCAATATATTTTCACACATTGATAAAACTGGAAGCTAACAAGCATTGACCCTGTAACACATACAGACTTGTTGGTTTCCACTAAGCCAAAATTGTGTTTTTGTTTAAGCATCTTACTGACCACTGTCACACCCCGCTTCACAAAACAACGGAGGCGAAGCGTGACTAAGGCCCGCTTAGGCCGGAGCTGAGAAGCCCGGACCCAATAAGCGTCTGTGTGGTACTCCAAGACGAAGGAACATGTCCCTGCATGTTAGTACAGAACAATAAAAGTACTGAAAAGAAAACCTTCATTTTATTCCAAATATATCAATCCAGAGTACTGAGAGTCTACAAGAGCCTGAGTCGGTAACAACGACAGAAAAGTAAACTACTGGTGCAAGCACCCAACATAGACAGAAAGTAAACGGTGCTACGCACCCAACAAAACTACGGTGGAACCTCGGAATCAGCAACACGAAGATCTCTAACTCTGGTCCTCCTCGGGCACGTACTCAGGATCGACGTCCTCCGGCTCTACGTCCTCGGGTAACTCTGCCTCGTCGACGTACTCTGGCTCCACACCTGACGTACAGCACCAAAAGAAGGAACTGTACGTCAGGTAAAGTCTACAAAAGAGGTCAGACTCTACTGCAAGTGTACCGAACTATTAAACATCAGTTTACTGGTTGATTAGCATGCTGGGGTTATAACAGAGTAACAAAAGAAGTAACGCAGCAGGAAAGTAAATAGTAGCAAGTAGTAGTCGTAGCGTGTGCTACCGACTACGGGACTAATCTAAAGGGGGTCGTGACAAGACGTGACAAGACCATCAGGACAGGACAGGACACGACAAGACAAGACACGTGTGAATCGAAGGGTTCACGCCTTACGGTTCGAGGGGGATCAGACCCTCTTACCGTGCGCATGCTCAACCCTACCCCAACCCAAGTGCTCAAGACATGTCCGTACAAGGGATCACTCGGAGAGTGCCCTATTGCCTGCAGGCTGTGTATCAGTACAAGGGATCACTCGGAGAGTGCCCTATTGCCCGCAGGCTGTGTCTCCGTACAAGGGATCACTCGGAGAGTGCCCTATTGCCCGCAGGCTGTGTATCCGTACAAGGGATCACTCGGAGAGTGTCCTATTGCCCGCAGGCTGTGCAAAACAGGACACGACGTGACACGACAGGGATAGTTCTTCTAGGGTGTCCACACGCACGCACACACAAGATAACCCTACGGTGTCAAAAGTTGTTATTACGCCAAGACTTCGTCGTCAAGTCTAGGTCGTCTGGGCGTCCCGGACGCTATCATTTCACGTCCGGTTCTATTTGTTCACAGTCTAATAGTTCTAGCAGTTTAAGACCAAGGCACGGCCAAAAGCGCAAGTGAAGTACACTTGCCTGCGATGGCGAGTGTGTCGTCCGTCCGGGGCGTCTCGTCCAGGTGTCGCGTCCGCGGTAGTCCGTCTGAAACAGTGTCACTGCGACGGTGTCAGGTCGCGATTTTCATCAAGTCCTATTAGGGTTTGTTTCTAGGTTATCGGGGCTATCCTATTCGTCAATCGTCACAGGTTGGTGTTTCGTTCAGCCTAAATCGACCACTACCCTATATGCACAGAAAAATTGTCCGACGGTCGATTTCTACAGTGACAGCGTTTTACTGGTGCGGTAAAGTAAATTTAGTTACTGTTGTCCAGTTTTAGTTAGGTTTTCAGTTTCACTACGGTGTGGGTTGTGCTACGAGTTAGGGGGACCAACCTCTCCGGTGTTTGGAGCGAATGGGAAGTAGAGTCTGAACGGCGACCGATCTGAACGGCACGGATACGGAACGTCTTCTAGAGGCGTCTCGGCTACGGGTAGCATAGCCAGACACGCTCTGGCAGCGGACCGAATGTGAGGGTAGCGGGCGGAGATGGCGGATAGTGAAGGCGAGCCCGATAGCAGCCCGTAGGAAATGTGGGCGACGTCAAAGAGCCGCGAAATAGTGAGCACAAGGGGGACGATGCCTAGGGCCCAAAACAGCGAACAACGAGGCAAAAACAGCGACTCAATGTCGCTCGGGGTCTGGCCGGACTTTGAGAGAGCCACGGGGTGGTCGTGGCGGCTTCCAGCGGTGGAGAAAAGCCCGTGGAGCGACGGATAATGGCAGCATCGACCAACCAAGCTGGAGGAGGGCTCCGGCGGTCGGGAAAAGCGTGCAGCGGTGGAAAACACAGCACAGCAATTGTGGTTGCTGCTGATGCTACGGTGGCGCGAAGATGAGCACAGCCCGAGTGGCTGTGCGCGGTCGGGTCGGCTGCACTGGCCGCCGGCAGTGGCTGTGGGGTCGCGCGGTGGTCGGGAGTTGACGAGGGAAGCGGTCAGAGGAGGTTTGCGGCGGTCAAAAGTCATCAACGGCAGTTGCAAGCTCGAGGGGAAAATGGTGGCCTGGGCGGTGTCGCGGCGGAGTCAGGGCGGTCTCGCGAGGGGGCCGGCGTCGGAGGCAACGAGGGAGAGACGTGAGAACTCGTGGGAGGGAGAGACGCGAGGGTGAGAGCGAGAACTCGTGGGGAGAAGAACTCAGGCTCCTCTGTGTTTTTGCGGCGGCTGAGAATTTAGTTTGCCCTAGGTTTGGTTCACGTGAATATTGGGTAGGGTTTTAATAAACTAATAGATTGATATATAACTAGGGGATTTGGGTTAAGTGTGAGAGGGGTTTAGGGATAGAGGGTGTGTAATCTGGGATAAGTCTAGGGGACAAATAGAAAAACAGTTTAGGAAAGATATCATGAGGTTAATTAGAGATATAGCCAGATTTGGCTATCAAATTCAAATTTGAACTGGTTGGGCTAATCAACGGTCGAGATTTCTCCGAGCGATATCTCTCAAACCGGGCGTAAGAAAAATAATCCGAAAATACCGGGGCGATCGTGGAGACGAGACGCGTAGATCTACGAGCCTGATCGTGCGCTACACCTACCAAAAATTTACGTAAAATTAGCAATGGCATTTTGAGCCAAATGATTAAAACGCCCCTATCATTCCAAGTCGTTTTGCGAGAAAATGAGCTGTGAAATGACGTTTCCAAAATTTACTATAAAATTCTACACTCCCATACGATCACAACGGTATATCACATCGCTTATATCGGAATCCAGAAATAGCCAAATAAAATACGTGCACGATAAAGCACGTGCACGCAGAAAATCCATAAGGTCGGAAAGCGACCGTTACATTCTACCCCACTAAAATAAAGATTCCGTCCTCAGAATCAACAACTCTAATCAGTAAACAGGAAAGGATAACACTCTCTCATCTCCTCCTCACGCTCCCAAGTGGACTCTCCAGGTGATCCGTGATGCCACATCACTCTCACCAGGTTGACTACCTTATTCCTCAATTGCTTCTGTCGACGGTTCAAAATCTGCACTGGCTGCTGGTCATATGTCAGGTCCGGATGGACCGTAATCTCAGAGAAATCAACCGTGTGCGACAGATCACCGACGTACCGACGTAATTGAGATACGTGGAAGACGTCGTGAACACCCTCCAAAGAAGGTGGCAGAGCAAGGCGGTAGGCCACTGCTCCCACACACTACAGCGCGTCAACGGTCCAATATACCTCGGGCTCAGCTTTCCCTTCTTCCCGAAACGAATAACTCCGTGATTCGGAGAAATCTTCAGGAAGACGTGATCTCCTGGCCGGAACTCCAACGGTCTCCTCTTGGCATCAACCCAATGCTTGAAACGATCCTGCGCAACTCTGAGCTTCTCCCTGATGTCTCTCACGACATCCACAGCTTCCACTATCACTCTGGACCCAACAGCTCCCGATCTCTAATGTCATCCCAGCTCGTTGGCGATCGACATTTCCTCCCATATAAGGCAGCAAATGGAGCCATGCCAATGCTTGCCTGGTAGCTTTTGTTATATGAAAACTCCACCAAGTGAAGATGGTCCTCCCAAGATCCCTTCAAATCGAGCGTATAGGCTCGCAACATATCGTCCAGTATCTGAATAGTCCGCTCGGACTGATCATCGGTCTGCGGGTGGTACGCTGTGATGAAACTCAGACTCGTATCCAAATTCTCCTACAAACTTCTCCAGAACTGAGATGTGAACCTCGAGTCTCTGTCAAACACGATGCTAACGGGGACTCCGTGTAAGCGTACGTTCTCCTGCACGTACACGGTCTTCGTCACAACTAACTCGAAAAGGAAATTAAAGGAGAAGTAAAATAAAATTTTACCTCTAAATATTTCCTCACCAAGACTTCCGTAGACTGGCCTACTCGGAAGGGGATGAAATGCGCAGACTTAGTTAACCGATCAATGATCACCCAGACTGCGTCGTTCTGTTTCGGGGTCCAAGGCAAACCAGTCACGAAATCCATCATAATATGTTACCACTTCCACTCCGGAATAGGAAGTGGTTGTAGCAATCCAGCCGTACGATGGTGATCAGCCTTCACCTGTTGGCATATCAAACACTTGGCAACGCTCCGTGCCACACTCCTCTTCATGCCAATCCACCAGTAATTCAGCCGGAGGACCTTATACATCTTGGTGCCACCAGGATGTATAGAATAAGGCGAGATATGAGCCTCGCTCAAAAGCTCCTCCCGAACATCACCTGCAGGTACACAGAGTCTGCTGCCGTACCGCAGCGAACCATCCTCATGAATCACGAACTCCGTCCGTAGTCCAGCTTCAACCTGCCTCCTGATCCTCTGTAGCTTCGGATCTCCTGCCTGTGCTGCCTTGATCCGATCCACAATAGTGGACTGAATTTGCAAATTCATGAATGAATGAACCACACCAGGTAGGACGACCTCTAAATCCATCTCTTTCAGCTCCTGCTGAATCCTCCAGTCGACAGTATGCATCATCGCAGTAGGAAGTCTACTCAAAGCATCGGGCACCACGTTCACCTTCCCTGGGTGATACTGCAAGTCTATCTCATAGTCAGCCATGAGCTCTAACCATCGCCTCTGACGCATATGGAGCTCCTTCTGCGTAAAGATGTACTTCAAGCTTTTGTGATCGGTGAAAATCTTCACGCTCTCACTCAGCAAGAAGTGCCTCCAGATCTTCAGTGCAAATATCACCGCTGCCAACTCCAGATCATGTGTCGGGTAATTCTTCTCATGTGTCCTCAACTGTCGAGAAGCGTACGCGACCACGTGGCCATGCTGATGTAAAACGCATCCTAGGCCCTTCCCTGATGCATCGCAATATACCTCGAAGCCTCTGTTCCGATCCGGTACAGCCAAAACAGGTGCCGTGGTCAATCTCGCCTTCAAGATACTGAAGGCCTCCTCACAAGCATCTGTCCAAAGGAACTCCACATCCTTTCTCGTCAGCTTCGGCATCGACTCAGCAATCTTCGAGAAATCCTTGAAGAACCACCGATAATAGCCTGCTAAGCCAAGAAAGCTCCTGATATCAGACGCTGACTACGGAGTCGGCCAATCTCTGACAGCTCTGACCTTCTCCGGATCTACAGATATGCCATCACCGGACACCACGTGTCCCAGGAACGCGACTTTGTCCAGCCAGAACTCGCACTTACTATACTTGGCATATAGCTTATGTCGCCTCAGCGTCTCCAGCACTGTCCTCAGATGACAGTTGTGCTCCTCCTTGGA
The DNA here is from genome assembly GCA_030789695.1 of Scilla litardierei. Taxonomy (NCBI): domain Eukaryota; kingdom Viridiplantae; phylum Streptophyta; class Magnoliopsida; order Asparagales; family Asparagaceae; genus Scilla; species Scilla litardierei. Next base: position 217,284,532 of record CM061133.1, read on the forward strand.
CTTCGAGTAAATAAGAATGTCGTCTATGAAGATAACGACAAACTTATCCAGGAAGTCATAGAATATCAAATTCATCAAATTCATGAACACAGCTGGAGCGTTGGTCATGTCGAAGGGCATAACCACGAACTCATAATGTCCGTACTTTGTCTGGAAGGCTGTCTTTGGAATGTCATCCTTCTTCACCTTCAGCTGGTGATATCCTTTCCTCAAGTCCAACTTCGAGAAAACTCTCGAACCTCCCAGTTGATCAAAAATATCGTCGATGCGCGGCAGCGGATACTTATTCTTCATGGTGACAGCATTCATTCCTCGATAGTTCATGCACATCTTGCGGGACCCATCCTTCTTCTTCATGAGCAAAACTGGTGCACCCTACGGTGACACACTAGGGTGAATGAAACCCTTTTGCAGTAACTCATCTAACTGCTTCTGTTGTTCCTCAAGCTCAGCAGGAGCCATCCGATACGACGCCTTTGATATCGGCTGCGCTCCCGGCATCAGGTCAATACCAAACTCTAGAGCTCTGTCGGGTGGCAGACCCGAGATATCCTCTGGGAAGACGTCCTCAAAGTCTCTGATGACTGCTGGTCGGTCGATCTCCATCTGTATAGCTGCTACAATCGGTGCCTCTGGCTTGGCCCGAAATCTGATGGGCCCAAGCGACTCGTCTCTGCTACGGAACTCGAACTCCGGATGGCCTGGAATCCAGAATACCATCCTCTTACTGTGGTATTCGATCGACGCGTGGAAGTCTCCCAGCCAATCGATGCCAAGGACGACATCGAAATGCGGTAGATCGTGGACGATGAAATCTGTAAATAATTCATGTCCACTGACCACCAAGGGGATCAATCGACAACCCAAATTCACAATCACCACTCCGTTCCCTGTGGTGATGTCCCAACACTTAGGAAGTGTATGGGTGGAAATGGAGTGCCTTGTTACAAATCTCCAAGATAAGATGCACATGGATGCACCGGAGTCGAACAAAGCCAAGGCAGGGTGAGAGGACACTAGAATGGTGCCTAGGATACGAAAGAACTACGGTCAAACCAAGCTACTCTAACAAACAAGGCAAACAAACATAGCTAACATTAAAATTTACAGTACAAAATGAAAGTCTAGACTCGAAGTATACCTGCAATAACTCCATCCAGCTCCTCAGTCTCAACAGCGGTCATGGTGTAAGCCGGCCTCTGGGGTTGCACTGCCTGCTGAAACATCTGCCTCTGTGGCGCCAAGGGTGGTCCACGTACAGCAGCTCCTCTCTGAACCGGGGAGGTGCTTTACTCTGTAGCGGGGCTGGTGCTCCGACCATGGCGTGACGCACTCTCGGACAATCCTTAGCTGTATGTGAAGCATCTCCACAAACCAGGCACATTCCCAGCTTCCTCCTACAATTGGTCTGAACATGTCCTGGATTGTCGCAGAAGTGGCATGGTCCCTTATTCTGAATCTGCATAGGTGCTCCTAGCCTCTTAAAAGGCACTGTCTGGACTGGCCTCATCGCCGGCCTAGCAGGTGGCCGGTACTGCTCCATGGGATGCTTCCATCTATCAGCTGGAGGGTCAGGTAGACGCGATATGGTCTCATGGTTCCTCACGGCATTCAGCACCGCTCCCATGGTCGTGAAGTCTGCCGAAGACATCGAAGCCTGAATCTTCGGACGCAGTCCCTGACGGAAACGATCAGCTCGTTTCTCCTCCTTCCTCACCATATGTAGGGCAAATCGACTCAGCATCTCAAACTCTGCCTCGTACTCATCGATGGTCATATCCCCCTGCTTCAGATCTACAAATCTGCTCAACAGCTCCCTCATAGCAGCCTTGGTGAAATACTTCTCCTTAAACATCGAGCAGAAGGTCCTCCACTCCATTGGCTTCTGCAGGTGCCTCTCCTCAATGCGCCACCAGTTCCTAGCATTCTCTGTCAGCTGCATCTTCGCTATCTCAACCTGGGTATCATCGGGAATCTTCACAGCAATCATCTTCTCCTCAGTACTCAGAATCCACTCATCAGCGGCCAACGGTCCTTCCTTCCCGGAAAATGTCTTCGGCTGAAGCTCATTGAACTGCTTCACTCCTGGAGCAGATCGAGGGGCAGGCGGAGGCGGTGGCGGTGCAACTGGGGGAGCATGGACAACACGGTGGGACTGCTGAACCAACTAGTGCTGCACGTCCATCATCTCTTTCATCACACCCAGAAACTGGCAAAACTCTCCGCCCTGGTCTTCCGAAACTCTATCGCCTGAGTTCCCGGATCGGGTGACGCGTCGTCCTGCCATCCTATTGTCAAGAAATACAGAGATTAGACTCGTACAATTACTGGATAGCAATAAAATGAATGTCAATACTCCTATTGTTCCGTACTCGCAGAAAGAATGGCACCTGCATGGGCCACCACTAAAACCTGTCACGCCCCGCTTCCCAAAACAACGGAGGCGAAGCGTGACTAAGGCCCGCTTAGACCGGAGCTGAGAAGCCCGGACCCAATAAGCGTCTGTGTGGTACTCCAAGACGAAGGAACAGGTCCCTGCATGTTAGTACAGAACAATAAAAGTACTGAAAAGAAAACATTCATTTTATTCAAAATTTATCAATCCAGAGTACTGAGAGTCTACAAAAGCCTGAGTCGGCAACAACGACAGAAAAGTAAACTACGGGTGCAAGCACCCAACCTAGACAGAAAGTAAACGGTGCTACGCACACAACAAAACTACAGTGGAACCTCGGAATCAGCAACACGAAGATCTCTAACTCTGGTCCTCCTCGGGCACGTACTCAGGATCGATGTCCTTCGGCTCTACGTCCTCGGGTAGCTCTGCATCTTCAACGTACTCTGGCTCCACACCTGACGTACAGCACCAAAAGAAGCAACTGTATGTCAGGTAAAGTCTACAAAAGAGGTCAGACTCTACTGCAAGTGTACCGAACTATTAAACATCAGTTTATTGGTTGATTAGCATGCTGGGGTTATAACAGAGTAACAAAAGAAGTAACGCTGCATGAAAGTAAAGCGTAGCAAGTAGTAGCCGTAGCGTGTGCTACCGACTACGGGACTAACCTAAAGGGATCGTGACAAGACGTGACAAGACCAGTAGGACAGGACAGGACATGACAAGACAAGACACGTGTGAATCGAAGGGTTCACGCCTTACGATTCGAGGGGGATCAGACCCTCTTGCCGTGCATACGCTCAACCCTACCCCAACCTAAGTGCTCAAGACAAGTCCGTACAAGGGATCACTCGGAGAGTGCCCTATTGCCCGCAGGCTGTGTATCAGTACAAGGGATCACTCAAAGAGTGCCCTATTGCCCGCAGGCTGTGTATCAGTACAAGGGATCACTCGGAGAGTGCCCCATTGCCCGCAGGCTGTGTATCCGTACAAGGGATCACTCGGAGAGTGCCCTATTACCCGCAGGCTGTGCAAAATAGGACACGACGTGACACGATAGGGATAGTTCTTCTAGGGTGTCCACACGCACGTACACACAAGATAACCCTACGGTGTCAAAAGTTGTTGTTATTACGCCTAGACTTCGTCGTCAAGTCTAGGTCGTCAGGGCGTCCCGGACGCTATCATTGCACGTCCGGTTCTATTTGTTCACAGTCTAATAGTTCTAGCAGTTTAAGACCAAGGCACGTTCAAAATCACAAGTGAAGCACAGTTGCCTGCGATGGCGAGTGTGCCGTCCGTCTGGGGCGTCTCGTCCAGGTGTCGCGTCTGCGGTAGTCCGTCTGAAACAGTGTCACGGCGACGGTGTCAGGTCGCGATTTTCATCAAGTCCTATTAGGGTTTGTTTCTAGGTTATCTGGGCTATCCTATTCGTCAATCGTCATAGGTTGGTGTTTCGTTCAGCCTAAATCGACCACTACCCTATATGCACAGAAAAATTATCCGACGGTCGATTTCTACGGTGACAGCATTTTACTGGTGCGGAAAAGTAAATTTAGTTACTGTTGTCCAATTTTAGTTAGGTTTTCAGTTTCGCTACGGTGTGGGTTGTGCTACGAGTTAGGGGGACCAACCTCTCCGGTGTTTGGCGCAAATGGGAAGTAGCGTCTGAACGGCGACCGATCTGAACTGCACGGCTACGGAACGTCTTCTAGAGGCATCTCGGCTACGGGTAGCATAGCCAGACACGCTCTGGCAGTGGACCGAACGTGAGGGCAGTGGGCGGAGATGGAGGACAGTGAAGGCGAGCCCGGTAGCAGCCCGTAGGAAATGTGGGCGACGTCAAAGAGCCGTGAAACAGCGATCACAAGGGGGACGATGCCTAGGGCCCAAAACAGCGAACGACGAGGCAAAAACAGCGACTCAACTTCGCTCGGGGGCCGGCCGAACTTTGAGAGAGCCACAGGGTGGTCGTGGCGGCTTCTGGTGGTGGAGAAAAGCCCGTGGAGCGGCGGATAACGGCAGCAGCAACCAACCAAGCCGGAGGAGGGCTCCGGCGGTCGGGAAAAGTGCGCAGCGGCAGAAAATGTAGCCTAGCAGCGGTAGTTTCCATTGATGCTGTGGTGGCACGAAGATGAGCACAGCCCGAGTGGCTGTGCGCGGTCGGGGCGGCTGCACGGGCCGCCGACGGTGGCTGTGGGGTCGCGCGGTGGTCGGGAGTTGACGAGGGAAGCGGTCGGAGGAGGTTTGTGGCGATCGGAAGTCAGCAATAGCAGTTGCAAGCTCGAGGGGGAAACGGTGGAACGGTGGCCTGGGCAACGTCACGACGAAGTCAGGGCGGTCTCGCGAGGGGGCCGGCGTCAGAGGCAGCCGCCGACGGGGTTGAGGCCCAGTGAGAGGGAGAGACGCGAGGGTGAGAGGGAGAACTCGCGGGGAGAAGAACTCGGGCTCCTCTGTGTTTTTGCGGCGGCTGAGAATTTAGTTTGCCCTAGGTTTGGTTCACGTGAATATTGGGTAGGGTTTTAATAAAATAATAGATTGACATATAACTAGGGGATTTGGGTTAAGTGTGAGAGGGGTTTAGGGATAGAGGGTGTGTAATCTGGGATAAGTCTAGGGGACAAATAGAAAACAGTTTAGGAAAGATATCATGAGGATAATTAGAGATATAGCCAGATTTGTCTATCAAATTCGAATTTGAACTGGTTGGGCTAATCAACGGTCGAGATTTCTCTGAGCGATATCTCTCAAACCGAGCGTCAGAAAAATAATCCGAAAATACCAAGGCGATCGTGGAGACGAGACGCGCAGATCTAAGGAGCCTGATCGTGTGCTACACCTACCAAAAATTTGCGTAAAATTAGCAACGGCATTTTGAGCCAAATGACTAAAACTCCCCTATCATTCCAAGTCATTTTGCGAGAAAATGAGCCATGAAATGACGTTCCCAAAAATTATTATAAAATTCTACACTCCCATACGATCACAACGGCATATCACATCGCTTATATCTGAATCTAGAAATAGCCAAATAAAATACGTGCACGATAAAGCACGTGCACGCAGAAAATCCATAAGGTCGGAAAGCGACCGTTACAACCACGAAAGGTGGGATGTATTTAGTACATGAACTTGTCAAGCCCATATTTGTATTGTTTTGTTAGACAAAAGAGGTCAACTAACATCAATTTGCTCAATAATCATTTTGCTTCATCTTTCTAGGATTCTGAACTTCAGCCTTCTAAATTATATTTTTTCTATTGTAGCTAACCATGAATTCATTGGACATTGCTTCAACGGGACATACATACTTTTGTGGACAAATAGATATTGACCATTGCCATATGTTAAGAATATTTAGGTACATCAATCTCATGTTCAAGTTGCCGAGCTATTGAACTATCTCAATGTTGTTTTCTTAATGATGTAGAATTTTTCATGAGATAAAATAAAAAGGAAATGTGGAGAAATCCAAAGCAGTGGTAACCTTTACTGCATGTTATTCTTTATGTCTATTATCATTTAAACATAAAGAGAGGTTGTGTTTCTTAGCAAACATAGATCGAATGAAACCTTTCTCGCAAACTTCTGGAAGCATTTCTTACATGAACAACGGCGATCAAATTTTAAAATTTCATTATTCTAGAAATAAAAAGCTTAATTTATACATGATGTTATAAGATAAATATGATAAATGAAATAAATAAAGGTTTGTACCACGACATGGTATTCTTGTATTGGATGAGTTTATGCCCGTTAGAGTGGTGACTATGCATTTACATTTTAGTTAGTGGGATCTTTCCTGGATGTTTATATTATAAACAATAATAAGATTTTGGAACAAAATTTCAAGAAAGTTACATTATATGACTCATACTCTTGAATCCACAATAGCTTGTACAATTTTGTTCCCCTCATTATTCTTTCACTCTCAAATACCAAAGTGCTCTCCCCAAGTCATGCTTAATAAATCTAACGTCAACAATAAAATGAAATATGAATATTACCTTCAATTCAGTAAGGATTTCTGACATGCCTCTGCTGAATACATAGATGAGGAAAACAAATCAAATCTTGTTCAAGTAATGAACATTCCACTCAAACAATTCATATAGAATAGTACAACATTACTTTTAAAAGAGCACCAAAATTTTATAATACCATTTCAAAGAAATTTACCCTGAAAAAAAGTGGTTCCAAGGGCACGGATCATTTAAAATTTTTCCCCCTGAAAATCTTAGATTCCCTAATTTTAAACAAATAATAATAATTAAAGCATAATAATTGTTATTGAGTTGCCCCCAAAATTTAAATTATCCCAAAAGTTTAGTTCCCGCAAAGAATTTAGTTTCCCAAAAAAATTTAGTCCCCCACCAAAAAAAATTTAGTCCCCTTCAAATATAACATGTGCTTCACATATTCTAAGCTTCAACTGTAACCCTCTACTAACTCAGTTTAGTTCCCACAGAAAATTTAGTTTCCCAAAAATATTTAGTCACCCCAAAAAATTTAGTCCCCTTCAAATATAACAGGTGCTTCACATATTCTAAGCTTCAAATATAACCCTCTACCAATTCAAATTCTTTCAACAAATTTTAGATTTTCATCAGACACACATTCAAAACTTCTTTTTCTCAAATTTTAATATTTGGTCAAATGGATACAAAAATTTTGAACTACAACTGACTCCAACATCACAAAAGTTTATTTTTCTTTCCCATAACGTTCAAACTTTTACGAAATTATCTCTAAAAGTTAGAGACAAATACGGCACCTTGGATAAGGGAACATGTCGAGGATGTAGCACTTGGGCTTTAAGGTGTCAAACTCATACGGGGAAAACAACGGGCCAAATTCCATTTGATCCAAATTCTAATCACATGTTGGCAAACTATCATAAATTATTATAAAAACTCGCCTTTGATAAACCATCATGAATTATAGAATTCATATGCATACATACATACCATTCTATAAATCAATGCATTGAAGCCTAAGTTTTGTGCAAAATTTTGATTTGTTTTACTCACTTGGCCATAAATTTAGTCAAGGCACATCCCAACAATAATTCATTGGCATGAAAACATATGTCAATGGCATGAAAACATATGTAAGGGTATTATTTAACCCTTTGGAACTTTGTGATGTATTATCCATTTTTGTTGTTACTACCAAAGGTAGTTCAATTATCCAAATCCCTTCAAATGGAGGTAATATAATAACGTCAACCCATTAACAATAATGCTGCCACAATTTTTATAAAATAAAGAAACTTGTTGCTTCTGCTATGTCCAAGATATTGATCCAATTATCAAACGCATTACTGAGCTGCTCATATGCCTCTTTCTCTCCCCAAATGTCATTTGAACAAAAATAAGGAAAAAATATGTACAATGAACTAATCACATCCTAGAACAACAAAATTGAGGATTCTTACAGTTCCAAGCGCGATTTCGTTGATATTGATGGCGGAATCACACAACTTTCAATATTGTACGTCTGGCATAAAATCTTGCTGCATTTGGCATAAAGTCCATTGCATTTCAGTTGGCATAAAATAACTTAGAATCTGACATAAAAATAACAACACAACACAAAAGGTCAAGAACAATAGGAAAGAAGAAACATGCTTTATAACCCAAATCAAACATATCATCCAACAATCTATGCTATGAACAGAGATAATGTAGAAGAAGAATACACAACATTTCAGTTTCTAACAAAGTATTGGTTCTTTAAAGACACATTCACAAAGAACTTGGGCTTCACTAAATGCCCCAAAAATGTAAGCTCGAGCTCTCACGATGAAGCTCGAATCCAGCGGCAACGACGGAACCGTGACATTTGTCTTGCCCTGAATGATAGTCAAGCTCGCTCCTTCGTCGTACAACTGAACTCTGTTCCCATTCAACACACTGTTCAGATTCACCTGGCTCTGTGTCGATGGAAAAAAGTTATTTGATTTAGCATCCATAAAATGAACAAAATTCAGCATGTTATAACATATCCAAGAACAAACAACATTTAGGAAATGTATCAGGGATCCATTATAAGATTTAGAGCTCCCTCTTGCTAAAATTGGAAGAAAACGACAGGCACAAATGTATTAATGCTATTTTATTCCAGAGTATTTATTGGATTAAGCATAAAGAAACCTTGTTTAGTTTCTCTCCCCTGCCACGGACTTGAGCCAAGCTGGCCAACCCACCAGCACATGCTCCACCTCAAACCAATTTGACACATGATAGATCAGATGATTGGGTTTCTTCTCATTCTTATGGTGTTCAGCTCCATTCTTTATCCTATCAATCGATAAATTAGACAAAAAGATCAGCCCATTTTGAATCATGCAAAAATGAAAAGAAAGAGGACAATTTTTGCAAATAGGCCAAAAAAATTAATTTGAAAAAACGACCTCTTTTTTTTAATTAGCAAAACAGACCTCTTTTGGTTTTGGGGCCAAAAGAGGTCGGATCAGGGAGCTGCGGCACGTATGGGGCCTCGGCCGCATCTTCAGAGTGCATCCGAGAGCCGCACTTTCAGAGTGCGGCTCTCAGCCGCACCTGAACAGTGCGGCCAAGGCCACACAAAGACAGACAGCATGTGATCTTACGGGCTGCTGTTCATCTTCTCTCATTTCTCACTTGCGGCCGCTCTTTCAAAGTCCGGCGTTTCAATTTTTTTGTGATTAATCGGCTTTGTTTCAGGTTACTTCTACTCTCTATTTTATATTATTGAATGTTTTTTGTGTTTTTTGTGATTTTTGTACAATCTAGATTGAAATTTAGGGTTTATGAGATGAATCTATAATTGGTGAAATTTGTGGTGATATATGACAATTAATTGTATGTTATATATTTTTATAAAATGGAGGAGGTTGGACCCATTACTAATGTGGTCTTGTATGACCAAGCACGTCATCGTTCTGTCGATGTAGTGCAAGGGCAGGTAATTAGAAAGAATTAATGGTCAAAATAAGTAATTATGATTGGAAGGAAAATAATTAATGTGTGAATTATATGTTTGCAGGCATCGATAGCAATTTTCGATCATGGACAAAAACATACAAAGTGGTGATTAGATCAGCGCGTGCGACCTTATATTGAAGCCTCCAGATTACACCTATGTGCGAGCTTGCGTTGGGTACGGTTGGACCACGCATTGCTGACGGCTTTTGTTGAAAGATGGAGGCCAGAGACAAATACATTTCACATGCACCAGGGAGAGATGACAATCACGTTTCAGGACGTGGCAGTCATCACAGGCCTACCGATTGATGGAGAACCAATATTTCAATGTGAAATGCGAGATAGCAGCTGGGATGCATTGATGGAGAGACTACTTGGACAGGATACCCCACTAAGGAAAGTAGCCAAGGTAAAACTTAGTTGGTTGTGTGATACATTTACTGATTTGCCTGAGGATGCAAATGATGATAACATTCAGCGATATGCACGAGCATATCTGCTTCATATGATTGGAACCTTACTGGTTCCGGATCCAAGCAAAGGATCTATAAATCTCCGTTGGTTAACAAAGTTAGATAATTTTGAGGAGGCCAGTGAATATTCATGGGGAAGTGCGGTGCTTGCGCACTTGTACGCTGAGCTCAGCAAGGTGGCATTAAAGCAGACAAAGGCTTTATATGCATACGGGTTATTATTGCAGGTATAATTTTTTTCATTAGCTACAATAGTGATATATCTATATATATCTATATATTTCACATTCTGAGGAAAAATTCATATTTACAGGTTTGGAGCTGGGAGAGAATGTATGTAGGAAGACCAAGGCTCCTGCAGGATGTATTTGCTGACACCGTTCCCTATGGGTTCAGGTGGAATACGGGAAAATCATTCATGGAAACTTCTCATGGGAACCTTGATACATACAGAGACCAATTTGACATGTTAGAGAGTACGCATGTTTGTATATGTAAAGTTTATAATGTCGGTGATCAATTGATATATAATATAGTACTCTGATATATTTGTGTACTTCATGCCTAATAGGTTACCTGGGAGCCTTATGGAGAGCGATTCGAGCAGCTACCGGCGTTATGTCGCGAACATCCCAAGTTATGACGTGCGAGGGTACCTATATTCTGGTGGGAAGCACGGGTGATGCATGCACCCGACCGCGTCATGTGGCAATTTGGTTTACGACAACACTGTTGGATCCTGTGGATGGCAAATAACACTAGAATGGGGGTTGAATAGTGTTGTGCAAATAGTAAACTTTTTCAATTGTTAATAAACGTACTTCTAATGTTGTCTAAGAAAGCAAGTAGAGCGATCTACGCTTGGTTCTTAATCAACAAAATAATCTTAAAATACACAGAGTACTTTCACAGCAGGTAGTCGACTCCCTATGAACAGTAGTCGACTCCCAGAGTTATAAGCACAGATAAGATTGCAAGCAATACAAATATTATATTCACAGCGGATAAAAGTAAGTTGATCTTTGCAATAGATGAATAGCAATTAGCAAATAATAAAGTAAGAGCAAAGATAACGAACACAGATAAGCAATCGCAGACACAATGATTTTTATCCTGGTTCCCCACAACTTTTGGGTACGTCCAGTCCCCGACCAATCCGATACGAGATTTTTCACTATCTGCCTTGGCAAATACAAGTACCTAACTCCACTCATTAGGATTTCCAACGACCTAGTCTTGACCAGGATTTCCAACTGGCAACACTTAGACTTGTCTAGTGTTTCAACAACAACACAATAAAATAGATATCCAATTCACCACAATAAATTGGTGGAGATTGGTTTTACACCCAGATTCTATAGCTAAACAATGATAGACAAAATTGTGTGTAGTGGCTTGATAGAATGAGATTCTAGATCACACAAAGATACGAATGAATTCTTTGTGATCTAGATCTAATGTTTTTCAAAAATCCTTTAAACAAAAAATCAAGAGAAAAGTAATACGGATTTGAAAAACAGTTAGCCAATAATACGAGAGTATGATCTTTAAAAATAATAACAGAATTTGCAAGATCACAAATAAAATAGAATTGGCTAAAGAAAGAATGCGAGCTTAGAATTTTAGAGCATTTGCACGAGAGATTTTGAATTCAATAGTTGTTGTGTTTTTCTCAATGAAAATGGTCTTCTATTTATAGGACAAATCTGAGAATTCGAAATTCAAAATACTTTGACTTTTGTCCCAAAAATCATGGAGAAAATCGCTCAACGATATTTCAAAATTCAAGTCAAAAACGTCAAACTTTGACAGCTGGTAGTCGACTCCCAGTGTGTTTCAGGAAATCTTGATTCTCAGCTGGTAGTCGACTCCCTACCTTTGGTAGTCGACTCCCAGAGGAGTTTTTCCTGCGACACAGCTAGTCAGACAAGTAGCTAACTCCAGGGTGTATGGAGTTTCACTACGGAATTTATAAGACGACTAGAGAAAGCTCTCAAAAACATTTTTGAAGATGATTTAAAAACCATTTTCAAATCGTTTGTGTGTGTGTTTGTCTATATGATTTGGCTTTAACAATACCATGAAAAGACACAACACACTCACTATAGACTAGGACACGTCTTCGGAAGCTTGATCAGTTTGATGAAGTAGATGTGAGCTTCACTTGAGCTTCTTGTTCTATTTGAGCTTTGAGCTTCATCATTTGATCTTAGCCACATTCGTCCTTGTCTTTGAGCATAGATTTGCGCTTCTTTGAGTATGAGTAAAGCTTCACATATTCTGCACACTTAATTGAATTATAGTTAGTACACTAAGCTTCATTTGGTGTGCTCATCATCAAAATCACTTGGGGTGGAATTCAATTCCCATCAAACATATCCCATCTGCACTCCCAGTCTTGGCGGGGAAGACAAGACCATCGCAGCCAGCAGATGTGACTGTAATCAGGGATCCTCTTGCGCATTGGATGAATAGAGCAGATCACATTGTACATGAGGGGGATGTGTTATCGGTCGATGCCTATATGGAGTGGTATTGGGGGATTACTAGAAGGTGGATTTTTCTGAGGCAGCAACCCACGTTCGCACAAATGCCCCGAGGACCCATCAAGTGCCAACATGTAAGAAGATGTTCAAGTTTATTTTTTATAGTATTTTTTATAACCAATATGCTTAGTACTTAATTTGTTTTACAGGTTGTAGGATATGTTTCATTGTACGATATGGTAGGCCAAGTATTGCAAACACAGGATCAGGGGTTGCTGCATACGATGAGGACCCATATCGATGATGTGCTATATCTTACACGCCATCTTCCAGAAGGTGTAGATATGAGTGAGCTGAGTCGTTTATATAGGATGGTTGAGGCCGACACTTCTCAGCATGAGCATACCAGAGAAGATGACGCTGGCACTTCTTAGCAGGAGCATACCAGAGCAGATGATGCCGGCACATCTCAACAGGAGCATACAAGAGTACATGATGCCTGCACTTGGCAGCTGGACCATCCCAGAGCTTATGACACCAGCACGTGGCAGCAGCCCCCTCACGAAGGTTATGACACCGACACTTGGACGCAGTACCCTCACGGAGGTTATGACCCCGACACTTGGCAGCAGCCCCCTCCCATATCATTTGATGCTGGAGCTTGGCACCAGAGCATATGGGATGTTCCAGCCGATTGGCAGCAGCAGCCTACCCAAGGTACATGGGATGACGGCAGCACTTGGCTGCAGCATTTGACGCAGGCAGATTGGCAGCCTACCCAGGGTGACACGTCACAGCCGCATCAGACAGAATGGGATGACACATGCATTTTACAGCAGCATGTGGAAGTGGATGTTGGCTCGTCTCAGCCACCTCAGACACAAGTGTTGAGTATTGATTCCTCGGATTTGGTTTTGATGATGAACAAACATAAATATCGTGAACTAACTCTTTGTGAGCGCAGTTATGGAGATCGTCGCCAAAATTCTATGAACATCAAAAGCGACGTCTCAAGACTTCTCAAAGCGCGTGATCGTATGCCTGAAGCTTCGTTGAAGCTCTAGGAGCATTATTGAAGTCAAGAGATTCGGATTGAAGCTTTTGAAGACGGTTCGTCAAGTTTTATTTATAGTCTTCTAGCTTCTTTTCGTAGAATGTTAAGCCTTGAGTAGGTCTTACTTATTTATCTTCATAACACTCATATCTTAGAGCTAGAATTATCTTAGAAGCCCATACAAACTTCCCCGAAGCTTCACACTTCATTTCGCAGCTTCTGGTGCATCTTAGTTGGTTCAAGAAGAAGAACCAACCGACTAGATGGCAATCTAGTCGGTCAGCAATCCTTCTTGAACCGACTAGATCTCCTTGCTCAATTCAGCCTAGACATTGTTTATCAATTAGTCGGTCCAAGAAGGTTCACCGACCGACTAGTTGTCAAACTAGTCGGTTTGGAATCCTTCTTAGACCGACTAGTTAAGCTTTCATTTTCCAGCCTAAGTTACTGTTTACAGTTAGTCGGTCCAAGAACAACTGTCGACCGACTAGTTGTGAAACTAGTTGGTTGGAATTTGTTCTTAGACCGACTAGTTCACCTTGTATTCAGCCTATTTGATTTCAACTCTTAGTCGGTCAAAGAACACTCACGGACCGACTAGTTGTGAAACTAGTCGGTTGGCAAGTCTTCTTAGACCGACTAGTTCTATACTCCCTGAACTTTCTATATTGGCTGTGAAGCTGTTAGTCGGTCCATGTTGAATCACCGACTGACTAGTTATGAATCTAGTCGGTCAGTGATCCTTCTTTGACCGATTAGACTGCTTCAGAAATAGATCCGTTGGAGCATTAAATGCACGAATTTTATCTCTCTCTCTTCTCTATCCTATATAATCTTGAGATGCTTCTTCGTAGCATTCAAGGCCGATATTAATTGCATTTTAGAGAATCAAAGAGAAGCATTTATTATCATTTTCCAAGCTTTCATTTCTCACAAGAATCTCTCCTCACTCTTATTCCTAAAGAGAGATTCTCATTGATTGTGAGCCTTTCAAGCCAAGAGCTTGATTCAAGGTCACCAACTCCACCCTAGGCTTCTATTGCTGGTCAACTTCTTGGAGCTAGGGTTTGGTGACTTCTTCTCCTCCAAAATCCTCCTTGCCCTAAAATCGTAAGTTTACTCAAGGCATAAGATTTTGTTGGTAAGCGTTTCTTATTTCATTTACTTTGATATTGCAAGTTTTACTCTCGGTTGTGAGAGTTATGTGTGATCCCGGTTTGTGGGAGTCACATTTTCATTTGTGTATGATTTGATCTTGTAGAGGTTTTCTACAAGAATTTCATAGTGCAAATTTGAGTTAGAAGTTTCTAACTCAAGTATCCGGAGGGGATCCAGGTGTTTGGGACGTAGGATCACCGGGAACAAGTCGGGAAGACTTGGGTGGATCCGAACCCGTTATTTCGTTTGTTTGCGATTGTCTTTTATTGTTGTCTATTTTCATTTCCGCATTGTTGGTTGAGTTTGCAAGATAATTAGGAATTATACTCTTGATTATTTTAAAGTACTATTCATCCCCCCTCTAGTACTTGTGCAGTAGCTATCAGGGCATTACATTTGGTATCAGAGCCAAGTTCATAGCTATGTCTACCAACGACAACAAGAACGTTTGTCCACCTTCAGACTATAGCACCTTCAGGAACCGTGAATGAGCTTCTTCGGTAACTAGGCCTCCTTTCTTCAACGGTACCAATTACGGGTACTGGAACTGCAGGATGGAAACGTTCCTCCGGAGCGCTTCACTATGGAGAGGTACGTTGACGGAGTATGTCGAGCCCGCAGAAGAAGATTTCGCTAAGTGGACTACTACGGAGGTCACCGCGGAGGTAAGCACTACCAAGGCAATGAATGCCTTGCAATGTGCGTTGGAGCCCGAAGACTTCAACAAGATATGCACATGTAAGAGTGCATATCAAATCTGGAACTCACTCCTCATCTTGCATGAAGGAACGAGTAGGGTAAGATACTCCAAACTCACCGTTGTTAATAAAGATTACGAGTTATTTCATTTGCAACAGGGTGAGAAGATGAAGGAGTACTATGCTCGCTTCGTTGACAATACCAACGAGTTGGAGGCTCTTGGAAAGACCTACACCCAAAAGGAGAAAGTCTCAAAGATCATTGACGGACTTCCTTCTTGTTGGGAAAAGCGTACCTTCGCCATCGAGGAAGGTAATGATATGAATAAATATACCGTCGTTCAACTAATGGGTACCTTGATGTCTTATGAGGTACGCAAGGATAGAAAAATAAAGATGCAAGACAAGATGAAGTCTTACTTGAAGCAAGACGAGCCAAAGAAAAACGCGATTGCGTTCAAGGCCTGTAACGGTCGGTTTCCGATCGTACTTTCTTCGTGCACGTGCTCTTGATTGTGCACGTGTTTATTCTTTAGACTCTATTTGATTTTGAACATTATCGTGTGATATGTCGTTGTGACCCTCTCTGAGAGTACTACAACTGTGGTGTTGATTTGTCACATCATTTCACGGGTCGTTCTCCCACGATTTGACCATATCTGAAGAGACGTCGCAATTCTCACTTTTGGCATGAGACGTTTTTATTTTTAACTTTGTTTCTCGTCATCGAAATTGTGATCCGTCTCCTCCAACTTCTTTCTCTTGTCGTCCCGGTCGCCCCAGTATTTTTCTTATAATTTTTGGGCTCCGTTTGACCTATGTGCACTTTTAGACCCAACTTATTACGATTTTAACCCTAACAACTTAACCCTATAATTAACCCTAGACCTAACTAATTGGCAGCCTCCACGTTTAATCCCTCCTCCTACTCACGTGGGCCCCACTCCTATAAAATGACCTAGGGATCTGCGTTTCATTTCACAGCATTTGGTTTCTCCCGCAGCCGGCCCTAACAAAAAGCCCACACACGCAAAACTCCATTTCCCCATCAATCTGACCTGCGCCGGAGGCCGCTGCCGCCACCGACCAACCCTGGCTTCCCCCGCCGACCTCCCTCTCTCGCCTGGGATCTCGTGACGCGCCGTTTGCGCACTTGCTCTTGATCGTGCACGTGTTTATTTTTTAGACTCTATTTGATTTTGAACATTATCGTGTGATATGTCGTTGTGACCCTCTCTGAGAGTACTACAACTGTGATGTTGATTTGCCACATCATTTCACGAGTCGTTCTCCCACGATTTGACCATATCTGAAGAGACGTCGCGATTCTCACTTTTGGCATGAGACGTTTTTATTTTTAACTTCGTTTCTCGTCATCGAAATTGTGATCCGTCTCCTCCGACTTCTTTCTCTTGTCGTCCCGGTCGCCCCAGTATTTTTCTTATAATTTTTAGGCTCCGTTTGACCTATGTGCACTTTTAGACCCAACTTATTATGATTTTAACCCTAACAACTTAACCCTATAATTAACCCTAGACCTAACTAATTGGCAGCCTCCACGTTTAATCCCTCCTCCTACTCACGTGGGCCCCACTCCTATAAAATGACCTAGGGATCTGCGTTTCATTTCACAGCATTTGGTTTCTCCCGCAGCCGGCCCTAACAAAAACCCCACACACGCAAAACTCCATTTCCCCATCGATCTGACCCACGCCGGAGGCCGCTGCCGCTGCCGACCAACCTTGGCTTCCCCCGCCGACCTCCCTCTCTCGCCTGGGATCTCGTGTCGCGCCGTTTGTCGCCGCTAACGCCTACTGCACCGCCAGAATCACGCACAGCAGCAGCAGCAGCCTGCTGTGGCCACCGTCGTCGCCGCCACCGCTGCCCTCTAGCCGCCGTCGTGGATCCCCCTCTGCCCCCTCTCACCGTTGACAACGACCACATGCCGCAAACCCTCTGAAAACAGCGTGCTTGCTCGCTGTTTTACGTGTTTGGCGTCGTCCCGACGCGTCGCTGCGATCTTGCCATTTCCTCTCGCTGTTGGAGTCATCCAACAGCCTCCTACATCCCCTAGGGGTGTTTTTCGACGTCATGAGCATCACTTGAGACTCTCGACGTCGTAGGCGTAGCGTACGTCGAACCGTTCGCCTCGAGCTGTTGTTACGGTTTCCCGGAAGCCGTAGAACGCCTTCCCGACGCTCCTGCTCGCTGTCCAGTCCCTAGCCCACTGTCCGCACTATCTGTCCACTACCAGAGCATGTCTGGCTACGCTACCCGTAGCCGAGACGCCGCTAGCAGACGTTCCGTAGCCGTGCCGCTCAGATCGGTCGCCGTTCAGACTCTACTTCTCGTTCGCACCAAGCCCCAGAGAGGTTAGTTCCCGAAACTCGTAGCGCAACCCAAACCGTAGCCAAAATTGAAAACCTAACTAAAAACGGCAACTTAACTCATTAAATTTAATTTCTGCTCTCTTAAAACGATGTGGAATCATAGACCGACGATCAGACTTTTGACTGTGCACATAGGATAGAATCGTCGGATAGGCTGATCAGACAACTTGACTCGTGATTGTTAGGGTAGCCACGTTCAACCTAAAAATGGACTTAAATAGGAATTTCTAAAATCGCGACCTTACACCGTTGCCGTGACTGTTTCAGACGGACTACCACGGACGCGACGACTAGACGCGACGCCCCGGACGGACGACTCACTCGCCACCGCAGGCAAGTGTACCCACTTGCGTTTTTGACCGCATCTTGGTCTTAAATTGTTAGAACTGTTAGACTGTGAGTGTTTAGATCTGGACGTGAAATGATATCGTCTGGGTCACCCTGACGACTTAGACTTGACGATGAAGTCTAAGTCCGACAAACAACAACGTGTGACACCTTAGGATTATCTTGGGTGTGCGTGCGTGTGGACACCCTAGAATAACTCTCCCGTACACTGGTCGTGTCTTGTCCCTGTTACACAAAAGCCTTCGGGCGTTTCAGATGCTCTCCTTGCGGGAGTGATCCCGTGATACAAAAAAGCCTTCGGGCGTTTCAGATGCTCTCCTTGCGGGAGTGATCTCCGTGATACAAAAAAGCCTTCAGGCGTTTCACATGCTCTCCTTGCGGGAGTGATCTCCGAGATACAAAAAGCCTGCGGACCTTTCAGGTGCTTCCCTAGCGGAAGTGATTTTGTACTTCTTGTCCTGAGTTATGGGGTTTGGGGTAGGGTTGAGCGTGCGCACGGGGAGAGGGTCTGATCCCCCTCAACCCGTAAGGCGTGAACCCTTCATGTCTCACGTGTCGTGTCGTGTCCGACTTGTCTTGTCTGTCTTTGTCTTATCCTGACACCTTTAGGTTAGTCCCGTAGTCGGTAGCACACGCTACGACTACTGCCTGCTACGCTTTACTTTCCTACTACGTTACTTCTCTTGTTACTTTGTGCCATCTGAGGACAGTGCTGGAGATGCTGAGGCGACACAAGCTTTATGCCAAGTATAGCAAGTGCGAGTTCTGGCTGGACACGGTCGCATTTCTGGAACACGTGGTGTCCGGTGATGGCATATCTGTAGATCCGGAGAAGGTCAGAGCAGTCAGAGATTGGCCGACTCCGCAGTCAGCGTCAGACATCAGGAGCTTTCTTGGTTTAGTAGGCTATTATCGACGGTTCATCAAGGATTTCTCGAAGATTGCGGAGCCGATGACGAAGCTGACGAGGAAGGACGTGGAGTTTCGTTGGTCTGATGCTTGTGAGGAGGCCTTCAGTATCATGAAGGCGAGGTTGACCACAGCACCGGTGTTGGCAGTACCGGATCGAAGCGGAGGCTTCGAAGTATATTGTGATGCATCAGGGAAGGGCCTAGGATGCGTCTTGCATCAGCAATGCCACGTGGTCGCGTATGCTTCTCGTCGGTTGAGGACTCATGAGAAGAATTACCCGACGCACGATCTGGAGTTGGCAGCAGTGATTTTTGCTCTGAAGATTTGGAGGCACTTCTTGTTAGGTGAGAGTGTGAAGATTTTCACCGATCACAAGAGCTTGAAGTACATCTTTACACAGAAAGAGCTCAACATGCGTCAGTGGCGATGGTTAGAGCCCATGGCTGACTACGAGATTGATTTGCAGTATCACCCAGGGAAGGTGAACATAGTGCCGGATGCCTTGAGTAGACTTCCTACTGTGATGATGCATACTGCCGACTGGAGGATTCAGCAGGAACTGAGAGAGATAGATTTGGAGGTTGTCCTACCTGGTGTGGTTCATTCATTCACGAATTTACAGATTCAGTCCACGATCGTGGATCGGATCAAGGTAGCACAGGCAGGAGATTCGAAGCTGTAGAGAATCAGGAGGCAGGTTGAAGCTGGACTACGGACGGAGTTCGTGATTCATGAGGATGGTTCGCTGCGGTACGGCAGCAGACTCTGTGTACCTGCAGGTGATGTTCGTGAGGAGCTGTTGAGCGAGGCTCATAGCTCGCCATATTCTATACATCTTGGAGGCACCAAGATGTATAAGGATCTCCGTCTGAACTATTGGTGGATTGGCATGAAGAGGAGTGTGGCACGGAGTATTGCCAAGTGTTTGATATGCCAACAGGTGAAGGCTGAGCACCATCGTATGGCTGGTTTGCTACAACCGCTTCCTATTCCGGAGTGGAAGTGGCAGCATATTACGATGGATTTCGTGACTGGTTTGCCTCGGACCCCGAAGCAGAACGACGCAGTCTGGGTGATCATAGATCGATTGACCAAGTCTGCGCACTTTATCCCGTTCCGAGTGGGCCAGTCTACGGAAGTTTTGGCGAGGAAATATCTGGAGGTAAAATTTCTTTCTACTTCTCTTTTAATTTCCTCTTTGAAATAGTCGTGATGTAGGCCGTGTACGTGCAGGAGATTGTACGCTTACATGGAGTCCCCGTGAGCATCGTGTCTGACAGAGATACGAGGTTCACATCTCAGTTCTGGAGAAGTCTGCAGGAGAATTTGGGTACGAGTCTGAGTTTCAGCACGGCATACCATCCGCAGACTGATGGCCAGTCCGAGAGGACTATTCAGATTCTAGAGGATATGCTGCGAGCTTGTACGCTCGATTTGAAGGGATCATGGGAGGACCATCTTCACTTGGTGGAGTTCTCGTATAACAACAGCTACCAGGCGAGCATTGGCATGGCGCTGTTTGCTGCTTTATATGGAAGGAAATGTCGATCGCCACTGAGCTGGGATGACATTAGAGATCGGGAGCTGTTGGGTCCGGAAATGATAGTGGAAGCTGTAGATGTCGTGAGAGACATCAGGGAGAAGCTCAGAGTTGCTCAGGATCGCTTCAAGCATTGGGCAGATGCCAAGAGGAGACCGTTGGAGTTCCAGCCTGGGGATCACGTCTTCCTGAAGATTTCTTCGAACCGCGGAGTTATTCATTTTGGGAAGAAGGGAAAGCTGAGCCCGAGGTATATTAGGCCGTTTGATGTGCTGGAGCGTGTGGGATCGGTGGCCTACCGCCTTGCTCTGCCACCATCTTTGGAGGGCGTTCACGACGTATTCCACGTATCTCAGTTACGTCGGTACGTCAGTGATCCATCGCACACTGTGGATTTCTCAGAGAATACGGTCCGTCCGGACCTGACGTATGACCAGCAGCCTGTGCAGATCTTGGACCGTCGACAGAAGCAGTTGAGAAATAAGATAGTCGACCTGGTGAGAGTGATGTGACGTCACGGATCACCTGGAGAGTCCATCTGGGAGCGCGAAGATGATATGAGAGAGCGCTTCCCGCATCTTTTCCCGAGCAGTGCTTGATGTTGATTCCGAGGACGGAATCATTTCTAAGTTGGGGAGGATGTAACGGTCGGTTTCCGATCGTACTTTCTTCGTGCACGTGCTCTTGATCGTGCACGTGTTTATTTTTTAGACTCTATTTGATTTTGAACATTATCGTGTGATATGTCGTTGTGACCCTCTCTGAGAGTACTACAATTGTGGTGTTGATTTGCCACATCATTTCACGTGTCGTTCTCCCACGATTTGACCATATCTGAAGAGACGTCGCGATTCTCACTTTTGGCATGAGACGTTTTTATTTTTAACTTCGTTTCTCGTCATCAAAATTGTGATCCGTCTCCTCCGACTTCTTTCTCTTGTCGTCCCGGTCGCCCCAGTATTTTTCTTATAATTTTTGGGCTCCGTTTGACCTATGTGCACTTTAGACCCAACTTATTACGATTTTAACCCTAACAACTTAACCCTATAATTAACCCTAGACCTAACTAATTGGCAGCCTCCACGTTTAATCCCTCCTCCTACTCACGTGGGCCCCACTCCTATAAAATGACCTAGGGATCTGCGTTTCATTTCACAGCATTTGGTTTCTCCCGCAGCCGGCCCTAACAAAAACCCCACACACACAAAACTCCATTTCCCCATCGATCTGACCCATGCCGGAGGCCGCTGCCGCCACCGACCAACCCTGGCTTCCCCCGTCGACCTCCCTCTCTCGCCTGGGATCTCGTGCCGCGCCATTTGCCGCCGCTAACGCCCGCTGCGCCGCCAGAATCACGCACAGCAGCAGCAGCAACCTGCTGTGGCCACCGCCACCGCTGCTGCCGCCGCCGCTGCCCCCTAGCTGTCGCCGTGGATCCCCCTCTGCCCCCTCTCGCTGTTGACAGAGACAACATGCCGCAAACCCTCTGAAAACAGCGTGCTTGCTCGTTGTTTTACGTGTTTGGCGTCGTCCCGACGTGTCGCTGTGATCTCGCCGTTTCCTCTCGCTGTTGGAGTCATCCGACAGCCTCCTACATTCCCTAGGGGTGTTTTCCGATGTCACGAGCATCACTTGCGACTCTCGACGTCGTAGGCATAGCGTACGTCGAACCGTTCGTCTCGAGCTGTTGTTACGGTTTCCCGGAAGCCGTAAAACGCCTTCCCGACGCTCCTGCTCGCTGTCCAGTCCCTAGCCCGCTGTCCGCACTATCTGTCCACTACCAGAGCATGTCTGGCTACGCTACCCGTAGCCGAGACGTCGCTAGCAGACGTTCCGTAGCCGTGCCGCTCAGATCGGTCGCCGTTCAGACTCTACTTCTCGTTCGCACCAAGCCCCGGAGAGGTTAGTTCCCGAAACTCGTAGCGCAACCCAAACCGTAGCCAAAACTGAAAACCTAACTAAAAACGGCAACTTAACTCATTAAATTTAATTTTTGCTCTCTTAAAACGATGTGGAACCGTAGACAACGATCGGACTTTTGACTGTGCACATAGGATAGAATCGTCGGATAGGCTGATCGGACAACTTGACTTGTGACTGTTAGGGTAGCCACGTTCAACCTAGAAATGAACTTAAATAGGAATTTCTAAAATCGTGACCTGACAACGTCGCTGTGACTGTTTCAGACGGACTACCGCGGACGCGACGACTGGACGAGACGCCCCGGACGGACGACACACTCGCCACCACAGGCAAGTGTACCCACTTGCGTTTTTGACCGCGTCTTGGTCTTAAATTGTTTGAATTGTTAGACTGTGAGTGTTTAGATCTGGACGTGAAATGATAGCGTCTGGGTCACCCTGACGACTTAGACTTGACGACGAAGTCTAAGTCCGACGAAAAACAACTTGTGACACCTTAGGATTATCTTGTGTGTGCGTATGTCTGGACACCCTAGAATAACTCTCCCGTACACTGGTCGTGTCTTGTCCCTGTTACACAAAAGCCTTCGGGCATTTCAGATGCTCTCCTTGCGGGAGTGATCTCCGTGATACAGAAAAGCCTTCGGGCGTTTCAGATGCTCTCCTTGCGGGAGTGATCTCCGTGATACAAAAAAGCCTTCGGGCGTTTCAGATGCTCTCCTTGCGGGAGTGATCTCCGTGATACAAAAAGCCTTCGGACATTTCAGGTGCTTCCCTAGCGGAAGTGATCTCTGTACTTCTTGTCCTGAGTTCTGGGGTTTGGGGTAGGGTTGAGAATGCGCACGGGGAGAGGGTCTGATCCCCCTCAACCCGTAAGGCGTGAACCCTTCGTGTCTCACGTGTCGTGTCATGTCTGACTTGTCTTGTTTGTATTCGTCTTGTCCTGACACCTTTAGGTTAGTCCCGTAGTCGGTAGCATACGCTACGACTACTGCCTGCTACGCTTTACTTTCCTGCTACGTTACTTCTCTTGTTACTTTGTTGTAACCCCAGCATGCTAATCAACCAGTAAAATGATGTTTAATAGTTCAGTACACTTGCAGTAGAGTTTGACCTTCTGTTGTAGACTTTACCTGATGTACAGTTCCTTTCTTTGGTGCTGTACGTCAGGTGTCGAGGCGGAGTACGACGACCAGACCGAGCTACCCGAGGACGTAGAGCCGGAGGACGTCGATCCTGAGTACGTGCCCGAGGACGACCAGAGTTAGAGATCCCCACTGCTGATTCGGAGGTTCCATCTTAGTTGTTGGGTGCGTTGCACCTTTTGTTTTCCTGTCTAGGTTGGGTGCTTGCACCGGTAGTTCCTTTTCTGCAGTTGTAGCCCTTCGGGCGTTTTAGACTCTCAGTACTTTGGATATTTAATTTGGAATAAAATGATTGTCTTTCTTTTTCGTACTTTTATTGTTCTGTACTAACATGCAGGGACCTGTACCTTCGACTTGGAGTACCACACAGATGCTTATTGGGTCCGGACTTCTCGCCCCGGCCTAAGCGGGCCTTAGTCACGCTTCGCCTCCGTTGTTCTAGGAAGCGGGGCGTGACAAGGCCGCTCCATCTACTTCTACCGATGATGAAGAATCGGAAGACGAGTTGGACATTGAATCTCTTGCCCTCATGACAAAGAAGTTCAACCGATTCTTCCGGAAAGGTAACTTCAAGAACAAATCTAAGTTTAGTTCTACTAACGCCGCCGCTCCTTTGTGTTTTAAATGCAACAAGCCAGGACACATGAAAGCGGATTGTCATCAAAACAAACAAAAGGAGAAGTGGAAGGCGCCAAAGTTCGACAAGTCTCGGAAGTACAAGAAAGGGTACAAGAAAGGACTTGTCAGGACATTCACCGACTCCGACGAGGACTCCTCAAGTGGAGAGTCGGATGATTAGCAAGTGTAGCAAGCACACATGTGCTTCATGGTAAGAGAGGAACATGATCAAGGATCCTCCTCCGATGATAGCGAGGATGAAGGCGATGAGGTAACGATGGATGACCTTAGATTAGCTAACGAGCAAATTTGGTCTAAATATTCTAAATTAGTAAATAGTATACTAAGACCAAAGATGAGTTAACTAGTCTTCAAACCTCACCTAAGCCTATCATCATCATCAACGACACTGTTGCTGAAAGTTTGAGAAATGAGATTGTAAATCTCAAATCTCAACTTGAGCATGTTCATAGAGGAATCGGATGAACATGAGATAGCGGATTTGATTTCTCGAAACTCAACTTTGTGTATTGAGAATGAGAATCTCAAGTCTCATGTTTGTGTACTCACAACTCAAGTGTCCACTTTGAATGCTTCTATACTTTCTCTCACCGAGAAGTATGAGTCAACATTAGGCCGGATTAATAAATTCAATAAAGGTAAGGACCATTTGGATAATATCCTAAATGACTTACTTCCGGCCAATCATCGCATTGGCTTGGGGTATAAGATGGAAAATTCATCCAAATCATCTACCACCTTTGTTAGGCCAACTTCCGATGCCTCAACGAGTGGGGGCAAACACCTCATTGGTAGTTCATCTAACAATGGTGCTTCCACTTCGTACACACCCTCATTTGGAAAGAAACCCACTTTGGGTGGACCTCCAAAGAAGGGTCATGCTTTTATGTACACCAATACCATGCCACGTAGGAACACACATCCTACTCCACCGGCTCACAATTATGTTGATTTTTATGCTACACGTCCACGGGCATGTGCACACCAAGTGAGACACTCTCACACACGTGTTCCTTCACATGCATATGTTCATCCACATCACTATCATATGAATGATTAACATCATGCATCATATCATATGTCGCCACCACCATTTCATCATGTGCCATATGCATATCCACGACATGCATCACGTAGAAATCAACAACGTATGCATGCTCCCAATAGGAATAGGGCTCCCAAAATATTCACTATTTGGGGCCCGAAGAACACTAACATGCATGAAAAACAAGCATACACGAATTCCTATTTTATGAATGTCGTGAATAATGATGATTACATTGGGAAGTCTAAGTCCAATTGGACTTGGCTTCCAAAGGTCTAATCTTTTAAGACCCAATGACCGTGGATACCATGGAAGGATATTTCTATCTTTAGGTACTCAAGAAAAAGAAACGGAGCAACAAATCCAAATTTAGCTCCAAGAATAAGTGGATACTCGATAGCGGGTGTTCAAAACACATGACGGGTGAAGCTCAATTGCTCTCCGGAGTGGTGCCCATTGAGAATGGGAACCGAGTAGTCTTTGGAGGCAATGAGAGCGGAACCATCATTGGTGTTGGTAAAGTAGGTAACCCCTCTAAACCACTTATAAGTGATGTTTACCTTGTTAAAGGATTAAATCACAATCTTATTTCAATAAGCCAACTTTGTGACAAAGGTTACAAAGTTAGCTTTGCGAAAGGAATGTGCCATATTTTGAGAAAAGATAATAATGATTTATTATTTTTTGGCACACACCATAAGTATATATATATCTTAGATATCCCAAAATCACATGAACAATGTCTCATTGCCAACACAAGTGAACAACACTTATGGCATCGACGTTTTGGTCATGTGAACTTTGGAACACTTTTTAAGCTATCCAAGTTAAATTCTATTAAAGGATTTCCTAAGCTTACTTTTCAAAAGAAAAGCTTTTGTGACTCGTGTCAACGAGGCAAGCTTCCAAAATCGTCATTTAAACCTAAGAAAAGCATATCCTCTAAGCGGCCTCTAGAGCTTTTACATCTAGATCTTTTTGGGCCAACTAGAGTTGCTTCATTAGGGAATGCTCGATATGGACTTGTCATCGTTGATGACTTTTCTAGATTTACTTGGGTATTTTCCTTAAGTAATAAAAATGATGCTTTTGAAAACTTCATAATATTTGTTAAGAAAGTACAAAATCTCATTGGAACCACCATTGTCACTATTCGTAGTGATCATGGAGGGGAATTTGAGAATGAGTCTTTCTCAAATTTTTGTGATGAAGTTGGTATTACTCACACCTTTTCTTTCCCTCGCACACCCTCTCAAAATGGTGTTATTGAGAGAAAGAATAGGACGCTATTGGAATGTGCTCGCACTATGCTTGATGATAGCCAACTTGTCCATCAATTTTGGGCGGAAGCGGTACATACCGCTTGCTATGTGTTTAAAAGAATACTTTTGAGGCCCGGCACCAAACAAACTTGTTATGAATTGTTGTTGGTAGATTGCCTCAAGTTAAACATTTTCGAGTTTTTGGCGCAAAATGTTTTATTAAAAACATGTATGGTAGTTTAGACAAATTTGATCCAAGATCCGATGAGGGGATATTTGTTGGATATTCCTCCCATAGCAAAGCCTACCGAATATACAACAAAAGAACCTCAACGATCGAGGAATCTCTTCATGTTTCATTTAATGAAAATTTTGTTCCTACTAGAATTACTAATGATGATGACTCCATGGATGTTTTATGTGATTCTATTGGTAATTCTAAGTCTATTGATTCTATTGATACTAACCCTACTGATGATACTTTTGAGAATGTTCCTAGTGATCAGGGAATTTTCAAACGACTTCATACAGTTCGTGACCATCCCCATGAGCAAGTCATTGGCAACATCCTTGATAGTGTCAAGACGAGATCTTAAGTCAACTACTTCGCTTATTGTGCCTTTGCCTCCTCAATTGAGCCAAAGAATATTAATGAAGTGTGTGAAGATAGTGCTTGGATCCTAGCCATAGAGGAGGAACTCATTCAATTTGAGAGGAATGAGGTTTGGGGCTTGTTCCATTGTCCTCGAATAACCACACCGTTATATGAACGAAGTGGATTTTCAAGAACAAAACCGACGAGAACCAAATCGTCGTCTGGAACAAAGCTCGGTTAGTAGCTCAAGGCTACCGGCAAGAGGAAGGTATAGATTTCGAAGAATCCTTTGCTCCGGTAGCTAGATTAGAAGCTATTAGATTGTTGTTATCTTTTGCATGCCATAAAGATTTTAAACTCTTTCAAATGGATGTAAAAAGTGTGTTTTTAAACGGAGATGTCGTTGAGGAAGTTTATGTTTCTCAACCTCCGGGTTTTATAAATGAAAAATTTACAAATCACGTTTTCAAACTTAAGAAAGCAATTTATGGTTTGAGACAAGCTCCTCGAGCTTGGTATGACCGCCTAAAGAACTTTCTTTTGGATTTGGGTTTTAAAATGGGTGAAGTTGATTCAACACTTTTTGTTAAGTATTCGAATCATGATATTATTTTAGTTCAAATTTATGTTGATGATATCATTTTCGGTGCTACTAACTTCACTCTTTGCGAAGAGTTTTCTAATGTCATGAAGGACCAATTTGAGATGAGCCACATGGGTGAGCTCAAATATTTCTTAGGTCTCCAAATTTGCCAAATGAACGATGCAATCTTCATCCACCAAACCAAGTACACGGTGGAGTTGCTAAAGTGATTTGGAATGGAGAATGCCTCAGGCAAGAAGACTCCAATGAGCACTACTACACATCTTGATAAAGATACAGGCGGTAAAGATGTAGACATTCGTCTATATCGAGGTATGATAGGTAGTTTACTATATCTTACTGCCAGTATGCCCGATATTATGTTTGATGTATGTGTATGTGCTCGTTATCAGTCTCAACCTAAGGAATCTCACTTAGTAGCGGTAAAACGTATTTTCCGTTATTTAAGTTACACACTTGACTTCGAATTACTTTATCCAAAGTCTAGCACATATGAGTTAATCTCATATAGTGACACAGATTATACGGGATGCAAATCCGACAGGAAAAGTACTAGTGGCACTTGCCATTTTATAGGAAATTCTCTTGTCTCTTGGTTTTCCAAGAAGCAAAATTATGTATCACTTTCAACCACCGAGGCGGAATATATTTCCGCAGGTGCTGCATGTGCTCAGGTTCTTTGGATGAGACACACTCTTAAAGACTTTGGTATAAAATGTGATACTTGCCCTATCATGGTGGACAACCAAAGTGCAATATGTCTCTCTAAGAATCAGGTACACCTTTCCCGTTCTAAACACATACATGTCCGTCACCATTTCCTAGATGATCATGTTGCTAAAAAGGACATCATTTTAGTGTACGTTGAAACCAAGAAGCAAATCACCGATATTTTCACGAAACCACTCAAGGAAGACTCCTTTGTGCGGTTACGTCGAGAATTGGGGATTATGGGTGAATCCGAGATTTAGGATTCATATTTTCAATAATCTTGCATGATAATAAATTTCTTTTATATATGCTCATGGTAGATGTGTTGGGATTTTTGGATTTATGTTTGAATTTTCGGAATTTACGCTAGAAATATTCATAAACGTCGTATTTAAGATTTTCGATGTTTTATGGGGTAGATTAATGATGTATGAGAGTATTTCGATGTATCGTCCAAGTGCGATTAGGAGAGAACTCTAAATTTCTAAATTTCAAATTTTTGGACTCTCTTAGTCGGTCCAAGTTCATTGGCCGACCGAGTAGATTGAGTTCTAGTCGGTCAATGAATGAACTCAGACCGACTAACTCTTGCTCTAAATTTGGCTTCAGTTACTGTTTGCACTTAGTCGGTTCAAGCTCATTGGCCGACCGACTAGATTTCATTCTAATCAGTCAGGACTTGAACTGTGACCGACTAAATGCGTCAGGGGCTGTTGCGTCTTTTTCTCTCCAATTCGACTTATACCTTCTCCGCACCGATTAGTTTTCTTTCTAATCGGTGCGAAAAATTCTCTCAACCCTAAAACCCTTCGACTCTGCTCCTCTCTCCGCCGTGTGTCGACTATTCCGGCCACCGTCAGCCATCTCCGACCATCGCCAATCATCCTTCTCCGTCCTAGGGCATAGATCTCTCTTCCTCTCTTGTTTTTAGGGTTTATTTCTGTTAGATTTCGGTTAGAATTCGTTTTAGGGTTTCGACCTAGTTTTTCGATTTCTGTCGATTTCGTGCGTTTGTGTTGTCTCGTCTCGAGTATGGCGAAGACACGTATCCCCATCCGTCCCTCTAGTCTGTCTCCCATGATCGTAGAGTCTTCTCCTATAGACCCTCCTCAATCCAAACGCCGAGCTAAAACCACTACCTCCTCCTCTTCGCCTCCTCTTAAGAAGAAGAGGACTTCCAAGCCAAGCCCAACCCCCAATCCCAATCTCAATCTCAGCCCAAACCCAAGCCTAAGAAGCAGCTTGTGTCTCCAGCCTCCTTTCATGCACCCACTCCTCCCGCTTCTGACTCCGACGTAGAGTATATCCCTGAGTCTGAGTCAACCGATAGGGCTCCTACTCCTCCTCCTCGATCTAGCACTCGTCCATCTAAGGGGAAGGCTCCCATACCATTGGGTGGTGTCGATATATCGTTGTGTCGCGATGACCCGTTGTGTCTCGCGGCTTACAACCGTATCCAGCACTGACCATTGATATTGGAGCACTTCGTTCAGTTCTCAGACTTCCCTCATCTCGTCGATCTTCTTTCATGTAGCGGCCTTTTAGACTATCTTCGCCATGACCCCAAGGCGAACCCTCACCCGTACCCCCGTATTGTCAAATTATTCTATGCAAATCGTGTTTGGGGTCAGTATGACGACACCGTCTCCATTGAGACCACTGTCTTGGGGACATGTATTGTCCTCACTGCAGAGATTTTAGGGGAGTTGATTGGTGTCTCATCCTTTGGCCTGCTTCCTGCTGATATCTCCATGGATAATATCCACGATCTTGACCAGGCGATGCTTTCTGAGATGTTTCATGGTATCCCTCCCGCCATGATTGGCGTCCCCTCGAAATCATTTAAGCCTAACGCTTGGGTCCTCAATCTTATCCTGAAGTCGTGCCTCCTTCCGAAGTACGGCTCCTCTAGCTTGCCATCCCAGCCGTTCCTCAAGCTGATCTACGCTCTTTTCATGGGGAGCGAGATCAATTGGGCTCGTATTATCTTAGATAAGATGGACTCTTTTGAATGCATCCGAAAGTCCACCAAATCTGCTCACATTCCATATCCGTGCATATTGACTCTTGTTTTCCGTCACTTCGGCGTCCCTCTCCCTCCCGATGACCAGCGTCCTCTTAGTCCTCCCCTGAACGCGACGGCTGTCAAGAAGTCTCTTGCAGTTCTTCGTCACATTCAGAGGACGACCCATTCAGCTTCAGATTCTGCTTCAGCTCCTCCTCCTACTCCCTCACTCGCTGAGTTTGCTGTTTCTTTGCGTCGTGTGGAGTCTCGTGTTTCTCGTTCTGGGGAGATGCTAGCTCGCATCTGTACTCACTTGGGCATTGAGGTTC
The DNA here is from genome assembly GCA_030789695.1 of Scilla litardierei. Taxonomy (NCBI): domain Eukaryota; kingdom Viridiplantae; phylum Streptophyta; class Magnoliopsida; order Asparagales; family Asparagaceae; genus Scilla; species Scilla litardierei. The sequence goes on from CM061133.1 coordinate 217,315,214, forward strand.
CTCCTTCAGTTTCTGATGAGGAGGAAATGGATTAGGCTAATCTCCAGGAGCTTGTTGGATCTCCTGTCCGTGCCACTGAGGGTACGTCTGCTGCTGTTACTTCTGCTGGTGCTCCCGAGAGCACACCTGCTGTCACCATTCCTTCGGTGGATACCTCTGCTGGTGCTCCCGAGACCACTCCTGTTGCGACTCTCCCTTCTTTGGACACTCCAGTCAACCCAGTGGCCACCACCCCTTCTACAGAGCCTGCTACTGCTGCTGATCCTCCCTCCGCCTCCTGAGCTTGCATTGGAGGACTCTCCCATGTGCATCTGGATGATATATTTTGTAGTGAGAGAGTGGGGTAGGATAGTTGGTGGTTATGGATTTTTGATATTTTTGGATGTTTTGATGATACACTTTTTGTTATATGTTCCTTTTTTATGTCTGTTGAGACATATGTTGTATGTGTGCACCGATCTTTCGATCGTTTTTATGTATGTTGGCGGATGTATACATTTTGTTGTACCAAGTTTTATATATATATACATCGTGTTGATGTTTACTTCATTGTGCGCATTATATTCTTTTTGTCTCTGATGTTGACTTCGTCGCTCGACAACTATCTTGATTTAATAGAAATTATTTCTATGAAAACATAGAATTGTTTTCCATGCACTTAATTCATCAAGAATGTTGATATTGGAGAGTATGTTACATAACTCAATACGTGAAATTGATTTGAGTTTTAATGATTTTATTTTTCGATTATCGACTATGGTCTTGTTGGCACGCTTTGATTTACTTCATATTTTACTTTGGTGTCATTTGGACCATGGTCGTATTCTACGACTCCCGTGCTTTTATTTGTAGCCATTGTTGTTGTCGTTGATCTCCTCCCACTCTTTTTGCTAATGCCAAAGGGGGGAGAATTAATAATGACGATGTGCTAAATGATAATATAAAGAAATTTTCCGAGAATCTAATTTGATATGTTAGATTCAGGGGGAGTTAAGATATAAAAATGGATTTAGATCCTAAATTTCAATAATTGGATTCACATTTTATACTTTCCTCGTCTGCTTGATGCTTATGGTTATTATTTTATATGGAATTGACGTGTCATCAATGCAGGGGGAGTAAGTAAATTTCATTTGAATCATTATTATTGATTATTATTTATGTTGGTTTGTCATCACCAAAAAGGGGGAGAATGTTGAGTATTGATTCCCCGGATTTGGTGTTGATGATGAACAAACATAAATATCGTGAACTAACTCTTTGTGAGCGCAGTTATGGAGATCGTCGCCAAAATTCTATGAACATCAAAAGCGACGTCTCAAGACTTCTCAAAGCGCATGATCGTGTGCCTGAAGCTTCGTTGAAGCTCTAGGAGCATTATTGAAATTAAGAGATTCGGATTGAAGCTTTTGAAGACGGTTCGTCAAGTTTTATTTATAGTCTTCTAGCTTCTTTTCGTAGAATGTTAAGCCTTGAGTAGGTCTTACTTGTTTATCTTCATAACACTCATATCTTAGAGCTAGGATTATCTTAGAAGCCCATACAAACTTCCCCGAAGCTTCACGCTTCATTTCGCGGCTTCTGGTGCATCTTAGTTGGTTCAAGAAGAAGAACCAACCGACTAGATGGCAATCTAGTCCGTCGGCAATCCTTCTTGAACCGACTAGATCTCCTTGCTCAATTCAGCCTAGACATTGTTTATCAATTAGTCGGTCCAAGAAGGTTCACCGACCGACTAGTTGTCAAACTAGTCGGTTTGGAATCCTTCTTAGACCGACTAGTTAAGCTTTCATTTTCCAGCCTGAGTTACTGTTTACAGTTAGTCGGTCCAAGAACAACTGTCGACCGACTAGTTGTGAAACTAGTCAGTTGGAATTTGTTATTAGATCGACTAGTTCACCTTGTATTCAGCCTATTTGATTTCAACTCTTAGTCGGTCAAAGAACACTCACTGACCGACTAGTTGTGAAACTAGTCGGTTGGCAAGTCTTCTTAGACCGACTAGTTCTATAATCCCTGAACTTTCTATATTGGCTGTGAAGCTGTTAGTCGGTCCATGTTGAATCACCGACCGACTAGTTGTGAATCTAGTCGGTCAGTGATCCTTCTTTGACCGATTAGACTGCTTCAGAAATAGATCCGTTGGAGCATTAAATGCACGAATTTTCTCTCTCTCTCTTCTCTATCCTATATAATCTTGAGATGCTTCTTCATAGCATTCAAGGCTGATATTAATTGCATTTTAGAGAATCAAAGAGAAGCATTTATTCTCATTTTCCAAGCTTTCATTTCTCACAAGAATCTCTCCTCACTCTTATTCCTAAAGAGAGATTCTCGTTGATTGTGAGCCATTCAAGCCAGGAGCTTGATTCAAGGTCACCAACTCCACCCTAGGCTTCTATTGCTGGTCAACTTCTTGGAGCTAGGGTTTGGTGACTTCTTCTCCTCCAAAATCCTCCTTGCCCTAAAATCGTAAGTTTACTCAAGGCATAGGATTTTGTTGGTAAGCGTTTCTTATTTCATTTACTTTGATATTGCAAGTTTTACTCTCGGTTGTGAGAGTTGTGTGTGATCCCGGTTTGTGGGAGTCACATTTTCATTTGTGTATGATTTGATCTTGTAGAGGTTTTCTACAAGAATTTCATAGTGCAAATTTGAGTTAGAAGTTTCTAACTCAAGTATCCGGAGGGGATCGTGGTGTTTGGGACGTAGGATCACCGGGAACAAGTCGGGGAGACTTGGGTGGATCCGAACCCGTTATTTCGTTTGTTTGCGATTGTCTTTTATTGTTGTCTATTTTCATTTCCGCATTGTTGGTTGAGTTTGCAAGATAATTAGGAATTATACTCTTGATTATTTTAAAGTACTATTCACCCCCCCCCCCCTCTAGTACTTGTGCAGTAGCTATCAGGGCATTACAACAAGGTGATGATGAAGGCGTGTCACAGGTTCGTGTGTCACAGGTTGGCGTGTCACAGGTTGGCATGTGAATAATCCAACCCTAAATACAGATCATCAAAAAGCCACACCATCTTTCATTTGTAACATGATTATGCCAATGGTGAAAACAAAGTTAGATTTGACACCGGCAGAAATTCAAGAGGCCATAACCACCATGTTACGGATCCGAATTTCATATTACAAAGCATGGATGGCAAGATCAAAGGCGTTAGAAAGGATTTTTGGAGATTGGGAGGAGTCATATAATCGGCTACCTCGGTATTTAGAGGCCATTTCAGAGACTAATCCAGGTACAGTATACAAGATCACTTATGACACTATCAATGAAGGCGTGGCACAATTTTCAGGGGTCTTCTGGGCATTTGGTCCTTTAATCAAGGGTTTCAAGCATTTTCGGCCGATCCTAAGTATTGATGGTACCCATTTGTATGGGAAATATGGTGGGTGTTTACTTGTGGCCACCGGAGTGGATGAAAATGGTGGGATGTTTCCCTTGCCATTTGCTGTTGTGTCAGCTGAGAACCAAGAAAATTGGAAGTGGTTTTTCGCATGTATATATGAATACATACCAAGTGCGCATGGACGAACGCTTACCTTCATTTTAGATAGAATGAAAGGAATTCCACGAGCACTAGAAAAGGGATGGCCATCACATTATCACCATAGGTATTGTCTGTGGCATATTATTGCAAATTACAAGGCGAAAGGATTCTGAACACGTACCTTGGAGGGAAACCTCTGGATGGCTGGCATTGCATCAGACTTGCTGACATACAATGCCTATCGTGCCAAAATTAAAGACGAGTCCGTTGAAGCAGATGCGTAGATATATGCAGATTTATATGGAGAAGAAAGCACGTGGGCGATGCATGCCGATCGTGGGAAACACTATTGTATCATGACAACAAATTGTTCTGAGAGCTTTAATGGGGTGCTCAAAGGTGCTAGAGCTTTACCTATACAAGCGTTGATTGCAAGAACATTTTAGAGGTTAAATAGATATTTCTTCAGTCGAAGACTAAGTGGGCAAGGGTGGACGATAGATTTTGTTCCCACAATAATGGACATTATTGGGGAATGGAGGGAAGAGGCCCGCACATTTATGCTCACAAGGTTTAGTGATTGTGAGTGGCAGGTGACTGACAACGATGGTTTCTGTTATACTGTTAAGTTGCATGACGAGAAATGCAGATGTAGTTGCAATATTCCTTTGCTTCAACACATCCCATGTGCACATGTTATCGCTGCAACGTCCAGACAAGAATATGGTGCCAACATAGCATATATGCCATTCTGTTCACCATGGTATAAGGTTAGCAGATATCGCCATGCATATGAACCTTTATTTCACCCCATACCCGATGCACGGTATTGGAAGGCTTGGGATGGTCCCAAATTACTTCCACCTGACAAAAGAAGACCTCCAAGTCGGCATACATCTACACGTATTCGGGGGGCAATGGATATTCCGCCCGAATGAAGCTGACAGAATAGATGTGGCAATTGTCCTCAACTCGGGCACTACAAATCACGCTGCCGAAATCCTCCTCTAACACACGTGTATGTTGATTCTGTAATTCATATATTTCTCCTGGATATATATATGATGTTCTAATTTATGCTTATCTTGTAGGTATTCATCTCAAGGCCGCAGCGGGTCTTCATCTCAAGGCCACGGCGTGTCTTCATCACAAGGCCGCAACGCGTCTTCACCACAAGGCCACGGCGCATCTTCATCTTAAGGCCGTGGGGCTTCATCTCAAGGTCGTGGCGCGTCTTCATCTCAATGCTGCGGCAGATGCCGCACATGATGCAATGGTGGATATTACTCTACTGATAATGTTGTGTTAGGGCCATGATTGATGAGTTAGGGCCATGTTTTTTGTAAGTTTGTTGAATTCGATGTGATGTGTATTTTAAAATTGAAACTACTATGATTGATGAATTCAATGTTGTTTGATTTATGTGTTACGTGAGCTTGATGAATTCGATGTGATGTGTGTTTTGATTTATATGAACTTTCGGATATCCAAGTGATGTGTTGTGATATACTATTTGTGATATTTGTGAAACGCTATGGCTGTGAGAAGTATTAGTGTGAGAATAATTTGTGACACGTTTTGATTTTTATATGCTAATGCTGTGATGAATCAGGGGTGAATTATCGGGAGAGTAGGAGAAGCAGCTGTTGAAATTGAGAAGAGCAGCAATAATAGCAGCAGCAGCAGCTATTTGCAAACAGAGAAGAAGGAGTAGCGGCCAAATTCGGCTCTGTTGTTGTGTGGCCTTGGCCGCACTCTTCAGGTGTGGCCGAGAGCCGCACTCTGAAAGTGCGACTCTCGACCGCACTCTGAAGATGCGGCCGAGGCCCCACATGTGCTGCAGCTCCCTGATCCGGCCTCTTTTGGCCCCAAAACCAAAAGAGGTCGGTTTTGCTAAATAAAAAAATGAGGTCGGTTTTTCAAATTAATTTTTTTTGGCCTATTTGCAAAAATTGTCCAAAGAAAGATTATGAGGGGAAAAGCAATAAATCCAAAAATGCAAACAGTTATCCATTATTCCTGGGGGAAAGGAAATGTCTTTTTCTTGAACCGAATCAGCAAAAATACCAAAACAGAAAGATCTCCCGACTGAAATCAAGAATAATCTTACTTTTTGAGACTCAATCTGAGACCTCTTCAAATGAAAGAAACCTTGATGAAGAGAATTCGACCGATCGATAGGCGTACCTCTCTCAAACCCTCAAACGTGGGTGTACCTTGCTGGAATATTTCACTTACAGAGAGGAAATGACAGAGTATGTCCAGTTTGTCTAGAATTACACAACAAATTTCAAAAATTTAAGCTTTCCAGCCTTGGATACGGGAACATGTCGAGGCTTTAAGGTGTCAACCTCCTCCAATGTACGGAACATCTTGTTCACCTCTCAGTGTCGCTACCATATGGGCACGATCTGTTGCTTGCTATCACAGGCTGAGCATCGGACGCAAGACGGAGATCGATTTGAAGGACGCATAGAGATGAAGGGGGCGATGAGCACAACCGAAGGGGAGAAGTTGTGCACCGGTTATGATCTTCATCTCTGGCAGAGCAGCAAAAATAGAGATGGAGGAGGGGAGAGAGTTGTGGACGGGACTTGAAAATGGATATAAAAATGGATATTTGATGATTGGCTTCCTTTTTTGTCTTTACATCAGGATGGACCTGTAGAAAAAAATGGCTCATAGAGATATCTTGGGGTGAGTTTTGCCCCAAAATATTCCTTGATTTAGGGATAGGAATCAACCTGCAAAAAGGATAGAATTTGAACGTTTAAGCACTGAAATTGCAAAAAGATCGAATTTTGATCAAATGGATATCTCTCAAAGTGCCATTTTGAGAAGGGAAAAAAAGTAATTGAGAAATGGAAGGGAAAATTGAAAAGATAGCAAATGAGGGTTTCAGAAAAAAACTCAACTGGGTGAACTGCCTCCCAAGGCGGTCCGCTTCATGGCTGTCTTCATTGCTTGGCTCAATGGCTGTGTCTTCAAGCCGACCAACCTGCTGTGTCTTCAAGTCCGTGGCAGTGGAGGGACAGAGGGGGAGGGGGAGAGAGAGAGAGAGAGAGAGAGAGAGAGAGAGAGAGAGAGAGAGAGAGAGAGAGGAACGCACCATGGCTGTTTCTTAAAGGCAGAGTGCGAAATATTGCCAAGAGTTTTTCTCGGCTGAGGGAGAGAGAAAGCCGGTGTTGCAAGCTGGAGTTTTCCCGCACAAACTTTTGTTTTCAACTTAAACTTTGAAATGGCTCAGATTTTTTTGTTTCCCCCCAACTAATTTCCCCCCATTTTCAATTTTCAAACATTTTCTTCCCAAGTTTCTCCCCAAAACTTATCCTAGTCATCAACTATTGTTTGTTCCAGCCAGCTTTTGCTTGTCCACATAGGACAAAGGCCGCCACATAGGAAAAAATTCAAAATATGCTCTCTTTTATACAATAGATGTATATGTTGATCTTTATATCTGTGAATTCGTGTGAATCAATGTGATTATTATATAGATACTTGTATAGATATATGTCATGGGTAGACTTAATGTGTATACTTGTGTTTGACAGTTTTGATAGCTGTATGTATCCTTACTGGTTATAGTGATATATAAATAAGTGTGTAGTAGTGTGCATTCGGGATATATAACTATGCGTTATTATAGTAAGTATGATTGTAAATATGAGTGCATCTGTCTATTGTTGTATAATGTCTGAGTATGATGTAATTGAATAAGTGAATTATTGTGAAAGAATGTACATGGGTGACTTATAATGTTATATATTAAATGTAGCTAAGGCATACATAACCACATTGTACTAGATTGATATTATATGAAATGAATAAATACCTATTGCTATGCATACACCTATTTTATTTTTTTTTTATTTTTTTTTGAAAGTTAAGGAAGATAATATTAACAAACGAAAGTAGTTTACAAGGTACAGCGAGACATATGTACTGTTAGAGGAAGGAGAGGGCACAAGCGCCGTCACTTTCTACTAACAGTGACATATTCCCCAGATCCAAAAGCAAGTAACACAGCCTGTGGACACGGTAAGAAAAATCTGGTCCTATCGCGAAACTCCCAGTTTGACATTACGTCAGTCGCCGTTCCATCCGATCCATCAAGCTCATGTAAGGCAATCCTGATATCAGAGGCGATGTCCTCAAATAGCAATGTCTTACATTTCCTGCTCCCTTCAAAGATTCGTCTGTTTCTTTCCCTCCAGGTATGCCAGACAATTGCGCCAAGTGTTGCTTTAGCTAAAAAACTCAGGCTAGTCTTGTTTCCAAGATTATTCAAATAATAGGAACCAATGTCAACTAGGTTCGGTGCAATAGTGGTAGTAATACCAATTTTGAGTAGACTTCGTCGAAGCAAGTAGCTTGAAAAATCACATTCAAAAAAGAGCTGTTTAGATGACTCCTCCTTCCTGCCATCACAGAGAACACAGCCACCTGGTACACTAATGCCCCATTTGTTCAGTATATCATTGGTGAGCAACTTCCCCTTGAAGGCCCGTAGCATTGCAATGGACCATTTAGGAACACTGTGCTTGTGCCAGACCAAGCTGCAGAAATTGAATTTGATTCCATTAACCCGGGTTTCATTCCAGGCTTCAGCAAGCTTGAACTCACATGAATTAGAACCGACGGATGCTGCAATTTTCCCTCCAGCAACACCCGCATGAGATGAGCCCTTCACCTTCCAGCGCCATATGTCTGCACCCGGCCTCAGTATTTGTTGTTCAAGAGTCCTTCTCAGCTGCGGATTGTCCCCTAGAGTGCCGGCTATCCAATGATTCCCAGCCCAGTAATCTGCTACTACCCTATTGGTCTCACCCTGTGGAATTGGTAGTTGGTGTTTGATAGGACCCCCTTGTAGCCAGTGATCATGCCAGAACAAAGTAGTTTTCCCATCTCTAACATCCTTTATGATAAGCTTTTCAGAAATGTTTCTACACTGCAACATGAATTTCCAGGTGCCTGACTGTGTTGCTTTTCCCTTAGCGACATAAAAAGTGTTTGGGTCCCCATAGGTATTTTCCATATATTCCGACCAAACCCCTCTCTTAGTAAGATAGCGCCATACGAGTCAAACTCCATATGCTTTATTAATATCAGACAGGAGCCGCAATCCAACTCCTCCTTCAGACTTTGGTGTGCACATTTCTCTCCAAGACCATAAGCCCGTATTGCCCCAAATGAATCGCCTGCAAGAGGAAGAGATGGTACGAATAACAGAAACTGGCAGGCGGAAAGCTTGCATCCAGAATGAGACCATACCATAGATTACTGATCTCACCAATTCAATACGGCCCGAGATAGATAAAGTGGAGGAAGTCCAACCCAATAACCTCTTTTTGCATTTATCAACCAACCTGCTGAACATTGGTGCATTGGGGTATCTCGAAGATAGTGGGAGCCCGAGGTAAGTAGTAATAATAGATGCCAGTCTAATCCCAAGATAGCTAGCCAAGCTTCCCGGATTTTTGGTCCCCTTACTGAAGATACCAGAGCTCTTTTCTCAGTTTATATGCAGCCCTGATTGGAGACTGAAACCTTCCAGAAGAGTTTTGAGACCTTGGATAGAATGAGTATTTGCTCTACAAAAGACAAGTAAATCATCAGCAAATAGTAGGTGAGATATGGAACCAGACCGCCGCATTGGCAACATAGTACGAGTAGCAATAGCCTTGGCAACCATGAGAGAGAAAGCTTCTATTACTACAACGAAGAGGTAAGGGGATAAGGGGTCCCCCTGGCGTAGTCCTCTATTCCCACCAAAGAATCATGCAGGAGAACCATTAATCAAAACTGAGAAGGATGGTGTTGAGATGCATTCTTTAATCCAATTGATGAAAGTGTGATTGAATCCCAGTTGATGCAACATGAAGTAAACAAATTCCTTGTTCACACTGTCGAAAGCCTTCCGAAGGTCCAATTTTAAGCAAGCCCTAGCCCCCATTGGATTGCTGAAATCTCTGATCTGTTCATGGGCCAGTAGGGAGCAATCAGATAGAAGCCTGCCTTTGAGAAAAGCAGCCTGGTTAGGGGAGATGAGCTCATTGATGACTTCCTTTAGGCGGTTGCATAAAACTTTGCTGATGATTTTATATAGCACATTGCAGCAAGCTATTGGTCTGTAATCACCTAACCCAGATGCATTTGAGTTCTTAGGAACCAGAGTTAAGAAAGTGTGATTAATCTGCCGAACCATAACCCCTGTACTAAAGAAATACAGTACAACATTAGTAACCTCCTCACCAATCAACCCCCAGTTACGCTGGAAAAAGAAACCGTTGTAGCCGTCTGGCCCAGGGGATTTATCTGATCCAATTTGAAAGGTTGCATTCTTAACCTCCTCTTTGGTAATACTTCTTTCTAGCCAAGAATTAGCTTCAGGGGAGACCTTCTTTTTAGGGACCAATTTCGGGAAAATTTGCCAGTAGGAATCCTGGCTGTATAATTCACTGTAGAAAATAGGCGCATCAACTTTTAATTCAACATTAGCCTTGCATTGCTTTCCGCTAGCATCAATTAGGTGACTCAGGCTATTATGGGCCTGTCTAGCTTTAGTACTTGCATAAAAAAACTTAGTGTTTTTGTCTCCTAGACACAACCACTCTTGCCTGCTTTTTTGATGATACATCTCTTCTTCCATCCCAAGAAGTTTAGATAACTCTAAAGACAAATTATGTTCTTTGATCTGCAGATCTAGAGACGAAGGGGTATGCAGATTTCTGAGCTCTTCCAATTCCTTCCGACATTTAAAGATGGTGTTAGATTCATAATAATCTTTAGCCCAAGTGCGCAATTTGTGTTTAAGCCTATTGAGCTTCTGAGTAACTATGAATATAAGATTCCCATGGATAGGAGAGCTCCAGCTAGACTCCAACAGCTCAGAGAAACCGGGGATCCGCATCCAGTAATTGAAGAATTTGAATGGCTTAGGTATATGGGGTACCTTAGAATGCAAATAAATTACCATTGCAGAATGGTCACTAGTGCTTGGGTCGACGTATTCAAAGAAAGAGTCTGGGAGCTGCGAATTCCATTCGAAATTGCTGAAAACACGATCGATTTGTGCGGATATACGACCACCGCCCCGCCGCTTGTTGCACCAGCTTAGTCGATTACCTGTCGATTTGAGTTCCTTAAGAGCACCGTCACTAATGCAATTCTGGAAGTCATCAGTCAAGTTCCCAAGCACTTTTCGTCCGCCAACTTTATCTTTAGCATACATGACACAGTTGAAGTCACCACCAACAACCCAAGCATCAGAAGTTAATTGCCCGGCATCCTTCCTCAAACTATTCCAGAGATCCCTCCGTTCATTTAAAGTATTAAACCCATAGAGTGCGGTCAGTACCAGCGAAAAACCACCCATGTTCAGCAATCTAACTGTGATGTGTTGCGGTGACTTAGAGATTGGATCAAGTTTCCAGACAACAGGGTCATAGCCAAGTAAAATACGCCCACCTTTAGTAGTATCAAAATTATCCACAGAACTCCATTTCTTTGGAAGACACTTTTGCTTATTAGCTGAATCTACCTTCAGTTTAGTCTCCAGAAGAACTACAATAGGGTCATAGCCAAGTAAAATACACCTGTTTTATTTAGTCATATATAGTATTACATATATAGTTGAGATAGAATGTATAATGGCAGGAGCCTCCAGGGTGAAGGGGTACGTCTATTGGTATTATATGATATACTTTTTACTTAAGTATGTATGATTAATAGAGGATGGTGGGTGGATGGTGGAATGTGTATAATGTATGACTATATAGTGCATATAGACATGATGTATTTGAGTATATGAACTTATAAGTAATGCTATTAGGAATTAAGGTATTGGATTATTGTATATACATATATACATATATATACTTGAATGAAATCTGGTATGTGAATACTAAATTATATGTGTATGTATATGTGTGTGTGTGTGTGTGTGTGTGTGTGTGTGTGTGTGTGTGTGTGGAAAAAGGGGATCTAAGGTGCCTCCTTAGATGAAAATCTAAGGAGGCGCCCCCATTTTCTCCCATCTCCTACAATTTTTTTGGAATTTTTTTTCATGGGGTTGTTGTTCACATCATGGATGATCAACATACCAAATTTCAAGGGATTCCAATACTTTTTGAGCCATCATCTACCACTTACTATTTCAACGGTCTAAAAACGTTCTTGAAAACCCACGAAGTTGCAAGGGGTAGATGGGGGCTCAAAAAGTATTGGAATCCCTTGAAATTTGGTATGTTGATCATCCATAAGGTGAACAATAAACCCATGAAAAAAATTTCAAAAAAAATGTGTGAAATGGTGGGAAATGGGGGCGCCTCCTTAGATTGAATCTAAGGAGGCACCTTAGGATCCATTTACCCTATATATATATATATATATATATATATATATATATATATATATATATATATATATATATATATATATATATATATATATATATATAAAATAAAAGATATATATATATGTTTAAGTGTGATATACACTAGCCCACGAGAGGGTGTCCTAGTGGTAAGTCATTCCGCTCCAAAGCCAAGGGGTGCAGAGTTCGAGGCCTATGGCCGCCGTGACTTGGTAATTGTTGTGGAATTTGTTGTGAAATTATTTACTCTGGGTCTACATCTCCCCTCTCGGACTAACCCGGGGGCCGTTGGGGGCACGGCGGTCACCCCCCAGTTTGCATAGTCTCGGCCGGGCTCTCGCCTTACCCTCCTAAGCCAAAGGCGGGTGGAGGGGGTTGGGGATTTTTCTGGGTTTTCAAAAAAAATGTGATATACACTATGATGTATACATACTCCCTTAGTAATGTATGTGTTACACAATACATGATACATAAGTGTACACATTAGTATTCCTAGTGGGTAACCCTTAAGTCTATTTGACCTTCAGTTAAAACCACGGACCTAAGAAAGTCCTAGGGCGGACTTTATTTTAAGGTGGGTAGAATGAAATATCCCCAAAAATCATATATGGATATTAATACGTTTTCTTGGAACGTATAAATATGCGTATAAATATTTAGGAGACTTTGTAGTTTGCCTTTAACTTTTGTAATATTAAAATTAATTTTAATAAATTTTATGACATCTTTTGGAATTATTAAATGGGGTGTAAATAGGTAAATACTTGTATATGTGAGTGTATAGGGTATATAAAAGAGTATATTTATTTTTCCTAAAAACCTAAAACCTAAATTTCCTAATCAAGACACCTCCACCTTGCAAGGTGGCAATGCTCTGTTGAATTTCACCTAACCTTAATTTGGTGGCAACATAAGATGATTTTAGGGTAGCTTGAGGTGGCATAGGTGGATTAAAAGAGGAAGAATTCTGAGAAAAATGAGAGGAAAAGGAAGAAAAAAGAAAAATAAAACTCTCACTCTCTTAACCCTTCCCCAGTTCATGCACCAATCCTAATCCTGTATGCTGCAAATCTCCCTTCAAACGAACCCAAAGCTAAAAACTTGGAACCCTAAGTTCTGATCTTCGAAGGAAAGAAGAAGGACAAGCTAAAGATTGTTGGGGTCTTCAAGGAGAAGAAGGACACCAGAAATTCTAGGTGGACTATTGAAGGTAGGATCCTAATTAAGCTAGATAGTGTTCTTTTTATTATCGTGTAAAGAATCAGATTTTATCCTGTTGAATTCGATAGCGAGGAATCCACACGGCCGTATGGATTTCACCATATGGCCGCGTGGCTATCAGCCCATACGACCGTATTCATTCCTTCAGTCTCCATTATTAAATCCACTCGGCCGTATGGATTTCACCATATGGCCTTGTGGCCGTGTCTTTTTCCATTTCTTACAGAATTCCAACTTTATTGATTTTGTTGATTCATATGCTTGAAACATACAATGGTTTGGGTGTTCATCATGCAATAATATGCTTCAGATTAGTTGTCTAGAAATCCATGATAAATTGTGAAATCCGTGGGGTATCATGATGTATATACATTGAAGTGTTATCTGATATTCATGTGAAACTGGAAATTAAATAAATCATGATGGTGTATGAAATTAGTAAGGAAAGATGACATATGATAAACCATGTTAACCATGTTGATTTAGTTTACTTGCTTAGTTAACCATGTTAACCTTGTTGAATTATTTAACTACATGATGTTGTAATTAGGACCACCATATCATGAATAGTAGTTTTTATAACAAGTATCCATGTGGAAATATTAATCATCATTATGTCATAATTGTTTAATAATCATGTTGCACGAACTCTATGATTCATTTTGTAATATAAAGAAGGAATGCATATTGCTTATTTGTGATTTTCTTAAATAAAAGTGGTGTAAGGACATGATGGTAAGTGGATATGAAGAATACCATGAGAAATAAGAAAGTGGTGCAAGGACCACTAAAATGAAAGTAACATGAAATAAGAAAGCAACGTGATCTGATAAAGTGTGAGAATGAGAACAAAAATCTGAAGTTATCGATCCATTCAAAAATGGGTGAGACTTTAGATATGGGTTTTGGGGGAACACGTTTAAAAGGTAGGTCTTAAGGAGAGGACACAGCTGAGCGAAGCACTCCTGAGCGAAGAGTTGGCTAAGTGTGGACATAGCTTGATTCTCACTCGCATTCCCGTGAGTAGGCAGGGGGAGTGGGCAGAGTTAGAGAGGCCGGTGGTGTACCCGTGATGCACCATGACGGTAAATGATGGTTTGCTCCGTTTTCCACTGAAAACCCGAGATATCTCACTCCCTTCTGAGGAGTTGCGAGAGGCCCTTCCACGCTCATGTCGCTGGTTACGGTACTGCTTTTCACCCACCTGGGTGAAGTCTTGCTCCTTAAGTGTCCTATTATTTACACGAGTTCCCAAACATATAAAGTGATAATTTAAAGTAATTGTTGTTTAATTCACAAATGCTGCTACCCCATGTTAACTTCTACCACATGTTACCTTGTTATTCTGATATGTAAATGTTGTTATTTCCGTTTACTTCTTTCTCTGTTTACTTTAATGCTATTACCCCCATGTCAACATGCTCTTTCTGAATGTCATAATGTGGTTACTTATGCACAGTTGCCAAGTTTCACTTTAAATACCTACATGTAATGTCGTGACTCTTTTTGTAAGCACTGTGACCCTTACTTGTTAGACCACCCTTCTTAGATAGGTAGTCTGGTTTTAAACTGGGTCATACCTAGCTTAGTTAGGAATCCTACTGGGTCACGTGTTGACGTGCCCCATTTACTTTTCCAGGTCTAGAAGCAGAATTGTCAGAGCAGAGTTAGACTCAGAATCTAATCAGAGATGGAACCTCAGTGGGTAGTTTGGTCCAGTTGTACTTACAGGGGTGGTTAGAGAGTGAGACTTACTTGTACAGAGTGTGATTGTTTCTCCTTTTGGATTCCTTGGGGGATTTTCTTGTTTACTTCTTTTGTACTCAGTTGAAAAATGATGTATGTAAAAGATGTATCCTTGTATTAACAAAATGAAATGTTGTACTTTTGTTTAGCTATTTGTGTTAAGGCTGCGATGGTGCTTACTTGTACTTCCCAGCACGTGCGCAGTGACCTGCAGTTTTCTTTTTACTCTCTCTCCATTTCCCTTTTTCTACGTAACACTCGTTGATCTGAGAATACTTGGGACGGATTCGTACTTTCCTGGTATCCTGGAGAGCGGGTCGTTACACAAAGAGAGTATATAAACAATAAAAGAATTGCTTGCACAAATAAATAAATACAAATGCAGAAAGCACACAGAGACAAGTGATTTTTATCCTGGTTTCCCACAACCTAGGTACATCCAGTCCCTAACCAATCTGGTGCGAGATTCAATCCACTATTGCCTTAGCAATACAATTAACTAACTTCACACGTTAGGATTTTCAATGACCTAGTATCCCTACCAGGATTTCCAACCACATAGCCTTGACTAGAATTTTCCACAACCCTTATCACAAAGGGAATCCAAATAAAAATAAGATCCAATTTTCCACAATATTTGGTGGAGATTGGTTTACACCCAACAAAATTCTATAGCCAAGATAATATTGCAAATGTGCTTATGTGGATTAAAAGAATTTTTTACACCGAGAATATAATTTAATTTGTTGTGATCTAGATGCTTCTGTTTTCAAAAATCCTTTAAAGAATATGAAATCAAAAAGAGAGGATTTTGAAAATAATTTTCAATAGCCAAAATAAAATTGACCTTAAAAAACTTTCAGATAAGAATAAAATAAGATCAGAAAAAAGCACCAGAATTTTGGCTATGACGATGAGAGCGATGAGAGCGATTGAGAATTTCAAGAGTATAGTTTTTGCTCAAAATATAATAGAGAATTTGTATTTATAAATGTTCTCAAAAGGCTCTATTTTTAGAGTTTCAAGAATGAATTTGAAATTCAAAAACCCTTTAACTACAGCCCATCAATCAAGGAAACGAGAGAATCAAGGGAGACGAGAGAATCAAGGGAGCGAAATCAGGAAGTCAAAAACGCAGCTGGTAATCGACTCCCAAGGGACGTAGTCGACTCCCAGTAAGTTTTCATTGAAAATTCTGCTCTCAGCTGGTAGTCGACTCCCTCATTTGGTAGTCGACTCCCAGAGCATATTTTTCACTGAAACTTAGCTAAAGGATAAGTAATCAACTCCTGGGTGTTTGGAGATTGACTACGAAGTTAAATCAAATATATATGCTCTCAACGAGTTTTAAAACGAGTTTGAAAAACTTTGTTTCGAAAACGTTTTGTGTCTGTGCAATAAAACTTGGCTTTAACATATTCCTAAATGAAGACTTCTGAAGCCGATCAGATATTGATGTAGATACTTGATTCATTTTGAATTTGAGCTCCTCTTTGATTAAGCTTGAGCACGTTCCATGAGCTTCATCTTGAACTTCACTTGTGCTTGACGTAAGGCTATCAAATTGTCTTCATCTTCTGAGTGTGGTTGAGCTTCTTCAGAGTATGCGTAAACCCTCTTTATATATTGATCGCACAACCTACACACTTTAGTTAATGTCATTAGTACATTAACATCATTTGGTGTGCTCATCATCAAAACTACTTAGGGGTGGGACTCGATTTCCATCATTCTACAGTCACCTGTTTTGGCTCAGATTATAGCCATTGGGAATAATCTTGCCATTGATCAGTTGACTAATATTCCTTCATCAGTCGTCTGTCATTGCCGTAAAATCCCAGATTCTAGCTGTTGCAGAATTCTTTCTTTGGCTTCTAGCTTGGGTTTTATGGGGTTTTCTTGGCTTCCTATATATTTGAGAGGGCTTAGTTCATTTATAACCCTTGGAACATTTGATCATTATTGAAGATCATTAAAGCCACTCCTAATTCTCATTTCCCTCTCATTAGAGCTCTAATCCTCTTCATGCATGAAGCTAGCTCAAGGGAAATCCTCCAAGTGCATTAAAGCTCATCTTAACACTTAAGATCATCTTCTATGCAATGCATTCATATTGAGTAAGTTCATCTCATCAAGACATAGGTAAGAGTCTATTTGTTTCATTTTTTTCTTAAAACTCTAACTTTCTTTATGAGAGTTAGTTTCTCTATTTGTGAGAGTTTAACCCTAACTTTCTTTGTGAGAGTTAGTTTCTCTCTTTATGATAGTTTAACCCTTGTGTACGGTTGGTTGAGTACTCTCTTTATGAGATTTAGGTTCTCTCTTTATGAGAGTTCAATCCATTGTGTAGGGTATCTCTTTGTAAGATTATATTCACTACCTTGTGTAGGATCATATTGAATATTGGTGTGGCTAGATGTACCCAAGTTGGAGAAGAAAGGTAAAATCTTTGTATTAGCGTTTGCTTGATTGTGTTGTTTAAATTCCTATTACACTTATAGTTTCGTATTTGCAAGTTTAATTTTTAATTGCACGATTATTGTTATTACTCTATTCACCCCCCTCTAGAGTGTTTGTTGTTAGTATTGCTAGGCATAAACGGTCCTTACAATTGGTATCAGGGTAAGGTTAAAGCATATAGCAACGATGGCATTCAACACTTCATCCATGTCTCATGAAGAAGGTCTATCAACCGTTCGACCCCCGCTCTTCAACGGAACAAATTATCAAAGTTGGAAGATCAAGATGATGATCTCCTTGGAGGGTCAAGACCTGTGGTATGTCATGGAGTCTCCTCTTATGAAGCCTACTACACCCACGGCTACAAGGACAAAGGCAGAAAAGGATTTGATCAAATCCAATGTGAGGGCAATGAACGCATTCCAGTGTGCCATCACTCCAAATAAGTTCAACCGCATCTCCATATGCAAAATGGCCAACGAAATTTGGCATACATTGGAGATTACTCACGAAGGGACTTCAAAGGTAAAGAAATCTAAACAAAGTGTGTTTAGATCTAAATATGAATTGTTTAAGATGCAGGAAGGAGAGAGCATCTAGGAAATGTTCACAATGTTCACGAATGTTGTGAACGCTTTGGAAGGACTTGAGAAGGTGATTTCCCAAGAGGATCGAGTGGAGAAGATCATTGACTCTCTTACACCTCAATGGGAGTCAAAGTCCAACGGTATTTTGGAGTCTAACGATATGTCCAAATACACCGTTGAGGAGTGCATTAGGATCTCATGGCGTATAAAGTAAAGCTTCAACATAAGAAGGATATTCAACCATCCAAGCCCAAGAAGCCGGAGAAGCCATAGAAGCAAAAGTGGATTGCATTCCATGTCGAGAAGGAGCCAATCAAGTGGAGAAAGAAATTCCATCGAGAAGCTTCGAGTGAAGAAGATGGAGAGGATGAGACTAGTGATGATGAAATCATGGAGCTTGCCATGCAATTAAGAGCATGTCTAAAGGGCAAGCAAGGTAAATCTTTGTCAAAGTTTGCCTCTAAATCTAACAAGATTTGTTACAAATGCAGTGGCAAAGGGCATCTCTATACCAAATGCCCTTCCAAACCCTTCAAAGATTCTTACAAAGGGAAAGTGAAGAATATTGGAAAGGCAACTCCAAGTACAAAAACAAGAAGAAGGGTCTTGTTGATACTTTTGATGACTCAAGTGAGGACTCATCAAATGAAGATGATGATGATGACAAGGAGGTATCCCACATGTGCTTCACGGTATTGGAAGACTTCTCTTCGAGATCAAGTAATGAAGAGGTGGAAGCTTGGCTCAACACCAATGAAGAAGTGTGCTTTATGGTAAAAGGGAAAGAGTTTTTATCGAGCTCTAGCGAGGAGGAATCTGATGATGAAGATAATGAGGAGCCAAAGCTATCATATGAGGAGCTTGAATATCGCTATAATGTGGTCTCCAATGGGCAAGTAAGTGCATCAACTCATACTCTAAATTAAAAGCGAAATTTAAAGATGCTATGAGTAGGTTGCATGAATTAGAATCTACTAGTGTTAATATGAATGATGTGCATACTTGTGACACTAGTGAGAGAGACACACTTCTCTCTCAAGTTAAGGATTTGAGCATTGCAAATGATAATTTAGTAGCTTAAAATCTTAGCTTAGAGTCTCGCATTTAACAACTTCCGTTGAAATGCGAAGAGAAATCCCAAAAGCTCAATAACATTGTTCATTCTAGGGATTCACTCCACGATTTGTTAGAAAAACACCATCTGGAAAACCATAAAGGAGGTTTGGGGTATATTCCAAATGTGGTACCCAACCCCACCTCTATTTCTTCTAATGGTGCAAATTCAAGAAATATTGCTAAAGCACCTAATAAGAATCACCATGCTATGAGTCAACTTTTTGACCCTTTCTATGATCTAGGCGAGCATGGGATAGTGATTGATAATACTTAAATTTACAATTAGGTATCATACATCTCTTAATCTATTGTGTTTATTACATTTTTAAAAGTGAGTCAATGACCAGAGTTATTTCTTGTATGTTTGATGTCCACATTTTTGACAATAACAAGGGGGAAGATATGGATTATGTAAATAATCATATATCATATATGGGAAGAGAAATGCATACATGGGGAGAGTGACATGAGATATGGTTTATGTAATCCATCCTATTATATGTCACTATTGTTTTACAATTGGTTAATCTATTTTCAATTGGTGCTTATAAGTAGAGGAGCTCATTAGCATTGTGCTTTATTTGTTTATGTTTTACATAATGTGTGTCATCATCAAAAAGGGTGAGATTATTAGGTACTGGTGTTTTAGACCAATATTGTTTTGATGATGATCACAACATTATGTTGTTGCTAATAAATCTCAATGTTTTTATTCTCATGTTTGTGATTTGGAGAATAACCTTTTGGAGACTAAATGCCTAGTGCAAGGATGGACATCAAGAGGAGCATTGTCAAAGCTTGGAACTTGATGGAGGGAAGCTCATCAAGAAGTGCCAAAGCTTGGAAAATGATGGGGAGATCAATGCCACTCATGCTTGAAGACTGAGACTGTAGGAGATGTAAATTGTAATCCATGTAATTCTATATTACTTGCATTTCTCTCTTTGAGACTAGGACTTTGTAATGCCTTGATAGATGTTCTACTCATTCATGCATATGCATTTACCATCTTAGTGAACATTAGGATCTTCATAGAATCCAATCCAATAGGTTCCTCATGCCATGAACTCTAATTAGAGTCTCTGGTCTTCCAGCAGGCACCTGCTGAAGGCAGGACAGGAGATTGGGTATTACCAGGTGCCTGGCCAGCCTTCTACAGTCGACGGTTATGCGCAGCTCAAGTCAATAATTTCTTGACTCTTTCTTGAGCTTTTGGTGCAGGCGACTGAAGAACAAAAGACATGTGCCTGTCAACCATCAGGCGCCTGACGATTGTTCAGAAGTCGCCTGTGTGCCAAAGTGCATAACCTGTCAAACTTGAGCACCAATCCATCTTGTGTAGCACCCACTGATGTAGAGTTTTAAGTCGATTGTCTTTCTTCAAGTGCTTAGACTTTGTTCATCAGTCATCTGAATGCACAAGTGCGAATGTTGTCATTTCTAAGCTCCTTTCCATCCCATGTGACAGACGCTTGATGAAGTCTTTACAGGCACCTGTACATAGTATAGGTGTCTGTGTAGTCTTCTACAGTCGCATGTCCTGGCTCAGATTATAGTCATTGGGAATATTCTAGCCGTTGATCAGTCGACTGATATTCCTTCATCAGTCGCCTGTCCATGCCGTAAAATCCCAGATTCTAGTCGTTGCAAAATTCTTTCTTTGGCTTCTAGCTTGGGTTTTATGGGGTTTTATTGGCTTCCTATATATAGGAGATGGCTTAGTTCATTTAGAACTCTTGAAACATTTGATCATTATTGAAGATCATTAAAGCCACTCCTAATTCTCATTTCCCTCTCATTAGAGCTCTAATCCTCTTCATGCATGAATCTAGCTCAAGGGAAATCCTCGAAGTGCATTAAATCTCATCTTAACACTTGGAGATCCTCTTCTATGCATTGCATTCATATTGAGTAAGTTCATCTCATCAAGGCATAGATAAGAGTCTATTTGTTTCATTTGTTTCTTGAAACTCTAACTTTCTTTGTGAGAGTTAGTTTCTCTCTTTGTGAGAGTTAAACCCTAACTTTCTTTGTGAGAGTTAGTTTCTATCTTTGTGATAGTTTAACCATTGTGTAGGGTTGGTTGAGTACTCTTTTTGTGAGAGTTAGGTTCTCTCTTTGTGAGAGTTCAATCCCTTGTGTAGGGTATCTCTTTGTGAGATTGTATTCACTACCTTGTGTAGGATCATAGTGAATATTGGTGTGGCTGGATGTACCCAAGTTGGGGAAGAAAGGTAAATTCTTTGTGTTAGCATTTGCTTGATTGTGTTGTTTGAATTCTTCTTGCACGTATAATTCTGCATTTGCAAGTTTAATTTTTAAGTGCACGATTACTGCCATTACTCTATTCACACACAAACCCTACCCCCTCAAGAGTGTTTGTTGTTGGTATTGCTAAGCATAGACGGTCCTTACAGAACATACCCCCAATTAACCTTGAGTCTGCCCATTACGGCATAGAGACAAGAGTATTATTAACGTAGTTATAAGATCCGGATTTTGGAACAAGATTGTAGGTGAATATCTTAAGCATGAGCCATGGATTAGGATGAAGGTTTACGACGCTCATGCCAACATGGAAATTTGGGCTCAACCTACCAAGAACAGTCTCATTGTCTATTTGGAAGAATAGGTCATCGACGTTGGAATCGGGGATATCAAGAATTCAGGAAAGAGCACGTGGCGTGAGATGGATTTTAACGCCCTTGACGGAGTTGTCAAGAAATATGTTGCCACACTCTCGAGTGACATCCATATTGGTATAGAATTCTTTTACGAGGCTAGGATAATATGGTACCTTGTGATCATATCTCCAGATGCTAAGGAGAAAAACATCGGAGAAAATATGAAAGATGTCGTATTGGAGGATCATAGAATAGCAGTAGTCTATGTATCGCTCTAGGAGGTAGGAGAGGGAAGACATGGCTTCAAATTTCGCCCGAGCTTTAGCGGTGGTGAAGATGATGGGGCACCAATCGGCCGATTGTTGGTGGCAATGATGTTGTTGAGAGGAGGATGCCATCTTATATCTTGGTTTGAAAAGTGAAGATCTCTTTAAGTATTGTGACAGTGGTTTTCGCATGGGTGAAGAAGATGAGAGAACCCATGGCCATTTATAAAGGAATTTGTGAGGGAAATTCAAAATTTGAATCTCCAAAACCAATTAATAACTCCATTAAAACTGATAGTAACCATCATAAAGAAGTTGGGAAATGAAACCGGTTGGAAAATCGCGAAAAGCTGATCAGAATCTGCAATTTTTCGGAAAACTGCACCGGCTTAGTCGAATAGCCAATTGTGTTAACCGAGTAATTCGGTTCAGTCAACTTTCATCATTGAGAAGTCACAGGGAAAGTGATGATTTGACACATTAATTTTGGTCAAAATGTTTTGACCCATTGGAAAGTAAAATGGATTTGATATGTGAGTAAAAGTGATAGGACTTGACCATATAAGGGAGGTACAAAGTACATGGTACTTGGTAGAAGAAAATTCAAATGAGACCTGCTCTATACACCTTAAATTAAGGTGTATGGAGTTAATGTTAGCCAAAAATGGCCAAAATTGAAAGAGTGAGGAGGAGATGTGTTATATGATGTGATTTTTAAGTTATTTTGGGCAAAATGTCTCTTCAATACTCTCAATTTGAGGTGTAATTAGCAATTTTCATTCAAATTCGAATTCCCTTTGAACTTAAATGTAAAAGTAGTTTGTTCTTTAGTGAATACCAAATCTCTTTTCCTATCTATATAGTACACATACTGTAGGTCTGAAACTATAAGGAAAAACACTATGTGGGTGAATACTTTTAAATAAAAGCTGTCATGACCCGTTCTCTAGGATACCCGATAAGTACGAACTTTATCCAGTATTCTTGAAACTACGAGTGTGAAGAAGAAAGACGAGAAGAGAGAAGAGAAATACTGCTCGAAACAGAAAGATTCTGCAGTCCACTGCGCACGTACTGGGAAGTATTGATGATACTCCAACTTAACACAAAAACAACAACAAAGAAACACACTGTATAAAGAACAAATTATTCCTTTTATTACATCATTACAAGGAGTACATCATACATCATCTGTACAACGGGGGTACAAAAAAAGAATAGAAATCAACAACCCAAAAGTACAAAAAGATGTCCATACGCAGTACAACGCACCCACTAATCTACCTGAGGGAAGTCCAACTGGACAAAGTCGCCCGCAGGCTCTACCTCTGAACTGGAAACGGTCTCTGGCGTCGAAACCTGCACAGGCTGCTCCGGTCCTACTCCTGAAATCCACAAGGGGGTACATCAATGCGTGACCAAGTAGGAACTCTTAACATCGCTAGTAGGATCCAGTTTTATAACTGGTCCTTCTAACTAATCATCTATCTACATGTGTCACAACAACCAAAGAACTAATACAGAATTAAAAATAAGCATGACATACAAGTGCTGGAAGTAAAAAAGAAACAAGGGAACATAAGTTCATATTATATTAGTTAAAATTAGATGTTTAGTTGTGTTTGGAAACTCGAGTAAACTGTAGGACGCTAAGGATCCGGACTTCACCCAGGGTGGGTGAAAAGTTGTACCTCAACCAGCGACACAGGCACTGGAGTGGCCTCTCTTAACTCCCTACCCGAACGGGGTAAGATACGGGAGGGAGACAATCTCAGTTTTTATCGGACAAACGGAGAAAACCAACAATTACCGCATGGTGCATCACGAGTACACCACCGGCCTCTCTAACTCTAGTCAACTCCCCCTCATGGGAGTGACAACCGAGTGAGAAATCTATCATATGTCCTCTCCTTAACTACTAAAATTTACCAGTGTTTCCCCCAAACCCGTATCTGGAGTCTCACATATTTTAGAATGGATCGAGCGCTCTAGACATTATCTCTCTGGCTCACTCTCAGTTTCATTCTTTATTTTGTACGTTATTTTAACGGTCTCAATTACCACTTTCACAATTTCATTTCTTCTATCAATTTGCCGATGTCATGTTTTCTAACTACGAACATCGCAACCACATATTCATATATCTTAATTAATACATAATCACATCATTCTCTAGAATGGAACATTACATGAAAAATCCCCATAAAAGCATTTGTCATAAGCATACTAATGTGAGCACAAAGAGCATAAGCATGATTAACTTTGCTAACAAATACTATAATAATTCCAAATTTAGTAAAGAAATTATTTTAATAATAAAACAATTTATACTACAAACTTCCACTTTTCATAAAGTTACTAACTTACTACCATTTGGATGTTACAATTTACATAATGAAGCTACAACACTAGCATATGGCACAAGATGACATACTTAACAAAATGAGTTCATTATACTAGCATATGTCACAATATTACATACTTAACAAAATGAAGCAACTATAATAATTTATGGTACAATATGACATGTTAGATTTCTACACACTATCATAACTTAACATGGTGAAGATTAACATTTCCTACAATAATCTATAGCAACATGTAAACATACTAACACATAAAATTAATGATTTGAGGAAGGGAACATATTAACATGAATATAACATTGCATAGTATGAACATAGCATGTCATGACTATAACATAGCATAGCATGACAATAACATGGATATTGATATATTGGCATGACTATAACATAGATAATGACATGTTGGCATGAACATAACATGTAAATCTGTCTAACCTTGATACAGCAGAAAGTTTAGCATTTTTAGGCTAACTACAGTCAAAATTAGACTTCATTTCCTTCGTGAAAATTGTAGTAAATTTTCTGAATTATTTCATAATGTCCTAAATTATATTATTTGGATTTTTCTACTATTTATTACGATTTTTCTAAGTTACTGTTACATGTTGGAAAATTTCAGCATATGAAAAGAAAAAAGATAATGATACAACTTAAACTACATCCATCATAACTAAACTTTAACATGAAATTGGATTACCAATTAGCATCAAACATAACATATAACCTACATGGTTGCATACTTTCATATACACACATATTAACATATGAACTTTCTTATAGCATGAATGAGATTACCCTTTTTAAACAATCCTAAGTATAGCAACCCTACTCAAGTTGAGGATCCTACTAAACACAAATCCTAAAACGAATCCTAACTAGAGATGCTAAGAATTCCTACCTCAACAAGTCCTTCTAATAGTCTGTGGCCCTTCTTAGTCCTTGTTTCTTTAAGCTCTATCTCCTTCAACCCCTTCTCCTTCAATTCCTCTTCAAAGATTGTTGGTGAAATGAGGATATTTTTGGTTTATGGTTGTAAGGAGAATCTCCTCTTTGTTTTGTTTTTGGAGGTGGAAGGAGAGGAGGTTGAGGTGGTGGAATGGTGGTGGGAAAGGTGGAGCTAAGGGATGAGAAAGGAGGAGGGTGTGGAACAAAGGAGAGAGAGGGAGAGAGAGGGAATGAAAGCATGAAAAAAATTCGCTTTCCTTTTTCATTTCTAAAATTTTCCCCTTTTTAAATCTCATTACATGGATGAATTATCCCTTAATCTCCTCTCATCATGCCACATAGCTTAGAGTTGGGTGCTATTCATCATCCTAATGACACCTAGTAAAGAGTTAGGTGAAAATTACTCCCTAAATGACACCTAGCAAGTAGGAGGTTGCATGGCATAGCAAATTAGGAATTTAATTTCTAAATAAATGAGAATACATGAATTAATACACTATACCATCCTAATACATAGTATTTCATCCAAATACTTCATTTATATAATTCAAATGATGTTCTAAAATTATTTTTAAAATAATTTACTTATTAGAAAATTATGGAAAATTCATAAAAATACCCAAAAATCTCATATGTACAAATACATCAAAAAATTCATGCATTATACTCGTATATACGGTAACGGGATATTACATTCTACCCACCTTAAAAACAAAGTCTGTCCTCGGTCTTTCTAAAACTAGGAGTCTAATCGGAGGTTGCTTAGGTCTAAGGGTCTTCCCACCCACGAAATACTAACACCATTACATCTGTACTACATACATACATTAATATCACATACATGCACCACACTTATATATATATATATATATATATATATATATATATATATATATATATATACATATATGTGTATACACATATATGTATATATACATATCTATATATGTATGTATATACATATCTATATATATATGTATATATACATACATATACATATATATATACATATGTCTATATACATATATGTGTATACACATATATATATACATATGTATATATATACATATGTATATACACATATATGTGTATACACATATATGTATATATGTGTATATATATATATATACACACATATGTATATATATATATATATACACATATATGTGTATATACACATATGTATATACACATATATGTGTATATATATATATATACATATGTATATATATACATATGTACACATATGTATATACACATATATGTGTATATATATATATATACATATGTATATATATACATATGTATATACACATATATGTGTATACACATATATGTGTATACACATATATGTGTATATACATATATGTATGTATACATATATGTGTATATATACACACATATGTATATATACTATATACAGATATGTATATATACACACATATGTATATAGTATATATACATATGTGTGTATATATACACACATATGTATACATACATATATGTATACATACATACATGTATATATATACATATATATATGTATATATATATATACATACATACATACATACTAGGGTATAGACCTAACATACACACATATGATACACATATACTGCTCAACTACAATATATCTCATTAATACCTATAACATAAATAATTTCATAACAAGGCAATACAGATCAATTAAGAGACAATATTAATACTTATTCCCTACTATATTCGTATACATCTATCTTAATCCAAGATCTAAACAACATATTAGCACCCAATATACAAACAACTATACATTTCTTACAATAATGTATAATCATATATCAATACATATGCCGAATATTAAGACATTTCCATACATACCAAATATTAGGTCATATATGTATAGTATATCAATATACCAACCAATACACACTCACTATATATGCAAAGATACATACATATATACTCACATCCAATATTTACCTACGTAGTTCTATATTTATCCATTTATATACATATGCAAGTATACATACATATAAACAACCAAATATTCATATATCTCTTGTAGAATATATTTAATGCAGACTATATATATATATATATATACACACACACACACACACACTAGTCTATTCCCGGGCCCATAGGGCACGGTTTATTTAATGGCTGAGTTCCCCCCCCCCCCCCGCAACAAATTTCACGTTTCCTCAAATTTCAAGTTTTCTCCCAAATTTCAAGTTCATCCAAATTTAAGTTTCTCCCCAAAACTTATCCCAGTCCTAGTCATCAAGCCCTTATCCTAGTCATAAGCCCCTTTGTCCTAGTCACTTGTCCTGGTATGACAACATTCAAATTCTTCATCAAATATAGAATATATATATATAGGAAAATTTTCAAATGAGAACATTTCGCACCGTGCGAAAATGTTTTTAGTTTTTTTTTTGAAATTTTTTTTTCAAAAATTCTTTTTTCCACCCTCATTATATGTTGTTATACCCCCCCTCAAAAAATAATCGTTGAGAAATAATGTCATTTGGCCTTCGATCAAGGCATTTCATCAAATTCGCACGTTTTGAGACCGTTAAATTTGTAACGGGTGGATGGGTGCTCTAATCCCCAACGGGTTCCCCCATTATTTTCCCTGGGGTATATAATTGTATGGATTAAACATCAAAAAAAATTTGAAAAAAAAATTTCAAAAACATAAAAAAAAGTTTTCGCACGGGTTTTTTCGCACCCGAAGATTGATATATATATATACATACATACATACATACATACATATACATATATCTATATTATAAAAGAGGGATGTTATCAAGAGAAATTGGACAAGAGATATTGGACAAGAGAAATTGGATAAGAGACATCTATATTATAAAAGAGGGATGTTATCAAGAGAAATTGGACAAGAGATATTGGTTAAGAGATATCTATATTATAAAAGAGGGATGTTATCAAGAGAAATTGGATAAGAGATATTGGACAAGAGAAATTGGATAAGAGATATCTATATTATAAAAGAGGGTTGTTATCAAGAGAAATTGGATAAGAGATATTGGACAAGAGAAATTGGATAAGAGATATCTACATTATAAAAAAGGAATGTTATCAAGAGAAATTGGACAAGAGATATTGGATAAGAGAAATTGGATAAGAGATATCTATATTATAAAAGAGGATGTTATCAAGAGAAATTGGACAAGAGATATTGGACAAGAGATATTGGATAAGAGATATCTATATTATAAAAGAGGGATGTTATCAAGAGAAATTGGATAAGAGATATTGGACAAGAGATATTGGATAAGAGATATCTATATTATAAAAGAGGGATGTGTTGGATGCAACGATCTAGGACCTCGTGTTTGATGATAACAAACGTGTGTGAATATTTTAACTTGTGTGTTAAGTGTTTCAGGAATGGCGAACATGTGATTAATTCACGGAGAGACTTGGTCAATGTGCAAAGGAGAGAGGAGAGCCGCAATGTTTTTTAGTTCATAGCCAATCTCAAAGACAACCCTCTAAAATCTCCATGACAACCAAAAACTCACGTGAAAGGCTCTATCTCTTCTTGCGTCATTTCCCAAGCCTGCACAAACAAAAAAAACCCTTTAAAAAGGCCTAGGTTTACATCCCATTAAAAAAGAGGAGACAGAGGCCGAATATCAAAGGCCGAATATCATCAGGGCTCTCCAATTTCGAATCAAAAAAACAAGGCAACCGCACGGTTTGTTTTCAAGGGCAAAACAAAAAAAATTTCAGGTGTCTCTCCTCATTTGTTTTATTCAAGAGCCTTCAAGTTTTTTTTAATCTCAAAAAAAACTTCAAAAAGCCTGGGACTTTTTTTGTGCGAGATCTGCTGAAGAGCCGCACCCAAATCATTTTCTGTTAATCCTCTCTCCCCCAAAAATATTGTGAAGCAGCCGATTTTTTTTTCCATGCGGTTTTGTTGTGTGCTTCATTACAAATCAAATCTCCCCATTAGTTTTTAAGTGCCTGCCGATTTCACAAAGGTGTTTTTTTGTGTTATTTTTTGTTAAACCATTTTCTGGAGACAGGACTTTGAGAATTTTAAGAGGCAGCCGAATTTCTCAGGGAAGAGGGGAGCCGAAATTTGTTGGTGTGGAGAGCCGCACAGAATTCTCAAGGCGCACACAGCAATTGTTTTTTAGGCATCCGAAATTATCAAGAACCACATTTTTTTGTTGTTTACAAAATCCAATACACATGCCAAATTTCAATTCCCAAGTGCTTTCGTTAATAATGGAGAGGGATTTGAAAAGTCTTTAATGCTTTAGATCCCTTTTATTATTATTATTATTTGTCTTTGTAGGGAATCAAAGCACAAAACTGAGAAGAGAAAGTGTTGTTTATTTGAAGTGGTGGTTGCCAGCACAAAACTGAGAAAAGAAAGTGACCATTCAAATTAATTGGAGAGGCTATTAATTATTGGTGCAAGGGAAAGGCCGCAAGCTAGTTTGATCGTTCAACTTGCCGCAACTTGAGTTGCCGCAGCCAAGGAGACATCTACATCTACGTCAGACGAGATCTGGCCCGTGCTGATTGACAGAGACGACTACACAGACACGAACTGAGCATTCCTAAACCCTTTACTCATTTATATTCGTGTATTGGTGTAGCGATCTCTGTAGGGGAAACTTTACCATCTTTGTTACTTTTTGGGGACCTGACGACTTGGGAGTCGTCACGGAGGGAGAGCATCTGACTAGATTGATAGTGTAGAGCACGTGGTGTGCGTACGAGCTAGGTGAGAGTAGATTTGGGATCTTGACTCATTGTAGCTGTACTTGATTACATATCTATCTAGTAGTTGCTTTCGGGGGCTGGAGTAGGTCGTGGGGACGACCGAACCAGGGTATATCTGTGCGTATTCTGTGATTGCTTTTTTATTGCCCTGTCTGTGCCTATAACTGCGTGGGATTGTTCGTGGGTTGCACGAATATTTTTATTAGCCTATTCACCACCCCCCCCCCCCCCCCCCCCCCGCTAGGCTACGATCCAGATCCAACAAGTGGTATCAGAGCCAGTTTAGAGGATCTAGTCTAGATTTTTTAGATGACCATGAATATATCTGATTGTGCTTTTGTTGAGGGTCAGTATATAGCCCGTCCACCTAAGTTTAACGGTGTAGACTTTGCATATTGGAAGGCTAGGATGAAAATCTATCTAGTGTCTGTAGATTATGATGTGTGGGATATTGTTGAAAATGGTTATAGTCTACCCACTATTAAAATTGAAGACACTGTTATGAATAAGCCTAAAGACAAGTGGGATTTAGCTGATAAGAAACTTTATACTCTTAATGGTAAAGCTATGAATGCGCTTATATGCTCTCTTGATAAATCTGAGTTTAATCGTATCTCACATTATTTAACTACGCAGGAAATCTGGCATACTCTGGAGGTGACACACGAGGGAACATCGCAAGTGAAGGAATCCAGACTTGCATTGCTGAGCACAGAATACGAGAGCTTCCGCATGCTACCAACAGAATCTGTGAAAGAGATGTTTGCGAGGTTCACGGACATCATCTACAAATCCAGTTCCCTCGGTAAGCCATACTCTAGCCATGAACAGGTACGAAAGATCTTAAGGGCGCTACCAAGCTCGTTCAGGCCTAAAGTCACCGCTAATCAAGAAGCTAAAGACTTATCAATAATGAAAGTGGAGGACTTGATAGGCAACCTAATGTCACACGAGCTTGAGCTGCAGAGTATAGAAGCCAGAGAGAAACCTGAAGAGAAGACCAAAGCTTCCATACCATTAGCTCTTCAAGCTAACGACGATGATCTTGATGAAGAGCAAGCTTTAATGGTCAGAAATTTCAGGAGATACATTCAGACTGATCAAGGAAGAACCGAGATGGGAAAAAGGTTCATTCGTTCTAATAATGCTAATTTTGGTAGAAATTCCTATGATCAGAAAGCTATTAATAGAAGTGAATGTTTTAAATGCAGGAAGAAAGGGCACCACATAAAAGATTGCCCACAACAACACACAGCTCAAGTTGCAAAAGGAAAAACGAAAGTGCTGACGTGGGATATGGATAGCGAAGCTGAGGAGGAGGCTGAGGAACATGAAGCCCACTCCTGCATGGCATTGATGGCCAAACACAATGAGGTAGAATCTCTCACAAAAGCTGAATTCTTAGAAATCTGTAAAGGAATGCAACATAGAATTGATGAGCTAGAAGCTGATGTGGAATGTTATAGGAATGATAATTTTGATATGCAACAAACTGAGTATGACATGTCTATAGAAATGAAAAATATTAAACAAGAGCTTGTTGCATGCAAATCTACCATTACTATGTCAGAAAAAGAGAAAGCTAGCTTGTCTGAAAAAACTGATTGTCTTTCATGTCTCTCTTTATTAAAGGATATTAGCATGTATAAATTAGATAAGACAAAGCTTGAAGTTGAAAATGAATTGCTCTCTGAAAAGATTAACATGCTAAATCTTGAACTTGAAGAAAAAATGAGGGATTTTGAAAAGAAAGAAGAGGAAAACAAGCGAGCCTTCATTAGTAAATGCACTTTGCTTGTGAACGAAAATGATCATTTGAAATCCAAAGTTGCTAGTTTAGAATTGTCATTAAAGAGATTTTCCATTGATAAACAAAATTTGGACATTATTCTTGGAAATCAATTGTATGGCAATAATAGGCGTGGCATTGGATTTAGCGCTAAAAATGTTGAAAAAACAAAATATAGAAAAGTTCACATTGAATCAACAAAGGTTGGAAATTTTCATGCTAAGTGCTTTACATGTGGATGCGTTGGTCATACTTCATATCATTGCAAATATAGGAACAAAAACATTAAGTTCAAACAAATATGGGTTCCTAAATCTTTGATGACTAACGTGAGTGGACCTTGTTGGATTCCAAGGTCACACACGACACCTCTTTTGTATGTGGATGGAAATTTGACGAGGAGCGATAGATTGAATGTCTCATTATTATTTTTAGCTCCTTAGTCAAACGGCGACGCGAAGGTATATCTCATTCTTTGAACTTAATGAATATCTTCATAGTTTTTTTTTCTTTTTGTGTGCATGACTTTTTCTTTGTTTGTGTGCTAGTGGTTGCATTGCTATGTGTGCATGATTCTTTTTGTTTGTGTGATTGCATCTCATGTTTGCTTTAGTACTTCATGCATTTAAAAAAAACTGAAAAACTGAAAAACTGAAAAAAAAAAAAAGGATTTGGTGCTTAAATGTGTATCTTTTCTCTTTGATCTATTATTGAAGGTTGCACGTATGAATTTCATATGTATGTAGAAATTGGTGTATTATTTCTTTTGCCACATGCGCATGTTCATCTTTCTAAATATTCATGGCATGTTCAATGAATGAAAATAACTTGATTTCTACACCACCTACTTCACTTTCACATGTATTGTTATTGTTGCACATTTGGAGATATCGTTTATGAAGTGTGGAAAGTGAATGTAGGAGGAAAATTTAACTGAAAATCTAAGGGATATGATATACCTAGCCATGGATAAAAATTGAGCAAAAAAAAATTGTTGGTATAAGTATTTTAAAAAAATGTGAAAACAAAAGATAATTGCTCCGTATGGAAAAGGATACAATCCTTGGCAACGGTATTACCCACGAGTATCCAACATACTCTTTATGGGTAAACTTTAGCGTTGGTGTATTTACTCGTCAAGCAATGCCACCCCCACATCTAAGAGTCCTTATAGGCTATGTTTTGGGGTGTGGTACCTTGAACTCATTTTTAATGAGGTGGGAAAAATCAATCCTAGGTGATAGAATGTTATTTGGAAAATGTGGATTGGTTCCGGTTGACTTTCTTAATGATTCTCCATATGTGCTTCAATTTTATTCATCACACGTACACGTTGGTGTTGAATTCTTCGTTGTTTCATTTCATTGGATTTTGACTTGATTATTCTATGATTGTTTTCATGCAATTGTTGGTAATGGTTAATAATACTCTATTTTTGCATGGTATATATTTTTGACTTCGTGGTATGACTTTTGATGATAACAAAGGGGGAGAAAATTTTGGGAAGATTTGGTATTTGATTGTTTGATTAAGGGGGAGCATGGATATAGGGGGAGCATGCGATGCTTTGCTTATTTGCTGAACAAAATTATTGTAGTGTTTCTTCATATCACATATCACACTAAACTTCACACAAACTTATCATGATGATATTATCTTGATCGTTATTACAAATCTTATTTGGTTTGTCATCATCAAAAGGGGGAGATTGTTGGATGCAACGATCTAGGACCTCGTGTTTGATGATAACAAACGTGTGTGAATATTTTAACTTGTGTGTTAAGTGTTTCAGGAATGGCGAACGTGTGATTAATTCACGGAGAGACTTGGTCAATGTGCAAAGGAGAGAGGAGAGCCGCAATGTTTTTTAGTTCATAGCCAATCTCAAAGAAAACCCTCTAAAAATCTCCATGACAACCAAAAACTCACGTGAAAGGCTCTATCTCTTCTTGCGTCATTTCCCAAGCCTGCACAAACAAAAAAACCCTTTAAAAAGGCCTAGGTTTACATCCCATTAAAAAAGAGGAGACAGAGGCCGAATATCAAAGGCCGAATATCATCAGGGCTCTCCAATTTCAAATCAAAAAAAACAAGGCAGTCGCACGGTTTGTTTTCAAGGGCAAAACAAAAAAAATTTCAGGTGTCTCTCCTCATTTGTTTTATTCAAGAGCCTTCAAGTTTTTTTTAATCTCAAAAAAACTTCAAAAAGCCTGGGACTTTTTTTGTGCGAGATCTGCTGAAGAGCCGCACCCAAATCATTTTCTGTTAATCCTCTCTCCCCCAAAAATATTGTGAAGCAGCCGATTTTTTTTTTCCATGGGGTTTTGTTGTGTGCTTCATTACAAATCAAATCTCCCCATTAGTTTTTAAGTGCCTGCCGATTTCACAAAGGTGTTTTTTTTGTGTTATTTTTTGTTAAACCATTTTCTGGAGACAGGACTTTGAGAATTTTAAGAGGCAGCCGAATTTCTCAGGGAAGAGGGGAGCCGAAATTTGTTGGTGTGGAGAGCCGCACAGAATTCTCAAGGCGCACACAGCAATTGTTTTTGAGGCATCCGAAATTATCAAGAACCACATTTTTTTGTTGTTTACAAAATCCAATACACATGCCAAATTTCAATTCCCAAGTGCTTTCGTTAATAATCGAGAGGGATTTGAAAAGTCTTTAATGCTTTAGATCCCTTTTATTATTATTATTATTTGTCTTTGTAGGGAATCAAAGCACAAAACTGAGAAGAGAAAGTGTTGTTTATTTGAAGTGGTGGTTGCCAGCACAAAACTGAGAAAAGAAAGTGACCATTCAAATTAATTGGAAAGGCTATTAATTATTGGTGCAAGGGAAAGGCCGTAAGCTAGTTTGATCGTTCAACTTGCCGCAACTTGATTTGCCGCAGCCAAGGAGACATCTACGTCTACGTCAGACGAGATCTGGCCCGTGCTGATTGACAGAAACGACTACACGGACACGAACTGAGCATTCCTAAACCCTTTACTCCTTTATATTCGTGTATTGGTGTAGCGATCTCTGTAGGGAAAACTTTACCATCTTTGTTACTTTTTGGGGACCTGACGACTTGGGAGTCGTCACGGAGGGAGAGCATCTGACTAGATTGATAGTGTAGAGCACGTGGTGTGCGTACGAGCTAGGTGAGAGTAGATTTGGGATCTTGACTCATTGTAGCTGTACTTGATTACATATCTATCTAGTAGTTGCTTTCGGGGGCTGGAGTAGGTCGTGGGGACGACCGAACCAGGGTATATCTGTGCGTATTCTGTGATTGCTTTTTTATTACCCTGTCTGTGCCTATAACTGCGTGGGATTGTTCGTGGGTTGCACGAATTTTTTTATTAGCCTATTCACCCCCCCCCCCCCCCCCCCTCTAGGCTACGATCCAGATCCAACAGGATGTTATCAAGAGAAATTGGATAAGAGATATTGGACAAGAGATATTGGATAAGAGATATCTATATTATAAAAGAGGGATGTTATCAAGAGAAATTGGACAAGAGATATTGGACAAGAGAAATTGGATAAGCGATATCTATATTATAAAAGAGGGATGTTATCAAGAGAAATTGGACAAGAGATATTGGACAAGAGATATCTATATTATAAATGAGGGATGTTATCAAGAGAAATTGGATAAGAGATATTGGACAAGAGAAATTGGATAAGAGATATCTATACTATAAAAGAGGGATGTGATCAAGAGAAATTGGATAAGAGATATTGGACAAGAGAAATTGGATAAGAGATATCTATATTATAAAAGAGGGATGGTATCAAGAGAAATTGGATAAGAGATATTGGACAAGAGAAATTGGATAAGAGATATCTATATTATAAAAGAGGGATGTTATCAAGAGAAATTGGAGAAGAGATATTGGACAAGAGAAATTGGACAAGAGATATCTATATTATAAAAGAGGATTGTTATCAAGAGAAATTGGACAAGAGATATTGGACAAGAGAAATTGGATAAGAGATATCTATATTATAAAAGAGGGATGTTATCAAGAGAAATTGGACAAGAGATATCTATATTATAAAAGAGGGATGTTATCAAGAGAAATTGGATAAGAGATATTGGACAAGAGAAATTGGATAAGAGATATCTATATTATAAAAGAGGGATGTTATCAAGAGAAATTGGATAAGAGATATTGGACAAGAGAAATTGGATAAGAGATATCTATATTATAAAAGAGGGATGTTATCAAGAGAAATTGGATAAGAGATATTGGACAAGAGAAATTAGATAAGAGATATCTATATTATAAAAGAGGGATGTTATCAAGAGAAATTGGATAAGAGATATTGGACAAGAGAAATTGGATAAGAGATATCTATATTATAAGAGAGGGATGTTATCAAGAGAGATTGGATAAGAGATATCTATATTATAAAAGAGGGATGTTATCAAGAAAAATTGGATAAGAGATATTGGACATGAGAAATTGCATAAGAGATATCTATATTATAATAGAGGGATGTTATCAAGAGAAATTGGATTTGAGATATTGGACAAGATAAATTGGATAAGAGATATCTATATTATAAAAGAGGGATGTTATCAAGAGAAATTGAATAAGAGATATTGGACAATAGAAATTGGATAAGAGTGATGTTATCAAGAGAAATTGGATAAGAGATATCTATATTACAAACGAGAGATGTTATCAAGAGAAATTGGATAAGAGATATTGGACAAGAGAAATTGGATAAGGGATATCTATTATATAAAAGACGGATGTTATCAAGAGAAATTGATAAGAGAATTTGGACATGAGAAATTGGATAAGAGAATTTGGATATCTATTATATAAAACAGGGAAATTGAATAAGAGAAAATATAAGAGATGAGATTTTGAGGGATAAAAGAGGAGGTGGGAAATTTTGCACATACAACCCCGGTTTTTGTATTTTTGCCTATGGACCCTCCCCACACACCCACCTACACTTTTTATTCTCACCCCTTCCAGCCATTTTTTCCGGTTCTATGAAGATTTTGAATCTTATCCTACTATGACAAAGCTTTGATAAGAGATATTGGACATGAGAAATTGGATAAGAGATATCTATAATATAAAAGAGGGATGTTATCAAGAGAAATTGGATAAGAGATATTGGAAAAGAGAAATTGGATAAGAGATATCTATAATATAAAAGAGGGATGTTATCAAGAGAAATCGGATAAGAGATATTGGACAAGAGAAATTGGATAAGAGATATCTATATTATAAAAGAGGGATGTTATCAAGAGAAATTGGATTAGAGATATTGGAAAGAGAAATTGGATAAGAGATATCTATGTTATAAAAGAGGGATGTTATCAAGAGAAATTGGATAAGAGATATTGGAAAAGAGAAATTGGATAAGAGATATCTATATTATAAAAGAGGGATGTTATCAAGAGAAATTGGATAAGAGATATTGGACAAGAGAAATTGGATAAGAGATATCTATATTATAAAAGAGGGATGTTATCAAGAGAAATTGGATAAGAGATATTGGAAAAGAGAAATTGGATAAGAGATATCTATATTATAAAAGAGGGATGTTATCAAGAGAAATTGGATAAGAGATATTGGAAAAGAGAAATTGGATAAGAGATATCTATATTATAAAAGAGGGATGTTATCAAGAGAAATTGGATAAGAGATATTGGACATGAGAAATTGGATAAGAGATATCTATATTATAAAAGAGGGATGTTATCAAGAGAAATTGGATAAGAGATATTGGAAAAGAGAAATTGGATATGAGATATCTATATTATAAAAGAGGGATGTTATCAAGAGAAATTGGATAAGAGATATTGGAAAAGAGAAATTGGATAAGAGATATCTATATTATAAAAGAGGGAAGTTATCAAGAGAAATTGGATAATAGATATTGGACAAGAGAAATTGGATAAGAGATATCTATATTATAAGAGATGGATGTTATCAAGAGAAATTGGATAAGAGATATCTATATTATAAAAGAGGGATGTTATCAAGAGAAATTGGATAAGAGATATTGGACAAGAGAAATTGGAAAAGAGATATCTATATTATAAAAGAGTGATGTTATCAAGAGAAATTGGATAAGAGATATTGGACATGAGAAATTGGATAAGAGATATCTATATTATAAAAGAGGGATGTTATCAAGAGAAATTGGATTAGAGATATTGGACAAGATAAATTGGATAAGAGATATCTATATTATAAAAGAGGGATGTTATCAAGAGAAATTGAATAAGAGATATTGGACAATAGAAATTGGATAAGATTGATGTTATCAAGAGAAATTGGATAAGAGATATCTATATTACAAACGAGAGATGTTATCAAGAGAAATTGGATAAGAGATATTGGACAAGAGAAATTGGATAAGAGATATCTATTATATAAAAGACGGATGGTATCAAGAGAAATTGATAAGAGAATTTGGACATGAGAAATTGGATAAGAGAATTTGGATATCTATTATATAAAACAGGGAAATTGAATAAGAGAAAATATAAGAGATGAGATTTTGAGGGATAAAAGATGATGTGGGGAATTTTGCACATACAACCCCGGTTTTTGTATTTTTGCCTATGGACCCTCCCCACACACACACCTACACTTTTTATTCTCACCCCTTCCGGCCATTTTATTTCCAGTTCTATGAAGATTTTGAATCTTATCCTACTAGGACAAAGCTTTGTCCTACGTGGCAAGTTTGTCCTAGGTGGTAATGACAATTTTGGGGGGACTTAAATTTTGGGGGAAAACTTAAATTTGGGGGGAAACTTGAAATTTTGTGGGAAAACTTGAAATTTGGGGGAACTTGAAATTTGTGGGGGAGAAAAACTCAGCCATTAAATAAACCGTGCCCTATGGGCACGGGTAATGACTAGTATATGTGTGTGTGTGTGTCTATATATATATATATATATATATATTCAAGACCATGTATTTACTATAGTACAAGAAATACCCCCAATACAATATATACATACACACATGTATACACAAGACGATTCCATGTATATATAAATCTTATTCACATGTTACACGTACATCCCTATCTTTATATTATGCTCATATCTTCACACAATGTATATATACATATAAATACACACCAATATTGCATAACTTGGCATACCTACTTATGTATATCTATACACACTATTTAGTAAGCCAATATATTTCA
The DNA here is from genome assembly GCA_030789695.1 of Scilla litardierei. NCBI lineage: Eukaryota > Viridiplantae > Streptophyta > Magnoliopsida > Asparagales > Asparagaceae > Scilla > Scilla litardierei. Next base: position 217,354,146 of record CM061133.1, read on the forward strand.
CACACTACTTATGATCCATATCCAAATGTAGTCATACCTATATATACATATCTTACTATATCAATTCACATAATCATATTTATAGTATACATAGACATATAATTACTCTATGTATACCATCATGCACTTTTATACATCCAAATATACATCCACCTAGACGTACAAGCAAACATCCATATACCAACACATATATCATAAATTTATTCATACACCAATATTTATACGCACAGATAGTATGCCTTACACATAGATTTACACATCATATACTATCTACTCCTCAATCTGTATAAACAACATTTCTATACATACACCTCATAGTTCGTTCATATACGAACACTAACACTGTGACTTATAAGGTTACACACAAGTAGTCATACAAGTATCTATAATGTAGCTTACATCCAGATATAGCTATAGATACATGGAATACATGCCAATATACCTACAATATTAATGTAAATATACAAACAACTACACATGCTTACCCTCAGGAAGCTCTGTACCTTAGATCTCCTAATACCAAGGCTTTATCCTAACGCTGATCACCTACCCACCTTAGGACACAACTACCCCTATGGAGCATTACCCACACTATCCTTACGCACGCCACAGTGCAGAGACCTGCATGGGCCACCACCTGTCATGACCCGTTCTCCAGGATACCCGATAAGAACGAATCTGTATCAGGTATTCCCGAAACTACGGGGTGAAGAAGAAAGACGAGAAGAGAGAAGAGAAATACTGCTCGGAACAGAAAGATTCTGCAGGCCACTGTGCACGTGCTGGGAAGTACTGATGATGCTCCAACTCAGCACAAAAACAACAACAAAGAAACACACTGTATAAAGAAGAAATTATTCCTTTTATTACATCATTACAAGGAGTACATCATACATCATTTGTACAAGGGGGTACAAAAAAAGAAGAGAAATCAACAATCCAAAAGTACAAAAAGATGTCCATACCCAGTACAACGCACCAACTATTCTATCCAATGGAAGTCCAATTGGACAAAGTCGTCCGTAGGCTTTACCTCTAAATTGGAAACAGTCTATGGCGTCGGAACCTGCACAGGGTGATCCGGTCCTACTCCTGAAAACCACAAGGGGACATGTCAACGCGTGACCTAGTAGGAACTCCTAACATCTATAGTAGGATCCAGTTTTAGAGCTGGTCCTTCTAACTAATCATCTATCTACAGGTGTCACAACAACCAAGGAACTAATACAGAATTAAAAATAAGCATGACATACAAGTGCTGGAAGTAAAAAAGAAACAAGGAAACATAAAGTTTAGATTAAATTAGTTAAAATTAGATGTTTAGTGATGCTTTGGAAACTCGAGTAAACCGTAGGACGCTAAGGAGCCGGAAAATTTCAGCATATGAAAAGAAAAGAGACAATGATACAGCTTAAACTACATCCATCATAACTAAACTTTAACATGAAAGTGGATTATCAATTAGCATCAAACACAACATATAACCTACATGGTTGCACTTTCATATACACACATATTAACATATGAACTTTCTTATAGCATAAATGAGATTACCCTTTTTAAATAATCCTAAATATAACAACCCTAGTCAAGTTGAGGATCATACTAAATACAAATCCTAAAACTATTCCCAACTAGAGATTCTTAGAATTCCTACCTCAACAAGTCCTTCTAATAATATTTGGCCCTTCTTAGTCATTGTAGGTTTTAAGCTCTCTCTCCTTCAACTCCTTCTCCTTCAATTCTTCTTCAAAGATTATTGGTGAAATGAGGATCTTTGTGGTTTATGGTTATAAGGAGAATCTCCTCTTTATTTTGTTTTTGGAGTTGGAAGGAGATGAGGTTGAGGTGGTAGAATGGTGGTGGGATAGGTGGAGCTAAGGGAGGAGAAAGGAGGAGCGTGTGCCCCAAAGGAGAAAGATGGAGAGAGAGAGAGAGAGAGAGAGAGAAAGAGAGAGTGAATCAAAGCATGAAATAATTCTCTTTCCTTTTTTCTTTTCTAAAAATTTGCCCCTTTTTAAATCTCATTACATCGATGAATCATCCATTAATCTCCTCACCTCATGCCACCTAGCTTGGAGTTAGGTGGGATTCATCCTCCTAATGACACCTAGTAAAGAGTTAGGTGAAAATTACTCTCTAAATGACACCTAGCAAGTAGGAGGTTGCATAGCATGGCAAATTAGGAATTTTATTTCTAAATAAATGAGAATACATGAATTAATACATCATACCATCTAATACATAGTATTCATCCAAATACTTCATTTATATAATTCAAATGATGTTCTAAAATTATTTTAAAAATTATTTACTTATTAGAAAAGTATGGAAAATTTATGAAAATACCCAAAAATCTCATACGTACAAATACATCAAAAAAATACGTACATTATACTCGTATATAGGGAAATGGGATATTACAAAACTTAATGAGGAAATTATGCCAAATTAAATTACCCTTATGCAACCTTACTGCAGAATAGTGAAAGCGAGCAACAACACAAGGATCCAAACGCAAACAAGAGATATACCCTGGTTCGGATTCATCGAGTTTCCCCGACTCTCTTGAATCCTACTCCAACAACCCACTAGCAACCCCGCTAGTAATTAGTATTTCCACTGCTGCCCACTTGCCAAACTTGACAAGTGCAAACCAATACAACTTTCTTCAAATTCTCACAAATCGGGAATGGACTACTCTCACAACCGAGAGGAACCTTTCTTCCACTTCCTACAAACCGGAAATGGACTTCTTTCACACCCGTGAGGACTTCTCAAATATCAAGAGAAAATATTGAATCGAAATATGAAACAATTTCACAACATATGCCTTGAATAATACTCTTAAGACTGAAGAAATAAAGGTGTGTGTGATGTGCTCTAAATGATGAGAGTGAGAGCACTTACTAACTTGTCTCAAGATGTGTAGCAATGAATGCTAGAAGCTGATCTTGAAAGCTTTGGAGATAAGTTGATCTTTAGAGCTTGAGCTAAATTGCTTTAAATGCTCTTGAATGCTCTAGTTGAGAAGGTAATGACTTGGTATCACTTGAGAGTGTATTAAATGAATTCTTACGTGCTTAGGTAACCTCTCAAGTCAAGACATTAAAGACATATTTATAAGCTATGGAAATCTGCTCAAAAACGTGTGAAAAGCCCAAGCATTTAATGTTGTAAACGACTATTAACGTGCAGAAATCTTAGGCACCAGTCACCTAATGAAGACCGACCAGTCGGCTGGTGTACTGTTCTGATTGGGCAATAAATGTTGTCTAACGGACACTTTATCAGGCGGTTGAAGAAAACTTCCCAAACGTCCGGTCCAATGTACAGACGACTGGCCCAAAGGCATCAGACGTCTGATCATACAAACAGTGAACAAGTTGGTTACTGGAAAAGTTGGTCCAAATGTCCAGGTGTCTGATGTTCATCATCCAGACATCTGGTCAACTGTTGAGACGTCTGGTAATACAACTTCAAACGCCTAGTTACATCTGACCACAGAAATGAGCTACTGGAAATATTTGAATGAATTTCATAGACATCTGATGTATATCATCCAGACGTCTATTTTCTGTCAATCATCAGAAGCCAAGTTACTGGAGTTGAGACTTGAATTATTCAGACGTTTGGAGTTCATCGTCCAGGTGTCTGACGAATTATTCATATGTCTGGAATCAGAACTTCAGGCGTTTATTCATGATAGGATTTTGGAGAACTATATGCACACAAGCACCAGGCATCTAGAGGCCGAGCACTAGGCATCTGGAGGTGAAGCACCAGGCGCATGTTGAAGGCTAAAAAACTCTTCTTTGAGTTTATGCAGGTTCTAGCTATATGACACTCAATGATATATGATCTAAAGTGATTTATGAGTGTTATGAATGATATTCTAATGAGTCTATTCAAGGCTTAACATGCTAATTCAACTAAGAAGTAAAGTAAGAAAGATTTACAATTTATCCCCTTTACTTTCTTTGGAATGCCTTGAAGACTTCCATTGATCTTGTGAAGTCCAACACTTTGATTTCCTTCGATCATCTCTTGACTTTCATGCTTCGTGGATTAACATCCATGCATCAATGCTTTAATCCATGTCCATGCATCAATGCTTTGAGTCATCGTCTACATTTAAAATGGACTTTGTCCATATTGACGATGCTCTTCTTTACTACAAAACATGTGGATTAGTCATAATTGATTTTGTTTGTTTATCATCAAAACCACATTGGAGAGTCCAATATTCAACATTCTCCCCATTTTTGATGATGACAAACAATCATAACCATAATCAATAATTGTTCTTAAAATTTTAAATTACTTACTCCCCCTGCATTGATGCTAAACATTTTTAGTCCAAAATATAAATAGTGAATCATCAATGCAATCAATTGATATGTGTATCATGTATTTGTTAAAGCCTTCAATCATATAAGTGTACACACGGCATTTAAGCATATGGTGATACACATGACCCTCGCGACCGAACGACCCATTTTGTGTCGTCAGTCGTAAGACGAAGGGGCCACGATGAAGGGCCACCCCCTCACTACTAAATGACCCAACTCAGTCGTCGGATGTAAGCCGAAGGGACCATGTCCCTCGCGATCGAACGACACATTTTGTGTCGTCAGCCATAAGACGAAAGGGCCACCCCCTCGCTACTGAATGACCCAATTCAGTCGTCGGCTGTAAGCCAAAGGGGCCATGTCTCTCGCGATCAAATGACCTATTCAGCGTTGTCAGCTAAAAGACAAAGGGGCCACCCCCTCGCTACTGAACGACCCAACTCAGTCGTCGACCATACACCGAAGGGGCCATGACCCTCGCAACCGAACGACCCATTCAATGTCACCAGCCGTAAGACGAAGGGGCTGCCTCCTCGTTGCTGAACGACCTGTTGATTCCATCGACAGTGAGAAAACTGAATCACCTCCTTGCAGCTTATAAGCCAACTCTTTGTTACTTGTGGAGCTACGCCCAAACCTCATAATGGTTCGACAAAACCGTCCTCTCTGCCCAGAGCAGATGATTGATCTTGTCGAAAGGGGCCAACCTGAGACATGGACATTAATACATACTCAAAACATTTCAAAAAAAAGAGGTACAACACATTTTTTGGCAATTCAATTCATTTTTGTCAAAATTGTGCTCCTTTTACAAAAATTCATAATATTACTAATATAAGAGCCTGAAGGAAAAAGGAACTCATGAGTTTCCTAAACCAAAGCAACATGCTTCGGGTCCCTCTTGACCAAACCCAAATGTTATATGCCTATTCCTCCAAAGCTGTCATAGGAGTACGAGCGACATCGCTCGACTCAACTAGGGTGGAAGCTTCAATGGTTGTGGCTTGACCAACCCTCTCTAGAGAATTGTATGGAGTATCCTCATCCATAATGAGGGGAACGTCATCGATTTCATCTGCCAGATCAGAAAATCGAGTCTTCATCTCTTTACGACACCGTTCGTTCCATTGTATGTAAAGTTCATCAAAATCAGGCAAATTGTCCTCGTACTCTTGGACAACTTTCTCCGCGACCTTCCTCGCATCGAATCCTTGAAAGGAAACACGAGTAAGCCTTTCAGCCTCCCACAATTTTCTCTCATTGAGAAGTTGATCTTTGGATCTCTTCCTTAAAAGGGCCTCCTCTTGGACTTGTATGTTAAGTACAACTCCCTGTTTACGAATTTCATCTAATTCTCGCTCAAGTCGCTTCACCCTATCCTTGAGCGCATAATTACGATCCTTCCATCGCAAAATTGATGTACTAGCCTCATCGAGGGCCTTTTTAGTCGAGTGCGACCATTTCGCATCTTTAACCAAGGATGCTTCATTATCTGCCACCGTTAATGATCGACGATGTACCTCGAGCATGGTCAAAATAGACTGCAAAAAATTTAAGGTTTCAATCATTATGGTCGAAATTAGGCAAAGAAATGAAGCAATTTCTTACCTGAAGGCCCCTATGAATAGCCATAGTGGTTAATCTCTCGACTTTCTCCAAGAACTCTCTATCTCAATAAAGAGCTATATTCTCAACAAGTCTAGAGGCACGTGCCCAGCTCAATAAAGCTGATTCATCCAACCCCACTGGAAAGGCTGGCTTAAAAGATTCCCTTTGGCATATCTAGCCGGGTTCAGAGGCGATCTATCTTCCAAAAAGATCGGCCTAAACTCGGCAGGAATGTCCTCATCTAGAAGAACAAAAGGACATAATCCTACATAAGGCCTAAAACCCTCGTGTACAGGCAGTGCTTGAGCAGAGGATGGCCTCCTTGGAGGTTTCTCTGATGCTCGAACCGAACCCTGTGCGAGACACTGATTTGCTCGAAAGGTCGAGCTTGAGTTGAAGCCTTAGTCAGAATAATTGCACTTTCCAACTCGACCAAATCTGATTCGTCGGTGATAAGCCTTCGCCTGGATTCTCTCTCCTTGGCCTCAACCGTCTCCACTCCGACCAAGGGATGTGTCTCCTTTCTCTTCTGCGATCGAGTCGATGAGGGAGATTCGTGGATTACCAAAGGTAACCCCATGGTATCTCCAGCTGTTCCACCCTCTTGATGATCCGTCTGATGAGGAGGTAAATTTCTTTCTGCTTCACTGATTGAAGCCGTGTAATGACCCCAAATTTTGTGTACGTGTATTGGTACATTTTTCTTGGGTGTATAAATGTACATATAAATTTTTGGGAGGCTTTATTTATTTTCTTTACTTTTTGTGATATTGAAATTATTTTTAATGAATTTTACAACATCTTTCGGAATTATTAAATGAGATATACATAGATGAATACTGGTATGTTGGGAATACTAGGTATTACTCCATGTATTTTTATTTATTTAAAACAAAAATCCCTTAAAAATCCACCTCCACCTTGAGAGGTGGCATAACCTTGTTGAAACTCACCTAACCCATGCTATGTGGCATAATTAGAGGGTTTCAGGGAAGCTTGAGGTGGCTTTGGGTGGATTAAAAGAAAGAAATCTAAGAAAATTCTGAGAAAAAAGAAAAGGAAAAACAAAAACACACTCTCTCAATCTCTCTTCCCAGATTCACGCATCCTGTCGATTTCTTCACAAAACCCACGGCCAAACTTGAAACCCTAGTTCGTTAACTCTTGGAGAAGGAGGGGACTAGCGCCAGAGGGTCTACACGGAGAAGAAGGGCCCCAGACCTAGTGGTGGACTTGCAGAGGTAGAATCATGACTTAGCTAGTTAGGATCGAGTTTAGTTCGTAATTCAATTCGTCGCTGTTGAATTCGATGGGAGATGAACCATACGGCCGTATGGCCCTTCCTCATACGACTGTATAGTGTCCATATGACCAACAGAGGAGTCATATGGTTGTTATATGATCGTATCTATGTTTTTTACGTCCACATGGCCGTATTGAGTTCTCATACGGCAGTATGAGTTCTTAGTTTTACAGCTGGTTACTCGCTGAGTCAATCTAGTTCATACGGCCGTATGGACTTAACCCATACGGCTGTGTGGCCTCCCCCTTTGAGTATTAGCCCCACTTCGGTCGTGTGAAAATTCATACGGCCGTGTAATGTCCAAAAATCACTTACACAGCTCCATCAAAAATCCCATACGGCCGTATGAACAGACTATATGGCTGTGTATCCCCATGAGCCCCTGAGCAGCCTTAATCCATACGACTGTATGGATTTGGCCATACGGCTGTGTGGATTCACTTAGCTTTCCACACGGCCGCATAAAATTATCATACGGTCGTGTGGCTTAACTCCTAATCCATACGGTCATATGGATTTCGTCATACGGCCGTGTAGCCCCTATTTTCCAACGCTAACAGAATATTGATTAATTGCTTTTATTGCTGCATGTGTTACAAAAATTTGCATGTTATGACAATGAATCATGTGATGAATGGATCTAATTTATTTGTTTAGATGCCATGTTGAAAGTAAACATCATCATGATTGTTCTTATCATACAACTTATGGTACATGCAAGTTTTGTATAGATGTAATAAAGATGAAAAGAAAAGTGAGTAAATGAAAGTAAGAATGATGATGAATATGAGTATGATGTACCAAAGTGAAAGAACTATGAAACAACTGAAATCAGAGTGAGATGAGAATATGAGTCTGGAGTCTTCAGCCCATTCTAAGAAAGGGGTGAAGCTCTAGATATGGGTAGGGGCAAACGTGTAAATAATAGGCTTTTAAGGAGCGGACACTTTGAGGATTTCTCACCCATGCTCCCGACAGCCGATAGGGGGAGTAGACAGGATTAGAGAGGACGATGGTGTACTCGTAATGCACCATGACAGTAAATGATGGTTTGCTCTATTTTCCACAGAAAAATAGAGATATCTCACTCCCGACAAAGAAGTTACAAGAGGTCCATCCAGTGCTCGTGTTGTGGTTGAGGTACCACTATTCACCCACCCTGGGTGAAGGCCAGTTCCTTAAAAGTGTCCTACTAGTTGCACGGATTCCTAAACATGTGAACTGAAAATTTAATATAATTACTGTTAATTTACATTGTTGCCATCATGTTGATATGTTCTCATTTCCTGTTTACTAATGTATGGTATGAATGCTTGTATGCTCTGTTGACCTTTTACTTTTAGACCACCCTTAGATAGGTAGTCCGGTTCTAAACTGGGTCCTACCTAGTTTAGTTAGGATTTCTACTAGGGTGACGCGCTGACATGTCCCATTAATATTTTCAGGTTCTGATGTAGTGACACCAGAGCCAGGTCGTGTGCAAACTTCTACTTCTTCCTCTCCTGAGGTACAGCTGGAGCCATCAGATGGAGAGTTGGTCCACCTGGACTTCCCTGAGTTATACTTAGGAGTGCGTTGTGCGGGTGTGGACACCTTTTGGGTTTCTTTTAGGGTGGGTTCCCCTTTTTGTCTTTTCTCCTTGTGTTGTACTTTTGGTACTAATATGCTCTTATTTTGCATGTTTTATCGCATATTTTCATGACACATTTCACCCTCCAAATCCTCATTTTATACACTTTTACGCTATTATTTGGAACAATATGACTTTCGGAGCGTTTATGCCCATTTCAGGGATTTGGAGCGATATTGGAGCAATTTGGAGTCATAAGACGATCGGCGACATGAGAGCACCAAGTAGACTCATGATGACATGCTTGAGGTGTCAAAGAAGAAGACTATGGGAAGAAAGGAGGAAGAGAAAGAGAAAGGAGAAGCTAAGAAGCAACCGAGTCAGTTTCCCAGTCGACTCGACCGAGGAGCATCAGCTGCTCGGTCGAGCTGACACGCAATTCTCGCAGAAGAAACAGCTACACCCTACTCAACCGAGTAGGGTGGCTACTCGACCCGAGTCGTCAATTTCTAAAGCGACTATTTTGAGCTTCTCCCCAAGGCACTATAGCTTGACCGAGCACGAAGGCCACTCAGTCGAGTAAGGCGAATGCCCAGATTTTCAGATAGCCTCTCACTATTTTGAAATCTTCTATCATTCCAGCAAGCAAGGTATTTTTCTCATATTTGTTATGGATATTAGACTTCATGAAGGTTCCAACGCCACCAAAAACATATCAATCAGAGGTCAGATAAAATCTGGAGAATTTCTGCAAGTTGACGCTGCAGTGCTGAAACTATACTCGATCACCTACTCGACCTAGCAGCTACCCACTCGACCGAGTATACCCTACTCGACCCGAGCAGGCAGAGCACGGTTTTGGACAAAGAATCCAGAATTCCTGATGACTCAACCGAACAGCTACCTACTCGATCGAGCAAACCCTACTCGACCCGAGCAGGCAGAGTGCGGTTTTGGACAAATAATCCAGACTTCTTGACGACTTGACCGAGCAGCTACCTCCTCGACGGAGCAGACCCTACTCGACCCGAGCAGACAGAGCAGCGTTTTTGGAGGAATTTCTGCCCTACTGCTGGCTCGATCGAGTAGGGGCTACTCGACCCAAGTCGCCGCGGGCCCAGAACTTAAGTTGCATCCAGATTTGGCTTTGGGCAGAGGGTTTTCTTGGGTTATTTGCTAGGGTTTTGAGGGGACTATATATATGAATTATAGCCGTCATTTGAGGGGGGAGCTTAGACCTTTTTTTAGAGAGTTTTGGAGACAATCTTTTGGGAGTTAGGCTATGCCCTAGGCCGCTCCCTTGTATCAAGATAAGTATTTTTGTTCTCTTTAATTCTATTTTAGTTCTTCTTATTGATTGCTTATTGAATATCTCTTTGATGCATGTAATAAAGTTTTCTATCGTTCTTATATCTATATCTATGATGCATGAGTAGTCTTTTCTAGGGCTAATGGATGAGCCCTAGGATTTTAGGATTTAGATGCGAAGTCGGGGTTTTTAGGTTGCATTGGATATAAAGGGGGAGTATTTTGGTTGATCTTGCAAAATCCCTAGGAGAAATCATACTGAGATCGTGCCCACGGTTGGTGGAATCGATTAGCTTAAGGAGTATCATACGGATTTAATTAGGGACTTAGTGGATTCAACCCAGGCTCGTGACCATGCCCGTCTCGTACCTTGATGGGATCCACCGACGAACTATATCACTAATTGACGGCTACCGCCATTGCGTCAATGAAAGCCACCAAAATACCTCGAAGCTCTAACCCAAGAGAGTGGTACGAGTTGAGAGCGTTCGATCCACGAGAGTGGTGAGATTATTGTAGATCTTTAATGCACGTATCATATGCACCTATCGCGAGAGCAGGGTTTATGTGATACGTTAGATTCATGATTCCCAGACGCATGAATTCACTTCCTAGATACTACAACCCCCAATGAAACCAATGCAACGTAGAATTCCTAACCTAGCATCGACCTCCGACGGTCCTAGTGGTGAATCCTAATGCCATAGTCTTTTCTCTTTTCTTTCTTTCTTTGTGTGGAGTCCTTTGTTTGCTACATCGAGTGACATGACTTTCGCATCCATCACCATTACGACACTCCACAATCCACATCCACCAATAAATCCACAAGTCTAACTCAGCCTAGGAGTAGATATGTAGTATAGCACCGCTTCCCTGTGTTCGATACCCACTTGCCACTATATCGTGCGCTTGCAGTTAGACGACATCGTTTCCGAGTTAATTCCGGGCCAATCAGGTACCCTTTGGTACTTGTACATTGATATCTGAAGTATCTTATGTAAATGATGTTCAGTACAGTTTACTTTTAAGCATTTACAGTTTTAATTTTGTTGGAGCATTATATTTCTTACTCTTTGTACCTTTCCAGTGTATTGCAGTGGCATGCTTAGATAATTTTATTTTAACCACAATTAAAAACTAGTAGTATTTAAACGTTAGGGGCTCGAAGACTAGTGTATATACTACAGCGGCCTAGTCCACCATGTATTTCCCGTATTTGGGAGAGCGGGGCGTGACAAGCCGCGAGTGCCGCTCTCACTCTAGGCTCGTCTTGATATTCTGTACCAATCATGCCTACAGAAAAGGAGGACCCAGTTCAAGAAGAATAAAACTAACAAAATAAAGGCATGCGAAAGATCTGACCTTGGGACCACACTGTCCTAAGCAGCATCTGATCAAGCAGAAACCATTATATTGATTTATGTTCTTCAGGCAAACCCAATAAAAAGGCAGCCATTTTCTTTCCTTCTTTGGAAAGAACCTTGTCTTCATTCATTGATAGCTCGGGACTCCCCCATTCAGTGACAAAGTTTGTTTCCCCAGGGAGAACCATAAATACGAATTGGTATATCAAGTTCGAATTGGAGGAGGGAAGATCCTTAAACAACTTCCAGCCTTGACGAGCAGAGATTGTGAACCAACTTGCAGACAGAGTAGGGGTCACTTGAAAAAAGAAGTTGAAGAGCTCTAAGAATGGTTTAATTCTGATCAACATGCTCAACCTGATAAATCTAACCAAGACGCCCACGGTGTTCGGCATCAGCTGGCAAAGGGAAATGCCCATTGTGTTCAACCAGCACAACATGAAAGGGTGCATGGGGAATCGAAGTCTGTTCTCAAAGGCGTTCACATAAACTCCTACTTCACAGCTACTAGGGGAATGAATTCTCTCAGCTGCTCGTGTCAGCCAGATCTGGTAATTATTCCTCACATATTTCCTTTGATAAACAGGGATCTGATCAGCCCCCACTCGACAGGATTACACAGAGATAGAATCCGACACAGCGATGCCCCCTTTTCCCTTCACCAAGACAGAGGTTGATTTCTCGACGGAAGCACGAGAAGAAGAAGAGGCCATCGCCGAGAGGGGGATTTTTGATTCAAAAATGCCTAAGACGAAGAAGCTTCTCTCTCTAGAACCGCCTCATCAAGGTAAAAATATACATAATGATGAACCGTGGCGATATCATCATAGAAGGGTAAGTGTCGATGATCCCGGCATTTCCTTTGTTGAATTTCAAACCAATGGATCAGAGAGCAAAGGGTTTTGGCGCTTAAACTCGAATACTTTAGCCACGACTGGCGTGTCCCATTAATGAGAAATCGCATCATTTGACCCCCAACAGGCGTAATGTATGTGCTCAAGTGATGGGGGCCATTGTTTATATTTCATATATTCACGCACGTCTTCTTTTGTGTTTTTCCGTTATTTTCCGCCATCTCGTATCCATTTTCTCGTATTTTCTTGTTTTCTTTCACTTCTCCGTGTTTTTACGTGTTTGCAGGAGTTTGCCAGCGTAGGGGACATATGACGACGATATCATGAGTCTTCGAAGCAACGGGAGGAGTCATGCGTGATCCAGGGGGTCAAACGACGAAGATCGCCATCTTTCAACCCCCACCCGATCGGTTGGACACAGCCAACCGATCGGGTGGTGCATGCATGCACCACCCGGACAGTAGCTGAAGCTACGAGAGCTTCAACCGACCGGGTCTCTGACCAGTTCAACCCGACTAACTTCTCGGGAATTTGGAGTTGAAATCCAACCGATCAGGTGATCTTCACCCGATTGGTTCATCTGTAGCCGTTTCCTCGAAGAGATGACCCGGACAGCTCACCCGACCATCAGCAGACCGTGCCAAAACGTCCGAAGTTACTGTCTTTTGGGCGACAATTCCAACCGATCGGTTGATTTATCAACCGATCGGTTCACCCGATGAGCTCAAGATCCAAACGACAAGCGGCTTCCGCCAACCAACCGTGTCGCCTGACCGGGTGAAATTCTGAAGATTGCTACCGAAGTTCGCAGCAGGTCACCCAATCGGGTGATTCTTCACCCGATCAGGTGATGTCGTTTTCTATAAATAGAGACCCTAGGTTTCCAGAAAACAGGAGTTGTTATTTTTTACTGTTTTTCTCTCTTGTGAAGGCTGTAATTTTCTAGTTATTTGTAAGTCTTCTGATCTTTACCAAACTTTGATATTATCTTAATTGCATTACTACTACCGCATTTCTATTGCCCGATTATGTTTTTAACGGTCGATTTTCATTTAGATTGCTTTTTAGTAAATATGTGTGAGTAGTTCCCAAATCTGGGATTTTGGTAGAAACCCCTTCGTGGGTTCTCCCCGATGCGTCCATAGGACTAGGAAATCGATAGGGATTAGGAATCTATCAGTTACACGGGGTGTTTCATTGTCATCAGTTGGAAAAAGACCGCCTTTGACCGTTGGGCCAAGGGGGAATAAACTGGGCGGTTGACTCCCTAACCATAGCTCACGCCCTTAGCGTAGACGTCGAATCCTAGCACGCGGGAGCGGCAGGATGAGATGTTGGGAGTTATCGTTGCGAGCTTAGTGCTCCCGGAGTCGGTCAGTTTTAATGGACATGGGAATGCCCACTGACCGAACCCGGGTAGTCCGGCGTATCATCCTGGGCACCGACCGAAATATCGGGCCCATGGGACGCTGGTATTACTCTTAAAGGCAACGTCTCACCATTAGACCCTAATTCCAATCGTTATCCTACCCTCGGCTGTATTGGCGAGAATCTCACGATAGGGTGGAAATCGAAGTCCCAGGTTTCCTTTTCTATTGTTTATCCCTCGCATTCTATTTCCGTGACAACCCATCTACCGATTCGGGCTAGCTCACCCATGGGATGAATTTGGTCCTTTCTGACACAAGTACAACCACGCCTCCCTAAGTTCGACCCCCAAGCTACACTACAACACCGTGCACTTGCGGTTATAAATATTTAAATCTCACTTCCCCAATCACATATTATTGCACACTTGCATGCAAACAACAAAGGCGGGGGACGTCAAGCTTTATGGCGCCGTTGCCGGGGAGGCAACGTGCTTGTTATTTTTGGATCTCATGAACCCTTGAGTCTAGCTCACATCTCTATCTCGCGATAATTTTCGCATTCTTCTTTTTCATTTTTCATTTTCTTGTTTTTATTCTCTATTTTATCTGTTTCTTTCCCACTTTTTGCTTCACGGGTGTTTGTTGCTTTTAATGCGCAGGAACACAAGGAGTCTTGACAGCTTGATTCCTGTTGATCCTGAGATAAACGCCACCCTAAGGCATCTAGCCGCAGAGAAGCGAAGAAGCGAAGAGCCCGAAGACATGGAGGAGAACACCCAACCTCATAAATCCCTGCAGGAGTACTCGATGCCATCCATCGAGTCCACCTTCGCCATCCATCCTCCTGCTATTACAGTGCAAAGCTTCGAGCTTAAGCCGTCTTTGGTGACGTGGATCCAGCAGGATCAATTCTCGGGGGCACCCATGGAGAGCCCCATCGAATATTTGGACTCCTTCTTGGAGAAATGTGACACCTTTCGGATAAATGGTGTCACAACTGAGGCGATCCGTCTGAATCTATTCCCCTTCTCTCTGAGAGATAAGGCCAAGCTGTGGCTTAGGGGGAAGGAACCAAATACGTTCAACACTTGGGAGAAGCTTTCAAACGCTTTTCTGACGAAGTTCTTTCCTCCGGGGAAGACCATGAAGCTGAGGAGTGAGATCTCCTCCTTCTCCCAGGCCAGCCACGAGTCCTTGCATGAAGCTTGGACAAGATATAAAGAGATGCAACGAAGATGCCCTCATCACGAGCTTCCCAAGTGGCAGATAATTAATCTGTTCTACAACGGATTAAGGGATGATTTAAAATCTTCGTTGGACGCCGCAGCTGGGGGGGTCCTTCATGTCCAAGAGTGAAGAAGATGCCGAACAAATTCTATAAAATATGGCATCAAACAATGAGTGGTGGTGTGACGAGAGAGCCACACCTAGATCTGGGGGTATCCACAGGGTCGAGGACGTCGACAATTTATCCAGCAAGTTTGACTTGCTGTCGACCCAGATCTCTGCGCTGATGGTAGGAGCCGGTGGTGCCGGTACACAACATATTGCGGCGGTGGAAGCAGAAGTAATGGTGTAACGGTCTGTTTTCGTTGTACCTTGTTCGTGCACGTGCTTTTGGCCGTGCACGTGTTTATTTTAGACATTATTTGGTTGCGAACACTTTGTTGTGATATACCGTTGTGAATGTCTCTGAGAGTATTAAATAGTGACACTATCTTGGAACGACACTTCTCGAGTCGTTTTTCCACAATTTAATCTTACTCGATGAGACGTGACGATTTTCACTTTTGACGGGAGACGTTTCTATTTTTAGTTTCGTCGTCCGACGTTGAAATTAAGATCCGTCTTCTTAGTTAGCTCACTTTCATCTTCACAATCACCCCGATATTTATTTTATAATTTTTGGAGTTTATTTGACCACTTTTATATTTTTAACAATAATTAATTTTTAAATTATTTTCGGCCAAATAAAATTTATTTGAGTTTTAAACGTATTAAAGAATTTTTGAGCCAATTTCCAGCTCATTTGGACCGCATCAAATCCTTGTGTGAGTTGGAGAAGTTGAGATTCAAATTTTAAATATTTTTGAACTTCTAATCCTATTAGATTTAGCCCTAGACCAGGTCAACCCATCTACACTATATAAACAACCCCTAGGAAGACCTATTTTCGCAAGAAATTAACCCTAGCCTCTTTCAAAACCCAAATTTGACGTTGCGACGATTCGTCGCAACGTTGCGACGAGCAGCTGCCGCAACGACCTAGAAAACCAAGGCCGTTTAGCCATCCCCGCACCAAGCCCCGTCCGCATCGCAGCACAGCCGCCCCCTCCGTTCGTCCGCAACGACCGAGAGAAGCCCTTGGTCTGACCGAGAGCTTGGCCCGCTCACGCCGCATCCCCGCACCGCACCGACCCCCGCTTCTGTCGCCCGCCTCCGCTCGTGTCTGACCGAGCGGGTCACCCGCACCGACCGACGTTGCAACGTTGCAACGTTGCAACGTTGCAACCCCCGCATCAAAGGCGTCTGACCGACCGGTTCCTCCGCACCGACCGACCAAACCCTCCGCACCAAGCCCCCGCCGCACCACTGCAGCCCGCTGCGCTGCAAGCCTCGCACCAAGCGTGTCCGACCGAGAGAATCTCTCGCACCGAGGCTATACGACCGAGAGTCATTCGTCGCAACCCCGAACCTGTCGCACCACTTGCCACCGTGGGCCCCCCAAGTTCTCCAGAGGTATTGTGGGTCCCCCATAGGTCCCTAGGACTACTGTGGGCCCCACCTAGGTGCTTACTCTTCAAGGGTTTGCCGCGTACGATGTTGCGACACGTCGTAGCCATCGTCGCACGTGCTAGCTTTGGAATCTGGAATCGTTGCTCCGGTTGATTGCTCTGAAATTTCCAGTGGAGAATCTAATTGGAATCTGGACTTGGAGCGCGATATTATTATTCCAACCCCCGGCGTCGCTACCCGACGCCGGTGTAGCTTTCGCGTCGTGCTGAGGTAACGCTTTGCACCCTTAGGACCCCTAACCCAATTGCATGCTAACCAAGACTAAAATCAGTATTTTTAAAGTATTTTAAATGTTTTAGCAATCACTAATCAAGAATAATAAAAACGGATGTAGGCCGGTGGACTTGTGCACGTAGGAATTGTGACTTTGGACTCGTTGGACGGTGTTTCTCTGACGTGATACTTGCAGGCAAGTGAAACTTGCCAAATCTTGCTTAGGGCCATGTTTTTAGGCCACTTCCTTGTTTTTAGCGTAAAAGAGACTAGTCAGTGAAATGATAGCTGGCTAGACGCCTACTTGATCTAGTTTGACAACGAAACTAGATCCGTCACCTAATTGGTCTAGCTTGACAACGAAGCTAGATCCAACTCTTTAAACTTGTCGTTCATGCATACTAAACTGTCACGTTTACTTTCCTTACCTGTACGCCTTACTACTTGCTATGTCATGTCATCCATGCATTGAATGTCGCATTCGTAGCACACGCTACAATACTTGTACTCGTACTCCTTGTCCGGCTAGGTGCACCCCTACGCCATACTTGTTTAAAACACTTCCTGGCTCGTGATCCAGAAGCGGGCCTCATGTGTTGGTTGAAAACCAATGCCCGATACACGTGGAGGGGTAGGGATAAACGGTCACTTGAGCTTAGGAGTTGGCCCGCGCAGCCACTCTAGCCAAAAGGCGGAATCTCTGTGCACGAGGTGCTTACTTTACTTGTCTTGTACTTGTCTTGTGAATGTTTCATGCCATGTTTAAATGCCATGCGCGTACTTTACTTTACTTTACTTTACCTGTTGCACTCATTACTTTAACTGTCATGTCATTGCATCATGCTAGAACTGCTAGGTTGCTTTACTTCTACCTACTTTCAGTTTCCTTGCTCAAGTCTCTTGTAGACTTTCTGACATGTGCCCCTTTCTCTTTTGGGTGTCACATGTTAGACCCTAAGCCAGAGACAGTTGTTGAGGACGAGGTGTTTGCTGACGCTGAGCCTGATCCTACGTTCGTTGAGGAGTTCGAGGATACCGGAGACCAGTCTTAGAGACTGTTAAGTTGCTTTTGCTTTAGGTTGCTGTTAGTTGTCGGTGCTTGCACCATTACTTGTTTTCATACTTTGTACTTTTGTTGGCAATGCTGGGGCCTCTTTTAGACTCTTTTATTTTAGCCTGGTGGCTTTTCTGCGATGTTGAAATTTATTATTATGGATATTCTGAGATTATTCTTTGTCTCATTTCCTTATTATTATCTTTGTTTCGTTTCGCGTTGCAAGGACCTGCAGTTTAAAGTGATTGACGCTTATCGGACTTGCAGCTTTGTAGCTTCAAGTCTGAGCGGACCTTCTCACGCTTCGCCTCCACGTTTTTGGGAAGCGAGGCGTGACAGGTTTTGTTGGTGGCCCATGCAGGTCAAATCTTGCGATTGCGAACTAACGGAACAACGATAATAAACGGAATGTCCATTAAATAAATAGCTACATCCAAGTCATTAAGCTTTGATTCTAATTTGTTTGTTCGTTTTCTATGTCCTTAGATGGCTGGACGACGACAAACCCGGTTTGGCAGTGGGCCCAATCGTGCTGAGGTATCGGATAGAGAGCCCACCAATGCTGAGATCATGAGGATGATGCATCAGATGATGCAGGTGCAGCAGCGCATGCTCCAGAACACTCAGAGTGCTCCTCGCCACGAGCCAGGAGCGAAGCAGTTTCGGGAGCTGGGCCCGACTTACTTTGATGGATCTGAAGGATCGTTGGCTGCAGAGGAATGGATCAGAAACACCGAGGATAATCTGAAGATGTCGAAGGTCAACCCAGCTGGATGGGTTGATCTGGCGAAGAAGCAGCTTAAGGATAATGCCCGAAATTGGTGGGATGCAGAGGAGGAGTTGTTGGTGATCCCTATACCTTAGGATACTTTCAAGTCCAGGTTCGATGAGGAGTACTTTCCGAAGGCTGCTAGGAGGGAGATGTTGCAGCGCTTCATTGAGCTAAAGCAGGGGAATCTGACGGTGGACCAGTACCACCAGGAGTTTACTAGATTGAGTCGTTTCGCGCCGAAGATGGTAGAGGATGCTGAGGAGAAGGCTCAGAGGTTTCTGACGGGCCTTTCTCTCGACTTGCAGAGTCTGATGTCTACGACGGACATGGAGTCATATCAGAAGTTGCTGGTAGTAGCTCGGAGACAGGAGAGGATTGCAAAGCAGAAGAGAGGACTGATTTCTGGAGCTGGGAAGAGGCCTATGGAGCAGGTCAGAGGAGTGGTTAGGCCTGGGACAAGGCCTAATCAACCAGTACAGTTCAAGAGGCCAGGTGTGCCTCCTCAGAAGACTTGCCATTTCTGTGGCAAGACCGGGCATATCAAGGATCAGTGTAGGAAGATGTTGGGACAGTGCCTGATTTGTGAAGACCCTACTTATGCTATGAAGGAGTGCCCGAAGTCTAAGCTACCTTGGAAGGAACCAGTCGCAGCACAGCCGTTGCAGCAGAGAGCACCTGTACCTGCAGGTCGTGGAGCACCCCTCGCTCCACAGAAGCAGGCTTTTCAGCAGGCTATGCAGCCGAGGAGGCAGGCTTATCTGATGACGGCAGTGGAGAGCGAGGCTATGGATGAGGTTATCGCAGGTAACTCTCAAACTAGTTGTTTCCTTCCTTACATAGTTTTGATTGTTAGCTTATGTTTGTTTGATTGCATATGATTGTTTGTTAGAATAGGGTTTGATTGTTAGATTGTTTGATAGGTGTGATTTTGGTTTGCACATTTCCTGCACGAGTCCTCTTTGACTCTGGTGCATCGATGTGCATTATTTCTCAGAGCTTCATGGAGAAGCATTCCTTGACGACTTCCCCTCTTCCCAAGAGTTGGAACATCGTCACAGGAAATGGCGTGATCTCGGTGCATCGTGGGTGCAATTCTTGCCCTTTGGTGGTCTGTGGACATGAGCTTTACGCTGACTTTATTGTCCACGACATCATCAACTACGATGCCGTGCTCAGGATAGATTGGCTTGCGAGTTTCTATGCTACGATCGATTGTCGGAGGAAGAAGGTGGTGTTCGAGATCCCTGGACATCCAGTGTTCGAGTTCAGTCGTGGTAGCAGTTCGCTTGGTCCTGTCAGGTTTCGGGCCAAGCCGGTGGAGATTATTGCTATGCAGATGGAGCAGGATAGACCAGCCGTGGTACGTGAATTCGACGATGTCTTTCCCGAGGAGATGTCTGGACTGCCACCCGATCGAGCTCTCGAGTTTTCGATCGATCTTATGCCGGGAGCGCAGCCTATTTCGAAGGCGACGTATCAGATGGCTCCAGCAGAGTTGGAGGAGTTGCGTAGACAACTGGATGAGCTTCTACAGAAGGGTTTCATCAATCCTAGCGTGTCTCCGTGGGGAGCACCGGTGTTACTGGTAAAGAAGAAGGATGGTTCACGTCGCATGTGTGTGGATTACCGGGAGCTGAATGCTGTGACTATCAAGAATAAATATCCCTTGCCTCGGATAGATGACATCTTTGATCAGCTCGGAGGATCGAGGGTGTTCTCTAAGTTGGATTTGAGGAGTGGCTACCATCAGCTTAAGGTGAAGAAGGACGACATCCCGAAGACAGCGTTCAGGACGAAGTATGGTAACTACGAGTTTGTGGTTATGCCATTTGGTGTAACCAATTCACCCGTAGTTTTTATGAACCTGATGAATCTGGTCTTCTACGACTTTCTAGACAAGTTTGTCGTCATCTTCATTGACGATATTCTGATCTATTCAAAGTCAGAGGAAGAGCATGCATCACACTTG
The DNA here is from genome assembly GCA_030789695.1 of Scilla litardierei. Taxonomy (NCBI): domain Eukaryota; kingdom Viridiplantae; phylum Streptophyta; class Magnoliopsida; order Asparagales; family Asparagaceae; genus Scilla; species Scilla litardierei. The sequence continues at coordinate 217,374,679 of CM061133.1, forward strand.
AGGACAGTGTTGGAGATCTTGAGGAAGCATCGTTTGTATGCTAAGTATTCCAAGTGCGAGTTCTGACTGGATAGAGTTGCCTTTCTCGGGTATGTGGTGTCTGGTGATGGAATTTCTGTGGATCCCGAGAAGATTGTGGCTATCAGAGAGTGGCCGGTTCCGCAGTCGGCGTCTGAGATCCGGAGCTTCCTTGGACTTGCAGGCTATTACCGACGTTTCATTAAGGACTTTTCCCGGATTGCTGAGTCGATGACCAGACTGACGCGGAAGGATGTGCCATATGTTTGGTCTGATGAATGAGAGAAGGCTTTTGGTATTCTGAAGGAGAGATTGACGACTGCCCCTGTACTTGCTGTACCGGATCGGAGTGGAGGATTCGAGATCTTTTGCGATGCTTCTGGCAAGGGTCTTGGATGTGTGTTGCATCAGCATGGGCATGTGGTTACGTATGCTTCTCGTCAGCTTAAGGCTCATGAGAAGAATTACCCGACACATGATTTGGAGTTGGCTGCTGTCGTGTTTACGCTGAAGATTTGGAGGCACTTCCTGCTGAGTGAGAAGGTGAAGATCTTCACTGATCACAAAAGCTTGAAGTATATCTTTACACAGAAGGAGCTCAACATGCAACAGCGTCGATGGTTGGAACTCATGGCAGACTACGAGATTGACTTGCAGTATCACCCTGGCAAGGTGAATGTGGTTTCGGATGCGCTGAGCAGACTTCCAGCGGTGATGATGTTGACTTTGCAGTGGAGATTGCAGCAGGATTTTTGCGAGACTGGTATCGAGATTATTCTCCCTGGAGAGACTTCTTCGATGATGAGCATGCAGATACAGTCGACGATCATGGATATGATCAAGGCTGGACAGGCGGGAGATGCTAAGCTTGTGAAGATTCGGGAGCAGGTGGAAGCCGGTCTGCGGACTGACTTTTTGATTCACGAGGATGGTTCGTTGAGATTTGGAGCCAGGTTGTGTGTGCCAGCTGGAGACATTAGAGAGGAATTATTGGTGGAGGCACACAGTTCGCCGTATTCTGTGCATCCTGGTGGGACCAAGATGTACAATGATCTTCGTCTAAACTTTTGGTGGCATGGTATGAAGAGGAGTGTGGCTCGGAGTGTAACCAAGTGTTTGGTTTGCCAACAAGTAAAGGCGGAGCATCAGCGTACGGCAGGGTTGCTACAACTGCTTCCGATTCCGGAGTGGAAGTGGCAGCACATCACTATGGATTTCGTGACTGGACTACCTCGGAGTCCGAAGCAGAACGACGCGATTTGGGTGATCGTAGAACGATTGACCAAATCTGCGCACTTTATCCCCTTCTGAGTAGGACAGTCTACTGAGACGCTAGTGAGGAGATATATGGAGGTAAATTCTTTTACTCTCCGTCTTTATTTCCTTTTACTAGTTTAGATAGTGATGTAACGTGAATCGTGCAGGAGATCGTACGACTTCACGGAGTCCCTGTGAGTATCGTGTCGGACAGAGACACGAGATTCACATCTCAGTTTTGGCAGAGTCTGCAGAAGAGCTTGGGTACGAGTCTGAGTTTCAGCACAGCGTACCACCCGCAGACGGATGGCCAGTCCGAGAGGACGATTCAGATTTTGGAGGATATGTTGTGAGCGTGCATGTTGGACTTTAAGGGATCTTGGGAGGATCACCTACATCACGTTGAGTTTTCTTACAATAACAGCTACCAGGCGAGTATTGGAATGGCGCCTTTCGCCGCGCTATATGGAAAGAAATGTCGATCACCACTGAGCTGGGATGACATTGGAGATCGGGAGCTGTTAGGACCGGAGATGATCGTGGAGGCCGTGGATGTTGTGAGGAACATCCGAGAGAAGCTGAGGATTGCGCAGGACCGTTTCAAGCATTGGGCTGATGCTAAACGGAGGCCTTTGGAGTTTCAGCCTGGAGATCATGTCTTTCTGAAGATTTCTCCGAACCGTGGAGTTATTTGATTCGGGAAGAGAGGCAAGCTGAGTCCGAGGTACATTGGGCCGTTTGATGTTCTGGAGAGAGTTGGAGCTGTGGCTTATCGCTTGGCGTTGCCACCGTCGCTTGTGGGAGTTCACGACGTATTTCACGTATCTCAGTTACGTCGATACGTTAGTGATCCATCCCACACTGTGGATTTCTCGGAGATTACGATACGTCCGGATCTTTCTTATGATCAGCAGCCAGTTGAGATTCTGGATCGTCGACAGAAGCAGCTGAGGAATAAGACCGTCGACCTGGTTCGAGTGCAGTGGCGTCACGGTTCCCCTGGTGAGTCCACCTGGGAGCGTGAAAATGATATGAGAGAGCGCTTCCCGCACCTTTTCCCGAGCAGTGCTTGATGTTGATTCCAAGTACGGAATCATTCCTAAGGTGGGGAGGATGTAACGGTCTGTTTTCGTTGTACCTTGTTCGTGCACGTGCTTTTGGCCGTGCACGTGTTTATTTTAGACATTATTTGGTTGCGAACACTTTGTTGTGATATGCCGTTGTGAACGTCTCTGAGAGTATTAAATAGTGGCACTATCTTGGAACGACACTTCTCGAGTCGTTTTTCCACTATTTAATCTTACTCAATGAGACGTGACGATTTTCACTTTTGACAGGAGACATTTCTATTTTTAGTTTTGTCGTCCGACGTTGAAATTGAGATCCGTCTTCTTAGTTAGCTCACTTTCATCTTCACGATCACCCCGATATTTATTTTATAATTTTTGGAGTTTATTTGACCACTTTTATATTTTTAACAAGGTTTATCATATTTTTAATAATTAATTTTTAAATTATTTTCGGCCAAATAAAATTTATTTGAGTTTTAAACGTATTAAAGAATTTTTGAGCCAATTTCCAGCTCATTTGGACCGCATCAAATCCTTGTGTGAGTTGGAGAAGTTGAGATTCAAATTTTAAATATTTTTGACATTCTAATCCTATTAGATTTAGCCCTAGACCAGGTCAACCCATCTACACTATATAAACAACCCCTAGGAAGACCTATTTTCGCAAGAAATTAACCCTAGCCTCTTCCAAAACCCAAATTTGACGTTGCGACGATTCGTCGCAACGTTGCGACGAGCAGCTGCGGCAACGACCGAGAAAACCAAGGTCGTTCCCGCGCTCCGACCGCTAGCCATCCCCGCACCAAGCCCCGTCTGCATCGCAGCACAGCCGCCCCCTCCGTTCATCCGCAACGACCGAGAGAAGCCCTCGGTCTGACCGAGAGCTTGGCCCGCTCACGCCGCATCCCCGCACCGCACCGACCCCCGCTTCTGTCGCCCGCCTCCGCTCGTGTCTAACCGAGCGGGTCGCCCGCACCGACCGACGTTGCAACATTGCAACGTTGCAACGTTGCAACCCCCACATCCAAGGCGTCTGACCGACCAGTTCCTCCGCACCGACCGACCAAACCCTCCACACCAAGCCCCCGCCGCACCACTGCAGCCCGCTGCGCTGCAAGCCTCGCACCAAGCGTGTCCGACCGAGAGAATCTCTCGCACCGAGGCTATACGACCGAGAGTCATTCGTCGCAACCCCGCACCCGTCGCACCACTTGCCACCGTGGGCCCCCCAAGTTCTCCAGAGGTATTGTGGGTCCCCCATAGGTCCCTAGGACTACTGTGGGCCCCACCTAGGTGCTTGCTCTTCAAGGGTTTGCCGCGTACGACGTTGCAACACGTCGTAGCCGTCGTCGCACGTGCTAGCTTTGGAATCTAGAATCGTTGCTCCGGTTGATTGCTCTGAAATTTCCAACGGGGAATCTAATTGGAATCTGGACTTGGAGCGCGATATTATTATTCCAACCCCCGGCGTCGCTACCCGACGCCGGTGTAGCTTTCGCGTCGTGTTGAGGTAACGCTTTGCACCCCTAGGACCCCCAACCCAATTGCATGCTAACCAAGACTAAAATCAGTATTTTTAAAGTATTTTAAATGTTTTAACAATCACTAATCAAGAATAATAAAAACGGATGTAGGCCGGTGGACTTGTGCACGTAGGAATTGTGACTTTGGACTCGTTGGACGGTGTTTCTCTGACGTGATACTTGCAGGCAAGTGAAACTTGCCAAATCTTGCTTAGGGCCATGTTTTTAGGCCACTTCCTTGTTTTTAGCGTAAAAGAGACTATTCAGTGAAATTATAGCTGGCTAGACGCCTACTTGATCTAGTTTGACAACGAAACTAGATCCGTCACCTAATTGGTCTAGCTTGACAACGAAGCTAGATCCAACCCTTTAAACTTGTTGTTCATGCATACTAAACTGTCACGTTTACTTTCCTTACCTGTACGCCTTACTACTTGCTATGTCATGTCATCCATGCATTGAATGTCGCATTCGTAGCACACGCTACAATACTTGTACTCGTACTCCTTGTCCGGCTAGGTGCACCCTGATGCCATACTTGTTTAAAACACTTCCTGGCTCGTGATCCAGAAGCGGGCCTCATGTGTTGGTTGAAAACCAATGCCCGATACACGTGGAGGGGTAGGGATAAACGGTCACTTGAGCTTAGGAGTTGGCCCGCGCAGCCACTCTAGCCAAAAGGCGGAATCTCTGTGCACGAGGTGCTTACTTTACTTGTCTTGTACTTGTCTTGTGAATGTTTCATGCCATGTTTAAATGCCATGCTCGTACTTTACTTTACTTTACTTTACCTGTTGCACTCATTACTTTAACTGTCATGTCATTGCATCATACTAGAACTGCTAGGTTGCTTTACTTCTACCTACTTTCAGTTTCCTTGCACTAGTCTCTTGTAGACTTGCTGACATGTGCCCCTTGATCTTTTGGGTGTCACATGTTAGACCCTGAGCCAGAGACAGTTGTTGAGGATGAGGTGTTTGCTGACGCTGAGCCTGAGCCTACGTTCGTTGAGGAGTTCGAGGATACCGGAGACCAGTCGTAGAGACTGTTGAGTTGCTTTTGCTTTAGGTTGCTGTTAGTTGTCGGTGCTTGCACCATTACTTGTTTTCGTACTTTGTACTTTTGTTGGCCATGATGGGGCCTCTTTTAGACTCTTTTATTTTAGCCTAGTGGCTTTTCTGCGATGTTGAAATTTATTATTATGGATATTCTGAGATTATTCTTTATCTCATTTCCTTATTATTATCTTTGTTTCGTTTCGCGTTGCAAGGACCTGCAGTTTAAAGTGATTGACGCTTATCGGACTTGCAGCTTTGTAGCTTCAAGTCTGAGCGGACCTTCTCACGCTTCGCCTCCACGTTTTTGGGAAGCGGGGCGTGACAAATGGGGGACTCAAGGGTGGTGACATCTCACCACCGTTGGACCAAGCAAGCGCACTATTCTACAATCCTATGGGAAATGTGCCGTATCCACCACGGACTAGCTCCAACCCGGCCTACTCTCCAAACAACCGGAATCACCCCAACCTTAGCTACCGGGCACCGTATCAGCAGCCGCCTCCTCAGCAGTAGTAGCAGCTAGTATATCAGCCGCCCAGGCAACAACAGCAGCAGCAGTTTCAGCAACAGCAACCTCCACAACAATATCAGCAATGTCCTCCAAGGAACCACCAACCCATTCAGCAGCAACAGCAGCAGCAGCAATATGGCCAGCAGAGGGCCATCTCTCCGGTTGAGTCCCTCTTGACTCAATATATTACCAACCAGGAGAAGATAAATTTGAAGCTGGAAATGGGGCACCGGGCTCTCACGGACCAAGTAACCCAGCTGGGGTTACAAGAGGCGAACCTTCAAAGGTCGCAAAACCTATTGCCGCCACAACCGGAAGTGAACCCGAGGGGAGCAAACCAAACTTTGGCACTTACGCACGAGCATGCGAATGTATCTGCTATCGTGTTGAGGAGAGGAACACAAATCCCCACAAGAGTGTCCCTAAAAGAACCGGAAGCACCGTTGGTCGTAGAGCGACCGATTGAAAAATTGAATGACGCTGGTGCTTCGTCGCCAAAGCCAACAACTCTGGAGGGAGTCCCTGAAGAGGAGAAGAAGAAAAACGAGGAAGAGAGCCTCAAAGTGTTCAAGCCCGTTGTGCCTTTTCCACAACGGCTAGTCCAAGCCAAGATAGACGAAAAGTATGGCAGATTCTTTGCCATGGTCAGGGATCTAAGCTTGCAAATCCACTTCCTTGAAGCTATCGAGACGATCCCCTCCTACGCAAAATTTCTAAAGGATTTAGTGACAAGAGGGTCGAGAAATTAGAAGGTCGTATTGACGGCAGAATGCAGCGCTCTCATTCAGAGAGCAAATCCGCCTAAGCTTAAAGACCCGGGGAGCTTCTCTATCCCTTGTGAGATCGGAGAGGTAAAGATCCACCGCGCGCTCGTCAATCTTGGAGCGAGCGTCAGTTTGATGCCCCTGTCGCTGTATAAGAAAATAGGGATGGGCGACTGATCGCTCCGGAATGTAACCCAAAGAACGGTTGTAGTTTTACCGCAAGCGCACGGTATAGCGGCGGGCGGGTTATCGAACACAGGGAGGACGAATGAAAGTGCTTGCTCCAATCAACCTGGCTATTAAGAAGAGAGAAATTTGCCTTTGGCGATCCTGTCACAATCGTCAGACAAAGTACGGAAATATCAAATCAAACAAAGAACGTCTAGGGAATGGGGAATCCCCGCTACTCACCGTATCCCGTCAATGTGGTTCATTGGTATCAAAGTTGCTAGGATAAAATTTGGATGAACTAGTTGCAACTGAATGTAGAACCTAGCTCACGCTCTCGCGCTGTTGCCGGTCTATAGCTATCCTAGGTTCGGGTCCAATCTCTTGCAAACCCTAGCCTAGGGAAGCTAGCATTAGGATCAACATCATCGTTCAATCGCGCCCCGAGCCCACTCTCGTGCAAACTCGGGCCGCGACCTAGGTTGGGATAGTTCATACCCGTCCAATCTCTTGCAAACGGGTATTGGCACGGAATTGCAACCGGAAACCCTAGTATCGGTCCAATCTCTTGCAAACCGATACTACGGAAATTCGATTCCAACCCAATTCGGATTTCTAGGGTTTCCTATCGAATTGGGATCCAATCTCTTGCAAATCCCAATCGATATGAATACCTAGCCATCCGTAGTAAATTGATCCCAATCTAATCCCTAATAGCAATTCTAGCAAAATTTCTACCAATTCATCACAAATCTGAAATTGGGCTCGTAGGGTTCATCCCCACACCCCAAGACGTGGAGACTACTCACAATTCATAGCACAAACACAAAAATAATCAATGAAATTAATAAGAGAATTCATCACAATATTGAGATATGCAATAAAAATAGAATTTTTAGAGAAGAGAGAGGCAAACCAATGGAGTTCTTCAAAATAATTCAACAAAAACCAACTTTTGTCTCCTCTCCAATCACAAGAATAAAGCTAAAAGTTAATCTAAAAAGCTGCAAAAATCTAAGAGAAAAGCTCTCAAAACTAGGGTAAAAACAGGGGTTAAATACCCCCCAAAATCGTCCAAAAACTGTGACCAAAATACCCCTGCGCAGCCTGAAATCCGCAATTTTCACTACAGGCAACGTGTCGCACTCGACCGAGTGACAAAAGTCGCTCGGCCGAGTGAGAAACCCTGTAAATTTCCAGTAAGTCGGGGCCTTCAGGGGTCTTCACTTCGGGAGTCGCTCGGCCGAGTGAGTTGTCGTCACTCGGCCGATGGCTTCTTGGTACTCGGGCGGTCGGCAATTGCCACTCGGCCGAGTGGGTCTTCTGAAGCTCAGGCAGACGAAAAACAGTAAGTTGGTGATTTTTGACATGCGTCGTCTGGGTGCCACTCGGGCGGACGGGATCTCGTCACTCAGCCGATGTGGCTTCCGTCGCTCGGCCGAGTGCACGTATGGAGCGTATCCGATCTGGTCGGCCGAGCGGTGTCTCGCTGGTCGGCCGAGCGACTCCTTCACTCGGCCGAGTGGGACACCAAAAATGCCCAAACAGCTTGTTTTGGCCTCCTCGTCGCTCCTGTGACGTTCTTTCTTCTTCCGCTCCTCTCCAATAGCAAAATACCCCTCGGGGAGGTCGTCGGTGACACTCTGGAGTAGGCGTATCTCGAGATCACTCCAAATCGCTCCAAATCACCTGAAATGCGACAAAAACAACAAATCGTGAAAAGCATCGCAATATCGTCGATATATCGTGAAAAACATGATTTGGGCGATCTAAATGGCATGCAAACATGCGGGAAAAAGGTGTAAATAAGGAGTGATCAAAATCCCCCAAGCTTACCTCTTACTCGTCCTCGAGGAAGATAAGTAAAAGGTGAACCCGGTGGATTCGGAAAACGAAAATGGCGAAAAATGAAAAATGAAAAACGGAGAAGAATGAAAAACGAAATAAAAATAAAGAAGAAAGAAAGAAGCGAAGAGGGAAGCTGCTAGATCATTTTCTCAGGACGTGGGTTTCACTTACTCATATAGCATGCTCAGAATGAAAAATACATGTCAAAGAGTTTTATTTTGATATCATAGTATAATAGTGCAAATAGAAATAGAAAACCCACGAACAACGATATAATCATGAAAAACTGAATAATTTTAGAATTAACATCGTCTGAATCATCTAAAGCGGTATACAAATCGCAGATCACACACTTTTCAATTGAATGCTTTCTATGTGGAGTATAAGAGTATCACACAATAGAATAGAGAGAATAGAAAAGTGTGGATTTCATGATATGAGTGCTAGGCTTAGATTTCTGGACTTCGTAAAGCTAAAAATAATCTCACCGAGTATAGAATATTACTTAGCCTAGGTTGTCGTGCAACGTCAAGTAGTCACTCTCTCACATATCATTGGATTCCCTCCCCCAAGCTTATCTATAAGCATGGTGGCATAAAAAATATTCACATCCCCATTTTTATAAAGCTACAAAAGTAATGAAAATGAACACGAAAAGAGAGAAGAAAGAAAGAAAGTGAGATGGGATCTTTTATTGAGGATTTTTCCTCTTTTCTTTTTCTTTTTCTTTTTTTTTCTTTTGTTTTTTTTTTGATATAGCATATATACACAATGATCCCAACTCAAAGAGAGATAATGGTATACAAGAATATTTTCTCTTTTTTTTTTGAATTCGGGAAATTTGGAGCTAGGAATTAATAGCGGGGGAAATGCCATATAATAGAATCGCTAAGGGGGGATTCACCAATGATTTTAAAAGTAGAGAAATGATGTTCAAGATTTGTGGAGAAAGAAATAAATATATCTCTCGGTTCACTCTATAAGACATGCACGACAACTTCAGCAGTGTAATCTAATCTACTCAGTTTCGATCACAAAAAAGCTAACTAATCCAGATTTATCATAGCTAACATCATTCAATCATCCTGAAGTGAAATGTACAAATCATGCATATAGAAGTGACATAGGAAAAGAAATCGGTACTCCAGATATAGGCATTCAATGCGTGAATCTTGGTGTGTTTTCTGCGATAGCATACATATGAATATTCAGACTAAGCTAATAATAAAATTTCATCCATTTTCATGTGGAAAAAGTGTGGGTTACTATCTCTAGATGCAAGGCAAGTCATAGCATATGATATCAGAAATAAAGTCTAGGACATGACAAATATAGCATGCATATAGAGGAAGCTAACTCCACGTTATCATCATCATAGAAAAGTCATCTCTGGCATGAGATGAAAAAGAAAATAAAGATAAAGGGGAAAATAGGACTATTTACAGTGCGGCACACAGAAAAATAAGAAAAACGTGATGCATGGTAAAATAAAGGAAAAATGATGAAAATAAGTGCAAAAGCGGAAAATGGCGTGAAAAACTAAAAATAAAGGTGGTAAATCAAAAAGAACGTGAGAACTCACTCCCCCAAGCTAAATGGCACAGTGTCCTCAATGTGCAAAGCGTGGCACACCGAGAGACAAGTAATGTGCTGGGTAAGTGAGGATGCATGCATGATGGAAGGAAAAAAAGGAAAAATAATGAAACGAAAAATATGATGCGGACATGATGCATGCAAATGAAGGAGTGATACAGATATATAGGTGTGGCACCAAAAACTCTCCCTCTCTCCCAAAAAAGATATATAAAGATACGATCAGAATGAGAATCCCAAAATAAGTGAGGGGAGGGGGGTCAAAAAGCATCAGGACCCAGCAGAAACGGGCAGCATAACGGCAAAAATAATCGATGGCATCAAGGGTGCCTAAGAAGGTGGTGCTGCGCCGTCTCCGTCCTGAGGCGGAGGTGGCGGCGGTGGTGGTGCAGGCTGCTGAGCGGGTGTGGGTGTGGAAGTGGTAGCAGGCTGAGTGTGTGTGGAAGTGGGGGTGGGAACCTGCTGGGTGGGCAGGGGTACGCGTGGGAGACGCTCCAGGACCTGGGTAAGACAGTAGTGAATGTGCGGGAGCAGGTTAAAGCGGCCAGCCATCGCAGTGACGGTGGCGGACAAGGTCCGAAGGTCGCCTCCGAGGCCACTCACCGCCCCCTCGAGAGCACGAATGCTCTGAAGTACAGTGTCAGGGGGAGGTGGTGCAGAGGGGCGCACCGGTCGGGGCTGTGCAGGTCGGGGCTGGCGTACTCTGGTGGCGTAGGTGACGGGCTCAGCAGGCAAGGGAACAAAAGGAGCTGCACTCGCAAGTGGGGGCCTGGCCTCAGTGCGAGGCTGGGCAGGACGGTGAGAAGTGGAGGCAGCAGCAGCGAAAGAAGAATACAAAAGTGGCGGTGAGGCGGCCAGCGAGGTCGGTGGCACAGAAGTGTGGACAGACGCCACGACACTCTCGGAAAATACAGCAGCGGTGGAGACAGAGGTGGAGACTACGGTCTCTACGGCGGGGGCAAAAGAGGGCTCTCCGCACTCAACTATGGTCGGCGGGCGCTCGGGTGGGGCAGAGGAAACGGGCTCGGCAGACAGAGGGCCAGTGGTGGTGGTGACAGGCGTGGAAGCAGTGGAAGTGGGCTCAGCTAAGGTACTCCCGACACCGACAGCAGTGTGGACAGAGGTGTCGGGGGCGGCAGGAATATCAGGGATAGGCTGAGGGGCCACGGGGTCAACAGGGGCAGCAGGCTCGGCAGGTGCAACAGGGTCTGTGGGGGCAGCGTGGGCAGCGTGGGCCTGCTCGGCCTCCTCGGCCTCGAGCACGTAAGCGGCTGCGATCAGAACATCCATCGCAGGGAGCCAGTCCACATGGGCCGGTGCAATCTGAGTCCGAGCTGGGCTCGGAAGAATCATGTAATCGGCACCGTAAGGGCCGTGCAGCCAGACCCAGTGTCGCTCACCGTGCGGATGAAGCATCTTCATCCGGGCCATAACATCAATCGACAGAGAAGTGGGGCCCGGTGCTCGTCGCAGGTCGTCAGGGAAGTCCTTGCCGGTCATAAGAGCAAGCAAGGTGATCAGGCCGCCACAGCATATCGGTGAGCGAGCGCCCACCGATACAATGATGCGGTCCAAAAACCAAGCCGCGACATCAATCACGACGGCGGGGACCAGCTCATCGCCCTCCCTAGGTAGAGCTCTGGGCCGTATCATCGCGTAAAGCATGTAGAGCTCTGGCGTGGACATCGTACCCGGCTCATATCTGACCAAAAAGGTCGTCTCCATAAGGCGCTGAGCTATACATAGGCAGGGATGGACAATGGCCGAGGCCTTGGCCCTACTAGGGTCAAAGGCGGCGTGAAGACCCGTAATCCGGGCCCAGAAGGCACGGCGTCGAAGGAAGGTGGGGGATATGGGTGGGGCGTAACCTCGATTGGCCCCGGGGACATCGGGCCACGAGAAGAAGGCTCTCATCATACCGAGAGTGACCTGGCACTCCCGGTCCATGAACCGAAACGAGCATCCCTCGTCGGTCCGGGTGATCGAACTAAGTACCTCAAGTGTCGGGCGGATAAACATGTCCGCCGACACCTGAAAGAAATCTCGCCAGCCCACGTTGTCGTACAACGTGAGCATCCCCTCTAGTACCCCCAGGCGTCCTAGGTCGGCTTGGTGTGCAAACCTGGAGGGTACGATCGAGCGCTGGGAGATACGCTCGAAAGCGATGCGGTGTGCGTCGTTCCGGAACGTGATCCCCAGCGGCCCGATAAGTGGAGCCGGAGGTGGTGGCTGTGGAGCGGCAGGGAGCGGCTGTGCGGGGTGTATGGGCTGTGCGGGCTCTGCAGGCTGTGCGGGGTGTGTGGGGCCTACAGGGTGAACGGGGTGTGGTGGAGAAGGCGGAGGAGAGTCCTCCAACTCGTGGGAGGGGCCGGCATCATCCGATCGCTTCCGCTTGGCGGAAGCTCTCCTCGACCGCGCCCGTGTCCGGGGCGGCATATGGGCCCCGAGCGCGCGCTGAAAAGCGTGAAAAGTGTGGCGTGCGTAAAGTAAAGGAAAGAGTGTACCACGACACGCCGCGAGTGCAAATATGTGGAAGCGTGTGAAGACGACGCCTCGACATAGCCCGAATCAGTCCCTGGAAGCTCCCCCGGGCTCCCCTAAGCTCCCAAAAACAACCGGAGGTGGCCGGAGTGGTGGCCGCCGGCGGCGACTCGGGCGAGGCGCGGCGCGGCGGGGCCGGCGGTGGCTGGCCGAGCGGCGGCGGCGGGGCGACGGTCGAGCGAGTGGGCGAAGGGTTCGGGCGAGGGAGCTGAGGGGTCGGGGCGCTGCGATCGGGATTTTACGTTTCGAAAAATGCGCCCGACCCCGCCCTTTATATAACAAAAGTTACGACTCGGCCGAGTGACTAGGTCGCTCGGCCGAGTGAACTTTAACGAAAAATCCCTCCCCACTACGCTTCGGCCGAGTGGCCGTACCACCCTCAGCCGAGTGGAGTAAGTCCATTCGATCGAGTGGCTCAAGCTACTCGGCAAGACTCGCCCTAGGAGCGTATCAGTTTTACTCGGCCGAGTGAATATATATACTCGGCCGAGTAGCAGTTATACTGAAATCAGGAAAATAAATAGAGAGTTGGGTATAGCAGACTTCCCTCGTTCGTGAGCAGCTCGGCCGGACGAACTTGTGTGCTCGGTCGAGTGACTAGTATACTCGGCCGAGTGAGCCTTGTTTTCTGCTGTTTGTCTTCGTTTGGGCTCTAAACTCCGTCTTTCTTCCTCCAGTCGATTTCATCTTCCTCCTAAGCATCGAGCGCCTTCCTGGGGTGCTCCACGTCGCCTTGTGCATCCTCCTAATGATGGGTACCTCATTCTCCTCTTCTGTCAGGAAAAATAGGACCCGTTATCACAAGATTTTTGGGCGAACGACTCAAAACACTGAAAATTTATAAAACAAAAATAAAAGAAAAATGAAAATAAAGCAATAACCGTTGGGTTGCCTCCTGACAAGCGCTCGTTTAAGGTCGTGAGCTCGACCCCCTATGATTTTCAATTAATGCGGGATGTTTGGTGCATATGAGATGCACCCATCAAACTTTTCGGGGAGAACGCTTGGATTCGGAAGTTGCGGTGGCGTGTTCTCCCTCGGTGGTCTCCCGTCTCAAATAGTGTTGGGGGGAGGCTCCCCCAAGCTAGCGTTTGCTCCGGTCATCCGCTTAACTGGTGACGCCGATTTCCGTATCGGTGGAGCTGTCTTCGGAGACTTTAATTTCGAGAGCTTGCAGTGCTCTCGAATCCTTGCGACATCAGCGTCGCCTTCACCATTTTCAGCAGAGAGGTCGGGGGAATCATCTATCTTCTCATCTCGGCCTAAATCCAGGCCTTCCTCGAAATCCTCATCGAATAGAGCGCCAATCGAGTGGGGGATCGCCTCCTCAATTACCTCATCAAGGAGGTCCGAAAGATCATCCGACCGTCCCTTAAGCAAATATAGTCTATTGGTTTCGCCCGTTGGGACTCCCTCGGAATAGTGTTTGAGCCTCTGACCATTTACTTTGAATGTGGAACCGTCCTTGCTTTCCAACTCGAAAGCTCCTCCCGGTTGTATGTGTTTGATGGTGAAAGGTCCGGACCAACGTGACCTCAACTTACCGGGAAATAGTCGGAGCCGGGAATTATAGAGCAATACCTTGTCTCCTACCTTGAAGTCTGTGACGGTTATGTGGGCATCGTGGAGAATCTTGGTCCTTTCTTTATAAATTCTTGAGCTCTCGTAGGCGTCTCTTCTTATCTCATCAAGCTCGTTGATGTCTAAGAGTCGCCTCACCGCCGCACTTTTGTAATCATAATTAAAGGTCTTGATGGCCCAATATGCACGGTGTTCCAATTCTACCGGCAAGTGGCAAGCTTTCCCATAAACGAGTCGGAACGGTGTGGTACCGATGGGAGTGCGAAAGGCCGTTCGATATGCCCATAGAGCGTCGTTTAACTTCATTGACCAATCCTTTCTAGATCGATCCACAGTCTTCTCAAGAATTTGCTTGATCTCTCTATTTGAGACTTCCACTTGGCCGCTTGTCTGGGGGTGATATGCCATGCCAACTCTATGGTTTACCCCGTACTTCTTTAGCATGGCTTCAAACTTGTTTTCTATGAAATGGCTCCCCCCGTCGCTTATCAAGGTGTGAGGCACTCCGAAACGCGGGAAGATATTCTGCTTGAAGAACTTAGAGACAACCCTTGCATCATTAGTAGGGATGGCGATTGCTTCCACCCATTTGGAGACATAGTCAACGGCCAATAGGATGTATTTGTTACCATTACTCGACGGAAATGGTCCCATGAAGTCTACTCCCCAACAATCAAAAAGCTCAATTTCTTGGATGGGCCTCATTGGCATCTCATTGCGTTTGGAGATATTCCCGGTCTGTTGGCATCTATCGCACCCCTTTACGAAAGCGTGGGTGTCTCTAAACATTGTTGGCCAGAAGAATCCGCTCTGCAAGATCTTAGCGGTTGTTTTAGAGGCGGCATGATGTCCTCCGCATGGTAGACCGTGGCAATGCAAAATGATAGACGTTGCCTCCTCTTTAGAAACACACCTACGAATGACACTATCTTTGCATATCTTGAAAAGGTATGGATCTTCCCAAAAAAAGCTACGGACCTCATGCAGAAATCTCCTCTTTTGATGTGTGGGCATCCCATGCGGTTTAATTCCACAAGCCAAGTAGTTGACGAAGTCAGCGTACCAAGGAACTTCACCGGTCCTTATGGCATATAGCCTCTCATCCACGAATGTGTCGTCGATAGGCAAACTCTCATCCTCCTTGTCGCGAATGAGCCTAGATAAATGATCCGCCACGACATTGTCCGTACCTTTCTTGTCTCTGATCTCTAAGTCGAATTCTTGCAACAAGAGTATCCACCTTATCAACCGAGGTTTGGCCTCCTTCTTGTTTAAGAGATACTTCAACGCCGCATGGTCGGTGTGGACAATCACCTTGGAACCAAGGAGGTAGGAGCGAAACTTCTCTATGGAATAGACGACCACTAGAAGCTCTTTTTCGGTAGTTGTGTAGTTTTTCTGCGCGTCATCCAATGTCTTGCTCGCATAGTATATCGCATGAAGCTTCCTATCTTTTCTTTGTCCCAATACCGCTCCAATGGCTTGGTCGCTAGCATCACACATTAGCTCAAAGGGAAGGCTCCAATCCGGTGGTTGAATGATGGGCGCTGAAACTAGTGCTTCCTTCAAGGTGTTGAAGGCTTGCAAGCATTCCCCTGAAAAAACAAAAGGAGTATCTTTAGCGAGCAAGGAAGTAAGTGGTCGGGCAATCGAGGCGAAATCCTTGATGAAGCGGCGGTAAAACCCCGCATGACCAAGGAAGCCTCTAATGCCCTTGACATTAATAGGAGGAGGAAGTTTTTCGATTACCTCAATCTTTGCTTTGTCTACCTCAATTCCTCTCGAGGAAACAAGATGCCCGAGAACTATACCTTCCGTGACCATGAAGTGACATTTCTCCCAATTTAGTGTGAGATTGTTTTGTTGGCACCTTTTAAGGACTTTAGTAAGATTGGCCAAACAAGAGTCAAACTCACTTCCATAAACCGAAAAATCATCCATAAAAACTTCCATAATATTTTCAATGTAATCGGAAAATATGGATGTCATACACCTCTGAAAGGTGGCGGGAGCATTACAAAGACCAAATGGCATCCTACGGTAGGCATAGGTACCATAAGGGCAAGTAAAAGTGGTCTTTTCTTGGTCATCTTCATGTAAAGGAATTTGGAAGAATCCCGAATACCCATCTAGATAGCAAAAGTATTTATGCTTAGCTAGGCGTTCAAGCATTTGATCAATGAAGGGCAATGGGTAATGGTCTTTTCGGGTAGCTTTATTTAGTTTCCTATAATCAATGCACATTCTCCATCCCGTGACAGTGCGTGTAGATATGGGCTCACCTTTTTCATTTTTTATGACTGTCATCCCACTTTCTTGGGGACGACGTGAACGGGGCTAACCCATCTACTGTCAGAGATGGGGTAAATGATACCGGCGTCGAGCAATTTTAGGATTTCCTTTTTAACCACTTCCTTCATATTCGGGTTTAACCGCCTTTGAGGCTCTATGGAGGTGGCGTCGGTATCTTCCAAATGGATCCTATGTGTGCAAAGCCTAGGGCTTATCCCTTTTAGATCGGAGATAGTGTAGCCAAGGACATCCTTGTGGCTCCTAAGAACGTATAGGAGTTTTTCAAGTTGATCTTGCATGAGGTGGGAGTTTACTATCACCGAAAAAGTTAATTTATTACCCAAAAAGCATACCTTAGATTCGGAGGTAATTGTTTAAGTTCTACCCCAAGAGGTGCTGCTCCTTCTACTTCATCAGCTCGCATGAGCTTGGCTTCTTCCTTGTCATCCGAGTTTAGCTCATGTTCAGGTGGTGCGCTCTCCTGTGAGGAGTCAGACTCACTACTTAGTGAGGACGAGGCATCGAAATAGGGTCCCTCCAATTCTGCGCTAGCATCGTCAAAACCTTCTCTCCGCTCTGGTTCGTGCCTGGAATCAAGAAACACATCAGACGATTCATAAAAGCAAGAGTGAGCGTCATAGAGTGCAACTCCCTGAATGTCGGTTTGCTTGAAGGATTCTTCGGGAGTATAGTGTTCTTCGGCATCTGTTCTACCGTCTTCGAAATATAATTTGTCGTCGACCACATCAACTCTGACATTGCCCCCCCCCCCCCCCCCCCCCCCCGATAGTCCCATCCAGGGAGATTTGGTCCATCACAAAACTAGCAAACAGTTGTTCGTCGGGGTCCTTGATATCGATCGTAAAAGTTCCGGTCGCATGGACCTCATTGATGAGCTCCTTAAGGAGGTCTGTGAAGGAGTCATAATCTTCCTGACTGAGCTCTATTGTTGACATTGCATCCTCCATTCTCCCTGTTAAGATCTTATGCAAAATACGGGGAGAATATGCAAATAGGGCTACGAACAGAGTTAGAACAAGATATAGAAGAAAGTAAAGAAAGAACAAATAACTTAGTGGTCGATGCCGAACACCGTCAAAATGTAGTCCCCGGCAACGGCGTCAAAAACTTGATCGCTCCGGAATGTAACCCAAAGAACGGTTGTAGTTTTACCGCAAGCGCACGGTATAGCGGCGGGCGGGTTATCGAACACAGGGAGGACGAATGAAAGTACTTGCTCCAATCAACCTAGCTATTAAGAAGAGAGAAATTTGCCTTTGGCAATCATGTCACAATCGTCAGACAAAGTACGGAAATATCAAATCAAACAAAGAACGTCTAGGGAATGGGGAATCCCCGCTACTCACCGTATCCCGTCAATGTGGTTCATTGGTATCAAAGTTGCTAGGATAAAATTTGGATGAACTAGTTGCAACTGAATGTAGAACCTAGCTCATGCTCTCACGCTGTTGCCGGTCTATAGCTATCCTAGGTTCGGGTCCAATCTCTTGCAAACCCTAGCCTAGGGAAGCTAGCATTAGGATCAACATCATCGTTCAATCGCGCCCCGAGCCCACTCTCGTGCAAACTCGGGCCGCGACCTAGGTTGGGATAGTTCCTACCCGTCCAATCTCTTGCAAACGGGTATTGGCACGGAATTGCAACCGGAAACCCTAGTATCGGTCCAATCTCTTGCAAACCGATACTACGGAAATTCGATTCCAACCCAATTCGGATTTCTAGGGTTTCCTATCGAATTGGGATCCAATCTCTTGCAAATCCCAATCGATATGAATACCTAGCCATCCGTAGTAAATTTATCCCAATCTAATCCCTAATATCAATTCTAGCAAAATTTCTACCAATTCATCACAAATCTGAAATTGGGCTCGTAGGGTTCATCCCCACGTCCCAAGACGTGGAGACTACTCACAATTCATAGCACAAACACAAAAATAATCAATGAAATTAATAAGAGAATTCATCACAATATTGAGATATGCAATAAAAATAGAATTTTTAGAGAAGAGAGAGGCAAACCAATGGAGTTCTTCAAAATAATTCAACAAAAACCAACTTTTGTCTCCTCTCCAATCACAAGAATAAAGCTAAAAGTTAATCTAAAAAGCTGCAAAAATCTAAGAGAAAATCTCTCAAAACTAGGGTAAAAACAGGGGTTAAATACCCCCCAAAATCGTCCAAAAACTGTGACCAAAATACCCCTGCGCAGCCTGAAATCCGCAATTTTCGCTACAGGCAGCGCGTCGCACTCGACCGAGTGACAAAAGTCGCTCGGCCGAGTGAGAAACCCTGTAAATTTCCAGTAAGTCGGGGCCTTCAGGGGTCTTCACTTCGGGAGTCGCTCGGCCGAGTGAGTTATCGTCACTCGGCCGATGGCTTCTTGGTACTCGGGCGGTCGGCAATTGCCACTCAGCCGAGTGGGTCTTCTGAAGCTCAGGCAGACGAAAAACAGTAAGTTGGTGATTTTTGACATGCGTCGTCTGGGTGCCACTCGGGCGGACGGGATCTCGTCACTCGGCCGATGTGGCTTCCGTCGCTCGGTCGAGTGCACGTATGGAGCGTATCCGATCTGGTCGGCCGAGCGGTGTCTCGCTGGTCGGCCGAGCGACTCCTTCACTCGACCGAGTGGGACACCAAAAATGCCCAAACAGCTTGGTTTGGCCTCCTCGTCGCTCCTGCGACGTTCTTTCTTCTTCCGCTCCTCTCCAACAGCAAAATACCCCTCGGGGAGGTCGTCGGTGACACTCTGGAGTAGGCGTATCTCGAGATCACTTCAAATCGCTCCAAATCACCTGAAATGCGACAAAAACAACAAATCGTGAAAAGCATCGCAATATCGTCGATATATCGTGAAAAACATGATTTGGGCGATCTAAATGGCATGAAAACATGCGGGAAAAAGGTGTAAAATAAGGAGTGATCAGCGACTTGGAGCCCACCGGTATGACCTTACAGCTTACAGACCGATCGGTCAAATATCCGGTGTGGGTTGTAGATGACCTCCCTGTCAACGTAAGTGGGGTGCATGTGCCAGTGGAATTCGTCGTCATGGACATGCCTAAAGATGCGCACACCCACATCATCCTTGGACGGCCTTTCAGGGCCACTGCCAGCGTTTTAATAGATGTGAAGAATGGGAAGCTTTCCCTTAACATCGGCAACGAAAAAGTCAAATTTGACTTGGGGTTGTCAATGAAGCACCCCAACCCCCCGGATGACCCAAGATGCAATGTGCTGGAGTTAGAAGAGGAGAGAGTTGTGGAAGCCGTGGCCTGGGAGATTCTTTCAAGAAATCCCCCCGATAGCTTGGGAGACTTAGAAAAACCAGTCGGCTTGAAGAAGAATGATGTTGCTGGGAAAGCAGATGCGGCACATACGGTCCCTCCCGGATTTCAAAAGGCTCCTCCGACGAGGAGGAAATGGAAAGAGCCCATGGGGCTCACCGGTGACGAGATCCGAATCCTGAAAAGAGTGGCGGTAGACGCCAACATAAGGGAGAAGCCCCCGGATCCCGTCAACAAAGGGAGGGTCATTGAGCAAGTTTTCTTGTCGCCGCCGATGACCGGCGCCCCGCTTGCGTCGCGGCGGCGCGGTGTCGTTTACCGCAAGTTTCACGGTTAGTGTAGGGTGCGGGAATATCGAACTCAGGGAGGCGAGGTTGTGCTTGGGTCAGGTAGGACCTAAATCACCCCGAGGGGCGAGCTAGCCCGAATCGGTGGATGGTTGTCACGAAAGGAAATAAAATCGTAAGAGCGAACAGAAAGTAAACCCGGGACTTTGGTTTCCAACCCGACGAGAGACTCTCGCCGACGCGGCCTACGGGTATGGATAGCGATCGGGATTAGGGTCTAATGGTGGGACGTTGCCTCTAAAGTGGTACCGGCGTCCCATGGGCCCGATATTCCGGTCGGTGCCCAGGATGATACACCGGACTTCCCGGATTCGATCAGTGGGCACTCCCGTGTCCATAAACACTGATCGATCCCGGGAGCACTAAGCCCGCAACGATAACTCCCAACGTCTCATCCTGCCGCTCCCGCGTGCTAGGATTCGACGTCTACGCTAAGGGTGTGAGCTATGGCTAGGGAGTCAACCGCCAAGTTTATTCCCCCTTGGCCCGACGGTCAAAGGCGGTCTTTTTCCCGCCGATGACAATGAAACACCCCGCGTAACCGTTAGATTCCTACTCCCTATCGATTTCCTAACCCTATGGACGCATCGGGAAGAGCCCCCGAAGGGGTTTCCACCAAAATCCCAGATTTGGGAACTACTCACAAAAATTCATGAAAAAGCAATCTAAATGAAATTTAACCGTTAGAATCATAATCAGACAATTGCAATGCGGAAGTAAAGGAGTAATAAAGACAATACTAAAATTTTAGAAAGATCTGAAAACTTACTTAAGAGTAACAATTACAGCCGTCACAAGGAAATAAAACAGTAAAAAAATACAACTCTCCCGTTTCTGGAACCCTAGGGGTCCTATATATAGATTTTCGGATCAACCGATCGGGTGACAAGTCAACCGATCGGTTGATCCGTTACAGATAAATTACAGAAAACGGCGAGTTTTCACCCGATCTCACGAACCGATCGGGTGAGTTCTTGAGCGACCGGTTGGATCTTGGAGCAGTCGGGTGAACCGGTCGGTTCGACGCCCGTGTCTTCAGCTCTTTTTCTCAGCTACAGATGAACCGATCGGGTGAGAGTCACCCGATCGGTTGGAATTCTGCTCGAAAAGACAGAGAACAGCCGCCCGCAGAACCGGTCTGTGAACCGGTCGGGTGACTTCTTTGTGAGCTGCGGTAGCGACCGGTTGGTGCACGCGTGCATCACCCGATCGGTTGGAGATGACCAACCGACCGGGTGAGGGGCTGAAAGATGAATACTTCGCCGTTTGACCCCCTGGATCACGCGTGACTTCTCCCGTTGCTCTGGGGACTTGGGATATCATCGTAAAAGGTCCCCTACGTGGTCGAACTCCTGCAATCATGGACAAACAAAGAAAAGTGAAAGAAAACGGGAAAACATACGAAAACGAATAAGAGACGGCGGAAAACACGGAGAAACACAAAAGAAAACGTGCGTGAATATATGAAATATAGACGCACGTCAAAATCCCCCAAGCTGAACTCTTCCTCGTCCTCGAGGAAGACGAGTGAGAGTAGGAGCTCGGAAGGGAAAAATAGAGAGGAAGAAGGAAAAAGAAAACTCTAAGCCCTAGATCGTCCATCAGAGCCATCAAAATCAAAAACGACACACCTAGCAAGCGAACGCCAGATCACGCCACTAAACCTAGGAAAGCGAGTCCAAATAAGTGTCGTGGGTCCACGCAGTGAAGCGCGAGTGAGCGTGGCCGTGTGCTAGCAAATGGTGAAGCTTTCTACGATGTGCAATGAGGCTCGATATACACAAATCCAAGATATGACCCAAATATCGAATCGAATTGAATTAAGCGGCGAATATAAGTTCAAGCATGCATGAGAATAGAGAGAATAGAAGCGTATCATGCATCGGGGACTCCACAACTAGTGGTTAAGGAAATCACGCCACTATAGCCTAGATACTAGCTAAAAGGTTCCCAAGCCAAGTGTTTTCGATAACGACGGGGGTTGAGATGATGTGGAGAAGAACACTCGGTGCAAATTCTCGCCTTCCCTTTATTCTTGGCAAGTATGAAAATATTCACACGGGAATTTTTTTTTGGGTTTTGGGTATTTGCATATTTTTTTTGGCTTTTTGGCTATACAATCTTTTTCTTTTTTTTTCTTTTCTCCCATTTTTTTTTGGATTTTTGGGTTTTTGGCTATACACATGTGTACTCTCCCAAGTGGGAGAACGGTACACGACGAGGGGATTTGCACCAAGTAAAACAAAAAAGAAGTCGAAATCTAAACACTCGGGCAAAGGAGACTATTCTTGCTAAATAGAGCTTAGGCTAAATGGGTTATCCTAGTCCTTAGTTGTGGAATCCCGACGCATGCGAAATGAAGTATACGATATATATATAGCATGCATTAGAAGCAAATACCGCGTATTCAATATCGAAGCATGATAATCTAGGGGTCATTCCTGGACAGGTATATAAAGTAAAATCACAAAGCAGAAGCGCACCAAATGCTAGTCACGACACACGACTCACAAAAAGCTAAGTGGACCCACGATGCGTGGAATGCAAGAGGACTCGAAATCCTAGGGTTAGTGAGTGTGATTATCGATGCAATGCTAGGTGTGTGTGACTTCGTGGCGATTCATCATAGGATTCATTTCTAGGAGAAAGAGCTAAAGAAAGAAGGAAAAAGAAAAAAGAAAAACACGATGGAAAACGACTCAAATAACGTAGAAAGACAACACAAATGACGCACGAAGTGCGACTCCCCCAAGCTGAAACTTGCATTGCCCTCAATGCAATATGAGTGAGTACGGGAGGGCAAGGAAAATGGGGGGAAATACGCACAGACACGAAAAGAAATGAAAACGAGGAAAACACATAGATAAAACTGAAAAAGAAAGAAAAAACAAGATCAAAATCAAACAATACGAAAATAAAAATAAAATAAAATAACACGACACGACACTCAAAAAGTGAAAAACAAACACACACACAAAAATGAGAAAAACAAACAAAACACGACAGCACACCAAAGTAGACTTCCCCCAAGCTAGACCAGAAAGAGCTAGCGAAACGATATGATCAATGAAATCCAGATATGTGCAAGGGGGAGTCAAAAACAAAAGAGGTGAATCTAGAAAGCAGGAGGAGCTGAGTCCTCGTCCTCCTCGGAAGAGGGTGTGGATGGGTGGTCGGGGGAGGCTGGGGGTGTGCTGAGAAGTGGGGGAAGAGGCGAAGTAGTAGGGGCAGTGGTGGTGTGAACAATGGGACGAGTGTCGGTGGTGATGGGTGGTGGTGGTAGGAAGGCGATCAAGGCGGTGGTGAGAGGAATAGAAGTGGAGGAAGTAGGTGCGGTGGTGACGGTAGTGGGAGGTGGTGGGAGGGATCTGGAGCGCACCGGCAATTTCCTCCGGCGCACGTATGGAGTGACGGAGGAGAAGTGAGGTAGCGTGGGTGCGGTGGAAGTGGTCGGGAGGGGTGAAGTGGATGCTGGGATGGGATGTGAAGAGGGAGGGGAGGAATGTGGTGAGGGGGGTGATGGATGTGGAGAAGTGTGGGTGGGTGGAGGAGAAGATCGCCTGGGTGGTGAAGGTGGAGGTGGTCCGTGGATATGAGTAAGAAGGCGGAGAATGGCGGCCACGTTCCTCTCAAGTGCGAGGAAACGTGGGTGAGTAAGAAAGGAGGATGGTGATGGGTCCGAGGAAACAGAGGACATGGCGAGCTCACGAAGGGCGGCTACCTCCCTCTCAAGTCCTAGACGGGCAGATACCTGACGGCGACCAAAAGACGTAGACTGACGCGAGGCAGAGGTGGTGCCGCCAGGTAAGGTCGAAGAGGTGCTGGCGGCAGTGGTCATGCCAGCACAGGAGACAAGGCCAGAAATGGCCGCAAGGAGGTGCTCAGACGTGATCGGTCCCGGAGCAGAAACGGGACGACTCGGGCCAGCCCCTAAATCTCCCACAGACGCAGGGATATCCTGCTCGCCTAAGTGGGCGGCAGGGGACGGTGATCTGCGGGCGTCTGCGGGAAAGAAAGGAAGATTCAACCCAGCTAAGAAATCGGGATCAGGAGGGAAAGTCCAATCTCCCACGAGAGCAAGGGTCATGCGAGCGGGGTTGGGCAGAATGGTGTAAGGGGCTGGGGGGTGGCCATAATGAAATATGAAGCGGCCATCCGAGCGGGGCTTGATCATGTGGATGTGCCGCAGGACATCAATATCGAGATGTGAGGGTCCTGCGGCAGCTGGAAGATTATTGGGGATGGTGATATTGAATTGGGCGTGAGAGCATATGATCGTGATGATGCCCCCACAACAGAACTTCCCCTTCCCGGCCCGGCTGATCTCGAGTAGCTTGTAAACAAGCCAATCGCTACTATGGATGGGGACGGTAGGGGCTCTGAAGCTGACTCCATCATCATCCCGGACATAAGGAAAAGTCATGGCCCAAAGGATAAAAAGGTCAGGGATAGTCACAGTACCAGACTCGTCCCTAGGAAAGAATGCGGATGAAATGATCCTGTGGGCCAATCTAAACACGGGATGAATGATGGAGGAGGCCTTGGCCCTTCCTCGGGGGTAATCGCGGATCAGCGTGAGGCGGAACCAGAATTGATCGACATCAAACTCGGGCGTGTACCCGTAGTGTCGGATGGCATCATCCCCGAGATTGGGGAAACCAAATATATCATTAATCGTATTTAGATTTGTGGTGACACTACGGTTACGCACCCTGAATCTAATGATCGACCCGGACTCCCAGACGAGTGTAGAGAGGAATTCGAGTGTGAGGGCCGGGTAGGATATGGCATGTGTATTAAGAAAGGCTAACCACCCCAAGTTAGCGAAAAGAGATTCGACCTCGGTGAAGACACCGAGATCGACAAGTGTACGTGCGTGCGGGAACTTGGTGGATAGATGCCCTCGAGCATCAAGCCTACGGTAAAAGTCTTTGTGCTCCTGGTTCCGAAAAATATACCCGTGTGGGCCCAACATTGGGTCCACAGGGGGAATAACAGGTGGAGGAGGGCCAAGTGTAAGTGCTCGTGTACGGGAAGGGGGGCGTGTTTGTTTTCGTCTCTTTCGAGACGGCTCCTCTTCCCTCATGATACCCTTCCCCTTATCCTTATCTTTAGCCATGTGTGTGTGCGGGCAAGAATTAGTGCAAAAATCGTGGATGCACACCAACACAAGCAAACGAGCAAGCACAATAAATAGGGCAAATGTATAAAATAAGCTTAGGAGCGAGTTTACCCAGGCGGAGTGGCGGAGCTTGCTCGTTGATGCCCCACACTGTTCAGCGAGAGTAGCGTGGAGCCGCGGCGAACTCCTTCGGCAATAATTTTCGAAATGGGGGTAGTTTGGGGGAAAATTAGGTCAAAATCTCGGAATGGGAGGAAAGAGAGGGTGGAGATGATGGAGGGGTTGATGAAGGAGGTGGAGAGTGGGAGTGATGGAGGAGTAGGGGACGTGGGGGAGTGGGGATCGGTTGTTGGAGAAGAGGGGGAGACGAAACGACGACGAGAATTGCGATCGGGCGAGGGCGGAAACGAGCGGGTGTCGGCGGGTATTTATAGGGTTTTAAGTCGAACCGATCGGGTGACTTGTCACCCGATCGGTTGACGGTTGGGTCGAAAATCTTGCCGAAGAGATGCTACAGGCGAACCGATCGGTTGACTTTTCAACCGACCGGTTGGCCGCTCCACACAATTTTCCCGAGAACTTAGGGCTGCTCACCCGGTCAGGTCAACCGATCGCGCTCGAACTCAACCGATCGGTTGATATTCCCCAAAATTTCCCGAGAGTTCTCCCCAGCTCACCCGGTCTGCCACCCGGTCTCTTCATTACTCAACCGATCGGTTCATTCGGGGACAGATCTCGGCATGTATCTGATACATCCCAACCGAACGGGTGAGTTGTCACCCGATCGGTTGGGGCTTGTTTCCTGCAAAAACGAAGAAATTTGCTTAAGTCCCCGAACGGATGTTCTTGTGGCTGATTTTATTTATAAAAATAGATAAAATAAAGTGAAAAATAACGCTAAAAAGTGGGAAAAAGTTTAGAACATGGGTTGCCTCCCATGAAGCGCACTTGTTTAACGTCGTTGGCTCGACGCCCGCAAGAGATGCTCATGGTGGCTGATACGGGTGATGCCCAAATTTCGGCATCTCTTTCTCGTTGGAGCTGGAGGCACTTGGATTAGTCAGTGGCTGGAAAAATACTTGCTCGACTACCCTCCCTTTGTTCTTGAGATCCGGGGGCTCTTCCTTGGTGTTGGCGCTTCCCGCCATCTTCTTCAGGATTCGGACCTCGTCTTTAGTGAGGTCCGTGAGCTCTTTCCCCGTTCTCCTCACAGGGGGAAACTTGGGGAACCCGGGAGGGGTCGTTCTCGCTGCACTTGGTTTTCCAGCAGCTTCTTTGTCTTCGGGGCCTTCTTCATCTTCAGAATTCCCCAATTCATCGGGGGGGTTTCTCAGGAGAATCTCCCAGGAGCTCTCCTCCACAGCCTTTTCTTCTTCTATCTCAAGCAAATTACACCGGAGGTCATCAGGAGGGTCGGGGTGCTTCATGGATAGTCCCAGGTCAAACTCAACTTTCTCTCCGCTGACGTTCAAGGAGAGTTTTCCGTTCTTCACATCTATAAGAACGCCAGCAGTGGCCATGAAAGGCCGTCCCAGGATAATGGGGGTGTGTGCGTCTTCGGGCATGTCCATGACTACAAAGTCCACAGGCACATGCACCCCTCTCACATTCACGGGGAGATCATCAACAATTCCCACCGGATATTTGACCGACCGGTCAGCTAGTTGTAGGGTCATCCCGGTGGGCTCCAAATCACCCATTCCTATCCTTCTGTACATCGACAAGGGCATCAAGCTAACACTCGCTCCTAGATCGACGAGTGCACGATTAATCTTCACAGCCCCGATCGTGCAAGGGATAGAGAAGCTCCCCGGGTCCTTGAGCTTTGGCGGGTTATCCCTCTGGATAAGAGCGCTACACTCCGCCGTCAACACTACTTTCTCCTTTCTGGACCCTCTAGTCACCAAATCTTTCAAGAATTTTGCATAGGAGGGGATTGTCTCGATTGCCTCCAAGAAGGGGATTTGCAGGCTTAGGTCCTTGACCATAGCGAAGAACTTCCCATATTTCTCATCAATTTTCGCCTGAGCCAACCGTTGTGGAAATGGCACAACGGGTTTATACACTCTTGGGCTCTCTTCCTTCTTCTTCTTCTCTTCTTCAGACACTCCCTCCGGAGTCATGGGATTTGATGACGAAGCACCGGTGTCGTTTAATTTTTCAGTCGGTCTCTCAACGACCAATGGTGCTTCCGGGTTGCTAGGGGGCACTCTAGTAGGAATTTGTGTCCCGCTTCTCAGAACGATAGCGGACACATTTGCGTGCTCGTGCACGAGTGCCAATGTCTGGGGTGCTCCCCTCGGGTTCACCTCCGGTTGTGGCGGTAATTGGTTTTGTGACCTTGCAAGGTTCGCCACTTGTAACCCCAGCTGGGTTACTTGGTCCGTGAGGGTCCGCTGACCCATTTCCAGCTTCTGGTTGATCCTCTCCTGGTTGGTAATATATTGAGTCAAGAGAGACTCAACCGGAGAGACGGCCCTCTGTTGGCCATACTGCTGCTGCTGCTGGAACGGCTGCTGATTCCTGGGGACGTAGGATTGTTGCTGAGATGGTTGCTGCTGAAACTGACTCTGCTGTGGCCTAGCCGGCTGATATGCTTGTTGCTGCGGCTGCTGAGGCGGCGAGGACTGAAATGGTGGCCGGTAGCTGAAATTCGGGTGGTTCCGGTTGTTGGGAGAGTAGGCCGGGTTGGAATTTGTCCTTGGTGGATATGGCGCATTCCCCGTGGGGTTGTAAAATAGTGCGCTCGCCTGATCCAACGGTGGTGAGATGTCACCACCGTCGAATTCCCCAAGGAATTCGGACTCTACCGCAGAAACTTGCTGTGTACCGGCCCCACCGGCTCCTACCATCAGTGCGGAGATCTGGGTCGAAAGCAAGTCGAACTTGCTTGAAAGTTTGTCGACGTCCTCGACTCTGTGTATACCCCCAGTTCTTGGTGTGGCTCTCTCGTCACACCACCGCTCATTGTTGGATGCCATATTTTCCAGAATATTCCCGGCATCTTCCTCGCTTCGAGACATGAAGGAACCCCCAGCCGCGGCGTCCATAGAAGATTTAAGGTCATCCCTCAACCCATTGTAGAACAGATTGATAATCTGCCACTTCGGAAGCTCATGGTGAGGGCATCTTCTTTGCATCTCTTTATATCTCGTCCAAGCTTCATGCAAGGACTCGTGGCTGGCCTGGGAGAAGGAGGAGATCTCACTCCTCAACTTCATGGTCTTCCCCGGAGGAAAGAACTTTGTCAGAAAAGCGTTGGAGAGCTTCTCCCAGGTGTTGAAAGTGTTGGGGTCCTTCCCCCTTAACCATTGCTTGGCTTTGTCCCGCAAAGAGAAGGGGAACAGCTTCAGACGGATAGCCTCTGTCGTGACACCATTGATTCGGAAGGTGTCACACTTCTCCAAGAAGGAGTCCAGGTGCTCTATCGGGCTCTCCATGGGCGCACCCGCAAACTGGTCCTGCTGGATCCATGTCACTAGAGACGGCTTCAGCTCAAAGCTTTGGGCCGCAATAGCTGGAGATCGGATGGCGGAAGTTGACTCGATGGAGGGCATCGAGTACTCCAGCAGAGACTTGTGAGGTGGGGTGTTCTCCTCCATGGATTCGGGATCTTCCCTTCTTCGCTTCTCGGCGGCCAAACGCCTAAGGGTGGCGTTAATCTCTGGATCGAGGGGAATCAAGTCGTCAAGACTCCTTGAACTCCTGCGCATGAAAAACAACAAACACCCGTGAAGCGACAAGTGGGAAAGAAACAGATAAAATAAGAAATAAAAATAAGAAAAACAAATAAGAAAAAAAAAAAGAGAATGCGAAAATTATCGCGAGGTAGGGATATGAGCTAGACACGAGGGTTTTCAAGATCCTAAAATATCAAGCACGTTGCCTCCCCGGCAACGGCGCCATAAACTTGACCGGCGCCCCGCTTGCGTCGCGGCGGCGCGGTGTCGTTTACCGCAAGTTTCACGGTTAGTGTAGGGTGCGGGAATATCGAACTCAGGGAGGCGAGGTTGTGCTTGGGTCAGGTAGGACCTAAATCACCCCGAGGGGCGAGCTAGCCCGAATCGGTGGATGGTTGCCACGAAAGGAAATAAAATCGTAAGAGCGAACAGAAAGTAAACCCGGGACTTTGGTTTCCAACTCGACGAGAGACTCTCACCGATGCAGCCTACGGGTATGGATAGCGATCGGGATTAGGGTCTAATGGTGGGACGTTGCCTCTAAAGTGGTACCGGCGTCCCATGGGCCCGATATTCCGGTCGGTGCCCAGGATGATACACCGGACTTCCCGGATTCGATCAGTGGGCACTCCCGTGTCCATAAACACTGATCGATCCCGGGAGCACTAAGCCCGCAACGATAACTCCCAACGTCTCATCCTGCCGCTCCCGCGTGCTAGGATTCGACGTCTACGCTAAGGGTGTGAGCTATGGCTAGGGAGTCAACCGCCAAGTTTATTCCCCCTTGGCCCGACGGTCAAAGGCGGTCTTTTTCCCGCCGATGACAATGAAACACCCCGCGTAACCGTTAGATTCCTACTCCCTATCGATTTCCTAACCCTATGGACGCATCGGGAAGAGCCCCCGAAGGGGTTTCCACCAAAATCCCAGATTTGGGAACTACTCACAAAAATTCATGAAAAAGCAATCTAAATGAAATTTAACCGTTAGAATCATAATCAGACAATTGCAATGCGGAAGTAAAGGAGTAATAAAGACAATACTAAAATTTTAGAAAGATCTGAAAACTTACTTAAGAGTAACAATTACAGCCGTCACAAGGAAATAAAACAGTAAAAAAATACAACTCTCCCGTTTCTGGAACCCTAGGGGTCCTATATATAGATTTTCGGATCAACCGATCGGGTGACAAGTCAACCGATCGGTTGATCCGTTACAGATAAATTACAGAAAACGGCGAGTTTTCACCCGATCTCACGAACCGATCGGGTGAGTTCTTGAGCGACCGGTTGGATCTTGGAGCAGTCGGGTGAACCGGTCGGTTCGACGCCCGTGTCTTCAGCTCTTTTTCTCAGCTACAGATGAACCGATCGGGTGAGAGTCACCCGATCGGTTGGAATTCTGCTCGAAAAGACAGAGAACAGCCGCCCGCAGAACCGGTCTGTGAACCGGTCGGGTGACTTCTTTGTGAGCTGCGGTAGCGACCGGTTGGTGCACGCGTGCATCACCCGATCGGTTGGAGATGACCAACCGACCGGGTGAGGGGCTGAAAGATGAATACTTCGCCGTTTGACCCCCTGGATCACGCGTGACTTCTCCCGTTGCTCCGGGGACTTGGGATATCATCGTAAAAGGTCCCCTACGTGGTCGAA
Source organism: Scilla litardierei (assembly GCA_030789695.1). NCBI lineage: Eukaryota > Viridiplantae > Streptophyta > Magnoliopsida > Asparagales > Asparagaceae > Scilla > Scilla litardierei. Next base: position 217,405,009 of record CM061133.1, read on the forward strand.
CTCCTGCAATCATGGATAAACAAAGAAAAGTGAAAGAAAACGGGAAAACATACGAAATCGAATAAGAGACGGCGGAAAACACGGAGAAACACAAAAGAAAACGTGCGTGAATATATGAAATATAGACGCACGTCAGCCGACGACACCAAAAGCCGCCAACTCTGAATCTGAAGCAATGCCGATTTTAGGGCATCACCCCCGTCCGCCTTGAGTATCATCTACGGGCGTCGAGCAAACGATGTTAAACAAAAGCGCTTCATGGGAGGCAACCCATGCTCTAAACGTTTATCTTTGTTTTTAGGATTTTTATTATCTTTATTTTTTCTATTTTAATAATTAAATTCAGTCACGGGATCATCCGTCGAGAAACTTAGGCCATTCGTGAATTTTTGCAGGAAACAAGCCCTCACCCGATCGGGTGACCAATCAACCGATCGGGTGAGACGTATCAGACGATGGCCCGTATCTGCTCTCCAGTGAACCAGTCGGGTGAAGCAAAGCATGACCGGGTGGCCTCCTCCTCCTTTCGTCGAGCCACTTCTGCTCGTCTCGCTCTCGAGACTGAGCTGGCTTCGCTTCACGCTGTCGTTTCGTCCTCCACCCCCTCGGACCCATCCCCTTCGATTTTCTCTCACCCACGCTTCCTCACTCTTGAGAGGGACGTGGCCACCATCCTCCGTATTCTCACTCACATCCACGGACCACCACCACCCACACCACACCCCTCACCACCACCTTCACCACCTCGACGATCGTCACCTCCCCCATCACATTCTTCACCTCCACCATCACCCCCTAGGTGACCATCCCCTCCTATCACCACTTCCGTTCCCTCCACTTTCGCCCCCACAGCTCCACTACCCTCTACTTCCGTCACTCCATATGTGCGCCGCAAGAAATTGCAGGTGCGTTCGCGATCACTTCCCCCACCATCCTCACCTACTCCCATCCCCCCTTCATCCTCACCTACCCTCGTACCTCCACCACCCATCACCGCATTGGTCGCCATTTCACTCCCACTCACCGTCATCACCTCCACACCACCCATTGTCCACACTTCCTCCACACCCACCGATCCATCACCTCGACCACTTTCTCCACTTCTCCGCACACCAGTCACCTCACCCACCCACACCGCATCCCCCACTTCTTCCACCGAGGAGGACGAGGATGATTCCTCTCCTGCTTTTTGATTTCTTTTTGTTTTCTGACCTCCCCCTTGCATATCTTTGCATTTTTCATGATCACATCATATCTCTAGCATTATCACGTCTAGCTTGGGGGATGTCAATTTTACTGTACCGTCGTGTGATGTTTTCTTCGTGTGTTTGTTTATATATGTTGTGTCGTGTGATTTTCTACTTTTATTTTCTGTTTTTATGTCGTGTGGTGTGATCTTTATTTTTATTCTTATTTTCAGTTTCTTTTGTGTGTTTTTCTTGTTTTTCATGTCTTTTTGTGTCGGTGCGTATTTCCCCCCCCCCCCATTTTCATTGCCCTCTCGTATTTACTCTTATTGCATTGAGGGCAATGCAAGTTTCAGCTTGAGGGAGTCGCACTTCGTGCGTCATTTGTGTCTTTTTCTTCGTTTCTGAGTCGTTTTTATCGTGTTTTTATTTTTTTCTTTTCTTCTTTTTATCTCTTTCTCCTAGAGATGAACCATATGATGAATTGCCACAAAAATCACACACACACACACACCTAGCATGGCTTCGATAATCACATTCACTAACCCTAGGAAGTCTAGTCCTCTTGCATTTCATGCGTCGTGGGTCCACTTTGCTTTTGTGTGAGTCGTGTGTCGTGCCTAGCTGTTTAGTGTGCTTCTACTTTGTGATTGTGTTTTATATACCTGTCCAGGAATGACCCCTTATCATGCTTCGATTTGAATATGTGGTATTTGCATCTCTTATCTGCTTCTGTATGCATGAATATACATATCGTATGCTTCATTTCGCATGTGTCGGGATTCCACAATTAGGACTAGGATAACCCATTTTGGCATATGCTCTGATTAGCAAAATATCTCCCTTGCCCAAGTGTTTAGAATCCGACTTTTTTTTATTTTACTTGGTGCAAATCCCCTCGTCGTGTACCGTTCTCCCACTTAGGAGAGTACACATGTGTATATACCCCAAAACCCAAAAGTCGAAAAGAGAAAAGAGAAAAGAAAGAAAAAAATACATATGTATAGCCAAAAATCAAAAAATATATACATATATCCAAAACCCAAAAAAATGTGTGTGAATATTTCCCTACCTATCGAGAATAAAGGGAAGGCGAGAATTTGCACCGAGTGTTCTACTCCACATCATCTCAACCCCCATTGCTTTCGAAAACACTTGGAATAGGGAATTTCTAGCTATTATCTAGGCGGTAGTGAGGTGATGTCCGAGTCCCCAGCTGTGGATTCCCTGACACATGATGCGTTTATATTCTCATACTCTTATCATGCATGCTTGAGCTATATATTCGTCGCTATTTCTAAATCGAATCGATATTTGGGTCATTTCTTGGATTTGTGTATATGGAGCTTATAGCACAATGTAGATAGCAACACCGTCTGCTAGCACACGCCACACTCACTCGCGCTTCACCGCGTGGGCCCACGGCACTTGTCTGGACTCGTATTCCTTGGTTTAGTGATGTTATTTGGCGTTTGCTTGCTTGGTGTGTTGTTTTTGATTTTGTTGGCCCTGACAGGCGATTTAGGATTTAGAGTTCTCTTTTTCTCTATTTCTCTCTATTTTCTCCCTCTGAGCTCCTACTCTCACTCGTCTTCCTCGAGGATGAGGAAGGGTTCAGCTTGGGGGATTTTGACGTGCGTTTATATTTCATATATTCACGCACGTCTTCTTTTGTGTTTTTCCGTTATTTTCTGCCGTCTCGTATCTGTTTTCTCATATTTTCTTGGTTTCTTTCACTTCTCCGTGTTTTTACGTGTTTGTAGGAGTTTGCCAGCGTAGGGGACATATAACGACAATATCATGAGTCCTTGGAGCAACGGGAGGAGTCACGTGTGATCCAGGGGGTCAAACGATGAAGATCGCCATCTTTCAACCCCCACCCGATCAGTTGGACACATCCAACCGATCGGGTGGTGCACGCGTGCACCACCCGGACAGCAGCTGAAGCTACGAGAGCTTCAACTGACCGGGTCTCCGACCGGTTCAACCCGACTAACTTCTCGGGAATTTTGAGCTGAAATCCAACCGATCGGGTGATCTTCACCCGATCGGTTCATCTGTAGCCGTTTCCTCGAAGAGATGACCCGGACAGCTCACCCGACCATCAGCAGACCATGCCAAAACGTCCGAAGTTACTGTCTTTTGGGCGATAATTTCAACCGATCGATTGATTTATCAACCGATCGGTTCACCTGATGAGCTCAAGATCCAAACGACGAGCAGCTTTCGCCAACCGACCGTGTCGCCTGACCGGGTGAAATTCTGAAGATTGCTACCGAAGTTCGCAGTAGGTCACCCGATCGGGTGATTCTTCACCCGATCGAGTGATGTCGTTTTCTATAAATAGAGACCCTAGGTTTCCAGAAAACGGGAGTTGTTATTTTTTACTGTTTTTCTCTCTTGTGACGGCTGTAATTTTCTAGTTATTTGTAAGTCTTCTGATCTTTACCAAACTTTGATATTATCTTAATTGCATTACTACTACCACATTTCTATTGCCCGATTATGTTTTTAACTGTCGATTTTCATTTAGATTGCTTTTTAGTAAATATGTGTGAGTAGTTTCTAAATCTGGGATTTTGGTAGAAACCCCTTCGTGGGTTCTCCCCGATGCGTCCACAGGACTAGGAAATCGATAGGGATTAGGAATCTATCGGTTACGCGGGGTGTTTCATTGTCATCGGCGGGAAAAAGACCGCCTTTGATGTTGGGCCAATGGAGAATAAACTTGGTGGTTGACTCCCTAGCCATAGCTCATGCCCTTAGCGTAGACGTCGAATCCTAGCACGCGGGAGCGGCAGGATGAGATGTTGGGAGTTATCGTTGTGAGCTTAGTGCTCCCGGAGTCGGTCAGTATTAATGGACATGGAAATGCCCCATGACTGAACCCGGGTAGTCCGACGTATCATCCTGGGCACCGACCAGAATATCTGGCCCATGGGACGCTGGTATTACTCTTAGAGGCAACGTCTCACCATTAGACCCTAATTCTGATCGTTATCCTACCCGTCGGCCGTATTGGCGAGAATCGCACAATAGGGTGGAAACCGAAGTCTCGGGTTTCCCTTTATATTGTTTATCCCTCGCATTCTATTTCTGTGACAACCCATCTACCGATTCGGGCTAGCTCACCCATGGGGTGAATTTGGTCCTTTCTAACACAAGCACAACCACGCCTCCCTGAGTTCGACCCCCAAGCCACACTACAACACCATGCGCTTGCGATTATAAATATTTAAATCTCACTCTCCCAATCACATATTATTTCACACTTGCATGCAAACAACAAAAAGGCGGGGGACGTCAGTCGTATTACCGCCAGTAAGCCCACCTGAACATTTCTAGGGCCCACTAAGTTCACAAAGCCAAGCACTATAGCCAAGCACCAACCCAGTCAGACACCCATGTTTCATCTGCCAGTTGAGCTTCTGGAGCTCAAGGAGGTAAACGTTAATGGCCATAATTGGCGGGAAGCGTGGGCGACGGTTACCCATATTGATGAGGGATTATCGTTCCGCCATAATGGAGTATAGTAGCCCCATCAACGTCACTAAAAAGACTCTGAAGTCTATAAATACCAAAAAGACAATCAGAGTAACGGATCCAAGGTACAAAAAACCTATACTCTTACATTCTAATTTCCACTTCAGTCTTCTTCCTCCAAATAGCTTGCGGCGATAAACTCAAGAAGAATCTCCGTGATTTTGTCTTGACAGCCCATGGCTCTTCCTTAAGTTCTAGATTCTAAATTAAGCATCAGAGGGGATTTGGGTCGGAATCCAGATCCAACCCCACTGATGCTCATTTGTGGTGTAGATAATCAAAGCTCGACCTAACAGGAAGGTTGAACAGAAGCTCTCAACACCGATCATACAAGGCTCGACCCAATCATAGGGCCGAAGGACTTCCATTCTCAACTTCAGAGATGGGTAAGCTTACGACTCACACAGAGGGTCGTAACATCATCGTATTCTCGTCCCCAGTGATCAACGACCCTAGGTTCTACCAACCAGTGTCCCACTCAACCTGCTGACGAGGCTCCAGCTTGACAGAAAAGTACACGTTAGCTCAAGTATTGTTATCGTCATTTTTGGCTTTAACAGAAACAATTTCACAACCTATGCCTTGAATAATACTCTTAAGTATGGTTGTTGACCAACAAGCTTGAATGAGCTTGAACAAGGAGCTTGGTTTTGTTCATGAACAAAATCCATGTTCAAGCTCTGTTCGTTTACTAACCGGGCTCTAAAAATATGTTCAAGCTTATTTGTTAAGCTTACTGAACGAACATAAACGAACGTAAACGAACATTTACCGAGCTTGTTCACGAGTAGTTCATCGAACATTATGTTCATTAATAAGACTTATCAAGCTTGTTCGTGAACATGTTAAGGAACATGTTCGTGAACACATAACCAATCCTATTCATGAACAGATTTTCAAACAAACAAATGAACGTCAATTTTTTAATCATAATGCTCGGTACATGTTCTTTTTTGTTTATTATTATTATTATTAATGATAATTATATATATAGAATAGATATTATATATAATATAATATAAGGTAAGGTAAACAAACGTTCGCGCTCTTAGTAAACGAGATCTAAATGAACACTTACCGAGCTTGGTCACGAACACTTAACGATCTTGTTCATGAACATAAATAAATGAACGAACACAGTTATATTCAAGCTCTGTTCGTTTACTAACCGAGCTATAAAAATCTGTTCAAGCTTGTTCATTAAGCTTTCCGAATGAACGTAAACGAATATGTACCGAGCTTATTCACGAGTAGTTCGTCGAACGTCCTGTTGTCAACAGCCTACTCTTAGGAATGAGGCCATAAAGGTGGGAGATATGTGCTCTAAATTATGAGAGTGAGATCACTTACTAACTTGTCTCAATATGTGTAGCAATGAATGCTAGAAGCTGATCTCGAAAGCTTTGGAGACATTTTGATCTTTAGGGCATGAGCTAGAATTGCTTTGAATGCTCTTGAATGCTCTAGTTAAGAAGTTAATGACTTGGTATCACTTAAGAGTGTACTGAACGAATTCTTAGATGCTTAGCTAACCTCTCAATTCAAGACATTAAAGCCCTATTTATAAGCAATGGAAATCTGCTCAAAAACTTGTGAAAAGCCCAAGCTTTTAATGCTGTAAACAGCTATTGACGGGCAGAAATCCTAGTCACCAGTCGCTTGATGAAGACCGACCAGTCGGCTGGTGTACTGTTCTGACTGGGCAAAAATTACAGTCTAACGGACACTTTATCAGACATCTGAAGAAGACTTCCTAGATGTCTATACATTGTACAAACGACTGGCCCAAAGGCATTAGGCGTCTGATCATACAGAAAGCGAACAAGTTGGTTACTGGAAAAGTTGGTCTGAATGTCTAGGCGTCTGATGTTCATTATCCAAACGTTTGGTCAACTATTTAGACGTCTGGTAATACAACTTCAGACGCCTAGTTACGACTGACCATAGAAATGAGCTACTGGAAATATTTGAACGAATTTCCCAGACATCTGATGTATATCATCCAGACCTCTGTTTTCTGTCAGTCATTAGAGGCCAAGTTACTGGAGTTGTGATTTGAATTATTCAGACGTCTGAAGTTCATCATCCAGGCGACTGACGAATTGTTCAGACGTCTAGAATTAGAACTTCTGGTGTTTGTTCATGATAGGATTTTGGAGAAATATATGCACACGAGCACCAGGCATCTGGAGGCCAAGCACCATGTGCCAGTTGAAGGCTGAAAAACTCTTCTTTGAGTTTATGCAAGTTCTAACCTTATGACACTCAAAGATATATGATCTAAAGTGATTTATGAATGTTATGAATGATATTCTAATGAGTCTATTCAAGGCTTAACATGCTAATTCAACTAAGAAGTAAATTAAGAAAGATTTACTTATTTATCCCTTTCACTTCCTTTTGAATGCCTTGAAGACTTCCATTGAGCTTGTGAAGCCCAACACTTTGATTTCTGATGTGTCATTATATTTCACATTTTATCTAAATGATTACACGTCAAAATGATTGCTCATTTACATATTTCATACGCTTTTACGCTATTATTTGGAATAATATGACTTTCGGAGCGTCTATGTCCATTTCAGGGATTTGGGGCGATATTGGAGCAATTTGGAGTAAATAAGACAATTGACGACGTGAGAGCACCAATGAGACTCATGATGACATGCTCGAGGTGCCAAAGAAGAATACTAGAGCAAGGAAGGGGCAAAAGAGAAGGTCGCTCGATCAAGCTATGATGCGGCAAAGGAATCAAGCGACCCGAAGTGCTGGAAACAGGACAGCCGTGTACTATTTCCAAATCTGCTATCACCTGGGATTTTTCACTATTTTTCTGATATTTTTCCCAGATAGTATACTTCAAGACGGTTCCAACGCCACTAAGAACATGCCAATCGGAGGTCAGATGAGCCCTGGGAAATTTCTGTAAGATGATACTGCAGTGCTGAAATTATGTTGAAATCTGTTTGACACCTACTCGACCGAGCAGAGCACTCTACTCGACCTAGCAGGGTGAAAAATCTGCTAAAATCTGTCAAACGTCGTTGTTCGACCACTACTCGACCTAGCAGTTGATTGCTCGACCAAGAGAGTGCTGAAAATGCTGCAGAGTTCTGAAAATACTGTCGTTCGACCACTACTCGACCGAGCAACCACTTACTCGGTCCGAACAACCTCCTACTCGATCGAGCAGTGCCTGCTCGGGCCGTGTAGGCAGAGCGACATATTTCGGAAAAGCTCGATTCCCTGTCGTACTTGACCGAGCAGTAGGGCTGCTCGAACGAGCAGCCGGACTACTCGACCGAACAGGCCTCACTCGGCCCGAGCGAATAGAGCACGGTTTTGGACGACGGATCTATATTTTCTGACGACTCAACAGAGCAGCTTCCTGCTCGGACCGAATCGCCGTGGGCCCGGGCTTCGCGTCCAGATCACGATTTTGGAAGGGTGGTTTTTGCGAGGGTTTTTGGAAGGCAGGGGGCAGCCGTCACAGGGGGGTTCTAGATAAAGACGTTTAGATGGATTTTGGGGGACTTTTTGTATACTTTTTAAAAAGATGTTTTTAGATCTTTTTTAGAAGTTTTTTTTGGAGACGATCTTTTGGGGAGTTAGGCTATGCCCTAGGCCCCTCCTTTGTGTCAAGATAACTACTTTTTCCATTTTTACTTCTATTATTATTTTCTTTGTAATTTCTTATTGTTTATCCCTTTTTGATGCATGCAATAAAATCTTTGCGCGTTCTATTATCTATTGCTATTGCTATGCTTGAGTAGTCTTTTCTAGAGCTAAGGCATTAGCCCATGGATCTTAGGAATTAGGTGCAAAGTTGGGATATAAATGGGGTTGTATTTTGGTTGATCTAGCAAAGTCCCTAGGAGAACTCGTACTGAGATCGTGCCCACGGTCGGTAGAATCGATTAGCTTAAGGAGTATCCTACGGATTTAATTAGAGAGTTAGTGGATTCAATCGAGGCACATGACCATGCCCGGCTCGTGCCTTGAGGGGATTCACCGATGAACTATATAACTAATTGACGGCTACCGCCATTGCGTCAATAAGAGCCACCAAAATACCTCGAAGCTCTAACCCACGAGAGTGGTACGAGTTGAGAGCGTTCGAACCATGAGAGTGGTGAGAACTTTGTAGATCCTTAATGCACGTATCGTATGCGCCTATCGCGCGAGCGGGGTTAATGCGATACGTTAGATTCATGATGCTCAGACACATGAATTCACTTCCTAGATGCTACAATCCCCGATAAAACCAATGCAACGTAAGAGTCCTAGCCTAGCGTCGACGTCTGACGGTCCTAGCAGCGAGTCCTAAAGCCCTAATATTTTTATATTTTATTCTTTTATATTGTGCGGAATCACTTGTTTGCGATATCGAGTGACACGACCTTCGCATCCATCACCATTACAACACTCCATTCTCCACATCCACCAATAAACCCGCAATTCTAACTCAACCTAGGAGTAGATAGGTAGTATAGCACCGCTTCCCCATGTTCGATACCCGCTTGCCACTATACCGTGCGCTTGCAGTAAACGACATCGTTTTGGAGTTGTATCCAGCTCGATCAAGTTTATGACGCCGTTGCCGGGGAGGCGTTCCGCCATATTATCTATTTATCACAATTAGGTTGATTAGATTGCATTCAAAAAAACAAAAAAAATTAAAATAAAATAAAAACAAAATAAAATAAAATAAATTGGAGAGAGCTTTTTTTCCCGACACCTGATATTACTATTATCTTTATCTCTCTTTGTACCACTGACGTCTTTTACAGGTTGTTTACTTTGCTTGATCAGGTACAGTTGACGCAGCGATGGTGCTTCCAATGATGCGACCGGGTTCTATACGATCCTATATATATCTCGCTTCATTCTATCAGGTTGATGGAGAGTCCTTCAGAGACGCATTATGCAAGTTCGAAAGAACGTTAGGGATGTTCCATACGGAGTTAGACCATGAGTGGGATGGTTACAGGCTATTTGATATCTTTACTGGAAGACTAAAGAGACCCTCACGTGAGTTTATGAAGATGATGCAAGTGGGGAAGTTCAGTGATCTGTAGTTGGCAGCAACCTTGGAGCAAATGATAGATGATGCTCGATCTACCGGTTCGCTAACCGTTATGGTAGGTAAACCATCCGACCAAGCATTTTTCGATTTTGTTATGGCTAATGTCTCTTATACAGGTATTATCATAGATGGAGTGTATGCTTCACTTGAAGGTGATCATATCCACCTTACACCATTAACACTCCACAAATAGAGACATCTGAGCTGTCAGAGGAGGACACATATATGGACCTATTAAGAAGCATCGTGGACGCAGTTCGATGCACCGGTCTATTAACAATAACAGCATGTGACCCTTTTGAGCTTGGATTTCAAAATTTTATTACTCATCGTATCTCTTCCACAGGCACAATTGATGATAGAGTCTGCGCTCAAGTTGAGGAGCACAAGACCCACTTTTATACCGTGGACGAGATACAGGAGCCCATAGAGCCACCTGCACCTACTATTAAGAGGGCCAAGCTATGCAATCAGGTGCCTCGAGTTCCAGGACAGAAACGAAGACATAGGCGTAGAAAGGAGAAGATGAAATTCACTTTGCCTACCATACCAGAGGAACCTGAGGAGGAGGCCGAAGAAGTGCATCGCGAGGCGGCCGAGCTATATATTTATTTTACATATTGCATGTGGAACCAGAGACTTTCACCGAGGAGGAGTGCATCGGGATGGGGACACAGCCATTCATGAGGATCCCGAGCATCCCCTCCTCCTTCAGAGCTTCTGCAGCCACCTCGTCCTTCCACTGACTCTGAGAACAACCCACCAAAGCTTACTGCTCCTCTTCAGGGAGATCTCTTCACTCTCTCGCCCTTTACATTTGATTCCCCTCCCGTGTATGATGTTTATTATGATTCAGATTTCGATGACTCATTGCACCTTTTGCAGGATACACATACATATGATCAAGAGGTACAATGAGACGTATACGAGGAGGAGAGCGAGGAGTTAGCACACATTGATGATGTTGAATATGATCAGGAGGTGCGCTGGGATGAGTCTGACGATGATGAGGAGCATCCTGACGAGACCCACTCTATTATGCCAGAGTTACCTGAGGAACCAAAGGAAAATAACGAGGAGTTGATCAACGTGGTGCACGAGCATAGAGATCTATTTCCAGGGAAGTGTTGTCAACCATGCTTAATTTTAAATACTAATGTTGATGACCCTCTTTGGATTACATTTATTTTGGGGGAAAATTATCCACATCAGATTGATGCGGCTTATCTCTTCCAGGGTACAGGTGGAGTCCTTGGAGAGATGTTGGGAACCGCATTGCTGGAATCTGATGAAGCCCGTAGAGATCCTCACCTGGCGGAGCCACAGAAAGTGTAGATGGAGCAGCTGCCTGCACCAGCAAAGATATTAGACCCGCCTTTTGCTACAGGTGGTACCAATCTAGTAGTGTAGGATTTTATGCTTTCAATAAACACGAATCCTCTCGGCAGCGAGAGGACCGTATAGGATTTTATATGCTTTCTTAGTTTAATAAATTCACCACATATGATGTCTCAATTATCTTTTGCACCCAACCCACTATTTATCATCCATGCCCACCGTTATATTTGGCGCTTATTTTGCCTCTCTCCCCAATTTTTATGTGATGTTTAAGCTTGGGGGAGAGAAACTATTTTGTTGAGTGGCCCCCCATCTTGTCAGTGTCCTTTATTTATATCATACACACATTGAGGACAATGTGATGTTTAAGCTTGGGGGAGTGCATAGTGCACGCACTTTGCTTCATCGTGAAACACACTTCGAAATTTCCATATGAACCATGTTCACTTCTATTTTTATGTCTCATATGCTTCATTTTCTATGAAATATCGTGGATTTTTTTATGAACTCTGATATCTGTTAGATTAGAGTTCGATTCCTTGATTAGTGTATCTTTGTTAATATGCTTTTTCATAGTGGAATCCATAGTTTCACAACCATATTCTCGAAACAGTTAAGCAAAAAATGAGTTAATCAAAATCTAAAAATTATTTGACTCCTGCGTGATTTGATTGATAATTATATTGCTTCATGGATGTTTAGTGATTCAAAAGAGATAGGATAACCCCACGACAACCAAAGTAGTGATGATTAGGATTCCTGAAACTGAGCCATGTCTAGATTCTACGCTTTTTCTTTTTGTTTTGTGAATAGCCAATAAATGATCTTTGATCATATTTTGCATTCCATCGCGTTTACGTGAGTTTGCAAAAATCCAAAAAATGCAAAAATCAAACAAATATCATGAATAAAAGGCCCTAGAGGTTCTTCGTAACCCAATGCCCTAAGACCGTCTGGTCTGGGATGCATAGGCCGCTTTTTGTATATATTGAGTTATCTCGTGTATACAGAGAAAGAAAAATGCATATGAAATATTCATATAGACAAAACAATATAAAACTACAAAAATCTCATATCATTATTTCCATTTCTATATAGAACTAAGACATGGCAAAGTTGATGGGTTCTAGTAGTCTTGAAATGGTCGTAGTGTGGTGATGCCTTACCTTGATTGAATTTGCTAAATTCATTCCATGAAGTATAACAAAATACCACGCATGCATGAAAACGTTTGATCATAACATATTATACTTCTTAGAGAATAAGTTGTGGACATTGGATTCATTTCTGTGAACTTAGTATATTGCATGATAAACTATGATATGATATAACTCTAATCTCTTTTTATTGCTTATCAAGTTCATTTTATTTATTGAAATCCACGTTATTTTAATTTGAGCGAGACTTAAGTATTTGATGTGTATATGTGTTCTAATTTCAAATTGATGTGTGTTCACGAGATCTTGCATCTTGGGTTCTTATATTTTCTGAATTTAAGATTGAACCCCTTGTCTCCATTTACACGCCACCGCCTCGCATCTCCATTGTATCCATCTCGCGTATTAGCTTCTTACTAGTCTTCCTCGAGGACAAGTAAGAGGTAAGCTTCGGGGATTTTGATGTGTCATTATATTCCACAATTTATCTAAATGATTACACATCAAAATGATGCTCATTTACATATTACATACGCTTTTATGATATTATTTGGAATAATATGACTTTCGGAGCGTTTATTGTAGGGATCGTCTAACTCTTGCAATACTAACAACACACCCTAGATGGGGGACCCTGCAGGGCTACACATACACTAGAGGGGGGTGAATAGTGTAATAGCAAGCAAAGTGTTTAATTAAACGATACTAAAATTACAGCACAATAAGCAGCGGAAAATTAAACAGAGTGCTCAACAACAATCGCAAACACAAAGTTTTACACTGGTTCCCCAAACTTGGGTACATCCAGCCACACCAATATTCACTATATTCCCACACAGAGAAGTGAATACAAATCTCACAAGGAGTTACCCCCACAAAGAGGATTTATGCCCTACACAAGGACCCAACCAATCCTACACAAGGATCAAGACTCTCACACAGAGAATCACTAACTCCCACTCAGAGAATTAGGGTTAGCCCTACACTAGGACACTAGAACTCCCACAAAGAGAGTTAATTCCCACAAAGAGAATTCCCTAGTCCCACAAAGAGACAACCTCTCACAAAGAGAGAAACTCCCACAAAGAGAGTATCCTAATCCCACAAAGAGAAATAGGAAAACAAATTACACCATGTAAAGTAAATACTCTTACATATGCCTTGAGATGCTTACTCATGAATGAATGCAAGGCATGGAAGAGGATATCCAAGTGTTGGAATATGCTTGAGAGCACTTGGATGATTTTCCTTGAGCTGGACTTCAATGCATGAAGGAAGATGAATGCTCAATAGAGGGAAATGAGGGAGCTTGAGAGTGGCTTAAAGATCTCTTGATATTTTCAATAGAATCAAGAGTAATCAAGAATCAATCAAGAAGTTTAAGCAAAGGCAGCACACTCATATATATATGAATCCTATATCAAGCCCAAAAACCCAAAGAAACAGCCAAATGAACAAATCTGCAACGGCTAGAAACTGGGTGAAAACGACAAGAACAGTCGACTGTTGATCAAAAGACAGTCGACTGATCAACGGCTAGAAAATATCCAACGGCTATAATCTAAGCCAGGACAGTCGACTGATGAAGTCAATACAGTCGATTGACAAACAGGACAGGCGCCTGTTAACCCTTCAGCAGACGACTGCTGCAGGGGATGGATCGAAACAGAGAGCTGCACTCTTTCTCCAATTCTTCGCACAGGCGACTGATGTTAATAATACAGTCGATTGTCAAAAAGTCAGGCGACTGTATATTCTTCACCAGTCGACTACTGTAAAATATGGAGAGAAGACAGAGAGATGCAGTGATTGCACTTACGCTAGACAGGCGACTGTTGGCCAATTCCCAGGCGACTGTAAATATACAGACGACTGTAAACTGATCGACAGACGACTGTGCGCAAAGCTCGAGTTTGAGTCAATTGAAATGTTGACTTGAGCTGTGCATATCAGGCGACTGTAGAAAGATCTACAGGCGACTGGAAATCACCCAGTCGGCTGTGTTTTCCTTATCAGGCGACTGACGAAAAGCCAGATACTACAAATGAGTCTTTGGATTGAGTGAACCTATTGGGTTGGATTCTATGATAATCCTAGGGTTCACCAAGATGGTTAAATGCATATGCATGAAAAGTAAACCATCTAGCAATGCAATACAATAACCTAGACTCAAAAGAGAGAGAAAGCAATAAAGTAAATTACATGGATTACAATGCTTTCTTAAGAGTATAAGTCTTCAATCTTTGATGCCTTGATTGCTCTCCACCATCTCCAAGCTTTGGCACTCCTTGAGTCCAAACTTTGGCCATTCTTCATATGATGTCCATCCTTACACCAAGTGATTAGTCTCCAAGAAAGATATCCTTGAAATAAACTGAGAGACTAAAACATGAGATTCATTAGCAACAACATAATGTTGTGATCATCATCAAAATAAGATTGGTATGAAACACCAATACTCAACAATCTCCCCCTTTTTGATGATGACACATATTATGTAAATCATAAAGAATTAAAGCACAATGCTAATGATCTCCCCCTACTTATATGCACCAATTACATAATGAGCTACACAAAGGTAAAAAACTCATAATACCAATAAAAACATGGTGACATATAATAGGCATGGATTACATAAACCAATTGCAAAGAATAAAAGCATGCATACATGAATGGTTTATCTAATCTCATACATCTCTCCCAATAGAGATATCTCTCCCCATATGTATATGTATATCTCTCTCCCCCTATAGATATGATCACATAATGCATATATCTCTCCCCCTCGACATCGTCCAAAAGGTGGACACAAAAATATCCCCCTTTGTCATCTTAACCAAGATGAGACAATATGCAAGATAAGAAAGATATGTATGATACCAAATTTAGAAATTTAGTGGGTATCAATTCAATATCCCATGCTCCCCCTAGATCATATAAATGGTCAACTTTTGACTTCTAGGATCTAATACCAATTATAAGAAATGGAGCCATGGGCCAAAAAGTGTATCAAAGCAATAGATATGGAAATACATCAAGCTTCAATGATACACAAGGATATTGCCAAAAACAATGAGACATGAAACATGTTGGCAATAAACAAGAGGTTTGGTTTGAGACCCAAAATAACCAAATGTAAATAATGATCTCAAATAACCTCTGAAATGAGAGTTAAAATATGTCTTAAAATAATTTAAACATATAATATATTAACTCCCCATTGACATACACATGGATCAAAAATGCATGTATGTCAACAAACCCTTAGGTCCACATTTTCATGAAGAAGAAATAAATTTGAAAATATTTTCAAAAACATGAAACACACACACAACCAATGGGTATGCAAAAATATAGCATTAAGCACAATACCCATGCAATATGCAAATGTGTGTGGGGAACCTAAACATTAGGTAACCAATCCCAAGAGGAGTTTGATTTCCTAACGTAATCACACGAGGTGATCACATCCCTAACTAGAGAGTTGATGTAACTATCTCTCTCTTGCACACTAACCATAGTGGGAATCCATAATCTCAAGGATTTCCTAGGCAAGGGTTTTACCTTTGCAAGAGGGAAGGACGTGGCATGCTTAGGTGTAGAAACAAATTTCTTAGCATGCAAAGAATGAGGATTTTGCTTCTTAGCAAAAAATGAAGATTTTTCATTCTTCCTTATCACCTTGTGATCTATATGCTTCTTGTTGGTGTTCTTGTTGTACAAGAAAGCATGGTGATTCTTCTTAGGTGCTTTAGCAATATTTCTTGAATTTGCACCAAAAGAGGAATTAGAGGTGGGTTTGGGAACCACATTTTGAATATAACTCAAACATCCTCTATGATTTGCAGGATGTTGTTTTTCCAACAAATCGTGGAGTGAATCCCTAGAATACACAAAGCTTATGAGCTTCCGGGATTCCTCTTCACATTTCAACGTAAGTTGTTGAATGTGAGCATCTAAGCTAAGGTTTTGAACAATGAGATTCTCATTAGAAAGGCTCAATTCCTTAGCTTGAGAGAGAAGTATGTCTCTCTCTCTCACAAGTGTCATAAACATGCTTTTCATCATGAATTACACTTGCAATATCTAGTTCATGCAAACTACTCTTAGCAATCTTATATTTTTCTTTTATAAGAGTTGATGCACTTACTAGCCTTTTCGGAGACCAAGTCAAAATTGATCTTGAGCTCCTCGTATGATATCTTTTCCTCCTCGATCTCAACAACATCTTCATCATCCTTGTTAGAGCTTGATTATGACTTCTCCTCCGTAGCCATGAGGCACGAATCCTCATAAGAATTGTATGCATCAAGCCAAGCATCCAACTCTTCTTCATTTAATCCGGAGGGGATTGGTGTAGGACCATCAATGGCTACAAAGCATGCGTGAGCATCCTCCTGTGTATCCTCTTCTTCGTTACTCGAAGTGTCCTAACTCGAATCATCAAAGGTCCCAACAAGTCCCTTCTTTTGATTCTTGGACTTGGACTTTCCTTTTCAATGCTTCTTCCCTTTACCCTTGTAAGTTTCTTTGTTGGGTTTGGAAGGACATTCGGCGGACAAGTGACCTTTTCCACTGCAAGTGTAACAAGTAGTAACCTTGTTAGAATTGGAGGCAAACTTTGACAAAGACTTACCTTGCTTGCATTTGAGGAATGCTTTGAATTGCTCGGCAAGCTCCTCAATTTCTTCTCCACTTGCATCTTCTTGCTCATCTTCTTCACTAGGAGCTTCTCGATGAAATTTCCTCCTCCACTTGATTGGCTCCTCCTTGGCATGGAATGCAACCCCCTTTTGCTTCTTTAGCTTCTCAGGCTTTGTTGGTTGAATCTCCTTTTTATGTTGAAGCTTCACTTCATACGCCATGAGATTTCCAATGCACTCCTCAACGGTATATTTGGACGTGTCATACGACTCCAAAATTCCGTTGGCCTTTGACTCCCAACGAGGTGTGAGAGAGTCTAGGATCTTCTCTACATGATCCTCTTGGAAAATCGTCTTCCCGAGTCCCTCCAAAGCGTTCACGATATCGGTGAACCTTATGAACATCTCTGAAATGCTTTCGCCTTCCTGCATCTTAAACATTTCATATTTAGATCTAAACATAGTTTGTTTAGATTTCTTTACCTTCGTTGTCCCTACATGACAAATCTCCAAGGTGTGCCAAATATCATTTGCCGTTTTGCATATGGAGATGCGGTTGAACTCATTAGCTGAGAGAGCGCAATGTAATGCATTCATAGCTCTCGCATTGAACTTGATTGTGTCCTTCTCCGCCTTTGTCCTTGAAGCCACAGGAGTAGTGAGCTTCTCAAATGGCACCTCCGTGATGTCCCATAGGTCTTGACCCTCCATGTAGATCATCATTCTAATCTTCCAACTTGGGTAGTTGACCGGGCGCCCGCAATAGTCGCGGCGGCGCGGTGTCGTTTACCGCAAGTTTCACGGTTAGTGTAGGGTGCGGGAATATCGAACTCAGGGAGGTGAGGTTGTGCTTGGGTCAGGTAGGACCTAAATCACCCCGAGGGGCGAGCTAGCCCGAATCGGTGGTTGGTTGTCACGAAAGGAAATGAATGGGTATGAACAACAAGAAAGAAAACCCGGGACTTCGGTTTCCGACCCGACGAGAGACTCTCGCCGATACGGCCTACGGGTATGGATAGCGATCGGGATTAGGGTCTAATGGTGAGACGTTGCCTCCAAAAGTGGTACCGGCGTCCCATGGGCCCGATATTCCGGTCGGTGCCCAGGATGATACACCGGACTTCCCGGATTCGATCAGTGGGCACTCCCGTGTCCATTAACACTGATCGGTCCCGGGAGCACTAAGCCCGCAACGATAACTCCCAACGTCTCATCCTGCCGCTTCCGCATGCTAGGATTCGACGTCTACGCTAAGGGTGTGAGCTATGGCTAGGGAGTCAACCGCCAAGTTTATTCCCCCTTGGCCCGACGGTCAAAGGCGGTCTTTTTCCCACCGATGACAATGAAACACCCCGCGTAACCGTTAGATTCCTACTCCCTATCGATTTCCTAACCCTACGGATGCATCGGGGAGAGCCCCCGAAGGGGTTTCCACCAAAATCCCAGATTTGGGAACTACTCACAAAAATTCATGAAAAAGCAATCTAAATGAAATTTAACCGTTGGAATCATAATCGGACAATTGCAATGTGGAAGTAATAGAGTAATAAAGACAATACTAAAATTTTAGAAAGATCTGAAAACTTACAAAAGAGTAACAATTACAGCCGTCACAGGGAAATAAAACAGTAGAAAAAGCAACAGCCCCCGTTTCTGGAACCCTAGGGGTTCTATATATAGGCCGTCGCATCAACCGATCGGTTGACAAGTCAACCGATCGGTTGATCCGTTACAAATAAATATCAGAAAACGGCGAGTTTTCACCCGATCACATGAACTGGTCGGGTGAGTTCTTGAGTGACCGGTTGGATCTTGAAGCAGTCGGGTGAACCGATCGGTTCGACGTCCGTGTCTTCAGCTCTTCTTTTTCAGCTACAGATGAACCGATCGGGTGAGAGTCACCCGATCGGTTGGCGCTTTGCTTCGAGAAAACAGAGAATAGCCCCCGCTGAACCGGTCTGTGAACCGGTCAGGTGACTTCTTTGTGAGCTGCGGTAGAGACCGGTTGGTGCACGCGTGCATCACCCGATCGGTTGGAGATGACCAACCGATCGGGTGAGTGGCTGAAAGATGAATTCTTTGGCGTTCGACCCCCTGGATCACGCGTGACTTCTCCCGTTGCTCCGGGGACTTGGGATATCATCGTTAAACGTCACCTACGTGGTCAATCCCCTGCAATCATGGATAAACAAAGAAAAGTGAAAGAAAACGGGAAAATACACGAAAACGAACAAGAGACGGCGGAAAAACACGGAGAAACACAAAAGAAAACGTGCGTGAATATATGAAATATAAACGCACGTCAAAATCCCCCAAGCTGAACTCTTCCTCATCCTCGAGGAAGACGAGTGAGAGTAGGAGCTCGGAAGGGAAACATAGAGAGGAAGAAAGAAAAAGAAAACTCTAAGCCCTAGATCGTCCATCAGAGCCATCAAAATCAAAAACGACACACCAAGCAAGCAAACGCCAAATCACACCACTAGACCTAGGAAAGCGAGTCCAAATAAGTGTCGTGGGTCCACGCAGTGAAGCGCGAGTGAGCGTGGTCGTGTGCTAGCAAATGGTGAAGCTTTCTACGATGTGCAATGAGGCTTGATATACACAAATCCAAGAAATGACCCAAAATATTGATCCGAATTGAATTAAGCGGCGGATATAAGCTCAAGCATGCATGAGAAGAGTGGGAATAGAAGCATATCATGCATTGGGGACTCCACAAATAGGGTTAAGGAAATCACGCCACTATAGCTTAGATACTAGCTAAATAGTTCCTAAGCCAAGTGTTTTCGATAACGACGGGGGTTGAGATGATGTGGAGAAGAACACTCGGTGCAAATTCTCGCCTTCCCTTTATTCTCGGCAAGTAGGAAAATATTCACACTGGAATTTTTTTGGGTTTTGGGTATTTGCATTTTTTTTGGCTTTTTAGCTATACAATCTTTCTCTTTTCTTTTCTTTTTGGGTTTTTCATTTCTTTTCTCCCCTTTTTTTTTATTTTTGGGTTTTTGGCTATACACTTGTGTACTCTCCCAAGTGGGAGAACGGTACATGACGAGGGGATTTGCACCAAGTAAAACAAAAAAGAAGTCGAAATCTAAACACTCGGGCAAAGGAAACTATTCTTGCTAAATAGAGCTTAGGCTAAATGGGTTATCCTAGTCCTTAGTTGTGGAATCCCGACACATGCGAATTGAAGTATACGATATAAATATAGCATGCATAAAATGGAAACAAATACCGCATATTCAAATCGGAGCATGATAATCTAGGGGTCATTCCTGGACAGGTATATAAAGTAAAATCACAAAGTAGAAGCACACCAAATGCTAGTCACGACACACGACTCACAAAAAGCTAAGTGGACCCACGATGCGTGAAATGCAAGAGGACTCGAAATCCTAGGGTTAGTGAGTATGATTGTCGGTGCAGTGCTAGGTGTGTGTGTGACTTTGTGGCAATTCATCAAAGGATTCATCTCCAGGAGAAAGAGCTTGAAAAGAAGAAAAGAGAAAAAAAAAGAAAAACACGGAGAAAAACGACTCAAATAAACGAAAAGAAAGACTCAAATGACGCACACAGTGCGACTCCCCCAAGCTGAAACTTGCATTGCCCTCAATGCAATATGAGTGAGTACGGGAGGGCAATGAAAATGGGGGGGGATACGCACAGACATGAAAAGAAATGAAAACGAGGAAAACACATAGATGAAACTGAAAAAGAAAGAAAGATCAAAATCAAAATCAAACAATAAAAAATAAAATAAAATCACACGACACGACACTCAAAAGGTGAAAAGCAAGCACACACACAAAAATGAGAAAAACAAACAAAACACGACAGCACACCAAAACAGACGTCCCCCAAGCTAGACCAGAAAGTGCTAGCGAAATGATGTGATCGATGAAATCCAGATATGTGCAAGGGGGAGTCAAAAACAAAAGAGGGGAAATCAGAAAGCAGCAGAAGGTGAGTCCTCGTCCTCCTCGGAAGAGGGTAGGGATGGGTGGTCGGGGGAGGCAGGGGGTGTGCTGAGAAGTGGGGAATGAGGTGAAGGTATAGGGGCAGTGGTGGTGTGAACAATGGGAGGAGTGTCGGTGGTGGTGGGTGGTGGTGGTAGGAAGGCGATCAAGGCAGTGGTGAGAGGAATAGAAATGGAGGAAGTAGATGTGGTGGTGACGGTAGTGGGAGGTGGTGGGAGGGATCTGGAGCGTACCGGTAATTTCCTCAGGTGCACGTATGGAGTGACGGAGGAGGATGGAGGTAGCGTGGGTGCGGTGGAGGTGGTCGGGAGGGGTGAAGTGGATGCCGGGATGGGATGTGAAGATGGAGGAGAAGAATGTGGTGAGGGTGGTGATGGATGTGGGGAAGTGTGGGTGGGTGGAGGAGAAGATCACCGGGGTGGTGAAGGTGGAGGTGGTGAAGGTGGAGGTGGTCCGTGGATATGAGTAAGAAGGCGGAGAATGGCGGCCACGTTCCTCTCAAGTGCGAGGAAACGTGGGTGAGTAAGAAAGGAGGATGGCGATGGGTCCGAGGAAACAGAGGACATGGCGAGCTCACGAAGGGCAGCGACCTCCCTCTCAAGCCCCAGACGGGCAGATACCTGACGGCGACCAAAAGATGTGGACTGACGCGAGGCAGAGGTGGTGCCGCCAGGTAAGGTCGAAGAGGTGCCGGTGGCAGTGGTCAAGCCGGCACAGGAGACAAGGCCAGAAATGGCCGCAAAAAGGTGCTCAGACGTGATCGGTCCCGGAGCAGAAACAGGACGACTCGGGCCAGCCCCTAAATCTCCCACAGACGCGGGGATATCCTGCTCGCCTAAGTGGGCGGCAGGGGACGGTGATCTGCGGGCGCCTGCGGGAAGGAAGGGAAGATTCAACCCAGCTAAGAAGTCGGGATCAGGAGGAAAAGTCCAATCTCCCACGAGAGAAAGGGTCATGCGAGCGGGGTTGGGCAGGATGGTGTAAGGAGCTGGGGGGTGGCCATAATGAAGTATGAAGCGGCCATCCGAGCGGGGCTTGATCATGTGGATGTGCCGCAGGACATCAATATCGAGATGTGAGGGTCCTGCGGTAGCAGGAAGATTATTGGGGATGGTGATATTGAATTGGGCGTGAGAGCATATGATCGTGATGATGCCCCCACAACAGAACTTCCCCTTCCCGGCCCGGCTGATCTCGAGTAGCTTGTAAACAAGCCAATCGCTGCCATGGATGGGGACGGAAGGGGCCCTGAAGCTGACTCCATCATCATCCCGGACATAAGGAAAAGTCATGGCCCAAAGGATAAAAAGGTCAGGGATAGTCACAGTACCAGACTCGTCCCTAGGAAAGAATGCAGATGAAATGATCCTGTGGGCTAAACGAAACACGGGATGAATGATGGAGGAGGCCTTGGCCCTTCCTCGGGGGTAATCACGGATCAAAGTGAGGCGGAACCAGAATTGATCGACATCAAACTCGGGCGTGTACCCGTAGTGTCGGATGGAATCGTCCCCGAGATTGGGGAAACCAAATATATCGTTGATCGTGTTCAGATTCGTGGTGACACTACGGTTACGCACCCTGAATTTAATGATCGACCCGGACTCCCAAGTAAGTGTGGAGAGGAATTCGAGTGTGAGTGCCGGGTAGGATACTGCATGAGCATTAAGAAAGGCCAACCATCCTAAGTTAGCGAAAAGAGATTCGACCTCGGTGAAGACACCGAGATCGATAAGTGTACGTGCGTGCGGGAATTTAGTGGATAGATGCCCTCGAGCATCAAGCCTACGGTAAAAATCTTTGTGCTCCTGGTTCCGAAAAATATACCCGTGCGGGCCCAACATTGGGTCCACAGGGGGGATAACAGGCGGAGGAGGGCCAAGTGTAAGTGCTCGTGTACGGGAAGGGGGGCGTGTTTGTTTTCGTCTTTTTCGAGACGGCTCCTCTTCCCGCATGATACCCTTCCCCTTATCCTTATCTTTATCCATGTGTGTGTGTGTGAGCAAGAATTAGTACAAAAATCGTGGATGCACACTAACACAAGCAAACGAGCAAGCTCAACAAATAGGGCAAATATATAAATATAAGCTTAGGAGCGAGTTTACCCAAGCGGAATGGTGGAGCTTGCTCGTTGATGTCCCACACTGTTCAGCGAGAGCAGCGTGGAGCCGCGGCGAACTCCTTCGGCAATAATTTTCGAAATGGGGGTGGTTTGGGGGAAAACTAGGTCAAAAATTCGTAATGGGAGGAGAGAGAGAGGGTGTAGATGATGAAGGGGTTGATGAAGGAGGTGGAGAGTGGGAGTAATGGAGGAGTAGAGGGCGTGGGGGAGGAAGATCGGTTGTTGGGAGAGAGAGGAAGGCGAAACGACGGGGGAATTTGCGATCGGGCGAGGGTGAAAACGAGCGGGTGTCGGGGGGGTTTATATAGGGTTTAAGTCGAACCGGTCGGGTGAGTTTTCACCCGATCGGTTGACAGTTAGGTCGAAAATCTTGCCGAAGAAATGCTACATGCGAACCGATCGGTTGATATTTCAACCGATCGGTTGGCCGCTCCATACATTTTCCCGAGAACCTAGGGCTGCTCACCCGGTCGGTGCAACCGATCGTGCATGAACTCAACCGATCGGTTGATATCTCCCCAAAAATTTCCGAGAGTTCTCCCCAGCTCACCCGGTCTTCCACCCGGTCTCTTCATTTCTCAACCGATCGGTTCATTCGGGGACAGATCTCGGCATGTATCTGATACATCCCAACCGATCGGGTGGGTTATCACCCGATCGGTTGGGGCTTGTTTCCTGAAAAAACCAAGAAATTCGCTTAAGTCCCCGAACGGATGTTCTCGCTGCTGATTTTATTTATAAAAAAAGATAAAATAAAGTAAAAAATAACGCTAAAAAGTGGGAAAAAGTTTAGAACATGGGTTGCCTCCCATGAAGCGCACTTGTTTAACGTCGTTGGCTTGACGCCCGCAAGAGATGCTCATGGTGGCTGATACGGGTGATGCCCAAATTTCGGCATCTCTTTCTCGTTAGAGCTGGAGGCGCTTGGAGTAGTCAGCGGCTGGAAAAATGCTTGCTCGACTACCCTCCCCTTGTTCTTGGGGTCCGGGGGCTTTTCCTTGGTGTTGGCGCTTCCCGCCATCTTCTTCAGGATCCGGACCTCGTTTTTAGTGAGGTTCGTGGGCTCCTTCCCCGTTCTCCCCACAGGAGGGGCTTTGGCGAACCCGGGAGGGGTCGTTCTTGCTGCACTTGGTTTTCCAGCAACTTCCTTGCACTTGGGGCCGTCTCCATCTTCAGAATCCTCTAAGTCATCGGGGGGTTTTTTCAGGAGAATCTCCCAGGAGCTCTCCCCTATAGCTTTTTCTTCTTCTATCTCAAGCAAATTGCACCGGAGGTCATCAGGAGGATCGGGGTGCTTCATGGATAGTCCCAGGTCAAACTCAACTTTCTCTCCACTGACGTTCAAGGAGAGTTTTCCGTTCTTCACATCTATTAGAACGCCAGCAGTGGCCATGAAAGGCCGTCCCAGGATAATGGGGGGGTGTGCGTCTTCGGGCATGTCCATGACTACAAAGTCCACAGGCACATGCACCCCTCTCACATTCACGGGGAGATCATCCACAATTCCCACCGGGTATTTGACCGACCGGTCGCTAGTTGTAGGGTCATACCAGTGGGCTCCAAATCACCCATTCCTATTCTCCTGTACATCGACAAGGGCATCAAGCTAACACTCGCTCCTAGATCGACGAGTGCATGATTAATCTTCACAGCCCCGATTGTGCAAGGAATAGAGAAGCTCCCCGGGTCCTTGAGTTTCGGCGGGTTTGCCCTCTGAATAAGAGCGCTACATTCCGCCGTCAGCACCACTTTCTCTTTTCTTGACCCTCTGGTCACCAAATCTTTTAAGAATTTTGCATAGGAGGGGATTGTTTCGATTGCCTCCAAGAAGGGGATTTGCAGGCTTAGGTCCTTGACCATGGCGAAGAACTTCCCATATTTCTCATCAACTTTTGCCTAAGCCAATCGTTGTGGAAATGGCACAACGGGTTTATACACTCTCGGGCTCTCTTCCTCCTTCTTCTTCTCTTCTTCAGACACTCCCTCCGGAGTCATGGGATTTGATGACGAAGCACCGGTGTCATTTGAATTTTCAGTCGGTCTCTCAACGACCAATGGTGCTTCCGGGTTGCTAGGGGGCACTCTAGTAGGAGTTTGTGTCCCGCTTCTCAGAACGATAGCGGACACATTCGCGTGCTCATGCACGAGTGCCGATGTTTGTGTTGCTCCCCTCGGGTTCACCTCCGGTTGTGGCGGCAATTGGTTTTGTGACCTTGCAAGGTTCGCCACCTGTAACCCCAGCTGGGTTACTTGGTCCGTGAGGGTCCGCTGACCCATTTCCAGCTTTTGGTTGATCCTCTCCTGGTTGGTAATATATTGAGTCAAGAGAGACTCAACCGGAGAGACGGCCCTCTGTTGGCCATACTGCTGCTGCTGGAACGGCTGCTGATTCCTGGGGGCGTAAGTTTGTTGCTGAGGTTGCTGCTGAAACGGTTGCTGCTGAACCTGATTCTGCTGTGGTCTAGCCGGCTGATAAATTTGTTGCTGCGGCTGCTGAGGCGGCGAGGGCTGAAATGGTGGCCGGTAACTGAAATTCGGGTGGTTCCGGTTGTTGGGAGAGTAGGCCGGGTTGGAATTTGTCCTTGGCGGATATGGCGCATTCCCTGTGGGGTTGTAAAATAGTGCGCTCGCCTGATCCAACGGTGGTAAGATGTCACCACCGTCGAATTCCACAAGGAATTCAGACTCTACCGCAGAAACTTGCTGTGTACCGGCCCCATCGGCTCCTACCATCAGTGCGGAGATCTAGGTCGAAAGCAAGTCAAACTTGCTTGAAAGTTTGTCGACGTCCTCGACTCTGTGTATACCCCCAGTTCTTGGTGTGGCTCTCTCGTCACACCACCACTCATTGTTGGATGCCATATTTTCCAGAATATTCCCGGCATCTTCCTCGCTTCTAGACATGAAGGAACCCCCAGCCGCGGCGTCCATAGAAGATTTAAGGTCATCCCTCAACCCATTGTAGAACAGATTGATAATCTGCCACTTCGGAAGTTCATGGTGAGGGCATCTTCTTTGCATCTCTTTATATCTCGTCCAAGCCTCATGCAAGGACTCGTGGCTGGCCTGGGAGAAGGAGGAGATCTCACTCCTCAACTTCATGGTCTTCCCCGGAGGAAAGAACTTCGTCAGAAAAGCATTGGAGAGCTTCTCCCAGGTGTTGAAAGTGTTGGGGTCCTTCCCCCTTAAGCATTGCTTGGCTTTGTCCGGCAAAGAGAAGGGGAACAGCTTCAGACGGATAGCCTCTGTAGTGACACCATTAATTCGGAAGGTGTCACACTTCTCCAAGAAGGAGTCCAGGTGCTCGATCGGGCTCTCCATGGGCGCACCCGCAAACTGGTCTTGCTGGATCCACGTCACTAGAGACGGCTTCAGCCCAAAGCTTTGGGCCGCAATAGCTGGAGATCGGATGGCGGAAGTTGACTCGATGGAGGGCATCGAGTACTCCAGCAGAGACTTGTGAGGTGGGGTGTTCTCCTCCATGGATTCGGGATCTTCTCTTCTTCGCTTCTCGGCGGCCAAACGCCTAAGGGTGGCGTTAATCTCTGGATCGAGGGGAATCAAGTCGTCAAGACTCCTTGAGCTCCTGCGCATGAAAAACAACAAACACCCGTGAAGCGACAAGTGGGAAAGAAACAGATAAAATAAGAAATAAAAATAAGAAAAACAAAAAAAAAGAAAAAGGAGAATGCGAAAATTATCGCGAGGTAGGGATGTGAGCTAGACACGAGGGTTCAAGAGATCCTAAAATATCAAGCACGTTGCCTCCCCGGCAACGGCGCCATAAACTTGACCGGGCGCCCGCAATAGTCGCGGCGGCGCGGTGTCGTTTACCGTAAGTTTCACGGTTAGTGTAGGGTGCGGGAATATCGAACTCAGGGAGGCGAGGTTGTGCTTGGGTCAGGTAGGACCTAAATCACCCCGAGGGGCGAGCTAGCCCGAATCGGTGGTTGGTTGTCACGAAAGGAAATGAATGGGTATGAACAACAAGAAAGAAAACCCGGGACTTCGGTTTCCGACCCGACGAGAGACTCTCGCCGATACGGCCTACGGGTATGGATAGCGATCGGGATTAGGGTCTAATGGTGAGACGTTGCCTCCAAAAGTGGTACCCGGCGTCCCATGGGCCCGATATTCCGGTCGGTGCCCAGGATGATACACCGGACTTCCCGGATTCGATCAGTGGGCACTCCCGTGTCCATTAACACTGATCGGTCCCGGGAGCACTAAGCCCGCAACGATAACTCCCAACGTCTCATCCTGCCGCTACCGCGTGCTAGGATTCGACGTCTACGCTAAGGGTGTGAGCTATGGCTAGGGAGTCAACCGCCAAGTTTATTCCCCCTTGGCCCGACGGTCAAAGGCGGTCTTTTTCCCGCCGATGACAATGAAACACCCCGCGTAACCGTTAGATTCCTACTCCCTATCGATTTCCTAACCCTACGGATGCATCGGGGAGAGCCCCCGAAGGGGTTTCCACCAAAATCCCAGATTTGGGAACTACTCACAAAAATTCATGAAAAAGCAATCTAAATGAAATTTAACCGTTGGAATCATAATCGGACAATTGCAATGTGGAAGTAATAGAGTAATAAAGACAATACTAAAATTTTAGAAAGATCTGAAAACTTACAAAAGAGTAACAATTACAGCCGTCACAGGGAAATAAAACGGTAGAAAAAGCAACAGCCCCCGTTTCTGGAACCCTAGGGGTTCTATATATAGGCCGTCGCATCAACCGATCGGTTGACAAGTCAACCGATCGGTTGATCCGTTACAAATAAATATCAGAAAACGGCGAGTTTTCACCCGATCACATGAACCGGTCGGGTGAGTTCTTGAGTGACCGGTTGGATCTTGAAGCAGTCGGGTGAACCGATCGGTTCGACGTCCGTGTCTTCAGCTCTTCTTTTTCAGCTACAGATGAACCGATCGGGTGAGAGTCACCCGATCGGTTGGCGCTTTGCTTCGAGAAAACAGAGAATAGCCCCCGCTGAACCGGTCTGTGAACCGGTCGGGTGACTTCTTTGTGAGCTGCGGTAGAGACCGGTTGGTGCACGCGTGCATCACCCGATCGGTTGGAGATGACCAACCGATCGGGTGAGGGGCTGAAAGATGAATTCTTTGGCGTTCGACCCCCTGGATCACGCGTGACTTCTCCCGTTGCTCCGGGGACTTGGGATATCATCGTTAAACGTCCCCTACGTGGTCAATCCCCTGCAATCATGGATAAACAAAGAAAAGTGAAAGAAAACGGGAAAATACACGAAAACGAACAAGAGACGGCGGAAAAACACGGAGAAACACAAAAGAAAACGTGCGTGAATATATGAAATATAAACGCACGTCAGTAGTTGGTTCCATTGAAGAGCGGGGGTCGAACGGTTGAGTGACCTTCTTCATGAGATGCGGATGAGGCGTTGAATGCCATCGTTGCAGTATGCTTTAACCTCGCTCTGATACCAATTGTAGGGATCCTCTAACCCTTGCAATACTAATAACACACACTAGAGGGGGGGACCCTGCAGGGCTACACATACACTAGAGGGGGGTGAATAGTGTAATAGCAAGCAAAGTGCTTAATTAAACGTTACTAAAATTACAGCACAATAAGCAGCGGAAAATTAAACAGAGTGCTCAACAACAATCGCTAATACAAAGTTTTACCCTGTTTCCCCAAACTTGGGTACATCCAGCCACACCAATATTTACTATATTTCCACACAGAAAAGTGAATACAAATCTCACAAGGAGTTACCCCACAAAGAGGATTTATGCCCTACACAAGGACCCAACCAATCCTACACAAGGATCAAGACTCCCACACAGAGAATCACTAACTCCCACTCAGAGAATTAGGGTTAGCCCTACATTAGGACACTAGAACTCCCACAAATAGAGTTAATTCCCACAAAGAGAATTCCCCAGTCCTACAAAGAGACAACCTCTCACAAAGAGAGACTCCCACAAAGAGAGTATCCTAATCCCACAAAGAGAAATAGGAAAACAAATTACACCATGTAAAGTAAATACTCTTACCTATGCCTTGAGATGCTTACTCATGAATGAATGCAAGGCATGGAAGAGGATCTCCAAGTGTTGGAATATGCTTGAGAGCACTTGGATGATTTCCCTTGAGCTGGACTTCAATGCATGAAGGAAGATGAATGCTCTATAGAGGGAAATGAGGGAGCTTGAGAGTGGCTTAAAGATCTCTTGAGATTTTCAATAGAAGCAAGAGTAATCAAGAATCAATCAAGAAGTTTAAGCAAAGGCAGCACACTCATATATATATATGAATCCTATATCAAGCCCAAAAACCCAAAGAAACAGCCAAATGAACAAATCTGCAACGGCTAGAAACTGGGTGAAAACGACAAGAACAGTCGACTGTTGATCAAAAGACAGTCGACTGATCAACAGCTAGAAAATATCCAACGGCTATAATCTGAGCCAGGACAGTCGACTGATGAAGTCAATACAGTCGACTGACAAACAGGACAGGCGCCTGTTAATCCTTCCGCAGACGACTGCTGCAGGGGATGGATCGAAACAAAGAGCTGCACTCTTTCTCCAATTCTTCGCACAGGCGACTGATGTTAATAATATAGTCGACTGTCAAAAAGTCAGGCGACTGTATATTCTTCACCGGTCGACTACTGTAAAATATGGAGAGAAGACAGAGAGATGTAGTGATTCCACTTACGCTAGACAGGCGACTGTTGGCCAATTTCCAGGCGACTGTAAGTATACAGACGACTGTAAACTGATCGACAGACGACTGTGCGTAAAGCTTAAGTTTGAGTCAATTGAAATGTTGACTTGAGATGTGCATATCAGGCGACTGTAGAAAGATCTACAGGCGACTGGAAATCACCCAGTCGGCTGTATTTCCCTTATCAGGCGACTGACAAAAAGCCAGAGACTCCAAATGAGTCTTTGGATAGAGTGAACCTATTGGGTTGGATTCTATGATAATCCTAGGGTTCACTAAGATGGTTAAATGCATATGCATGAAAAGCAAACCATCTAGCAAGGCATTACAATAAACTAGACTCAAAAGAGAGAGAAAGCAATAAAGTAAATTACATGGATTACAATGCTTTCTTAAGAGTCTAAGTCTTCAATCATTGATGCCTTGATTTCTCTCCACCATCTCCAAGCTTTGGCACTCCTTGAGTCCAAACTTTGGCCCTTCTTCACATGATGTCCATCCTTACACCAAGTGATTAGTCTCCAAGAAAGATATCCTTTAAATAAACTAAGAGACTAAAACATGAGATTCATTAGCAGCAACATAATGTTGTGATCATCATCAAAATAAGATTGGTATGAAACACCAATACTCAACATTTATGTCCATTTCAGGGAATTGGGGCGATATTGGTGCAATTTGGAGTCAATAAGACAATCGGCGACGTGAGAGCACCAATGAGACTCATGATGACATGCTCGAGGTGCCAAAGAAGAATACTGGAGCAAGGAAGGGGTAAGAGAGAAGGTCGCTCGATCAAGCTATGATGCAGCGAAGGAATCGAGCGACCCGAAGTGCTGGAAACAGGACAGTCGTACACTATTTCCAAATCTTCTATCACCTGCGATTCTTCACTATTTTTATGATATTGTTTCCAAATAGTATACTTCAAGACGGTTCCAACGTCACTAAGAACGCGCCAATCAGAGGTCAGATGAGCCCTGGGGAATTTCTGCAAGATGATGCTGCAGTACTGAAATTCTGTTGAAATCTGTTTGACACCTACTCGACCAAGTAAAGCACTCTACTCGACCGAGCAGGGTGAAAAATCTGCTTAAATCTGTCAAACGTCTCTGTTTGACCACTGTTCGACCGAGCAGTTGACTGCTCGACCGAGCAGAGTGCTGAAAATGCTGCAGAGTTCTGAAAATGCTACCGTTCGACCACTACTCGACCGAGCAACCACTTACTCGGTCCGAGCAACCTCCTACTCGACCGATCAGTACCTGTTTGGGCCATACAGGCAGAGCGACATATTTCAGAGAAGCTCGATTCCATGTCGTACTCGACCAAGCATGAGGGCTGCTCGACCAAGCAACCGGACTACTCGACCGAGCAGGCCTCACTCGGCCCAAGCGAATAGAGCACGGTTTTGGACGACGGATCTATATTTTCTGACGACTCGACCGATCAGCTTCCTGCTCGGACCGAGTCGCCATGGGCCCAGGCTTCGCGTCCAGATCATGATTTTGGAAGGGTGGTTTTTACGAGGGTTTTTGGAAGGCAGGGGGCAGTCGTCACAGGGGGGTTCTAGATAGAGACTTTTAGATGGATTTTGGGGAACTTTTGTATACTTTTTAAAAAGGAGTTTTTAGATCTTTTTTAGGAGTTTTTTTTTGAGACGATCTTTTGGTGAGTTAGGCAATGCCCTAGGCCCCTCCTTTGTATCAAGATAAGTACTTTTGCACTTTTTAATTCTATTATTATTTTCTTTGTGATTTCTTATTGTTTATCTCTTTTTGATGCATGCAATGAAATCTTTGCGCGTTCTATTATCTATTGCTATTGTTATGCTTGAGTAGTCTTTTCTAAGGCTAAAGGATTAGCCTACTGATCTTAGGAATTAGGTGCAAAGTTGGGATTTTTATGGTGCGTTGGATATAAATGGGGTTGTATTTTGGTTGATCTAGCAAAGTCCCTAGGAGAACTCGTACTGAGATCGTGCCCACGGTCGGTGGAATCGATTAGCTTAAGGAGTATCCTACGGATTTAATTAGAGAGTTAGTGGATTCAACTGAGGCACGTTACCATGTCCGGCTCGTGCCTTGAGGGGATCCACCGATGAACTATATAACTAATTGACGGCTACCGCCATTGCGTCAATAAGACCCACCAAAATACCTCGAAGCTCTAACCCACGAGAGTGGTACAAGTTGAGAGCGTTCGAACCACGAGAGTGGTGAGAACTTTGTAGATTCTTAATGCATGTATCGTATGCGCCTATCGCGTGAGCGGGGTTAATGCGATACATTAGATTCATGATGCTCAGACACATGAATTCACTTCCTAGATGCTACAATCCCCGATAAAATCAATGCAACGTAAGAGTCTTAGCCTAGCGTCAACGTCCGACGGTCCTAGCGGCGAGTCCTAAAGCCCTAATCTTTTTATATTTTATTCTTTTATATTGTGCGGAATCACTTGTTTGCAATATCGAGTGACACGACCTTTGCATCCATCACCATTACAACACTCTATTCTCCACATCCACCAATAAACCCACAATTCTAACTCAACCTTGGAGTAAATAGGTAGTATAGCACCGCTTCCCCGTGTTCGATACCCGCTTGCCACTATACCGTGCGCTTGCTGTAAACGACATCGTTTCGGAGTTGATTTCGGCTCGATCAATTTCCATCGATCATCTCTTGACTTTCATGCTTCCTGGATTGACGTCCATGCATCGATGCTTTGAGTCATCGTCTACATTTGATATGATTTTGTCCATATTGACGATGTTCTTCTTTACTACAAAACATGTGGATTAGTCATAATTGATTATGTTTGTTTATCATCAAAACCCCATTGTACAATCCAATATTCACCACATACTTATATATGTATGTATGTATGTATGTATGTATGTATGTATGTATGTATGTATGTATGTATGTATGTATGTATAAAAATAATATAAAAAATATTTTCCAGATATTGTCAACCGGTATAAATCTGGGTTTGCATAGTAGTCGACTAAAATTGTTGCTGGTCGACTAATTAAAATTAAAAATAACTCTAAAAAATCCATAAAAATTATATAATTGTAATTATGTAATTTTTAATAGTTTATTAAATAAAATATTAAAATTCAACTTCACTAATTATTCCTAATTCTCTTTTAAGTCTTAAAAATGTCATTCCTTTAATAGTTTAGTAAAAAATATCAGTAATCTGATTTTCAGTTGCTATATATTTTAAAAGTATGTCTCTTTTTTGTACATGATCATCTAGGAAGTGATGTCGTATATCTATGTGTTTTGTACATGTGATGAACCGGATTTTTAGATAAATTAATTACACTAGTATTGTCACACATTATAGGATATGTGTCACATTTAATGCCATAATCTAATATAGTTTGTTTCATCCATAATATTTGTGCTCAAGCTAATCCTGCAGTAATATATTCTGCTTCAGTAGTTCATAATGAAACAGAATTTTGTTTCTTACTAAACCATAACATACTAAACCATGACACAAAGGCTTGACCAAAAAAGTGACAAGTTCCACTTGTATTTTTACGATCAGATTTGCAACCAGCAAAATCTGCATCACTAAATGATAATAAATCAAATAAACTTGATTTGGGATATTATAGACCAAAATCAAAAGTATGTTTAATATACCTAATTATCCTTTTGACTCGGTTAAATGTGATACCTTAGGTCTGATTGATACCTAGCACATAAACATACTGAAAACATAATATTTGGTCTACTTGCTGTAAGATAAAGTAAGGATCCGATCATACCTCGATATAAGTGTTGATCAACACTTTTGCCATTTATATCTTTGTCAAGAAATGATGACGTACCTATCGGAATACGTTTCTCTGAAAAATTTTATAAACCAAAACGTTTGATGAGTCTTTTGTGTACTGACTTTGGTGAATAAATATGCCTTCCTTCATTTGTTTAATTTGTAATCTAAGGAAGTATGTAAGTTTACCTATGTGACTCATCTCGAACTCATTCTGCATTTCCTTAGAAAATTCTTGACATAAAGAATCATTAGTAAATCCAAGTATTAAATCATCAACATATATTTGTATAATTATAACATCTGATTCTATATGCTTAGTAAATTAGGTGGAGTTTATCTTACCAATAGAATAACCTTCTTTCAGAAGAAAATTTTTGAGTCTTTCATACCAAACACGTGGTGCTTGTTTTAGACCATACAATGCTTTCTTTAACTTGAAAACATGATTTTTTAAAGTTTCAAGTTGAAATCCAGGTGGTTGTTTTACATACACTTCTTCCTTAATAATATTGTTTAAAAATGTGCTTTTAACGTCCATTTGATATAATTTAAAATTTTTATAGCAAGCGTATGCTAATAACATTCTAATAGACTCTAGACGGGCAACTGGTGCTACGTCTCATCATAATCAATTCCTCCTTCTTGATTATAACCTTGTGCAACTAGTCTTGCCGTATTCCTAACTACATGTCCAGATTCATCTAGTTTATTCTTAATACCCATTTTGTTCCTATAATTGGATAATCTGATGACCTTGGAACTAATTGCCATACATCATTCCTTTTGAATTGATTAAGTTCTTCCTGCATTGCAATAATCCATGAACTATCTTTACCAGCTTCATTAACATTCATTGGTTCAATTGATGATATAAAGGCACAATGTATCATTTGTTCTATTTATGATCTAGCTCTTACACTATGTGATAGGTTTCCAATAACTAGTTCATATGGATGGTAGGGAACTTCTACATATGCATTAGGAATATCTATATTTTTCGAAGTTGATTCATTATTGGGATTAGTTGAACCATCATCATTGTCATCTAATTTAATATTTTCTAGTGAATTAAACAAGGGTATTGATTCATCATCTTCTATAGGTGTACTAGATGTGTTATTTTCATCAAATGTCACATGAAGTGATTCTTCAATACTTAGAGTTCTTTTATTATATATTCTATATGCTTTACTACGTGTATAATAACCTACAAATATTCCTTCATCAGATTTAGAGTTAAATTTATCTAGTGCATCTCTAGTGTTAAGAATAAAACATTTACATTCAAAGATACGAAAATAAGATACACGTGGAATACGACAACAAATAATTCAAAACATGTTTTATTAAGTTGTGGTCTTATTAAAATTCTATTTAATGCATAACATGCAGTAGCAACAGCTTCTGCCTAAAAATATTTTGATATGTTACTATCACATAACATAGTTCTAGCACATTCTTGTAAAGTTCTATTTTTCCTTTCAACTACACCATTTTGTGGAGTAGCTATATGAAATGAGAAATTCTGTGTTATGCCATTATTATTGCAAAATTTTGTAAAAGATTCATTTTCAAATTCTCCAACATGATCACTACGAATAGTAATAATGGTTGAAGATTTTAATTTCTGAATTTCCTTACAAAATATGGAAAATTCTTCAAATGCATCATTTTTATGTTTCAAGAATAAAACCCATGTATATCTCTAATAATCATTTATAATTACAAATGCATATCAACTTCCATTTAAAGAAGCTATTCTTGAAGAACCAAATAAATCCAAGTGTATGAGTTCAAGTGGTTGTTTTGTTGAAATAGCATATTTTAACTTAAATGATGATTTATGCATTTTTCCTTGTTGACATGCCTCGCAAAATTATGTATGATTAAAACATATATTTGGCACTCTTGAAATGTTCTAAAATACATGTCAAATGTTTGAAATTAGTATGTCCAAAATGTTTATGCCATAAAATTGTATTATCTGACGATACTAATAAATAATGTTTATTTGTAGTAATGGACATGCATAGAATATATATATTATTCCTACGATTTCCTTTAAATAATATATTAGCCATATTAAAATCATATATAATGCATGCATTCTTTTCAAAAACGATTTTAAAATCTTTATCGTATAATTGACTAATAGATAGTAGGTTATGTTTCAAACGTCAACGAGTAGCACGTTTTTGATGATTGGTTTATCTGGATCACCAACGGTTTCAATGCCAATAACTTTGCCTTTGTTGTTATCTCCAAAGGTAACTGTGCCACTATCTTTGAATTGTATGGTTGATAGACGTTTGTTGTTCTCTGTTATGTGTTTGGAACATCCACTATTTAGGATCCATCTTTCTTTATATGTATCTGAAAAATAAACAACGAATATTGGTATCCTTTTATTTTGGGTCCTTGGGGTTAGTCATTAGGAAGCCAAACCTAAGTAGAATTTGACTTTTATATATAATTCACCGAATGTATAATATCTTCCATAAAATTTGAAATGTACAAATCCTTATCGTATAAGCATAAATCCTTAGGAATCCAAATAGAATGTGTAGTGGATTTACTACAAGATGTTACAAATTTGTCTTATTCGTACTAGAAATATTATTCTTCTGTTGTAAAGAAATAGAAGAGTTTATTTTCTTTTTATCAAAAATACACGCTTCTTCTTTTCAGGTAATATGAAATTTATAAATCCATTAGAATTGGATGTATACTCATAACCCAAACCTTGTCGATGATTTGCTGGATGTTGAATTTTAAGTAAATCATCAAAATTATTCTAACCTTTATTAAACTTATTTACGCTAGTAGCCATTTCATCGTATTTCAATTTTAAAGATGAGACATTATTATCTAATTCAGAAATACAAGAAAGCATATTATGATTTTCAGATTTGAGAATCACATTTTATTGTATTAACTTGGTATTTTGAGAAGTCAAGGTTTCCTTCACTTTTTTAAGTTCATATAATAAAATTGATGAAGAGGTTAGTTCTTAAGGAGTAAGATCTAATGCCTTATGTTTTGCATTTAGTTTCTTAAATCTAATAAATAAGTCATTAAAAGTATCGATTAATTCCTCGTTATCTAACTGATTTACCTTATAGTCATCGTGTGCCATACAACACATGTGAGCATTTTCTTCATTCGTTTGCGCATCATTTTCTTCTTCTTCAGAAGATGAAGAATCTCAAGTGGCTGCTAATGCTTTCTTCTTCTTTTCGAACTTTCTTTCCCTTTTCGAATTATTGAAAGTTCTATCTTTAGACTTAAGTAGGGGCAATCCTTTTTGATGTGTCCAGGTCTGTTGCAATTGAAACATAAAGAGGCATCCGTATTTTTAGATTTCAAATTTGTATACTTGCCTTGTCGTAGGAATTATTTGAAGTTTCTGGTGAGTAGTGCCATATCGGCATCATCCATATCTGAATCATATGTGTCTAACGATGCATTGAAAGCAAGCACTTTTTTCTTTGAGCCTGATAATTCTTTGCGATCTTATAGTTGAACTTCATATACCATTAAGTTACCAACTAGACTTTCAATGGTGAGACTTGACAAATCATTGGCTTCTTTTATGGCTGTTGTCATTTTATCACATTCTGGTGTTAACATATGAATGATCTTTTTGACTTGTTTTGTTTGAGTATATTCTTTACCAAGAGCAATTGGTGGAAAGTTGGTGATGTCGGTGAATCTGGTGATCATCTCTTCAATTGTCTCGTTGTCCTTCATCTTAAATAACTCAAACCTGTGAACAAGAACAGAAATTTTAGTTTCCTTTACTTTACTAGTTCCTTTGTGTGTTACCTCGAGTGTATGCCAGATTTCATATGTTGATTTTTCCTGGGAAACACAGTTGAATATTTTTCTTGTCCATTGCACAGAATAGTACATTCATGGACTTAGAGTTGTGGGTTGCAGCGACTTTGTCAACTGTGGTCCATTGGGCATAAGGAGTAGTAGGTTTCTCAAACGGTGTCTCCAACTTGTTCCAAAGTTCATAGTCAATGTTTTGAAGATATATCGTCATCCTCTTCTTCCAGTAGGAGTAGTTGGAACCACTGAATAGTGGAGCCATTGTAGTAAGCACCCTTCTAAAAATTGTGATGAAGATATTGAAGTGTTCGTCTGATAGGTGTACGCCAGCTTAACCATGCTTTGATATCAATTGTTGGATCTCATGGCACACCAAATACACTAGAGGGGGTGTGAATAGTGTATATCACGACGAAATTGCAAACTTAAAAGTTACTAAAAATTGCAATCTAAGTGTAGAAGTAAATAATCACAGTCCAGAGAATGAGCAAACACAAACACCAAGATTTATACGGGTTCGGATTCTTGTGCTCCTACGTCCAGTCCCCTATTCCACTTAGAGATTTCAAAACCACTATTACCACCTGCTCCCCCGCAAGCAAACATACAAAAATGCCAACACTCCATGTGTTGCAAAATTGTACAATCTCTTCAACAAGAGATTCACCAAATAATGAGAAAAAGTAAGAAATAATATCACATATAGCATTGATAATGTAGGAGTTGAATTGCAAAGAAGGTGAAAATATCTCCAAGGTTTCTTGATGTGAAATGTGGTAGAAACACTCTTGGAAATTGACATTCTAATGAGGCAAAATTTTTGCAGAGGTTTCCCAAAGAAAATCTGAAATTCTCTCTCTCTCTCTCTCTCTCTCTCTCTCTCTCTCTCTCTCTAGAGTGAGAAAGAGAAACTTAAGAGTGAGAAAGAGAGAAGAATTTTGTGGTTTTAAAGACAGAGGATTTATTGTCTATTTATAGGCCAAAGGAGTCCCCAATAACTGTCTAACAACTGCCTAAAACGGTTTGAAAAAATAAACCGTTTGTTAAAAAATTAGTCGATTAATCCTAACAAATCTAAACGTTAGAAACATAAACGGTCAGAAATCTAGCTGTTTGTGGAAGTTGTAACTGGTTATTAGTTGACTAGATAGTTTGTTAGTTGAATATGACTGTTGTGGTAACTACATATTAGTCGACCAGGAAGTTTATTAGTCGACTAGGGTCAAAATATGAAATTTTATGAAAACATGATCCTGTCAGCTAAGGAATAAGTCTGACTAAGAACTTATATTTTTCTTGAATTTTTGGTAATTGAATTAGTTGACTGGGAAAAATATTAGTCGATTAATTTAGATTATGACTTGGTCTTTTGAGAGAATCCTAAGAGGCTAAGATAGATCATCATTAAGGCTTTTACAATCTAAGTATAAGCAAGAACAAAAGTAAATATTACATCATATTTCGCAAGCTTCAAATATGTAACTTTAAGCTTCGTCTTGCTTTTGATGCTTCTTGCAACATATGTTAACTTGATGATTTTCTTATCTGAATGCAATGTTTGAGCTTTATAATCTGCATAGATAGAGTTAGTATCCACAAAATAATAATATGCATGTGTTTGTGACATCAAAACTTTATGGAGAGAGAAAATCAAATATTTAGTTTCCAACACCAATGGTGAAGACAAAGCTTGATACGACACCGCAGAATCCAAGATGATGTACACACCATGTTAAGGGTTAGAATTTCATATTACGAAGCATGGATGGCTAGATCGAAAGCATTATCATGGAAATTTGGTGATTTGGTGGAGTCCTATCAGAGGCCGACACATTATTTAGAGGCCATTGCAGAAAGCAACCGTGGAACACTTTACAAGATCACATACGACACTATTGGTCCAGGAGTGGCATAGTTTTCAAGGATTATCAGTTGGTCCTGAGTATTGATGGCACACATTTGTATGGAAAATATGCTGGTTGTTTACTTGTGGCCACATGAGTGGATGCAAATGGTAGGCTATTTCCTTTAGTATTTGTTGTTGTGGCGGCTGAGAACCAAGAAAATTGGAAGTGGTTTTTCAGTTGTATATATTTCTATATACCATGTGTTCATCGCCACCAAACCATTACCTTCATTTCCAATAGAATGAAATGAATTCCTAGAGCATTGCGCGAGGGATGGCCGGCACATAGACACCATACGTATTGTCTTCGATATATTATTACAAATTTCAAGTCGAATGGATACCGAACAGTATCATTGGAAAGGAACTTCTGATAGGCAGGCAATGCATCAGACTTGCTAACATATAATGCGTACCGTGCAAAGATTGGAGCAGAGTCCGTTGTAGCAGATGAGTGGATTAATGCAGACTTGGAGGGGAGACAAGAAGGTGGGCTATGCACGGAGATGGTATGAAACACTATTGTATCATGATAAAAAATTATTCGGAGAGCTTCAATGGGGTTTTCAAAGGAGCAAGAGCGCTACCGATATAAGCGTTGATTGCAAGAATCTTTTACATGTTAAATAAATATTTCTACCATCGTCGGCTTGACGGACATGGGTAGAGTATAAATTTTACTCCAAACACAGAGAGCTTCTAGGGGTACGTGTGCTAGATGCACGAACATGCAGCATCACATGATTTGTTGATTATGAATGGCAGGTTGTGGATACGGACGTCCTCGCTTATACCGTGACGATACATGGCAAAAGTTGCAGTTGTACTTGTAGTATTCCTATGCTTCAACACATGCCATGTGTCCATGTAATCACCACAATGTCCAGACAAGAATATGGTGCAAACAGGTGGCCGTTACATTCTCTATGGTATAGTGCAAACGCCTATCACCTTTCATATAGCCTGGAATTTCACCATATACACGATGCATGTTATTGGAAGGATTGGGATGGTCCAATTTTAAATCCTCCTGAGAAAAGAAGACCTCCAAGTCGGTCTCGCTCGACTCGGATTCGTGGGACCATGGATATTCCTTGTGAGGGTAGCAGGCAGAATAGATTTAATAATTGTCATCAGCTTAGGCATTACAAATCACATTACTAAAATGCTCCTCACACTCAAGCGTACGTTCATTTTACAATTCGTGTATTTTATATAACTTGTGATATAAGTTGTGTTTTAATGTATTCCATTCCAATAATGTAGGACTTCATCACATGGAAGAGGTGGTTCACGTGCCAATGCATTCTTATATTTTACCCTCCTTGGAATGAATATATGTGGTGTCATATGAAGAAGACAGAAGAAGCCAATGTCACGCCTTGCAATGTTGGAATTTTACCTTCATTGGAATGAAGATCAATTTTGTGATTTTTTTGATTCATCAAAAAGCAGTAAAGAACCCTCGGCCTCACACAGTGGAGGGAGAGCACAAGGGTCGTGGAAGCACTAGGACTTCCCAGGAGGTTACCCATCCTGGTACTATTCTCGTCCCCGAACGCTTAACTTTGAAGTTTCCATGGAATCGGAAGAAGCCGATAAATCCTATAGAGCCCCAATTTTGAGCTTTTTGATGTAATTTATTGAAGATTTAGATTTGAGTTTAAATTTTGCTATTATATGAGATGTTATGTGATGTACAATATGTGTTACGTATTTGTGATGAATTCAATTTTATCTATGTGATGTACGTGATATGTGATAATGTAAAATAATTGATATATGGAGAACTTATATATTGTGATGATGAAGGAGTTTTTGATATACTTGACATGTGATATACGTGATACATGGTATGTGATGTGATATGTGTGATGCATGGTATGTGATTATGATATACATGATATAGTGTGTGATGTGATATGTGTGATACAGCTCCAGTGAGACTTTCCCAGAACTCAGCAGCAGCTGGGTTCTGGGAAAGCCCATGCAAAATGGCCGCACTTGCCAAGTGTGACCATTTTGCACTTTGTTTTTCCCAGCTCCAAAATGCCCGCACTTGACAAGTGCATCCAGTTTGCATAGGCTTTCCCACGACTTGGAAAAGAACTCAGTTGCTGCTGAGTTCTTAAGAACTCAGCAGCTGCTGACAGCAGCAGCTGAGTTCTTTCTCTAAACCAGTTGAGGGGTATGGGAGGGGTATTGAGTTCACTGAAGATATCGAGTTAGGAGGGGTGTGTGGGTGTGGGATGTGGGGATGTATAATGGACAATTCATGCGAAAAAAATCAAAATTTTAAAAAAAAATAAGCTCAAAGTTTTTTGGATTTTATGCCTTCTTATAAGCATTTCATAGAAAAATACATATATCACACAAAACACACATATCTTTTCAATGTGCATTCGTAACTCTTAAAATTTTACACAAAACACATATATCACATATCACACACAATGTATCACCCATAACACATATTACATATCACACACCATGTATCACACATATCACATCACACGTATCACATATCAAGTATATCAAAAACACCATAAAACTATAATACGAGCATGCAACAATAGAGAGAGTGAATATATTTGGTGTAGAGCTCCAGAGAAAGGTTATGAACGCAGTGATGGAGGTCTTTAGTCAATTAGTTGGGCTCTGCTTCAGCTCCAATTGAGAATTTTCTCATCCTGATATCAGCTACGTGCTCTTTTGCTGCTTCAGTGGCAGCTTGGGCGACTGTCTTTCTCATGTAAACCTTTGATGGCTGCTTCGTTGAGGAAGCCATTGACAAATTAGGAGAATCTGCAGAGATGGGAGAGATGGAGTCCTGGATATTAAGCTCTAAGCTCTACGCTGAAGTTAAATTTATGAGGAAAATCTCATATATCCCACATATCTCAAAATTAACAAAAATCTCACATATCTCTCATATCTCACTCATATCACACATATCTCAAGCAT
Source organism: Scilla litardierei (assembly GCA_030789695.1). Classification (NCBI taxonomy): domain Eukaryota; kingdom Viridiplantae; phylum Streptophyta; class Magnoliopsida; order Asparagales; family Asparagaceae; genus Scilla; species Scilla litardierei. Next base: position 217,447,285 of record CM061133.1, read on the forward strand.
ATCTCTAATATATCACACATATCACATATATATATATATTACATACCATCTATCACACATATCACATCACACATCATATATCACGCATATCACACATCAAGTATATCAAAAACACCATAAAAACTACATACGAGCATGCAATGATAGAGAGAGTGAATATATTTGGTGAAGAGCTCCAGAGAGATTATGAATGCAGTGATGGAGGTCTTCGGTCAATTGGTTGGGTTCTACTCCAGATCAAATTGAGAATTTTCTCATCCTGATATCAGCCATGTGCTCTTTTGTTGCTTCAGTGGTAGCTTGGGTGGCTGTCTTTCTCCTGTAAACTTTTGATGGATGCTTTATTGAGGAAGCCATTGATAAATTGGGAGAAGATGCAGAGATGGGAGAGATGGAGTTCTAGATATTAAGCTCTAAGCTCTAAGCTAAAGCTAAATTTATGAGGAAAATCTCACATATCTCAAAATTAACAAAAATCTCACATATCTCACATACTCACTCATGTCACACCTATCTCAATCATATCTCTCATATATCACACATATGACACATATATCACATATCACACAATCATCCCATCCATCACATATAATAACAATCTTATCGTAAATATAAATCCATTTCAAAAACATTCAACCCAAGAGCACGACCAAAAACTTGGTCGGCCCCGGATACACACCCGGAGAACGACTGTAGTTTTACCGCAAGCGCACGGCGTAGTGGCGAGCGGGTATCGAACACGAGGAGGTGGTGTTGAGCTCCAATCTATCCTAGGTTGGTTCGACTACGAATGTATTATTGGTGGAGATGGTTATGGAATGATATAATGGAAATGGTGGTGGATGTCGGTGCCGATGATAAAGAAATCGGTAAAATATCGATTTAAATACAATATAATAAAAGAGGGAATTTGCCTTGCGGCGATCCTGTCACAATCGTCGGGCAAAGTATGGGGATATAAAATCAAATAAAGACGTCTAGGGCTAGGGAATTCCCACTACGGATCGTCATACATCATCGTAAATAGTGAATCTCAATATTACTAGACTTGTGTTGAGGTGAACTAGTCGTAACTGAATAGAGAACCAAGCTCACGCTCTCGCGCTATTGCCGGTCTATAGCAACCTAGATTAGAGCACAATCTCTTGCAAACCCTAACCTAAGCCACTAGCATGAAGATCAACATCATCGTTCAATCGCTCCTCGAGCCCACTCTCGTGCAAACTCGAGTTACGATCTAGGTTGTGATAGTTCGTATTCGTCCAATCTCTTGCAAACGAATATGGGTATAGATTTACAATTAAAAATCCTAGCTTTGGTCCAATCTCTTGCAAACCAAATCTAGAGAAACCCAATTGTAAACCTAAATCGAATATCTAGGCCTTCCCATCGATTAGAATCCAATCTCTTGCAAATCCCAAATCGATGGAAATCCCTAGCTATCCGTAGTAAATCAATCACAACCTAACCTCCTAGCAATTCTAGCAATTTAGAAATTCATTCATCACAAATATGAAATTAGATCCATAGGGTTCATCCACAAACCCTAGAACAACAAATCTACTCTAGCATAGCAACAAGGATATATGAATCAATAAAAATCATTGCTTGCATATGAAAAGATAGAAAAACAAAGATTCAAATAAGAAGAATAAAATACTTAGCTTGATGAAGATCTTCAATCCAAATACAAGCTTTTAGATCCAAGAGGGGGCCTAGGGCATGGCCTAACCTCTAAAATAATCCTAAGAAAAAAACATATGGGGGCTAAGAAAACATAATGGGGATCCTCTCTAATGGTGGCTACAAACCCCTTAAATACTCTCCCAAAAACCCTAGCAAAACTGCCTAAAAAGCCCCTGAAAATCGGGCCCAAAACTGAATCTGCGCGTGCCCAGAAATCTGCACCAGTTACGACTCGGCCGAGTGGAAATCTCACTCGGTCGAGTGGAAATCTCACTCGGTCGAGTGGACAGCTCACTCGGTCGAGTGGAAATCTCACTCGATCGAGTGAACTTTTCTGCAGAAACTCCAGAAAACAGCACTCTGTCAAAACTGTCAAAAACTGACAAAAACTGGTCACTCGGCCGAGTGGAAATGTCACTCGGCCGAGTGACACTGACATGCAAATTCCAGCACTGCAGCATCGACTTACAGAAATTCCCCAGATTTCATCCGACCTCCGATTTGCGCGTTCTTGGAGGCGTTGGAATCGTCATGAAGTCTACTATCCATAAAAAATATGAGAAAAATAATTTACCCACTGGAATGATAGCAGATTTCAAAAGAGTTGGAGGATGTCTGAAAATCTGGGCGCTTCGTGTCCTCGGAGTCACTCGGTCGAGTGGCAAATGTCACTCGGCCGAGGGGCATTTGGTACTCGGGCGAACGGCTTTCGTCACTCGGCCGAGTCGGGATTCTGGGGCAGACTGACGGATTACAGTAAGTTGGACATTTTGGCGTGCCGTCGTCTGGGTGCCACTCGGACGGACGGAGTCTCCTCACTCGGCCGAGTCGGCGTGCGATGCTCGGCCGAGTGCACGCCGATACATCTCTGTTGCGTGTCCGATCTGGCCGGCCGAGCGGGGTCTCAATGCTCGGCCGAGTGACTCCTTCACTCGGCCGAGTGGCATGCTGAAAATGCCCAATCTTCATCTTTTCACTCCCCCGTCGCTCCTACGACGTTCTTTCTTCTTCCACTCCTCTTCCATTGCAGAATAACCCTCAAAAGGGCCATGGTTGACACTCCGGAGTGGGTGCAAATCCTCTTGATCTCACAATCGATCCAAATCGCTCCATATTTCCTGAAATATGACAAAAACAAGAAATAGTGAAAAGTATCGCAATATTGTCGAATAATCGTGAAAAGCGTGATATGGGCGATCAAAACGGTATGCAAATATGCAGAAAAAAGGTGTAAAATATGGAGTGATCAAAATCCCCCAAGCTTACCTCTTACTCGTCCTCGAGGAAGATAAGTAGAGAGACGAACTCGGGAGATGAAAATAAAGAAAATGAAACGAAAGAAAAAGAAAGAACACGAGGTGGAAGTGGTTGCTAGATTATTTTCTCAGATCTCAAGCCATAAGCTACACATCACGATAACTTGGAAAATACGAATCACATGCTATAAGGATTTCAAATCTTACTTAGACATGGTACTTGCAAGCTTTTAAGAGCAATAAGAGGGACTCTCTAAATTCATACAATCAATTCATATCCACATCACACATTTCATAGAACTTAATATACAAATGTTGGCAATGCACTTTTCAATCAAAAGTTATAAATGAAGCATATAAGATACACACCAAGCATGCAATAGAGAATAGAATAAGAGTCATGGCATTCACATATTTATTTCAAATCATGAAAAATCTCCATATCTAATATATTTTGCAAAGTCTAAGCATTATCGAATATTCCCATTCATGCACGTCTCCACTCTAATGTCATACTCACTCATATGGTCAAATGAATTCACCCCCCCAAGCTTAGCTTGAGGCATCGCATCTAAAGGAATATGATAGTGGAAAATGGGATTTTTGCCTTGGTTTTCCCAAGTATTTTGTGGCTCCAATATTAAGATAGAGAAACATTTTTTTCTTCTTCTTTTTTTTTCCTTTTTGAACTTTTTTGTTTCTCACTTTTCTTTTTGAATTTTTGTAGGAGCTATTTGATTTGTATTTTTTGGTTTTTGGCTCCTTTTTGGCTTTTTGGACTTTTTGGAGCAACCCTTTCTTTTGTAGGGATTTTTGGGGAATAGATGCGATATAAGTAGCTTTAGGAGGTGAACTCAAGTGACATGTAGAGAATAAAAAGATATATGTGGAGAAAGAAATAATGTAACACTCGGTTCACTCTAAGATGTGCACGAACGGTTCAATAAAATAATACTTCAACTAAAACTCATATGTAAGCATGGATATTTTCAATCATCTCAATAAAAAGTGAAGTCAAGCGGTAAAGCGCACAATCATATCAGGCATGCAACAGAAGGTGAATAAGACAATAAAACTGATGCTTCAGATATACTAATGATGCGTGAATCTTGGTGCATTTCCAACAAAAGCATACTAAACACTAATCCATACATTCAGTTTCAATGAATATCATGCGATCACTTAGAGGGGTCATCAAGAGAAATAGATTTGCAAGCACATATGAATAGCAAGACTATGGAATACTCTAAGTAGCATGGCAAAGAATAGTAAGCATCGTGATGGTTGCTAAAGCAATAAGAGATATCATCATAAGGAACGCATCTAGCAAAAGAAGAGAAAGGAAAATAAAGAAATAAGAAAAAATAAAAGAGAGTAAAGAAAAGAAAAACAAGCACAGAATATGATGCATGAACACACATAAAAGGAAAATAGGATGGAAAAATCAAAAAGATGATGCAAAAATTTGAAAATTTTAAAAAATCCTAAAATAAAGTAAAAAAATGCAACTAATGCATCTAAATGGCATGGAAATGCACTCCCCCAAGCTTAAACTTCACATTGTCCTCAATGTGATCATAATGAAAGAATATGAGGAACAACGATAAATATGAGGGAGGTGAATGAAAAATGATGAAATGAATGACATGAAATCCTAATGCAACTACATGCACATACAATGATGCATGAGAGCGCTTCCCCCAAGCTTATACCAAACAATCCTATTCAAGTGACTCAATCAAAAATGTCATGGCTTTGCAAAGCGTGATCAAGTCAAATGAATAAGAAAGTGAGTATTCGCTTGAAAGAAAAGCTCGATGGTGATGAGCAAAAGGATGCGGCGTATCAAAATATGGAGAGGGGAATTAATATATATAATGGGTTTGGGGTGTAAAAGATTTTTGTTGCCATCATATGAGGTGATATTTATTCAAGCAAATCTATACGGTCCTCTCGCTGTCGAGAGAATTCGTGTTTATTTAAAGCATAAAAATTTCTACACTACTGGATTGATATCACCTATAGCAAAAGGCGGATCCAGTATCTTTGCTGGTGCAGGCAATTGCTCCAACTGCTCCTTCCGTGGCTCTGCCAGGCGCACATGTCCACGGACACCAACGAACTCTAGCAATGCATCCTCCAGCATTCCCACAAGGACTCCACCTGTACCCTGCAGAGAATAGGATGCATCAGTTCGCTGCAAAAATTTCACCCTCATAAAAGTATTCCAAAGAGGATCGTCTATAGAAATGTATGGAATAAATAATGGTGGACGATACTTCCCTGGAAATAATCCAATATCCTCACGTGCCGTGATAGCTGTCTCCACGGGGTCTTCTCTATGCTGCTCAGGTAAATCTAGATCATAGGTGTGGACCCCATCAAGATGCTCCTCATCATCGTCGGACTCATCCCAGCACACCTCTTGATCATATTCATATGTGTCCATGGGTGCTAACTCCTCGCTCTCCTCCTCATATACGTCCCATCGTACCTCTTGATCGTATGTACATGAATCCTGCTAAAGGCACGATGAATCATAAAAAACATCATACACTGGAGGGAAATCAAAGATAAAGGGAGAGGGAGTAAAGAGATCTCCCTGAAGGGGGGCCAAAAGCTCTGTGGGGTAGTCCTCTGCGTCAGTGGGAGGATGAGGTGGCTGCGGAAGCTCTAATGGAGGAGGATAGTGCTCGGGATCCTCATGAATGGCTGTGTCCTCGTCCTGATGCATGACCTCCTCGGTGATAAGCTCTGGCTCTGTGTGTAAGGCCTCCTCAAAAGCATGCTCTGACTCCGTATGTGAGGCCTCCTCGGCAATATGCTCTGGCTCGATAGTGTGCTCCTTTGCCTTCTCATCAACTATCAATGTAGGCTCTCTCTGGGATGGTGATGCTGGCTGCTCAGGTGTGTCAACTTGTGGGGATGTATCATGTGGAGGGGAATGCCCGCAAGCAATCCGAAAATATAGTATATCCCCCTCAAGACTGACATGGATGTCCTCCTCTATTGTTCCTGCAGCTGAAACACGGTTCATAACAAAATCTGCAAATCGTAGCTCAAATGCATCACCTGTCGTAATGCTCTCTGAACTGGTGAACCTCACTGACTCCAAGAGACCCTCCAATAATCTCTGAAATGCGTCCTCCTCTGGCTGCGCATATGACTCAGTTTCTGCTTCCTTCACTGCCTTTTCGTCCATCCACTCTTCATATGCAATAGATGTATCATAGGAAGTGGGATCGACGACGGCACATTCTGGCTCTGGTAGTAAGTATGGCGATGCTTCTTGCCCATAAAATGAAGAAGCAGAACTGATATCTTTGGAAATCCCTTCAACCTTAAGCATGAGCATATTCATTTCAAGTTGCCTCTTCACCCGTTCCAATAGAAGGTTACCCTTTTCAAGCCCGGCTTGCACTTCAACCTGGTGTGCATGCATCTCATCAAAAAAAATCCTTTGTCTCTCATCAAGCTCGGGCCAGTGCGTCTCCTCAAAAAAGTATTCTCCCATCTGAGCACTTTCATCAAAATAGTACTCTCCCATCTGAGCACTCTGATCATAATAGTATTCTCCCATCTGAGCACTTTCATCAAAATAGTACTCTCCCATCTGAGCACTCTGATCATAATAGTATTCTCCCATATGAGCACTCTGATCAAAATCTGTGGCCCACGTAGTATAATCCATAGCACCTGATCAACAAAGATAAATACCTGGAGAAAAATATCAGTGGTACAAAAGAATATAGAAATGATAATAATGGTGGCGGGGGTGAAAATTTCCTTTTTATTTGTTGTTTTTTTTCGTAGCCTAATCAACCTAATTGTGACAAATTGGCACCCAACGGAAACACCTCCCCGGCAACGGCGCCAAAAACTTGATCGCCCCGAAATGCAACCCAAGAGCACGACCAAAAACTTGGTCGGCCCCGGATACACACCCGGAGAACGACTGTAGTTTTACCGCAAGCGCACGGCGTAGTGGCGAGCGGGTATCGAACACGAGGAGGTGGTGTTGAGCTCCAATCTATCCTAGGTTGGTTCGACTACGAATGTATTATTGGTGGAGATGGTTATGGAATGATATAATGGAAATGGTGGTGGATGTCGGTGCCGATGATAAAGAAATCGGTAAAATATCGATTTAAATACAATATAATAAAAGAGGGAATTTGCCTTGCGGCGATCCTGTCACAATCGTCGGGCAAAGTATGGGGATATAAAATCAAATAAAGACGTCTAGGGCTAGGGAATTCCCACTACGGATCGTCATACATCATCGTAAATAGTGAATCTCAATATTACTAGACTTGTGTTGAGGTGAACTAGTCGTAACTGAATAGAGAACCAAGCTCATGCTCTCGCGCTATTGCCGGTCTATAGCAACCTAGATTAGAGCACAATCTCTTGCAAACCCTAACCTAAGCCACTAGCATGAAGATCAACATCATCGTTCAATCGCTCCTCGAGCCCACTCTCGTGCAAACTCGAGTTACGATCTAGGTTGTGATAGTTCGTATTCGTCCAATCTCTTGCAAACGAATATGGGTATAGATTTACAATTAAAAATCCTAGCTTTGGTCCAATCTCTTGCAAACCAAATCTAGAGAAACCCAATTGTAAACCTAAATCGAATATCTAGGCCTTCCCATCGATTAGAATCCAATCTCTTGCAAATCCCAAATCGATGGAAATCCCTAGCTATCCGTAGTAAATCAATCACAACCTAACCTCCTAGCAATTCTAGCAATTTAGAAATTCATTCATCACAAATATGAAATTAGATCCATAGGGTTCATCCACAAACCCTAGAACAACAAATCTACTCTAGCATAGCAACAAGGATATATGAATCAATAAAAATCATTGCTTGCATATGAAAAGATAGAAAAACAAAGATTCAAATAAGAAGAATAAAATACTTAGCTTGATGAAGATCTTCAATCCAAATACAAGCTTTTAGATCCAAGAGGGGGCCTAGGGCATGGCCTAACCTCTAAAATAATCCTAAGAAAAAAACATATGGGGGCTAAGAAAACATAATGGGGATCCTCTCTAATGGTGGCTACAAACCCCTTAAATACTCTCCCAAAAACCCTAGCAAAACTGCCTAAAAAGCCCCTGAAAATCGGGCCCAAAACTGAATCTGCGCGTGCCCAGAAATCTGCACCAGTTACGACTCGGCCGAGTGGAAATCTCACTCGGTCGAGTGGAAATCTCACTCGGTCGAGTGGAAATCTCACTCGGTCGAGTGGACAGCTCACTCGGTCGAGTGGAAATCTCACTCGGTCGAGTGAACTTTCCTGCAGAAACTCCAGAAAACAGCACTCTGTCAAAACTGTCAAAAACTGACAAAAACTGGTCACTCGGCCGAGTGGAAATGTCACTCGGCCGAGTGACACTGACATGGAAATTCCAGCACTGCAGCATCGACTTGCAGAAATTCCCCAGATTTCATCCGACCTCCGATTTGCGCGTTCTTGGAGGCGTTGGAATCGTCATGAAGTCTACTATCCATAAAAAATATGAGAAAAATAATTTACCCACTGGAATGATAGCAGATTTCAAAAGAGTTGGAGGATGTCTGAAAATCTGGGCGCTTCGTGTCCTCGGAGTCACTCGGTCGAGTGGCAAATGTCACTCGGCCGAGGGGCATTTGGTACTCGGGCGGACGGCTTTCGTCACTCGGCCGAGTCGGGATTCTGGGGCAGACTGACGGATTACAGTAAGTTGGACATTTTGGCGTGCCGTCGTCTGGGTGCCACTCGGACGGACGGAGTCTCCTCACTCGGCCGAGTCGGCGTGCGATGCTCGGCCGAGTGCACGCCGATACATCTCTGTTGCGTGTCCGATCTGGCCGGCCGAGCGGGGTCTCAATGCTCGGCCGAGTGACTCCTTCACTCGGCCGAGTGGCATGCTGAAAATGCCCAATCTTCATCTTTTCGCTCCCCCGTCGCTCCTACGACGTTCTTTCTTCTTCCACTCCTCTTCCATTGCAGAATAACCCTCAAAAGGGCCATGGTTGACACTCCGGAGTGGGTGCAAATCCTCTTGATCTCACAATCGATCCAAATCGCTCCATATTTCCTGAAATATGACAAAAACAAGAAATAGTGAAAAGTATCGCAATATTGTCGAATAATCGTGAAAAGCGTGATATGGGCGATCAAAACGGTATGCAAATATGCAGAAAAAAGGTGTAAAATATGGAGTGATCAATCATCCCCTTCTGTCTGTTGCTACTGCGAAGTTCTGGAGACATCCATCCTATGAAATTGTCGAATATGACTCGTGTCTACACCTTCTGGAAGATGTCGTGTCGACCACATCACCTCATTGACCCTACTTTGGATGGATGTCAAGTAATGTGGTGGGTCCTGTTCTAATCCATGTGCCGCCATATAGTGGATGTCAAGTAATGCATCAATCTGTAAAACAAATTGATAAAGAAGCATTTGAGTTATAATAATCATAAACTAAAATTTAGCATGAAGATAGTATTTACCAGTTGGCGCTCGATGGGACCATATGGCATGTACGAGAACATGGTCTATTGCCTAGTATATATTCATCGCATGGTGATCCCCCAATACCAGTTCATATAATCATTTGACGATACTACATCCCCCACCTCAACAGCAAGGTCATCTCTGTGCGCCCACACCGCGAGAGGCTCCACGATGGCAATAGCCCATTATTGAGGGGTCATACATGTCTTAACCGGAATGACTGGGATCACAATTGGGATGTGCTAAGCTAAACCAAATTGCCACATAACACGGTCTCCATATCCTCCAATATCCATATCCTCCCAGCAGAATAAAGGTACATGTGCATGCCAGATCATGGGAGTTGCTAAACATAAATGATGAAGATGCTCGAATCGCTCATTATATGGCTCCCAGATAACCTAATAAGCATGAATGACAGAAATAAATCATTAGACTATGTACATATAAATATATATCATTATTTCAACGAATGATATAAAATTTATGAATTCATACATGTGTGCGCTCTAGCGAGTCAAGCTCGTTTATATACATTTCGAGGTTCCTATGGGGAGTTTCATGAAATGATTGCGGCACATTCCACCTGCACCCTAAGGGGACGGTTCCATCCAATACATTTTGGGTATATGTGGGCCGTCCTATTTGCATTATCTCCCATGACCATACTTGTAAATATGAATTTGTCAGTGATTGTTAATAAATATATACGCATCACAATATTACAAAAGTATAAAATGTATACCTGCAACAATGTGGTGCATATATATAAAGCAACTGCTTGCATTCTTGCCACTTTACTTAACTCAGAATACATGTGTGCCAGCACTACACTTCCCCATGAATTTCGTCCAATGTCCTCAAAATGCTCTAGATTCTCCAACCAACATAGGTGCACCGATCCTTTGCTTGGATCTGGAACCAATACGGTTCTGATTATATATAGCATGTACGCTCGTGCATATTGCTGAATCTGCACCTCTGTGGCTTCATCAGGAAAAACCATAAAAGTTTCACGTAGCCAACTAAGCTTCACATTGGCTCCTTGGTTTTCAATGGATGCATGTCCCAGTAAACGCTCCATCAAATCTTCCCATGGTGTATGTCGTTGTCCACCTAGATATATGGACCGCGCATCAATAGGTAGGTCTGTGATGACTGCCACATCATGCATTGTGATCATCATCTTCATATGTCGCATATGAAATGTATTTGTCTCAAGCCTCCAATTCTCAACCAACACTATCAATAGTGCATGGTCCAACTGTATCAACTTCATCCTTGCACATACATGTAACATGGACATTTCAATATAATGCACCACATGCTCATCTATTTTCCATTCAGAATGTCTACGCGTATGATCCACAAACCCATATCATAACCTCATGCAAATAAATATGTGTTAATTAATTTTCTACATGCCATCATATTTAAATTTTCTAACATTATCACCATGAATATTCATACCTGTCTATGCTGTATTTGTGCAGAATGATGATGAGCCTGGTCATACAAGACCGCATCAGATATGGTTCACGCCTCCTCAATGATATGAAATCATATAATTTGCAATTATTATATGATTGCTAATCAATAATTCACCATTTTTGTTGATTCGTAGAATATGAAACTATTAAAATTCTAAAAGTATTAGGGGTTGGTGTTGCTCGAGGTCTTTGTCCTAAAGATAATAGATTCAGAGCTAAATGTAACAGTAAATGCATGATCTAAACATACACATATGTGAACCAAATCTAGGAACTAGATCTACATCTGGAATTGCAAACCAAATCTGGGAACCAAACCAAAGGTAACAACAAACTTACATCCTGAATTACAAAAAAAATATGGTAACCAATTCTAAATATAAACCCTAAATTGCAATTTTTTTGCATACATGAGTTCGGAGTTGGGGTTGGTGCACATGGGTGCTAGATCGGAGCTCGGGGGTCGATTCGTATAGATGGTCGGTGGTCAGCGAATGGGAGGTCGGGAGAGAGCGAAAATAATTACAGCTTGGGCAGTTGCATCGGCTGTCGGCTGGGAATATAGGGAACGATTTGGCCGCACTTGCCAAGTGCGGTTGAATCGCATAAGTTTGGGCCCCTACAACTATGAATTGCATAAGTTGGGGCCCCCTCATATTTCTTTGATTTCAAAAACAACTGGCACACTTGGCAAGTGCGGCCAAACCCAAACTTGCACCGTCCGTGGCAAGGGACATCCAGTTAGAGTCCTTGGTCCCTGACGTGGCCAAAGATGGTCGGTTTTGCTAATTATTATTTTTGTCGAATTTTCTAATTATTTTTATTTTTTGTTTTTAATCCAAAAATTGTCCGAATAAAGATGATTGATTTCTTTTACTAATCATAACCGTGCATAGATTAATGTACAGTTATGATTTTTTCCACTAAATACTAAAATAAGAATAAAAATGAGTGTAAGGCAAGAGATATAATGTCTAAGATATTTCAAGTGAATTGTAAGTATTGTTATGAATGGGCTTTTGTAGGCCCGTGTGGAACCCACTTTAGTTTAGAGTATCCACCCATTTATGTAACCTTTTTACTATAAATATAGGGCTACGGGTTCAGTAGCCGTCACCTTCATAACACGTTATCAGCACGAGAGCTCTGAAATTTTCCGAAGATCCGATCTTGCGAGGGTGACGAGGAGGAGGTAGATCCACCACGCGCGGGCGTCATCTTCCATGCGTAAGCTTCGTCAAACGTTGCTACATCTAGAGGTAATCATACATAACACCCGATCTAAACCTATTTCTTTCGTAGAATATGGATAGATCTGCTTATTTTTGGACCAAACTTCAATGTTTACACGATAAAAATCAAATTTTTTTTTATAAAAACATTTTTTTAAAAAAATCAAATTTTTACTACAAAAAATTAGTTTTTTATTTAAAAGAGGTGTTTTTATATTGGATCTGTGTCCTTTTCTTTCAACCCCACCATTACAATCGCCTCCGCCGCCGTTTTTAGACGAGGGGGGGCGAACCCCCTCGCTATTTTCCGCGCCACACGGCGGGGTGGGGGGGGCAGGCCCCCCAGTCATCGATAGGGGGCAGCCCCCAATCATCGGCAGGGTGGCCGGCAGGCCCCCCTCAGTCATCGACGAGGGGGAGGGGCCGGCAGCCCCCCAGTCATCGGTGGGGGGCGACAACCACCCAATCAGCGATGCGGGATAGGGGCCGGCAGCCCCCCTCAATTATCACCGGGGGGCGGTAGCCATCCCTCAGTCAGCGGCGGGGGCAGCCTGACCCCCCTCTCCTTCATGGCAGCCGACTGTAACCCTAGGGGGCGGCAGTCCCCCGGCGATTTCATGGTGGACCGGCAACCCCCCAAACCGTTACCACTTTCGTGAAAAACTGATGATTTTCGTGGAAAATGGCCCCGAAGGCCAAAACCATAAAACAATATTTTTCGCAACCCCGCAGGACGAAAACGCGCACTTGCGCAATTTTTCGCGGCCCTGACGGCCAACGATACACGAAAACATTACAAACCCTAATTAGGGGTTTTGGACGAATTTTTGAATGCCGAAATTTTTTTGAGACACAGAATAAATTTTTAATCCAATATTAACCTGTATTTTGGTCCTTACATGCCTTAAATTTGAATGCCTGCAGCATGTTTAATTTTTACGCTGTATATTTTTTGCCTGCAGCACAATTATATATCTGTGATTAAATCTTTTAAATGCATGTTGTATAACTACATGCATGCGATGAATTATAAATGCTTGCTGCATATCTGATGTTTTGCAACTCATATTTGATATTTTGTTGTGGTTTTGGATCGGCTATTTGTCACCATTTATTTTTCTCGCATTTTTCCCTTTTGAGAGAAATTGTAGTGAGGATTACATTGTTAAATTCCAAGACTGGCGCACACCCCATGGAGAAGAAGATCTAATTCCAGAAGATAGGGGCCCTTTGAGGGTTCCCAATTTGTATTTTCTTTTTAATGGGACTGTATATGGACTTTTATTTATAATTTGTAAATGGTGACTAGCCGATCCACACAGCAAATATTTATGTCTGGATTGCATGATTATTTATTTTTCAAATATTTAATTTTTTCTTATTTAACATGCTTAGATAAAATGGCAAAGATAGCGAGCGTCAACTTCGATGTTTTGGACGCCACAGGCAAGAACTACCTAAGCTGGCAGCTGTATATTAAATTCCCCCTATGCTCATAGGGCTTGAGTCAAGCCATCGCTGCCGGAGACAAAGTGTCGGATATGGATAATGCGAAATCCATTGTCTATATCAGACGCCATATTGATCGGACCCTGAAGGGTGAAAATCTCATAGTGGAAGACTCATACGAGTTATGGCCTGCACTCGAGGATCGATGCAAACACCAGAAAGATGTTATTCTTCCTCGAGCACGCTACGAATGGGAGAACCTCCTACTACAGGACTTCAAGTCCATTGTCGAGTACAACTCGGTATTATTCAGCATCACCTCACGCCTGAAGTTGTGTGGTGAAAAAGTCACGGAGGAACACTTGTTGGAGAAAACTTACATATCCTTCCATGAGAAGGATGTTATCCTTATGCAAAAGTATCGTGAACGAAAATTCACGAAATACTCATAACTTCTCTCATGCCTTCTGATGGCAAAACAGAACAAAGATCTTTTGCTGGCCACACACAACTTGCGCCCTGCTGGCACTGCACATGCGCCTGAAGCGCACAATGTCTCCTCCCAGAGGAAGAAGAACAAATTCAAAAGCAAACCCCCCAAAGGGAAAAGTATTGAAAAAGCAGGCTAGGGTCCCCCACAACAGAACAACAATGAGGGGAAAAAGAAAACTGCGTAGAAGAAGAAGAACACTGGCTAGACATCTGTCCCCAGGAAAGACTGGAAAGACAAATGCCACAATGTGGCATGACTGGACATTGGTCCAGAAATTGTCGTACTCCATGCCACCTCCAGGATTTGTACCAAGCTAGCCAGAAGGCTAATGCTGAAACAAACCTGGTGGAAAATGAAGACCTGGCTCCAACTCGGTTTATCGCCGAGGATTTCTCGAACGATGACCTCCTTGACTGATGCTTCATTTTATTTATTTCTGCAATCAAATGTAGTTGAAAACAATTTCCTTTCTAGATGTTTGCTTTCTTTCAGCATGTTACTTTATTTCCAGACTTTGAATAAAATTAGTTTATTGTGCCTTATATTGCTACATATTCTTTTTGTTATAGATGTACAATAAATGCCTAGTGGACAGTGCTTCTACGTACACAATCCTTCGAGACATTAGCTTTTTTCAAAGCATCAATAATAATGATGGCATCATAAATGCTATTTCCGAACCATCAAGTATAATTGAAGGATCAGGTGAAGCAAATTTTTTTGCTCCCCAATAATACAAAAATCTCAATAAAAGATGCTCTATTCTCTCCAAGCTCGAATAGAAATTTACTAAGTTTCAGAGATATCCGTCTAAATGGATACCACTTAGAAACGATAGACAAACATAACAATGAATACTTGTATGTAACGACTCTAAAAACGGTGCTAAAACCATCGTTGAGTGTTTCGAGGGACTCCCGTCGGGTCTCTATCATACAACAATTCGAGCAACGGAAGCTAATATAATTGAGCACCAGAAGTGCAAAAACAACAAGAATTCCAACGCTGGCATAACAGACTCAGACACCCCGGATCGGCAATGACGCACCACATCATATCCCAGTCCCGTGGACATAATTTGAAGAACATGAAGTTACTTCAAAAATGGTGATTTTCCTTGTCCTCCTTATTACAAAAGAAAATTGATTACAAGACCATCGCCACTTAAAGTGGACTAAGAGTCTCCTAGCTTCCTGGAGAGAATGCATGGAGACATTTGTGGGCCTATTCACCCCTCAAGTGGCCCATTCTGGTACTTTATGGTACTAATAGACGCATCTTCTAAATGGTCATATGTGTGTCTACTGTCCACTCGCAACATAGCCTTTGCAAAGATACTAGCACAAATTATTAAGCTAAGGACACATTTTCTAGACGACCAGACTAAGAAAATATGTCTAGATAATGCTGGAGAATTTACATCACAAGTCTTTCAAGACTACTGCAAAGCAACTGGCATTGAAGTTGAACATCCAGTAGCTCATGTTCACACCCAGAACGGGTTGGCTGAATCTCTTATAAAGAGACTACAATGGATCGCTCGTCCATTGCTAATGCAATTTCAGTTGCCTGTGACTGCATGGGGCATGCAATCTTACATGCTGCATCACTAATTAGGATAAGTGTTGGATATGGACGACATGAATACACCCATGAGGGGATGTATGAGGGTATACAGACCTCAGATGTCACGTGCACGAAAGCGTGCACGAAGGGAACCTTTTCTCGTGTGAAAAGGACCACTCGATAAGTGGAAAAAGCCACTCGATAAGTGAAAAAAGTCACTTTATAAGTGCATAAAGGCACTTGATAAGTGAATGAAGAAGAGGATAAATGAATGTGCTAATATAGGCTAATAAGCTTATAATTGGTTATTTCCTACAATAACCACCCCTAAAGCCTATAAATAGGACCCAAGGGTAAGGCATTCATTCCACACTTTCCATGCCATAAGTTTGCATAAGGCATCTTATGTTCTTCTTCTCCCTTCCATTAAAATCCTCTTCTAGTTAGAGATTTAGGCGGTGAAACTCTACTTTGATCCTCCGTGACGAAGTATCGACCGTTGTGGCGAATCCGAGGGCGAAGTTCCGAGACTACGGTGCCGCGTACGCAAGCGTAAGTCTCGACTTTATTATTCGATCCTAACGTCCTTGTTTTGTCAGGATCCTTCATTGGTATCGGAGCCATACGGGTTCGCCCCGGTCAAACCGCCGTCCCGTCGAACCGATGAACGAGGCATTATCTTTTTCACGAATGGGTATCCTACCATTATGGATATGGTAGGAACGCTTCGTGACGGAGAGAATGCATCGGTTGTTCTTTTCACGTTAGGGTCTTCTGTCATTACGGATATGGCAGGAACTCTCCGTGACGGGAGGAACCGACCGTTCATATCGTCAAGCTCGCACTCTTCATGGATGCCGAGTCTCCATTCATAGGGAATGTGAACTCTCTTCATGTGGAGCGTGTAGTTTACGAACTTTAAAGTATGTTATTTTTCATTTTTGGCACACGGCCATTAGAGAATAACTACTTTCTCGACGAACGGGTGCTTCATCGACGAACGGGTGCTTCATCGAGGAAGAAGATGGTAGTTATTCCCATCGGGGAAGATGACTTTTTGGTGCTTAATCACCATGGCCAAATGGGCTATGAAGGCAATGCACCCCCCTTCCTATGCGGAGGGGGTTGGCTACAGCCAATAACCACCATGGCCACCCCTCCGGTGGGGTGTGCGGCAACCCCATGCAAAGGGGTGGCCGGCCATGGCCGTATGGGCCATGGCCGGCCAAGACCAAAAGGCCAAGGCCGGCCATGGCCAGGCCGGCCCTGGCCGGCCACGGCCATGCCCAGGGCCGGCCCTGGCCAGCCTCGGCCAGGGCCAGAGAGCCCTGGCCGCGGCCAGGCCAGGGCCTGGCCGGCCCTGGCCGGAAGCCAGGGCCCTGTCGGCCCTGGCCTCTGCCAGCCCTGGCAGAGGCCAGGGCAGAGCCTGGCTGGCCCTGGGCTTTGCCAGGGCCATGGCCGGCCCTGGTAGAGGCCAGGGCCAGGCCCTGGCCGGCCAGGGCCGGCCTCAGCCAGGGCAGAGGCCCTGGCTGAGGGGCCAGGGCCCCTGGCCGGCCAGGGCATAGGCCCTTGGCCGGCCTATGGCCAGCATCGGCCAGGGCAGAGGCCCTGGCCGCCGGGGGGTGCCGGATCCTTGGTCGGCATTGGTCGACCAATCCAGGATTTTTGGTCGACCAATTCAGCCAGAGGCCTTGCCAATGATTTCGGCCCCGGCCACCTGTAAGGCTAGCCCATACTGGGCCAACGACAGTCGTCTGCGGCAAAATTCTCCCATACGGGGGGAAGCGCCTGGATCCATACGGGAGCCGGCGACAATGGCTTGCAGAAAAATCCCCTCAGGGGGAATCTGGCCTTGGCACGGCTACATTCCCGGCAAATGGTCAGGAAGTGCCGAATATTTCACTAGTATCATAATGGTACTAAGTTGAAATATACATTTTTTTGAAAAATACGTTTTCATACGTTTTGAAAAATACGTTTTCAAAAAACGCTTTTCTGCTTCGAAGTACTATAAGAGTACTTTTATTTGATAAAGTGATGGGGAAATATTGAAAGTTACTCTAAATGGTGATTGGAAACATAGTGACCTTTCCGATTCTAGAGTAACATCTTCAATATTTTTCGAAAGTAACTTATCAAATTATAAATATCATTCCAAGTGGGAGTTGAAATTAGAACTATCCAAATGGGATATTCTATTATCATTTCAAATGGGAATTATATTTTAAGAATTTTCAATGCAATGTTTTTGATCAAACCTTCGGTTTTGTGTCTTTTGCAGCATTTTAAAAGTAAAATGTCTTCCGCTTCAAAGAATATCGTCGCTGAGTTAAACAGAGGTGAAAAACTCAACGGCGATAATTACAAACTTTGGTCCATCAAGATACAATACGTTTTAGAGGAGCAAGAAGTGCTCGAAACTCTAAAGAACGTAATGATTGAACCCGAGTTGGGCACTACGGCCCAACACAGACGAGACAAGGAAGCTTTTGATGCTTGGTCTCGGAAGAACAAGATAGCTCGCATTATGTTATTAAGCAGTATGGCTGATGACATAATGCGCTTCTTCCGAGAGCATGACTTAGCCATGGACATATGGTCCAAGCTTGAGGAAAAGTTTGGTGGCACATCGGTGTCCAAACTTCGCGCCTTAACTATAAGATTTGATTCATACAAGAAACGTCCAGATCATTCCATGGGGAAACATCTGCGACATATGGCGAATCTAATCTCAGAGTTAAAGGATGCAGGTCATGTGCTCACTGATGAGCAACAAATCCAAGCAGTCATACGTTCCCTACCAAATGGGTGGGACCAAATGAAGATGCATCTCACTCACAATGAGAGCATCAAGACTTTCAGCGGTGTTTCTAAGCACCTCGAATTAGAGGAAGAGCGACTTGCGGCTGCCAAGCCAAGTGCAGAAGTGCACATGGTTGCTAGTTCCTCACACGGGGGAAAGAAACGGAAAGATCGTTCGAAGTTCACTAATGAACGTAATAAGCAACCTGAGTCTACCAAGAAACCCAAACATAAGGGTGGGCACAAGAAATGGCACAAGAAGAAAGACTTGAAGAGGATCAAGTGCTTCAAGTGCAACAAGCTCGGTCACTATGCTCGTTCGTGTACGAGTGGAGGCGACGAGGTAACTTGTAAATATACTAGTTACATATGTGTTTCTAGTTCAATATTTCTTGTGGAATCTAATCCATTTTGGATAATTGATTCAGGTGCCACCGACCACATAGCAAGGGACAGACGGTCCTTCGTGGAGTATCACCGGATACCCCAAGGAACGAAGTGGATCTATGTAGGAAACAACACACGTGTTGAAGTGAAAGGCGTTGGGACTTGCAAGCTAGTCTTGGACAACGGCCGCACTCTCCTACTTCATGATGTTCTCTTCGCTCCAGATATTCGAAGGAATATAATATCTGTGGTCGTGTTAATGGGTCTTGGTTATAGCTGGTTTTTTCATGATTGTAAAATGGACTTGTGTTGTAATAATTCCTTAATTGGTACTGGGTATGTATTTAAAGGATTTATTGTACTAAATACAATGTATGACTCTTCATATTGTAATGAAAATTTCCTTGTTGCAAATTCATCGACTTATGAGTCTGATATAATTTGTTGGCATGCAAGGCTTGGTCACATTGGACCAACACGAATGGATAGTCTTGCCAAACGTGGCCTTCTATCCAATGTTTCAAAGGTTGAAATGTCGACCTGCGAACAGTGCCTTGTAGGGAAATCTTGTCGCAAGCCGTTTGGAACCGGCACAAGGGCCGAGGTTCCATTACAGCTCATCCATTCGGACATATGTGGTCCGATGAATGTCAAGACAAGACGCGGGAAGTCCTATTTCATCACTTTTATTGATGATTTCACCCGATTCGGACATATCTATTTGATATCCCACAAAAGTGAAGCATTAACCTGCTTTAAGAACTATATGAGTTTAGTGGAGAATCAATTAGATCGCAAGATTAAGGTCCTGCGAACCGATAGGGGTGGTGAATATCAATCAACAAGTTTTAAGGAAATTTGTGATGAAAAGGGCATAGTACATCAGGTAACTATACCTTATACTCCGCAACAAAATGGTGTTGCGGAAAGGAGAAATAGGACTTTAATGGAAATGGTCCGTTCAATGATGGCGCAAGCTAACTTGCCAATCACCTTTTGGGGTGATGCATTATTGACGGCCGCTTTCATCTTGAACCGCGTACCCTCGAAATCAGTTAGCTCCACTCCTTATGAGTTGTGGAACCAAAGGTCTCCTGACTTGGACATTTTGAAACCTTGGGGATGTGCATCCTACGCACATATTTTCTCCCATAAGTATGGCAAACTTGGGCCACGGGGAAGGAAATGTATCTTTATACGATACGCAGAAAACTCCAAAGGTTATGTTTTCGTTAGTCAGGAAGACAATGGAGGTCTAATTGAGTTTGAGTCGAGGGATGTCACTTTCTTGGAAAACGAGTTTCCAAGACAGGGCGAGATAAGTCAGGACTTATCTCTATTTGAGATTAATGATCAAGAAGGATTACCTCATTCGAGTGGTAGAATTCTTGGTGAAGAAGAAAATACGTTTCAAACTTCACCAATGGATGATACGAATGACACTAATCCTATTCCATACGGGAATAATGATCCAAGTGGGAGCATTTCTAACGACATTCCAAGTGGGAGTGATATTAGAATTGATCTAAATTCGAGTCAACGAGGACTTGAAGAATCTCAAATACGACGTAGTAGTCGTACAAGGTTGGCTCCTCTAAGATTTGAGGATGAATTTCCGCAAACCTTTATGACTTTACTACAAGATGATGACGAGCCTGCTACTTTCAAACAGGCCGTATCATGCCCTGCGAAAGACAAATGGATGGAAGCGATGAAGGAAGAGTTGGAATCCATGAAAGTTAACCAAGTCTGGGACTTAGTTGACTTACCCAGAGGTCGTAGAGCTATTGGAAACAAATGGGTTTTCAAGATCAAGCATAAGGCTGATGGCTCTATTGACAGATATAAAGCTCGCCTTGTCGCGAAAGGTTTTACGCAACAGGAAGGGATAGACTACGAAGAGACCTTCTCACCTGTTGTCTGTTTTACCTCGATTCGCCTGATTTTGGCAATGGTAGCTTGCTTAGACCTCGAATTACATCAGATGGATGTAAAGACTGCCTTTCTCAATGGAGAATTGGACGAGGAGATCTATATGGAACAACCAACATGGTTTGTAAAAGAAGGAAACGAACATAAGATTTGTAAACTTCGTAAATCCATATATGGTCTTAAACAATCCTCGAGGCAATGGTATATACGATTTCAAGAAGTTGTCTTATCAAATGGTTTTTCCATGCTTGATGAAGATAACTCCGTATATATCAAGAGGATTAATAGCAAGTACGTTATTATGTCTCTATATGTAGATGACATTTTAATAGCCGGAAATGACAAGGGCTTTGTGATGGATATCAAGGCTTGGCTTTCATCAGTTTTTGAGATGAAAGACATGGGATAAGCCGCATATATCCTTGGAGTTAAGATTTCAAGGAATCGTTCGAAGAAACTTCTTTCTCTTTCACAAGAGACTTATATAAAGAAGGTTCTAGAACGGTTTAATATGCAGGACTGCAAGTCCATTGATACTCCTATAAGCAAGTGCGACAATTTATGTCTGAAATCATGTCTAAAGAACCAAAAGGAAAAGGATATTATGGAAAAAGTTCCATATTCCAGTGCAGTTGGTAGTCTTATGTACGCTATGATGTGTACAAGACCGGACATCTGTTTTGTCGTTGGAATGGTAAGTCGTTACCAATCCAACCCAGGGCAAGTACACTGGAAATCAGTTAAGAGGATATTGCGGTATCTCAAAGGAACTGCAGACTATGCTTTATGCTATCAAGGAGATGCCTTGAGGCTCGAAGGCTACACTGATGCTGATTGGGCGGGTGATCTCGATGAGCGACGATCGACCTCAGGATATGTTTTTCTACTCGGATCTGGTGCAATATCCTGGAGTAGCAAGAAACAATCCTGCATCGCACTTTCAACTATGGAAGCTGAGTTTGTAGCATTTAGCATGGCAGTCCAAGAGGCTGTTTGGCTTAGGAAGTTCTTAGACAGGCTTATTGATGCAAATGACTCAGGTGCTGTACCAATACACAACGACAGTCAAGCATCTATAGCCTATGTCAAAGATCCAAAATTCCATTGTACGACCAAACACATAGATATCCGCTACAAATTTGCAAAAGACTATGACAAGACCAAGAAGGTAGACATAAGGTACATATCTACGCATGAGATGATAGCGGACCCGCTTACGAAGGCGATCCCCAGAGATGTGTTTCACAAACACTTATCATCCCAAGGATTGCGTAAGAGCTGAGTTGTACCAATGTAAATTCCCATGTCTGTAAATGATCAAATTTAATAAAAGAATAAAGTTCTTTTCAACATTGCATATGAATTTCTTAAGAAATGTTTGTGTACATTTTTGCAATCTCAGCTGAATTTTAGTATGTCGGACAGATTAAGGTTGGCTCTCTCACATGAGCAACCGCCTTTATTTTATCAGACGGGTAAAATAAAGATGAGACCTGTTTAAAGCCAAAATCATCAGACGGACGATTTAGAGTCATGACTTAAACAAAATGGTCGTATGAAAGATCTGCATCATATGGATGCTTTCAAAAGATCTAAGAGGATTTTGAAATCCTATCTGTCTTATGCGGGATGTGAGTCCAGAAGATTATTTGACTAGTAAAAGGGACTCAAAGTCAGACATTGTGGTGTCTGGTTATCATCCTCACAACATCATTAAGACATACGCTCCCTGGGAAAGGAGTGATGTTGTAATACGTATTCATACTACGTATGCATTTTGACCATTGGGTTAGAATAGTAATTGTGTTTACTATTATGTGAGACCCAAAGACCACATGGGTCTTAACTCGTTACCCTTATGGACTCTAATTGGTTCCTTAAGATTTGACTGGGTGATTGCTATCTTAGCATGTTGCTTATGGACTATGGTTAATTCAGTCCGGCGGGGCATGTTAGAAAAGCAAGTCAAGTCAAGATCAAAAGGATCGCAAGAAGAGGAAGATTAAGTTCATATTCACATTTGGACTTTAGAGATTCAAAGCTGGCCAGCCAATTGTAATCCAGATGGGATTCAATTGTTGAATATAAAGTATAAGAAATGTGAAGAAATAATCTAGGGTAAAGCATACGTTGATCTACTCAACTTTGCATCTCAAGGAGTGTTGTGTATCTCTAACAAGTGCACAACAGCGGACTCTATGCGCATGACGGTCACACGGCCTATTTCTCGGTATGACAAACAGAAGAGATAAAGGAAAAGATGTTTCCTTACAATCCCCTCAAGTGTGAGTGGGAGATGTTGGATATGTACGACATGAATACACCCATGAGGGGATGCATGAGGGTATACGGACCTCAGATGTCGCGTGCACGAAAGCGTGCACGAAGGGAACCTTTTCTCGTGTGAAAAGGACCACTCGATAAGTGGAAAAAGCCACTCGATAAGTGGAAAAAGTCACTTTATCAGTGCATAAAGGCACTTGATAAGTGAATGAAGAAGAGGATAAATGAATGTGCTAATATAGGCTAATAAGCTTATAATTGGTTATTTCCTACAATAACCACCCCTAAAGCCTATAAATAGGACCCAAGGGTAAGGCATTCATTCCACACTTTCCATGCCATAAGTTTGCATAAGGCATCTTATGTTCTTCTTCTCCCTTCCATTAAAATCCTCTTCTAGTTAGAGATTTAGGCGGTGAAACTCTGCTTCGATCCTCCGTGACGAAGTATCGACCATTGTGGCGAATCCGAGGGCGAAGTTCCGAGATTACGGTGCGCGTACGCAAGCGTAAGTCTCGACTTTATTATTCGATCCTAACGTCCTTGTTTTGTCAGGATCCTTCAATAAGACCAGCTGGTAGTCAAACTTATTCTCTGGTACAGCTCGTATGTGGATCTCCACCAAATATCTCTCACTCGAGGACATTTGGATGCGCAGTCTATATCCCCATTGCACAACCGCAGAGGACAAAGATGGGTCCTCAACATCGCCTAGGTATTTACATAGGGTTTGACTCACCATCGATCATTAGATACCTGCATCCCTAACATGGGACGTTTTTAAGGCACGTCTTGAAGACTGTGAGTTTGACGAAAATATTTTTCCCAAACTAGTCTTAAATACGAAGAAGCCTGAAGCTTCAAAGACCATTTCATGGGATACCAAAACTTTATCCCACTTTGATCCACGTACAAACCAATGTGAAGACGAGATCCTGAAGATCCTCCAAATATAAAACACAGTTCACATACTACCAGACAAATTCATTGACAACCAGAAGATTGTCAGATCACACGTCCCTGCTGTAAACACGACAGCTAGGATTGACATATCCAAAGATGGATGCAATCCACCTGCAGCAGAATCGATCGTACCTCAACAAAAGAGAGGATGACCCCCAGGCTCCAAGGATAAGTTTCCTCGAAAGAGGAAAACTCTTGGAGAAAATATAACGATACCACCACAGGATGCTGAGCTCAGCCCAAATACCTCTCCCATCCTCAATTCCCCAGAAGAGGAAAACATAGGAGAAATATCATTAAATTATGTACGTACTGGGGAGGTACTGGACAGAAAAAGCACTGTCATCGATGACAACTTTGCGTTCGTTATTGCTAATCACGTCACTGAATATGACGATGATATCGATCCACACACTCTAGCAGAATGTAAACGCAGAGAGGATTGGCCAAAGTGGAACGATGCAATAGGAGTAGAGCTAGACTCACACTCGAAACGCAAAGTATTTGGACCAGTAGTTCCAACACCAAAAGGTGTAAAACCTGTGGGCTATAAATGGGTATTCATAAGAAAGTAAAATGAAAATAATCAGATCGTACGCTACAAAACACGCCTTGTAGCACATGGTTTTTCCCAACGACCGGAAATAGATTTTGAAGAAACATATTCCCCGGTCATGGATGCGATCACTTCCCGATTTATAATTAGCTTAACAGCTACGGAAGGCCTAGATAAGCAGCTCATGGATGTTGTGACTGATGGAAATTGAATTCCACCCCCAAGTTATTTTGATGATAAGCACACCAAATGAAAGCTTAGTGTACTAACTACACTACACTCAAGTGTGCAGAATTTGCGATGCTCTACTCATACTCAAAGAAGCACACTTCAACGCTCAAAGACAAAGACGAACATGACTAAACTCAAGTGATGAAGCTCAAGCTCAAACAGAACAAGAAGCACAAAGAGAAGCTCGCTTTCGCTTCACCAAATTGATCAAACTTCCGAAGACATGTTCTGAGTCTATAGTGAGTGTGTCGTGTCTCTTTAGGGTATTTGTTAAAGCCATATCATATAGACAAAACACACACACAAACAATTTCGAAAATACTTTTAAATTATCTTCAAAATACTTTAAGAGAGCTTTCTCTAGTCACTCTATAACTTTCGTAGTGAAACTCCACGCATCCTGGAGTTAACTACTTGTCTGACTAGATAAGTTGCAGGAAAAACTCCTCTGGGAGTCGACTACCAAAAGTTGGGAGTCGACTACCAGACACATGTCAAGAATTCCTGGAAATCTCTGGGAGTCGACTACCTAGATGAGGGAGTGGACTACCAGCTGTAAAATTCTGACGTTTTTGAATTTGAATTTTGAAATTCGTTGAGCAATTTACTCCGTAATTTTTGGGGCAAAAGTCAACGAAAATTCAAATTTCAAATCTCAGTTTTTTCCCTATAAATAAGAGCTAAATTCTTTTGTGAAAACACAATGAAAATCATAAATCTCTTGTGAAAACGCTCTTGAATTCAAAGCTCTCATTTCTTTCTAGCCAATTTGATTTTATTTGTGATCTTGCAATATTCTCTTATCAATTCTTTTAAGATCATACTCTTATTTTTTATTGGCTAAAACGTTTTCAAAATCCTTATTAGTATTCTCTTTATCTTGTTTAAAGGATTTTTTGAAAAGCAATAGATCTAGATCACAGAGAATTTCTCTCGTATCTTTGTGTGATCTAGACTCTTATTCTATCAAGCCACTACACAAATTTGTCTATTTTTGATTGGCTATAGAATCGGGTGTAAAAACCAATCTCCATCATTTATTGTGGTGTATTGGATAAATATCTCATTGTGTTGATTGTTGGAACACTAGACAAGTCTAGATGTTGCCAGTCGTAAAGTCCTCGGGTTGTGAGGCAAGGGTAAATCCTAGACAGGTATAGGTGGTTGGAAATCCTAATGAGTGAAGTTAGGTATTTGTATTGCTAAGGCAATAGTGGAAATCTCGTACCGGATTGGTCGGGGACTGGACGTACCCAAGTTGCGGGGAACCAGGATAAAAATCCTTGTCTTTGCGTTTGCATTTTCTGTGTTTGATTATTTATCTCTGCAAGTAATTCTTATTTACTTTGTTATTATTATATCTTTGTAATTCTTTGTTCATTTGCATATTACAAAGATTGTACATTTAATTCCGCTGTGTAAAGATCTATCTGTGTGTAAAGATCTCTTATCTGATTGTAATCATAATTATTTATCTTTTATATTTCTATAAGATTAACTAGTTGATTAAGAACCAAGCGTAGATCACTCTACTTGGTTTCTTAGGCAACATTAGAAGGGTTTTAATTAACGATCGAAAAAGATTTATTTGCACAACACTATTCAACCCCCCTTCTAGTGTTGTTTGCCATCCACAGGATCCAACAGTGACCGCATACCTATACAGTAATATGGATAAAGATATCTATATGAAACTTCCGGATGGTTATAAACTACCAAGAAAAATGACAAATAGACCTCGGGTCGTCTATTCTGTCAAATTCCAAAGATCACTGTATGCTCTAAAAAATCGAGAAGAATGCGGTATAGCAGACTCAGTGAATTTCTTATGTAACAAGGATTCACCAATAATGAAGTCTGCCCTTGCATCTTCATAAAAGCAAAGGGAACATGATTTGTAATTATTGCTGTCTACATAGACGATTTAAATCTCATAGGATCTCCCGAAGAGATATCTGAGATATCCAAAAGCCTTACAAAGACTTTTGAGATGAAAGACCTAGGCAAAACCAAATACTGCCTTGGCTTACAAATTGAACACCTCAGCGGAGGAATCCTGTTACATCAATCTACTTACACACGGAAATTGCTGAAAATTTCCAAATGGCCAAATGTCACCCGCTGAGTACACCAGTGGTCGTCAGATCATTGGATGTTCATACAGACCCCTTCCATCCGCTGGAAGAGGGGGAGGAAACACTTGGTCTTGAAGTACCTTACTTAAGTGCCATTGGAGCACTCCTCTATCTGACAAACTGCACGCGTCCCGATATAGCGTTCGCAGTAAACCTACTAGCCAGATACAGTTCAGCGCCCACAAAGCACCACTGGAACAGAGTGAAGCACCTTCTGCGCTACCTCCAAGGGTCAGTCGATTTGGGACTATACTACCAGAAAGGCGTATCCTCCAACTTAATTGGTTTTGCAGATGCATGATACAGATCAGATCCCCACACTGTAAAGTCCTAGACTGGTTTCGTATTTACCTACGGTGGGACGGCCATTTCATGGACATCTGTGAAGCAGACCTCGACAGCAACCTCATCCAACCACTCTGAACTCATTACAATACATGAAGCTAGCAGAGAATGCTTTTGGCTATGTTCAGTCATTCACCACATCCTAGTGACGACCGGCCTGAAGACGGGCGACCTTGAACCAATCGCCATGTTCGAAGACAATGCAGCCTGCATAGCTCAACTACTCGGTGGCTACATCAAGGGCGACATGACGAAGCACATCTTCTCTAAGATTTTCTGGATGCACGAACTACAAGAAGATAAACAGATCGACATTCAACAAATCCAGTCTTGCAACAACCTGGCAGATCTGTTTACTAAAGCACTAACTCGTTGTACTTTTAGAAAACTTGTAATAGGGATTGTGATGAGACGGTTGAGAGACATACAAGCTTGAAGCTTGTACATAACAGGGGGAGTTAATGTTGTGTTGTACTTTTTTTCCATTAGCTATTGGTTTTTCCCACTGGGGTTTTCATAGCCAAATGTTTTAACGAGGCAAACACATTAACTCTCGATCCGGAAGTATCCACCCGTGATGATATCCATCGATCAGGAGAAGTTAATGAGACTTGGTACTCTTTTCCCTTAGCTATTGGTTTTTCGCGCTGGGTCTTCCATATCCAAAGGTTTTAACGAGGCAAGACCTCCTAACTTGGGATCCAGAAGTATCCATATCCTCGTGATCAGATAAGCTCTATGAATCCCAAAGCATTCATATACCAAACTTACAATGATGGATGGATACATGGAAGTGTTATGAAAAGGCTTTTGTAGGTCCATGTGGATCCCATTTTAGTTTAGGGTGTTCACCTATTATGTAACCTTTTTATTATAAAAATACGGCTACGGGTTCAATAGACCTTCATAACAAATATTAGTTAATTTAGGAGATGATTATGAAATTTTTTAAAAACAAAAACCCTAATGCATAAAAAAACATCTTCATAAAACCTCACATGCGCTAGCAAGCCGCAACGAGGAGAGAGAGAGAGAACGCAGTCGTTTCTTCTCGGCTCTCCTAAAAAATCCCTTCATTGAAAATAAAAATCTCTCGCGAATTCTTTTTTGGGAACGTCTTGTTGAGATCAACGGCGACAGGCAAACATACCTACGATTTCGATATTGGAAGATGCCGGAGGACGTGAAGAAGAGGAGGAGGAGCGAAGAAGACGTCATGGTGCTCCTCCAAAGGTTCCTCTTTTAGCTCGATCAATCCCCATTTTTAAGTACTATATTGAGTGAAGGTTTGATCTTTGTTATACCCAGGTTCGAATTTCTCAAGGTAGTTTGATTTGTTGTTCTCATTTAGAACGCAAAAACAATGAGTTTGTTTGGACGAGATAAGAGGTGGATACTTGTTTTCGGAGTGACGTGTTGAGGACCTTTGGCATGATTCCTCAATTAGGCAGCCATTTACTGAAAATCATTGAAAAAACGAAAAGATTTCACTATAAAAGAATCAATCCAAGTGGATTGTTCTCTGGAAAACAGAGAAGAAAACTGACAAAAACCGAAAAGGAAAAAAAGAAAAAAAAGAAAAAAGGAAAATGGAGGAAATTTTATTGATTTTATTTACACAATTTCTTCTATGACATTGGGGGGTTTTATACAAGTATTAGAAAGGAGAAGGCAGCTGTCTTCTTACAAATTTTGTTATCAATTTCTCCTTTAACCGCTTTAACCGATTAACATCCACAATTGCTTCAACCGCCTTCAACTAATTACCTTCTAGAAGAATATGGTTGGAATATGGTTGGAGTTTATTGAGATGAAAGTGTCACTCTCATTGGTTTGTTAGGTCATCGATTGTACAAGGAATCTGGCTTGATAACCGAAAGAATCAATTGACGCCCTCCCATAACTATTCTGGGTCTCAGTTTGTAGTCGACTAATGCCTAGCCATTAGTCGACTAACACAGAACCTGCTTCTACGCTAGCGCTCAGTTTAGTCGACTAACGATTCTTCATTAGTTGACTAGCAGACGACTGCTATTCTGATATTTCTAATGGTCGACTATTAGTCGACCAGCCCTTTAGCATTAGTCGACTAACGTTGGTCTTTCTCAGTGTTCTAGCCCGCGATCTACGTAGGATTTTGAAGGTGTCCAACATTAACCCCCTCCTAAAATTGCTCGTCTCAAGGTCAAATGCTAGGAATCATTTCACAAGGTTCCGTTAATTTTCCCAAGTGGAATTTTCATATGCAATTTGCTTCCATTTTATTAAAATTTGCGATACCAATGAGTTCCCTTCTTGATAAATCTCCAATCCAATTTTTTTAAGTTAATCTATGATTTCTTCAACATAATAAGGCTGTGTTTCTTGTACCACAGTATGAGTTCCCACTCTCTTTTAATTGAGACACATAGATAACTGGATATATCTTGGCCCCAATGATTATTGAAGCCAATAGGCAACTTCCCCCACCTTCTGATTTGTTTATAGGTTTGTAGCTTCAAATAAACACATCGCCCCGCGTCGAACATTCTTTCTATCCTATGTTCATCCACATACTTCTTCATACGGTCTTGAGCTTTTACCAAACTATCCTTTAGCAGCTACAATGATACATCTCTGGAGAATAATTCTTCTTCCACTGCTTAGTATTTTGTAGTATGAGGTATATAATCTTGAAGAGTCAGGGGCTTGGTTCCATACATCGCTTCGTAGGGGGTTGTGTTTGTGAGACTTTTCCAAGTGATGTTATACCAATATTCAGCTAGGGATAACCACCTTGGCCATTCTTGAGGTTTGTGGTTACAATAACTAGTTTTGTACCCACAAAGTGAATCTGATAGACTTAATGACATGCTTTCAAAACAAGAAATAAATGATAATATCTATTATACATTTGAGGACCTTTTTTGTGTCTTTGTCATACATGACATCCAAAATATGACTAGGACAAACATTGATGACTATGATGCTGACTAGGATAATGATAATATGAAACTGATTTGAATTTGAAATTTGTGGGAAACATATTGGGGTGAAAATTAAAACTTGGGGGAAAATTTAAATGCGGTTTGATTATTGTGTTGGGGGAAAAGCTAAAGGGGGGAATATTTAACTTTGAATTCACTTTTTGGAGGGAAAATTTAAATAAACCGTGCCCTACGGGCACGGGTTATGACTAGTTCATATAATACTATATGTCTTTACAATCCATACAAAGAAGAAAAGAAGTTTTCTTGAAAACCGTTACATGTTGAATCCTTGTATATCAAAGCAATATTAAATTTTTATGGGATATACGAATAAATAGTGTACACATTGAGCATTGAAGTTTATGGTCTTATCCACTTAGTACATATCTCGTAATAAATCTTTAATAAAATATAATTTTGAGTCAAGCAATTTATCAAACACTACATGTATATGTCATAATAAATTATGAAACC
This sequence comes from Scilla litardierei, assembly GCA_030789695.1. NCBI lineage: Eukaryota > Viridiplantae > Streptophyta > Magnoliopsida > Asparagales > Asparagaceae > Scilla > Scilla litardierei. Next base: position 217,478,046 of record CM061133.1, read on the forward strand.
TAAAAATTAGGATTCTTAGTTCAACCATATACAATTTCGCATTCAAAATGCAAATATTATTAGCACAAAAGACAATTATATATATCTTTTGGATCAAAAAATTGAAAGTAAACTGATAACAATATCATCTCTTTAGATTGTTAGGAATTTTTCTATAATTATAATATCACATAACAATTCAATAATTAATTGAAATAATCAGAAATATGATTTAAAAAATTATGAAATTAATTTACCAGCCTTCAGAGAAAACGTGTGTTATGTGTTTCCATAGTATGATGGCTGTCATCGTGTGATCAACCGAGACATATCTTTCCATAGTACAATCATCCTTCTACCAGTAAACCATCGATGACACAATCTCGACGATAACGGACCTCGAGCCGCAATGATCCCCTATAATAAATTAGAGTGAAAATAGATGATGAATATAGAAAAATGTCGAGCAAGAGATTTTTCAAGGGTTTGAGAAAAAGAGAATATGAAGAGATAGATTTCTTTCTCTCCTCTTTTTCTATTAGATTTTCATCTTTTTTGTATGATGGAGAGGAAATTGTTTTCCTCTTTTTTCTTCGGTTACAAGAATTAGAATGGAGAGAAACACACAGAAGAAATAAAGTAAAAAAAATGAGAAAAAGATAATTGATAAAACAACAACAAAGATAATAAATTGAATTTAGTCCAAAATTGGATTTATAGTAAATTGAAATTTTATCGTTTCTTTTAAAAATGTCGATCAAAATAAGTCTGCATAGGTTAGAGTAGTTAATTACTGGAGCAATATATTTTCAGCAAATTTATCATGATGAAGTGCACATTTAGTATAAATAGAATATGTAGAAGATTAGTATTGATTAAAGTTGGCAGTGACCTTAAGAGATTTCACTTGAAATATGAAACATAAGTCTCATTTGCAGTATCCAAATCACAATGTTATATTATAGAAACTATTTTGCATGTGCTATATCACTTAGTTCCAACAAGTTACCGCACTGCGATGATGTGATCACTCTCGTTCAGGCCATCTCTCTTTCTAGAGCTAAGTCTTGTGCTTATTGGTGTTATGTCAATCATATTCTGCAAATGTGCCATCTTCTACATCAAGATGGGAGTTCTCTCACTTTCCCTACATGTCACAGGCGTCTCTTAGATAGAAATATTTCTGAGTTTTAATATATTTATTGCGTGTTTTGAGATTCGTTTGCAATCAAAATGGTTTACAGCTCTTCATCGAAAAACTTATGAATCAATGTGGTGTTAGGTAATGAGGTAGATTGTGGTGGAACCAGTAAATTCGGCCCAACTGTGGATTTGAATTTTTTGAAGGGTTGATAGCGCATAATCAGGTTGCCTTGGTTTTAATGTTTTGAGCAATCTGACTGAAATGTACCCCATTAAATAAGCGATAAGTCACTGTTTACTTACATTGAGGGTGTTTCAGTTACAAGGTTTTTGTTAGATCCATGTTTGCTTCCATATTGCTTCAATGCTAGTCACTTTTTATAAGAAAAAAGAGACAAAAAACACTTAGATTCTATCTAAAAGGAATATTATATCTTGGCTACAGTCAACATCTATCCGTGTGGTAGTGTCCTTCTGTCTGTTGGGTTGTAATCTGCATCTAAATCAATAAGACACATCCCAAGACTAGTCACAACATTTTACTGGAGAGAAAAACAAATCTAAGCGATTAGGAAATAGGGCAACACGTTATATAAGAGGCTACATTAACCATCCATAAGGTATTTCTTTAATCAATTTCTTCTGCATCACTGCTGTGCTTGTGCATACCATGTTTTGCAATACATAACACTGTCTTCATATGTATTTATCCCTTAAATATGATAAGAATGCTGTGCCGACTAATTCCTAGAGCGTTCCATGCTTCTTATTTTTGATAATGTCTTTTTTTTTGCAGGTATAGTGCATCAACAATTATCTTTCTTCTTCAGGAGGTGTCTGAGCATACTGGCAACCATCCTGATAGCGTGAAAATAGATTGGAATGCACTGATTAAGACTACCTCAACAGGAATCTCTAATGCTCGAGAGTATCAAATGCTATGGCGCCATTTAGCCTACCATAATCCTTTGTTGGAAAAAATAGAAGGGGGAGCTGAGCCTTTGGTTAGTGTATTTTTTAATCCAATGCACAGCTTTAAAAATCCACCCTTTCTACTTCTTCAATTTTTGAGTTCTTATTGATGTCTACATCCTAATAAGATGCATTGGTTAACCTGATGATAGCTTGGTTGCATTCTCATTTTCTCTCAACTGGCAACGTTTTTTGTTGGATATTGGAATCCACCAATATATGTTTTGATGATGATCAAACATAAAACATAATGCTTACATTAATGTGTTTGTGCAACTGTTAGGAAATCGTTAGCAAAGATTAAAAGTCAAAATCTCATGTGTGGATGACAAAACATTGACACATAGCAACACACTTGGTACATTGATACAATTTTATGTGATGGTGTGACAAATAAGACGTCTATAAAAGGACATGGAGCAATAGACAACATAAAGATCAAAATTATAGATTTGGATAATTGTTGCAATCTGTATTTTTGTCATAATAGTTTAGGTAAAGCCTTAAAGATGCCACACACACGCACATGAAATCCTATGAATTAATTTAGAATTTATATCAAATCAGTGTTGTAAATATCGGTCCGATATCCGATATATCGGCTGCAATATCGGTTTTATCACTAGGCCGATACGATATGTGCCTATATATTGCGGTTTCCGATATTTGGGGAAATATCGCCGCAATATTGGGCTGCGGCCGATATTGCGGCCGATATATCCCTTTGAAATATTGGTCGGCCGCAATTCATAATTTTTTAAAAACTAAGTTAGCAGGTCGGTCCATTTACAAGTGGATCCGACCGAAGTCACCCGACCCAACCATTTACTTAAAACGACGAGAGGCATCAGGATTTTTGAGAGATAATTGCTGCTTTGCCCTAATTCTAATCACACTGCTCCGCTCCTCTCGACGCTGCGCTCCTTACACTGCTCCGCTCCTTACACCGCTCAGCTCAGCTCCGGCAGGTGAAATTTTTTGACAACAATCGATTGAGCTTTGGCGTCTGACATTCAATCTTTACAAGGAAGTGTTTTCTGATCAAGGTGAGTAGTCGAGCCCTTTTTTTATTTTTTTCATTTTTTTCGGTTTTTAATTTTTTCCCCTTCCAGTATTGGGTTTTTTTCCATCGATCGAGCTTTTGACATCCGGTGTTCGATCTTCGCAAGAGATTTTCCGATCAAGATTAGTACTTACGACGTAGTATTCTTTACCTTTTTCATTTTTTTCTTTTTCTTAATTTTTTTCGGTCTAGCATTTGTTCTTCTTAAGAGGGTTTTCCGATCAAGGCGAGTATTTTTTCCTTTTGTACATTTATACATTTTTTTCAATTTTTGATTTTCATCTTCACACTGTTAATATTGATCCACATGAATCATATATTGTAGGTATTTAACTTGTTTGGTTTGTGACCACTTAAAGAAATATTCCACCAAGTGGATGTCCGATATTCATTTTTAATGAGATAAATATACACAAAACATACTTTTATTTGAGTTTCTATAGTTTATATTTTCTTAGACTCCTATGCTTTTATTTGACATCATTTTTAGCCTCTGATATGACACTCCGATTTTAAGTCAATATCCCAGATATTCATGTTTAACGAGATAAGTATAATCAAAACATACTTTTATTTGAGTTAGTATAGTTTATATCTTCTGAAATTCATCTATGCTAACATGTCATAATTTTTAAGCCTCCGATATGACACTCCGATATTTAGTCAATATCCCCGATATATCCCCGATATCCGCAATCCGATATCAAATTTACTAGGCCGATACGTGACCGATATCCGATATTAGAACACTGTATCAAATTAATCCTAAACTAAACCCTTAGGTTTCATACTTAAACTCTGTATTTTTACCCTTATTAGTCGACCAGTACATTAACCCCAGTTGACTACTACAAGGCAGAACCTCTGGCTGCTCAGTCTAGTCAACCAATGAAGAACTATTAGTCGACTAATGACAAAGCACTAGTCGACGTCCTTCACTAGTTGAATAATGAACTAGCTGTTGGTTGATTTTGATTTTGAGAAACTAGTCATTTCTAGCCGTTGAGGACAATTTTGTCATTTCTCTCTCATAGAATTTTCTCTCTATAAATGGAGATAATTTCTTAGTTATTTAGACAAAAAATAGAGAAGAAAAATAATAGAATAATCCCATGTTGTCCTTGTGATTTGAGCTTTCATTTCCTATCTCTTTGAGCACTAATTTCAATTCTTCAAAGAGCAAATCCTTAGAATAGAAATACCTACTCATTGCATACACAAGATTTTCATCTTCAAGTTTATATGGGTTTGTAATCTTTCTCTAACAAAGTTTACATCGGGCGTTGACGTGGTGTTGCTCTCGGTTTGAGATGGTTTCAATCTCAGGGTGTTGAGATTGTGGTGCACAATTGGTAAGTGTGTTTGTCAACTTGCGAGGTTGTAACTCTTGCGGTTTGTAAGGTGTTAGTGAAAATTACAACTGAGAGTTTAGAGACTGACTACGTCTGGGAGATCGAATCAGGATAATTTCCTTGTGTTTTTGCTTGATTGGATTTTCGGGTATCTTGTTTATTTTACTTTTATATTGTGATAATTCTCATTGTTTATTCTGCTGTAATTTTTTATTTAGAATTGGTTTGCTAATTGCTTATTATTAACCGTAACTGGTTGGTGTTTAATTTAGCCATCCACCGGTAGGGACCCTACATTTTTTCCTCCCAACAGCCAACTGCTTTTCGGATTCTTTCTGGACATAACAAGATAGAGTTTCGTGGAGTCTTGGTGTTATTTTTTTACAGATTCATGCTTGCCTGTTTCTCAACCTGTATGCAACTTCATTTATTTCTCAGTTTCAGTTCAAAAAGAGTGTAGTTTGCCCTGTGATTCTGCTGTTATGAATTTAAGCAGCTCCTAAGATGAATCATCCACTACTACTTTAAGGCTCTTATTACTTCTTCTTTCCATCACCACTTCTTCAATCTTCGCTACTTCTTGCCCCCTCTCTGGGTATCCCAATTAGTTTGGTCACTTGGTGTTATGCTTGGATTCTTCTCTAAGGTCATGCTGACATTAATACATCGTCACATTATACTTCCTAGATTCCATGCAGATTCCGCGAGTACAAGGGAAGGCTCCTTAATATGTTTGTAATACCCCCTAAAGAATCCAATACATGCTTGCTACTATCTTTTATCTGGGAAACTTCATCTAATATCTTAACATTGCAAAGACCTCGATGTTGTTCTTGTTTAAACACATGGTAGTACGTGCTGAAAACATAATCAAAATTTTGTTGGCACTTGAAGTTTGTTATATTTTTCTGAAAGGATGCATGCATTCCATCACTTGAACTAGTTGGTTGTAATCGAGTACTAAATAGCAGTACTTGACTTCCATGTTTGAGCCTATTGTGTGTGTATTTTTTGATTGAGTTTATAGATAATCCAATCATAGGTTTGTGATGCACGACAGAAAGGAAAAGAGATGTGGTGGGGATTTGGGGAAGAGCATTGAGAACTTGATAACTTTTCAGACATCGCATCCCGGAGATATAATGGTCACCGAGTCGCACGTCTTGAACGTGTAAATTTTTCGGATATTCCATACAGCCAACTAAGTCCACTCTCGCACACCAATGAAAAAATATGATTTTTATGGAGAAACTAAAAGTTTACACCAAAATTTTAATTCTCTTCTTCATTGTTCTAAATAAGTAAATAAATAAGTTTATGATCTTTATGTAGGCTTACAACTTGGCTATTAAAAATCATATCTAATGTTGGATTAAAATTTTAAAATTACTGAAAGATCTAAAATAAATAAAAGACATAAAAGACGGAAACTCTGTACTAAATAAAATAATCTAAAGGTTCAAAATAATTAGACGACTCCAAAGATTCAAACTCTATCTCTATCTAAAATCTAAAATAATTTTTTATCTAATATTCAAATTAGATCTTTATCGTTCGTCTGGACGTGAAAACTTCATTACCTGATGAATGGTGACGGGAATAACACAACTGAGTAGAAATTAACAGTTATTTTGTAATTGAAGATGATACATCCATGAATTTTGACTTGTAGCACGATGTATATTTGTAGACTAATAGCTTTTGAAAGTTTTTTCAAATCATAAAAGAAATGAAAGCATATTGAACCTTTTTGTTGGTAGGATGTGGAGTATCTGAGATGATAAATTTGATGTGCTCAATTTTCTTAAGGGGTGTCTTCAAGCTAAGTGATGTCATATGATCATCATGTGGCTTGAACTTTACGTCTAGCTGTAGGCTCATCTCAAATTCATGCTCAAACTTAATTCTTGATATGGATGTAGACTAAGGCTCTTGTTCAACCTTTAAAAGCTTCCTTATGCTTAGCTCATTCGAGTGTAACCTATTCTATTGAGCAACCCAAATCTTGAGTTGGGAAGATTTCCACACAATTTTTTCCTTTAAATATGAATGTGTATGTTTGATCTTTCAAAACTCGTCACATCTAGGTCGTATAATCAAGAATTTCATAGCAAAATATGTGTTGCATCCATGAATATAACATCACACCAAATGTAACCATGATAGGTTGCAAGTTGGAGATGCACTAAATATCATTAGGTAACTAAATACGTAATCTTATCCATCCAAGTAATGTTATATTGATGTGGAGATACTCATCTGTTAGGCCCATTCTTTCTAAGGTTGACTTAATGATAATATTAACATAATTACCTTCATCAATTATCAATTTAGGTCTTATTACATATCTTGATGCATGTATGGAAAATACATGAGCACCTGATTCATATAAATCTTCATCAGTATCAATAATCAGTATCAGTAGTACTTCAAGTGTATAAATTTTTTCAATCATTTTTTCAGATTGTTTCACATGAAAGATGAACAGGTCCGGAGGTGACGATGGCAACAACGAACGTGGACATCGACGAAGCTAGGGTTTGGGACACCGTGGACAGTAAAAAAGTTTTTCTTCTCTTTTTTATGAAAAATTCTTTTATCGCCTTTCTTGGTTTTTCTTGAATTTTTTCTTTCTTGTTATTTGTTTTTGATCTATCTCTATCCTTTTGTGATTTTTTTCCTTTTGTTGATCTTTTATTTATTTTTATCTCTATTTTTTATTTTTTATCGCACTTTTTTATTTTTCATCTCTCTTCTTCTTGTTTGATATCTTTTTTTATTTTTTATCTCACTTTTTTAAAAATCCAAATCTATTTATATGAAAGAAAAAACAAAAAAACAAAAAGGGGGTCTTTGTTTATGAAGAGGGAAAGAGACAAAGAAAAAGTTGGGGGTTTTGAATCTAAAAATCCTAAAGACAAGAAGATGATTAAAAGAAACAAATGGTAAGATTTTAATTTTTTTGATCTAAAACCTAACAAAAAGTAAAAAAGAAAAAAGTATTTTTTCTTATGAGGAAAAGAAAAGAAGAAGGCAAATCAGGTTTTGGCTCTGATACAAAGTTTGATGCAGGACGAAAATGTGAAGGAATGTGGTGAAGATTTAGAGGAGAAAAATGTCGATAACTCAACTTGATAACTTTTCGGGCATTATATCCCTTAACGATTACCGACTCGCATGCATCGTGTGGATATTTTTCAGACCTCTCGTCGGGCAACCAATCCCACTCTCACATTGCTCTAAAGAAATTGAAAGTTTACACCAAAATTTCTATTCTCTTCATTGCTCTAAATAAATAAGTTTGTGGTCTTTATGTAAGTTTTCAACTTGGCTTTCAAACATCACATCTAATATGAGATAAAAACTCTAAAATAACTAAAAAACCTAAAATAAATAAAAGAATTAAAAGACCCAAACCCTGTCTTAAATAAAATAACCAAAATATTCAAAGTAACCAGAAGACTCAAAGGACTCAAACTCTATCTATATCTAAAATCTAAAATGAAAAGATTCTACCTTCAAATTAGATCTTTATCAGTTTGGCTTACTCCTTGCTGTCTTTTCTTATTACTATTGCATTTATGCAAATAAAATGTAAATCATGTAATGTGTGCATACTCTTGTGTATGTCTCGCACACCACAGTTAGCTTGCATGTAGTACAGCATGCCATATTCAGCATGCCATATTCAGCATGCATGTAGTACACCATTTGTAAATTATAATATATTAGTGAGGATATGACACCTGTATCCATTCCCAAGTATTGTCATGTGTTTTCTGCAAACCTCTTATCTATAATGCACTTTCCTTTTCCTCAGTTCTCATTATATGCTGTTGGTTTCACACACACACACACACACACACAAATGGCATGTTTTTTCATGTGATAAACAAGTAAACAGACCATGGAATAGAAAAGCAAGTACCTACATTTAGAATACTTTGTTTCTATCCTTGCATCATAATGTCGCTACTCTGAAGTACTGTTGCAGGATGATGATAGTGATTTGGAGTTTGAATTAGAAGCTGTACCTGCTCTCAGTCCTGAAGAGTTAGCAGAGGCTAAGGAATGTGCCAAGGTATAGCCATCAATATAATAGGAAGAAGTTTCTTTCTTTGTATTGAATTTTGGAGCTGCTGTTATATGGCTGTTTGAGAAGTGTGATGGTTGCCCACTTGTTTTGATTTTTAAAATCCCAATAACAAAAATCCCATGTTTAATGATTTCTTAAATATGATTGTGTCAAAGGCTTGATCTGCTTTTCTTTAATAATATTGTAAAAGATGTACACGATATTGATTACTTTCAGAAGATGATATTGTCAAGGTCATTCTTTGAATATATTTTACAGTTTTACTCATCACTGTAGAATATATTATCACAGTCCTTTGTATGCCAATGGAGTTTTATTTACCAGCTTTGGATGTAACGTGATTGTCATGAAGGGCATTACTATGTCAATTTTCTGCCACTGCTGGAAGAATAGTGTATCTAATTTTTATTAGAGCAGACTTACACATGTTGGTGTAAAGGAGACTGACCCATCTTGATGTTAGTCACAGCTTATTATTATTATTCTTAATGTATCATTTGTCATCATTTTGTTGTAGCAGAATGTTTATGTAGGCAAATTGATGTAACTTGGTATATTTGTATCCATTTCTTATCCTGAGTATCCCCTCTTCATATGGAACTATTGTAGTCATTATTTCATTGTTTTGAATATGTCACTATGAAGGTCTCTTTATCACCATTTTAAATATACTCTCTGTTCAAAACCCTTTGAAACACCTAAATTTTCGTTGGAAAATTTGTGCTAAAAGTTGTACAAGGCTGTTATTGTGTGGTCCTGATAATAGATCATCAAGAAAAAAATAGCAAGGAACCATTTATAAGTAGATGGTGCATTTCAAAATTTCTGTGCAAACATGGATGCACAAGCACAAGCAAATGAATTTTCCCAATTAAACGACAATTAAGTCTTTCACATCGCCTCCTTTTTGGACAAGATTTTTGACCCGAGAAAATTGGCTAAATAGCACCGGTCAACGAGTGGTTTTAATTTTTACCACCAAGTTTAAAAACTTTGCTAGAATACCACCCCCCTTAAAAAAGAGACTAAAATACCCTTTTCGTTCCCAAACACTAAAATACCCTCTACGTCGACGCCGAACTCCGACCACCCCCGCTTCTCCGTACTCCAACCACCCCGCATCTACGGCAACGCCTCGTCGTACTCCGACAAAGCCCTATGAGCCAATTTGCGCCAATTTGCGCTAATTTGCGCCAATATACGCCAATATACGCCACGATACGTGATGTATATTGGCGTATATTGGCGCATATTGGTGCAAATTGGCGCAAATTGGCTCATAGGGCTTTGTCGGAGTACGACGAGGCGTTGCCGTAGATGCGGGGTGGTCGGAGTACGGAGAAGCGGGGTGGTCGGAGTTCGGCGTCGACGTAGAAGGGTATTTTAGTGTTTGGGAACGAAAATGGTATTTTAGTCTCTTTTTTAAGAGGGGTGGTATTCTAGCAAAGTTTTTAAACTTGGTGGTAAAAATTAAAACCACTCGTTGACCGGTGCTATTTAGCCAATTTTCTCTTCTGACCCACGGTCGCTGTAAAGAAAATGGGAAACCATCCCGCCAATAATTTCACCCGTGTCACAAAAGCAATGAGCTTTATGTTCTCTTAATTTCTGCTGAGAATTTCAGCTGTTGATTGATAGTAAAATTATCAAAATATGGGCAGGTTGTACTCTCCACTGGTTCTCCACGCGTCTGTGGTTCTACACCTCGACCAGTTGCAGAAGCTTCTTTGAATGTTGACATACTCAATGACCATGCCGTACTTGATCCACTGCCAGACAAGCTGGCTGGCTCAACTTGTGGAGGGAGCCCTTTGCCTACCGTTTCAAATCAAAAGCCACCTTTATCAACGGGACCTTCTACAAGGATTGGATGGAAATGGAGCAAGGAGTTTAGGTTTGCATGTTAAAAAGAAAAGGCAGCTGTGGACCAAAGAAGAAGATATGGAACTGGGCAGGGGAATTGGGCAAACATTTTGAAAGGGGGTTTCAAGCACAACAGGACTGCATCCCAGCTTTCTCAGGTATTTTGCACTACGTTAACTATTCACAATCATTTGAAGCCTCTAGTTTACGTTATTGTGGAATATGACCGAGCCTTTTCACAATCAACAAAGCATGTACTTCTGGAAGATTTAGGCTACATAGCTAGTTAATTGGGTTATTTTGTTGTTTAGTTTGATTTTAAAGAGTTGCGTGTAGGAAAGGTCAAACGTAGCAGGTTGAAGTCAAGGTACCATGGATATCATCTTAGTAACCCAGCCAAGTTGCCTTGAGTAGCAAATTTGTATCAGCAAATGACTTGTTCATCAATACCTACGGATTAATACTAGTCTTAGCTTCACTAGCATATATATTTACATGACTAACGTCACTCGTATTTGAAATATTAATTTGTTAGCATTTTGTCGTATTTCTCAGTAGATTCGCTTGAATAGGTATTCATGTTTTTCTAAACGAATATGTTGGAGGCAAGGTTTGGACTTTTGAACTCTGTTTGCATAATTCATTGGTAGCAACTGATTCTGCTTAACTTTAACCTTTCTTCAATTCATGTGAATCAAAGATCATATAATCATTCCAAAGGTGGCGAATATATAACGCCATCCTCATCCAATTGCAGGTTTATATCGATACAGGCTTGGGGACGTCATCAGGGTTGCCGGATTCCACAACTCCACACCCAAGCTACAATTCGTATGCAGGAGAAGCCTTCTCCATAGCAATCATAAACACCGACAAGAACAACGAGAAAGATATACAGATAGCAGTCGAAGAAGCCAGCTGCAATTCGTAAGCAGGAGAAGCCTTCTGAACTATTAACCATTTTTTCACTCTACAAGCCTCTGTTAATTTATATCAGAGTGGTAATGAATATTTGAGTAATAACGAAGATATTGTTAAAAATATCCAGAGATGGGCTCTCACTCGGAAGCACAATGGCAATTCAAACCTAGGCAATGACAATAAAACTAGTACCTCAGTACGCTCTGAGGAGAGGTTGGCAGCTTAGAAAGCATTTTCCTTTGCTGTGGATATGCCTATGACTGGAAGCTTGTCAATATTTTCAGGTTCTTCCATAACTCATGTAACTGATTTTTCTTCTTCCTAGTTTTGCCTTTTTGATGCCCAACAGATTGCTCTTACCCTTCTGTACCCCCTCAATGAGATCACTTGTTATAATAATAATTATTTTTTTCAAAGGCATCTTGTGTTATCCAAGTCATGAAGTCTATTGCATGGCATGTGTGAAAAAATTGAGAAAGGAAAACCCAATGTGTATGTGTGTGTATTTCTCATTTTCCATGTTTCCTGATGAAAAGGTGGACCATGGTTGCCTTGTTTCATTAGAGAGTCGACAATGAAACAACAGTACATGCTAGGCATATATATATATTTCTTTTAGCTTGAATGGTGTTGCTTACATTGCATCGTTTCTCTAGCTCAAATGTCTGTTCATTCTTCTTTTGTTTCAACTGTAATACTTCTTTGTTGCAGATAGTCTTTTCTTTTCCATGATCTATTGGAACTTTGCTAAACCTTTCTAAAAATTAAATTCTTGTTTAAAAATGGAACTTGTGGCACACATAATGGCTAGTTCTACCACATCATCGGCTGCAACATCACAAGCATCACGTGCCCGTGCCGCTCAATCCCGGAACCAGTCCCAAGATAAAGGTATCTCGAGCCTTTTGATCAAGGCCCATCCAACTCTGAAGAAACCATTGTTCCCTGATAAAAGCAGCTGCCTTTGCTGCAGGTGGACGCGTTGCCACTCCATCCACGGTAGCCTCACCGTTCAAGGCCGCGCAGTCTAAAAATGCAGTTCACATCAGACCTGGAGGTGGTGGTTCTCTTCCAATATCATCAACCATGGCCAACAAACCTTCATCCACTAGCAACAAGACTTCAGGACCACAGTCGACCCTGCATCCCCAACCTGCCCTCCATTCGTTGACGCAGCCACTTCCTGCTAGTTTTGGTACGACACTTGGTTCATAGAGGTCCTCTCAGCATGCAATCGTTCCTTTAGCCAGATGCACCACCGCATCTGACCAGTCTTGCAAGACACCAGCCGGGTTCAAGCTTGAAGTAGTTCAAACCCCTAATTTATCCGACAATGCTGAGGGAAAGAGAGATGTCGGTCATTGCATATCTGATATTGACTCAGAAGAGTTGGTAACGGAGGAGGTGGGAGAAAGTTCAGGTGAGGCGGGATTAGCTAGTGGTGCGAAAAAAGAGGGACACAATATTTGCTCAAATGCACCTTCGGACAAAAGTCGAGCTGTGGCTGGGAAAGAAGTCAGATTGCATCATGAATCAGCGATTGCTCCAGAACAAGGGTTCGTAGCTGATGCTGGCGGAACTCAGATTCATGGCGAGGAGCCGAGGGAGATTGGAAGTGCAGGGGATGTGTGTCCTGACAGTCAGATTGTGGGTGACAAACGGTTGCTAGGAGTTGTAGCGGCGGCTAATAAAGTTGAGGACCCTTGTTCAGAAAGCACAACTACAACAGAAGCCAATCACTAGTTGATGGGAAGTATGCATATGGATAGAGTTGATTATATGAAGAATCACATCTTTTCGGAAAGCATGGAATAAAAAAGTTGACCTGCTGATGAACCAAATCCAAGTTCATCTCTGGGTAGATATACAATGAGAGGGGGGAGGAGTGGCAAACACCCATTGGGTCTCTTTGTTGGATGAAAACATGGACAGAAGACTTAAGATAATCACAAATAATTGAAGGGCCTTTTGCCACCTCGACACGGGTCCAAATTTCTCTTGCGGATCCTCAAGGAGGCGACGTGGATTGAGCCTACTAATGCCATTTCTGTCTGGCTGTGTACAAGTAAATGCATATTTTATGGTTTAGTGAACTAGAAAACAAGATCCCATCCAATGCTAGCTCCCAAGTTAAAAAAGCTATTCTGCTTAATTAGTCCATTTATGTTCCAGCCTTCTTGCAGTTCATCATGATTCTTTATCTTCTCATTAGGGGTTAAGTAGGGTCATAAATATACTATTGCAGAATGTGTTTGCCCATTACTTGATCTTTTTCATCTTTAGACTTACTAAAAGGGAGGGAGGACTTCACATCCTTAGAGAGAGTATAATGATTTTTTGGAAGAAGTTGAAGATACGAGTAAGTGGACACTATATCTCTTTCCCTGCATATGGTCTTTCATGCTTTGCCGTACCCTTTGATATAAACCATTCGGTTTGTTTTAAGCTTTAACCTTAATCGAAGGAATAAATGTTACTGAAATTGAAGCTAGAGTCGAGAAATATAGAAGATGGAACGATGGAACGCTGAACAGATGACCCATGCTGAAGCTCGTAAGTTACTTTAGAATTAAACCTGGTTCATGCTTCTTTGGTAAAATCTCTATGTTTGCCTGGAAAGCCTTTTTCATACAGGCTGAAGAACTTGCAGCAGCATCGGAAACACGCAAAGGGCCAGTACATATGACATGTGAGTTATATTGGAGGAGTCTGAATTGGAATGCAGTTTTAGTTTCATAGATCAGGCACTGTCCTACTTCCTGCATTCGCTCTTTTGTTTGGTATTTACATTTGAGTCCACTACTCTTGGAGGAACTGTGGTAGTAGTAATTACCCTGCATAAAGTCTGAACACAGTATAGACAAACACTTGCTTAAACAAGCTCCATTGTCTAAGCAAATTCGGTCACAACCATAAACCAAGCATACTCACCAGTCTATGCAATGACACCACTTTTATAGGTTGTCATAACCAATCCAAAATATGGCATCCATAGTTGTTGCATACTAAATGTTGTCTGAGAAATGTGCTATAAAAATAACGAGTATCGCTTATTAGCTACTTAACTGATAGCTACTGCCCAAAATTTTTACCTTTAACGCAGGGATGAACAAAGTATTATGACAGTCATTAACTTCATCTAATGTTCATCACCTCAATTGGGTCTTGTTCATCATCAGTCCTATTGAAAGATATTAGGAGATATTACATGATTTACCCTGTTTGATATAATTGTCGACAATGTATTTTGTATAATATTTGTTTCCTATTTTTGGTTTACTTTATGGTCCACAATGTGATTATAAATATGGCTTCATGGCAACTGAAATTCTTAAGTATTCATTTATAACATGCTCTATGTGGAGATTGAGTTTTCCATGCATTCATCACTATTTTAATGAATAATTATGCCCTTCGTGACGGTTGACACACTTTTGAGGATTGTTACACTTACATGTTTAATATAGTTTTGAAGGAAAGATGATTTTGATAAAATACTTAACACCAAATGCTTACGCATCTGTTAAATCCTTGGGCCGGTACTCGAGGAGAAGAAAATATTGTCGCCAAGAAGCCCACTGAGATAACGTCTGAGCCCACTAGGTCCATGAAGCGAATGAAGAATGCCAACCGATAACTTGGTCAAAGCCCGCATGCCATTTGCACGTTGAGATCCCATTGCTTAAGTATGCAGTTGATAATGAGCTCATAAATAACGTGAGAAATGAACAACGATTATGCCTACTTATGAGGAATGATCGTGCCATCATAATTGGTGACCGTTATTTTCCAACGTCACTGAATAGACACTTCATTTTATAAATAAAGAATGGACAGATTCCAGAGGTACGAAATACCAGATACTCCTAAAACTTATCTCCTTCCACTCTTATAATTCTTCCTCCAAACGCTTGAGGTGAGTGACTCGGGACGAAACCTCTTAAGACGAACTTGACCGTCCAAAGCTTTCCTTAAGTTGATACTAACTTAAGTATCAGATGAGATTTGGGTTGGAACCCAGATCCGACCCTCCTGGTGCAGGTTGCTCGAGGCTCGACCCAGCAGAGAGGTCGAACGGTCGTGCTATTCGACAGAGAGATCGATCGACCTCCAGCCTTGCGTTCTCGGCTTAGCTTCCACCGACACTGGTTCTATCAACCGAGGGTCCCACCTCACCAGCAGACAAGGCTCCACCTAGACCAAGGAGTTCACGTCAGTCCCAATCACTGTTGGCCGGAACCTAGCCGTCAACCGCATCCATCAATGAAGAATAAGAGATTGCTTTGTCCATTGTGTGCTTTATAACATGGCTATATTTTGTTGCTTGTCTTTGCTGGGCTGTTAATCTTTGTTACCATTTGATGACCATCTTGCAGGACTCAAAGCTATTGAGGAGATATAGCTATATCGAGGGTTGAGACTTCGTATACTCACTCATAAAATTATTTTGGTGTAAATTATGAATATATGTCTATTAAGTGGGTTTGAGATGGGTAGTAGATCTACAACCCTTTTTGTGTATGAATACATATATTTGTACCATTTTGTTATTGGCATTCTGGTTAGATCTTATTATAACATTTTGTGTCTTTCAGACTTGATTTGATTTTGAGGAAATTATAGTTACATACATGGGTTTATGTTTGATGTTTCATTGGGGAAATTACCCACAAATCTGAAGGAAAGGGGTGTGTGGATGTGGTAATTCACTGGAAAAGTATGCCATTTCTTTTAAGCTTTTCTTTCGCATGGGTTCAGTGGTTTCTGTGTGAAAGTAGATGGATGAGTACTTTTGGGTTGAAGTTGATATCTTTGATGGAATTTGAAGATGGGTAGAAAATTTTGGGCTTTTGTTGCAACAGAGGGGACACGTAACATGTGATTACACACTTTTGATGTCGTGAGTGATGAAAATGGATTATGTCCATGTTTTAAAAAAATTGGGTTTAATTTTGTTGTTTAAGGTTGCTTGCACCTTTGACGAGCCTTTGCTTGGTTGGCATCCTCTCTTCGCTTCCTTGTGGGAGGCGAGGGATTGAGGTTCCGATGTATCCAAAAAAATGTTGATTGCACCATTGAATTCAAAGTAGTCTATAAATGTTATAATTATCTTAATTTTTGAATGGGTAAATTGCAGAAAAATACCTTCACGTTTGGGCCATTTTTACGTAAATATCCTGAGATTTATTTCCATCAAAATATATACCCAAATATTTTCCGACGCTTTTAAGTTGGTACCTTTTTTTAATTTTCCGTCCAAAAGACAGAAATTTGGACAAATTAACACCTGAATGGGCCTTTCATAAGTTAATACTCTTACATTTGGGCCTTTTATAAATTAATACCCTGAATTGGTGATGTCCCCACGGTTTGCGTGCATACAAGTGCTATATGATTGGAGATACTAGATTTACAAATTTATACCGCAAGCGCACGGTGTTGTAGAGTGGCTTGAGGGTCGAACTCAGGGAGGCGTGGTTGTGCTTGTCTAAACGAGGAACCGGTTCACCTTAGGGGTGAGCTAGCCCGTACGATCCAATGGTTGTCATGTAATGTAAAAACGGAGGATAAACAATATAAAAGGAAACATAGGACTTTGGTTTTCACCCTATCACGTGTTCTCGCTATCACGATCGACGGATAGGAAATCGATTGGATTTAGGGTTTAGCGGTGAGACGTTGCCTCTAAGAGTGTACCAGCGTCCCATGGGCCCGATATTGCGGTCGGTGCCCAGGATGATACGCTGGACTACCCGGATTCGGTCGGTGGGCATTCCCATGTCCATTAACACCGACCGACTCCGGGAGCACTAAGCTCGCAACGATTGCTCCCAACATCTCATCCAGCCGTTCCCACGCGCTAGGATTCGATGCCTACGCTAAAGGCGTGAGCTATGTCTAGGGGGTCAACCGCCAAGTTTATTCCCCTTGGTCCAACAGTCAAAGGCGGTCTTTTTCCCGCCGATGACAATGAAACACCCCGCGTAACCGGCTAAATTCCTAATCCCTATCGAAATCCTAGTCCTATGAACGCATTAGGGAGAACCCACGAAGGGTTTCCACCAAAATCCCAGATTTGGGAACTACTCACACATTATGGCTAAAAAGCAATCTAAATGAAAATCAACCGTAAAAATCATGATCAGGCGATTGAAATGAAGTAGTAGCAATGCAATTAACACTATATTAAAGTTTAACAAAGATCGGAGAACTTACAGATAACAATAAAATTCCAGCCGTCACAAATAGAGAAAAAGTCAGAAAAAATTAACAAGCTTCGTTTTCTGAAAACCTAGGGCAACTATATATAGAAAACGACTTCACCCGATCGGTTGAAGTATCAACCGATCGGGTGAGCTGCTTCGTGTATCGCTCGTCGCCATCGGGAGCTTCAACCGGTCGCGTAGCCCGAGCGGTTGGCGCCGTCGGTTCGATAATTGGAGAGCTTCGGCTTCAGATGAACCGATCAGGTGATAAATCACCCGATCGGTTGGAATTATCCTCAAAATTGACTGAGACTTCCGTCGATTAGGCACGGTCAGCGATCCATCGGTTGAGCTGTCCGGGTCGTCTCTTGGAAGAATTGGCTACAGATGAACCGATCGGGTGATATTTCACCCGATCGGTTGGAATTCAGCACATTCAGACAGAGAGTTCCGTCGGTTCACCCGATCGCTGAACCGATCGGGTGAGCTGCTACTCTTCTTCAGCTGCCGTCCAGGTTGGATACGCGTGCACCACCCGATTGGTTGGCTGTAACCAACCGATCGGGTGAGGGCTGAAAATTGTCGATCTTCATCGTTTGACCCCATGGATCACGCGTGAATCCTCCCGTTGCTCCGGGGACTCATGATATCTTCGTTATATGTCTCCTACGCTAGCAATCTCCTGCAAACACACAAAAACACAAAGAAGTGAAAGAAAACTAGAAATCCCAAGGAAATGAGAACGGGACGGCGGAAAACAACGGACAAACACAAGGAAGACGTGCGTGAATATATAAAATATACACACACGTCAAAATCCCCCAAGCTGAACCCTTCCTCGTCCTCGAGGAAGACGAGTGAGAGTAGGAGCTCGGAGGGAGAAAATAGAGAGAAATAGAGAGAAAGAGTAACCAAAATCCTAAATCGCCCGTCAGGGCCAACAAAATCAAAAACGCCACACCTAGCAAGCAAGCGACAAATCACAACACTAAACCAAAGAAAACGAGTCCAAACAAATGTCGTCGGCCCACGCGGTGAAGTGAGTGAGTGTGGTCGTGTGCTAGCGGACAGTGTCACTATCTACAATGTGCAATAAGCTCCATATACACAAATCCAAGAAAAGACCGAAATATCGATTCGATTTGAAATAAGCGGTGAATATATAGCTCAAGCATGCATGAGAACAGAGTAAGAATCGAAACATATCATGCGTCAGGGGCTCCACAGCTAGGGACTAGGAAATCACCACACTATCGCCTAGATAATAGCTAAGAAGTTCATATTCCAAGTGTTTTCGAAAACGATGGAGGTTGAGAAGATGTGGAGTATAACACTCGGTGCAAACACTCGCCTTCCCTTTATTCTTGGTAGATAGGAAAATATTCACACATGAATTTTTTGGGTTTTGGATATATGTATTTTTTTGGTTTTTTTGGCTATACATATTTTTTATTTTTTTCGTTTCTTTCTTTTTTTAGGTTTTTCTTTTCTCTCTTTTTTTGGTTTTTTGGATTTTTGGGTATGTACATATGTGTACTCTCCCAAGTGGGAGAACGGTACACGACGAGGGGATTTGCACCAAGTAAAATAAAAAAGATTTCGGATTCTAAACACTTGAGCAAGGGAGATTTTCTTCGCTAATCAGAGCATAGGCTAAATGGGTTATCCTATTCCTAACTGTGGAATCCCGACACATGCGAAATGAAGTATACGATATAGATATAGCATGCATATAGAAGCAGACAGGAGAAGCAAATACCGCATATTCAAATCAAATCATGATAATATTGGGGTCATCCTAGGACATGTATATAAATCAAAATCACTAAGTAGAAGCACACCGTAAGCTAGACACGACACACGACTCACACAAAAGCAAAATGGACCCACGATGCATGAAATGCAAGAGGACTCAGCTTCCTAGGGTTAGTGAATGTGATTATCGAAGCCATGCCAGGTGTGTGTGTGATTCCGTGGCAATTCATCATATGGGATCATCTCTAGGAGAGAGAGGAGAAAAAGGAAAGAAAGAAAAAGAAAAACACGGTGGAAAACGACTCAAAAACGAAGGAAAAGACAAAAAACGACGCATGAAGTGCGACTCCCCCAAGCTGAAACTTGCATTGCTCTCAATGCAATAAAAGTAAATACGGGAGGGCAATGAAAATGGGGGGATACGCACCGACTCAAAGAGAAACAAAAAATAAGAAAAATACACATACGAAACTGAAAAATAAAGAAGAAGAAAAATAAAGAGAAACACATGAATAAAAGAAACACAAGCACAACCAAACCACACATATAGACAGACACACAATGACACCACACGACAAAACACACGAAAGTCGATTTCCCCCAAGCTAGACATGGCAAAGGTAGCAATATGATATGGTCGAGATGATGCAGAAATATGCAAGGGGGAAATCAATCGGAGTTGCTAGCGGTAGAATGGTAGGGGGATGGTGAGATGGGAGGGGAATAGTGGAGAAAAGAATCTTCGGAGGACGAAGAGGGTGTGCCAACAGGAGTAGGAGGGAGAACGGGCTGGAGCACTGGTGGATCGACATGTATTGGTGGGTCGTGGTGGATAATGACGGCACCGGGTGATCCCACACATGGGTGCCAATCTGGAGGTTCTAAGGGTGGAAAGTGGACGAGCGTGGAATACCAAGGATCCGGAAAGAACTCCCACGGGAGATGAGAAAGGTGAATGGGGATCCGCTCAGAAGATGATGGTGGTAGGATGGCAAATGGAGCAAGGGTAGGACTATAGAGGTAAACCGCACGTTCCTCACCAAAGGGAGTGAGCATACCAATTTCGATCAAGTAATCGCGATCGATACGGCTACGTCCACGTAAAATAGGGAGGTCGGGCGGCAGCCTCAAAACACAACTGACAATAAAAGTGATCATCCCACTACAGCAGATAGATCCAGAAGTTGCGCGGTTAACAGATAGAATCTCGTGGATGATCCAATGGGCGGTGTTGATGGGCATGGGGATATTGTCATGGATCCTATCGTGGGACATGGCATAAAGGAAGAAGAGCTCATCCCTAGACACCGTGGATACATCCACGCGGGAGAAAATAGTGTTGGCAAGGAGGCAATGAGCGAAGCGGTAACACGGAGGAATGATGTAGGAGGCAAGTGCCACCTATGGGAAAGTGGTATACCGGGTAAACCGTTGCCAAACACCATTGGCTCGAAAGTGAGGGAAGATATCAGTTCGATCATGAGTTAAATACTCAACATCACGATCGGGGTGACGGAGGTTAAGAATATTGTTAAGCTCGGCAAAGTCCATAGAAAAATCGTAATTGAAGGCGCGGAAGGTGAAACCCCAATTGGACACTTCAAGAGAACTAAGGAACTTTAGTGTGAGGTTCCGGTGTGTGTGGGCATGGATATGAGAAAGGGTAAAGCACCCGATGCAGTCGAAAAGTTTGGCTATGCCCCTCGAGAGTCCGAGAGACTCGAGTGTGGGGCGTTCAGCAAAGAGTGTAGGTCGCATCGGGCGATGAAGAAGGGCTCGCAAACGTTCAGATTTCTCTTCAGTAGAAGGATTGATGCCGAGGAAGGAAGGGGAGAAGGGGCCGTAAAGGGGATTTCTGCGTGAAGAAGAGGCAATCTCTTTTCCTTTCCTGGACATGGTAATGACGTTGGTAGGAACGATAAAGCGGGGGAGGGTTATTATGATGAGGATAAGGCCGACGAAATAGGTAGACTCAATATCCAGACATTGCATATATGAAAGTAAAAACTAAGAGTGGAAAGAGGTTACCCATCAATGTTGTATGATCCAGCACCCAAAAGACCCAACGCCGCATGAGGAAGCGATTTGGGAAGCCACTGCTCGCTGATCCGACAAGAAACGAATTTTCGAAAAGTGGGGCTAGGGTTAGGGTTTGGATGATTTACGGGTGAATCTGTCGATTGGAAGGTTGTTGATGGTGGGGGAGTAAGGGAATGAGTAGGATTTGGATTTAGGGGTGGGGGGCTTTATAGAGGAGGTCGATTTGGAAGATGAGAGAGAGAGAGAGAGAGAGAACATGCGAACAGAAGCGTGGAGGTCGGATGAATGAAGCCGGGTGAGGTGGGGTATGTATAGGGGTGAAGGCGAACCGATCGGGGGATGACTCACCCGATCGATTGGGTAAGTTTCGAAAATTTTCCGTCGGTAAACAGCTATAGGTGAACCGATCGGGTGACTTTTCACCCGATCGGTTGACCGCTTACCAAATATTCCTGAGGCCATCGTGCTTTTCACCCGGACAGCCACCCGATCTCAGCTTCTTTTCGCCCGATCGGTTGATTTAATCCTCAAATTTTTCGAGAGCTCTTCAGTGTCACCCGATCTTTCACCCGGGCAGACTCGTGTACCACCCGATCGGTTCGCTGCTGTGCTGACATAGGCCATCTTCTGATACGTCCCGCCCGATCGGTTGAGAGATCAACCGATCGGTTGGGGGCACGTTCCCTGCAAAATTTCACAAATAGCCTAAATCCCTCGATGAAAGTTTCCGTTGCTGAATTTATTCATTAAAATAAGAAAAATAAGCCTAAAAAATAAAGGTGAAAGTTTAGAACATGGGTGGCCTCCCATGAAGCGCTTTTGTTTAACGTCGTTTTCTCGACACCTCATTTAGTGGTCAATTCGGATCCGGAGGGTTTGAAGACGACCCATAGGTCGTTGAGATTCCGACAGGAGAGAATGCTGGTTCTCCAACCGCATAATGTTTCAGACGCTGCCCATTGACTTTGAACGGCTCATCTCTTCCCACTATCTCAATTGCTCCGTGCGGGAAGACCTTGGTGATGCGGAAGGGTCCCGACCACCTCGATTTTAGCTTTCCAGGAAAAAGCTTCAGCCTCGAGTTGAATAGGAGAACTAAGTCTCCTTCCTTGAATTCCCTCTTCAGGATGCGCTTATCGTGCCACCGCTTCAACTTTTCCGTGTAGATCTGGGCATTTTCATAAGCATTGAGTCGGATCTCGTCGAGCTCGTTCAGTTATAGCTGCAGGTGGCCTCCAACTTCCTTCGCGTCAAAATTCAGGTTCTTGATCGCCCAAAATGCCTTGTGCTCCAATTCCACGGGCAGATGGCATGCCTTCCCGTAGACAAGATGGTAGGGGGTTGTGCCGATCGGAGTCTTAAACACCGTCCTGTATGCCTAGAGCTCGTCAGAAAGTTTCGATGACCAGTCTTTCCTTGAGTTAGCCACAGTCTTCTCCAATATGCTGTTTATCTCCCAATTAGAGACCGCAACTTGGCCGCTTGTCTGAGGATGGTAGGCACTCCCGATTCGGTGCTGCACCCCGTACTTTTTCAAGAGAGCTTCAAATTTCTTCTCAATGAAGTGGCTCCCTCCGTCGCTGATTAAAACTCGAGGTACGCCAAATCTCGGGAAAATATTGTTCTTAAAGAATTTGGCCACCACTCGGGAATCATTAGTAGGGCTAGCTATCGCTTCGACCCATTTGGACACGTAATCCACTGCCACCAAGATATATTGATTTCCCGAGGACGAGGGAAACGGCCCCATGAAATCGACTCCCCAGACGACGAAGATCTCGACTTCTAAAATGTAGTGCTGAGGCATCTCGTTCCTCTTTGAGATGTTCCCCGTCCTCTGACACTTATCGCAAGCCTGGACATAAGCGTATGTGTCCTTGAAGAGAGTCGGCCAATAGAATCTGCTCTATAGGATCTTCGCCGTTGTCTTGTAAGCACTCGCATGGCCCCCACACTGTTGATCATGACAATGGGAAATTATGGAGGTCGCTTCAGTCTCAGGGATGCACCTTCGTATCACCCCATCATTGTATGTCTTGTACAAATAGGGGTCGTCCCAGTAAAATTTTCAGACCTCATGAAAAAATTTCTTTTTCTGCTGGTAACTCACATTGTGAGGGATGATGGCGCATGTCAGATAATTAGCGATGTCGGCATACCATGGAGTCCAAGCCAAGGATATGGAGAAGAGATGCTCGTCAGGGAGCAAGTCATCAATTGGGGTGGCTTCTGGATTGAGAGTGGACAACCTGGAAAGGTGATCAGCAACGACATTCTTTGTCCCCTTCTTGTCCCTGATCTCCAAGTCGAATTCCTGGAGGAGGAGAATCCACCTTATGAGCCGAGGCTTGGCTTCCTTCTTGCTCAATATGTATTTGAGGGCCCCATGATCCGTGTGCACGATTACCTTGGCACCAACAAGATATTGCCGGAACTTGTCCATGGCATAGATAATAGCTAGCAACTCTTTTTCCGTAATCGTATAATTCCTCTGGGCAATGTCGAGGGTCTTGCTCGTATAGTATATGACATGTAAATTTTTATCCTTCCTCTGCCCCAAGACGGCCTCAACAGCATAGTCGCTAGCATCGCACTTCAGCTCAAAAGGTAAGCTCCAGTCCGACGGCTGGATCACAGGTGCGGAAACGAGGGCTTGCTTCAAAAGGCGGAATGCCTCCATACACTCTTCGTCGAAGACGAAGGGTGCATCCTTCACGAGGAGTTGAGTCAAGGGCCTCGAAATTTTGGAGAAGTCCTTTATGAATCGGCGGTAAAATCCCGCGTGTCCCAGGAAACCACGGACTCCCTTGAGATTAAGTGGAGGCGGAAGCTTCTCGATCACGTCAACCTTAGCTTTGTCTACTTCGATCCCTCTCGAAGAAATAACATGCCCCAACACAACTCCTTCTTGGACCATAAAATGGCATTTTTCCCAGTTCAAAACAAGCCCTTTATCTTGACACCTCTCCAGGACTTTGGTCAGATTGCGTAGACATGAGTCAAACTCTGTTCCATAGACGGAGAAATCGTCCATGAAGACCTCCATTATATCCTGGGAGTAGTCGGAGAACATTGCGGACATTAATCTTTGAAATGTAGCCGGGGCGTTGCAAAGCCCAAACGGCATTCTCCTGTAAGCATATGTCCCAAACGGACAAGTAAAGGTTGTCTTCTCCTGGTCGTCACTATGGATGGGGATCTGCAGAAAGCCGGAGTATCCATCCATGAAGCAGAAGTAGTTGTGTTTCGCCAGTCTCTCGAGCATCTGATCAATGAAAGGAAGAGGATAGTGATCTTTCCTTGTAGCCTTGTTCAACTTCCGGTAGTCAATGCACATCCTGTACCCGGTGACGGTCCTCGTGGGTATGAGTTCGTTTTTCTCGTTACGTATCACTGTCATCCCTCCTTTCTTGGGTACAACGTGCACCGGGCTGACCCAGCGACTGTCGGAGATAGGGTATATGATCCCGGCATGGAGGAGTCTAACGATCTCCTTCTTGACCACCTCCATCGTGATGGGAGTTAGTCTTCGTTGTGGCTCAATTGAGGAGGCTTGCTCATCTTCCAGCAGTATCCTATGTGAGCAAAGCCCCAAGCTCACTCCCTTCAAATCTTCGATTGCATACCCGAATACATTCTTAAATATTTTCAAAACACAAAGTAGTCTTGTCATTTGATCTTCGGGCAGCGAGGAGTTTACTATGACTGGCAGCGTCGAATTCTCTCCCTGATATTCATATTTTAACCCCGGAGGTAACTCTTTCATCTCGACTTCTTTAGGTCCCGATGCGTATCTTTCAAGCTGAGCATCCTCCAATGACAGGACTTCTTCGTGGATCTCCTGAAAGCTGGCGTCCGGCACTTCACTCTCAGCCGGGGTTTCACATGGCAAAGCTTCGCAAGGTAACCAGGGGGCCACGGAGGAAGGCTCTGGGGCTTTCTCAAATTCGTGATATTCACCCGGGAGGAAGGCTTCAACACGAAAACAAGTCTCAACAACTGATAGTCCCCCAACGTTACTGTCAGCTTCCCCGTCGTCCCAACATCCAGGATGCTCTGTAAATGTCTGCAAGGGATAGATTGGTTCCTGTCCGACGCACTCGATAGACTCTGCCTGATAGCCCCCTGGACAAAACTCCTCATGGGTGCAGAATTCTTCGCCATTGAATTCGGGACCCGGAACGTTAATATACGTCGCTTCATCAGGAGGAAAGAAAGTGGTTATGACAGGAAGCTGCTACACATCATGATATCTCCTCTGATTTTCCACAGCGGCTGCCAGCAGGGATAGGATGTTCGAGGCGTTTAGAGATTCTGTCAAATTCTGTGCTAAACAACTGACGTGGTGTGAATGATCCCAAATATCGCCCGAAATGGCACACAACATCCTCGTCGTGGAGTAGGTAACCTGTGAGAAAATGAGAGAGGGAGAACTGCACAGATAGAGAGCACGTTAATAGCACAGGTTGTATAAATGGAAAGGTGAAGAGCAGTGACGGCGGTATGGCGAAACGATCTACCAATTCTATACAACTGATATATACAATATGTCCAAGTAAAATCAAAAAGTGTAGAATGCGAAAATTATCGCGAGATAGGGATGTGAGCTAGACTCAAGGGTTCAGAGGTCCTAAAATGAACAAACACGTTGCCTCCCCGGCAACGACGCCATAAAGCTTGACGTCCCCACGGTTTGCGTGCATACAAGTGCTATATGATTGGGGATACCAGATTTAAATATTTATACCGCAAGCGCACGGTGTTGTAGAGTGGCTTGGGGGTCGAACTCAGGGAGGTGTGGTTGTGCTTGTCTAAAGGAGGAACTGGTTCACCCTAGGGGTGAGCTAGCCCGTACGATCCAATGGTTGTCACGGAATGTAAAAACGGAGGATAAACAATATAAAAGGAAACCTAGGACTTTGGTTTCCACCCTATCACGTGTTCTTGCTATCACGACCGACGAATAGGACATCGATTGGATTTAGGGTTTAGCGGTGAGACGTTGCCTCTAAGAGTGATACCAGCGTCCCATGGGCCCGATATTGCTGTCGGTGCCCAGGATGATACGCTGGACTACCCGGATTCGGTCGGTGGGCATTCCCATTTCCATTAACACCGACCGACTCCGGGAGCACTAAGCTCGCAATGATTGCTCACAACATCTCATCCTGCCATTCCCACGCGCTAGAATTCGATGCCTATGCTAAGGGCGTGAGCTATGGCTAGGGGGTCAACCGCCAAGTTTATTCCCCCTTGGCCCAACGGTCAAAGGCGTTCTTTTTCTCGCCGATGACAATGAAACACCCGCGTAACCGACTAAATTCCTAATCCCTATCGAAATCCTAGTCCTATGGACCCATTAGGGAGAACCCATGAAGGGGTTTCCACCAAAATCCCAGATTTGGGAACTACTCACACATTATGGCTAAAACGCAATCTAAATGAAAATCAACCGTAAAAATCATGATCAGGCGATTGAAATGAAGTAGTAGCAATGCAATTAATACTATATTAAAGTTTGACAAAGATCGGAGAACTTACAGATAACAATAAAATTACAGCCGTCACAAATAGAGAAAAAGACAGAAAAAATTAACAAGCTTCGTTTTCTGAAAACCTAGGGTAAATATATATAGAAAACGACTTCACCCGATCGGTTGAAGTATCAACCGATCGGGTGAGCTGCTTCGTGTATCGCTTGTCGCCATCGGGAGCTTCAACCGGTCGCGTAGCCCAAGCGGTTGGCGCCGCCAGTTCGATAATTGGAGAGCTTCAGCTTTAGATGAACCGATCGGGTGATAAATCACCCGATCGCTTGGAATTATCCTCAAAATTGACAGAGACTTCCGTCAATTAGGCACGGTCAGCGATCCATCGATTGAGCTGTCCGGGTCATCTCTTGGAAGAATTGGCTACATATGAACCGATCGGGTGATATTTCACCCGATCGGTTGGAATTCAGCACATTCAGACAGAGAGTTCTGTCGGTTCACCCGATCGTTGAACCGATCGAGTGAGTTGCTACTCTTCTTCAGCTGCCGTCCGGGTCAGATACGCGTGCACCACCCGATCGGTTGGCTGTAACCAACCGATCGGGTGATGGCTGAAAAATGGTGATCTTCATCGTTTGACCCCTGGATCACGCGTGAATCCTCCCGTTTCTCCGGGGACTCATGATATCTTCGTTATATGTCCCCTACGCTGGCAATCTCCTGCAAACACATAAAAACACACAGAAGTGAAAGAAAACTAGAAATCCCAAGGAAATGGGAACGGGACGTCGGAAAACAACGGAAAAACACAGGGAAGACGTGCGTGAATATATAAAATATACACACACGTCAATTTGATGTGCGTCCATTGGGGTGGGCGGGTGCTTGGGTGTTGGGGAGGGGGTGTGTGCATTGGGTTGGGTGGGTGCATGTGTGTGTATGCATGTGTGCAGGGGGTGGGGGTGGGTGTGGGTGTGTGGGTGTGTGCATGGGTGTGTGAGAGAGAGCATGGGGTGTGTGTGCATGGGGTAAGTGAGTGTGTGCATGGGGTGGGTGAGTGCATGGGTGGGTGGTTGTGGGCATGGGGTGTGTGTGCATGGGATGGTGAGTGTGTGCATGAGTGGATGTGTGCATGGGTGGGTGCGTGTGGCATGGGGTGTGTGTGCATGAGGTGGGTGGGTGTGTGCATGGGGGTGTGTGCATTGGGGTGGGTTGGTGCACGGGGTTGTGTGTGGGTGTGTGCGTGTATGGGGCGTGGGCGTGGGCATGGGTGTGTGCATAGGGGGGGGGGGGTGTGTGTGCGCATGGGGGTGTGCGTGTGCATGCACATTAGGGTGGGTTGGTGTATGGGTTTGTGTGTGGGTGTGTGCATGCATGTGGGGTGGGTGTGGGCATGGGTGTGTGCGCATGGGGTGGGTGGGTGTGTGCATGGGGTAGGTGCATGCATTGGGTGCATGTGTGTGCATGTGTGTGTGGGTGTGTGCATTGGGGTGTGTTGGTGCATGGGGTGTAGGAATGGGCATGGGTGTGTGTGCATGGGGTGTGTGCACATTGGGTGTGTGTGTGCATAGGGGTGTGCGCGCGCGCATTAGGGTGGGTTGGTGCATGGGTTTGTGTGGGTGTGTGCGTGCATGTGGGTGGGTATGGGCATGTGTGTGTGTGTGTGCATGGGGTGGGTGTGTGCATTGGGTGCGTGTGTGTGCATGGGTGTGTGGGTGTGTGCATTGGGATGGGTTGGTGCATGGGTTTGTGTGTGGGTGTGTGCGTGCATAAGGTGTGTGTGGGTGTGTGTGTGCGTGTGTATGTGTAGGGTGGGCATGACTTAAACAGGTCACACACGCCCATGCACCCACCCACCCCAAGCACACACACCCCATGCACATAACCCACCCATGCACGCACACCCACCCCATGCACAACCCACCCACCCACGCACACACGCCCACCCCCACACAACCACCCCCACCCATGCACACACTCACCCTAAGCACACACACCCTATGCAAACAAACCCCATGCACACAACCCACCCTCCCACGCAGACACACCCACCCCACACACACACACCCTAATGCCCACACCCACCCATGCACACACACACACACATGTGTGTGTGTGCGTGCGTGCACACACACACACACACCTTAAGCACACCCCACCCACCCCATGTGCACACACAGCCCCAACCATACACACCCCCCAAGCACACACACACCCCATGCACACACCCACATACACATAACCCACCTACCCCACGCGCACACACCCATCCACCCATAAACACACACCCCCCCAAGCACACACACACACACACACACACACACACACACCCATCCACCCCACGCACACACACCCACCCACCCATGCACACATACACCTACGAACACAACCCACCCACCCACGCACACACACCCCATGCACACACACCCCCCCAATGCACACACACCACACACACAAGCCACCCACCCCACGCACGCACGCACACCCCACGCACACACCCACTCACCCACCCCATGCACCATCCCACCCGAGAGAGAGAGAGAGAGAGAGAGAGAGAGAGAGAGAGAGAGAGAGAGAGAGAGAGAGAGAGAGAGATTCGGTGTAAAGAGAGAGGGGAGAGAGAGAATCAGTAGGGAGAGATTCGGTGTAGAGAGAGAGAGAGAGAGAGAGAGAGAGAGAGAGAGAGATAGAGAGAGAGAGAATCGGTAGAGAGAGAATCAGTAGGGATAGATTCGGTGTAGAGAGGAGAGAGAAAGAGAGAGAGAGAGAGGAGAGAGAGAGGAGAGAGAGAATCAGTAGAGAGAGATAGAGAGAGAATCGGGAGAGAGAGAGAGATTCGGTGGAGAGAGAGAGAGAGATAATCGGTAGAGAGAGAGGAGAGTGAATCGGAAGAGAGAGAGAGATAGAGAGAGTGAATCGGTAGAGAGAGGGGCAAAACGGTCCAATTTAACACTGTCAGCCTATAATCCGCCACAGAGTATCAATTTGTCACAAAATGAACCTAAGGTTTACGTAAAAATAGCCCAAACGTGAGGGTATTTTTATGCAATTAACCATTTTTGAATAAAGGATATTTTAAGTAATTTTTAAATGGTTGAAGACCGGGTTGGTAATTGGTGATGCAGTACTCTCTATCTCATCTCATGGCTACAAAGGTACTTGATATTCAGATTCACCATGGTGGTAATTTTTAAAGCTGAATGCTTTGATAATTCTTTTCACGGGGATATGAATTTCATAGGTTGGCATCACAAAAAATCCATCCCCCTATTTTTTGAATTTTTTTAAAATAAGATTGGTGTATACATGTCACGCCCCGCTTCCCAAAATGGACGGAGGCGAAGCGTGACAAGGCCCGCTTAGGCCAGAGCTGAGAAGCTCGAACCCAATAAGCGTCTGTAGAGATACCATTTTAAACGATTTTCAGGTTCTTGCATTATTATAGTTCGAAACAACAGAAAGTACGGAAAGGAAGTTGCATTCATTAAATTAGGGATATGATATCCAACAAGTACAAAGTCTAAAAAGAAGCCTAAGCGTGGAAACAAACTATCTAAAAGAAAACTGAAAGTAGTAACCTCTGAAAGTGGCGACTAAAAGACCTCAAGGTTTGGTCCTTGTCGGGTACGTACTCTGGTGACGACGTCCTCGGCTCCACATACTCCAGTAAGTCTGCCTCGTCGACGTACTCTGGCTCAACACCTGACGTACAGCACCAAAAGAAGGAACTGTACGTCAGGTCAGGTCTACAAAAAGGGTTAGACCAAACTGCAAGTGTATTAACTTTTAGACAACGTTTTACTGGTTGATTAGCATGTTGGGGTTATAACTGAGTAACAAATAGAAGTAACGCAGTAGGAAAGTAAAGCGCAACAAGTAGTAGTCGTAGCGTGTGCTACCAACTACGGGACTAACCTACAGGTGTCAAGACAAGTCGGGACGTGATGGGACAAGACAAGACAAGACAAGTGAGACACGAAAGGGTTCACGCCTTACGGTTCGAGGGGGATCAGACCCTCTTGCCGTGCGCACGCTCAACCCAACCCCAAACCCAGGAACTCAGGACAAGAATTACAGGGATCATTTCCGCTAGGGAAACATCCGAAACGCCCGAAGGCTTTTTGTGTAACAGGGATCACTTCCGCTAGGAAAGCATCCGAAACGCCCGAAGGCTTTTTGGGTAACAGGGATCACTTCTGCTAGGAAAGCATCCGAAACGCCCGAAGGCTTTTTGGGTAACAGGGATCACTTCCGCTAGGAAAGCATCCGAAACGCCCGAAGGCTTTTTGGGTAACAGGGATCACTTCCGCTAGGAAAGCATCCGAAACGCCCGAAGGCTTTTTGGGTAACAGGGATCACTTCCGCTAGGAAAGCATCCGAAACGCCCGAAGGCTTTTTGGGTAACAGGGATCACTTCCGCTAGGAAAGCATCCGAAACGCCCGAAGGCTTTTTGGGTAACAGGGATCACTTCCGCTAGGAAAGCATCCGAAACGCCCGAAGGCTTTTTGTGTAACAGGGATCACTTCCGCTAGGAAAGCATCCGAAACGCCCGAAGGCTTTTTGTGTAACAGGACACGACATGACAAGTGTAGGGAGTTGTTATTCTAGGGTGTCCACACACACGCACACACATGATAGCCCTACAATATCAAAAGTTGTTGTTGTCAGGCTCAGACTTCGTCGTCAAGTCTGAGCCGTCAGGAGTCGTCCTGGACGCTATCATTTCACGTCCGGTTCTATTTG
This sequence comes from Scilla litardierei, assembly GCA_030789695.1. Classification (NCBI taxonomy): domain Eukaryota; kingdom Viridiplantae; phylum Streptophyta; class Magnoliopsida; order Asparagales; family Asparagaceae; genus Scilla; species Scilla litardierei. The sequence goes on from CM061133.1 coordinate 217,509,672, forward strand.
TTCACAGTTAACAATTCTAACCAACTAGGGCCTAAGCACGGCCAAAAGTGCAAGTGGATACACTTGCCTGCGGTGGCGAGTGTGTCGTCCGTCCAGAGCGTCGCGTCCAAGCGTCGCGTCCGCGGTAGTCCGTCTGAAATATCACCACGGCGATGTTGTCAGGCCTCGTTTTCAATAAATCCTATTTAGGTTCGTTTCTAGGTTGTCAGGACTATCCTATTCGTCAAAAGTCACTTTTTGGTGTTCTTGTTCAGCCTAAATCGACCACTACCCTATATGCACAGAAAATTGTCCGATGGTCGATTTTCTGCAGTGACAATATTTTACTGATGCGAAAAATTAAATTTAATTTTAGTTGTCCAGTTTTAGTTTAGGGTTCAGTTTTGCTACGGTGTGGGTTTTACTACTCGTTAGGGAAACTAACCTTGTAATGTCGTCCAACAAGCGGAAGTCGGGTCTGAACGGAGAAACTTCGGCATCGTCTAGAACTCCTTGGCCGCGGGTAGCGCAGTGAGGTACCTCTAGACAGCGGGGTGGTGACGTGAAATCAGTGAGCTAATCAGCGATCTCCTTCCCGTTGCGAGTAGCGCAACGGTTCTTCACGATATCGGCGACGTCGGCTAAAAGTACGTGCGTGCGGCAATGCACGTGAACTCCGAGAGTCCAAGGGGGCTGTTGGTAGATGAAGTGGGACCAAAGAAAGATGCTCGGCCCGGTGGATGGCCGACGGCACGAGCGCACGGCGGTGGGCGGCCGTGAGAAGCCGGGGAGGACAGATTCGCGCCACGTCCGTTGTCGCGCGTCTCAGTGAAATTTCAGAGGTGAACAGCGGAAACGGGAATTTGCAGTGGGTAAAGGACTTCAAGACGAAGCCAACGGCAGTGGAGTTGTCACCAGGGGTGGTCGGAGGTGGCCGTGCGCGGGCGGCGAAGTTCAGCTTCCAGATCTGTGAAAAACAGCGGATGCGACGTGTTCCGACAAGGATTCCAGGAGCTACAGGTGGGCTATGAGCGTGAGGAAAATTGCAGTTGGTAGGTGGTTTCGATAAGAATCCAACGGCGGTAGGGTGGTCGTCGTAGGTGGCCGGAGGTGGCCAGCCGGTGGTGTTTTCCGGTGGGGCGCAGTTCTGGCCAAAAACTGTGTTTTGATGGGGTTTTCAATGGGTTTTGAGGGGTTTTGAGGAGGGAGGAAGAAGGGATGATGGGTGCAGCTACTAGAGGAGGTCGAGGGGGACTCGAGGAAGGCATTGGCAGCCACCGGAGATGGTCGGAGGGGCGGCGGCAGCGGTGTTTTTTGCGGCGGTGCGCAAGCTGTGCAAAACAGCCGGCCAAGGGCTTTGTGGGGGCTTTTGGGGGAGGAAAGAGAGGAGATAGGGGAGGGGAATGAGGAGGAGAGATAGCCGGAGAGGGGGGTTGCTGGTGGTGCCTCGCCGGCAGCGAGGAGGGCGCAAAAACGAAGGAGAAGGCGGCTAAAAAATGGGTTCTCTTGCATGCGTGAATGGCTAGGGCATGGTTGAGTTTGTTTTAAAAAGGAAGAGAAATGCTATTTAGGTCTAAAAAGAGTGCACTTAGGTGACTAGGAGAGAGGATATGTGAGAGGAGGGGGTGTAGTTATGGGTACCAAATAGTGGCAGATTAAATCTCATGATACGTATGAGATTCTCCTAATAATTGATTAGAGTTTGAATTTCGAATTTGATTAAGGCTAATCGGGTTCGATTTTGATTAGTGATTTGGGTGGGTTAGGAGTGTCAGAAAATTACGAAAAAAAATATGGGGACGACCATGATGAAGAAAGGCTCGGGGATACAGTGGTCAATCTCGGATTTGGTCCACGAAAAACGAACAGAAAAATAAAAGATCCGGCAACTACGTCTAAAGCTACGACGATCCTGCAATCAAACTCGATTTGTGGGAGAACGACCTATGAAATGATGTTCACTAAAAAATCCCACAATTAACTGCTCTTCCATACGGTCACAATGGCATATCACATCGTATATACCGAAACCAAGAAAGAGCCAAATAAAATACGTGCACGAAAAGTACGTGCACGTAGAAAATACGAATGGTCGGAAAGCGGCCGTTACAATACATTTTAAAATTTCAAAAATCCCAAATATGGATAAACACTATGTGGATTTGAAATATGGATAAATCCCAAATATGGATAAACACTACATGGATAAATTTTAAATTAGTGTATAAATTTTAAATTTTTTTAATAAGCTTGGTGTATACATTGTTATACCATACGGATTTGACTCTCGATCCACTTATTACAAAGTGTTCTGTTGTTCTGAAACTGTCGATTTTGTAACAATCATATCGATAATCAAATACCATTGATACACTTGATTTTTGATATATCCATCATCTATGATATATGGAACACATCTGAAAAGATCGTTAACGTGTTTTGAGTTGCAAGTTTTTTTTCAAAATAAAATCTCATTTAGGGTTGTCACACACTGCCATAAACCACCGTAGTCGCTTAGGTAGCATGTCAATCATTATAAGACACGACCGCCCTTCATCTGTCAGTAGACTCAAACAATCCAAATGTGTGAGGAAGTTTGCTTCCTAAGTCATCTACATACATATATAATTCTACTTCCAACCATGGATTGAGGTTGTTAGCCTTGGTACGAGGTGCCTCTTCATTAATTTACTCCTTTTCAATCGGAATTTCTTCCCTTGTGCTTTTAGCTTGAACCATAGCGGGAGTGGTATCCTTCCCGCCTCTCGTAGTCAGCGCCACCACCGCATTAATGTGGTCGGTGTTGCTCCTCGAGTTTTGCTCCGGTTGAGCCAGCAATTGTTGTTGAGCCTTGTTGAGCAAAGTGATTTGCTCCGCCAATTGTGCCATAATAGTATTGATAGAATCTTGGCCCGCCATCAATTTCGCACTGATCTTCTTTTGCTCGGCCATAAACTCCTCAACTCTAGCTTCATGCTCGGATCTTGGTGGTGTCGACGAAGGGTTTTGTGGCCTCCATCCTTGATTATATCGGGGGGGGGGGTCTATAAGGCCCCTCTTGTTGCCTTGGTTGATATTGTTGTTGTTGGGGTGGTCTTTGTTGATACAGTTGTTTTTGTTGAGGGGGCCGGGCTTGTTGTTGTTGAGGTGGTGGTTGTTGATGAGGGGGAGTCAAGGCTCCCTCATTGTTGGCATAGGAAAATCTGGGGTGACCCTTGGTAGCCGGTTTCAATAAATAACCGTTGTTACCCCCACCGATGGCGTATTGCACTTGCTCCATGGCTCCTTCATTTTTCTCGCTTCCAACAAACATGACTTGGCCTTGGTCTTGCCAATCACTCATGCTCCCTCCAGATGTCGATGTGTTGGGCACTCCATATGACTCGCACATCCTCTTTTCAATCCTCTCCACAGCCTTGGAGAGAGAGAGAGAGTCAAACTTTGTGGTCAACTCCGCCACTGCCTTTGCTTCATTGATACTTGCCGGCTTCGATGATGACGATGATTGAACCCCCTCATCATCACATGGCTGATTGTTGGAGGCCATCTCCTCTAGCAATGCAGTGGCATCCTCCGGTGTCTTAGATAGAATAACTCCGTTGGCAGTGGCGTCGATTATCATCTCTGTGTCCGGTCGCAATCCATTGTAGAAAATGTGCACAAGCTCCCAATCGTCGATGCTTTGGTGGGGGCATTAATGTTGGAGATCTTTAAACCGCTCCCATGCTTCATAGAGAGACTCTTGGGACTCTTGCTTGAAAGACATCAAAGAGTTTCTTATCTTCACGGTCTTGGATGGCGGGTAAAATGTGTTGACGAACGCACTCGCTAGCTCGTCCTAAGTAGTGAATGTTCCATGAGCTTGCATCCTTAGCTAATATAAAGCTTCGTCACGGAGGTTGAAAGGGAAGAGACGTAACCGGATAGCATCCTCCGACACATTCGGCATCTGAAAAGTGGCGCACTTCGCCAAGAACATTTGTAGGTGATAATGCGGGTTCTCTTGAGAATTTCCATGAAAGGGGTCTTGTTGCATCAGCACAATAAGTCCCGTCTTCAATTCAAAGTTCGTGTCAGCCGCCAACTCTGGCATAAGTATGGAAGATGTAGTAGCCGAATTGTTCGGGGTAAGCCTATCCCGGATGGAGACAAGCTTGGCGGTCCACCGTAATCGCTTATCTCTAGTTTCCTCTGCCATTTGGTTCTCCTCTAGAATTGATCTCTTTTCTGCTCTCAGTTTCCTTGATGTGCACTCGATCTCAGGGTCAAATAGTATGTCTTCTTTGGATGCCTTCGACCTCGTGTTCATGCACAGAAAAAGAGAAACTAGAAAGATTTGTTAGCGTAATAGAGGAATAAAAGAAAATAAATGTAAAATAAAGAAAGAAAAATAGATAATTAAATAAAATAAAATACTGTCGCCTCCCCGGCAACGGTGCTAAAAACTTGATCGCTCCCGGATATACTCCCAGAAAACAATGTAGCTTTACCGCAAGTACACGCTTAAGTGGCAAGCAGGTATTGAATCACAGGGAGGACTAATGACGGTACTCTATTTTAGTTACTAAGCTACTTGGTGGAAAGTCGTTTGAGAATGGATGGTGTAACAATCGTTTGAGTATCAATACAAATTCAATATAATAAAGATGTCTAGGGCTATGGAATCCCCACTATGGATTTTCAAGTCATCAACGTGAGTTATGAACAACCATGCAATCAAACTTGGTTAAAGGTGAGCTTGCCGCAAATAATTGGAGAACAGGCGCACGATGTCATGCTACACAAGTCTATAGCAATCTAAACTAGAGCCTCATTATCGCGCAAGCCTAGTCTAGACCACTAACATTAAGATCGGCAATAACGTCCAATTCCAACTCAAGCTCGCTGTCGCACAACTTTAGTTCAGATCTAGATCATGATAGTTCGTACTCGCTCAACATCGTGCGACGAGTATGAGTATAGGAGAACAATAAAAATGCTAGCTTTGGTCGCTGTCGCGCACCAAATCTAGGAAATTTTGATTGAAATCCTAAATCGAATATCTAGGGCTTTCCTTGGATCAAGATCCTCTGTCGAGCTCACGAGATCCAAGAGAAATCCCTATCTATCCGTAGTAAATTAATAAAGATCTAACCTTTCTAACACGCCTAATATCATGGTAATTCAATAGATCTCACAAATAAACATTAGATCCATAGGGTTCATCCCTTTGCCCTAGAGCAAAGGAACTACTCGCAATTCATGTTAGAAATTGATAGGAAAGCAAGATCAACAATAGAATTCATCATGCAATTACGATTCAACAAGAGATATAGCATAAAAAATCAAAACTTGCCAGAGATCAAGACAAACCAATGTCGCCAAAGAAGCTTCCAATAGAAAATTAAGATCAAGTCTCCAATCTCTCGCCAATCCATAAGCTTAACTACAATTAAAACTAAGGAAAGATCGTTCTAAGAAATCTATCTGGTCTCCCCTGGGACTGGAGACAAAACTGGGCTTAAATACATGCCCAAAAGAACCAAAAATACAGACCAAACTGCCCCTGTGCTGCCAAAATCCCTAGTTTACCCGACTAGACGTCTGCGCTACTCGGCCGAGTGGGAATCTTACTCGGCCGAGTGAGAATTCTACTCGGTCGAGTATTACAGTCTGCAGATCATCCCAAAAAACAGAGAAGTCGACTTGGATTTCTTCAAAATCTTGGCCTCCACTTGGACGAGTGGAGTTCTTACTCGGCCGAGTGGAAGTCACCACTCAGCCGAGTACATTGTGGCACTCAGGCTGGCAGATGTCATCATGTCAGCTTTACTTGGCCGAGTAAGCTGCTTCACTCAGGCAAGTGAGCTACCTCACTCAGCTGAGTGACCTGTTTCAGAACTCCTTTCTTCTCCTCCTCGCTTTCTCGTCGATTCTTTCGCGTCCTTCTTCTTCCACTCATTCTCCAGTGCCGTTAACTCTTCGATATGATCATGGGCAATGCTCTGACATGTGTGCAAGTCCTCTAGGCTCCAAATTGCACCCGATTGCTCCGTATATCCTGAAATCAGACGAACACAAGAAATAGTGAAAAGTATCGAAACATCATCAAATAATCGTGAAAATCGCGATATGAGCAATCGAAATGGATGAAAATATGCTGAAATAAAGTGTAAAATATGATCCTATCAATGCTCACCCTATATTCATGCTCTCCTTGAACACATATTCATTAAGCACAATATTCACATTTTCACTTTTCACATTATTCATTAGGCACTTTTCACATTATTCAACCAAATCTTCTCAATATTCTCCCCTTTTTGTTATCATCAAACGTGTATAACGAAGTCAATGTCATATCACATGCAAAAAGAGAGTATTATAAACTATAACAAACACTTGCATGTAGTCTTTCTTAGAATAGGCAAATCAAATCCAATGAAAATTATAACAAAGACTTCTACACAATCGTGTAAGTGTGATGATTAAATATTGAAGCACCTAAGGAGAACTTTCAAGAAATTCAATCAAAACCAATCCACTTTTCCATGTAACATGATATCATCTAGGACTGATTTTCCACATCTCATTAAAAAATGAGTTCAAGGTACCACACCCAAAACATTGCCTATGAGGACTCTTAGATGTGGGGTGGCATTGCTTGACGAGTATAACACCAACACTTAAGTTTACTCTTAAAGCTTGTGTTGGATACTCGTGGGTAGTGTCGTTGCCTGGATCGTATCCATTTTTCATACAAAGCTCTTTTCTTTCTTTTTCATATATATATATGTATAATGTAGAAAAGATGGCACCTGCCAAGACACATAAAGTTGAAAAGTATAAGCCCATGTGGGCTTGTACATTCCATGTGGCCCCCCTTTTTGTGTCTTGCACCTGATCTATTAGCTCAGGTGACACCTGATCAACATGATTCCCATATATATTGTTAAGGCCAAAATTGACCGAGACAGTTGTCAAGCTGACGTAGACTCGAGATGCTGAGTCGAAGCCTCGCCAGCAGTTGGAGTGGGACCCCTGGTTGGAAAAACCAGGGTCGAGTGATGGTAGTTGGAGATGATGAGACCTTCGATCGACCTTCAAGCAGTAGTTGCATCGATCGTTCGAGGCTGGGAAGCTCGACGTCGACCTTCGATGTTGGATGACGACCGTCGATCTGCACCATAGGGACTCGTTAGGGGGTTGGATCTGGGTTCCGACCTAGATCCCCTCCGATGCTTAAGTTAGTATGGAACTTAAGGGAGAGAGGGAGCTTGGTGCAGCTGAGATCGACCCATGGAGATTTGACTTAAGACTGGTGGCGCAAGCTCGAATGTATAAGAAGTATAAACTGAGAAAGTATAGTTCTATGTCTTAGACCTCGTACCTTGGAATTAGAACCCCTTTACCTTCGTTCTTTGGGCTATTTGTAGGTGATGTGTAACTGTTCCTCATTGATTAGGGCATGATCTTCTTTGGGATTCGAGTTAACAGCTGCCCATTTACTCAGCCCCATTAACTTTCCCCCTGAATGTTAAGGCCAGCCTAACGGTCAAATGACCCAGCCGTCTGACTCAGTGGTACCCCGCTATGAGCAGGGGGATATTGGGTTGCGGAAACTAAATGGGTCGGGTAAGAAAATATCCCAATTGGATTCGTACCCATGCACTAACAATGGCCCCCATCATTTGCGCCTCAGAAATCGCGCTGACTGAGACCGAATGATGAGTAATCTCCTTAAATGTGCACGGTTGTCGAAACATCTAATTTGATTTGTGCCGCCAAAACCCTTTTGCCTTTGGAGCAATCTCTGCCGTTTCTGGTGGCTGGCCTTGGACACGTGTCGTGCATCAGACGTCATTCGGTTGGGTTTCTTCATATATAAGAGAAAAGCGAGGAAAATGTATAGATCTTTTCGCTTCATCCTCTTCCTTGTTTTGTAAGCTTGCTTCCAGCGTCGTCTCTCTGGAGATCGCCTTTTCAAGGTATCTCCCTTCATCGACTCTGATTATCTTTTAGGTTCGTCAGGTATGTTTGCTCCGGTCGTACTAATGAGCCGACCTACGAGGAGCTTGTGGCGCGCCTCCGGCCCCCTCGATGTGTGGAAGTTCTTGGGAAGGGAAAAGGAGTTTGGATTGAGCCAAGCCTTACCATTCGTCTAAGGGATCGGGGGTCGAAGGTTCCCGAAGTCATCTTAGATATGGCCCCTAGGTTTTCCCTGCATCTGACTGCCGAGGTTTGGCAAGGTTGCTTCTGTGATCCCTTTGGGGTTAGAGTGTCCAATTCGGATGAGAGAGTGTGTTTCCCTCGGAAGAGTGAGGTTGGGGTGTATCTTAAAGCTTTTCGCTTAGGACTCCGATTCCCCATTCACCCTTCCATCCTGGAAGTTCTGTGCTCTTCAAAGCTTTCCATCTGTAGACTTGCTCCTCGGGCTTTCCCTCCATTGGTTGGCTTCATCGAGTTGTGCAAGCTTTGTGGAGTCCGTCCGACCCTTGGGCTATTCGGGTATTTCTTTAGGATAATAGCCGACCCTTACCGAGTGTGGTACAATATCGTTGCTCACCCGGGTACGAGGCTCATATACGACCTTCCAATTTCCGACCCGGGGTGGACGGATACCCTCGTGTTCGTCGTCCTTCCAGATCTGGGACCGTTGCTCAATGGTTGGAGTTCTCCGAATCCTGAGCTTGCGATGGAGTCTCGGTTGTCGTTGGAGGAGGTCAGAGCAAGGTTGTCGTCGGACGAGGTCGAGGCAATGAAGTCCCTTTTGAGTCGACCAAGGCAAGAAAATTCGATTCAGTATTTGTTGGATGATCACACGCTGAAGATCCTTCTATGAAGCCTGGGTAATGTATATCGATTCTATGTCTTTATCTTTGCCACTCACTATAATTATGTTCGTTGTCTACAGATATGACCAACGGATACCCGAAGAAGTGGCGAGTCCAGTATGGACTGAGTTTAGAGGGAGCAGAAGAAGAAGAAGAGAACGATCGAAAGGTTGGGTGTCTGTGTCGAATGGTCGAGTGCACGCATCAAGGATCCGACTCTCGGTCTCCTCTCCACATCGTGAGTCCGCTGGGTAGATACTGGGTAGATCCCCATGCCTTCTTCCCGAGCCTCTTCGAGGGAGGCCTCCAGCTAGGCTCCCGTGCAGCCCGCTGTGCCCCTGGCTTCTGTCGTGGTTGCTGAGCCGCAGGTGGTAGTCGATGTCGATGCAGTCGACGTTGTTGAGCCAACTGAAGCGATTGGCCAGAAGAGGGAGATGCCCTCCCAAGGGGGGAGGAGTCTGGAAAGAGGAGGCAAATGGAGGAGGAGGGTCCCATGGGGAAATGTATGTGGGTTGCTCCTCTCGAGCATCCGGAGGTGGTGGAGACCACTTCATCATCTCAGGCCCCTATGACGCCCCTTCTAGATCAGTGGCCTTGGGGTGACATCGTTCCTTTGGTCGGCTCGATCCATGCGGAGTTCGATCGAGTGTTACTGCTCAATCGGCTCTCGACTCGACCCTTGGGGCCGGTCTAAGGTGACTTTCATCTTCCTCTCTTCACCATTGGAAAGGAGGAGTCGGCCTTGAGGGACTTCGGGTTGACTGCCAGGTTGGTGGAGAACTCGATTCTCCCCAAGGATCTGGAGCTCCTGCAGAGGTTGGACCTCGAAAGGGTCGCCAACTTTTTCGTGGGGAGCGGATACCAGGTATGTCACCTGAGTCTTTGTTTATCGTCGTCCAAGTCAGTTATTGTTTTGACTAACCTTCGTTTTTTACAGATGTCTGTTCTCGAAGTCATGCTACACCATTAGGCTGTCGACTTGATTAAAGGAGGTCGGCGGGTGGCAGACGCGGAGCAAAAAGGCCGCGGTCTCGAGGCTCGGGCGAAGGAGGTGGAGGAGGCCTTGGGTAAAGCCCTCACAGACAAGGCAGCGGTCGAGTGGAAGGCTTCGGAGGCTAAGGACAGCCAGTCGTTGCTATTGGATCTCAACAAATCTGTCGAGCTTCAGTGGTGGTTAGAGAGGTCCCAGCTTGAGGAGGAGCTCAACACCTACAAGAAGGAGACGGTCGAGCTTCGGGCCAAAGCTTGCGACTCTGAGAGGTGGGTGGAAGTTTGCAAGGCAGAAATGGCCGAGCTTCAGGCCAAAGTCGCGGGGCTCGAGGAGGCCGCTATGAGGGAGAAGACAAAGCTTACGACAAAGGCTATAGAGGCGTTTACCGACGTCTTTGTGTCTGGAAGTGCTCCCCCTCTCTCTTAGGTCGGCAAGCCTTCTGTTTTGGCTTTTCGTAATTTTTTTATTCGAATAAATGAGGAAACTTATTGCCACATTTCTTCTTTACTTGAATATCTGCATTTCTTCTTTACTTGAATATCTGCGTGTGTATGGCCCCTCAACAACCTAACTTTAAATTTCATAGAAATCTTTAGGCAAGTTTTGTCGTGGATAGGTTAGGTGTATTCAATCGATGAATGTAACCTTTTAAATCATAAATCACGTTTCCTTGGGTAGAGAGGGGTGAACCTCTTTCGACATTTGCACCAAGGTTGTCTAGCGGCGAGGGGCAAGGCCCCTTCGAATTATGGCCGACGAGTGCCGGGGGTCGCTCAGTGACGAGAGAGATCCCTTGGTTTACGGCTGAAGACATGGGTCGTTTGGCGGTGAGGGGCGAGGCCCCTTCGACCTACGACCGACGAGGGTCGTTCGGTGGCGATGGGCGAGGTCCCTTTGACTTACGGTCGACAAGGGTCGTTCGGAGGCAAGGGACGCGGCCCCTTCAACTTATGAACGATGGGGGACGTTCAATGACAAGGGGCGAGGCCCCTTCGACTTACGACCGACGAGGGTCGTTCGGTGGCGAGGTCGAGGCCCCTTTGACTTACGATCGACGAGGGTGTTTCGACTGATGTCAAGGAACGATCTACTTTGTATTCATAAGGAACATGCATATGATAAAAGATGAAGATGAATTTCAATCATTTTACCCTGTTTGTACAATCATTGATTATACTTCTGCAGATGCTCAGCGTTCTAGGGATGATCTCTATCATCCAAAGTAGCAAGTCGGTAGGTGGCAGGACCGAGTACATCGATCATTGTGTAGGATCCTTCCCACTTCGCAGCGAGCTTCCCCTGCTTGAGAATCTCTGGAGTGAAAGCGGCCTTACACAGCACCAAGTCGCCTACACGGAAGCTACGTTCGTGGACCTTCGAGTTAAAATAGCGGGTCATTCATCCTTTTTGCTCGATGAGGGTCACTAAAGCCCGTTCGTGGATCTCGTCCACCAGTTGTAGGTTGAGCTCGAGGCCTTCTGGGTTTCTTTCTTCATCATAGTATTCGAGACGAAGCGGCCACTCGTTGAATTCTACTGGGATGATGTCTTTGCATCTGTAGCCCAATATGAATGGTGTTTCCCCCGTAGAGGTTTTGTGGGTCGTTCTATACGACCATAGTATGTCAGGGATTTCGTCTGGCCAAGTCCCTTCGAGCCTGGTTATTCTCTTCTGCAGAGGCCCGAGGATGATTTTGTTGGCTGCTTCTGACAAACCGTTCGACTGGGGATGGGCGACGGTGGTGAAGTGCTACTTGATCTTTAGCTCTGTGCAGAAGTCTCTAAAGCCGGCGCTGTCGAACTGTGTCCCATTGTTTGTCATTATGGATCGTGGGATGCCAAAATGACAGACGATGGGCTTCCAGACGAAGCTTCAAGCTTCCTTCCAGGTGATTCGGGACAGAGGTTTCGCTTCGATCCACTTTGTGAAGTAGTCGATTGCCACTATTAAGTATCTCCATTGCCCACTCGCTGGCTTGAATGTCTAGTGCCCACTTGGCGAAACGAACTGGACTGATGATGGGGATCAGATCAGTTGGTGGGGCCGAGTTGACCTTTGAGAACTTTTGGTAGGTCGAGCACCGTCGAACGTATTCCACGGCATCTTTGAACATCGTTGGCCAAAAATACCCTTGTTTCACGGCCTTCAAAGCTATGGATTTTCCTCTGCAGTGGTTTCTGCAATCGCCCTCGTAGATCTCTTGCATCACGTAGTGAGATTCCTATGGGGCTAAGCATTTAAGGCAGTGAAAGATGTCATACCTGGTCCATCGTCTTTTGTACAATGAACCATCCAGCATGACAAATTGGTAGGCCTTCCATTCTAGCTTTCGTGCTTCCACTGGGTCGGCCGGCTTCTCTCCTGTTTTTAGGTAATAGATTATGGGATCCATCCAAGTGATCTCTTGGTCGAGGCTTAGCAGCTCTTACGCTAGCTCGCTGGGATGGAGTAGACTTGTACATATACGTTCCGACCGAGTCCCGAGGGGGAGGAGGATGTAAGCTTCGACAAGGCATCGGCTCAATGATTCTTCGACCTTGACACGTGATGAATTTCTACTTGTGTGAACTTGGCGAGATATGATTTAGCGACTTTCATGTAACTCTGCATCGAGTCTTCGCGGGCCTCGAATGTCCCATTCAGTTGGTGGACGACGAGACTGGAGTCGCTGAGTAGATGGACCACTCTCGCCCCTAGGGCACGAGCCAGTTGGAGCCCGTTGATGTCCGTTTCATACTCTGCACCATTGTTAGTGGTTTGGAAATCGAAGCGAAGGGCATATTCGAATATATTGCCCGTTGATGTCTGGATGATTATTCCGGCCCCGCTTCCAGCTTGCGTGGCCGAACCGTCGACTTGTACGATCCAGGTTCCTTCGTTTTCAATTACATCTTTCGCTTCATTTGGTGGATTGATACTTGTTGAGGATGAAGGGGTAGCCTCAGGTACTACGGTAGTCACACTACCTCTTCTCGTGGGCCATCGTTGTAAGTAAGTTCGACGATAAATTCGGCGAGAGCCTGCCCTTTGATGGCGGTCCTTGATTTAAACTGGATGTCGAATTCACTTAGTTCGACCCCCCATTTTGTCATTCTCACTGAACGATCAAGCCTCTTTAGTTTCTGATCTAAGGGAGTGTCGGTAAGGACTAGGATGGTGTGTGCTTCGAAGTACAATAGCAACCTCCTTACGGATTGGACCAGTGCGAAAGCCATCTTTTCGATCCTCGAGTAGTTGACCTCCATACCTCAGAGAACCTGACTGACATAGTAGATGGGCTGTTGTACTGTCGCGTCTTCTTCGATGAGCGCCGAACTTACGGCCTCCTCGATGGCGACCTGGTAGATGATGAGCTGGTCATGTTTATCTGGCTTGGTCAGGAGCGATGGGGCGCGAAGGTACTCCTTTAACTCGGAGAAAGATTTTTTTCAGTCTGCATCCCATTCGATGACCTTCCTGCCGCTTGACACAGATGCTATTGCCTTCCTCAACACCTTGAAGAAAGGCAATGACCTCTCGGTCGATTTATACAAAAAAACCGTCCCAAGTCTGCTATCTTTCCGTTCAGCCTCTGGAGCTATCTGAGAGTCGAGGGCTCCTTCATCGTAAAGATTGTCGCGATCTTGTCGGGGTTGGCCTCGATCCCTCGATTCGTCAGCATGATACCGAGGAACTTCCCCGACCGAACCCTGAAGGTACACTTGGCAGGGTTTAGCCCAAGTTGTATCGTCGGATCTGTGCAAATATCTCCCGGAGGTCTGCGATGTGATCCGTTGGATTTTTTGATTTGACCAACATATCGTTGACGTAGACTTCTAGGTTTCGTCCTATTTGAGCCTTGAAGACGTCGTTCATCATGCATTGGTATGTGGCCCCTGCATTTTCCAAACCAAATGGCATTTTGGTGTAACAAAAATACCTCGATCAATGATGAAAGAAGTTTTCTCCTCATCCTCTGGTGCCATCTGAATCTGGTTGTATCCTAAAAATGCATCCATGAAGCTGATGAGTTCGTAGCCCAAAGCAGATGGTCAATTCGTGGCATGGGGTAGCTATCCTTTGGGCACACTTTGTTGAGATTAGTGAAGTCGACACACATTCGCCATTTGCCGTTTGCCTTCTTGACCATCACGACATTTCAGAGCCATTCAGGGTACTTAACTCTTCGAATGAAGCCAGCTTCTAGAATTCGATCCACTTCTTCGATCGCAGATTTCATTTTTTGCCTCCCATGTTTCTCTTCTCTTGCTTCATGGGTCTGGAGGTCAGGTCGACCTCCAGATTGTGGGATGCTACCTCAGGATCGATGCCAGGAATATCCTTCGGGGTCCAGGTGAAGATGTCGACATGCTCTCTTAGGAGGGCAATTAACATTCCTTTAGGTCGAAAGGGAGCAGCGACCCAATGGAGACAGTTTTCCATCTTCCTCGGAGATTCGGATGTTCTTCGTTTCTTCGACTGCGACAGGCCGTCGATCTTTGATCCGTGGGTCGACTGGATCCACCTGCTCGATCCTCCTTAGGGCTGTGGATAGCACATAGCACGATCGTGCCTGTTTCTGAGTCCCTTTCGATTTTTCGACCCCTTCAGGGGTCTGGAATTTGATCATCTGATGGAAGGTTGAGACCACCGCTTCTATGGCGTTCAGTAGTGGTCTTTCGATGATCTCGTTGTATGCTGAGTTGATCTTTACCACCATGAAACTGGTTAGGCGAGTGATTTGTCGAGGATACATATCGAGGGTCATCGGTAGGGTGATAATGCCTGCTATCGGGGGCAGAATGCCCAGTGAATTCCACCCGGGGTCCCGTACAAGGCGTCAACTCCACGGATGACATTTTCATCCGCTCCAACATAGTGAAGAAGAGTATGTCGCACGAGCTTCCGGTGTCAACAAGCAACCTTTTTACGATGATCTCTTTGATGGTGGCCGTGACGACGACAGCATCATCGTGCGGTAGTTCTACACCTTCTAGATCTTCATCTGAGAAGGAGATAAGTGGTGTAGAATCTCTGGGGCGCTTTTGCCCCTCAGATTCTATCATCAACCTTTCGACATAGGAGCTTTGAAGAGAGGTCGATAACTCCAGGTGCGAGGGATCTCCCATTATCATGTTGATGAATCTGATGCCGGGAGGTCTCGTGGAAACCTTGGAGGATGTGGATGGGTGAGTCGACATGTCGAGTGGTTCGTCGATTAGGATGTCGACTCGTGGTTTCCCACAGATGGCGCCAAACTGTTAAGGCCAGAATTGACCGAGACATTTATCAAGCTGACGTAGACTCGAGATGCTGAGTCGGAGCCTAGTCAGCAGTTGGAGTGGGACCCTTGGTTGGAAGAACCAGGGTCGAGTGATGGTAGTTGGAGATGATGCGACCTTTGATCGGCCTTCGAGCGGTAGTTGCATCGATCGTTCGAGGCTGAAAAGCTCGACATCGACCTTCGATGTGGGATGACGACAGTCGATCTGCACCACATGGACTCGTTAGGGGGGAGGATCTGGCTTTCAAACCAAATCCCCTCCGATGCTTATGTTAGTATGGAACTTAAGTGAGAGATAGAGAGCTTGGTGTAGCTAAGATCGACCCACGGAGGTTCGTCTCAAGACTGACGGTGCAAGCTCGAATGTATAAGAAGTATAAGCTGAGAAAGTAGAGTTCTATGTCTTAGACCTTGTACCTTGAAATTAGAACCCATTCACCTTCGTTCTTTGGGCTATTTGTAGGTGTGTGTATTCGTTCCTCATTGATTAGTGCATGATCTTCTCCAGGATTCGAGTTAACGGCTGTCTATTTACTCGGCCCCATTAACTTTCCCCTTGAATGTTAGCGCCATCATAACGAGCGAATAACCCAGCTGTCCGACTCATCGGTACCCAGCTATGAGTGGTGGGTATCGAGTTGCGGAAGCTAAATGGGTCCGGTATACGGATATCCCAATTGGATTCGTACCCGTGCACTAATACACACACACACACACTCACTCACACACACACTCACACACTAGTCATAACCCGTGCCCGCGGACACGGTTCATTTAATATTTTGCCTCGCGAAATCTTTATTCCCCGAAAAATTATTTTCACGCTTAAAACATTTACCGGCACAGGCGCCTTCGATGCGGAACACCAAATTCAGCGCATGCGCCTTCGACACAGAACAACAAATTCGACGTGGGTGTCTTCGACGCAGAACAACAAATTTGGCATTAAAGAACAATTTCGGCGCGGGTGCCTTAGGCGCGAAACAATGAATTAGCGTAAAAAAAATTTTGCGTGCGCCTTCGGCGCAGTTCATTTAAGATTTTCCCTCGCAAAATCTTTGTTCCGCGAAAAATTATTTTCACGTTTAAAAACATTTACCGGCACAGGCACCTTCGATGCGGAACAACAAATTCAGCGCTTGCGCCTTCGACAGAGAACAACAAATTCGACGTGGGTGTCTTCGACGCAGAGCAACAAATTCGGCGCGGGCGTCTTAGGCGCGAAACAACGAATTAGCGTAAAAAAATTTTGTGGGCGCCTTTGGCGCGGGCTTCATTTAATATATACATATAAGCCGTGTCCTTGGGGCACTGTGCATTTAAAAATCTTGGACCCACTAATTTTAAACAAACATCAATAATTAAAACTAAATAATTATTGGGTCCCCTCAAAATCTTAGTTCTCAAAAATTTAGTTTTCCCTGAAATATCAGCATATGGGATCGAAATTTTATAGGGTTTTGCAACGTGGATTAATGAGTTGGCAGCATCTCATGCGTTCATTCTCCCACAGCTTGCGTTCATTGCCAAGATGAGATTGTGTGTGTGCAGAATATTTTTTTCCATAACTAATATTAAATGAGTTGGTTTCCCTCCACTTTTGTTCCCCACAACAAATAAGTTTTCAAAAAAAGTTTCAATGCTTTTATGTATTCCCAACAAATTTTCTCAATCCAAGAAGTTTCCCCCCAAAACTTGACATGACACTGCCACATAGGACAAATTCAAAATCTTTCCTCAATTGTAATATAGCTATCAATTCAATTCTTTTTGTTGATTATTGGATTTCTCCCTACTTGGTGTTAAAGATGAGCAAACATAAATACTGGTGACTAATCCCCTATTTTGCAGTTAATCCATTGTCTAAGCTATTTATGAAGATCTACTAGCAATGGATGACTCTCAAAGATCATTGAAGGCAAATGACATGGATTGGATGATCGTAGATGTTGATTGAAGATCCATGAAGACTTCAAGCTCATACATTGAATAGAAGAGAGTATTCATCAATGTAAATTTCGTTTATCTCTTCTAGTATGTAGCTTAGAAGTAGAACTTTGATGGAGCACTCACACACATCATCATTTCAGTCTTAGGACATCATTAGATCAATCGTCCTTAGACTCCAATTCATTTCTTTAGTGATTGTGCTTGGATTGTTTATAACAGTCGACTGCTGAACATTTTACAGTCGTCTGTCTCAAAAACAGTCGACTGTATTATGATCTACAGTCGCCTGTTATACACAAACTTTTACAATCTAGTTTTGGGCCTCTCTGTTTATTTATCATAGGCAACTGATGAACGATTCACATGCGCCTGTCCAAGTGACAGTCGACTGTGTTTTGTAAATCAGTCGCATGTCTATCTTTTGCCCAAACTTTGTTGATCTGTCTCTTACGGCCAGTCGACTAATGTTGAATATACAGTCGACTGTCCATTGGATCAGTCGACTGTCTATGCTGCAACAGTCGTTTGTCTGTGAGCCAATTTATTGACTCAGCTCTCTGGAAATTCTCAGGGTATTTGACAGTCGTCTGTATAAGGATTCACAGTCGCCTGTTCAGATTAACAGTCGATTGTTTTATCCTCATCAGTCGTCTGTCCTGTTCTCTCAGAAGATTTCCAGAATTCTTGAACTTGCCCATCTTTCGGCCAGTCGCCTGTAAAAGGATTTACAGTCGACTGTCTATGCTTCACCAGTCGACTGTCCACGTGGTAAGTTACCGTTATGAATTCTCACCTACCCATACTGACTGTGCAATAATCGACTGTGGTTTTCTCAACAGTCGACTGTCACGAGCTCAGATTCTCTCCGTTGAGATTTTTCTTACGGATTCCAAAAGGGTTTTTGTCCAATCTGTTTTGTGGATTTGAGAAACCTATATATGGAGCTTCTACTGTTCCATTGAGAGGTTACTAATTCTTCCAAGTTTTCATCTCAAGCTTTCATTCTAAAGTTTAAAGCTCTCAAATCCAAAGCCCTAAGAATTCCTATCTTTGATCTCTTGCTCTCCAACCTAGAACCAAAGAGTTATCTTCGAGGCATTTGGTGCAGTCAAGAGAAAGGGCTTTCTCCTCTCTTCCAAGAGAGTATTCAACACACAACACACTTCTCCTTCAAGTTCTACTTCAAGGCATAGGTGATTGTAAGTGTTGCTTTCATATTTCATAACTTTTGTTATTTGAATTTGCTCTCGGGTTGTGAGAGCGGTTTGCTTGCTCCCAAGTTGTGGGAGTCAAGGTCAATCGATTGTATTTCGATTTCACTTGTTGGGTTTCTACAAGTGGGTTTTAAGGAAACCTCAAGTTAGGGTTCTAACTTGAGTATCCGGAGGTATCCGGGTGGAAGGGACGTAGAATTACCGGGAACAAGTCGGGAAGTGACTTGGGTAATCCGAACCCTTGAAACATCATTGTGTTTGCATTTTTTTCTATTTGAGTTTAATTTTAATTCCGCACTATATTGTTGGTTAGCATTTAAATTGGTGTAACTATCGTTTTAAATTGCTTAAACACTATTCAACCCCCCTTCTAGTGTTTTCTCCATAGCCAGGGTCCTTACAAATTGTATCAGAGCGCAAGGTTATAGCTATGGCATCCAACAACAACAACGTTCCTCCGACGCCTTCGTACAACAATCACGACTGTGATGGAGCGTCCACACTTTTCGAAGGTCAATCTACGGTGCGTCCTCCATGTTTCAATCGCACGAACTTTGGCTATTGGAAGTGTAGGATGGAGACGTTCCTAAGGAGCGCTTCGCTGTGGAGAACCCTCCACAAGGAATACGTCGAGCCCACCGAAGTAGATTTCGATAAATGGACGTCTTCCGAGAAATCCGATGAAATCAACAACACAAAGGCAATGAACGCTCTTCATTGTGCGTTGGACCCGAATGAGTTCAACAAGATATACACATGTAAGAGTGCATATCAAATTTGAAACCATCTCATCGTTACCCATGAGGGAACGAACAAGGTAAAACTTTCAAAAGTTATATTTTGTCGTGCAAAACTTCGATTTGTTTCATATGCAGGAAAATGAAAGCATTGCATCGATGTACGGACGTTTTACTGACATCACCAATGAATTGGAAGCCCTTGGCCAAATATACACCGAACCTGAAAAGGTAAGGAAGATCATCATGAGAATGACCTCCAAATGGGAAAGAAGAGCGATCGCCATCGAGGAGGTCAATTATTTGAAGAATTATACAGTTGTGAATCTTATCGGGACTCTCATGTCTTATGAGGTAAGACGAGAGAACCGATTAAAGATTCGAGCTATGATGAATCCTTCGGAGGCCAAGAAGAAAGCTTTGGCATTCAACACCAATTCATCATCCTTCGATAGTGAAGAATCAGAGAATGAGATGGATTTGGGTGAAATGACCCAAATGGCGAAGAAGTTCCAACGCTTCTTTCGCAAAGGTAAATTTCCCTCTAACAAACGATTTGAGTCTACTAATGCTACTTCCTCTCTTTGCTTTAAGTGTAATAAGCCAGGGCACATCAAGAGGGATTGCCCAATGCTAAGAAACAAAGAGAAGTGGAAGGCTCCAAAGTACAACAAGTCTGACAAGAACAAGAAAGATAAGAAGAAAGGACTCGTAGGTATATTCGATGACTCAAGTGAAGACTCATCAAGTGATTCCGATGATGAGAAGGGTGAGAGCGCACACATGTGCTTCATGGCCGAGAAGATCCACTCTCCGATGAGAGTGATTCCGATACGGATGATACCGAGGTAACAATGGATGAACTTCGTATTGCAAATGAAGAATTATTTGCTAAATATCAATCTTTAATGCTTAGATATACTAGCTTAAAGAAATCAAATGTTAGCAAGTCATCCATTCCATGCATTATCAACAATGACACCATTGTTGATACTTCAACTCTTGAGAAAGCAAACTTAGCTTATCAAAATGTCACTTTGAGAGATGAGGTGAATTCCCTCAAATCTCAACTAGATTAAATACATCCTAAGGATAATATTTATCTAGTTACACGACACACACAATTGAGTTTAAAGAATGATTCTCTTAAAACTCAAGTGCACGAGCTCAAAGCACGGATGTCCACCTTGGATACCAACATTTCTTCCCCTAAGGAGAAATATGAGCTCATGTCCTCTCGTATTGTGAGATTCAATAAGGGAAAAGGATAATTGGATGATTTGCTAGCAAACCAATTTCCGGCCACACATCGTGTTGGTCTTGGGTTTGTGAATGCAAATGCATCCAATGCTTGCACTTCCTATAGTGGTGTCACTATAAACTTTGTGAGGCCATCCTCCGGTGCATCCACAAGTGGTGTCAAAGACACTATAGGTAGCAATCCTACCAAGAAAGTCACCACTTCACCATCTCTTCCTTTTGGCAAGAAACCCACTAAGGGTGGAAACCAAAAGAGAAACCATGCTTACATGTACAATAACATTCATCCACGTGGGAAACCTCCTACTTCACAAGTGGATAATCATGAAACTTTTTATGCTCCACACCCACGGACAGGTACAAATCCACACATGAGAAATACTCATGTACGTGCTCTAATACACCCGTATGCACATATGCATCATTCTTTCATGTATGCTCATCCTCCACATGGCATCATGATCCATATGCTTCATACAACATGCATGTTCCCAAGCATACATATCATTCTCGTATGTTCAATGCATATCCACCACCTCATTTCTATGCTAGAAACCATGTTCCTAAGAAGCATGCACCACATAGAAATCCAACAAGTATGCAAGCAACTAGGAAAAGGACTCCCAAGATTTACACTATTTGGGGTCCTACGAACACTAGCCTAAATGATAGAAATGCTTATGTTGATTCCTATTTTCATGATGTTATTAGGAATAGTAATTATGTTGGGAAGCGGAAGTCCACTTGGACTTGGCTTCCAAAGGGCTAATCCCATTGGACCCAACAAACATTGGGTATCATGAGCTTGTGGTATATTATGTAGGTACCCAAGAGAAAGAAGAAGAGCAATAAAGGTCAAACTAGCTCTAAAGAGAAATGATGGATTCTCGATAGTGGTTGCTCCAAACATATGACTGGAGATCCCTCATTGCTCTCCGAAGTGATTAGCATCAAGGATGGTGCAACGGTCACTTTTGGAGGTAATCAAAAGGGAACTATCATTGGAGTAGGTATTGTCGGTAACCCTTCCAAACCCTTAATTACTAATATATTTCTTGTTAGTGGTTTATGTCACAATCTCATTTCTATTAATCAACTTTGTGACAAAGGTTACAAGGTTAACTTTGGAAAAGGATTGTGTACAATTGTTGATTGTGATTCGAATGGTTTATTTTTCGGTATTATGCGTAAAAATATTTATTATTTGAGCTTGCCTAAAATCGTAGAACATTGCTTAGTTGCTAATACAAGTGAACAACTACTATGGCATCGCCGTTTTGGTCATGTTCACTTTAAGAACTTATATAAGGTAGCTAAGCATGATCTAGTCAAAGGTTTTCCCAAAATTGCTGTTAGTAAGAAAAACTTTTGTGATTCGTGTCAAAGAGGTAAACTTAGTAAATCATCCTTTAAGCTTAAAGAAGGTATTACTTCTAAGAGGCCCCTAGAACTTCTTCATCTAGATTTATTTGGGCCAACTAGAACTGCCTCTTTAGGCAATGCTCATTATGGATTAGTTGTCGTTGATGACTTTTCTAGATTTACTTGGGTTTCATTCTTAACTAATAAGAATGAAGCTTATGAAGAGTTTACCAAATTTGCAAAGAAAATTCAGAATTTCTTAGGATCCACCATAATCACTATCCGTAGTGATCATGGAGAATGAATCTTTTACAAAGTTTTGTGATGACACCGGGATAACTCATAATTTTTCCTTTCCTCTGGCACCACCACAAAATGGTGTTGTAGAGAGAAAGAATATGACTCTTATTGAGTGTGCTCGAACTATGCTCCATGATAGTCATATTGGACTACAATTTTGAGCAGAGGCGGTGCACACGGCATGTTATGTGCTCAATAGGATCCTAGTGAGACCCCGAACGAACAAAACTTGTTTTGAGTTGTTTTATGACAAAAAGCCTCAAGTAAAATATTTTCGTATTTTTGGTTCAAAATGTTTTATCAAGAACACTTTGGTAATCTAGATAAATTTAAGCCAAGATCCGATTAAGGAATTTTTGTTGGATATTCCACACGTAGCAAAGCCTACCAGATATACAACAAAACTTCTTCAACGATCGAGGAATCACTACACGTATCATTTTATGAAGATTTTGATTTTCCTCATGTTGATGATGATAGTGTAGATACTATTTGTGATTCTCTTAGTAATGTTAAGATTAATGATTCGATTATTCAGACTAACACTACTAACGAAATTGTTAAAGATGTTCCTAGTGATGCAGGAATACCCAAAGCTTACTCGACCGTTCGGAATCATCCACATAACCAAATTATTAGAGATATTGGTGTGGGTGTTCGAACGAGGTCAAGAATTGAAGAATTCTCTCAATGCGCATTTGTCTCTACCATTGAGCCAAAGAACATCCAAGAAGCTTGTGAGGATAGCTCTTGGATAGTGGCAATGGAAGAAGAACTAATGCAATTCGAGAGAAATGAAGTTTGGAAACTCGTTCCTCTTCCAAGTGGTCACCAAGTCATTGGGACCAAATGGATCTTCAAGAACACGACAGATGAGAACGAGGTAATCACAAGGAACAAAGCAAGGTTAGTAGCTCAAGGATACCGGCAACAGAAAGGTATTGATTTCGAAGAATCTTTTGCACCCGTAGCTAGATTAGAAGCTATTAGGTTGCTTTTATCTTTTGCATCCCATAAAAATTTTAAACTATTTCAAATGGATGTTAAAAGTGTATTTTTAAATGTGATTGTCAATGAAGAAGTATATGTTTCTCAACCTCCCGGTTTTATTCATGAAAAATTTCCAAACCATGTTTTCAAACTTAAGAAAGCGTTGTATGGGTTGAGACAAGCTCCTCGATCTTGGTATGATCGACTCAAGACCTTTCTTTTGAATTTAGGTTTTAAAATGGGAGAAGTTGATTCTACACTCTTCATTAAAGATTATGAAAATGACATTCTTTTGATTCAAGTTTATGTAGATGATATTATTTTTGGTTCTACTAACTTTAATCTTTGTCAAGAATATTCTAAGTCAATGAAGGATGAATTCGAGATGATCCACATGGGAGAGCTCACTTATTTCCTTGGACTGCAAAGTCGACAAATGGAGAATGGAACTTTCATACATCAGACCAAGTACACTGGGGAGCTTATTAAGCGATTCGGGATGGAATCGTCTTCAAGCAAAAGGACTCCCATGAGTATGACTACCCATCTGCACATGGATGAGAACGGAAAAGATGTAGACGTTCGTCTATATCGAGGTATGATCGGTTGCTTACTTTACTTAACCACTAGTAGGCCCGATATCATGTTTTCCATATGCTTGTGTGCTAGATATCAAGCTAGACCTAAGGAGTCACACTTGATTGCGGTTAAACGAATATTTCGTTATCTCAATCAGTCTCTAGATTATGGGTTACATTACCTTAAATCTAGCACATATGAGTTAATCTCATATAGTGATGCCGACTTTATCGAATGCAAGTCCGACAAGAAAAGTATTAGTGGCACGTGCTATTTTCTAGTAAAATCCTTAGTTTCTTGGTTTTCCAAGAAACAGAACTCGGTGTCATTGTCCACGACTAAATCAGAATATATTGCTGCGGGTCTTGCATGTGCATAAGTTCTTAGATGAGACACACTCTTAGTGACTTTGGTGTCAATTGTGATACTTGCCCTATCATGGTTGATAACCAAAGTGCTATTTGTCTTTCCAAGAACCCGGTACATCACTCCCGTACCAAACACATAGATGTGAGACACAATTTTATTAATGATCATGTAGCTAAGAAGGACATTATCTTAAAGTACATTGAAACCCAAAAACAAATTACCGACATCGTCACAAAACCTCTTAAAGAAGATTCATTTGTGAGGTTGCGTGGAGAATTAGGAATTATGAGTGAATCTGAAATTTAGTAGCTCAACTTATATGTTATAACACATTTTAAGCTCATATCATCATGTTGGCTATCTTCTTTTGATATATCATATTTATGTGTTTAAGAAAGGCAATTGAGATTTATGTGATTTCATGAATTCTTTGAGATTGATTTTAGAGATTTATGTTACAATTGAATTATTGTTTTACATTATTTTTATGATGAGTTTGTGATTAGAGTATAGGTCCTAGGGTGAGTGTTCATATCCTCTGGATTTTTATCTCACTGTGCATTTTTGGACCAGGACAGACGACTGTCTTTCCTTCGACAGTCGACTGCCCTACTCTATCTTCTCAGTCTAAAACTTGTATCTTTCACACAGATGACTGATGACAATTTTACAGTCGCTTTTATTTCACCAGGCGACTGCATTTTAGTCATCAGGCGACTGTCACCTCTATCAAATTTTTCCAGAGCTCTCTGTCTTTTTGATGAAGTTTGTTGATTCTCAGTCAGTCGACTGATGCGTATACTACAGTCGACTATCCCATGGACAGTCGACTGTATGTTACTCAACAGTCAACTGTCCCATGGACAGTCGACTGTATGTTACTCAACAGTCGACTGTCTATCATCCTGAGCTTATTTCCTATCACTTCATCCAGTCGACTGACTTTTGTTCATCAGTCGACTGTCTACTGTTGTGACGGTTCACTGCTTTGATCTGAGCCGTCGAATCTTTGATCCAACGGCCCAGATTAATTCCCTCTTTCTTGTATACGTCGTGACCGGTTCATTTCGACTCTTATTTTCTCTCTCTTCCGACTGAAAATCACTCGTCTTCCCGCTCGAAATCTCCTGTAGATCTCTCCTCTGATCTCTTCATGGCAACTCGATCCCCCTCCTTCGTTTGGTTGCTCGTGAGTTGCTCAACTGTTGACCGACTTCTTGTTGAAATCATGCCCTAGCTTGCTTGACCTAGCTTTCGACCGATTGAGTGAGCTCCTGGATCCTTTTGGTCATATGTTTCCTAAAGGATCTTTCGATTTCCTCGATGATCCGATTCCAACTCCTCAACCCACTGATCCGGTTCCCTCCTCGCCACCATCTTCTCAGGAATTCTTGAATATCATTGTTGGTGACCCCATTCCTTCAGATAATATTGTTGAACACACTTCTCTGCCTGCCGATCCTCCTCCTCGTACTCCTCCTTCAGTACACCTTGAGGATTTTCTTCTTGGTAGGTTGTGTGATCGTGTCACCGCTCTCGAGAAGCTTTCTACTTCTATGGATGAGAAGGTCAATCTTCTTCTGGAGCTTCGGTACAAATCCCTCATGCTTCATGGATTTTCCATTCCCGTCGAGCTTCAGGCTCTGTTCTCTAAATCTGAGGATACTGCCCCTGTTGGTGTTCCTCCTCCTCCAGGTTTTGTGCCTGTATCTTCTGTTGTTCCGACCCCTGTTGTCCAGACTCCTATTCATGGTCATGCGAAATTCTCTGCTGCTCGTGCTTCGTCTTCCAAGAGGAAGACTCCAGCTTATTCTACTCATCGCTCTGCTAGGCTGATGTTCCGCTCTTCTGGACGTCCTTCGGACCCCTCCATCATTCACATTGACTGAAGTTACTGCTGTTACTTTTTTTGTTCACTCACCCGGAGACCTAATTTTTGTTTTAGTCTATTGTTTGGTTGGGTTGAGTGGTTCTTCAGTGTGTGATGGAGTTTAAGGTCTTTGATGTTTAGACTCTATTTTGTATGATGATGTACACTGCTGCTGTCATGATGTATTTTTTGTGTGATCATGATGTATGTATTTTGATGGACATGTTGATGTCCATATGTCTGTGTACTCATATCATCTTTTGATATATATATATATATATATATATATATATATATATATATATATGATATGATATTGCAGTTTCATCTTTTGTGTCACACCGTGAATAATTGCTAATCATCTCTGTGGGCTGATTGTGATATTGTCTCCATGAATGATATATTCTCTCCTGATGTGATTTTGAGACAATTTGACTTGATATTTGATTATTCATGCTATCTGGATGTGATGCATTTTTGAAACTATTTTTTGTTTCGTATATCTAAAATGTTGATATTGGACTTTCATTTCTCTATTCACATAAGTATATGATATGGTTTTATGAGTTTTAATTCTATATATCTTTATACTCCTTGATTATTATTAGTTATTATTTAGCATGATTATTGTTGTTGTTATTTACTCCCACCTTTTTTGGATAATGTCATAAGGGGAGAGAAATAAACATACAAGATTCATAATGAATGTGCTAAGTATGTGCTAACACTTGAATCTAAGATTGAAGTTGCCTTAGATTCATGGGGAGTAAGATTACAATGAATAGGGATTTTAAATCCTAGATTTCTTGAATTAAATTCATGCATATCTTACTCATTTGCTTCAATTGATATATAGATGCCCTAATATTTGTTGACTAACTTGATTGGCATCTATGTAGGGGGAGTAAGTTTTCATTACGCACAATTATTTATCTTTTTGTTTATGTTTGTTTGTCATCATCAAAAAGGGGGAGAATGTTGAGTATTGGACTTCTCCCTACTTGGTGTTAATGATGAGCAAACATAAATACTTCCCCCTAGTTTGCAGTTAATCCATTGCCTAAGCTATTTATGAAGATCTACTAGCAATGGATGACTCTCAAAGATCATTGAAGGCAAATGACATGGATTTGATGATCGTAGATGTTGATTGAAGCTCCATGAAGACTTCAAGCTCATACGTTGAATAGAAGAGAGTATTCGTCAATGTAAATTTCTTTTATCTCTTCTAGTATGTAGCTTAGAAGTAGAACTTTGATGGAGCACTCACACACATCATCATTTCAGTCTTAGGACATCATTAGATCAATCGTCCTTAGACTCCAATTCATTTCTTTAGTGATTGTGCTTGGATTGTTTATAACAGTCGACTGCTGAACATTTTACAGCCGTCTGTCTCAAAAACAGTCGTCTATATTATGTTCTATAGTCGCCTGTTATGCACAAACTTTTACAATCTAGTTTTGGGCCTCTCTGTTTATTTCCCACATGCAACTGATGA
The DNA here is from genome assembly GCA_030789695.1 of Scilla litardierei. Lineage (NCBI taxonomy): Eukaryota > Viridiplantae > Streptophyta > Magnoliopsida > Asparagales > Asparagaceae > Scilla > Scilla litardierei. The sequence goes on from CM061133.1 coordinate 217,536,850, forward strand.
ACGATTCACAGGCGCCTGTCCAAGTGACAGTCGACTGTGTTTTGTAAATCAGTCACCTGTCTATCTTTTGCCCAAACTTTGTTGATCTGTCTCTTACGGCTAGTCGACTAATGTTGAATATACAGTCGACTGTCCATTGGATCAGTTGACGGTCTATGCTGCAACAATCGTCTGTCTGTGAGCCAATTTATTGACTCAGCTCTCTGGAAATTCTCAGGGTATTTGACAGTCATCTGTATAAGGATTCACAGTCGCCTGTTCAGATTAACAGTCGACTGTTTTATCGTCATCAGTAGTCTGTCATGTTCTCTCAGAAGATTTCCAGAATTCTTGAACTTACCCATCTTTCGGCCAGTCGCCTGTAAAAGGATTTACAGTCGACTGTCTATGCTTCATCAGTCGACTGTCCACGTGGTAAGTTACCGTTATGAATTCTCACATACCCATGCTGACTGTGCAACAGTCAACTGTGGTTTCCTCAACAGTCGACTGTAACGAGCTTAGATTCTATCCGTTGAGATTTTTCTCACGGATTCCAAAAGGGGTTTTGCCCAATCTGTTTTGTGGATTTGAGAAACCTATATATGGAGCTTCTACTGTTCCATTGAGAGGTTACTAATTCTTCCAAGTTTTCATCTCAAGCTTTCATTCTAAAGTTTAAAGCTCTCAAATCCAAAGCCCTAAGAATTCCTATCTTTGATCTCTTGCTCTCCAACCTAGAACCAAAGAGTTATCTTCTAGGCATTTGGTGCAGTCAAGAGAAAGGGCTTTCTCCTCTCTTCCAAGAGAGTCTTCAACCCACAACACACTTCTCCTTCAAGATCTACTTCAAGTCATATGTGATTGTAAGTGTTGCTTTCATATTTCATAACTTTTGTTATTTGAATTTGCTCTCGGGTTGTGAGAGCGGTTTGCTTGCTCCCAAGTTGTGGGAGTTAAGTCAATCGATTGTATTTCGATTTCACTTGTAGGGTTACTACAAGTGGGGTTTAAGGAAACCTCAAGTTAGGGTTCTAACTTGAGTATCCGGAGTTATCCGGGTGGAAGGGACGTAGGATTACCGGGAACAAGTCGGGAAGTGACTTGGGTAATCCGAACCCTTGAAACATCATTGCGTTTGCATTTGTTTCTATTTGGGTTTAATTTTAATTCCGCACTATATTGTTGGTTAGCATTTAAATTGGTGTAACTATCGTTTTAAATTGCTTAAACACTATTCAACCCCCCTTCTAGTGTTTTCTCCATAGCCTGGGTCCTTACACTTTTGAGCTATATTTTTTATCTAAGGCAAGACACATCATATCCCTTAGATTTTTAGTTATTTTTCATACTACATTCACTTTCCAATATTTCATAAAAGATATCTCCAAATGTACAACAATATTTAATACTTGTGGAAGTGAAAGTGTAGGTGTAGAAATCGAATTATTCTAATCATTGAACATATCATGGTTATTTAGAAAATCAAACATGCACATGTAGCTATAACAATAATACATCAATTTCTACATGGATATGAATCTCATTCATTAATACCAATTTAATGATTCAAAAGAAAAATTCACATTAAGCACCAATTTATTGCTTTTTGTATTTTTCATTTTTTTTATTGTTTTGATTTAAAAAAACTAAAGCATACTAACAAGCAAATGCTAGCACACAAACAAAAACAAATCAAGCACACAGAAAAATACTATGAAGGTATACATTAAGCTCAAGGAAGAAACCATACCTTCGCGTTGTCGTTTGGCTAAGGAAATTTTTAATGAAATGCGACGTCTAATTCATAGTTTCTCGTCACTCCATCTTACCTACACGGAAGATGTTATGTGTGACCTTGGAATCCAACAAGGTCCACTAATGTTAGTCATCAAACTACTAGGAACCCAAATTTGTTTAAACTTTATGTTTTTGTTCCTATATTTGCAATGAAGTGAAGTATGACCAACACTACCACATGTAAAGCACTTTGCATGAATATTTCTACCTTTTGTTGTCTCGATGTGAACTTTATTATATTTTGACTTTTCAACATGTTTCAAATCTTATCCAAGTCCACGCCTATTATTGCCATATATTTGGTTTCCAAGTATTATATCCAAAGATTGTGTCCCCACACCAAATTTCTTTATGGTCAACTCTTGGGTCGTGACTTTAGATTTTTAATACATATTTTCGTTCACAAACAAAGTGCATTTACTAATGAAAGCCTTCTTGTTTTCCTCTTCATTCTTTTTCATGTTTTCAGCTTTCTTTTTAGAATCAATCATTTTTCCTTTAAGCTCATTTTTTAGCATGCACATCTTTTCAATAATCTCTTTATTTTCAGTTTCTAGTTTATTCAATTTTTCTTTAGGCATGTTATTTTCTATTAATAAAATCGGACAATTAAGGCATTCAATTTCATCATGCATGCTAGATTTTTCCTTTTTCAACAGATTAATGGTAGAATTACATGCAACAATTTTATGTTTCATTTTTTTTCAACTTCTTTAGACATGTCACAATTTTCTTGGAGCAGTTCAAAGTTAGAATTTCTTAAGCAATCTACCGTACATTCTAAATCTTCAATTTCATCTTGCTTTTCTTTACAAATTGTGAGAAGTTCAATTTTAGTGCAAGATTTTACCTCATCATGCTTTCCAATCAAGCAAAGGGAGGAATGAGCAGTCTCCTCCTGAGTCTCATCCTCGTTATCATCGTTCCACGTTACTGCCAAAGATTTCCTTTCTTCTCCACAGTGTTATTCTTTTCTTGTGGGCAATTCCTCATAAAGTGTCCCTGCTTCCTGCATTTAAAACATTGAATTTTATTAGTAGTATTCTGTTCAGAAGTATTTCTAGCAGGATTAAATTTTTAAGAGCAATTAAACCTTTGTGCCATTTCAGCTCTTCCTTGGTTGTCTTGATATATCTTCTGAAACCTCTGACCATCAATGCTTGCTCCTCATCAAGATCATCATCGTCATCTTACTTAGCTTGAAGAGCTAGCGATTTGGGAGCTTTTGTCACTGGTTTCTCTCTTAATTCTATACTCTGCAGCTCAAGCTCATGTGACATCAAGTTACCTATCAAGTCTTCCACTCTCATCTTTGATAGATCATTGGCTTCCTGAATGGCTGTGACTTTGGGAAAAAAGAAGCTCGGCAACGCCCTCAAGATCTTTCTTATTTGCTCCAAACTTGAGTATGGCTTTCCAAGAGAGCTAGACTTGTAGACAATGTCTGTGAACCTCGTAAACATCTCCTTGATGGACGCTGATTGAAGCATGCGGAAGCTTTTATATTCTGTGCTGAGAAAAGCTAGTCTGGACTCCTTCACCTGTGAGGTTCCATCATGTGTCACCTCAAGTGTGTTCCAAATCTCCTGCGCAGTTTGACATTGAGCGATACGATTAAACTCAGCTTTATGTAAAGAGCAAATAAGTGCATTCATAGCTCTACCATTCAGAGAAAAACGTTTTTATCAGCATCATCCCATTTCTCTTTTAGGTTTATAATTTCAGTATTCAATTTTAATAGTGGGGTTCATATCCTTTTTCAACAATATCCCACACATCATAATCAACAGACACTAAATAAATTCTCATTCTAGTTTTCCAGTAAGCAAAATCAGTGCCATTAAATTTTGGGGGTGTAACTGTAGACTGGCCTTCAGCAAAAGTTGAATCAGATATATTCATGGTTATCTAGACTAGATCCTTTAACCTGCTCTGATACCACTTATTGGATCTGGATCTAAGCCTAGAGAGGAAGTGAATAGGCTCATAAAAATTCTTCGAGAACACCGACAATTATCAGCACAAATAATCAAATGCAGAGAAATTAAAGACGATCACAGAGTGCACATATATATTTACCCTGGTTCGGTCACACCAATGACCTACTCCAGCCCAAAGCAGATACTAGAATTAATATGTCAAGGGTACAACTAAGTGCTATGAGCACCGACTCTACGCTCACCAAGTTCGTACCGCACTCACCAAAGTGTCAAACACTATTAATGTAGTAAACGCTCTCTCTTGACTAGTACCGACTAGTCAAGACTCTCTTGTTTAGCACCGACTATACAAGACCCCAAAAGAATGAATAAGTAATCCACAAAGATCAACACACCAATACACAAATGTAAAATAAATATAGAGTTCAGAAGAGCTCAGTTCATGTAGATGCCGTCGTCTCTGTCGTTCAGCGCTGGTCAGATTCGATCTGACAAGATGTAATCGTCTATCCCAAGTCATGTCACCCCCAAGATGTAGCGGCCTCCTTCTTTGGCTTTGAAGCTTGCGGCTATGGAGAGAGAAGGAGCACTTGGAACTTGCGGCCTTGGATGTTGTACCTGTTGGATACAACGTGTTGTTGGATACAACGATCGATGACTTCGTGTTTGATGATAACAAACGTATGTGAACGATTTGATATGTGTGCTAAGTGTTTTTCAGGAGTGGCAAGCTCGTAGAAACGCAAAGGATGACTTAGTCAAATTGATGTAGAAATGTGCAAATAAGACTAAGTCAAAGAGATGGAGAAATTGCAATTGAATTGCAATTTGGACTTGGTCAAAGATGGAGGGATATGGAGAATCTCATGCAAATCAAAAGTGGTTGAATCAAATCACTCCTACACAAATGAAGACTTGGTCAAAGATGGAGAGATATGGAGAATCTCATGCAAATCAATATTGACGATTAAATGAGATCTTATTCAAATCCTATAGCTATTCAAATTCAAATCCTATAGTCATCCATATTCAAACTCCAAATCCTAGTGTGACTAGAAGAGATCTTCCATGGTGATTCAGTCAAATCCTAATTAAGTTAGGATTCCATCCTATCTCCATATTCTATGAGATTCTTATTGATTCTAATTGATCACATCCTCTCCTATATAAACCCATATTCAAAGAGAGACATTTTTGGGAGAGAGGGCAACCAAGAGAAAATTCGGCCATATACATATCCTCCCTCCTTGCGCAAGTTACAAGCTTCTCTTATCTCGAAATTGCGCAACATCCCCATTGCAAAAAGCTTCAAGCTCCTTCTTCACAAAGCCTTCAAGCCTCAAAGATCCATTGCCCATCCTATAGCCGCAAGCATCCTCTCCATTGCCAAACCAAGAAGAACTCTCCTCCTTGCGCAAGCTCCAAGCAACCAAGGCCAAAGATTCATCTCCATTACTCAAGCTTCAAGAGTCATCATCCATTGCCAAAGCTTCATTGCACAAGTCATCTCCAAGAGCCACATTGCGCAAGTCCTCTCCAAGGGTGCTTTCAAGTGCGCAACCTCAAGCTTTCAATATCCCCTTGCAAGAAACTTGAAGAGGAGATTCACCCACCTTGGTTGCAAGTTCATAAGGGCAAGAGTGGGCTCATTGTGTAAGTCCCCATCACCATCAACATTGCGCAACATCCAATGGGGTTCACCATTAACATTGCGCAACATACCAAGGGGCAAGCTGCAACTTGAGTTGCTGAGATCAGAGACTACTTCATCGTCAGACTTGATCTGACCTGAGCTGATTGACAGAGACGACTACACCTACACAAACTAAGATTTCCTAAACTATTTATTACATTTTTGTAGTAGTGTAGCGATCTTTATAGGGAAAACTTTACTATACTTATGTTTTGGGGTCTTGTCTAGGTGGGACTAGACAAGAGGGTCTTGACAAGTTGGGGCTCATCAAGAGAGAGCATTTACTAGGTTGATAGTATTGAGCACTTTGGGAAGTGCGTACGAACTAGGTGAGAGTTGAGTTGGGGCTCTAGCTCATTGTAGTTGTACCTGGTACCACATTAATCTAGTATTTGCTTTCGGGGCTGGACATAGGTCGTTGGAGTGACCGAACCAGGATAAATATGTTGTGCACTTTGTGATGGCTTATTATTTACTTTGCTTCTCCTATAACTGCTTGTGATTGCTCGTAGGTTGCATGAGAATTTTTATTAGCCTATTCCCCCTCAGGCTTAGATCTAGATCCAACAAGTGGTATCAGAGCAGGTTAGAGGATCTAGTCTAGAAATCATGAATAACCCAGGATTAGTGTATGCTCGTGGCATGCCTATAGACCTACCTCCTTTATTTAATGGTCATGATTATATCTACTCGAAGGCTGGGATGAAAGTTTATTTACTATCCGTAGATTTTGATACTTGTCAAATAATTGAAAAAGGATATACTAAAACTCCTAAGCCTGAAATGATTTGAATGCTAAAAATTTGGGTGCTAAAAATGCTAGAGCAATGAATATTTTATTGTGTGGTTTAAATAGAAATATATTTTATTTTATCTCATATTTATCTTCTGCACAAGATATATGGAGGACTTTGGAAACAATTTATGAAAGCGAGCAATCTCTCACTAGCAATGAAAAGAGAACACAAAATAAGAAGAAGCGAAAGGGAAGAAAAGTTCTTTTAAATAAAACTGATATTTCTGTGTCTAAGAATATTTGTGACAATACTAATGATGAAATTATTTGTCACCATTGCAGGGAATCTGGACACACTAAAGGGGATTGCACATTGCTGGAGAAAGAAAAAGCAACTGAAAAGAATGGCAAATCTTTGGTGCTAATGTGGGACATGGATAGTGGAGATGAGATGAGGAGAATGAAGCCCACTCCTTCCTCTGCTTGATGTGAAAACAAGATGAGGTAAAATCTTGCTCTAAAGCTAAACTTTTGAATATTTGTAAAGGAATGCAAGATAAATTAGATGAGCTAGAATCTACCATGGATGACTATAGGGATGGTGGCTTTGAATTGCAACAAGAAAATTATGACATGTCTAAAGAAATTGATAATCTTAAAGAAAAACTTGTTGTATGCAATTCTACCATTAATTTGCTGAAAAAGGAGGAAGCTAGCTTGCATGATAAAGTTGATTGTCTTTATTGTCCTACTTTGTTAAATGACATTAGCATGTATAAAGAAAAAGTGATTAAGCTTGACAATGAAAATAAAGTGCTTATTGAAAAGATGTGCATGCTAAATGATGAGCTTAAAAGAAAAATCATTGAATTTGAAAAGAAAGTTGAAAATGCAAAAAGAATGAAGAGAAAAACAAGAAAGCTTTCATTAATAAATGCACTTTGCTTGTGAATGAAAATGCTTTATTGAAATCCAAAGTCATTAATCTAGAATTGTCCATAAAGAAATTCTCTATTGGAAAACAATCGTTGGATATTATTCTTAGAAACTAACTTTATGGCAATAAATACGTGAACTTGGATATGATTTTAAAAATGTTGAAAAGTCAAAATATAAAAAAGTTCACATTGAAACAACAAAAGTTGGAAATATTCATGCAAAGTGTTTTACATGTGGTTGCGTTGGTCATACCTCTTATTATTGCAATTATGGGAACAAGAACATTAAATTCAAGCAAATATGAGTTCCTAAAAATTTGATGACTAACGTGATAGGACCTTGTTGGATTCCAAGGTCACACATAACATATTACGTGTATGTAAGACGGAGGTGTTGAGGAACTATGAATTGGACGTCGCATTTTTTAGTTCCTTAGCCAAACGACAATGCGAAGGTATGGCTTCTACTTTGCACTTAATGCATATCTTCATGCATTCTTTTTGTGTGCTTGATTTGTTTTTATTTGTGTGCTAGTTTGTTTGCTAGCTAGCTTAGTTCTTTATAAACAAAAATAAAAAAATGAAAAGCATAAAAAGCAAAAAAAATTGGAGCTTAATGCATATATTTCTTTTGAATCATTTAAGTGGTATTAATGAATGATAATCATATCCATGTAGAAATTGATGTATTATTGTTATAGTTACATGTGCATGTTTGATTTTCTAAATTGCCATGACATGTTAAATGATTAGAATAATATGATTTCTACACCTACACTCTCACTTCCACGAGCATTAAATTTTGTTGTACATTTGGAGACATATTTTATGAAATATCAGAAAGTGAATGTAGGATGAAAAATAACTGAAAAATTAAGAGATACGATGTGTCTTGTCATGGATAAAAATTGAGCACAAAAGAATTAAATATGAAACAAAAAATTGAAAAAGAAAGAAAATAGCTCCGTATGAAAAATGGATACAATCCTTGGCAAGTACACTACCCACGAGTTCCAACATATGCTTCACAGGTAATCTTTAGCGTTGAAGTTATACTCGTCAAGCAATGCCACCCCACATCTAAGAGTCCTTATAGACGATGTTTTTGGGTGTGGTATCTTGAACTCATTTTTAATGAGATGAGAAAAATCAATCCTAAATGATTTCATGTTTAAATGGAAAATGTTGATTGGTTTTGGTTGAATTTCTTAAAAGTTTCACCTCATGTGCTTCAATGTTTAATTATCACGCTTGCACGTTGGTGTAGAAGTCTATGTTATAATTTTCATTGGATTTGACTTGCTTATTATGTGAATGTCTACATGCAAGTGTATGTCGTAATTTATAATGCTCACTATTTTGCATGTGGTATGAATTTGACTTCGTTTATACACTTTTGATGATAACAAAAGGGGGAGAATTTATTGAGAAGATTTGGTGTGTGCATTAATGCTTACATGTTGAATATATGAATATTGGTTTAAGGGGAGCATTAATGAATAATGAATATGTGCTTAATGAATGAGTGAATACATATTCAAGCATGAATATATGGGGAGCATGCTTGTCATCATCAAAAGGGGGAGATTGTTCACGATGATATTATTTGAATCGTTATTGCTCAAATCTTATATTGGGTTGTCATCAACAAAAGGGGAAGATTGTTGGATACAACATGTTGTTGGATACAACGATCGATGACTTCGTATTTGATGTTAACAAATGTGTGTGAACGATTTGATGTATGTGCTAAGTGTTTGTCAAGAGTGTCAAGCTCGTAGATACGCAAAGGATGACTTAGTCAAATTGATGGAGAAATGTGCAAATAAGACTAAGTCAAAGAGATGGAGAAATTGCAATTGAATTGCAATTTGGACTTGGTCAAAGATGGAGGGATATGGAAAATCTCATACAAATCAAAAGTGGTTGAATCAAATCACTCTTACACAAATGAAGACTTTGTCAAAGATGGAGTGATATGGAGAATCTTATGCCAATCAATATTGGAGATTAAATGAGATCTTATTCAAATCATATAGTTATTCAAATTCAAATCCTATAGCTATTCAAATTCAAATCATATAGCCATCCATATTCAAACTCCAACTCCTAGTGTGACTAGAAGATCTTCCATGTTGATTTATTCACATCCTAATCAAGTTAGGATTCCATCCAATCTCTATATTCTATGGGATTCTAATTGATTCCATCCTCTCCTATATAAACCCATATTCAAAGAGAGATATTTTTAAGAGAGAGGGCGTAACCAAGAGAAAATTCAGCCATATATATATCCTCCCTCCTTGCGCAAGTTACAAGCTTCTCCTATCTCTAAATTACGCAACATCCCCATTGCCAAAAGCTTCAGGCTCCTTCTTCACAAAGCCTTCAAGCCCCAAAGCTTCATTTCCCATCCTATAGCCGCAAGCATACTCTCCATTGCCGAACCAAGAAGAACTCTCCTCCTTGCGCAAGCTCCAAGCAACCAATGCCAAAGATTCATCTCCATTACTTAAGCTTCAAGAGTCATCATCCATTGCCAAAGCTTCATTTTGCAAGTCATCTCCAAGAACCACATTGCGCACGTCCTCTCCAAGGGTGCTTTCAAGTGTGCAACCTCAAGCTTTCAACATCCCCTTGCAAGCAACTTGAAGAGGAGAGCCACCCACATTGACCGCAAGTTCATAAGGGCAAGAGAGGGCTCATTGTGCAAGTCCCCATCACCATCAACATTGCGCAACATCCAATGGGGTTCACCATCAACATTGTGCAACATACCAAGGGGGCAAGCCGCAACTTGAGTTGCTGAGATCAGAGACTACTTCATTGTCAGACTTGATCTGACCTGAGTTGATTGACAGAGACGACTACGCCTACACAAACTTAGATTTCATAAACTCTTTATTATATTTATGTAGTAGTGTAGCAATCATTGTAGGGAAAAATTTACCATACTTATGTTTTGGGGTCTTGTCTAGTTGGGGCTAGACAAGATGGTCTTGACAAGTTGGGGCTCGTCAAGAGAGAGCATTTACTAGGTTAATAGTGTTGAACACTTTGGAGAGTGCATACGAACTAGGTGAGAGTTGAGTTGGGGCTCTAGCGCATTATAGTTGTACCTGGTAACATATTAATCTAGTATTTGCTTTTGGAGCTAGACGTAGGTCGTTGGGGTGACCGAACCAGGGTAAATATGCTGTGCACTCTGTGATGGCTTATTATTTACTTTGCTTCTGCTATAACTACCTGTGATTGCTCGCGGGTTGAACAAGAATTTTATTAGCCTATTCACACCCCCCTCTAGGCCTAGATCTAGATCTAACAGTATCACTTGATGCTTGAGGCCTATGGATGTGAACCCCTTCTACGTTGCAGCAAGGAGGAGGATGTAGCCCTTGTAGATGTTGCGGCAATGGGTGTTTGAAGGCTCTTGGAGATCACAAACTTGCGGCCTTTGAGGCGATGATGCTCTTGGCAATGAGGCTTGCAGCAAGGGGCTTGAACTCTTTGTATACTTGCGGCAATGGTGATGAACCCCCTCCCCTTGACAACTTGCGGCCTAGTAGGAGTTGAAGCCTTGCTTGGATTGCGACAATAGAGGAGCACCCTTGGAAGAGTTGCAGCAATGAAGTTTGAAGGACCCTCCTTTGTGTTGCGACTATAAGGAGACGAAGCTTTCTCTTGGCAATGGAAGTTTCGGCAAGGATATGTTTGGAAGGGCTTGGGATGTTGCGGCCTTGTTGAATGAGCAAGATATTCTTGCGGCAATGTATCTTGGCTAGGGTTTTTGGAAGCATTGGCCGCACCCCTCTTTTGTTTTTGTTGTAGCTTCATGAAACTCTTCTCTTTTGAATTGGGGTTTATATAGGAGAGGGAGAGGATCTTTGGCTCATGTAGAATCCCATATAATAAGGAGTTTCGATGGAATCCTAACTCAAATAGAATTTGAAATAATCATATGGAAGATCTCTTTTAATCACAATAGGATTTGGAGTTTAAATTGGATTTGAAGAGGATTTGAATTTGAATGGCAATGGGATTTGAATAGGATCTCATTTAATCACAAATTGATTTGCATGAGATTTGGTTCAATCACTTTTGATATGAATGAGATCTCTCCATATCTCTCCACCTTTGACCAAGTCTTCTTTGCATATGAATTGGAATTTCTCCATCACTTTGACTAAGTTTTCTTTGCATATGAATTGGAATTTCTCCATCACTTTGACTACGTCCCCCTTTGAGTATTTACAAGCTTGCCACTCCTGAAAAACACTTAGCACACACATCAAATCGTTCACACACGTTTGTTATCAGCAAACACAAAGTCATCGATCGTTGTATTCAAACTACACGTTGTATCTAACAATCTCCCCCTTTTGATGATGACAAACCAATATAAGATTTGAGCAATAACGATTCAAATAATATCATCGTGACATGCGTGTGTGTGTGTGAAGTATGTGTGAAGTGTGATGATGGAGGAAGTATGTAACAATATAACAATGATGTGCAATGATATTCAACAGGTATATGTATACTCCCCTATATTCATGCTCCCCCTTGAACACATATTCATTAAGCACAATATTCATATTTTTACTTTTCACATTATTCATTAGGCACTTTTCACATTATTCAACCAAATCTTCTCAATATTCTCCTCCTTTGTTATCATCAAAAGTGTACAACGAAGTCAATGTCATATCACATGCAAAAAGAGAGTATTATAAACTATAACAAACACTTGCATGTAGTCTTTCTTAGAATAAGCAAGTCAAATCGAATGAAAATTATAACAAAGACTTCTACACCATCATGTAATTGTGATGATTAAACACTGAAGCACCTAAGGAGAACTTTCAAGAAATTCAATCAAAACCAATCCACTTTTCCATGTACATGATATCATCTAGGATTGATTTTCCCCATCTCATTAAAAAATGAGTTCAAGGTACCACACCCAAAACATTACCTATGAGGACTCTTAGATGTGGGGTGGTATTGCTTGACGAGTATAACACCAATGCTAAAGTTTACTCTTAAAGCTTATGTTGGATACTCGTGGGTAGTGTTGTTGCCATGGATCATATCCATTTTTCATACGGAGCTCTTTTCTTTCTTTCACACACACACACACACACACACACACACACACACACACACACACACACACACACACACACACACACACCAATTCAATTCTTTTGAGCTCTATTTTTTGTCCAATGCAAGACACATCATATCCCTTAGATTTTCAGTTATTTTTCATCCTACATTCACTTTACAATATTTCATAAAAGATATCTCCAAATTTACAACAACATTTAATACTTGTGGAAGTGAAAGTATAGGTGTAGAAATCAAATTATTCTAATCATTGAACATGTCATGGTTATTTAGAAAATCAAACATGCATATGTATCTATAACAATAATACATCAATTTCTACATGGATATGAATCTCATTCATTAATACATTTTTAATGATTCAAAAGAAAGATTCACATTAAGCACCATTTTTATTTTTTTGTATTTTTCATTTTTTTATTGTTTTGATTTTTTAAAAAACTAAAGCGTCCTAACAAGCAAATGCTAGCACACAAACAAAAACAAATCAAGCACACAGAAAAATACTATGAAGGTATACATTAAGCGCAAGGAAGAAACCATACCTTCGCGTTGTCGTTTGACTAAGGAACTTTTTAATAAAATGCAACGTCCAATCCATAGTTCCTCGCCACTCCATCTTACCTACACGGAAGATGTTATGTGTAACCTTGGAATCCAACAAGGTCCACTAATGTTAGTCATCAAACTCTTAGGAACCCAAATTTGTTTAAACTTTATGTTTTTGTTCACATATTTGCAATAAAGAGAAGTATGACCAACACAACCACATGTAAAGCACTTTGCATGAATATTTCTAGCTTTTGTTGTCTCAATGTGAACTTTCATATATTTTGACTTTTAAACATGTTTCAAATCATATCCAAGTCCACGCCTATTATTCTTATATTTTGAACTTTTTTATTCTTTTTCTGAACTTTAATACTCGAATTCCATGATGTCGATTTGAATATGTGAATAGTTTGTAACCTTAGCTTAAATCCATTGTAATACCCTTGCTTTGGCCGTCCTCACAACCCCTAAGATAGGAGTACTTGAAACCGACCTAGATTGACACCTAGGAACCCAATCTATGCATGGACCATAGAGCCGATAGTTGTGTATAATGGTTTATAATCCCTTAAGACTTGGATAACCACACTTCACCTAGTACTGAGGATTGAATCTGCCTAGTTTAATCCATGTTTTCAAAAAAATAAAAAAGAAAGAAATTGTGAATAGAAAAAATATGCACCGTTCCCCCAGCAAAACTGAGTAACCAGATCCCCTGATAGTAACGTCGGGGCCTCGCGTAAAAAGTCCTAGCTTGGGGGAGTGCATACGAATAAGGATTCCACTTGGGTTGAGTTAGTAGGTCCGAGGGATGCTTCTTGGCCTGGTGCCCTAAGGTCGTCTGATCTGGGAGTCACTGACCTAACACTCCTTACATAACCCAATTGCAAATCCTAAAGAAAATAAAAAATATGTATATATAAAAATTTGTATATACATGTGTATATATGAATTCATGAATAAACTTGGCAATTTCTTGAATCAAGGAACCGTGACGTGTCGTGAGCGCCACTGGTACGCCCCGCTCCACGGGATACCCAATAAGTACGAATCCGTATCAGGTACTCCCGAAGAGGCGGGTGCTACGAAGGAAATACAAGATTTCAAAACACAACAGAGCAGTAATTCCACTGCGCACTGCTGGGATAGTACCTGTTGTAACGCCCCGCTCCCCGGGATACCCCAAGAAGCGAGTGTTACGAAATGAAAAGAGAATTACAATACGAATACACTAGCAGGACCATTGTGCACGTGCTAGGCAGTATACATAATGCTCCATAATTAAATGCAACTCCAAAGTTCCACCAAATTAAAACCAACACATAAGAACAACATAGATTAAAACATCCTTCATAATAAAAATCTCATCTCTCATTCTAATGTCTCAAGCCCAAGAACAAGGCCCAACAAACAACCCACTAACTAATAAAATTAGCTAAGGCCCAACCATAATAATAATAATAATAATCATTACTAATAAACATACCAACAATAATATCAATAACAACAACAACAATAGTAATATCTTTAGGCATACTAACAACAACAACCAATACCACCCATATTAATACGTCCATTAACACTTACAATAACATTGCTATTACATAACATAATAGTAGTACCATGCTAGTATTATTAATAATACATCCCTACCAATACACAAGGCCATCCAAATAATACTTAGCACTAACCACAATAAGATATACCTCACTATTAGCACTTAGTAATAATACTTCATATACTAACATATAAACCAATTTTCATACACTAATAATCATACACCAACATTCATATACCAATATCCATATACCAATATATTCACATCTCACTTCATACATATACCAAGGCACACAATCATAGTATTTTCACACATATGGCATTACAATCTACCCACCTTAAAAATAAAGTTCGTCCTCGAACTTTCTAACTTAGGGCTCTACCTTAAGGCTAGAATGCTACCCACCTTAAGACTCAACTACCCTATGGAAGCATTACATGCACTACCTTATACATGCCATAGTGCGGTGATCTGCATGTGCCACCAAATGTAACGCCCCGCTCCACGGGATACCCCTAGAAGCGAGCGTTACGAAATGAAAAGAGAATTACAATACGAATACACTAGCAGGCCCACTGTGCACGTGCTGGCAGTACACGTAATGCTCCATAATTAAATGCAACTCCAAAGTTCCACCAAATTAAAACCAACACATAAGAACAACATAGATTAAAACATCCTTCATAATAAAAATCTCATATCTAATTCTAATGTCTCAAGCCCAAGAATGAGGCCCAGCAAACAACCCACTAACTAATAAAATTAGCTAAGGCCCAACCATATTAATAATAAGCATTAATAATAAACATACCAACAATAATATCAATAACAACAACAACAGTAATATCTTTAGGCATACTAATAACAACAACCAATACCACCCAAATTAATACTTCCATTAACACTTACAATAACATTGCTATTAAATAACATAATAGTAGTACCATGCTAGTATTGTTAATAATACATCCCCACCAATACACAAGGCCATCCAAATAATACTTAGCACTAACCACAATAAGATATACTCTCACTATTAGCACTTAGTAATAATACTTCATATACTAACATATAAACCAATTTTCATACACTAATAATCATACACCAAAATTCATATACCAATATTCATATACCAATATATTCACATCTCACTTCATACATATACCAAGGCACGCAATCATATTATTTTCACACATAGGGTATTACACCTGTAGCATTCCAGATAACAAACACCGAAACACAAAAGAGATAACAGCTCAAACATGGAAATATATACACACGTACAAACTGTCCCATACAACATCTCTTTCACAAATCTCATATACAACATGAACCCATATCTCACCATGGTACAAGCACTCACCACCGAAATCTCTCACATACTCACACACCCTCATCTCCAACCATCTAAGCTAATGGGCATCCAACTCCAAACTCCAAAAGGTTCACCAACTATCAACTACCTGAAAAATATCAACGGGGACACGTTACAGCATGACCCAGTAGGAATCCCAAACCCAACTCACATGGTGCAAAGAATGCAATGCACTAATACAACAAACTGGAAACAACTCAAGGCATATCATGAAAATTGAAGTACACAAGCACATACCCACATCATTCATATGAACTTGTAAATGACATCAATACAAAACACATACCTGCGGCAAAAGGGAAGCCTGCAAAACAAAGTGAGTACTATAGATATAGAAGTGAACTGCAATATCAAGAAACTGAAACCTAGCATTGCAACATCATCCCAAGTACAATTACTAACAACCATCCAAAACCCCACTATCCAACACACAACCATTTCAAACACGTAATGCATTCATGGCAACTTTCATTCTCATAAGGTAACAATCACACATATATAACCACCAATCACACATAATGCTTAATGATGCCATGATGCATATGAAATACAAGCAATGCGATGCGATGCAATGCAATGCAATGGGATCCCATGAATGTGCCGGCGTGCAAGTGTATCGTGACTACTCCGTTATCAACGTGGAGTCACCTAATGGATCAAGCGGTTGCCCACGACGACTTCTGTAACGACCACTTCTCGTGGTACGTTGTTCGTGCACGTGCTTTTGGCCGTGCACGTGTTTGTTTTAGACTTTGTTTGCTCGTGAACACTTTTGTGTGATATGTTGTTGTGAACGTCTCTGAGGGTATTAAATGGTGGCACTAATTTGGAACGACGTTTCTCGAGTCGTTTTCCCACAATTTAAACTTACTCGATGAGACGTGACGATTTTCACTTTTGACGGGAGACGTTTCTATTTTTAGCTTCGTCGTCCGACGCCGAATTTGAGATCCGTCTTCTTAGTTAGCTCACATTCGTCGCCACGATCACAACGATATTTATTTTATAATTTTTGGAGTTTATTTGACCACTTTTATAATTTTTACAAGCTTTATATTATTTTTAATAATTTATTTTTAAATTAATTTCGGCCAAATAAAATTTATTTGAGTTTAAAACGTTTTAAAGAATTTTTGAGCCAATTTCCAGCTCATTTGGACCAGGTCAAATCCTAGATTGGGTTGGAGAAGTTTAAATTCAAATTTTAAATCTTTTTGAACTTCTAATCCTATTAGATTTAGCCCTAGACCAAGTCAACCCACCTATACTATATAAGCAACCCCTAGCAAGTCCTATTTTCCAAAGAAATTAGCCCTAGCCTCTTCCAAACTCATTTTGGACGTTGCGACGATTCGTCGCAACGTTGCGACGAACGGCGGCCGCACGACCGAAGAAACGAGGCCAAAACCCCCGCTCCGACCGCTGGCCGCCCCCGCACCAAGCTTGGCCCGGATCGCTGCACAGCCGCTCCGCTCAATTCCTCCGCACCGACCGAAGGGAGCTCTCGGTCAGACCGAGAGCTCAAGCGCCCGCCCCGCACCGCAGCTGTCGCCCGCTTCGTCCCCCGCTCCGCTCCGTGCCCGACCGAAGGCCCCGCCCGCTGTGACCGAGCGCCCAAGCGCTGCAGCGTTGCATCGTCGCCCGCCCGCCATCCAAGCGCCTGACCGACCCGTTCTCTCGACCTGACCGACGGAAGCTCTCGCACCCAGCCACCCCGCAGCCGCTGCACGCCCCAAATCGTCGCAGCCCGCATTCTCAGCGCACGACCGAGGGTTTCTCCCGCATTGGAGGGGTACGACCGAGGGTCACTTGTCGCAACCCCGCACCCGTCGCACCGCTTGCCACCGTGGGCCCCCCAAGTTCTCCAGAGTTATTGTGGGTCCCCCAAAGGCCCCTAGGAGTACTGTGGGCCCCACCTAGGTGCTTGCTCTTCGAGGATCCGTCACGTACGACGTCGTCGCACGTCGTAGCCCGTCGTCGCACGTGCGAGCTTTGGAATCTGGAACCGTCGCTCCGATTGATGCTCTGAACTCTCCAGCGAGGAAACTATATTGGAATCAGGACTTGGAGCGCGTTCTCTTATTCCAACCCCCGGCGTCGCTACCCGACGCCGGTGTAGCTTTCGCGTCGTGTTGAGGTAACGTTTTGCACCCCTAGGAACCCCAACCCAATTGCATGCTAATCAAGACTAAAAATCAGTATTTTTAAAGTATTTTAAATGTTTTAAATTCACTAATCAAGATTAATAATATGGACTTTAGGCCGGTGGACTTTGCACGTAGATAATTGTGATTTTTGGACTCATTGGACGGTGTGCTCAGACGTCGAACTTGCAGGCAAGTGAAACTTGCCAACTCTTGTGTAGGGCCATGTTTTTAGGCCACTTCCTTGCTTTTAGCGTAAAAGAGACTAGTCAGTGAAATGATAGCTGGCTAGACGCCTACTTGATCTAGTTTGACAACGAAACTAGATCCGTCACCTAATTGATCTAGCTTGACAACGAAGCTAGATCCAACCCTTAAACTTGTTGTTCATGCATACTAAACTGTCACGTTTACTTTCCTTACCTGTACGCACTTTTAACTGTCATGCATTGCATCTTACATGTCATCCCAGTTGATTGTTGCATCCGTAGCACACGCTACAATACTTGTACTCCTTGAAAACTACTTCCGGGGGAAACGGGCCTCATGTGTTGGTCAAAAGCCAATGCCCGGGTTCCCTGGACCGGCTAGGTGCACCCCTACGCCATACTTGTTTACACACTTCCTGGCTCGTGGACCAGAAGCGGGCCTCATGTGTTGGCCAGAAACCAATGCCCGATACACGTGGAGGGGTAGGGATAAACGGTTACTTGAGCTAGGAGCTGGCCGTGCAGCCACTCTAGCCAAAAGGCGGAATCTCTGTGCACGAGGTGCTTACTTTCATTGCCTTGTACTTGTCTTGTGAATGCCATGCCATGCTCGTACTGTACTTTACTTTACTTTACCTGTTGCACTCATACTTTAAACTGCCGTGTCATCGCATTCATACTAGAACTGCTAGGTTGCTTTACTTTTACCCACTTGTAGTTTCCTTGCACAAGTCTCCCAGACTTGCTGACATGTGCCCCTTGCTCTTTTGGGTGTCACATGTTAGACCTGAGCCAGAGATCGTTGCTGTGTACGTGATGAGTTGCTGACGCTGAGTCTGAGTCCATGATTGCTCAGGAGGATTTTGGTGGACACCGGTGACCATGCCTTGAGTTTTGTTGAGCTTTAGGCCTTTTGTTAGTTGTTGGTGCGTAGCACCGTTGTTTTGTACTTTATACTTTGTTGGCCATGTTTGGGCCTTTAAACTCTTTTCTTCTCAGCCTGGTGGCTTTTTCTGTGATGTTGAAACTTATTTTATGGATATTCTGAGATATCTCTTTTGTCTCATTTAAATATTATTATCTTTGTTTCGTTCGCGTTGCAAGGACCTGCAGTTTAAATTTGATCGACGCTTATCGGACTTGCAGCTTTGTAGCTTCAAGTCTGAGCGGACCTTCTCACGCTTCGCCTCCATATTTTTGGGAAGCGGGGCGTGACAACTTCACCCGCCTCCTACCGCAGAAACTTTGTCCATGCCCGTGCACTCCCCCTCCGTGTCCCTAATAACATCATATCACCCATTCCATATTCTGCATGTATCCAACAACACATTTCAAATTTCCCAACTCAATTCATTTTCACATGTTTCACATTTTATACAAATAAAATTGAATAAATAACTTCCAACAACCCAAACTGAGAGCAATTTCATTTAAGCAATGTAACAAAATAAGAACAATTTCATTTAATCAATATAACAAAATGAGAGCAGCTATAACTTCCAACATGCTAAATGAGAGTCATTCCACACGATTAATGAAACAATGCAATCAAATGCAACATGATTCATAACATAGCATCCTATAATTTCAACACCATCATAAAAATTCAATCACCCAGTTTATTAATTCTTCATAGCCAATGTGCACAACTCCATTCCATCATCACATACTTCACATTTTCATACAAGAGAAAATTAAATAAAAGGTTTCCAACATCCCAAAGAGAGCAATTCCACATACTTAGTGAAACAAAGCATTCAAGAACAACATAAAACATAATCATGGCATCAATTAACCGAACACATCATGTTGCTTCAATCTTACATGCACCAATTTACATTTTTCTTAACACATTAATTAACCCAACACATCAATTTTTCTCATGCAAGGAAAATAATAAAGCTTCCATATGTCAAAATAAGAGAAATTTTGCATAATTATTGAAACAAATCATTCAAGCAACATGGACCATAATTATTGCATCAAATAATTCAAAATATCATCCCAATTCAACCATGAATGCTCCATGTCAAGGGTTTCACAAAAACCCTAAAAATGCCAACTTTGCAATTCAATATGAAATGAATGAAACATGAGAGAGGGGGTTGGAATCCTACCTCAAATCAAGATCTCCATCATGAATTCCAAGCTCCAAACCCAAAATCCAAACATACTCTTTCAATTCCCCTTACTCATCATCCTCTCTCCTCCTTCAATTTCCCTTTCTCTCTCTTCTTTCTTACTAATTCTCTTTCTCTTTCTTTCTTTTCTTCATTATTTTTTCTCCTTTTTTTGACCTGGAACTTTCGGCCAACAAGAAAATTGGCCATGGGGGAAAGTCGACAGGTTTTGGGAAAAAATAAAAGAAAAAGGAGAAGAAATAGAGAGAATGTTGAAGAAGTTAGTAGAAAAAAGAAGAAATGAAGTAAAGGCAAATGGGAACCCCCTATTATTACAAGTTTGCCATCCCTAATAAAAATCTCTCCTCTAAAATTAACTATAGGCCAACAACCCAATGACCAAGCCCCATGACAAAGCCCAATGAAAAAATTAACTATAAAAATCTCCCCTTCTAATAACTCAAGCCCAACAATAGTAATAACACCATCACCAATAATAACAACCAAACATCAAGAATAATACTACCATTCATTAATATTGATCTCCTTATTACTAATAAGAATAACAACAACAACAACAACAACAACTATAATAATCCTCATACCAATACTAAGAATAGCGTTAATCAACCACAACCATCATCATTAATAACATTAATACACACTACTATTCATACCACTTCAAACCATTTAATACACCCAAACATAAAAATCAATATTCACATATTACCAATATAATAATGACACAAAAATTAGCATCACTACACAAATATACGTGCATTCACTTATATACATCCAAATCACATCATATTCAACACTATAGCCACTCACGGAGGAAATTACTATGCACACAACAAAATTACTACACACACATGCAAATAGTATATCACACATACGGGCATTACAGCTACTTCCTCGATCGACCAATATCCCATTATCACATACTTATCCCCTCTTTGACCGTTGTATACCTTAGGTTCCTACACGCTCAATCTACAGTCGGGTTAGAGGAAATGTCATAGAATGTGAGTATAGCCATCATCCAGTGTATTGCTTGGCGATTGAGTAGTGATGATGTTCTAGGAACATATTCTCGTCGATGGAATGATTTCCGAGCATTTTAGTTTCTCGAATTTGAGTTTTCATTTCACTCACGTATATATTCTCGATTTTTGAAAATTCTCAAAGTTTCATCACATCATTTGCATGTTGACTGCATTCCTCCAATCTACGCTCTCTCTTGTCTTCCTTGAGGACAAGAAAGAGTTTAGCTTGGGGGATTTTGATGAGTATTTATTGTAATAGTTTTCCCTTCTTTTCATGCATGTTTTACATCGGTTTGTTCTCCATTCCTCCCCATTTTTCCTGTTTTGTCTCTTCTTTTTCTTTTGTGGTCGCTCATGTGCTTTGCAGGAAATATATGCCGATTAGGAACCATATGGCGAGATCTTAGCGCAAAGAGGCGAAAGGAGCGAAGTCGAAAGGTCAATTGGTGCAAGGGAAGAGAGTCTTGTGAATAACTGAGACCCTTGCGGACACGTCACCATATATCAAATGGATGCGTCAAACTGCATTGGAGCCGATATCTACGCGGTCGCATCAAATACCACCAAACGGCTGCGTCAGAAGATATAAAGATTAAAGATCTGAAGTCCACGAGGCCCTCACGGTCGAATTCGACGCGGTTGCTTTTACGAAGACAAGAGCAGATCGACGCGACCACGGCAAAAGAAAATGTGGCCGCATAGCCATTTTCGACGCGGCCGCGTCTCTAATGATGCGACCGCGTCGCTAAAGCCCCATTCTCCAACTCGCGCAAGGGAACAATGCGACCGCATCGTTTCTGACACGGTCGCATCAACATATTTTTCTGTGGCGGCTAGGGCAAATTTTGGGGGCTATTTTGGTCTTTTGGGCGCGCGTATATAAGCACCCCTTCATCCTCCTGCGAGAGAATCTTCTTTTCAGCATTTTTCTGCTAATTTCTAGTGTTTGAGGAAGTTTGTAAGGATTCTAAACTCGTTTTCTTTGTTATTTTGTTGTTCTTATTTGCTTATTAGTGTAATAGTTCAACTTTTCTTAATAGAAGCCTTTTCTCTTTGTTATTACTGCTTTATTTCATCATCTATTGCTATTCTAATCTGAATCCATAGCTTTAGATGCTTACCCGTTGCTAAGAATCCCTTTTATTGCAATGGGTAGTGATTAGTTTTCTTCTAGGGCAATGGGATGAACCCTATTGGATTAGGGGTATGGGTTGAACTAATTAATTGATTTAAATGCTGGGCTGATTGAGATTAGTGGTATATTGGGATGATTATTGTCGTCGTAGATTCGACCCCCTCCCTTCGGGCGATCGGATTTGCCATTGACCAAAAGTCAGGACCAATCCGAGGACCTGATCCCTACGACGTCCCATATTATCGGTGTGGCTGACGAGAGTCGGGCATCGATTAGAGCTCTCCCAATGTAAGTCTAATTCCCGAACGTCACTGTGGGTGGGTGGAAGATTGTGAATATTCGTCGAGCGTAATGCACCTAACGTACACCGATGTATCAGAGACCACTGACATCGGTGTAGGTTGGGTTGGCCTATCATTGCATCGCGACAGCGAGGGGTAGGATGTGACATAAGAGAATAACCTGTCATGCATCACGACAGTGAGGGATATGTGAATGCCCTTAGGTCACACGACCTCTCCCGAGTCCCAATAAACCCGGCAACCGGTTGATTACTAGTCTAACCCTAACCGTAGCCCAATGGCGGGGATTCCCCACGCCCTAGAGCTTTTATCATTTGATCCACACTCTTTCTTTTTGTCACCAACCAATCACCGACACTATTGCGTAGCTTTCACTCAAAGACCTATAAACTGATACTCACTGACCGGCTCCTCGTGTTCAACCCGTAAGTGACTACACACGAACCATGCACTGCGGTTTTATTAGCATCGTTCCCTTGGGGATGCGATCACATGGATTTCAACACGACCGCGTCGATGCCAACATTTTAAGAGCCTTCGAATGCAATTTCTTATCCAGATCGACGTGATCGCATCGATCCTTTGACGCGGTCGTGTCTGGTCGAGTTTTTCCCGACCCACTAGGGTTTGGATGTGCTATTTAATCATTGGGTGTGTCGTTGGAATTGGGGAGACGACCATCAGCTGCGTTTTTCCTCCAGTTTTCTTCTTCTTCTTAGTTCTAGGAGTATGAGAGTAGGTTTAGATCAAGTTTTTATACGGTTTCCTCATTGGTGCAAGCTTGTAACTTCAGTATTGTAATGCAACCCATTGAGATAAGTATTTCTTCCTTGTTTTGCATTTTTCTATTTGTTCTTTATTTTTCTTATCGATTCTCTGTGATTACCTTTGTGTTTCCTTAATGTTTAGTGACTAGTTTTAATCTAGGGCATGGTTGATCTCTTTTATGGAATGATTATGGATTGAGCTTGTTATTTTAGCTATTGAACCATCAATTTAGGGTTATACTCATGAAGATTATTATCAACATAGATTGGTTTCACCGAATTGGTCGCTAATAAAAGTTAGGATTAATCTAGGGTTTCCAACCCATATGTCGATTCATACTAATTATGCCGCCAACAGAAGTTGGGTGTAATTTTAAGCCCTTATAGCATTGACCGGAGTTTCAACCGGGATGGTGGTGTGAACGACGGTTGGAGAATATTTTTGAGCATCATGCACCCGTCGTATGGTGATGACCAAGGAGAGTTGGCTTGGTCACACGAGGGGTAGTCCTATCATGGCATCACGAGAGTGGGGGGTAGGAGATAACACGAGGGATGATCCTATCATAGCGTTACGAGTGTTGAGGGTAGGTGGCACCCTTAGGTTAGACAACCTCACCATAGGATCGATTCGATAACTAGGCGATGATGTCATCTTCATGTTCATTCTACATTATAGGGATACCTAGCTCTTGAGCCCTCTCTTCTACTTGTTTCCTTCCTATTCCACAAAATACCCGTGTAGCTAACAATAGCTTAGGATTATCTAGTATTCAGTCACACAACCTCTCCGCAGACGACCCTTAAGTGCTACGTCGATGCCGTGCGCTTGTGGTTTACCAATATTGAGACTTCTGCTCACACAACATTGCCTCATCTGGAAGAGTTACGAATACATAATTTTTCATCTATTCCTTAACAAAACTCAGAAGTGCCAACACGAGATGCATCTTCCTTTTGTCGGTGATATAAGACCACACACCAGACTTATGAAGCTTCAACTGGAAGAAGTGACAGAGAAGTGCTAAGGTCAGCTCTACTCAATTATGCAAGTACAACACAAGGAAACTGACCAAAGCCCTAACAGAGTTAGGAGTGAGTTGGCAGAGGGAAAGCTCAAGAAAAGAAAGGACATGAAAAATGAATGGATGAAGGGGGAAGCGAAGCCCGTGCGAAAAAGTATTTATGTACACACTGACCTCTCGTTTGTCGGGGAAACAAACCTTCTCATTATGGTAAGGTAACTTCCTCTCATTATGATAGGGGATCTTGACCCCCAAAAGGATGTCGGATGTATTGAGATCAGAACGTACGGATTGAAGAAGCAGTAGCCAGGAAGACTAGCTTCTTAATCCTCTCGGCACCAAAATCAGGTCCTTCCCAGCTCGTAAGATTGGAACTTGATCGATCCGGATTGTAACTCCGAAAACTTACCGTAAGTGCATGGTGTCAATGCTTTGTAATATAGAAAAATGTCGAACTCACAGGGAGGCAGATGCTTATATAGTCTTGGGTCTATCCTTAATCTCAAAACAATGTCAGTTGGGCATACTCAAAAGGTTGTCATGAATGGTTATTATCTCGGATTAACAATAGAATAAAGAACTAGGGCAATAGGAGTCACCACTAGGATCGTCGGATGTCGATGCTAAGTTACAATTTCTACATTGAATTGGCTTTATTAGGGCGAGATTGTCGCATCTAAAATATAGAACTCATGGCCAACTATCGTTGTACCACTCATCTACCGTATCCCGTGCTTGGCCACACCATCGTGGATGGCCTTACATGTGATCCGTGTATTACGAACGACAACTATTCTCAATCTCTACTCATGCCATCATCGTGGGTTAGAGCTTGGATCTGTGATTTAATGGCTCTCATTGATGCTACTATCGTAGGTCATCAATTAGTAATATTGGACGTCGGTGAAAACCATCAAAGTGTGTGCCACTATCGTGGATCACGAACTTTAATTGAATTCATTAACGTGCCTAATTAAGATCATAGGATACACGTCTAGGATGTGTGCCACTATCGTGGATCGCAAACCCTTTATGAGATCTCCTACAAGCTTGGCTAGATCAATTAATACACATCCCTTTTCTAACAAAACAACGTAAAGATCCTAATTTTGCATTTAAATCCTAAGATCCTAGGGTTAATCCATTAGCCCTAGAAACGACTACTCACAATTCATAGCAATATCAACAAAAGCATTAACAATCGCAATAATAATCGACAACACAATCAAAGACATTAAAATAAGCATAGAGAGATGAGAGATCGTTACCTAAGCGCTGAAGATGAATAAGCAATCACAGAAAATTAAGATCAAGAGATTCCAAAGCAAACTTCAATAATAAAAATACGTTCTTTGTCTCATAAACAATAACGACGGCTCAAACTCTCTAAGAAAAATAAAAATTAGAAATAGACTAAGCTCTCCTAAAACTAGGGTAAAAACTTTGCTTAAATACAAAGGGGATGGACCCCATACAAATCTGGAAAAAGGGCTTCTTGGGCTCACAATAAGTTGGGATGCGGTGTCCTACTCGGTCGAGTAGCGGCGCCGCTCGGTCTGAGTCACTGATTGGCTGCCGCTTGGTCTCATCTTGATTTGGCTTCAGATACGTGTTGCTTGGTTGAGTCACTGCAGTGCTCGATCGAGTCGCTGAGGGCTATTGCGAGGCTCAAAATATAGCTCTGTAATTGATTCCGCTCGGCCGAGTAGTTGCAGTACTCGGTCGAGTCGCTGGTCTACTTGGTCGAGCTACTGTATGCTGCAGATGCCTTCAAAAACGTCTTTCTTTTTGGATTCAGCTCGACCGAGTGGCTACAGTGCTCGGTCGAGTCGCCTTGCGCTCTCCGACTTTGATTAGGAATGGGAATGAGATTTAGTCAGCCGAGTTGATCCGACCAAGTCGCTGCTCTACTCGGTCCGATCGACATGAAATCTTCTCAGTGTTGGAGCTCTAGGTGTGGGTAAAGCTGCTCAGTCAAGTACTGAAGCACTCGACCAAATAGTCTAGAATTTCAGCATACAACACCTTCAGAGCTCTCTCCTCATCTCTTCTTCTCTTCTCCTCTTCTCCTCCAATCTCCTTCTTTACCTCGTCAAACACCTACTGGACCTCGACATAGATGCTCCGGATAGCTCGGATGTGTCCATGTCTCATAATTGCTCCGAATCGCTCCAAAGTTCCTGAAAATCCACAATTCTCTAAAAAAATCGAATATATCCTGAAAAGCGCGATAAAATATAGAAAAGTGAACTTTGGACGATGAAAATGCTATAAAAACATGCAATAAAAATATGGAAAATATGGACACATCAGAACTTTAGAGCTAAGGGGCCTCGAGGGCTAAGCATGTCCTTTTACCAAAGGGTACACTTGGACCCTGAGGATTGAATGATCTTTGGTGCATCATTGGAACATGGGGGCTCCTCAGCCTTAGAATTCGTATTGTCGATGAAATTAGCAACGAGGCTGTCAAGTTGTTCCCGCTCAGCTCGATCCATCTTAGCAATCAATCTATTTATCTCTGTATTTGAGTAGGAAGGAGGAAGATGCATAAAAAGGAAAGCTATCATGCACCAACGATGGCAAACTCAGGCAAAGGGAAAGAAAACGGCAGTGTGCAGAGACATAATTTCTTTAGGAAGTAAGGGAAGGGGTTTCTTCTGCAGTCGATCCCTATTTATACAAATATGCACTTTCTTTGAGGCGGGCTCAGTCATCTGATCTCGGGCGTGTGTCGATATCTCAGAGCGACAACCCTCTGAATAGTGATGGCAGTAATCACTTGACCCGACCGGCCCGACCCGTCCCGACCCGGTTTTGACCCGTCCCGACCCAGCCCGCGGACGGGTTGGGACAAGGTTGGGCTTTGTATGCAACTCGCCCTGCCCCGGCCTGCCACAGACCTCCTCGGTAAACTATAGAAGTTCTAAAAAACTTTACTATTTTGATGCGGATCATGCGGTCAGCCCATAACCCATAACTCATACTATGTTCCACTGTTCTCCCAATTGGGCCAATTCCCAATTCCAAATTACTAAAAAAATCACAATTCTCCCTGTTCCCAAATAAAACTTATTGGGATTCATAGGGATGCCAATAATGACCCGGCCCAACCCGGCCCGGTTTTGGTAAGAAATTAACCGCTCCGCCCCGCCCTGTAGATGGGTCGGGCAAGCTTGGGTAGTTAAATACATGCCCTGACCCGCAATATTGCCATTCCTACCTCTGAATTCTATGATCCTTTGGTGGGATAATTTTAGGGGTCCCCGCTTTGACTGCCAACATTAAATGCGTCGTCTTGACTGTCGTGCCCGTCTAATCCATGTATATCACATCACCCGACTTCAACCGTCACGTTGGTTGAGCTCGGGAGATGTGGGCAATTGATACAACCCTGGGTCGGCCTAAAGACCATTCTGTTATTTTCTTTGACTGACAAGCTCAAGTGCAGGTCCACATCATCAGCTCAATTGCCAAAAGCCCAAACGGGAGGCCAACCGCTTCTCCAATTAAGGCGATGATTCAGCTATCTGTTAGGCTCCAACATTTATGGGGTCGACTCATAATGACGGACATCAACGGCCGACCATTAAACTCATCATCAATACCGATAGCTCAGGCCAAAAGCAATAAAGTGTCATCAATGCTCAGGCGTTACATTCGACTAGAATTCACTGGACCGTCGCCTATAAATAGTCCCTTAAACAACGAGAGACGGAACGAATCTCTGAGAACATACACTGTGGTATTCCTATACTCAACATCTGATCCACCTAACTTTATATTTCCTCAATAGCTCGGCCTGAGGATTAGCGGACGACATCCCTACAGGTAGGACATAGTTCAACCGAGCCTCTTCAAGTCATCCACTGACTGTATTAGAGGAAATTAGGTCGGACCCCAGATCCGACCCCTTGACGAGCTTCATGTGTTGCAGATAGCTAGGAGATAGATCAGACCCGACTAACATAACTCGGATCGGAGCCCATTCAGCTTGTGGTTAGCTCGTCCAATGCCCACGTCATCTACGTCGGCATCAAAATTCAAACAATCTTCCAACAACTTCAGTGGGAAAAAAACAGCCTGAAACAAAACGGGTAAACAAGTGGTGTATAGTCAGTAATTAGTTCTGTTTGTATAGCAATTCCCATAAAGGGGGGGCAAACCCCTGCGATTTTGTCCCAATTTCAGCCCGCAAGGATGGCATGTGACAGTGTTGACCGGTCTTAAATTAAAAGTTTGTATTATTCTCCTCTTCCCCGGACGAATTAGTCTACATTAATTTATTACTGCACATTCATGCATCCAGACCTTTTTGGGATCTTGTTTGTTAATTTAGTTAAGTAGTTTGGAAATTCTAACCGTCGTTTATTTCTGTTGCCCTTTAATACACTAATTTACGGGAAAGAGAGAGCTTGCTATAATAGAATCCTAATATCTTTTTTGTGTGTGGGGATCCTAATATCTTTAAATAGCCTAATTTTGTATGATAATCTAATTATATTTTAGTTTTAAAGATCTGCTCATTGTTATATAAGTTTGAATCGAGATTTTGTTTCATTTTAGCAAAAGAATTACATCGCGCATGATTTTATTATCAAAATAGTTATCACAAAAAAGCCTAATATCTCAGACTGATATTGCAATAAAATTTTCTTAAGAATCAGGCACTAACTGAAGTCTTAATGTTTTCTAAAAATTGCTTTCTTTTAGCTCAATCTTGCATAAAAATTCAAAAAATTTAGGTGGAAATAATTCGAAAAAGGAAAGAAAGAAAAGGTAATTTGCGTCAAGTTCGGAGATAAAAGGGTTCGTTTCTATCGGAACTTAACGAACTTTAATATTTAAAAATGATTGTTTTGGGGAAAAACTATCTACCCACGCGTGGTGTGCGAGCCTCTACCGTACAGACCGGCCTCCGATGTTAGCCTCCTCCAACAATTTGGTCGCAACGTATTGGACTCACGCAGGAAGGGCGACGAACGCCCCCGGTCCCTAATTTTGAACACGCACAAAAATGAGCGGTACATCAAATCTGCCGCCACGATAGTGGCAGTTTTGTATTAAATATACAACGCAATGTCCTTTTTAATCCATTGCACATATAAATATCGTCTCCGCTCCCCGACCTGAGACCCCTGTCCCTTTCCGTTTCTCAGCCCTTTGTGCATCTCTCCTCTCTCTCTCTCTCTCTCTCAAAAATTCCGTGCCGACCCAAATCTTCCCTTACAAAAAGAAACCCTGGCCCCAATGCGTCTGACACGATCGACGCACGACACGGCGGCGGCTGTGGAGCCGTGGCCGATCGATCCGCACGTGTGGAAGGCGAGCGCCGGAAAGGGAGTCAACATCCCCGACGTGGGGTCTATGGTTTACTACTTCCCTCAGGGCCACGCCGAGCAGGCCTCTTCGCCGCCTGACTTCTCCACCGTGCCGAGGACCAAGCCACGCGTCCTCTGCCGCGTCGCCTCCGTCCGGTTCCTCGCCGATCAAGAAAGCGACGAGGTCTTCGCCAGAATCTCCCTCGATCCGACTCTCCGGACGGCGCCGCTGACGGAGCCGGCGTCCGTCGCCGGCGGCGGCGCTTCTGTGAAGGCCTCCCTGAAGGTCCTGACCCAGAGCGACGCTAACAACGGCGGCGGGTTCTCGGTGCCCAAGTTTTGCGCCGTGTCGATATTCCCTCCCCTCGACCACGAGAGCGACAAGCCGGCGCAGAACTTAAGCATGCGCGATCTGGTCGGAAACCGGTGGAGCTTCCGGCACATCTACCGTGGCAACCCCCGCCGGCACCTGCTGACGACGGGGTGGAGCAAGTTCGTCGACGCGAAGAAACTTGTGGGAGGAGACACCGTCGTCTTCATCAGGAGCATCGCCGGCGATGGCGAGGTCCACGTCGGGATCCGGCGGCGGGATGTGACCAGGGGGAAGGTGGCGGCGGAGAGGGTGGTGGAGGCCGTGAGGGCGGCGGAGGCGGGGGACATGGTTTTCGAGGTGGAGTACTATCCTAGGAGGGGGGCGGAGTTCGTGGTGAATGAGGAGGCGGTGGCCGCGGCGATGAAGGTACCATGGGCGGCGGGGATCAAGCTGAGGATGAGCGTCCGGCACGTCGACGACGTCAGGGTCTTTTCTCACCCTGGCGAGGTCGATGCCCCCGTCCTCGCCGACAACGGGCCTTGGGCCCTTTCACCATGGCGGATGCTCAAGGTATTTAATTTATTAATTAGGTTTACTACATTTGGAAATTACATTTTGCAATTTTGTCCCAACTACGCTCTGTTTGATGTAACATGAATGTTATTTGCTCCGCATGACTAAAATTCTTACTAGAAACGGCAAATGATGAAAATTGAGTATGACGAAAGAGATCTATTCTATATTTGAAGAAGATTTTGAATTATGTCCTACTAGGATAAAGGTTAGGGCTGACTAGGACATACATGATGACTAGGACAAATAAAAATGAGTTGGAAATTTGACATTTTGGGAGAAACCTCAGAGGAAGTTTGAATTTTAGTGGGGAACTACATAACAATTATTGTGCTTTAATTTTGGGGGGAACTAAAATTTTGAGGATGGGAATATCTTAAATAAACCGTGTCCTATGGACACGGGTAATGACTAGTTCATCTATATAAGGCGGCACAGTGTCAAGACACAAAAAAGTTGTCAGGTACAATAAATACAAGTCCATGTGTGTATTGTACTTTCCACATTTTTGTGTCTTGACACCTAGATCAGGTGTCATCTTTTCTACATTAAATTCATAACAAAATATGTCTAAATTTTGCTTTTGGTAATTGCTACACGCATAAGCCATTTTACTCGCGCGCAATCGATATACCATTTATTTACAAGTTCGCCCCCCAGAATTACTCACCCCGCACCATCATTTAAAAATGTCGAAAATACATTGGTTGTGCGCGCTGAGTAAAATGCAAGACCGCCGGCAGGCAGCGACGCCTCCCCCGCCAACCTCGTCCCGCCGCCTCCTCCGACTCCACCTCTGATCCCTTCTCCGGCCTTCCCCGCCCCCTCCTCCGGCCTCCCCAGTCTCCATCGCAATTCCAAACCATAAAAACTCGTCGGCGGGGCCGGGGAGGGGGGGAGGGGGTTGGCGGAGCATATATTTTCACAAATAAATTGTCCAATGCTAATTATTGTGAAAATGCGGTCTGGAAACGTAGGGTTGAGATGGAAATTCAATTTTTGCATATTTAGCCATAAGGTTGGCAATAAGTTAAGGCCGGAAGCAAAACCGAATTGATACAAGAGTAGTGTCACTCTTTATTCAAATTAAATTAAATTTTATGCATTTTAAGCATTTGGATAACGAATTCTGAAATTCAGCTAATACTATATGTGGTATAAAAATGGCCAATTGTTTTTTAAGAGAGAAACATTCAATTATTTTTATCTATTTTATGATAATTTTAGTCAAGCCTTTAGTAAGAGAACTAGTGTTAGTAGATAACCCACATATGTATATGGATTAATAAACCCTCATTTAACCGGGTTCAAATATCCTAGTCTCTTAAACCGGATTATTTAAACACCCATTTAACTGAAAAATAGTTTGGCAACATAAACTCGGATTATACATGGCCTGCCTCGTTAGCCCTGAAATAAAATGAGATTATGTTAGGAATTAAACAAATAAAAGAACAAAAGTTTACTATATGATGCATCTAAATAATGAGCTTCAGAGCACGAAATCCCAAGGGTAGCTTTGTAGTACTCTCCAAGCACTTATCACTTGCTTTCAATTAGTTCATTTATGTCAGTTGCCAATTATTATTATTGGACATGGGCACAGGGCACTTGAGTTCCAAAAGTGTGTTTTAATTCTCAAATGTCTGTATATTTGCATTTATTACGTGTTGATGCCAACCGATCCATACCAATCCATCAATTTGTGTTTGTTCTCCCTCTGAAGCTGTAGAAAGTTAAAACTGTACGTGTTTGATAACCAAACACATTCTTTCAATCTGTACATGTTGCTGATTAAGCTATAACACATAATGGTCGATGTTTCATTCCATCAGGTAAAATGGGAGAACCCCAATCTCGTGCGCGACACTCGCAATGTGAGCCCTTGGCAGGTGGAGGTGGTATCTAGAATCCCTCGGACAGAACCTTCATCAATCCTATCAAACAGGCATCTTACAGTTGCACAGACCACTTCCAATGGCACGGGCAATACAATGATGGGGAGCTTGCCTCCATCACTGCTTAGTTGCAGTGCATCACCCGTTGGCATGCAGGGAGCCAGGCAAGATCCCGATAGTAGTTGTAACAATAATCAGCCTCCGCGGCCAGAAAAGACGGATGGAAGCCCCGCAAGTACGGTATCATGCGAGAGTTTGCTGCCTCCCGGCGAAGAGAGGGACGACCACTTCTGTAGACCACACAAGAGAACCAAGTGTATTCAGCTGTTTGGTTGGGCGATCGAAACAGAGCAGCCCCTTGAAACTGATGCTGGTGCTCTTGAGCAGCACGAGGAGGCAGAAGCATCAGCTCAATCAAATGACCCTTTTGCTGCGCTGCCAGGACCAGGAGCAGCAGCTACTCTGACATCCCCTGCATCATAATGGAAGGATTTGCATTAACATGCAGCTTAAACAGGTAATAGCTAGCCAGTGACCTCCTTTGTGTGTGTTTATCTCTATTGCATATCCCGTCAGATTTGCCTACATTAGATGATTAAATCAATTGAAAAATCTCATGAAATTCTGGCTTGCACAGTCATCGACCGCTAATACACATTCAATTTAGGATTTGATTCTCTCTCAGAAATTGGGGACACAATATAACCGGAGATCTTCACTTGGACTTTAAATTCATCATTCTGAAACTAGAAAAAATTGCCTTATCTGCATTACACTGCCTTTTTTTAAACCCAGTTTCTCGCTAGTGCCATACAAATGGTAAGATGTTCCTTTGCTCTGCTTTGCAGATTGTAGCAGAAGGAAGTAGGCAGACTGATGCCAACGGCTGATGAAAGGAAGCAATTGTAGCTTGCAGCATTAGGTCCCCGTGAGCGATGATGCTTTAACAACTCCATTTATTGTTTATTGTTTCTTTCCAGTGGATGCCTAGTTTTTGGCTAGTTTCACATTAAAATGCCACTCAGTTCAGATCTTTGCTTTAATTCTGGGTGCTTTGGTTGATTTATGTTCATGGCTAGTTCACTTTGAATTGTATTGTTTGTTTCTCCAACTTCGAGATAGGAAATTGGTGGAAAGATGAAAAGTGTGATGTTTTTGAATTCTCTTCACTTTTTGTTTTATTATTTCTGAGACTGTTTGTTTCGATGGAAATCTTGGGATAGATAAAATCTATGGTGGTGTTGATGTGGCTGTTGAGATTCACTGATTATGGTAAAAAATAAAAATTGGAGAGAGAAAAACAATATTTCTCACAATGAAATATACACAAACAAATGCTCTATTAAAAAAACTCACCACAACTATCTATGGAGAAACTCTCTCTAGGGAAACCCACCCAACTCTCTTTGGAATTGGATAAAATTTCTTCTCTCACAGAAGAACTCCTCTCTCTTTTTTGCTCTCTCTCTTCTCTTTGCTCTTTTTCTCTTGCTGTTGTGTTTCCTTCTCCTCATAAAACATTTTATAGGCATGTGGTTTTTGTTTTTTTCTCAAGGATAATTGAGTTTCTGCTCTTTTCTCTTTCCTTTTTTGACCATTCCAGCTGATGGCGTTAGCTGGAAAAATCAGTAATTATCTCCCTCCAACTACATCCGAAGTGATTGTCATTTAACAACCATCCCAGCAATGTCTCTGCACATCTTTAGCTTTTCCCTTGTCACCATTTTCGTGAACATGTCTGTTGGATTTTCTTTCGTATGGATCTTTACTAGTCTCAGTAGTTATTGATTCATCATCTCGTGTATCCAATGATAGCGAATGTCAATATACTTTGTTCGAGCATGATACATTCAATTCTTGCTCAAATCCTAAACACTTTGATTGTCATAGTGTATCGTGTATATTTTTTGCTTGATCCCTAATTCTTGAAGAAAACACTTTAATTACAACATTTTAAAACCAATTTTTGGGATCGCGAGATACTTCGCCTCTATTGTGGATAGCACACCACATTTCTACAATCTTGACTGTCAAGACACAGCTCCCCCTGCAAAAGTGTGGAGAAAACTTGATTAATTCAACACTATTTACGAATTATTTTGATCATGACATTCTAATTATACAAGTGTATGTAGATGATATCATATTTGGTTCTATTAACACTTCACTTTGTCAAGAGTTTGCTAAGTCCATGCAGGATTAATTTAAGATGAGCCATATGGGAGAGCTCATCTATTTCTTAGGTCATCAAATTCGTTAATTAGAGTAAGGGATCTTCATCCACCAAACGAAGTACACGGTGGAATTGATCAAGCGCTTCGGGATGGAAAGTTCTTTCTCCAAGCGTACTCCAATGAGCACGGCGACGCATCTTGATAAAGATTAACGTGAAACGGATGTTGACATTCGTCAGGGCCCCTACGGGCCTCCGACAGCCCGCCCGGGCCCCGATCTGCAGCAGGCAAGTCGCAGGGGGTGTCATGGCCCCTGGGCAGCCCCCCGAGGGGCTGGTGAGCACTTGCAGCCTCGTCGGGAGTACGACGGGGATTGGCAGGGAGTCCTGGAGGATCGAGGAGATGATTTGTACAAGGGTCGACCCCGAAGGAACGAATTGGAGTTCGAAGACTGACAGATATCATGATGATATCCCTAAGGTCTTCATACTGATATAATGCATCCTACCACTCAGCTTCGCAGACTACTCCATTCAGGGTCTTGTACGGGTGAGACCCTCCCCCACCTAGTCCATTATAGCTGCAGCTCGACCCCAATGTCCCAGGTAGAGCAGCATCTTGAGGAGAGAGAAAGAATTCTGGTGGAGTTGAAGCGGTACTTGACCCGGGCACAACAGATTATGAAGACCAAGGCAAATGAGCATCGTATAAATGAGCAGTTCGAGGTTAGGGACCAGGTCTACTTGAAGCTACGACCGTACCGGCAGAAGTCTTTGGCGCACCGCACAATGAGAAATTGCAGCGTGTTATTATGGTCCTTTTGGGGTCGAGGCCAAGATCGGACATGTGGCCTACAAGCTGAGGTTGCCGCCATCATCTACCATCCACCCTGTCTTCCACGTTTCATATCTACAACGGGCAATCAGAGACCACACACTTTCTCCGTCCTTACCACTTACCCAAACAGAAGACATGGAGGTTTTGCTTGAACCACTGGAGGACAAAGTAGTCCGTCAATATGTGGCGGGAGGAAAAGAGGTGATGTTACATTGGCAGGGGTTACCAGATTATAATGCGACTTGGGAGTCTTTTGATGATATGCATCGGTAATTCCCTGAATTTCACCTTGAGGACAATGTAGCTCTTTTGGAGGGGAGTAATGATACGGTCATCACATATCAGCGACGAAGAAGGCACACAAATTGATTAGGAGGTGTGTTTGGGTCATTTTCTGCCCTAGGGGCATTATTGTCGTTTTCTGCCATCTGTCGTTTTTCTTATATAAGGGCCAGCTAGGCTAGGGGAGGATGCATCGATTGTGAAGAGAAAAATTGTCCTAGGTGTCTACGTACCCTAATTTGGAGACTTAGGCTTTCGTCTCGAAAGAAAAGCTTGGAAAGTGCCCTCCTCTCCCAAAGATGTCCACTTATTTGTATTTTTCTTTGTCGGTCCCAAAAATTCCACCTTTTCATATTTTCCACCATAACAATCTTATCGTTTCTCGGAAAATCCATCGAGATCATATCAATATGCTTCCAAACTATCGTCGCATTGCCATACATTTTCTTTTTTATCGTTATGCGTATATCACGAACAATTTAATGTTTCCTTTTTCTTTTATCTTCGTTTATTTTCGCCAATTCTAGTATGATTGACCTCTTACAAGATTCATGAAGATAAATTGCACCTTAAAAAGAAGAAAAGTTCAATTTTATGTACTTTTTATATTTGGAATCGGAATGACAACAAACAAGATAACACCATACATATATGACATAAGAATAGACGGAAAATTAAAGAAAAAAACTCTTTATTTGAAATGGAAGCATGCAAAGGTTTGTAAAAGTATAATATAGAATGCAAACCCATTTTCACCAAGTTGTTAAAAGCTACAGAATCTCTATTTTCACTGTTTGATCTTTTAGCCCTGATCCGCACATATTGAAACCAACATAAAGTTATTTCTAACAAAGATATGTTTGTGTATTAAATCAGAAGAAAAGCAAGTTTATAGCTAAGAAAACCACAATAAGACAAAGGTATAAAGGTGAACCAAACAAAGATAGCACGATAAACACATAGCACATTGAAAATATAGTATCAGAAATACCATAAATGCAAAGGCTAAAATCTTGATGGATATGCCTATAGCCCATTGATAGGATTTTTCTAGGTTTTTGTTATAGAAATTAGGGTTTTGGTAGAAAGGTGTTATTTTTAGCGG
This sequence comes from Scilla litardierei, assembly GCA_030789695.1. Taxonomy (NCBI): domain Eukaryota; kingdom Viridiplantae; phylum Streptophyta; class Magnoliopsida; order Asparagales; family Asparagaceae; genus Scilla; species Scilla litardierei. Next base: position 217,573,802 of record CM061133.1, read on the forward strand.
AAAGATAGGATTTTTAGGATTTTTGATTGGAAGAATTGGGGAAAAGGAGGGATTTTTATTGAGAATAAATTGAAAATAAAGGGATACAATGATAAGGTTAAGATCTTTCGAGAGAATTTCGCTCTTCCAAGTCGCCAATTATAGAGGAAAACCACATTCTCCAATAAACGAATTCTCATCCTCACAAATTTCTTATCTCCACAATCAAGCATGCACATCCCTAATCCCCCTAGCCCCCATAAATAATAAACCGAAAATACAAAATTACAAACAGAACCCTAAAACTGAAAATTATGAAAACCCCTTAGAAATCAAAAAATTACGAAAATGCCCAAATGCCCATGGGCCAAAATTGCATATCAGCCCTTTTCTATGGTTTTATCATTAATCCGTCCCCGAAAAACCACCTTATCCTCAAGGTAATGCATGAAATGTGTGGGTCATCCACTCCAAGTGGGTTGCATACCTCCTCCTGGGTCAAAAGGAAAGGAATGGTCTCCACAGCCATCATTGTTGCTTTCGGAATGTGTGTAGCATTGTCTCCTCCGCCATCGTAGGACCAGCCAAGGTATCCATCATCCCCGCCAATTTTAGATGGACGCCACGATAGTCTTCATGCTCATCGGATGGTCCTCCGTGTCCAAAATTTGAATGTTGAATCTCGGATGGCCCCTCGTAGTGTCCTCTTTATCTTCTTTGGAATCCTCCTTTGCGTCGGGAAGGGCTTTTTTCTCTAGATTCTTCGTTCTTCTCCTCTTCCTTTGCTAAAGTTGCCAGTCTTTACCCTAAATCTGGATTTTCACCCAAATCTGAACTTTTTGCCAAAGATTTCGCCTTTGGATCTTGAGATTGGTGGATTATGGCTTGCATGAGATCATCAAATTTTGCGTCAAGGGAATCTATCTTCGCATCAGTCGCCTTGTATCTTTCCTCGCTTGATGCCCTAAATTCCTCCATGGATTTCTTCAATCCTTCGATTTCACCATCGTATTTTTCTCAAAAGCTTCAACCTTTTCCTTCAATCTTGTCGCCGCCATGGATCATACCGCTCTGATACCACTTGATAGGATTTTTCTAAGTTTTTGTTATAGAAATTAGGGTTTTGTTCAAAACGCGGGATTTTTAGAGGAAAGATGGGATTTGTATGGTTCTGATGAGAAGAATTGGGGGAAATAATGGATTTGTATTGAGAATAAATGAAAAATAAAGGGATACTTTTTACAAGAGGATCTGGCTCTTCCAGGTCACCAATTATTGAGGGCGACCGCACTCTCGAGGGAATTCTCAACCTCAGAAGTTTCTTCTCTCCACAATCAAGCATGCACATCCCTAATCCCACTAGCCCCATATGAATAATAAACTGAAAATACAAAATAACAAAATGAACCCTAAAACTGAAAATTATGAAAACCCCCTAGAAATCCAAAAATTACAACAATACCCCTGACGGGCCAATATTGCAGATCGGCCCTTTTCTGTGGTTTCATCACCTATCTGTACAAGAGAAATTGATAAAGTTGAAATGGAAATAAAAGATGCAAGCCAATAAATGAATCCTTGACAAAATCAAAAAGGAAGATGGCAAGCTGATAATAAAGTAAATAACAAGAAGTAGGTAACATCATCATCTTAGCATTCATCCCAAGGAGAAGGTAACAGATCAAAGCAAAGTATTAAGAATCATGAAAAACAATTTGCTGATAATGAGACTAGCCAAGTCAAGAAATTTTGAAGTCGTCCATATTTCACTATAAGAAGAATCAAGATAATTTCAAAGATAATTTCAATTGATAACATATAGCAATAAAAATTGGTATGGAAGTCATGACTTTACAGCAATGACTAGCAAAGACTGCTTATAGAAAAACATTGGCAACTGATAGGGATGCGATCAAAAATTTTAATTTTTAATTTTATTTTATTTGGAGTTTTAGTTATTTGGAGTCTATTTGGAGTCTTTTATTTATTTTAAAAAGGTTGTCTTTTGGATGAGTTTGGTACCACATCGGACGAAATAGAAGAAGTGTTGAGTTGTTAGCCCATAAAAGACACTAGCCTTGTTTTATTTTCAATCAATGAATCAATGAAGAAATCAAAAAGAAATTTTCTTGAAACCTGTGGTAACTTCCCCATTTATTGGTGAGAAGTCTCGAAATTCTAGTTGAGAAGCCAAGAAACCCTAATTTATCAAATCTTCACCAAATCCCTCCACAGAAATCCCTAATTACATCACATCCTACATCAATTAGGTATCGGAGCCGAACATCCCATCTTCGCCCTTCCTGATCTCAGATTAAAAAAATTCCATCAAAACCAAAAAAACTAGCTGTCGTCACCCACACAAATCGCAACCACTCCGCTCTCTTCGATTTGCCTTCAAAAGCAGAGAAAAAATCATCAAAACCTCTTAACCTAGCCTGAGTTTCCATACAGTGACGGATCCAGGAATTGACTTTAGGGGGCACAATTTTCTTAGACGGATCAAATTTTTTGGAAAAAGATTCACATAAATTTCAAAAAAAACTAACATACTATAAGTTAAGGAAATTCGCATAACGTTACATATACTATAACTACTTCGAGAGCACTACCAAAAAATAACTACCTTGAGAACGTCGACCTATTTGCCTGATGGCTGATGCGAAACCCAAGGGCAGATAAAAGTGTTGACGAACCGATGTTCCTTTGCAAGACAAAGGAAAAAATACAACATGTCTTTAAGGAGGCAAAAATTTATATACCTTAAGATTGTGAGGACACTTCCAAATAACAATGATAACTAGCTAACTTGCGATTCTGAGAACGCATCCCTGTTCTGTATTGTAAGGAGGCAAAAATACAAACTGTGTATTTTAAGCGAGCAAAAAAGTAGTCACTGCAATGCAAATCGTGTTTTTGTCAAATCCTAATGGCTGATGTGAAATCAAAGGACGAACCACTCGTTCCTTTGCAAAACCTATGTGTTAAAAAATAACCACGGTCCCTTTGCAAAACCTAAGGGGGAAACCCCTTTGAAAATTATAAATAAATACCATTCTGCCAAATAATTCTCTTAATAGAAGTGTATAAATATATTTAAGAGGTTCGAAAAAATTAAGCATCGCAAGGTCTGAGATTCGATCTCATGTTGCCAACATAGGATTCAGGCGGTCCTACAACCAAGCCAACTTGTTGTTGGTATTTCTCTTTGAAAGCTATATGGAAATATTATGTTGCCATGATAATTCCCTCAATAAGTAGAAAAACAAACAATCAAATTAATCATTGCATGACCTGGGATTCGAACCCATGCTGAAAAACATAACATTCACGCGGCCTACCACCAAGCCAATGTGCTAGTTTTGTTTTCCTATGAAAGATATTTATTAATATTAGTGTCATGTAAAATTATTTAATACAAGGGTATAAATGTTATTTTTTTCTCGATTTTTCAGGGGGGCATGTGCCCCCCTGGCCCCTATCTGGGTCCGTCCCTGCTTCCATACCTAGCCGCCGTGCTACTCCCCCCCCAAAAAATAGTCCATGAAAAAAATTCAAAAAACCAAAACAAACACCCGCCACCCCAACCCATTTCTCTCTTCGGTGAACCACAGAACCCTCCCTTCTCTCTCCTAATCTCTTTAGCCAAAAAATCAAAACCTAACCCTAGACAGTTGCCGCTCCGCAGTCAAAACCCAACACCACTGGTGCCTCTGATTTCTCAAAAATTCCCACCTCATCATCCATGTAAGCTCCCTAATTCAACCGTAGCGTTCAATGAACCACCGCTCCCAGCGTACCACCCACATAGAAGCTTGCGGATCTCATCATTGTGATCACGAAGTCTATGCCACCTCACTCCGAGCCCTTCGTACCCTTCGTATTGGATCTCGGCAACTGAGTCATCCATGATTTTCCAACCGACGCATCCTCGGCAATTTCCAGCTCTGACTCCCGAGGAAAACAACAACAAAAGCTCTAAATCCCTAACCCATGGCTACTGCTGACTTCCAAAATCGAACAGACAAAGCCGAAGACTCTGTGAAGGTGGGCCAAGGATCGCAGCGAGAAGTCTTTTTAGGCAAAAGTTGGTCAAGCGCGAAGATTCGATAGCCACTCTGGTGTCATTTTGAAGTCCTCTTAAAATTCGGCAGCCAAACATCTCTCAGAATATCAGTTTTAAAGTCCTCTCAAAATTCGACATCCACGTAAATTTCAGTTTGAAGTCCTGCAATTTTGCGCCAGAGTAAAGAAATACGAGTGCAAGAGTACAGGAAATACGAGTACCTTGCAGAGTATAGAAATACAAGTACAACATCAAAGATATTTTTTTTTGCAAATTTCTAGTCAATTTCTAGGATTTTACACAGCTCCAATCTTTTGACAATTTTGGATTCATTTGAAATCCAAATTCAGTTTCGTTCGCATTTATGTGTAGCTGACTCAGCCAACTATGTATATGCACCCTCCATACAAGAAGATCTGTCATAAATTATGGGATATTATGATTATTATTATTATGGTTACTACAAGCACTATTCTCCTCCAATAATATATGATCGGGTCACATACTTTTATGGCTTCGAAGACACGTATGGATATGATGATTGGGAATCTCATTTATAGTATTTTTCTCCTGTTTTAAGTTTTCAGAATGCATATCACGCATTCAAAGGAGAAGCAGAATCCTGGTATAGATAACTTCCACATTATAGTCGTCGTTGATCAGTGTTCAAACTCAATTTTCAATATGCTATTTTTTTCAAGACCCTATATATTCCACAGGCACCCCAATAATCTTCAAGATAATCTTCAAGCTTGCAAGTAAAGATGTGGTCTGAAGAAGAGACAAACGAAAGCAACAAGCGAATTCTTTAAGCGATCGAAAAATGAAGAGGAAACAACAGAGTAAAACCAAGTCAGAGCCTAAGTCAGATATTGATCAAGTACCGCAGTCAGAGCCAGAACTAGAGTTTGATCCAGTGCCATATTCTGAGCCAGAGACAGAACTTGATCCAGCACTGCAACCCGAGCCAAAGCCTTATCTACAGCCATGTGTGGAGCGAAGCAAAAGGAAATCTGCGATTTTATTAGAATAATCTGAAAATAAATGGATAAGTGATTACAATTGTAGGAGTAATCGTCCTCCCAAGACGTCGATTGATAAGGGACGTCTGCACCTTCCCGAAGAACTAAGAGAATTCTCTATATTATGAAAATAATCCTTGGGCTAGCCGGCACCATCCCCTTTTATAATAATCCCCCCTAATTGTCTGATTGCCCAAATACACATACACTAATAAAATAACACAAAATGCCCCAAATCAACCCCTAATGGCCGGATCTATCATTACTCCGCCCCCGAAAAACCACCTTGTCCTCAAGGTGGTGCATGAAATCTCTGACGGTCCTACTACAAGGGAAAGTCGACATCCCCTCCGGACTCTTCATCCTCCACCACGTCTTCCTCGTCGTCCCCAGCTATCAGCACTTGCAGCTTGCACACCCCCACAATGGTGTCCTGGGGTGAACTTCTCATCACATCATAAACACAGCCTTTCTACCGTGTTTCCATCATCTCGACGCCAGTCATCCTCCTAAACTGCCCCCTTGCTGGCGGTACATTGCTCTTCTTCCCAGTCTTCTCAATACTCTCCTGATCCGCTCATGTAGCTGCCTTCGGTTCTCCTGTCGACGTCTGGCTACGGGAAGCTAGTCCACTCCAACCACCCATCACCTTTCTCTCCTCCAACTGGCAATCCTCCACCATCTGAGCATACTCCATGACCTCCATCAGGCTCCGAGGCTTCTGCATGCAGACCGCTGCTCGAATAGTAGCCTTCAGCCCCTTCATGAAGGCGCTCTCCATCATCTCGTCAAACATCCCACGCACCTGTCCTGACAGTGCCTCAAACCTCTCCAGATAGTCCCTCACGGTGCCATCCTGCCTGAGCGACAGGAGCTGCTCCTTCACATTCCCCAATGGGAATCTCTGAACCTTTCAACCATCTGTTCTTTGATCTCCTTCCACGAGTGAAAAGGACGCCTCTAATCCTTCCACTGGTACCAAGCGAGAGCCTTCCCATCCAGACATAGCAGCCGCCTCCAACTTCTACTCCTCTGTCATGCGCGAGACCCTGAAAAATCTCTCCGCCCTATAAATACACAACACTGGATCCACTCACTCGAATACATGCATCTTCAACTTTCACAGCATGTCCATCATGTGTCCCCCTGGTCTTCTCGTCCCCCGTCGCTCCTGGGTTGGTGGTAGTGCTGCCACCTCTCTTGGTGCCGCTCAGAGCCCCCCATTGGCCTCCATCATGGGCCACGTGTCCTCCTCGTGGGCCTCCTCCTCGGCCCACATGGCCTCTCCGGCCGTTGCCTCCAAACCCACCATCGTGCTCCTCCTGTAAGTCTCTATAACCTCCCCCAAACTCTCCAAGGCGTCCCTCATAGGTGCCAGGTGGATGTCGTCCTCTGTCTTCGCCATACCGAGGGTCGAGAGGGTCCCGAAACTATCCTCCATCACCGTCATACTCCTGAAAGTCTCCCAGATCAAATCCATCGTCGAAACCACGCGTCGGGTCCTCCAAATAGTGCTGAAATCATCAAAAATCTTCCCCTCCTTGTGATGCGCCAAACCCCCCGTGGAGGGTCTTCCCTGGTTGGCGGGGACCCGGCGGCCTTTGACATGGGCCGCCGAGCCCTGTCGATGGTCGACGGAGCCCCAGCAGCCCTTTCGCTGATCGACAGGGCCCGTCGGGGCCATGTAGTGGTCCATCAGACCTCGGCGGTCCAGTGGAGAGCTCCAGTGGCCCAGCCGAGGCCCCGGGTGCCCCGTGGGGTCCTTGGGTGGGCCCTCAGGGCCCCTTGTTCTCTGTCCGATGGGGGTGGCTACACCCGCTGGCCCCCCGATCCATCTCTTCTGCTTCCGGGTCACTGCTATCAATGTCTGTGAGCCTCTCATCATCCGTGTCACTCGCTACATGCTTCCTTTTATCCAAAGGTGATGTCGTTGTCGCTGTTTTAGAGTTTGTGTCGCCTCCGTTCAATTTTGTCGAGATCTCTCCAAGTTGGAAGATGATGGTTGATGGGGCTTCTCTATGTTGATCCAACTTCATCTCCATGTTCGTCAATCGCTCTCCATGTGCCGTTAGAATTTTCTTCATGCTTGCAATCTCCCTCATAAATTTCTCCTCCAACGCATCGAGATCCGATATTTAGATCTCGTAGCCGCCGCCATGGATCGATGTGCTCTGATACCAAAATGATAGGAACCAAAAGGAGATCTATGATTTATTAGAATAAACTGAAAATAAATGGATAAGTGATTACAATTGTAGGGGTAATTGCCCTCACAAGACATCGATTGATAAGGGACAGCCGCACCTTCTCGAAGAACTAAGAGAATTCTCTCTATATTATGAAAATAATCAAACAACGCATGACATAGGTCCGGCCGGCTCCATCCCCTTTTCATAGACAATTAGGGGAGATTATTATAAAAGGGGATGGAGCCGGCCGGACCTATGTCATGCGTTGTTTGATTATTTTCATAATATAGAGAGAATTCTCTTAGTTCTTCGAGAAGGTGCGGCTGTCCCTTATCAATCGATGTCTTGTGAGGGCAATTACCCCTACAATTGTAATCACTTATCCATTTATTTTCAGTTTATTCTAATAAATCATAGATCTCCTTTTGGTTCCTATCATTTTGGTATCAGAGCACATCGATCCATGGCGGCGGCTACGAGATCTAAATATCGGATCGATGCGTTGGAGGAGAAATTTATGAGGGAGATTGAAAGCATGAAGAAAATCCTAACGGCACATGGAGAGCGATTGACGAACATGGAGATGAAGTTGGATCAACATAGAGAAGCCCTATCAACCATCATCTTCTAACTTGGAGAGATCTCGACAAAATTGAACGGATGCGACACAAACTCTAAAACAGAGAAATTTCTCTTTGTAAGCCTATAAAAGGCCATAGACTTATTTTATTTTTAATCAATGAAGAAATCAAAGAGAAATTTTCTCGAACCCTGTGAAAGTTATCCCTCCTTGATGAGAAGACTCGGAATTCTTGGTGAGAATCTAAGAAACCCAAATTTATCAAATCTCCCCCAAACCCCTCCACAGAAATCCCTAATTCCATCTCGTCCTACATCAACAACATAGTTGGGTTTAAATAAAACGATAAGTATGAGAGAAAGAGGAGCGGGGCGGCAGATGAAATTGGTGTCACGATCACAGTTAGAGACAGGAGGATATTTAAGTAAGAGTGGACACTCATGGAACAAACATGATAGAACAACTAACAACAATTTTGTGTGCACAATAAAAGAGCATCAATGCTCAATGTGTTATTCAAATGGCATAATAAACAAGAGATTCAATAAGTATAGCACATAGCAAAACTCATCAATTGAAAAGGATGAAAAGCAAATGCTCTTAAAACGTATTATACATTGGGAATCTATCATAACCTAATTTTCAGAAGGCTATATGATTGTTATTTCAGTAGTTGGTTCTTATCATAAAGAAACTATAGAGAAGTCATTAATACTAAATGCTAAATGATAAGTGGTTGTATTCTAAGACCTCTATGTGTGTGTAATAGCTAAGGAAGCCTAACTGAAAATGTAGGGGGAAATAAAAGGGTATCTAGCAAACTAAACATAGCACATAAAAATTGCCAACACAAATACCACATGAGCCAACTCTGAGAATCTATACAAACGTTGTTGCAGTTCAGCACTAAAAAAGTAATTCTAATTTTAAATAGAATTAATAGATGTAAGCCACTTCACACATATTTGACAAAAGAGATAACGATGAAAAAGACTATGTAATAGCTGATCCAAGAAAGTAACATACCAAAGCAAAACTAGTAGAATGTGAAAAAACGATAAGCTAAATGTTGTCAATGAATATTAAGATAGGATATCTACGCTCACATATCAGATTGCGGCAATAGAATCAAGATAATTTCAGATATAACCCTCGGTACAGAAATCCTACAAGAACACATGGACTTAACTAGTATATGACAATAGAATGCCTGACTTCATCAAAATAATAAACAACAACAAAGTCCTAACAAGTGACTGGAAGATCAAAAAAAAAAAGCCTAGATGCAAAAGCTCAAAATTCACTATCAATAAGCAAATCAGCATATCTCCAACTAATCAGCAGAAAAAAGAAAAAATTTCGCAGGGAAAAAATATATCCGTCAGAACTAAGCCAAATAGATCATAGAAATCATAAAAATGACCGGACCGAAAAATAGAAGATGACATGAAAAATAGCTACCTTCTACACGGGATTCGTAATGGCTCTTCCACTGGAGAGAGGAACAGATTCGGACATCGTGACGCAGGTCTCATTCTGGCTTATCTCTCCACGGTTCTCGCATTTCGACTGATCGCATCACAAGATCTCATCAAGAATCGGAAAAAACAGAGGGAAAAATCCCTAGATTCGGATCGAAAACGAGAATGATCGAATCAGACCTTGAAGTAGTAACGGTAGTTGGGATCATCGCATCCCCCAAGGGACTGGAGGTTCGCGAGGTAAGAAAGCTCGGCTGAGATCGAAAGCAGATAGAACACCATTTTCTTGAAGATTAAAGCCTCGCTCCGCGGTTTTGATGATAAAGACGAATGAATGGGCTCGAGATTTCTTGGCTAAAAAATGCAGTGGAATGAACTGGCGCCGATTGAGAAGGGGATGACGTTAAAAAAATAATCTTCAGCTCGGGCGTTGCGCGTGTTCTAAATTTCTTTTTTAAATATTTTCTTGGCTAAAAAGAAATGATAAATTCGCCAACCTAATCTAAAAAATAAAAATAATTACAAAAATCCGCCAATTTAAAAACTATTTATCAAAACAGACCAAGTTTTGTTACATCAGCACTTTTGGGGAAATATTGTGCTGACGTACAGTGCAGACACGAACATGGAGGGTGTTGTCAACCCCTGCCATTTTGAATTGGTCAAGTTGCCAACCCCGGGGCTGTTAAGTTAGACACACATCTTCTCCTTTATAAACCCAAACCGACCGAGCCTCCCGCCCCACCAGATAAATGAAGCCCTACCTCAGCCTCCTTCCCACTTCTACTCTTCCTCCTAAGCATAAATCGACCCCCCATCTACCAAGCCCCCTGACCGTCAGATTAATCTTTATTTTGCGGATCCATTTTTAAGGTTTTCCATCTTTCTTTTAAGGTAATGTTATTATGAGACTTAGTTGAAATTTTTTTGTAATGATTTGTTTTTTAAACTATGTCATTTCGTATGAAATTTAGGGCAAGATACAAAATTTGAGTAAAATTATAAAGTTGTAATGTAAATTGAGGGAAAGATGAAATTTGAAATTTTATAATAATTATAGTATGAAATTAGTTCATGCCATAATTACGACATAAACATCATAAAATCATTGCATGAATATTAATTTGCTATAATAATGTGCAGATATATTTTTATTGCATGATTATATTATAAATATAATTAGCGCATAATTATGATGTTGTTTGTATAGGTTTGTAATAATGGCCAACGGTTGCATTTTTATCATATGTTATTTCATGAAAATTTACAGATTGATGCAAATAATGAACCAAAATACGTGAGAGCAAACGTTAAGCTGATAATGGTTAGAAAACCTTCCACGTATACCAACCTACTAGATAGAATATACAAGGTAACCAAGACCAATCCATATGAATATTGTCGTAAACTGATGTGCAACTTGCCCGTAATATAGCACATGACTACTGTTGTACTTATCACCAATGACGGTGATATGGAAACACTTTTTAGCTTACCTAAATTTCGACGGTCAATTGAAATATTCATATATAATGATATCGTAATCTGCACGCAATTATCTGAAGCACGGTGCACATTCTCCCACACGCTCGGTTTGGACAACAACTCGGCATGATTTATGTACTCTCCAATCGACAGGTATCATCGCATTGAGAATATAAGATGGAAAGGGTGCTCTCACAATTTACAACACGGTGAGAATATGGATGTGCATGTATCGATAACGTGCAAGTATTTCATAGTTATATGACGGGTGCAAAATGTTGCACACGATACTCCCAAGTATAGGAGATCGTCACGTAATAAATCTGATGAGTCCAGAATCGAATTTACGGGGACAAGTCGTTCTACACTCGCAATCTTGATAAATAAGAAAGGTAATAGTGAGAATACAACCACCTATTGCTAACAAAAGGAGAGTGGAAGAGTCTAGATCTACCGCTAAAATCCTACAAAATAAATCTAAGATAACTATGGATGTGGAGTCTAATGTGTATCTATCCGAGAGAAGTGTGTGGATTGTGGGTTTCCTATGAATGGTGTCGATCACGTCTTTAATCGTTCTGAATACAGCTCAGTGGTGTATCCCTCTCAGGATTGCACCACTGGATGATGCCCTCTTGGGTTAATGTGAACACACAAATGGGTGTAAAATACATTGGATGCATCATCAACATATTAAACATAGTATCACTGTGAGATCCTCTCGAATTCTTGCCCCACTCAGGATTTACGCTTCGGGCCTTAAACGACAAATGTAAGTAATGATAATCCATCCATCAAGATCATGGAAATATGTGAGAGACAATTAAAACAACAATTAACAACCAATCATAATGAATCACAACCCACACAATTAAGCACTACGCAATCATAATGAAAACGTGACAATTTTATATATGAACATCATCCACATAACAATACAATTGAGAAAATGCAAAATACACATGAGATAGGGTTAGATTTCACCAATAATCTTTCAAAGATTCAATCTTTCCTCTCACTTGAGCTCCTCCTAGCCTCTAGCTTCTCCATTGGTCTACAAACCCACCTATATGAAAGAAAAAAGAAAGGGGAAAATGATAGAATATAATGGGGAGAGGAGGCCAAGATTCTCTCTTATCTAATCCCTAAAAACCCAAAATTAATCTCAACCATATGTTACACGATCCGGGGGTGAGATCACAACTCAAAAATGGGTTTAGGGTCTAAACATGGCAAAACAGGCACCCAACAGTTTTCTTGTCGATTGGTGCATTGGCACCAGTCGATTGGAACTTTTTCTCCGGTTGACTGAGCCAGTGTAGAAAAAATAGAGGTCGGCCGAGCTGTGGCTTTGCTGTGGCATTTGCCTTCTAGAAATTACAGAAAATGGCACCAAGCTCAGAAAAATCCGTAAAGATATACTTGAAACCGAGAGATCGCCATCTTCAACTGAAAAATAAGATAAGACAAAAAATAGGCCATAAAATTTGTATTTTGTGCAAAATAAATGACATGCTCTAACATTTCATGATATTACTAGAATACATCTATTTGAGCTCAATTAACATGATATGTACACAAAAAGCAACCAAAACAAGTGGAAATTATGCAATTTCTCAGTAGAATTAAACCACCATCTAGCTATTTGCAGTCCCTAACAAAATAAGCGATAAATTTGGATTCTCATCAAAACATATCAAACTCCATTCGTTGGTCGTGGCATAGAAAAGTTTTCAATTGTGATCTCAAATTCAATATACATGCTCATGAACAAAAAGCAAACCCATGAAACATTTTTCACTTTGGCTCAAATCAACAAGGCACAACCAATGTTTTGCACCCATCAAGATTGAAACACAATGGCACATCATAGTATCTCAATTCTCAAAGACTTGGCCACAACAACACTAACTTTTTCCCAGCTTATGGAGGTTGGATATGCTTTCTTTTTCGTTTGAAACTGAGAATGATCAATATAGTGAGTTTTCGGTCAATGACTCCCAAATCGAATGCTTTTAGGGCATTAGGCCAAGATGGACCCTTCGGACCTATTAACTCAAATCATCTAAGTTCATACTTATTCATTTCTTGTGCACTCATCTAAACCATATCTTTCGGTATGAATCTCCAATGCTTCTTAAGACACGAGGAACCATCTACTCAATAAGACTAAAAGAACGATGCACTTATTCATTTTTTTCCTTTTTTCATCATTTTTCATGATTCAACACATTAACCAACCACACCTTAGGCATAAACTAAGCACATGTACATGGCTAAATCCCATCAAATTGAAACCTACTCTACTTAATTAGCCGCATCACGACTCATACATCATAAAGGTTGCACAACTAATCCAAAACATCTTGAAGACAAAACTCGTGGAATTATGCATTCGTTTCATGAATGGCATACTAAAAAGATTTCAGGAAGAAAAACAATAAGAGCACGCCAATCACAATTTCAAGAGTTTGACTAGAAAGTGATAATTTGAAGAAACACATATACATGAAGCATACAACGGATTAAGTAGCAAAATAATGGCATATGGACAAGGAGGACAAAACGATATGCTTATAAGTAACCGGATGATGCGTCTAAAAATTTTTAATCAACTAAAAGTCCTAAAACTGCCTAATACTCTCCCTCCAACTAAGGACAAACATTGTCCTCAATGTTGGAAGAGTAATATGGTTATTGAAAAGAAGCTAACGTAAAAAAGCTTAGTAAATGTGCATAAATAAATATTTACACTACTGGAAAGAACACACCGTGGTCAAAGCAGTGGATCACAAATCTTTATTTGTGGAGAAAGTTGCTCAAATAGCTCCTTACGCTCTCAGCGAGCATCTTCCCTCCACTTACAGCTTTGGATCCCAGCAACACAACCATCCATACTCTATCTTTAAGTTCTTCTACTGTGACCCGCGAGAGGCAGGTTGTGTCAATCCAAAGTGGGTACACTTGTCTCTGAATGAAGTTTTGACAAATAGGATCATTAAAATAAATAAAGCATTAAAAGCATAGGGGCAAAACCTTGCTAAAAAGATTGCACCAATCTCGATATGATGCTCAGCAATAAGGGTAATGAATGAATGATTTTGGAAAAAAATTAGGGGAAGGCATGGTTCAGGCTCCATCAAGATGATATTTGTGCCCGTGTCACTACTTGTATCATCCTCCTATTCATCCAAAATTTCTTGTTCGTACTCTCCCTCTTTGCACACATCTTCGGCCATGTCGTCATTTTTGATTCTCCATTTCAGATTGACATGGTAGACACAAATCGCTTGTAAGAGAATAAGAAACCATATAAAATATTTGAAATTGACATGCAGTTTGATTACCTTCTCCAAGCTGGTGGCCAAACATGCAAGGCTCGCTTTGATTTGTTGACTATGCTAAATCCGAGTCTGCCTGCTTTGTCGAAATTGTTGGGATTGAGCCACGTGTGTCTGAATGAGCAATTGAAGCTCCTCTTTCAAGGGTTGCAAGGATATGTCTACGCTTTACTCTCCTTGATGGCATGCTTCAGTGTCATCGTAATAAGTTGATAATGGCTCACTCCCTGAAGTCACATCCAATGGCCGTGTAATATCCATCATAGACTCCAGGTATTCCCAAGCATCTTTAGGCATGTATTCCATGAAAGCTCCATTGTCCAACATCACCATGAAATCATGCATCTATTCCTGCAATCCAACGTAGAAGAACTGGAAGAGATGGGTCACCGTGAATCCGTTATGTGGACATCAATTCAATAAATCTGTGAACCTCCTCCAGGCCTGATAGAAGGACTCACCATCTTTTTTAGCAAAGGTGGAAATTTCGAGCTTCAATGACTTTTCTCTGTGCAAAAAGAAGAATGTGCATCATACCAAAATTTTGTGCCATTATAGTCCCTTTTTTCCTAAATTTTTAAAGAAAATGAAATAAGAATAAGCAAAGTAATTAATAAATGAAAAATAAGAATATAAAAGACTCTAACACTGAAAAGATGGACAAGTCTAATCAAAACTTCCAAAATCAATCAAAAATATGAGTTGTAGGAATTGTTATCCCTGCAATGACACCAAAAACTTGACAGGTGCAAAATGTTGCATATGATACTCCCACGTATAAGAGGTTGTCAAGTAATAAATCCAGTGAGTCCGGAATCAAATTCATAGGGACAAGTCGTTCTACACTCGCAATCTCAATCAATAAAGGAAGGTAGTTGTGAGAATACAACCACCTATTGCAAACAAAAGGAAAGTGGAAAGAGTCTAGATCTATTGCTAAAATCCTATAAAATATATCTAAGATTACTAGGGATGGAGAGTCCAATGGGTAGATATTGGAGAGGAGAGTGTGGATTGTGGGTTCACTATGAATGGTATCAATCACGGCTCGAATTGTCCCTAATATAATTCAGTGGTGGATCCCTCTCGAGATTGCACCACAGACGATGCCCTCTCAGGTTAACGTGAACACACAAATGGGTGCAAAATATAGTGGATGCATCATTTACATATTAAACATAGTAGCACACTGAGATCCTCTCAAATTCTCGCCCCTCTTGGGATTTGCGCTCTCGGGTCTTAAATGAAAAATGTAATAATAATCCATCCAACATAATCATGAAAATTTGCGAGAGACAATTAAAACAACAATTAATAACCAACCATAATGAATCACATTGACATTTTTATATATTAACATCATCCAAATTACAAAACAATTGAGAAAATACAAAATACACAGAGAGAAGGTTAAATTCTACTAATAATATCTCAAAGATTCAATCTTTTCTATCACTTGAGCTCCTCCGAGCCGCTAGCTTCTCCAGTGGCCTCCAAAACCCAACCCTACGAAAGAAAAAAGAAAGGGGAAAATGATAGAGTATGAGGGAGAGATGAGGCCAAGATTCTCTCTTATTTAATCCCCAAAACCCTAAATTTATCTCAACCCCACATTACAAGATCCAGGGTAAGATCACAACTCAAAAAATGGGTTTCAGGTCCAAAACAGGGCAAAACAGGCACCCAACAAATTTCCAGTCAACTGGTGCATTTGGCCTCAGTCAGTTGGCTGGAACTTTTTCTCCAGTCGACTGAGCCAGTGCAGAAAAACAGAGGCATGTCGAGCTATGGCTAAGTAATGGCATAGCTATGGCCTTTGCATTCTAGAAATTACAGAAAATGATATTGAGCTTAGAAAAATCAGTAAAAATATTCGATGGAATCGGGAGATCGCCATATTCAATTAAAAAAATAAGAGAAGACAAAAGATAGGTCATAAAACTGCATTTTGTGTAAAAATAAATGATATACTCTAATATTTCATGATATTACTGGAATGTATCTATTAGAGCCCATTTAACATGATATGTGCACAAAAACAACCAAAACAAGGGGTAATTATACAATTTCTCACTACATCATTATATGTGATAATGTTAAAATGAAACATTCATTTTTTTAAAATATTGAATGTTTTAATATGTCAAAAGCAGATTGAATGTTACAGGACAAGATATCAATTTTCCAAAATATGGAGAGCAATTAACGTACTTTATTCACTTGCAATGCCCCTATATACCAGTATCGATGACCAATCCTTCGATGGTGATTCCAAATGATATTGGCATAACAACAAAAATATTAGCATCAACTTCTATAACAAGACTAGGTGATGATGATGTAAGAATGTCGAACCAAGAAAGCAATGGCACCCATTCCAAAGATGATTATGGCATACAATGGAGAATAGTATGTAATATACTACATAAGCAAACTTAGAAGATACAATATTAACTTAGAGTGTGGTTGCTAGCAACACTTACATTGAATTTGAAGAGTCACTGTCAGACAAGGTTGAAGAGGATCAATGGATAAATACATTAGTCATGGAAAATACTCATGAAAGAAATATGGATGTGACCAGAACTCGTAGTGAAATTGGAGTTTTCAATGTCGTTGGTATGTATAAGTATAGGCTGATTTGGTTCAAGCAATTAAGAAATAAAGTATCAAACACATTATTTCTTACCGAATGATCAAAACGAACATCACCTATTATTCTGTTATTTGTGCCTTACTTAAGCGGGTGAATCTTGAAACTAGAGATGAAGCAAGTAAGATTGTCCATAACGGATGTTGAATAATAAGTCACATCATTAATGTTTTGATGATAAGCAAACATATTAGGTACTAATGATTTTATGAGTGTATGTTTGAACTATGATAAATATCAATGATTTGTGGAGTCAACATAGGCTGTGAAGATCAAAAGAATCAAGATGAAGCATTTAATCAAGTGACTACATTAAAGAGCTTCAAGATCAATGTAATTTTTATGTAAATTTTATTTTTGTCTTGATAGAATGTTAAAATCACTGTTGAAGCTCGCACATACTTAGGAACATATGACAAATGTTTTAAAATGGTTTTGAAAATTATTTCCTAATTTTTAGAGCTCAGATTCCATGTTTTACCGGCTAACTGGTCGACTAGTTCAGTGCCTAGTCGACTGGAAAATACAGAAATTTTGGCTTGTCAGATTTGTTGGGATTTTGAGAACCACTCCATTGGATTTTGATGATGTGCACAAGTGATATGTGAACTAATTTGTTTATTTCAAGTGTGCATATAGATTATTTTATAGCCATGAAGATTATGGCGCAATGTGAAGAAAAATAAACGACTCAGAGCCACGATCGGAAGTCTACTTTTGAGCCAAAAATTGAAGCATTTGAAGGCTCAGAATTATAAAGCACGTGAAAACTTAAGATCAAGAGGAGATGGCTCAAGACGAAGATTGACAAGAACTAGTGATGTGTGTCTAAGTAAGTCATTTGCTAAGAAATTTAAAAGCCATAGTACATCTTACACACACACACAAATTTTTTGGAAAAATCATTTTAAAATATACTACTTAGTATAATACTTTAATATAATTCTTATAAATTATTTTTCAAGTATTTTTAAGTAAAACAACTCATGTATCCAATAATAGTCGACTATTGTCAGAGAGATTTTGCCTACAACTCTCTGTCAAAATAATAGCCGACTATCCTTGAAAATAACCGACTATCTCGATAAAATAGCCGCCTATTCTTCAGAATAGCCGACTATCTGGGTCAACCCTTGACAGATTTGGCAGTTTCACTTGATTGGTGCTAGCTATTAACTAGCTATTGGAGGAGACTTTTAAGCAGATTTTAGCTACTTTTTACTCTATAAATAACAGAGATTTCAGAGATTTTGATGTAACAATTTTAGATCAAAAGAAAAGTTTCTCTTTGCTCAAAGTGTTCAAAAGCTCTAATTTTGTTCTTCATTATTTTCTAAGAGCTGCTGTTATACTTCTTTATACTCAATCTTCTAAATTGTTTTTCAAATTGTTTCTATCCTTTTGAAAATACATGTTTTTCTATCTCCAAGCCTAAAAGCTTTTCTATTGAGATTCAAAATACAAGTTCTCTTTTAATATGTGTGTTTTAACGTTGTATTCTTTTCAAACATTAAACCTTGATCTTTGATCTCTAAAAGTCAAGTGCTCATTTTAGAAGATCAATTTTCAGGGTAACTCATTTGATCAAATTGTGCTTAATTCATAAACAATTATTTGATCAAGAGTTTTCTCAATTTTCTTAAGCCACTTATACACTCATATACTATTGGCTTTTAGGAAATCATTGTACGTAAAATTTCTATACTTGTGTAAAGTCTTGAAGAAGACTTGGTTATCGCAATTCCCACGTGTTAGGAAGTTGTTTGGAAATCCCTAGTTGGTTGTAACTAGGTGAGTGTGTTGAAATTCATGGTAAGAGGAAGCTAGGTGTTTGTACGAAGCCCTCTTCGGTTGTGTTGAGGCAATGTTTGCTCTCGTGGAGATCTAGTGGATCAGTTGCTGGACGTAGGCCAAGGATGGGTCGAATTAGGGTAAAAGCTGTGTGTTTGCCCTGTGTTCATATCTCTCTAACCCTTCTACTTTATTATTATTGCTTGCATGTTTTAATATAACTGCAACTCTCATTTTTCTTCAAGCATATAATAATTATTGATTAAGTACAAATTGAGGTAACATTAATTTGAGACTTAGGCAACTATTAGAAGGATTTTTAATTACGTACACAATTATTATTTGTTGACAACCCTATTCAACCCACTGCTAGTGTTGTCTGCCATCCACAGGATCCAACAAGGTTATCATATCTAGTTGACTAGAGTACTAGGATTAGTCGACTAGAGTTCGTACACTTCTAGTCGACTAATCTAGTAAGCTAGTCGATTAGAAATAACAGAGCACAAACAGCTTCTGAAACTTGACTGGCCTAGTCGACTAGAGTGTATGGACTAGTTGACTAATGGTAGTGTTGGGTTCAAATGGTAACATTTTTTCTACCCTTTTTGACCATTGGATGGGCTTTTTAGTAATCTATTTTGACTAGATTTAAACCATAATAGATGGTTGGTCAAGCATTTAAGCATGAATTTAATGATAAATATTTTCAAGTGAAAAATAGTTTTTGAGCTTAAAATCTTTCAAACGTAAACCACCTCTTTTGCCGTACTTTGAAAAGTTTTCTAAATCTTTCTTGGCCAAGTTTGGTCTCAAGAGTTTTTCATTTACACCATCATTTGGAGATAAACCATTATAGCCACAACTCATCCACATAAGAGCTTCAACATTTGGCTATAGGTAAAAGAGTTTTATAAATATTTTCTCACTTTACTGTGAGGTGTTCACTCTCTTGAGGAGAGGTGATTTCCTCCAGCTTATTTGAGGTGTTTTGTTCTTCAATGAGGTTGTTGGAGGATCCTTTAGATGGCAAGCTAAACACTAGAGAGACGGGGGGGATTAGTGTTTCAAAAAATACTTCACAATTAAGAACTATAAATCATCTAGTTAAGCCTAAGTCTCTTGAAAGATTTACCTTCTCAAGTAATTAGTCAACAATCTAATTAACTTGCAAATAAAATGAGAGTAATGCAACGGAAGTTAGCGCACAAAAAATTACTGCAAGTAAGAAAATGTAGAGACAAAATCAACAAACACAAACACTATGATTTTTATCATGGTTCATCCACACTGGGATGCTTCAGTCCCCAACCTCCTTGTTGGGATTTTTCACTAACCATACTCTCACCAAAGAGTGAAACATGCCTCAATTGAGGGCTTTCAACAATTACACCGTGCTTTTCTTGCTAGGAATTTTCCAAGTACACCAATCACCTAGATCCTCAAACTAGGAATTTCCAACACCGACAACAACACCACCAAACTTCACCTCACAACTTGAGGACCTCTACACTATAGGCTTTTCAACAATCAATAAGACCAACCCTATCACTCACTACCACACTAAGTGAGGATTTACAATTTACTTTTCTTGAAGAGTTGTGTTACTTCTATAGCCAAAACATATGAACCATGTGTATGTGACTTAGGATAAGGAAAATCTAAATCTGTTCTCAAATAAATATTGAATAAAACAAGGAGATCAAAATACTCTAAGTTGTGTTCTCATGAGAATCAAGATGAAGCTTGTGGAGAACACAAAATAGCAAGGCAATTAAGTGCTTAAAAGCTTAAAACAAAATTAGAAATTCTTGCCTTGAGAGTGGGAATTTTGCTTATGAAAATTTTAGCACATAAAGAATTTAGGGCTTTGAAAAACCAAACTTTAAAACAATGAAATTCTTCTTAAGATTTGTTGCAAATTTCCCACATCAACCCTTTTAAATAGGCTAACATTCTGCATGAAACAATTGACCAAAAAGCCCTTCAAACGGATAGAAAAACGGCTAAATATCCAACCATTATGGGCTTGCTGGCAGGAAGTAGTCAACTACTGCATATGTGGTAGTGGACTAGTAATAGTGCACGAGTCGACTAGTTAGGCATGGTCAGTTTCCTAGAGGGCATTGGTTCTTCGGGAGTCGACTAAAGTGTATCTGGGGGTCGACTACCAACCTGATATGGCTAAGCTAAGTCTTAATAAACTAAGGGTTTGATATTTAGAAATAGGAAATGAATTTTGAATGAAATTAAACTAATTTAAATCAAGTAAATTCATTTTCCTACATTTGTTTGCAAGCTTCAAGTTTTTAGCTTTAACATTCTAAGACAAGCTCAATAAAGTATAAAATACATCACTCACACTTCTAGGAGTCTTGATGCATTCTTCTTGGCTTACGAGTTGTCTTAAGAAGCTTTGCACTCAACCTATCATTGGATGAGCTTCATAACCTCAATGTTGAGCCCCAATCCATGAATTCACCAACTTCAAGCTTTATATTCATATCATCATGTCTTTGAGCTTGAGTTGACCATTGTTGATTATCAATCCTACACTCACAAAACATCTCAAAATATAATTAGTAACACTAATTATTTGCTTATCATCAAAACCAACTTAGGGATGTTGCAGTAACCAACATTCTCTCCTTTTTTGACGATGACAAACAATTTGATAAAATTATGAAATTACAAAAGTTAGACACTTACTCTCCCACACAAATGTATGATTACTATGGAGAAGTTACTCTCCCTGCATTAGTGCTAGTTAGAGATAAGCAACCATAAAACATATGTATCATAATTTTAATCAAGGTGCCAATGTGAGGAAAAGTCAGCAATTATTTATATGGTGATACTAACATACTAACATTCTTTCCTCATATCACCATTGTGACGCTTACCATCATCCCCCCTTTTGACATATGAAAAAGCAAGGGCGAGCATATATAACCAACATTGAGTGTGTCACTATTAAGAAAATGAGTGATATACAAATTTTATGTATACAAAGTGTTTAAGCATAGTATATATATAAATGTTTATGCCATAAGAGTGTGTCATTAAATGATCAAGATATGGTGTGGTACAATAAACATGCATATCTAATTAAGAACATATGGTTCAAATGAATGCCAAAACATGATTTTATTTTGCTCAAAAATATGGAGTTCAAAATGAGATATAAAGTCCAACATGAAGCACATTTCCATTTGAAACACCAAGCATATTCAACGTGAAACATGGACGAATGCCATGTGTTGGAACATAACATGAATACCACATGTTATATAGTATGAAGCATATTATGTATCATTTTTCAAAACTTGAACACGAAACATATTTCATAACATGAAGCATATGTCAATATAAATCATAACTTAAAATGAAATTTATTTAATGTGAAGCATGACCTCAAAACATATTTAATATGAAGCATGTATGCGACATATTCCAATATGAGACATATATTTCAATATGAAACATGAAGATCACTTTGCTTCATTTCATATGTGCATTTATCATAGATTCATAAAAGTTTGAAATTATTTTCACATAAGTCCAATAAAAAATATGACAATTTTACTCACCATAACTACATATCCAAAAAATTCATATAATTGGCTCATATAAATTGCATTATCCAAGCCATAAAATCAACATCAAACTTTTCATTATGAATCTCTCATATACTCATTGTATAGGCACAAAGTAAAGATTGCAATGTATACGAGATGTGACATAATATCAAATCAATGCATAATCAAATATTTAACGTGAGTTAGCCACCATTATGAAGCATTTTATATGCAAATAATTCATTTGACAAATATTTACATTTCAATGTCCAAAAGAGATTTCAATGTAACCATCATTGCTAAAAATGTCATAACAAATGAAATAGTTCCAAACAAGCACAATAAGCTCAATAATGTCCAATAATCCACTTAGTCATAATATATTCAATAACTTCAATGAAAGCACATATTTCTAATATCTCAAAATGTGATACATGATATATCATTACAATCTCAATTGACATATGTATCCATTATGCATGAACTTTCATTTAATAATCATATCATACAATCCATACATCAATGATCCAAAAGGCATACTTCATATCCATTGAATTTTTCAAATACATCAAAATTCTTCATTCATAAAGTTCATTATACAAAGCATGATATTTTCATGAAACTTCCAAACTACAAAACACTCAAAACAAACACGAAAACCCCAAAATACATCGATATACATAAAACATCACAAACTTTACAATAACCCTAGTAATAGTCTATCATGGAGGAGGAAGCCAGTGGAACCAAGTTCACATCTTTGCATACATTTCATCTTGCATGGCATCAGGACATGATTTTCCTAGATTTTATTTACATCCGATTACACTTGTGCCAAATCAACTTGTATATGACTCACTTCTTGAACTAAGAGATCTAGTTTTTCAACAGAAGAGAGTTCAGGGGCTACAAAGGTACTAAAGGAGGAATGGTGTGATCCTTCCTCTAGATGTATTCTAGAGATGATAGATTTATCTATAGGAACTTCTAAGGGCAAGATATCAGTCTCGGAATCAAATGGGACATCAAAATGGGCAAAAATCTTGGCGAGAAGACATCCATGATATACGGAGTTACTAGCGAATACCTATGCCAGGAGGGCACGGCGAAGGTTGTCTCCCGGATGCGAAACTAGTGGGACAGACGGTTCACGGGAGAAATGGCGACGGGGGCAGTCGTCTCCCGAGTGCAAGAACGACGGGGACAATTCTCTCCCGGACGCAATACTAACGGCTAAAAGAAACACTGGGTCAGTCGTCGCATGGGCACAAAAGCAGGGAATAAAGCAAAAAAAACACAGGTGCAAAGAGAAAAAGAGCGATTGCAAATCTGTAAATAGGGGGAGGATGAGGGGGTCTTTGGGTTTTTATGAAAAAACAATGGCAAACTTGCAAATAAGGAAAATGTGGCGGGGTTTTGTTTGGGGTTCCACCAAAACACCCAACTCCACACCCAACCACTCACCCACACTCCATTGGGCCCCCACTCTTCCAAACATTTTGTCCTAGTCATATTTTGATGCCATGTAGGACAAAGATTCAAAAAAGTCCTCATTTGTATAGTACATATGAAGTCTTCAAGAGATTTTCGAAGAATAGTTGAGCCCAATTGATTTTAATTCTACCCTAAAGTGCATAAACGTACTTAGCCGCATCAATTGAAACATAGGAATGGCTACCAATCTACTGTAACAGATTAAATGTTAATGAGCAAACAATGATCCTAGCATTGGGATGAACAGTTTTTAGGCTCATGCCGGTAGTGATGGGTTGTGGGTAGATGAACATCCTATCAATAATATCTGGATCGCTGTATGACATTTCACTAAGAGGAATGCCATTTGACAGGATGTCAAAAATCTTGCCAATCTTGGCGGGGAAAGCTTAATGTCAATTCCTTTGCTAAAGCTTTTGATTTCGATATCACTAAGTTTTTTCTATAGAGTAGAAGCACCAACCTAGGATAACATTGTGAGCTATTTCACTAAGAGAACAATTCATACAAATGAGAGTCTCTAAAATATTGAGTGATTCCATAGCTAACAAGTTCATCAATCTATATAAACCTTTCATACATGATTTTATCCCTAGAATATTTTAGGTACTCATCTTCAAATGATGGAACTTTTAAATAAAGATGAAATGAATCATGATGCTCACTAGATGATGAAGATTGTGAGGATTTTCTAAATCTTTTAGGCATGATTCTAGAGAGAATTGATATCAACAAAGTATGAAATAGAGCTCAAAATGAAAAAAAGATAACCGATGAGATGTTATACCTAAAAAGGATTGAACTTTGATGGAAAAACAAGCTGTAATTTGTTGCTGTTGGAGGACCAATGAGAGGATTTTTCGGTTGAACAGAGAGGAGAAGCAGCAGCTCGTCCAGATTTAGGGAAGGAGATGAAGGGCTAGGGTTTTTATCCACTTTCTCAAAGAATAGACGGCTTTGAGTTATAGGATTAAAGATCAAAGGCTAAGATATCTTCACTTAAGTCGTAAGACCCATTAGGGAGGAGGTTAGACCCAAATTCACAAAGAAACCTACAAAAAATCCTAAACAAATAGAAGCAGAAAACTTGCAGCTAGTCAACTACAAGGAAAACACTAGTTGATTAATAGAGTGGTAGTCGAATACTTCTTGTATTGTAGTCGACTACTCTCTGGACAGAGGTTAGGGTAGATGTTCTGACATCGAGCTGACTCTTAATCCAAAGGATAGATTATATACTAAGCCTATTTAGCACATAAAAAAAAATCTAAAATTCATTTTTCAAACATTTTAAAACCAATTTGTAAAACCGTCATGCAATTTTGCTCAAAATCATTCAAAAAAAATTCTATACTATTCTAACCTATGTTAGAGTATCATATCATGTAGGGATACCCTACAAACATGAGTTCAACCATATTTACCCATTAGGAACCCAAATCAGATACAGATTGGCTTTCCCATGCATATGATGTAAATACAAAATTTGTATAAACTATATGGCATCATTGATATAACAATTTCTATCCATATCATTTAGATGTCTAGGCACCCAAATCATTTCATCATGCTTTCTAACAATCTTTTTAGCATGGTACACAAAGTGTTTGTGTGGGGCATGATAAACATTGTGATTTGTGTGTGGGTGTGGGTGTGGGTGTGGGTGTGGGGGGGGGGTGTGTGTAGCATGTTGTGCATTGTGAGCATGAGATCTAGCATAATTACCATACATAAATGCATGATGTTTCGTAGCATGGTTAGCATTCCTAATAACATGATGTGTTGGGTCAACATGCTTGTGTGGGTGAGTGGCCTTTGCCCTTGGACTTTTCTTAAACTCGTTAAGTTAAAGAACCAATTCTTCGTGCTTAAGCTTACTCGTGCTCAAAACATTCTCGAGCATATAAATCTTATCATTTAACTAGAAATATAAATGGCATGCTCATTTTTCAATAAGTTATGATTACATAGTAAAGAATCATATTTGCATACTAAAGTATCATATTTGCACACCAAGCCATCATGTTTAAATTTCAGACACTCAGAATCATTAAATAGTATGCAAGCACCATTATGTTCATGAAGTGAAGCATTATTATCTAATTTTAAACATTCACCAAATAAATCATCATAACTACTTTGAAGACAATCATAATCATGTAGTAATATGTCATGCTTAGTTTTAAGTTTATCTGGACATCAGTCAAAGTATTATGAGACTTTTCTAATTCTTTATTTTTCTTCTTTTAATTTTTCAAATGACCTGTATAATTACTCGTATGCACTCTCATAATCAAATTCTTCGTTATCATCCGAGTTAGAGTCACATATCTCTTTTTGGTCATCTTCATGTGCCATCTTGCACATTTCATTTGTTGGGTGCTCTTCCTCTTCTTCTCCATCACTTGACTCGCTTGAGTCCGAATCACTTTCCTTTTCACTTATGTTGGTGGTGTAGCAAACTTTCTTAAGGGTTGGTGCATCTTCAACCAATTTCTCACCATATTTTGCTTTAAGTAAATTCCAAATTTGAAATGCCATAGTGGTCTCCGAAACATACGCAAAACAAAATCATCAATATTACTTAACAAACTGTTTATTACATTAGCATGTAGTATAGCTAATTCTACTTCTCATCTTGACCATCGAGATGTTGGAGTATTCGGCTTTAGGTACAAAAACTCGATGAAGCTCCAAGCCATATGCTCAAGGGACTCGATGTCTCTCAACATCATCTTCATCCAATCCAAATAATTTGTCCCATCAAATCTTTGAAGAGTGGATGCAACCATTGCTAACGCCATCAAAAATCAACCATAGCTCTGATACTATGTGTTGGGAATCCTGTAGATGGCAAGTTAAACACTAGAGGAGGGTTATGAGTGGTTCAAAAATATTGCATATTTAAGAACTTTAAATCCTCTAGTTAAGCCTAAGTCTCTTGGAAGATTTACCTTCTTAAGTACTTAGTCAACAATCTAATTAACTTGCAAATAAAATGAGAGTAATGCAACAGAAGTTAGCACACAAAAATTACTGCAAATAAGAAAATGTAGAGATAAAATCAACAAACACAAACACAATGATTTTTATCTTGGTTCATACATACTGGGCTACTTTAGTCCCCAACCTCTTGTTAGGATTTTCCACTAACCAAACTCTCACCAAAGAGGAAAACATGCCTCATTTGAGGGCTTTCAAAAATTACACCGGACTGCACAAAATATGTCACTGTAAGGCCCAAATTATCTTAGAGAGATTCAAGTCTTCCAAACTAAATACTAACAGTTTTGAAAATGGGTCGGCATGCTCAGCTAGGGCCGCTACTGATCGTTGACACGATGTGATCGTGGTCACTATTTTAGTAGGAATCGGGCTATTTGATTCTCACACTGATGATGAACTCCTCACACAAAAACAAAGGAAGAAACTATGAATATATATGATGTACTAGGGCTAAGATCATATGGGGTTGTGATCAGATAAGAAGAGGACAATAAGTCAGCATGAACTAGTCGACTAGTGCTTTGGCACTAATGGACTAATCAGTTATTAGTCGACTAGTGCGTAGGCACTAGTCGGTTAGGTAAACTGTTAATTTTATAAAGAGTTGACTAGTCGACTAATTATAGTAACTAGTCGCCTAATGCTGACATGACAGTGCGCTGATTTGATGCAGGATTTGAATCAACTCTAAACCAAATCTATTTCATATCTCAGAGTTTAATGCAGTTAGAACTCATTAAGGATGCATATTTTCCTTTGTGCGTTTAAAGAAGATGTTGATTTTTATGCGAACACTCAATCTGAATCATATTCGGCTATCCCCAGCACTATATAAATGGGGCTACCCCAGTTCTCTTAAGACACATGAATTGATCAATCTCTCTTGAGATAAAGTAAGAGTTTTTCATTCTCCTTCTTCTTCACTCTAGCAAAGCAAGGAAGACAGTTCGAGTTCTTGGGGCTCGTGAATCATGGAGGCATTCTTCATCCCGCAACTCATCTAAGGCACCAGTTGGAGAAAGGAGATCTAAGGCATTTCTTGAAGGAGGTGAATGCAATGTTTCTAGTCTTCACCGAAAGAGATTAAGGACCCGCGAGTATCGCTTGAATATACCCGCGCAAAGGTATGACCTTTATGGTTTTATTATTCAGCAATATAATTCCTAAATTAGCAGCAGATCCTTGGTCTGATGGCTAGTTATAAAATTTTGAATTTCTATCTTCTGCTACATGATCTAAATAATTTAGATTACTAGCATCATAACCTTATAGTTTAGCCATGAGTACTCTCATAAGCTATGTGATTATGCCTACGATAAAGACGAAGCTTGATTTGACACCAACCAAAATATAAGAATCCATACACACCATGTTAAAAATTGGAATATCATATACAAAAACTTTGGGGCTAGAATGAAGGCATCATTAAGGATATTTGAATCATACCAATGACTCCCGTAATATCAATATGCCATCAAAAAAGCAATCATGAAACCATTTATAAGATTACAACCGATACTTTCTGGACATGATTAGAACAGTTTATTAGTGTGTTTTGGGCATTCAGACCATCCATCGAAGGCTTCAAGTATTATCGGTCGGTCCTAAGTATATATGGAATGTACTTGTATAGTAAATATACTGCTTGTTTACTTGTGGCCACAAGTATAAATGCAAATGATAAGCTTTTTCATTATTTTTTGATGTTGTATTGGCTGACACTGAAGATAATTGGGACTGGTTTTTTTGTTGCATATATACATTCATTCGAAGTGGTCATAGATTCTGAATAATAAACTTCAATTTTGATCAAATGAAATGTCAGCATTATGGAGTGACATTGTAGGGGTTTCTGGGTCCTTTGGGCCATAAATACGACGTCGGGCCTAAGTCGGTCGGACGAAGTTATCAAAACAACGGAAAAATCAACTTAAAACAATTTTAAGTCTAGCCCTAAAGGGAACAAACCTTAGCCAAGATCTCTACTATCCCGGGGTCGGGTCCGACTAACCCCTAAGGATAGATCTATATAATAATTGCAATTTAAAAATGCATGAATATTTAAACTACATACCTTTCACTTCGTTTCTGTAGAATACGAACATCGTTTTCAGCGACATTTCTTTGGCCCAGTGCCGCATCTCCCAAGCTGAACCACGCCCCGAGCCGAACGCTTCCCGAATCGCACCGCGTCCCGAGGTGAGCAACACCATTGTCGTCGAGCCAACCACACGCCGAAGAAGATTTCACCTTGAGTGGATCCTTCATCAAGACTTCGGATCCGATCCGAGCTCCTTCGTAACTTTGTTAGAGCCCGATCAGGAGCAAGGAAGAAATTTAGGGAGAAAGAGAATAATTAATTTAATCTCAAATCCGGGCTTGCTCACGTTTAATGGAGCTACTCAGATCTGGAGCTTGGGACAAGTTTCAAGGAGGGGAGTAGGCCACTATTTATAGAGACGGCTGACCCCTCCCCTTCACTCCATATCCGATGTGGGACTAAAAGATTTTGGAGGAAAAATTAATTAAAGTTTGCCTTTCACAAAGGCCAAACTTTAGCGAATTTTTTCTCCCTCACCGTTGGCCTTCGTAAGTGATACAACCTATCAAATCGAAGAGGGTTGAACGGTGAACACGTAGGAAGCAATGACACTCAATTCCGACTTCGTTTAACCCCTCAAACGTTGTTTCAAAGTTGAGCTAAAATTAACTTTTTGCTGAAAATCCAGCCGCAAAAAACTATATGTTTCAAAAAGCCCTAACCTGCAAATTTAGGCCAGGCGGGCCCTGCCAGCCAGCTGGGCAGGTTGGGCACCCGCCTGCAGTAGGCGGGTGGGCCCCACCAGCCTGAGCAGGTGCCCGCCTGAGCGGGCCCACGCTGGGCAGGTGGGTCAAGCCCGTCCGCCCTTTCGTGCGCCGGCTCGCGCGGGCGCCCGGCTGCACAGGGCAGGCGGGCCAGCCCGTTTGAGCTGGCGGGTCAACCCTGCCCGCTGCTAAAGGGCTGCCCCTGCCCACCCAAAATGGGCAGGCTAGCCCAGTCCGCTGCTGGCTGGGCTAGCCCAACCCCTTGTGCTAGTGTAGAACTGGTCTAAAGCCCAGTTCTGGTCATTGGATGAGTTATTTGGCATATTTCGTGCATTTGGAGTCTGTTTTTGACACGGTTTAAACATGCATTTGGACCGAAATGATCCCGTCATCCAGGTAACCATTTCCACGCGTTTAATTATTAAATATACACATAAACAATTTATGACGCATTAAATTTTATTTGCATCACATGAAAAATTCCCACATCTATTATAAAAAATCTTTTGCATCAAATACAAATGAACTCAGGGCATACATCCCCCAACATCTACCACTTGCACCCAGGATCATTTATCCCTAATGCAGTAGCTAACTGCAAATTCTTTACAGTTTTCTATTCCTTGCATCAAATGCATATTCTCCCTAATTTCTACCTATTACTTGACGAAGGTCTCACTCTTTATGAGACCCTACAGCCCGACCCTACTACAGGTGGGGCTCGAAACCCCAGACTACAGAGACCACCAGCAGTTCGTCCCTGTTTCGGTTTCATAATTATGTGGTTAACTCATTGACATGAGTATTGTCGGGACCACTCTGACTATGTCCGTGATGAATACCGCAGTTATAGTCTCTTCGTCAAAACTATGCCGTCTAGTCACGCCTAGGGTATGGTCAACTGTCAACCCTACTAGCTCGAACATAGTTAGTATTCATCGATCTTTTAGTCAAATAATGTTGGACTTCTTCCAACATACTCTGGCCAGAGTTTTCACTAAAGATCGAACTAACAATGCGACACTAACTCCCATTGACCGGGAGAGATGAAACATATCTTGGTCATTACTCTCCTCGCACGCTTCAAGTGTCACCCAATCAAAGACCTTTCAACGGGGCTTGTTCCGAGGCTAGATCAGTGATCTAAGTGACATCGTTCACGTACAGGTTTGTACAATGACCTCAAGTCAAAATACCAACTTACCTATCATCACTAAGAGTTGTCATTGACAGATTGGTCAATCATAACCATATGATAACTCTTGAGGTCATTCTGTGGACTCATTCTCCAATGAGCACATGTGTCTCATCTTCGACTTCGCCAAGTCAAACGATCATGAGATCATCTTCACCACTGCATGGTGAAGACTAAGACACAATGGTCTATCCGATGTTTCGATATCATTTTCTCGAAACATCTACGACCACGAACATTTCAAACTTATGCTACTAACGGACAAACAATTCTCTATGATCGAGATTCTCATTTCGATATTTGCTTAACCTCGCATTAAGTCTTAGGATTTTACCTAAGTTCTAATGTCGACTACATTATGATTAAACTTAGGTAAATTCTTACCAAACAGCTTACTGTTATTTTGAACAAGATGTTTGTACACTTACACAAAGATAAATTGCCTCGAGTTCGAGGGCATACTTGCTCTCAACATCTCTTACTTGCACTCAGGACCATTTATCCCGGCATCTCATACCGCATTTATGTTGGATCTCCTGGCACACCAAATACACTAGGGGTGGGGGGGGGGGGTGAATAGTGTAAATCACGACGATATTGCAAAATTAAAAGTTAATAAAAAATTGCAATAAGAATGCGGAAATAAATGAACACAATCCAGAACATTCCAAACACAAACATAGAGATTTATCCTGGTTCGGATCCTTGTGATCCTACGTCTAGTCCTCTACCCCGTAGAGATTTCGATCCACTAAAACACTTGCTCTCCGCAAGTAATCAACATACAAAGATGCCAACACTCCCCGTATTGCAAACTTGTACAATCTATTCAATAAGAGATTCACCAAATAAAATAAAGAAAGAGTATGAAACAATATCACCTATAGTCTTGATAATATCGAAATTATAGTGCAAGGTTGGTAATGGAATCTCCAAGGTTCAAGATGTGAATTGTGGTAAAACAGTCTTGGAAATTGGACTTCCTAAAGGGGCAGAATTTCTGCAGAGGTTCCCCTATGAAAATCTGAAAATGACACACTTTCTACAGAGAGAAAGAAACCTTAAGAAAAGAGTGTAACGACTGGTTTTCATGTATCTGGATTTATTATATTATAATATATGTTTTGGTGGATTTTCTCCTCATGTGTGGTTTTCGTCTCCGTAACTTTCATTTTCGGTCGTTTCGTCGTGTTTTCTCGTTTCTTCCTTAGGATCGTCGATTTCGAAGTAAGTCATTCGTGACAGGCTTCATAACAGTCGTATCTTACTATTAGATCAAGCCTAGGAGTCTTAGGAATCGATCCCGGAGCTCCGCGCTCCGTATCGGAACTTTTGGTGCTTATTAGCCGGTGTAAGAAGGGGCACCGACCGACTAGATGCCGATCTAGTCGGTCGGCAATCCTTCTTGGACCGACTAGTTGGCTTTCTAAATTTCTCAGGAGTTACTGTTTATCGTTAGTCGGTCTAAGAACGCTGGTTGACTGACTAGGTTGCAAACTAGTCGGTCGGCAATGCTTCTTTAACCGACTAACACATCATCTAAATTTTGGTATCAGTACTGTTCACTCTTAGTCGGTCTAAGAACGTTCACCGACCGACTAGATGCCAAACTAGTCGGTCAGTAGTTGTTCATCGACCGACTAAATCTAAATTCTATTTTCGTTCAGAAGTTACTGTTTACACTTAGTCGGTCTGCGTTGGTCGACCGACCGACTAGTTGCCAAACTAGTCGGTCAGTGGTTGCTCTTTGACCGACTAATCTGTGTTAAAACACTAATTTCTGGGCAGCCGCCAGCCCATCCTATTTAAACCCCTCCCAAACGTTTTCTTCTTCCTCCACTCGACCCAAAACCCTAGTTTCTCCCCCATTGAGCCCCCTTCTTCCCCAAACCATTATTCCTTCATCCCTAGCCCAAAAACCATCATCCAAACTATCCCTCAACACATTCTACCCCTCATCTTCCCCAAAATCTCATCAAATCCCCAAAATCCCCCAAAAACCCTAGTTCTCCAAACTTCTCCATTCGTTTCCAGATCTGGTCCCTAGGTTCTCCGGAGTGTTTCTTTCGCCTCTTCACGGTAAGAAATCGATCTCTTGATGTTTTCATAACCTATTGGTATTTTTATGAAACCCTAATGAATGGATGTTGTTTTGATGATTGTTTCCCCATAACAGCGACTCCCCCGTAGATTAGCATCCGCGAGACGACCCTTCGTGATCGTCATCCCCGGTGCTAGGCAAGTGAAACTTGCCACTTAGGGTTTAGGCCATGTTTTAGGCCATTTTGCTTGTTGTAGGCGTAAAAGAGGCTAGGCGACGAAATGATACTCGCCTAGGCGCAAATTTAGGAACTAGCTTGACAACGAAGCTAGATCCGACATTTATCATGTTGCACAATTACCATGTCATGTTTAAATTCCATTAACGGTACGCAAATTAATTGTCATGTCATTGCATTCTTTAAGTGATTCCGTGATTGCGTAGCATCGCTACAATACTTGTGTTTCCTGGCTCGTGACCAGAAGCGAGCATAATAAGTTGCTAACCCCAACGCTCGATATTGAATTGTGAACTTGGAAAACAAGCTCCCGTGCGGGGTAACCCTGGCTCACTTGCTGGGCTCATGTACAGGGACCCTGGCTTGTTTACGTGGGGGATGGGGTAAGAGTTAAGCGGTCATTCAACTGGGGGTCTGCCTAATCAGCAACTGCAGTTGTAAGGCGTAAACTCTGGGGTGGGGTAGTGTTTAGTGCCGATCAGCGTGAATGTTATACCATTCAGCTGAAGGGCGTAAACATCTACAAACAACAATGAAACGTGAATAGTGAATTGATTGAGATTGTTAGTAGCTTGGCTACTCTTGTCTTGTCCCGATACTTGTTCTCTTGTACTTACTGTTCACCATGTCTTAATTGTGCACTCATGTTATAACTGCCATGTCATGCATACTAAAACTGCTAGGTTGCTAGTTGCCTTACTTTCAGTTTCCTTGCCCAAGTCTTTTAGACTTGCTGACATGTGCCCCTTTACTCTTTTGGGTGACACATGTTAGATCCTGAGCCTGAGTACCTTGTTGAGGACGAGGTGTTTGCTGACGCCGAGCCCGAGCTTGTGTTTGACGGGGAGTACGTGGACACTGGGGACCAGTCCTGGTGTGTCCGTTGTGTTTTCCCTTTTGTTTAGACTGCTATTTTGTTGTCGGTGCGTAGCACCTAATACTTTGTGGTATTGTTGCTTTTGTTGGCCTTGTTCTGGGCCTTTAGACTCTTCCTTTTAGCCTGGTGGCTTTTCTGGATGTTGAACTTATTTTCATGTGGACAATTTATGAGATGTGAGAATTTTATTTCTGTCTCTCCTTTTATTATTATTGTTGCTTCGTTTGTGGTTACAGGGACCTGCTTATGTTTCATTGACGCTTATCGGGTTTGGGGCTTCACAGCTCCACTCTCGTGCGGACCTTTTCACGTCTCGCCTCCATTTTAGGGAAGCGGGTCGTGACAGGTTTTGTTGGTGGCCCATGCAGGTCCTTCTGTAACTGCGATTATCGGAATAGCGATAATAATATTAGAATGTCCAATAAACTAAGTTCGACTTCCGAGTCATAAGCTATGAGTCTAATCTGCTTCGTTTTCTGTGTCACTAGATGGCAGGAAGACGATTCACCCGTGGTGGGGGTAGTGGTGCACTCCCTCATGATGAGGAGCCTGAGCGGGAACCCACCAACGGTGAGATGATGCGGATGATGCTCCAGATGATGCAAGTGCAGCAGGGCGTGCTCCTGCAAGTCCAGAATGCTCCACTTGCTCGAGCTGCCCGGGCTCTTCCGGATGCCCCTCGCTCTGAGCCGGGAGCGAAGCAATTTCGGGAGCTGGGTCCCGCATATTTTGATGGGTCTGAGGGTCCTCTGGCTGCCGATGAGTGGATTCGGAACATCGAGGATAATCTGAAGATGGCCAAGATCACTCCGGCTGGATGGGTTGATTTGGCGAAGAGGCAACTCAAGGATAATGCTCGGAACTGGTGGGATGCGGAAGAGAAGATGCTGGTGGAGCCGATAGCTTGGGCTACCTTTAAGTCCAGGTTTGATGAGGAATTCTTTCCGAAGGCTGCGAAGAAGGAGATGCTGCAGCGCTTCATTGATCTGAAGCAAGGGAGCTTGACGGTGGACCAGTACCACCAAGAGTTCACTAGGCTGAGTCGGTTCGCACCGAAGATGGTGCAGGATGCTGATGAGAGGGCTCAGAGGTTCCTGCAGGGACTTGCTTTGGAGCTCCAGAGTTTTGTGTCTTCCTCCGACCTGGACTCTTATCAGAAGGTTCTGGTCGCTGCGAGGAGGCATGAGCTGAACCTGAGTCAGAGGAGGGGGTCTATTGTTGGTGCTGGGAAGAGGCCTATGGAGCAGGCCAGGGCGGTGGTTAGGCCTGGTTTCAAGCCTAATCAGCCAGCTCAGTTTAAGAGGCCAGGAGGGCCTATTTTGAAGACTTGCCATTTCTGCGGCAAGCCTGGCCACATCAAGGAACAATGTCGGAAGTTTTTGGGCCAGTGTCTGGTTTGTGGTGATGCTTCCCATGTCGCGAGGGATTGTCGGCATGCGGGTCAGCTGCAGAGGGCGCCTGTTGCAGCACAACCGTTGCAGCAGCGAGCGTCTGTTCCTGCTGGACGTGGAGCAGCTCTTGTTCCACAGAAACAGGCTTTTCAGCAGGCTGTTCCGCCGAGGAGGCAGGCTTTTCTGATGACCGCTGTGGAGAGCGAGGCTGTGGATGAGGTTATCGCAGGTAATCCTCAATCTAGCTATTACTTTCCTAGCTGGTTTGAATGTTAGATTGTGTTGTTTGCTTGAACATGGTTGTTTGCTAGACTAGGGTTTGATTGTTAATTGCTTGTTAGGTGTGGTTTTGGTTTGCACATTTCCTGCACGGGTCCTCTTTGACTCTGGTGCATCGATGTGCATTATTTCTCGGAGCTTCGTGGAGAGGCATTCCTTGTCGACGTCCCCTCTTCCCAAGAGTTGGAATATCGTTACAGGGAATGGCGTGGTCTCGGTGCATCGTGGTTGCAATTCTTGCTCGTTGGTGGTCTGTGGACATGAGCTTTTCGCTGATTTCATTGTCCACGACATCATCAACTATGATGCAGTTCTTGGAATGGACTGGCTTGCGAGCTTCTATGCTACGATCGACTGCAGGAGGAAGAAGGTGGTGTTCGAGATTCTCGGACATCCAGTATTTGAGTTCAGTCGTGGTAGCAGTTCGCTTGGTCCTGTCAGATTTCGGGCCAGGCCGGTGGAGGTTGTGGCTATGCGGATGGAGTTGGAGTGGCCAGCTGTGGTGCGAGATTTTGGTGACGTCTTCCCCGAGGAGATGTCTGGTTTGCCACCTGATCGAGCTTTAGAATTTTCTATCGATCTTGTTCCGGGAGCGCAGCCGATTTCGAAGGCGCCGTATCGTATGGCACCTGCAGAATTGGAAGAGTTGCGGAACAGTTGGATGAGCTTTTGCAGAAGGGTTATATCAATCCTAGTGTGTCCCCGTGGGGAGCACCGGTGTTGCTGGTGAAGAAGAAGGATGGTTCGCGTCGCATGTGCGTGGACTATCGGGAGTTGAATGCGGTGACCATTTAGAATAAATACCCGTTGCCTCGCATCGATGATATTTTTGATCAGCTTGGAGGTTCGAGGGTGTTTTCTAAATTGGATTTGAGGAGTGGTTACCATCAGTTGAAGGTGAAGAAGGGAGATGTTCCGAA
The DNA here is from genome assembly GCA_030789695.1 of Scilla litardierei. Lineage (NCBI taxonomy): Eukaryota > Viridiplantae > Streptophyta > Magnoliopsida > Asparagales > Asparagaceae > Scilla > Scilla litardierei. The sequence continues at coordinate 217,610,213 of CM061133.1, forward strand.
GACAGCGTTCAGGACGAAGTATGGACACTATGAGTTTGTGGTTATGCCTTTCGGCGTAACTAACGCGCCTGCAGTTTTCATGAATCTGATGAACATGATTTTCTACGACTTTTTGGATAAGTTTGTCGTTATCTTTATTGACGACATTCTGATCTATTCGAAGTCGGAGGAAGAGCATGCCTCTCACTTAAGGACGGTATTGGAGATCTTGAGGAAGCATCGGTAGTATGCTAAGTTTTCGAAGTGCGAGTTTTGGCTGGATAGAGTTGCTTTTCTCGGGCATGTGGTGACTGGAGATGGTATTTCAGTGGATCCCGAGAAGATTAGGGCCATCAAAGAGTGGCATGTTCCGTCGTCTGCGTCTGAGATTCGGAGTTTCCTTGGACTTGCTGGTTATTATCGGCGATTCATTAAGGACTTTTCTCGTATTACTGAGCCGATGACCAGGTTGACGCGGAAGGATGTACCTTTTGTTTGGTCGGGTGATTGTGAGAGTGCTTTTGGTATTCTGAAGGAGAGGTTGACGACTGCCCCTATTCTTATTGTGCCTGATCGCAGCGGTGGATTTGAGATCTTTTGCGATGCTTCTAGCAAGGGTCTCGGTTGCGTGTTGCATCAGCACGGACATGTTGTGGCGTATGCGTCTCGTCAGCTTAAGGTTCATGAGAAGAATTACCTGACGCATGATTTGGAGTTGGCTGCCGTTGTGTTTGCTCTTAAGATTTGGAGGCACTTCCTGCTGAGTGAGAAAGTGAAGATTTTCACCGATCACAAAAGCTTGAAGTATATTTTTACTCAGAAGGAGCTCAACATGCGACAGCATCGATGGTTGGAGCTTATGGCGGATTATGAGATTGATTTACAGTTTCACCCCGGCAAGGTGAATGTGGTCCCTGATGCGCTGAGTAGGCTTCCCGCGGTGATGATTTTGACCTCGCGGTGGAGATTGCAGCAGGATTTCTGCGAGTCTGGTGTTGAGATTGTCCTTCCTGGGCAGGCTTCATCGTTGATGTACATGCAGGTACAGTCGACGATCGTGGATCGGATTAAGGCTGGCTAGGCTGAGGATCCGAAGCTGGTGAAGATTCGGGAGCAGGTGGAAGCCGGTCTGCGGACTGACTTTTTGATTCATGAGGATGGCTCGCTGAGGTTTGGAGCCAGGTTGTGTGTGCCAGCTGGGGATATTAGAGAGGAGCTGATGGTGGAGGCACACAGTTCGCCGTATTCTGTGCATCCTGGTGGCACCAAGATGTACCAGGACCTTCGTCTGAATTATTGGTGGCATGGTATGAAGAGGAGTGTGGCTCGGAGTGTAGCCAAGTGCTTGGTTTGCCAGCAAGTGAAGGCGGAGCATCAGCATACGGTCGGGTTGCTACAACCGCTTCCGATTCCGGAGTGGAAATGGCAACACATCACTATGGATTTCGTGACTGGACTACCTCGGAGTCCGAAGTAGAATGACGCGATTTGGGTGATCGTAGATCGATTGACCAAATCCGTGCACTTTATTCCGTTCCGAGTGGGACAGTCCACTGAGGCGCTAGCAAGGAGATATATGGATGTAAAATTCTTTTACTCTCCGTTTTTTTATTTCCTTTTTCCTAGTTTGGATAGTGATGTAACGTGAATCGTGCAGGAAGTCGTGCGACTTCACGGAGTCCCCGTGAGTATCGTGTCGGACAGAGACACGAGGTTCACATCTCAGTTCTGACAGAGTTTGCAGAAGAGCTTGGGTACGCGTCTGAGTTTCAGCACGGCGTACCATCCGCAGACGGATGGCCAGTCCGAGAGGACGATTCAGATTTTGGAAGACATGCTGAGGGCGTGCATGTTGGATTTCAAGGGTTCTTGGGAGGACCATCTGCATTTGGTGGAGTTCTCCTACAACAACAGCTTCCAGGCGAGTATTGGCATGGCGCCTTTCGCCGCTCTTTATGGGAGGAAATGTCGATCGCCATTGAGTTGGGATGACGTTGGTGATCGGGAGCTGTTGGGACCTGAGATGATCGTGAAGACCGTGGATATTGTCAGGAACATTCAGGAGAGGTTGAGGATTGCTCAGGACCGTTTTAAGCATTGGGCAGATGCTAAACGTCGTCCTTTGGAGTTTCAGCCGGGCGACCATGTGTTCTTGAAGATTTCCCCGAATCGCGGTGTGATTCGTTTTGGGAAGCGAGGGAAGTTGAGCCCGCGATACATTGGACCGTTTGACATTCTGGAGAAAGTTGGCGAGGTAGCTTATCGCTTGGCCTTGCCGCCATCTTTGGAAGGAGTTCACAATGTTTTCCATGTGTCGCAGCTTCGTCGATACATTAGCGATCCATCTCATGCGGTGGATTTTTCAGAGATTACCGTTCGCCCCGATTTGACGTATGACCAGCATCCAGTGCAGATTCTGGACAGGCGTCAGAAATCGCTTCGGAACAAGATTGTCAATCTTGTGAGAGTGATGTGGCGACACGGCTCACCTGGAGAGTCTACTTGGGAGAATGAGGATGAGATGCGAGAGCGTTTCCCACTTTTGTTTCCGGACACGTGAGTGTTTGGAAATTCCGAGGACGGAATTTTTCTTAAGTTGGGGAGGATGAACTTTTGGTGCTTATTAGCCGGTGTAAGAAGGGGCACCGACCGACTAGATGACGATCTAGTCGGTCGGCAATCCTTCTTGGACCGACTAGTTGGCTTTCTAAATTTCTCAGGAGTTACTGTTTATCGTTAGTCGGTCTAAGAACGCTGGTTGACCGACTAGGTTGCAAACTAGTCGGTCGGTAATGCTTCTTTAACCGACTAACACATCATCTAAATTTTGGTATCAGTACTGTTCACTCTTAGTTGGTCTAAGAACGTTCACCGACCGACTAGATGCCAAACTAGTCGGTCAGTAGTTGTTCATCGACCGACTAAATCTAAATTCTATTTTCGTTCAGAAGTTACTGTTTACACTTAGTCGGTCTGCGTTGGTCGACTGACCGACTAGTTGCCAAACTAGTCGGTCAGTGGTTGCTCTTTGACCGACTAATCTGTGTTAAAACACTAATTTCTGGGCAGCCGCCAGCCCATCCTATTTAAACCCCTCCCAAACGTTTTCTTCTTCCTCCACTCGACCCAAAACCCTAGTTTCTCCCCCATTGAGCCCCCTTCTTCCCCAAACCATTATTCCTTCATCCCTAGCCCAAAAACCATCATCCAAACTATCCCTCAACACATTCTACCCCTCATCTTCCCCAAAATCTCATCAAATCCCCAAAATCCCCCCAAAACCCTAGTTCTCCAAACTTCTCCATTCGTTTCCAGATCTGGTCCCTAGGTTCTCCGGAGTGTTTCTTTCGCCTCTTCACGGTAAGAAATCGATCTCTTGATGTTTTCATAACCTATTGGTATTTTTATGAAACCCTAATGAATGGATGTTGTTTTGATGATTGTTTCCCCATAACAGCGACTCCCCCGTAGATTAGCATCCGCGAGACGACCCTTCGTGATCGTCATCCCCGGTGCTAGGCAAGTGAAACTTGCCACTTAGGGTTTAGGCCATGTTTTAGGCCATTTTGCTTGTTGTAGGCGTAAAAGAGGCTAGGCGACGAAATGATACTCGCCTAGGCGCAAATTTAGGAACTAGCTTGACAACGAAGCTAGATCCGACATTTATCATGTTGCACAATTACCATGTCATGTTTAAATTCCATTAACGGTACGCAAATTAATTGTCATGTCATTGCATTCTTTAAGTGATTCCGTGATTGCGTAGCATCGCTACAATACTTGTGTTTCCTGGCTCGTGACCAGAAGCGAGCATAATAAGTTGCTAACCCCAACGCTCGATATTGAATTGTGAACTTGGAAAACAAGCTCCCGTGCGGGGTAACCCTGGCTCACTTGCTGGGCTCATGTACAGGGACCTGGCTTGTTTACGTGGGGGATGGGGTAAGAGTTAAGCGGTCATTCAACTGGGGGTCTGCCTGATCAGCAACTGCAGTTGTAAGGCGTAAACTCTGGGGTGGGGTAGTGTTTAGTGCCGATCAGCGTGAATGTTATACCATTCAGCTGAAGGGAGTAAACATCTACAAACAACAATGAAACGTGAATAGTGAATTGATTGAGATTGTTAGTAGCTTGGCTACTCTTGTCTTGTCCCGATACTTGTTCTCTTGTACTTACTGTTCACCATGTCTTAATTGTGTACTCATGTTATAACTGCCATGTCATGCATACTAAAACTGCTAGGTTGCTAGTTGCCTTACTTTCAGTTTCCTTGCCCAAGTCTTTTAGACTTGCTGACATGTGCCCCTTTACTCTTTTGGGTGACACATGTTAGATCCTGAGCCTGAGTACCTTGTTGAGGACGAGGTGTTTGCTGACGCCGAGCCTGAGCTTGTGTTTGACGGGGAGTACGTGGACACTGGGGACCAGTCCTGGTGTGTCCGTTGTGTTTTCCCTTTTGTTTAGACTGCTATTTTGTTGTCGGTGCGTAGCACCTAATACTTTGTGGTATTGTTGCTTTTGTTGGCCTTGTTCTGGGCCTTTAGACTCTTCCTTTTAGCCTGGTGGCTTTTCTGGATGTTGAACTTATTTTCATGTGGACAATTTATGAGATGTGAGAATTTTATTTCTGTCTCTCCTTTTATTATTATTGTTGCTTCGTTTGTGGTTACAGGGACCTGCTTATGTTTCATTGACGCTTATCGGGTTTGGGGCTTCACAGCTCCACTCTCGTGCGGACCTTTTCACGTCTCGCCTCCATTTTAGGGAAGCGGGTCGTGACAAAGAGAAAGTGAGAGAATTTTCGTGTGTTTTAGGCAGGGGTCTGGGGGTCTATTTATAGTCCAAAAGGTTAGTTTTCTAACGTTGGACAACTGCCTAAATTTTCAAAAAAATTCTGAGCCATTCCTAAAAATTAGTCGACTAGGCAAAAGTATTAATCGACTAATAATGCTTCCAGGTCAGAAAATGACGGTTGAAGTGTCCTTTGAAAGGAGATGGTTGATAAACGGCTAGAAACTGCTATAAACGGCTAGAAACTATCCAAATCTATCCATTTAAGGGAAGTTATAGCTTCCATTAATACATAAAAAATTAATTAATAAAAATCAGTTAAAATAACTGCTGTTATAACTATTTGAAAAACTGTCTGGTAGACAAGGAAAATCTATTAGTTGACTAGGAACAAAAATTTGAGAAATTTTCAGAAATTGATCCTTATGATTGGAAAATATATTTTGACCAAAAATTATTTTGTTTTTCTTAATAAAATAAGAAAAACTGTATTCGGCGACTAGGGGAAAGTGCTGGTCTGCTATTTTCTGAAGTTTGGATTTTGACGTTGAGTCCTAAAGAACTAAGATATAGTATTATCAAGGCTTTAACAATCTAAAGTTATGCAAGAATAAAAAGTAAAATTTCATCAACTTTCTCAAGATATTGGTATTTATCGCTTGAGCTTCGTCTTGCATTTTGATGCTTTTTCTTGCAAAGTAACTTTGACGATTGTCATAAGCAAAGAAGTTGAGTTTAATAATCTGCATCCAAAGAGTTAGTATACACACATATATACAAAATGATTGTATCATCAAAAACTTTATGGGAAGAAAACTTTACGTTTCCAACATTCTCCCCCTTTTTTGATAATTACAATATATCTTAAGATAATATGAAATATATGTTGTATATGAAAAAAAATTATTAATTATAAAGCTCCCCCTGAATATATGCTTGATAGAATAAATAATCAATTTGTCAATATGAATGATTGTGTAATAATGTAATATTAATTAGCAAATGCATATATCATAAAAATGAATGTGTATATAAAGAGAGCTTTAGATCGTTTGGAAATGATGGCAAAAATTTTCTTGTAGTAAAAAAATGTATATGTGTGCATATTTAATAGTGTTTTAAGATAGTTATTTCATTTCATATTTTTCTCCCCCTTTGAAATTATCAAAAATGGGATGAATTGCAGCTAATTAGTAAATTAGTCGACCAAAGAAATGTTCTGGTCGACTAATCAGTGCAGAATTCTGAAAACATGGAAGAATATGAACTAAAACAAACCGAACTTCATTAATGCAACATAAGTAATACATGGATAAGGTCGAACATAGAAGACCGAGTACGAGCTAGGCAAAATATAGAAAGCAACCTAAACCAAACTAACATAGTACATACTGACGGGACTACACAACAATAACTGAACTGCAACCACCAAACAACACAACAACTTAAAAACAAACACCAAACCACACAACAGAAACAACAACAAGTCATAATTAAGCATTAGTTGACTAACTGATTGTCCTAGTCGACTAATAACTGAACTTTACCTGAAATCACTCAATACGGTGGAGGAGGCCTAGGTGGTCGCTGAGAGGTTGATGGAGAATATGGTGCCAATTGTTTAAGGAGACTCATAATCTGGGCTTGAGTGCCTTGCATGCTGTGAAAGCTTGCATGTATGTCATTCCTAACTTGTGCAATACTAGTCTCAAAACCATTCTAATGTTCTTGGACTCCCGCCAAATCGATATTCATAGCATGTTGAAGATGATCAATTTGTTCTTGAAGGGAGGCCCGAGATGATTGAGGGCAAACATGTGGGGACATGGGAACCTTGCGACGACGAGGGGGTGAGTCGATTGGTTGCTCTTCTTCAACATGTGGAGGTGGTTGAAGTTCCATGCACCTCAAGATGGAGTGATCAAAACATAGTGGATTATAAACGACCACTTCATCATCAAGATGAACTTCAAAATGTTGAAGAATACGGGTGATCGTGCAAGGTAGAAAGATGTGGGGTGAAACGGGTTTCACTAAGGCTAACATGAGAGAGACGGACCAATCTACTTTTATGCCATGCATGATGGCATATAGAACAAAGAGGCGAGTTTCATCAATGTAATGTAAATAACCAACCTTTGGAAGAAGGTTGTAAGTTATGATCTTTAGAAGAAGGCGAGGATTCAGATGTAAATTCATGGCGATCATGCTGGAAGGATGAAAATTGGGAATAAGTAAATCAAGAGTGGTTTGATGATCCATGGGAAATTCGAGATTTTGATCATTTGATCGAGGGAAGCCAATACATTCGGCAAGAGTTCCAAAGGTGAGATGCATTTCTACACCTTAAACTTTAGTGTCAAAATAGATGTTTCAGTCATCTTGATAAACAACCATATTAGAGTAAAATTGTTTCACAAGGAGAGGATACTATGGAATGTCATCACATCAAAGGTGGAAGAGAGAAACGGTATGTAGAAGATGATGGAGATTGAAGTTCTGAATTTTCTGATCACTAAAATCGATTGATTGTTCGGGATAGAATGGAGTGAATTCCATGGCAGTATATTTTGCGCGGGCTTCTTCGGCCAGAGTGAATCGATGAGATGAACGAGGATTTGAAAAGGGGATCATTAGAGAAGGATGAAGAGTACCTATGGGAAATATGTGGTCTCTTTCTATGAAATGGAAGAGTTTTTTTTAAGATTTGGGTCTTCTCATGAAGAAATGAAGATCCATGGTGTTTAAATAAGAATTTGAGGAGGGAAATTCGAAATTTTGAATCATCAAAAACTGAAAGAAAAACAATGGAAACTTCCTTTAACTGTTCTAGACGTTGAAGAACTGATTGGTGCAGAAAATGGTGGAAGATAATGGTCGAAATCGCAGTTTTTCTAAAAACTGTAATTTTCTGGTCGACTAGTCGAAACTTCTAGTCGGCTAATCGAGACACATAATATTGTTAGAGGAGGAAGACACGGAAAATTGGGGATTTTTTAATAATATTGACAGTCAAACAGGAGAGAAAGAACCTGATTTCTGTCCAAAGCCTAGAGGTAGGTTGTACTTAGATTTGACATAGCAAAACCCCTTTCCAATGTGATTTGTACTTGACAATGTGTCTTTCCAATGTGCTTTGGAACTTGGAGGGAAAACAAAAAGTAGTTATCCTTTTGTCTTTAGTGATTTCAAAACTAAGTTGATTGATCAGATTACATTTTTTTCTAAGAATAGAAAAGTATGTATAGGTATAAATAAGACATAATAATATCTAGTGGCCTAGTCGATCAGAACTATTTGCTAGTCGACTAATAAAAATATAAAATAATTCTGAAAATTTCAGAAAAATTCTATATTGATATTAACATAATATGTAGCTATAATCTATAGTTAAAATTCCGATTCACTAACTATACCAAGCTCTCTTCTAAGTTTTAGTAAAGTCTCTTCTTTAAGAGGCTTAGTCAGTATATCTACAATTTGATTCTTAGTATCTATATACCTAAGAATAATATCAACTTTTTGAACATGATCATCCAAGAAATGGTGACGTATATCTATGTGTTTAGTACGTGTATGATGTACCAGATTTTTGGATAAATTTACAGCACTAGTGTTATCACACATGATTGGACATATGTTACATTTGATGCCATAATCTAGTATTGTTTGTTTCATCCATAAAATCTGTGCACTGCTAAACCAGCGGCAATATATTCCGCTTCAGTAGTAGATAAAGAAACAGAGTTTTGTTTCTTACTAAACCATGATACTAATACATAACCTAAAAAATGACAAGTTTCACTTGTACTTTTACGATCAGTTTTGCAAACAGCAAAATCTGCGTCACTATATGAAACTAGATCAAATGAATTTGATTTTGGATAATATAAACCAAAATCAGATGCATGTTTGATATACCTAATTATCCTTTTGACAGCAGTCAAATGAGATACCTTAGGATCAGACTGATACCTAGCACATATACAAACAAAAAACATAATATCTGGTCTACTTGCGGTAAGATAAAGTAATGATCCAATCATACCTCTATATAGTGTTTGATCAACACTCTTACCATTTGGATCTTTATCAAGATTTGATGATGTGCCCATGGGAGTACGTGATCACTCCATATTTTACACCTTTTTTCCGCATGTTTGCATGCCATTTAGATCGCTCAAATCATTTTTTTCACGATTTATCGACGATATTGCGATACTTTTCACGATTTGTTGTTTTTGTCGTATTTCAGGAGATTTGGAGCGATTTGGAGTGATCCCGAGATACACCTACTCCAGAGTGTCACCGACGACTTCCCCGAGGGGTATTTTGCTATTTGGAGAGGAGCGGAAGAAGAAAGAACGTCGTACGAGCGACGAGGAGGCAAACACACTCAGAATGGGCATTTTTAGTGTCTCACTCGGCCGAGTGAAGGAGTCACTCGGCCGACCAGCGAGACCCCGCTCGGCCGGCCAGATCGGACACGCTCCAAGTGTGCCCTCGGCCGAGCATCATAAGCCGCCTCGGCCGAGTGACGTATCCCGTCCGCCCGAGTGGCACTCAGACGACGCCCCTAAAAAAGAGCCAACTTACTGTTTTTCGTCAGTCTGAGCATCAGAAGACCCACTCGGCCGAGTGGCAATTGCCGACCGCCTGAGTGAAGAGAAGCCCATCGGCCGAGTGACGACAACTCACTCGGCCGAGTGACACCCGAAGTGAAGACCCCCAAGACCCCGGACTTACTGGAAATTCTCAGGGTCTCTCACTCGGCCGAGCGACTTTTGTCACTCGGCCGAGTGAGCCGAGCGCCTGTAGCGGAAAACACGATTTTGAAGAGGCGTAAGGGCATTTTGGTCACGGATTTTTAGGCAGTTTTGGGGGGTATTTAACCCCTGATTCTAACCTAGGTTAGAGAGCTTTTTCCTTACTTTTGGCAGCCTTTTAGATTAAACTTTTTAGCTTTTGATTCTTGTGATTGGAGAGGAGAGAAAAGTTTTATTTTGTTGGATTCTTGAAGAACTACATTGGTTTGTCTCCCTCTTCATTAAAAATCTTATTTTTATTGCTTATTTGAATATTGCTATGACTTCTATTGCTATTTCACTTGATTATTCTTCTATTTGTGAAATGATTTGTGAGTAGTCCTAATGTCTTAGGGCGTGGGGATGAACCCTACGAGCCCAATTTCCGATTTGTGATGATTTTGTAGAACTATTGCTAGAATTGCTATTAGGGTTAGTTTGGGATCGATATATTACGGATAGCTAGGTGTTCATATCGATTGGGATTTGCAAGAGATTGGATCCCAATTCGATAGGAAACCCTAGAAATCCGAATTGGGTTGAAATTGAGTTTCCGTAGTATCGGTTTGCAAGAGATTGGACCGTACTAGGGTTCACGGTTGCAATTCCATACCGATACCCGTTTGCAAGAGATTGGACGGGTAGGAACTATCCCAACCTAGGTCGTGGCCCGAGTTTGCTCGAGAGTGGGCTCGGGACGCGATTGAACGATGACGTTGATCCTAATGCTAGCTTGCCTAGGCTAGGGTTTGCAAGAGATTGGACCCGAACCTAGGTTTTCTATAGACCGGCAACAGCGCGAGAGCGTGAGCTAGGTTTTACATTCAGTTGCAACTAGTTCATCCGAAATTCTACTCTAGCAATTGTGATACCAGTGAATCACATTGACGAGATACGGTGAGTAGCGGGGATTCCCTATTCCCTAGGCGTCTTTATTTGATTTTATATCTCTATACTTTATTTGACGATTGTGACAACACCGCCGAAAGGCAAATTCCCTCTCTTCTGTCCCTATAGCCAGGTTGTCCGGAGAAGGCACTGTCATACGTCCTCCCTGTGTTCGATACCCGCTCGCCGCTACACCGTGCGCTTGCGGTAAAACTACACGGTCGCTCTTTTGGGTGTACGCCCAGAAGCGATCAAGTTTTTGGCACCGTTGCCGGGGAGGCGATTGTGTTTGATCCTACCACCCTAGCTATATCCTTCTTTTTGTTTTATTTCTTTATTTTTATCTAACCCTTCCATTGTGCTAATCACTTCTTTGAAACTCTGTTTTCCCGTGCATGTACACGAGATCCACAGCGGACCCCATCGATATATTATTTGATCCTGAGATCGAGCGTACATTGCGGAGAATCAGAGCGGAGAGGAGACCCTATACGGAAGGGAGGTTTATGAACGTCCGGGAGACGCCTGAAGAGTTAGCGGCAAGAATGGCGAGGATTATTTCCATTCGAGATAGGCTCCGGCCTAAGACTTCCTCCATGACCTCGTCCATAGCCATGCCGGAGTTGGCGGCCGACAAGAATTTTGAGCTGAAGACCGGGCTTGTGGTTCTGATGCAGCAGGATCCATTTCATGGGAACGCCCATGAAAATCCCCACTACCACATCCAGCTCTTCCTATCAAAGTGCGCCACCTTCCAGATGCCGGGCGTTACCCTAGATGCCATCAGACTGCGCCTCTTCCCCTTCACATTAAAGGATAAAGCTCTTTATTGGTTGAGGACACAAGCTGAGGGAGTCTTTACCACATGGGATGAGTTGGCAAGCGCGTTCATTGACAAGTTCTATCCGCCTTCCAAGACGGTAAAGATTAGGAGTGCTCTTATGTCCTTCAAGCAAAGACCTCAAGAGACACTCTACGAGGCTTGGGAGCGCTTCAAAGACCTGCAGCATCAGTGCCCCCACCATAGCATTGAAGATTGGGAGCTAGTCCATAGCTTCTACAATGGTCTCCAACCGGGGACCAAGCAGATTATTGATGCCACAGCAAATGGGGCCATCCTATCGAAGACTCTCGACGAAGCTACGGCCTTAATTGAGGAGATGGCCTCGAACAATCAACAATGGGACGACGAGCGAGGACACTCTTCGTCCTCCTTGAAGCCATCTAGCATCTATGAGGCAAAGGCCGTAGCGGAGCTGACCAACAAGTTCGATTCTCTCCACAAGGTAGTGGAGAGACTGGAGAAGTATATTACGGAGCCCCAAGGAACCCCTTCCACATCCGCACCAACAAATCAAATGTGTGATTGGTAAGACCAATCCCAAGCTGTGTATTTGGGAGGAGAACAAGGAGATGGATCTTTGGAGCAAGTTCAATACATCACAGGGAACCAAGGATATTGGGCCAATCCGGCCACTAGAAACCATCCCGGTTTCTCCTATGCCAACAATGATGGAGCATTGAACCTGCCGCAACAACTACCTCAACAAGCTCGACCACAACAACAACAACAACATTATCCACCGAGGGGGCCTCCGCAACAAAATTTCCCACCAAAGCAACAAGTTGGACCCCATAGGCCGCCCTGATACAATCAAGGGTGGAGAAATCTAAACCCTCCACAAGCTCAACAACGTTCCGATTTTGAAGCTAGAGTGGAGGAGTTTATGGCCGAGCAGAAGAAGACTAATGCCTCCTTGAAGGCGAGCCAAGATTCCCTTGCAACCGTTATAGGCCAAATCTCGGAGCAACTTGCGTTGCTCAATCGAAATAGTCAACAGTTGCCGGCTCAACCCGAGCAAAATCCACGGGGCAACACCGGCCATATCAACGACGTGGTTGCAGTTACTACGAGAGGCGGGAAGGATACCACTCCCGTCATGATTCCTACCGAGGAGCCTGTGGTGGAGAGAGTAGAGCCAAGTGAGCCGGTCATTGAAGTTGAGAGGGAGAAAGAGCCGCAAGGGGAAGAAAAGTCCAGAGCGGAGCAACTGATTGAAGAGAGGCATTTTATGCCACCGATCCCATTCCCTCAGAGACTTGCTAGAGCAAAGATGGAGAAGCGACTAGCAAAGTTTCTCGAGTATTTGAGAGGGGTAAGCCTCAATATCCCCTTCCTCGACGCTATCGTGGAAATCCCGACATACGCCAAGTTCCTAAAAGATTTGATTACGGGAAGAAAGAGGAAGGAGAAAATCATGCTCGCTGAGGAGGGGTCTTGGTTCACCAAGAGAGAGAAGGAGCCTGCCAAATTCAAAGACCCGGGGAGTTTTCGAATTCTTTGCACCTTAGGCGACGTCCCTCTACAAAAGGCGTTAGTGGACTTAGGGGCTAGTGTTAGCCGCATGCCTCTCTCTATGTTCCGAAGACTAAACACCGGCACAAAATTGAAGCCTACCGACATGCGGATACAACTAGCCGATGGTCGGATCACAAGGCCGGTAGGGATCGCAGAGGACATCCCGTTACAAGTCCCGGGGGGCATATGTTTGCTATGTGACTTCGTGATCATGGATGTCAAGGAGGAGGGAGATACGTCGCTAATACTTGGGCGCCCGTTCCTCGCCACCGCCGGTGTCATTGTCGACGTATGAGAAGGGACTTTAACATTGAACGTCGGCAACATCGAGGTGGAGCTTCATATACCCAAGGCAATGAAACACATGCCTTATCATGATGAGCTGGACTATATGGACCTCCTTGACGAGGTTATTGAGGAGGCGATCCCCCATTCCATCGGCGCTCTATTCAAGGAAGATCTTGAGGAAGGGCCGGACTTGGGCCAAGAAGAAAAGATGGAGCATTCCCCCAACCCCTCCATAGAAATTGATGAAGGTGACGCTGATGTCGCGAGAATACGAGAGCTCTGCAAGCTCTCAAAGATGAAGACTCCAAAGAAAGCCCCACCGATACAAAAATCAGTGTCACCGGTGAAGCCGAGGCCCGGAGCAAGCACTAGCTTGGGGGAGTCACCCCCTAACACTACCCGAGGCGAAGGAGTACCAAGGAAGAACACGCCGCCACAACATCCAAATTTAAGCATTCTTCCCAATAAATTCGACGGGTGCATCTCATATGCACCCAATATCCCGCATTAAATTGAAAATCAAAGGGGGTCGAGCTCAAGACCTTAAACGAGCGCTTGTCGGGAGGCAACCCGACGGTTATCGCTTTATTTTTACTTTTTCCTTTATTTTTGTTTTAGAAATTATTAGTGTTTTGAGTCGTTTGCCTAAAAATTTCGTGATAACGGGTCCTATTTTTCTTTGACAGGAGAGGAGAACGGGGTACCTATCATTAGGAGGATGAACAAGGCGACGAGGAGCGCTCCAGGAATGCGCTCGATGCTTAGGAGGAAGATGAAATCGACTGGAGGAAGAAAAACAGAGTTTAGAGCCCAAACGAAGCCAAACAGCAGAAACCATGACTCACTCGGCCGAGTATACTAGTCACTCGGCCGAGCACATAAGCTCGTCTGCCCGAGCGGCTCACGAACGAGGGAAGTCTGCTGTACCCAACTCTCTGTTTCTTTTCTTGATTTCAGAATAATTGCCACTCGGCCGAGTATCAATCTTCACTCGGCCGAGTGAAACTGATACGCTCCACTCGGCCGAATGGAATTTTTCCACTCGGCCGAGGATGGCAAGGCCACTCGGTCGAGTCGTAAGCGGGGAGGAATTTTCAAAAATATATCCGTTACATTCACTCGGCCGAGCGACTTAGTCCCTCGGCCGAGTCGTAACTTTTCCTATATAAAGGGGAGCGGGTCGGCGTGTTTTTCGAAACGAGAAAAAAAATACCCAAAACGCGCGACCGCTCGTATCCCTCGCCCGCTGCCCCCCCGACTCGCCCGACCGCCCGCCTTGCCGCCGCGCTCGGCCACCCACCTCCGGCCGACGCCGCCGCACCCTCGCTCGAGTCGCCGCCGGCGATCCCGCCGCCGGCCGAGCTCCGGTAACGCGTTTTCGCCCAATTTTCTCCTGTTTTGCGTATTTTTCGACGATCCGTGTGTTTAACGAGCCCCTAAACCAAATTAAATTCGATTTCTATCTATTATACCCCTAACCCCCCATACTTTTGAATATTACTCGCTGATATCTTCGTTTGATGTGCATGGTATATTGGGGAGCTTAGGGGAGCCCAGGGGAGCTTCCGGGGAGCGATTTTGGCTTCGTGGAGGCGTCGTCTTCGCACGCATCCACTTCTTTGCTCTCGCAGCGTGTCACGGTATACTCGTTCCATTTATTTTTGCACGCCGTATTTTTACTACTTTTGGTGAGCACCCGGGGCCCACATGCCGCCCCGGACACGGTCTCGCACCAGGAGAGCTTCCGCCAAGCGGAAGTGGCCGGATGAGCCCGGCCCCTCCCACGAGGTGGAGGACTCTCCTCCGCCTACACCACCACACCCCGTTCACCCCGCACAGCCTGCAGACCCCGCACACCTCGCACATCCTGCAGAGCCCGTTCACCCAGCACAGCCACTCCCTGCCGACCCACTGCCACCACCGGCTCCACTTGTCGGGCCGCTGGGGATTATGTTCCGGGATGACGCACACCGCGTCGTTTTTGAGCGCATTTCCCAGCGCTCGATTGTACCCTCCAGGTTCGCACACCTTGCAGACCTAGGACGCCTGGGGGTACTTGAGGGGATGCTCACGTTGTATGACAACGTGGGTTGGCGAGATTTTTTCCAAGTGTCGGCGGACACCTTTGTCCGCCTGACACTTGAGGTGCTTAGTTCTATTGCCCGGACCGACGAGGGATGCTCGTTTAGGTTTATGGACCGGGAGTGCCAGGTCACTCTCGGTATGATGAGAGCATTCTTTTCATGGCCCGATGTCCCCGGGGCCGACCGTGGTTACGCCCCCACTCACATTCCCCCACCTTCCTTCGATTCACACGCTTTCTGGGCCCGGATCACGGGTTTACCAGCTGCCTTTGACCCTAGTAGGGCCAAGGCCTCAGCCATCATCCATCCCTGCCTCCGCATAGCTCAGCGCCTTATGGCGACTACCTTTTTGGCGAGGTATGAGCCTGGGACGATGTCCACGCCAGAGCTTTATATGCTCTATGCGATGACGCGTCCCAGAGTTCTAGCTAGGGAGAGTGACGATTTGGTCCCCGCCATCGTGATTGATATCGCGAGCTGGTTTTTGGACCACATCATCGTATCGGTGGGCGCTCGCTCACCGATATGTTGCGGCGGTCTGATCACCCTGCTCACCCTGATGACCGGCGAGGACCTACCTACCGACTTGCGTCGTTCACCGGGCCCCACTTCACTGTCTATAGACGTCATGGCCCGGATGAAGATGCTTCGTCCGCACGGCCAGCGACACTGGGTTTGGTTGCACAGTCCCTACGGTGCTGATTACATGATCCTTCCGAGCCCAGCTCAGACACAGATAGCACCAGCACAGGTAGACTGGCTTCTGGCGATGGATCTTCTGATCCCCGCCGCCTTCGTGCTTGAGGCCGAGGAGGCCGAGCAGGCTGAGCAGGCCCACGCTGCACACGCTGCACCCGCTGACCCCGTTGCCCCTCAGCAGTCTGATATTTCTGCTGCTCCCGACACCTCTGTCCACACTTCTGCTGGTGTCGGGAGTACACTCGTTGAGACCACCTCCACTACCTCCACGCCCACCACCACTCCCACCACAGCTAGCCCTCTGTCCGTTGAGCCCCTATGCTCCGCCCTACCCGAGCGCCCACCTACTATAGTTGAGAGCGGAGAGCCCTCTTTTGCTGCCATCGTGGAGACCGTGGTTGTCACCCCCTGTCTCCACCGCAGCCGTACTTTCTAAGAGTGTCGTGACGTCTGTCCCCACGTCTGTGTCACTGACCTCTCTGGCCGCCTCGTCGCCGCTTTTATACTCCACTTCCGCTGCTGCTGCTTCCACCTCACACCAGCCTGTGCCCCAGCCTCGCCCTGAGGCTAGGCACCCACTTGTGAGCACATCACCCTTCCTCCACATGCCTGCTGAGCCCATCCACTACACCACCTGAGTCCACCAGCCTTGTCCTGCACAGCACAGACAGGTGCGTCCCTCTGCACCACCTCCCCCCGACACTGTACTTCAGAGCATTCGTGCTCTTGAGGGGGCGGTGAGTGCCCTCAGAGGTGACCTCATGACCATGTCTGCCACAGTCACCGCTATGGCCAGCCGCTTCGACCTACTTCCGGGCATTCACTATTGCCTCACTCAGATTCTCGAGCGGCTTCCTCGCGTACCCACACCCACCCAGCAGGTACCCACCCCCACTCCTACACACACCCAGCCTGCTTCCACACCCACACCCACACCCACCCAGCAGACTGTTCCCCAGCCACCACCACCACCACCTCCGCCTCAGGACGGAGACGGCGCAGCACCACCCTCTTAGGCACCCTTGATGCCATTGATCCTTTTTACCGTCCTGCTGCCCGTCTCTGCTCGGTCCTGATGACTTTTGCCCCCCCTCCCCTCATAGTTTTTGGTCCACATTTTGTTCATATCTTTCTATATCATTTTTGGGAGAGAGGGAGAGATTTTTGGTGTCACACTCTTATATCTGATTCACTCATGTATCTGCATGCATCATGTCCGCACCATATTTTCATTTCGTTATTTTCATTTTTCTTTTTCCTCATGCTTGCATCCTCACATACCCCTCACATTACACGTCTCTCAGTGTGCCACACTTCGCACATTGAGGACATTGTGCACTTTAGCTTGGGGGAGTGAGTTCTCACGTTCTTTTCGATTTACCACCTTTATTTTTAGTTTTTTTTTCTTCCGCTATTTTCTGCATTTGCACTCATTTTCATCACTTTTTCCTTTTTTTACCATGCATCACGTTTTTTCCCATTTTCTTTGTGTGCTGCATTGTAATTAGTTTCATTTTCCCTTTTTATCTTTTACTTCTTTCATCTCATGCTAGAGATGATTTTTTTTGTGATGATGATGACGTGGAGTTAGCTTTCTCTATATGCATGCTATATTTGTCATGTCTTAGATTTTATTTCTGATATCATATGCTGTGATTTGCCTTGCATTTAGAGATAGTAACCCACACTTTTTCCGCATGAAAATGGATGAAATTTTATTATTAGCTGAGTCTGAATATTCATATGTATGCTATCGCAGAAAACACACCAAGATTCACGCATTGAATGCCTATATCTGGAGTACCGTTTTCTTTTCCTATATCACTTCTATTTGCATGACTTGTACACTTCACTTCAGGATGATTGAATGCTGTTAGCTATGATAAATCTGGATTAGTTAGCTTTTTTGTGATCGAAACCGAGTAGATTAGATTACCCTGCTGAAGTTGTCGTGCACGTCTTATAGAGTGAACTGAGAGACATATTTATTTCTTTCTCCACATATCTTGAACATCAATTCTCTATTTTAAAATCATTGGTGAATCTCCCCTTAGCGATTCTAGTATTTGGCATTTCCCCCGTTATTAAATTCCTAGCTCCAAATTTCCCAAAACCGAAAAGAAGAAGAAAAATTCTTGTATATCCTTCTTTCTCTTTGATTTGGGGATCATTGTGTATATATGCTAAAAAAAGAAAAAAAAGAGAAAAAGAAAAGAAAAAGAAAAGAAAAGAGAAAAGAATCTCAAATAACGATCCCATCTCATGTTCTCTCTCTTTCTTCCCTCTTTTTGTTTTTATTTTTGTTTTCTTTTGCATTTGGAGCTTCAAAAGAAATGGGGAATGTAAATATCGTTTTTTGCCACCACGCTTATAGATAAGCTTGGGGGCGAGAATCCAATGATGTGTGAGAGAGTGACTACTTGACGGTGCATGACAACCTAGGCTAAGTAATATTCTATACTCGATGAGAATGTTTTAGCTTCACGAAATCCAGAAATCTATGCCTAGCACTCATTTCATGAAATCCACGCTTTTCTATTCTTTCTATTCTATTGCGTGATATTCTTATACTCCTCATAGAAAGCATTCAATTGAAAAGTGTGTGATCTGCGATATTGTATACCGCTTTAAATGATTCAGACGATGTTAATTTTAGAATTATTCTGTTTTTCATGCTATATCATTATTCTTGGGTTTTCTATCTCTATTTGCACCATTATACTATGATATCAAAATAAAAGTCTTTGACATGTGTTTTACATTCGGTGCATGCTATATGAGTAAGCAAAACCCACGTCCTGAGAAAAATGATCTAGCAGCTTCCCTCTTCGCTTTCTTCTTTCTTCTTCGTTTTTCGTTTTCCGTTTTTCCATCGTTTTCATTTTCTAAATTCACCGGGTTCGCCTTTTACTTATCTTCCTCGAGGACGAGTAAGAGGTAAGCTTGGGGGATTTTGATCACTCCATATTTTACACCTTTTTTCCGTATGTTTGCATGCCATTTAGATCGCTCAAATCATGTTTTTCACGATTTATCGACGATATTGCGATACTTTTCACGATTTGTTGTTTTTGTCGTATTTCAGGAGATTTGGAGCGATTTGGAGTGATCCCGAGATACACCTACTCTAGAGTGTCACCGACGACTTCCCCGGGGGGTATTTGCTATTTGGAGAGGAGCGGAAGAAGAAAGAACGTCGTAGGAGCGACGAGGAGGCAAAAACACTCAGAATGGGCATTTTTAGTGTCTCACTCGGCCGAGTGAAGGAGTCACTCGGCCGACCAGCGAGACCCCGCTCGGCCGGCCAGATCGGACACGCTCCAAGTGTGCCCTCGGCCGAGCATCATAAGCCGCCTCGGCCGAGTGACGTATCTCGTCCGCCCGAGTGGCACTCAGACGACGCCCCTCAAAAAGAGCCAACTTACTGTTTTTCGTCAGTCTGAGCATCAGAAGACCCACTCAGCCGAGTGGTAATTACCGACCGCCCGAGTGAAGAGAAGCCCATCGGCCGAGTGACGACAACTCACTCGGCCGAGTGTCGCCCGAAGTGAAGACCCCCAAGACCCCGGACTTACTGGAAATTCTCAGGGTCTCTCACTCGGCCGAGCGACTTTTGTCACTCGGCCGAGCGAGCCGAGCGCCTGTAGCGGAAAACACGATTTTGAAGAGGCGCAAGGGCATTTTGGTCACGGATTTTTGGGCAGTTTTGGGGGGTATTTAACCCCTGATTCTAACCTAGGTTAGAGAGCTTTTTCCTTACTTTTTGGCAGCCTTTTAGATTAAACTTTTTAGCTTTTGATTCTTGTGATTGGAGAGGAGAGAAAAGTTTTATTTTGTTGGATTCTTGAAGAACTACATTGGTTTGTCTCCCTCTTCATTAAAAATCTTATTTTTATTGCTTATTTGAATATTGCTATGAATTCTATTGCTATTTCAATTGATTATTCTTCTATTTGTGAAATGATTTGTGAGTAGTCCTAACGTCTTAGGGCATGGGGATGAACCCTACGAGCCCAATTTCCGATTTGTGATGATTTGGTAGAACTATTGCTAGAATTGCTATTAGGGTTAGTTTGGGATCGATATATTACGGATAGCTAGGTGTTCATATCGATTGGGATTTGCAAGAGATTGGATCCCAATTCGATAGGAAACCCTAGAAATCCGAATTGGGTTGAAATTGAGTTTCCGTAGTATCGGTTTGCAAGATATTGGACCGATACTAGGGTTCTCGGTTGCAATTCCATACCGATACCCGTTTGCAAGAGATTGGACGGGTATGAACTATTCCAACCTAGGTCGTGGCCCGAGTTTGCTCGAGAGTGGGCTCGGGACGCGATTGAATGATGACGTTGATCCTAATGCTAGCTTGCCTAGGCTAGGGTTTGCAAGAGATTGGACCCGAACCTAGGTTTTCTATAGACCGGCAACAGCGCGAGAGCGTGAGCTAGGTTTTACATTCAGTTGCAACTAGTTCATCCGAAATTCTACTCTAGCAATTGTGATACCAGTGAATCACATTGACGAGATACGGTGAGTAGCGGGGATTCCCTATTCCCTAGGCGTCTTCATTTGATTTTATATCTCTATACTTTATTTGACGATTGTGACAACACCGCCGAAAGGCAAATTCCCTCTCTTCTGTCCCTATAGCCAGGTTGTCCGGAGAAGGCACTGTCATACGTCCTCCCTGTGTTCGATACCCGCTCGCCGCTACACCGTGCGCTTGCGGTAAAACTACACGGTCGCTCTTTTGGGTGTACGCCCGGAAGCGATCAGTACGCTTTTCTGCAGAATTCTCTAATCCAAACTTTTTGATGAGTTTCCTTGTATATTTACTTTGGTGTATAAATATACCTTCCTTCATTTGCTTGATTTGAAGTCCAAGAAAATATGTTAATTCACTCATGTGACTCATCTCAAAATCATTCTGCATTTCCTTCGAAAATTCTTGACAAAGAGAATCATTAGTAGAACAAAAAATTATGTCATTAACATATATTTGTATAATGATAACATCAGAATCTATATGTTTGGTAAATAAAGTAGAATCTATCTTTCCAATAGAATAACCAGATTTTAACAGAAAGTTCTTCAATCTTTCATACCAAGCACGAGGTGCTTGTTTTAATCCATATAATGCTTTCTTTAACTTAAAACATGATTATCCAAACTTTCATGTTGAAATCCTGGTAGTTGTTCTACATAGACTTCTTCCTTTATAATACCATTTAGAAATGCGCTTTTAACATCCATTTGATATAACTTAAAATCTTTGTAACATGCATATGCTAACAGCATTCTAATAATTCTAATCTTGCTACATGAGCATATGTTTCATCATAATCTATGCTTTCTTCCTGATTATAACCTTGTGCAACTAATCTAGCCTTATTTCTAACTACTTGACCAGATTCATCCAATTTATTTTTAAATACCCAATTTGTTCCAATAATAGGATGATCTGAGGGTCTAGGTACTAATTCACATACATAAATCCTTTTGAATTGATTAAGTTCTTCCTGCATTGCTATAATCCATGAACTATCTTTACATGCTTCAATAACATTCTTTGGTTCGATGGATGATATAAATGCACAATTAGTCATTTGTTCTATTTGAGATCTAGTTCTTACCCTATCAGAAATATCTCCAATAACTAAATCATGTGGATGATTAGGAACTTCAACAAATGCTTTAGGAAGACTTGTATTTTCAGGGATAATCTTAGTAATGGAATTAGTAGAATCATCGTCATCTAACTTAGTGTTTTCTAAAGAACCAGTGATATGTATAGAATCTTCTTCTTCTAAATGAGTGATAGGTGTAAAATTCTCATCGAAATTTCCTGAAGAGATTCCTCAATACATAAGGTTATTTTATTATAAATCCTCTATGCTTTACTATGTGTAGAATAGCCTACAAAAATACCTTCGTCTGACTTAGAATCAAACTTATCTAGTGAATCCTTAGTGTTAAGAATAAAACATTTACAACCAAATACTTTAAAATAAGACACACGAGGTATACGATCATAAAACAATTCAAAGCAAGTTTTATTCATTTGTGGTCTTACCAAAATTCTATTCAAAACATAACATGCATTAGCGACGACTTCTATCCAAAAATATTTTGGAAGATTACTATCGCATAACACGGTTTTAGCATATTCGTGTAAAGTTCTATTTTTCCTTTCAACTACACCATTTTGTGGTGCTGCTTGAGGAAAAGAGAAGTTATGTGTTATACCATGTTTATTTGAAAATTTTGTAAATAATTAATTTCCAAACTCTCCTTCATGATCACTACGAATAGTAATAATGGATGAAGACTTTACATTTTGAATTCTTTTACAAAATATTGTAAATTCTTCAAATGCATCAATTTTATGTTTTAAGAATAAAACCCAAGTATATCTTGAATAATCATCAATAATTACAAATGCATATTTATTGCCATTTAAAGAAGTTATTCTAGAAGGACCAAATAAATCTAAATGTAAAAGTTCAAGTTGTCTTTTTGTAGATATAGCATCTTTCAATTTAAAAGAGGATTCATGCATCTTACCTTTTTGTCATTGTTGGATCTGGATCTAAGCCTAGGGGGTGAATAGGCTTATAAAAATTCTCGTGCAACCCACGAGAGATCACACGCAGTTATAATCACATGCATGGTAAACAATAAGCAATCACAGATGCACAACAGATTTACCCTGGTTCGGTCACACCCACGACCTACGTCCAGTTGATCGCGCCCGGATATACACCCGAGAAACGACTGTAGTTTTATCGCAAGTGCACGACGTAGTGGCGAGCGGGTATCAGACACAGGGAGGACAATTGACAGTATCCTACTTTGATTACCTAGCTATTGGTGGAATAAGAATAGTTTTGATGGTGGTGTCACAATCGTTCGAATAGCAAATAGATATCAATATAATAAAAGCGTCTAAGGATAGGAAATCCCCACTACAGACCGTTTCTCATCCTTGTGAATCATGAATATCAATGTTGCAAGGCTTGAATGTGGGTGAACTAGTCGCAACTTAATGTAGAACCACGCTCATGCTCTCGCGCTATTACCGGTCTATAGCAACCTAGATTAGGGCCCACTCTCGTGCAAACCCTAACCTAAACCACTAGCGTGAAGATCGACATCATCGTCCAATCGCAACTCGAGCCCACTCTCGTGCAAACTCGAGCTACGACCTAGGTTATGATAGTTCGTATTCGTCCAATCTCTTGCAAATGAATATTAATATAGATTTATAATAAAAATCCTAGCATTGGTCCAATCTCTTGCAAACCAAATCTAGAGAATTTCGATTATAAACCTAAGTCGAATATCTAGGCCTTCCCATCAATTGAGATCCAATCTCTTGCAAATTCCAATCGAAGGAAATTCTTTGCTACTCGCAATAAATCAATCAAAACATAACCTTTCTTCAATCCTAGAAACAATTCTATTCATTCATCACAATTCAAAAGATCGGGTCCATAGGGTTCATCCACATGCCCTAGAACGAATAAACTGTAATGCCCTACAAGCTACTGCACAAGTACTAGAGGGGGGGGGGGGGGGGTGAATAGTACTTTAAAAATAACAAGGAGTATAATTCCTAATTATCGTGCAAACAACTACCAAATCAATTTGCAGAAGCTTAAATTGAAGACAACAACAAAATAAACAATGCTAACAAATGAATATTACTGGGTTCGGATCCACCCAAGTCTCCCCGACTTGTTCCCGGTGATCCTACGTCCCAACCACTCGGATCCCCTCCGGATACTTAGGTTAGAAACCCTAACCCAAGATTTCCACTATGATATCTTGTGAAAAACCTTCACAAGATCAAATCATACATGCAATGGCAATAGTGAATCCCACAACCCGGGATCACAACCTTCTCTCACAACCGAGAGAATCAATAAGCAATAAATGCGTTTATATGAAATAAACAATCTTACCACAAATTCCTATACCTTGAGTTTTCTTACCAAATAGGTGCAAGGAGGGATTTGAGGAAGAGGAAGTCACCAAGACCTAGCACCACTAAAATGAGCAGCAATGGGTGCCTAGGATAGATTAGGAGACTTGAATCAAGCTAGAGCTTGAATGGCTCACCAAGAACAACCTTCTCTCAAGATGTATTCTACATCTAGAAAGTGAGAGAATGGATTTCTTGTGAGGGAGAGAGCTTTGGAAATGAGTGAGAATCTCTAACTCTTTCAATCTCAATGAATCTCTTAATAGCAGCTCTAACTTAGAGAGAAATGACCAAGCTTCGTATTTATAGGGTCCCATAAAAACGAGTTAGGTCAAATCCCAACGGCTGGAAATCTGAAGCAGTTAGTCGGTCAAAGAACAACCACTGACCGACTAGTTCATCAACTAGTCGGTCAGTCAAACAACATGGACCGACTAAGAGATGAACAGTGAAGAGATTGAATTTCAGACCTAGAAATCTAGTCGGTCCAAGAAGACTGTCTGACCGACTAGTTTCACAACTAGTCGGTCGGTCAATGAACTTAGACCGACTAAGAGTCAAAAACTATTAGTCTGAATACAAATTGATTTAGTCGGTCCAAGAACAAATGTTGACCGACTAGATTATCAACTAGTCGGTCACCAAACGTTCTTAGACCGACTAACGATAAACAGTAGCTTAGGAGAAAATATGGCATGTACAGTAAAGCTCAACTAGTCGGTCAAAGAAGCATCACTGACCGACTAGTTCACAAACTAGTCGGTCGGTGAGTCAACGTAGACCGACTAACTGTAAACAGTACTGAGCAAGAAAATACAAACTGAAACTAGTCGGTCCAAGAAGCTTTGCCGACCGACTAGATAACCATCTAGTCGGTCAGTTCTTCTTCTTGAACCAACTAACATGCACAATAAAGTCCGAATCGAAGCGCGATGCTTCAAGGAAGTTAGAATGGACTTTTACTAAGATCCTAGAGCTAAGATATGAGCGTTATGAAGATAGAGATGTAAGATATACTTAAGGCTTAACATTCTATAGATCGAAACTAAAAGACTATAAATAAAACCTTAAAGAATGGTCTTCGAGAGCTTCGATCAAATCTTCATGACTTCCAAAATGGTCCAAAAGCTTCAACGAAGCTTTAGGCATTGAATAAGAGCTTTGAGAAGTCTTGAGATGTCACTTTGAGTGTTCTCGTGAATTTGGCGATGATCTCCATAACTGCGCTCACAAATTGTTAGTTCATGAATTATTTATGTTTTCTCATCATCCAAAACCAAATCCGGGGAGTCCAATACTCAACATAAACTACTCACAAATCATCATGTAAATATCAGAAATAAAGCAATAGATCATAGCACAATTCATTGTAGAGAAGAGACAATTCATAAAATAAGATTTTTAGCAAGAAAGAACAAACCAAAATTGTCACCAGCTGAGATTTCACAAAACACTACTGGAAAACTGTGCATTAGCCACGGACAAATCCGTGGCTAATACCCTGAAATCCGTGGCTAAAAGCCATTAGCCACGGACATTTAGAAATTCCCTCGCTAATGTTCCGTGGGGAAAAGTGCAGTTGTTAATGCGAAAAAATCTGTGGCCAATAGAGGCAATTCCGTGGCGAAAACAATAGCCACGGAACATTTGCCACGGACGTCCGTGGCTAATGTTTCCATGGCTACAAGGTATTAGCCACAAACATCCGTGGCAATACACATTTTTTTGCCACGGAATTACTGTGGCAAAATTGTTTTTGCCACGGAAAATTTTCCGTCGCCACTATACATTAGCCACAGGAATCGGTGGCCATAGTAATTTTAAATGCCACGGAAATTCCGTGGCAACATTAAGGTAGCCACGGTGTGTTCCCTAGTTGACTGATGTGGCTAATGTGTATTAGCCACGGACAATCCGTGGCTAATTTATTTATTTTTTTTAAAAAAATAGAAAATCTTTAAAGATTATTATACAGTCAAAATTCACAATTCGCATAAAACAAGAAACATCCATGTGCAATCAAAATTCACAACATCATCAACAAATTCTAATAAACAAAGCAACAAAAAGTTTCCACATATAAGTAAACGCCCCTCGGTCCACCCAATACAAAACGTTTCCACATAAGTCATCAACACAACGGCCCATCAACCTTCTCAATACAAAAAGTAAACTCTCAATCTAACTAAACATAACAGCCCCTCGGCCCCCTCAACATCACACCGAGAAAAAAACAAGTAAACCGTCAATGCTGATCTCCACCCTGTCCTCCACCCTCTCCGCCTTGCATACGCAATTCCTGAAACAAAAGGAAAGAAAAGTTAAGAAAAGGAAAAAAGAATAAGGAATGAGTGGGTTGTGAATCACAAGCAAAATTTATATAACTACTGGATGATATCCTGTAAATTTGGCATGGAAAAGGCTAGCAACACCCACAATGCTTATTACTTTCACAAGCAAAATTTCCACCGCTCGTTGTGAATCATCAAATGGTCCAAATTCATAAAGAATTCTGCAGACAACTATTCTTTACAACATAAATAAAAAAAATTGGTCCTTGGCAAATCACATTGTTGTTGTTTTCCTAGAAATAACATCATATGCCAAAAATGCTGATGCTAAGTAAAGAGGAATCGTTGTACACTCACCTGCATATTTAACTCATAACCTGATAGTTATGAATTGCTTGTATGCTACAGACTTCATCTGCTGATACTTTCTTACAGAACAATATTGGAGAATTTCACCCATCACTGTATGCCAGACTTCTGGGGCTATGGTCAACGTGATCGAAGAGAGGATTCTCGCTTTCATCTTTTCCTATTTCTCATCTCATTTTTTGGCCGTTTTTAATCGTAAAGAGCTTATATCAAACACTATTGTATCTTAGTATCCTTCATAGTATTTTACCATAAGATGAAATCTTTCTTCATGTAAAACAGCTTCACTTGGTTCAACATCATACAGACATTAATTTTCGACATATTCGATTGATTCGTATTCGATATTTCGCGCTTTGCCACTATCTTATACCAGTTTGTTAGGAAAAATAAAAATTTCAGATTCCCATCCAAGATTGTTTGGAGTACAAGAACAAAAAATAACAAAAACAATACACAAATTTAATTGGTACCTTTACTATCCTTTCAAAAATTACACTATATCAATGAGAATTTGAAAGATGAGAGTTTTCTCTTGACTCTCACTACATAATTTCACAATACAATAGCAATCTCTCAATACCTAAGAGCAAATTTGTGCACAACTACTACCATTGCAAGTAATGAGAGATCTCTTTTTTCTTGCATCTCTCTTTTCTCTTGCCTCTCTCTTTTCTCTTGTTTATGCAACCACAATTACCATCCTTATATAATCTTAGTTTTCTTGATTCTCAAGACTCAAGAATCATAGAACTATTAGCGATCAATCACTTTCAATAATTCTATTAGAAATCCTACTCATATTAGAGACTCTGAACCAATTCTAACTCTAAATACAGCTGGAAGGAAAATCTTTTTTGGATTTAGACTATATTTGGATAGCCTAATACACCTGACTTGTTTGGATTGTAATTTCTTCGTCTGATGTCCAATTCATTCAATTCTGTACTTGTTAGAATCAAAATATCCAGTGGTATATAATGTATATTTAGATTTCACCTATGTAGGTGCCAACAACTTCATGAAATTGACCCTTCTGCATCGGCTCCTTTCTTCACTATTGTATCACCCATTTTGATCATGACTGTCACTTTGGAACCCGAATTCAAGGCACTACTCCAACACTTGTGTGATGATCACAGACCACCATGGCTATTTTATAGTAGAAACATATTTTTCTCAATAATGTATTATAATGTGGATGTTTCTGGGAAATTTTCAACATGGTCTCCATTAAATTATTTACCCATCATCTTGTTTTCTCTATCCTCATATACATTGTTTAACATGATCTTCCACTATTTAGCGGCTCCACTTTCCCGTAGAATTATTATTATTTTCATTTTAATATTGTTCTTCTATGCCAATATTTATGCTATTTTTGATTGATATAACAATAATAATGCTTCTGTGATATTGATGAAATCTGATATTCTCATTGCAAATTCAATCCTGCAATCAGTAAAGTCAATATAGAGCATATTTGAAGGTAGATTTAACAACAGCATGTGTTCTATAAACAATTATTAGATCAATCACAATTGTCTACACATCTGCATTCATGATCAACAGTTTTCCAGTGGGATTCTTAGGCAGCAATATTGTATAAGAAAACGGGACATTCTGCTTTCCTGATCAAATTACTACACTGATATTTCACTAAAAGAAAAGCAGGTTTGAAGAAAAGAGTTGAAATTGACTGAACCTATAATTAGCCCAATGTTCTCATGCAAATCTCTGTTGATTTTCTGTTAGTACAAGAAATGGTAACTAAGATGCTTGAAAGATAATGTATACCTAGTTCTATTAAGAGGCAGGAGAGTTTATAAGCCAAGAGATGAGTAAGCTGCCCTCTGCAAGGAATGTGGAACACTAAATGTCCGACTTACAAGCTGGGAGCAGAAAGGAAAATGACTTAATTAACATATTAGGTTGCTTCTGCTAAAAACTATATTAAACCAAATGGTTGGAATTACAACAATTGATTATTTGTCAGAAGATGTGATGTTATGAAAATTTTATACTAGTTGAAATATGATGGTGAAACTACATATGAAAGTATCTGCTGGATAGTACAGAATATGCTGCAAAATAATATGGAGAAATGCCGAATTCTGGTTCTCTATAGGCTAAATGAAGAAGTATTTCTAAGTATTTAAAGTGTTTAGAGGAAGCAACTCTTTTTTGATAAACAAAGAGACTAATCAATTTGCCAGCATTATTTTGCAACAGCACTTTCGTGTGCAACTTAATTAATATGGTCAGAAAAAACGAATTGGAAGGTGTTAGATAAACTGAATACGTGCAATATCATGTTTAAAAATGGACGCACAAAGAAGTCCTTTGTTCTGTGCAGAAGTGAAATATCATATCTGTTCTTTGCCTCAATGTTTCTCAATAAGAACAAAGTGGATGGCAAATCTTTTTTCTCTGACTTCATTGCAAATTTTAAGCCAGCTGCCTCTGCCATTATTTTGTTGGCTCAACTGCCTTTGGCAATAACCATGGACCCATGTTGAGACTGTTTTATATGCAAATTTTAACAAAAACGACGTCCAATTTGAGGCAAGATGAGTGCTATTGTTGAGATCCATGAACCATGCCAATTTAAGTAACATACTTCCTTAAACAACCAAGCCTAAAGCCACTTGAAATTAAAAATCAGAAATACAAATTATTCACATCTTTTGGTGTATAAAAACGTTTCCACTTTCTTGTACATTGACCTCAGTGGGAAGCTGCAGTTTCATTATGGCAACTTTGATTCATATTACATGTATTTTTGGAGATGATGATACTAACTGGAGCTCAACAGCCTAACGAATAAAAAGATGGAGTGCTGATTGAATTCCAGTTACAGTAGAAGAAACAATCCCACCACCCAAATAGACAATAATTATGATATGTGTAGCAAGATACCCAAACTTCAACATTGCACATCACACACTGTATGGACAATTTTTACTCATCCCAGGCTGGAAAGCACATACACACTATAAAGCAAACTATAATACAATAAAGCAAAAAAGATATACTATGATAATCCAAATTAAACAACCAACAAACCCTTTTCTGATTGGCCATCGTCTGCTTGTAATTTACAAAAAAAAGGATTAAGATACAAGATGGTGTCAACATGTATGCTACCCATATGATTCAATTGTCTAGCAGAGATGCATCCAACAGAATCATTCTTTTCTATCAACAAACAAATATTAAAAAAAATCAAGATAATCACAAACAAATATTTAACTTACATGCAATTCGCGTGCCATAAATTTAGTAAGCAATAGTTAACAGTTATGAACAAACATCGATTAATTATAGCGAACGCCAAGAAGACAGTGAAGGAACTAAATCAACGACACAGAAATATTACCTCACCAACGTTGCACAGTGCAAGACAGAATGTCCTTGAGATAACTAGTATATCACCCTTCTTCACCTTGCTAGCACATGACAAATCTCTTTTGAGTGCCTGAAAATAGATAAACAAAAAGTATTTAGGTACGAATCTAATACACTAGAAGAAATGTGTATGTAAAGAATGCATCAACTCATCTTAAAAATATAATCCTTTTGCCAATCTTATGAGGATAGCTTGACTTCTTCAAGCTTATCTCTAATTGGAAAACTTTTTCAGTCTCCGATGAGATTTTCCTCATTCAACCCGGTCCACTTTCAGTAAAGAACAATGCAATGCTCTGGTAAAGATCTACTTACAAATTCCCTTGTAACTGTTTGTGGAGCTGGCAGAAGCACAAGAGACGAACATAGATTCAACCCTACTACCCCCAAGGAAGAAGGCCGTGATAAGGAGCTAGACCACAGTAGTTGAACATGTCTTTGAGCTCAGGGCATCCTGCAGGATATGGCACAATCCGATGAAATGGGTCTCGCTTGATCCTCTTGCGATGAACAAAACCAAAACATCCGTATGGGTCTATTTGGAACTGAGCTCTGGCAATCGCTTCGCCATGCATTGATCCATCCCTCGAAGCTGGAGGGGCCGGGTGCCAAAGAAAAAAATCTCTCTTCGGGTAATCCAATTACTGAGCGGTGCAAATGGGAAAATCTCTCTTCCTTAAAATCATAGCTTATAACCTGGCACATCGTTTCGGTTCCAAGTATCAAGAAAAACACACAAAATTTGAAAAAGAAATTTAATAAGAACGACAGTTACACTGTCATAGGTCAAGGACCAATAACATGCTAAGACATTATATCATTTTAGTATCCAACTCAAGATTAATGTTATATCTCCAAAAATAATTAAGAAAATGCATCCAATATGAGAAAGTTCTACGTGTGGTTCCTTTTTGACAGTTTGGCATGTTTGCCTGTCTCAAAAAAGATGAATCTGATTCCCATGAAGAAAATAAACATCTTGTCATTTTTGCATCCACGCATATCTGTTTATATCAGGAGTTTGTAAGACATACTGTGCCCAACTCGTTTAGCCTAGGCTTCTAAGGAGTGACATGTGTTTGAGCAATAGAGTAGGTAAATCACTGAAAATGACATCTTAACACATTGAAAATTTTTGAACAGGTGCAAAGTAAACAAGCAAACAAACACTCCAGTAATCAATGAAGTCAGATCGTTGCTTACAAATTCAAGAGTATTCTTGTATTGAAAAAAATCTTAGATATGTAAACAGTTGTTATCACTATTAAACATTCAACCGGACTGATACAGCTAACACCCTAATTTGTGTGCAAGAAAATATAAGCATTCAACAATTTAAACAGAAAAGACTGAGGGAGAAAATTAACTCACGGTAATATTCTGAGGGTAAGTGCCAGTGAGTTATCGAAAACGGCAGAAACTAAAAAGAAGATTCTCAAAACTGTCTATTGCATTCTCCTTTGTCAATGTTCGACTTCTAACGTCGTCCTTTTTGCCTAAAACACAGTATCATTTTCTTTAGTATACAGCTTCAGAAAAACTAGTTCCGGATCAAATACATGAATCTTCACTTTTCCATTCAACACGATCAAAACAATAAATCCCAAACTATTTGCAATTACAGGAACAGTAATCGGAATGTTTCATGTTTTTCATCAGATTTACAAAATCATAAAGCAAAAAAAGAAAGCTTGCTTATGTTCTTAATAGTAAATATTTGAAACACCAAACATGTGGTAAAATCAAGTATAAACGCACGGAAAAGAGGACTGTCTTGACATGGTACTTCCCACTATTCTCTATAGAAAATTTTCAACTGCAAGAAGTATAAGCAAAGAAGACAGCAGATTCAATAGGGTATATAGAGTGCCATGATAATTATGAGAAGCATGCAAAAAGACCAATAATAATACTAATGATAAATCCTATTATGACTTAATTAAGGATTCATGCAACTAGTTGGTTTTGACAGTCATGTGAAAATTTGCAGTTTATATTTTGAATAACATAATCAAAAACAAAGAATAAGAATAAGAAAGTTCACACAAGTAGTACTTTCTTACAAGCATCTAGATTTTGGTTTGATTTCTTTGGATGATAACATTTCTCTCGACATAAACTCTAAAGTACTACCAAAATTTGTAAATTACTTTACTAAACAAAGTATTTCTTTGCCTACTCATTGAGGTACCGCTATACCCTTCAAACGAACAAATCAAACAAACACCCGTTGTTTCTGAACAAACCAAGAAGTATGTTTCATCTTAAAAATGATTCTGTAAATCCTCAGTGTTATCCGTTGTTTCTGAATTAATCCCAATTCAAAATAAATCATTCAGAATCAATGCACTAATCCGATGAATATGATTGATTAGCAAGATTACCAAAATGCATACAAATCAAATACAACCCCTAATTTGGCGAAATCGAGAAATTAACCTCAAAACCCAGAGAAATTGAGTTGGTACCTGTGACTTCCAAGCGATCTCTATGTCTTTCTGGCAGCTAGCATTTGCATCGTCCTGTAGAAGAAACGAAGTATTCCCAAAACCCAATCTAGAAAATCCAATAAAAACACAAGAGAGAGAGAGAGATGAAATCGTACCTGATCTTGGAGAGATCGATTGAAGCCGACAGGATCTGGGACTTTCAATGAATTGGAGTGATCGTCGAATTGTACCGCCCATCTTTGCTTCGCCCGAGCAAAGCCCTAAGGAGATGAGAGATAGAGGGGGGAGAGAGACATACCTTGGGGTCTCGGCTAGAGAGAGGCTGCCGGTCGCCGATAGCAAGGTGTCTTGGACAGAGAGGGCGTTCGCCGATAGCTGCAACAGAGAGAGATACACAGAGAGAGAGAGAGAGAGGAGATAAGGGTCCATAGCATCGATCGAATAAGCCCGCGCTTGCCCGCCCTAATTTGGGGAAAATTTCGCCACTGTCTGTCACGGACTGATTAGTGGCAGATGTGCATCTGTCACAAACATATCTGTGTTAGATACATATCCGTCATGTATATTTCTGTGGCAGATGCATCTGTTATATATTTGTGGAAAATGTTTACTTGTCACGGAATTTTCGTGGCAGATGAGACTTATCTGCCACGGATTTGTCAGTGGCAGATATTCCGTGGCAGATTTTAGTCATCAGCCACGAATTATTAGCCACGGACTAATTCATGGCAAATGATTAAACATTTGCCACGTATTTTGTCCGTGGCAAATAATCCGTGGCTGATATCCAATTTTCCAGTAGTGAAAGAATAGCCGTAAAAAAAATAATAGAAGTCTATCTTAAAACTAGGGAAAAAAATAGGTGTAAATACAAGCCAAAATCATCCAAAAAACCCCGACAGAACTGCCTATGCACATCCCAGAATTCGCAATCTGCGTAGCAGTCGGAATGCGTCACTCGGCCGAGTAACAATGTCACTCGGCCGAGTGACAGACCCAATAATAAAACAGAGAATCTGGGGGTTTCGGGGGTCTGTCTCTCTGACTGAGTCGGGCGAGTAGGCTTCTGTATTCAGCCGAGTAAGCAATCGTACTCGGCCGAGCAGGCTTCTCAAATTTTCCAGTAACTTGGCCCTTTCGGTTGAAAATCCCTGTTCTACTCGGGCGAGTGAGCTTTCTCATTCGGCCGAGTATACTTCCTTGCTCGATCGAGGAAACTTTGAAATTTTGCTGTGCGTATCCGTTTCACTCGACCGAATACATCTTCTGACTAGGCCGAGTAGAGTCTCTGTTCGGCCGAGTAGGCTGTATCTGTCTTCTTTTCTTCTCCTCCTCGCATCCTCGTCGATTCTATCGAATTTCTTCCTCTTCCGCTCATCCTTTAGCGTTGCTAACTCCTTAAATAAGCCGTGGGTGATGCTTCGGTATGCGCGAAAGTTCCTTGATCTCATTTTTGCTCCAGATCGCTCCATATCTCCTGAAATACGACAAAAACGAGAAATAGTGAAAAGCAACGCGATATCGTCGAATAATCGTGGAAAACGCAATATGGGCGATTGAAATGACATGAAAATATGCAGAAAAAAGGTGTAAAAAAGGAGCGATCAAAATCCCCCAAGCTTACCTCTTACTCGTCCTCGAGGAAGACAAGTAAAAGGCAAACCCGGCGGGTAAAAATAAGAAAAAAGGAAAAAAGAAGATAGAAAAGAAAACAAAGAGGGAGGTGCTAGATCATTTCCTCAGGAAGTGGACTTGCTTACTCATATAGCATACGACGAATAAAAACATGCCAAAGATTTTTATCTCGATATCATGATCATATAAGGATGCATTCAATATAGAAACCCAAGAATATCAAAACAATATGAAATATGAAATCATTCTAGAATTAGCATCATCTGAAGCATCTAAAGCAATATGCATAATCATAGACCATACACTTTTCAATTAATCGCTTTCTATTTGGAGTATAAGAGATATCACACAATATGAAGCAATAAGAATAGAAAGGAGTGGTTTTCATGAAATGCACGCTAAGTTTCAATTCCTGGACTTTGTAGAACTTTTAGTAATCTCACCGAGTATAGAAAATTATCTAGCTTAGGTTGTCATGCACAGACAAGTAACCACTCTCTCACACATCATTGGATCCTCTCCCCCAAGCTTATCTATAAGCGTGGTGGCATCAAATTTAGCAATAAGACCATTCCCCATTTTTTTGAAGTTCCAAGAAATAAAAAGAATAAAGAAGGAACGAAAGAGACA
Source organism: Scilla litardierei (assembly GCA_030789695.1). Lineage (NCBI taxonomy): Eukaryota > Viridiplantae > Streptophyta > Magnoliopsida > Asparagales > Asparagaceae > Scilla > Scilla litardierei. The sequence continues at coordinate 217,644,876 of CM061133.1, forward strand.
AAGAATATGAAATGGGATCTTTATGAACTTCTTTTCTCTCTTTTTTATTTTTCTTTTTTTTCGCAAATATATACAACTGGGATCCCAAATCAAAAGATAGAGAGATATATATGAATATTTTTTCTTTTTTGATTTTGGGGTGGTAGGAGCATGGATTTTTTTATAGCAAGGGGGATGTGCCAATATAACATTCGCTAAAGGGAGATTCACCAATGATTCTAAGTATAGAAATAATGCTCAAGATATGTGGAGAAAGAAAAATATGTAACACTCAGTTCACTCTATAGAATGTGCACGACAACTTTCAGTGGAGTAATGTAATCTACTAAGTTTGATCTCAAAAAGTAAACTAATCCAGTTATATCAACATAGCATACATTCAATCAACCTGAAAGTGAAGCATACAATTTTCATGCAATAAGAAGTGATATAAGACAACAAAGCAGTACTCCAGATATAGGCAATCAATGCGTGAAGCTTGGTGTGTTTTCTATGAAGATTATACATTATAAATCATCAGACTCAGCGAATTGAAGAATTTCATTCACATTCATATAACAAAGGTGTGGGTTACTATCTCGAACACATAGCAAGCATGGCATATGATATCTGAAATAAAAACGATGGCATGACAAGATAATATGCATATAGAGACAAGCTAATACCACTTCTTCATCATCACAGAAAATTTATATCTAGCAAAAAGGGCTAAAGGGAATAAGGACAAAAGAAAAATCAGAACTACTATACATATGCAACACACAAAAAGTAAGAAAACGTGATGCATGAGAAAAAAATGAAAAAGTGGGTGAAAATAAGTGTAAAATAAAGAAAGATGGGAAACATAAAAGAAAAAAAATGAAGAAACTAAAAAGTGCATGAGATACTCACTCCCCCAAGCTAAACTACACAGTGTCCTCAATGTGCAAAGTGTGGCACACCGAGAAAAAAGATATGGCTGGGGTGGGTGGGGATGCATGCATGATGGACATAAAAGAAAAATGAGATGGGTATACAAATGATGTATGCAGAGATGCATGTGGTGCATGCAGAGATCAAAATGGCGCAATATAAGTGTCCCCAAAAGTACATCCTCTCTCCCAAAATGATATAGACAAGTATGAGCAAAATGTGACCAAAACGTGTATGTAGGAGGGGTGCAAAATCAGCAGGCAGAAAATATCCAGAATAGCAGCAGCAAAAGTATGAGAGGCAACCAGTGTGTGCCTAAGGGGGTGGTGGAGCACCAGCACCGTCCTGTGGGGGAGGTGGTGGTGGCGGGGGCTGCTGGGTAGAGGTACGGGTGGTGGCAGCTGGCGGCTGTGACAGACGCACAAGAATCTGGTTCAGGCTAGCCTAAATACCAGGAAGTAAAGCGACGTGCCTCTGTACAGCAGTGACGGTAGCGGAGAGGGCCCGTAAATCTCCTTTGAGCCCACTAACTGCCCCCTCTAGAGCATGGACGTGCTGAACTAGGGTGTCGGGGGAGGTGGGGCAGAGGGTCGAACATGTGAGGAACGGGGCTGCCTCGCACGGCTACCGTAAACAACGGGTGCAACTACCTGGTGGGGCTGAGGTGTCGTGCTCACAAAAAGACGCTCAGCCTCTGTGGGAGGCTGAGACGCAGGAATGATCGAAGAGGAAGGAGCAGCAGCAGAGGCTGAAATGGTGGCAGAGGGCGAGGAGGTCAGAGAGGTCGGTGACACAGAAATGGGGACAGACGTCACGACACTCTCAGAGAAGACATCGACGGTGGAGACAGTAAGGTCGATGATGGGGGAGGTCATGAAGTGCGAAGGAAATGACTCCCCAGGGGTCGAGAATAAGAAAGAGGAAAGGGTCTCCACTGCGGAGGCAAAAGAGGGTTTGCCACTCTCAAAAAATGGTGGCAGGACGCTCAGGGCTCACAGCAGAAATGGGATCAATGGAAATCGGCACAGTGGTGGAGGTGGTGGTGGACTCAGCAAGGGTACTCTCGACACTGACAGAAGTGTGGACAGAGGTGTCAGGAGGTACAGACGAAGCATGTGCAGGCTGAGGTATCACGGGGTCCAAGGGTGAAAGGAGGGGCTCCTGGTGAGCACCCTCAGGCTCAAGCACGTACGCAACATGGATGAGGACATCCATCGCTGGAATCCACTCCCCTCCTGTGGGTCTAATATGGGTCCGAGCGGGGCTCGGGAGAATCATGTAATCAGCGCCAAAAGGACCGTGTAGCCACAACCAGTGGTGCTGACCATAAGGACGACGCATCCTCATCTGGGCCATAACATCTATGGAAAGGGAAGTGGGGCCCAGTGGTCGAAGCAAGCCAGCAAGGAGGTCTACTCCGCACAAAGGAGACAAGAGGGTAATCAGACCGCCGCAACAGATAGGCGTCCTAGCTCCGACAAAAATAACGATGCGGTCTAAGTAACAATTGGCTATATGAATCTCAATGGCAGGGAGTAACACGTCCCCACCCCTCTCGTAGACCCGTGATCGAGTCATCGTGTAGAGCATGTAGAGCTCCGGTGTCGACATGGTCCCCGGCTCATACCTCACTAAGAAAGTGGTCACCATAAGGCGCTGTGCAATGCAGAGGCATGGGTGGAGGATAGCAGAGGCCTTGGCTTGGCTAGGGTCAAAGGTGAGGGGTGATCCTGTGATATGTGTCCAAAATGCGTGTGTGTCGAATGACGACGGTGGGATGTGCGTGGGACTATAGGCTTGGTCTGGGTCCGGAACTGGGGGCCACTGAAAGTAGGCTCGGAGAATGTCAAAAGTGACCTCGCACTCACCATCCATCAGTTGAAAAGAGCAACCCCTAGGAGTCCTAGCTATAGAACTCAGGACCTCTAGTGTTGGACGGATGTAGGTATCCGCCGACACCGACAAAAAGTCACGCCACCCCACATCGTCATACAACTAGTGTAGCCCCTCTAATACCCCTAGGCACTCAAAGTCAGCTATGTGCGCGAACCTAGTGGGTACGATCGAGCGATGGGAGATACGCTCAAATCTGGCACGCTACGCGTCATCTCTGAACGTAATCCCCAGCGTGTCGAACGCTGGGGCAGGCTGTGCTGGTGATGGTGGTATTGGTGCGGTAGGAGGCAGAAGTGAGGGTGGTGGCGGGCTAGGTGGAGGGGAGTCCACTCTAGCAGAAGAGGATCCTTGCTCGCTGGTCCTCTTTCGCTTCGAGGTGGGCACCCTCGTGCGGGGCGATATGTAAGCCGCGAAAATTGCCTACCTAAAAAAACGAATGCGAAGTGCTGAAAATATAGAACGAGTATACCTGAGCACGACGCGAGAGCAAGCAGTGGATGCGTGCGAAGAATCGCCTCCTCCGAGAAGCTTATAATACGTCTTGAATCTCCCCCAAGCTAGCCTGAAACAAAAGTTTGCAAATCAACAATGAATATCAATACGTATGGGATACGATCAGGTATAATAGATATATATAAAGATTAATTTCGATTTTGGGCTTAATGGGCTTACGGACTGGAGACACTGGAGAAAAATAGGATTTTTGGGAGAAATAAGGGATGTGCGGCAAGGGGGCGGCGGTGTCGGCGACAGGCGAGCGACGGCGGACGGTCGGCGGTGGACAATCGGCGGCGTGGCTCGGTCGAAGTCGAGTGCGATTCGGGCGAGGAGAGGGGGAAGACAAAATGGCTCGGGGAGATTTGGGAATTTTTTGCGTTTTGGGGAATGAGCCATGGGCGCTGGGTTATAAAGGATAAGTCACTCGGTCGAATGACACGGTTTAAAGTTTTTTCGAAATTATTCCTCAGCGGTCGCGACATAGGCGAGTATATCTTACGACTCGGCCGAGAAGACAAAGGTCATTCAGCTGAGTAGCAAGGCTACTCAGAGCTTTAAAGTGCAAGAAAGTGTCCGATTCCCTCGGGCGAGTGACTAAGTCACTCGGCCGAGTGACATATAAATTACAGAGAGTAGTTTTTAGGATCTTTCCTGATCAGTACCCTACTCGGCCGAGTAGGGTCTTTGCTCGGCCGAATGACTAAGTCACTCGGCCGAGTGGCCTGCTGTTTTCAGCTCCAACTCTCTGTTTCTGCTCCACTTTCGATTTTTCGTCTCCCCATCAGTTTCTTCCTCCTCCTGAGGCCTGAGTGCATTCCTAGAGCACTCCCCTTTGCCATGGTCATCCTCCATTCAAATGGTTACTCGTTCTCCATCTCGTGTCATGAAAAATAGAGCCCGTTGTCAGGATTTTTATCGACTCTAGACTCTAAACACTAAGAAAGATCTAAGACAAAAATAAAAATGAAAGATTCAACTAAAAACCGTCGGGTTGCCTCCTAACAAGCGCTCGTTTAAGGTCTTGAGCTCGACCCCTCAAGATATTCGTTTAATGCTCGATGTTCAGTGCATGCGAGATGCGCGCTTCAAATTTGCCGAGAAGGCCACTTGGATTTAATTGTTGTTGTTCGTAGGCATTCCTCGGCTCCCCCTCATCATGGGTGGTAGTGGGGGATGAGTCCCCCAAGCTTGAGCTTTTATCGTTCGTTTTCTTTGCCGATGATGAAATTTTTTTGTCCGGTAGAGGTTTCTTCAAATTCTTTACCGTGAAGAGCTTGCATAGCTCCCTAATCCTTGCGACATCAGCGTCGTCTTTGTCATCAACCGTAGAATGATCCGGCAGGTCCTCCAACTTTTCTCCATCCCTAGAAGATTGGCCTTCTTCGAGGCCATCATTGTGCAAGGGGCTGATAGCATGCGGCATAGCATCATCAATGACCTCATCGAGGAGGTCCACGTAATCGATGTCCTCTTGTCAAGGCATGTGCTTCATTGCCTTAGTAATGTGAAGTTTCACCTCTATGTTTCCGACATTCAAAGACAAGGTGCTCTCTCACACGTCAACTATCACACCGGCGGTGGCCAAAAGGGGCGTCCAAGTATTAGTGAAGTATCGCCCTCCTCCTTGATATCCATAACCACGAAGTCGCACGGCAAGCAAATTACTCTCGGTACTTGGAGTGGTATGTTCTCCGTAATTCCCATGGGCCTAGTGACCTGACCGTCTGTGAGTTGTATTCTCATATCCATTGGCTTTAAGTCGGTCCCCGTATTCAACTTCTTAAACATTGTTAGGGGCATTAGGCTCACGCTTGCTCCCAAATCTACTAAGGCTTTTTGTAGCGGGACTCCTCCAAGCGTGCAAGAGATGCAGAAGCTTCCGGGATCTTCAAACTTTGTAGGCTCCTTCTCCTTCCGGGTGAACCATGTACCTTGCTCGGCGAGCATTATCTTCTCCTTTCGCTTCTTTCCCAAAATCAAGTCTTTTAGGAATTTGGCGTAAGACGGGATCTCTACAATGGCGTCCAAGAAAGGGATATTTAAGCTCACTCCCTGCAAATACTCAAGGAACTTAGCGAGCCGCTTCTCAATCTTTGCTCTTACCAACCTTTGTGGAAAGGGTACCGGTGGCATATAGTTGCGTTCCTCACGTGGCTTCATAATTTCAGAATTTCTCCGTCTTTTGGCTCTTTCGGGTACTCCTCCTCATTAGCCGGCTCCTTGTCATCCAAAATTTCTTCTCCCGGCTCCTTGGTTTGAATCATGACGGGAGTGGTGTCTTTCCTGCCCCTAGAGTTACCGCCACAACCGCATTGATGTGGCCGGTATTGCCCCGTGGGTTTGGCTCCGGTTGAGCCGCAATTGTTGAGTATTTTTGTTGAGCAATGCTAGTTGCTCCGATAATTGTGCCACGACGGTGTTGAGAGAGTCTTGTTGAGCGGTCAATCTAGCATTTACCTTCTTTTGCTCCGCCATAAATTCTTCAACCCTCGCTTCATGGTCGGACCTCGGTGGTGCTTGTGGTGGATTAGGTGCTCTCCACCCTTGATTATACCCTGGAGGTCTATATGGTCCCGCTTGTTGCCTCGGTTGAAAGTTTTGTGGTTGAGGCCCTCTCGGTTGGTATTGCGGTTGTTATGGAGGCCGAGCTTGAGGTTGTTGCGGTGGCGGGTTTAAGGCTCCATCATTATTTGCATATGAAAATCCCAGATGATTTCTTGTGGTCAGGTTTGCCCAATAATCGGTGTTTCCCGCAACGTATTGGACTTGCTCTATAGCTCCCTATCGTTGCTCTCCTCCAACATACATGACATGGGCTTGGTCTTGCCAATCGCCCATACTTCCTCCAATCTCTCCACGACCTTGTGGAGGGATTCAAACTTCGTAGAAAGCTCTGCTACGGCCTTTGCCTCATAAATACTTATTGGCTTCAAGGAGGATGAAGAATGTCCTCTCTCGTCGCCCCATTGTTAGTTATTAGAGGCCATCTCCTCAAGTAGGGCCGTGGCATCATCCGGCGTCTTACATAATATGGCTCCATTAGCAGTTGCATCGATAATTTGCTTGGTGCCCGGTTGCAATCCATTGTAAAAACTATGCACAAGCTCCCATGCTTCACTACTATGATGGGGGCATTGGTGTTGGAGATCTTTAAAGCGCTCCCATGCCTCAAATGGGGTTTCCTGCGGTCCTTGCTTGAAGGACATGAGCGCACTCCTTATCTTGACTGTCTTGGATGGTGGGTAGAATTTGTTAACAAAAGCGCTCACCAACTCATCCCATGTGGTAAAGATCCCCTCCGCTTGTGTCCTCAACCAATACAATGCTTTGTCCCGTAGGGTAAATGGGAAGAGGCGTAGTCGGATAGCGTCGGCCGGTACACCGGGCATCTGAAAAGTGGCGCATTTGGATAGGAACAACTGTAGGTGGTAGTGTGGATTCTCGTGAGAGTTCCCATGAAATGGGTCTTGTTGCATCAACACCACAAGTCCCGTTTTTAGCTCAAAGTTCTTATCCGCCGCCAACTCCTGCATCGCAATAGACGAGGTAGTAGAAGCAGTCTTAGGCCGAAGCCTATCTATGATAGAAACAAGCCTAGCCACGTGTGCCGCTAACTCCTCCGGTGTCTCCAGTCGGTTCATATGATTGTCCTCTATAGCAAGTCTCCTTTCGGCTCTAAGCCTCCTTGCCGTACGCTCGATCTCAGGATCAAATAATATATCTTCTTGATACGCCTTCGATCTTGTGTACATGCACAGAAAAAGAGAATCTCGATGGAATCGTTAGCACAATAGAGGAATAAAAAGATAAAAATAAAAAGAAAAAGAAATAACTAAGTAAAAAAAATAAAATACCGTCGCCTCCCCAACAACGTCGCCAAAAACTTGATCGCGCCTGGATATACACCCAGAAAATGACTGTAGTTTTACCGCAAGCGCATGGCGTAGTGGCGATCAGGTATCGAACACAGGGAGGACAATTGACAGTATCCTACTTTGATTGCCTAGCTATTGGTGGAATAAGAGTAGTTTTGATGGTGGTGTCACAATCGTTCGAATAGCAAATAGATATCAATATAATAAAAGCGTCTAGGGATAGGAAATCCCCACTACGGACTGTTTCTCATCCTTGTGAATCATGAATATCAATGTTGCAAGGCTTGAATGTAGGTGAACTAGCCGCAACTTAATGTAAAACCAAGCTCACGCTCTCTTGCTATTGCCGGTCTATAGCAACCTAGATTAGGGCCCACTCTCGTGCAAACCCCAACCTAAACCACTAGCGTGAAGATCGACATCATCGTCCAATCACAACTCGAGCCCACTCTCGTGCAAACTCGAGCTACGACCTAGGTTATTATAGTTCGTATTCGTCCAATCTCTTGCAAACGAATATTAGTATAGATTTATAATAAAAATCCTAGCATTGGTCCAATCTCTTGCAAACCAAATCTAGAGAATTTTGATTATTAACCTAAGTCGAATATCTAGGCCTTCCCATCAATTGAGATCCAATCTCTTGCAAATCCCAATCGAAGGAAATTCCTAGCTACTCGCAATAAATCAATCAAAACATAACCTTTCTTCAATCCTAGAAACAATTCTATTCATTCATCACAATTCAAAAGATCGGATCCATATGGTTCATTCCCATGCCCTAGAACGAATAAACTACTCACAAATCATCATGTAAATATCAGAAATAAAGCAATAGATCATAGCACAATTCATTGTAGAGAAGAGACAATTCATAAAAATAAGATTTTTAGCAAGAAAGAACAAACCAAAATTGTCGCATATGATCTCCAGCTGAGATTTTACAAAAGAATAGCCGTCAAAAAAATAATAGAAGTCTCTCTTAAAACTAGGGGAATAACTAGGTTTAAATACAAGCCAAAATCGTCCAAAAAAACCCTGACAGAATTGCCCCTGCACAGCCCAGAATTTGTAATCTGCGTAGCAGTCGGAATGCGTCACTCGGCCAAGTAACAATGTCACTCGGCCGAGTGACAGACCCAATAATAAAACAGAGAATCTGGGGGTTTCGGGGGTCTGTCTCTCTGACTGACTCGGGCGAGTAGGCTTCTGTACTCGGCCGAGTAAGCAATCGTACTCGGCCGAGTAGGCTTCTCAAATTTTCCAGTAACTTGGCCCTTTCTCGGTTGAAAATCCCTGTTCTACTCAGGCGAGTGAGCTTTCTCATTCGGCCGAGTAGACTTCCTTGCCCGACTGAGGAAACTTTGAAATTTTGCTGTGCGTATCCGTTTCACTCGGCCGAATACAGCTTCTGACTCGGCAGAGTAGAGTCTCTGTTCGACCGAGTAGGCTGTATCTGTCTTCTTTTCTTCTCCTCCTCGCCTCCTCGTCGATTCCATCGAATTTCTTCATCTTCCGCCCATCCTCTAGCGCTGCTAACTCCTCAAATAAGCCATGGGTGACGCTCCGGTATGCGCGAAAGTCCCTTGATTTCATTTTTGCTCTAGATCGCTCCATATCTCCTGAAATACGACAAAAATGAGAAATAGTCAAAAGCAATGCGATATCGTCGAATAATCGTGGAAAACGCAATATGGGCGATCGAAATGACATGAAAACATGCAGAAAAAAGGTGTAAAATAAGGAGTGATCACCAGCCCCGAAAGCAAATACTATATTAGAAATGTTACCTAGTACAGCCTGTAGCTAGAGCACCCACTCTACACTTGCCTGGCTCTCAGTACCTGCACTCATCAAAGTGCTCAACAAAACTAATCCTAGTATATGCTCTCACTTGACTAGTCCTAACTAGTCAAGTCTCTCTTGTCTAGCACCCACTAGACAAGACCTCAAAAGAATACAAAAGTGGTAAAGTTTTCCATACAGAGATCGTTACTACTACACACAAATAATAATAAAAGAGTTTAGAGAATCTCAGTGTGTAGGCGTAGTCGTCTCTGTCAATCGGCATGGGCCAGCTCTTGTCTGGAAAGATGTAGATGTCTCGTCACGTTTGCAACTCAAGTTGTCGCTCTCTCTTGACTCCTCTTTAAACATTGCGGCCTTATCTTGATGGTGCAGTAGCAGTGCGTGACCTGAACTCAGCATTGCATGGCCTGAACCCTGTAGTGCGTGGCCTGAACCCTGTAGTATGTGAACAAAACCCTGTAGTGCACACGCAGACCCCTTATTTGCTTTAGCAGTCCACGTGTAGACACCTCCTTGATGCTTTAGCAGCCTCCTCTTGGTGCTTTGGTGTTGCAACTTACGGCTATGGTTTCTCCTTCTCAATGGCAACTTGCGGCAATGGTGGTTGAAGCTTTGTAGGTTGCGGCTAGGGAGATCTCTTTGGTTTCTTGTGCAAGGTGAATGAGATGTTATGGCCTTGGAAAGATGATATGAGATTAGGACTTGTGCCTAGAGGAAGTTAATAGCTTGGGATGCTCTTTAGCCTTGGTAGAAGCCTGCGACAATGTGATATTCTTAGGAGAAGCTTGCGGCAAGGCTAGGATTGGACTGTAACTTGCATCAAGGGGATCTTCAAGGATGTTGCGGCCTTGATGTGTGCTTGGGCTATGGAGTTGCGCAAGGAGATGTGGAGAGTAACTTGGAGATGTAGCTTGCGTCCAAGGGCTTGAAGGAGATGAAGAACTTTGGCCTAGGAGATAATGAAATATATAAAGCTATTCAGAATACAACTCATACTAAAATAAATACCACTGATTTAATACAGATATTAAAATCAGAAAAATATCACCATGTTTAGAGAACTAAGTTGTGATCGTCCTGGCGCAAACGGTTCGTCGATCCGAGCTCTGTGGAGAAAGTTATGCACTTTTTAGCGTCGTTCGTCGAGCTCCTTGCAAAGTTGTAGCCATGAAGATTTCCTCTAGGGTTGTGGCCAAATTTCTTTAGTTGCCTCTCTCACAAAATCCCTCTCTTTGAATATGGGTTTATATAGGAGAGGATTGAATATGATAGAATTAATTAGAATCCCATATTTGATGGAGATTGGAAGGAATCCTAATTTGATTAGGATTTGAATGAATCTTTTTGGATATGGAGTTTGAATATGAATTGCTATGGAATTCAATTTGTGTAGCTATAGGATTTGAATTAGATCTCATTTAATCACCTTTTATTTGCATGAGAGTCTCCATATCTCTTCATCTTTGACCAAGTCTCCAATTTGCATGGCATTAGGATTTGAATGTTGCACCAATTGATTTGAATCAATCCAAATGTGGATTTGAATTGATTTTCTCCTTATCTTCTTATCTTTGACCTAGTCCAATTGTTGTAGCCATATTCTCCATCTTTGACTTAGTCCACTTGAAGTGTGTATCACAATTCCTCCATCACTTTTGGCTAGTCTCTCTTTAAGTATTCACGAGAGTGCCATTCCTGAAAACACTTAGCACACACATTAGAACGTTCACACACGTTTGTTATCATCAAACACGAAGTTAACGATCGTTGTATCCAACATACGTTGTACCCACATGCATCCCAAAATTGTGTATAAGTGAAAGATATATTAGGTATTACAGAAACTAACTTTTGTTTTGAAATGTGGGCTAAGTATTTAAAGTTAGTGTGTCCAAAACGTTTATCTGTGGATGCTAGTAAACAATGATCATTTGAAGATATTTTCATGCATTATATATATATATATATATATATATATATATATATATATATTATTCTTATAGTCATACTTCTGATATATGGCGATCAGGGATCCCGGCGGAACGAAGACCGGCGTCGGCGTTGGTCCTCAAGGCGTCGGTGTTGGGGACAAGGCGGCTGCGGTTGATATTCAGCTGAGGGATATCGGGATTGGATCTTCTTCTCTCGGTGCTGGCGGTGATGCGACGATAAGCCGTCAGATCTTGTCGGCGAGCAACCCTGGATTTTGCAAGGAGATTGGGGCACAGGGCCCGGGCAATAAGGTGGCTGCTGTTCAACATGTTGCTGTTCAACCATCTCACCAACCTTCACGAAAGGCTTCCTACTCTAGCGCAGACAAGGTGTTTGACGTAATCCCCCGAAGACCAAAAATTGATTTGAAGATTGATACTACTGGCTTGAAGCAGTCATGGGCTGATGTGTGCTCCAACATTAGACAATATGACTTGGACGTTGGTATGTCCTATGTTCCACCCCACACCACTGAAGATGGCAAGGTTATGGCGATGGTAGCTAAATCGGCTTTGGCTCGAGGCGCAGAACAATGGAAATTTACTCTTGTTGGGTATGTTATTGGCGACGTTCCTTTCTATGGACAGATCTGTGCTTGGGTGGAACGTCTGTGGAATGTGAAGAAGGGTGTGAAGATCTATAGTAGGGAAAATGGTTTCTTTTGCTTCAAGTTCGAAGATGAGGTAGAATGTGAAAGGGTTTTACACGGTGGCCTGTGGATGTTTGATGGTAGACTAGTAGTTCTCCAGCGATGGAGTTCTGCAATGAGGCTTGAGAGAGATATACTATCTTCGGTGCCAGTTTGGGTTCAGCTACATGGTGTTCCCTTAGGTATGTGGACCCTTGAAATTTTAAACTGCATTGCTTCGGTTATTGGGAAACCTATCTGCCTGGGCAAGCTTACAGCCAAGAAGGATCGGCTCTCTTACGCGAGGTGCCTGGTGGAAGTGCATGCTATGAAAACTATTCCAACTGAAGTTTTGGTGGGCACGGAGGATGGCCCTTCGTTAACAGTGGGGGTGAAAGTGGAGGGGGAGCCTCCTAGGTGCTCCATGTGCGTTTGCTTCGGACACTCCGATAAACAATGCCCAGCGGCTACTGAGCTCCATTCAATCCAATCAGGGGAGAAGGATGTTGGTATGGGTCCTTTGGTTGGGAATCCTGATGATGGGAAATCACAAAAGTCTAGAATTGAAGTAGAGCATCAGGCTGAGGACTCATCTCATGTGTTGACTGAGCCACATGGGCCAAAGCAAGTTGAGGCGGCTGTTGTCTTTCAAGATAGTGCGGCAGACCCTGTTGCTGCTGATTGCAGGCATCCTGCTGCGGAGAAGGGCCCGGTGGGAGTTGGTCACCCAGCTGTAGATGCTTCTGGCGTAGGTGGAGTTGGCCATCCCGCTGCGGTGGTGACTGGAGTAGGTGGAGTTGTTCACCCTGCTGCGGTTGTGACCAAAGTAGGGGGTGTTGGTCACCCTGCTGCGGATCCGATTGGAGTAGGTGAGCTTGAGCGCACTCCACTGATTCCAACGGGGCCAGATGGGGTTCATAGCCTACCTTCGGTCAGGCTACCATTATCGCGGCAGAGCACAGAGAACAAGTTTCCGAGCATCAATGCGAGGAGCACAAATGAAACTGTAGGATCTGTTTCGGGCACAAAGGCTCTTGAGCATCAGATTGACTGTGGTGGAGGGGAAGAAAAATTGCAGTTTGCTGTACAAGCAAGGCCATCTCTGCTACAAGATAGCATAGAATTGGATATTGACCGTGTTCCAGATGTTATTGCTACCGACAATCCTGATTGGGATAAGGAGGTTGAGGAGCAATCTAGGCGGCTGGAAGCGGTCAAAACGGTGAGGAGGAAGAATGAATCGGTACCTTTGCAAAGTTCTAGGAAAAGCTCTCGCCTACAAGAAGGAGGCCTGTGAAGAAAACCAACTTTTGATCTATGACTGTGTTATTTTGGAATACCAGGGGTCTGAACAATTTGGTGCGGAGGAAAGACTTGCGGCACATTCTCAAGAAATTAAACCCTTCTTCTATGGTGCTCGTCGAGACTAAGCTAAAGTGCCCCAATAAAGCTAAGAAGCTTGTACTACCTAAGAGCTGGCTCTCCTTTAACAATTTTTATTTGGTATCGGGTGGCCGTATTCTCCTGGGTTTTGATCCTACAGTTTGAAAAGCTACTCTCGTGTCCAAATCAGCGCAGCATGTTACTGTGTCCTGCACTAATGTTGGGGGCTTCTCGTTCATCATCACAGGTGTCTATGCCTATAACACCCTGATGGAGAGGAGAGATCTGTGGAGAAGTCTAGGGAGGGAGGCGAACTCTATGAATAATGTCCCTTGGTTAGTAGGGGGGACTTCAATAGTGTACTGTACACTAGTGATAAAATTGGGGGAAGGAGGCTGGAAGAAAGTGTTACACAGGACTTCTATGATTGTGTATGTGACTGCTCTCTCCGGGAGTTGAAAAGTACGGGAAATAAATTAAGCTGGTGTAACCATCGTGTGGGTGATGGCCGTATCTCTGCACAACTTGATCGAGTTTTTGGGAATTCGGCTTGGACAAATATATTGCCTTAGTCCTATGTTGACTATATGGATGCCTTAACTAGCGATCATTCTCCTATGGTGGTTCACCTCCACAACCAGGTACCTTCTGAGCCTAAACCGTTCAAATTTTTTAATTACTGGACCTCATGCCCAGGTTACCAAGATACTATCTCCTCAAGTTGGATGGGAGCTAAAGAAGGGACTCCAATGTACCGTCTTGTGCAACGGCTTAAAGATCTAAAATCTTCCCTGAGATGCTGGGCAGGGAGCCATAGAGCTGACAAAGTGGTGGATCAGTGTCGGAAAAAACTTGAGGAGATCAGGCTCAATCAACGCATCCATTCTGATATCCATCTTTAAGAGAGCGAGTCTAGACTCGTTAAGGATTTAGCACATGCCCTAAAACTGGAGGAGGACATGTACAGACAGAAAAGCAGGCAGGAGTGGCTTACATTGGGGGACAGGAATACCAGGTTCTTCTTTAATGCAATGAAAGCTAGGGCCAGCCGTAACAATTTGAGACACTTAGTGAATGTGGATGGGGGTACAAAACAGAGTTTATGATGACCTAAAGGTGGAGGCCCCGTTGTTTTTTTAAGGAGCTCTATAACCAAAGCCACTATTTGGATCGCTTTCCCAAGCTTGTCCCCAAGCGAATCTTGACTGCCGAATCTGCATGTTGGCTATCTCGTCGGGTTACAAAGGATGAGATTAAAGAGGCAGTTTTCCAGATTGGATCTGATAAGGCTCCGGGTCCAGATGGATACAATGGGTTCTTCTACCAGCAAAATTGGGGGCTTATTGGAGAAGATGTTACTACGGCCATTATTTCGTTCTTCAGGTCTGGATCACTTCTTAAGCAAATCAACCACACCTTCCTCACCATGATTCCCAAAAATGCAAATGCTTCTAACTTGGGTGACTACCGTCCTATCTCTTGCTGCAATGTCCTCTATAAGTTTATTAGTAAAATTATCTGCAATAGGCTGAAGGTGGTGGTTCAGGATCTGATATCCCCCAATCAGGCAGCATTTCTGAAAGATAGGCTCTTATCTGATTGCACACTCATTGCCCACGAGCAGATTAAAGACTTCAGTAACCCCATGGGGGGGAGGGCGTGTTTGAAACTGGACTTAAAGAAGGCTTTCGACAGTGTGAATCGAGAATTTCTCTTATATTTCTTGCAACAACTTGGGTTCCCACACATTTTCATCTCCTGGATTAGAGAGTGCATTACAACCCCCACCTTTTCGGTAATGGTCAATGGGTCACCATGCGGATATTTTGGAAGCAATAGAGGGCTTTGCCAAGGTGATCCACTATCCCCCTATTTATTTGTAATTATTATGGAGACATTCTCCATTCTTGTTGAGAAGGCCATCATCTCACACAAGATGCAGCCAATGAGGAGGTCGGGAGCTATTTCTCACCTGCTGTTCGCGGATGATCTCCTTGTTTTTTGCCGAGCTAATAAATCTAGCTTTGTTGGCATCAAGTCCTTATTAGCGGAGTTTGCCACCTTCACGGGACTTCAGGTCAACTGGGAAAAGAGTGTGGTGTTATTTAGTAAGGGGGCAAAGCAGAAAGAAGACCTGGCAAATTTTTTGGGAGTCAAACTTGCATCAACAATTACTACTTATCTGGGCTTGCCCCTTTCATTAAAATACCCAAAGACACAGCATTACAATAAACTGGTGGACAAGTGTAAAAAGAAATTGAGTAGCTGGTCTTCTTCTGTCCTGTCTACTGCGGGGATAATTGAGCTTGTTAGATCAGTCATTTATGGCATGGTGGCCTTCTGGATGCAAGTTTATCATATACCTGTGAGTGTTTTGAAATGTATTACGGCGGCCTGTAGGCGGTTCATTTTTGGGAGCGCAAAATCTTGGGCTTGGGAGGATTTTTGCAAACCAAAGTTGGAGGGTGGCGTGGGGCTCAGGAATTTGGATGAGCTTAATGTTGCTGCGGGCTTGAGGCTAACCTGGCGATATCTGGAATCTGAAAGCTTATGGGCGAGACACATGAAGCATAGATATGGGGGTAATTTGGGTTTCTTCGCTGCTAAAGCAAGTGTATATCATTCGGGAACCTGGAAGAGAATGTTGAAGTGCCGGCAAATCTCCCAGCAATTGATTATGCGGACGGTCAGAGATGGAACAACGACGCTGTTTTGGCAAGACTTCTGGATCGACGGAGGGCCCCTAAAGGACCGGTTTCAAGTTCTCCAAGGTGCCAACCATTTCACAGTTTCTCACTATTGGGAAAATGGCGCTTGGACCCCATGATCCGGCCATTGCTCCTATTCGGCATCTACTCTAGAACTTCAAGCTTAAACCCGGTGTTGATGGGTGGAAATGGATCCCAAGATCGGCTTTTACATTCAAAGAGGCATGGGAGAATGTCCGTAAATGAGGCCAAGATTTCACCTTGCACAGGTTAGTCTGGTATCCCAACCATGTTCCAAAATTTTCGCTGACTCTATTAAGAGCGTTGAGGGGGAAGCTAATGACTAAGGATAAATTCGCAAATTGGAATCACCATGCTAGCCCCACCTGTGTCATGTGCGACAACAACGAGCAGGAGAGTATTGATCACTTATTTTTTAAGTGCCAATACACGGGCTATATATTGAGTAGAGCCTATCTGAAATTAGATTTGCGGAATCCTACTCCTACTTCTCTTTTGGATGTCGGAAAGCTGATTTTAGCAAAATTTGGGGTTAGGGGATGCTTGAGTTTGCTGGCTAGAACCTGCCTGGCATCGATAGTCTGGCACATCTGGAGGGAAAGAAATAGAAGGATTTTTGAGAATGAGAAGAGATGCAAGACTATTCTTTTTGAAGATATTTCTGCAGACATCAGAGTTGCCTTGTACAATCAAGATCCTTCTACGGCTGAGGAATCTAAAGTGTTTGGGAATTGGGGCTTCATAGACACGGGCTAAAGCTTATTGTTTTGGATTTCTTATGTATTTCACTGCCGGTCCTAGTTTGTTTGGAAGGACTCTTAGTTGAGAGTGACGGCGCCTGTGCCCTATCCTCTCTCTAATGAGCTCTGCCAAACCAACGAAGACACTTGTACATTGTACATTACTCAATATAATCTGATGCTAACTTTCCAAAAAAAAATATATTATTCTTACGATTATCTTGAAATAAAATATTAGACATGTTAAAGTCATATATAATGCATGCATTCTTTTCGAAAACTATTTTAAAGTTTTTATCGCATAATTGAGAAATGGATAAGAGATTATATTTCAAATCGTCAACGAGGAGCATGTTTTCGATGATTGGCTTAGTTGGATCACCAACTGTTCCAATGCCAATAACTTTACCTTTGTTGTTATCACCAAAAGTAACGGTGTCACCATCTTTGAATTGTACGGTTGATAGAAGTTTGATGTTTCCGGTCATGTGTTTAGAACATCCACTATCTAGTATCCATCTTACTTTTATGGGTACCTGAAAGATAAACAATAAATATTGGAATCCTTTTATATGGGTCCTTAGGAAACCAAACCCAAGTGGAATTTGGTTTCTTTAAATAATTTGGAGAAAGAATGACATTTTTCATAAAGTTAGAAACATATATATATCCTTAGCATATAAACAAATATCTTTGGGAACCCAAATATTATGCATAATTGTTTTCTTAGAAGATGTAAGAAAATTGGTCTTCTTTGAAATATGAATAGTATCCTTTTTCATACAATTAGAAGAATCAATTTTCTTAGCATTAATAAATACATGCTTTTTCTTTTCTAAAATAACATTACCAAGGATATTGGATTAGGGAGTATTCTTATACCCCAAACATTGTCTATGATTAGCAGGATGTTGTACTCTAAGTAAATCATCAAGATTATTCTCTCCTTTATTAAACTTACTAGTGTTAGAAGACATATCATCATATTTCAACTTTAGAGAAGAGATATCTTAATCTAAAATGGAAATGCGTGAAATCATGTTCTGATTCTCAGATTTGAGAATTTCATTTTCATGAAGCAGTTTAACATTTTGAGAAGATAATGTTTCTTTCTCAATTTTTAGACTATCTAATAAAGAAGAAGAAGAGGTTAGTTCTTGATGAGAAACAACTAATGCCTTATGTTAAGAATTCAATTTCTTGAATCTCGTATATAATTCATTAAAAGCATCAAGTAGTTCTTCATTATCTAAACTACTTACATCATAATCACTTTGTGCCATAAAACACATATGAGCCTTCTCTTCATTAGATTGGTCGTTGACTTCTTCTTCTTCATCTGAAGATGAAGAGTCCCATGTTGCTGCTCGTGCCTTCTTTTTCTTTTCGAACTTCTTATTCTTTCTGAAGTTGTTGAATGTCCTTTCATTTGGCTTAAGAAGTGGACAATCCTTTTTCATATGTTCAGGCCTATTACATTGAAAACACAAAGAAGCATCAGTAGTTGTAGGCTTAAAACTTTTAAACTTACCTCTTCGTAGGAACTTCTTAAAGTTTCTAGTTATCAGTGCCATGTCTTCATCGTCTATGTCTGAATCATTGGTGTCTGATGAAGCGGCGAAGGCAAGAGTTTTCTTCTTTGTATCTGTTTGTTCTTTGCAATCTTGAAGTTGTACTTCGTATGCCATCAGGTAACCAACCAAGCTTTCAACGGTGAGAGTTGACAAGTCATTGGCTTCTTATATGGCTGTAGTCTTCTTCTCCCATTCTGACGTTAAGGCACGAAGAATCTTCCTTACTTGTTCTATTTGAGTATATGTCTTGCCAAGCGCTATTAAGGAGTTGACAATGTCGGTGAAACGAGTGATCATTTCTCCACTTGGTTCATTCTCCTTCATTCTGAATAACTCAAACCCGTGAACAAGAACAAAGATTTTAGTTTTCTTAACTTTGTTAGTTCCTTCATGTGTTACCTGGAGTATATGCCAGATGCCATAAGCTGTTTTGGCCTGGGAGACACGATTGAACTCGTTCTTGTCCATAGTGTAGAATAGTGCATTCAATGCTTTTGAGTTGTGGGTTGCAGCAGATTTGTCAGTAGCGGCCCATTGGGCATATGTAGTTGTAGGCTTCTCGTATTTGGTTTCCAACATGTTCCAAAGTTCGTAGTCGATGCTTTAGAGATATATCGTCATCCTCGTCTTCCAATAGGAATAGTTGGAACCATTGAATAGTGGAGGCCTTGTAGTAGAGTGCCCTTCTGGAAATTGTGATGAAGACGTTGAAGTGTTCGTCGGATAGGTGTAGGCCATCTTAACCATGAAGCTCTGATACCAAATGTTGGATCACCTAGCACACCGAATACACTAGAGGGGGGTGAATAGTGTAAATCACAATAATATTGCAAAATTAAAAGTTAATAAAAATTGCAATAAGAATACGGAAATAAATGAACAGAACTAGAATATTCCAAATGCAAACACAGAGATTTATCCTAGTTCGGATCCTTGTGATCCTACGTCCAGTCCTCTACCCTGTAGAGATTTCATTCCACTAAAACACTTGCTCCCTAAAAGTAATCAACATACAAAGATGCCAACACTCCCCGTGTTGCAAACTTGTACACTCTCTTCAATAAGATATTCACCAAATAAAATAAAGAAAGAGTACGAAACAATATCACATATAACCTTGATAATATCGGAATTATAGCGCAAAGTTGGTGATAGAATCTCCAAAGTTCAAGATGTAAATTGTGGTAGAACACTCTTGAAAATTGGACTTCCTAAAGGGGCAGAATTGCTGCAGAGGTTCCCCTGTGGAAATCTGAAAATCACACACTTTCTAGAGAGAGAAAGAAACCTTAAGAAAAGAGAAAGTGAGAGAATTTTCGTGAATTTTAGGCAGGGGTCTGGGGGTCTATTTATAGCCCAAAAGTTAGTTTTCTAACATTGGACAACTGCCTAAATTTTCAAAAAAATTTGAGCCGTTTTTCCAAAAATTAGTCGACTAGGCAAAAGTATTAGTCGACTAATAATGATGCCAGGTCAGAAAATGACTGTTGAAGTGTCCTTTGAAAGGAGGTGGTAAATAAACGGCTAGAAACTGTCCAAATCTATCTGTTTATGGGAAGTTATAACTTCCATTAATTAATAAAAAAATTAATTAATAAAAATCAGTTAAAATAACTACTGTTATAACTATTTGAAAAACTGTTTGGTAGACCAGGAAAATGTATTAGTTGACTAGGAACAAAAATTTGAGAAATTTTCAGAAATTGATCATTATGATTGGAAAATATATTTTGACCAAAAATTATTTTTTCTTAATAAAATAAGAAAAACTGTATTAGTCGACTAGGGGAAAGTGCTGGTCTGCTAATTTTCTGAAGTTTGGATTTTGAGGCTGAGTCCTAAAGAACTAAGATAGACTATTATCAAGGCTTTAACAATCTAAAGTTATGCAAGAATAAAAAGTAAAATTACGTCAACTTTCTCAAGATATTGGTATTTATCGCTTGAGCTTCGTCTTGCATTTTGATGCTTTTTCTTGCAAAGTAACTTTGACGATTGTCATATGCAAAGAAGTTGAGCTTGATAATCTGCATCCAAAGAGTTAGTATACACATATATATACAAAATGATTGTATCATCAAAAATTTATGGAAAGAAAACTTTATGTTTCCAACAATTTACACATAAGTCTCTACAGACTTTATGTGACAGAGCCTCACGAGTGAATCTGCAAACCATCTACTGTATAGACTTAAGGGGTTTCTATGTTTATGTTAGACCACATAATTGAATCTTATCCAAATAATTTCATTGGTCTCTTGGAATCCATAATTTGATGTCTTGCTTGGATCTCATCCAGCTCATCGTACCTTACGAGAATAATCCAAATAAGTTTACTGGTTATTTATTTGGTTCATAATCATTTCTGATAAAGTGTCAAAGTCTTTGACCACTTTGTCAAACCATATATTCCAGCTCAGTGATGCCTCGCATGTTTATTATTCGCACCCACTGACATTGAAAACTCTTTGGCTGATTCATATAAGTTCGTTCTTCTAAATCATATTTAGAAAATAGACTATACATGAATGCTCCAGTTTTCATGGTCATCAAGAGCATTTACATCGAGTTCGGTCCGAGTAGATCTGTACACATATGTTGGCGGGATAGTTTCATCATAATCCATTTATAGGAGTTAAGATGATAACCGTTCTCAACCAACATAAGTTGTACATCACTATTTTCTTTCTGCACCAATCTTCTTGACTCGAAGATTCACTTTGGTCACGTAAACTAAAGTACATCCTTTATTTACGTGCACGAACCCTTTTCGGATTGCATCAAGTTATTGATTAGAGTCCCTACTCCGAATGTCATTCTGGGAGTTAACTACGTCATCATCAACTATGATGTTTTTCTTGACTTGTCGTCTCACGAGACTCGAGTAACCTTGTGACTCCTAATGGTTAATTTGAGGAATATTATATTTACAAGATTCTAACATAACCTTATCAAATACTTAGGCATTATTATCTGGGTTTTAATCTAGAATGAGGAATGTAACTCGGAGTCACTAGCCATGTTTTGCACCAAGTCTAACAGAGTACGATTCATGCTCTCTAACACACCGATGTGTTAAGAGACTTAACCTGACAGAAAATCTCATTTTCTTTTAGTTACGCAAGAGTTACATACCTAAGTATTCGACTATTCGATCCGATCGAATCAGTTCAAATACTTCTGTCATTATGTTCTCTATTTTATTAGACTTGTGTTTTATCAAGAATACATGTCGTAATAAAATAAGAATACCTTATCTCGGCTTATTTAGACTTGATTCTGGGTACATCTGAATGTACGAGACTACGAGGTCACCAACTCATTCTCCCACTGTCTTACAGATGGATTTTGGCAATCATACCTTTGAGACAAGATTCACAAGTGTCTTTCGACTCATAATACGAGAGATCAGACCTCTTTTTATGTGACTTGTGAAGCTTAATCTCTTCGGTACGGCCTAGTCTATTTTACCGTATTAGATTTGCTACTAACTTGTGTATTCATGTATTAACTCTTAATACAACATTTTTATACATTGTAATCACATCAAAATATTTCTTCTAAAGTAATGTGACGACATTCACCAAGTGTGAATATAAGTTCCATATGGCCTAAAGATAACTTTTGTTCATTAGCTAATATGGGAGACTATCTTTGTATAACAATTATTCTGAAATTTTAGACATCAAACATGTCCCATTTTCAATTCCTCATACTAATGTCTTTTTTTATGATTAACCAAATATTCTTTCTCAAAGAATTTTCTTTAGTGCCTTCTTCTTTCTAAATCATATTTAGACATTTCATATCCTAACATAAATATTAGCTGTGAACACTTTGTAATTTTAGCCTGTAAGGATCAATACACTAGAGGGGGGGGGGGGGGGGGGGTGAATAGTGTATATTAAAAATGTCGCAAATAAAATGTTAGTAATATTTGCAAAGATGGCACAGAAATAAAAAGACAAGTACTGAAATTAAATCAATCGCAAACACAGAGATTTATCTTGGTTCGGATCCTTGTGATCCTACTCCAGTCCTCTACCCCGTAGAGATTTTCAATCCACTATAATCACTTGCCCCGCAAGCACGAACGTACAAAAATGGCGACACTCCCCGTGTCCCAAACTTTGTACAATCTCTAAACAGAGATTCAAACCTGTTAAATAATGAAATAGAAAAAAAACACCTATAGCCTTGTTATAATTTTCAGAGAAAGAATTCAAGGATGGTGTTTAGAAGATGAACTTCAAGATGTAAAAGATATGTAATGAAGAGCAACACTTGAAGTTCTCTGGTTCATAAAAGAAGAGAGAGATCTATTGATTTCTTCTTACAATTATGAACACAAACAACTTTCCAAAAATGATGTTGAAAAATCCAAGTTCTTCCGTTCTTAAATGAAGAAGGAAATCTAATGATTTCTTCTTACAAATAAGAAAAGAACAACTAATGGCCTAAAGCTTTAGAAAATGATCAACAATTTAAGAGAGTAAAGAAAAGGAAAGTGAGTGAAAGAAAAGAGAGGGTCTACCCCTTTATTTATAGTGTTTAGGGACGGTTGGGGACTATAGTTAACGTTGGAAAACGGGCAAGAACCGTCCCTGAAAATTTGGGATCAAAACGGCTAGTTTTGAAATTGGTCGACCAAAATTACCACATTGGTCGACCAAAATTTAGAGAGAGAATTTCGACCATTGGAAGACAGTTCTAGAATCTACACGGTTAGGGGAGTTTGCACATGTAATCCCATAACCAAATTCGAAGGTTTAAAATTGGTCGACCAAAATGGGGTTATTGGCTGCCAATTTTCAAAGTTGCGAATTTTCGAAATTGGGAAGTGTAGATCTCTGAGGAATGGAACCTAGATGACTAAGATATATTATCACAAGGCTTTGTGACTCTAATAAAGGAAATTTTTACATTGATTACATAAAGTCGTAGATAGGACTGAATCTGCAACTGAATCTGATAAGCTTCTTTGCAGGAGATCCTTATCAAGTGATTATATATCCAAGTCGTGGATTAGGTGCCTTTGTCTTTCCAGCTTCATGAATGGTATATCTAATTGAGTATGCATGAAGATATCTGATTGTGTGGAACTCAACATTGATATGTATCTGCATACATAGAGTTAGTAGCATTGAATGTGTTTGTCATATCAAAACCATATGGGAATAGAAATATGGAATTATGAAATTCCAACACACTTGAGCTTTGCAACCTTGAGGATACTCAACAAGTTACTTGTCTCAAGATCTAATTTGGATACATTGTCTTGTACCACTCTTACACTCATCTTCGAGTCAAACAGTTTGATCGAAGTTTCAAGCCTTGCAGATTGAAACTGTTTTCCATACAACCTTGAGGAGACTCAACAAGTCATATGGAGAAACTAATTTGAATATCAGTATATTTAAGCTGCTTGTGTTCATATAGGCGAGTGTTAAGTAGTTTGCTTTTATTGTGTTAGATATTAGAGCTTAAGAAAATCTTTGTCCTTAACTCAGTACTATGAAGGACATTTTAATATCAATGAGAATATTATTTTGTTTATCAAATATTCCTTAACTAATCATTTTGTCCAGTTGACTTATTCCTTTTAAGGATATTATATTCCACCCTGTAAAACATAAAATATCCATAGTTTAGCACGTGTTCATGATTTTTAAATATAGTTAAAATGGTTTTTAGTCAACTATATACTCCCACTATTTCTGCGATCATCTTTAGCCATATAGATGAACACATATAGTTATTTAATGGGATAGGTACCCAACGACCCCGAGCTTCACAACCTTGAGGAGACTCAACAAGTTGATCGACTCTGCAGTTGGTAGATAATCTCATTATCAATCACATCACATGTGACTCCCTATTGGTTTTTACCCCTATTCACTTACGATCTTGAGGAGACTCAACAAACCATAATGACTAGTCAAGTCGAACCCCTGTTTGCATGTTTAATATTAACTTACACCGATACTCGAGGAGACCCGACGCAGCAGTTTGGGTTAATACCAAACTACATCTCATGTATGATGGAGTCGGTTTCTAAAAGAGACCATGTCACAGCTTGATGAGACTCAACAACTATGACATGCGTCTATTAGTCCCATAATCCAAAAACAAGGAGGGCTACGACTAACATTGAAGAAGATTTTTAATGTAATTGACTAAATATAATCAATGATGTCACATAATCATAATTCACATCTTTGTGGTCCAACGAAACACGACCAGGGATTTGGCTAGGCCAGGATCACCATCCCAAGTCGAGCGAGGGTGATCCATAACATTAGTCAAAAAACACTAGACCGGATCATGGTCCATTGAAGGAAACTTATTATTCATATGTGTCCCGTTCGATTAGAAATGGATTCATTAAAACTAGTTAATCCTATCAACTAGTTGAATCCTAAAATTCAAAATTATTAGGATTGGTTAATAACTGTTATTAATGTCCTTATCAACTATAAGGATTTTTAAGGTGCTATTCTAATCATGTATTAGGCATTTTAAAATACAAGTTGCAACAATTTAAATCATAGCCTTTTGTTCAAAATTATTATTAGAACAATTAAAATAATAATTAGGAGAGTGCTGCCCTAAACATGAATTTAATATGTTGCAACAATTTTTAAATCATAGCATGTCCATTAAAAATTATCTTATAATTTTCTGGAAGTTTTAATGGCTATCCTAGTAGTCTTTCTTGAATTATTACATAATCAAAATAACTAATATAACCATTAAAAATTATTAACTAAACAATTTCGTATAATAACAAAGCAATAAAAATTTATCTCAAAAATTTATCTTGCTAAACATGCAACCTAAAATTTATCGCATAAGTTTAAGTTACATCCAAAATTATCTCATAATTTTAAATACTTAATTTTAAAATAAAATTAAATCTAAGTTTCAAAAACAATTTTCGAAAATAAAAAACATTGCATGTAACGACTATATGATAATTTAAATAAATCAAACCTCCATCTGATGGAGAAACATGCTGTATCACATACATTTTATAAATTGCAAAACTATAGATCAATGTAGACAAGGCTTTGATATCACTGTAGTGTTTTCTGGGTCCTTAGGGCCATAAATTCGATGTCCGGCCTAAGTCGGTTGAACGAATTTATCAAAACAGCAACGGAAAAATCAACTTTAAACAATTTTAAGTCTAGCCCTAAAGGGAACAAACCCTAGCCAAGATCTCTACTATCCCAGGATCGGGATCGACCAACCCCTAAGGATAGATCTATCTAACAATTGCAATTTATAAACGCATGAATATTTAAACAACATACCTTTCACTTCGTTTCCGCAGAATACGAAGCGTCGTTTTAGCAACATTTCTTTGGCCCTACGCCGCATCTCCCAAGCTGAACCGCTCCCCGAGCCAAACCGCTTCCCAAACCGCACCGCGCCCCGAGGCGAGCAACACCCTTTTTGCTGAGCCAACCACACATCGAAGAATATTTCACCTTGAGTGGATCCTTCGTCAAGACTTCGGATCCGATCCGAGCTCCTTCGTAGCTTTGCCAGAGCCCAGTCAGGAGCAAGGAGGAAATTTAGGGAGAAAGAGAATAATTAATTTAAGCTTAGATCTAGGCTTGCTCACGTTTAATGGAGCTACTTAGATCTGGAGCTTGGAACGAGTTTCAAGGAGGGGAATAGGCCCCTATTTATATAGACGGTTGACCCCTCCCCTTCATTTCATATCCGATGTGGGACTAAAATATTTTGGAGGAAAAATTAATTAAAGTTTGCCTTCACAAAGACAAAACTTTAGCGAATTTTTCCTCCCTCACCGTTGACCTTCATAAGTAAAACAACATATCAAATCGAAGAGGGTTGAACAGTGAACGAGTAGGAAGCAACGCCACTCAATTTCGACTTCGTTTGACCCCTCAAACATTGTCTCAAAGTTGAGCTAAAATCAACTTTTTACCGAAAATCCAGCCGCAAAAAACCATAGGTTTCAAAAAACCCTAACCAGTAAATTTGGGCCAGGCGGGCCCTACCCGCCAGCTGGGCAGATTGGGCACCCGCCTACAGGAGGAAGGTGGGCCCCTCCCGCGCTGGGCGGGCAGGTCAAGCCCGCCCGCCTGCATGGGCACCCGCCCTAGCAGGCACCAGCCCAAGAGGGCCCGCGCAGGTGCCAGCCCAAGAGGGCGCCCGCCCGCACAGGTGCTTAGCCCAAAAATGTGCTTCTCTCAAGTGAAAGAGTCCGTGCAAGTAATATAGATCTGGGAGTCCAGATGTCTAATTCTCGGGAGAAAATCTGTTGCAACCACAAAGCTTAAATCAAATAGAAAGTCAACGTAAAGAGAGTAACCACTTTTGATGATGATGGGTTGAATGGGGTTTGATCATGGTTTTAGTACGTGAACAATACGAGCAAAGAAAGTTTCGTTTATAAAAATATCTATGAGAAGTATGCACATGGTATGAGTTCATTAGGATCCATGATTTGTATTAACTTGGTTGATTAAATATAACGCAATGAATTATCTTTTTGAGAGCAATTCATCGGAGGATACCCTTGTGGGGATTAAAGCACAATATTGAATACGATCGTTGCTAAAGTTATAATCTTTTAAATATAGATATGAAACTCCCTTTTGGAGAGATCAAAACTTTCCCTTGTGGGGCGATCATCAACTCAATCACGTTCTTTTGGAAGATGAAAAAGATGATTTTAAAATAAAGATTACAACTTTATTAACGTTAACAATTTAGCACAAAGATTCAACCAAGCAATTACAAATCATATCTCCTAACTATACCATACCATGCACAATGAAAATTTAGCCACACATACTGAAAATAACTAAGAATTTCATCACATTAAATATGGTTCCAAGCAATACAAGTAAATAGAGTTCAAAATACGCAATAGAGTTCAAGAATATCACCAAATACGCTCGCTTTTAGCCTAAAAAACCCTTCTTCTTCAATCTAAAAACTCTCTGAAAAATAGCCCAGGTTGCTCTCTGTAATCTCAGGGAATTGCTGCAAAAATCGGCTCCAAAATCGCCCAAATACGCCAAGAATACGGCCAAAAACCCTAAGAATACCTTAAATACAAACATTGCGGGTTTAGAGAGCTTAACGGGTTCGAAACCCGCATCAAAATCGAACCAAAACCCGCTTCCACCGCCGGATCAAACCGTAGCCGTTCGATCGTTGCGGGATTAAACGAGGGAGTGCCACGTGGCCCTTGAAATTCGAGTTCCGCCCGTTAGTTCACTTCATCTCGGAGTAGATCAGAACCGTCAGATCGGATTTCAATGGACGTGATATAGCCACGTCGCTCCGTATCCGAATGCAAGCGGGTTTCATTGCAAATCGTTGGATAGTGATCCTATGCTCACCAAGGCACCACGTAGTCGCTCAGCCTCGTGAATTCGCGTTCGAAGCTGCGTTGCTTGCAGTCGTCGGATGATGAATCGACGATCACGAACGAGCCACGTCACACATCTTTTTCATTCGTCAGATCGGGCGGGAAGCTGCAGATGATCGCCACGTGGCATGGCGGATGCGGAGAGCATGCGGTGGCGTATATACGGCGTATTTCTCCTGTATTTCTTTGTTTAAATGGTATTCTGCATTCAAAAATTCACAGTAATTAGCACAGATCTCAGAAAAATACAGATAAATAGTCTTGGAATAGTGAGATCGAGACCAAGCTATGAAAAATATAAAAAGGCAGAAATACTCACTAAAATTCATACTTTGTGCACAAATCAATGGTTTGCTCTAATAAATAATGATATACAAAATACGAACGTATTAGAGACCAATTAAGAGTCATATGAGCATAAAATAGGGTTAAATGAGGGGTTAAATATGCAATATTCAACCCGAATCACACACCCCAACTAGCGATTTGCTAGTCCTTAGCAAAAAGAGCGATGAATACAGATGATTAATAAAATAATAAATTCTATCAATCGCTTATGGCATGGCTCAATAATACGCTTTCCAACATGATCTAGACTATCAATATACACAATCCATGCACAATATCAATCACATGATATTTTCTCAAATTTAATTTGAATAAATAACATGCAAGCATAGTTTTGCGCAAGCAAAAGTATAACACGTCGTTATATTCTAGCTCTCTCGTTTCCAATGAATTGTCATATCAAAACAATTGTTCAAATCATGGGTATTGAAGTTGCTTAGTTTATTCACCATTTTTTTCTTTTCCTTTTTCTTTTCTTTTATTAGTTCCGCGTAACGCGCATAAAGCAACATTTGCGAAAAATGTATAACTTGGATCGCTCCATCAAATGAGTGAGTTTCCGGTCAATGGCTCCCAAAGCAGACGATAATAGGGCATTAGGACAAAAAGGACCCCTCGGACTGTACTACTCAAGCCAACCAAGTTATTTATTTAGTGACACACTTATTCATTTCATTTTTTATCTCTCTTTTTTTTCGTAAGAAACTCAATACCCATTCTTCGAACATAAACATTAATAACAATGGCCAAATTCCTCTTCAACTTGAAGACTATTCTAATAAATCGTGTATACTTAAGCTTTTTCATCACATTAGCATGTGATTCGGGTTCAATATTACATATTTAACCCCCCATTTAGCCCTATTTTGTGCTCATGTGATGCTATAATGTTCTCTAATTCATTCGTATTTTCTACACCATCACTTATTAGAGAAAACACACTATTTGAGCACAAAACAGCATTTAACGACGCATTTCTGCACTTTTTATATTTTCCCTAGCACCGTCTCGATCTCACAATTCCAACGACTATTTATTTGTATTTTTCTGAGATCTGTGCTAATTTCTATGAATTTTTGAATGCAGAATACAATTTAAATGGAGAAATACGCAATTAAATACGAAAATACGCTCAATAGCCAATCACAAGCGTCCACGTGGCGGCAATCCATCGCTTCCCGCCCTCATCCTACGGCCGCAGCAAAACGCAGATGTGATTAAATATCGACCATTCGATCTTGATCGAACGGTCGACATATGGCTTCATCACACGCGGAGAAATGCGGAAGATCGTGGCCGTTGCATCTATACCCAACGGCCCTCACTCGAGTTGAACGGAGTAGCGGGTGAGATTTGAAGTGGCGACGTGGCTTCTTCTAGGTCGTCCGATGAGGATCCAACGACATCGGAGTGATCCGATTCGAATTCGAATGCGCGGAGAAATGCGGGCGACGTGGCTCTCGCGGGGCCGTTCGATACGCATCGAAAGGTCGAGATTGGTCCCGATCTGTGTCGGCGACACGGCCTCTTTGCAAGCCATAGGATTAAGATCGAACGGCTGTCAGATGAGCGGATGCGGGCGCCGAAGCAATCGGAGTTGGGGGCACGATTCTCAAAGCACACGCGGCGCTCCTTGGTCCGATCCCGCATGGATCGGACGGCTGAGGTTTGTGCCGATGAGATGAAGCGGGTTGGATGCGGTTTTGAAGCGGGTTTCGACCCGCGAAGCACAGTAAACCCGCAAGCCTATTATATAAGCGTATTTTAGGGGTTTTGTGCGTAGCCTGGCGTATTTTGAGCGTATTAGAGGCTCTAGGAGCCGTATTTCCCCTCTGTAAAATTCTGTAAAATTCCAGAGGCTTTTATTATTATTTCCAGAGAGGTTGAAGTCGAAACTTGGAGATTTGGTGATATTTTCTTTAACTTAAACCTTGTATTTGATGCTTTTCTATCGTATTTTGCTATAATCTTGATGTATTTTGCTATGAAAGTTGTTTATTATTGCATGATGAGTAGCTAAATCTTAGTTGTGCATGGTATGGAGTAGTTAGGGGATATAATTTGTGTTTATTTGGTTGTATTCCTTGTGTTAAATCGTTAAACGTCGTTAAAATTGTAATCTTTGTTCGTAAATCGACCTTTTCATATTCCAAAAGAATTGATCTAGTTGATGATCGCCCCAAAAGGGTGAGTTTTGATCTCCCCAAAAGGGAGTTTCATACCGTAGTTTTGATCTCTCCAAAAGAGAGTTTCATATCGTATTATAACTTTAACGACGATCTTATTGAATATTGTGTTTGAACCCCCAAAAGGGCATCTTCCGATGAATTGCTCCCAAAAGGAGAATTCATTGAGTTATATTGAGTATTTTCCGGTGAATTTCTCCCAAAAGGAGAATTCATTGCGTTATACTTGTCAACCAAATTAATACGAATCATTGATCCTAACGAACCCATACCATGTGCATACTTTTTATAGATATTTTCATACACGAATTTCTTCGTTCACACATCACCATCGCGCACTTTCACACCTCGCCATCATTGTTGAAGTGGTTAGTTTCTTTTCGTAGGATTTCTATTTGATTTGAATTGTGGTTGCAACAGATTTCTTCCCGTGGATTCGACATCTGGACTCCCAGATTTTACTACTTGTACGGACTCTTGCACTTGAGAGAGAGCACCTTTTCGGAGCCCACCGAGTTTTTGGCGCCGTTGCCGGGGAGGAATGGTTTGTGACTACGGTTTATTTCATTTAGAGGACCTTCGGTGAGATCTTTCCACTTTACTGTATATAAATTTTTGTTTAATTTCTTGTACATAAACTTTTTTTTTAAAAAATGGATTATATGAATTTCTATTGCACGAACAATCTGTATGATGCACGGTATGCTAATGCACACAAACATAGGATGGAGAAGCTCAAGATTGTAAATTTTAATCAAACTGATTGTGAAACTTTCTTTCAGGCCTGGAGGAGGTTCACAAACACAGTATCGAGCTATCCGCAGCATGGGTACACAAATGAAGAGCTTATGGTGTCCTTCCTAGATGGACTACGACCACAGCTGCAAGAATTATTGGGAGGCATGACACCGACAGAGGCGTGGGAATATATGGAGTCTCTGCAAGAAAACGAAGAAACCATGGAAGAGACTTCAGAGAGCGATTCAATGGAGCCTTCGTGCCTCAATCAAGGGGAGCAAAGCGTAGACGTACCTTTGCAATCCTTGAAGGAGGAAGCTTACTTGCTTATTCAGACACAGGAGGCCACATCCCTTCAATTCCAAGAGAATTTCATTGCTCGGAGTCGGCAGATTCAGAAATCCATTGAAGATCTTACTCTGATTGCCACTTGCTTAGAAGAAAGTAATGCTTTTGAAACTCAATTTAAAGAATCTAATACGAGTTTATCTTCTATTGCAGGTATATCGAGCGAGCCATGTCACGTTGAAGACATGAATATAAATATATACATGGCAAAAAGTGTGTGCGAAAGAGAGGACGAGCTAGCAATTTTGGATGAACGAGAGGAGGAGACAGCTAGGGACAAGGGTTTTGAGATTATCGCCATGGAGGCAGAACCATGCCCTCCTCCAGTTTTGTCCCAAAATCATTTACCCCTCTCTCCATTGATCGAGCATCGTACGGAGAGTAGTGCATATCTTTTAGGGAGTAGTCGTCAACTCGCTTTAATTTATTTCACTTATTTTGACGACTACATTTGGAATACTTTTATTGAGAAGAATTTTAAACTAAGTTGGACTGACATGACTCATCTCTTGCAGGAAACTGGTAAACAGCTTATAGAGATGCTTGGGGTTGTGTTGTTGGGGTCCAGTTTAGTCATTGGAGGAAGATTACTCGCCGAGGAGCGCAAGGAGCAAATTGAACAACTTCCTCCATAATTAAAGATTCGGGATCCGCCATTTGATCACTGTGTGTTCTTTCCAGTAGTGTAGTTTTTATATGATTTCTAGGTTGCTTGCTTGAATAAACTCGTACCCCTTTCGACATTGAGGACAATGTCCATCTTTAGTTGGGGGGGTGTGTATGAGACCTTAGGATTTTTTTTTCTGAGAAGAATAAATCACCAAATCTCATCATTTTAAAACTCCTTCACATGCCTCAAATGCGGATGATTGCGCATTAACTGAGTTCTAAAAATTGTTTATGGCTTGATTAAATTATTTTTCCTTCATGGAATTACTCGTTAATATTCTATTCATAAAAACTTTCAATTTCCATGATTAATATCTCGAAATAGTTTGAATTTATTTCATGCATGCTAATGTTATGAAAAAGCTTAAGTATAGACGATTTTTTTAAGAATAGTCTTCAAGTTGAAGAGGAATGTGGCCATGGTTATTAATGTTTATATTCAAAGAATGGGTGTTGAGTTGCTTACAAAAGAAAAAAAAGAAAGAAAGAAAAGAAAAGAAAAATGAATTAAAAATGAATGATGAAAAATGAATAAGTATGTCACTAATACATAACTTGGTTGGCTCGAGTAGTACAGTCCGAGGGGTCCTTCTTGGCCTAATGCCCTATGATCGTCTGATTTGGGAGCCATTGACCGGAAACTCACTCATTTGATGGAGCGATCCAAGTTATACCTTTTTCCGCAAATGTTGCTTGATGCGCGTTACGCGGAACTAATAAAAGAAAAGAAATGGTGAATATACTAAGCAACTTCAATACCCATATCTTGAATGATTGTTTTGATAGGCCAATTCCTTGGAAACAAGAAAACTAGAGAAAAACGACGTGTTATACTTTCGATTGCGTAAAACGATGCTTGTATGTTATTTATTCATACTAAATTAGAGAAAATATCATGTGATTAATTTTGTTCATGGATGTGTATATTGATGGTCAAGTTCATGTTGGAATGCGTATTATTGAGCCATGCCATGAGCAATTTGATAGAATTTATTGTTTTATTAACCATCCGTATTTATCGTTCTTTTTGCTAGAGACTAGCAAATCGCTAGTTGGGGGGTGTGATTCGGGTTCAATATTACATATTTAACCCCCCATTTAGTCCTATTTTGTGCTTATGTGATGCTATAATGTTCTCTAATTCATTCGTATTTTCTACACCATCACTTATTAGAGAAAACACACTATTTGAGCACAAAACAGCATTTAACGACGCATTTCTGCACTTTTTATATTTTCCCTAGCACCGTCTCGATCTCATGATTCCAACGACTATTTATTTGTATTTTTCTGAGATCTGTGCTAATTTCTATGAATTTTTGAATGCAGAATACAATTTAAATGGAGAAATACGCAATTAAATACGAAAATACGCTCAACAGCCAATCACAAGCGTCCACGTGGCGGCAATCCATCGCTTCCCGCCCTCATCCTACGGCCGCAGCAAAACGCAGATGCGATTAAATATCGACCGTTCGATCTTGATCGAACGGTCGACATCTGGCTTCATCACGCGCGGAGAAATGCGGAAGATCGTGGCCGTTGCATCTAGACCCAACGGCCCTCACTCGAGTTGAACGGAGCAGCAGGCGAGATTTGAAGTGGCGACGTGGCTTCTTCTAGGTCGTCCGATGAGGATCCAACGGCATCGGAGTGATCCGATTCGAATTCGAATGCGCGGAGAAATGCGGGTGACGTGGCTCTCGCGGGGCCGTTCGATACGCATCGAAAGGTCGAGATTGGTCCCGATCTATGTCGGTGACATGGCCTCTTCACAAGCCATAGGATTAAGATCGAACGGCTGTCAGATGAGCGGATGCGGGCGCCGAAGCAATCAGAGTTGGGGGCACGATTCTCAAAGCACACGCGGCGCTCCTTGGTCCGATCCCGCATGGATCGGACGGCTGAGGTTTGTGCCGACGAGATGAAGCGGGTTGGATGCAGTTTTGGAGCGGGTTTCGACCCGCGAAGCACAGTAAACCCGCAAGCCTATTATATAAGCGTATTTTAGGGTTTTTGTGCGTAGCCTGGCGTATTTTGAGCGTATTAGAGGCTCTAGGAGCCGTATTTCCCCTCTGTAAAATTCTGTAAAATTCCAGAGGCTTTTATTATTATTTCCAGAGAGTTTAAAGTCGAAACTTGGAGATTTGGTGATATTTTCTTTAACTTAAACCTTGTATTTGATGCTTTTCTACCGTATTTTGCTATAATCTTGATGTATTTTGCTATGAAAGTTGTTTATTATTGCATGATGAGTAGCTAAATCTTAGTTGTGCATGGTATGGAGTAGTTATGGGATATAATTTGTGTTTATTTGGTTGTATTTCTTGTGTTAAATCGTTAAACGTCGTTAAAATTGTAATCTTTGTTCGTAAATCGACCTTTTCATATTCCAAAAGAATTGATCTAGTTGATGATCGCCCCAAAAGGGTGAGTTTTGATCTCCCCAAAAGGGAGTTTCATACCGTAGTTTTGATCTCTCCAAAAGAGAGTTTCATATCGTATTATAACTTTAGCGACGATCTTATTGAATATTGTGTTTGAACCCCCAAAAGGGCATCTTCCGATGAATTGCTCCCAAAAGGAGAATTCATTGAGTTATATTAAGTATTTTCCGGTGAATTTCTACCAAAAGGAGAATTCATTGCGTTATACTTGTCAACCAAATTAATACGAATCATTGATCCTAACGAACCCATACCATGTGCATACTTTTTATAGATATTTTCATACACGAATTTCTTCGTTCGCACATCACCATCGCGCACTTTCACACCATCGCCATCATTGTTGAAGTGGTTAGTTTATTTTCGTAGGATTTCTATTTGATTTGAATTGTGGTTGCAACAGATTTCTTCCCGTGGATTCGACATCTGGACTCCCAGATTTTACTACTTGTCCGGACTCTTGCACTTGAGAGAGAGCACCTTTTCGGAGCCCACCGAGTTTTTGCCATGAAATAAATTAAAACTATTTCGAGATATTAATCATGGCAATATAAAATTTTCATGAATAGCATATTAACGGTAATTCCATGAAGGAAAATAATTAACTCAAGCCATAAACAATTTTTAGAACTCAATCAGTGCATAATCATCCGTATTTGTGGAATGTGAAGGAGTTTTAAATGATGAGATTTGGTGATTTATTCTTCTCTTAGCCTTGTTTTAGAAAAAAAATCCTAAGGTCTCATACACACACCCCAACTAAAGATGGACATTGTCCTCAATGTCGAAAAGGGTACGAGTTTATTCAAAGCAAGCATCCCTAGAAAGCATATGAAATCTACACTAATGGAAAGAACACACCGTGGTCAAACGGCGGATCCCGAATCTTTAATTGTGGAGAAAGTTGTTCAATTTGCTCCTTACGCTCCTCGGCGAGTAATCTTCCTCCAACGACTAAACTGGATTCCAGCAACGTAACTCCCAGCATCTCTATAAGATGTTCACCTGTATCCTGCAAGAGATGAGTCACTTCAATCCATTTTAGTCTAATATTCTTCTTAATAAAAGTATTCCAAACGTAGTCATCAAAATAGGTGAAATAAATTAAAGCATATTGATGACTACTCCCTGAAAGATATGCACTACTCTCGGTATGATGCTCGATCATTGGGGAGAGGGGTAAATGATTTTGGGAAAATACTGGAGGAGAGCATGGTTCTGACTCCATGGCGATAATCTCTAAACCCATGTCCCTAGCTCTTTCCTCCTCCCGTTCATCCAAAATTGCTAGCTCGTCCTCGCTTTTGCACACACTTCCTGCCATGTCGATATTTTTATTTGTGTCCTCATTGTGACATGGCTCGCTCGATGTACCTGCAAAAGAAGATGAATCCACATTAGATTCTTGAAATTGAATTTCAAAAGAATTATTTTCTTCTACGCAAGCGGTAATCAGAGTAAGATTTTCAATCTGAATTTGTCGACTCCGAGCAAGGAAGTTTTCTTGGAATTGATGGGATGTAGCCTCATGTGTCTGAATGAGCAAATAAACTTCCTCTTTCAAGGATTGCAATGGTACGTCTACGCTTTGCTCCACTTGATCGAGGCTTGAAGGCTCCTTTGAATCGAACTCTGAAGTCTCTTTTATGGTTTCTTCATTCTCTTGTAAAGACTCCATGTATTTTCATGCCTCTGTCGGCGTCATGACACCCAAGAATTCCTACAGCTACGGTCATAGTCCATCTAGGAAGGACTCCATAAGCTCGTTCTTTATGTACCCATGCTACGGATAGCTCGATATTATGTCTGTGAATCTCCTCCAGGCCTGAAAGAAAGTTTCACAATCAGTCTGATTAAAATTAACGATCTTGAGCTTCTCCATCCTATGTTTGTGTGCATTAGCGTACTCTGCATCATACTGATTGTTTGTGCAATAGAAATTCAAATACTCCATTTTAAAAAAAATTAAAAAAATAAACAAAATTTTATGTACAGTAAAGTGGAAAGATCTCACCGAAGGTCCCCTAAATGAAATAAACTGTGGAAACAAACCATTCTCCCCGGCAACGGCGCCAAAAACTTGCATGGCCCAAAAATGTGCTTCTCTCAAGCGAAAGAGTCCGTGCAAGTAATATAGATCTGGGAGTCCAGATGTCGAATCCTCGGGAGAAAATTTGTTGCAACCACAAAGCTTAAATCAAATAGAAAGTCAACGTAAAGAGACTAACCACTTTTGATGATGATGGTTTGAATGGGGTTTGATCGTGGTTTTTAGTACGTGAACAATACGAGCAAAGAAAGTTTCGTTTATAAAAATATCTATTAGAGGTATGCACATGGTATGGGTTCATTAGGATCCATGATTTGTATTAACTTGGTTGATTAAATATAACGCAATGAATTCTCTTTTTGAGAGCAATTCATCGGAGGATACCCTTGTGGGGATTAAAGCACAATATTGAATACGATCGTTGCTAAAGTTATAATCTTTTAAATATAGATATGAAACTTCCTTTTGGAGAGATCAAAACTTTCCCTTATGGGGCGATCATCAACTCAATCACGTTCTTTTGGAAGATGAAAAAGATGATTTTAAAATAAAGATTACAACTTTATCAACGTTAACAATTTAGCACAAAGATTCAACCAAGCAATTACAAATCATATCTCCTAACTACACCATACCATGCACAATGAAAATTTAGCCACACATACTGAAAATAACTAAGAATTTCATCACATTAAACATGGTTCCAAGCAATACAAGTAAATAGAGTTCAAAATACACAATAGAGTTCAAGAATATCACCAAATACGCTCGCTTTTAGCCTAAGAAAACCCTTCTTCTTCAATCTAAAAAATCTCTGAAAAATAGCCCAGGTCGCTCTCTGTAATCTCAGGGAATTGCTGCAAAAATCGGCTCCAAAATCGCCCAAATACGTCAAGAATACGGCCAAAAACCCTAAGAATACCTTAAATACAAACATTGCGGGTTTAGAGAGCTTAACGGGTTCGAAACCCGCATCAAAATCGAACCAAAACCTGCTTCCACCGCCGGATCAAACCGTAGCCATTCGATCGTTGCAGGATTAAACGAGGGAGTTCCACGTGGCCCTTAAAATTCGAGTTCCGCCCGTTAGTTCACTTCATCTCGGAGTAGATCAGAACCGTCGGATCGGATTTCAATGGACGTGATATAGCCACGTCGCTCCGTATCTGAATGCAAGCGGGCTTCGTCGTAAACCGTTGGATAGTGA
Organism: Scilla litardierei; assembly: GCA_030789695.1. Classification (NCBI taxonomy): domain Eukaryota; kingdom Viridiplantae; phylum Streptophyta; class Magnoliopsida; order Asparagales; family Asparagaceae; genus Scilla; species Scilla litardierei. The sequence continues at coordinate 217,682,320 of CM061133.1, forward strand.
TCCTATGCTCACCAAGGCGCCACGTAGTCGCTCAGCCTCGCGAATTCGCGTTCGAAGCTGCGTCGCTTGCAGCCGTCGGATGATGAATCGACGATCATGAACGAGCCACATCGCACATCTTTTTCATTCGTCAGATCGGGCGGGAAGCTGCAGATGATCGCCACGTGGCATGGCAGATGCGGAGAGCATACGGTGGCATATATACGACGTATTTGCGGAGTATTTCTCCCGTATTTCTTTGTTTAAATGGTATTCTGCATTCAAAAATTCACAGTAATTAGCACAGATCTCAGAAAAATACAAATAAATAGTTGTTGGAATCATGAGATCGAGACTAAGCCATGAAAAATATAAGAAGGCAGAAATACTCACTAAAATTCATACTTTGTGCACAAATCAATGGTTTGCTCTAATAAATAATGATATACAAAATACGAACGTATTAGAGACCAATTAAGAGTCATATGAGCACAAAATAGGGCTAAATGGGGGGTTAAATATGCAATATTCAACCCGAATCAACAGGGTGGGCGGGCAGGCCAGCCCGCTTGAGCTGGCGGGTCAGCCCAACCTGCTCAGCGGGCTGGCTGGCCTTGCCCGCCCAAAATGGGCGGGCTAGCCCAGTTCGGTGCGGGCTGGGCTAGCCTAACCCCTTATGCTGGTGCAAAACTGGGCTAAAGCCCAGTTCTGGTCTTTGGATGGGTTATTCAGCATATTTCGTTCGTTTGGAGTCTGTTTTTAACGCGGTTTGAACCTACGTTTAGACCGGTATGATCCCGTCATCCAGGTAAACATTTCCACGTGTTTATTTTATTAAATATGCACATAAACAATTTACGATGCATTAAATTTCATTTGCATCACATGCAAAATTCCTACATCTATTATAAAAAATCATTTGCATCATATACAAATGAACTGAGGGTATGCATCCCCCAACAGACATATCATCACCAATTTCATGTCAAAAGAAACTAAATAGTTCCATTAGAAAATAACTTCTAATGGGTTAGGTATGCATTAAACACCCTTACATACAATGAGCATGATGCAAAGATAAGAGTAAGATCTGTTGCAACTGATGATTGGATTAATCAAGACTTGTATTGTCAGATATGTAGGTGGGCTATGCATGTAAATGGTAAAAAAATACGTTTGTATCATAATAATACATTTATTTTAAAGCTTTAATAGAGGGCTGAAATGTGCTCAAACTGTCCTTATACAAGCGTTGATTGCTAGAATATTTTACATGCTCAACAAATATTTCTACCATTGTTAGTAGGATGGACAGGTTTGGATCATAAATTTCATACCAAAATAGAGGAAATTTTGAGGTCCTGCGTAGAAGAAGCCCAAGAGTTTTGCATCACTAGCTTTACTGATTATAAATAGCATGTTGTATATAATAAATCCATCGCTTAATGTTTCTACAAGGCAAGAATTATAGTTGTACATGCAATATCATGATGATTCAACATATGTGTTGGATTTTCTGGGTCCTTATGGCAATAAAATCGACGTCCAGCCTAAGTCAGTCGGACTACGAAAATAAATATATAGCAGAAAAATAGATTTAAAACATTTTTAAACCAAGCCCTAAAGAGAACAAACCCTATCCAAGATCTCTACTATCCTGGGGTTGGGTCCGACCAATCCCTAAGGATAGATACTATCTAACATTTGCAATTATAAACACATGAATATTTAAACTACATACCTTTCACTTTGTTTCCGCAGAATACGAAGCGTCGTTTTCAGCAATATTTCTTTGGCCCCGTGTCACTTCTCCCGAGCTGAACCGCGTCCCGTGCCACACGTCGTCCCAAGCCGAACCGCTTCCCGAACCGCATCGCATCCTGAGGTGAGCAACACCCTTGTCACCGAGCCAACCACGCGCCGAAGAAGATTTCACCTTGAGTAGATCCTCCGTCAAGACTTCGAATTCGATCCGAGCTCCTTCATAGCTTTACTAAAGCCCGATCAGGAGCAAGTAAGAATTTTAGGGAGGGAGGGAATAATTAATTTAATTATTAATCCGAGCGTGCTCCAAACTTTTGGGAGCTTCTCGGATTTGAAGACTTGGTGCGAATTTTCAAGGAGAGATTTGTCCCCTATTTATATACGCGGCTGACCCCTCCCCTTCTCTTCATATCAGATGTGGGACTAAAGACATGGAGTGTGAAAAATTAACTAAAGTTTGACTTTCACAAAGGTAATCTTTAGCGAATTTTTCCTCCCTCATCGTTGAGCTTCGTAAGTGATACAACCTATCAAATCGAAGAGCACTGAACGATGATCGCATAGAAACAAACATGGCTCAATTTCGACTTCGTTTGACCCCTCAAACCTCGTCTCAAAGTTCAACAAAATTTTGATTTTCGCTCAAAAACAGCCGCCAACTGAAAACCAGCTTCTAGGGTATGAAACCTCAGTTGTGGGGCCCACCGTATGGGCCCCACAGAATTGACGCATGCACAGGCTGTTAGTAGGCCCAGCCTGGGGTTGTGCCCTGGCTGCCAGCGCCTATGCCCAAGCCCAGGCGCCCATTCACATGGCTGGCCCAGGCACTGCGCCTAGGCTTGCCCAGGCCAGCCAGCCCATTTATTTGGCTTCCATTTCAGTCCAAATTTCAAAGGGGCCTTTGTGCCCCTTTCTTAATTAATTTAGAGCCTATAATATCATTTGGCATTGGCATTTTGTTTTTGTCTTTTTTTACTCCAACTAGGCTTAGATCCAAAAACAAATTGGTCTAGGACACTCCTAGACTTTCGATTGAGCTTTCTTAATTTCTATTTAAAACTCTTTTTAAATAGACTTTCTGGGCCCGTATGGACTCCAATTTGAGCACGGTTTTCTCCCCGACATTCGTGGAGAAATCCTCTTCTTTTATATGCATTTATTATAAAATATAGTAGCAAATATTTTACTATATATATAAAAAATTTAACATTAAAATTTATTTGCATCAAATACAAATGAACTGAGGGCATACATCACTCAACATCTCCCACTTGCACTTAGGATCATTTATCCCGAATCCAGAAGTTATCTGCAACCTTTTGCAGTTTTATGTCTCTTGCATCAAATGCATTAAACCCACATTTTAAATATTTTGGACTTATATCGCAAACTATTTGCAACTTAATTAATTCCCATACATCATATGTATTATCTCCTTAAAAGACTTCCTATTACTAGACGAATGTCTCACTCTGTGTGAGACCCTACAGCCTGACCCTACTACAGGTGGGGTTCGAAACCCGAGACGACAGTGACCACGAGTAGCAGGTGCCGTATCTATTTTAGTATCATAATTATGTGGTTATCTCATTGACATGAGTATTCTCGGGACCACCCTGACTGTGTCCGTGATGAATTCTGCAGTTTTAGTCCACTCGTCAAAACTATGTTGCCTAGCAAGCCTAGGGTACGGTCAAACTGTCGATCTTAATAGTTTGAACTTGGTTAGTTTCCATCGGTCTTTAGTCAAATAATGTTGGACTTCTTCCAACATACTTTGACCAAAGTTTTTCACTAAAGACCGAACCAACACATGCGACACTAACTCCCCATAACGGGAGAGACGAATTCTCTCTTGGTCATTACTCTCCTCGCACGCTTCAAGTGTCACCCAACCAAAGACCTTTTGACATGCCTTGCATCGAAGCTAGGTCAGAAATCTAAGTGACACCGTTCACGCACAGGTTCGTACAATGACCTCAAGTCTAAGGACCAACTAGCCTATCATCATAGAGAGTTATCACTGAAAAATATGTTATGTTAACCATGTGATAACTCTTGTTGGGTCGTTCAGTGAACTCATTCTCCAATGAGCATATGTGTCTCGTCTTCGACTTCGCCAAGTCGAATGACCATGAGATCATCGTCACCACTCTATGATGATGACAAAGACACAATAGTCTATCTGATGTTTCAATATCATTTTCTCGAAATATTTATGACCATAAACAATTTCAGACTTATGCTACTAACGGTCAAACAAATCTCCATGACCGAGATTGTAACGGCCGCTTTCCGACCGTTTGTAATTTCCTGCGCGCACGTGTTTTATCGTGTACGTATTTTATTTGGTTGTTTCTGAGCTCCGGCATATGCGATGTGATATGCCGTTGCGATCGTTTCGGGGTGTTGGATTTTATTGTAACTTTCGGGAACGTCGTTTCACGGCTCGTTTTCTCGCAAAACGACTTTGAACGATAGGGGCATTTTAGTCATTTGACTCAAAACGCCATTCCCAATTTTACGAAAATTTTTGGTAGGCGTTACACACGATCGGGCTCCGTAGATCTGTGCATCTCGTCTCCACAATCGCCCTGGTATTTTCGGATTATTTTTCTGACGCTCGGATTGAAAGATACCGCTCGGTTAAATCTCAACCGTTGAATCGCCTTAATCAACTTCAAATTTCGAATTGGAATCAGATTTTGGCAAATCCCTAGGTTGCATGATATGTATCAAGTATTTTATTCTGCCACTGTTTGCACCTATTCTTTTCCCAAATGTACACTCCCCTATCTCTCTCTCTTTTCCACACTTAACCAAAATCATATAGGTAGATAGCTAGACTTTTCATTTTATAAGTCAAATCTAAAACCCTACACCTCATCTCACGTTCACCCTAGGGCTAGGGTTTTTGCTCACAGCCGCCGCAACACAAATTAAAACCAAACACATGCTCTCTCTCCCCTCATCTCTCTCTCTCCCTCGATCTCCCCTCCACAGACCGCCGACGGCCAACGGCGATGCGCCGCCCTCACTTCCCTCGCGCAGCAATCCACGGCGATGCCTCCTCTCGCCGCTCCGCCGCTGCGATCCGAGGCCACCGCCGCGATCCACCCCCGCCGATCGTCTTCCTCCCACGATCCAAGGCGACCCCGACCCACGAGCGCCACCTTCGCCGCAACCTCCCGATCGCCGCTCGCGCCGTCGTGACTCCCCTCGCCCTCGCTTCGGCGTCTCCGAGTCCGAGGCCGTTCCGCCGCCCTGCCATTTGCCCCTCATTTTGAGCTCCCTGCGATTGGAGATGAGAAAGAATAATAGGGTCAGGAAATGGGCAGTGGTCAAAAGTTTCTTTTCTAGGTATCCTCTTGTAAATTTTAGTTTATTAATATTAGTTCATAAAAATACTGATGCCAAGATCCTTGTGTGTAGAATTACAATGAACCGTGGCTATTTGGACCCTAGTACTATTATGTATCTGATTGGTCCTTATAATGATATGTAATTGGTTGATTTCATAAATCAGATGGTGAAACCCCCACATTATTACATACGGGAAACTTGTCTGCACCTAATAGTTTTAATAATTAGCAAGATAATTATTATTTATAACTTTAACTACAACTATAAGCAATGGCAGGATGCTAGTATAAAGTTAGTCGTTACTTTTAGTGGTAGCCATATAAACTGTAACATATATGATTAATATATGTTAGTAATATAGTGATGTAAGTTAATTGTTGGAATATTTAATGAGTTAAGACTTTAGCTTAATATAACGATCCGATCTCGCAGATATTTCGCGCTCGTCGTTACGATCATATGGACACCCTTACACCATCAACGGATATTATACGTCCTTCATGCCACCGTCGCCGCTTTCAGACCTGACGTCCGATCAACGTTCAAACGCCGTAAGGTTAGTCCTCTAACGTGTAGTAAGAACCCACACCGTAGCAAACTGAAAACCTAACCTAAAATCTGTCAACGTGAACTAAATTTACTTTCTGCATCAGTAAAACGCTGCTCACCGTAGAAATTGACCATCGGACAAATTTTCTGTGCACATAGGGTAGTGGTCAATTTAGGTTGATAAAACACCAAAATTGTGACTTTGACGATTAGGGTAGTCCCGACAACCTAGAAATGAACCTAAATAGGATTTACTGAAAACGCGACCTGACACCGTCGCCATGAACTGTTTCAGACGGACTACCGCGGACGCGACGACTGGACGAGACGCCCCGGACGGACGACACACTCGCCACCGCAGGCAAGTGTATCCGCTTGCACTTTTTGGCCGTGCTTAGGCCCTAGTTGGTTAGAATTATTAACTGTGAACAAATAGAACCGGACGTGAAATGATAGCGTCCGGGACGACTCCTGACGGCTCAGACTTGACGACGAAGTCTGAGCCTGACAACAACGACTTTTGAATACCGTAGGGCTGTCATGTGTGTGCGTGCGTGTGGACACCCTAGAATAACTCTCCCGTACACTGGTCGTGTCTTGTCCCTGTTACACAAAAAAAAAGCCTTCGGGCGTTTCAGATGCTCTCCTTGCGGGAGTGATCTCCGTGATACAAAAAGCCTGCGGGCGTTTCGGATGCTTTCCTTGCGGAAGTGATCCCTGTTATACAAAAAGCCTGTGGGCGTTTCGGATGCTTTCCTTGCGGAAGTGATCCCTGTTATACAAAAAGCCTGCGGGCGTTTCGGATGCTTTCCTTGCGGAAGTGATCCCTGTTATATAAAAAGCCTGCGGGCGTTTCGGATGCTTTCCTTGCGGAAGTGATCCCTGTTATACAAAAAGCCTGCGGGCGTTTCGGATGCTTTCCTTGCGGAAGTGATCCCTGTTATACAAAAAGCCTGCGGGCGTTTCGGATGCTTTCCTTGCGGAAGTGATCCCTGTTATACAAAAAGCCTACGGGCATTTCGGATGCTTTCCTTGCGGAAGTGATCCCTGTTATACAAAAAGCCTGCGGGCGTTTCGGATGCTTTCCTTGCGGAAGTGATCCCTGTTATACAAAAAGCCTGCGGGCGTTTCGGATGCTTTCCTTGCGGAAGTGATCCCTGTTATACAAAAAGCCTGCTGGCGTTTCGGATGCTTTCCACGCGAAAGTGATCCCTGTTACACAAAAAGCCTTCGGGCGTTTCGGATGTTTCCCTAGCGGAAATGATCCCTGTACTTCTTGTCCTGAGTTCCTGGGTTGGGGTAGGGTTGAGCGTGCGCACGGCAAGAGGGTCTGATCCCCCTCGAACCGTAAGGCGTGAACCCTTCGTGTCACACTTGTCCTGTCTTGTCCTGTCCTATTTGTCTTGTCTTGTCCCGTCACGTCCTGACTTGTCTTGACACCTGTAGGTTAGTCCCCGTAGTTGGTAGCACACGCTACGACTACTACTTGTCCCGTTTTACTTTCCTGCTACGTTACTTCCTGTTGTGTTACCCTGTTATAACCACAGCATGCTAATCAACCAGTAAACTGTTGTGTAAAAGAACCTCAGCATGTTAATCAACCAGTAAACCATTGTTTAAAGTTCGGTGCACTTGCAGTAAAGTCTAACCCTTCTTGTAGACTTTACCTGACGTACAGTTCCTTTTTCTTGGGTGCTGTACGTCAGGTGCTCAGCCAGAGTTCGTGGACGAGGCAGACTCACTGGAGCACGAGGAGCCGAGGACGTCGACCCAGAGTACGCGCCCTACGAGGACCAGACCTTGAGGTCTTCTTAGTCGTCACTTTCAGAGGTTACTACCTTTAGTTTGCTTTTGGACAGTTTGTTGCCACGCTTAGGCTCTTTTTTAGACTTTGTACATGTTGGATATTATATCACTATTTAATGAATGCAACTTCTTTTCTGTACCTTCTGTTGTTCGAACTTAATAAATGCAAGAACCTGAAAAACTTTTAAAATGGTACCCCCTACAGACGCTTATTGGGTCCGAGCTTCCCAGCTCTGGCCTAAGCGGGCCTTAGTCACGATTCGCCTCCGTCGTCTTGGGAAGCGGGGCGTGACAGAGATCCTCATTTTGATACTGGTTTAACCTCGCATTAAGTCTTAGGACTTTACCTAAGTTCTAATGTCGACTACATTATTATTAACTTAGATATATTCTTACTATACAGCTTACTGTAATTTTGAACAAGATGTTTGGACACTTACACAAAGATAAATTGCCTCGAGTTCGAGGGCATACCTATCTCCCAACATCTTTCACTTGCACTCAGGCACATTTATCCCGGTATCTTATACCACATTTACACATAAGTCTTTATAGACTTTATGTGACAGAGCCTTCATGAGTGAATCTTGCTAAACCGTCTTTAGTATATACTTAAGGAGTTTCTATGTTCATGTTAGACCACACATTTGAATCTCATCCAAATAATTTCATTGGTCTCTTGGAATCTATAATATTTAATTTACCTGGATCTCATTCAGCTTAGCGTACCTTACGACAATAATCCCACACGGTTACCGGTCAACTGCACGGTTCATTAATAATTTCTAATAAAGTGTCAAACTCTTTGACCACTTTGTCAAAATAAATGTTCCAGTTCCTTGATGCCTCACATGCTTTTAATTCGCTCCCACTGACCTTGAAAACTCTCTGGATGATTCATATAAGTTTGTTCTTCTAAATCATATTTAGAAAACAGACTTTACCTGAATGCTCTAGTTTTCATGGTCATCATGAGCATTTACATCGAGTCTAATTCGAATAGATCTGTACACATCTGTTGGCAAGAAAGTTTCATCATAATCCATTTAGTGGAGTTCTGATGATAACTATTCTCAACCAGCATAACTTGTACTTCAGTCTTTTCCATCTGTACTTATCTTCTGTCTCGAAGATTCACTTACAGCCAAAGGAAATACTTTTCCTTGGGCACGTCAATCAAACTCTATACTTTTTTACATGCCAGGACCTTTTCTGGATTGCATCAATCCATTTCTTAGAGTCACTACTCCGAATGGCATTTTGGAAGTTGTCTAGGCCATCATCAACTATGATGTCTTACTCGACATTTCGTCTCACGAGACTCGAGTAACCTATGTCTTCCTAACGATTTAATTCGAGGAATATCATATTGATAAGGTCCTCACAGAACCTTATCAAGAACTCAGGCATTACTATCTGGGACTTAACCAAGAAAGAGGATTGTAACTCAAAGTCACTTGCCATGTATCGCATCATGTCCAACAGAATGCGATTCATGCTCTCCAACACACCAATGTGTTAAGCGACTTGACCTGAGAGAAAATCAAATTTTCTTTTAATTATGCAAGAATTATATAGCCGAGTATTCGACTCTTTGATCTAAGCAAAGCAGTTCAAATACTTCTGTCACTATGTACTCTATTTTATCAGACTTGTGTTTCATCAAGAACACGTGTCGTAATAAAATAAGTATAACTTATCCAGGCTAATGTAGACTTGAGTCTGGATACATCCACATGTACAAGACAGTGAGTTCTCGAACTCATTCTCCCACTGTCTTACAGAAGGTGTTTGGCCATCATACCTTTGAGACACGACTTACAAGTGTCTTTCGACTTATAATACGAGAGATCAAAACTCTCTTTATGCGACTTGTCAAGTCTGTTCACATCGGTATGGCATAGTCTATTTTGCCATAGATAAAGTTTCTATAACTTGCGTATTTGTGTATTAATATTTAATATAATATCGTTATACAAAACATTCACATCGAGACATTGCTTCAGAAGCAAAGTGATGACATTCACCAAAATGTGTTCTCCTTTTGTATAACAATTATCCTGAGATCGTGACATCAAATGTCACATTTTTAGTTCCTCCTACTTTTGCCTTTTATTATCATAGTCAAAACTTTCTTTCTCATTTCCTCAATGCCTTCTCCGTTCTAAATCACATTTAGACAATACTTTCCCAACAAAAATTATCGGCTGTGCAAGCACCTCACGTATCCAAACACTTAAGCTCACAACCTTGAGTTGACTTAACAAGTTATTTGACTCAAGATCTGATTTGGATACACGGTCTTGCACCGGTGCACTCATCTTCGAGTCAAACAATTTGATCGAAGTTTCGAATCTTGCGGATCGAAACCGTTTTCTATACAACCTTGAGTTGACTCAACAAATTGTATGAAGAAACTTGCTTTGAACATCAGTATGTTCAAGCTGCCCCACATAGAGGTGGGTGAAAAGTAGCGTGCTTTTATTTTGTTGGACACAGAGCTCAAGGAAATCATTGTCCGTAAGCTTGTGCTAGGAAGGAAAGTTTAAGGTCTGTGAGAACCTAGTTTAGACTTTCAAACTTGATTTTGGCTTGACATTCCTTAAACAATCATCTTGACTAGTTTACATTTTTCTTTAGGATATTATTTTTTTCAATTCCATCATGTATAACATAGAATTTCCCTAGTTTAGCATATGTTCAATGATTATTAAATATAGTTAAAATGGATTTTATTCAATTATATCCTCCTACTATTTTTGTGATCATCTTAAGCCATATAGATGAACGAATAATAATATTTAGTGGGAAAGGGACCCGACTACCCTGAGTCTCATAACCTTGAGTTGGCTCAACAAGTTGCTTAACTCTGCGATCGGTAGACGACTCTTCATCAATCAAATCGAATGTGATTTCATTATAGGTTTTTACCCATTATCACTTATGACCTTGAGTTGGCTCAACAAATCATAAAGACTAGTCTAGTCAGACCCTTACTTTCTTGCCCAATCCTAACTTACACTGATACTCGGTTTGTTCATGACGCGACGGTTTAGGTTAAGTCAAACTGCATCACATGTTTAATGAAATAAATTCCCAAAAGATAGTTATGTTACAGCTTGAGTTGACTCAATAACTATAACATGAAATCCATGGTTCCCAAATTCCAAAAGTAAGGAGGGCTACAACTAACTTTAAAGAAGATTTTTAACGTAATTGACTAGATATAGTCGATAGTGTCACATAATCATAATTCACATCCTTGCGGTCCAGCGGAACATGGCCAGGGATTTAGTAAGGCCAGGATCATTATCCCCAGTCGAGCTAGGGTGATCCACAACACTAGTCAAAATACACTAGACCAGATCATGGTCAATTGAAGGAAACTTATTATTTATATGTGTGCCATCGACTAGATATCACTTCATTAAAAGTAGTTAATTCTATCAACTAGTTGAATCCTAAAATTCGAAATTATTGGGATTGGTTAATAACTTTTATTAATGTCCTTATCAACTATAAGGATTATGAAGGGTGCTATCCTAATCATGTATTGGGCATTTAAACAAGTTTAAACCATAGCATGTCCTTCAAAAATTTATCATATAATTTTCTTAATGTTTTTAAAGGCTAACCTAATAGTTCTTCTTGTATTATCACATAATTAACAAGAAACATTATCTAACCATTAAAATCTATCATCTAAATATTTTAGCATGACAACATAGCAAATAAAATTATCTCATAAATTTTTGCTAAACATGCACCTTAAATTTTATCTCATAAGTTTAAGTTACTTTAAAATTATCACATAATTTTAAAGATTTAATTATTAAAATAATCACATGATTTTAAAATTAAATCAAATTTTCAAAAACAATTTTCGAAAATAAAATTTCACATGAAAACGACAATTTCATAGTTTAAATAAAACCTCAATCTGATGGAGAAACAGCTGTATCACATACATTTTATAAATGCAAAATATAGATCATGTAGACTGGCTGGCTCTAATACCAATGTTGGGTTTTTTGTGGGTCCTTAGGGTAATAAAATCGATGTCCGGCCTAAGTTGGTCGGACGACGAAAATAAATATGCAGCGGAAAAACAGATTTAAAACATTTTTAAACTAAGCCCTAAAGAGAACAAACCCTAGCCAAGATCTCTACTGTCCCGGGGTTGGGTCTGACCAACCCCTAAGGATAGATCTATCTAACATTTGCGATTATAAACACTTGAATATTTAAACTGCATAACTTTCACTTCGTTTCCATAGAATTCGAAGTGTCGTTTTCAGCAACATTTCTTTGGCCCCGCGCCACATCTCCCAAGCTGAACCGCGTCCCAAGCCGCACCTCATCCCGAGCCGAACTGCTTCCCGAACCACACCACGTCTCGAGGCGAACAAAACACTTGTCGCAGAGACAACCATGCATCGAAGAAGATTTCGAGTGGATCCTCTGTCAAGACTTCTGATCCGATCCGAGCTCCTTCGTAGCTTTGCTAAAGCCCGATTAGGAGCAAGGAAGAGTTTTAGGGAGAGAGGGAATAATTAATTTAAGTCTTAATCCGAGCATGCTCCAAACTTTTGGGAGCTTCTCTGATTTGAAGACTTGGTGCGAATTTTCAAGGAGATAGTTGGCCCCTATTTATATAGACGGCTGACCCATCCCCTTCTCTTCATATCTGTCACGCCCCGCTTCCCTAATATGGAAGGCGAGACGTGAGGAGGTCTGCTCAGACGTGGAGCTGCGAAGCTGCAGTCTGATAAGCGTCTGTAAAAATTTCGAAAACTGCAGGTCCTTGCATTGCGACGAAACAACAACAACAATAATAAAGCAGATAAAAGAACATCCACCAACAACATCCAACAAATATTACAACATCACAGAATAGTCACATAAGTACAAGTCTGAACAATAGGCCTAAAGCATGGCCAAACAAAACAAAGAGAGATAGGTGCTAACAACAACTAAGGAAAGGTAACAACTAAGGGGAGACTCCAAACGAGTCTAGGACTGGTCACCCGTGTCCTCGAACTCGGTATCTGCAGGGACCTCAAACTCAGCGTGCACGAACTGCTCGTCTCCTACTACCTGCTCTGTCTCAAAACCTAACATGTGACACCCAAAGAGAAAAGGGCACATGTCAGCAAAAGTCTCCCAAGGGAAGCAGAGAACTTTTGTGTAAGGATACAAATATAGAAAAACAACTAGCAGTTCTAAACAATATGAAATGACATTTAAAGAATGCAACAGTTTAAATGACATGATGCATGCACGTCGTAGCAGAAACTACGAAAACACTATTTCACGATTTTCACGAATCATTAACTTTTCACATTGTGCACAGAGTTTACGCCTTACAGCTGAAGTGGCTGTATGGGCACACTTCTACGCTGAGTGGTCGCTTAACCCTACCCCTCCACGTGTTTCGAGCGTTGGTTTCCCAACAACACTGTGCTCGCTTCTGGATCACGAGCCAGGAAGTGTTTTTCAACATGGCACATGGTTGTGCCTGCAAAAGTAGGTGCCTAGCCTCAATAGCAATAACATTTGTAGCGTGTGCTACTCAATCACAAAGAACACATGATGCATGAAATGACATGAGTTGAGCAGTTAAAGTGCGTACTGTTAATTGAAAATTAAACATGGCACGGCAGCATGAATGAAAGCAGGTAAAGTGTCGGATCTAGTTTCGTTGTCAAACTAGATCAAAAAGGCGTCTAGGCAGCTATCATTTCACTGGCTAGTCTCTTTTACGCTAACAAATAAATTGGCCTAAAAACATGGCCTAAACATTTACTGGCAAGTATCACTTGCCTGTTTCCCGTAGTATCGGTTGTCGTGGGTTCGTCTGGACGGGTACTACGTGTGGTACTTCCGGTTCTCTGTTTTGGTTGGACAAATCACTGAATTAGATATATTGCGAGATTAGTCAAAATATCCAGTTAATTCTTAAAGTGGGTTCGTCTAATTTTATTAGGCTCTCTGGCTAGGGTGATGTTTATATTGTGTTAAACTAACATGTTACGCCTCATTCAATGTAATTTTATTTACCCAATTATAATTATTAGTTAACTGAAATTACTAAACAAGTTTATCATTTAAAATTAAAGTAACAATAACTAACCCCTTTGTTAATTACACTAAGCTAATTGTAATATTAACATGACTTTAATGGGTTCACCTATTCTACACCTACTAATACATTATTTAAATATACTTATATCTAATTCTCTCTCTCTCCCCCTTAATCTTTAAATATATAACCAATTAAGCTGCCAACTACCACTTTAATTTCTTATTCAGTCTATACCCAGGGCATTACTATTAATCTCCTAACTCTTTTATTATTAATTATTGGCTGAACCCTTCACCCTCTTGTTGTCAACTACTCCCCATCTCATAACTCTCTTTATCTTACCTAATATTCAATATAGGCTAACCTAAAAAAACATGCTGTCACTCTTCTTATCTCTCTTCCTTTCATTCTGTTACTTTCTTAGCTTTCTTTTTTTTCCATTCGTTCAAAACTTGCAGGCAACCCAACGAAGGGAGAGGGGCACTCACGTTCGCCAAGGGGAGGAGCTCGCTGGCGGTCAGGCGAGGAGGCGTGCGGCGATTCCGGCCAGGCGGCGGTGGTGGGCGAGGCCAGGCGGCGCAACACACAGTTGGGCGGCGCGCAAGGGCTTTTCCGGCGGTTTCAACGGACGGCGGCGGGATTTCTCGGGCGACGCGTGGTGCAGCAGCGGCAGCTGGGCGGCGGCCATGGTGGTTGGTCAGGAAAGAGGAGGAAGGAGGAGAAGGATGTTGGAAGAATGGGTTTCTGAAATTTTAGAGATTTGGAGTTGTTTTTGTATTAGATCTGAGTTCTCAAGATCAATTTCAGATTTGAGTTTGTTTGGGAAGTTGTTTTTGGGAAGAATTTGTTTGCAGAAGGGTTTGATTTCGAATTTAGGGCTGATTTGTTCTAGATTTTGGGTTTGATGTTTTTGTTTGATTTGGGAAATGGTTGGTCTGAAGTTTGCTATGTTTTTCTGATTTTTGAATTTCAGTTTGGGGATTGATTGGGAATTTGATTTGGGAAGAGATGATATAGGCTGATTTGCTTGAGGGATGTGGGTTTGATTTGGGTAAGATTGTTGAGAAGAATTGATGAACAGATTTTGGGAAGAGGTTTTGTTTGGAAATACTGGTTTGGAGAAGGATGTCAGATTTGTGTTGAGGGGTGTTTGCAGAATAATTTGCAGGGCGTCGCCTTAAGAAGATGTTGGCAGGAGACAAGCCTTTTCATTTGTCAAAGGTTTGGTTCTCTTGATTAGATAGAATTAATGCAATCTTTTGACTTAAAGAGAGACGTGTATGTGTGTGTTTTGGCAAGATGAAATGAATCTGGACATGAGCTGGTTTTGAAATATTTAAGCAGGCTTTAAGTATCTAGTCAAATAGATTAGGTTTGCTTAGACTAAGTTTTAAAAAGAAAAACACGTTTATCAACTTTGAGGGGCTGCCGACAGGTGATGATTAATTAGGGTAATTTGTAAGAGTTAAACGTGATTAGCAAATCTTAATTAGTAAGTTAATTAAGTAATTTTAAACGTAATTAAAGTAATTAGTAACTTAATTAAAAGTGATTAACAAGTTGTGATTAGTAAACAATTAAGTTAAAGTGATTTGGTAAACTTGATATTCAATTAATGATGACACGGTAAAAACGGAATCGGAGATGCGCTCGCGTCGACACGTAGCAGAGAACGTACGGACTAAAAATATTATCCGGACGACAGAAGTAAAATACTGGTACGCACGATTCTACACACGTCTAAAAAAATACAGGCGGTTACATTCTACCCACCTTAAGAAAAATTCCGTCCTCGGAATTCTTATCACTTAATGAGTAGGAAACAAGTATAGATAATGCTCTCGTATTTCTATGAAGTAAAGTTTGACCTGAAATACGTCAAGACAAAGAAATGAATTTGGTTAGGAAAAGACATAAGTGATGTGGTTAAGATTAAGTTTCAAAAAGAGGTTCGGATGACTAAGCAGCATTGATGGCCTTAACCGTCAATAGGCAAGTGAAAAGGCAAGGAACGGCTACCCAAGATGTGCAGAGATGAGGATGAGAAAAATAATAATGTATATACGTATCCTCGTAACAGCTACCCCAATATTCTAATACTCAGGTTGCTAAACTCATAAACCCAAACAAGTGTTACTAAAATAAATCATCACTTCTCGTCTCGTCACTGAATAATGAATAATGTTACAATTATAAACATATCCTGAACTTAAATACATGTCCAATACTTCCCCTTTCCTTTTGATTTTTATCTCATAATTTTTGCTTTAAACAATTAATATTCTAAACCAGGCAACCTCGGAAGGGAAAATATCAACTATCCTCAACCAATACTTCTTATAAATTTCCTTACTCCTTCGCTCAGCATTGCCATTAAAGCAGTAACATCATCTCGGGGAATCTTTAATGTATGATATCCTCTATACCTAAGTTCTCAAAAAAGCTGTACATTCTCATAGGTTACCTATCCGTAGTGTATCATCCCTTGTTCATTGAATAACCTAACTTGTAGTACTATAATTGTGACATCATCTAACTCCAACATTATTCTTATCTCAAGCAATTGGTATAACGACGCTTTACCAATTACTGATATATGACTCCAACATAATTTGTCTTTTTCGGTATGGAAGGTTAGTGTCGTAGTAGACTCAAATGGATCCATAGTAAATCCCTGGCCATAGTGGAAGATAAACTTGTTACTGAGTTAACAAGTGTCATCCAGCCGATAACTACAAGATCACATTTGACTCACGGGATTACAATGTAATTGGGGTTGACACTAAATTGTGCCCTAGACACCTTACCGACATAGTTTTGACGAAGGGACCTGACTGCATGGAATCTATCACTGTAAGGCCCAGATTATCTCAAAGAGATTCTGGTATCACACTAACCAGATAATGACAGTTCTGAAAAGGGGGTCGATACGCTCAGCTAGGGCCACTATCGATATGTGATACAATGTGATCGTGTTACTACTGAAGTATGAATCGGGCTATTGGAATCTCATATAGATGATGAATCTTCATGAAAAGAGAAGGAAGAAACTTTGAGTATATGTGATATACAAAGGCAAGATCACAAGTGTTATGATCAGCTGGAAGAAAGAAGATGAAACATTTAGCACTAGTCGACTAGTCAGGCCAGACTGCATTTGACACAGTCAGCTGCCTATTCAATTGGTGCTGATGAAATAGGATTTGGAATTCAAACTTGGTGTGAGATTTGATCTGATAGTCGGTCCTAATCCAAACCAAACTCATATCCTAGTTTTGTGATAGAGTTTTAATAAGATTAGAACTTATAGAATTTATCTTCTTCTTTGCACGAGTATGGATGAGGTTGGGTTCCACTCAAACTCATAACCCTATCCAATTACAGGGTGACCCTAGAACTATAAAAGGGGTCTTCCCCAGTTCCTTTCAGATACACAACAATTTGCATCAAGCGAGCATAATCTCTGTAGAGTGAGTCTCATAATGCGGAAATATTCAAACCTCTTTAGAGGGAGAATCTCTCGCACAAAATCAAAGTTTTTCCTTCTCCTTCTTCATCGCTCCAGCAAGGCATGCAGGATGGTTGAGTTCTTTGGGTACTCATGGATCTTAAAGACATTCTTAATCCCATGGAACATCTAAGGTGCTGGTTGGAGAGGAGAACACAGTGCTTCAGGTCTTCATCAAAAGAGATGTATGATCTGCTAGTATCGCTTGAGTATACTTGCACAAAAGTATAATCTTTATGATTTTATTTTAGTTGTTCATCGCTAGTATTGCAGTAGATCTTGGACATATCGATTGCAAGTTAGAAAATTTCAATTTTCTGTCTTCCGCTCCATGATCTAAATTGTTTAGATTACTAGCATCGTTCTTTTACAAGTAGAACATAAATAACTTACATTGTGTTACGATTGGATATTTGTTCTCTATTTACATTGTTTACACTTTTTTGGTACTTGCATATTTTATGATACATGCATAATTAATGTATTTGCATATTGCAGGACTCTATCGCATGGAGGATAAAAGACCCATATCTGAGAAGGTCTTGTATGACCGTGTTTGTCATCATTCTACACAGCCCCTTCATAGGTAGATATGAATATTCATGGTGCTATTGTTAGCTATTTGCATGATGTTAGTATTTATAATATTAATTTTCTCATTACTTGCCAAGAGAGTGCTATTATTAGAGTTGTAAATCACTCGTTTGCATATTCAAATTGGGTTATAGAGAATGAGCGTGTTGATTATTATGTTATAGAGACTAGGTTCATAGCATGTGCTTCGTAGCAGTGGATTAGGCTGGACTGGTTGCTAAATATTTGAATATCAATTTCTTTATTTTACATGCATTACTTGAATTTAATGATTTAGTGGCATGGTCTTTACGAGATCTAGACTTGTCCATTGATCTGTCTTATATGATTACCACTAGAAACCGGACTAAATCACTGCTATGTTGTAGAAGGTTCCTTCCATCCAATACCAATATGAGTCATCTTTGTTGATTTCATCGAAAAGAATCGACCCAATACATGATTCACGAGGATGATGCATGACTGCGTCACCAATAGTAATAAATACAACCAGAAACAAAAAGATCCACTATAACCCAACATGCACATCTGCTTACTTATACGTGTAAATCGAGGTCAACTGTTGCATGACAAAACAACAAAGAAGCTGGACCCTCCCAAAGGACCATATTCACTTCTCCTCATCATTTGATGTGATCATCACGGGTTTCTTTGTTTTATGACTGTTTTATATATTGCATTGGGTTTTGAATTTAATTAGTATTAAGATAAACTTGTATCGAAATTGACTTTGCTGTTTGTATTACAATTGTATTGAATATTGTAGTATTGGGTATTTACACTTTTGATTAAATAGAGATGTGATTTTATTGAAAATTATAGTATATTTAATGTGATTGTATTGAATATTATATTCAGATTTTATTAAATATGGTATTAAAATATTTAGATTTTTTTAATTAAAGATATGAATTGGAATTATATTTTGTGTTTGATTTGAATTTTGATTGAAGAGAGTGTGTATGTGATGGTGTAGGATGGTATGAATATGGAGTTGAAAATTTGTGGTTGAAGGTGGGTGTGAATTGGGAGAATGGCGATGTGCATGAATTGGCCAGAGTTGGCAACCCTGGCCAATTGCTTCACTGCTCCTAGAGAGCAAACCCAAAAGCAGCGAGCTCTTTTGTTTACTCTATGGTAACCAATGAAACAATATGCCGAGGTTGGTAACCTTGGTCAATTCAAAATAGGCGAGGTCGACAACCCTAGACATTTTTACTGCTACCACGTCGGCATAAAATTTTTCCTGAAGAGCCGAGATTGCAAAATTTGGTTGGTTTTGGTAAATATAGTTAAACAGGGTCGATTTTTGTACTTAAATTTAATTGTGGGCCATTTTTGAAAAATTGTCCAAAAAGAAATAGATTTCCAATTAATAATAGAAATAATAGTCCACTTATTAATTTAATCATATATAATTCATTATTACGGTCTTATCATTTTTGAATCATATATATGAAATAGTTGCAATGTACTCTTATGTAATAGACAAACGAGATGCCAAATAGTGATCACAAACTTTAGTCTTCAAAGTGCGAAGTTGACAAGTCAAACAAAATTATCTTATTGGAAGTCGTGCATGTAATAACCATAATACCATTTACTAACAATGAGATTGTTGGGGTAACGATTAAAAATACCTTTAATGTTTCATTAAAGATCATTTAAGTACTTTTATGTTTTTGTCGCATCACTTAACACCCATTAGTAGCTAATTTTTTCAGTAATCACCAAAATACCCTTATTTTCCTCTTTTCACCATCTTTATTATCCTTATCTCATCATTGATGCTTTTTCTTCTCCCTTTTTGTGATTTCTTCTCGTTCTTTTTTCTTCTATTGTCCATTTCTTCCATCCTCCTCCTTATTTCTCTCTCCTTCGATGTGGACCATGAGATCCCCATCACCTTCACTGAGCTTTACGTCTCCTTTCCACTAATCTTCTATTTCCGTTAAGATTCTCATCTTTTTATTAATGCCTAATGCATTGTCTTTAATGCCATATGAATGATATGATTGATCAGTGGTGGTGATAATGGAAGCGAATGAGAAGAAAAATAGAAGAGTAAGAAGAAGAATAGAAGAAAAGAAAAGGAGATGAGAGAGAGAGAGAGAGAGCAATCAGAGGAGAAGAAATGATGCAGATTAGGAGAAGAATCAATATGATGAGAGAAAAAAGAGAATGAAGAGGATAAAGAAGAAGCAAGAAGAGGAGAAGAATGTTGGGTATTGACCAATTAGCCCACTTTTGTTTTGATGATGATCACCTCAATATGTAGTTGCTAATGACTCTCATTGTTTTAGTCTCAGATTTACTAACATGTAACTTGATGAGGAGACAAAACAGTATGTGTAGGATGATGGATCAAGGCTATGGAGCAATGAGACTCATGAAGATATTGGACATCATTGTATTTTCATTTTATTCTTCATGTAATCTTGTTTTTCTTTCATAGATTATATGTAGCCTTGAATAGATGCACACACACATTCATATGCATCATTTACATCATAGGGTTCCTTAGATTCATGTTGAACCCATCCCATTTGGTCCATTGCTCAAAACACACTTGGATGTGCTTTTTGGAGCTCGACAGGTGCCTGGTGAAGGGTCACCAAACACCTGTCATGTCAGTTGTTTGGATTGCTTGATATAGCCAAGGGTCAGTCGCCTGATGGTTTATGACTAGGCGTCTGAACAGTGGTCCAGATGCCTGGAACATGAACTTCAGGTGCCTGATCAGTTGAGTCGAACTTTTTGTACTGTCTGTCTTTTTGGGCCCTAAATTACAGTCGTTTGAAGAAGGCTTACCAGACGTCTGCACAGTGGATGAGACGTTTGACAAGTGTTCTTTAGATGTATGATGCTTAAATATTAGACTTCACTCTTTTTCATCTGTCCATCTCAGTCTGCCAGATGACTGGAGTTGATTTACCAAGCGCCTGAGCAGTTGATCAGGCGCCTGGGTCATGAACTCTAGACATCTTATCGCTCGAAAATCTATCCGTTTATATCCGGTGGGTGAGATTTTTGAGGATCCATTTTCTTGTCTTTTGTGCACGATTGAGGGCTTATTTAAGCTCGGTTTAGATGTAGTTTTTGGCACTAATGCTCAAAAAATACAACTCATTTAGATCCAAAAACTAAAAGCATTTTTCTCCTCTCTCATTTTCTTTTTCACTTTTGTTAAAAGTGTTCTTGCATTGATCTCGCATCAAGAGAGAGAGAGAGAGAGAGAGAGAGAGAGAGAGAGAGAGAGAGAGAGAGAGAGAGAGAGAGAGAGAGAGAGAGAGAGAGAGATCTTGAAGTGCATCAAGCCAATCATCTTGTTCTTGTTTCACTCTTCATGCCTTCATACACTATGGTAAGATCTATTAAGGCATAAGTAAGATTGTAGTTTGTTTCTTTTTGTTTCGAAATCTAGTTCTTTGGTTGTGAGAAAATTGTGGGGGGTTTACTCCACTTTAACCCGGTTTAGGGATTATCTCAGTTTAAGGATTGTACTCGTGAAGAGTGTTCTTGTGTGTCCCGGTTTAAGAAGCACTAGTGAAAGCCGATGCTCTGGTTTAGGAGGATGGGTCTAGATTAGAATTACCGGTGTAGGGATCCGAACCAGGATAAATATTTTGTGCTTACTTTTGCATCATCTCTTTGTTTTGTGACTGTGTGCAATTATATTCCGCATTGCTTAATTAGCTTTTAATTATCATTTTAATTACATATACACTATTTACCCCCTATTGCATTGCTTAATGGACATGGATCCTACAATTGGTATCAAAGCGGGTTGATTTTGCTTAAGCAACGACGATGGCAATTAAAGCTTCATCTCAATTTCACGAGGAGGGAATGTCTACTGTTCCACCACCGTTCTTCAACTAGACCAATTATCCATCTTGGAAGGTTGAGATGATGATTTGGCTTGAAGGTCAAGAGCTACGGGACATCACCGAGGTTCCATTTGAGAAGCCCACAAAGACCACATCAGAAAGGACAAAGGCAGAGAAAGACTCGATTAAGTACAATGCTAGAGCCATGCGTATGTTTCATTGTGCTCTCAACCCAAACGAGTTCAATCACTGATATGCTCATATTTTACACTTTATTTCTTTATTTTTGCATGCCATTTCGATTGCTCATATCGCGATTTTCACGATTATACGACGATTTCGCGATACATTTTACAATTTCTCTGTTTCATCCAATTTCAGGAGATATGGAGCAAACGGGAGCGATTTGGAGCCATGAGCACATACACACATCCCAAAGCATCATTGATGACGCTATCAGAGAGCTAACGGAGTTGGAGGATGAGTAGAAGAGGGAAAGAGACAAAGGAATCGATGAGGAAGCAATGAGAAGAAGAAAAGAGTACTGAAACAGGCTACTCGGCCGAGTGACGCAGCTCACTCGACCGAGTGAAGCATCTCACTTGATCGAGTGAAGTTGATACGATGAATCAAGCCTGAAGATGAGCTGGAATGTACTCGGCCGAGTGGGAATTTCCACTCGACCTAGTGAGAGTCCCACTCGACCGAGTGGAACAAATTTTTTTTGAAGAAAATCTTTGACACTTCTCTGTTTTTTGGAGGATCTACAGATGACTCCACTCGGCTGAGTAGAAATTCCACTCGACCGAGTGAGAAGACTACTCGACTGAGTGGTCTGAGGAGCCCAGAATGCTGATTTTCCTATTCCGAAGCGGCTTCCTCACTCGACCGAGTGAGATGTTCACTCGGTCGAGTAGCGCTGCCGACCCAGTCTTGAAAACTCAGGTTTACAGTAGTCTGGGGGCAGAATTGTAGGATCTTTTTGGTTATTTTGGGCATGTATAAATACCCAGATTTATCTCCAGCCCAGGGAGAGACTGCATATTTTTATTTTCATAGTGCTTTAGTTTAGAGATTTCTTTTGACGAGAAATTGAAGACTTGGATCGTAGTTTTATTGTTAAAGCGTGTATTCGATATTGGTATCTCTAAAACTCTTACAAGTTTATATTTTTATGATATATCTCTTCTTAGATCTGAGGTTTGTAATGAATTCTCTTGTCAATCTTATTTCTCTTGTGATTTTCATGATGATTTGTGAGTAATTCCTTTGCTCTAGGGCAAAGGGATGAACCATATGGATCAAACGTAAGATTTGTGATATTTGTTGAATTTCAATGTTGCTAGAATTACTAAAGGTTAGATTGTGATTGGATTACTACGGATAGCTAGAAATTTCTATTGGATCTTGAGAGCTCAAGAGAGGATCTTGATATATGGGAATCCTAGATATTCGATTTAGATCTATAATCGAGATTCACTAGAATTGGTGCGAGAAAGCGACCAAAGCTAGCATCTTTATTATATTTCTATACTTATATTCGTTTACACAACAGTGAAACGAGTACGAACTATCACGATCTAGATCTGAACTTGAGTTGCGCGAGAGCGAGCTTGAGTTGGGATTGGATGTAATTGTCGATCTTAATGCTAGCATTTTGAACCAGGCTTGCGAGAGAGCGAGGCCCTAGTTTGGATTGCTATAGACTTGCATATCACAAGAGCGTGCGTTGATTCTCTATTTAGTTACAACAAATTCACTTTACACCGAAGTCTAGTAATATTGAGATTCATAATTTGCATCGATTGCTTGAGATCTATAGTTAGGATTCCCAAGCCATAGACATCTTTATATATTGAATTTACATCGATATTTGAACGATTGTGACATCAACTCTTACAAAGCCAATTTTCTACCAATATCTTAGTAAATCATATAGATTACCGTTATTAGTTCCTCCACGTGATCGATACCCGCTTACCACTTCACTGTGCGCTTACGGTAAAACTACATTATTTTCGGAGTTGTATTCCTTGATGTCTTTTAAGCAAGGGCCCCAAGACTATTTATATGAGGCGTGTGAGTGCTTCAAATATCTATAACACCAATGCCCCCACCATAGCATCAATGATTGGGAGCTCGTGCATAGTTTTTACAATGGATTGAGGGTAGATACAAAGATGATCATCAACGCCACCGCCAATGGAGCTATATTGTCAAAGACACCAGAGGATGCTACGATGCTATTAGAGGAGATGGCCTCTAATAATCAGCAGTAGGATAATGAGAGGGGCCAAACATCATCATCAGTGAAGCCGGCAAGCATCTCGAAGCAAAGGCAGTGGCAGAGTTAGCGACGAAGTTTGACTATCTATCTAAAGTGGTAGAGAAACTTGAGAAGAAGATATGCGAGCCTCATGTTGCACCTGATACATCTACATCTAATGACTGGCAAGGCCAAGTTATGTATGTTGGCGGTGAGCTAGTGATGAAGCTATGGAGCAAATTCAGTACGTTCAAGGTGAAGATAATAATGGATCTTGGGTGAATCCGGCCGGGAAGAGTCACCCCGGATTTTCATATGCTAACAACAGTGGAGCCTTAACCCCTCCTCAACAACCACACCACCAACAACAAAAAGCCCGGATGCCACCTTAACAACAACCATACTAACAGAGGCCATCGTAACAACAATAATTCTAGCAGATGCAACATCCGGATTCAATCAAGGATGGAGGCCCCAAAATCCACTGCCGGCACCACAGAGGTCAGAGCATGAGACTAAAGTTGAAGAATTTATGGCCGAGCAAAATAATATCAATGCAAAGTTGACGGCGTGCTAAGATAGTCTCAACACAATCGTGGCGCAATTGGTAGAACAGATTACCTTGCTTAATAAGGCTCAACATCACTTGCCGGCTCGACCAGAGCCAAATCCTAGGAGAAACGCCGGCCACATCAATGCAGTGGTGGTGGTTTTTACTAGAGGCGAGAAGGACACCACTCCCGTCATGGTCCAAACTAGAAGCTCAATGGATGAAGCCCCGGTTGAGAAAGAGGGAAGTAATGAAGAGAAGGAGCCCACGTCGACAACAAAAAATGAAGGAAAATCTGAAATTGATATGCCTCAGAAGAAGAGAACATATATGCCATCGATACCATTTCCTCAACGGTTGGTGAAGGCCAAATTGGAGATGAAGTTTGCCAAATTTTTGGAGTACTTGAGAGGTATTAGCTTTAACATCCCGTTCCTTGATGCAATTATTGAAATCCCAACATATGCTAAGTTTCTCAAGGATCTGATTACGGGAAGAAAAAGAACAGAGAAGATCATGCTCGTCGAACAAGGTACTTGGTTCATTAATGAAGAGAAGTTGCTAAAGAAGCTAAAGGATCCCGGAAGCTTTAGGATTCCATGCACTCTTGGTGGAGTCCCATTACAAAAAGCTTTGGTAGATTTGGGTGCGAGCGTGAGCCTCATGCCTACCATGTTTTAAGAAGCTTAATACGGGGACCGCTCTCAAGGCCACAGATATGAAGATTCAACTCGCCGATGGGTGGATTACTAGGCCGGTGGGGATCGCCAAGAACGTGCCATTGCAAATACCAGGAGGACTATGCATACCATGTGACTTTGTCATCATGGACGTGAAAGAAGAGGGTGATACATCTCTTATACTTGGGCACTCCTTCTTAGATACAGCTGGACTTATTGTTGACATGAGGGAGGGAACATTGTCACTCAACGTTGGTAATATTGACGTTGAGTTCCACCTCCCACGAGCCATGAAGAATAGATCCTCACTGGAGGAACGCGACTATATGGACCTCTTTGACGAGGTATCGATGAAGCCATGCCACATGCCATTGGAGCTTTGCAGGCGGATAGTCTTGATGGAGTACCAATTTCTGAAAACGGCGATCCAATTAGAGATACACCGGATCCTCTCACCAAGGAAGAGGAGAACGACGCTGATGTCGTAAGGATTAGAGAGCTCTGCACGCTCTCTACGGTGAAGCAAAGAAAGAAAGCGCCACTGGTGAACACATCTTCACCACCGGGAAAGCCAAAGGAAGCCAAGAACAAAAGCTTGGGGGAGTCATCCCCCACCATTATTAGAGAGGAAGCGCATTCAAAGGAGGCCAAAGAAGAACAAGTGCAATATCTGAACCCTCATGGCCTCTCCGAGAAGATTGACACGTGCATCTCCTATGCGCCGAACATCACGTGCTAAACGAAGAAATCTTAAGGGGTCGAGCTCAAGACCTTAAACAAGCGCTTATCAGGAGGCAACCTGACGTACTATCTTAGTTCTTTTAGTTGAATTTTAGTTCATTTTTCGTTTTAAAATTTTAAAGTTTAGAGAGTCAAGAGTTTAATAAAAATCTGACAACGGGCAATGTTTTTCATTGCAGGAAGGATATATGAGGAAAAAATTTAACGAAGGGTAGCTATGGCGATGGAGAGCAGCGCTAGTGACGTGATTAAATACCAGAGGAAGGAAGAAACTGACGGGAGAAGAAGAATCAGAAACTGGAGAAAAATAGAGAGTTTGGAGCTGAAAAGAGCATCCCACTCGGCCGAGTGATATTCTCACTCGGCCGAGTGAAGATCTCACTCGACCGAGTGTGATACTGTACATGGAAGCCTCAAAACACCTGCTCTGAAAATTATATGCCACTCTCGACCGAGTGAATTCTATGTTGAATAGCTCTAAAAAATGCTTTGTGAGGCCTGTTACTCGGCCTAGCAGATTAGTTCACTCGACCCAGTGACTATTTCTACTCCACCGAGTAGATAACTGTAGTAGAATTTTCGAAAATCCACACTCTATTTCTATTTTCCACTCGACAGAGTGTAACTTGTCACTCGCCCGAGTGACTCGAACCACTCGGCTTAGTCACTCGACTCAGCCGCACCGCCATAATTCTAAATTTTTGTTGATTGGGCTACTTGACCGAGTGACCATCGTCACTCGGCCGATTGACTTAAAGCGGGCCGCCCTATAAAAAACCCCAAACTCGACAGCTCGACCCCAAATTTCCCCAATTCGATCGATCGCCCCCTCTTCCCTTCGACTCGACCGAATCGAGCCGCCCACTCGCTAGAGTCCCTCCACCCACTCGCCTGAGGTTGTCGCCTCCACTCATCGGCGGCACCCTCTCCAGCGACCCTCAGGTGGCCAAGCTCCGATAATCTCCGCCCCATCTCGCCCTATTTTTCCCCTTTCTTCTCCTACCCTATTCGTAAGCCCAATTCAACCCCATTTTTAAATCAAACCTATTTTTCACCTATTACTCTTGATTAACCCCACAATTTGATGAATTTTAATGCTAATTAATCTTCTTTGTGCTTCAGGATAGCCTTGGGGAGATCATACGCTGATTTGGAGCTTAGGGGAGGTGTTTCTTGCTCACTTGCTTGCGTGGAGCTGCATCGTGCTTGGTACACTCGTTCCTTATTTTATTTTGAGCACTTTGTGACTGTTGCATGTTTCATGACATTTACTCATGCCTCCACTGATCGCTCCCGGATATAAACCCGGAAAACAATTGTAGTTTTACCGCAAGCGTATAGTGTAGTGGCGAGCGGGTATCGAACACGAGGATGGACTAATGACGGTATTCTATCTTAATTGCTAAGCTATTGGTGGAAGGGTGGTTTTTGGAATGTTGTGGTCATAGTCGTTCAATTAACAATTCAAATTCAATATTATAAAAACATCTAGGGCTAGGGAATCCCCACTACGGATCGTCATTTATCTCTGTGAATTACGAATCTCAATGTTGCAAGACTTGAATTCGGGTGAACTAGTCGTAACTAAATAGAGAACCAAGCTCACACTCTCGCGCTATTACCGGTCTATAGCGACCTAGATCAGGGCCCACTCTCGTGCAAACCCTAACATAAACCATTAGCATTAGGATCGAAATCATCATTCAATTGCTCCTCGAGCCCACTCTCGTGCAAACTCGAGTTACAATCTATATTGTGATAGCTCGTATTCGTCCAATCTCTTGCAAAGTAATATGGGTATAGATTTATAATTAAAATGCTAGATTTAGTCTAATCTCTTACAAACCAAGTCTAGTGAATCTCGATTATAAATCTAAATCGAATATCTAGGCCTTTCCATCGATTAGAATCCAATCTCTTGCAAACTTCATATCGATAGAAATTCCTAGCTATCCGTAATAAATCAATCATAACCTAACCTCCTATCAATTCTAGCAACTTATAAATTCATTCATCAAAATCTGAAATTGGATCCATATGGTTCATCCACATGCCCTAGAAGAGCGAATCTACTCACGATTCATCAACGCAATAACAATATCAATAATGGAAATCATATTGCAATTCAGATTTAAAAGAGAACAATTCATAAAAATGCAAGAATTCAAAGGAAATAGACAAACCACATCTGAGTTCTCCAATCTCCAAAGGAGAATTACAATTAGAATTAAGCTAAAATCTATTTTCTGGTCTCTCCATAAGCTGGGATGAAAACTGGGCTTAAATACCTGCCCAAAACAGCCAAAAAGTCCTGATAGAATTGCCCATGGCCCAGCCCAAAACCCTAGTTTTCGAGCGGTGCTACTCGGCCAAGTGGAAATCTCACTCGGCCAAGTGAGACGTCCAAATAAAAACAGAGAAGTTGGGGGTTTGTGCGCTCTGGCACTCTGCGTCACTCGATCGAGTGGGATTTATCACTCGGTCGAGTGGACTTCCTACTCGGCCGAGTGTGTCTTCTGCTGTGCTCCTCAAAATTCCAGAGAGTTGGCTTCGATTTCCTTCAGAAATTCTGACTCACTCGAGCGAGTGGAGTTCTCTACTCGGCCGAGTGAGGTTGACCACTCGGCCGAGTGCATTGTGGCATAAGGTATCTTCGTATCAGTTGTACTCGGCCGAGTATGCTCCTTCACTCGGACGAGAGGGCTGTGTTACTCAGCCGAGTGGGCTGTAATTGGAAGCCACTTTTCTCTTCCTCGTCTCCTCTTCACTTCTATCGATCTTCTTCTTTTCGCGTTCATCGTCCAGCGTCGTTAGCTCCTTAATATAGCCATAAGCGATGCTCCAACACGTGTGCAAATCCCTCAAGCTCATTTTTTGCTCCCGATCGCTCCATATTTCTTGAAATCCCACAAAAACAAGAAATAGTAAAAAGGAACGCAATATCGTCGAATAATCGTGAAAAACACGATATGGGCGATCAAAATGATATGCAAACATGCAGAAAAAAGGTGTAAAATATGGACGGATCAAAATCCCCTAAGCTTGCCTCTTACTCGTCCTCGAGGAAGATGAGTAAAACGACGAACCCGGTGGATAAAAATAAGGAAAATGAAAAAGAAAGAAAAGAAAACGAAGAGGGAGGTGCTAGATCATTCTCTCAGGACATGGAGTCGCTTACTCAAATAGAGCACGATGAATAAAACATACCAAAGATTTTTTACCTCGATATCATATCATATATAGGCACATTCGATATATAAACCAAGAACATCAAAACGATATGAAGTATGAATTCATTCTAGAATTAGCATCGTCTATGGCATTAAAATGATATACATAATCATAGATTGCACACTTTTCAATTGATTATTTTCTGCTTGGAGTATAAGAGGTACCGCACATTATAAAGCGATAAGAATAGAAGGAGATGATATTCATGAAATGCATACATAATTTTCAAGTCGTAGACTTCGTTATACTCTAAAGAATCTCCCTAAGTATCAAAGATTACCTAGCTTAGGTCGTCATGCATATATTAATGGTCACTCTCTCACACATTATTGGATCCCCTCCCCCAAGCTTATCTATAAGTGTGGTGGCATCAAATAGACCAATACGACTTTTCCCATTTTTTCAAGATCCGTAGGAATAAAGGGAAAAAAGGAAAGAAGGGAGGATTGTGTATATACAAATGAACTTCTTTTTGTTTTTCTTTTCTTTCTTTTCTTTCTTTTCTTTTTTTCTTTTTTTAGTATCCAATATACACAATGACAATCCCAAATTAAAGATGAAAGGATATGCATGAATTTACTTTTGATTTTGGGGTCATGTAGCTTGGACTTTTTAGCATGGGGAAGATGTCAATATAAGATTCACTAAAGGGAGATTCACCAATGATTTTAAGTATAGAGATGATGTTCAAGATATGTGGAGAAAGAAAAAAATGTAACACTCAGTTCACTCTTTTGTATGTGCACGACAACTTTCAGCAGGGTAATGTAATCTACTCAGTTCACTCTTTTGTATGTGCACGACAACTTTCAGCAGGGTAATGTAATATACTCGGTTTGATTTTTCAGAAAGTAAATAATCTAGTCATATAAAAAAGACATAGATTCAATCAACCTGGAAGTGAGCATACAATTTCATGCAAATAGAAGTGATAATAGATAACAAAGCAGTACTCCAAGTTTAGGCAATCAATGCGTAAAGCTTGGTGTGCTTTCTATGAATAGTGTATGATATAAATTTTTAGACTCAGCTAATGCTAGAATTACATTCATAATCATTTAATAGAGATGAAGGTTCCTATTCTCAAATGTATAGTGATGTATAACATATGATATCTGAAATAAAAACGATGGCATGACAAGAGAATACTCATATAAGAGCAAGCTAACTCCAAGTCATTGTCAGCATAGAGAATTCATTTCTAGCAAAAAGGATAAAATAAATAAGGATAAAGAAAAAATAAGAACTAACAATACAAATGCAATGCATGCAAAAAGTAAGAAGAAAACGTGATGCATGAGAAAAAAATATATGAAAAAGTGTGCGAAAATAAGTGGAAAGTAAAGAAAGACAGAAAAATAAAGATAAAAAATGAAGAAAATAATAGTGCGTGAGACACTCACTCCCCCAAGCTAAACTGCACAGTGTCCTCAATGTGCTATGTGTGGCAGAAGGACATACATAATAGGGGCGGATATGTGCGGATGCATGTATGATAAAAAGTAAAAATGAAAGAAAATGGACTGGATATGCATATGATAAGTGCAGATGCAAATGATGGATGTGATGAGCACACAGATCATGGGAGCAAAATAGAAAGGCCTAGAAATACATCCTCTCCCCCAGACGGATATATACATAGGCCAGCAAAAAGTGATCAAAATATAAGGGCGAGAGGGGGAGCAAAATCAGCAGCAAAAATATCAACCAGAACATCGGCAAAAAATATGAGAGGCATCAAGTGTGTGCCTAAGCTGGTGGTGGGATGTCAGCACCTCCCTGTGGTGGAGGGGGCGGCGGCGGTGGAGGCTGCTAAGAGATGGGACGGGTGCGGATGGTGGAGGCTGTGGCAGACACGAAAGGATCTTGTTCAGGGTGACCTGAATACCAGGCAGAAGAGCGACGCGTGCCTGTACAAAGCTAACATTGGCGACAAGTGCCTAAAAATCCGCTCTTAGTCCACTAACGCCCCCCTCTACAGCACG
The DNA here is from genome assembly GCA_030789695.1 of Scilla litardierei. NCBI lineage: Eukaryota > Viridiplantae > Streptophyta > Magnoliopsida > Asparagales > Asparagaceae > Scilla > Scilla litardierei. The sequence continues at coordinate 217,713,251 of CM061133.1, forward strand.
AAGGTGCTGGACGAGGGTGTCAGGAGCAGGGGCCGAGGGTCGCACAGGTGGAGGTCAGGGTTGACGCAAACAGCCACCATAGATGAGTGGAGCCACTAGTGGGTGTGGGTAAGGGGTGGTGCTCGCTAAAAGATGCTCAGCCTCTATGGGAGGCTGAGACGTAGGAATGATCTCAAGAGTGTGAGCAGCGGCAGAAGATGAAGCGGCGATAGAGGGCGAGATATGCAGAAAGGTCGTAGACACAGATGTGGGGACAGACGTCACGACACTCTTGGTAAAAATAGCGACAGTAGAGATAGAAGGGCCGACGACTGGGGATGTCGTGAAATCAACAGAAAATGACTCCCTGGGGGTCGAGAAATCCGATGAGGATAGGGTCTCAGCCATCGAAACTAGGGAAGGCTCGTCTCTCTCAAGTGCAACATGGGAGGCCCTCTCAAAGCTTACGTAAGAAGTGGGGTCAACTCTCGACGGTACGAAGGGAGGAATGGTGGCGGAGGTGGCAGATACAACAACGGTGCTCCCGACACTGGCAGAAGTGTGGATAGAAGTGACGGAAGCTGGAATCAAATTAGGTGCAGGCTGTGGGATAGGGATCTTCAGGGCTAGAGGGTCGAGGAGGGGCTCCTGCTGAGCACCCTTGGGCTCGAGTACATATGCAGCTGGGATAAGGAGGTCCATCTTTGGTCTCCACTTCCCACCTGTAAGTCCAATGTGAGTCTGAGCAGGGCTCGAAAGTACCATATAATCTGCAGAAAATGGACCATGTAGCCAAACCCAATGGTGCTGACCATGAGGATGTAGCATCCTCATGCGGGCCATAACATCTATGGAAAGGGAAGTGGGGCCCGGAGGTCAAAGTAAGCCAGCATGGAGCTCAACCCTGCACAGAGGAGCCAGAAGGGTGATCAGACCGTCACAACAAATCGCCGTCCTGGCGGTGGTAGAGGAAATGATGCGATCGAGATACCAGCCGGCAATATCAATCTGAATGGCGGTGACTAAGACGTCTGTGTCGCCCTCGAAGGCTCTCTCTATAGTCATCGCATAGAGCATATAGAGCTCAGGCGTAGACATCGTCCTAGGCTCATACCTCGCAAGAATGGTGGTCGCCATAAGGCACTGAGCAATACGGAGGCAAGGGTGGACGATAGAGGAGGCCTTGACCCATCTAGGGTCAAGGAAAGTGGTGATCCTGTGATCAGGGTCCAGAATGCATGTGCATCAAAGGAAGAGGGGGTGTGGTGCACGGGACCAAAAGCGAGATCAGGGTCCGGGACAGTGGGCCAATGGAAATAGGCCCGAAGCATACCGAGAGTGATCTCATACTCACGGTCCATCAGACAAAAAGTGCACCCCCTGGGAGTCCTACGAATAGAACTCATGATCTCGAGGGTCGAACGGACGTAGGTGCCCGCCGACACCGAAATAAAATCGCGCCACCCCACGTTGTCATACAACTGGAGTAGCCCCTCGAATACCCCTAGGCAATCAAGATCAGCTATGTGTGCGAACCTAGAGGGGACTATCAAACGCTGTGAATTCTTTCAATTCTGGCACGGTGTGCGTCATCATTGAAAGTAATCCCCATCGTGTCGACGGCCACGGCAGGCTGTGCTGGTGCGGGTGGAATGGGTGTAGTAGGAGGCAGAAGTGTGGGTGGAGGAATGTTAGGAGGCCGGGAGTCCGTTCTAGCAGAAGAAGAACCAGGGTCACTGGTCTTCTTCTGCTTGGCAGCGGGCTCCCGTGCACGAGACCTAGTGCGTGGGTGCATGGTGATGTCGTGAGACGTGCAGACTACCACGAAGTGCTAGTAAATAATATGGAAAGAGTATACCAAAGCACAACGTGACTCCACGCTAGTAATTCAGGCAAAGAGGAACCTCCCCTAAAGCTCCAAATCAGCGCTTGATCTCCCCCAAGCTATCCGAAAACACAATATCGATTGATTAGCAATGAATATCGAAAAATCAAGGGGTAGATCAAGAGAAATAGGCATGAAAAGGGTTTAATTTGGGTTCGATGCGGATTTGGGCTTACGAAATGGGAAATAGGAGATTAGGAGCGAAAAAAAAGAAAAGTCGGAGGGCTGCCAAGCACCGGCCAGCGGCGAGGGGTGCGGCGGCGGATGGGTGGTCGGGCGATGGCATGGTCGCGTCACTCGGGCGCGGCAGCGAGAGCTCAGGCGAGTGATGGAGGAGCTCGTGCGAGTGAGGGGGAGGCTCGGGTAAATGAAATGAATTTGGGGATTTTGGAATTTAGGGCCGCGAGTCAAGGTTAAATAAGGTTGGTCACTTGGTCGAGTGATGGTAATCACTCCGCCGAGTTGCAGCTATTCAAATATTTCGAATTTTCTCATTTAAGTTCCGAATCGGCTGAGTAGAAACTATTGTTGGATCTGGATCGTAGCCTAGAGGGGGGGTGAATAGGCTAATAAAAATATTCGTGCAACTCACGAACAATCCCACGCAGTTATAGGCACAGACAGGGCAATAAAAAGGCAATCACAGAATACGCACAGATATACCCTGGTTCGGTCGTCCCCACGACCTACTCCAGCCCCGAAAGCAACTACTAGATAGATATGTAATCAAGTACAGCTACAATGAGTCAAGATCTCAAATCTACTCTCACCTAGCTCGTACGCACACCACGTGCTCTACACTATCAATCTAGTCAGATGGTCTCCCTCCGTGACGACTCCCAAGTCGTCAGGTCCCCAAAAGTAACACAAAACAGGTAAAGTTTCCCCTACGAGGATCTAACACAACAACTACACAAAATAATGATAAACAGAGTTTAGGAATCTCAGTTTGTGTAGCGGCGATGTCCTCGTCAATCAGCACGGGTCAGATCTCGTCTGACAAGTAGTAGTCTATGACGTCCCAGGTCCCAACTCCTTGGAAAGTGCAACTTGAAGAGATTGCGTCTTTGAAATAATGTTGCCTTCCTTTTAATTCCCTTGATTGCCTGCACACAAAAACAAGATATGGCTCTCCACTTAAAAATAATTGTTGGTCGCTGCCTTTTTTTTTTGTTCACGGCCTGGGCACTTGGATTATCAATGGAGAAGGCCGGACTGGCAATCAAGCATCCCCCAAAAAAATAATGAAGCACTTGCAACCTGCAATAAAAATCAGCTCTTAGGGAATTTCGGATGCTTTAACAAATTAAAAAGCCCTTAAGGAGATTTGTAGACAAAATTGCATATAATGAATGCATTAACAAATAATGGATGCAAACATCATCCGTTCACAAAATTTCGGTGGCATGTGTCTTTCAGGAACAATCTGCAAAAAAAAAACAATTTTGTGCTCTCACTAAATTCGGCACCTCAAAAAGATTGAATGAAAGTGCTCTTGGTATTTTGAGTTGCCTGCAACCATTAAATCAAGTAAGTACTTATTTGATGATAAAACAAGAACAAAAAAAAACCTTACAAACAATTACTGCCGGCCTGGAAAATTGTGGGAGAGGAGAAAGCAAAAACAATGAAGACACCAACAAAAATGATACTGCTCACCTTTGTATTAATTTTGTGCCTTCACAAAAAAAAAACAACCACCTGGCTCTTGGAATTTGTGAAGAGCTTGAAGACCTCTGAGATTTTTGTGCGGCACCCTTTCTCCCTTAAAATACTTCGGCTGTCTCTGTTCAATTTGTGCGGCCTTAACCCCCAAAAACCAAGAACAGCGGCGCACCCTTATTTTTATTTATAAAACCTAGGTCTTTTTTTTGCTTGCACTCAAAAAAGGATGCGGCCCCTTTTGTTTGTTCAGATGAATAAAAAAAGATGTGGCTGTCAATGTTTTGGGCTTTTGGATGAAAAACAATTAGTGAGGCTTTTTATCAGAAAGGGTATTAATAACCTAAGGTGACCTTTGATTTGCACACAAAAAAAAAACTCCACCAGCTCCTATAAAAACAAGGCACATGAAAGGCTAAAAAGAATGAATATTGACCAACACCTTATAAGACAAATCGGCAGCACTTTTCAAAGGGGTCTTGTGATTTTCGCCTTGGGAATTTATATATATGAAGGCCGGCTCTCATGAATATAAGTTAACACAAGTCAGTTTCTCCCCTTTCTCCATTGCACACTCCCCAAATCCTTTCCATGAATTAATCGCACGTTCGCCGTTCCTGAAACACTTAACACACACATTAAAAACGTTCACACACGTTTGTTATCATCAAACACGAATTTTATAGATCGTTGCTACCAACAATCTCCCCCTTTTGATGATAACAAACTAAATATAAGATTTGACCAATAAGCTTTTCAAATAGTGTGTGTGAAAGTGTGACGATAGTGGGTGACATGCAATAAGATATAATGACGTGCAAACACCGATATGCAAAGTTAGCAATATGCATGCTCCCCCTATTTTAATGCTTCCCCAATATTCCTTAGTGCTCCCCCTTAATCAAACAATCATATTTTCACGAGCATTAATATCAAATCTTTCCCAACTTTTCTCCCCCTTTGTTATCATCAAAAGTCGAAATACGAAGTCAAAAACATATACCATGCAAAAAGAGAGCATTATAAGCCAATACCAACAATTGCATGTATACAATCACAGAATAATCAAGTCAAATTCCAATGAAATTAAACAACTGAGACTTCAACACCATCGTGTACGTGTGATGATTAAAATTGAAGCACATAGGGAGAATCATTAAGAAAGTCAACCGGAACCAATCCACATTTTCCAAATAACATTCTATCACCTAGGATTGATTTTTCCCACCTCATTAAAAATGAGTTCAAGGTGCCACACCCAAAACATAGCCTATAAGGACTCTTAGATGTGGGGGTGGCATTGCTTGACGAGTAAATACACCAACGCTAAAGTTTACCCATAAAGCTTATGTTGGATACTCGTGGGTAATACCGTTGCCAAGGATTGTATCCATTTTCCATACGGAGCAATTATCTTTTGTTTTCACATTTTTTTTTTAAAATACTTATACCAACAATTTCTTTTGCTCAATTTTTATCCATGGCAAGGTATATCATATCCCTTAGATATTCAGTTAAGTTTTCCTCCTACATTCACATTCCATACTTCATAAACGATATCTCCAAATGTGCAACAATAATAATACATGTGGAAGTGAAGTAGGTGGTGTAGAAATCAAGCTATTCTCAGTCATTGGACATGCCATGAATATTTAGAAAGATAAGCATACGCATGTAGCAAAAGTAATAATACACCAATTTCTACATAGATATGAAAATCATCCATGCATACTTCAATAATGAATCAAAGAGAAAAGATACACATTTAAGCACCATTTTTTTTTTCCGTTTTTCAGTTTTTTTTAAATGCATGAAGTACTAAAGCAAACATGAGATGCAATCACACAAACAAAAAGAATCATGCACACATAGCAATGCAACTACTAGCACACAAACAAAGAAAAGTCACGCACACAAAAAACAAACTATGAAGATATTCATTAAGTTCAAAGAATGAGATATACCTTCGCGTCGCCGTTTGACTAAGGAGCTAAAAAGTAATGAGACACTCAATTTATCGCTCCTCGTCAAATTTCCATCCACCTACAAAAGAGGTGTCGTGTGTGACCTTGGAATCCAACAAGGTCCACTCACGTTAGTCATCAAAGATTTAGGAACCCATATTTGTTTGAACTTAATGTTTTTGTTCCTATATTTGCAATGATATGAAGTATGACCAACGCATCCACATGTAAAGCACTTAGCATGAAAATTTCCAACCTTTGTTGATTCAATGTGAACTTTTCTATATTTTGATTTTTCAACATTTTTAAGACCATATCCTAGTCCTCGCCTATTATTGCCATAAATTTGATTTCCAAGAATAATGTCCAAATTTTGTTTTCCAATGGAAAATCTCTTTATTGACAATTCTAGGGTGGTGACTTTGGATTTCAAGATATCATTTTCGTTCACAAGCAAAGTGCATTTACTAATGAAAGCTTGCTTGTTTTCCTCTTCTTTCTTTTCAAAATCCCTCATTTTTCTTTAAGTTCAAGATTTAGCATGTTAATCTTTTCAGAAAGCAATTCATTTTCAACTTCAAGTTTTGTCTTATCTAATTTATACATGCTAATATCCTTTAATAAAGAGGGACATGAAAGACACTCAGTTTTTTCAGACAAGCTAGCTTTCTCTTTTTCTAACATAGTAATGGTAGATTTGCATGCAACAAGCTCTTGTTTAATATTTTTCATTTCTATAGACATGTCATACTCAGTTTGTTGCATATCAAAATTATCATTCCTATAACATTCCACATCAGCTTCTAGCTCATCAATTCTATGTTGCATTCCTTTACAGATTTCTAAGAATTCAGCTTTAGTGGGAGATTCTACCTCATTGTGTTTGGCCATTAATGCCATGCAGGAGTGGGCTTCATGTTCCTCATCCTCCTCCTCAGCTTCGCTATCCATGTCCCACGTCAGCACTTTCGTTTTTCCTTTTGCAACTTGAGCTGTGTGTTGTTGTGGGCAATCTTTTATGTGGTGCCCTTTCTTCCTGCATTTAAAACATTCACTTCTATTAATAGCTTTCTGATCATAGGAATTTCTACCAAAATTAGAATTATTAGAACGAATGAACCTTTTTCCCATCTCAGCTCTTCCTTGATCAGTCTGAATGTATCTCCTGAGGTTTCTGACCATTAGGGCTTGCTCTTCATCAAGATCGTCGTCGTTAGCTTGAAGAGCTAATGGTGTGGAAGCTTTGGTCTTCTCTTCAGGTTTCTCTCTGGCTTCTATACTCTGTAGCTCAAGCTCGTGTGACATCAGGTTGCCTATCAAGTCCTCCACTTTCATTGTTGATAAGTCCTTAGCTTCTTGAATAGCGGTGACTTTAGGCCTGAACGAGCTTGGTAGCGCCCTTAAGATCTTTCGTACCTGTTCATGGCTAGAGTATGGCTTACCGAGGGAACTGGATTTGTAGACGATGTCCGTGAACCTCGCGAACATCTCTTTCACAGATTCTGTTGGTAGCATGCGGAAGCTCTCGTATTCTGTGCTCAGCAATGCAAGTCTGGATTCCTTCACTTGCGATGTTCCCTCGTGTGTCACCTCCAGAGTATGCCAGATTTCCTGCGCAGTTAGACACTGTGAGATACGATTAAACTCAGATTTATCAAGAGAACATATAAGCGCATTCATAGCTTTTCCATTAAGAGTATAAAGTTTCTTATCAGCTAAATGCCACTTGTCTTTAGGCTTATTCATAACAGTGTCTTCAATTTTAATAGTGGGTAGACTATAACCATTTTCAACAATATCCCACACATCATAATCTACAGACACTAGATAGATTTTCATCCTAGCCTTCCAATATGCAAAATCTACACCGTTAAACTTAGGTGGACGGGCTATAGACTGACCCTCAGCAAAAGCACAATCAGATATATTCATGGTCATCTAAAAATCTAGACTAGATCCTCTAAACTGGCTCTGATACCACTTGTTGGATCTGGATCGTAGCCTAGAGGGGGGGTGAATAGGCTAATAAAAATATTCGTGCAACTCACGAACAATCCCACGCAGTTATAGGCACAGACAGGGCAATAAAATAGCAATCACAGAATACGCACAGATATACCCTGGTTCGGTCGTCCCCACGACCTACTCCAGCCCCCGAAAGCAACTACTAGATAGATATGTAATCAAGTACAGCTACAATGAGTCAAGATCCCAAATCTACTCTCACCTAGCTCGTACGCACACCACGTGCTCTACACTATCAATCTAGTCAGATGCTCTCCCTCCGTGACGACTCCCAAGTCGTCAGGTCCCCAAAAGTAACACAAAACAGGTAAAGTTTCCCCTACGAGGATCTAACACAACAACTACACAAAATAATGATAAACAGAGTTTAGGAATCTCAGTTTGTGTAGCGGCGATGTCCTCGTCAATCAGCACGGGTCAGATCTCGTCTGACAAGTAGTAGTCTATGACGTCCCAGGTCCCAACTCCTTGGAAAGTGCAACTTGAAGAGATTGCGTCTTTGAAATAATGTTGCCTTCCTTTTAATTCCCCTGATTGCCTGCACACAAAAACAAGATATGGCTCTCCACTTAAAAATAATTGTTGGCCGCTGCCTTTTTTTTTGTTCACGGCCTGGGCACTTGGATTATCAATGGAGAAGGCCGGACTGGCAATCAAGCATCCCCCAAAAAAATAATGAAGCACTTGCAACCTGCAATAAAAATCAGCTCTTAGGGAATTTCGGATGCTTTAACAAATTAAAAAGCCCTTAAGGAGATTTGTAGACAAAATTGCATATAATGAATGCATTAACAAATAATGGATGCAAACATCATCCTTTCACAAAATTTCGGTGGCATGTGTCTTTCAGGAACAATCTGCAAAAAAAAAACAATTTTGTGCTCTCACTAAATTCGGCACCTCAAAAAGATTGAATGAAAGTGCTCTTGGTATTTTGAGTTGCCTGCAACCATTAAATCAAGTAAGGACTTATTTGATGATAAAACAAGAACAAAAAAAAACCTTACAAACAATTACTGCCGGCCTGGAAAATTGTGGGAGAGGAGAAAGCAAAAACAATGAAGACACCAACAAAAATGATACTGCTCACCTTTGTATTAATTTTGTGCCTTCAAAACAACAAAAAAAAACAACCACCTGGCTCTTGGAATTTGTGAAGAGCTTGAAGACCTCTGAGATTTTTGTGCGGCACCCTTTCTCCCTTAAAATACTTCGGCTGTCTCTGTTCAATTTGTGCGGCCTTAACCCCCAAAAACCAAGAACAGCGGCGCACCCTTATTTTTATTTATAAAACCTAGGTCTTTTTTTTGCTTGCACTCAAAAAAGGATGCGGCCCCTTTTGTTTGTTCAGAGGAATAAAAAAAGATGTGGCTGTCAATGTTTTGGGCTTTTGGATGAAAAACAATTAGTGGGGCTTTTTCTCAGAAAGGGTATTAATAACCTAAGGTGACCTTTGATTTGCACACAAAAAAAAACTCCACCAGCTCCTATAAAAACAAGGCACATGAAAGGCTAAAAAGAATGAATATTGACCAACACCTTATAAGACAAATCGGCAGCACTTTTTTTTTAAAAAAAAAACACTGTGCACAAATTTTGACCACCCCTAGGTTTCGGCTGAATTGATTTTCAAAGGGGTCTTGTGATTTTCGCCTTGGGAATTTATATATATGAAGGCCGGCTCTCATGAATATAAGTTAACACAAGTCAGTTTCTCCCCTTTCTCCATTGCACACTCCCCAAATCCTTTCCATGAATTAATCGCACGTTCGCCGTTCCTGAAACACTTAACACACACATTAAAAACGTTCACACACGTTTGTTATCATCAAACACGAATTTTATAGATCGTTGCTACCAACAACTATCACTCGGTCGAGTAGACATAGTCACTCAGCCGAGTGGATATGCCACTCAGAGCATTTTAAGTGTTGAATGTGTCATCACTCGGTCGAGTGACAAAGTCACTCGGTCGAGTGGCATATAATTTTCAGAGAAGGGTTTTCGAGACTTCCCTTTACAGTACCCTACTCGGCCGAGTAGGGTCTTCAATCGGTCGAGTGAAGACGTCACTCAGCGAGTGGGCTGCTGTTTTCAGCTCCGAACTCTCTGTTTTTGTGACACTTTCTGTTTTCTTTTCTCCCGTCAGTTTCTTCCTCCCCTTGGCATTTGAGCGTATCCCTGGAGTTCTCCCCATCACCATGGTCGTCCTCTGTTCATATGGTCTCCTATCGTCCTTTTCCTGAAATGAAAACCGTAGCCCATTGGCAGGTTTTTTTCCTAGACTCTTGACTCTATACACTAATAAAGATCTAAAACAAAAAGTGGAAGGAAAATTTAACAAAAAACTGAGATAGAACCGTCGGGTTGCCTCCCGACAAGCGCTCGTTTAAGGTCTTGAGCTCGACCTTAAGATTCGTGATTAATGCTCGATGTTTGGCGCATGTGAGATGTGCGTGTCAAACTTACCGGGAAGGCCGCTTGGGTTCAGTTGTTTCTCTTCGTCGGCTTCTTTCGGCTGTGCCTCATCAAAGGTAGTAGTGGGGGATAACTCCCCCAAGCTTGGGCTCTTGGCCTCCTTCTTCTTGACCGATGGTGAAGATTTATTCGCCGGTGGCACTTTCTTCACGTGCTTCACCATAGAGAGCTTGCATAGATCTCTAATCCTAATGACATCAGTGTCGTTCTTATCTTCATTCGTAAGAGGATCCGGTGGGTCTCCCATCATTTCGCCATCTTTGGCAATTTGGGTCTCTTCAAGGTCGTCATCGCACGTGGCTCCAATGGCGAATGGCATGGTGTCGTCTATGACCTCGTCGAGGAGGTCCACATAGTCCATTTCCTCTGGCCAATGCATACGCTTCATCGTCTTCGGAATATGGAGCTCAACCGCTACATTGCCAACGTTGAGGGACACGGCTCCTTCCCTCACATCTACAATTACTCTGGCAGTGGCTAGGAAAGGCCGTCCAAGTATCAGCGATGTATCACCCTCTTCTCTAATGTCCATCACCACAAAGTCGCACGGCAAGCAAAGTCCTCCCGGTACTTGCAGTGGCACATTTTCAGCAATCTCTATCGGCCTAGTGATTCGCCCATTAGCGAGTTGTATCTTCATGTCCGTGGCCTTGAGGTCAGTCCCCATATTCAGTTTCTTGAACATCACGAGGAGCATGAGGCTCACACTTGCTCCTAAATCTACTAAGGCTTTTTGTAGAGGGACTCCTCCAAGCGTGCAAGGGATTCGAAAACTACCGGGATCGTTCAACTTGGTCGGCATCTTTGCCTTGTTGGTGAACCACGTTCCTTGCTCGGCTAGCATGACCCTTTCCGTTCGCTTCTTTTCCGCAATCAAATCCTTGAGGAACTTTGCATAGGACATGATTTCGACGATTGCATCTAAGAACGGGATGTTCAAGCTCACTCCTCGCAAGTACTCTAGAAATTTAACGAGCCTTTTCTCAATTCTCGCTTTCGCCAACCGTTGTGGAAATGGTACATGTGGCTTATAGGCTCGCTCCTCTCGTGGCTCCACCATCTCAGATTTTTCATCATTAATCGCCGCCTTCGGGTACTCCCCTTCATTGAGTGTCTCCTTCTCAACCGAAATTTCCTCCCTCGGTTCCTTAGCTTGAATCACGGCGGGAGTAGTGTTCTTCATGCCTCTTGTAATTACCGTCACCATCGCATTGATGTGGCTGGTGTTGCTCCGTGGGTTTTGTTTCGGTTGAGCCGGTAATTGTTGATTAGTCTTGTTGAGTAATGTAAGTTGCTCTGCCAATTGTGCCACGATAGTGTTGAGGGATTCTTGATGAGAGGACAATTTCACGTTAGTCTTCTTTTGTTCGACCATGAATTCTTCAACTCTTGCTTCGTGCTCCGACCTTGGTGGCGCTTGACGGGGGTTGGGTGCCCTCAATCCTTGATTATATCCCGGGGGTCTATAGGGCCCTGCTTGTTGCCTTTGTGGTAGTTTTGTTGTTGAGGTGGCCTTTGTTGATACTGTAGTTATTGCGGAGGCCGGGCTTGTGGTTGTTGCGGCGGTGGTTGCTGTTGTGGTGGAGTCAAGGCTCCATCATTGTTGGTGTATGAGAATTCGGGGTGACTCCTAGTAGCTTGGTTCACCCAATAACCGCTATTACTGGCAACATATTGAGCTTGCTCCAAAGCTCTGTCTCCTTGCTTCCCTCCAATGAACATGACTTGGCTCTGATCCTGCCAGTCGCTCATGCTTCCTCCGGATGTAGATGCATTGGAGGCTCCATGTGGCTCGATTATTAACTTTTTTAGTCTCTATACGGCTTTATGAAGAGCATCAAATTTGGTAGAGAGTTCCGCCACCGCTTTCGCTTCATAGATGCTCGACGGCTTCAAAGACGACGAAGATTGTCCCCTTTCGCTGGCCCATTGCTGATTATTCGTGGCCATCTCCTCAAGTAAGGCCGTCGAGTCATCCGATGTCTTTGCCAAAATAGCGCCATTGGCCGTGGCATCAATTATTTGCTTTATGCTCGGTTGCAATCCATTGTAAAAGTTATGCACTAGTTCCCATGGTTCAATGCTATGGTGTGGGCATTGGTGTTAGAGGTCCTTAAAACGCTCCCACGCCTCATATAAAGAGTCCTAGGGGCCTTGCCTAAAGGACGTCAAGGCGTATCTTCACAGTCTTGGATGGCAGATAGAACTTGTTGACAAATACGCTCGCTAGCTCATCCCAAGTGGTGAAGATCCCCTCGGCTTGCGTCCTCAGCCAATACAAAGCCTTATCATGAAGAGTGAATTGGAAAAGACGCAGTCAGATGGCATCCGTCGGTACGCCAAGCATCTGGAAAGTCACGCACTTCGCCAAGAACATTTGCAAATGGTAGTGTGGGTTCTCCTAAGAATTTCTATGGAATGGATCTTGTTGCATCAACACTACGAGTCCCGTCTTTAACTCAAAGCTCTTGTCGGCCGCTAACTCCGGCATGGCTATAGAAGAGGTGGTAGACGTGGTCTTAGGCTGTAGCCTATCTTGGATGGAGACAAGCCTAGCCATACGTTGTGCTAGCTCTTCTGGTGTTTCCAGCGTAGCCATTTGATTTTCCTCTATAGCAGATCTCCTCTCGGCTCTAAGCTTCCTTGCTGTCCACTCGATCTCAGGGTCAAATAATATGTCTCCTTGAGAAGCCCTTGATCTCGTGTACATGCACAGAAAGAGAGAGTCTAGCACAATAGAGGATTAAAAAAAGGTGAAAATAATAAGTAAAAAAAAGAAATAGCTAGGTAAAGAAAATAAAATACCGTCGCCTCCCCGGCAACGGCGCCAAAAACTTGATCGCTCCCGGATATACACCCGGAAAACAATTGTAGTTTTACCGCAAGCGCACGGTGTAGTGGTGATCGGATATCGAACACGAGGAGGGACTAATAACGGTACTCTATCTTAATCACTAAGCTATTGGTGGAAGGGTGGTTTCTGGAATGTTGTGGTCACAGTCGTTCAATTAACAATTCAAATTCAATATTATAAAAACGTCTAGGGCTATGGAATCCCCAATACAGATCATCATTTATCTCTGTGAATCGTGAATCTCAATGTTGCAAGACTTGAATTTGGGTGAACTAGTCGTAACTAAATAGAGAACCAAGCTCAAGCTCTCGCGCTATTGCCGGTCTATATAGACCTAGATCAGGGCCCACTCTTGTGCAAACCCTAACCTAAACCACTAGCATTAGGATCGACATCATCGTTTAATCGCTCCTCAAGCACACTCTCGTGCAAACTCGAGTTACAATCTAGATTGTGATAGCTCGTATTCGACCAATCTCTTGCAAACAAATATGGGTATAGATTTATAATAAAAATGCTAGCTTTGGTCCAATCTCTTACAAACCTAGTCTAGTGAATCTCGATTATAAACCTAAATCAAATATCTAGGCCTTCCCATCGATTAGAATACAATCTCTTTCAAACTCCATATCGATAGAAATTCCTAGTTATCCGTAATAAATCAATCACAACCTAACCTCTTATCAATTCTAGCAACTTATAAATTCATTCATCACAAATCTGAAATTGGATCCATAGAGTTCATCTCCATGCCCTAGAACAACGAATCTACTCACAATTCATCAAAGCAATAACAAAATCAATCATGGAAATCATATTGCAATTCATATTTAGAAGAGAACAATTCATAAAAATGCAAGAATTCAAAGGAAATAGACAAAACATATCTGAGTTCTCCAATCTCCAAAGGGGAATTACAATTAGAATTAAGCTAAAATCTATTTTCTGGTCTCTCCCTAAGCTGAGATGAAAACTGGGCTTAAATACATGCCCAAAACGGCCAAAAAGTCCTGATAGAATTTCCCCTGGCACGGCCCAGAACCCTAGTTTTTGACACAGGCTGGCGATGCTACTCGGCCGAGTGGAAATCTTACCAGGCCGAGTGACAGGTCCAAATAAAAACAGAGAAGTTGGGGGTTTGGGCGCTCTGGCACTTTGCGTCACTCGACCGAGTGAGATTTATCACTCGGTCGAGTGGACTTCCTAATCGGCCGAGTGGGTCTTCTGCTGTGCTCCCCAAAATTCCAGAGAGTTGGCTTTGATTTCCTTCAGAAATTCTGACTCACTCGGGCAAGTGGAGTTCTCTACTCAGCCGAGTGAGGTTGACCACTCGGCCGAGTGCATTGCAGCACAATGCATCTTTGTATCAGTCGTACTCGACCGAGTATGCTCCTTCACTCGGCCGAGTGGGCTGTTCTTGGAAGCCACTTTTCTCTTCCTCGTCTCCTCTTTACTTTTATCGATCTTCTTCTTCTCCCACTCATCGTCTAGCGTCGTTAGCTCCTTAATATGGCCATAAGCGATGCTCCGGCATGCGTACAAATCCCTTAAGCTCATTTTTTGCTCTCGATCGCTCCATATTTCCTGAAATCCGACAAAAACAAGAAATAGTGAAAAGCAATGCAATATCGTCGAATAATCGTGAAAAACACGATATGGGCGATCAAAATAATATGCAAACATGCAGAAAAAGGTGTAACATATGGATCGATCATCCACACACCCCACCCCGCACTAGGTCTAGTGCGCGTGAGCCCGTTACCAAGTGAAAGAAGACCGGTGACCCCGGCTCTTCTTCCTCTAGGACAGAGTCCCCGTCGCATAGGGATCCACCTCCCATACTCCCAGATTCCATTGCACCTATTCCACCCCCACCAGTACAACCTGACCCTGTGATCGACACGCTTGGGATCACCGTCAGAGATGACGCACACCACGTCAAATTTGAGGGGCTCTCCAAGCGTCAGATCGTACCCACCAGGTTCGCACATATCAGTACACTCAAGAACCTGGGGGTAATACAGAGCCTGCTCCAGTTGTACGACAACATGGGGCATGATTTTTTGTCAGTATCAGCAGACACCTTCGTCCGATCGACCCTCGAGGTCTTGAGTTCTATTCGTAGGACTCCCAAGGGATATTCTTTTAGGCTTATGGATCGTGAATGCGAGATTTTGCACGACATGCTCCGAGCCTACTTTCAATGGCCCCTGTCCCAGAACTCGACCCAGCTTACAGTCCCACACACCATACCCCATCCGTCTTTGCTTCTGATGCTTTCTGGGACACGATCACTGGCACACACTACTTTGACCCCCAGCTGAGCCAAGGCCTCTTCCATAGTCCACCCTTTCCTGCGGATTGCACAACGCCTTTTGGCGACTACCATTTTAGCCAGGCCAGAGGTTGGGACGGTGTCCACCCCAGAGCTCTTCATGCTCTACGCGATGACCCGGGATAGAGCCTTAGAGGGTGACAGGGACGCCTTAGTCCCTACCATTTCTATAGATGTAGCTAGGTGGTATTTAGACCGCATATTTTCCACGGTCGCCTCCAGGAAGGCGATATGTTGTGGTGGTCTGATTACCCTTATAGTTCACATTTTTGGGATTGAGCTTCCTGCTGGTTTACATAGTCCTACGGGCCCCACTTCACTATCTCTCGATGTATTAGCCCGTATGAAGATGCTCCACCCTCATGATCAGTGACATTGGGTCTGGCTACACGGTCCATTTTCTGCAGATTATATGGTGCTTTCGAGTCCTGCTCAGACGCACATTGGAACCGCAGGTGGGGAGTGGAGGCCCGCGATGGACCTCCTCATCCCAGCTGTCTACGTGCTAGAGCCCGATGGAGACCAGCTGGAGCCCCTTCTCGACCCTCTATTCAGTTTCCTCAGTCTACCTCTGTTTCGATCCCCCAGCCCGATACACCTGTCCATACTTTTACTCGTGCCGAGAGCTCTTCCATTGCTGTGTCTGTTCCCACCTCCACTTTTGTGCCGCTGAGAGTAGATCCCATTGCATATATGAGCATTGAGAGCACCGACCCCATCACTTTTGAGAGTGGCAAGCCTTCTGCCTCCGCGATCGTCGAGACCCTTTCAACCCCTGATTTTTCGACTCATGGGGAGTCATTCTCTGCTGATTTCATGACCTCCCTAGCTGTCGATGTCTTTGTCTCTACCATCGCTGTATATACCGAGAGGGTCGTGGTGTCTGTCACCACAGCGGTTGCCACGACCTCTTCGCCTACCTCGTCCTCTACTGATGTCCCATCCTCCTTAGTCACTGCACACATTTCTTAGAGCATACCTACTTCTCAGCCTCCCACAGAGGCTGAGCGTCTTGTTATGAGCATCGCACCAAACACACACTCGATAGTGGCCGCACTTGTTTTTGGAGGCCGTGTGAGACAGCCCTGCCCACCACCTGTTCGACCCTCTGCCCCCGCTCATGACATCCTTGACTTGCGCCTCTGCGAAGTCGAGACGTCAATGAGTGGGCTTAGAGTACATTTTAGGTCTCTCATAGCTGCCGTTGCTGCCCAGCAGGCCCATGTCGATATGATTCCTGATATTTAGCTTACACTGAATATGATTCTTCAGCACATGTAGCAGCAGCAGCAGCCGACACCCCAGTCTGCCCCTAAGCAGTCTGCCCTACCACCACCGCCAGCTCCACCACATGGAGGTGATGACACTCCACCACTAGCTTAGGCACGTACTTTTGATGCATGTAATATTTTTTGTCTCACCACTCACCCCATTATTTTGTTTGCCCATCTATCAATCTTCACCATTTTGCAGGGCACTATATATATCAGTTTTAGGGGAGCGTATGTATTTTTGGGCCACCATCTTGTATCCATCTTGCATATATCATCTACCATGCTATATCCATTCATCACTTTGCATGCCTGTTTGCATATACCTTTTACATACATATTCTCTATATTTTCTTTTATTTTGCATCATACATGCATCCTCACCTTCACCACCCCTACCTTATATGTCCTTTACTTCGCACATTGATGACAATGTGATGTTTAGCTTGTGGGAGTGAGTGTACACACACTTTTTATTTTCTTCATTTTATCTTTATTTTTTCTCTTTTCTTTATTTTTCGCTTATTTCCACACCCTTTTTCGTTTTTTTGTCATGCATCATGTTTTCTTTATTTTTGGAGTGTTTTGCATGTGTATAGTTAGTTTTTATTTTATCTTAATTTCTTTTACTTTCTTTGCTAGAGATGAATTCTTTATGATGACTATAGCTTGGATTCGATTTACTCTTATGCACGTATCTCTTGCCATGCTATTGTTTTTTTATTTCTGATGTCATATGCGATATATTGCCGTGCATTTGAGAAAAAGAACTTCCATCGTGTTTTATTTGTTTATGAATGAATTTTAGCGTTGGCTAAGTCAGGGAATTACATTATTATATACTCTTTATAGAAAACACACCGAGCTTCACGCATTGACTGCCTATTACTTGGAGTACTTCTTTGTATCTTATTATTACTTCTTATTTGCATGAAATATGTATTGAACTTCCAGGTCGAATGATTTAATTGTCGTTTGATATGATTAGATTAGTTTACTTTTTGATATCAAACTAAGTAGATTACATTACCATGCTAAGGTTGTTGTGCACATGCAAAAGAGTGAACCGAGCGTTATCTTATATTCTTTCTCCACATATCTTGAAAATCATTTCTATACTTATAGTCATTGGTGAATCTCCCCTTTAGTGAGTCTTATATTTGCATCTTCCCCATGCTAAAAAGAATAAGCTCCATGAATCCCAAAATCTCAAAAGAAAAGAAATTTTTCTATCTTTGTATCTTTATCTAGGATTGTTCATGTGCATAAAAAAAAAGAGAAAGGTCTATTGTATATACACAATCCCTTCTTATTTCTTTCTCATTTTCCTTTTTATTCATATGGAGCTTCTGAAATATATGGGAAAAGATTATATTTTCTATTTGATGCCACCACGCTTATAGATAAGCTTGGGGGAGGGGATCCAATGACGTGAGAGAGAGTGGCTACTTGTATGTGCATGAAGACCAAAGCTAGGTAATTTATGATACTTAGGGAGATGATTTAAAGTATAACGAAGTCTATGAATTGAAAAATTGGCATGAAATTCATGAAAACCATCTCTTTCTATTCTTTTTGATTTGAAATGTGTGATATCTCTTATACTCCAATTAGAAGCAGTCAATTGAAAAGTGTGTTATCTATAATCACGTATATCGTTTTACATGCCTCAGACGATGCTGACTCTAAAATGATTTTATATTTCAGACGATTCACATTGTTCTTAGTTTTTTTTATCAAATGTACCTATATGCTGTGATATCAAAATAAAAGTTTTAACTATGTTTTGTATTCATTGCTCGTGCTATTTGAGTATGCAAGCCCGAGTTCTGAGAGAATGATCTAGCACTTTCCCATCTTCATCTTCTTTTTCATCCATTCATTCTCATTATTTTTATTCACCAAGTTCACTTTTTACTTATCTTCCTCGAGGACGAGTAAGATGTAAGCTTGGGAGATGTTGATAGGCTCATATTTTACACTTTATTTCTGCATTTTTGCATGCCATTTCGATTGCTTATATCGTGATTTTCACGATTATACGATGAGTTCACGATACATTTCACGATTTCTCTGTTTCGTCTAGTTTCAGGAGATATGGAGCAATCGGGAGGAATTTGAAGCCATGAGTGCATACACACATCCCAGAGTGTCATTGATGACGATATCAGAGAGCTAACGGCGCTGGAGGATGAGTAGAAGAGGGAGAGAGACGAAGGAATCGGTCGAGTGGTCTGAGGATCCCAGAACGCTGATTTTCCTATTCCGAAGCGGATTCCTCACTCGACCGAGTGAGATGTTCACTCGGTCAAGTAGCGCCGCTGACCCAGTCTTGAAAACTAGAGTTTGCAACAGTCTGGGGGCAGAATTGTGAGGATTATTTTGGTTATTTTGGGCATGTATAAATACCCAGATTTATCTCTAGCCCAGGGATGGACTCCATACTTTTATTTTCATAGTTTTAACTTTAGTTTAAAGATTTCTTTTAACGAGAGATTGAAGACTTGGATCTTGGTTTTAGTGTTAAAGCTTGTAATCGACATTGGTATCTCTAAAACTCTTACAAGTTTATATTTTTATGATATATCTCTTCTTAGATCTGAGTTTTGCAATGATTCTATTGTGATTTTCATGATGATTTGTGAGTAATTCCTTTGCTTCAGGGCAAAGGGATGAACCATATGGATCAAAAATAAGATTTGTGATATTTTTGGAATTTTAATGTTGCTAGAATTGCTAAAGGTTAGATTGTGATTGGATTACTACGGATAGCTAGGGATTTCTATTGGATCTTGAGAGCTCGAGAGAGGATCTTGATCTATGGGAAGCCCTAGATATTTGATTTAGATCTATAATCAAGATTCACTAGAATTGGTTCGAGAGAGATACCAAAGATAGCATCTTTATTATATTTCTATACTTATATTCGGTTGCACGACGGTGAAACAAGTACGAACTATCACGATCTAGATCCAAACTTGAGTTGCGCGAGAGTGAGCTTGAGTTGAGATTGGATGTAATTGTCGATCTTAATGCTAGCATTTTGAACTAGGCTTGCACGAGAGCGAGGCCCTAGTTTGGATTGCTATAGACTTGCATAGCACAAGAGCATGCGTTGGTTCTCTATTTAGTTACGAGAAATTCACCTTATACCGAAGTCTAGTAATATTGAGATTCATAATTCGCATCGATTGCTTGAGATCTATGGTGGGGATTTCCAAGCCATAGACATCTTTATATATTGAATTTACATTGATACTTGAACGATTGTGACATCAACTCTTTCAAAGCCAATTTTCCACCATTAGCTTAGTAAATCATATAGATTACCGTTATTAGTTCCTCCCCGTGATCGATAACCGTTTACCACTTAACCGTGCGCTTGCGGTAAAACTACATTGTTTTTAGAGTTGTATTCCAAACGACCAATCACATCTCTAGGTGCAAGTCGATATATATTTGGCATCTCTTAGAGGTCACACGAGGGGACCTCAAAGGTAAAGAAGTCTATATGAAGTGTTTGTATGTTTAAATATGAGATGTTTAAGATGCAAGAGGTGAAAGTATCTCCGAGATGTTTATGAGGTTCACCAAGATTGTGAATGCTTTAGAAGGACCTAAGAAGGTGATTTCTCTAGTGGATCGTGTGACAAAGATCTTAGGTTCGCTTACACCTCAATAGGAGTCCAAGGCCAATGGCATCAAAGAGTCCAATGACATGAGTAAGTATACCATGGATGAATGGATTGGAAATTTGATAGCCTATGAGGTTTGAATGTATCATAAGAAGGAGGGCCAAATGTCAAAGCTTATAAAGAAGCAAAAGGGGATTGCTTTCAAGGCCATTGATGAGAAGATTGAATGGAGGAGGAAATTCAATCACATCGATGACAAGCTTAAGAAGAAGAAGAAGAAGAAGAAGAAGAAGAAGAAGAAGAGGAAGAAGCACATATCTAGCGAGGATAAAGGCGATGAAGAAGAAGGTGAAGTTGACGACTGAGGAGCAAGGGAACTTTCCAACAAGCTCATGAGCATCATGAGCTTGTTGCAATGTAAGAAAGCTTTAAAGTTATTTTCGAATCCTAACAAAACTATGGTTGTGTGTTATAAATGTGGCAAAACATGACATTTTGCTAATGCTTGCCAAAAGAAGAAGGACGAGAAATACAAGGGCAAAGGAAAGAAGCATTGGGAGGGGAAGAAGAAGAATGATTATGATTGAATATTTCATATCCTAGACTCATAATCATTTCCTCTTGTGCATATAATCCATTGAATCATGCTCTCTTAACCATATTTGCGTTAATTCATCATTTATGAGCATATGATTTTATTTTTGCATGTTCACTTTCCAAAGCTTTATAAACGTATACTATATTTTTAGGGATTTTTCTGGATTTTTCAGGAGTTCCGAAGGGGACAAAATCAACTAATTGGAGAAGTGGATCTGAAGGCAGGACAGGCGACTGCCCTTACAACGATAGTCGCCTGCCCTTTCGAAGCCCAGCCTGGAACAAAGGGGAATGCATCACATGCGCCTGCAGAAGGACAGACAGGTGCCTGGGCAAATGTACATGCGACTACCCGGACAATTGCAGTTGCCTGCCTTACAAGAGCTGGAGCTAGAGCAACTTGGAGTGCAGCTATAGGTGCATGCTGAAAGAATGGCAGCACCTGGATAAAGTACAGTCACCTGCTATCTCAACGGCAGATGCATGTTTCTTCCTACCTTGGAGAGTTGGCAAAAACCAACTTACTGTTTAATTTGACACTTCTGCAGGAGGCGCCTAAAGCACAAAAGACAGGCACATGTGGACCTTACAGGCGCCTGTGAACTTCAAGACAGTCGCCTGCCTAGAGAGCCCTCATCTTTCTCATGTTTCGCAAATGCCACACAGGTGCTTGCCCGGACAACGACAGGCGCCTGTTGCCTGGCGCCTGACAGTTGTTCAGGAGCTGCCTGTGCGGGATTTTTCGCCCAGAATCCGAGTTACGTTTTGGTTGTTTCTTAATCCGATTTTGATCTATTTGCTGTGAGCCCTTGGATGCGGTTTTGGATGGATGAGATGTAACCACTAGGGGTATAAAACTCTGCGATTCCGTTGTAATTAAGGGGAGCTTAATACTTGACTATTTTTGGTCATCTTCTTCCCCAAGAGAGAGTCTAGGGTTTTTGAGAGTTTTGAGAGATTTGATGTCGATTTTACTACTGCTGAGATTACTCCAAGATTAGAGAAGCTTGTATTTGGTGATAAACTCCCAACCCTTCTACTCTTGTCCATTTGCTTTCACTTTTGTACTGAAGCAATGTTTATTTTAATGAATGCTTTATTTCTACTCAATATGATTAGCTAAATCTGTTGTGTGCATGTTATGGATTAATGTAGGATGTTTTGATTTCCTTACTAATGTTAACTCGCAGCACCCCTTGTTAATCCATGTTGCTGGGTGAATTAAGTTTATGTTTTATTGGATTTAACACTATCCATGGAGGAGCCGAAGAACGGTGGTGCATCATAATTGTTGCATCTATTTGTCTCATTGGAATTGCATACCTTGAAATGGATGCAAAACCCCTAATCCATGTTTCATAGTTTAGAAGTTTATTTTACCAATAACCCAAATTGTCAATTGGGTTGTAAACCATTTATTGAATCATGCATTACCTGAAAGTGGCCGCAGAACGGCGGGTGTGTGATGTGCAACATAACCTATATGCACTACTCTCATATACCTTGAAATGGATGTGAGAGTTGATTCATGAGCTTAATTAGGGGAAGAACTTATTTAGCAATTACATTTGGTGCACCCCACATGTGCTTAATCGATTCATTTCCCGATCCTCATACCTTGACATGGATGAGTGATTGAGTTATATTGGAATTAATATTTAGCAAAGCAATCGAGTAATCCTATTGATATCCTAAACCACACCCTTTTTTCCCTTGCATCCAAATCTTAGGAATTTACCCGAACTCTAGGGTAGTTAGATAATTCACCTTTTTAAACAACCATTCACTCCCAAAGAGTGGTTAGAACCCTCATCATTTCTTTGCACACTCTGACTCTTTGTGTGAATTTGCAGATTAGTTCTTTCTCTGTGGATACGATCTCGTACTCACCGGGTATATTATTTGCCGACCTCATACATTTGCGAGTGTCACCTTTCAGGCCGATTCAAAGAATCCCTCATTGGTTGGAACTTAGGATGAGACATCATCCAATGACTCAAGTGAGGTTGAAGAAGACAATGAACAGATGTTCACATCCGTCGTACATGATGATGTCTTCTTGAACTTATTTCATGGGGAGCGAAAAGCGAAAAGCCCATCGAGAATTTGTGTCTCATGGCGATTGAGGAAGATTTCTCAAGCTCAAGTTCAAGCGAGGAGGAGAGCGATGAATAAGAGGAAAAGGAGGAGACCATGGATGCCATTTGGGAGAACAATAAGGTACTGTTGGCCTCTCTTCATAAACTAGTTAATGCTTTACCTTCGCTTAAGTCTAAGCATAATTTATTACTAGCCAGTAAAGGGAACACTCCCTCCATTATTTGTGTTGATCCACCTATGCATGCTACACACACATTAGGTGTTGAACATCAGAATCTATATGCTCAGTAAATAGAGTGGAATCTATCTTACCACAAGAATAACCTGGTTTCAGAAGAAATTTTTTAAGTCCTTCATACCAAGCACGTGGTGCTTGCTTTAGACCATATAATGCTTTCTTTAACGTGAAAACATGATTTTCCAAAGTTTCATGTTGAAATTTAGGTGGTTGTTCTATGTAGACTTCTTCAATAATAATACCATTTAAGAAGGCACTATTAACGTGCATTTGATATAATTTAAAGTCTTTATACCATGCATAAGCTAATAACATTATAATTGATTCTAGGCGTGCAACTGATGCATAACTCTCATCGTAAATAATACCATTCCTTCTTCTTGATTTTATCCCTGTGCAACTAATCTTACCTTATTCCTAACTACTTGTCCTGATTAATCTAACTTATTTTTAAATACTCGTTTTGTTCATATAACTGAATGATCTGAAGGTCTTGGAACTAATTCACATACATCATTCCTCTTGAATTGATTAAGTTCTTCTTACATTGCTAATATCCATGAACTATATTTACATGCTTCATTAACATTCTTTGGTTCAATGGATGATATAAACGCACAATGAGTCATTTGTTCTATTTGAGACCTATTTCTCACACCATATGAAATATCTCCAATAACTAATTCATGTGGATGGTTAGGAACTTCTACAAATGCCTTAGGAAGACTTGTATTTTATGGAATTGTTTCAGTATCAGGATTAGTAGAATTATTATTATCATCATTTTCATCTAATTAAATCTTTTCTAGTGGATTAGATAGAGGTATTGAATCATCATCTTCTATATGTCTGTTAGTTGAGTAATTTTCATCAACCTTACATGAAGTGATTTTTAATACATAAAGTTCTTTTATTATATATCATATAGGCTTTGCTACGTGTAGAATAACATACAAATATACATTCATCGGATTTAGAATCAAATTTATCTAATGCATCCCTAATGTTAAGAATAAAACACTTACATCCAAAAACTCTAAAATACGATACTCGTAAAATGCGATCATAGAATACTTCACAACAAGTTTTATTTAATATGAGTCTTACTAAAATTCTATTTAAACATAACATGCAGTAGCAACAGCTTCAGCCTAAAAATATTTTGATAAATTGCTATCACATAACATGGTCCTAGCACATTCTTGTACAGTCCTATTTTTTTCTTTCAACTACACCTTTTTGTGGTGCGGCTCTAAGAATAGAGAAATTACGTGTTATACTATTTTCAATACAAAATTTTGTAAATAATTCATTTTCAAATTCTCCTCTATGATCACTACGAATAGTAGTAATGGTTGAAGATTTTAATTTCGGAATTTTTCTATAAAATATTGAAAATTCTTCGAATGCATCATTTTTATGTTTCAAGAATAAAACCCAAGTATATCAAGAATAATTATTGACAATTACGAATGCATATCTACTACCATTTAAAGAGGCTATTCTAGATGGATCAAATAAATCCAAGTGTAGGAGTTCAAGTGGTTTTCTTTGTGGATATATCATCTTTTAATTTAAATGAAGATTTGTGTATTTACCATGGTGACATGCATCACAAATTTGTGTATGATTAAATGATATATTTGGCATTTCTGAAACTAACTTGTATTTTGAAATACGTGCCAAATGTTTGAAATTAGTGTGTCCAAAATATTTGTGCCATAATAGTGTATTATCTGTGGATGCTAGTAAACAATGATTATGTGAATTTATTTTCATGCATAAAATAAATATATTATTTTTATAATTACCTTGAAATAATATATTAGCCATATTAAAATCATATATAATGCATGCATTCTTTTCAGAAACTATTTTAAAAATTTTATCACATAACTAAAAAGTGGATAAAAGATTATGTTTCAAACCGTCGACGAGTAGCACATTTTCGATGATTAGCTTATCTGAATCACCAACTGTTCCAATGCCAATTATTTTGCATTTGTTGTTATCTCCAAAGGTAAATGTGCCACCATCTTTGAATTGAACGGTTGAAAGAAGTTTGATGTTCCTAGTCATGTGTTTGGAATATCCACTATCTAGAATCCATCTTTCTTTTATAGGTACCTAAAAAAATAAACAATGTGTTGTGAATGGATATGAACCAGAGTCGGTTGAGATTGCGGGTATCTTAGAGATATGCCATATATTTATATCTTATCTTATAACTCTCCTACAATGCATATAAATAAAGGGCTGGGGGTTCCTCCCCCAATAGTTGATTCATAACACGTTATCAACACAAGCCTCTAAATATTCCACAAATCGATCGTTGCGAAGGAGAAGGGAGACGGGTGATCCATGCGCGTGGTGCAAGGCTTCCTCAAATGAGCATCGTCATTCACGTAGGTTTCGTTCAACCGTCGCTATATCCGGAGGATGGTGTAACGGTTGGTTTTCGATCGTACTTTCTTCGTGCACGTGCTTTTGATCGTGCACGTATTTATCTTAGACTTGTTTGATTTTGATCACTTTTGTGCGTTATGTCATTGTGATCGTCTCTGAGAGTATTAAATTGTGGCACTATTTTGAAACGACATTTCTCGGGTCGTTCTTCCACGATTTGATCATATTTGAAGTGACGTCACGATTTTTAGTTTTGACGTGTATTTTTAGTTTCGTCCCTCGACGTCGAAATTTAGATCCGTCTTCTTAGTCCTCTTTCTTTCGTCGTCCCGAGCACCCCAAATTCTTTTTGAAATTTTTGGACTTCATTTGACCCATTTTGCATTTTTGACTAAGTTTAAAATATCTTTAAATCCTACTTTTATAAGTATTTTAATCCTAATAAAATTCCTATTTCATAATAACACTCCAAAATAATTTTTGACCCAAGCCTCAGCCTTAGCCGCATCTCCATGCGTGAGAGAGGGTGAGGGAGAGCTATTTTAAGTATTTTATTATTTAAATTAATTTAAATAAGTTCCTAAACCCTAGACCTAGCCCTAACCCCTCTTTCCTATTAAAATAAGCCATAGGTTAAGCTATTTTCGCAACACACAAACCCTAGCCGCCCCACCTCTCAAATTTCCACTTGCGACGTTCGTCGCAACCGCAGCTCGCAGCCGCCCGCACCGACCGAGAGCTTCCCTCGGTCTGACCGAGGCCCCGCTCCGCATCCGCCCCGCTCCGCAGCGTTGCAAGCTGCTACGTTGCAGCCCGCCCTGCTCCCCACTACGATCGACAGATCCCCCCGCATCCGCCCGCTACGACCGAAGGGATCCCCCGCTCCGCACCCCGCTCCGTTCCGCTGTAGCCCGCAGCGCCCGACCGATAGCCCCCAACGGTCTGACCGACCCTCTCCCCTACACCGCCGCTCCGTTGCAACCCGCTTCGTTGCAACCCCCGCCCCAAGCGCCCGACCGACAGATTCCCCCGCATTTGCCCGCTACGACCGAGAGAACCCCTCGCTCCGCACCAAGCCTGCCTCCGCTGCGCTGCAAGCCTCCCGACCGAGAGCTCCTCTCGGTCTGACCGAGAGATTCTCTCGCAGCGGCCCAGTCTGACCGAGCGACGTTCGTCGCAACGTTGCAACTCCCACACCAATTGCTGATGTGGGCCCCCCAAGTTCTCCAGAAGTGTTGTGGGTCCCCCATTGACCCCTAGCACTGCTGTAGGCCCCACTTTGGTGGTCTTCTTTGTGGATTTGCCGACTACGACGTTACGACACGTCGTAGCCCTTCGTCGCAAGATCTAGCATTTGGAATCTTGTTCGCGATCCAGATTTGACGACGAGGAGTTTATAGCCACTGCAACCATTCTACTCCAGACTCCGGAAAAGGTTGGTTCCCCGAACTCGTAGCAACCCCCACAGTAGCTATAATCAGACCCTAAACTAAAAGTCGACAACTTTAATTAAAATTTCTTTTTTGCTCTTTTAAAACGTTGTGCAACTGTAGGAAAATCGACGAATGGACTTGATGACTGTGCACATAGGATAGATCGTCGAATAGGGCTTAATATCAAAATGTGACTTCTGACGAATAGGATAGTCCCGATAACCTAGACACGAACCCTAATAGGAATTACTGAAAACGAGACCTGACACTGTCGACGTGACACTATTTCAGACGGACTACCGCTGACGAGACGCTTGGACGAGACGCTCTGGGAGGACGACACACTCGCCACCGCAGGCAAGTGTATCCACTTGCACTTTTGGCCGTGCTTAGGCCTTAGTTTGTTAGAACTGTTAACTGTGAACAAAGAGAACCGGACGTGAAATGATAGCGTCCGGGACGTCCCTTGACGGCTCAGATTTGACGACGAAGTCTGAGCCTAACAACAACTTTTGACATCGTAGGCCTATCTTGTGTGTGCGTGCGTGTGGACACCCTAGAATAACCTTCCCTGTCTTGTCACGTCCCGTCCCGTCTTGCACAGCCCAGAGGGCAATAGGGCACTCTCCGAGTGATCCCTTGTCGTGATACACAGCCCAAAGGGCAATAGGGCACTCGCCAAGCTAGAGCGAGTGATCCCTTGTCTTGTCTTGTCTTGTCATGTATTGAATACTTGGGGTTAGGGTAGGGTTGAGCGTGCGCACGAGAAGAGGGTCTGATCCCCCTCAAACCGTAAGGCGTGAACCCTTTCGTGTCACACTTGTCTTGTCTTATCCCGCCATGTCCCGACTTGTCTCGACATCTGTTAGGTTAGTCCCGTAGTTGGTAGCACACGCTATGACTATTACTTGTCGCGTTTTACTTTCCTGCTACGTTTACTTTCTTTTGTGCTCCCTGTTATAACATCAGCATGCTAATCAACCAGTAAACCATTGTTAAATAGTCGGTACACTTGCAGTTTGGTCTGACCCCCTTTTGTAGACCTTACCTGACGTACAGTTCCTTCTTTTGGTGCTGTACGTCAGGTGTTGAGCCAGAGTACGTCGACGAGGCGGACTTGTCAGCAGATGTGGAGCCGAAGGATACTGATCCAGAGTACAATCCAGAGGAGGACCAGAGTTAGAGGCCTCTCGTTGCTGTTCCGGAGTTTCTGTTCCAGTTTAGATTGGGTGCGTAGCACCTTTTGTTTTCCTGTCTAGGTTGGGTGCTTGCACCAGTAGTTTTCTTTTCTGCAGTTGTAGCCCTTCGGGCGTTTTAGACTCTCGGTACTTTGGATGATTATTTTGGAATAAAATGTTATGCTTTTGCTTTCAGTACTCTTATTGTTCCGTACTAACTTGCAGGGACCTGTTCCTTCGTTTTGGAATACCACAGATGCTTATTGGGTATGAGCTCTCAGCTCCGGCCTAAGCGGGCCTTAGTCACGCTTCGCCTCCGTACTTTTGGAAAGCGGGGCGTGACAGGTTTTAGTGGTGGCCCATGCAGGTCCCACCCCTTTCTGCAAACTCGGAACAATCGAAGTATTGGACTTCATTTTATTATCATCCAGTAATTGTACGAGTCTAATCTATGTCTTTCTGTCAATAGGATGGCAGGACGACGTACTACCCGATCGGGGAGCTCAGGAGATGGAGTTCCGGAAGACCAGGGCGGAGAGATCTGTCAGTTTTTGGGCGTGATGAGAGAGATGCTGGATGTGCAGCATCAGTTGGTTCAGCAGTCCCAGCGTGCTGCCCAGGCTCCCCCAGTTGCACCACCACCACCTCCGCCTGCCCCTCGAGCTGCTCCAGGAGTGAAGCAGTTCAATGAGCTTCAGCCGAGGACATTTTCTGGGAAGGAGGGACCCCTAGCTGCTGATGAGTGGATCCAAAGCATTGAGGAGAAGTTGGTAGCAGCGAAGATCCCTGATGATACTCGAGTCGAGATAGCGAAGATGCAATTGATGGAGAATGCTAGGAACTGGTGGCGCATTGAGGAGAGGCATCTTGAGAAGCCAGTGGAGTGGAAGACCTTCAGATCGATGTTCAAGGATAAGTATTTCACCAAGTCTGCTTGGAGGGAGCTGTTGAGCAGGTTTATAGATCTGAAGCAGGGGGGTATGACTGTCGAGGAGTATGAAGTAGAGTTCGAGATGCTGAGTCGTTTTGCCCCGCATATGGTAAGGAAGGAGGAGAAGCGAGCTGATCGCTTTCATCAGGGACTGCGTCCGAAGATTCAGGCTTCTATGTCTTCGGCGAATTTCACGACTATGAAAGCTGTGCTAGATGCTGCGAAGAATCAAGAGATTATATCGCGTCTACTTGACCCTTCAGCTGATAGAGGGAAGCGTCCTATGGAGCAGTACCGGCCACCTGCTAGGCCGGCGATGAGGCCAGTTCAGACGGTGCCATTCAAGAGGCCTGAAGCACCAGTGCAGAATCAGAACAAGGGCCCGTGCCACTTCTGCGGTATGCCAGGACATGTTCAGGTCAACTTTAGGAGGAAGCTGGGACTGTGCTTAGTTTGTGGAGATGCCTCGCATACTGTGAAGGATTGTCCGAGAGCCCGTCATGCTATGGTTGGAGCGCCAGCCCCGCTGCAGATGAGAGTGCCTGCTCCAGTCCAGAGAGGACCTGCTATTCGTGGACCACCTTTGGTGCCACAGAGGCAGATGTTTCAGCGAGCAGCGCAACCCCAGAGGCCGGCTTATACCATGACAGCTGTTGAGACTGAGGAGCTGGATGGAGCTATTGCAGGTAACTCTTTAATCCTAGTCTTTCATTCCATAGTTTAGAACTTATTGTTAGTGTTGCTTGCTCGACTTGTTTGTTAGAGTAGCTTGGTTTGACTGTAGTTCTTTTATATCTTAGGCACCATTCTAGTGTCCTCTCACCCGGCCTTGGCCTTGTTCGACTCCGGTGCATCCATGTGCATCATATCCCGGAGATTTGTAACAAGTCACTCCATTCCCACCCATACACTCCCTAAGTGTTAGGACATCACCACAGGGAATGGAGTGGTGACAGTGAACTTGGGTTGTCGATCGATTCCATTGGTGGTCAGTGGACACAAGCTTTTCGCGGATTTCATTGTCCATGACCTGCCACATTTCGATGTCGTTCTTGGCATCGATTGGTTGGGATATTTTCATGCCTTGATCGATTGTCACAACAAGAGGGTGGTATTCAGGATTCCAGGCCATCCGGAGTTCGAGTTCCGTAGCAGAGATGAGTCGCTTGGGCCCATCAGATATCGGGCCAAGCCGGAGGTATCGATTGTTGCAGCTATGTAGATAGAGATGGAGATCGAGCGACCAGCAGTCGTCAGAGACTTCGACGACGTCTTCCCGGAGGATATTTTAGGTTTGCCACCCGACAGAGCTCTAGAGTTTGGTATTGATCTTATGCCGGGAGCGCAACCGGTATCGAAGGCGCCGTACCGTATGGCTCGCGCTGAGCTCGAGGAGCTGCGGAAGCAGTTAGATGAGTTGCTGCAGAAGGGTTTCATCCACCCTAGTGTGTCACCATGGGGTGCACCCGTTTTGCTCGTGAAGAAGAAGGATGGGTCCCGCAAGATGTGCGTGGACTATCGAGGGCTGAATGCTCTCACAGTGAAGAATAAGTATCCGCTTTCGCGCATCGACGATATCTTCGACCAGCTTGGAGGTTCGAGAGTTTTCTTGAAGTTGGACTTGAGGAGTGGATACCACCAGCTAAAGGTGAAGAAGGACGATATTTCGAAGACAGCTTTCCGGACGAAGTACGGACATTATGAGTTCGTGGTCATGCCGTT
Source organism: Scilla litardierei (assembly GCA_030789695.1). Classification (NCBI taxonomy): domain Eukaryota; kingdom Viridiplantae; phylum Streptophyta; class Magnoliopsida; order Asparagales; family Asparagaceae; genus Scilla; species Scilla litardierei. Next base: position 217,743,944 of record CM061133.1, read on the forward strand.
TGGCGTGACCAATGCGCCAGATGTGTTCATGAATTTGATGAACTTGATATTCTATGACTTCCTGGATAAGTTTGTCGTTATCTTCATTGACGACATCTTGATTTATTCGAAGTCTGAGGTAGAGCACAGCTGTCATCTGAGGACAGTGCTGGAGACGCTGAGACGACACAAGCTATATGCCAAGTATAGTAAGTGAGAATTCTGGCTGGACAGAGTCGCATTCCTGGGACACGTGGTGTCCAGTGATGGTATATCTATAGATCCGGAGAAGGTTAGAGCAGTTCGGGATTGGCCGACTCCGCAGTCAGCGTTCGACATCAGGAGCTTCCTTGGTTTAGCAGGCTATTATCGGTGGTTCATCAAGGATTTCTCGAAGATTGCAGAGCCGATGACGAAGCTGACGAGGAAGGATGTGGAGTTCCTTTGGTCAGATGCTTGTGAGGAGGCCTGCAGTATCTTGAAGGTGAGATTGACCACAGCTGTAACGACCCGCTCTCGGGGGCCCGTTACTTATTTGGTTTATTCGCAGGTTCCGCAGTTTACCAGTGAAATCAGCATAGCCACAACTCAGAGATGTATCACAATACTCAAACCAGCGTACAGACGTTATTACAGTCCAGATTAAAGTACAACAACAACCAGCACACACTCTCACCAATACATAGAGGAAGTACTGAAAGGGAATGCAGAAAAGGAAATACACTGTACAACACACACACCAACAAAATAGTAACTAAAAACTCTGCAGCTTCTGGGTCAATGTAGGCTCCACGAACTCTGGGGCAATCTCCTCGATCAGGCCTTCGTCTGCCGGTGCCATAAATGGAACCGAAGGTAAGTCACAACAATTCTAGCGATAGAAAAAGAGGAGTGCACAAATATGGAGCAGTCTATGGGAAACAAGTGCGGAAAGTAAAGTAGGGACAGACAAGCATGCAAGTGCGATAAGTAAAGTACATCTGTCAAGCATGCAAGGGTGACAAGTAAAGTAAAGGTGACTGAGCAAGTAACGTACAAGAATAACCATAATGATAGCAATGACAATAGCAATAAGGAGAGTAATTGTGCCTATTCTAGTTTGTGACTTATAACGGGAAGTACAGTGAGCAACCAAGAGGCCAACTCTTGCCGCGGGTGCTACCCGGGCGAACCAATTCTCTGAGTACTGTGCAATAAACTGTGATCTGTGATCTGTGATGGTTGTCACCGGCACTGTTATGGGTTGCTAGAACCCGCACGGTGACAACAAAGTCTGGACTAGTCGCTCCCGCACTTCCGCAATTATAAGTTACCCCAAAACCCAGTGTCTATGCAGGTTACCGTACATTGCAATTTTACCAGTCATTTACTGTTCTTACATTTCCAATTACAATCTTTCTGTCAAGCAATGTCAATAATCTGTTCAGGTCAATAACTGTTCCGAGACTAGGTGTCAAGTCCTATGTTCATACGAGTACACTATCTATATTTCTAAGGGTAGAATTTACTGTGACTTACTGTTTGAGGATCGTCGTAGAAAGCCGAGGTTGGAGCTAGAGCTTCTAAGGGTGTTCGTGCACGAGAAACAGTACCTGCAAATATAAGAAATTACGGTTATAGGTCGTACTATTTTCTACTTATTTTTATCAGCCGTTTCTATTTTTATAACGGCATATATGTCAAAACACATACTAATTATTATTATAATATATATTTAACTACAATGTTAATAGGTAATACACTTTGTAATTCATCAACTCATTCAATCCCCTCGGAACGAGATCAGCACACTATTATCGTTATGATATAATAGACAATACCCTGTAGGTTATAATTTGGTATCATGTATATCTGTCATGAGGACTACATCTTTATCCTTACAAGTAATTTTGTCTACTGAATTCCTCAGATCATGACATATCCACATATTAATGTTGTCGAAAACATATCCACAATTACAACCCAGTGCACATGTGGTATAATTACTAACCTGTTGATACATAGATAAATAAAAGAGAAATGAACCCTTGCTATTGGGAACAGACACTAGTATGTGGAATTTGTGATTATTATATGCTAGGGAAATTATTTCACAGATTGCTAACACATGTATACCCATGTCTATTAATTTAGTACTTCATGCTTACATGATATATATTGAAGTGTAAAATATGCACATGATTAGTGTTGTCACAGATTGCTATGAAATTACAGGTTAATTATAATGATATTTCAAACCTAATTTCATTGACAAATGGAGAGATTAATGGCATATGCCACTGGGGGTATAACTATTATAAAGTGCAACACATTTTTGCTTGAGGAAGAAATCAACCCACAATTTAACAACAATTGTTATGCAGTGATATCTGCCCACTATTAATATAGTGTTTCCAATATTAATTAACCACATACATATGTTGTAAAAAAATTCATACCCTAACTAATGAAATGATCAGCCACGTATAATTGGGTGTAATGATATTAATAATATGAAGTGTCATTAATAACTAAGTCATCATCATGTATATTTTACTCATCCCCGTTGTTTACAGCACCCAACTTCATGCACCTGCATGGCCCTCCATTACAAATGTAGCTACTGAGGTTATATTGCTATTTAAAAAATATGTACTATATTATATCAACAACAGTATGATATCTTTAGTATAAAGAGAGTCATTAGTTAATGTAGTTAATTAAAAACTTCACAAATTCAACTGTGAATAATATGTTGCCACACAAAGGTATTTTGCTACGGTAGGTTTAATTTGCAAATTCTTGAGCTTAGGGAACCGACTATACGGTGCGATTCGAGTAGGAGGGCGAGTGTTACATTACCCGGCGATGGAATCGGGGGTTGTCGGAAGCTCGCGGAGCTCGGGAAGTCATCGGGATTTCGTTGGGGCATTTCATCGAACGCTTGGTAGGCGACATGCCACAAGGAAGGGAGAGACGGAACTCGCGTGTCTCGCCACCGTCCCAAGCCACGAGAGAGATGGAGGAGGAGGAGGAGGAGATGGGGGATGCCGGAGGTCGCAAGTGGCAGGGGCAGACCAACCTCCTGCGGTTGAAACACGGGGGCCCGCCGTCTCTGTTATCTGCTGTCGAAGAAGGGGGCTCGGTCCCTTACTGGCTGGCCAGACAATGGAGGCTCGGTGACTCCACTACAGAGCTCGGGAAGATAGGTGATGCCGCTTGAAATGTCGACGTGTCGTCAGAGCTCGAGGGTGGCATTGGACGGGGTTGGAACACGGGGAAGCTTCGAAGAGATGGCTGTGGCTCTTCTTCGCAGCGGAGGAGATGACGAAGGGGGCCGAGAAAGGATGGTTGGAGCTCGCCAATGAGAGGGACTCGTGAGGTGGTCGGGAGAACGGTGGGGGAAAGCGAGCTCGTCGGAGCCTCATGAGGAGGCGGGGCTGTGGGTTGGTGTTTGTTTTAAGAGAAGAAGGGGGGTGACATTCTGCCATGCAAATGAAAAGTAGATATAGAGCTTAAATAAATGGTTGGTTGAAGGGTGTGGGGTAGGATTAATTAAATTTGGGTGAAGGTTGGCAGATTGACATTCATTCGGGGGATTGGATCTGGCCAAACGTGGTTTAGTTTGTTGACTAAACGTGTGAACTTATAAACCATGTTTTCCCACAAGGCTGTCGACGGGATTGGATGAAGTTAATTAGGCTTAGGCGTAAGGTAATTAAGTTTCCTTAATTAAAACTTAACCAAGGTAATTAAATATTATTGTTAGCAATAACTTTGGGGGTTGAGATCCGATAAATTCGGATCTCACCAAATTTGTGTGGCGAATTAATAGAGGTAGTTAGATAAAAATAGGTTAAAGTAATTAAGGATAGTAATTAGTAAAAACGTTAACATCTTAATATCTTGATATTAATATACCACTCTTCACAACTGTTTCCGAAAAATTACGAAAAAATGCCATTGGTTCATATCATCGCAAGGATCAAGACAATGAAGTCCATTTTCAGATTTGAGCGACAGAAAGTAGAAAAAAAATCATTTACTCATTTTGAACTAGTTTGATATCATCGTGAATACGAAAATTCGTGCACGCTAAAATCAGTCCGTTACATTCTACCCTCCTTATAAAAATTCCGTCCTCGGAATTTAGAAGACCGATCATTGCCTAAGCAATTAAACGATCAAAGGGAAGGCATGGTGAATGCGAATGACCTAGTAAAATAAGTTGTAAATAGCTTGAATATAATGTGACATCATAGCATCAAGAAAACAAGAGATGTTATGTATGAATACATACTACTAATATAACCATAGCTCCCGTAACTAGTTTCGAAACCTAGTATCATCACCATGGTTATCTTGACTTCTCAAGTAGCCAAAATATGAGATAATGGCACTACATGAAAATAAGGGCTATCATGATGATGACATCTGTTCGAAATTGGAACCTGAGGTGACAAGTCAGTAGCAAGCTTTATTTAACAACATAACATGAAGATCATAAAGTTTTTAAAAAAAATTACGACTTAGGCTAATGATGACTACTGGGTTATAACCGTGAAAATAATCGCCATAGCATACAAAAGCGTGAGGACTAATCCAAATGCATGCAAGCTGTCACAACTTAACCAGCAGAACACCAAAGACTTCATCTGCCACGCCAACCAGTTACAAGCCAATATCCAGATCGACACAAAAAGGCAGACATAAGGCCAACTCTCAAGGATCACAATCATCGCCACCACTGCTTCCAGCAATCTCCACAATATCCAACAGTAAGCCAGCATCAAAGCTGTCCTCCAAATCAGAGCACAAGACTGGCATCTCATCTCAACACCTAAGGCCAAAAGCAAGCCGATACTCATCCCAAATGATACTGCTCCCCAATGCCATTGGTCGACATCTACGCCTAACACCATCAGCCCTAAGCAATTAAATGACCAAAAACTCATGAACCCAAAAAAACTAAGGAGCGCCCCTAAGAAGCAATCGAAGCTGGGCAACTCAAGGGGGAAGAACCAAAAAAAAGAGCTTCCAAGAATACCAATAGCGGCGGTTCCCAATATCCCGACCACACAGCAATAGCGAGGGAGACGGCGAAGGCTGTCGCTAAGCCCAACAGACCCCAAGGTCGTCGGTGGGCCATCGGCGGCTGTCGATTTGCGGTGGCGAGGGTTGCGACTGGCTGTCGATCCATGGCGGGGCCTCCGAGATGGGGTGGAGCTACGGGTGAGGTCGGAGGAGCTCGGGGCGAGATGGGTGGTCTCGATGGGAGAGATGCGGGGTGGATGAGAGGGTGAGGCCGGGGCGAAGGGGAAGCCGTGGGATGACTTGGTGAGGAAGGAGAGGGAGGTTTAAAAAGAGAAGAAAGGGGGTGCCGAAAGTCATTGGTAGGTAGTGTAGGGTAGGCGGGAACGGGGCTCGAGGTGAGGATGAGGACAAAAGGGCAGTAATGAGGGGAGGTGGTAGGCGGGAAAGAATTCAAACCCATGAAAAATCAGGTACAAGACGAAAGTGGGGTTAGAAAAGAAATTCGAGCTCCAGAAGGATGCAAAAACGCCACAGCGTACACGTGCACGTCACGTTTGGCTCGTCTCAAAATCTCCAGCATCATCCTTCAATACTTCTGAACGTCCTTCGATCTGCTTCAGTTGAGGAGTCCGAACTTCTGATGATCGAAAACTCGAACGCTACCCTCCTTAAAATAAATGTAGCTAGGGTTCAAGCAGACTATAAATAAGAAGGTCAACGAAAGGTTATTAAGATAAAGGAAGGTTGATAGTGGAGAAAATCGATGACGTCACACAATCATGATTCACGTCCTTGCGGTCCAGCGGACACGGTCAGGGAAGTGACTAAGCCAGGATCACTTATGCCCAGTCTAGCTAGGTCGATCCAACAGACTTTAGCCAAGCACATTGACCGGTATCATGGTCCATTGAAGGAAGATTATCATTCATACGAGTGCCACCGATACAAAAGATTTTTCTTATTAACAACTAATTATTCCTATCAAGATTTTTTTTTTTTGGTTTTGTTAACGACTTTTTATTAAGGCCAGATAGGTTAACTCCATTGGGGATCTCCGAGATGTTCCCGTCCATCTTTCGAGTGTCAAACCTGCATCCATAGACAAATGTCAGCTTAGTCGAGTATCGTATACGATACATCCTGGTTTTGCTACACTGTTCACGAGGTATTTTGCATGGACCTGCGTGGGCCGCCAAACCTGTAACGACCCGCTCTCGGGGGCCCGTTACTTATTTGGTTTATTCGCAGGTTCCGCAGTTTACCAGTGAAATCAGCATAGCCACAACTCAGAGATGTATCACAATACTCAAACCAGCGTACAGACGTTATTACAGTCCAGATTAAAGTACAATAACAACCAGCACACACTCTCACCAATACATAGAGGAAGTACTGAAAGGGAATGCAGAAAAGGAAATACACTGTACAACACACACACCAACAAAATAGTAACTAAAAACTCTGCAGCTTCTGGGTCAATGTAGGCTCCACGAACTCTGGGGCAATCTCCTCGATCAGGCCTTCGTCTGCCGGTGCCATAAATGGAACCGAAGGTAAGTCACAACAATTCTAGCGATAGAAAAAGAGGAGTGCACAAATATGGAGCAGTCTATGGGAAACAAGTGCGGAAAGTAAAGTAGGGACAGACAAGCATGCAAGTGCGATAAGTAAAGTACATCTGTCAAGCATGCAAGGGTGACAAGTAAAGTAAAGGTGACTGAGCAAGTAACGTACAAGAATAACCATAACGATAGCAATGACAATAGCAATAAGGAGAGTAATTGTGCCTATTCTAGTTTGTGACTTATAACGGGAAGTACAGTGAGCAACCAAGAGGCCAACTCTTGCCGCGGGTGCTACCCGGGCGAACCAATTCTCTGAGTACTGTGCAATAAACTGTGATCTGTGATCTGTGATGGTTGTCACCGGCACTGTTATGGGTTGCTAGAACCCGCACGGTGACAACAAAGTCTGGACTAGTCGCTCCCGCACTTCCGCAATTATAAGTTACCCCAAAACCCAGTGTCTATGCAGGTTACCGTACATTGCAATTTTACCAGTCATTTACTGTTCTTACATTTCCAATTACAATCTTTCTGTCAAGCAATGTCAATAATCTGTTCAGGTCAATAACTGTTCCGAGACTAGGTGTCAAGTCCTATGTTCATACGAGTACACTATCTATATTTCTAAGGGTAGAATTTACTGTGACTTACTGTTTGAGGATCGTCGTATAAAGCCGAGGTTGGAGCTAGAGCTTCTAAGGGTGTTCGTGCACGAGAAACAGTACCTGCAAATATAAGAAATTACGGTTATAGGTCGTACTATTTTCTACTTATTTTTATCAGCCGTTTCTATTTTTATAACGGCATATATGTCAAAACACATACTAATTATTATTATAATATATATTTAACTACAATGTTAATAGGTAATACACTTTGTAATTCATCAACTCATTCAATCCCCTCGGAACGAGATCAGCACACTATTATCGTTATGATATAATAGACAATACCCTGTAGGTTATAATTTGGTATCATGTATATCTGTCATGAGGACTACATCTTTATCCTTACAAGTAATTTTGTCTACTGAATTCCTCAGATCATGACATATCCACATATTAATGTTGTCGAAAACATATCCACAATTACAACCCAGTGCACATGTGGTATAATTACTAACCTGCTGATACATAGATAAATAAAAGAGAAATGAACCCTTGCTATTGGGAACAGACACTAGTATGTGGAATTTGTGATTATTATATGCTAGGGAAATTATTTCACAGATTGCTAACACATGTATACCCATGTCTATTAATTTAGTACTTCATGCTTACATGATATATATTGAAGTGTAAAATATGCACATGATTAGTGTTGTCACAGATTGCTATGAAATTACAGGTTAATTATAATGATATTTCAAACCTAATTTCATTGACAAATGGAGAGATTAATGGCATATGCCACTGGGGGTATAACTATTATAAAGTGCAACACATTTTTGCTTGAGGAAGAAATCGACCCACAATTTAACAACAATTGTTATGCAGTGATATCTGCCCACTATTAATATAGTGTTTCCAATATTAATTAACCACATACATATGTTGTAAAAAAATTCATACCCTAACTAATGAAATGATCAGCCACGTATAATTGGGTGTAATGATATTAATAATATGAAGTGTCATTAATAACTAAGTCATCATCATGTATATTTTACTCATCCCCGTTGTTTACAGCACCCAACTTCATGCACCTGCATGGCCCTCCATTACAAATGTAGCTACTGAGGTTATATTGCTATTTAAAAAATATGTACTATATTATATCAACAACAGTATGATATCTTTAGTATAAAGAGAGTCATTAGTTAATGTAGTTAATTAAAAACTTCACAAATTCAACTGTGAATAATATGTTGCCACACAAAGGTATTTTGCTACGGTAGGTTTAATTTGCAAATTCTTGAGCTTAGGGAACCGACTATACGGTGCGATTCGAGTAGGAGGGCGAGTGTTACATTACCCGGCGATGGAATCGGGGGTTGTCGGAAGCTCGCGGAGCTCGGGAAGTCATCGGGATTTCGTTGGGGCATTTCATCGAACGCTTGGTAGGCGACATGCCACAAGGAAGGGAGAGACGGAACTCGCGTGTCTCGCCACCGTCCCAAGCCACGAGAGAGATGGAGGAGGAGGAGGAGGAGATGGGGGATGCCGGAGGTCGCAAGTGGCAGGGGCAGACCAACCTCCTGCGGTTGAAACACGGGGGCCCGCCGTCTCTGTTATCTGCTGTCGAAGAAGGGGGCTCGGTCCCTTACTGGCTGGCCAGACAATGGAGGCTCGGTGACTCCACTACAGAGCTCGGGAAGATAGGTGATGCCGCTTGAAATGTCGACGTGTCGTCAGAGCTCGAGGGTGGCATTGGACGGGGTTGGAACACGGGGAAGCTTCGAAGAGATGGCTGTGGCTCTTCTTCGCAGCGGAGGAGATGACGAAGGGGGCCGAGAAAGGATGGTTGGAGCTCGCCAATGAGAGGGACTCGTGAGGTGGTCGGGAGAACGGTGGGGAAAGCGAGCTCGTCGGAGCCTCATGAGGAGGCGGGGCTGTGGGTTGGTGTTTGTTTTAAGAGAAGAAGGGGGGTGACATTCTGCCATGCAAATGAAAAGTAGATATAGAGCTTAAATAAATGGTTGGTTGAAGGGTGTGGGGTAGGATTAATTAAATTTGGGTGAAGGTTGGCAGATTGACATTCATTCGGGGGATTGGATCTGGCCAAACGTGGTTTAGTTTGTTGACTAAACGTGTGAACTTATAAACCATGTTTTCCCACAAGGCTGTCGACGGGATTGGATGAAGTTAATTAGGCTTAGGCGTAAGGTAATTAAGTTTCCTTAATTAAAACTTAACCAAGGTAATTAAATATTATTGTTAGCAATAACTTTGGGGGTTGAGATCCGATAAATTCGGATCTCACCAAATTTGTGTGGCGAATTAATAGAGGTAGTTAGATAAAAATAGGTTAAAGTAATTAAGGATAGATTGACCACAGCACCGGTGTTGGCAGTACCGGATCAAAGTGGAGGTTTCGAAGTATATTGTGATGTGTCAGGGAAGGGCCTGGGATGTGTCTTGCATCACCATGGCCACGTGGTCGCGTACGCTTCTCGTCAGTTGAGGACACATGAGAAGAATTACCCGACGCACGATCTGGAGTTGGTAGCGGTGATATTTGCACTGAAGATCTGGAGGCACTTCTTGCTGAGTGAGAGCGTGAAGATTTTCACTGATCACAAAAGCCTGAAGTACATCTTTATGCAGAAGGAGCTCAACATGCGTCAGAGACGATGGTTAGAGCTCATGGCTGACTATGAGATAGACTTGCAGTATCACCCAGGGAAGGTGAATGTAGTGCATGATACTTTGAGTTGGCTTCCCACTGCTATGATGCATACTGCTGACTGGAGGATTCAGCAGGAGCTGAGAGAGATGGATTTGGAGGTCGTCTTACCTGGCGTGGTTCTTTCATTCATGAATTTGCAGATTCAGTCCACAATCATGGATCGGATCGAGGCAGCATAGGCAGGAGATCCGAAACTGCAGAGGATCAGGAGGCAGGTTGAAGCTGGACTACGGACGGAGTTTGTGATTCATGATGATGGTTCTCTGCGGTACGGCAGCAGACTCTGCGTACCCGCAGGTGATGTTCGGGAGGAGCTGTTGAGCGAGGCTCATAGCTCGCCATATTCTATACATCCTGGAGGCACCAAGATGTATAAGGACCTCCGTCTGAACTATTGGTGGATTGGCATGAAGAGGAGTATGGCACGGAGCATTGCCAAGTGTTTGATATGCCAACAGGGGAAGGCTGAGCACCATCGTGCTGCTGGGTTGGTGCAACCGCTTCCTATCCCGGAGTGGAAGTGGCAACATATTACGATGGATTTCGTGACTGGTTTACCTCAGACCCCGAGGCAGAAGGATGTAGTCTGGGTGATCGTAGATCGATTGACTAAGTCTGTGCACTTTATCCCATTCCGAGTGGGCCAGTCCACGGAAGCTTTGGCGAGGAAATATCTAGAGGTAAAATTTCATTTCTACTTCTCTTTTAATTTCCTCTTTGAGTTAGTTGTGATGTAGACCGTGTAAGTGTAGGAGATTGTACGCTTACATGGAGTCCCCGTGAGCATCGTGTCTGACAGAGACACGAGGTTCACATCTCATTTCTGGAGAAGTCTGCAGGAGAATTTGGGTACAAGTCTGAGTTTCAGCACGGCGTACCACCCGCAGACCGACGGCCAGTCCGAGAGGACTATTCAGATTCTGGAGGATATGCTGCGAGCTTGTACGCTCGATTTGAAGGGATTGTGGGAGGACCATCTCCACTTGGTGGAGTTTTCATATAACAACAGCTACCAGGCGAGCATTGGCATGTCGCCGTTTGCTGCCTTATATGGGATAAAATGTCGATCGCCACTGAGCTGGGATGACATTGGAGATCGGGAGCTGTTGGGTCCAGAGATGATAGTGGAAGCTGTGGATGTCGTGAGAGACATTAGGGAGAAGCTTAGAGTTGCACAGGATCGCTTCAAGCATTGGGCAGATGCCAAGAGGAGCCCTTGGAATTTCAGCCTGGAGATCACGTCTTCCTAAAGATTTCTCCGAACCGCGGAGTCATTCATTTCGGGAAGAAGGGAAAGCTGAGCCCAAGATATATTGGGCCATTCGATGTGCTAGAGCGTGTGGGAGCAGTGGCCTACCGCCTTGCTCTGCCACCGTCTTTATAGGGAGTTCACGACGTATTCCACGTATATTAGCTACGTCGGTATGTCAGTGATCCGTCGCATACAGTTGATTTCTCAGAGATTACAGTTCGCCCGGACCTGACGTATGACCAGCAGCCTGTGCAGATTTTGGATCGTCGACAGAAGCAATTGAGGAATAAAGTAGTCGACCTGGTGAGAGTGATGTGGCGTCATGGATCACTTGGAGAGTCCACCTGGGAGCGTGAAGATGATATGAGAGAGCGCTTCCCGCATCTTTTTCTGAGCAGTGCTTGATGTTGATTCCGAGGACAGAATCATTTCTAAGTTGGGGAGGATGTAACGGTCGGTTTTCGATCGTACTTTCTTTGTGCACGTGCTTTTGATCGTGCACGTATTTATCTTAGACTTGTTTGATTTTGATCACTTTTGTGCGTTATGTCGTTGTGATCGTCTCTGAGAGTATTAAACTGTGGCACTATTTTGAAACGACATTTCTCGGGTCGTTCTTCCACGATTTGATCATATTTGAAGTGACGTCACGATTTTTAGTTTTGACGTGTGACGTTTCTATTTTTAGTTTCGTCCTTCGACGTCGAAATTTAGATCCGTCTTCTTAGTCCTCTTTCTTTCGTCGTCCCGAGCACCCCATATTTATTTTGAAATTTTTGGACTTCATTTGACCTATTTTCCATTTTTGACTAAGTTTAAAATATTTTTAAATCCTACTTTTATAAGTATTTTAATCCTAATAAAATTCCTATTTCTTAATAACACTCCAAAATAATTTTTGACCCAAGCCTTAGCCTTAGCTGCATCTCCATGCGTGAGAGAGGGTGAGGGAGAGCTATTTTAAGTATTTTATTATTTAAATTAATTTAAATAAGTTCCTAAACCCTAGACCTAGCCCTAACCCCCCTTTCCTATTTAAATAAGCCCTAGGTTAAGCTATTTTCGCAACACACAAACCCTAGCCGCCCCCACCTCTCAAATTTCCACTTGCGACGTTCGTCGCAACCGCAGCTCGCAGCCGCCCGCACCGACCGAGAGCCTCCCTCGGTCTGATCGAGGCCCCGCTCTGCATCCGCCCCGCTCCGCAGCGTTGCAAGCTGCAACATTGTAGCCTGCCCCGCTCCCCGCTACGACCGACAGATCCCCCCGCATCCGCCCGCTACGACCGAAGGGATCCCCCGCTCCGCACCCCGCTCCATTCCGCTGCAGCCCGCAGCGCCCGACCGATAGCCCCCATTGGTCTGACCGACCCGCTCCCCCGCACCACCGCTCCGTTGCAACCCGCTTCGTTGCAACCCCCACCCCAAGCGCCCGACCGATAGATTCCCCCGCATTTGCCCGCTACAACCGAGAGAACCCTCGCTCCGCACCAAGCCTGCCTCCGCTGCGCTGCAAGCCGCCTGACCGAGAGCTCCTCTCGGTCTGACCGAGAGATTCTCTCACAGCGGCCCGGTCTGACCGAGCGACGTTCGTCGCAACATCGCAACTCCCGCACCAATTGCTGCTGTGGGTCCCCAAGTTCTCCAGAAGTGTTGTGGGTCCCCCATTGACCCCTAGCACTGCTGTGGGCCCCACTTTGGTGGTCTTCTTCGTGGATTTGCTGACTACGACGTTACGACACGTCGTAGCCCTTCGTCGCAAGATCTAGCTTTTGGAATCTTGTTCGCGATCCAGATTTGACGATGAGGAGTTTATTGCCACTACAACCATTCTACTCCAAACTCCAGAAAAGGTTGGTTCCCCGAACTCGTAGCAACCCCCACCGTAGCTATAATCAGACCCTAAACTAAAAGTCGACAACTTTAATTAAAATTTCTTTTTTGCTCTTTTAAAACGATGTGCAAATGTAGGAAAATCGACGAATGGACTTGATGACTGTGCACATAGGATAGATCATCGAATAGGGCTGAATATCAAAATGTGACTTCTACAAATAGGATAGTCCCAATAACCTAGACACGAACCCTAATAGGAATTACTGAAAACGAGACCTGACACCGTCGACGTGACACTATTTCAGACGGACTACCGCTGACGAGACGCTTGGACGAGACGCTTCAGGAGGACGACACAGTCGCCACCGCAGGCAAGTGTATCCACTTGCACTTTTGGCCGTGCTTAGGCCTTAGTTTGTTAGAACTGTTAACTGTGAACAAAGAGAACCGGACGTGAAATGATAGCGTCCGGGACGTCCCTTGACGGCTCAGACTTGACGACGAAGTCTGAGCCTAACAACAACTTTTGACATCGTAGGCCTATCTTGTGTGTGCGTGTGTTTGGACACCCTAGAATAACCTTCCCTGTCTTGTCACGTCCCGTCCCGTCTTGCACAGCCCAGAGGGCAATAGGGCACTCTCCGAGTGATCCCTTGTCGTGATACACAGCCTAGAGGGCAATAGGGCACTCGCCAAGCTAGAGCGTGTGATCCCTTGTCTTGTCTTGTCTTGTCATGTCTTGAATACTTGTGGTTGGGGTAGGGTTGAGCGTGTGCATAGGAAGAGGGTCTGATCCCCCTCGAACCATAAGGTGTGAACCCTTTCGTGTCACACTTGTCTTATCTTGTCCCGCCATGTCCCGACTTGTCTCGACATCTGTTAGGTTAGTACCGTAGTTGGTAGCACAGGCTACGACTACTACTTGCCGCATTTTACTTTCCTGCTGCGTTTACTTTCTTTTGTTCCCATGTTATAACCTCAGCATGATAATCAACCAGTAAACCATTGTTAAATAGTCGGTACACTTGCAGTTTGGTCTGACCCCCTTTTGTAGACCTTACCTGACGTACAGTTCCTTCTTTTGGTGCTGTACGTCAGGTGTTGACCCAGAGTACGTCGACGAGGCGGACTTGTCAGCAGACATGGAGCCGGAGGATACTGATCCAGAGTACAATACAGAGGAGGACCAGAGTTAGAGGCCTCTCGTTGCTGTTCCGGAGTTTCTGTTCCAGTTTAGATTGGGTGCGTAGCACCTTTTTCTTTCATGTCTAGGTTGGGTGCTTGCACCAGTAGTTTTCTTTTCTGCAGTTGTAACCCTTCGGGTGTTTTAGACTCTCGGTACTTTGGATGATTATTTTGGAATAAAATGTTATGCTTTTGCTTTCAGTACTCTTATTGTTCCGTACTAACTTGCAGGGACCTGTTCCTTCGTTTTGGAATACCACAGACGCTTATTGGGTCTGAGCTCTTAGCTCCGGCCTAAGCGGGCCTTAGTCACGCTTCGCCTCCGTACTTTTGGGAAGCGGGGCGTGACAGATGGATATAGAGGTAAAACCCGCTAAAAACGATGTTTTATCATACATATGGTTAATCTACCTATAGATTTTGCAAGATTGATATGGGATTTGCTAATCACCTAAAACGACGAACTTGTTTCGTAAAAAATCATATAGGGTTTTTCTTGCATCTGACCCCATGCCCGCCGGCGGCCTTGCCACCGACAACCCCCACCCATTGCGTCGCACCCGAGGGGGGCGCCCTCGCCCGAGCGCTGCATGCGACAGACACCACCCCCCCGAAGGGGGACGACTCTGTTCCATTGCCGTCCCCCCGAAGGGCGGCAGCTCTCTGCCGTTGCTGCCCCCCCCCGAAGGGGGGCGGTTGCTTATCGTCGACCCCCCAAAGGGGGCAGTTGTCGACCCCCCCGAAGGGGGCGGCTCTGTGCTATCGCCGACCCCCTTGAAGGGGGCGGTTGCTTATCGCCGACCCCCCGAAGGGGGGCGGCTCTATGCCGTCGTCGACCCCCCGAAGGGGGGCGGTTGCTTATCGCCGACCCCCCGAAGGGGGCGGCTCTGTGCCTTTGCCGACCCCCCAAAGGGGGGCGGTTGCCTATCACTGACCACCCCAAAGGGGGGCGGATCTGTGCCGTCGTCGACCCCCCTGAAAGGGGGCGGCTCCGTTTTCTGCCTACCCCCCGAAGAGGAGCCGCTGCCCTACCACCGATCCCCTTTTTGTCGCCGCTCAGCGGCAATCCAGGGGCGGTGGCCGCTAACCCTAGCCGCCGCCCCTTAACCTATTGGGCATGAAGCCCAAATTCAGATTTAAAAAAAAGCATTGCGGGCCTGAAGCCCGCATGCAAACTGCGGGCCTCAGGCCCGCAGGACTGAAAAAAAAACACAAGGGGCTAAGATATAAGCCTGAAAAAGGCCGGATGGGCTAAAAATTGATTAAAATGGCGTTTTTGGCGACCTTAAAATTCATGAAATATCATGATAAATCATGAGGCTATAAGGGGACTTTTGGGATACTTTGGGAATGAATTAAAAATGAAAACTTTTTCCTTTTACGAAGAACATGTTTAATTGTTGGGCTCTTTTCCAACCTTTTTGGATAAACCCAACTTGCACAACCCTTGCATTAAATGATTTCTTCTGTAAAATCATTAATATATGCTTTGCATCATTTTGGCTTATTCTATGGATAAACTGTGTATGTTTGTGCATATTTTTAAAACTTAATAATTTGAAAGATCCTGCGACCGCTCTGCCGTTAGTCAGCTAACCTAACGGTGTATAACATTGCCCATGGTCCAGTAATTATTAAGTAATTAAATTGTTTATCCATCTCTGCGAATATTAATGCTTGTGATGCCTGTGATGAAAATGTCTGATAAAAATATTTGATGAGCACAAATTTTTGCAAGGATGGCTAATTGCGGTTTTGTATCGGCTGTTTAAGTCCCACATTTTACTTTCCTGCACTTTTCTTTTATTTTTAAGAGAAATTGTAGTGATGAAATTATGTAAATGTCCAAGACCGAAGAACACTTTCCATGGAGACGGAGGCCCCACAATTGAAGCTGAAGATCTTATATGGGAGCAGAGGGTTTCCAAAGTTGTAATTTCTTTTTAAAGCTTTCATTTGTGTAATATGGACTGTAATGGGACTTTGGACTCTTTATTTTTGTGGGACTGGCTGATCTACGCAATTAGCTATTCATATTAAAATTACCTCCGCATGAAAATGTTTATTGTTTTAATTATTAATTCATGCATATTTGTGCTCTGCTAGATAAAATGGCTAAAATTGCAAGTGTCGATTTCGAAGTGCTGGATGCATCGGGGAGAAACTATCTGAGCTGGCAGCTTGATGTAAAGTTCCATCTGTAGGCTAAGTCCCTTATTTCTGCTGTGACAAAGAATGAAAATGTAAGCGATATAGAAAAGGCGCAAGCCATTATCTATATTCGCTGCCATGTGGACAAGACCCTTAAGGCTGAATACCTTACAGTCGAAGATCTATTTAAGCTGTGGACTGCCCTTGAGGACAGGTATAAACATCGAAAAGATGTTATACTACCAAGGGCACGATACGAGTGGGAGAACATAAGACTGCAGGACTTTAAGTCCATAGCTGAGTACAACTCAGCTCTTTTTAGCATCACCTCATGCCTGAAGTTGTGTGGTGAAAAAGTCTCAAAAGATCGCATGCTGAAAAAGACGTACACGTCTTTTCATGAGAAAGATGCGATACTTATGCAGCAATGCCGTGAACGAAAGTTCACCAAGTATTCTGAGCTGCTGTCATGTTTAGTCATGGCTGAACAAAACAGAGAGCTTCTCCTCGCCACTCACAATATGTGCCCCTAGCACTGCCCCCCTCCCAGAAGCTCATAATGCCTCTTCTTCTCGAAAGAAGAGGGACAACAAAAGAAAAGAAAGACCATAGAAAGGGGGACAGAACAAAAAGGCTAGGGGCCAAGTCCAGCAACGAAGAAATGAAGGCAAGCACAAGTTCACCTGGCGCAGAAATGACAACAAGAAGAATGATGCACCCCTACCCAAAAGGGACTGGGAAGACCAGTGCCATAGCTGTGGCATGAAAGTCCACTGGTCCAGAGTGTGCAGAACCTCGCAGCATCTCCAGGACTTGTATAAAGCAAATAAGAAACAGAAAGCTGAAACAAACCTGGTGACTTCCGATGCTCCAGTCAAGTTCTCAGCTAACAACTTCGAAACAGATGACCGGCTAGATTAGCTTTCTACTTTTATCTTAGCATAATGTTCATGATATTTCCATGTTATGAGAGCGTTCATTTATGTATTTAAATTCGAATAAATAAACTGTTATGTTCCTGAAATGCAAATGTTTTATTCATCTTTTTAGATGGATCGCTCTTATGATTGCTTGGTAGACAGTGCTTCGACACATACGAACCTTCAGTATAAGTGCTATTTTCATAGCATTATACCATACAAAAGCCAAGTAAATACTATTTCAGGGCCATCGAATATTATTGAAGGTTATAGGAATGTAACCTTTTTGCTTCCCAATGGAACAGAAATTAAAATTAAAGATGCACTATTCTCTTCGAACTCCAAACGAAACTTACTAAGTTTCAACGATATCCGCTTGAACGGCCTCCATCTGGAAACCGTAAATGTAAATGAAAAAGAATTATTGTATGTAACGTCTCAATAAAATGGGGTAAAATCCATACTTGAACACTTTGAGAGCCTTTCATCAGGCCTCTACCATACAAAGATTCGGAGAGAGGAAGCTAACCTGACGGAGCACCTGAAGTGCCCGCCAGCTGCCAAGTTTTTACTTTGGCATGACAGACTTGGCCACCCTGGATCTGTGATGATGCACCGCATCCTAACACAATCCCATGGACACAACATGAAGAACCAGAAGATTCTTCAGAAGGGAGAATTTCCTTGCTTCCCCTGCTTCAAGGGAAAATTAATTACAAGGCAATCACCACTAAAAGAGGATGTCGAATCTCCAAGCTTCCTCGAAAGAATACATGGAGACATATGTGGACCTATCCACCCCCTGGTGGGTCTTTTAGGTACTTTATGGTACTGATCGATGTATCTTCAAAATATTCGTATGCGTGTCTACTTTCAACCCGCAACTTAGCTTTCCCAAAGCTACTGGCACAAATTATAAAGTTACAGGCGCATTTTCAGACAACCATAAAAAAGAAATTACATCTGGATAATGTTGGGAAATTTAGCTCCCAGTCATTTCAAGAGTACTGCCAGGCAACGGAAATAGAAATAGAACATCCAGTGCCACATGTTCATATCCAAAACGAGTTGGCAGAGTCACTAATAAGAAGACTCCAATGGATTGCACGTCCATTGCTAATGAAATCCCAGTTATCGATGGATCCATGGGGATATGCAATTCTGCATGTTGCATCGTTAATAAAAATTATACCATCTGGAGGTCAGAGTCTCTCTCCAATGCAACTTGCATATGGAGGGCCACCGAACATTTCTCATCTGAGAATCTTCGGTTGCACAGTCTACATCCCCAACACACCACTACAGAGGACAAAGATGGGTCCTCAACATCGCCTAGGTATCTATATAGGTTTTGACTCACCCTCAATTATAAGATACCTAGAACCCCAAACGGGGACGCTATTAAGGCACGTCTTGAAGACTGTGAATTTGATGAGACCGTTTTCCCCAAAATGGGCCCAGAAACCAAGAAATCTGGTGCGAAGCACATCATAATATGGGATACAAAAAGATTGACCCACTATGATCTGGTAACGAAACAATATGAAGATGAGATCTTGAAGATCCTCCATATACAGGACACTGTCCACCGATTATCGGACTCATTTACTTACAGCCAGAAGATTGTCAAATCACACATCCCTACTGCAAATACTCCAGCTAGGATTGACATCCCCGAGAATGGATGCAATCCATAAGCAGCAGAAGTGGCTACACCTCAACAGAAAAGAGGCAGACCACCAGGCTCCAAGTATAAAAATCCAAGAAAAAAAAAATATCCGGAGACCTTGGGACGATACCCCATACAGGAAAATGAGCTCATTTCCATACCCTTACTCCTCTCGGAATCCACTGTAGAGGAACTGCCGGGAGAAACTGAAATATCATTAAAGTATGTACGTACATGGGAGGTGTTGGACAGAAAGAGTACAATCATCGACGATGACTTTGCATTTCACATTGGTATTCACATCACCGGAAGCGACGATGATCATGATCCACATTTCGTTGCTGAATGCAAACGTAGAAATGATTGGCCAAAGTGGAATCAGGCAATAGAAGCCAAGCTGGACTCGCTTCAGAAACGCAAAGTCTTTGGTAAATAGTACAGACACCTACTGGTGTCAAACCTGTGGGATACAAATGGTTATTCGTGAGAAAAAGAAATGAAAATAATGAGATCGCACGCTACAAAGAAAGGCTTTAGCGCAAGGATTTTTCCAAAGACCGGGTATTGACTATGAGGAAACATACTCCCCGGTCATGGATGATCACTTTTCGATTCCTGATAAGCTTAACATCAAAGGAAGGTTTAGATATGTAGCTAATGGATGTTGTGACTGCATATATATACTGTAATCTCGACAATGAGATTTACATGAAACTTCCTGATGGCTTTTCAATGCCTGCTGAATTAAAAGATAGACATTGGGATGTCTACTCTGTTAAGCTCCAAAGATCATTGTATGATCTTAAATAATCAGGACGGACGTGGTATTACAGACTAAGTGAATTTCTTGTACAACAAGGATTGAACAACAATGAAGTCTACCCATGCATCTTCATAAGAGCAAAGGGGAAAAGATTCACCATAATAGCAGTCTATGTAGACGATTTGAATCTTATTGGATCTCCTGAAGAGATCACTGAGATATCTGTAAGCCTGACAAAAGAATTCAAAATGAAAGACCTAGGCAAAAATAAATTCTGATTTGGCTTACAGATTGAACATCTAAATGACGGAA
Source organism: Scilla litardierei (assembly GCA_030789695.1). Lineage (NCBI taxonomy): Eukaryota > Viridiplantae > Streptophyta > Magnoliopsida > Asparagales > Asparagaceae > Scilla > Scilla litardierei. The sequence goes on from CM061133.1 coordinate 217,763,936, forward strand.
TCCTATTATACCAGACCATATATACGAAGAAAATGTTACAAAGATTCCATATGGACCAATGTCATTCACTTAGTACACATATGGTCGTACGATCTTTGGATGAACATAAAGACCCCTTCCGGCTGCTGGAAGAGGGGGATGATATACTTGGTCCAGAAGTCCCTTATCTGAGTGCTATTGGAACACTTCTATATCTGGCCAACTGCACGCATCCCGATATAGCTTTTGCAGTAAACTTACTAGCCAGATACAGTTCAGCGCCGACGCAGCGCCACTGGACCGGGGTAAAGCACCTTCTGCGCTACCTCCAAGGGTCTACAGACTTGGGACTCTTCTACAAAAATGGATTATCCTCTGTACTTGTTGGTTATGCTGATGCAGGTTACAGGTCTGATCCCCACAATGCAACGTCACAGACTGGGTACGTGTTTACCCATGGTGGGACATCCATTTCCTGAAAATCCATTAAGCAAACCATGACAGCTACCTCATCCAATCACTCTAAGATCATCGCCATCTGTCATGCGCCGCTTCCCAAAACGACGAAAGCGAGACGTGACTAAGGCCCGCATGGGCCGGAGCTGTGAAGCTCGGGCCCAATAAGCGTCTGTGAGGAACACCAAAGATAGAAACAGGTCCTTGCATATATAAAATTCGGAACAATAGAAAGTACTGAAAGAAAAGATGCATTCATTTTATTCCACAAAGATATCCAGAAGTACACGAGTCTACAAAGGAAATAATGCCCAGCATGGCTACAACTGCAGAAAGGAAATTAATGATGCGATGCACCCAACCTAGACAAAAGTAAATAGTGCAACACACCCGAACTAAAAAGTGGTAAAACCTCTGAGGATCAGCAACAGGAAAGTAACTCTAGGACTGGTCCTCGTCAGGAAAGTACTCCGGGTCAACGTCCTCCAGCTCCAAGTCCTCAGGTAGCAGTGGCTCGTCTACGTACTCTGGCTCAGTACCTGACGTACAACACCCAAGAGAAAAGGAGCTGTACGTCAGGTAAAGTCTATGAAGGAAGGGTGAGACTCTACAACAAGTGTGAAATAATTTTCTAAACATCGTTTTACTAGTTGATTACATGCAGTTGTGATGACATGGCAGGTATACAATTATACATGGAAAGTAAAAACTAAACAAGAAAGTAAACGTGACAGGCAATAGCCGTAGCGTGTGCTACTGGCTACAAGACTAGACTAGACAGAACAGGACAAGACAGGAAGTACCGTGTGTGACACGAAGGGTTCACACCTTACGGTAGAGGGGGATCAAACCCTCTAAACTGTGCGACCGCTCAACCCTACCCAACCCGAGTGCTCAAGACAGGACAATATAGGACCACTCGCTCTAGCTTGACGAGTGCATATATCCCCACGGTCTGTAGTTGACTCTCACTCCCTTGGTGAGCGCCGAACATCCCGTATGTGATTCTGTAACAGGGATCACTCTCTCTAGCTTGGAGAGCATCCGAAACGCCTGTAGGATTTTGTAAACAGGGACCACTCTCTAGCTTGGAGAGCGTTCGAAACGCCCGTAGTCTTTTTGTAACATTTCATGACATGACAAGTGGTAAAGAGTTGTTCATTCTAGGGGGTCCACACACACGCACACACAGATAGAACCTAGGGTGTCAGTTGTTGTTGTTGTTTGCGCTTAGACTTCGTCGTCAAGTCTAAGCTGTCAAGGGGGTCCCGGACGCTATCATTTCACGTCCGGTTCTCTTTAGTTGTACTTTTACAGTTTAAGGTGTGATGGCCTAAACGTGGCCGAAAGTACGCAAGTGGAAACACTTGCCTGCAGTGGCGAGTGGGTCGTCGGTCTGGATCGTCTGAAACGAGCCAACGGCGGTGTCACAACACGTTTTTCATCAATCGTATTATGGTTCGTTTCTGAATTCGACGGGGCTACCCTAATTGTTTGAAGTCATGATTTTGATTTGATTGTTCTACCTAATCGACGACTATCCTATGTGCATAGATAATCAAGTCCATTCGTCGATTTCTAGAGTTGAACATCGTTTTAAAGAGCGTAAAGTAAACTGTAGTTAATGTTGGCGCTTTTTAGATTAAGTTTTATTTTGCTACGATTTAGGTTCTTACTACGAGTTAGGGGACCAACCTTTACGGTGTTTGAACATAGATCGGAGGTCGGGTTTGGACGGCGATAGATCCTCATCGTCAACGACGTTCGATCGTGGGTAGCACAGTGAGACTGGAACGGACAGCAGGGGAAGGCAAGAATAGCGAGTGGGAAGCGTCGGGACATCGGTGCAGGTTGTCGGTTGGCCTGAGCTGGGAGATGCGATGTGCTGGCAGTAAAGGGGGCCACGGGATCACTGGACGGTGGCCTGGCATGTCAAGGATGGCTGCAGAGGGGTGGAGCCGTCGGGAACATCGGTACGGTGCGTTTGCGGGCTAACCGGAGGAGTCGCGGCTATTGGGAGCTTTCGAGGAACGGTCGGAGCTGTGTAGAAATAGCAGTCGCTGTTGTTGCATTCAGCGCATCGGTGGCGAGGCAAGGTAGCTTCGGTGTCGGTCTGCATTGGCATCGGGGCGCAGTGTGCTGGCGATTGGAGCTGTCGTGCGGGAGGGGTCGTCTCCGTTGGGTTGGGGGGTCGAGAGAGAGCAAAGAAAAGATTCAAACTAGGGTTTTAAATGAGGTAGGCGGCTGAGGCATCACTTCATTAGCCCTAGGTATGGGTTTAGTATTAATTATATAGGAAAAAGAATGAGAGAGGAAACATGTGTGAGAGGGGAAAGTGGAGAGAGGTTGTGGGTACGGTTATAACTAGATAGGACTTGTTCAACTGTTTAGATCTTTTCTTTCCTTTTTTTGAATTGATAATAGATATCACGTATAGACCTCTCAACTTAAGGCATATAATAATCAAGTTACTTTACAAACGTATAGACCCCTCAAGTTGTAATAATAAAGTAACATTATATGAATTTGTAATGAATTAAGCAAGTTGGCTTGTTGATGTCCAAAAATTATAAGAAAAAATATTGGGGCATTAGCGTCTTTGAGAGGGTCAAGAATACGGGATTCGATCGCATGCTAGGTTCACGGAATACGAAAATAAAAATAGGAAGCCATACGTCAAAGTCTGACGGTTAAGTCACCTCTTTTCACAAAGCTGATTTATGGGAGAATGGCCCGTGAAATGTCGTGCACTAAAAATCCCGCAAATAACTACTATTCCATACGGTTATAACGACTTATAACATCGCGTATTTTGGATAGAAGAAAGGACAAAGAAAATATGCGTACAAAAGAGGAAAAGTATGCGCGAAAAACGAACGGTCAGAAAGCGGCCGTTACACCATTCATGAAGCAAGCAGAGAGTGTGTCTGGCTACGGTCAGTTGTAAATCACATCCTGGTGATGATCGGATTGAAGTCTGGGGATCTTGAACCTACTACTATGTTCGAGGACAATGCTGCTTGCATAGCTCACCTACGAGGTGGCTACATCAAAGGCGACATAATGAAGCACATTTCCCCCAAATTCTTCTGGACGGACGAGATACAGAGAGATGGAGTGATCGATGTCAGACAAGTACAATCATGTGACAAACCGACAGACTTGTTCACTAAAGCTCTTCCTACTGCTACTTTTAGGAAGTTTGCACAAAAAATTAGGATGAGGCGTCTAAGAGATCTGAAAGCCTTAGCGCTTGTACAGATCAGGGGGAGTTGGCAGTGTCTGCATTCTTTTCCCTTAACTATGGGTTTTTCCACTGGGTTTTCCATAGCCAAAGGTTTTAACAAGGCAAATCACACCAACTCTGGATCCTGAAGTATCCACCCCATGTGAGACTCTTACCATGCTCAGAATCCTGAAGTATTAATGAGCAGAGTCCACACCTATGGCTGGATAGTGGGAGTGTTGTGAATGGATATGAACCAGAGTCAGTTGAGATTGCGGGTATCTTAGAGATACGCCATATCTTTGTATCTTATCTTATAACTCTCCTACCATGCATATAAATAAAGGGCTGGGGGTTCCTCCCCCAGCAGTTGATTCATAACACAATGAATATTGGTACCCTTTTTATCCTTAGGATTAGTCCTTAGGAAGCCAAACCCAAGTAGAATTTGGCTTTCTTAAATAATTTGCTGAATGTATAACATCTTTCATAAAATTTGAAACATACAAATCTTTATCATATAAGCATAAATTCTTAGGAATCTAAAGAGAATGTATAGTGGATTTCCGTGAAGATGTTATAAAGTTTGTCTTCTTTGGAGTAGAAATATTATCCTTTTGTTGCAAAGAATTAGAAGAATATATTTTCTTTGTATTCTTAGTATCCACAAATATATGCATCTTCTTATTAGGTTCAATAATATTTACAAATATATTAAATTTGGATGAATTTTTATAACCCAAACATTATCGATGATTTGCCGGATGTTGTACCTTAAATAATTAATCGAGATTATTCTTTCCTTTATTAAATTTATTTACATTAATATCCATTTCATCATATTTTAATTTAAAGACGAAATACTTTTATCTAAATTAGAAATACGTGAACGCATATCGTGATTCTCAGATTTGATAATCTTAATATCTTGTACTAATTTTAAATTTTGAGAAATTAAGGTTTCATTCTCATTTTTAAAATTATCTATTGATTATAATGAAGAGATTAATTCTTGATTATTAACTATTAATGCCTTATGTTGTTCATTAAGCCTTTTAAACCTTACAAATAATTCATTAAAAGCATCTAATAATTCCTTACTATCTAATTGACTTACCTCATCATCATGTTTACCATAAAGCACATGTGTGCGTTCTCTTCATTTATTTGTTCATCGTTATCTTCTTCATCAGAAGATGAAGAATCCCAAGTGGCTGTGAATGCTTTCTTTCTTTTCTCAAACTTTCTTTCCTTCTTGGAGTTGTTGAAAGCTCTATGTTTAGGCTTAAGTTGTGGACAATCCTTTTTCATATGTCCATGCATGTTGCAATTAAAACATAAAGTTGCATCAATAGTTTTAGATTTCAAATTCTTATACTTACCACATCGTAGGAACTTTTTGAAGTTTCTGGTAAGTAGTGCCACATCGTCGTCTTCCATGTCTGAATCATCTGTGTCTAACAGTGCAATGAAAGAAAGCACTTTCTTCTTTTAGTCTGATTATTCTTTGTGATCTTGAAGTTGTACTTCATATGCCATTAAGTTACCAACTAGACTTTCAATGGCGAGGGTTGACAAATCATTGGCTTCTTTAATGGTGGTTATCTTCTTCTCCCATTCTTGTATTAAGTCGCAAAGGATCTTCCTAACTTGTTTTGTTTGTGTATATTTCTTATCAAGAGCAATTAGAGAGTTGGTGATATCTGTGAATCTAGTGATCATCTCTCCAATTTCTCATTATCCTTCAGCTGAAAAAGAACAGAAATTTTAGTTTCCTTAACTTTATTAGTTCATTTGTGTGTTTCCTCGTGTGTATGCCAGATTTCATATGCTGATTTGGCCTGGGAGACTCGGTTGAACTCATTCTTGTCCATTGCGTAGAATAGTGCATTCATGGCCTTAGAGTTATGGGTTGCAGCGGCTTTGGCAACAGTGGTCCATTGGGCGTAAGGAGTAGTAGGCTTCTCATATGGTGTCTTCGATTTGTTCCAAAGTTCGTTGTCAATGCTTCAAATATTGATAGTTATCCTCTTCTTCCAGTAGGAGTAGTTGGAACCATTGAATAGTGGACACCTTGTAGTAAAGTGCCCTTCTGGAAATTGTGATGAAGATGTTGAGTTGTTCTTCAAATAGGTGTAGGCCATATTAACCATACTCTGATACCAAATGTTGGATCTCCTAGCACACCCAATATACTAGAGGGGAGGTGAATAGTGTATATCACGACGAAATTGCAAACTTAAAATTTACTAAAAAATTGCAATTAGAGTTCGGAAGTAAATAATCATAATCCAGAGAATAAGCAAACACAAACACCAAGTTTACCCTATTTCGGATCCTTGTGATCCTACGTCGAGTACTCTACATCGTAGAGATTTTCAATCCACTATAACCACTTGCTCCCTACAAGCAAACAACATATAAAGATGCCAACACTCCCCTTGTTGCAAAATTGTACAATCTCTTCAACAAGAGATTCACCAAATAAAGAGAAAAAGTAAAGAAACAATATACATATGTAGGAAAGTATGTAGAATACCGTGGCTATACGAGAAAGATCAGAGAAACAGAATACTTAGCAGATGTAATGAAAGAGCTGTGGCGTGGGATGACCACTGCCTTGAAAGCAATTACGGCGCGACCTCGGTGGTAATCGCTGTTACCGGTTGCTCCCCAAGGTTAACACAGCAGCCCCTAGACGCGTCCACTCGTGGCCAGAGACTTTGGAGTTTGCACTGTACAACTACCCATGAGAACAGGATGAAACAAAGAAGAATTTTTGGAGGAAGCAATTTTTCCGTGTATATTCTTGAGGAATGAAGAGTGATATAAATAGAGTTCAAAATAGCTGTTATGAATTCAAACGACCAAATAATAAATGAGTATTAAAATAGGATTTGAATGCTGCGTACTAAAGCAAGGCTTTAATCGCGTATTTAACGAGAGGTTTTGGATGCTGCAATCAATTTGTCGTTTCCAACATTTAGAATGAGACATCAATGTGCTAGGTCCAATAAAGGAAAGTGATGGCGTCCAAAAAAGGAAAGTCACGTGCGCCACACCACAGCCGGCTGGTGGTGGCGGTGCGCATGTGGTGGACCCATACTCATATAAGTCATGTTTCCTTCACAAAAGAGTCGTACCCATTGGGGCACAGCCCAAGTCTTTACAACTCTCCTAATAAACTCCTCCAAGGAAAATTGCCCAAGCAATGTGGGACTAAAAAAGAATAGTGGGAATGAAACAAAGGCTTTTGAGAGCCTATTATTTTCAACAATCCCCCACTAATGGCTTGAGAAAAGAAACAAAGAATTCTGGGTAAAGAAAGGATATATACTTATGTATCAATGTCTTTCGATTGAAATGATACGTAGTGAAGTGAGGCAACAACTTTCTTACTAATGAGTGAATTTCTCTTGAACTCATTAGAGTTCGGTTGATACCCCCACAACATGTATTGAACCTTGAGTATGTGCAAACTCTGCGATACAAATCAAGCGCTTTAAGGCCATGCACACACCTTGGGTCTCATGAGTGCTCTAGAAAGACTGTCCTTGTCTTTCATAGAAGGCGGCCAAACCTTCACACCCACATAAGTGGTCCATTAAATGCTTCTCTATAGCACCATCACAAAGGATATGGAACCATTAAGAGCATATTGCTCAACCTCTCAACAAATAATGTGTCCATCAAGTGCTTCTCTATATCACCACCAAAACTGGTTATGGACTTATCTCAAAGGAAATCCATCAAGTGCTTCTGTATAGCACCCCCAAAACTTGGTTATGGATTTAAAAATACTACCACGTGTCATAGGGATGGAAGTGTAGTGTGTGTTAAGAATCATATGGCTTCGTTAGACCACATTAGGTATCAACCATATTATCTTAACTCATGGGCTTTAGCCCCACCCCTCTCGACGAGTCAAGAACCACTTTCCTTGGCAACCCCTTGGTTAGTGGATCTGCAAGATTTCTTTCGGACCTCACATATTCCAAAGAAATTACTACATTTTTCAGGAGTTTTTTAACCATCTCCGTGTCTGATGTGTATGTGTCTTTTCTTCCCGTTATAGACACTGTTTTTAGAAACTACATTAGCTACTTGAGAATCACAATGAAGGAAAACTACCATAGATTTCACCCTCCATAATGGCACGTCTGCTAACAAGTTTCGTAGCCATTCAGCTTCTTGCCCTGCCAACTCAAGAGCAATGAATCCAGATTCCATGGTGGATCGTGATATACATGTCTGTTTGGAAGACTTCCATGATGTAGCACCTCCACCCAAAGTAAAAACAAAACCACTAGTTGAACTTCTTTCATTATTACATGAAACCCAGTTTGCATCACAAAATCCTTCTAAAATAGCAGGACATCTGCTAAAATGCAAACACTAATCAAAAGTTCCTTTTAAGTATTTTAGTAAACGATGAAGAGCAATCCAATGTTCATTACTATGGTTATGTGTATAACGACTTAGCCTACTAACTGTATAGGCTATATTAGGTCGAGTACAGTTCATGAGGAACATCACACTTCCTATGATTTTAGCATATTCAGATTGGGAAACACTCTCACCCAAATTCTTTTCAGATGTATGCTAGGGTCATAGGGAGTTCTCAGCACTTTTTCAACATAATGAGATTGACTCAAGGAGATGCCACTGGAGTTTCTAATAACTCTAACTCCTAAAATAACATCTGCTTCTCCTAGGTCTTTCGTCTCAAAATGGGATGACAAGAAATTCTTGGTATCTTTCACCACGTCCAGATTGGTCCCAAAAATCAACATGGCATCTACATATAGGCATATAATCACACAATTTGATCCTATAAGTTTAGAATAAACATAGAAACCAAAGGTATTCACAATAGTCATTCCTTACTAAAATGCTATTAAACTTTGCAAACCATTGTTTAGGTGCTTGCTTTAGACCATATAGAGATTTTCTAAGTTTGCATACCTTATTCTCTTGACCAACAATCACAAACCCCTCAGGCTGGGACATATAAATTTCTTCCTCTAGATCACCATTTAAAAAGGCTGTTTTGACATCTATTTGATCTACAACTAATTCATGAATTTCAGCTAAGATAATTAGAGTTCTTATCATAGCAATCTTGGTCACAGGAGAATAAGTATCGAAATAGTCTAAGCCTTTCTTCTGGGTAAAACCCCTAATCACACGTCTAGCTTTGAACTTTTCAATTGAACCATCAGGTCTCATCTTTTTCTTGAAGATCCATTTACTACTAATGGGTCTACTACCTTTAGGTAAATCAGACAATTCCCAAGTTTGGTTAGAAATAATAGAATCAAGTTCGCTTTTAATAGCATCTTTCCAAAAAACTAGCATCAATGGATCTCATTGCCTCATCATAAGTTTTTGGGTCTTCTATCACAAAAGCAGACACACGCTCATCACCTATGATGAGAATAATCTAGGAACAAATTGGCATAGGTCATAGGTCCAATGTTAGATTTCTTAAAGTCAGGTAGACTTACTTTAGCCAAACACCCTCACACTCTAAGAAAATTCAGGTTGGGAGTATAACCTTTCCACATCTCATAAGGTGTCTAGTCTAGTTTCTTATGTGGTACCCAGTTAAGAATATGATAGGCCGAAAGAATAGCTTCCCCCACATGTCATCAGGTATCTCTGAACTCAAAAGTCTAGCATTCATCATTTCCTTCAAGGTACTGTCCTTTCGTTCATCTATACCAATTTGTTGCGGTAAGTAGTGGTACTAAACTAATCACATTCTTATCACAATAGTCTTTTAGGATGTAGGTACTATATTCTCCACCTCTGTCAGGCTTAACTCTCTTGATATTCTTATCAAGTTGGGTTTCTGCTTCGGCCTTGTATTTAATAAACATTTCTTCTGCCTCATATTTGGTTTTAAGAAGGTACACCCTAGTGAACATAGAGTAATCATCAGCATAGAGTAATGTTTCACCCCAAAAATTTCAACTGTTGGAAATAGTTTTCAATCAGCAATTGACGCGCCTCGGTTATAACCTCATTGGCTGCGTCACTGCCCCAAGCACAAAGATTTTAAATGTCCATTGCCCTAAATGCTCACGTATAACCAGTTCTTTAACAAATTGTAACTTGTTACAACTGAATCACGGAAGTTTCACACCAAGAAGATTCTTGATAGGATAATCATACTTCCTTTCGGCCAATTTACTAATAAGGTATATCAAAACAACAAAAGTGGTTTATTAGCACACCCTTCGAATTCATGTCTAATTACACAAACAGTTCATGACTTCATCTAATGAATATGTGATTTGTTTGTATGAACATCCATTAGCCATAATAGTGCAAACGACATCAAGGAAGCCCAAAACCATATCGACAAAAAACATAGTTACTCTATCGGTCTCTATTATTTTCTTATATTATGTAAAAAGGAACTATATATATCAGCTACATATCAATCTTGGTCCTAGTTGTGCAATAAACAAAGAAAATTGCAAGTTGTTGCTTTTCGACTATAACAGAAGGATTTAGTTTGGTTGTACCTGGATGATTGATAAGCTCCTTGATGCTAAAGAAGCAATTTGCAAAATCAATGGCTGAAATGTGGTCTCCTTGGTTTGCAAATGCAACAAAGGCTCCTGCAATTACTTTTAGATGAAGGCGGCATCTTGCAGTTAGCGATGACATTATTGAAATTAGGCGACTGCAGCATATATGTGATTGTTGTTGATCTCCCCTCACATTGATATGAAACATGGATTTTTGCTCCCAGTCCACAAAATTTAGTGGCATTAGGTGAAATGCCATACGAGTTTAAGGTTTCGCATCACTCCAAGATCCAGTAGCAAAAACCATTTCCCTGAGAGGCCTCAGAGCATCTGAATGCCGAAAATCCCCCCACAAAAATAAAAACCACATCACCCAATAAAAACCTCATTTTTTCTCTCTCCAAATATTATCTTCCCCCAAATTTAATTCTCAATAAAAAGACCCCCCCACAAACAAATAGACGTGCAAGCTGGAGGGTAGAGGTCGAAGGGGAGCTCGGAGATTGTTTCAGTTGGAGTCAACCGACGACCAACTCAAAAGAAAGATAGTTAGGAGAGAGAAAGGGAGGGCTCAACGAACGGAGATTATATCGAATCGAATCTACGGCTTAACGAAATAAACCCCTCTCTCATTAATCGAAGAAAAATCAGTAGTTGATGGGTGACGATTCTCAGTTCTTACCCTCTAATTTTAATTTGTGGGAGGAGAATCAATAGAAGAAAGAACAAGGAGGCAAAGTTATAAACATCATACGTACATAGCAAATCATACAAAAGTAAACGTAAAATGTACTCCTAGTTTTAATCCAATAATATCCAATAAGCACAAGGAATGGATTTGTTTGCGATGATAGCCATAGTATAATAACAGACTAATTGCTTTCAAATTGTAGGAAAAGTATGTAGAATACCGTGGCTATACGAGGAAGATCAGAGAAACAGAATACTTAGCAGATGTAATGAAAGCGTTGTGGCGTGGGATGACCACTGCCTTGAAAGCAATTACGGCGTGACCTCGGTGGTGATTGTTGTTGCCGGTTGCTCCCCAAGGTTAAAACAGCATCCCCTGGATGTGTCCACTCGTGGCCAGAGACTTTGGAGTTTGCACAGTACATCTACCCATGAGAACGGGATGAAGCGAAGAGGAATTTTTGGAGGAAGCAATTTTTCTGTGTATATTCTTGAGGAATGAAGAGATATATAAATAGAGTTCAAAATAGCTGTTATGAGTTCAAACGGCCAAATAATAATGAGTATTAAAATATGCTTTGAATGATGCGTATTAAAGCGAGGCATTAATTGCATTTTTAATGAGAGGTTTTGGATGTTGCAATCAATTTGTTGTTTCCAACATTTAGACTAAGACATCAATATGCTAGGTCCAAAAAAGGAAAGTCATGGCGTCCAAAAAAGGAAAGTCGCGCGTGCCACACCATGGCCGGCTGGTGGTGGCGGTGCGCATGTGGTGGACATATACTCATATAAGTCATGTCACCTTCACAAAAGAGTCGTACCCCTTGGGGGCACAACCGAAGTCTTTACAACTCTCATAATAAACTCCTCCAAGGCAAATTGCCCAAGCAATGTGGGACTAAAAAAGAATAGTGGGAATGAAACAAAGGCTTTTGAGAGCCTATTATTTCCAACAACCTATAGCCTTGATAATGTAGGAATTGAATCACAAGGATGGTGATGATATCTCCAAGGTTTCTTGATGTGAAAATGTAGTAGAACACACTTGGAAATGGACTTTCTAATGAGGAAAGATTTCTACAGAGGTTCCCCAAAGAAATTCTGAAAATCACTCTTTTATAGTGAGAAAGACAAAACTTAAGAATGAGAGAGAAACAGTGAATTTTCATGATTTTGGTCGACTAATTTTGCTGCTAATTTGGAATATGACTGTTGTATTGACTTTTGACGAAAGTAAATTTAAAAAATGTCACAAACTGTCACAAACTGTCAGAAACCATCCGTTGATGGTAGTTATAACTGCCATTGGTTGACTAAAAAATGTAACCAATAAAAAACTGTCAAAATAGCTGTTGGAATAACTGTTTGGATAACTGCCTGGTAGACTAGGAAACCCTATTGGTCTACTGGGATCAAAAACTTAGGAAATTGTATAAAAATGATGCGTATAACTAAGAGTGTGATTTGGCCAAATATCGTAATTTTTGAAAAATAAGTGAAAATAAATTAGTCGACCAAGAGAATGTGTTGGTCTGCTAATTTGGTATATGACTTGGTCGTTTGAGGAAGGATCCTAAAGGACTAAGATAGATCATCATCAAGGCTTTTACATTCTATGTATATGCAAGAAAAAAATTACATTAATTTCTTCAAGATACAAAATATTTATTTGTTAACCTTTGTCTTGCTTTGGATGCTTCTTGCAAATATATGGTGACTTGATGATTATATTATCTGAAAATGTTGAACTTTGAATTCTGAATAGATAGAGTTAGTGTATACACATATATAAATGTTTGTATCATCTAAAACTTTATGAGAAGAAAACTTTATGTTTCCAACAATAGCTCTGAATTTGATGTAAATAGCGCTTATGATGAGTTATGTGGTGCACAAGAAAAATTGATTAGGAGTACCGTGAATTAGAAAAATTCTATAAAACTTGTTTTGATATAAAAATGTAGAAGAAGAAAACATTAGGGTAAAATCGGAATTAATAAAACTAAAGGAGACCCCCCAAAGAATTAACGCAACTTAATCAAGAATTAGATAATGAAAATAAATTACTTAGGATGGAGAACCAACAATTGAAAATGGACAATAAAAATCTTCTCAATGATTCTAAATTTTTGAATGATATAATAGAAAAGCTATGTAATGAGATAGAAGCTTACTAAATAAGTATAATGAATTATATCTTAATGTTCAAAAATTTAATAAGGAAAAAGGGACATTAAATGTTTTTATAGGTTCACAAATAGTTAAAAATAATAATAATGGAGTAGGATATGTTTCAAATCCTAACACTAGTAATTTAGGACCTATAAAAATCATCCTAATCAAACTTTTACTAGAAAGACAACACCATCAAATTCTAACACCAATAAAGAAAAATGTTTAAAATATGGGTTCCTAAATTTCTAAATCAAAAATCACTTAATGGCAATGTAACTAAATTCATGCACAATATCCACAAATCACCTAATTATAAGTTTATAAAGATGGGGATTCCAAACCCAAATGGATTTTGTTCCCAAGGTAACTAGATTAGGTTTCTAAACCTAAATGAGATACACCAAAATAACACTTGGTATCTTACATAATTAGGGGATATTAACTGCATGTGTGAGTTTAATTTGATTGTGTGCATGTAGGTTTAGAAACCCTTTGAATTTAGTTGATAGAGAGAGGAGATTTGTTTGAGCTCTAGCTGTGATTTTTTTCTTGGCAGCCGATTACTTTTAACACTACAGTCAACTACTTTTAGTAATGCAGCCGACTACCAGGACCAGTTCTCTGTCCCTTGTTGTAGTCAACTATAGTATTGGAGGTAGTCAACTATAGTATTGGAGATAGTCAACTACCATTATGAAAATAGCCGACTATTTTTGCTTATCTATCTTTAAATTGTTTCGACTCTCGACGAGTTTATGGGTTTGTTTTGAGCATTTTGAGTCAATACCCACTTTTTATTGGATATTTATGACTCAAACCCATTTGAGGGAGATAATCTTAGCCTTCCATTACCGATCTATGGTTAAGAATCACTCTCTTTCAATCAAAACCTAACGTTTCTGCCCAAACTCATTTTATTCAAATCATAACCCTAACCCCGAAAATTCCTCAAATCTTCAATCTACCTACATCTTTACTTCATATCTCTAAAGGATTTCGAAGGTCTTAGTGATAATTTCAGTCTTGGTTTGGTATTGCATTCGATCTCATCTCTTTTTGCACATCATTTGCATCATTTTAGTTGCGTCATAAGTAGAAGACCAACCATTAAGAAGAGGATATCACAACCCTCCATATTACAACCTACACCATCCACTGCATCTCCACCCATCTCGGATAGGGAGCTCATTGTTCCATTTTTGAATGGACCATACTTGCTTCCTCACTTTGAGAATATCTCTAGTAAGTCCATCCTCATGTAAAGATTTGAAAAAATCAATGAAGTATGAGGATATGAAATTAGAGAGATATTAGCATTTCAAGGACTTGAGAAACTCTTCTCAAATGAGAGTTCTTGTATATGCTATCCTAGGTTAGTGCACCTATCAAACATAGTTGTTAACCCCGGTACACCTAGGCTCACATCCAATGTCTTAATTATAGCCCATTAGATTGTTTGCATCTATAATATGAGAGATCTTAGGCATCCCAAGTGAGGGAGCTGCACTTAGGGAATTTTTTATGAATGACCCTAAATCAATGAAAATTTGTTCTCTAAGGATAAGCATTAAGTTCCTCGTATAGCAACGAGCGCTTTATTGCCTAGGGCAAGGATTTTGGCATTAATCCTATCCTACAATATATGTCAGATGTATTGGCGTCATTCATTGCTATCTCAGAGCCATGCAAAATGTGTCTATGCCCTCATAACAAGAATTAAAGTGTATTGGGCAAGTTTAATATATGATTACTTGACCCACACTACTTCATCATCCTTGCATCATGGACTTTACCTCACCATCATTTTTAGGCAATCTAAGGTCAATTTTGCATCTGAACCCCTTTCCATACTACCCATCACGACATTTGATGAAAGTGCATTAAAAAGAATGAAACTTCACTAAGACACATCTCAAAATCCCGAAGAAAGTGAAGGTGAAGAAAAAGGTGGTGGTCGTGGTGATGTTGATGAACAACCCACACCCTCCACACATCCTACTTCACATGATGATCCTCTTCTTAACTTCATTGAATCCCAATCCAATTTGCTTGCCAAGCTTGAAGAATTAAAGCAAGAGCTCAAGCAAGAGATGCAATGAGAATTTCATATATTTCATGAGAATATTGATGGACTTTGAGAGGAGAGTTCCCTAGCAAAGAGTATGTTAGAATCTAAGCTCCACCTAGTTAGATTTTTATTTTTTTTGGTGAGCTTGAGTGTGGTTGATTGTTATGTATGCTTTAATATGCATGTTTCATTTTTAAAACAATTGGTGTGAATATTTGGCATGTGTCACTTTTGATACAATTGGTTATGTTTTATGCCTACGATACATTGGGTTATGTGATATATTTGGATGTATCATGGTTATTTTGGCTCATATTATGAATGATATTCCTTTTGAGCATACTTTGTGGCAATTTTGATTATGAAATTATTTTTGGATATTATTACCATTGTCATAAATTATGTTGAGCAATTTTTTATATGTCATGATTTATGTTATACTTTTTGGACATATTAGAAAATTTATGTTATGATTGTGAGCATATTGGTATATCTTAGATAATATGATGGATCATGTCATCATTTTGATATATGTGAAATTTTGGCTATATGATGAGAATATTGATTATATGGAAAATTGCATTTGTTGAACAAATTATGCCATGTTGGTTATATGAATATTAGATTTTGGATATTAGCTCATTTTGATGATTATGTTGAGTTATTGAGCTTTGGACTTCACTTGATAGATGTACTACCTTAATAATCCCTGAGATTATACTTTTGATATCTATGTTATATATCACACTCATGTCACTTATTGCTAGTCATTTTTAACCCACATTATTTGAACACAATGTTACTTATTTGAAAGTATTTTATGCCTGATTCATTGTATTGATATTGAGACACCTTACTTCTTAACTTCTCAACTCACTTTTTGATGTGACAAAAGGAGAGAAATAAGGTGTAATGCATATAAAATATTCATTGACGTGGAATTATGGTATATGCTCATGTGATTTGAATATGCTTCATGGATACATGTTTATGTTTTATGTGATATGACTCATGGCTTGTGTTTGAATTAGGTTCTTGATTTGAACTTATACACGCTTGCAAAATAATATGGAAATTATGACATATGTTTGCTTATCTCTAATAAGCATTAATGCAGGGGAATAATTTCTCCATAGCAATCATGCATTAATGTAGGGGAGTAAGTAAAATTTTATGAATTTCAAATTATTTGGTTGTCATCATCAAAAAGGGGTAGATTGTTGAATATTGAGACATCCCGAATTGAGTTTTGATCAAAGGTCAAAGACATTCATTGAGTTTTGATGATGATCAAGCAAATGATAGGTACTAATCATAATTAAAAAGTGTTTAGGTATCTCAATGACACATCAAATATGAAGTTCAAAGTCAAAGAAATGAAGAAATATCAACATGCCATGAAGGACCAAAAATGAAGCATTAAAGATTGATCAAAGGTCAAAGACATTCAATGGAATGATCAAGGAGAAGTGTGAAGAGCTCATCCAAGGTCAAAGGAGCAAAAGAGACTAAGGCATGAAGATGAAAGAATTGAAGAGCATCATGAAGCCATTTAATGGGTAACAATGATGTATTTTTATTCATGTCCTTAGATTTTATGTAGGCCTTAGATTTGGACTTCATACGCCTAGAAATGTTTTTAAAACAATATTCAAACTCACAGAAATATTTTGAGAAAGTTTTGAAAAGTTTTAAAATATTTTTTGATGACTTTTGAGCTATTTTTCCATATACCATATAAATAGCCGACTACTTTTTATATAGTAGCCGACTACTTTGTTTGAGAAAAGAGTGTGTTTTCTCTGTTGCTCAAAGTAGCCGAGGACCGTTATACGGATAGCTGACTACATTGTTACGGATAACCAACTACCAGATGAACTATAGTCGACTATCTTTGCATAGTTGGCGAGAGAAACACAGCTCCGTATTTTACGGAAGTGTGTCGATCTAGCTGTTGCAAGGGCATTTTAGTCTGCAATTTCCAACGGTTTTTCACCCTATAAATTACTGAAGATGTCTGCATTTATTCAGCATATTAATGATCAATTTGTTGGGACCTGTAGCTACACAACATACACTTTACCAAGTGTAAATAGTCTAATGGCACGCAAAAGTGCGTAATTAAACGCACAACACATCAGAAATTAAAATAAAGTACTCAAAAACCACAACCACACAAAGAAAATACGCCAATGCAATGCAAACACAAGGGGCCTATCCTGGTTCGGATCCCTGCCAAGCGATCCAACTCCAGTCCTATGTTGCAATCGCACTCCGTGGTTTCCACTGACCCTACTCGGGTCCAAACAACCGACACCACAACTCGGTGCCTTAGTTGCTGCGCTCTCCCACTACAGAAGTACAAATGCCAAAAGGAGTAACCCTCCTAGGCATGAAAACTCTAACCGAGTACAATTCCCAACCAGGACAATCCAAGGTGTAACCCTCCAAGGATGCCAAGGAGTAACACTCCAAGTGGAGTAACCCCTCAAAATGTGCTCACAACCCGAGTACTAGGTTTAGTAACAAAAGAAACAAAAATACAATCTTACCTATGCCTTGAATAGATATTACATGTGTGTATGAAGACATGAAGTTTGAAATCACCAAGTGCAAGAAGATGAGCTTGGATGCAATTGGAAGAACTTCTCCACTGGGCTAGGGCTAACCACCACTAGATCAATGCATGAGATGTATGAAGAAGAAAGAGGGAAAAGAAAATCTCTTAGATGAAACCCCTCAAATTTGGCACTCATAAATTTTTTTAATGTGCTAGAGTGGTGCCAAAAACAGTCTCTCAATCTAGCTTAAATAAGCCCACAAATCTGCACTAGAGACAAGAAAACAGCCCCCCCCCCCCCCCCCCCCCTAAAAATTTGCACCCAACGGCTATAACGAACAAAATTTTCAGCGACCAGATGTTTGGAGAAGTGTGACCAGATGTCTATTTAACTGTTCAGGTGTCTGGCGAGGCTGCATCAGACGTCTGATAGAATCTGTCCAAAACATACTGGATCATCAAAACAGTCATAACTTCCACAATAAGACTTCGATTGAGGTGATTCAAGATGTGTTAGACAGCTAACAAAAAATGCAATCTAATGGGCTTAATATGGATGAAAAATTCATACCACAGGAAATTGACAGTCGTTTGAAGTCAGAAAGACTGCAGAAAATAGATTGCAGAAAACAAAGAGCACAGAAATTTTTGGCTCTACTGATCAGACGTCTGGAGTTCATTGACCAGATGTTTGGACCACTGTGTAGATGCCTGATGATTGAACTTCAGACGTCTGGGCTTCCTAATATTTTTGGCCATCACAAAATCGGATGCGCCCGGTGGTGTATTTCAGACACCTGGTAATAGGGAGAAGGCATGATTAAGAGTGTTATGGCCATTCAACCTATTGAGATGGATTCTGGGATGTTTCAATGAATCACTAAGATGGAAATAGACAAGTATAAGTGTGTGTGTGTGTGTGTCCATCTAATCAAGTCATACAAATATTCTATTAAACAAAAGAAAGATTACATGAAGATAAATCATAAAATGCAATGAAGTCCAACATCTTCATGAATCCTCTTGCTCCATAGCTTTGATGCATCATCCACCAACATCCCATCACCCATAGTTTTGTTTTCTCATCAAGAGAATCAAATATTTAATCTGAGACTAAAACAAATAAGATGATTAGCACACACATAATGTTAATCATCATCAAAACAACATTGGTCTTGCACTCAAAAACCAACATTTTCTGCTTTTTGATGATGTCAAAACATTATGTAAAAATATAAAATACACAATGAAATACAATGTGTCTGCTAACAAACTCCCCCTATCAATATGCATATATGCACAAGGTGAATAATAAAATCATAAGGCATTTTGATGGGTGTGTTTATGTAGAAACAATACCAACAAAAGAATGCTTAAAAGAATATAGTATATATTCATACGTAACCACAATTTCTCCCCCTTTGGCATTTCAAAAAGATGTGAAAGTGCTATATCGATAAAATCCAAGGGTTTGAAATAAATTTACTCATATGCAAAAGTATGATGTGAATGGCATGAAACAGACATGAAATAGCATATGAAAGGAAATAACATGCTAGCAAGCAAAAATTCCATACTCTCCCAAAATCATATGAAATATGCAAACATGGGAACTATGAACAATCTCACACAATAACTGGGTACAAAAATAAGCATATCAAGCATGGTACCCAAGCAATGACTAAAAGTGTGTGAGTGCTAGAAACCAAACAAAAGTGGAGTTTGGTTTCCATATATAGTCGCATGAAAATATAACACTTCTAACATATGAATCAATAAATGAGTTCCTGTCATCCCGAGATACATTCTTAGGAATCCAAAGAGAAATTGTTTTGAATATCCTAAGGATAGGTCGTGTAGGGGCATGAATAGGAAGAGTGGGTGCACGCTTGTGAGGTGGAACATAAATATTGGTGTGCCCCGTGTGTGAAACATGTGAGTGAGCATTTAAAGTATTCACACAAGAAATATTTCTACCATGTATAGGAACATGAGTAGCATGCAAAGAACGAGCGGGTTCAATTCTAGCATGTATGAAATGTAAATTATTCCTATGGGTAGAAACAACATGCAAATGTTTTTGAGTAGGCTTAAAAATAGCCGCATAACCAGAGTATAAATATGCATGATTCCTCTTTAGCTTCGTTGATATCTTTCCAAGAGAGGGTTTGGACGTGACTAACCCCTTAGAAGGCTCCCCCGCACATTTGCTTTGGGTGTTTCTAGGAGAAGGGCTTGGTTTGGTCACTCTCAAAGTCGAGGATCACATAACCTTGTCCTTACTCAATTGAGTGGACAATAGCTCACACTTCTTCAAAAGTAAAGAAATGTCGTCATCCCTCTTGGATAGACATGAGCTAAGCTCGCGACATTTATATTTGAGAGCCAATATCTCATTTCTCAAAGCGTCAATTTGAGAATCCTTCTCAAGATTGATGGAGGTGCTATTCGAGTGCACATTCTCCAATTGGAGTTTGAGAGAAGCATTCTTATCTCTCAAATGACTCAACAAAGAAAGAAGACCATCTTTCTCGGTATGCCATGAATTTAATTCTACTTGATGCATGGCATACAAACTCTCTTTCACAGATTTGTGAATATCATTTACATACTCAATTTGAGTTTTAAGAGTCATTCTACTTACTCAACTTGCACACATGAGAATCAAGGGCAATCTTTTCTTGATTCAAAGCAAATGTTTGTGTCTCATTCTGAGGTTTGGATGAAAAAGATGTAGTGTGTATCTGTGCGCGCGCGCATGTCTCTCTCAAGCTTGTTATTTTTCTCTTTGAGAGAGTTATACTCAACTAACAATGCTTTATAACTAGCAATTACATCATTGTGTTGAATAATGAGATATTTATAATATACATCATTGCAATCAATGCTCTCATCATCGGGAAACTCGATATCCTCTTCTCCGAAATTCCCATCGAGAAACTCCCACAACATTTGTGTCGTCTCAAAATTCTTCATCATCTTTCTATGTTTCGAGGAGACGAAATTAAGTAAAGCATTCCAGACTTGATCATCCGAAGTAATATTCTTTGTCGCAATTTGCTCATCAAGCTAACGACGCATCGTCTTCCTCCATTTTGAGTAGAATTTGCCTTTGAAGACGGGAGAAAGAGAGGATTGTTGTTGAGATGAAGTCATCTTGCTTGCAAAAGCCACCAAACCAAGGCTCTGATACCCCTTGTTGGGACCTGTGGCTACACACATACACTATACCAAGCGTAAATAGTGTAATGTCAAGCAAACGTGCGTAATTAAAAAGTTACTAGTAATTAAACGCACAACACATCGGAAATAAAAATAAAGTGCTCAACAACCACAAGCATACAAAGAAAACAAGTCAATGCAAATGCAAAAACATGGGGTGTATCCATGATTCGGATCCCTACCCGGCGACCTTACTCCAGTCCCACGTTGCAATCGCACTACGTGGTTTCCACTAACACTACCCGGGTCCAAATAACCGACACCATAACTCGGTGCCTTGGTTGCGCTCTCCCATTACATGAGTACAAATGCAAAAAGGAGAAACCCTCCAAGGGCACAAAAACTCTAGCCGAGTACAATCTCTAACCGGGACAATCCAAGGAGTAACCCCTCTAAAGATGCAAAGGAGTAACCCTCCAAGTGGAGTAACCCCCCACAATGTACTCACAACCCGAGTACTAGTTTTTGTAACAAAAGAACCGAAAATACAATCTTACCTATGCCTTGAATAGATATTACCAATGTGTGTGTGAAGGCATGAAGATTGAAATCACCAAGTGCATGAAGATGAGTTTGGATGCACTCAGAAGAACTTCTCCAATTAGCTTGGGCTAACCACTACTAGATCAATACATAAGATGTATGGAGAAGAAAGAGGGAAAAGAAAATATCTTAGATGAAAACACTCAAATTTGGCATTCAAAAATTTTTCTTAATGTGCTGGAGTGGTGCCAAAAACAGCCTCTCAATCTAGCTTAAATAATCTCACAAATCTGCACTAGAGACAAGAAAATATGCCCTCAAAATTCGCACCCAACAGCTATAAACGGACAAAATTCTTAGCGACCAGACATCTGGTTAACTGTTTAGGCGTTTCGCAACACTACATCAGACGTCTGACAATCTGTCTAGAAAAACAGTCGATCACCGTACCGTCATAACATCCACAATAAGACTCCGATATATGCGATTTAAGATGTGTTAGAAATATAACAAAAAATGAAATCTAATGGGCTTGGAATGGATGAAAAATTCCAACCACAGAAAAATTGACAGCCGTTTGAATTCATACAGACTGTAGAAAATAGATTGTAGAAAATAAAGAGCACATAAAATTTTGGCTCTAAAGATCAGACATCTGGAGTTCATTGAACAGACATCTGGACCACTAGGCAGATGCTTGGTGATTGAACGTCAGATGTCTGGACTTCCTAGTATTTTTGTCTATCATAAAATCGGATGCACCAGGTGTCTGGTGGGTGTTGATCGGGCTCCTGGAATACACCCAGGAACTAATTGTAGTTTTACCGCAAGCACACGGTGAAGTGACGAGTAGGTATCGAACACGAGGAGGTGGTGTTGGCTCCAATCTATCCTAGGTTGGCTCGACTATGAATGTTTTATTGCTAGAGATGGTTATGGTATAATGTAATGGAAATGGTTATGGATGTCGGTGTCGGTGATAAAGATGTTGGATAGAATTCAATATAATAAAAATGCCTAGGGCTAGGGAATCCCCACTACGGATCGTCATGCATCTCTGTGAATTGCAAATCTCAATGTTGCAAGACTTGGATTCGAGTGAACTAGTCGTAACTAAATAGAGAACCAAGCTCACACTCTCGCGCTATTGCCAGTCTATAGCAACCTAGATTAGGGCCCACTCTCGTGCAAACCCTAACCTAAGCCACTAGCATGAGGATCAACATCATCGTTCAATCGCTCCTCGAGCCCACTCTCGTGCAACCTCGAGTTATGATCTAGATTGTGATAGCTCGTATTCGTCCAATCTCTTGCAAACGAATATGGGTATAGATTTATAATAAAAATGCTAGCTTTGGTCCAATCTATTGCAAACCAAACCTAGTGAATCTCGATTATAAATCTAAATCAATATCTAGGCCTTTCCATCGATTAGAATCCAATCTCTTACAAACTCCATATTGATGGAAATTCCTAGTTATCCATGATAAATCAATCACAACCTAACCTTTTATTAATTCTAGCAACTTAGAAATTTATTCATCAAAAATCTTAAATTAAATCCATAGGGTTCATTCCCTTCCCTAGAATAATGATCAACCAACCATAGCAATAACGATATATGAATCAATAAAAACATTGCTTGCATATAAAAAGATATCAAATCAAAGATTCAAATAATAAGAACAAAGTTACTTAGCTTTGATGAAGAACTTCAATCCCAATACAAGCTTTTTGATCCAAGAGGGGGCCTAGGGCATGGCCCTCTAAAAAGTCTCTAAGAAAAACAATGGGAACCCCCCTCTAATGACGGTTACAATCCCTATATATAGTCCCCTCAAAACCCCGCAAATAACCCTAGAAACCATCTGAAATTCGTGCCCAAAGTCAGCTCTGGTCGCAACTTAAGTTCTGGGCCCGCGCTGACTCGACCGAGTGAGATTCTCACTCTGGCCGGGTAGCAATTCCAACACTACAGTGTCAACTTGCAGAAATTCTCTAGATTTCATCCGACCTTCAATTGGGGCATTCTTGACAGCGTTGGAACTGTCATGAAGTTACTATCCATAAAAAATATGTGAAAAATACTTTACCCGCTGGAATGATAGCAGATTTTAAAAGAGTGAGAGGCTGTCTGAAAATCTGGTCACTCGTGTCACTCGGCCGAGTAGAATTCCTCACTCGGGCGAGTGGATTTTCTACTCGGGCAAGTAGGGTCTTTTACCGTACTCCCAAAATTCTAGAGCGTCTGCTTTGATTTCATTCAGAAGTTCTGACTCACTCGGGCGAGTGGAGCTCTCTACTCAGCCGAGTGGAATTCACCACTCAGCCGAGTGCATTACGGCACAATGTGTCTTTGTATTAGTTGTACTCGGTCGAGTACGCTTCTTCACTCGGCCGAGTGGGCTATGTTACTCGGTCGAATGGCTTGTTTCTGGAGTCAAATCTTCTCCTCCTTGTCGCTTCGTCGATTCTATCGATCTTCTTCTTCCCCTGCTCATTGTCTAGCGTCGTTAGCTCCTCAATAGGGCCATGGATGATGCTCTGATATGCGTGCAAGTCCATTGAGCTCATTTTTTCTTCCGATCGCTCCATATTTTCTGAAATCAGATGAAAATGAGAAATAGTGAAAAGTAACGAAATATCGTCGAATAATCATGAAAATCGCAATATGAGCAATCGAAATGGCATGCAAACATGTAGAAAAAGGCGTAAAATATGGACCGATTAAAATCCTCCAAGCTTACCTCTTACTCGTCCTCGAGGAAGATAAGTAGAGAGACGAACTTGGGAAATGAAAACAAAGGAAATAAAATAAAAGAAAAAGAACACAAAGTGGAAGGGGTCGCTAGATTATTCTCTTAGATCTCAGGCCATAAGATACACATCACGACAACTCGAAAAATACGAATCACATGCTATAAAGATTTCATATCTTACTCAAACATGGTACTTACAAGCTTTTAAGAACAACAAAAGGAAATCTCTAAATTCATACAATCAATTCATATCCACATCATCCATTTAATAGAATTTAATATACAAATGTTGGCGATTGTAACGACCACTTTTCAGTCGTACGTATTTGAGTGCGTGTGTTGTTCGTATGCATGTAATTGTATTTGGTGTTTATTGTTATTTTCCGTAGCTCAGGCACGTGACCGGGCCCCGTATCCACGACCCTCTCGAAGGCACGATCACCCCAGTATTTTCTTTGTAATTTTTGGATGACCAGGGGTTAAGTCGTAATAGTCCTATTTTTAATAAATCCTATTAGCTAATATCTAAAAATTCAAATTTGTTACCAGCTCGCCAGTACGTTATAATATCAAGGCAAATCTAATAAAAATAAAATCTTATAAAATCTAAACCTTTTTTTTTCAAAATCCTAACTGACCGCATCCCCCTCCTCCACAACCCTCTTCCACGTGACCCTCTCCATCACCCATGTCATCTCTCTCCACTCTAAGCCTCCCTACAAAAAAGCTAACAGCCGAACTTTCCATAGGCTTCCATGCAACAAAGAAACCCCAGGGCTTCCAGTGCAATTCCTATTTTTATAAACCCAAACAAATGACGAAGGGCTCTTTCCCACGTTTTAGCCTACACAAACAGCAACTACCCTACATTCCCTCTTCAAGAAACCAAAATAAATAAATCCTAAGGCTACAACTAACTCTCACAGGCTGTCCTTTGCAAATCCCGCACACACGTACTAGCAGCAACTACAACTAACCTATATGAACCCACACTATTTCTTATATATAAAAACCCCTAGGGCCCCTATCCTCATTTCTCCATGCAAGAGCAGCCACCCCTATCCTCATTTCTCCACGCAATGAGCAGCTCGCGACGCATACGCCAACGCAACTCACCCTGTCCTCTCCTCGCGCCCTGCTCCACCCTGAACGCTGCCCAGCTCCTCCCATCCTCGGGTGTCCATCTCCCCATCCATGCTGCACAACAAACCCATGCACTCAGCCTCTCACCTGCGCCTAGATCACCTGAAACGCCGCACCCTCCTCATCTCACCCACGCCCTAATCGTTGTAACACGTCACTGCCACCTCTTGCCCCCTCGCTGGTGCCGCCTTGTCCCTCTCCACACCGTCAGGACACGCGACAACCGTCGCAGACCTCGCCCAGGTCCGACAGCACCCAGATCCCTCTTCTCGCTTCATCCAGCCCCACATGCAACACCCGGAGCCCCCGTCGGTAGCCCCCAAGCGTACACATCATCCCCTCACCCAGAACAGCTGCACGGTGACTCCTCCTCGCCACTGCCATGCACAGGAGAGCCAGTAACGCTCCCTAGGCCTCGCTGACAGCCGCATGGTCCCGACGCCGCAGCCCATCGGCCTCCTCCCGAAGCTCAGACGTCGCTGTTTGGGGGGCCGTACGCATCATCGCTACCCATCGTTGCGTCCCAATCCTTCGCTGCACTATTGGTTAGTAGATCTACCCCTTAACTCACTATAACCCACACCGTAACGTAGAGAACCTAATAAAAATAGATCGCTAGACGTCGTAGGAACCAGTTTAACATTTGTTACAATCAAAAACAGCTTAATCTGAATTTGTGTTTTACTAAACCAACGAACCATCACCACCGCAGCATAGTACCCGTCGAGGCATTTCCGACGACACCAAGAACGCCAAAAATAGGCAAGTGTGCAATTAGATATGAATTTTTAAAGTTTGATGCGTAATACGTCACTTTTATGTTATGATGTATAACTTGAAAACCATACGCGAAATGGCGCATGAAAATGATGCCATGACATTCTGGACTAAATTTGTGACCCAACGACATATCATTCAATATACTTTAATTTTAATCATTAGCGAAGAATATTGGTTTCTGTTTCATATTCAATGAAAACCCATGTTCAACGTTATCTTAAAATTGTTGTGAATATTGTTCAACCCACTCCTGCTTATGAAAAATGTTGCATAAACAATTAATATTGATAACGTAAATTACTGTATGTCTTGGAGTGTTTATCAAGTGTGACATCGTGAAATCGTGTGCCTCGAAGGCGGATTCATGACTTTCGTGACGTCGTGTGAGTCGACTAGGCCTGCTCATGTTCCGACAAACTTTTGGGTGGGGTTAGGGGTGGGCGGCCACTAAGCGTATGAAAGGGTCATGTCTTCAAGAACATTACCAATACGGTGGGTTAGTATCAATCGCGATTATACCCCGCGAGAAGAATGCCTTACTCATCACGTCTTAAAGGCGAGAACCCTATGATAGATGTGAACTACTGACATGAAACTTGCAACGCTAATGTGATCTCAATAAATTGACACGCTAACGAACTCAAGAAAGCCTTACTTTACTTCTTAAAACTGCTTAGAACTGCATGATATGATTGTTTTGTCTTATTTCATTAAAAATGGCACGTTTAAACTTATTGCAGTCATGTCTTTTAAATTATTTAATGTCTCTTGAATTCTTATTGTTGTATACCTTGCCTTGGGTTGCTAATCTTTTCTTGCAGACCCCTTGCTGACATACATCCATGTTTTTGGATGTATGTCAGATTCCGAGTTTGAGTGCTAGGAGGACCCTTTCGAGACGCCTGACTTAGAGAGCCAGAGTCTGCCGTAGATGCCGAGTCTCTGCTTACGGAGGACTGGGGACTTTCACCGTCGTCTTTCTTTAGTTTACCTTCAGTTATTGTTGTTGTTGTTAGTGTACGTTTCTTGATACTTTAGCCCTGCTGACGATTGTCGTTTAATTTCGTGTATGGACTTAATATTTCTGGATGTGGCTTTTATCTTTTGATTGTATTCCTATTGTTCTGAAAGCACGCAGGAACTTGCCCTGTGTTTTTATCACAGACGCTCATTGAACTCGAGCTCTCCAGTTCATGCGGACCGCGTAACGCTCTCGCTTTCGGTGTCTTTTGGGAAGCGGGGCGTTACAGGTTTTAGTGGTGGCCCATGTAGGTCATGCATTGCAAACTTTAGAATAGTAGAAATACTATCATTAGCCAAAACATCCCGAATTAGTTCGTATGCAAAATTACTCGAATACCTTGTCTCAACATGATAGGAAACCCAATAACAGGATAATAGGAAGAGTGAGTTAGACGCTCGTGCTCGTTAGTTAGACACCATTGCCACGACTTAGTATTATCATCTTGGGAGTCACCCTAGCGATTGATCATCCAACTCTGATCACATTAGATTTTTGAGTTCCGTTAGTCGTTCACTTAGATTTATCGAATCTAGGGCCCAACCGAACGTAGCGATCGTCTCATCCCTGCAAGTCGAACCTGAGACATCCGCAATGAGTAGACTTCGAAGCGTAGGATATTCCAGACCTATAAGATCTCGACCTTGATCCTCAACGAACCCTTACCTCGGCTTCTGATCACTCCTTATTTTACACTTTTTTCCCGCATGTTTGCATGCCATTTAGATCGCCCAAATCATGTTTTTCACGATATATCGACGATATTGCGATGCTTTCCACGATTTCTTGTTTTTGTTGAATTTCAGGTGATTTGGAGTGATTTGGAGTGATCTCGAGATGCGCTTACTCCAGAGGGTCACCGATGACCTCCCTGAGGGGTATTTTGCTGTTGGAGAGGAGTGGAAGAAGAAAGAACGTCGCGGGAGCGACGAGGAGGCCAAAACAAGCTGTTTGGGCATTTTTGGTGTCTCACTCGGCCGAGTGAAGGAGTCACTCGGCCGACCAGCGAGACACTGCTCGGCCGACCAGATCGGATACGTTTCATACGTGCACTCGGCCGAGCATCGGAAGCCACATCGGCCGAGTGACGAGATCCCGTCCGCCCGAGTGGCACCCAGACGACGCATGTCAAAAATCGCCAACTTACTGTTTTTCGTCTGCCTGAGCTTCAGAAGACCCACTCGGCCGAGTGGCAAATGCCGACCGCCCGAGTACCAAGAAGCCAGCGACCGAGTGACGACAACTCACTCGGCCGAGCGGCTCCCGAAGTGAAGACCCCTGAAGGCCCCGACTTACTGGAAATTTACAGGGTTTCTCACTCGGCCGAGCGACTTTTGTCACTCGGCCGAGTGCGACGCGCTGCCTGTAGCGAAAATTGCGGATTTCAGGCTGCGCAGGGGCATTTTGGTCATAGTTTTTTGGATGATTTTGGGGGGTATTTAACCCCTGTTTTTACCCTAGTTTTGAGAGCTTTCTCTTAGATTTTTGCAGCTTTTTAGATTAACTTTTTAGCTTTATTCTTGTGATTGGAGAGGAGAAAAAAGTTGATTTTTGTTGAATTATTTGAAGAACTCCATTGGTTTGCCCCTCTCTTCTCTAAAAATTCTATTTTTATTGCTTATCTCAATATTGTGATGAATTCTCTTGTTTATTTTATTGATTATTTTTGTGTTTGTGCTATGAATTGTGAGTAGTCTCCACGTCTTGGGGGCGTGGGGATGAACCCTACGAGCCCAACTTCATATTTGTGATGAATTGGTAGGAACTTTGCTAGAATTGCTATTAGGGATTAGATCGGGATCGATATACTACGGATGGCTAGGTATTCATATCGATAGGGATTTGCAAGAGATTGGATCCCAATTCGATAGGAAACCCTAGAAATCCGAATTGGATTGGAATCGAATTTCCGTAGTATCGGTTTGCAAGAGATTGGACCGATACTAGGGTTTCCGGTTGCAATTCCATGCCGATACCCGTTTGCAAGAGATTGGACGGGTAGGAACTCTCCCAACCTAGGTCGTGGCCTGAGTTTGCATGAGAGTGGGCGCGGGGCACGATTGAACGATGATGTTGATCCTAATGCTAGCTTCCATAGGCTAGGGTTTGCAAGAGATTGGACCCGAACCTAGGATAGCTATAGACCGGCAACATCGCGAGAGCGTGAGCTAGGTTCTATATCCAGTTGCAACTAGTTCATCCAAAATTTTATTCTAGCGATTTTGATACCAATGAACCACATTTACGAAATACGGTGAGTAGCGGGAATTCCCCATTCCCTAGACGTTCTTTATTTGATTTGATATTTCCGTACTTTGTCTGACGATTGTGACAGGATCGCCAAAGGCAAATTTCTCTCTTCTTAATAGCCAGGTTGATTGGAACAAGCACGGTCATTCGTCCTCCCTGTGTTCGATAACCCGCTCACCGCTATACCGTGCGCTTGCGGTAAAACTACAACCGTTCTTTGGGTTACATTCCGGAGTGATCAAGTTTTTGGCGCCGTTGCCGGGGAGGCGATTGCGTTTGATCTTACCACCCTAGCTATTTCTTTCTTTTTATTTTATTTCTTTATTTTTAGTTAACCCTTCCATTGTGTTAATAATTTCTTTGAAACTCTGTTTTCTCATTGCATGTACGCGAGATCTACGGCGGACCCTGAAGCTATATTATTTGATCCCGAGATCGAACGTACCGCGCGGAGAATTAGAGCGGAGAGGAGGCAAGATCAGGAAGGGAGGTTTATGACCAACCTTGAAACTGCGGACCAATTAGCAGCAAGAATGGCAAGGATAATTTCTATTCGCGATAGGCTCCGGCCTAAGACCTCGTCTACGACCTCATCCATTGCCATGCCGGAGTTGGCGGCTGACAAGAACTTTGAGCTGAAGACTGGACTAGTGGTTCTGATGCAGCAGGATCCATTTCATGGGAATGCCCATGAAAATCCCCACTACCACATCCAGTTATTCTTTTCGAAGTGCGCCACATTTCAGATGCCGGGGGTCTCCATCGATGCCATCAGACTGCGTCTCTTCCCCTTCACGCTAAAAGACAAGGCACTCTATTGGTTGAGGACGCAGGCTGAGGGAGTCTTTACCACTTGGGACGAGTTGGCGAGCGCATTCATTGACAAGTTCTTTCCGCCCTCCAAGACGGTGAAGATCCGGAGCGCTCTTATGTCCTTCAAGCAAGGACCCCAAAAGACGCTCTATGAGGCTTGGGAGCATTTTAAAGATCTGCAGCATCAATGCCCGCACCATAGCATTGAAGATTGGGAGCTAGTTCATAGCTTCTACAATGGTCTCCAACCGGGGACTAAACAAATTATTGATGCCGCGGCAAATGGTGCTATCTTATCAAAGACCCCCGAAGAAGCTACGGCCCTAATTGAGGAGATGGCCTCAAACAATCAACAATGGGGCGATGAGCGAGGACACTCTACGTCCTCCTTGAAGCCAACTAGTATCTATGAGGCGAAGGCCGTAGCGGAGCTTACAAGCAAGTTTGATTCTCTCCACAAGGTAGTGGAGAGACTGGAGAAGTTTATCACGGAGCCCCAAGGAACCCCTTCCACCTCCGCACCAATGAACCAAATGCGTGATTGGCAAGACCAATCTCAAGCCATGTATGTGGGAGGAGAGCAAGGAGAAGGATCCTTGGAGCAAGTACAATATGTCGTGGGGGAACCAAGGGTATTGGGCCAATCCGGCCACAAGAAATCATCCCGGTTTCTCTTACGCCAACAATGAAGGAGCTTTGAACCCGCCACAACAACCACCTCAACAAGCTCGACCACCACCACCCCAACAACAACACTATCCGCCGAGGGGGCCTTCACAACAAAATTTCCAACCGAAGCAACAAGTTCCACCTTATAGGCAGCCCGGATACAATCAAGGGTGGAGAAATCAAAATCAAAACCCTCCACAAGCTCAACAACAATCCGACTTTGAAGCTAGAGTGGAGGCGTTTATGGTCGAGCAAAAGAAGGTCAATGCTACCTTGAAGGCGGGGCAAGACTCCCTTACAACCGGTGTGGCTCAAATATCGGAGCAATTGGCGTTGCTCAATCGGAATACTCAACAATTGCCGGCGCAACCCGAGCAAAACCCACGGGGCAACACCGGCCACATCAATGCCGTGGTTGCCGTTACTACTAGAGGCGGGAAGGATACCACCCCCGCCATGATTCCTACCGAGGAGCCCGTGGAGGAAAGTTTAGAGCCGATTGAGCCGGTAGTTGAAGTTGAGAAGGAGAAAGAGCCGCAAGAAAAGGAGAAATCT
The DNA here is from genome assembly GCA_030789695.1 of Scilla litardierei. Classification (NCBI taxonomy): domain Eukaryota; kingdom Viridiplantae; phylum Streptophyta; class Magnoliopsida; order Asparagales; family Asparagaceae; genus Scilla; species Scilla litardierei. The sequence goes on from CM061133.1 coordinate 217,795,327, forward strand.
AGAGCGGAGCAATTGATTGAGGAGAGGCGCTTCATGCCACCGGTCCCATTCCCCCAAAGGCTTGCTAGAGCGAAAATGGAGAAAAGGCTAGCAAAGTTTCTCGAGTATCTGAGAGGAGTTAGCATCAACATTCCCTTCCTCGACGCCATCGTGGAAATCCCCACATATGCTAAATTTCTTAAGGATTTGATTTCGGGGGGGGGGGGGGGGGGGGGGGGGAAGAGGAAGGAAAAGATCATGCTAGCCGAGGAGGGCTCTTGGTTCACCAAGAGAGAGAAGGAGCCGGCCAAATTCAAAGATCCGGGGAGTTTTCGGATTCCTTGAACCTTGGGCGGTGTCCCTCTACAAAAGGCGTTGGTAGATTTAGGGGCTAGTGTAAGCCTCATGCCTCTCTCCATGTTCTTAAGGCTAAACACCGGGACGAAGTTGAAACCTACCGACATGCGGATACAATTAGCCGATGGACGGATAACAAGGTCGGTAGGAATCACCGAGGACATCCCGCTACAAGTCCCGGGGGGAATATGCTTGCCATGTGACTTCGTGATCATGGACGTTAAGGAGGAGGGAGATACGTCATTGATACTTGGACGCCCGTTCCTCGCCACCGCCGGTGTCATTGTCGACGTGCGAGAAGGTACCCTAACTTTAAACGTCGGCAACATCGAGGTGGAGCTTCACATTCCTAAGGCTATGAAACACATGCCTTACCACGAGGAGCTTGACTACATGGACCTCCTTGATGAGGTAATAGAGGAGGCGATCCCCCACTCCATTGGCGCTCTATTCGATGAAGATTTCGAGGAAGGCCCAGATTTAGGCCAAGATGAGAAGATAAACGATTCCCCCGACCTCTCCGCTGAAAATGAGGAAGGCGACGCTGATGTCGCAAGGATTCGAGAGCTCTGCAAGCTCTCGAAATTAAAGTCTCCGAAGAAAGCTCCGCCGATACGGAAATCGGCGTCACCGGTGAAGCCGTTGACCGGAGCAAATGCTAGCTTGGGGGAGCCTCCCCCCAACACTATTCGAGACGGGAGACCACCGAGGGAGAACACGCCGCCGCAACTTCCGAATCCAAGCGTTCTCCCTGGAAAATTCGACGGGTGCATCCCATATGCACCAAACATCCCGCATTAATTGAAAATCATAGGGGGTCGAGCTCACGACCTTAAACGAGCACTTGTCGGGAGGCAACCCGACGGTTATTGCTTTATTTTCACGTTTCTTTTATTTTTTGTTTTAGAAATTTTTAGTGTTTTGAGTCGTTCGCCCAAAAATCTTGTGATAACGGGTCCAATTTTTCCTGACAGGAGAGGGGAATGAGGTACCCATCATTAGGAGGATGCACAAGGCGATGAGGAGCGCCCCAGGAAGGCGCTCGATGCTTAGGAGGAAGATGAAATCGATTGGAGGAAGAAAGACGGAGTTTAGAGCCCAAACGAAGACAAACAACATAACATAAGGCTCACTCGGCCGAGTATACTAGTCACTCGACCGAGCACACAAGTTCGTCCGGCCGAGCCGCTCACGAACGAGGGAAGTCTGCTGTACCCAACTCTCTGTTTATTTTCCTGATTTCAGTATAACTGCTACTCGGCCGAGTATGTATATTCACTCAGCCGAGTAAAACGGATACGCTCCTAGGGCGAGTCTTGCCGAGTAGCTTGAGCCACTCGCCGAATGGACTTACTCCACTCGGCCGAGGGTGGCAAGGCCACTCGGCCGAAGCATAAGCGGGGGGAATTTTTCCGTTGCGCTACTCGGCCGAGCGACCTAGTCACTCGGCCGAGTCGTAACTTCTGCTATAAAAGGGGCTGGGGGGCGCGTTTTTCGAAACGACATAATCCGCTCGCGCCCCGACTTTTCGTATCCCCCAGCGCCCGAACCCTTGCCCACTCGCCCGACCGTCGACCCGCGCCGCCGCTCGGCCACCCACCGCTGGCCGAGCCGCCGCCGCTCCTCGCCCGAGTCGCCACCGGCGACCACCGCTCCGGCCGACTCCGGTAACCCTATTTTCAGCCTGTTTTCTCCTCTTTTGTTTGTTTTTCGAGGATCCATGTGCTTAACGAACCCCAAACCCAAATTAATTTCTATTTCTATCTATTATACCCCTATTGCCCCGTACGTTTTGAATATTACTCGCTGATATCTCCATTTCATGCGCAGGTTATTTTTGGGAGCTTAGGGGAGCCCAGGGGAGCTTCCAGGGACTGATTTGGGCTACGTGGAGGCGTCGTCTTCGCACGCTTCCACATTTGTGCACTCGCGGCGTGTCGTGGTACACTCTTTCCTTTATTTTACACACGCTGCACTTTTCACGCTTTTTGGTGCGCGCTCGGGGCCCATATGCCGCCCCGGACGAGGCCGAGGTCGAGGAGAGCTTCCGCCAAGCGGAAGCGGTCGGATGATGCCGGCCCCTCCCACGAGTTGGAGGGCTCTCCTCCGCCTTTTCCACCACACCCCGTTCACCCTGCAGGCCCCACACACCCCGCACAGCCTGCAGAGCCCGCACAGCCCATACACCCCGCACAGCCGCTCCCTGCCGCTCCACAGCCACCACCTCCGGCTCCACTTATCGGGCCGCTGGGGATCACGTTCCGGAACGATGCACACCGCGTTGCTTTCGAGCGTATCTCCCAGTGCTCGATCGTACCCTCCAGGTTCGCACACCTTGCAGACCTAGGACGCCTGGGGGTACTAGAGGGGATGCTCACGTTGTATGACAACGTGGGCTGGCGAGATTTCTTTCAGGTGTCGGCGGACACGTTTACCCGCCCGACACTTGAGGTACTTAGTTCGATCGCCCGGACCGACGAGGGATGCTCGTTTCGGTTCATGGACCGAGAGTGCCAGGTCACTCTCGGTATGATGAGAGCCTTCTTCTCGTGGCCCGACGTCCCCGGGGCCGACCGAGGTTACGCCCCCACCCATATCCCCCCACCTTCCTTCGATGCCGGTGCCTTCTGGGCCCGGATTATGGGTCTTCACGCTGCCTTTGACCCTAGTAGGGCCAAGGCCTCGGCCATTGTCCATCCCTGCCTCCGTATAGCTCAGTGCCTTATGGCGATGACCTTTTTGGCCAGATATGAGCCGGGCACGATGTCAACGCCAGAGCTCTATATGCTCTACGCGATGACACGGCCCAGAGCTCTATCTAGGGAGGGCGATGAGTTGGTCCCCGCCGTCGTGATTGATGTCGCGGCTTGGTTTCTGGACCGCATCATTGTATCGGTGGGCGCTCGCTCACCGATATGCTGCGGCGGCCTGATCACCTTGCTCGCTCTTATGACCGGCGAGGACTTCCCTGACGACCTGCGACGAGCACCGGGCCCCACTTCTCTGTCGATTGATGTTATGGCCCGGATGAAGATGCTGCGTTCGCAAGGTGAGCGACACTGGGTCTGGCTGCACGGCCCTTACGGTGCCGATTACATGATTCTTCCGAGCCCAGCTCGGACTCAGATTGCACCAGCCCAGGTGGACTGGCTCCCTGTGATGGATGTTCTGATCCCAGCCGCTTACGTGCTCGAGGCCGAGGAGGCCGAGCAGGCTCACGCTGCCCACGCTGCCCCCGCAGACCCTGTAGACCCTGCTGCGCCTGCTGCCCCTGTTGACCCCGTGGACCCTCAGCCTATCCCAGATATTTTCGCTGCTCCAGACACCTCTGTCCACACCTCTGTCGGTGTCGGGAGTACCTTAGCTGAGCCCACTTCCACTGCTTCCACACCTGCTGCCACCACCACTGGCCCTCTGTCTGCCGAGCCCGTTTCCTCTGCCCCACCCGAGCGCCCGCCGACTATAGTTGAGTGCGGAGAGCCCTCGTTCGCCACCGCTGTAGAGACCATTGTCTCCACCCCTGTCTCCACCGCTGCTGTATTTTCCGAGAGTGTCGTGGCGTCTGTCCATACTTCTGTGCCACCGACCTCTCCGGCCGCCTCGTCGCCACTTTTGTATTCTTCTTTCGTTGCTGCTGCCTCCACTTCTCACCGTCCTGCCCAGCCTCGCACTGAGGCCAGGCCCACACTTGCGAGTGCAGCTCCTTTTGTTCCCTTGCCTGCTGAGCCCGTCACCTACGCCACCAGAGTACGCCAGCCCCGACCTGCCCAGCCCCGAGCGGTGCGTCCCTCTGCACCACCTCCCCCCGACAATGTACTTCAGAGCATTCGTGCTCTCGAGGGGGCGGTGAGTGGCCTCAGAGGCGACCTCCGAACCCTGTCCGCCACCGTCACTGCGATGGCTGGCCGCTTTGACCTGCTCCCGCAGATTCACTACTGTCTTACCCAGGTCCTGGAGCGTCTCCCCCGCGTACCCGTACCCACCCTGCAGGTTCCCACCCCCACTACCACACACACTCAGCCTGCTTCCACTTCCACACCCACCCCCGCTCAGCAGCCTGCACCACCACCACCACCACCACCACCTCCGCCTCAGGACGGAGACGGCGCAGCACCACCTTCTTAGGCACCCTTGATGCCATCGATTATTTTTGCCGTTGTGCTGCCCGTTTCTGCTGGGTCCTGATGCTTTTTGACCACCCCCCCTCACTTATTTTGGATGCACATTATCTTTACACATCTTTATATATCTTTTTTGTGAGAAGAGGGAGAGTTTTTGGTGCCACCCCTTTCTATCCGTATCACTCCTTTATTTGCATGCATCATGTCCGCATCATATTTTTCCTTTTATTATTTTTCTTTTTCTTTCTTCCATCATGCATGCATCCTCGCTTACCCCTCACATTACTTGTCTCTCGGTGTGCCACACTTTGCACATTGAGGACACTGTGCCATTTAGCTTGGGGGAGTGAGTTCTCACGTTCTTTTTCGATTTGCCACCTTTATTTTTAGTTTTTTTTTTCGCTCCATTTTTCCGCTTTTGCACTTATTTTCATCACTTTTCTTTTACTTTACCATGCATCACGTTTCTCTTATCTTTCTGTGTGCTGCATTGTAAATAGTTTTGTTTTTCCCTTTATCTTTATTTCTTTTTTCATCTCATGCTAGAGATGACTTTTCTGTGATGATGATTACGTGGAGTTAGCTTCCTTTATATGCATGTTATATTTGTCATGTCTTAGACTTTATTTCTGATATCATATGATATGACTTGCCTTGCATCTAGAGATAGTAACCCACACTTTTTCCACATGAAAATGGATGAAATTTTATTATTTGCTTAGTCTGAATATTCATATGTATGCTATCGCAGAAAACACACCAAGATTCACGCATTGAATGCTTATATCTGGAGTACCGATTTCTTTTCCTATATCACTTCTATATGCATGATTTGTACATTTCACTTCAGGATGATTGAATGATGTTAGCTATGATAAATCTGGATTAGTTAGCTTTTTTGTGATCGAAACTGAGTAGATTAGATTACCCTGCTGAAGTTGTCGTGCATGTCTTATAGAGTGAACCGAGAGATATATTTATTTCTTTCTCCACAAATCTTGAACATCATTTCTTTACTTTTAAAATCATTGGTGAATCTCCCCTTAGCGATTCTATTATATGGCATTTTCCCCGCTATTAATTCCTAGCTCCAAATTTCCCGAATTCAAAAAAAAAAGAGAAAAAAATTCTTGTATATCATTATCTCTCTTTGAGTTGGGATCATTGTGTATATATGCTATTTCAAAAAAAAGAAAAAAAAAGAAAAAAAAAGAGAAAAAGAAAAGAAAAGAGGAAAGCACCTCAATAAAAGATCCCATCTCGTGTTCTCTCTTTCTTCTCTCTTTTTGTATTTATTTTCATTACTTTTGGAGCTTTATAAAAAATGGGGATGTAAATATTTTTTTTATGCCACCACGCTTATAGATAAGCTTGGGGGAGGGAATCCAATGATGTGTGAGAGAGTGACTACTTGACTTTGCACGACAACCTAGGCTAAGTAATATTCTATACTCGGTGAGATTATTTTTAGCTTTACGAAGTCCAGAAATCTAGGCCTAGCACTCATTTCATGAAATCCATACTTTTCTATTCTTACTATTCTATTGTGTGATATTCTTATACTCCTCATAGAAAGCATTCAATTGAAAAGTGTGTGATCTGCGATTTGTATACCGCTTTAAATGATTCAGACGATGTTAATTCTAAAACTATTCCGTTTTTCATGATTATATCGTTGTTCGTGGGTTTTCTATTTCTAATTGCACTAATATACTATGATATCAAAATAAAATTCTTTGACATGTGTTCTTCATTCAGTGCATGCTATATGAGTAAGCGAAACCCATGTCCTGAGAAAATGATCTAGCAGCTTCCCTCTTCGCTTCTTTCTTTCTTCTTTGTTTTTGTTTTGTTTTTCGTTCTTCTTCGTTTTTCATTTTCTTTTCGTTCTTCGCCGTTTTCGTTTTCCGAATCCACCGGGGTCGCCTTTTACTTATCTTCCTCGAGGACGAGTAAGAGGTAAGCTTGGGGGATTTTGATCACTCCTTATTTTACACTTTTTTCCCGCATGTTTGCATGCCATTTAGATCGCCCAAATCATGTTTTTCACGATATATCGACGATATTGCGATGCTTTTCACGATTTCTTGTTTTTGTCGAATTTCAGGTGATTTGGAGCGATTTGGAGTGATCTCGAGATGCGCTTACTCCAGAGGGTCACCGATGACCTCCCTGAGGGGTATTTTGCTGTTGGAGAGGAGCGGAAGAAGAAAGAACGTCGCGGGAGCGACGAGGAGGCCAAAACAAGCTGTTTGGGCATTTTTGGTGTCTCACTCGGCCGAGTGAAGGAGTCACTCGGCCGACCAGCGAGACACTGCTCGGCCGACCAGATCGGATACGTTTCATACGTGCACTCGGCCGAGCATCGGAAGCCACATCGGCCGAGTGACGAGATCTCGTCCGCCCGAGTGGCACCCAGACGACGCATGTCAAAAATCTCCAACTTACTGTTTTTCGTCTGCCTGAGCTTCAGAAGACCCACTCGGCCGAGTGGCAAATGCCGACCGCCCGAGTACCAAGAAGCCATCGGCCGAGTGACGACAACTCACTCGGCCGAGCGGCTCCCGAAGTGAAGACCCCTGAAGGCCCCGACTTACTGGAAATTTACAGGGTTTCTCACTTGGCCGAGCGACTTTTGTCACTCGGTCGAGTGCGACGCGCTGCCTGTAGTGAAAATTGCGGATTTCAGGCTGCGCAGGGGCATTTTGGTCACAGTTTTTTGGACGATTTTGGGGGGTATTTAACCCCTGTTTTTACCCTAGTTTTGAGAGCTTTCTCTTAGATTTTTGCAGCTTTTTAGATTAACTTTTTAGCTTTATTCTTGTGATTGGAGAGGAGAAAAAAGTTGATTTTTGTTGAATTATTTGAAGAACTCCATTGGTTTGCCCCTCTCTTCTCTAAAAATTCTATTTTTATTGCTTATCTCAATATTGTGATGAATTCTCTTGTTTATTTCATTGATTATTTTTGTGTTTGTGCTATGAATTGTGAGTAGTCTCCACGTCTTGGGGCGTGGGGACGAACCCTACGAGCCCAACTTCATATTTGTGATGAATTGGTAGGAACTTTGCTAGAATTGCTATTAGGGATTAGATCGGGATCAATTTACTACAGATGGCTAGGTATTCATATCGATAGGGATTTGCAAGAGATTGGATCCCAATTCGATAGGAAACCCTAGAAATCCGAATTGGATTGGAATCGAATTTCCGTAGTATCGGTTTGCAAGAGATTAGACCGATACTAGGGTTTCCGGTTGCAATTCCATGCCGATACCCGTTTGCAAGAGATTGGACGGGTAGGAACTATCCCAACCTAGGTCGTGGCCCGAGTTTGCACGAGAGTGGGCGCGGGGCGCGATTGAACGATGATGTTGATCCTAATGCTAGCTTCCCTAGGCTAGGGTTTGCAATAGATTGGACCCGAACCTAGGATAGCTATAGACCGGCAACAGCGCGAGAGCGTGAGCTAGGTTATATATCCAGTTGCAACTAGTTCATCCAAAATTTTATTCTAGCGATTTTGATACCAATGAACCACATTTACGAAATACGGTGAGTAGCGGGAATTCCCCATTCCCTAGACGTTCTTTATTTGATTTGATATTTCTGTACTTTGTCTGACGATTGTGACAGGATCGCCAAAGGAAAATTTCTCTCTTCTTAATAGCCAGGTTGATTGGAACAAGCACGGTCATTCGTCCTCCCTGTGTTCGATAACCCGCTCGCCGCTATACCGTGCGCTTGCGGTAAAACTACAACCGTTCTTTGGGTTACATTCCGGAGCGATCAGCTTCCCTATTGCAGTCTAGTTCGTTGAAGAACCTTAGTGCTGAACCTTAGCCGACCCAATGATTATTTTTTCCCCGAATTTTATTATTATTCCTAATCATTACACTTCCATGTTAATGATCGTAGAGAGCCATCATAGCGTATTCGCGAAGTTACTTCTTAGTCGTCCTTACGTTTTGATCGTCAAATCTGTTCCTTGTCCTCGATTCACATAAACTCTTCAGGTCCGCCATCTTTAACCTTGAAGCTCCCCATTGTAGATCCGGTGTCTTTTAAAAATTATTTTCGATACTTCTTTTATTGAATCCTTCGCTAAGTTTAAAATTCCTTCAAAAACTTTGTACTTAGATTTTCTACACTTCAGTCGACTTAAACCCAATCTTGATTATGAAACTCTTCTGACGCGATCTTTAGTTACTATCTTATAGCGATTTTCTAAGGTACATCTTTCGCACTTCTATTTCACATAATCTCGCATATCTACTCTAGTTTCCTCATGTAATGAACGTCTTTTAAAAACCCTAATTCTATTTTGCTAGTTCAAAATATCATCTCCTTTTTCTTACTAACATATTTCAAAACAGTCGTTCATACATACTTTTAAAATACTTTCCTAAGTTAAAAAGAACTTCAATATCTTGTATATCGTTGTCTTCGTATTTCAAAAAAAATTACAACCTATTTCCATTTGCAAAACAAGCACTACATCACTATGACCATATTACTCTTCACCTATTATTTGACTAATCATATTTTACGTTTTAACTTATACCATATACTCGCTATTTTACGTAAGTTATGACGATATTATTATTTTTACACATATCCTTATCTTCTTACTTTAATTATTCATAAATATTTTATGTCACCCAACCCACTAACCTCTTATCCACGCTACCTTTGAAACCGTTTAACACAACATTAGTTCGTTGCATTATTCAACTCTGAATCATACAATAATGCCTGTTATCACATTAGAGCTTATCATTGCTTAGTGAGACCTTTAGTATTGATTGCGGTGTTGTTGTGGTACATGTAAATAAATAGTGAGTGTGGACCCGTGTGTGCGAATCTCTATATATCACCCATGTATGAGTGTGCTTACCCTTAGTATATTAGTATAGTGTGATAATATATTGTGTTGTATGTACGTGTACGGTAATATGTGACATATATGTATATAGTCGAGTATAGAGTAGTAAGTGTTATATTTCTAATTAGGCGAGTGATTAGTTATATCACTATAGGAATGTCTGTGCGTGTTGGATTTAGTATTTGCCAGTTACTCGGAGTATATGTATCTTAGCCATACTTGTTAATGGTTGTAATTGTATGCTATTACAGTGATGTGCATGTTAGGTGTAATGATAATAGGTGTACGTATAGTTGTGTGTGCAGATTTATTAGGTGATTTATATGTTAGTATGTATGGCGTTTGCTCATGTGTATATATGTATGTAGTTAGTTATAGGTATGTGTTTGTGTATATATATTGTATAAATAAGTGTGTTTTATGTATGGTAGGATTATAATATCGTATTACCCCTACGGGATGATGTATGTGCGTGTGTATACCAGGAAGTATGCATAGTCGTATGTTTGTGACTACGTATAAATGGATGTATGTAATAGTATGCTAGCCCTATGTAAATTACCATGGTTGTGTGTACTGGTGTGTATATATATGTCATATATAGATACGAGATAGGCATGTAGTAGTGTAAGTATGTATTTGTATGTAAAATGTACGTATGTATATGTATTTGAAAGTGTGTGATGTATGAGTAAGTATATGCACATGGATGTATATTGTTTCAGTATAATGTATGTATGACTGGGATAGAATGACCTTAGTGTCTAAGTACGCTCACCCTATGTCGGCCTATTTAAGGAAGTCTGAGGACGGACTTGATCCTAAGGTGGGTAGATTACGATGACCCTAGTACTATGAGTAAGGCGTATATAAATCTGTGTTTGGTGTAATGTAATACGTGCATGTATATACGTGTAGTGATATGTATTATAATGTGTATATGGTATTATGCGGTATGTAAAAGTGATTGTACAATGGAAGTGTTAATTGACTAATAACGATGGTATTTATGTGTTAGTGGTATGTTTAAGTGACTTGTGGTACTATATCATTATAGATTGTGAGTGTATAAGATATATGGTAATACATCGTGTGTTAGTGATGATGTGAGTGTGCAAGGTGATGGCACACTTACAGCTCGTAAATTGATGTGGTTGTGTAGTACAGTGTTACTATTCACCCGAGTATAATATTGGTTTGGATTGTATTTGTAGGATGGTATTATATTAAACGTGTTATGTTAATATGTAATTAGTAATATGTGTATGTGTATTATTACTACTATTAGCATGAACGTTGATTAGTATAATCAGCGGTAATACTATTGGTATGGATATTAGTATTAGAAATACTATTTGGATATGTCATGATGGTTATTTATGATGTGTATACATTAGAAGAGGAGATGCAAGCATTACTCTTATGTTCTCCCGGCGTCTTAGCCGATGGATTCTGAGGACGGAATCGTTCTTAAGGTGGGTAGGATGTAACGACCACTTTTCGGTCGTAGGTATTTGAGTGCGTGTGTTGTTCGTATGCGTGTAATCTATTTGGTTTTTATTGTTATTTTCCGTAGCTCAGTCACTGACCGGGCCCCGTATCCACGACCCTCTCGAAGGCATGATCACCCCAGTATTTTCTTTGTAATTTTTGGATGACCAGGGGTTAAGTCATAATAGTCCTATTGTTAATAAATCCTATTAGCTAATATCTAAAAATTCAAATTTGTTACCAGTTTGCCAGTACGTTATAATATCAAGGAAAATCTATTAAAAATAAAATCTTATAAAATCTGAACCTTTTTTTCAAAATCCTAACTGACCGCATCCCACTCCCCCACAACCCTCTTCCACGTGACACTCTCCATCACCCACGTCATCTCTCTCCACTCTATGCCTCCCTACAAAAAATCTAAAGCCGAACTTTCCATAGGCTTCCAAGCAACAAAGAAACCCCGGGGCTTCCAGTGCAATTCCTATTTTTATAAACCCAAACAAATGACCCAAGGCTCTTTCCCACGTTTTACCCTACACAAACAACAACTACCCTACATTCCCTCTTCAAGAAACCAAAATAAATAAATCCTAAGGCTACAACTAGCTCTCACAGGCTGTCCTTTGCAAATCCCGCACACACACACTAGCAGCAACTAACCTATATGAACCCACACTATTTCTTATATATAAAAAACCCTAGGGCCCATATCCTCATTTCTCCATGCAAGAGCAGCCGCCCCTATCCTCATTTCTCCACGGAATGAGCAGCTCGCGACGCAGACGCCAACGCAACTCACCCCGGCCTCTCCTCGCGCCCTGCTCCACCCTGAATGCTGCCCAGCTCCTCCCATCCTTGGGTGTCCATCTCCCCATCCAGACAGCACAACAAACCCATGCGCCCAGCCTCTCACCCGCGCCCAGATCAACTGAAACACCGCACCCTCCTCATCTCACCCATGCCCTGATCACCGGGACACGTCGCGACCACCTTTTGCCTGCTCGTCGGCGTCGCCTTGTCCCTCTCCACGCTGTCAGGACGCGCGACAGCCACCACATCCTCGACCAAGTCCGACAGCACCCAGATCCCTTTCCTCGCTTCATCCAGACCCACACACAACACCCGGAGCCCCCGCTAGTAGCCCCCAAGCGTGCACATCATCCCCGCGCCTAGAACAAGCGTATGGCGACTCCTCCTCGTTGCTGCCACACACATGACAGCCGGTAACACTCCCTAGGCCTTGCTGACAGCCGCACGGTCCCGACGCCGCAGCCCTTCGGCCTCCTCCCGAAGCTTAGACGTCGCTGTTTGGGGCCGTACGCGTCGCTGCTACCCATCGTTGCATCCCGATCCTTCGCTGCACTACCGGTTAGTAGATCTACCCCTTAACTCACTATAACCCACACCGTAACATAGAGAACCTAATAAAAACAGATCGCTAGACGTCGTAGGAACCAGTTTAATATTTGTTACAATCAAAAACAGCTTAAACTGAATATGTGTTTTATCAAACCAGCGAACCAACATCACCGTAGCGTAGTACCCATCGAGACATTTTCGACGACACCAATAACGCCAAAAACAGGCAAAGTGTGCAATTAGATATGAATTTTTGAAGTTTGATGGTATATGTCACTTTTACGTTATGCTGTATAACTTGAAAACCATACGTGAAATGACGCATGAAAACGATGCCATGACATTCTGGACTAAATTTGTGACCCAACGACATATAATTCAATATACTTTAATTTTAATCATTAGCGAAGAATATTGGTTTCTGTATCGTATTCAATGAAAACCCATGTTCAACGTTATCTTAAAATTGTTGTGAATATTGTTCAACCCACTCCTGCTTATGAAAAATGTTGCATAAACAATTAATATTGATAACATAAATTATTGTATGTCTTGGAGTGTTTAACAAGTGTGACATCGTGAAATCGTGCGCCTCGAAGGCGGATTCCTGACTTTCGTGCTGTCGTGTGAGTCGACTAGGCCGGTTCGTGTTCCGGCAAACTTTTGGGTGGGGTTAGGGTTGAGCGGCCACTAAGCGTATGAAAGGGTCATGTCTTCAAGAACACTACCGATACGGTGGGTTAGTATCAATCGCGATTATACCCCCACGAGAAGAATGACTTACTCATCAAGTCTTAAAGGCGAGAACCCTATGATAGATGTGAACTACTGACATGAAACTTGCAACGCTAACGTGATCTCAGTAAATTGACAGGCTAACGAACTCAAGAAAACCTTACTTTACTTCTTAAAATGTAACGACTGCTTTTCATGTATCTGGATTTATTATAATATAATATATGTTTTGGTGGATTTTCTCCTCATGTGTGGTTTTCGTCTCCGTAACTTTCATTTTCGATCGTTTCGTCGTATTTTCTCGTTTCTTCCTTAGGATTGTCGATTTCGAAGTATGTCATTCGTGACGGACTTCATAACGGTCGTATCTTACTGTTAGATCAAGCCTAGGAGTCTTAGGAATCGATCCCGGGGCCCCGCGCTCCGTATCGGAACTTTTGGTGCTCATTAGCCGGTGTAAGAAGGGCCACCGACCGACTAGATGACGATCCAGTCGGTCGGCAATCCTTCTTGAACCGACTAGTTGGCTTTCTAAATTATTCTGGAGTTACTGTTTGTCGTTAGTCGGTCTAAGAACGTTGGTTGACCGACTAAGTTGCAAACTAGTCGGTCAGCAATGCTTCTTTAACCGACTAACTCTTTAAATCATTTTGACACTAGTTACTGTTCCTTCTTAGTCGGTCTAAGTTCATCTTTCGACTGACTAGTTATCAAACTAGTCGGTCAAGTTTTGTACTCAGACCGACTAACTCTTAGTTCGGGTTTTCGACTGGAGTTACTGTTTACACTTAGTCGGTCTACGTAGTTCAACCGACCGACTCGATCTCAAACTAGTCGGTCAGCAGTTGGTCTTTGACCGACTAAGCAGTGCAGGAAACCCTAGTTTTGTCCTAGCCGCCACCAAACTCTATAAATACCCCTCCAAACGTTTTCTTCTCCTCCCTCACGACCCAAAACCCTAATTTCATCCCCTTTGAGCCCCCATCTCCCCCAAAACCCTATTTCCTTCATCCAAGCTCATCCTCCATCATCCAAACCCTCCCTCCACTCATTCCACCTCTCATCTTCCCCAAATCTCCATCAAACCCCCAAAAATCCCCCAAAACCCTATTTCTCCAAACTTCTCCAATCATTTCCAGATCTGAACCCTAGGTTCCCCGGAGCGTTTCTTCCGTCGCCGTGGTTGCTCATCGTTATTTTTCCGTTCCCTACGCGGTAATACTCGATTCCTTTAATTTTAGCATAACCCACATTGACATTGTGAAACCCTAATAAAATGGATTGATTAGATGATTAGGGTTCTAATAAGAAACTTATTTAGGATCATTGTGCTAATAATTGTTTTGCCATAACAGTGAACCATTCCGTAGTTAGCCTGTGTGACGATCTTCATTGCTCGTCAATCCCAGTATCAGGCAAGTGAAACTTGCATCTCTTGATTTAGGCCATGTTTTAGGCCATTTACCTTGCTTTAGCGTAAAAGAGACTAGACGGTGAAAGGATAGCCGTCTAGACGCCATTGACCTAGCTTGACAACGAAGCTTGGTCCGTCACCCTCATCATGCTTCTATGTCACGTTTAATTTCCCTAAACGGTACGCGTATTAACTGTTCATGTCATCCATGCATCCCTACCAGCTATTGCATTTTAACTGCCATGTTTAATTTAATTAACGGTACCCGAATATGTTCATGACATTGCATTTCTCCTGTCACGTTTAATTTAATTAACGGTACGCGAATTATCTGCTCATGTCATTGCATGCTTGAATACTCATCGTGATTGCGTAGCATCGCTGCATACTAGTGCTACTTGTTCCGGCTAGGTGCACCCCTACGCCATACTTGTTAAATACACTTTCTGGCTCGTGTTCCAGCAGACGAGTGCATCACAGCCTGAGGGCATAGGGCACTCGTTGAGTGATCCCTTGTACTTGACACTCGAACACAGCCTGAGGGCATAGGGCACTCGTTGAGTGATCCCTTGTACTTGTACTTGTTACTTGCCACTACTTGTCACAACAACCACTTGCCACTCGTACTCTCCTTTACTTTACTTGCTACCACCTTACTTTACTTGCCATGCACCATGTTTTAACTGCTAGGTTGCTAGTTTACCTTTATTCCCGTTTCCTTGCACAAGTCTTTCGACTTGCTGACATGTGCCCCTTTTCTCTTTTGGGTGACACATGTTAGAGCCCGAGCCTGAGTTACTTGCTGAGGACGTGGTGTTCGCTGACGCTGAGTCAGGACCCGCGTTGATCGAGGACTACGTTGACACTGGGGATCAGTCTTAGTGTCGTCGTTTAGCCACTTTTGTTGGACTGCTTAGTTGTCGGTGCGTGGCACCTAGTTTGATACTCTGTTATGTTTGTGTTGTTTTGTTGGCCTTGTTCTGGGCCCTAGACTTTTCTGTTAGCATGGTGGCTTTTCTGTGATGTTGAATATTTTGTGGACGAACTTTGGGATTGGTATTTTATATCCGTCTCATTATTATTATTAATGTTGTTGTTCCTTTTGCGATTACATGGACCTGCTTATACTAAATTGACGCTTATCGGGTTTGGGGCTTCGCAGCTCCACTCACGTGCGGACCTTCTCACGTCTCGCCTCCATTTTAGGGAAGCGGGGTGTGACAGGTTTTAGTGGTGGCCCATACAGGTCCTCTCTGTAACTGCAATTATCAGGGATAAAAATAATAATATAAGATTGTCCAACAAATAAATTCGATATCCGAGTCATAAGCTATGAGTCTAATCTGCTTCATTTTCTGTGTCACTAGATGGCAGGAAGGCGATTCACCCGTGGTGGGGGTAGTGGTGCGATCCCTCATGATGAGGAGCCTGAGCGGGAACCCACCAACGGTGAGATGATGCGGATGATGATCCAGATGCTGCAAGTGCAGCAGGGCGTGCTCCTGCACGTCCAGAATGCTCCACTTGCTCGAGCTGCTCGGTCCCTTCCGGATGCCCCTCGCTCTGAGCCAGGAGCGAAGCAATTTCGGGAGCTGGGTCCCGCATATTTTGATGGATCTGAGGGTCCTCTGGCTGCCGACGAGTGGATAAGGAACATTGAGGATAACCTGGCGATGGCGAAGATTAACCCGGCTGGATGGGTTGATTTGGCTAAGAGGCAGCTGAAGGACAACGCCAGGAATTGGTGGGATGCGGAAGAGAAGATGCTGGTGGAGCCGATCGTCTGGGCTACCTTCAAGTCCAAATTTGATGGAGAGTTCTTCCCGAAGGCTGCTAGGCAGGTGATGCTGCAGCGCTTTATAGATCTGAAGCAGGGGAGCTTGTCGGTGGATCAGTACCACCAAGATTTCACGAGGCTCAGTCGGTTTGCACCTAAGATGGTGCAAGATGCCGATGAGAAAGCTCAGCGATTTCTTCAGGGACTTGCCTTGGAGCTTCAGAGCTTTGTGACCTCTTCTGACTTGGAGACATATCAGAAGGTTCTGATTGCTGCGAGGCGGCCAGAGTTGAATTTGAATCAGAGGAAGGGACATGTTTCCGGAGCTGGGAAGAGGCCTATGGAGCAGGCCAGGGCGGTGGTTAGGCCTGGTTTCAAGCCTAATCATCCGGTGCAGTTCAAGAGGCCAGGAGGGCCTATTCTGAAGACTTGCCATTTCTGTGGCAAGACTGGACACCTCAGGGATCAGTGTAGGAGGTTTCTGGGGCAGTGCATTGTCTGCGGAGATCCTGCCCACACCATCCGGGAGTGTCCGAAGTCGAGGCAGCCTTGGCGGGCTTATATTGCAGCACAGCCGTTGCAGCAGCGAGCTCCTGTGCCCGTTGGACGTGGAGCGCCCCTTGTTCCACAGAGACAGGCCTTTCGGCAGGATGTTCCGCCGAGAGGGCAGGCCTTTCTGATGACTGAGGAGGAGAGCATGGCCGTGGATGAAGTTATTGCAGGTAACGCTCATTCTAGCTATTTATCTTCCTTAGTTAGTTAATTTTTGATTATGTTGGTTGCTTGCTCATGATTGCTGTTAGACTAGGATTTGATTGTTAATTGCTTGTTAGGTGTGGTTTTGGTTTGCACATTTCCTGCACGAGTCCTCTTTGACTCTGGTGCATCGATGTGCATTTTGGCCCGGAGCTTCGTGGAGAAGCATTCCTTGTCGACGTCCTCTCTTCCTAAGAGTTGGAATATCGTCACAGGGAACGGTGTAGTCTCGGTGCATCGTGTGTGCAATTCTTGCCCGTTGGTGGTTTGTGGACGTGAGCTTTGTGCTGATTTCATTGTCCACGACATCATCAACTATGATGCAGTTCTTGGGATGGACTGGCTTGCGAGCTTTTATGCTACGATTGACTGCAGGAGGAAGAAGGTGGTGTTCGAGATTCCCGGACATCCGGTGTTTGAGTTCAGTCGTGGTAGCAGTTCGCTGGGTCCGGTCAGATTTCGGGCCAGACCAGTGGATGTCGTGGCTATGCAGATGGAATTGGAGTGGCCAGCTGTGGTGCGAGATTTTGGCGACGTCTTCCCCGAGGAGATGTCTGGATTGCCGCCTGATCGAGCTTTGGAGTTTTCTATTGATCTTCTCCCAGGTGCGCAGCCCATTTCGAAGGCACCATATCATATGGCACCCGCTGAATTAGAAGAGTTGAGGAAGCAGTTGGATGAGCTCTTGCAGAAGGGTTATATTAATCCTAGTGTGTCTCCGTGGGGAGCACCGGTGTTGCTGGTAAAGAAGAAGGATGGTTCGCGTCGCATGTGCGTGGACTATCGGGAGTTGAATGCGGTGACCATTAAGAATAAATACCCGTTGCCTCGCATCGATGATATTTTTGATCAGCTTGGAGGTTCGAGGGTGTTTTCTAAATTGGATTTGAGGAGTGGTTACCATCAGTTGAAGGTGAAGAAGGGAGATGGTCCGAAGACAGCGTTCAGGACGAAGTATGGACACTATGAGTTTGTGGTTATGCCTTTCGGCGTAACTAACGCGTCCGCAGTTTTCATGAATCTGATGAACCTGATTTTCTACGACTTTTTGGATAATTTTGTCGTTATCTTTATTGACGACATTCTAATCTACTCGAAGTCGAAGGAAGAGCATGCCTCGCACTTAAGGACGGTGTTGGAGATTTTGAGGAAGCATCGTTTGTATGCTAAGTTTTCGAAGTGCGAGTTCTGGCTGGATAGAGTTGCTTTTCTGGGGCATGTGGTGACTGGAGATGGTATTTCAGTGGATCCCAAGAAGATTAGGGCCATCAGGGAGTGGCCTGTTCCGTCGTCTGCGTCT
This sequence comes from Scilla litardierei, assembly GCA_030789695.1. Taxonomy (NCBI): domain Eukaryota; kingdom Viridiplantae; phylum Streptophyta; class Magnoliopsida; order Asparagales; family Asparagaceae; genus Scilla; species Scilla litardierei. Next base: position 217,813,503 of record CM061133.1, read on the forward strand.
GAGATTCGGAGTTTCCTTGGACTTGCTGGTTATTATCGGCGATTCATTAAGGACTTTTCTCGTATTGCTGAGCCGATGACCAGGTTGACACGGAAGGATGTTGCTTTTGTTTGGTCGGGTGATTGTGAGAGTGCTTTTGGTATTCTGAAGGAGAGGTTGACGACTGCCCCTATTCTGGTTGTGCCTGATCGCAGCGGTGGATTTGAGATCTTTTGCGATGCTTCTGGCAAGGGTCTCGGTTGTGTGTTGCATCAGCATGGGCATGTTGTGGCGTATGCATCTCGTCAGCTTAAGGTTCATGAGAAGAATTACCCGACGCATGATTTGGAGTTGGCTGCCGTTGTGTTTGCTCTTAAGATTTGGAGGCACTTCTTGCTGAGTGAGAAAGTGAAGATTTTCACCGATCACAAAAGCTTGAAGTATATTTTTACTCAGAAGGAGCTCAACATGCGACAGCGTCGATGGTTGGAGCTTATGGCGGATTATGATATTGATTTGCAGTTTCACCCTGGCAAGGTGAATGTGGTCCCTGATGCGCTGAGTAGGCTTCCAGCGGTGATGGTCTTGACCTCGCAGTGGAGATTGCAGCAGGATTTTTGCGAGTCTGGCGTGGAGATTGTTCTTCCTGGGGAGGCTTCGTCGTTGATGTACATGCAGGTACAGTCGACGATCGTGGATCGGATTAAGGCTGGCCAGGCTGAGGATCCGAAGCTGGTGAAGATTCGGGAGCAGGTGGAAGCCGGTCTGCGGACTGACTTTTTGATTCATGAGGATGGCTCGCTGAGGTTTGGGGCCAGGTTGTGTGTGCCGGCTGGGGATATTAGAGAGGAGTTGATGGTGGAGGCACACAGTTCGCCGTATTCTGTGCATCCTGGTGGCACCAAGATGTACCAGGATCTTCGTCTGAATTATTGGTGGCATGGTATGAAGAGGAGTGTGGCTCGGAGTGTAGCCAAGTGCTTGGTTTGCTAGCAAGTGAAGGCGGAGCATCAGCGTACGGCCGGGTTGCTACAACCGCTTCCGATTCCGGAGTGGAAATGGTAAAACATCACTATGGATTTCGTGACTGGACTACCTCGGAGTCCGAAGCAGAATGACGCGCTTTGGGTGATCGTAGATCGATTGACCAAATCTGCGCACTTTATTCCGTTCCGAGTGGGACAGTCCACTGAGGCGCTAGCAAGGAGATACATGGAGGTAAAGTTCTTTTACTCTCCGTTTTATTTCCTTTTCCTAGTTTGGATAGTGATGTAACGTAAATCGTGCAGGAGGTCGTGCGACTTCATGGAGTCCCCGTGAGTATCGTGTCTGACAGAGACACGAGGTTCACATCTCAGTTCTGGCAGAGTTTGCAGAAGAGCTTGGGTACGCGTCTGAGTTTCAGAACGGCGTACCATCCGCAGACGGATGGCCAGTCCGAGAGGACGATTCAGATTTTGGAAGACATGCTGAGGGCGTGCATGTTGGATTTCAAGGGTTCGTGGGAGGACCATCTACATTTGGTGGAGTTCTCTTACAACAACAGCTTCCAGGCGAGTATTGGCATGGCGCCTTTCGCCGCTCTTTATGGGAGGAAATGTCGATCGCCATTGAGTTGGGATGACGTTGGGGATCGGGAGTTGTTGGGACCTGAGATGATCGTGGAAGCCGTGGATATCGTCAGGAATATTCGGGAGAGGTTGAGGATTGCTCAGGACCGTTTTAAGCATTGGGCGGATGCTAAACGTCGTCCTTTGGAGTTTCAGCCGGGCGACCATGTGTTCTTGAAGATTTCCCCGAATCGTGGTGTGATTCGTTTTGGGAAGCGAGGGAAGTTGAGCCCGCGATACATTGGACCGTTTGACATTCTGGAGAAAGTTGGCGAGGTAGCTTATCGCTTGGCCTTGCCGCCATCTTTGGAAGGAGTTCACAATGTTTTCCATGTGTCGCAGCTTCGTCGATACATTAGCGATCCGTCTCATGCGGTAGATTTTTCGGAGATTACCGTTCGCCCAGATTTGACGTATGACCAGCATCCAGTGCAGATTCTGGACAGGCGTCAGAAATCGCTTCGGAACAAGATTGTCAATCTTGTGAGGGTGATGTGGCGACACGGCTCACCTGGAGAGTCTACTTGGGAGAATGAAGATGAGATGCGAGAGCGTTTCCCACTTTTGTTTCCGGACTCGTGAGTATTCGGAAATTCCGAGGACGGAATTTTTCTTAAGTTGGGGAGGATGTAACGACTGCTTTTCATGTATCTGGATTTATTATAATATAATATATGTTTTGGTGGATTTTCTCCTCATGTGTGGTTTTCGTCTCCGTAACTTTCATTTTCGATCGTTTTGTCGTATTTTCTCGTTTCTTCCTTAGGATTGTCGATTTCGAAGTATGTCATTCGTGACGGACTTCATAACGGTCGTATCTTACTGTTAGATCAAGCCTAGGAGTCTTAGGAATCGATCCCGGGGCCCCGCGCTCCGTATCGGAACTTTTGGTGCTCATTAGCCGGTGTAAGCAGGGCCACCGACCGACTAGATGACGATCCAGTCGGTCGGCAATCCTTCTTGAACCGACTAGTTGGCTTTCTAAATTATTCTGGAGTTACTGTTTGTCGTTAGTCGGTATAAGAACATTGGTTGACCGACTAGGTTGCAAACTAGTCGGTCAGCAATGCTTCTTTAACCGACTAACTCTTTAAATCATTTTGACACTAGTTACTGTTCCTTCTTAGTCGGTCTAAGTTCATCTTTCAACCGACTAGTTATCAAACTAGTCGGTCAAGTTTTGTACTCAGACCGACTAACTCTTAGTTCAGGTTTTCGACTGGAGTTATTGTTTACACTTAGTCGGTCTACGTAGTTCAACCGACCGACTAGATCTCAAACTAGTCGGTCAGCAGTTGGTCTTTGACCGACTAAGCAGTGCAGGAAACCCTAGTTTTGCCCTAGCCGCCACCAAACTCTATAAATACCCCTCCAAACGTTTTCTTCTCCTCCCTCACGACCCAAAACCCTAATTTCATCCCCTTTGAGCCCCCATCTCCCCCAAAACCCTATTTCCTTCATCCAAGCTCATCCTCCATCATCCAAACCCTCCCTCCACTCATTCCACCTCTCATCTTCCCCAAATCTCCATCAAACCCCCAAAAATCCCCCAAAACCCTATTTCTCCAAACTTCTCCAATCATTTCCAGATCTGAACCCTAGGTTCCCCGGAGCGTTTCTTCCGTCGCCGTGGTTGCTCGGCGTTATTTTTCCGTTCCCTACGCGGTAATACTCGATTCCTTTAATTTTAGCATAACCCACATTGACATTGTGAAACCCTAATAAAATGGATTGATTAGATGATTATGGTTCTAATAAGAAACTTATTTAGGATCATTGTGCTAATAATTGTTTCGCCATAACAGTGATCCATTCCGTAGTTAGCTTGTGTGACGATCTTCATTGCTCGTCAATCCCGGTATCAGGCAAGTGAAACTTGCATCTCTTGATTTAGGCCATGTTTTAGGCCATTTACCTTGCTTTAGCGTAAAAGAGACTAGACGGTGAAAGGATAGCCGTCTAGACGCCATTGACCTAGCTTGACAACGAAGCTTGGTCCGTCACCCTCATCATGCTTCTATGTCACGTTTAATTTCCCTAAACGGTACGCGTATTAACTGTTCATGTCATCCATGCATCCCTACCAGCTATTGCATTTTAACTGCCATGTTTAATTTAATTAACGGTACGCGAATATTTTCATGACATTGCATTTCACCTGTCACGTTTAATTTAATTAACGGTACGCGAATTATCTGCTCATGTCATTGCATGCTTGAATACTCATCGTGATTGCGTAGCATCGCTGCATACTAGTGCTACTTGTTCCGGCTAGGTGCACCCCTACGCCATACTTGTTAAATACACTTTTTGGCTCGTGTTCCAGCAGACGAGCGCATCACAGCCTGAGGGCATAGGGCACTCGTTGAGTGATCCCTTGTACTTGACACTCGAACACAGCCTGAGGGCATAGGGCACTCGTTGAGTGATCCCTTGTACTTGTACTTGTTACTTGCCACTACTTGTCACAACAACCACTTGCCACTCGTACTCTCCTTTACTTTACTTGCTACCACCTTACTTTACTTGCCATGCACCATGTTTTAACTGCTAGGTTGCTAGTTTACCTTTATTCCCGTTTCCTTGCACAAGTCTTTCGACTTGCTGACATGTGCCCCTTTTCTCTTTTGGGTGACACATGTTAGAGCCCGAGCCTGAGTTACTTGCTGAGGACGTGGTGTTCGCTGACGCTGAGTCAGGACCCGCGTTGATCGAGGACTACGTTGACACTGGGGATCAGTCTTAGTTTCGTCGTTTAGCCACTTTTGTTGGACTGCTTAGTTGTCGGTGCGTGGCACCTAGTTTGATACTCTGTTATGTTTGTGTTGTTTTGTTGGCCTTGTTCTGGGCCCTAGACTCTTTTCTGTTAGCCTGGTGGCTTTTCTGTGATGTTGAATATTTTGTGGACGAACTTTGGGATTGGTATTTTATATCCGTCTCATTATTATTATTATTGTTGTTGTTCCTTTTGCGATTACAGGGAACTGCTTATACTAAATTGACGCTTATCGGGTTTGGGGCTTCGCAGCTCCACTCTCGTGCGGACCTTCTCACGTCTCGCCTCCATTTTAGGGAAGCGGGGCGTGACATAAAACTTCTTAGAACTGCATGATATGATTGTCTCGTCTTATTTCATTAAAAATGGCACGTTTAAACTTATTGCAGTCATCTCTTTTAAATTATTTAATGTCTCTTGAATTCATATCATTGTATACCTTGCCTTGGGTTGCTAATCTTTTCTTACAGACCCCTTGCTGACATACATTCATGTTTTTGGATGTATGTCAGATTCCAAGTTTGAGTGCTAGGAGGACCCTTTCGAGATGCCTGACTTGTTGAGTATTGATTCCCCAGATTTGGTTTTGATGATGAAGAGACATAAATATTATGAACTAACTCTTTGTGAGCGCAGTTATGGAGATCGTCGCCAAAACTCTATGAACATCTAAAGCGACGTCTCAAGACTTCTCAAAGCGCGTGATCGTGTGCCTGAAGCTTCGTTGAACCTCTAAGAGCATTATTGAAGTCAAGAAGATTCGATTGAAGCTTTTGAAGACGGTTCGTCAAGTTTTATTTATTGTCTTCTAGCTTCTTTTCGTAGAGTGTTAAGCCTTGAGTAGGTCTTACATTAAAATCTTCTTAACGCTCATATCTTAGAGCTAGGATTATCTTAGAAGCCCATAGAATCTTTTCCGAAGCTTAACGCTTCATTTCGCGGCTTCTTGTGCATCTTAGTTGGTTCAAGAAGAAGAACCAACCGACTAGATGGCAATCTAGTCGGTCGTCAATCCTTCTTGAACCGACTAGATATCCTTGTCAAATTCAGCTCATTCACTGTTTACAGTTAGTCGGTCCAAGAAGGTTCACCGACCGACTAGTTGTCAAACTACTCGGTTAGGAATCCTTCTTAGACCGACTAGTTATGTCTTTCATTTTTCAGACTGAGCTACTGTTTACAGTTAGTCGGTCAAAGAACATTCATCGACCGACTAGTCGGTTGGAATTTGTTCTTAGACCGACTAGCTCACCTTGAATTCAACCTATTCTATTTCAACTCTTAGTCGGTTAAAGAACACTCATCGACCGACTAGTTGTGAAACTAGTCGGTTGGCAAGGCTTCTTAGACCGACTAGTTCTAACTCCTTGAATTCACTTTATTGGCTGTGAACTAGTTAGTCGGTCCATGTTGAATCACCGACCGACAAGTTGTGAATCTAGTCGGTTAGTGATCCTTCTTTGACCGATTAGACTGCTTCAGAAATAGATCCGTTGGAGCATTAAATGCACGAATTTTCCCTCTCTCTCTCCTCTTGACCGGTGCCCGCCGCGTGGCAGGCAAGGGGTTTAAATATTTGTAACCGCAAGCGCACGATGTTGTAGTGTGGCTTGGGGGTCGAACACAGGGAGGCTAGGATGTGCTTGTGTCAAGGAGGACCAAAATCACCCCGTGGGCGAGCTAGCCCGAATCGGTTGATGGTTGTCACGATATAGGAATTCAAGGTATGAACAATAAGAAAATAAACCCGGGACCTTGGTTTCCACTCCAACGAGCGACTCTCCCCGATACGACCTACGGGTAGGATAGCGATCGGAATTAGGGTCTAATGGTGAGACGTTGCCTCTGAAAGTGGTACCGGCATCCCATGGGCCCGATATTCCGGTCGGTGCCCAGGATGATACACCGGACTTCCCGGATTCGATCAGTGGGCACTCCCGTGTCCATTAACACTGATCGATTCCGGGAGCACTAAGAACGCAACGATAACTCCCAACGACTCATCCTGCCGCTCCCACGTGCTAGGATTCGGCGTCTACGCTAAGGGCGTGAGCTATGGCTAGGGAGTCAACCGCCAAGTTTATTCCCCCTTGGCCCAACGGTCAAAGGCGGTCTTTTTCCCGCCGATGACAATGAAACACCCCGCGTAACCGTTAGAAACCTAATCCCTATCGATTTCCTAACCCTATGGATGCATCGGGAAGAGCCCCCGAAGGGGTTTCCACCAAAATCCCAGATTTGGGAACTACTCACAAAAATTCATTAAAAAGCGATCTAAATGAAAATGAACCGTTGGAATCATAATCATACGATAGGAATGCGGAAGTAATAGAGTAATTAAGACAATACTAAAATTTGAGAAAGATCCGACAACTTACAAAAGAACAGAAATTACAGCCGTCACAATAGGAGAAAACAGTAAAAACTAGCAGCTCCCCCGTTTCTGGAACCCTAGGGGTTCTATTTATAGACTCTTGTATCACCCGATCGGTTGACAAGTCAACCGATCGGGTGATCCGTTACAGATAATGAACAGAAAACGGTGAGCTTTCACCCGGTCATATGAACCGGTCGGGTGAGTTCTTGGAGTGACCGGTTGGAACTTGGCGCCATCGGGTGAAGTGATCGGTTGGGTGCCCGTGTCTTCAGCTCCTCAGCATCAGCTACAGATGAACCGATCAGGTGAGAGTCACCCGATCGGTTGGAATTTTGCTCGAAAAGACAGAGAACAGGCCCCCGCTGAACCGGCCTGTGAACCGGTCGGGCGACTTCTACTTGGGCTCCGGCTGAGACCGGGTGGTGCACGCGTGCATCACCCGATCGGTTGGAGATGGCCAACCGACCGGGTGAGAGGCTGAAAGATGTATTCTTTGACGTTTGACCCCCTGGATCACGCGCGACTCCTCCCGTTGCCCCGGGGACTTGAGATATCGTCGTTAAATGTCCCCTACGCGGCCAATCCCCTGCAAACATGGAGAAACAAAGAAAAGTGAAAGAAAACGAGAAAATACGAGAAAACGAATAAAAGACGGCGGAAAACACGGAGAAACACAAAAGAAAACGTGCGTGTATATATGAAATATAAACGCACGTCAAAATCCCCCAAGCTGAACTCTTCCTCGTCCTCGAGGAAGACGAGTGAGAGTAGGAGCTCGGAGGGGAAAAATAGAGAGAAAGAGAGAAAAAGAAAACTCTAAATCCTAGATCGTTCGTCAGAGCCAACAAAATCAAAAACGACACACCATGCAAGCAAAAGTCAAATCACATCACTAAACCTAGGAAAACGAGTCCCAATAAGTGTCGTGGGCTCACGCGGTGAAGCGCGAGTGAGTGCGGTCGTGTGCTAGCAAATGTTGTCGCTTTCTACAATGTGCTATGAGCTCATATACGCAAATCCAGGAAATGACCCAAATACCGATTCGAATTTGAAATTGCGGTGAATATTAGTTCAAGCATGCATGAGGAGTATAAGAAGTGAAACGTATCATGCGTCGGGGACTCCACAACTAGGGTTAAGGAAATCACGCCACTATAGCCTAGATACTAGCTAAAAAGTTCCCGAGCCAAGTGTTTTCGAAAACGATGGGGGTTGAGATGATGTGGAGAAGAACACTCGGTGCAAATTCTCGCCTTCCCTTTATTCTCGGTAGATAGGAAAAATATTCACACTTGAAATTTTTGGGTTTTGGGTATTTGTATTTTTTTTTGAATTTTGGGCTATACAAAATTTTTCTTTTCTTCTCTTTTTGGGTTTTTATTTTCTTTTCTCTTTTTTTTTGTTTGGATATTTGGGTTTTTTGGCTATACACATGTGTACTCTCCCAAGTGGGAGAACGGTACACGACGAGGGGATTTGCACCAAGTAAAACAAAAAAGAAGTCGGAATCTAAACACTTGGGCAAAGGAAACTATTCTCGCTAAATAGAGCATAGGCTAAATGGGTTATCCTAGTCCTTAATTGTGGAATCCCGACGCATGCGAATTGAGATATACGATATAAATATAGCATGCATATAGTAGAATCAAATACCGCATATTCAAATCGAAGCATGATAATCTAGGGGTCATTCCTGGACAGGTATATAAAATAAAATCACAAAGTAGAAGCATACCAAATAGCTAGGCACGACGCACGACTCACAAAAAGCTAAGTGGACCCACGATGCGTGAAATGCAAGAGGACTCGAAATCCTAGGGTTAGTGAGTGTGATTATCGATGCCATGCTAGGTGTGTGTGACTTTGAGGCGATTCATCATAGGATTCATATCTAGGAGAAAGAGATAAAAAGAAGAGAAGAGAGAAAAAAGAAGAAAAAATAAAAAAAACACGATGAAAACGACACAAAAACGAAAAAGAAGGACTCAAATGACGCACACAGTGCGACTCCCCCAAGCTGAAGTTTGCATTGCCCTCAATGCAATTTGAGTGAGTACGGGAGGGCAATGAAGATGGGGGGAATACACACCGACACAACAAGAAATAAAAACGAGAAAAACACAGAGATGAAACAGAAAATAAAGAAAAATCAAACTCAAAATCAAACGACACGAAAATAGAAATAAAACCACACGACACGACACTCGAAAGGGGAAAAACAAGCACACACACAAAAATGAGAAAAACAACAAAACACGACAGCACACCAAAATAGACGTCCCCCAAGCTAGACCAGACAGTGCTAGCGAATAAAATGCGATCGTGAAATGCAGAGATATGCAAGGGGGAGTGTAACGACCACTTTTCGTGGTACGTTGTTCGTGCACGTGCTTTTGTCCGTGCACGTGTTTGTTTTAGACTTTGTTTGTTTGTGAACACTTTTGTGTGATAGGCCGTTGTGAACGTCTCTGAGAGTATTAAATAGTGGCACTATTTTGGAACGACGTTTCTCGAGTCGTTTTCCCACAATTTAAACTTATTCGATGAGACGTGGCGATTTTCACTTTTGACGGGAGACGTTTCTATTTTTAGTTTCGTCGTCTGACGTCAAAATTGAGATCCGTCTTCTTAGTTAACTCACTTTCATCATCACGATCACCCCGATATTTATTTTATAATTTTTGGAGTTTATTTGACCACTTTTATATTTTTAACAAGTTTTATAATATTTTTAATAATTAAATTTTATATTAAATTCGGCCAAAGAAAATTTATTTGAGTTTTAAACATTTTAAAGAATTTTTGAGCCAATTTCCAGCTCATTTGGACCAAGTCAAATCCTTGGGTGAGTTGGAGAAGTTTAGATTTAAATTTTAAATATTTTTAAACTCCTAATCTCATTAGGATTAGCCCTAGACCTAGTCAACCCATCTACACTATATAAACAACCTTTAGGAAGACCTATTTCCGCAAGAAAATAACCCTAGCCACTTCCAAAACCCAAATTTGACGTTGCGACGAATCGTCGCAACGTTGCGACAAAGCAGCCCCGCACCGACCGAGAGAACGGCCTCATTTTCCCCGCTCCGACCGGCCGCTGCCCCCGCACCAAGCCCCGTCCGCACCCGCTGCTGTCGCCCACCCCGTTCGCACGCACCGATCGAGAGAAGCCCTCGGTCTGACCGAGGGCTTCCCCCGCTCACGCCCCGCTCCGCACCGCTCGCATCGCCCGCTCTGTCGCTCCGCATCACCCCGTGTCTGACCGGGGCGCCCGCCCGCAGCGCCGCTCTCCGCTTCGTTGCAACGTTGCAAACGTTGCAACGCTTTGTCGCCCGCAGCGACCGACCCGATCGCCCGCAGCGACCGACCAAACCCCCCGCACCAAGGCCCCGCCGCACTGCTGCACACCCCAAGCGCTGCAACCCCCGCATCCCATGTGTCTGACCGACGGAGCTCCCCGCACCGAGGCTGTACGACCGAGAGCAAACGTCGCAACCCCGCACCCGTCGCACTACTTGCCACCGTGGGCCCCCCAAGTTCTCCAGAGGTATTGTGGGTCCCCCAAAGGTCCCTAGGACTACTGTGGGCCCCACCTAGGTGCTTTCTCTCCGACGATTCGCCGTGCACGACGTTGCGACACGTCGTAGCCCGTCGTCGCACGTGCTAGCTTTGGAATCTGGAACCATTGCCCCGGTCGATGCTCTGAACTTTCCAGCGAGGAAACTATATTGGAATCAGGACTTGGAGCGCGTTCTCTTATTCCAACCCCCGGCGTCGCTACCCGACGCCGGTGTAGCTTTCGCGTCGTGTTGAGGTAACGCTTTGCACCCCTAGGACCCCCAACCCAATGCATGCTAATCAAGACTAAAATCAGTATTTTCAAAGTATTTTAAATGTTTTAAATTCACTAATCAAGATTAATAATATGGACTTTAGGCCGGTGGACTTGTGCACGTAGGATAATTGTGATTTTTGGACTCATTGGACGGTGTGCTCAGACGTCGTACTTGCAGGCAAGTGAAACTTGCCAACTCTTGTGTAGGGCCATGTTTTTAGGCCACTTCCTTGCTTTTAGCGTAAAAGAGACTAGTCAGTGAAATGATAGCTGGCTAGACGCCTACTTGATCTAGTTTGACAACGAAACTAGATCCGTCACCTAATTGATCTAGCTTGACAACGAAGCTAGATCCAACCCTTTAAACTTGTTGTTCATGCATACTAAACTGTCACGTTTACTTTCCTTAACTGTACGTACTTTTAACTGCCATGCATTGCATCTTACATGTCATCCAAATTGATTGTTGCATCGTAGCACATGCTACAAAATACTTGTACAAATCCGTGTTTCCGTGTTCCTGGCTAGGTGCACCCCTAGGCCATACTTGTTTAAAACACTTCCTGGCTCGTGGTCCAGAAGCGGGCCTCATGTGTTGGCTGAAAACCAATGCCCGATACACGTGGAGGGGTAGGGATAAACGGTCACTTGAGCTTAGGAGTTGGCCCGATCAGCCACTCTAGCCAAAAGACGGAATCTCTGTGCACGAGGTGCTTACTTTCCTTGTCTTGAACTTGTCTTGTGAATGATTCATGCAATACTTGTCATCCATGCCATGTTTAAATGCCATGCTCGTACTTTACTTTACTTTACTTTACTTTACTTGTTGCACTCATACTTTAAACTGCCATGTCATTGCATTCATGCTAGAACTGCTAGGTTGCTTTACCTACTTTCAGTTTCCTTGCACAAGTCTCTTGTAGACTTGCTGACATGTGCCCCTTGCTCTTTTGGGTGTCACATGTTAGACCCTGAGCCAGAGACCGTTGCTGAGTACGTGATGTGTTGCTGACGCTGAGTCTGAGTCCATGATTGCCCAGGAGGATTTTGGTGGACACCGGTGACCATTCTTTGAGTCTTTGTTGAGCTTTATTTTGTTTTTAGGCCTTTTGTTAGTTGTTGGAGCGTAGCACCTTTGTTTGTATGCTGTACTTTTGTTGGCCATGTTTGGGCCTGTAGACTCTCTTTTATTTCAGCCTGGTGGCTTTTCTGCGATGTTGGAATTTATATTTATGGGTATTCTGAGATTATTCTTTTGTCTCATTTTAATATTATTATCTTTGTTTCGTTCGCGTTGCAAGGACCTGCAGTTTTAAATTTGATTGACGCTTATCGGACTTGCAGCTTTGTAGCTTCAAGTCCGAGCGGACCTTCTCACGCTTCGCCTCCATATTTTTGGGAAGCGGGGCGTGACAGGTTTTGTTGGTGGCCCATGCAGGTCCAGTCTTGCAATTGCGAATTAACGAAACAACGATAATAACGGAATGTCCATTAAATAAATTGCAACATCCGAGTCATAAGCCCTGAGTCTAGTCGTTTTCTTACGACACTAGGTGGTAAGAAGACTTAGTTAGACGTCTGTGCTTGCTAGTTAGAGGCCCCTGATTGATAGTTAGGCTCCCCGTCAGCAATTGATCGCCGTAGGAGTTACCTTAGTGGTCCTTGCCTAACCCTGACCATATTAGACTTCTAGATTTTCCTTCGGTCGTTCGCTTTTGGGTTCATCGATTTCGGACCAAGCTGAACGCATTTCTTTACCGTCTAACCCTTAGAAGTCTTAGCGCTTAGTTTTTAATCTTTAGTTGGTCGACCGTAGGAGTTTCCCGTAGACTCTTCTGATTCATATCCTAGGCGTATGAATGTTTTGATCTCCGACCAATTTCCTTGCCTCGATTCACGAGATCGCCTCATGACGATCGTCGTCCATTTTCGAACCTCTCCATTACGAACCTTGAAACTCTTGAAAGTATTTTTGACCCCCTCCTTTCCGAAGTTTAACCTTGTTCCAAATCTTAATGTATATGTACTTATACTTCATCCTCCTTCGTTGATTTAAAATTTTTAAAAACTTTTGTCGGAAATTTTGAACTCTAGCTTATAATATCTTTCCAGCTTATATCTTTCGTACTTATGTAAATGTGTTGCCCCTTCATATATTAATTTTATTCTGGACCGTACTTTTGCTTTGCCCAATTCGATTTATAAGTTTCCTTCTTATTTGTGTTATACGAATGATGCGTCGTGCTTACTTTAATATACTTTCAAGACACATGGAATTTCAGCTTTCAGCAAGTTGGACTTTGCTCGTCGTTTTCGCTACTTCAGATTTTTGCAAAATTACTATTTTCATAGCCTCTTCCTGATTTAGACCCTCCATGACTTGATTTTAAAGACTTGCTATTCGATCTTGATAATTCTTATACTAAGTCGTTAATATTATTTTTCCGTGCACCATACATACTTTCAATTATTTTTATATCCGTACCAGACTTGTTGTGCTCGTATATTAAGAACCTTGTGTAACTCTGTTTCTCATTTTTGGCAAACGTTGGTTCTCTAAAAGTAGTTTCAAATTGATTATTTTCAATTTTCCATAGCCCAAAGTTTTGAAAGCATTTAACCTGATTTTAAATTTTTCCGTTACTTGATTTCATTCTTCGACTTTCCAAAACCTTTTGACAACATTATATTAAATTACTGACGTATAAATTTTCTAAACCACGTCCTTAATATTCGTGTAAATGATTTTACTTCCTTTTATAATGATTTTATATAGATCAATGGACCATTTTCTCCTATTATGAATATTCGACTCAAATTTATTTTGAACAACTCGTTTTATCGATATCCAAATATTTCTTTTCAGACTGGGATTTCAACTTTTGAAGTACGACAGTTTTCAAATTTCATGTATGTTAGCTTATGTTACTTATACTATTTCTTTTCCCCATCCTATATAAGTGTCACTACATCTCCTTTTCCCTCAACCTAAACATCACCATTGGGTCAATGTTTCGTCTAACCAAGCTGTCCCCTTGTATTCGTCCTATCTGAACTCGTGCTTATCGATCTTTCCCTCTTCACGCTTTCGACCTCGACCTCCCTTTATTGCTTAGGCCTTAATGCCCGTCAATGTCCGTGTCAACTCTAATTTGTTAGTAGGCCCTTGGACCCTTGGGATGTTGTCGTGGTGCATGTACCTAAGTTGTGTATGTAGTTAGAGATATTTGTAATGGTTGAAATAAAATGATTGGTAAAGCTATGTGTATGTTAGGTGTGATAATAATAGGTGGACGTATAGTTAAGTGAGTAGGCATATCATATGACCTATATGTTAGTACATGTGAATATGTGCTCGTACGTAGATATGAAATGTGCTTATGCGTAAGTAGTTATATATTTGCTGCATGAGTATATATGTGATATATATGGAAGTATGATTATAATTTGATTGGTAATGCTTGCTCTTACGGGATGTTGCATGCGTACATACCGTGAGGTATACACGACTATCGCACATCTTAACTATGTATGTATAGGTGTTGGTATACAATTATAGGTAGTAGGCTATGGTGTGAATATATATATATATATGTTACATGTGTGTGACTATACGATGAATGCGTATGTATTATGGAGTGTATTATAATTATACGTGTGCTGATGTCTGTATTATTACTATGGTATATAGAGAAATTGAACTGTGTGAGTACTGCCTAGCTAAATAATAAGTGTGTTTGACTTATGGTATGTATATGGTTGTATTGGTAGACGTATAAATATTGGGGTGGTATTGGTATAGGTATGAATGCCATGTTACGTATATAGAATATGCTGATATGTGTATTGAGTCCCACTCAAGCTTGAGTGGGTATACTCTAAGTATATTGAATGTATGTTTGTAGTTGAATATAGCAATGTTTGATGTATGTATAGTGATAGGAGTGTTTGTGCCTGGTTGTGTTACACACATGATTGTGGGTCACTACACCAGTATATAGTTATAGGTGTTGGTCTTGTGGTATAGTTAATTACTAAGGACTTGCCTGTGTGAACGTATGTGTGCTAGCTAAACTAGGTGTGCAGATGTACTGGATATATAATGGTATGATTGGTGTTTGTAAATGAAATGTTAGCGTGTATGGGTGTGCACCATGCACGGGTAAGTATGTGCTTAGTTATAGTTATTGGTGACTATAGTATAGGTGGCGTGTCGTATATACAGTTATAGGACCGTACGTGATGTGAATATATGGTGAACTATTTGCATGCATTTGAATGACTATATAATGTGAAATTATAGTAGTGATGAATGTATATTAAATATAGTAAACCTGACTTAATAATGGTATGGTGTGACTACATGTGTTGATGTGTTTGGTATCGGATGTATATTAGGAAATATTAGGGAGTAGTATACCCATGTTTGTTTTGTGCATAAGTAGTTATCTATACGTAGAGCAATGATTATATTTGTTAAGTGTGAGACTATTCTTATGTGAGTGTCTAAACTATTGTTTTGTGCTAAGTAAGTAGTAGTTATATAAGGGATGTATGTATATATATGATTGAAATACGTGTATGAATTTGACTAACTATGATAGGTATAAGTGTATAATGTGAGTGAAAATGTATATTCTTGTTTGTAGTATTAATGTTTGACTACCTAGTGCATATATAAGCACTTGTAATGACTATACCTGGTTGAATTATTATATGACTTGATTGGGGTAGTTACTAGAGCGACTAGCTATATTAGAAAGTCCGAGGACGGACTTTATTCTAAGGTGGGGAGGATGTAACGACCACTTTTCGTGGTACGTTGTTCGTGCACGTGCTTTTGTCCGTGCACGTGTTTGTTTTAGACTTTGTTTGTTTGTGAACACTTTTGTGTGATAGGCCGTTGTGAACGTCTCTGAGAGTATTAAATAGTGGCACTATTTTGGAACGACGTTTCTCGAGTCGTTTTCCCACAATTTAAACTTATTCGATGAGACGTGGCGATTTTCACTTTTGACGGGAGACGTTTCTATTTTTAGTTTCGTCGTCTGACGTCAAAATTGAGATCCGTCTTCTTAGTTAGCTCACTTTCGTCATCACGATCACCCCGATATTTATTTTATAATTTTTGGAGTTTATTTGACCACTTTTATATTTTTAACAAGTTTTATAATATTTTTAATAATTAAATTTTATATTAAATTCGGCCAAAGAAAATTTATTTGAGTTTTAAACATTTTAAAGAATTTTTGAGCCAATTTCCAGCTCATTTGGACCAAGTCAAATCCTTGGGTGAGTTGGAGAAGTTTAGATTTAAATTTTAAATATTTTTAAACTCCTAATCTCATTAGGATTAGCCCTAGACCTAGTCAACCCATCTACACTATATAAACAACCTTTAGGAAGACCTATTTTCGCAAGAAAATAACCCTAGCCACTTCCAAAACCCAAATTTGACGTTGCGACGAATCGTCGCAACGTTGCGACAAAGCAGCCCCGCACCGACCGAGAGAACGGCCTCATTTTCCCCGCTCCGACCGGCCGCTGCCCCCGCACCAAGCCCCGTCCGCACCCGCTGCTGTCGCCCACCCCGTTCGCCCGCACCGATCGAGAGAAGCCCTCGGTCTGACCGAGAGCTTCCCCCGCTCACGCCCCGCTCCGCACCGCTCGCATCGCCCGCTCTGTCGCTCCGCATCACCCCGTGTCTGACCGGGGCGCCCGCCCGCAGCGCCGCTCTCCGCTTCGTTGCAACGTTGCAAACGTTGCAACGCTTTGTCGCCCGCAGCGACCGACCCGATCGCCCGCAGCGACCGACCAACCCCCCCGCACCAAGGCCCCACCGCACTGCTGCACACCCCAAGCGCTACAACCCCCGCATCCCATGTGTCTGACCGACGGAGCTCCCCGCACCGAGGCTGTACGACCGAGAGCAAACGTCGCAACCCCGCACCCGTCGCACCACTTGCCACCGTGGGCCCCCCAAGTTCTCCAGAGGTGTTGTGGGTCCCCCAAAGGTCCCTAGGACTACTGTGGGCCCCACCTAGGTGCTTTCTCTCCGACGATTCGCCGTGCACGACGTTGCGACACGTCGTAGCCCGTCGTCGCACGTGCTAGCTTTGGAATCTGGAACCGTTGCCCCGGTCGATGCTCTGAACTTTCCAGCGAGGAAACTATATTGGAATCAGGACTTGGAGCGCGTTCTCTTATTCCAACCCCCGGCGTCGCTACCCGACGCCGGTGTAGCTTTCGCGTCGTGTTGAGGTAACGCTTTGCACCCCTAGGACCCCCAACCCAATGCATGCTAATCAAGACTAAAATCAGTATTTTCAAAGTATTTTAAATGTTTTAAATTCACTAATCAAGATTAATAATATGGACTTTAGGCCGGTGGACTTGTGCACGTAGGATAATTGTGATTTTTGGACTCATTGGACGGTGTGCTCAGACGTCGTACTTGCAGGCAAGTGAAACTTGCCAACTCTTGTGTAGGGCCATGTTTTTAGGCCACTTCCTTGCTTTTAGCGTAAAAGAGACTAGTCAGTGAAATGATAGCTGGCTAGACGCCTACTTGATCTAGTTTGACAACGAAACTAGATCCGTCACCTAATTGATCTAGCTTGACAACGAAGCTAGATCCAACCCTTTAAACTTGTTGTTCATGCATACTAAACTGTCACGTTTACTTTCCTTAACTGTACGTACTTTTAACTGCCATGCATTGCATCTTACATGTCATCCAAATTGATTGTTGCATCGTAGCACATGCTACAAAATACTTGTACAAATCCGTGTTTCCGTGTTCCTGGCTAGGTGCACCCCTAGGCCATACTTGTTTAAAACACTTCGTGGCTCGTGGTCCAGAAGCGGGCCTCATGTGTTGGCTGAAAACCAATGCCCGATACACGTGGAGGGGTAGGGATAAACGGTCACTTGAGCTTAGGAGTTGGCCCGATCAGCCACTCTAGCCAAAAGACGGAATCTCTGTGCACGAGGTGCTTACTTTCCTTGTCTTGAACTTGTCTTGTGAATGATTCATTCAATACTTGTCATCCATGCCATGTTTAAATGCCATGCTCGTACTTTACTTTACTTTACTTTACTTTACTTGTTGCACTCATACTTTAAACTGCCATGTCATTGCATTCATGCTAGAACTGCTAGGTTGCTTTACCTACTTTCAGTTTCCTTGCACAAGTCTCTTGTAGACTTGCTGACATGTGCCCCTTGCTCTTTTGGGTGTCACATGTTAGACCCTGAGCCAGGGACCGTTGCTGAGTACGTGATGTGTTGCTGACGCTGAGTCTGAGTCCATGATTGCCCAGGAGGATTTTGGTGGACACCGGTGACCATTCTTTGAGTCTTTGTTGAGCTTTATTTTGTTTTTAGGCCTTTTGTTAGTTGTTGGAGCGTAGCACCTTTGTTTGTATGCTGTACTTTTGTTGGCCATGTTTGGGCCTGTAGACTCTCTTTTATTTCAGCCTGGTGGCTTTTCTGCGATGTTGGAATTTATATTTATGGGTATTCTGAGATTATTCTTTTGTCTCATTTTAATATTATTATCTTTGTTTCGTTCGCGTTGCAAGGACCTGCAGTTTTAAATTTGATTGACGCTTATTGGACTTGCAGCTTTGTAGCTTCAAGTCTGAGCGGACCTTCTCACGCTTCGCCTCCATATTTTTGGGAAGCGGGGCGTGACAGGGAGTCAATCGGATTCGCTGGTGCTAGAATGGTAGGGGGAGGGGGAGGAGGGTGGGGAACAGTGAATGAAAGAATCCTCAGAGGAAGAGGAGGGCGTGCCTATGGGGGAAGGAGGGGCGACAGGATGGAGCACGGGTGGGTCGATGTGCACCGGGGGGCTGTGGTGGAGAAGGATTGTACCAGGTGGGCTGACAGTTGGGTGCCAATCGGGAGGATCCAAGGGTGGCAGATGCACTAATGGAGAATACCAAGGATCGGGGTAAAACTCCCAAGGCAGACGAGATGGGGTGTAGGGTAGCCGCAAAGGAGCCAAAGGTGGCAGGATCGCGAAAGGTTCGCAGGCGGGGCTATAGAGGTAGACAGCACGGTCTTCACCGAAGGGAGTGAGCATATTGATATCGATCAAGTAATCGCGATTAATACGGCTACGTCCAGGCAAAACAGGGAGGTCGGGTGGTACTCTCAAAACACAGCTGACAATGAGGGTGATCATCCCACCACAACAGATAGAACCAGAATTGGCGCGGCTAACAGCAAAAATTTCGTGGATGATCCAATGAGCTACGTTTATGGGCATAGGGATGGGCCCGTGGATCCTGTCATCGGACATGGCATAGAGAAAGAAGAGCTCATCCCTAGATACAGTGGACACATCCACGCAGGCGAAAATAGTGTTGGCGAGGATGCAATGGGCGAGGCGGTAACACGGGTGAATAATGTAGGAGGCAAGAGCCTCGGGTGGAAAGGTGGGGTATCGGGTAAATCGTTGCCAAACACCATCAGCCCGGAATTGAGAGTAGATGTCAGTTCGATCGTGGGTCGAATGTTCGGAATTAATATCGGGGTGACGGAGATTGAGGATATTGTTCAACTCGATGAAACCCAGAGAAAATTCGCAGTTGAAAGCGCGGAAGGAGAAACCCCCATCAAACAACTCGAGGGAACTGAGGAATTCAAGCGTGAGATTTCTGTGTGTATGAGCATGGATGTAAGAGAGGGTATGGCACCCGATACAGTTGAAAATTCTGGCGACGCCGTTCGAAAGCCCTAGAGCTTCGAGTGTGGGGGCGATCGGCGAAGAGAGTAGGCCTCATCGGGCGATGAAGTAATGCTCGCAAACGGTTAGACTGTTCTTCCGTAGAAGGGTTTATGCCAAGGAAAGAGGGGGAAAAGGGGCCGTAGAGTGGATCACGGCGCGAAGATGATGCAATCTCTTTCCCTTTCTTAGACATGGCGACAATGTGGGTGGTGAAAATGAAAGTGGAGGTGTGCCTACGATGAATATAGAGCAAGTGAAGCAGGTACAACACCAATTTAGGATATTACAGATAAAGTAAGAGATGTGTAGAGTGGAAGAGTGTTACCCATCGATGTAGCAAGATCAAGCTCCCGGGGGACTCGCGTAGTGGGAGGAAACAATTTGGGAAGCCGCCGCTTGCTGATCCGACAGGAAACAGATTTTCGAAAATTTTGGGGCTAGGGTTAGGGTTTGGGTGTTTTGACGATGGAATGTCGACGATGGCGAGGTGGTGGGGGTGGGGAAGTATGGGAGTGAGTGGGGACGAGGGTTTAGGGGCAGTGTGTTGGGTGGAGGAGGTTGATTCGGTAGTTGGAGGGCGTGAAACCGCGTGAAGGGGATTTTCGGGGGTCGGGTGGCGGTCGCCGTGCGGTAGTGGTATTTATAGGGGCGAAACTGAACCGATCGGGTGAGTTCTCACCCGATCGGGTAGGCAAATTTCGAAAGTTCCTGTCGGCCAACAGCTATAGGTGAACCGACCGGGTGAATAGTCACCCGATCGGTTGACAGTTTCCCAAATTTTTCCCGAGAATGGGGGGTTGCTCACCCGGTCGCCTCAACTGATCGCGCTCTAACTCAACCGGTCGGTTGATATCCCCCAAACATTTCCCGAGAATTCTCCCCAGATCATCCGGTCTGTCACCCGGTCTCTTCATTCTTCAACCGATCGGTTCATTTGGGGACAGATTTCGGCTTGTATCTGATACATCCCAACCGATCGGGTGAGTTATCAACCGATCGGTTGGGGCTTTGTTTCCTGCAAAAACCAACAGATAGTCTAAGTCCCTGAACGGATGTTCTCGCGGCTGATTTTATTTATAAAAATAGATAAAATAAAGTCAAAAATAACACGAAAAAGTGGGGCAAAAGTTTAGAGCATGGGTTGCCTCCCATGAAGCGCACTTGTTTAACGTCGTTGGCTCGACGCCTCTAACGGTGGTCAATTTGGATCCGGAGGGTTAGAGGAAGGGTTGTTGCTCGTTGGGGATCCGACCGGAGAGAATTCTGGTTCTCCAACTGCATAGTGCTTCAGACGCTGTCCGTTGACCTTAAACGGCTCATCCCATCCCATTATCTCGATAGCCCCATGCGGGAAAACCTTGGTGACGCGGAACGGTCCCGACCACCTTGACTTGAGTTTTCCAGGAAAGAGCTTCAGCTTGAGTTGAATAGGAGAACTAAGTCCCCTTCTTTGAATTCCCTCTTCAAGATTCGCTTATCGTGCCACCGCTTCAGCTTCTCCTTGTAGATCTTGGCGTTCTCATAGGCATTGAGCCGGATTTCGTCGAGCTCGTTGAGTCAAGGTATGGAAGAGGGGAGTTACGGCTTCATTCACGACTCTTTAGGTCATGAGGAGCCGGAAATACGGTTGCAACTGCCGGTGCACTCCTACCTTCTTGGTGTCGAAGTTCAGATTCTTAACTGCCCAATATGCCTTATGCTCCAATTCCACAGGAAGATGGCAAGCTTTCCCATAGACAAGCCGGTAGGGAGTTGTGCCGATAGGAGTTTTAAATGCCGTCCTGTAGGCCCAAAGCGCGTCAGGAAGCTTTGATGACCAGTCCTTTCTAGAATTGGCCACCGTCTTTTCTAGTATGCTTTTAATCTCCCGGTTAGAGACATCCGCCTGACCGCTGGTCTGCGGGTGGTAGGCACGCCCCACCCGGTGTTGTATCCCGTATTTTTTTAAGAGGGCCTCGAATTTCTTCTCTACAAAGTGGCTCCCTCCGTCACTGATCAGGACACGAGGTACACCGAACCGCGGGAAGATGTTGCTTTTAAAGAACTTGGCCACCACTATGGAATCGTTGGTTGGACTGGCCATTGCTTCAACCCATTTCGACACGTAGTCTACAACCACCAAGATATACTGGTTCCCCGAGGAGGAAGGGAACGGTCCCATGAAGTCCACTCCCCATACATCGAAGATTTCTATCTCCAGGATGTAGTGCTGAGGCATCTCATTCCTTTTGGAGATACTCCCAGCTCTTTGGCATTTATCGCAGGCTTGGACATAAACATGTGTGTCTCTGAAGAGTGTAGGCCAGTAGAACCCGCTTTGGAGAATTTTTGCGGTGGTCTTGTAGGTGCTCGCGTGCCCTCCACATTGCTGCCCATGGCAGTGGGAAATGATAGAGGTAGCCTCAGTTTCAGGGACGCATCTTCGTATCACCCCATCATTGCAGGTTTTGTATAGGTGGGGGTCATCCCAATAAAATTTGCGGACCTCATGGAAAAACTTCTTCTTCTGCTGAAAGCTCACATTGTGGGGGACGATGGCACAAGCCAGATAATTTGCGATGTCGGCGTACCAGGGGGTCCAGGAGGAAGAGACAGAGAAGAGATGCTCGTCAGGGAGTGAATCATCGATCGGTGTAGCATTTAAATCGAGAGTGGGCATCCTGGACAGGTGATCGGCAACAACATTCTCCGCCCCCTTCTTGTCTCTGATTTCCAGGTCGAATTCCTGGAGGAGGAGGAGCCATCTAATGAGACGTGGCTTAGCTTCTTTCTTGTTCAAAAGGTATTTAAGAGCCGCGTGGTCCATGTGCACGATCACCTTGACGCCAACGAGATATTGTCGGAACTTATCCATGGCGTAGATCACCGCGAGCAATTCCTTTTCCGTGGTAGTATAATTTCTTTGGGCGGCATCAAGGGTTTTGCTCGTATAATATATGACATGAAGATTTTTATCCTTCCTCTGCCCCAAGACGGCACCAACCGCATAATCACTAGCGTCACACATCAGCTCAAAGGGTAGATTCCAGTTCGGTGGCTGTATTATGGGCGCGGAAACCAAAGCTTGCTTCAAAGTGCGGAAGGCCTCCACACACTCCTCGCTGAAGACGAAAGGCGCGTCCTTCACGAGGAGTTGGGTCAGCGGCCTGGAAATCTTCGAGAAGTCTTTTATGAAGCGGCGATAGAATCCCGCGTGTCCTAAGAAACCACGGACTCCTCGAAGATTGAGCGGTGGTGGAAGCTTTTCAATCACTTCAACTTTAGCCTTATCAACCTCTATTCCCCTCGAAGAGATGACGTGCCCCAGCACAACTCCTTCTTGGACCATGAAGTGGCACTTCTCCCAGTTTAGGACAAGTCCCTTTTCCTGACATCTCTCCAGGACCTTAGTTAGATTACTCAGGCACGAGTCAAACTTAGTTCCATAGACAGAGAATTCGTCCATGAAAACTTCCATGATGTCTTGGGAGTAGTCGGAGAAGATAGCGGACATGAGTCTTTGGAATGTAGCAGGGGCGTTGCAAAGTCCGAACGGCATTCTTCTATAGGCATACGTCCTGAATGGGCAAGTGAAAGTCGTCTTCTCCTGGTCATCGTTATGAATTGGGATCTGAAGAAATCCTGAATACCCGTCCATGAAACAGAAATAATTATGCTTCGCCAGTCTCTCGAGCATCTGGTCAATAAAGGGGAGAGGGTAATGATCCTTCCTCATAGCCTTGTTCAGCTTTCTATAGTCAATGCACATCCTGTACCCCGTGACGGTCCTTGTCACGCCCCGCTTCCCTAAAATGGGGGGCGAGACGTGAGAAGGTCCGCTCGAGCGTGGAGCTGTGAAGCTGCACGCCCGATAAGCGTAAACTTAGTATAAGCAGGTCCCTGTAATTGCAAACGAAACAACAACAATAATAATAATAATATGAGACGGATATGAAATACCAATCCCACAGTTTGTCCACAAAATATTCAACATCACAGAAAAGCCACCAGGCTAAAAGAAAGAGTCTAAAGGCCCAGAACAAGGCCAAACAAAACACAAATATAACAGAGTATCAACTAGGTGCCACGCACCGACAACCTGAACAATCTAACAAAACTAGACGTAGACACTAAGACTAATCTCCAGTGTCTACGAAGTCCTCATCCAACACGGGCGCAAGCTCGGCGTCTGCAAACAACTCACCCTCAGCAAGTAACTCTGGCTCGGGGTCTAACATGTGTCACCCAAAAGAGAAAGGGGCACATGTCAGCAAGTCTGAAAGACTTGGGCAAGGAAACTGAAAGTAACTAACAACCTAGCATTTATAATATTAAGCAATGACATGGCAGTTAAGTATGATGCAACAGTTTAAAGGAAGAGACAAGCACGCACGATGTAGCAAAAGCTACCAAATCACTAATCACCTATCACTTATCACTTATCACTTAGTGCATAGAGAGTCCACCTGCTGGCCAGCTCGTGGCTCAGGCCGCTTATCTCTTATCACTATTAATCACTTGTGCACTAGAGATTTCGCCTGCTGGCCGGAGTGGCGGATCAGGCCAACTCGGGGCTCAGGTGGCCGCATATCTCTTACCCCACCCATATGTGTCGAGCGTTGGGGTTTCCAACTAACTGAGCTCGCTTCTGGAACACGAGCCAGGAATATAAGTATCGTAGCGTGTGCTACGCAATCACGATGAGAAATCAACATGCAATGCCATGAACAGATATTTGCGTACCGATAATTTAATTTAAACGTGACATACAAGCATGATGAAGGTGACGGACCCAGCTTCGTTGTCAAGCTAGGTCAAGGGCGTCTAGACGGCTATCCTTTCACCGTCTAGTCTCTTTTACGCTAAAGCAAGGAAATGGCCTACGACATGGCCCAAATCAAGAGATGCAAGTTTCACTTGCCTGATACCGGGGTTGACGAGCAATGAAGATCGTCGCACAAGCTAACTACGGAATAGATCGCTGTTATGGCAAAACAATTATTAGAACAATGATTCTAAATCGATTTCTTATTGGAATCCTAACTTTCTAATAATCCATTTTATTAGGGTTTCACAATGTCAATGGGGGTTATGCTAAAACTAAAGGAATCGAGTATTACCGTGAAGAGGCGGAGGAGCGATGCCGAGCAACCACAACAACGGAAGAACGATCCGGCTCAGATCTGGAAATGAGGGAAAAATCTGGAGAAATGGGTTTGGATGTGGATTTTGGGGGTTTGATGAAGGTTTGGGGAAGATGGAAGGTGGGTTGTGACAAGGGAGGGTTTGGATGATGAAGGATGAGCTTGGGATGAAGGATCAATGGCTTGAGGGAGATGTGGGCTCAATGGGGGAGAAATTAGGGTTTTAGGTCGTGAGGGAGAAGAAGAAAACGTTTGGAGGGGTATTTATAGAGTTTGGTGGCGGCTAGGGCAAAACTAGGGTTTACAGCACTGGTTAGTCGGTCAAAGAACAACCACTGACCGACTAGTTTGAGAATTAGTCGGTCGGTTGACCAACGCAGACCGACTAAGAGTAAACAGTAACCCAGACGAAAATTAGGATTTAGATTTAGTCGGTCAAGGAACAATTACTGACCGACTAGTTTGGCATCTAGTCGGTCGATGAACGTTCTTAGACCGACTAAGGGTAAACAGTAACTCGACTGTATAGAAGAACTAAGAATTAGTCGGTCTGAGTACAAAACTTAACCGACTAGTTTAGCAACTAGTCGGTCGAAAGATGAACTTAGACCGACTAAGAATGAACAGTACTGATACCAAAAATTAGTAAACGAGTTAGTCGGTTAAAGAAGCATTGCTGACCGACTAGTTTGCAACCTAGTCGGTCAACCAACGTTCTTAGACCGACTAACGACAAACAGTAACTCCTGAATAACTTTTCAAGCCCGCTAGTCGGTTCAAGAAGGTTTTCCGACCGACTGGATCGTCATCTAGTCGGTCGGTGCCCCTTCTTATACCGGCTAACGTGCACCAAAAGTTCCGAAATGGAGCGCGAAGCTCCGGGATGGTTTCCTAAGTCTCCTAGGCTCGTTCTAACTCTAAGATATCGACGTTATGAAGCCCGTCACGAATGACTTACTTCAAACACGCCGACCGACGGAAGAATCTAGAGAATCACGACGAATACGAACGAAAATGAAAACTACGGAGACGGAAATGGAAATCACAACAAGGAAAAGCAACCAAATATATAAATATTTATAATAAAATCCATACATGAAAAACCAGTCGTTACATCCTCCCCAACTTAAGAAAAATTCCGTCCTCGGAATTCCCAACACTCACGTGTCCGGAAACAAAAGTGGGTAGCGCTCTCGCATCTCATCTTCTCTCTCCCAAGTAGACTCTCCCGGCGAACCGTGCCGCCACATCACTCTAACAAGATCGACGACCTTGTTCCGAAGTGACTTCTGACGCCTGTCCAGGATCTGCACCGGATGCTGGTCATACGTCAAATCTGGGCGAACGACGATCTCCGAGAAATCTACGGCGTGAGACGGATCGCTGATGTATCGACGAAGCTGCGACACATGGAAAACATCATGGACTCCTTCCAAAGATGGCGGCAAGGCTAAACGATAAGCTACCTCGCCAACCCTCTCCAGAACATCAAACGGTCCAATGTATCGTGGGCTCAACTTCCCTCGCTTCCCAAAACGGATCACTCCACGATACGGGGAAATCCTCAGAAACATATGATCCCCAGGCTGAAACTCCAAAGGACGACGTTTAGCATCCGCCCAATGCTTAAAATGGTCCTGAGCAATCCTCAGCCTCTCCCGAATATTCCTGACAACCTCCACCGCCTCCACGATCATCTCAGGTCCCAACAGCTCCCGATCGCCAACGTCATCCCAACTCAATGGCGATCGACATTTCCTCCCATACAAAGCGGCGAAAGGTGCCATGCCAATACTCGCCTGGAAGCTGTTGTTGTAAGAAAACTCCACCAGATGTAGGTGGTCCTCCCACGAACCCTTGAAATCCAACATGCACGCCCTCAGCATGTCTTCCAAAATCTGAATTGTCCTCTCGGATTGGCCATCCGTCTGCGGATGGTACGCCGTGCTGAAACTCAGACGCGTACCCAAACTCTTCTGCAAACTCTGCCAGAACTGAGATGTGAACCTCGTGTCCCTGTCCGACACGATACTCACGGGGACTCCATGAAGTCGCACGACCTCCTGCACGATTCACATTACATCACTATCTAAACTAGAAGAAGGAAATAGAAATGGAGAGTAAAAGAATTTACCTCCATGTATCTCCTTGCTAGTGCCTCAGTGGACTGTCCTACTCGGAATGGAATGAAATGCGCAGACTTGGTCAATCGATCTACGATCACCCAAATCGCGTCATTCTGCTTCGGACTCCGAGGTAGTCCAGTCACGAAATCCATAGTGATGTGTTGCCACTTCCACTCCGGAATCGGAAGTGGTTGCAGCAACCCTGCCGTACGCTGATGCTCCGCCTTCACTTGCTGGCAAACCAAACACTTGGCCACACTCCGTGCCACACTCCTCTTCATGCCGTGCCACCAAAAGTTCAGACGAAGATCCTTGTACATCTTGGTCCCACCAGGATGCACGGAATACGGCGAACTGTGTGCCTCCACCATCAACTCCTCTCTGATATCCCCAGCTGGCACACACAACCTGGCTTCAAACCTCAGCGAGCCATCCTCATGAATCAGAAAGTCAGTCCGCATACCAGCTTCAACCTGCCCTCGACTTCTTACCAATTTTGGATCTCCGACCTGACTCGCCTTAATCCGATCCACGATTGTTGACTGCACCTGCATGTACATCAACGAAGAAGCCTCCCCAGGAAGAACAATCTCCACTCCGGACTCGCAAAAATCCTGCTGCAATCTCCACTGCGAAGTCAAAACCATCACCGCGGGAAGCCTACTCAAAGCATCTGGCACCACATTCACTTTGCCAGGGTGATACTGCAAATCAATCTCATAATCTGCCATAAGCTCCAACCATCGACGCTGTCGCATGTTGAGCTCCTTCTGGGTAAAAATATACTTCAAGCTTTTGTGATCGGTGAAGATTTTCACTTTCTCACTCAGCAAGAAGTGCCTCCAAATCTTAAGAGCAAACACAACGGCAGCCAACTCCAAATCATGCGTCGGGTAATTCTTCTCATGAACCTTGAGCTGACGCGACGCATAAGCCACCACATGTCCATGCTGATGCAAAACACAATCGAGACCCTTGCCAGAAGCATCGCAAAAGATCTTGAATCCTCCACTGCGGTCAGGCACAGCAAGGACATGAGCAGACGTCAAACGCTCTCTCAGAACACCAAAGGCATCCTCACAATCACCCGACCAAACAAAAGTAACATCATTCCGCGTCAACCTGGTCATCGGCTCCGCAATACAGGAAAAGTCCTTAATGAAACGCCGATAATATCCCGCCAAGCCAAGGAAACTCCGAATCTCAGAGGCCGACGACGGAACAGGCCACTCTCTGATGGCCCTAATCTTCTCGGGATCCACTGAGATACCATCACCAGTCACCACATGCCCGAGAAAAGCAACTCGATCCAGCCAGAACTCGCACTTTGAAAACTTAGCATACAACCGATGCTTCCTCAAAATCTCCAACACCGTCCTCAAGTGCAAGGCATGCTCTTTCTTCGACTTCGAATAGATCAGAATGTCGTCAATAAAGATAACCACAAAATTATCCAGAAAATCATAGAAAATCAGATTCATCAAATTCATGAAAACTGCAGGCGCGTTAGTTACACCGAAAGGCATAACCACGAACTCATAGTGTCCATACTTCATCCTGAACGCTGTCTTCGGAACATCATCCTTCTTTACCTTCAACTGATGGTAACCACTCCTCAAATCCAATTTAGAAAACACCCTCGAACCTCCAAGCTGATCAAAAATATCATCGATGCGAGGCAACAGGTATATATTCTTGATGGTCACCGCATTCAACTCCCGATAGTCCACGCACATGCGACGCGAACCATCCTTCTTCTTCACCAACAACACCGGTGCTCCCCACGGAGACACACTGGGATTAATGTAACCCTTCTGCATAAGCTCATCCAGCTGCTTCCGCAACTCTTCCAATTCTGCTGGCGCCATACGATATGGTGCCTTCGAAATCGGCTGCGCACCTGGAATCAAATCAATAGAAAACTCTAGAGCTCGATCGGGTGGCAGTCCAGACATCTCCTCGGGGAAGACGTCATCAAAATCTCGCACCACAGCTGGCCTCTCCAACTCCATCTGCAAAGCCACAACCTCCACCGGTCTGGCCCGAAATCTGACAGGACCAAGCGAACTACTGCCACGGCTGAACTCAAATACTGGGTGTCTGGGAATCTCGAACACCACTCTCTTCCTCTGACAGTCAATCGTAGCATAGAAGCTCGCAAGCCAATCCATCCCAAAGACCGCATCGTAGTTAGTGATGTTGTGGACAATAAAATCAGCATAAAGCTCATGTCCACAAACCACCACAGGGCAAGGGCTGCACCCACGATGCACCGAGACTACTCCATTCCCCGTAACGATGTTCCAAATCTTGGAGAGAGGGGACGTCGACATGGAATGCTTCTCCACGAAGCTCTGGGCCAAAATGCACATCGACGCACCTGAGTCAAAGAGGACTCGGGCAGGGAATGTGCAAACCAAAACCACACCTAACAACAGTCTAATCAATCAAACCTTACTCTAACAACATTCATACACAAGCAACCATCATAATTTTTTTATTAATAATCAACTAATAAAGAAAGGAACAACTAGATTGAAAGTTACCTGCAATGACCTCATCCATGGCCAAAATCTCCTCCTCGGTCATCAGAAACGCCTGCCTCCTCGGCGGAACAGCCTGCCGAAAGGCATGCCCTTGTGGAACAAGGGGTACCCCATGGCCAGCGGGCACCGGAGCTCTCTACTGCAATGGCGGGGCAGCAATAGGTGCCTTCCAAGGCTGCTTCAACCTCGGGCACTCCCTGAGAGCATGGGCGGGATCTCCACAGGCAATACACTGCCCCAAGAACCTCCTACACGATTCCTTGATATGGCCCTCCTTGCCACAGAAATGGCAAGTCTTCTGAACAGGCCCTCCTGGCCTCTTAAACTGAACAGGCTGGTTCGGCCTGAATCCAGGTCTAACCACAGCTCTCGCCTGTTCCACAGACCTCTTCCCAGCACCAACAATAGACCCCCTCCTCTGGTTCACGAGCAGCTCCTGCCTCTTGGCTGCTACCAGAACCTTCTGATAAGATTCCCGGTCAGAAGAGGTCACAAAACTCTGGAGCTCCGAAGCAAGTCCCTGCAGGAACCTCTGAGCTCGCTCCTCAGCGTCCTGCACCATCTTCGGTGCAAACCGACTCAGCCTCATGAACTCTTGGTGATACCGGTCCACCGACAAGCTTCCTTGCTTCAGATCGATAAAACGCTGCAGCATCTCTTCCCTGGCAGCTTTTGGGAAGAACTCACCATCAAATCTGGCCTTGAAGGTAGCCCAGACGATCGGCTCCTCCAACATCTTCTCTTCAGCATCCCACCAATTCCTGGCGTTATCCCTCAGCTGGCGCTTCGCCAAGTCAACCCAACTAACTTCGTTGACCTTGGACATCTTCAGATTGTCCTCGATATTCCTCATCCATTCATCAGCAGCTAGGGGACCTTCGGTTCCATCAAAGTATGCAGGACCCAGCTCTCTGAACTGCTTCGCCCCAGGCTCAGGTCGAGTGGCTTCCACCACCCAAGCAGCTCGAGCCACCGGAGCATTCTGTACCTGCAGTAGCACACCCTGCTGAACTTGCATCATCTGCATCATCATCCGCATCATCTCTCCATTAGTGGGCTCCCGCTCAGGCTCCTCGTCATGAGGGGGCGCACCACTACCACCACCACGGGTGATTCGCCTTCCTGCCATCTAATGACACAGAAAACGAAATAATTAGACTCATAGCTTAGGGCTCAGATGTCGAACTTATTTGTTGGACAATCTTATATTATTATCGTCATCCCGATAATTGCAGTTACAGAAAGGACCTGCATGGGCCACCACTAAAACCTGTCACGCCCCGCTTCCCTAAAATGGGGGGCGAGACGTGAGAAGGTCCGCTCGAGCGTGGAGCTGTGAAGCTGCACGCCCAATAAGCGTAAACTTAGTATAAGCAGGTCCCTGTAATTGCAAACGAAACAACAACAATAATAATAATAATATGAGACGGATATGAAATACCAATCCCACAGTTTGTCCAAAAAATATTCAACATCACAGAAAAGCCACCAGGCTAAAAGAAAGAGTCTAAAGGCCCTGAACAAGGCCAAACAAAACACAAATATAACAGAGTATCAACTAGGTGCCACGCACCGACAACCCGAACAATCTAACAAAACTAGACGTAGACAC
Organism: Scilla litardierei; assembly: GCA_030789695.1. NCBI lineage: Eukaryota > Viridiplantae > Streptophyta > Magnoliopsida > Asparagales > Asparagaceae > Scilla > Scilla litardierei. The sequence continues at coordinate 217,844,224 of CM061133.1, forward strand.
TAAGACTGATCTCCAGTGTCTACGAAGTCCTCATCCAACACGGGCGCAAGCTCGGCGTCCGCAAACAACTCACCCTCAGCAAGTAACTCTGGCTCGGGGTCTAACATGTGTCACCCAAAAGAGAAAGGGGCACATGTCAGCAAGTCTGAAAGACTTGGGCAAGGAAACTGAAAGTAACTAACAACCTAGCATTTATAATATTAAGCAATGACATGGCAGTTAAGTATGATGCAACAGTTTAAAGGAAGAGACAAGCACGCACGATGTAGCAAAAGCTACCAAATCACTAATCACCTATCACTTATCACTTATCACTTAGTGCATAGAGAGTCCACCTGCTGGCCAGCTCGTGGCTCAGGCCGCTTATCTCTTATCACTATTAATCACTTGTGCACTAGAGATTTCGCCTGCTGGCCGGAGTGGCGGATCAGGCCAACTCGGGGCTCAGGTGGCCGCATATCTCTTACCCCACCCATATGTGTCGAGCGTTGGGGTTTCCAACTAACTGAGCTCGCTTCTGGAACACGAGCCAGGAATATAAGTATCGTAGCGTGTGCTACGCAATCACGATGAGAAATCAACATGCAATGCCATGAACAGATATTTGTGTACCGATAATTAAATTTAAACGTGACATACACGCATGATGAAGGTGACGGACCCAGCTTCGTTGTCAAGCTAGGTCAAGGGCGTCTAGACGGCTATCCTTTCACCGTCTAGTCTCTTTTACGCTAAAGCAAGGAAATGGCCTACGACATGGCCCAAATCAAGAGATGCAAGTTTCACTTGCCTGATACCAGGGTTGACGAGCAATGAAGATCGTCGCACAAGCTAACTACGGAATAGATCGCTGTTATGGCAAAACAATTATTAGAACAATTATTCTAAATCGATTTCTTATTGGAATCCTAACTTTCTAATAATCCATTTTATTAGGGTTTCACAATGTCAATGGGGGTTATGCTAAAACTAAAGGAATCGAGTATTACCGTGAAGAGGCGGAGGAGCGATGCCGAGCAACCACGGTAACGGAAGAACGATCCTGCTCAGATCTGGAAATGAGGGAAAAATCTGGAGAAATGGGTTTGGATGTGGATTTTGGGGGTTTGATGAAGGTTTGGGGAAGATGGAAGGTGGGTTGTGACAAGGGAGGGTTTGGATGATGAAGGATGAGCTTGGGATGAAGGATCAATGGCTTGAGGGAGATGTGGGCTCAATGGGGGAGAAATTAGGGTTTTAGGTCGTGAGGGAGAAGAAGAAAACGTTTGGAGGGGTATTTATAGAGTTTGGTGGCGGCTAGGGCAAAACTAGGGTTTACAGCACTGGTTAGTCGGTCAAAGAACAACCACTGACCGACTAGTTTGAGAACTAGTCGGTCGGTTGACCAACGCAGACCGACTAAGAGTAAACAGTAACCCAGACGAAAATTAGGATTTAGATTTAGTCAGTCAAGGAACAATTACTGACCGACTAGTTTGTCATTGTCACGCCCCGCTTCCCAAAATGGACGGGAAGCGTAACGTGACGAGGCCCGCTGTAGGCCAGAGCTTTAGAAGCTCGGACCCAATAAGCGTCTGTAGAGGTACCATTTTAAAAGATTTTCAGGTTCTTGCATTAATAAAGTTCGAAACAACATAAGTACAGAAAGAAAAAGGCATTCATTAAATAGAGATATAATATCCAACTGGTACAAAGTCTAAAAGAAGCCTAAGCATGGCAACAAAAGATTAAAGACAAACCGAAAAGTAGCAACCTCTGGATGTGGCGACTAAAAAGACCTCAAGGTCTGGTCCTTGTCAGGTACATACTCTGATGACGACATCCCCGGCTCCACGTACTCCAGCGAGTCTGCCTCGTCCACGATCTCTGGCTGAACACCTGACGTACAATACCCAAGAAAAAGGAACTGTACTTCAGGTAAAGTCTACAAGAAGGGTTAGACTTTACTGCAAGTGCACCGAACTTTAAACAACGGTTTACTGGTTGATTAACATGCTGAGGTTCTTTTTGACAACAGTTTACTGGTTGATTAGCATGCTGTGGTTATAACAGGGTAACACGACAGGAAGTAACGCAGCAGGAAAGTAAAACAGGACAAGTAGTAGTCGTAGCGTGTGCTACCAACTACGGGACTAACCTACAGGTGTCAAGACAAGTCTGGACGTGGCGGGACAAGACAGGACAAACAGGACGGGACAAGACAAGACAAGTGTGACACGAAGGGTTCACGCCTTACGGTTCGAGGGGGATCGGACCCTCTTGCCGTGCGCACGCTCAACCCTACCCCAACCCCAGGAACTCAGGACAAGAAGTACAGGGATCACTTCCGCTAGGGAAGCATCCGAAACGCCCGAAGGCTTTTTGTATAACAGGGATCACTTCCGCAAGGAAAGCATCCGAAACGCCCGCAGGCTTTTTGTGTAACAGGGATCACTTCCGCAAGGAAAGCATCCGAAACGCCCGAAGGCTTTTTGTATAACAGGGATCACTTCCGCAAGGAAAGCATCCGAAACGCCCGCAGGCTTTTTGTATAACAGGGATCACTTCCGCAAGGAAAGCATCCGAAACGCCCGCATGCTTTTTGTATAACAGTCACGGGGATCACTCTCGCATGGAGAGCATCCGAAACGCCCGAAGGCTTTTTGTGTAACAGGGACATGACATGACAAGTGTAAGGAATTGTTATTCTAGGGTGTCCACACGCACGCACACACAAGATAGCCCTACAGTGTCAAAAGTTGTTGTTTGTCGAGCTTAGACTTCGTCGTCAAGTCTAAGTCATCAGGGGCGTCCCGGACGCTATCATTTCACGTCCGGTTCTATACATTCACAGTCTAACAGTTCTAGCAACCTAAGACCAAAGCACGGTCAAAAACGCAAGTGTGTACACTTGCCTGAAATGGCGAGTGTGTCGTCCTCTCGAAGCGTCTTGTCCAAGCGTCTCGTCCGTAGAAGTCCGTCTGAAATATCGCCACGGCGACGATGTCAGGGTCCTCAAATTTATCAATCCTATTAGGTTTCATTTCTAGGTTTTCGGGACTATCCTATTCGTCAAAAATCACATTTTGATGTTTCGTTCAACCTAGATCGACTACTATCCTATTGTGCACAGAAAATTGTCCGATTGTCGATCTTTCTACAGTGAGCAGCGTTTTACAGATACCGAAAGTAAATTTAGTTCAAGTTGTCAAATTTTAGTTCGGGTTTGGTTTGTTCTACGGTGTGGGTTCGCTATGAGTTAGGGGCACCAACCTGTTTCGACGATCACGTGTAATTCTGGCGTCAGGTCTGGAAACAGTTACGATAACATCGCGGCTTCAGCTACTTGGCTGCAGTGACGTGGATCTATCTGTGCCATCAGATTTACGGTATTAAATTAACAATTCCTAATCAATTTATTATGTCTTTCATATAGATACTGCCTCTGCATAATTAGATTATCCGAAGTGACTTTCGGTTCATTATAGGCCTTAATCAACCATATTCACACTGATATCACTAACCAATTTCACATCAATGTTATTGACATCAGCTAAAGATGAGATGACACTAATCACCTACTGGATATGTAGCATTTTAATTACATTAAGGCTTACTGGTCACTTATCTTACTGAATGAGTAATAACTAAATAACACACTGAAATCATCAATTAATCTAACTTACAAACTATCCATCAAACAGATGTACACAAGGTACAACATCACGCATGAACTATGTAAGATTTATGAGGGAAGTCTCCACCAAGCCCAACAGATGGAAAAATAGTTCTGTACATGCTCTTCCCACATCAAAATACTCCAAACCCCACACCAATATACTCCATGTATAACACAATCTATAGAAAGCACTCACGAGTTTTGGTTGGCAGTGGCGGACGGGCGTCGCGGCCTCGGGTGGTGGCGTTGGCTGGACAGGGCGGCGGCTCTGGCGTTGAGTGGTAGGGAAATCGCAGCGGCGAGCGGTGGCCGGAGATCAGCCGCGGTGGCGTTCGGGGGTCGGGATCACGGCGGCGCCTCGCCGTGGGATGCGACAGAGGAGCCGGCGTCGGGGTCCGCTGCGGCGGAGGGAGCGCGCGCGGCGGCGCAGCGGGTTGCGCTGCACGGGGTCGGAGCCACGGGGTGAGGGGTTCTGTGGCGGCGGCTCGCGAACGAAGTGGGGCCTCGCGGGGGATCCGGCGATGGGATCTCGTCGGAGGGCGCGGGGGCGGCGCGCTGAGCGAGGGGAGGCGGCGCTGATGCGAGGGCGGCGGCGCGACGCCGTGAAGGAGAGAGAGAGAGATGAGGGAGAGGGAGAGGGAGAGATCGGAAATGGGGGGGGGGGGTATTTTGGTGGCGGCTTGGCTGAGAGCCCTAGGGCTGCGGGTGAAATTATTTTGGGTTAGGGTTTATAATTTGGGGTTTAATATTATATAATATTTTGGGTTTGCTAAATAGCCATATGATAAGGGTTAAATGGGAGAGGGGTATAGGGATGGAGGGCGTACGGGTTGGGGTAAGTCTAGGGGAGATTAGCAGAACAGATTAGGGAATATTTTAAAACGTTTTAAATGAAGGATTTAGCCAGATTTGGCTATCAAATTTCGAAATTTGAATCTGACTGGGCAAATCAACGGTCGAGATTTCTCTCGAGCGATACCTTTCAATCCGGGCGTCAGAAAAATAATCCGAAAATACCGGGGGCGATCGTGGAGACGAGACGCACAGATCTATGGAGCCCGATCGTGCGTAACGTCTACCAAAATTTTACGTAAAATTGGGAACATCGTTTTGAGTCAAATGACTAAAACGCCCCTATCGTTCAAAGTCGTTTCGCGAGAAAACGAGCCGTGAAAAGACGTTCCCAAAAATTACTATAAAATTCAACACCCCAAAAATGATCGCAACGGCATATCACATCGCCTATGCCGGGAGATCAGAAATAGCCAAATAAAATACGTGCACGATAAAGCACATGCACACAGAAAATACGAACGGTCGGAAAGCGGCCGTTACATTCTACACACCTTAGAAATGATTCCGTCCTCGGAATCACTCATACTAATAATAATTATAAAATCTATAAATACTTAAGCTTATAACTCCCATCTTCCACACCATGATCTCTAATCTTATAACTCAATATCGTTCTTCAATTAATCCATCATAACCCATCTTTTCACTGGGTAAAGCCACAACTAATCTCACCTCTTAATTCTTAACTATAGACCCATCACTGCTGTTCAACTTTCCAACTCCAAGTCCTCACCAAAGATTAATAATCATATTCCCATACCACTCCACTAAACATCATTGCTCAAAAACGATCTTTTAAATTCCTCAATCTTTTCCCAAAATTTATCAACTGCGAAAATAATTTCCTAGTCGATCACCAATCCAGGACAAAAACTCTATCTATCCTATAACACCTTTCACCAATCAACATTCGCCGTGTCTTTAATACATCCCTTGTCACATCTTCCATAAATTTATCCGCCAAATAAGTGAACTTATCAAAATCACATCTCCCCTACTCATTATAATTATTTTCAACCAATATTAAATCCGACAACCTAACCATCCATTTGTCTCCACACGTCGTGTTATTCTCAAAGTCTTCTCACGTCAATTCATCAATCCGTCTCAATGCTAATATAAGCTCTACTCAATCTCATGATCACCCTAACTCATACTATTCTCTGCAGTTACTCCTATCTACTACACGTTTAAGCCTCAAGTCTGTTGAGTTCTCATCTCCTCGTATAATTTCATCCGGACCAGAATTTCTCATTGAGTCTGTCTCACATCGGTATTTTAAATAGGTCTTGGACAACTCATTCTTTTCATCCAAAAGATATTCTAATCCATCATCCTTGTGTTCCCCAAAATCAATTAATCATTGACATAATAAAACTCATCTCACTCCAAGCCTACCTGCAAACAAAATCCTATAACGATAATAGCTAGGCCCAATTAATATAACAATCACAAACATGAAAATTTTTGTTTAAGGAAGAAAGAAGAGAAGAGAAAGAGAGACTTTAAGGCCAAAGAAATATTTTAAACATTTGGAAAAAAACGTGTGGTGTTGCGGTAATGGATGAGGGAAGTTAAGTGATTTGTGATCTTGTGAGCTAGTTTAAAAACTTTAAAGATTTGGTTTAAAGAAAACAAGGTTTTTGATACAGTCACATACAACCAAGATAAACCATTCATTAAAACTAAAACTAAGTCTAAGGATCTGCCTGCGATGACGCCATTCATATAAGTATGAATACCGTCATTCAGACAACTTCCAGCATACCATGGTTAACGCTGAGTACACATTCAAGACACAGGAAACAAACATCAGGATCCTAAAGATGACACACATTCATATGGGTCTACGCACTCTACCTAAACTCATACACCATGACGACATCACCTACCAAAGGGCCTACTCCTAAACCGGAGATCACATGGATATCTACAAGGTCTGATGTCTAGATAAAAGAAGGAAAGAAAACTAAATCAAAAGCGGAACGAAATAAGATCGGAAGGAACGAGTTCAAATAAGGCAAGATAAGGAGGTAGTTGGTTGGGTGTAAAACGATTGTTTTGCAAATGAAAAAAAAGTTTACACAAAGACTTTTTGAAATGTGGTCACGAGAAACATAGAACAGATATAATCATAATAAAATAATTGAAGTTCCCCCTAGTTTAGAGAAAAAAAAATATTTTAAAAAAAATATGCACGGTAAGTGATTTAGAAATAGATCTTGTAGCCCAGAAAAATATAAATTGAATTATCAAAATGTTAACACGGTTTTGAAAATGAAAACATGAAAGATACCGATTTGAAATAATTACCAGATAGTAACTTGAAAATTGACGACCAAGGAGATTTCAAAATCTAAGGAGGAACTTTCAACCGAAAAGCGATGAATTTTAACTATATATATAATAAAGGGTTTTCAAAGGAGTTAAACCGAGCGAAGAATTTAGTAATGAGTTTCAAAAACACTTTTTTTTAAGGAAGCAGTGTTTGCAACGGAGGGATTCGAAGAATTATCGACAAGTGTCACGAAACGATTACGTGAATTCGAAAAATGATCGTATGAAGAATACGCCTAAGATAAGATTTATGAAAGCTACGATGAACTCTACAGCTGATAATCACAAGAGTGTAACGATTGGAAGATGCTAGAAATCCAAGATTCCTAATTATCGGCTGCCTAAAGATCAGGGGAAAGCTCAACACTAAGACTTCCTAAGGAGCTAGACTATAATCAGGATCTAAAGAGAAGGTTCCTAGGAGGATCAGGTTACGTTCTGCTGGGCCCGAAGTCGGTGGACCCGAGCGAACGGCTAACAGAGAGGGGCTCTAGAAATCTAACACAGTCAGAGTCAAGTGGCTACTAAGGTATTCTAGGACGAGGATGACTAATTCCTAACCAAGGCGTCAGACTATCCAATTGGGACGTCTACCTAAGTCTTCCCACTAACTAAGACTGGGAAACTAATTCAGACTTGTACGTGGATATTAAATGAATGCGGTACTTTTATTGTTCTGAACTTTTGCATGACCTGCATGGGCCACCACTAAAACCTGTCACGCCCCGCTTCCCAAAATGGACGGAAGCGAAACGTGACGAGACCCGCTTAGGCCAGAGCTTTAGAAGCTCGGACCCAATAAGCGTCTGTAAAGGTACCATTTAAAAGATTTTCAGGTTCTTGCATTAATAAAGTTCGAAACAACATAAGTACAGAAAGAAAAAGGCATTCATTAAATAGAGATATAATATCCAACTGGTACAAAAGTCTAAAAGAAGCCTAAGCATGGCAACAAAAGATTTAAAGACAAACCGAAAAGTAGCAACCTCTGGATGTGGGCGACTAAAAAGACCTCAAGGTCTGGTCCTTGTCAGGTACGTACTCTGATGACGACATCCCCGGCTCCACATACTCCAGCGAGTCTGCCTCGTCCACGATCTCTGGCTGAACACCTGACGTACAGCACCCAAGAAAAAGGAACTGTACGTCAGGTAAAGTCTACAAGAAGGGTTAGACTTTACTGCAAGTGCACCGAACTTTAAACAATGGTTTACTGGTTGATTAACATGCTGAGGTTCTTTTTGACAACAGTTTACTGGTTGATTAGCATGTTGTAGTTATAACAGGGTAACACGACAGGAAGTAACGCAGCAGGAAAGTAAAACGGGACAAGTAGTAGTCGTAGCGTGTGCTACCAACTACGGGACTAACCTACAGGTGTCAAGACAAGTCTGGACGTGGCGGGACAAGACAGGACAAACAGGACGGGACAAGACAAGACAAGTGTGACACGAAGGGTTCACGGCCTTACGGTTCGAGGGGGATCAGACCCTCTTGCTCGTGCGCACGCTCAACCCTACCCCAACCCCAGGAACTCAGGACAAGAAGTACATGGATCACTTCCGCTAGGGAAGCATCCGAAACGCCCGAAGGCTTTTTGTATAACAGGGATCACTTCCGCAAGGAAAGCATCCGAAACGCCCGCAGGCTTTTTGTGTAACAGGGATCACTTCCGCAAGGAAAGCATCCGAAAAGCCCGAAGGCTTTTTTGTATAACAGGGATCACTTCCGCAAGGAAAGCATCCGAAATGCCTGCAGGCTTTTTGTATAATAGGGATCACTTCCGCAAGGAAAGCATCCGAAACGCCTGCAGGCTTTTTGTATAACAGTCACGGGGATCACTCTCGCATGGAGAGCATCCGAAACGCCCGAAGGCTTTTTGTGTAACAGGGACATGACATGACAAGTGTAAGGAATTGTTATTCTAGGGTGTCCACACGCACGCACACACAAGATAGCCCTACGGTGTCAAAAGTTGTTGTTTGTCGAGCTTAGACTTCGTCGTCAGTCTAAGTCATCAGGGGCGTCCCGGACGCTATCATTTCACGTCCGGTTCTATACATTCACAGTCTAACAGTTCTAGCAACCTAAGACCAAAGCTGACGGTCAAAAACGCAAGTGTGTACACTTGCCTGAAATGGCGAGTGTGTCGTCCTCTTGAAGCGTCTCGTCCAAGCGTCTCGTCCGCAGAAGTCCGTCTGAAATATCGCCACGGCGACGATGTCAGGTCTCAAATTTATCAAATCCTATTAGGTTTCATTTCTAGGTTTTCGGGACTATCCTATTCGTCAAAAATCACATTTGATGTTTCGTTCACCTAGATCGACTACTATCCTATGTGCACAGAAAATTGTCCGATTGTCGATCTTTCTACAGTGAGCAGCGTTTTACAGATACCGAAAGAAAATTTAGTTCAAGTTGTCAAATTTTAGTTAGGGTTTGGTTGTTCTACGGTGTGGGTTCGCTATGAGTTAGGGGCACCAACCTGTTTCGACGATCACGTGTAATTCTGGCGTCAGGTCTGGAAACAGTTACGATCATATCGCGGCTTCAGCTACTTGGCTGCAGTGACGTGGATCTATCTGTGCCATCAGATTTACGGTATTAAATTAACAATTCCTAATCAATTTATTATGTCTTTCATATAGATACTGCCTCTGCATAATTAGATTATCCGAAGTGACTTTCGGTTCATTATAGGCCTTAATCAACCATATTCACACTGATATCACTAACCAATTTCACATCAATGTTATTGACATCAGCTAAAGATGAGATGACACTAATCACCTACTGGATATGTAGCATTTTAATTACATTAATGCTTACTGGTCACTTATCTTACTGAATGAGTAATAACTAAATAACACACTGAAATCATCAATTAATCTAACTTACAAACTATCCATCAAACAGATGTACACAAGGTACAACATCACGCATGAACTATGTAAGATTTATGAGGGAAGTCTCCACCAAGCTCAACAGCATGGAAAAATAATTCTGTACATGCTCTTCCCACATCAAAATACTCCAAACCCCACACCAATATACTCCATGTATAACACAATCTATAGAAAGCACTCACGAGTTTCGGTTGGCAGGTGGCGGACGGGCGTCACGGCCTCGGGGTGGTGGCGTTGGCTGGACAGGGCGGCGGCTCTGGCGTTGAGTGGTAGGGAATCGCATCGGCGAGCGGTGGCCGGAGATCAGCCGCGGTGGCGTTCGGGGGTCGGGATCACGGCGGCGCCTCGCCGTGGGATGCGACGGAGGAGCCGGCGTCGGGGGTCCGCTGCGGCGGAGGGAGCGCGCGCGGCGGCGCAGCGGGTTGCGCTGCACGGGGTCGGAGCCACGGGGTGAGGGGTTTGTGGCGGCGGCTCGGCGAACGAAGTGGGGCCTCGCGGGGGATCCAGTGACGGGATCTCGCCGGAGGGCACGGGGCGGCGCGCTGAGCGAGGGGAGGCGGCGCTGATGCGAGGGCGACGGCGCGACGCCGTGAAGGAGAGAGAGAGAGATGAGGGAGAGGGAGAGGGAGAGATCGGAAATGGGGGGGTATTTTGGTGGCGGCTTGGCTGAGAGCCCTAGGGCTGCGGGTGAAATTATTTAGGGTTAGGGTTTATAATTTGGGGTTTAATATTATATAATATTTTGGGTTTGCTAAATAGCCATATGATAATGGTTAAATGGGAGAGGGGTATAGGGATGGAGGGCGTACGGGTTGGGGTAAGTCTAGGGGGAGATTAGCAGAACAGATTAGGGAATATTTTAAAACGTTTTAAATGAAGGATTTAGCCAGATTTGGCTATCAAATTTCGAAATTTGAATCTGACTGGGCAAATCAACGGTCGAGATTTCTCCCGAGCGATACCTTTCAATCCGGGCGTCAGAAAAATAATCCAAAAATACCGGGGCGATCGTGGAGACGAGACGCACAGATCTACGGAGCCCGATCGTGCGTAACGTCTACCAAAATTTTACGTAAAATTGGGAACATCGTTTTGAGTCAAATGACTAAAACGCCCTATCGTTCAAAGTCGTTTCGCGAGAAAACGAGCCGTGAAAAGACGTTCCAAAAATTACTATAAAATTCAACACCCCAAAAATGACCGACTAGTTTGTCATCTAGTCGGTCGATGAACGTTCTTAGACCGACTAAGGGTAAACAGTAACTCGACTGTACAGAAGAACTAAGAATTAGTCGGTCTGAGTACAAAACTTAACCGACTAGTTTAGCAACTAGTCGGTTGAAAGATGAACTTAGACCGACTAAGAATGAACAGTACTGATACCAAAAATTAGTAAACGAGTTAGTCGGTTAAAGAAGCATTGCTGACCGACTAGTTTGCAACCTAGTCGATCAACCAACGTTCTTAGACCGACTAACGACAAACAGTAACTCCTGAATAACTTTTCAAGCCCGCTAGTCGGTTCAAGAAGGTTTTTCGACCGACTGGATCGTCATCTAGTCGGTCGGTGCCCCTTCTTATACCGGCTAACGTGCACCAAAAGTTCCGAAATGGAGCGCGAAGCTCCGGGATGGTTTCCTAAGTCTCCTAGGCTCGTTCTAACTCTAAGATATCGACGTTATGAAGCCCGTCACGAATGACTTACTTCAAACACGCCGACCGACGGAAGAATCTAGAGAATCACGACGAATACGAACGAAAATGAAAACTACGGAGACGGAAATGGAAATCACAACAAGGAAAATCAACCAAATATATAAATATTTATAATAAAATCCATACATGAAAAACCTGTCGTTACAGTCCTCGTTGGTATTAGCTCGTTCTTCTCATTGCGAACCACCGTCATTCCTCCTTTCTTGGGCACGACGTGCACTGGGCTAACCCAGCGACTATCGGAGATAGGGTATATAATACCGGCATGTAGAAGCCTAACAATCTCCTTCTTTACAACTTCCATCATTATGGGGTTCAGCCTCCGCTGTGGCTCAATCGAGGAGGCTTGCTCATCTTCAAGTAGAATTCTGTGTGAGCAGAGGCCTAGGCTAACCCCTTTTAAATCCTCAATTGCATATCCGAAAACTCCCTTAAATCTTTTTAAAACACCCAGAAGTTTGGTCATTTGGTCTTCGGGCAGTGAAGAGTTGACTATGACCGGAAGGGTCGAGCCAGCTCCCAAATATTCATATTTCAGCCCCGGCGGTAATTCTTTCATCTCAACTTCTTGAGGCCCCGACGCATACTTCTCAAGCTGAGCATCCTCAAGGGAAAGGAGTTCTTCGTGGATTTCTCGGGAGCCAGCATCGGGAATCTCACCCTCGGCCGCGGTTCCGCATGGCAAAGTTTTGCAAGGTATAGTGGGAACGATCGAGGAAGGCACCGGGTCTCTTTCGGGCTAATAATAATTGTCCGGGAAGAAGGCTTGTAGGTGAAAACAGGTTTCAATCGTCGATGGTTCCCCACAACTGTTTCTAGCTTCCTCATTGTCCAAAGATCGGGGACGCTCAATAGAAGTCTGCGAGGGATAGATTGATTCCTGTCCAGCGTAGCCTACAAATCCGGTCGGATGGTTCTCCTGACAAAACTCCGCTGACAACTCTTCTTCACTAAATTTGGGACCAGGGTTGTCGATATACGCCACTTCACCACGAGGAAAGAGAGCTGCTGTGGCAAGGTGGCCCTGCGTATCTCGATATTTCCTCTGACTTTCCATGGCGGCAGACAGGAGGGATAGTATATTCGAAGTATTCAGCGATTCTGCTAAACTCTGCGCCAAACAGCGGATATGGTGAGAGTGATCCCAGATGTCTCCTGAAACTGCATGCAACATCCTCGCCGTGGGCCAGGATCTTATACGAAAGGAGAGAGAGAGAGAACTGCACAAGTGGCAAACACGTCAAAAGCACGGGTTGCATAAATGAGAGCCGAAAGTTGCCATGGAAGCACGGCGATTTAGTCAAATAGCACTATACAATTAATATCCACAGTATGTCCAAGTGAAATTGAAAAGTGTAGAGTGCGAAAATTATCGCGAGATAGGGATAAGAGCTAGACACTAGGGCTTAAGAGATCCTGAAATAACAAGCACGTTGCCTCCCCGGCAACGGCGCCATAAACTTGACCGGTGCCCGCCGCGTGGCAGGCAAGGGGTTTAAATATTTGTAACCGCAAGCACACGGTGTTGTAGTGTGGCTTGGGGGTCGAACACAGGGAGGCTAGGATGTGCTTGTGTCAAGGAGGACCAAAATCACCCCGTGGGCGAGCTAGCCCGAATCGGTTGATGGTTGTCACGATATAGGAATTCAAGGTATGAACAATAAGAAAATAAACCCGGGACCTTGGTTTCCACTCCAACGAGCGACTCTCCCCGATACGACCTACGGGTAGGATAGCGATCGGAATTAGGGTCTAATGGTGAGACGTTGCCTCCGAAAGTGGTACCGGCATCCCATGGGCCCGATATTCCGGTCGGTGCCCAGGATGATACACCGGACTTCCCGGATTCGATCAGTGGGCACTCCCGTGTCCATTAACACTGATCGATTCCGGGAGCACTAAGCTCGCAACGATAACTCCCAACGTCTCATCCTGCCGCTCCCGCGTGCTAGGATTCGGCGTCTATGCTAAGGGCGTGAGCTATGGCTAGGGAGTCAACCGCCAAGTTTATTCCCCCTTGGCCCAACGGTCAAAGGCGGTCTTTTTCCCGCCGATGACAATGAAACACCCCGCGTAACCGTTAGAAACCTAATCCCTATCGATTTCCTAACCCTATGGATGCATCGGGAAGAGCCCCCGAAGGGGTTTCCACCAAAATCCCAGATTTGGGAACTACTCACAAAAATTCATTAAAAAGCAATCTAAATGAAAATGAACCGTTGGAATCATAATCAGATGATAGGAATGCGGAAGTAATAGAGTAATTAAGACAAGACTAAAATTTGAGAAAGATCCGACAACTTACAAAAGAACAGAAATTACAGCCGTCACAATAGGAGAAAACAGTAAAAACTAGCAGCTCCCCCGTTTCTGGAACCCTAGGGGTTCTATTTATAGACTCTCGTATCACCCGATCGGTTGACAAGTCAACCGATCGGGTGATCCGTTACAGATAATGAACAGAAAACGGTGAGCTTTCACCCGGTCATATGAACCGGTCGGGTGAGTTCTTGGAGTGACCGGTTGGATCTTGGCGCCATCGGGTGAAGTGATCGGTTGGGTGCCCGTGTCTTCAGCTCCTCAGCATCAGCTACAGATGAACCGATCGGGTGAGAGTCATCCGATCGGTTGGAATTTTGCTCGAAAAGACAGAGAACAGGCCCCCGCTGAACCGGCCTGTGAACCGGTCGGGCGACTTCTACTTGGGCTCCGGCTGAGACCGGGTGGTGCACGCGTGCATCACCCGATCGGTTGGAGATGGCCAACCGACCGGGTGAGGGGCTGAAAGATGTATTCTTTGACGTTTGACCCCCTGGATCACGCGTGACTCCTCCCGTTGTCCCGGGGACTTGAGATATCGTCGTTAAACGTCCCCTACGCGGCCAATCCCTTGCAAACATGGAGAAACAAAGAAAAGTGAAAGAAAACGAGAAAATACGAGAAAACGAATAAAAGACGGTGGAAAACACGGAGAAACACAAAAGAAAACGTGCGTGAATATATGAAATATAAACGCACGTCACCTCTCTATCCTATATAATCTTGAGTTGCTTCTACATAGCATTCAAGGCTGTCATTATTGAGTTTTAGAGATCAAAGAGAGAGCATTTAATTCTCATTCAAAGCTCACTCATTTCTTACAAGAATCTCTCCCTCACTCTTATTCCTAAAGAGAGATTCATTGATTGTGAGCCTTTCAAGCCAAGAGCTTGATTCAAGGTCACTAACTCCTCCCTAGGCTTCTATTACTGGTCAACTTCTTGGAGCTAGGGTTTGGTGACTTCTTCTTCCTCAAAATCCTCCTTGCCCTAAAATCGTAAGTTTACTCAAGGCATATGATTTTGTTAGTAAGCATTTCTTATTTCATTTACTTTGATATTAAGTTTTTCTCTCGGTTGTGAGAGAAGTTTGTGATCCCGGTTTGTGGGAGTCACATTTACATTTGTGTATGATTTGATCTTGTAGAGGTTTTCTACAAGAATTTCATAGTGCAAATTTGAGTTAGAAGTTTCTAACTCAAGTATCCGGAGGGGATCCGGGTGTTTGGGACGTAGGATCACTGGGAACAAGTCGGGGAGACTTGGGTGGATCCGGACCCGTTAAATCGTTTGTTTGCATTGTCTTTTATTGTTGTCAATATTTTCATTCCGCATTGTTGGTTGTGTTTGCATGATAATTAGGAATAATTACTCTTGATTATTTTAAAGTACTATTCACCCCCCTTTAGTACTTGTGCAGTAGCTATCAGGGCATTACATTTGGTATCAGAGCCAAGTTCATAGCTATGTCTTTCAACGACAACAAAACCGTTCGTCCACCTTCATTACAGCACCTTCAGGAACCGTGAAGGAGCTTCTTCGGTGATGGAAGGACACTCCTCGACTAGGCCTCCTTTCTTCAACGGTACCAACTATGAGTACTGGAAATGCCGGATGGAAACGTTCCTCCGGAGCACCTCACTATGGAGAGCCACGTTGATGGAGTATGTCGAGCCCACCGAACCTGACTTCGCGAATTGGACTACCGCAGAGGTCGCCGCGGAGGTAAACAATGCCAAGGCAATGAATGCCTTGCAATGTGCGTTGGAGCCCAAAGACTTCAATAAGATATGCACATGTAAGAGTGCATATCAAATCTGGAACTCACTCCTCATCTTGCATGAAGGAACGAGTAGGGTAAGAGACTCCAAACTCACCGTTGTTAATAAAGATTGCGAATTATTTCATATGCAATAGGGTGAGAAGATGAATGAGTACTATGCTCGCTTCGTTGACGTTACCAACGAGTTGGAGGCTCTTAGAAAGGCCTACACCTAAAAGGAGAAAGTCTCAAAGATCATTGACGGACTTCCTTCTTGTTGGGAAAAGCGTACCTTCGCCATCGAGGAAGGTAATGATATGAATAAATATACCGTCGTTCAACTAATGGGTACCTTGATGCCTTATGAGGTACGCAAGGATAGTAAGATAAAGATGTAAGACAGGATGAAGTCTTACTTGAAGTAAGACAAGCCGAAGAAAAAGGCGATTGTGTTCAAGGCCGCTTCATCTACTTCTACCGATGATGAAGAATCGAAAGACGAGTTGGACATTGAATCTCTTACCCTCATGGCAAAGAAGTTCTGTCACGCCCCGCTTCCCAAAAATGTGGAGGCGAGACGCGAGAAGGTCCGCACAAACTTGAAGCTGTGAAGCTCCAAGTCTGATAAGCGTATAGAAACACTTATTATGGCAAGTCCTTGCAAAACGAAACGAAACAACAATGATAATAAAGAAATGAGACGACATTTTATTGAATCTCGAAATGTCCATAAACAAATTACAATATCGCAGAAAAGCCACCAGACTAAAGGAAAAAGAGTCTAAGGCCCAAACATAGCCAACAAAGAATAACATACATACAAGGGTGCCACGCACCGACGACTAACAGCAAACCTAAACAAAGAAGTGAACACGAGCGGTCTTCAAGACAGGCCCCTAGTGTCCACTCACCAGCACAACAAACATCAGCATCAGCAACACCATATTCCCTGCAACAAAACTCTGGCTCTGGGTCTAACATGTGTCACCCAAAAGAGAGAGGGGCACATGTCAGCAAGTCTGGAAAGACTTGTGCAAGGAAACTGAAAGTAGGCAACTAGCAACCTAGCAGTTTAGTATGCATGACATGGCAGTTATAACATGAGTGCACAATTAAAACATGGCAAGACAATTTTGTACAAGGGAACAATTTATCGGGACAAGACAAGAGTAGCCAAGCTACTATCAATTCAATCAATTCACATTTTGTAGGTGTTTACGCCATTCGCTGAATGGCATAGCATTTCAGACCAATCGGCACTAAACACTACCCAATATTAACACGATATGGAGCCTGGGGTCCCCGCACATTGAGCTCATCTAGTGAGCCTAGGGTTGCCCCGCACATTGAGCTCGGATTCTTAGTTCACAATTCATTACATCGAGCGTTGGGGTTTCCAACTCATTATGCTCGCTTCTGGTCACGAGCCAGGAAACACAAGTATGGCGTAGGGAACACCTAGCCGGAACACGCAATTCGGGCATTGGCTATCAACCAACACATGGCCCGCTTATGGAACACGAGCCAGGAACACAACATTGTAGCGAAGCTACGCAATCACAGCAATACCTAAAGAATGCGAGGTCATGACAATTTATTTGCGTACAGTTAATTAAATTAAACGTGACAGGCGAAATGCAATGACATGAGCAGATAATTCGCGTACCGTTAATTGAATTAAACATGGCAGGCAAAATGCAATGACAGTTAAGGATGCATGGATGGCATGAACAGTTAATACGCGTACCGTTAAGGAAATTAAACGTGACGTACAAGCATGATGAAAGTGACGGACCAAGCTTCGTTGTCAAGCTAGGTCAATGGCGTCTAGACGACTATCCTTTCACCGTCTAGTCTCTTTTACGCTAAAGCAAGGTAAATGGCCTAAGACATGGCCCAAATCAAGAGATGCAAGTTTCACTTGCCTAGCACCGGCGATGACGACTACTTCGTCACACGGACGCCAATCTACAGGGAAATCGCTGTTTTGGGGGAACAATCATCAAACAACATGAAATTTATATTAGGGTTTCATAAAAATACGAATAAGTTATAAAAACAACGGTAGAACGATTTCTTACCGAGAGAAGGCGGAAGAAACACTCCGGGGAACCCTAGGATCAGATCTGGAGAAGATTGGAGAAGTTTGGGGAAACTAGGGTTTAGGGGGATTTGGGGATTTTGATGGGTTTGATGAGATTTTGGGGAAGATGAGAGGTAGATAGAGTGAATGGATGGACTGGATGATGGATTTAGGGCTTGGAATGGAGAAATGGAGCTTGGAGGAAGATGGGGGCTGAAGGGGGAAGTTTTTTTAGGGTTTTGGGTCGTGTTGGAGAAGAAGAAGTCGAATGTGTTGGGTTTAAATAGGCTAGGCTTCGGCTGCCCAGAAATTAGGGTTTTAACACTGGTTAGTCGGTCAAAGAGCAACCACTGACCGACTAGTTTGGCAACTAGTCGGTCGGTCGACCAACGCAGACCGACTAAGTGCAAACAGTAACTCCTGAACGAAAATAGGATTTAGAGTTAGTCGGTCCATGAACAAGTACTGACCGACTAGTTTTGAATCTAGTCGGTCGATGAACGTTCTTAGACCGACTAAGAGTAAACAGTAACTCCTGAATTATTGATTGAATGAACTAGTCGGTTCCAGTTGATTTCCTGACTGACTAAATTGGAATCTAGTCGGTCGGTTGATCTTCTTGAACCAACTAACGTGCACGAAAAGTGCCGATTCGAAGCGCGAAGCTTCGGGAAGATTTCCATGGCTTCTATGATCGATTTATACTCTAAGATATGATCGATATGAAGCTCGTCACGAGTGACTTACTCCGAATTCATTGATTCTAAGGAAGAACCTAGAAGATCACATCAAAAGGAACGAAAACGAAAGCTAGGAATTCTCAACGAGATAAATGAAAGCGAGAACTATGGAAATGGAAACCACACAAGGAGAGAACCCACCATCACAAGCAAAACACACTGATAATCCAATCATACAAAAACCAGTCGTTACATCCTACCCACCTTAGAATAAAGTCCGTCCTCGGACTTCCTAATATATATATAGTCGCTCTGGTAACTACCCTCAACCAATTTCACATCATAAATTCAACCAAGTACTTTCATTTCGAGTGCTTACATATACGCACTAGAAATCAAATATTACTACCACACACATATTTTCACGCACATAGTACACTCATACTTATTATAGTCAATCAATTTCATACAACAATAAACACTTATTACTTACTATAAGAAAATAACCAAGCCTATCTTATTTGAAAATAATTTCACATTTTTAGTCGTTCAAGTACATGCAAATATTTCACCATATTTTCACCTCACATATAGTCCTATAATCATATATTGGTATAGCCACCCACAATCGTGTGCGTAACACAACCAAGCACAAACAACTCAAACACCATACATACATCATCCGTCTCTATTCACCACCACATACAATTATACCAAAGCACATAGAGTATACCCACTCAAGCTTGAGTGAGACTCAAATCATAGCAGGACATTTATATGCGTAACACAGTATCCATACACATACCCATACCCATACCACTCCAAGGCATACACATCCACGTATCACATATTTTCACACCATATCCAACCATTTATAATTACCATATCAACACATCAACTACATACAAGTTTAAGAGATGCAATAGTCGGGTATACCTCCTGATATACACGCATACGACATCTCATAAAACAAGTAGTACCAACCAAAATTATCATTCTGTTACCATACGTATATCACATCATACACAAGCAGAAAATTACCTACACACAACATACAAATGCCAACACCCATACCACTACATACACACCACGAAATCCACACTACGACGACATAACCACTTAACTAATGGGCCCACCAAACTATAACAAGGTTGACACAAGCAACGACAAGCTCTAGGGGCTAGACAATAGGAAAGAAATTGAAATCAAAAGCGTAACGAATAGAAGGATCGTAAAGCATGAAAACGGTCGTGTAATGACGTAATGATGCTCCATTGGGACATATGGAAAATAGTGTAAATAACACATTCTAAAACACGAAAGGTTTGAAGACCGTTATACTTTAAAAGTTGGAGTCCCTTTTTGTATAAAAAAATATTCAGAGGTCGATAAGACAAATTGTTTGAAAACGAGTTTGAGGCGAATATATGTAATAAGAGGAAAAGTGGTTTATTGGCTTATATAAAATCATCATGAGGAAAAAGGAAATCATTTACTCGAACATTAAAACATAGGTCAGAAATGTTGTGCGGCAGCAATCTAAAATTTTTGGAAAAGTTTTGAGATTCAAAGATTGAAATCAGATCAAGTATAGTGTGGGGAATTTAAGCGCATGCTAAATGTTTTCCAAATCTTAAAACTGAAGAGAAATACCAAATAAACCATGTCGAAAATACTTTTAGAGAAATCCGGATTTGCCAACAAAAATTGACTTATACAAGATCTTAATGTACGAGTAAAACGAACGTGGTACCGATATATAAAAATAATTGAAGTCATATTTTAGAAATTGTCTTAAAAGTGTGTATGGTGAATGGAAAGATAATATCTTAGTAGTATGGAAAGAGAAAAGGATATTTAAACTCATCAAGTTAGTATTAAAACTTTTAAACCGTTCTATGAAGGGTCTAAGTCAGGAATGATTTCGAAATAGTAAATATTTTTTTTATAAACAAAAATCTGAAATATGGAAAATGTTGAGCATAAAATCAACTTGCTAAAAGCCGAAGTCCAAAGGGACTTGAAAAGTTTATTAAGAGTAAGCACGAGGGGTTTTCGAATAGAATTTTAATGGCACAAGTAAAAGAAATTATGAATCGAGTTAGGAAAATAGAAATACGGTTCAGAATGAAATTTGTATATGAAAAGTGACAAGACATTTATATCGATACGAAGGTATATGCAGAAAATATTATAAACTTCTAATCTAAAAATCTCAACTCAAATTTCGAGATTTAGAAACATAAATAATTTAAGTCGGCGAAAGGAGCATGAAACCTTGCATATATCCAAAGTGTTTCGAACAAATTTAAACTAAACGGAAAAGGAGATTCGAAGATACTTTTAGGGAAATAAGAATTCGCCAAAAGAACGTGTTGGTATAAAAACTTTTGAAGTACGAGTACGATGAACCTATAATTGATATATGCAAAAATTAGTTGAAGTCCATTCAGTTTGGAAAAATACCCCTAAAGGTATGTAAGATAAGTGGTTAAAATAAATTTTGTAGTTAGGAAAAGGATGGTATATCGAACCATCAGGATAGTAATGAAGTCTTTTTTTTGAAAAGAAAAATCGAAATGCGAAAGGTACATTGTTAGAAAAATAGTACAAGATAGTAATTTTAAAATCACGACCAAAAGTCTTCAAAATTCAAGAACGACTTTTAACTCCATCGAAATTTAGGGAGACAAATCTAAAGAAGTTTAGAACAAAATTTAAACTGAGTAAAACTTCAAATAAGGAAAGCATTCGAAAATAACTTGGGAGAATCAAGATTTGCAACGGAAAAACATTTGAAAGATCAAGGATAATTGTAATGAGGTGGTCATGTGAATTGAGGACAAGGGAAGTGGTTACGGGAACGTAATTTTCCAAAAACCTGTAGTCGGGAAAAATGTTTGAACATAACTTTGATTTGTTGAAAGCTGAAATCATCTGTGACTTGAAAAGTATGTTAAGGGAGCGCGACGAGTCATTTGAATAGCATAAATAAGAAAGGAAAGTTCATAAATCGAATTTGGAAAATAGAATTACGGCTCAGAATTAAATCGATTTATGAAAAAGGGACAAGATATTCAAATAGGTATGAAAGGTATAGGATGTAAAACATTATAAAACAGTAATCAAAATCTCGTCAAAACTTTTGAATTTCAAAAATTAATTTAAGTCAACGAAGAGTACGAGATATAAGTATACATATAACAATTGAAACTCCATTTAACTTGGAAAAGATTTTAAAGTATGTATGCTATGCGATTAAAATGGATCTCACAGTTAGAAAATGGTATATCGAATTTTCCAAAATAGTATTGGAGTCTTTAAACTGAAATGCGAAAATATAGACAAGAAAATGGTTACGAGTTAGCAATTATAATTACAACCATTAGACTCCGAAATCTACAAGGAATTTGACTCAATCGAAAAGTAAGAAATTTTAAGTACAGACGTAGCGGGTTTAAAACAAAATTTAAACTTAGCGAAAACTTTAATAAGGGAAATAGAAAAACAACTTTTTAAAAGAAATTAAGCCTTGCAAACGGGGACATTCGAAGGATCAATGATTATCGAAACATGGCGGTCATGGGAATCGAGGCAAGGGGTTTGGTCGGATGATCAAAGCATAAATACGCCTAGGTTATGACTTAGGAAAATCTATGAAAACTCTTACGGTCAACCAACTAAAGATTATGGAACTAAGCGCTAAGACTTCCATAAGGGCTAGACAGCGATGAAATGAGTTCAGCTTGGTCCGAAACCGATGAACCCAAGCGAGAGACCAAAGAATTATAGAAGTCTATCCTAGTCAAAGCTAGACAGGAACCACTAAGGTAACTCTTAAGGCTATCAAATCAATCACTAACATGGAGTCTACTAACAATCAAGGATTCCTAACTTAGCAAGCACAGACGCCTATCTAAGTCTCACTATGGTCCTGATCTAATGGATTTCCTACCAAGCCGGGACAGATGCTCTAACACGCCTACCAGCCACCTAAGACATATGAACGCTAAAAACTTAGACTCCGGGCTTATAACTTGGATGTTCTAATTTATTCAATGGACATTCTATAATTATTATTGTTGTTCCGATAGTTCGCATTTGCATATGGACCTGCATGGGCCACCACTAAAACCTGTCACGCCCCGCTTCCCAAAAATGTGGAGGCGAGACGCGAGAAGGTCCGCACAAACTTGAAGCTGTGAAGCTCCAAGTCTGATAAGCGTATAGAAACACTTATTATGGCAAGTCCTTGCAAAACGAAACGAAACAACAATGATAATAAAGAAATGAGACGACATTTTATTGAATCTCGAAATGTCCATAAACAAATTACAATATCGCAGAAAAGCCACCAGACTAAAGGAAAAAGAGTCTAAGGCCCAAACATGGCCAACAAAGAATAACATACATACAAGGGTGCCACGCACCGACGACTAACAGCAAACCTAAACAAAGAAGTGAACACGAGCGGTCTTCAAGACAGGCCCCTGGTGTCCACTCACCAGCACAGCAAACATCAGCATCAGCAACACCATATTCCCTGCAACAAAACTCTGGCTCTGGGTCTAACATGTGTCACCCAAAAGAGAGAGGGGCACATGTCAGCAAGTCTGGAAAGACTTGTGCAAGGAAACTGAAAGTAGGCAACTAGCAACCTAGCAGTTTAGTATGCATGACATGGCAGTTATAACATGAGTGCACAATTAAAACATGGCAAGACAATTTTGTACAAGGGAACAATTTATCGGGACAAGACAAGAGTAGCCAAGCTACTATCAATTCAATCAATTCACATTTTGTAGGTGTTTACGCAATTCGCTGAATGGCATAGCATTTCAGACCGATCGGCACTAAACACTACCCAATATTAACACGATATGGAGCCTGGGGTCCCCGCACATTGAGCTCATCTAGTGAGCCTAGGGTTGCCCCGCACATTGAGCTCGCATTCTTAGTTCACAATTCATTACATCGAGCGTTGGGGTTTCCAACTCATTATGCTCGCTTCTGGTCACGAGCCAGGAAACACAAGTATGGCGTAGGGAACACCTAGCCGGAACACGCAATTCGGGCATTGGCTATCAACCAACACATGGCCCGCTTCTGGAACACGAGCCAGGAACACAACATTGTAGCGAAGCTACGCAATCACAGCAATACCTAAAGAATGCGAGGTCATGACAATTTATTTGCGTACAGTTAATTAAATTAAACGTGACAGGCGAAATGCAATGACATGAGCAGATAATTCGCGTACCGTTAATTGAATTAAACATGGCAGGCAAAATGCAATGACAGTTAAGGATGCATGGATGGCATGAACAGTTAATACGCGTACCGTTAAGGAAATTAAACGTGACGTACAAGCATGATGAAAGTGACGGACCAAGCTTCGTTGTCAAGCTAGGTCAATGGCGTCTAGACGGCTATCCTTTCACCGTCTAGTCTCTTTTACGCTAAAGCAAGGTAAATGGCCTAAGACATGGCCCAAATCAAGAGATGCAAGTTTCACTTGCCTAGCACCGGGGATGACGACTACTTCGTCACACGGACGCCAATCTACGGGGAAATCGCTGTTTTGGGGGAACAATCATCAAACAACATGAAATTTATATTAGGGTTTCATAAAAATACGAATAAGTTATAAAAACAACGGTAGAACGATTTCTTACCGAGAGAAGGCGGAAGAAACACTCCGGGGAACCCTAGGATCAGATCTGGAGAAGATTGGAGAAGTTTGGGGAAACTAGGGTTTAGGGGGATTTGGGGATTTTGATGGGTTTGATGAGATTTTGGGGAAGATGAGAGGTAGATAGAGTGAATGGATGGATTGGATGATGGATTTAGGGCTTGGAATGGAGAAATGGAGCTTGGAGGAAGATGGGGGCTGAAGGGGGATGTTTTTTTAGGGTTTTGGGTCGTGTTGGAGAAGAAGAAGTCGAATGGGTTGGGTTTAAATATGCTAGGCTGGCGGCTGCCCAGAAATTAGGGTTTTAACACTGGTTAGTCGGTCAAAGAGCAACCACTGACCGACTAGTTTGGCAACTAGTCGGTCGGTCGACCAACGCAGACCGACTAAGTGCAAACAGTAACTCCTGAACGAAAATAGGATTTAGAGTTAGTCGGTCCATGAACAAGTACTGACCGACTAGTTTTGAATCTAGTCGGTCGATGAACGTTCTTAGACCGACTAAGAGTAAACAGTAACTCCTGAATTATTGATTGAATGAACTAGTCGGTTCCAGTTGATTTCCTGACCGACTAATTTGGAATCTAGTCGGTCGGTTGATCTTCTTGAACCAACTAACGTGCACGAAAAGTGCCGATTCGAAGCGCGAAGCTTCGGGAAGATTTCCATGGCTTCTATGATCGATTTATACTCTAAGATATGATCGATATGAAGCTCGTCACGAGTGACTTACTCCGAATTCATTGATTCTAAGGAAGAACCTAGAAGATCACATCAAAAGGAACGAAAACGAAAGCTAGGAATTCTCAACGAGATAAATGAAAGCGAGAACTATGGAAATGGAAACCACACAAGGAGAGAACCCACCATCACAAGCAAAACACACTGATAATCCAATCATACAAAAACCAGTCATTACAAGTTCAACCGATTCTTCCGGAAAGGTAATTTCAAAAACAAATCAAAATTTAGTTCTACTAACGCCTTTGCTCCTTTATGCTTTAATGCAATAAGCCAGGACACATGAAAGCGGATTGTCCTCAAAACAAGCAAAAGGAGAAGTGGAAGGCGCCAAAGTTCGACAAGTCTCGAAAGTACAAGAAAGGGTACAAGAAAGGACTTGTCGGCACATTCACCGACTCCGACGAGGACTCCTCAAGTGGAGAGTGGGATAATGAACAAGTGGAGCAAGCACACATGTGCTTCATGGCTAGAGAGGAACATGATCAAGAATCCTCCTCCGATGAAAGCGAGGATGAATGCGATGAGGTAACTATGGATGACCTTAGATTAGATAACGAGCAAATTTGGTCTAAGTATTCTAAACTAGTAAATAGATATACTAAGACTAAAGATGAGTTAACTAGTCTCCAAACCTCACCTAAGCCTATCGTCATCAACAACGACACTGTTGTTGAAGACTTGAGAAATGAGATTGTAAATCTCAAATCTCAACTTGAGCATGTTCATATTGAGGAATCGGATGAACGCGAGATGGCGGATTTGATTTCTCGAAACTCAACTTTGAGTATTGAGAATGAGAATCTCAAATCTCATGTTTATGTACTCACATCGCAAGTGTCCACTTTGGATGCTTCTATGCATTCTCTCACCGAGAAGTATGAGTGCACATTAGGCCGAATTAATAAATTCAATAAAGGTAATGGCCATTTGGATAATATCCTAAATGACTTACTTCTGGCCAATCACCACATTGGCTTGGTGTATAAGATGGAAAATTCATCCAAATCGTCCACTACCTTTGTTAGGCCAACTTCTGATGCCTCAACGAGTAGGAGCAAACACCCCAATGGTAGTTCTTCTACCAATGGTGCTTCCACTTCGTACACATCCCCATTTGGAAAGAAACCCACTTTGGGTGGACCTCCAAAGAAGGTTCATGCACTTATGTACACCAATACCATGCCACATAGGAACACACATCCTACTCCACCGGTTCACAATTATGATGATTTTTATGCACCACGTCCACGAGCACGTGCACACCAAGTGAGACACCCTCACACACGTGTTCATCCACATGCATATGCTCATCCATATTATCATATGAATGATTACCATCATGCATCGTATCATATGTCGCCACCACCATTTCATCATGTGCCATATGCTTATCCACGACATGCATTTCCTAGGCCACGTGCATCACGTAGAAATCAACAACGTATGCATGCTCCCAATAGGAATAGGGCTCCCAAAATATTCACTATTTGGGGCCCGAAGAACATTAACATGCATGAGAAACAAGCATACATGAATTCCTATTTTATGAATGTCGTGCATAATGGTGATTATGTTGGGAAGTCTAAGTCCAATTGGACTTGGCTTCCAAAGGTCTAATCTTTAGGACCCAATGACCTTGGGTACCATGGAATGATATTTCTATCTTTAGGTACTCAAGAAAAAGAAACGGAGCAACAAATCCAAATTTAGCTCCAAGAATAATTAGATACTCGATAGCGGGTGTTCAAAACACATGACGGGTGATGCTCAATTGCTCTCCGGAGTGGTGCCCATTGCAAATAGGAACCGAGTCGTCTTTGGAGGCAACGAGAGCAGAACCATCATTGGTGTTGGTAAAGTAGGTAACCCATCTAAACCACTAATAAGTGATGTTTACCTTGTTAAAGGATTAAATCACAATCTTATTTCAATAAGCCAACTTGGTGACAAAGGTTACAAAGTTAGGCCAACTTCCGATGCCTCAACGAGTAGGAGCAAACACCCCATTGGTAGTTCTTCTACCAATGGTGCTTCCACTTCGTACACATCCCCATTTGGAAAGAAACCCACTTTGGGTGGACCTCCAAAGAAGGTTCATGCACTTATGTACACCAATACCATGCCACATAGGAACACACATCCTACTCCACCGGTTTACAATTATGATGATTTTTATGCACCACGTCCACGAGCACGTGCACACCAAGTGAGACACCCTCACACACGTGTTCCTTCACATGCATATGCTCATCCATATTATCATATGAATGATTACCATCATGCATCGTATCATATGTCGCCACCACCATTTCATCATGTGCCATATGCTTATCCACGACATGCATTTCCTAGGCCACGTGCATCACGTAGAAATCAACAACGTATGCATGCTCCCAATAGGAATAGGGCTCCCAAAATATTCACTATTTGGGGCCCGAAGAACATTAACATGCATGAGAAACAAGCATACATGAATTCCTATTTTATGAATGTCGTGCATAATGGTGATTATGTTGGGAAGTCTAAGTCCAATTGGACTTGGCTTCCAAAGGTCTAATCTTTAGGACCCAATGACCTTGGGTACCATGGAATGATATTTCTATCTTTAGGTACTCAAGAAAAAGAAACGGAGCAACAAATCCAAATTTAGCTCCAAGAATAATTAGATACTCGATAGCGGGTGTTCAAAACACATGACGGGTGATGCTCAATTGCTCTCCGGAGTGGTGCCCATTGCAAATAGGAACCGAGTCGTCTTTGGAGGCAACGAGAGCAGAACCATCATTGGTGTTGGTAAAGTAGGTAACCCATCTAAACCACTAATAAGTGATGTTTACCTTGTTAAAGGATTAAATCACAATCTTATTTCAATAAGCCAACTTGGTGACAAAGGTTACAAAGTTAGGCCAACTTCCGATGCCTCAACGAGTAGGAGCAAACACCCCATTGGTAGTTCTTCTACCAATGGTGCTTCCACTTCGTACACATCCCCATTTGGAAAGAAACCCACTTTGGGTGGACCTCCAAAGAAGGTTCATGCACTTATGTACACCAATACCATGCCACATAGGAACACACATCCTACTCCACCGGTTTACAATTATGATGATTTTTATGCACCACGTCCACGAGCACGTGCACACCAAGTGAGACACCCTCACACACGTGTTCCTCCACATGCATATGCTCATCCATATTATCATATGAATGATTACCATCATGCATCGTATCATATGTCGCCACCACCATTTCATCATGTGCCATATGCTTATCCACGACATGCATTTCCTAGGCCACGTGCATCACGTAGAAATCAACAACGTATGCATGCTCCCAATAGGAATAGGGCTCCCAAAATATTCACTATTTGGGGCCCGAAGAACATTAACATGCATGAGAAACAAGCATACATGAATTCCTATTTTATGAATGTCGTGCATAATGATGATTATGTTGGGAAGTCTAAGTCCAATTGGACTTGGCTTCCAAAGGTCTAATCTTTAGGACCCAATGACCTTGGGTACCATGGAATGATATTTCTATCTTTAGGTACTCAAGAAAAAGAAACGGAGCAACAAATCCAAATTTAGCTCCAAGAATAATTAGATACTCGATAGCGGGTGTTCAAAACACATGACGGGTCATGCTCAATTGCTATCCGGAGTGGTGCCCATTGCAAATAGGAACCGAGTCGTCTTTGGAGGCAACGAGAGCAGAACCATCATTGGTGTTGGTAAAGTAGGTAACCCATCTAAACCACTAATAAGTGATGTTTACCTTGTTAAAGGATTAAATCACAATCGTATTTCAATAAGCCAACTTGGTGACAAAGGTTACAAAGTTAGCTTTGCGAAAGGAATGTGTCATATTTTGAATAAAGATACTAATAATGTGTTATTCTCTAGCACACGCCATAAGGATATTTATATATTAGATCTTCCAAAATCACATGAACAATGTCTCATTGCCAACACAAGTGAAAAACACTTATGGCATCGACGTTTTGGTCATGTGAACTTTGGAACACTTTTTAAGCTTTCCAAGTTAAATTCTATTAAAGGATTTCCTAAGCTTGTCTTTCAAAAGAAAAGCTTTTGTGACTCGTGTCAACGAGGCAAGCTTCCAAAATCGTCATTTAAACCTAAGAAAAGAATTTCATCTAAGCGGCCTCTAGAGCTATTACATCTAGATCTTTTTGGGCCAACTAGAGTTACTTCATTAGGAAATGCACGATATGGACTTGTCATCGTTGATGACTTTTCTAGATTTACTTGGGTATTTTCCTTAAGTAATAAAAATGATGCTTTTGAAAACTTCACAATATTTGTTAAGAAAGTACAAAATCTCATTGGAACCACCATTGTCACTATTCGTAGTGATCATGGAGGGGAATTTGAGAATGAGTCTTTCTCAAATTTTTGTGATGAAGTTAGTATTACTCACACCTTTTCTTTCCCTCGTGCACCCCCTCAAAATGGTGTTGTTGAGAGGAAGAATAGGACGCTAGTGGAATGTGCTCGCACTATGCTTGATGATAGCCAACTTGGCCATCAATTTTTGGGCGGAAGCGGTACATACCGCTTGCTATATGTTTAATAGAATACTTTTGAGGTCCGGCACCAAACAAACGTGTTATGAATTGTTGTTTGGTAGATTGCCTCAAGTTAAACATTTTCGAGTTTTTAGCGCAAAATGTTTTATTAAAAACACGTATGGTAGCTTGGACACATTTGATCCAAGATCTGCTGAGGGGATATTTGCTGGATATTCCTCACGTAGCAAAGCCTACCGGATATACAACAAACAAACCTCAACGATCGAGGAATCACTTCATGTTTCATTCAATGAAAATTTTGTCCCTACTAGAATTACTAATGATGATGACTCCATGGATGTTTTATGTGATTCTATTGGTAATTCTAATTCTATTGATTCTAATGTTACTAACCCTACTGATGAATCTTTTGAGAATGTTCCTATTGATCAGGGAGTTCCCAAACGGCTTCATACAGTTCGTGACCATCCCCATGAGCAAGTCATTGGCAACATACTTGATAGTGTCAAGACGAGATCTCAAGTCAACTACTTCACTCATTGTGCCTTTGCCACCTCAATTGAGCCAAAGAATATTAACGAAGCGTGCGAAGATAGTGCTTGGATCTTAGCCATGGAGGATGAACTCATTCAATTTGAGAGGAATGAGGTTTGGGAGCTGGTTCCATTGCCTTCGAAGAACCACACCGTTATAGGAACGAAGTGGATTTTCAAGAACAAGACCGACGAGAACCAAATCGTCGTTCGGAACAAAGATCGGTTAGTCGCTCAAGGCTACCGGCAAGAGGAAGGTATAGATTTCGAAGAATCCTTTACTCCGGTAGCTAGATTAGAATCTATTAGGTTGTTATTATCTTTTGCATGCCATAAATATTTTAAACTCTTTCAAATGGATGTAAAAAGTGCGTTTTTAAACGGAGATGTCGTTGAGGAAGTTTATGTTTCTCAACCTCCGGGTTTTATAAATGAAAAATTTCCAAATCACGTTTTCAAACTTAAGAGAGCACTTTATGGTTTGAGACAAGCTCCTCGGGCTTGGTATGTCCGTCTAAAGAACTTTCTTTTGGATTTAGGTTTTAAAATGGGTGAAGTTGATTCTACATTATTTGTTAAGTATTCGAATATTGATATTATTTTAGTTCAAATTTACGTTGATGATATCATTTTCGGTGCTACTAACTTCACTCTTTGCGAAGAGTTTTCTAATGTTATGAAGGATCAATTTGAGATGAGCCACATGGGTGAGCTCAAATATTTCTTAGGTCTCCAAATTCGCCAAATGAATGATGCAATCTTCATCCACCAAACCAAGTACACGGTGGAGTTGCTCAAGCAATTTGGAATGGAGAATGCCTCAGGCAAGAAGACTCCAATGAGCACTACCACACATCTTGATAAAGATTCGGGCGGCAAAGATGTAGACATTCGTATATATCGAGGTATGATAGTTAGTTTATTATATCTTACTGCTAGTAGGCCCGATAATATGTTTGTCATATGTGTATGTGCTCGTTATCAGTCTCAACCTAAGGAATCTCACTTAATAGCGGTAAAACGTATTTTCCGTTATTTAAGTTACACCCTCGACTACGGATTATATTATCCAAAGTCTAGCACATATGAGTTAATCTCATATAGTGACGCAGATTATGCGGGATGCAAATCCGTCAGGAAAAGTACTAGTGGCACTTGCCATGTTATAGGAAATTCTCTTGTCTCTTGGTTTTCCAAGAAGCAGAATTCCGTATCACTTTCAACCATCGAGGCGGAATACATTGCCGCCGGTGCTGCGTGTGCTCAGGTTCTTTGGATGAGACACACTCTTAAAGACTTTGGTATAAACTGTGATACTTGCCCTATCATGGTGGACAACCAAAGTGCAATATGTCTTTATAAGAATCCGGTACACCATTCCCGTTCTAAACACATAGATGCCCGTCACCATTTCCTAGATGATCATGTTGCTAAAAGGACATCATTTTAGTGTACGTTGAAACCCAGAAGCAAATCGACGATATTTTCACGAAACCACTCAAGGAAGACTCCTTTGTGCGGTTACGTCGAGAATTGGGGATTATGGGTGAATCCGAGATTTAGGATTCATATTTTCATTAATCTTGCATGATAATAATTTTCTTTATATATGCTCATGATAGATTTGTTGGGATTTTCTGGATTTTTGGTTGATTTTTCGGAATTTATGCTCGAATTATTCATGAACGTTGTTTCTAAGATTTTCGATGTTTTATGGTGTAACGACCGGTTTTAGCGATACGTAGTTCGTTTTCCCTCTTGTGTTATTTATCCTTATTCGTATCCGTAGCTTGGCGTATTCCGTCCCTGTACTCACTTCGACCCTAAATATATTTTTCATATGAATTATTTTTGTCATTATTTTGAACTACTTGGTTTAATCCTTTATAATAATTATTTTTAAAAATAACATCTTCTTATTTCGATTTAAATTTTCGAAATTCGAGAAATTGAATTTCTAATCTTTTAAAGTTAGATGAGACTTACCATTGTTAGACCCATTTAAACCTATTGATTAGCTAATATTCCCTTGTTTACACCTATTCAAAATCATATTTAATCATATTAACTTTTCAAATTACTTCTTTTTTAAACTCTGGTTATTTTGATAACCCATGGCCGCACCCAACTTAGTTAAAACCTATGACCCTAAACCCACGCTCATGAGATGCACGTTTCAAAACCAAACCCCACACTAAAGCAAAAAAAAAGGACCTAAGGCACGTGCTGCTCTTCACCATAGTAACCCTACTATTTTATTTTATACTTAAAACCTATAGGAAACTAATCCTAGGCTAGCCATACTGTCCCTTGCAATTTCCCCACTTGTAGCTAACAGTAACCAAGCCATTTTGAACCCAGACTTCATTCACGTGAAGTCTACACAAGCCTAGCTAATATAAAACCCTAAAGAATTAACCCAGGCCTATACCTACTACTATAAATAAAAACCTAGGACTTATTTCCCTACCCTAAAACCCTCAAGGAGCCGCCGACCCGGCCATTTCCCATCTCCACGCAAAGGCCGCAGCTTCCCCAGGCCTCGCGACCACGACATCCCCTCCCACCCAACGTCGAGCTCCACCTCGCGCCGTAACACAGCAACCCACTTCTCCTTCTCCTCAAAACAACCCGAACCTCCAGCTCCCATACCCCTGCCTGAACCCCGACCCGCCGGCGGCCTCCTCCCCATGCCCGAGCGTCGCAGGCCCCTTCACCGGAAACACCTCCTCCTCAGGTCTCTTCTTCTTCGCGTAAACCCCGCACGTTTAACTACTCCCTCGCCAACACCCGAGACCCAACCTTCACACTCCGGCGGCCCAGATCGATGGCGGCAAACCCGCCCACAAGTCACGCCTCCCCCAGTCTGAACGGCGACCTCTTCCACCGAGCGGCGATCTCAACACTCGCGAGCCCTTCCACCTCTCGCGCAGCCTCTCCGGCGAGCCCAGCCACCCACCGGAGCCACCGCACCCTCAGCCCGAGCACCCAGCCTTCCCCTCGCTCTGAACGCAGGGAGCTGCCCCTCTCGCACGTGGCAACAGCCACATCCTCTCCATGCCAACGCGAGCTCGCAGCCACCACCTTCGTGGCCTCCTCGTTCAAGCCGCCCCGACTCCTACATGCAAGCGCAAAACGATTGAACGAACCGGTAAGTCCTGTTAATAGCAATATGATGTACATGGCATAGATAGAGTTGATATAACCATGTATTATATGATGCATGAGTAGGTTACAAGACAACATATATTAGTTGTGTTATTATTATATATAAGGTCTGCAAGTTGGTGATATGATGCTATTGGTTATATAATAGTTTATAATAACCGTACTTGTAAGCACGTGAAATGTCAAACAGTTGGTACCCATTTCATGATAGTTTACATTTTTTTAAACATAGGTTGATATTAGTTAGTTGTAACTATTAATAAAGAGGAGTTAGTGTATAAGCCACTAACAACAACCTAGTTTGCAGTATCAAGTCACCATAATCCGTACAGTACCGTTGATAATTTATAGTACATAAACTGTTAAGATTAAGTGGGATATATATATATATATATATATATATATATATATATATATATATATATATATATATATATATATTGGCGAGTAAATGGAAAACTTTATTAATATCAAAACAATATACAAATGAGTAGGGGGATCACTCCATTGTACTAGAAGATAGAAGAGAGAGGGGGGGAGAGGGCACTAGCGTCGTCACCCTTTACTAACCAATATCAGCTAAGGAAATGAATTGATCCAACCCAAAAGAGAAGATGTATACACAAGTCAGCCCGCATCTATAAAGCCCCAGTTCGAGAAAGGCGTTGTGTCTGATGCCTTATCAAGATCCAGGTCTCTCAAGGAGATAGTGACATCAGCAACAATGTCCTCGAACAGCAAAGTCTTTCCCAATGATTTGGACTCGAAGATCCTCTTAATTCGTTGTTTCCAAATATGCCAGACCATGGACGCCAGGGCAGCTCTAGCCAGGACTCCAACCGGATTAGATTTTGTATACATAGATAGGATCCAGTCACACACACCCGATAGACTGGAAGGGACAATTCCAGTAAACCCAAGTTTTAGGAGACTTCTCGTAAGGATATAATGGGAGTACTCACATTTAAAGAATAGGTGTGAGACGCTTTCCCTGTACATCAACATCGCAGAGAACACAGTTATTATCCGATATAATCCCCCACTTGGAGAGGATATCTTTGGTCGGCAACTTCCCCTGAAGAGCACGCAAGAGGGATAAGGCCATCTTTGGAACGTGCAGGCTATACCAAAGAATTCCATCATATGCAAATTTCGGCCTCTGGTTGCGAGAACCATTCCAAGCCGTGCGGTAAGAGAATTTCGGCCCAGCTGCCCATTTCCAGCTATCCCCAAGCCGGCCAAGGGTAATGTTTTGCAGCTCCGGAAGGAGGGGTTGGATCTCGGGTGTATTACGCCAACTTCCATCATGCCAATAATCCCGAATCACGATGGACTCGGCCCCTAGCGGAGGGGGATGAAGAAGATGCAGTGGGCCTTTGGCATGCCAATTGTCGAACCAGAACAAGGTGGTGCTCCCATCCCCAATAGTGCGCTTTATTAAATTCTGAGAAAAGCACCGGTTCCTCAGCATATATTTGAGGGTGCCAGAATGTAGAACCCTTGGCCGCAAGCTGAAGAATTCTTTAGTGGCCAGGTCATTTCACCTCCTCATGTGCATTGCCCATAATCCCTCGGAATTAAGGAATCTCCAAGTAAGTCTAACGCCCGATGCCGCATTCAAATCCTGTAGTTGCCTCAACCCCACTCCTCCTTCCTTCTTAGGTACAAAAGAATCCTTCCAGGCCCAAATATTAAGCTTGCCCCATATGAATTTTCTGCAAGCCGAATTAATGGCTCTAATGACAGAAGCAGGGTATATATATATATATATATATATATATATATATATATATATATATATATATATATATATATATATATATATGTATAGTTAGTATATATGTAAATATATATAAGTCAGTAATAATATGTTTGTATGATAGCATTAATATCATAAACAAGGCTAGTTTTGACATGTTGGTTAAGCTTAATAAACCGTACATCGTTAGAATACTTCAATGAGTTGAATGCGGCTAGCCTAATGTTTAATGTCCGTTGATACAGATATACCGCGCCTCCCGTTGCCATCCCCTGGTCACCCAATTCACCAAAATAGGCAAGTATGCGATCAAATATGAATTTTTGAAGTTGATGAATATTTGCGTCATTTTTACTTTAATGTGCATATCTTATAAACTGCACGTGTGAGGACATATGAAAATGTTTTTATAATGTTCAAGACCAAAATGTGACTTTGACATATAACTCGACACGAGTTAAACTTAAACCTTGGCAAAGTAAATCGTTCTATGTAGAATGTTCATTATACCAACCTGCTCGACATTCCTTGTATTTATCGTAGATATGGTAAAATAAGAAATTTGACAACCTTTAAGTCATGTACATCTTGCTTGGTCACTAAAGAGAGTGACATCCTCGAAGGCGGAATCGTGAATTCGTGATGTCGTGTGAGTCGACTAGGCCGGCTCGTGTTCCAACAAACTTTTGCGTGGGGTTATGGTTGAGCGGCCACTAGGCGTATGAAAGGTACTCTCCTCAAGAGCACCACCCGCACGCGGTGGGTTAGCGTCAATCACGGTAAGCCCCCGTGAGAGGAATGACCTTCTCATCACGACCTACATGCGTCTCTAGATTAGAATGCTAACTCCTGACATGAAAACTTGCAACGCTAACTTGGTCATCTTGAAATTGACATGCTAATGAACTCAGAGGAATCTTAACTTTAATCTTGTAACCGTCTAGAACTGCATGCTAGGACTGTTCGTTTCCGTTCCTATGAATTGTTAAATGTTAAATTGATGCAGTCACTTTTCTTTAATTATTAATGCTTCTTAAATTCATATCATTTGTATATCTTGCCTTGGGATGCTAATCTTTTCTTGCAGACCTTGCTGACATACATTCATGTTTTTGGATGTATGTCAGATCCCGAGTTTGAGCACTAGGAAGATTCGCTCGAGAAACCTGATTCTGAGGGCCAGAGTTCGCCGTAGACGTCGAACCACTTTCTGCGGAAGACTAGAGCCCCTCTTCCATCACTACCTTGAGTTTTAGGTTTAGTACCTTGTAGCAGGATTAGTGTTTTGTTGTAGTTTTCTTTTGGCCATGCTGAGGCCCTGTTGTCTTATTTCTTGTACGAACAATTCTGGAAGTGTTTTTAATTTAATGAAATGTTTTCTGATTGTTCTGATATGCAAATGCAAGGACCTCTTCTGTGTTTTTATCACAGACGCTTATTGAACTCGAGCTTCACCGCTCCAGTTCAAGCGGACCGCGTAACGTTCTCGCTTCCGGTGTCTTTTTGGAAGCGGGGCGTTACAGGTTTTAGTGGTGGCCCATGCAGGTCTTGCAACTGCGAAATTCGTAAAAATGAGAACGCCTTTAATTAGCCAAAACATCCAGAATAGTTCGTACGCAAAATTACTCGAGTACCTTGTCTCAGCACAATAGGGAATCAACACCGAGATAATAGGAATAGATAGACGCTCATGCTCGTTAGTTAGACACCCTTGCCATGACTTAGTATTATCACCTTAGGAGTCACCCTATCGATTGATCATCCAGCTCTGACCTTATTAGAATTTTTGAATTCGTTAGTCGTTCGCCTAGATTTATCGAATCTAGGGCCCAATCGAACGTAGCGATCGTCGACGTGCGAGTCGAACCTGAGACGCCTGCAAGGAGTAGACTTCGAAGCGTTAGATATTCCAGATTTATAGATAAGATCTCGATCCCGATCCTCAACGAACCCTTATCTCGGCTTCCCTATCATTGTCTAGTTCGTTGTAGAACCTTAGTGCTAAACCTTAGTCGACCCAATGATTATTTTCCCCCGATTTTACTATTTCCTAATCAATACACTTCTAGGTTAATGATCGTGGAAAGCCATCGTAGCATATTCACGGAGTTACTTCTTAGTCGTCCCTTCGTTTCGGATCGTCGAACCTGATCCTTGTCCTCGATTCACTTTAACTCTCCAGATCTGCCATCTTTAACCTTGAACCCCTCCTTCTAAAAAGTATTTTGATACTTCATTTATTGAATTCTTCGCTAAGTTTAAAATCCTTTCGAAAACTTCTACTTTGCATCTCTACACTTCAGTCGACTTGAACCCAATCTTGATTATGAAACTCTTTTGATGCGATCTTTAACTACTATCTTATAATGATTTCCTCACATCCATCTTTCGCCCCTCTATTTCACCTAACTACTCTATTTTCCTCAGGCAACGAACTTTTTAAAATCTTATTCCTAAGTCGCTAGTTCCAATGTCACCTTGTCATGCCCCGCTTCCCAAAAGCGTGGAAGCGAAGCGTGAGAAGGTCCGCTCAGACTTGAAGCTACAAAGCCGCAAGTCCGATAAGCGTCAAATATTACGAAGTAGCAGGTCCCTGTAATGTGACTCGAAACAACAATAACAATAATATAGTAAGAGACAAATAATTAAAAATTATCCACCTCAGTGTCCAGACATAAGTTCAACAACCAGAAATGTCACCAGGCAAACAAAAGAGAGTCCAAAAGAAAAGGCCTAGCATGGCCAACAAATGAAACTAACAACAACGGTGCTACTCACCGACAACAACACAACCAACGGAAGAAGAACGAAGGAGCACTAGGACTGGTCACCGGTGTCCTCGTACTCAACGTCAGCAACGGGGTCGGGCACGTACTCCACGAACTCGTCACCCTCAACTGTAACCTCTGGCTCAGCAACTAACATGCGTCACCCAAAGAGAAGGGGCACATGTCAGTAAGTCTACAAGACTTGTGCAAGGAAACAAAAAGGAAAGTGGTACAACATAACAGTTCTAGGGTGAAGTATGACATGACATAATATGCAAATAGAACAACAACAGTTTATGTTATGGCATGATTATAGCATGGCAGGTAACATGGCATGGGAAGTAGCAAGAATTTGTAAGCACGTCGTGCAAAGAGATTCCGCCCTTTGGCTAGAGTGGATGTACGGGCCAACTCTTACGCTCAAGTGACCGTTTATCCCTACCCCTCCATGCGTGTCGAGCCAGGGCACTACCCACGAACACGTAATGCTCGCTTGTCACGCCCCGCTTCCCAAAAACGTGGAGGCGAAGCGTGAGAAGGTCTGCTAAGACTTGAAGCTACAAAGCTGCAAGTCCGATAAGCGTCAATCAAATTTAACTGCAGGTCCTTGCAACGCGAAACGAAACAAAGATAATAATAACGAAAAGAGACAAAAGAAACATCTCAGAATATCCATAATAATAAATCTCAACATCGCAGAAAAGCCACCAGGCTAAAATAAAAGAGTCTAAAAGAGGCCCAGCATGGCCAACATAAGTACAAGGTACGAAAGCAAAGAAATGGTGCAAGCACCGACAACTAACAGCAAGCTAAAGTAAAAGTAACTCCACAGTCTCTAAGACTGGTCTCCGGTGTCCTCGTACTCCTGGACGAACGTAGGCTCAGGCTCAGCGTCAGCAAACACCTCGTCCTCAACACCTGTCTCTGGCTCAGGGTCTAACATGTGACACCCAAAAGAGCAAGGGGCACATGTCAGCAAGTCTAAAAAGACTTGTGCAAGTGAAACTGAAAGTACAAGTAAGAGCAACCTAAAAGTTCTAGCATGATGCAATGACATGGCAGTTAAAGTAATGAGTGCAACAGGTAAAGTAAAGCGAAGTAAAGTACGAGCATGGCATGACATTCACAAGACAAGTACAAGACAAGAAAAGTAAGCACCTCGTGCACAGAGTTCACGCCTTACAGCTGAAGAGGCTGTACGGGCACACTTCTACGCTGAGTGGTCGCTCAACCCTACCCCTCCACGTGTATCGAGCCAGGGCCTTACCCCCGAACGGGAATGCTCGCTTCTGGATCACGAGCCAGGAAGTGTTTTAACAAGTATGGCGTAGGGGTGCACCTAGCCCGGGACAAGCAAGTACAAGTATGTAGCGTGTGCTACGAATGCGACAATCAATGCATGGATGACATGACATGGCAAGTAGTAAAGCGTACAGGTAAGGAAAGTAAACGTGACAGTTAAGCATGCATGAACAACAAGTTTAAAGGGTTGGATCTAGCTTCGTTGTCAAGCTAGATCAATTAGGTGACGGATCTAGTTTCGTTGTCAAACTAGATCAAGTAGGCGTCTAGCCAGCTAT
This sequence comes from Scilla litardierei, assembly GCA_030789695.1. Lineage (NCBI taxonomy): Eukaryota > Viridiplantae > Streptophyta > Magnoliopsida > Asparagales > Asparagaceae > Scilla > Scilla litardierei. Next base: position 217,883,338 of record CM061133.1, read on the forward strand.
CATTTCACTGACTAGTCTCTTTTACGCTGAAAACAAGGAAGTGGCCTAAAAACATGGCCCTACACAAGAGTTGGCAAGTTTCACTTGCCTGCAACTATCACGTCAAGAAAACACCGTCCAACGAGTCCCAAGTCACGATTCCTACGTGCACAAGTCCACCGGCCTACATCCGTTTTATTAATCTTGATTAGTGAATTCTAAAACATTTAAAATACTTTAAAATACTGATTTTTAGTCTTGATTAGCATGCAATTGGGTTGGGGGTCCTAGGGGTGCAAAACGTTACCTCAACACGACGCGAAAGCTACACCGGCGTCGGGTAGCGACGCCGGGGGTTGGAATAAAAGATCGCGCTCCAAGTCCAGATTCCAATTAGATTCCTCGCTGGAAATTTCAGAGCAAGCAACCGGGACGACGATTCCAGATTCCAAAGCTCGCACGTGCGACGACGGGCTACGACGTGCGACGACGTCGTACGCGGCAAATCCTCGAAGAGCAAGCACCTAGGTGGGGCCCACAGTAGTCCTAGGGGCCTTTGGGGGACCCACAATAACTCTGGAGAACTTGGGGGGCCCACGGTGGCAAGCGGTGCGACGGGTGCGGGGTTGCGACAAGTGACTCTCGGTCGTACCCCTCCAATGCGGGAGAATCCCTCGGTCGTGCGCTGAGAATGCGGGGCTGCGACGATTTGGTGTGTGCAGCGGCTGCGGGGGCTGTGGTGCGAGGGCTTCCGTCGGTCAGGTCGAGGGAACGGGTCGGTCGTGCGGGGTGCGGAGCGGGGCGACAAGCGGCGACGGTGCGGAGCGCTGTGCTGCGATGCGGAGCGGCTTGGTGCGGGCCAATCCCTCGGTCAGACCGAGGGAACAGAGCGGTGCGGAGCTGCTGCGTGCGGAGCGGCTAGGATGCTGGCGGGGCTTCGGTCGGAGCGGGGGAACGGGGCCGTTTCCTTCGGTCAGATCGGTGGCTGAACGTCGCAACGTTGCGACGAATCGTCGCAACGTCCAATTTCAAGTTTGGAAGAGGCTAGGGCTAATTTCTTGCGAAAATAGGTCTTCCTAGGGGTTGTTTATATAGTGTAGATGGGTTGACTTGGTCTAGGGCTAAATCTAATAGGATTAGAAGTTTAAAATAATTTAAAATTTGAAATTCAACTTCTCCAACTCACCCAAGGATTTGACTTGGTCCAAATGAGCTGGAAATTGGCTCAAAAATTCTTTAAAACGTTTAAAACTCAAAAATAAATTTTATTTGGCCGAAAATAATTTATAAATTAATTATTAAAAATATTTTAAAGCTTGCTAAAAATGTAAAAGTGGTCAAATGAACTCCAAAAATTATAAAATAAATATTGTGGTGATCGTGATGATGAATGTGAGCTAACTAAGAAGACGGATCTCAAATTCGACGTCGGACGACGAAACTAAAAATAGAAACGTCTCCCGTCAAGAGTGAGAATCATCACGTCTCATCGAGTAAGTTTAAATTGTGGAAAAACGACTCGAGAAGTGTCGTTCCAAGATAGTGCCACTATTTAATACTCTCAGAGACGTTCACAACGGCATATCACACAAAAGTGTTCTCGAACAAACAAAGTCTAAAACAAACACGTGCACGGTCAAAAGCACGTGCACGAACAACGTACCACGAGAAGTGGTCGTTACATCCTCCCCGACTTAGAATAAAGTCCGTCCTCGGACTTTCTAATATAGCTAAGCGCTCTAGTAACTACCCCAATCAAGTCATATTATAATTCAACCAGGTATAGTCATTACAAGTGCTTATATATGCACTAGGTAGTCAAACATTAATACTACCAACACGTATATATATTTATATATATTCACGTACGTTATACATTTATACCCATTATAGCCAGTCAATTTCATACATGTATTTCAATCATATATATAAGCATACATTCCTTATATCACTACTACTTACCTAAACACAAAACAATATTTCATATACTCATATAGGATAGTCTCACACTTAGCAAATACAATCATTGCTCTACCTATAGGTAGCTACCTATGCACAAACATCAAGGGTATACTACCCTCTAATATTTCCTAGTATTCATCCAACACCAAACACATCCACATAAGCAGTCACACCATACCATTTTTAAGTCAAATTTTACTATATCTAATATATAGTCACTACTACCATATTTCACTCATTATATAGTCATACAAATGCATGCAATAATTTCACCGTATATTCACATCACATTCGGTCCTATAACTATATTTACGGCACGCCACATATACCATAGTCATCAATACCTATAACTAAGCACATACTTACCCGTGCATGGTGCACACCCATACACGCTAACAATTCGTTTACGCATACCAATCATACCATTATATTACTAGCACATCCATGCACCTAGTTTAGCTAGCACACAAGCAAGTCCTTAATAAATAACTATACCACAAGACCAACACCTATAACTATATAATGGTGTAGCGACCCACAGTCATGTGCGTAACTCAACCAGGCACAAACACTTCTTGTCACTATACATACATCAAGCATTACTATATTCAAACTACAATCATACATTCAATATACTTAGAGTATACTCACTCAAGCTTGAGTGAGACTCAATACTCATATCAGAATATTCTATATACGTAACACGGCATTCATACCTATACCAATATCACTCCAATATTTATATATATGTCTACCAATACAATCATATGCATACCATACGTCAATCACACTTAATATTTAGTCAGGTAACACCCACATAGTTAAATCAATTTACATACCATAATAATAGTAATACAGACATCAGTGCACATCTATATTATAAAAGAGGGATGTTATCAAGTGAAATTGGATAAGAGATATTGGACAAGAGAAATTGGACAAGAGATGAGATTTTGAGTGATATCTATTATACAATGCATAACCTTTGTCCTAGATGGCAGTTTTGTCCTACGTGTCTCAATTTTGACCTACGTGTCTCCAAAATTATGACTAGGATAATCTACTAACACACAATTATTTAAAACTGAGTTTTGAAAAAAAACGGTTCTAACTTTGGATCCTACGACTGTTTTGAAAAGGAACGGTTCTAAAAAATAAAAACCTGTTGTCTTCAATTCCTGTGCCCTCATTTACAAGTTCTCAACAATTCCCAACAACAACCTGTTGTCTTCAATTCCCACTAACAAACTGTTCTCTTCATCCTTCAACCTTCATCCCAGAAACGTAACTCATCTGCGACGTCCTCGATTCAAGACGTCCTCTGGTACTCTCCTCTCTGTCTCTCTCTCTCTCTCACAATTTCATTCATTAATTTCTGATCCCTAGGGTTTCGGTTAGTTTTTGACATTTTTTGGTTAATTTTTGACATTTGAAATCAATGTTTGGCATTTGTTTTTCATGTTCGAAATCAACACTTTATTAAAGTAACTGACCTTTTGAGAGTTTGGGTTTCATTTTTTGGCATTTGTCTGTTTAGGTGAATTACTCTACATTTTTTTGGGTAGAGGAAATGTCATTTTTATGTAGTTCCCCAGTAGTTCCCCAGTTAATTTCATTCTTAAAGTTACTGACCTTATTTAGGACCATGCCAATGAATTATTTGAAACTTTTTACCAGTTTAGCATTAATTTAATAAGCACCAGTTCAGCATTAATTAATTTAATAAGCACTTTATTTATGATGTCTCCTCAGCATTAATTTAATTATTTGAATCATTTATGATGGTCCTCATTGAATTATTCACTGTGTTGATTTGCATGGTCCTCATTTAATAATGCTAATGAAAAGTGCCCTTTGATTACCAGTTTAGCATTATTCGTTTAGGACCGTGCAAATGAACACGATCCAATTATTTTTTTAGGATTAGCCCAGGTGAACACGGTCTAATTTGTTAAACAGTTTAGCATTATCATTATCATTATCATTATAATAAACTGTTTAGGATTAGCAGCTTACCATTATCATTAGCATTATGACTGTGCATGGGTTACCCTATCTAAAGTACACAGACTTTGACAAATTGAGTTTCAATAGGCAGATTGAGTTTCAAATTTTTGATGATTGAGTTCCAAAGGGCACTTTTCATTTAACTGATTGAGTTCCAACTGATTTTGTTCCAAAGGGATTAAAATCAACTAAACATAAAAAATTTCCATTTCATGTCAACTAAACATAAAAATGCGACAAAAAACTTCTTGCTGGAGGTTATTTTTAATTGATAGAGATTGTGACAGACTGCTCACACTTATATCCAGATTAGACATGCAACCAAGAACAAAGATAATTCAACAAGCTTGATGCCAAAGAGGACACAATTCTTTCCAATTCTAATTGGGAGTTGTGAGTGGGGATATCACTCAATTTTTTTAATTGTGAGTTGTGCGTGTGGATTTCACATTATTCTAATTCTAATTGATGCCAAACATGCCACGATTTGATATCGCTCAATCACACTTAATATTTAGTCAGGTAACACCCACATAGTTAAATCAATTTATATACCATAATAATAGTAATACAGACATCAGTGCACATATATTTATAATACCCTCCCTAGTACAAACATTCACCGTATAGTCGCACATAAGTAATGTATATATCCACACCATAGCCTACTACCTATAATTAGTATACTAATACACCTATACATACATAATTAAGATGTGCAATAGTCGTGTATACCTCACGGTATGCACGCATGCAACATCCCACGAAAACAAACAATACCAATCAAAATTGTAACCCTACTACCATATGTATATCACGTATATACTCAGGCAACAAAACATAACTACTTACGTCTAAACACCTTATATGTCTACCTACGAGCACATACTCACACGTACTAGTATATAGGTCACTCAATAGGCCTACTCACTTAACCATACGTACACTTATTACTATCACACCTAACATACACATAGCTTTACCAATCATTTTATTTCAACCATTACAAGTATCTCTAACTACATACACAACTTAGATATTTCAACGCTAACACTTATACACACCGGCATCCCTAGTATAGTATGGCTATCCACACAAAAATCTATAACTCTTAACACACGACAACTTCATAGTATCACGAATAACTCCGAGTATATATATATATATATATATATATATATATATATATATATATATATATATATATATATATATATATATATATATATATATATATATATCACACAATAGGCAATCATCAATATACTATAGGGGGTATACTCATTTAAGCTCACGTATGTGCACTACAACACCTCACAAGGTCCAAGGGCCTACTAACAATTAAGGGTTGACACAGACATTGACGAGCACTAAAGCCTAAGCAATAGAGAGAGGTCGAGGTCGAAAGCGTGACGAGGGAAGGATCGATAAGCACGAGTTCAGATAGGACGAATACGAGGAGACAGCTTGGTTAGACGAAACATTGACTCAATGGTGATGTTTAGGTTGAAGGAAAAGGAGATGTAGTGATGCTTAAATAGGATACAGGAAAGGGAAATAGGGTGAATAGCATAAGCTAAAATACGTGGGTTTTGAAAACTGTTGTACTTCAAAAATTGAAATCCTCGACTGAAAAGAAATATTTGGAGGTCGTTAAACTGGGTCGTTCAAAATAAATTTGAGTCGAATATTCATAATAAGAGAAAATGGTCTATTGGTTTTAAAAAATCATTATAAAAGGAAGTAAAATCATTTACATGAATATTAAAGACGTGGTTTAGAAAATTCATACGTCAGTAATTTAATATAATGTTGTCAAAAGTTTTGGAAAGTCAAGAATGAAATCAAGTATCGGAAGAATTTAAACTCATGTTAAATGCTTTCAAAACTTTTAGGCTATGGAAAATTTAAAATAATCAACATTGAAACTACTTTTTAGAGAACCAGGGTTTGCCAAAAATGAGAAACTGGTTTACATAAGGTTCTTAATAAACGAGCACAACAAGCCTGGTACGGATATAAAAATGATTGAAAGTATGTATGGTGCTCGGGAAAATAATAATAATGACTTAGTATAAGAATTATCAAGATCGAATAGCAAGCCTTTAAAATCAAATCACGGAGGGTCTAAATCAGGAAGTGGTTATGAAAGTAGTAATTTTGCAAAAAAAATCTGAAGTGGCGAAAACGACGAGCAAAGACCAGCTTGCTGAAAGCTGGAATTCCATGTGTCTTGAAAAGCATATGAATGGCATAAATTAGGCGGGAAAATTACAAGTTGAATAAAAGTACGATTCAGAATAAATTAATATATGAAGGGACGACGCATTTGCATAAGTACGAAAACATAGGCTAGGAAAATACTATAAGCTAGTATTCAAAAATTCCGACAAACGTTTTAAAAAAATTTAAATCAATGAAGGAGCATGAAGTATAAGTATATTAAAATTTTGGACAAAGTTAAACTTAGTGGAAGAGAATACTTTCAGAAGGTTCAAGTTTTGCAATGGCGATGTTTGTAAATTGACGACGATCGTCATGAGGCGATCTCGTGAATCGAGGCAAGGAAATTGGTCAGGTGATCAAAGCATACATACGCCTAGGATATGAATCAGGAAAGTCTACGGAAACTCCTACGGTCGACCAACTAAAGATTAGGAACTAGGCGCTAAGACCTTCTAAGGGGCTGGACGGTAAAGAAATGCGTTCAGCTTGGTCCGAAATCGATGAACCCAGGCGAACGACTAAAGGGAATTCTAGAACTCTAATATGATCAGAGGTAGACATGAACCACTAAGGTGACTCCTGCGACGATTAAATCAATTGCATGACAGGGGGTCTAACTAAAAATCAGAGGCCTCTAACTAGCAAACACAGGCGTCTAACTAAGTCTTCTTACTCCTAGTGACATAGGAAAACGACTAGACTCAGGGCTTATGACTCGGATGTTGCAATTTATTTAATGGACATTCCGTTATTATCGTTGTTTCGTTAACTCGCAATTGCAAGACTGGACCTGCATGGGCCACCAACAAAACCTGTCACGCCCCGCTTCCCAAAAACGTGGAGGCGAAGCGTGAGAAGGTCCGCTCAGACTTGAAGCTACAAAGCTGCAAGTCCGATAAGCGTCAATCAAATTTAACTGCAGGTCCTTGCAACGCGAAACGAAACAAAGATAATAATAACGAAAAGAGACAAAAGAAACATCTCAGAATATCCATAATAATAAATCTCAACATCGCAGAAAAGCCACCAGGCTAAAATAAAAGAGTCTAAAAGAGGCCCAGCATGGCCAACATAAGTACAAGGTACGAAAGCAAAGAAATGGTGCAAGCACCGACAACTAACAGCAAGCTAAAGTAAAAGTAACTCCACAGTCTCTAAGACTGGTCTCCGGTGTCCTCGTACTCCTGGACGAACGTAGGCTCAGGCTCAGCGTCAGCAAACACCTCGTCCTCAACACCTGTCTCTGGCTCAGGGTCTAACATGTGACACCCAAAAGAGCAAGGGGCACATGTCAGCAAGTCTAAAAAGACTTGTGCAAGTGAAACTGAAAGTACAAGTAAGAGCAACCTAAAAGTTCTAGCATGATGCAATGACATGGCAGTTAAAGTAATGAGTGCAACAGGTAAAGTAAAGCGAAGTAAAGTACGAGCATGGCATGACATTCACAAGACAAGTACAAGACAAGAAAAGTAAGCACCTCGTGCACAGAGTTCACGCCTTACAGCTGAAGAGGCTGTACGGGCACACTTCTACGCTGAGTGGTCGCTCAACCCTACCCCTCCACGTGTATCGAGCCAGGGCCTTACCCCCGAACGGGAATGCTCGCTTCTGGATCACGAGCCAGGAAGTGTTTTAACAAGTATGGCGTAGGGGTGCACCTAGCCCGGGACAAGCAAGTACAAGTATGTAGCGTGTGCTACGAATGCGACAATCAATGCATGGATGACATGACATGGCAAGTAGTAAAGCGTACAGGTAAGGAAAGTAAACGTGACAGTTAAGCATGCATGAACAACAAGTTTAAAGGGTTGGATCTAGCTTCGTTGTCAAGCTAGATCAATTAGGTGACGGATCTAGTTTCGTTGTCAAACTAGATCAAGTAGGCGTCTAGCCAGCTATCATTTCACTGACTAGTCTCTTTTACGCTGAAAACAAGGAAGTGGCCTAAAAACATGGCCCTACACAAGAGTTGGCAAGTTTCACTTGCCTGCAACTATCACGTCAAGAAAACACCGTCCAACGAGTCCCAAGTCACGATTCCTACGTGCACAAGTCCACCGGCCTACATCCGTTTTATTAATCTTGATTAGTGAATTCTAAAACATTTAAAATACTTTAAAATACTGATTTTTAGTCTTGATTAGCATGCAATTGGGTTGGGGGTCCTAGGGGTGCAAAACGTTACCTCAACACGACGCGAAAGCTACACCGGCGTCGGGTAGCGACGCCGGGGGTTGGAATAAAAGATCGCGCTCCAAGTCCAGATTCCAATTAGATTCCTCGCTGGAAATTTCAGAGCAAGCAACCGGGACGACGATTCCAGATTCCAAAGCTCGCACGTGCGACGACGGGCTACGACGTGCGACGACGTCGTACGCGGCAAATCCTCGAAGAGCAAGCACCTAGGTGGGGCCCACAGTAGTCCTAGGGGCCTTTGGGGGACCCACAATAACTCTGGAGAACTTGGGGGGCCCACGGTGGCAAGCGGTGCGACGGGTGCGGGGTTGCGACAAGTGACTCTCGGTCGTACCCCTCCAATGCGGGAGAATCCCTCGGTCGTGCGCTGAGAATGCGGGGCTGCGACGATTTGGTGTGTGCAGCGGCTACGGGGGCTGTGGTGCGAGGGCTTCCGTCGGTCAGGTCGAGGGAACGGGTCGGTCGTGCGGGGTGCGGAGCGGGGCGACAAGCGGCGACGGTGCGGAGCGCTGTGCTGCGATGCGGAGCGGCTTGGTGCGGGCCAATCCCTCGGTCAGACCGAGGGAACGGAGCGGTGCGGAGCTGCTGCGTGCGGAGCGGCTAGGATGCGGGCGGGGCTTCGGTCGGAGCGGGGGAACGGGGCCGTTTCCTTCGGTCAGATCGGTGGCTGAACGTCGCAACGTTGCGACGAATCGTCGCAACGTCCAATTTCAAGTTTGGAAGAGGCTAGGGCTAATTTCTTGCGAAAATAGGTCTTCCTAGGGGTTGTTTATATAGTGTAGATGGGTTGACTTGGTCTAGGGCTAAATCTAATAGGATTAGAAGTTTAAAATAATTTAAAATTTGAAATTCAACTTCTCCAACTCACCCAAGGATTTGACTTGGTCCAAATGAGCTGGAAATTGGCTCAAAAATTCTTTAAAACGTTTAAAACTCAAAAATAAATTTTATTTGGCCGAAAATAATTTATAAATTAATTATTAAAAATATTTTAAAGCTTGCTAAAAATGTAAAAGTGGTCAAATGAACTCCAAAAATTATAAAATAAATATTGTGGTGATCGTGATGATGAATGTGAGCTAACTAAGAAGACGGATCTCAAATTCGACGTCGGACGACGAAACTAAAAATAGAAACGTCTCCCGTCAAGAGTGAGAATCGTCACGTCTCATCGAGTAAGTTTAAATTGTGGAAAAACGACTCGAGAAGTGTCGTTCCAAGATAGTGCCACTATTTAATACTCTCAGAGACGTTCACAACGGCATATCACACAAAAGTGTTCTCGAACAAACAAAGTCTAAAACAAACACGTGCACGGTCAAAAGCACGTGCACGAACAACGTACCACGAGAAGTGGTCGTTACATCGCTTCTGGATCACGAGCCAGGAAGTGTTTTTAACACGTATGGCATAGGGTTATGACCGCATAACGGGTGCCTAGCCGGTAACACGGAAACACGGATTTGTACAAGGATTTGTAGCGTGTGCTACGATGCAACATGCGACATGGTATTTAGAATGGATGCACATGACAATATTAGAATGCAATTGCGTACCGTTAAAGAAAATTAAACATGACAGGCAATTTTATGAAATGGCATGACTAGGGAAATTCTAGCTTCGTTGTCAAGCTAGGATTGAAATTTGCGCCTAGACCGCTATCATTTCACGGTCTAGTCTCTTTCACGCTAAACAAGTATTGGCCTAAGAAGCATGGCCTAAAGTAGGGTTGGCAAGTTTCACTTGCCTGGTACCGAAGTTGTTGTTTGACGTGAGTCACGAGATCGGTGTCCTACGGTAATTGGGTTCGCTGTTTCGGCAAGACAACATTGGAACGATCACCAAATCAGATTTCAAAATAGAATCCTATATCGTCTAATGAATCGTTTTTAATTAGGGTTTCTAATTTACAGTGTGGTTAAAAGAGATTAAGGGATAGATCCACTAACCGTAAGAGTAGCGAGCGAAAGACGCCAAAACAGATCTGGCTTCGGCGATGGAGAACGATCCCCGGGAAGCTACGGCTGAAATCGAGATCCGGCGGCCTAGGGAAGGTGGCCAGCGCAAGAATCGATGAGAGGGAAGCTTCGAGGAGGAAGGAAATGGCTTGGGGAAGGTTGGGGATGATTTGGGGAAGAGATTGGCTCAGAAGGAATGAAGAAAGAATGAAAGAGTCGAAGAGATTAAATAGAAAACGAAACGGCGGCTGCGACTTAACCTAGGTTTACTGGGCAGTTTAGTCGGTCCGAGAAGGGTGGTCGACCGACTAGTTTAGGATCTAGTCGGTCGGTCGTCTAACTTAGACCGACTAAAAGCCAAACCATGAACAGGGTTGGTACAGGTAGACAGATTTAGTCGGTCTGCGAAGGCCCGTCGACCGACTAGTTTAGGATCTAGTCGGTCGTTGATCGTTCATAGACCGACTAAGAGAGAAATTAGATAGACATTAAGCACTGAGAATTAGTCGGTCAAAGAAGGAATTTTAACCGACTAGTTTAGAAACTAGTCGGTCGGTAATTGTTCTTAGACCGACTAACCATAAACAGTAACCTAGACATTACAGTAGGACTCAGAATTAGTCGGTCTGAGTACAAGTCCTGACCGACTAGTTTGGGAACTAGTTGGTCAAAGAATGAGCTTAGACCGACTAAACGTAAACAGTAACTAAGCTAGAATTTACTGACAAGAACTAGCAGGTCAGAGAAGGCTTGCCGACCAACTAGATGGCAATCTAGTCGGTTGGCTCTCCTTCACGAACCGACTAAGATGCACCAAAAGTGCCGAAACGAAGCGCGAAGCTTCGGGAAGACTCCTATAGCCTCTAGGATCACACTAGCTCTAAGATTAAGACATTAGGAAGCTAATCGTAACGATTTCTAACGGAAAAACACACAAAGGGGGAAAACATCCAATATTATTAATATAAAATAGTCATTACAAAAACCGGTCGTTACATCCTCCCCACCTTAAGAAAAATTCCGCCCTCGGAATTTCCTAACACTCACGTGTCAGGGAACAAAAGTGGGTAGCGCTCACGCATCTCGTCTTCTCTCTCCCAAGTAGACTCTCCTGGCGAGCCGTGTCGCCACATCACCCTTACAAGATCGACTGTCTTGTTCCGAAGTGACTTCTGACGCCTGTCCAAAATCTGTACGGGCTGCTGGTCATACGTCAGATCAGGGCGAATGGTTATCTCCGAGAAATCTACAGCGTGAGATGGATCACTGATGTACCGACGAAGCTGCGACACATTTTAAACATCGTGAACTCCTTCCAAAGATGGCGGCAAGGCTAGGCGGTAGGCTACCTCGTTAATCTCTCCAGAATGTCAAACGGTCCAATGTATCGCGGGCTCAGCTTCCCTCGTTTCCCAAAGCAAATCACTCCTCGATTCAGGGAAATCTTCAGAAACACATGGTCACCTGGCTGAAACTCCAACGAACGCCGTTTAGCATCAGCCCAATGCTTGAAACGGTCCTGAGCAATCCTCAGCCTCTCCCGTATGTTCCTGACAACATCCACGGCCTCCACGATCATCTCAGGTCCTAACAGCTCCCGATCCCCAATGTCATCCCAGCTCAGTGGCGATCGACATTTCTTTCCATATAGCGCGGCAAAAGGTGCCATGCCAATACTCGCCTGGTAGCTGTTATTGTAAGAGAACTCCACCAGATGTAGATGGTCCTCCCACGAACCCTTGAAATCCAACATACACACCCTCAGCATGTCCTCCAAGATCTGGATCGTCCTCTCGGATTGGCCATCCGTCTGCGGATGGTACGCCGTGCTGAAACTCAGACTCGTACCCAAACTCTTCTGCAGACTCTGCCAGAACTGAGATGTGAACCTCGTGTCTCTGTCCGACACGATACTCACAGGGACTCCGTGAAGTCGTACGATCTCCTGCACGATTCACGTTACATCACTATCTAAACTAGGAAAAAGGAAATTAAAACGGAGAGTAAAAGATTTACCTCCATATATCTCCTCGCTAGCGCCTCAGTGGGCTGTCCCACTCGGAAAGGAATAAAGTGCGCGAATTTGGTCAATCGGTCTACGATCACCCAAATCGCGTCATTCTGCTTCAGACTCCGAGGTAGTCCAGTCACGAAGTCCATAGTGATGTGCTGCCACTTCCACTCCGGAATCGGAAGCGGTTGTAGCAACCCCGCCGTACGCTGATGCTCCGCCTTAACCTGCTGGCAAACCAAGCACTTGGCTACACTCCGAGCCACACTCCTCTTCATACCATGCCACCAAAAATTCAGGCGAAGATCCTTGTACATCTTGGTCCCACCAGGGTGTACAGAATATGGCGAACTGTGTGCCTCCGTCAACAGCTCCTCTCTGATGTCTCCTGCCGGCACACACAACCTGGCTCCAAATCTCAACGAGCCATCCCCATGAATCACGAAGTCAGTCCGCAGACCGGCTTCCACCAACTCTCGAATCCTTACCAACTTCGGGTCTCCAGCCTGTCCAGCCTTGATTCTATCCACAATCGTCGACTGTATCTGCATACACATCAACGAAGAAGTCTCCCCAGGCAGAACGATCTCGATACCAGACTCGCAAAAATCCTGCTGTAATCTCCACTGCGAAGTCAACATCATCACCGCTAGAAGCCTACTCAACGCTTCTGGAACCACATTCACCTTGCCAGGGTGATATTGCAAATCAATCTCGTAGTCCGCCATGAGCTCCAACCACCGACGTTGTCGCATGTTGAGCTCCTTCTGAGTGAAAATGTACTTCAAGCTTTTGTGATCGGTGAAGATCTTCACCTTCTCACTCAGCAGGAAGTGCCTCCAAATCTTCAGCGCAAACACGACAGCAGTCAACTCCAAATCGTGCGTCGGGTAGTTCTTCTCATGAGCCTTAAGCTGACGAGAAGCATACGCGACCACGTGCCCATGCTGATTCAATACACAACTGAGACCCTTTCCAGAAGCATCACAAAAGATCTCGAATCCTCCACTCCGGTCGGGCACAACAAGAACAGGGGCAGATGTCAACCTCTCCTTCAGAACACCAAAAGCTCTCTCACAGTCATCAGACCAAACAAAAGATACATCCTTCCGCGTCAATCTGGTCATCGGCTCGGCAATATAGGAAAAATCCTTGATGAATCGACGGTAGTAACCTGCAAGTCCAAGGAAACTCCGGATCTCAGACGCTGACTGCGGAACAGGCCACTCCCTGATGGCCTTAATCTTCTCGGGGTCCACCGAAATACCATCTCCAGTCACCACATGCCCGAGAAAAGCAACCCTATCCAGCCAAAACTCGCACTTGGAATACTTAGCATACAACCGATGCTTCCTCAAAATCTCCAATACCATCCTCAAGTGCGACGCATGCTCCTCCTCTGACTTCGAGTAGATCAGAATGTCGTCAATGAAGATAACGACAAACTTATCTAGGAAGTCATAGAAGATCAGATTCATCAGATTCATAAATACCGCAGGTGCGTTGGTTACACCGAAGGGCATAACCACGAACTCGTAGTGTCCATATTTCGTCGTGAATGCTGTCTTCGGAACATCGTCCTTCCTCACCTTCAGCTGGTGATAACCACTCCTCAGATCCAGCTTAGAGAATACCCTCGATCCTCCCAGCTGATCAAAAATATCATCGATGCGAGGCAATGGATATCGATTCTTGACGGTCACCGCATTCAATTCCTGGTAGTCCACACACATGCGACGCGAACCGTCCTTCTTCTTCACCAGCAAGACCAGTGCTCCCCACGGAGACACGCTGGGATTAATGTAACCCTTCTGAATAAGTTCATCAAGCTGCTTCCGCAATTCCTCCAATTCTGTGGGTGCCATGCGATACGGCGCTTTCGAAATAGGCTGCGCTCCCGGAATGAGATCGATCGAAAACTCGAGAGCTCGATCAGGTGGCAATCCAGACATCTCCTCGGGGAAGACTTCGTCGAAATCACGCACTACCGCAGGCCGACACTGCTCCATCTGCATAGCCACAATCTCTACTGGTCTGGCCCGAAACCTGACCGGACCAAGCGAACTGCTACCCCGGCTGAACTCGAACACCGGATGTCCAGGGATCTCGAACACCACCTTCTTCCTCCGACAATCGATCGTGGCATAGAAGCTCCCAAGCCAGTCCATCCCAAGGACAGCATCATAGTTGATGATGTCATGGACAACAAAATCTGCATAGAGCTCATGTCCACAGACCACCAAAGGGCAAGAGTTGCAACCACGATGCACCGTGACCACGCCATTCCCTGTAACGATATCCCAACTCTTGGGAAGAGGGGAGATCGACAAGGAATGCTTCTCCACGAAGCTCCGGGAAATAATGCACATCGATGCACCTGAGTCGAAGAGGACTCGTGCAGGGAATATGCACACCAAAATCACACCTAACAGACAGTCTAACAATCAAATTCTATTCTAGCAGGCAAACATATGCAACAACCAAACATAATCTAATAACTAAAACTAACTAAGGAAAGAAACATCTAGATTGAGGGTTACCTGCAATAACCTCGTCCACCGCCTCGGTCTCAACAGCAGTCATCAGAAATGCCTGTCGCCTCGGCTGAACGGCCTGCTGAAAAGCCTGCCTCTGCGGAACGAGAGTCGCTCCACGTCCAGCAGGAACAGGTGCCTTCTGCTGCAACGACTGAGCTGCAACAGGTCCCCTCCACGGTTGCTTGGACTTCGGGTAGTCCCTCATGGTATGCGCATGATCACCACAAACCAAGCACTGCCCCAGCATCTTCCGGCACTGATCCTTGACATGCCCCGTCTTGCCACAGAAATGGCAAGTCTTTAGAGTAGGAGGTCCTTCGGGCCTCTTGAACTGCACCGGCTGATTTGGCCCGAGCCCTGGTCTCATCACTGCTCTGGCCTGCTCTATAGGCCTCTTCCCAGCTCCAGAAATCTGTCCCCTCTTCTGGCTCATAATCCGCTCCTGCCTCTTCGTCGCAATCAAAACCTTCTGATAGGACTCCGCATCAGAAGAAGTCACATAGCTCTGAAGATCCAAAGAAAGCCCCTGCAGAAACCTCTGGGCTCTCTCATCAGCATCCTGCACCATCTTTGGTGCGAAACGACTCAGCCGGGTGAACTCCTGGTGGTACTGGTCCACCGTCAAGCTCCCCTGCTTCAGGTCAATGAAGCGCTGCGCCATCTCCCTCCTGGCAGCCTTCGAAAAATATTCCTCATGAAATCTGGACTTGAAGGTAGCCCAAGATATCGGCTCCTCCAGCAACTCCTCCTCAGCATCCCACCAGTTCCGAGCGTTATCCTTAAGCTGCCTCTTCGCCAGGTCAACCCATCCAATCGGGTCGACCTTCGACATCTTCAAGTTGTCCTCCATGTTCCTGGTCCATTCATCCGCAGCCAGGGGTCCTTCGGTCCCATCAAAGTAAGCGGGACCCAGCTCCCGAAACTGCTTCGCTCCGGGCTCGAAGCGAGGGACATTCTGAACAGGCTGCGCTGCTCGAGCAGGTGGAACATTCCGGGCATTCTGCAGCATCCCCTGCTGCACCTGCATCATCTGATGCATCATCCGCATGATCTCTCCGTTGGTGGGCTCCCGATCCGGCTCCTCGTCACGAGGGGGCACACCACCACCAGCACGGGTATTCCGTCTCCCAGCCATCTATTGACACAGGAAAATGAAATAAAATCAGACTCTCAGCCTTATGACTCGGTGTCGAAATTATTTATCGGACATTCTATAATTCTTATCGTTGTTCCGATTAAGTCACAGTTACAGAAGATTTTTGGACCTGCATGGGCCACCAAAGAAACCTGTCACGCCCCGCTTCCCAAAAGCGTGGAGGCGAAGCGTGAGAAGGTCCGCTCAGACTTGAAGCTACAAAGCCGCAAGTCTGATAAGCGTCAAATATTACGAAGTAGCAGGTCCCTGTAATGTGACTCGAAACAACAATAACAATAATATAGAAAGAGACAAATAATTAAAAATTATCCAACTCAGTGTCCAGACATAAGTTCAACAACCAGAAATTCCACCAGGCAAACAAAAGAGAGTCCAAAAGAAAAGGCCTAGCATGGCCAACAAAGGAAACTAACAACAACGGTGCTACTCACCGACAACAACACAACCAACAAAAGAAGAACGAAGGAGCACTAGGACTGGTCACCGGTGTCCTCGTACTCAACGTCAGCAACGGGGTCGGGCTCGTACTCCACGAACTCGTCACCCACAACTGCAACCTCTGGCTCAGCAACTAACATGTGTCACCCAAAGAGAAGGGGCACATGTCAGCAAGTCTACAAGACTTGTGCAAGGAAACTAAAGGAAAGTGGTACAACCTAACAGTTCTAGAGTGAAGTATGACATGACATAATATGCAAATAGAACAACAGCAGTTTATGTTATGGCATGATTATAGCATGGCAGGTAACATGGCATGGCAAGTAACAATTACATGACAAGTACAAGAATTTGTAAGCACGTCGTGCACAGAGATTCCGCCCTTTGGCTAGAGTGGCTGTACGGGCCAACTCTTACGCTCAAGTGACCGTTTATCCCTACCCCTCCACGTGTGTCGAGCCAGGGCACTACCCCCGAACACGTAATGCTCGCTTCTGGATCACGAGCCAGGAAGTGTTTTTAACACGTATGGCGTAGGGTTATGCCCGCATAACGGGTGCCTAGCCGGTAACACGGAAACACGGATTTGTACAAGGATTTGTAGCGTGTGCTACGATGCAACATGTGACATGATATGTAGAATGGATGCACATGACAATATTAGAATGCAATTGCGTACCGTTAAAGAAAATTAAACATGACAGGCAATTTTATGAAATGGCATGGTAAGGGAAATTCTAGCTTCGTTGTCAAGCTAGAATTGAAATTGCGCCTAGACCGCTATCATTTCACGGTCTAGTCTCTTTCACGCTAAACAAGTATTGGCCTAAGAAGCATGGCCTAAAGTAGGGTTGGCAAGTTTCACTTGCCTGGTACCGAAGTTGTTGTTCGACGTGAGTCACGAGATCGGTGTCCTACGGTAATTGGGTTCGCTGTTTCGGCAAGACAACATTAGAACGATCACCAAATCAGATTTCATAATAGAATCCTATATCGTCTAATGAATCGTTTTTAATTAGGGTTTCTAATTTACAGTGTGGTTAAAAGAGATTAAGGGATAGATCCACTAACCGTAAGAGTAGCGAGCAAATGACGCCAAAACAGATCTGGCTTCGGCGACGGAAGAACGATCCTGGAAAGCTACGGCTGAAATCGAGATCCGGCGGCCTAGGGAAGGTGGCCGGCGCAAGAATCGACGAGAGGGAAGCTTCGAGGAGGAAGGAAATGGCTTGGGGAAGGTTGGGGATGATTTGGGGAAGAGATTGGCTCAGAAAGAATGAAGAAAGAATGAAAGAGTCGAAGGGATTAAATAGAAAACGAAACGGCGGCTGCGACTTAACCTAGGTTTACTGGGCAGTTTAGTCGGTCGGAGAAGGGTGGTCGACCGACTAGTTTAGGATCTAGTCGGTCGGTCGTCTAACTTAGACCGACTAAAAGCCAAACCGTGAACAGGGTTGGTACAGGTAGACAGATTTAGTCGGTCTGCGAAGGCCCGTCGACCGACTAGTTTAGGATCTAGTCGGTCGTTGATCGTTCATAGACCGACTAAGAGAGAAATTAGATGGATATTAAGCACTGAGAATTAGTCGGTCAAAGAAGGAATTTTAACCGACTAGTTTGGAAACTAGTCGGTCGGTAATTGTTCTTAGACCGACTAACCATAAACAGTAACTTAGACTGTACAGTAGGACTCAGAATTAGTCGGTCTGAGTACAAGTCCTGACCGACTAGTTTGGGAACTAGTCGGTCGAAGAATGAGCTTAGACCGACTAAACGTAAACAGTAACTAAGCTAGAATTTACTGACAAGAACTAGCCGGTCAGAGAAGGATTGCCGACCGACTAGATGGCAATCTAGTCGGTTGGCTCTCCTTCACGAACCGACTAAGATGCACCAAAAGTGCCGAAACGAAGCGCGAAGCTTCGGGAAGACTCCTATGGCCTCTAGGATCACACTAGCCCTAAGATCAAGACGTTAAGGAGCTAATCGTAAGGATTTCTAACGGAAAAACACACAAAGAGGGAAAACATCCAATATTATTAATATAAAATAGTCATTACAAAAACCGGTCGTTACACACCTCCTTTAATATATTTCAAAACGGTCATTGATACATACTTTTAAAATACGTTCCTAAGTTAAATAAAACTTCAAAATCCTGTGTGTTAGTTTTATAATCATTGTCTTCAAATATTTTAAGAAAAGAAAATTTTCTGCTTTCTTTTTACAAGCCTATTTTTCATTTGCAAAACGAGTACTACGTCACTATGCCCGTAGTACTCTTCACATATTATTTGACTGATCACATTTTACGTTTTAATTCCTACCGTATGCTCGCTATTCTACATAAATTACAACGATGTTATTTTCCCTCACATATCCTCATCTTCCTAATTATTTAATTATTCTTAGATATTTTGTGTCACCCAACCAAACTACTCGCTTATCCATACCACCTCCGGAGCTGTCCATCACAGCATTAATTTATTACATCTTTCAACTCTGAATTCAACACTATTGATTAGTTTTCGCATTGGTGCTTAAGAGTGCTTATGTCAGCTTTAATATAAGTAAAGGGGGACCATTAGCAGTGATTGTAGTTTTTTTGTTGTGCATGTGTATAGATAGTGGGTGTGGGCCCGTGCATGTGAATCTCTATGTACCACTTAGGTCTACATGTGTTTTCCCTTAATATATTAGTATGGTGTGATGACCTATTATGTCGGGTGTGCATGTACGTACGGTAAATTGTGATAGGTATGTATTCAGACGAGTGCAGAGTAGTAAGTGTTATATTTATATTTAGGCGAGTGATTAGCTATATCACTATAAGAATATCTGTGCGTATTAGATTTAGTATTGGCTAGTTACTAGGAATGTATGTACCTTAGCCGTACTTGTTAATGGTTGTAATTGTACGCTGATACAGTGATGTGCATGTTAAGTATCATGGTTGTGTGTGCAGATTTATTGTGTGATTTGTATGTTAGTATGTATGGCGTGTACTCGCGCGTATTTATGTACGTGGTTTGTTATAAGTACGTATGTATATATATATGTTGTATAAATAAGTGTGTTGTATGCATAGTAAGATTATAATGTTACCCCTACGGGATGATGTGTGAGCATGTGTATACCAGGAGGTATGCATGGCCGTATGTTTGTGACTACGTATATGTGAATGTATGAAATAGTATACTTGCCTATGTGGATTACCATGGTTGTGTATACCGGTGAGTGTATATGTGATCTATATAGATACGAGATAAGAGTGTTGAAGTGTGAGTATGTATATGTATGTGAAATTGATATATGTATGGGAATTTGAAAGTGTGTGTTGTATGATTAAGTATAGGTATAAGTATGTATATGGTTTCATTATAATGTATGTGTGTCTGGGATAGAACGAGCTTAGTGCCTAAGTCCGCTCACCCATAGGTCAACCTATTTAAGGAAGTCTGAGGACGAACTTGGTCCTAAGGTGGGTAGGATACGACGACCCTAGTACTAGGAATAAGGCATGTATAAATCTGTGATTGGTGTAAGATAATACGTGCATGTATATATGAGTAGTGATATGTATTATAATGTGTATATGGTAATATGCGGTATGTAAAAGTGATTGTACGATTGAAGTATTAATTGACTAGAATGATTGTATTTTTATTTGTGGTATGTTTATGTGACATGTAGTACTATATCAGTATATATTGTGAGCGTATAATATGAATGGTAATACTTTATGTATCAGTAATAATGTGAGTGTGCAAGGTAACGGCGTAATTACAACTAGTAAATTGATGTGGTGGTGTAGTAAAGTGTTACTATTCACCCCAGTATAATATCAGTTGGATTATGTTTGTAGGATGATATTATATTGGACGTATTATGTTAATTTGTAATTGGTAATGTATGTACGTGTGTTGCTACTACTATTAGCCTGGACGTTGATTAGTATTATCAGCAATAACACTATTGGTATGGATGTTAGTATTAGAAGTGCTATTTGGTCATGGCATGATGATTATTTATGGTGTGTACGTTAGAAGAAGAGATGCGAGCGATACCCTTATGTTTTTCTTTCCGATGCCTTAGCCGAAAAGATTTCGAGGGCGGAATCGTGTTTAAGATGGGTAGGATGTAACGACCGGTTTTAGCGATACGTAGTTCGTTTTCCCTCTTGTGTTGTTTATCCTTATTCATATCCGTAGCTTGGCGTATTCCGTCCCCGTACTCACTTCGACCCTAAATATATTTTTCATATGAATTATTTTTGTCATTATTTTGAACTACTTGGTTTAATCCTTTATAATAATTATTTTTAAAAATAACATCTTCTTATTTCGATTTAAATTTTTGAAATTCGAGAAATTGAATTTCTAATCTTTTTAAGTTAGATGAGACTTACCATTGTTAGACCCATTTAAACCTATTGATTAGCTAATATTCCCTAGTTTACACCTATTCAAAATCATATTTAATCATATTAACTTTTCAAATTAATTCTTTTTTAAACTCTGGTTATTTTGATAACCCATGGCCGTACCCAACTTAGTTAAAACATAAGACCCTAAACCCACGCTCATGAGATGCACGTTTCAAAACCAAACCCCACACTAAAGCAAAAAAAAAGGACCTAAGGCACGTGCTCCTCTTCACCATAGTAACCCTACTATTTTATTTTATACTTAAAACCTATAGGAAACTAATCCTAGGCTAGCCATACTGTCCCTTGCAATTTCCCCACTTGTAGCTAGCAGTAACCAAGCCATTTTGAACCCAGACTTCATTCACGTGAATTCTACACAAGCCTAGCTAATATAAAACCCTAAAGAATTAACCCAGGCCTACACCTACTACTATAAATAAAAACCTAGGACTTATTTCCCTACCCTAAAACCCTCAAGCAGCTGCCGCCCCGGCCATTTCCCATCTCCACGCAAAGGCCGCAGCTTCCCCAGGCCTCGCGACCACGGCATCCCCTCCCGCCCAACGCCGAGCTCCACCTCGTGCCGCAACACAGCAACCCACTTCTCCTTCTCCTCAAAACAACCCGAACCTCCAGCTCCCATACCCCCGCCTGAACCCCGACCCGCCGGCGGCCTCCTCCCCATGCCCGAGTGTGCAGGCCCCTACACCAGAAACGCCTCCTCCTCCGGTCTCTTCTTCTTCGCGTAAACCCCGCATGTTTAACTACTCCCTCGCCAACACCCGAGACCCAACCTTCACACTCCGGCGGCCCAGCTCGATGGCGGCAAACCCGCCCACAAGTCGTGCCTCCCCCAGTCCGAACGGTGACCTCTTCCACTGAGCGGCGATCTCAACACTCGCGAGCCCTTCCACCTCTCTCGCAGCCTCTCCGGCGAGCCCAGCCACCCACCGGAGCCACCGCACCCTCAGCCCGAGCGCCCAGCCTTCCCCTCGCTCTGAACGCAGGGAGCTGCCCCTCTCGCATGTGGCAACGGCCACATCCTCTCCACGCCAACGCGAGCTCGCAGCCACCACCTTCGTGGCCTCCACGTTCAAGTCGCCCCGACTCCTACATGCAAGCGCAAAACGATTGAACGAACCGGTAAGTCCTGTTAATAGCAATATGATGTACGTGGCATAGATAGAGTTGATATAAACATGTATTATATGATGCATGAGTAGGTTACAAGACAACATATATTAGTTGTGTTATTATTATATATAAGGTCTGCAAGTTGGTGATAGGATGCTATTGGTTATATAATAGTTTATAATAACCGTACTTGTAAGCACGTGAACTGTCAAACAGTTGGTACCCATTTCATGATAGTTTACATTTTTTTAAACATAGGTTGATATTAGTTAGTTGTAACTATTAATAAAGAGGAGTTAGTGTATAAGCCACTAACAGCAACCTAGTTTGCAGTATCAAGTCACCATAATCCGTACAGTACCGTTGATAATTTGTAGTACATAAACTGTTAAGATTAAGTGGGATATATATATATATATTTATAAGTATAGTTAGTATATATGTAAATATATATAAGTCAGTAATAATTTGTTTGTATGATAGCATTAATATCATAAACAAGGCTAGTTTTGACATGTCGGTTAAGCTTAATAAACCGTATATCATTAGAATACTTCAATGAGTTAAATGCGGCTAGCCTAATGTTTAATGTCCGTTGATACAGATATACCGCGCCTCTCGTTGCCATCCCATGGTCACCCAATTCACCAAAACAGGCAAGTATGCGATCAAATATGAATTTTTGAAGTTGATGAATATTTGCGTCATTTTTACTTTAATGTGCATATCTTGTAAACTACACGTATGAGGACATATGAAAATGTTTTTATAATGTTCAAGACCAAAATATGACTTTGACATATAACTCGACACGAGTTAAACTTAAACATTGGCAAAGTAAATCGTTCTATGTAGATTATTCATTAAACCAACCTGCTCGACATTCCTTGTATTTATCGTAGATGTGGTAAAATAAGAAATTTGACAACCTTTAAGTCATGTACATCTTGCTTGGTTAATAAAGAGAGTGACATCGTGAAAATCGTGCGCCTCGAAGGCGGAACCGTGAATTCGTGATGTCGTGTGAGTCGACTAGGTCGGCTCGTGTTCCGGAAAACTTTTGGGTGGGGTTAGGGTTGAGCGGCCACTAGGCGTATGAAAGGTACTCTCCTCAAGAGCACCACCCGCACGCGGTGGGTTAGCGTCAATCACAGTAAGCCCCTGTGAGAGGAACGACCTTCTCATCACGACCTACAGGCGTGAACCCTAGATTAGAATGCTAACTCCTGACATGAAAACATGCAACGCTAACTTGGTCATCTTGAAATTGACATGCTAATGAACTCAGAGGAATCTTAACTTTAATCTTGAAACCGTCTAGAACTGCATGCTAGGACTGTTCATTTCCGTTCCTATGAATTGTTAAATGTTAAATTGATGCAGTCACTTTTCTTTAATTATTAATGCTTCTTAAATTCATATCATTTGTATATCTTGCCTTGGGATGCTAATCTTTTCTTGCAGACCTTGCTGACATACATTCATGTTTTTGGATGTATGTTAGATCCTGAGTTTGAGCACTAGGAAGATTCGCTCGAGAAACCTGATTCTGAGGGCCAGAGTTCGCCGTAGACGTCGAGCCGCTTTCTGCGGAAGACTAGAGCCCCTCTTCCGTCACTACCTTGAGTTTTAGCTTTAGTACCTTGTAGCAGGATTAGTGTTTTGTTGTAGTTTTCTTTTGGCCATGTTGAGGCCCTGTTGTCTTATTTCTTGTACGAACAATTCTGGAAGTGTTTTTTATTTAATGAAATGTTTTCTGATTGTTCTGATATGCAAATGCAAGGACCTCTTCTGTGTTTTTATCACAGAGCTTATTGAACTCGAGCTTCACCGCTCCAGTTCAAGCGGACCGCGTAACGTTCTCGCTTCCGGTGTCTTTTGGGAAGCGGGGCGTTACATATGGGGTAGTATAATGATGTGTGAGAGTATTTGGTTGCTTCGTCCAAGTCCGCGTAGGAGAGAACTCAAAATTTCGATTTTTCAAATTTTTGGACTCTTTTAGTCGGTCCTAGTTCATTGGCCGACCGACTAGATTGAGTTCTAGTCGGTCAGCTATTGAACTCAGACCGACTAACTCATGCCCTAGCTTTTGACTTTGGTTACTATTTGCACTTAGTCGGTTCATGTTCATTGGCCGACCAACTAGATTGCAATCTAGTCGGTCAGCACTTGAACTGTGACCGACTAAATGTGTTAGGGCACGTTGGTCTTTTCCATTTTCTGTCGACTTATACTCCTTGGCACCGATTAGATCTCATTCTAATCGGTGCATCTCTCCTCTCAGACCCCCTAACCCCCACGACCCTCCTTCTCCCTCCGCCGTTTCTGCCGTGCTCCGTCGTTTCCGGCCATCTCCGGCCGTCGTCGATCACTCTCCTCTGTCCTAGGATATAGCTCTCTCTCCCTCTCAGCTTTTAGGGTTAGATTCGTGTTCTTTTTGGTTGATTTCTGTTCGACTTAGGGTTTCACTCTTAGGTTTCCTCTTTCATTTCGATTTGTCAATTTCGATCTCGTGCGTTGGTTTTGTTGTATCGTCTCGAGTATGGCAAAGAAACGTATCCCCATCCGTCCCTCGAGTCCGTCTCCCATGACCATCGAGTATCCTCCTACGGACCCCCCTTAACCCAAACACCACGCCAAATCGACCCATACATCCTCCTCTTCGCCTCCTCTTAAGAAGAAGAGGACGACAACTGTGAAGCCTAGAGCCGGATCTTCACAACCCAAGCCCAGCTCTTTCCGTGCTCCCACTCCTCCCGCTTCTGACTCCGACGAAGAGTATATCCCTGAGTCTGAGCCTACCGCCAGGGCTCCTACTCCTCCTCCTCGATCTAGCTCTCGTCCGTCTAAGGGGAAGGCTCCCATGCCTTTGGGCAGTGTCGATATCTTGTTGTGTCGCGATGACCCGTTGTGTCTCGCGGCTTACAACCGTATTGAGCATTGTCCATTGATATTGGAGCACTTCGTTCAGTTCTCCGATTTTCCACATCTCGCCGATCTTATTTCCTATAGCGGCCTCATAGATTATCTTCGCCATGACCCCAAGGCGAACCCTCACCCGTACCCCCGACTCGTCAAATTATTCTAGGCAAATCGAGTATGTGGTGTGTATGACGATACCCACTCCATTGAGACCACTGTCTTGGGGACACCTATTGTCCTCACGGCAGAGATCTTAGGGGAGTTGATAAGTGTCTCATCCTCTGGCCTGCTCCCTGCTGATATCTTTGTGGATAATATCCACGATCTTGACCAGACCATGCTTGCCGAGATGTTCCATGTCATCCCTCCCGCCATGATTGGTGTCCCCTCAAAATTGTTTAAGCCGAATGCTTGGGTCTTGAATCTTATCCTGAAGTCGTTGTAAGGACCCTGTCTATGGGGAAAACACTAGAAGGGGGGGTTGAATAGTGTTTATGCAAATTTAAAAGGAATTTACGCCAAATAAAATGCAATCCAACAAATAGTGCGGAATAGAAAAACGACCCAAAGAGAAACACACGCAAACGTAGATATGTTTCAAGGGTTCGGATTACCCAAGTCAACTCCCGACTTGTTCCCGGTAATCCTACGTCCCTACCACCCGGATACCACCGGATACTCAAGTTAGAACCCTAACTTGAGGTTTCCTTATAGCCCACTTGTAGCAACCCTACAAGTGCAATCGAATACAATCGATGTCCTTGACTCCCACAACCAGGGAGCAAGCAAAACCACTCTCGCAACCGAGAGCACAATTCAAATAACGAAAGTTATGAAATATGAAAGCAACACTTACAATCACCTATGCCTTGAAGTAGAACTTGAAGGAGAAGTGTGATGTATGTTGAAGAACTCTCTTGGAAGAGAGGAGAAAGCCCTTTCTCTTGACTGCACCAATTGCCTAGAAGATCAATCTTTGGTTCTAGGTTGGAGAGCAAGAGAACAAGATTTGGAAATACTTAGGGCTTTGGATTTGAGATCTTTGATATTTGGAAATGAAAGCTTAAAGGATTTTGCAATGAATGAGTAACCTTCCAATGAAACAGTAGAAGCTCTATTTATAGCATTCTTAAATACACAAAACAGTTTAGGCAAAAACCCAATCGAAATCCGTGAGAAAAATCTCAACGGATATAATCTGAACTCGCGACAGTCGACTGTTGAACAATCCACAGTCGACTGTTGCACAGTCAGCAAGGGTAGGTGAGAATTCATAACGGTAACTTACCACGTGGACAGTCGACTGATGAAGCAAAGACAGTCGTCTGTTAATTCAACAGGCGACTGTACATCCTTCGACAGGCGACTGGCTGAGAGAAGAGTAAGTTAGATAAAATACTGGAAATCTCACAAGATACAGGACAGACGATTGATGCAAGGAACACAGTTGACTGTTAATCAGAACAGGCGACTGTATATCCTTAAACAGACGACTGTCAAAGTCAGGAGAAAATTTCCAGAGAGCTGAGTCAAAGAATTGACTTACAGACAGGCGACTGTTACAGCATAGACAGTCGACTGATCTAATAGACAGTCAACTGTATATACAACATAAGTCGACTGGCCGTAGAAATCAGATCAAACAAAGTTTGGGCAAGGAGAGACAGGCGACTGATGTACAATACACAGTCGACTGTCACTAGGACAGGCGCCTGTGAATCGTTCAACAGTAGCCTGTGCGAAATAATCAGAAAAGGCCCAAAACTACATTGTGATAGTCTGTGCATAACAGGCGACTGTAGAACAAAACACAGTCGACTGTTGTTGAGACAGGCGACTGTAAACTGTTAAGCAGTCGGCTGTTATAAACAATCCTAGCACAAACAAAATAGAATTGAATTGGGATCAAAGGACAAAGGTCTAAAGATGTCCTATGACTGAATGTAGATGTGTGTGAGTGCTCCATCAAAGTTCTACTTCTAAGCTACATACTAGAAGAGATAAAAGAAAAATTACATTGACGAATAATCTCTTCTTTCCATCGTATGAGCTTAAAGTCTTTACGGAGCTTCAATCATCAATCTACGATCATCCAATTCATATCATTTGCCTTCAATTACGTTTGAGAGTCATCCATTGCTAGTTGACCTTCATAATAAGCTTAGGCAATGGATTAACTGCAAAATAGGGGATTAGTCACAAGTATTTATGTTTGCTCATCATTAACACCAAGTAGGGAGAAGTCCAATACTCAACATTCTTCCCCTTTTTGATGATGACAAACAAACATAAACAAAAAGATAAATAATTTTGCGTAATGAAAACCTACTCCCCCTACATAGATGCCAATCAAGTTAGTCAACAAATATAAGAGCATCTACATAACAATTGAAGCAAATGAGTGAGATATGAATGAATTCAAATCAAGAAATCTAGGAAATAAAATCCATATTCATTATAATCTTACTCCCCCTGAATCTAAGGCAACGAAAATATTAGATTCAAGCGTTAGAACATACTTAGCACATCCATTATGAATCTTGTTTGTTTATTTCTCTCTCCCTATGGCATTATCCAAAAGGTGGGAGCTAATAACAACAACAATAATAGTGCTAAATACGAACTAACAACAATCAAGGAGTATAAAGATATATCGAATCAAAAACTCATAAAATCTCATCATATACACATGTGAGTAAAGGAATTGAAATCCAATATCAACATTTTAGATATACGAAATGAAAATAATGTCCACAAATTCATCACACCAAAGATAACATGAATTAACCAATATCAAATTCATATATTGTCTCATAAGCACATCAAGGAGAGTGAAGCATACATGGAGACAACATATCATACATCACACAGATAAGATAAACAATATAGCATAGTGTGACACACGAGAGGGTGCACCATCATATATATAGATATATAGAAACTGAGTACATCAACGGATGGTCATCTACATGGCCATCCCAACAAGATACATCATGATAAAAAAATACATCATCATGACGACAGCAAAGTATATCACCAAACATATATAAAAGAGTCGCAGACAACATCATCCATCATACACCAAAAAAATATCATATGTATCATCACTCAAAATAACATCACTCAAACATCGATCTAAGTGTGAGCATCGCCAGGGACTGCAGGAGAGGAAGCAGGCTCTGGAGCAGCAGGAGTATCCTCTGGAGGAGGGTCAGAAGGAGCAACAGAAGAAGCAGCAGTAACATCCTGAGTAGAAGCAACACCAGGAGGCTCAACGACACCAGTAGGCTGAGGAGGCATATGAAGCTGGGGAAGAAACTGTCTCAAATCCTCAGGGAAGGGAATTCCTTGATGGAAGAGAGAGAGAGAGACATCAATCTGTAAATACCAGAGACCATCGCCAAAAGAGTATCCTGAGACGGTGGAGCAGATGAAGAAATAAAATCAGCTGGAGGCACAGTGGATGAGGATGGGGCAGAAGTAGACTTCCTCTTCTTCGAGGCAGTCTGCAGAGCCGAAGAAGATTTTGACTTTGCAGAAGCGTCGAGGAGAGGACCAAAGGGAATGGGCTCATAACGAGTCAAGTCAACACCAAAATGACGGAAGACACGAGTCAGAAGACCACCGTAAGGAATGTGAGACGAGGAGGACGTGAACTCAACCTTGTCCAAAAGCAGACCACACAAAAAAAACAAGGTCTTCAGGTGAGTGAACAGATCAGCATCAACAGCAGCCTCAGTTAATATGAATGACAGAGGGGTCCGAAGGACGACCGAAAGATCAGAACAAAAGCCGAGCAGAGCAACGAGTAGGAAAAGATGGAGTCTTCCTCTTAGAAGGCGAAGCACGAACAGCAGATGATTCAGCAGGAACATGAAGTGGAGTCTGGGCGTCGGAGGTCTGAAACACATGGGGTTTTGGCGTGAAGCCAGGAGGAGGAGAAACACAAGCAGGGGAAGTGTTCTCAGAGGTAGCAAACAAGCCAAGAAGCTCGGGAGGTACAGGACAACCAAGATGCTTAAACGAGATTAGCTGAAGCTTAAGCAAAAGCGAGAGCTTCTCATCAAGGGAAACAGAAAGAATTTCAAGGGCAGAGACACGAGCGTCCAACTGACGAAGAAGAAACTCCGTGGACCGAGAAGGATGCTCAGCAGGCTGAGAAGAGTGTTCAGCAGCATGCATAGATGGGATAGGGTCACTGACAGAGACAGGAAGAGGCTCTCCCGAAGATTGAGGCGAAGAGGGAGTCGGATCAGGCTTCGGTGAAGGAACATGCTCATTGAGGAAATCGAGAGAGACATTAGGGAAGAAATGATCGAAAAGAGCCATGGCCGAGCACGGAGCTAGGGCAAGAAACAAAACGAACGAACCCTAACTAGAAGTATCACGAGATAGGCGGAAGAGACCAAACCTAGTCGAGTGACAGAACAAAAGCAACGACAGCTCGAAATTGACGCACGAAGGGAGCGAGATCGATGGATTTGGTACATCAATCGAGCGGGAAGACGAACGGTCGAAACGGAGGAGAGAGAATCGACCAGGGGAAGTGATCGCGTAAACTTGAATATAAAATTAGGAGAATGAATCTGAGCCGTTGGATCAAGGAATTCACGGCTCGGATCAAATCACTTGAACCGACACAGCATAAGACAGTCGACTGGAGAACAAAAGTCAGTCGACTGGATGAAGTGACAAAAATAAAGCTCAGAGAGTTGGGCAGTCGACTGGAAAGTATCATGCAGTCGCCTATCCACTGGACAGTCGATTGACATATACTCAACAGTCGGCTGGCCGAGAATTAATACAGTTCACAAAAATAACAGAGAACACTGTAAAAATTCGACAGAGAGTACAGTCGCCTGATGACTAAAATGTAGTCACCTGTTAAATTAACAGTCGACTGTAAAACAGTCATCAGTCAGTTGTGCGAAAGATACCAATTTTCAGACTGAGGAGATAGAGTAGGGCAGTCGACTGTCGAAGGAAAGACAGTCGTCTGTCCTGGTCCAAAGATGCACAGTGAGATAGAATTCCAGAGAATAAGAACACTTACACTAGAACCTATACTCTAATCATAAATACATCGTAAAATCATTATGAAAAAAATAAATCCATTGAAACACAAATTACTCCAATCAAAATTAAAAACTCATGAAATCAAATAAGTCACAATTGCCTTTCTTAAGCTCGTAAAACAATAAAGCACAAGAAGAAAGACAATCAAAAAGATATGAGCTCAAAAAGGAGTTATAACATGAAAGATTGAGCTTCTAGATTTCAGATTCACCCATAATTCCCAATTCTCCACGCAACCTCACAAATGAATCTTATTTAAGAGGTTTAGTGAAGATATCGGCAATTTGTTTTTGGGTTTCAATGTACTCTAAGATGATGTCCTTCTTAGCTACATGATCATTTATAAAATGGTGTCTCACGTCTATGTGTTTGGTATGGGAGTGGTGTACCGGATTCTTGGAAAGACAAATAGCACTTTGATTATCAACCATGATAGGGCAAGTATCACAATTGACATCATAGTCACTAAGAGTGTGTCTCATCCAAAGAACTTGTGCACATGCAAGACCCGCGGTAATATATTCCGCTTCAGTCGTGGACAATGACACCGAATTCTGTTTCTTAGAAAACCAAGAAACTAAGGAATTTCCTAAGAAATGGCATGTGCCACTGTACTTTTCCTGTCGGACTTGCATCCGGCAAAGTCGGCATCACTATATGAGATTAACTCATATGTGCTAGACTTAGGGTAGAGTAACCCATAATCTAGGGATTGATTGAGATAACGAAATATTCGTTTAACCGCAATCAAGTGTGACTCCTTAGGTCTTGCTTGATATCTAGCACAAAGACATACAGAAAACATGATATCGGGCCTACTAGCGGTTAAGTAAAGTAAGCTACCGATCATACCTCGATATAGATGAACGTCTACATCTTTTCTGCTTTCATCCTTGTGTAGATAAGTAGTAGTACTCATGGGAGTCCTTTTGCTCGAAGACGATTCCATCCCGAATCGCTTAATAAGCTCCCCTGTGTACTTTGTCTGATGTATGAACGTGCCATTCTCCATTTGTCGAATTTGCAATCCAAGTAAGTAGGTGAGCTCTCCCATGTGGCTCATCTCAAACTCATCCTTCATAGACTTGGAAAATTCTTGACAAATATTAAAGTTAGTAGAACCGAAGATAATATCGTCTACAAAAATTTGAATCAAAAGAATGTCATTTTCATAATCTTTAATGAAGAGTGTAGAGTCAACTTCTCCCATTTTAAAACCTGAATCAAAAGAAAGGTCTTAAGACGATCATACCAAGCTCTAGGAGCTTGTCTCAATCCATACAACGCTTTCTTAAGTTTGAAAACATGGTTTGGAAATTTTCATGAATAAAACCGGGAGGTTGAGAAACATAGACTTCTTCATTGACAAACCCATTTAAAAATGCACTTTTAACATCCATTTGAAATAATTTAAAATTCTTATGGGATGCAAAAGATAAAAGCAAACTATAATCTAGCTACGGGGGCAAAAGGTTCTTCGAAATCAATATCTTCCTCTTGCCGGTAGCCTTGAGCTACTAACCTTGCTTTGTTCCGTGTGATTACCTTGTTTTCATCCGTCTTGTTCTTGAAGATCCATTTGGTCCCAATAACTTGATGACCACTTGGAAGAGGTACAAGTTTCCAAACTTTGTTTCTCTCGAATTGCATTAGTTCTTCTTCCATTGCCACTATCCAAGAGCTATCCTCACAAGCTTCTTGGATGTTCTTTGGCTCAATGGTAGAGACGAATGCGTAATGAGAGAATTCTTCAATTCTTGATCTCGTTCGAACACCCACACCAATATCTCCAATAATTTGGTTATGGTGATGGTTGCGAACGGTCGGGTACGCTTTGGGTATACCTGGATCACTAGGAACAACTTCAACAACTTCGTTAGAAGTGTTAGTCTCAATAATAGTATCATTAATCTTAACATTATTAAGAGAATCACAAAGAATCTCTACATTATCATCATCAACATGAGGAAAATCAAAATCTTCATAAAACGATACGTGAAGTGATTCCTCAATCGTTGAAGAAGTTTTGTTGTATATCCGGTAGGCTTTGCTACGTGTGGAATATCCAACAAAAATTCCTTCATCGGATCTTGGCTCAAATTTCTCTAAATTACCAAAGGTGTTCTTTATAAAATATTTCGAACCAAAAACACGAAAATATTTCACTTGAGGCTTTTTATCATAAAACAACTCAAAACAAGTTTTGTTTGTTCGGGGTCTCACTAGGATCCTATTGAGTACATAACATGCCGTGTGCACCGCTTCTGCCCAAAATTGTAGTCCTAAATGACTATCATGGAGCATAGTGCGAGCACACTCAATAAGAGTCCTATTCTTTCTTTCTACAACACCATTTTGTAGTGGAGCACGAGGAAAGGAAAAGTTATGAGTTATCCCGGAGTCATCACAAAACTTAGTAAAAGACTCATTCTCAAATTCTCCTCCATGATCACTACGAATAGTGATAATGGTGGATCCTAAAAGATTCTGAATCTTCTTTGCAAATTTGGTAAACTCTTCATGAGCTTCATTCTTATTAGTTAAGAATGAAACCCAAGTAAATCTAGAAAAGTCGTCAACGACAACTAGTCCATAATGAGCATTACCTAAAGAAGCGGTTTTAGTTGGCCCAAATAAATCTAGATGTAGAAGTTCTAGGGGCCTCTTAGAAGTAATCCCTTCTTTAAGCTTAAATGAAGATTTACTTAGTTTACCTCTTTGACAAGAATCACAAAAGTTTTTCTTATTAAAAGCAATCTTAGGAAAACCTTTGACTAGATCATGCTTAGCTAACTTATATAAGTGCTTGAAGTGAACATGACCAAAACGACGATGCCATAATAGTTGTTCACTTGTGTTAGCAACTAAGCAATGTTCTACGGTTTTAGGCAAGCTCAAATAATAAATATTTTTACGCCTAATACCGGAAAATAAAACATTTGAATCACAATCAACAATAGTACACAATCCTTCTCCAAAGTTAACCTTGTAACCTTTGTCACAAAGTTGACTAATGGAAATGAGATTGTGACATAAACCACTAACAAGATAAACATTAGTAATTAGAGGTTTGGAAGGATTACCAACGATACCTACTCCAATGATGGTTCCCTTTTGATTACCTCCAAAAGTGACCGTTGCACCATCTTTGATGCTAATCACTTCGGAGAGCAATGAGGGATCACCCGTCATGTGTTTGGAGCAACTGCTATCAAGAAGCTATCCTTTCCCTTTAGAGCTAATAAGGCATCTATTGCTCTTCTTCTTTCTCTTGGGTACCTATATAATATACCATAAGCTTATGGTACCCAATGTTTGTTGGGTCCAAGGGGATTAGCCCTTTGGAAGCCAAGTCCAAGTGGACTTCCGCTTCCCAACATAGTTACTATTTATAATCACATCATGAAAGTGGGAATCAACATAAGAATTCCTAACATTTAGACTAGTGTTCTTAGGACCCTAAATAGTGTACATCTTGGGAGTCCTATTCCTAGTTGCATGCATATGTGTTGGATTTCTATGTGGTGCATGCTTCTTTGGAACATGATTTCTAGCATAGAGATGTGGTGGAGGATATGCATTGTACATTCTAGGATGATATGTATGCTTGGGAACATGCATATTATATGAAGCATAAGGATCATGCATGACATGTGGAGGATGAGCATGCATAAAGGAATGATGCGTAAGAGCATACGGGTGTGTAGGAGCACGTACATAAGTATTTCTCATGTGTGGTTGTGTACGTGTCCGTGGGTGCGAAGCATAAAATGTGTCATGATTATCCACTTGTGAAATAGGATGTTTCCTACGTGGATGAGTGTTAGTGTACATAAAAGCATGGCCTTGCTTTTGGTTTCCACCCTTGGTGGGTTTCTTGCCAAAAGGAAGAGAAGGAGATGTGGTGACATTCTTGGTAGGATTGCTACCTATAGTGTATTTGACACCACTTGTGGATGCACCGGAGGAAGGCCTCACAAAATCTATAAATCTATAGTGACACCACTATTGGAGGTGCGAGCATTAGATGCATTTGCTTTTACAAATCCAAGGCCAACACGATGTGTGGCCGGAAATTGGTTTGCAAGCAAATCATCCAATTGTCTTTTTCCCTTATTGAATCTCACAATACGGGAGGACATGAGCTCATATTTCTCCTTTAAAGAAGAAATGTTGATATCCAAGGTGGACACCCGTGCTTTGAGCTCGTGCACTTGGGTTTTAAGAGAATCGTTCTCTAAACCCAATTGTGTGTGACGTGTAACTAGATCACTATTATCCTTGGGATGTGTTTGATCTAGTTGAGATTTGAGGGAATTCATCTCATCTCTCAATGTGACATTTTGAGAAGCTAAGTTTGCTTTCTCAAGAGTTAAAGTATCAACAATGGTGTCATTGTTGATAATGCATGGATGGATGACTTGCTAACATTTGATTTCTTTAAGCTAGTGTATCTAAGCATTAAAGATTGGTATTTAGCAAATAGTTCTTCATTAGCTATACGAATTTCATCCATTGTTATGTCGGTGTCATCCGTGTCGGAGTCACTCTCATCCGAGAGTGGGTCTTCAAGTGCCATGAAACACATGTGGGCGCTCTACCCTTCTCATCATCGGAATCGCTTGATGAGTCATCACTTGAGTCATCAAAGGTACCTACGAGTCCTTTCTTCTTGTCTCTCTTGTTCTTGTCGGACTTGTGGTACTTTGGTGCCTTCCATTTTTCTTTGTTATTTAGCGTTGGGCAATCCCTCTTGATGTGCCCTGGCTTATTACACTTATAACAAAGAGAGGAAGTAGCATTAGTAGACTCAAAATGTTTGTTTGAGGAAAATTTACCTTTGCGAAAGAAGCGTTGGAGCTTCTTCGCCATTTGGGCCATATCACCCAAATCCATCTCGTTCTCGGATTCATCACTTTCGGAGGATGATGAATTGGCGTTGAATGCCAAAGCTTTCTTCTTGGCATCCGAGGGATTCATCATGGCTCGAATCTTCAATCGGTTATCCCGTCTTACTTCGTAAGACATAAGAGTCCCGATGAGATTCACCAAGGTGTAATTCTTCAAGTCATTGACCTCCTCAATAGCGATTGCTCTTCTTTCCCATTTGGAGGTCATCCCCATGATGATCTTCCTTACCTTTTCAGGTTCGGTGTAGATTTGGCCAAGGGCTTCCAATTCATTTGTGATGTCGGTAAAGCGTCCGTACATCGACGCAATGCAATCATTTTCATGCATGTGAAACAAGTCGAAGTTTTGCACGGCAACATATAACTTTGAAAGCTTTACCTTATTCGTTCCCTCATGGGTAACGATGAGATGGTTCCAAATTTGATATGCACTTGTACATGTGCATATCTTGTTGAACTCATTCGGGTCCAACGCACAATGAAGAGCGTTCATTGATTTAGCGTTGTTGACTTCGACGGACTTCTCGAAAGTCGTCCATTTCTCGAAGTCATCTGTGACGGGCTCGACGTACTCCTTGTGGAGAGTTCTCCAAAGAGAAGCACTCCTAAGGAATGTCTCCATCCTACACTTCCAATAGCCAAAATTAGTACCATTGAAACGTGGTGGACGTACCGTAGATTGACATTTGAAAAGAGTGGACGCTCCATCACGGTCGTGATTGTTGTACGAATGCGACAGAGGAACATTGTTGTTGTTGGATGCCATAGATGAAACCTTGTGCTTTGATACCAATTGTAAGGACCATGTCTATAGGGAAAACACTAGAAGGGGGGTTGAATAGTGTTTATGCAAATTTAAAAGGAATTTACGCCAAATAAAATGCAATCCAACAAATAGTGCGGAATAGAAAAACGACCCAAAGAGAAACACACGCAAACGCAGATATGTTTCAAGGGTTCGGATTACCTAAGTCAACTCCCGACTTGTTCCCGGTAATCCTACGTCCCTACCACCCGGATACCACCAGATACTCAAGTTAGAACCCTAACTTGAGGTTTCCTTATAGCCCACTTGTAGCAACCCTATAAGTGCAATCGAATACAATCGATGTTCTTGACTCCCACAACCAGGGAGCAAGCAAAATCACTCTCACAACCGAGAGCACAATTCAAATAACGAAAGTTATGAAATATGAAAGCAACACTGACAATCACCTATGCCTTGAAGTAGAACTTGAAGGAGAAGTGTGATGTGTGTTGAAGAACTCTCTTGGAAGAGAGGAGAAAGCCCTTTCTCTTGACTGCACCAATTGCCTAGAAGATCAATCTTTGGTTCTAGGTTGGAGAGCAAGAGAACAAGATTTGGAAATACTTAGGGCTTTGGATTTGAGAGCTTTGATCTTTGGAAATGAAAGCTTGAAGGATTTTGCAATGAATGAGTAACCTTCCAATGAAACAGTAGAAGCTCTATTTATATCTTTCTCAAATCCACAAAACAGTTTAGGCAAAAACCCAATCGAAATCCGTGAGAAAAATCTCAACGGATATAATCTGAACTCGCGACAGTTGACTGTTGAACAATCCACAGTCGACTATTGCACAGTCAGCAAGGGTAGGTGAGAATTCATAACGGTAACTTACCACGTGGACAGTCGACTGATGAAGCAAAGACAGTCGTCTATTAATTTAACAGGCGACTGTACATCCTTCGACTGGCGACTGGCCGAGAGAAGAGTAAGTTAGATAAAATACTGGAAATCTCACAAGATACATGACAGACGACTGATGCAAGGAACACAGTTGACTGTTAATCAGAGCAGGCGACTGCATATCCTTAAACAGACGACTGTCAAAATCAGGAGAAATTTCCAGAGAGCTGAGTCAAAGAATTGACTTACAGACAGGCGGCTGTTGCAGCATAGACAGTCGACTGATCTAATAGATAGTCCACTGTATATACAACATAAGTTGATTGGCCGTAGAAATCAGATCAAACAGAGTTTAGGCATGGAGAGACAGGCGAATGATTTACAACACACAGTCGACTGTCACTAGGACATGCACCCGTGAATCGCTCAACAGTAGCCTGTGCGAAATAATCAGAGAAGGCCCAAAACTACATTGTAATAGTCTGTGCATAACAGGCGACTGTATAACAAAACACAGTCGACTGTTGTTGAGACAGGCGACTGTAAATTGTTAAGCAGTCGGCTGTTATAAACAATCCTAGCACAAACAAAAGAGAATTGAATTGGGATCAAAGGACAAAGATCTAAAGATGTCCTATGACAGAATGTAGATGTGTGTGAGTGCTCCATCAAAGTTCTACTTCTAAGCTACATACTAGAAGAGATAAAAGAAAAATTACATTGACGAATAATCTCTTCTTTCCATCGTATGAGCTTGAAGTCTTTACGGAGCTTCAATCATCAATCTACGATCATCCAATTCATGTCATTTGCCTTCAATGATGTTTGTGAGTCATCAATTGCTAGTTGATCTTCATAATAAGCTTAGCAATGGATTAACTGCAAAATAGGGGATTAGTCACAAGTATTTATGTTTTCTCATCATTAACACCAAGTAGGGAGAAGTCCAATACTCAACAGTCGTGCCTCCTTCCGAAGTATGGCTCCTCTAGCTTGCCATCCCAACCGTTCCTCAAGCTGATCTACGCTCTTTTCATGGGGAGCGAGATCAATTGGGCTCGTATTATCTTAGATAAGATGGACTCTTTTGAATGCATCTGAAAGTCCACCAAATATGCTCACATCCCATATCCTTGTCTGCTGACCCTCGTATTTCGTCATTTTGGCGTCCCTCTCCCTCCCGATGATTAGCGTCCTCTGGATCCTCCTCTGAATGCGACGGCCGTCAAGAAGTCTCTTGCGGCATTACGTCATGTTTAGAGTACTACCCCTTCTGCCACCGAGGGTACCTCTTCAGCTGCTCCTCCTTCTGCTCCTACACTTGCTGAGTTTGCAGTTTCTCTGAGACGTGTGGAGTCTCGTGTTTCTCATTCTGAGGAGATGCTAGCTCGCATCTACTCTCACTTGGGCATTGAGGTTCCTCCGTCAGTTTCTGACGATGAGGAATTGGATGATGCTGAGCTCTAGGAGATTGTTGGATCTGCTGCTCGTGCCCTAGAGGGTACGTCTGCTGCTGCTACTTCTGTTGGTGCTCCCGAGACCACTCTTGTTGCGACTCTCACTGTCACGCCCCGCTTCCCAAAAACGTGGAGGTGAAGCGTGAGAAGGTCTGCTCAGACTTGAAGCTACAAAGCTGCAAGTCCGATAAGCGTCAATCAACTTTAAACTGCAGGTCCCTGCAACGCGAAACGAAACAAAGATAATAATAACGAAAGAGACAAAAGAAACATCTCAGAATATCCATAATAATAAATCTCAACATCGCAGAAAAAGCCACCAGGCTAAAAATAAAAGAGTCTAAAAGAGGCCGAGCATGGCCAACAAAAGTACAAAGTACAGAAACAAAGTAATGGTGCAAGCACCGACATCTAACAGCAACCTAAAGCAAAAGCAACGCAACCAGTCTCTAAAACTGGTCTCCGGTGTCCTCGAACTCCTCGACGAACGTAGGCTCAGTGTCAGCAACCACCTCGTCCTCAACAACTGTCTCTGGCTCAGGGTCTAACATGTGACACCCAAAAGAGCAAGGGGCACATGTCAGCAAGTCTGGAAGACTTGTGCAAGGAAACTGAAAGTAGGTAAAAGTAAAGCAACCTAGCAGTTCTAGCATGATGCAATGACATGGCAGTTAAAGTAATGAGTGCAACAGGTAAAGTAAAGTACGAGCATGGCATGGCATGGATGACAAGTATTACATGAATCATTCATAAGACAAGTACAAGACAAGGAAAGTAAGCACCTCGTGCACAGAGATTCCGCCTTTTGGCTAGAGTGGCTGCGCGGGCCAACTCCTAAGCTCAAGTGATCGTTTATCCCTACCCCTCCACGTGTATCGAGCCAGGGCCTTACCCCCGAACAGGAATGATCGCTTCTGGAACACGAGCCAGGAAGTGTTTTATCTTGTTGGTCTAGGGGTGCACCTAGCCAGACAAGGGAGTACAAGTACAAGTATTGTAGCGTGTGCTACAAATGCGACATTCAATGCATGGATGACATGACATGACAAGTAGTAAGGCGTACAGGTAAGAAAAGTAAACGTGAAAGTTTAGTATGTATGAACAACAAGTTTTAAGGTTTGGATCTAGCTTCGTTGTCAAGCTAGATCAATTAGGTGACGGATCTAGTTTCGTTGTCAAACTAGATCAAGTAGGCGTCTAGCCAGCTATCATTTCACTGACTAGTCTCTTTTACGCTAAAAACAAGGAAGTGGCCTAAAAACATGGCCCTAAGCAAGAGTTGACAAGTTTCACTTGCCTGCAAGTCTCACGTCAGAAAACATCGATCAACGAGTCCAAAGTCACAATTCCTACGTGCACAAGTTCACCGGCCTACATCCGTTTTATTAATCTGGATCAGTGATTGCTAAAACATTTAAAATACTTTAAAATACTGATTTTTAGTCTTGGTTAGCATGCAATTGGGTTGGGGGTCCTAGGGGTGCAAAGCGTTACCTCAACACGACGCGAAAGCTACTCCGGTGTCGGGTAGCGACGCCGGGGGTTGGAATAATAATATCGCGCTCCAAGTCCAGATTCCGATTAGATTCCTCGCTGGAAATTTCAGAGCAATCAACCGGAGCGACGATTCCAGATTCCAAAGCTAGCACGTGCGACGACGGCCTACGACGTGTCGCAACGTCGTACGCGAAGAATCCTCGAAGAGAAAGCACCTAGGTGGGGCCCACAGTAGTCTTAGGGACCTATGTGGGACCCACAATACCTCTGGAGAACTTGGGGGGCCCACGGTGGCAAGTGGTGCGACGGGTGCGGGGTTGCGACGAATGGCTCTCGGTCGTACAGCCTCGGTGCGGGGACTTGGCTCGGTCGGTGCAGGGAAACGTGGCTGTGCAGCAGCGGGGGTCGGTCGCAGCAGCGGTGCGGGGCTGTCTCTCGGTCGGTGCGGGAGATCGGGTCGGTCGGGCGCTTGGAGCAGGTCGTTGCAACGTTGCAACGTTGCAACGGAGCGGGGCTTCGGTCGGTGCGGGCGGGCACCTCGGTCAGACACGGGTGATGCGGGCGACAGAGCGGGGTCGATGCGGAGCGGGGATGCGGGCCAAGCCCTCAGTCAGACCGAGGGCTTCTCTCGGTCAAAGCGGGGAACGGAGCAGGGATGGCTGTGCTGCGATGTGAGTGGTGATGGTGCGGAGGCGGCTAGCGGTCAGAGCGGGCGAACGGAGGCCGTTTCTTCGGTCGGTGCGGCAGCTGTTCGTCGCAACGTTGCGACGAATCATCGCAACGTCAAATTTGGGTTTTGGAAGAGGCTAGGGTTAATTTCTTGCGAAAATGGGTCTTCCTAGGGGTTGTTTATATAGTGTAGATGAGTTGACTTGGTCTATGGCTAAATCTAATAGGATTAGAAGTTTAAAATAATTTAAAATTTGAAATTCAACTTCTCCAACTCACCCAAGGATTTGACCTGGTCCAAATGAGCTGGAAATTGGCTCAAAAATTCTTTAAAACGTTTAAAACTCAAATAAATTTTATTTGGCCGAAATTAATTTAAAAATTAATTATTAAAAATATTATAAAAATTGTTAAAAATATAAAAGCGGTCAAATGAACTCCAAAAATTATAAAATAAATATCGTGGTGATCGTGATGACGAAAGTGAGCTAACTAAGAAGACGGATCTCAATTTCGACGTCGGACGACGAGACTAAAAATAAAAACGTCTCCCGTCAAGAGTGAGAATCGTCACGTCTCATCGAGTAAGATTAAATTGTGGAAAAACGACTCGGGAAGTGTCGTTCCAAGATAGTGCCACTATTTAATACTCTCAGAGGCGTTCACAACGGCATATCACACAAAAGTGTTCACAATTAAATAAAGTCTAAAATAAACACGTGCACGGTCAAAAGCACGTGCACGAACAAAGTACAACGAAAAGTGGTCGTTACATCCTCCCCACCTTAGAATAAAGTCCGTCCTCGGACTTTCTAATATATCTAGTCGCTCTAATAACTACCCCAATCAAGTCACATTATATTTCAAACCAGGTATAGCTATTACAAGTGCTTATATATGCACTAGGTAGTCAAACATTATCACTACTAACACGCATATATATTCATTCACATACGTCATATACTTATACCTATTATAGTCAGTCAATTTCATACATGTATTTCAATCATATATATAAGCATACATCCCTTATACAACTACTACTTACCTAAACACAAAACAATATTTCAGATACTCATATAAGGGTAGTCTCACACTTAGCAAATACAATCATTACTCTACATATGGATAGCTACCTATGCATAAACAATATGGGTATACAACTCCCTAATATTTATCCAATACCAAACATCTCAACACATGTAGTCACTCCATACCATTTTAAATCAAGCTTCACTATATTTAATATATATATATTCACCTCTACTATAGCTTCATAATATATATAGTCATTCAAATGCATTCAAATATTTCACCATACATTCACATTACGTACGGTCCTATAACTGTATTTACGACACGCCACATATGCCATAGTCATCAATACCTATAACTAAGCACATACTTACACGTGCATGGTGCACACCCATACACGCTAACTTTTCATTCATGTATACCAATCATATCATTATATAACTAGCACATTTACACACCTAGTTTTAGCTAGTACACATACGTTCACACGAGCAAGTCCTTAGTAGTTAACTATACCACAAGACCAACACCTATAACTATATACTGGTGTAGCGACCCACAATCATGTGTGTAACACAACCAGGCACAAACACTTCTATCACTATACATACATCAAACATCGTTATATTCAAACTTCAGACATACACATCAATATACTTAGAGTATACCCACGCAAGCTTGAGTGGGACTCAATACACATATCAGAATATTCTATATACGTAACGCAGCTTTTATACCTATACCAATACCACTCCAATATTTATACGTCTACCAATACAACCATATCCATACCATAAGTCAATCACACTTAATATTTAGTCAGATAACACCCACATAGTTAAATCATAATAATAACATTACAGCCATCAACACCCACATATTTATAATACCCTCCCTAGTACAAACAGTCACCGTATAGTCACCCACGTGGGACATATATATTCACACCATAGCCTACTACCTATAACTAGTGTACCAACACCTATTATTATTATCACACCTAGCATCCCCATAGTTTTACCAGCATATTGCTTCAACCATTATAAGTATCTCCTAATTACATGCACCCTATTAGATATTCCCACACTAATTCTTATATACACAGGCATCCCTAGTATGGTATAGCTACCCACACACCAACCTATAACTACTAACATACAACCAACTTCACACATAATGAATAACTCCGAGTATATATAACACACAATAAGCAACCATTATTATACTATGGGAGAGTACACTCGTTCAAGCCCACGTACACAACTTAGGTACGTGCACTACGATAACATCACAAGGTCCAAGGGCCTACTAACAACTTAGGGTCGTCACAGACATTGACGGTCACTAAAGCCTAAGCAGTAGGGGGGTCGAAAGCGTGACGAGGGAAGGATCGGTAAGCACTAATTCCGATAGGACGACTAAAAGGAGACAGCTTGGTTAGGTGGAACAGCGAATCAATCGTGAATGCTTAGGTAGAGGAAAGGGAGATGTAGCGATACTTATATAGGATGGAGAAATGAAAAGTCATAAGCTGGAATACGCAAAATTTGAAAACTGTCGTACTTCAAAAGTTGGAATCCCGGCTGAAAAGAAATATTTGGAGATCGATAAAACGAGTTGTTCAAAATAAGTTTGACTCGGATATTCATAATAAGAGAAAATGGTCTATTGGTTAAAAAAATCATTATAAAAGGAAGTAAAATCATTTGCACGAATATTAAGGACGTGGTTTAGAAAATTTTATACGTCAGTAATTTAATATAATGTTGTCAAACGTTTTTGAAAGTCAGAGAATGGAATCAAGTAACGGAAGAATTTAAACTCATGTTAAATGCTTTCAAACTTTTAGGCTATGGAAAATTTAAAATAATCAATTTTGAAGCTACTTTTAGAGAACCAGGGTTTGCCAAAAATTGAGAGACTGATTTACACAAGGTTCTTAATATACGAGCACAACAAGTCTGGTACGGATATAAAAATAATTGAAAGTATGTATGGTGCACGGAAAAATAATATTAACTTGGTAGTAAAATTATCAAAACTGTGGTAAAGCTTTAAACCCAACTAGGGGAAGTCTGGGCCAGGAATAGTAATTTCTTAAAATTTTGAAATAGCGAAAACGATGAGCATAAAACCGACTGGCTAAAAGCTGAAATTCCATGTGACTTGAAAGTATATTAAAGTAAAAACGACGTATCATTCGAATAACACAAATAAGAAGGAAAATTATAGATCGAATTGGGGAAGGCAAAAGTATGGTTCAGAATGAAATTAATATATGAAAGGAAATATGTATTTTCAAAAGTGTAGGCTGAAGAAGTATTATAAGCTATTATCCCAAAAATTTCGACAAAAGTTTTAAAAAATTTAAATCAACGAGGAGCATGAAGTATAAGTATATATACATATTAAAATTTGAACAAATTTAAAACTTAGGGAAAGAGGAAATCAAAAAGAAAATACTTTCAGAAGATTCAAGATTTGTGATGGAGAGATTTGAAAATTGACGACGATCGTCAAGAGGCGATCTCGGGAATCGAGGCAAGGAAAACGGTCAGATGATCAAAACATACATATGCCTAGGATATGGCCCAGGATACCTACGGGAAAACTCATACGGTCGCCCAACTAAGTGTTAAGAAGCTAAGCGCTAAGACTCTATAGGGAGCTAGGCGGTAATGGAATGCGTTCAGCTTGGTCCGAAATCGATGAACTCAAACGAACGACTGAAGGAAATTCTAGAAGTCTTGATATGGTCAGGGGTAGACGAGGACCACTAAGATAACTCCTATAACGATTAAATCAATTCTCAGCAAGGGCTCTAATTAACAGTCTAACAATCAACCCTATTTTTGCAAACAATCATATGCAAGCATAATTTAACAAGTCAGGACTAACTAAGGGAAGAAACAACTAGGTCGAGAGTTACCTGCGATAACCTCATCCACAGTCTCGCTCTCCACTGCCGTCATCGGATAAGCCTGCTCCCTTGGCTGCATGGCCTGCTAAAAAGCCTGCTTCTGTGGAACGAGGGCTGGTCCACGACTTGTAGGTATAGGTACTTTCTGCTGTAACGGCTGTGCAGCGATGGGTTCCTTCCAAGGTTGGTTAGACTTCGGACACTCCTTCATAGTGTGAGTAGGATCTCCACAAATCAGGCACTGGCCCAGCCTCTTCATGCACTGTTTTTTCTCATGACCCGTCTTGCTACAATGATGGCACACCTTCCGACTTGGCCCAGTTACTAGTGCTTCCTGCTGCGGAATTCCCTCCGCTGCTTTCCGCAGTTGATTTGCATGCCGACAATCCTTCGCTGAATGAGTAGCAGCACCACAACTCAAACACCGTCCTAGAAAGCTTCTGCACTGCTCCTTGATGTGCCCGGTCTTGCCACAGAAATAGCAAGTCTTCAGAGTAGGTCC
The DNA here is from genome assembly GCA_030789695.1 of Scilla litardierei. NCBI lineage: Eukaryota > Viridiplantae > Streptophyta > Magnoliopsida > Asparagales > Asparagaceae > Scilla > Scilla litardierei. The sequence goes on from CM061133.1 coordinate 217,928,008, forward strand.
GCCACCAACTCGAGTCTGTCGTCTTCTCGCCATCTAACGACAGAGAAAACGAACAAAAATTTAGACTCAATAGCTTAATGACTTAGATGTTGTAATTTATTTAATGGACATTCCGTTACTATCGTTGTTCCGTTAATTTGCAATTGCAAGATTGGACCTGCATGGGCCACCAACAAAACCTGTCATGCCCCGCTTCCCAAAAACGTGGAGGCGAAGCGTGAGAAGGTCCGCTCAGACTTGAAGCTACAAAGCTGCAAGTCCGATAAGCGTCAATCAAATTTAAACTGCAGGTCCTTGCAACGCGAAACGAAACAAAGATAATAATAACGAAAGAGACAAAAGAAACATCTCAGAATATCCATAATAATAAATCTCAACATCGCAGAAAAAGCCACCAGGCTAAAAATAAAAGAGTCTAAAAGAGGCCGAGCATGGCCAACAAAAGTACAAAGTACAGAAACAAAGTAATGGTGCAAGCACCGACATCTGACAGCAACCTAAAGCAAAAGCAACGCAACCAGTCTCTAAAACTGGTCTCTGATGTCCTCGAACTCCTCGACGAACATAGGCTCAGTGTCAGCAACCACCTCGTCCTCAACAACTGTCTTTGGCTCAGGGTCTAACATGTGACACCCAAAAGAGCAAGGGGCACATGTCAGCAAGTCTGGAAGACTTGTGCAAGAAAACTGAAAGTAGGTAAAAGTAAAGCAACCTAGCAGTTCCAGCATGATGCAATGACATGGCAGTTAAAGTAATGAGTGCAATAGGTAAAGTAAAGTACGAGCATGGCATGGCATGGATGACAAGTATTACATGAATCATTCACAAGACAAGTACAAGACAAGGAAAGTAAGCACCTCGTGCACAGAGATTCCGCCTTTTGGCTAGAGTGGCTGCGCGGGCCAACTCCTAAGCTCAAGTGATCGTTTATCCCTACCCCTCCACGTGTATCGAGCCAGGGCCTTACCCCCGAACAGGAATGCTCGCTTCTGGAACACGAGCCAGGAAGTGTTTTATCTTGTTGGTCTAGGGGTGCACCTAGCCAGACAAGGGAGTACAAGTACAAGTATTGTAGCGTGTGCTACGAATGTGACATTCAATGCATGGATGACATGACATGACAAGTAGTAAGGCGTACAGGTAAGAAAAGTAAACGTGACAGTTTAGTATGTATGAACAACAAGTTTTAAGGGTTGGATCTAGCTTCGTTGTCAAGCTAGATCAATTAGGTAACGGATCTAGTTTCGTTGTCAAACTAGATCAAGTAGGCGTCTAGCCAGCTATCATTTCACTGACTAGTCTCTTTTACGCTAAAAACAAGGAAGTGGCCTAAAAACATGGCCCTAAGCAAGAGTTGGCAAGTTTCACTTGCCTGCAAGTCTCACGTCAGAAAACACCGATCAATGAGTCCAAAGTCACAATTCCTACGTGCACAAGTCCACCGGCCTACATCCGTTTTATTAATCTTGATTAGTGATTGCTAAAACATTTAAAATACTTTAAAATACTGATTTTTAGTCTTGGTTAGCATGCAATTGGGTTGGGGGTCCTAGGGGTGCAAAGCGTTACCTCAACACGACACGAAAGCTACACCGGCGTCGGGTAGCGACGCCGGGGGTTGGAATAATAATATCGCGCTCCAAGTCCAGATTCCGATTAGATTCCTCGCTGGAAATTTCAGAGCAATCAACCGGAGCGACGATCCCAGATTCCAAAGCTAGCACGTGTGACGACGGCCTACGATGTGTCGCAACGTCGTACGCGACGAATCCTCGAAGAGAAAGCACCTAGGTGGGGCCCACAGTAGTCTTAGGGACCTATGGGGGACCCACAATACCTCTGGAGAACTTGGGGGGCCCACGGTGGCAAGAGGTGCGACGAGTGCGGGGTTGCGACGAATGGCTCTCGGTCGTACAGCCTCGGTGCGGGGACTTGGCTCTGTCGGTGCGGGGAAACGGGGCTATGCAGCAGCGGGGGTCGGTCGCAGCAGCGGTGCGGGGCTGTCTCTCGGTCGGTGCGGGAGATCGGGTCGGTCGGGCGCTTGGAGCGGGTCGTTGCAACGTTGCAACGTTGCAACGGAGCGGGGCTTCGGTCGGTGCGGGCGGGCGCCTCGGTCAGACACGGGTGATGCGGGCGACAGAGTGGGGTCGATGCGGAGCGGGGATGCGGGCCAAGCCCTCAGTCAGACCGAGGGCTTCTCTCGGTCGAAGCGGGGAACGGAGCGGGGATGGCTGTGCTGCGATGCGAGTGGTGATGGTGCGGAGGTGGCTAGCGGTCAGAGCGGGCGAACGGAGGCCGTTTCTTCGGTCGGTGCGGCAGCTGTTCGTCGCAACGTTGCGACGAATCGTCGCACCGTCAAATTTGGGTTTTGGAAGAGGCTAGGGTTAATTTCTTGCGAAAATGGGTCTTCCTAGGGGTTGTTTATATAGTGTAGATGAGTTGACTTGGTCTAGGGCTAAATCTAATAGGATTAGAAGTTTAAAATAATTTAAAATTTGAAATTCAACTTCTCCAACTCACCCAAGGATTTGACCTGGTCCAAATGAGCTGAAAATTGGCTCAAAAATTCTTTAAAACGTTTAAAACTCAAATAAATTTTATTTGGCCGAAATTAATTTAAAAATTAATTAGTAAAAATATTATAAAACTTGTTAAAAATATAAAAGCGGTCATATGAACTCCAAAAATTATAAAATAAATATCGTGGTGATCGTGATGATGAAAGTGAGCTAACTAAGAAGACGGATCTCAATTTCGACGTCGGACGACGAGACTAAAAATAAAAACGTCTCCTGTCAAGAGTGAGAATCGTCACGTCTCATCGAGTAAGATTAAATTGTGGAAAAACGACTCGGGAAGTGTCGTTCCAAGATAGTGCCACTATTTAATACTCCCAGAGGCGTTCACAACGGCATATCACACAAAAGTGTTCACAATTAAATAAAGTCTAAAATAAACATGTGCACGGTCAAAAGCACGTGCACGAACAAAGTACAACGAAAAGTGGTCGTTACACTCCCTTCTGTGGACACTCTAGTCGACCCAGTGACCACCACCCCTTCTGCAGAGCCTGCTGCTGCTGCTGATCCTCCCTCCGCCTCCTGAGCTTGCGTTGGAGGACTCTCCCATGTGCATCTGGATGATATTTTTTTATAGTGAGAGAGTGGGGTAGGATAGTTGGTGGTTATGGATTTTTGATGTATTTTTGGATGTTCTGATGATACCTTTTGATGTATGTTCATTTTGATGTCTGTTGAGACATATGTTGTATGTGTGCACTGATCTTTCGATCGTTTTTATGTATGTTGGCAGATGTATACATTTTGTTGTGCCATGTTTTATATATATATATATATATATATATATATATATATATATATATATATATATATATATATATATATATATATATATATATATATATATATATATATATATATATATATATATATATATATATATATATATATATATATATATATATACATCGTGTTGACATTTACTTCATTGTGCGCATTATATTCTTTTTGTCTCTGATGTTGACTTCGTCGCTCGATAATTACATTTGATTTAATAGAAATTATTCCTATGATAACATAAAATTGTTTTCCATGCACTTAATTCATCAAGAATGTTGATATTGGAGAGTATGTTCCATAACTCAATACATGAAATTGATTTGATTTTTGATGAGTTTATTTTTCGATTATCGACTATGGTCTCGTTGGCACGCTTTGATTTAATTCGTATTTTACTTTGGTGTCATTTGAATCGTGGTCGTATTCTTTGACTCCCGTGCTTTTATTTGTAGCCATTGTTGTTGTCGTGATCTCCTCCCACTCTTTTTGCTAATGCCAAAGGGGGAGAGAATTAATAATGACGATGTGCTAAATGATAATTTAAAGCAATTTACCGTGAATCTAATTTGATATGTTAGATTCAGGGGGAGCTAAGATATAAAAATGGATTTAGATTCTAAATTTCAATAATTGGATTCACATTTTATACTTTCCTCGTCAGTTTGATGTGTATGATTATTATTTAATATGGAATTAACGTGTCATCAATGTAGGGGGAGTAAGTAAATTTTATTTGAATCATTATTATTGATTATTATTTATGTTTGTTTGTCATCACCAAAAAGGGGGAGAATGTTGAGTATTGATTCCCCGGATTTGGTTTTGATGATGAACAAACATAAATATCGTGAACTAACTCTTTGTGAGCGCAGTTATGGAGATTGTCGCCAAAACTCTATGAACATCTAAAGCGACGTCACAAGACTTCTCAAAGCGCGTGATCGTGTGCCTGAAGCTTCGTTGAAGCTCTTAGAGCATTATTGAAGTCAAGAAGATTTGATTGAAGCTTTTGAAGACGGTTCGTCAAGTTTTATTTATTGTCTTCTAGCTTCTTTTCGTAGAGTGTTAAGCCTTGAGTAGGTCTGACATTAAAATCTTCTTAACGCTCATATCTTAGAGCTAGGATTATCTTAGAAGCCCATAGAATCTTTCCCGAAGCTTAATGCTTCATTTCACGGCTTCTTGTACATCTTAGTTGGTTCAAGAAGAAGAACTAACTGACTAGATGGCAATCTAGTCGGTCGGTAATCCTTCTTGAACCGACTAGATATCCTTGTCAAATTCAGCTCATTCACTGTTTACAGTTAGTCAGGCCAAGAAGGTTCACCGACCGACTAGTTGTCAAACTAGTCAGTTAGGAATCCTTCTTAGACCGACTAGTTATGTCTTTCATTTTTCAGCCTGAGCTACTGTTTACAGTTAGTCGGTCAAAGAACATTCATCGACCAACTAGTTGTGAAACTAGTCAGTTGGAATTTGTTCTTAGCCCGACTAGCTCACCTTGAATTCAACCTATTCTATTTCAACTCTTAGTCGGTCAAAGAACACTCATCGACCGACTAGTTATGAAACTAGTCGGTTGGCAAGTCTTCTTAGACCGACTAGTTCTAATTCCTTGAATTCACTTTATTGGCTGTGAACTAGTTAGTCGGTCCATGTTGAATCACCGACCGACTAGTTGTGAATCTAGTCGGTCAGTGATCCTTCTTTGACCGATTAGACTGCTTCAGAAATAGATCCGTTGGAGCATTAAATGCACGAATTTTCCCTCTCTCTCTCCTCTCTATCCTATATAATCTTGAGTTGCTTCTTCATAGCATTCAAGGCTGTCATTATTGAGTTTTAGAGATCAAAGAGAGAGCATTTAATTCTCATTCAAAGTTCACTCATTTCTTACAAGAATCTCTCCCTCACTCTTATTCCTAAAGAGAGATTCATTGATTGTGAGCCTTTCAAGCCAAGAGCTTGATTCAAGGTCACCAACTCCTCCCTAGGCTTCTATTGCTGGTCAACTTCTTGGAGCTAGGGTTTGGTGACTTCTTCTTCCTCAAAATCCTCCTTGCCCTAAAATCGTAAGTTTACTCAAGGCATAGGATTTTGTTGGTAAGCATTTCTTATTTCATTTACTTTGATATTAAGTTTTTCTCTTGGTTGTGAGAGAAGTTTGTGATCCCGGTTTGTGGGAGTCACATTTACATTTGTGTATGATTTGATGTTGTAGAGGTTTTCTACCAGAATTTCATAGTGCAAATTTGAGTTAGAAGTTTATAACTCAAGTATCCGGAGGGGATCCGGGTGTTTGGGACGTAGGATCACCGGGAACAAGTCGGGGAGATTTGGGTGGATCCAAACCCGTTAAATCGTTTGTTTGCATTATCTTTTATTGTTGTCAATATTTTCATTCCGCATTGTTGGTTGTGTTTGCACGATAATTAGGAATAATTACTCCTGATTATTTTAAAGTACTATTCACCCCCCCTTAGTACTTGTGTAGTAGCTATCAGGGCATTACATGACTTAGAGAGCTAGAGTCCGCCATAGATGTCGAGTCTCTCCTTGCGGAGGACTAGGGACTTTCACCGTCGTCGTCTTTCTTTAGTTTACCTTCAGTTATTGTTGTTGTTGTTAGTGTACGTTTCTTTTGTTGATACTTTAGCCCTGCTGAGGCTTGTCGTTTGATTTCGTGTATGGACTTAATATTTATGGATGTGGCTTTCATCTTTTGATCATATTCCTATTGTTCTGAAAGCACGCAAGAACTTGCCCTGTGTTTTTATCACAGATGCTTATTGAACTCGAGCTTCACCGCTCCAGTTTATGCTGACCGCGTAACTCTCTCGCTTCCGGTGTCTTTTGGGAAGCGGGGCGTTACTGCGATGTACTTTTCAATCAAGAGTTATAACAGAAGCATATAAGAATCACACCAAGCATGCAATAGAGAATGGAATAAATCATGGCATTCACATATTAATATCGATTCATAAGAAATCTCCATAACTAAGGTATTTTGCTAAGTTTCAGCATTATCAAACTTTCCCATTCGTGCACCTCTCCACTCTAATGTCGCACTCACTCATATGGTCAAGCTAATTCACCCCCCAAGCTTAGTATGAGGCATCACATCTAAAGGAATATGATAGTGGAAAATGAGATTTTTGCCTTGGTTTTCCCAAGTATTTTATGGCTCCAATAATGAGATAGAGAAATTGTAGAGATATGATGCCCTCGAGGCTATTTATCTCTGTGTGAATAGCACAAATGTCTTATTCGAAATAACAGTAAGCTGTTTGGTAATAATTTATCTAAGTTATAATGTAGTTAACATTAGATATTAACTTAGGTAAAGTCCTGAGACTTTATGCAAGGTCAAACATGTATCGAGATGAGTATCTCGATCATGGAGAAATGTTTGACCATCTGTAGCATAAGTCTAAAATGGTTCGTGGTCATATATGTTTTGAGATAAGGATATCGAAACATCGGATAGACCATTGTGTCCTAGTCTATACTGTTAAGCGGTGGCGATGATCTCATGATCGTTCGACTTGGCGAAGTCGGAGACGAGACACATGTGCTCATTAGAGAATGAGTTCACTGAACGATCCACAAGAGTTATCATATGGTTACATTGACCAATCTGTCAATGATAACTCTAAGTGATGATAGGCAAGTTGGTCTTTTGACTTGAGGTCAATTTACGAACCTGTGCGTGAACAGTGTCATTTAGATCACTGACCTAACTTCGAGGCTAGGCATGTTAAATGTTCTTTGATTGGGTGTCACTTAAAGCGTACGAGGAGAGTAATGACCAAGAGAGGATTTGTCTCTCCCGGCCAATGGGAGTTAGTGTCGTAGAGTTAGTTCAGTCTTTAGCAAAATCTCTGCGCAGAGTATGTTGTAAGAAGTCCAACATGTTGGATATTGGACTCCTCGGATTTGGTTTTGGATGATGAACAAACATAAATATATCGTGAACTAACACTTTGTGAGCGCAGTTATGGAGATCGTCGCCAAATTCATATGAACATCCAAAGCGACGTCTCAAGACTTCTCAAAGCACGTGATCGTATTCCTAAAGCTTTGTTGAAGCTTTTGGACCATTTTAGAAGTCATGAAGATTCGGATCGAAGCTTTCGAAGACGGTTCGTCAAGTTTTATTTATAGTCTTTTAGCTTCGTTCCGTAGAATGTTAAGCCTTGAGTAGGTCTTACATTTTTATCTTCATAACGCTCATGTCTTAGAGCTAGGATCTTAGTCGAAGTCCATACAAACTTTCCCGAAGCTTCGCGCTTCGATTCACGACTTCTTGTGCATGTTAGTTGGTTCAAGAAGAAGAACCAACCGACTAGATGGTGATCTAGTCGGTCGGCAAAGCTTCTTGGACCGACTAGTTTGCCTCCTTTAATTCTAGCTCAGTTACTGTTTACACTTAGTCGGTCAAAGAAGGTTCACCGATCGACTAGTTTGTGAACTAGTCGGTCAGTGTTGCTTCTTGGACCGACTAGTTGAGCTTTCCCTGTACATGCCAAGTTACTGTTTATCGTTAGTCGGTCTATGTTCATTTAGTGACCGACTAGTTGATGAACTAGTCTGTCAACAATTGTTCTTGGACCGACTAAATCAATTTGTACTCAGACTATTTGTTTTATCTCTTAGTCGATCTAAGTTCACTCACCGACCGACTAGTTGTGAAACTAGTCGGTTGGCAAGTGTTCTTTGACCGACTAGTTCTGTTAGTCTGAACTTCGACCTATTCTCTGTTCACCACTTAGTCGGTTCATGTTGATTGACCGACCGACTAGTTGATGAACTAGTCGGTCAGTGGTTATTCTTTGACCGACTAGTTTGGTTCAGAATAGAGCTGTTGGAGCTTTAATTGAAACGTTTTTCTCTCTCTCTTTCCTCTAACATATAAAAACTTGATGTGCTGCATTCATTGCACTCAAGGCTGATATTAAGAGAAGTTTAGAGATCAAAGAGAAAGCATTCATTCCTCATTCAAAGCTCTTTCATTCCAATCTTGAATCTCTCCTCACTCTTATTTCAAAAGAGAGATTCATTGAATGTGAGCCTTCCAAGCCAAGTGCTTGATTCTAGTTCACCAACAACCTCATAGCTCTCCATAGCGGATCTACATCTTGGAGCTAGGGTTTGGTGCCTCTTCATCTTCCCCAAAATCCGTTTTGCCCTAAATCGTACGTTATACTCAAGGCATAGGATTTTGTCGGTAAGAAATTCTATTTCATTTACTTTCGATATTGTTAGTGTTTCACTCTCGGTTGTGAGAGTGTGTTTATGATCCCGGGTTGTGGGAGTCACAATTTTCATTTGTGTATGATTTGACTTGTGAAGGTTTTTCACAAGTATTTCATAGTGGAAATCTTGAGTTAGGGTTTCTAACTCAAGTATCCGGAGTGGATCCGGGTGTTTGGGACGTAGGATCACCGAGAACAAGTCGGGGAGACTTGGGTGGATCCGAACCCGTTATATTGCTTGTTTGCGATTGTTTGTCTTTGTTGTCTAACATTTACATTTTCGCATTTCTGCATTGTTTGGTAGAGTTTGCAAGATACTTAGGAATTATCCTCTTAATTATTTTAAAGTACTATTCACCCCCCTCTAGTACTTGTGCAGTAGCTTAGCAGGGTATTACATTTGGTATCAGAGCCAAGTCTATAGCTATGTCTGCCAACGACAACACGACCGTTCGTCCACCTTCCGACTATAGCACCTTCAAGAATCGTGAAGGAGCGTCTTCGGTAATGGAAGGACACTCCTCAACGAGGCCTCCCTTCTTCAACGGTACCAACTACGGGTACTGGAAATGCCGGATGGAAACTTTCCTCCGGAGTGCTTCACTATGGAGGACTACAATGAAGGAGTATGTGGAGCCCGTCGAAGAAGATTTCAAGAAGTGGACTCCCGCGGAGATCGCCGCGGAGGTAAGCAATGCCAATGCAATGAACGCCTTGCAATGTGCCTTGGAGCCCGAGGATTTCAACAAGATATGCACATGTAAGAGTGCATATCAAATATGGAACTCCCTCCTCATATTGCATGAAGGGACAAGTAGGGTAAGAGACTCTAAAATCGTTGTAGTTAATAAAGATTACGAGTTATTTCATATGCTACAGGGTGAGAAGATGAAGGAGTACTATGCTCGCTTCGTCGACATCACAAACGAGTTGGAGGCTCTCGGTAAGACCTACACCCAAAAGGAGAAAGTCTCGAAGATTATCGATGGACTTCCTTCTTGTTGGGAGAAACGGACCTTCGCCATCGAGGAAGGTAATGACATTAAAACTTATACCGTTGTTCAACTAATGGGTACCTTAGTCATACGAGGTACGCAAAGATAGCAAGTTGAAGTTGCAGGACAAGATGAAGTCCTACCTAAAGCAAGACGAGCCAAAGAAGAAGGCTATTGCTTTCAAGGCCGCTCCATCCACATCCACATCGACCGATGATGAAAACTCGGAAGACGAGTTGGACTTGGAGTCCATGGCTCTCATGGCAAAAAAGTTTAACCGGTTCTTCCGGAAAGGTAACTTCAAAAACAAATCGAAGTTTAGTTCTACTAACGCCTCCTCTCCTTTGTGTTTCAAATGCAACAAGCCAGGACACATAAAAGCGGAGTGTCCTCAAAATAAGCAAAAGGAGAAGTGGAAGGCACCGAAGTTCGACACGTCTAAGAAGTACAAGAAAGGGTACAAAAAGGGGCTTGTCGGGACATTCACCGACTCCGAGGATTCCTTAAGCGGAGAGTCGGACGATGAGCAAGTGGAGCAAGCACACATGTGCTTCATGGCTCGAGAGGAGCAAGATAAAGATTCCTCTTCCGATGATAGCGACAACGAAGGCGATGAGGTAACCATGGATGACCTTAGAAATGCTAATGAGCAATTGTGGTCTAAATACACTAAATTAGTAAATAGGTATACTAAAAAAAAGATGATTTAGCTAGCATCCAAACCTCGCCTAAAACTATCATCACCAACAACGACACCATTGTTGAAGAGTTGAAGAATGAGATTGTTAATCTCAAGACTCAACTTGAACTTGTTAGCATTGAGGATCCGGAAGAACACAAGAAAGCAGATTTGACTTCTCAAAACTCGACTTTGAGTATTGAGAATGAAAATCTTAAATCTCGTGTTTATGTGCCCACATCGCAAGTATCCACTTTGGATGCTTCTATGCGTTCTCTCACCGAGAAATATGAATGCACATTAGGCCGAATTAATAAATTCAATAAGGGTAAGGACCATTTGGATAAAATCCTAAATGACTTACTTCCGGCCAATCACCACATTGGCTTGGGGTATACGATGGGAAGTTCATCCAAATCGGCCACTACCTTTGTTAGGCCAACTTCTGGTGACTCAACGAGTGGGAGCAAACACTCTATTGGTAGTTCATCTACCAATGGTGCTTCCACCTCGTTCATTTGGAAAGAAACCCACTTTGGGTGGACCTCCAAAGAAGGGTCATGCGTATATGTACACAAAGATTATGCCACGTAGGAACACATGTCCTACTCCACATGCTCACACATATGATGATTTCTATCCACCACATCCACGGGCACGTGCACACCATGTGAGACACCCTCACGCACGTGTTCCCCCACATGCATATGTTCACCCACATCATCGTATGAATAATTATCCGCATGCACCATTTCATCATGTTCCCTATGCCTATCCACGCCATGCATCATGTAGAAATCAACAACACATGCATGCACCAAATAGGTTGAGGGCTCATAAAATCTTCACTATTTGTAGCCCAAAGGACACAATCATGAATGAAAAACAAGTTTATATGAATTCGTATTTCTTGAATGTTGTGCATAGTGATAATTATGTGGGGAAGTCTAAGTCCAATTGGACTTGGCTTCCAAAGATATAATCTTTTGGACCCAATGACATTGGGTACCATGATACGATATTTTCTATCTTTAGGTACTCAAGGAAAAGAAAAAGAAACAGAGCAACAAATTTAAATTTAGCTCCAAGAGGAATTGGATACTCGATAGCGGGTGTTCAAAACACATGACGGGTGACGCTCAATTGCTCACTGGAGTGGTGCCCATTGCAAATGGGAACCGCGTCGTCTTTGGAGGCAACGAGAGCGGAACCATCATAGGTGTTGGTAAAGTGGGTAATCCTTCTAAACCACTTATATGTGATGTTTACCTTGTTAAAGGATTAAACCACAATCTCATTTCAATAAGCCAACTTTGTGACAAAGGTTACAAATTTAGCTTTGCGAAAGGAATGTGCCATATTTTAAGAAAAGATAATAATGAATTATTGTTTTCCGACACACGCCATAAGGATATATACATCCTAGATCTTCCAAGATCACATGAACAATGTCTCATTGCCAACACAAGTGAACAACACTTATGGCATCGACGTTTTGGTCATGTGAACTTTGGAACACTATTTAAGCTTTCCAAGTTAAATTCTATTAGAGGCTTCCCTAATCTAGTCTTTCAAAAGAAAAGCTTTTGTGACTCGTGTCAACGAGGCAAGCTTCCAAAATAGTCGTTTAAACCTAAGAAAAGCATTTCTTCTAAGCGGCCACTAGAGCTATTACATCTAGATTTATTTGGGCCAACTAGAGTTGCTTCATTAGGAAATGCACGATATGGACTTGTCATCGTTGATGACTTTTCTAGGTTTACTTGGGTATTTTCTTTATGTAATAAAAATGATGCTTTTGAAAACTTCACAATTTTTGTTAAGAAAGTACAAAATCTCATTGGAACCACCATTGTCACTATTCGTAGTGATCATGGAGGGGAATTTGAGAATGAGTCTTTTGAGACATTTTGTGATGAAGTTGATATTACACACACCTTCTCTTTCCCTCGTGTACCTCCTCAAAATGGTGTTGTTGAGGGGAAGAATAGGACGCTAGTGGAATGTGCCTGCACTATGCTTGATGATAGCCAACTTGGCCATCAATTTTGGGCGGAAGCGTTACATACCACTTGCTATGTGTTTAATAGAATACTTTTGAGGCCCGACACTAAACAAACTTGTTATGAATTGTTGTTTGGTAGATTGCCTCAAGTTAAACATTTTCGTGTTTTTGGTTCAAAATGCTTTATTAAAAACACGTATGGTAGTTTGGACAAATTCGATCCAAGATCCGATGAGGGGATTTTTGTTGGATACTCCTCACGTAGCAAAGCCTACCGGATATACAACAAATGAACCTCAACGATCGACTTCATGTTTCATTTAATGAAGGATTTGTTCCAACTAGAATTACTAATGATGATGACTCTATGGATGTCGTATGTGATTCAATTGGTAATTCTAATTCTAATAATTCTATTGATTCTATTGATACTAACCCGACTAATGAAGTTTTTGAGAATGTTCCTTGTGATCAATGAATTTCCAAACGGCTTCATACCATTCGTGACCATCCTCATGAGCAAGTCTTGGCAATATCCATGATAGTGTCAAGACGAGATCTCAAGTCAACCACTTTGCTCATTGTGCTTTTGCCTCCTCGATAGAGCCAAAGAATGTTAATGAAGCATGCGAAGATAGCGCTTGGATCCTTGCCATAGAAGAGGAACTCATTCAATTCGAGAGGAATGAGGTTTGGGAGCTTGTTCCATTGCCATCGAAGAACCACACCGTCATAGGGACAAAGTGGATCTTCAAGAACAAGACCAACGAAAACTAAATCGTCGTCCGGAACAAAGCTCGGTTAGTAACTCAAGGCTACCGGCAAGAGGAAGGTATCGATTTCGAAGAATCCTTTGCTACGATAGCTAGATTAGAATCTATTAGATTATTATTGTCTTTTGCATGCCATAAAGATTTTAAAATTTTTCAAATGGATGTTAAAAGTGCGTTTTTAAACGGAGATATTGTTGAGGAAGTTTATGTTTCTCAACCTCCGGGTTTTATTAATGAAAAATTTCCAAATCACATTTTCAAACTTAAGAAAGCACTTTACGGTTTGAGACAAGCTCCTCGAGCTTGGTATGACCGTTTAAAGAATTTTCTTTTGGATTTGGGTTTTAAAATGGGAGAAGTTGATTCCACATTATTTGTTAAGTATTCGAATAATGATATAATTTTAGTTCAAATATATGTTGATGATATCATTTTCGGTGCTACTAACTTTGCTCTTTGCGAAGAGTTTTCTAATGTGATGAAGGATCATTTTGAGATGAGCCACATGGGTGAGCTCAAATATTTCTTAGGTCTCCAAATTCGCCAAATGAACGATGCAATCTTCATCCACCAAACGAAGTACACGGTGGAGTTGCTAAAACGATTTGGAATGGAGAATGCCTCCGGGAAAAAGACTCCAATGAGCACGACTACGCATCTTGATAAGGATACGGGCGGTAAAGATGTAGACATTCGTCTATATCGAGGTATGATAGGTAGTTTACTATATCTTACCGCAAGTAGGCCCGATATTATGTTTGCCGTATGTGTATGTGCTCGTTATCAGTCTTAACCTAAGGAGTCACACTTAGTAGCGGTAAAACGTATTTTCCGTTATTTAAGTTACACACTTGATTTTGGATTACTTTATCCAAAATCTAGCACGTATGAGTTAATCTCATATAGTGACGCAGATTATGCGGGATGCAAATCCGACAGGAAAAGTACTAGTGGCACTTGCCATTTTATAGGAAATTCTCTTGTCTCTTGGTTTTCCAAAAAGCAGAATTCCGTATCACTTTCAACCACCGAGGCGGAATATATTGTCGCCGGTGCCGCGTGTGCTCAAGTTCTTTGGATGAGACACACACTTAAAGACTTTGGTATAAACTGTGATACTTGCCCTATCATGGTGGACAACCAAAGTGCAATTTGTCTCTCTAAAAACCCGGTACACCATTCCCGTTCGAAACACATAGATGTCCGACACCATTTCTTAGATGATCATGTTGCTAAAAAAGGACATCATATTAGTGTACGTTGAAACCCAGAAGCAAATCGTCGATATTTTCACGAAACCTCTAAAGGAAAACTCCTTTGTGCGGTTACGTCGAGAATTGGGGATTATGGGTGAATCCGAGATTTAGGATTCATGTCATGTTCAATAATCTTGCATGCTATTCAATTCTTTATATTTGCTCATGCTAGATTAATTGAAATTTTTTGGATTTTTGTTGAATTTTCGGAATTTTCGCTCGATTTGTTCTTAAACGTCAAATTTCAGATTTTCGATGTTTAATGGGGTAGTATAATGATTAATGAGAGTATTACAATGTTTCGTCGAAGTGCGATTAGGAGAGAACTCAAAATTTCTAATTCTAAAATTTTTGGACTCTCTTAGTCGGTCCAAGTTCATTGGCCGACTGACTAGATTTCGTTCTAGTCGGTCAGTGAATGAGCTTAGACCGACTAATTCTTGTCAGGATTTTTGGCTTCAGTTACTGTTTACAATTAGTCGTTTCAAGCTCATTGATCGACCGACTAGATCGTGATCTAGTCGGTCAGTGCTTGAACTGTGACCGACTAATTGTGACGGGGTCTGTCTTGTCTTTTCGACTTCTGACCGACTTAAACTCATTTTATTCGACTAATTTCATTTCTTGTCGATCGTTCTCTTCCCTCTCTCAGCCAAAACCCCCGTGCCGCTTGGTCTTCCTCCTCCCTCTCCGATCGATTTCTGACCTATCTCCGGCCGTTATTCCGTCGATCTCCCCTAGGGTTTCCTCCTATCTTCTCTCCTAGCTCTCTAGGGTTCATTTTCTAGCTCTCTAGGGTTCATTTTCTAGCTCTTAGGGTTAGATTATCTTGCTAGGGTTTCGGCTAGGGTCTATTTAGGGTTTTTTCTCTTGATTTCTTGTGTTGATTCGTACGTGTCTCGTCGCGCTTATGGCGAGAACCCGTATTCCGATCCAACCCTTGAGCACATCCCCTATGACCGTAGAGTCGCCCCCTAGGGAACCCTCGCAACCCAAATGCCGTTCTAAGACCCTTCCCTCTTCGTCTTCGCCTCCTCTTAAGCGTAAGAGGATGGCGACGGCGAATCCCCGATCTCAGCCTAGGAAGCAACCCGTCTCTTCTGCTTCATTCCGTGTCCCCACACCTCCTGATTCCGACACAGAATACATACCCAAGACCGAGACCCATAGGGATCCTACACCACCTCTTAGGGAACCTACGTCTATCTCTCGACCACGTACTTCCACATGTCAGCCTAAGGGAAAGGGTCCGATGCTGGTTGGCGGTGTCGATATCTCGTTGTGTCGCGATGACCCTATGTGTCTCGCGGCTTAAAACTGTATCGAACACTGTCCGCTGCTTCTGGAGCATTTCGTACAGTTGTCAGACTTCCCAGGCCTTGCCGATCTTCTGTCGCCTTCCGGTCTTTTCGATTATCTTCGATATGACCCTAAGGCGAATCCCCATCCCTACCCTCGTCTGGTCAAACTCTTCTACGACAACCGTGTCCGGGGTCAGTACGATGCGACCTAATCCATTGAGATGACTGTTTTGGGGACACCTATTGTCCTCATGGCAGAAATCTTAGGGGAGTTGATTGGTTGCTCCTCGTCTGGCCTCCTCCCTTCCGATATTTCCGTTGATGACATATCCTCCATTGACCAGGTCATCCTTTCTGAGATTTTCCACGAGATTCCTCCTGCCATGAGTGGCGTGCCCTCGAAGTCTTTCAAGCCTAATGGCTGGGTCCTAAATCTGATTCTGAAGTCGTGCTTACTTCCTAAGTACGGCTCATCTTCTTTGCCTTCCCAGCCATTCCTGAAGCTGATCTATGCCATCTTCATGGGGAGCGAGATTAACTGGGCCCGGATCATACTCAATAAGATGGATTCTTTCGAGTGTATCTGAAAGTCCACGAAGTCTGCTCATATCCCATTCCCGTGCCTTCTGACACTCGTATTCCGTCACTTTCGTGTCACCTTGCCTCGTGACGATGAGCGTTCTCTCGGTCCCCCTCTGAATGCGACGGCCGTCAAGAAGTCTCTTGCGGTGCTCCGTCACGTTCAGAGGACGACCCCCTCTACTTCAGTGTCTGCCTCAGCTGCTCCTGCTCCCTCTGCCACTCTTGACGAGCTCGCACGTTCTGTGAGACGTATGGAGTCTCGTTATGCTCGTAGTGAGGAGATACTTGCTCGTATCGCCTCTCATTTGGGCATTGAGATCCCTCCGTCAGTCTCTGACGAGGAGGAGTTGGATGAGGAGGAGATTGAGGAGCTTGTTCGTGTTGCTGCTCATGCCCCTGCGGGCACTTCTGGTGCTGCTGTTTCGTCTGCCGGTGACCCCAAGAGCACACATGTTGCCACCATTCCTGCGGTGGATACTACGACTGGTGCTCCCGAGGCCACTACCGTTGTTGCTTCAGAGATTTCCACTACCGTTGTCACGCCCCCGCTTCCCAAAAATATGGAGGCGAAGCGTGAGAAGGTCCGCTCAGACTTGAAGCTGCAAAGCTGCAAGTCCGATAAGCGTCGATCAAATTTAAAACTGCAGGTCCTTGCAACGCTAACGAAACAAAGATAATAATAATGAAATGAGACAAAAGAAATATCTCAGAATATCCATAAAATAAGTTTCCAACATCGCAGAAAAGCCACCAGGCTAAAAGAAAAAGAGACTAAAGGCCCAAACATGGCCAACAAAAGTTCAAAGTACAAACGACGGTGCTACGCACCAAAAACTAACAAAAGGCCTAAAACGAAATAAAGCTCAACAAAGACTCAAAGAATGGTCACCGGTGTCCACCAAAATCCTCCTGGGCAATCATGGACTCAGACTCAGCGTCAGCAACACATCACGTACTCAGCAACGACTGTCTCTAGCTCAGGGTCTAACATGTGACACCCAAAAGAGCAAGGGGCACATGTCAGCAAGTCTAAAAAAGACTTGTGCAAGTGAAACTGAAAGTACAAGTAAAAGCAACCTAAAAGTTCTAGCATGATGCAATGACATGGCAGTTAAAGTAATGAGTGCAACAGGTAAAGTATAGCGAGAAAAGTACGAGCATGGCATGACATTCACAAGACAAGTACAAGACAAGAAAAGTAAGCACCTCGTGCACAGAGTTCACGCCTTACAGCTAAAGAGGCTGTACGGGCACACTTTTACGCTGAGTGGGTCGCTCAACCCTACCCCTCCACGTGTGTCGAGCCAGGGCCTTACCCCTGAACTTGGAATGCTCGCTTCTGGATCACGAGGCAGGAAGTGTTTTTAACAAGTATGGCCTAGGGGTGCACCTAGCCAGGGACACGGAAACACGGATTTGTACAAGTATTTTGTAGCGTGTGCTACGATGCAACAATCAATTTGGATGACATGTAAGATGCAATGCATGGCAGTTAAAAGTACGTACAGTTTAAGGAAAGTAAACGTGACAGTTTAGTATGCATGAACAACAAGTTTAAAGAGTTGGATCTAGCTTCGTTGTCAAGCTAGATCAATTAGGTGACGGATCTAGTTTCGTTGTCAAACTAGATCAAGTAGGCGTCTAGCCAGCTATCATTTCACTGACTAGTCTCTTTTACGCTAAAAGCTAGGAAGTGGCCTAAAAACATGGCCCTACACAAGATTTGGCAAGTTTCACTTGCCTGCAAGTACGACGTCTGAGCACACCGTCCAATGGGTCCAAAAATCTCAATTATCCTACGTGCACAAGTCCACCGGCCTAAAGTCCATATTATTAATCTTGATTAGTGAATTTAAAACATTTAAAATACTTTAAAAATACTGATTTTAGTCTTGATTAGCATGCATTGGGTTGGGGGTCCTAGGGGTGCAAAGCGTTACCTCAACACGACGCGAAAGCTACACCGGCGTCGGGTAGCGACGCCGGGGGTTGGAATAAGAGAACGCGCTCCAAGTCCTGATTCCAATATAGTTTCCTCGCTGGAAAGTTCAGAGCGTCTACCGGAGCAACGGTCCCAGATTCCAAAGCTAGCACGTGCGACGACGGGCTACGATGTGTCGCAACGTCGTACGCGACGAATCCTCGAAGAGCAAGCACCTTGATGGGGCCCACAGTAGTCCTAGGGACCTTTGGGGGACCCACAATACCTCTGGAGAACTTGGGGGGCCCACGGAGGCAAGTGGTGCGACGGTTGCGGGGTTGCGACGTATGGCCGTCGGTCGTACACAGCCGATGCGGGGAGAACCGTCGGTCGTGCGCTGTGAATGCGGGGGCTGCGACGTTGGGGTGTGCAGCGGCTGCGGGCGATGCTTGGGTGCGGGGTTTCTCTTCGGTCTGGTCGATGGGGAGCTTCGGTCGTGCGCTTGGATGCGGGCGGGACAGCGTTGCAACGTTGCAACGCTTGCAACGTCGGTTAATGCGGAGCGGCGGGTCGGTCGTGCGGGCTGCGGAGCGGGGGCGACAAGCGGCAACGGATGCGGAGCGCTTGTGCGGAGCGGGGCCTCGGTCAGACCGAGGGCTCCTCTCGGTCAAGCGGGGGAACGGGGCGGGGGTTGCTGCAGCGGTGCGGACGGGGCGGATGCGGAGCTTGCCCTCGGTCGGAGCGGGAGATTGCGGGGGGTTTCTTCGGTCGTGCGGGGGCTGTACGTCGCAACGTTGCGACGATTCGTCGCAACGTCCAAAATGAGTTTGGAAGAGGCTAGGGCTAATTTCCTTTGAAAATAGGACTTGCTAGGGGTTGCTTATATAGTATAGGTGGGTTGACTTGGTCTAGGGCTAAATCTAATAGGATTAGAAGTTCAAAAAGATTTAAAATTTGAATTTAAATTTCTCCAACTCATCCTAGGATTTGACCTGGTCCAAATGAGCTGGAAATTGGCTCAAAAATTCTTTAAAACGTTTAAAACCCAAATAAATTTTATTTGGCCGAAAATAATTTATAAATTAATTATTAAAAATAATATAAAACTTGTAAAAATTATAAAAGTGGTCAAATAAACTCCAATAATTATAAAATAAATATTGTGGTGTTCGTGGCGACGAATGTGAGCTAACTAAGAAGACGGATCTCAAATTCGACGTCGGACGACGAAACTAAAAATAGAAACGTCTCCCGTCAAGAGTGAGAATCGTCACGTCTCATCGAGTAAGTTTAAATTGTGGGAAAACGACTCGAGAAACGTCGTTCCAAAATAGTGCCATTATTTAATACTCTCAGAGACGTTCACAACGGCATAACACACGAAAGTGTTCACAAACACGTGCACGGCCAAAAGCACGTGCGACGAACAACGTACAACGAAAGTGGTCGTTACATCCTCCCCACCTTAGAATAAAGTCCGTCCTCGGACTTTCTAATATAGCTAGTCGCTCTAGTAACTACCCCATTCAAGTCATACTAATTTAAACCAGGTATAGTCATTACAAATGCTTATATATGCACTAGGTAGTCAAACATTAATACTACCAACACGTATACATATACATTCACGTACGTCATATACTTATACCTATTATAGTCAGTCAAACTCATACACGTATTTCAATCATATATATAAGCATGCATCCCTTATATAACTACTACCTACCTAATCACAAAACAATATTTCAGGTACTTATATAAAGATAGTTTCACGCTTAGCCAATACAATCATCGCTCTACCTATATGTAGCTACATATGCACAAACATCAAGGGTATACTACCCTCTAATATTCATTCAATACCAAACACTACCACATAAGCAGTCACACCATACCATTATTAAATCAAGTTCACTATATCTAATATACATTCACCACTACTATAATTTCACAATATATAGTCATACAAATGCATGCAATAATTTCACCGTATATTCACATCACATTCGGTCCTATAACTATATTTACGATACGCCACATATATCATAGTCATCAATACCTATAACTAAGCACATACTTACCCGTGCAAGGTGCACACCCATACACGCTAACATTTCATTTACGCATACCAATCATACCATTATATTACTAGCACATCTACCCACCTAGTTTAGCTAGCACACAAGCAAGTCCTTAGTAAATAACTATACCGCAAGACCAACTCCTATAACTATATACTGGTGTAGCGACCCACAGTCATGTGCGTAACTCAACCAGGCACAAACACTCCTATCATTATACATACATCAAACATCGCTATATTCAAACTACAAACATACATTCAATATGCTTAGAGTTTACCCACTCAAGCTTGAGTGAGACTCAACACACATATCAGAATATTCTATATACGTAACACGGCATTCATACTTATACCAATACCATTCCAATATTTATACGTCTACCATACAACCATATACATTCCATAAATCAATCACACTTAATATTTAGTCAGGCAATACTCACGTAGTTCAATCATTCTATATACCATAATAATAATAATATAGACATCAACATACGTATAATTATAATACGCTCCCTAATACATGCATACGTATTCATCGTATAGTCTCACACATGTAACATATATATTCACACCATAGCCTACTACCTATAATTAGTACACCAACACCTATGTACATACATAATTAAGATGTACGATAGTCGTGTATACCTCACGGTATGCACGCATGCAACATCCCGCAAAAGCAAGCAATACCAATCAAAATTATAATCCTACCATTATATGTATATCACATATATACTCAGGCAACAAACATAACTACTTACGTCTAAACACTATATATATCTACCTACGAGCACAAACTCACACGTAATAATATATAGATCACTCAATAGGCCTACATACTTATCTATAAGTTCACACATTATCATCACACCTAGCATATACATAGCTTTACCAATCATTTTATTTCAACCATTATAAGTATCTCTAATTACATACACTCCATTAGACATTCCAACGCTAATTCAAATATACACAAGCATCCCTAGTATAGTATAGCTATCCACAAAATCTATAACTACTATCACACAACAACTTCATACTATCACGAATGGCTCCGAGTATATATATATAAATATATCACACAATAGGCAAGCGCCAAAATACTATGGGAATTCTCATTCAAGCTCACGTACCCAACTTAGGTATGTGCACAACGACTACCTCACAAGGTCCAAGGGTCTACTAACAACTAAGAGTTGACCAGACATTGAAGGACTCTAAGGCCTAAGCAATAAAGAGAGGTCGAGAGCGTGACGAGGGAAGGATCGATAAGCACGAGTTCAGATAGGACGTATACAAGAAGACAGCTTGGTTAGACGAAACATTGACTCAAAGGTGAGGTTTAGGTTGAGGGAAAATGGAGATGTGGTGATACATACCTAGGATATAGAAAAGAAGATAGGGTAAGTAGCCCATGCTAAAATACGTGAATTCTGAAAACTGTTGTACTTTAAAATCCTCGTCGGAGAAGAAATGTTTGGGGATCGATAAAACGTGTTGTTCAAAATAAATCTGAGTCGAATATTCAAAATAATAGAGGATGGCCTACTGGTTTTAAAAATCATTTTAAAAGGAAGTAAAATCATTTACACAAATATTAAGGACATGATTTAGAAAATTTATACGTCAATAATTTAATATAATGTTGCCAAAAATTTTCGAAAGTCAAAGAATGGAATCAAACAACGGAAGAATTTAAAATCAGGTTAAATGCTTTCAAAACTTTAGGCTATGGAAAATTGAAGATAATCAATTTGAAACTACTTTTAGAAAACCAAGGTTTGCCAGAAATGAGAAACTGATTTACACAAGGTTCTTAATATGTGAGCACAACAAGTCTAGTACGGATATAAAAATAATTGAAAGTAGGTGTGGTGCACGGAAAATAATAATATTGGCTTAGTATAAGAATTATCGAAATCGAATAGTAAGTCTTTAGGATCAAACCATGGAGGGTCTAAATCAGAAAGAGGTTATGTAAATAGTAATTTTGCAAAAATCTGAAATAGCGAGAACGACGAGCAAAAACCAACTTGCTGGAAGCTGAAATTCCATGTGTCTTGAAAGTATATTAAAGTAAACACGACGTATCATTCGTATAACACAAATAAGAAGGAAATTATAAATCGAATTGGCAAAGCAAAAATAAAATTAATATATGAAAAGACGACATGAGTACGAAAACATAGGCTGGGAAAAATATTATAAGCTAGAGTTCAAAGTTCCGACAAACGTTTTTAAAAATTTAAATCAATGAAGAAGTATGAAGTATAAATATATTAAAATTTTGAACAAATTTAGACCTATCGAAAGATACCTTTGGAAGATTCAAGATTGTAACGGAAAGATTTGAAAATTGACGACGATCATCATGGGGCGATCTCGTGAATCGAGGCAAGGAGGTTGGTCAGGGAGCCAAACATACCTACGCCTAGGATATGGATCAGAAGAGGCTACGGAGAACTCCTACGGTCGAACAACTAAAGATTAGGAACTAAGCGCTAAGACTTCTTAAAGGTTAGACGGTAAGGAAATGCGTTCAGCTTGGTCCGAAATCGTTGAACCCAAAAGCGAACGAGCCGAAGGAAAAATCTAGAAGTCTAATATGGTCAGGGTTAGGCAATAACCACTAAGGTAACTCCTACGACGATTAGATCAATTGCTAAAAGGGAGTCTAACTACAGTCAGGGCCTCTAACTAGCAAGCACAGACGTCTAACTAAGCCTTCTTATCACCTAGTGTCCTAAGAAAACAACTAAACTCAGGGCTTATGACTTGGATGTTGCAATTTATTTAATGTACATTCCGTTATTATCGTTGTTCTGTTAATTCGCAATTGCAAGGGTGACCTGCATGGGCCACCAACAAAACCTGTCACGCCCCGCTTCCCAAAAATATGGAGGCGAAGCGTGAGAAGGTCCGCTCAGACTTGAAGCTGCAAAGCTGCAAGTCCGATAAGCGTCGATCAAATTTAAAACTGCATGTCCTTGCAACGCTAACGAAACAAAGATAATAATAATGAAATGAGACAAAAGAAATATCTCAGAATATCCATAAAATAAGTTTCCAACATCGAAGAAAAGCCACCAGGCTAAAAGAAAAAGAGACTAAAGGCCCAAACATGGCCAACAAAAGTTCAAAGTACAAACGACGGTGCTACGCACCAAAAACTAACAAAAGGCCTAAAACGAAATAAAGCTCAACAAAGACTCAAAGAATGGTCACCGGTGTCCACCAAAATCCTCCTGGGCAATCATGGACTCAGACTCAGCGTCAGCAACACATCACGTACTCAGCAACGACTATCTCTAGCTCAGGGTCTAACATGTGACACCCAAAAGAGCAAGGGGCACATGTCAGCAAGTCTAAAAAAGACTTGTGCAAGTGAAACTGAAAGTACAAGTAAAAGCAACCTAAAAGTTCTAGCATGATGCAATGACATGGCAGTTAAAGTAATGAGTGCAACAGGTAAAGTATAGCGAGAAAAGTACGAGCATGGCATGACATTCACAAGACAAGTACAAGACAAGAAAAGTAAGCACCTCGTGCACAGAGTTCACGCCTTACAGCTAAAGAGGCTGTACGGGCACACTTTTACGCTGAGTGGTCGCTCAACCCTACCCCTCCACGTGTGTCGAGCCAGGGCCTTACCCCCGAACTTGGAATGCTCGCTTCTGGATCACGAGCCAGGAAGTGTTTTTAACAAGTATGGCCTAGGGGTGCACCTAGCCAGGGACACGGAAACACGGATTTGTACAAGTATTTTGTAGCGTGTGCTACGATGCAACAATCAATTTGGATGACATGTAAGATGCAATGCATGGCAGTTAAAAGTACGTACAGTTTAAGGAAAGTAAACGTGACAGTTTAGTATGCATGAACAACAAGTTTAAAGAGTTGGATCTAGCTTCGTTGTCAAGCTAGATCAATTAGGTGACGGATCTAGTTTCGTTGTCAAACTAGATCAAGTAGGCGTCTAGCCAGCTATCATTTCACTGACTAGTCTCTTTTACGCTAAAAGCTAGGAAGTGGCCTAAAAACATGGCCCTACACAAGATTTGGCAAGTTTCACTTGCCTGCAAGTACGACGTCTGAGCACACCGTCCAATGGGTCCAAAAATCTCAATTATCCTACGTGCACAAGTCCACCCGGCCTAAAGTCCATATTATTAATCTTGATTAGTGAATTTAAAACATTTAAAATACTTTAAAAATACTGATTTTAGTCTTGATTAGCATGCATTGGGTTGGGGGTCCTAGGGGTGCAAAGCGTTACCTCAACACGACGCGAAAGCTACACCGGCGTCGGGTAGCGACGCCGGGGGTTGGAATAAGAGAACGCGCTCCAAGTCCTGATTCCAATATAGTTTCCTCGCTGGAAAGTTCAGAGCGTCTACCGGAGCAACGGTCCCAGATTCCAAAGCTAGCACGTGTGACGACGGGCTACGATGTGTCGCAACGTCGTACGCGATGAATCCTCGAAGAGCAAGCACCTTGATGGGGCCCACAGTAGTCCTAGGGACCTTTGGGGGACCCACAATACCTCTAGAGAACTTGGGGGGGCCCACGGAGGCAAGTGGTGCGACGGTTGCGGGGTTGCGACGTATGGCCGTCGGTCGTACACAGCCGATGTGGGGAGAACCGTCGGTCGTGCGCTGTGAATGCGGGGGCTGCGACGTTGGGGTGTGCAGCGGCTGCGGGCGATGCTTGGGTGCGGGGTTTCTCTTCGGTCTGGTCGATGGGGAGCTTCGGTCGTGCGCTTGGATGCGGGCGGGACAGCGTTGCAACGTTGCAACGCTTGCAACATCGGTCAATGCGGAGCGGCGGGTCGGTTGTGCGGGCTGCGGAGCGGGGCGACAAGCGGCAACGGATGCGGAGCGCTTGTGCGGAGCGGGGCCTCGGTCAGACCGAGGGCTCCTCTCGGTCAAGCTGGGGAACGGGGCGGGGGTTGCTGCAGCGGTGCGGACGGGGCGGATGCGGAGCTTGCCCTCGGTCGGAGCGGGAGATTGCGGGGGGTTTCTTCGGTCGTGCGGGGGCTGTACGTCGCAACGTTGTGACGATTCGTCGCAACGTCCAAAATGAGTTTGGAAGAGGCTAGGGCTAATTTCCTTTGAAAATAGGACTTGCTAGGGGTTGCTTATATAGTATAGGTGGGTTGACTTGGTCTAGGGCTAAATCTAATAGGATTAGAAGTTCAAAAAGATTTAAAATTTGAATTTAAATTTCTCCAACTCATCCTAGGATTTGACCTGGTCCAAATGAGCTGGAAATTGGCTCAAAAATTCTTTAAAACGTTTAAAACCCAAATAAATTTTATTTGGCCGAAAATAATTTATAAATTAATTATTAAAAATAATATAAAACTTGTAAAAATTATAAAAGTGGTCAAATAAACTCCAATAATTATAAAATAAATATTGTGGTGTTCGAGGCGACGAATGTGAGCTAACTAAGAAGACGGATCTCAAATTCGACGTCGGACGACGAAACTAAAAATAGAAACTACCGTCGCTTCCGTGGACACTTCTTCTGATCCGGTGACCACCTCCACTCCTGCGGTGACCACCTCCACTCCTGGAGCTTGATGTTGCTTCAGATCCTCCCGCTGCATCCTGAGCTTCTCTGAGGACTCTCCCGATGCACTTTGGATGAGATATCTTGTAGTGAGAGTGTGGGTTAGGATATTTTGGGTGGTTTTGTGGTTATGATTTTTGGATCATGTTGATGTATTTTGATGTATCCCTGATGTATTTTGATGGATATGTATGTTTTGTGATACTCCGATGTCTTGTGTG
Source organism: Scilla litardierei (assembly GCA_030789695.1). Classification (NCBI taxonomy): domain Eukaryota; kingdom Viridiplantae; phylum Streptophyta; class Magnoliopsida; order Asparagales; family Asparagaceae; genus Scilla; species Scilla litardierei. The sequence goes on from CM061133.1 coordinate 217,954,018, forward strand.
ATATTTTGATGTATTTTGTGCACTGATCGTTGGATCGCTTTTATGTATGTTGTCGATGTATCATTTTGATGTACTCATGCTTTATATATATATACATCGATGTTGACATTTCATTCTGTTGTGCACATTATATTTTTTTTGTGTCTCGGATGTTTGATATTGTCGCTCGACGATAATTACTTGGTTAAATAGAAATTATTTCTATGGAAACATAGAATTGTTTTCCATGCACTAAATTAACCAAGAATGTTGATATTGGAGAGTATATTCCATAACTCAATCCGTAAAATTGATTTGAGTTTTGATGATTTTATTTATCGATTTTCGACTTTGGTCTCATTGACACGCTTTGATTTATTTCGTATTTTTCTTTGGTATCACATGGCCGTTGTCGTATTCTATGACTCCCGTGCTTATATTTGAAGCCATTGTTGTTGTCGTTGATCTCCTCCCGCCCTTTTTGCTAATGCCAAAGGGGGAGAGATATAAAAATGACGATGAGCTAAATGACAATTTAAGCATTTTTCCAAGAATCTAATTTGATGTGTTAGATTCAGGGGGAGTTAAGATATAAAAATTGGATTTCAAATCCTAAATTTCAATATTTGATTCTCATTTTATATACTTTACTCGTCTGCTTGATGCGTATTATTATTGTTTAATTTGGAATTAACGTGTCATCAATGCAGGGGGAGTAAGTAAATTTTATTTGAATCATTATTTTTTATTATTATTTATGTTGGTTTGTCATCACCAAAAATGGGGAGAATGTTTGATATTGGACTCCTCGGATTTGGTTTTGGATGATGAACAAACATAAATATATTGTGAACTAACACTTTATGAGCGCAGTTATGGAGATCGTCGCCAAATTCATATGAACATCCAAAGCGACGTCTCAATACTTCTCAAAGCACGTGATCGTATGCCTAAAGCTTCGTTGAAGCTTTTGGACCATTTTAGAAGTCATGAAGATTCGGATCGAAGCTTTCGAAGACGGTTCGTCAAGTTTTATTTATAGTCTTTTAGCTTCGTTCCGTAGAATGTTAAGCCTTGAGTAGGTCTTACGTTTTTATCTTTATAACGCTCATGTCTTAGAACTAGGATTTTAGTAGAAGTCCATACGAACTTTCCCGAAGCTTCGCGCTTCGATTCGTGACTTCTTGTGCATGTTAGTTGGTTCAAGAAGAAGAACCAACCGACTAGATGGTGATCTAGTCGGTCGGCAAAGCTTCTTGGACCGACTAGTTTGCCTCCTTCAATTCTAGCTCAGTTACTGTTTACAGTTAGTCGATCAAAGAAGGTTCACCGACCGACTAGTTTGTGCACTAGTCGGTCAGTGTTGCTTCTTGGACCGACTAGTTGAGCTTTCCCTGTACATGCCAAGTTACTGTTTATCGTTAGTCGGTCTACGTTCATTTAGCGACCGACTAGTTGATGAACTAGTCGGTCAACAATTGTTCTTGGACCGACTAAATCAATTTGTACTCAGACTATTTGTTTTATCTCTTAGTCGGTCTAAATTCACTCACCGACCGACTAGTTGTGAAACTAGTCGGTTGGCAAGTGTTCTTTGACCGACTAGTTCTGTTAGTCTGAACTTCGACCTATTCTCTGTTCACCACTTAGTCGGTTCATGTTGATTGACCGACCGACTAGTTGATGAACTAGTCGGTCAGTGGTTATTCTTTGACCGACTAGTTTGGTTCAGAATAGAGCCGTGGGAGCTTTAATTGAAACATTTTTCTCTCTCTCTCTTTCCTCTAACCTATAAATACTTGATGTGCTGCATTCATTGCACTCAAGGCTGATATTAAGAGAAGTTTAGAGATCAAAGAGAAAGCATTCATTCCTCATTCAAAGCTCTTTCATTCCAATCTTGAATCTCTCCTCACTCTTATTTCAAAAGAGAGATTCATTGAATGTGAGCCTTCCAAGCCAAGTGCTTGATTCTAGTTCACCAACAACCTCATAGCTCTCCATAGCGGATCTACATCTTGGAGCTAGGGTTTGGTGCCTCTTCATCTTCCCCAAAATCCGTTTTGCCCTAAATCGTACGTTATACTCAAGGCATAGGATTTTGTCGGTAAGAAATTCTATTTCATTTACTTTCGATATTGAAAGTGTTTCACTCTCGGTTGTGAGAGTGTGTTTGTGATCCCGGGTTGTGGGAGTAACAATTTTCATTTGTGTATGGTTTGACTTGTGAAGGTTTTTCACAAGTATTTCATAGTGGAAATCTTGAGTTAGGGTTTCTAACTCAAGTATCCGGAGGGGATCCGGGTGTTTGGGACGTAGGATCACCGGGAACAAGTCAGGGAGACTTGGGTGGATCCGAACCCGTTATATTGCTTGTTTGCGATTGTTTGTCTTTGTTGTCTAACATTTACATTTCCGCATTTCCGCATTGTTTGGTAGAGTTTGCAAGATAATTAGGAATTATCCTCTTTATTATTTTAAAGTACTATTCACCCCCCCCTTCTAGTACTTGTGCAGTAGCTTAGCAGGGCATTACACAGCATTAGTTGACTAAAGATTGATAGAAACTAACCAGAGTCAAGTTATTGGGGTTGACAGTTATACCGTACCCTAGACTTGATTTACACGATATAGTTTAAACGAAAAGACTATAACTGCAGAAATCATCACAGACACGGTCAGGGTGGTCCCGACAATTCTCATGTTGATGAGCTAACCACATTATAATGATTCGGAAACAGGGACGACAGCCACTGCTCGTGGTCACCGCCGTATAGGGCTTCGAGCCCAACTGTAGTAGGGTCAGTGTCACGCCCCGCTTCCCAAAACGGACGAAAGCGAAATGTGACGAGGCCCGCTTAGGCCAGAGCTGTGAAGCTCGGACCCAATAAGCGTCTGTAGGGGAGGTACCATTTTGAAAGATTACAGGTTCTTGCATTTATAAAGTTTAGGAACAACAAAAGTACAGAAAGGAAATGGCATTCATTAATATGGAGAAATAATATCCAGCGAGTACAAATCTAAAAGAAGCCTAAGCATGGCAACAACTACCAAAAAGACAAACTAAAAGCAGTAACCTCTGAAAGTGACGACTGAAAAGACCTCAAGGTCTGGTCCATGTCAGGCATGTGCTCTAGGTCGGCGTCCTCGGCTCCTCGTACTCCAGTGAGTCTGCCTCGTCCACGAACTCTGGCTGAACACCTGACGTACAATACCCAAGAAAAAGGAACTGTACGTCAGGTAAAGTCTACAAGAAGGGTTAGACTTTACTGCAAGTGCACCGAACTTTAAACAACGGTTTACTGGTTGATTAACATGCTGAGGTTATAACAGGGTAACATAACAGGAAGTAATGTAGCATGAAAGTAAAACGGGACAAGTAGTAGTCGTAGCGTGTGCTACCAACTACGGGGACTAACCTACAGGTGTCAAGACAAGTCGGGACGTGGCGGGACAAGACAGGACAAACAGGACGGGACAAGACAAGACAAGTGTGACACGAAGGGTTCACGCCTTACGGTTCGAGGGGGATCAGACCCTCTTACCGTGCGCATGCTCAACCCTACCCCAACCCAGGAACTCAGGACAAGAAGTACAGGGATCACTTCCGCTAGGGAAGCATCCGAAACGCCCGAAGGCTTTTTGTATAACAGGGATCACTTCCGCAAGGAAAGCATCCGAAATGCCCAAAGGCTTTTTGTATAACAGGAATCACTTCCGCAAGGAAAGCATCCGAAACGCCCGAAGGCTTTTTGTATAACAGGGATCACTTCCGCAAGGAAAGCATCCGAAACGCCCGAAGGCTTTTTGTATAACAGGGATCACTTCCGCAAGGAAAGCATCCGAAACGCCCGAAGGCTTTTTGTATAACATGGATCACTTCCGCAAGGAAAGCATCCGAAACGCCCGAAGGCTTTTTGTATAACAGGGATCACTTCCGCAAGGAAAGCATCCGAAACGCCTGAAGGCTTTTTGTATAACAGGGATCACTTCCGCAAGGAAATCATCTGAAACGCCTGAAGGCTTTTTGTATAACAGGGATCACTTCTGCAAGGAAAGCATCCGAAACGCCCGGAGGCTTTTTGTATAACAGGGATCACTTCCGCAAGGAAAGCATCCGAAACGCCCGGAGGCTTTTTGTATAACAGGGACAAGACACGACAAGTGTACGGAATTGTTATTCTAGGGTGTCCACATGCACGCACACACAAGATAGCCCTACGGTGTCAAAAGTTGTTTGTCGAGCTTAGACTTTGTCGTCAAGTCTAAGTCGTCAGGGGCGTCCCGGATGCTATCATTTCACGTCCGGTTCTATACATTCACAGTCTAACAGTTCTAGCAATCTAAGACCAAAGCACGGTCAAAAACGCAAGTGGGTACACTTGCCTGTGATGGCGAGAGTGTCGTCCGTCCGGGGCGTCTCGTCCAGTCGTCGCGTCCGCGGTAGTCCGTCTGAAACAGTCACGGTGACGGTGTCAGGTCGCGATTTCAGAAATTCCGATTAGGTTTCGTTTCTATGTTTTCGGGACTACCCTATTTGTCAAAAGTCACATTTGATGTTTTTGTTAGCCTAGATCGACCACTATCCTATATGCACAGAAAAATTGTCCGATGGTCGATTTCTACTGTGAGCAGCGTTTTACTGGTGCGGAAAAGTAAATTTAATTGTAGTTGTCCAGTTTTAGTTAGGTTTTCAGTTTTGCTACGTTGTGGGTTTTTGCTATGAGTTAGGGGGAAACCAACCTGAATGATGATTCACCGTGAATCGGGCGTCGGGTCTGGAAACGGTGGCGGTGCTCGTGTCCCCGATTGCGGGTAGCGCAGTGGAGGTCGTCTCAGGATCGCCTCAGGATTGTAACGGCTGCGGGTAGCGCAGCCGAGATGTCACGGCTACTGGTACGGTATCGAGATCGCTTCGGTTACGGGTCCCGACAACGAAACATCCACGGCAACAGTAACAGGGACGAGTCGCGACGTCAGGAAGCCACGGAATCTGTGGCAAGCATGGGGCTGACGTGAGTGGAGCAAAGGAATGAGCGGCTGTCAACGGGAAGATCTACGAGCGGTGTCCGCCGTTCGTGTGGAGGAGGCCGGCAGTTTGCCGTGAAGGTTGCCGTTGTGCGTTCAAGGGCTACGCGTGCCGCGGCCTAGGGGGGGTGCCCGGCCAGATCTGCGAGGGCCACCGACGGAATGCCAGCTTGTGTAGAGTGGCGGCGGACTGGGGCCGTGAGAGAGGGGAGCGGCCGCGGAGAGAGAGCAGTCGAGGCGCTGAGGATGCGCAGCAGTGGCAGAGAGCGACGAGGGCAAGGCGGCTACGCGTGCTTGGAGGTCGAGCTGTGCGGACGGCGCTTTGCCGTTGGTCTCCGGCGCGAGAGAGGGAGCTGGCGGCCGCGAGAGAGGGGGCCGCGGCCTGCGCTGTTCGGCGGCGGCGGAAGGCAGAAGGCGGCGTCGAAAGAGCGCGGCAGCGACACGGGGAGGCTGCAGCGACGCGGGGTCGTCGCTGCGGGGCGGAGCACGGCGGAGGAGTTGAGGGCGAGGGGGAATCGGAAGAGGAAGATTGGGGTGAGGGAGCTCCGATGGTCAATCGCGGCGGGGGCACTGTCAGGCGGCACGGGGGGGGGGGGGGGGGGGGGGGGGGGGGCGTGAGGGCGGCACTACGGCATACGGCGCCCTGCCGTTGGTCGCCGGTGTGAGAGGGGGAGGCTGCTCGGAGAAGATCGGAAGTAGGGGCCGCCGGCGGTCTGTGGCCTGCACGCGGTTGAGGGGATCTCGGAGGCGCTGCGCGCTGATGAAGGCGGCGCTCCGAATCGGGGCTGTGTGGCGGGGATCGGTGGCCACAGGAACGCAGCAGGGCGGCGGAGAACGGCCGGGGGCACGCGCTGCTTGGGAAAAGAGCGGCACGGGGAGAGGCGGCCGCGAGATTGCGAGGGGAGGCCGCGGGGGAAACTCGCCGGCGCCGGAGTCGGATCACCGCCGTGGGAGAAGAAGATCGGAGGGAGAGAGAGAATTTTGGGGGTTTTGTGTTTTAGGGGAGAATGTCGGCGGCTCAGCACTTAGGGTTAGGGTTAGTAGCTAGGGTTAGGGATTTAAGTTATTATTAATAGGGTATAGGTTGATAAGTAGCCCTAGGTTTATAGAAAGGAGAAAGATATTTTGTTAGGGGGGGGTACAATTTAGGGGGTATGTCTAGGGAACCATAGATGATAAGATTTGGAAGGATATTTAAGAAAATAATTTGGGTTTTAAACAGATTTGGTATCAATTTTCGAAATTTGAATCTGATTGGGGAAAAACCGACGGTCGAGGTTATTCCGGGTGATATCTCGCAATCCGGGTGTCAGAAAAATAATTCGAAAATACCGGGGCGATCATGTAGACGAGACGCACAGATCTACGGAGCCCGATCATGCGTAACACCTACCAAAAATTTACGTAAAATTGGGAATGGCGTTTTGAGTCAAATGACTAAAACGCCCCTATCGTTCAAGGTCGTTTTGCGAGCAAACGAGCCGTGAAAGACGTTCCCAAAAATTACTATAAAATTCAACACCCCCAAACGATCGCATCGGCATATCACATCGCAAATGCCGGAGCTCAAAAAAGTCAAATAAAATACGTGCACGATAAAGCACGTGCACGCAGAAAATACGAACGGTCGGAAAGCGGCCGTTACAGTCAGGCCGTAGGGTCATTCACAGAGTGCACCTTCTTCTAGTAATAGGTAGAAATTAGTTAGGGAGAATAATTTGCATTTGATGCAAAGAAAGAGAAAATTGCATTTTTGATTCAAGTGACAATTTAAGCTTAGATATGGACTAATTTGCATATGATGCAAAATGAGATTAAATGTGTCTTAAATTATTTAAGACAATATTTAATGGAATAAATACAAGGAAAAGTTCATGGGTAAGACGGGAATGTCCCGGTCTAAACCTAGGTTCGAATGGCGTCCAAATCGGACGTCAAACGGAAGAGTTATGGCCAAAACAATAAATTAAACCCAAGCCCATGTTGACATCAGCCCAAGGGGCTGATTAAATTAAAAGGGGACAAAGCGGGCGGGCGCCCAAGCCCGCAATGCGGGTGGGTGCCCCGGCCCGCCCACTATGCGGGCAGGCGCCCTGACCCGCAAAGCGGGCGGGCGCCCATGCCTGCATTACGGGCGGGCGCCCTAACCACTGTGCGGGCCTAGGCGCCCAGCCCGCCCGTACAGCGGGCGGGCTGCCCTTCTGTACGGGTGCCCGAGCCCGGTTACGGGCTGACTTTCATGGGGCCCACTCTGGGCCTCACAGCTTAGGGTTTTGAACCCTAGGCAGTTTTATTTGTGACGGCTGGCTCTTATGCGAATTTGTGCCTTTGGGCTGAACTTTGGAAATACAATTGAGGGGTCAAACGGACTCGGAATGACGAGCCATTTTTTCCTATGCGTTCACCGTTGAACACCATTCGTATTGATAGGTTGTATCAATCATGAAGCTCAACGGTGAGGGAGTTAAAATTCACGAAAGTTTGCACTTTGTGAAGGGCAAACTAACTTGATTTAATTAACTCTATTTTATTAGTCCCACATCAGTTGTGCAGAAAAGAGGAGAGTCTGCCGCCTATATAAATAGAGGCCTCCCCCTTCCTCCAAACTCGTCCCAAGCTTTAGATCTGAGCGGCTCTCGTAAATGTTGGAGCACGCTCGGATCTAGGCTTAAATTAATATTTCTCTATCTCCCTATATTTCTGCCTTACTCCTGAGGGCTCTAGCAAAGCCGCAAAGGAGTTCGGATTCGGATCCGAAATCTAGGCAAAGGTTTCACTCGCGTATAACTTTCTTCGACGCATGGTTGGCTTGGCAACACGAGGATTGCTTGCCTCGGGATGCGGAGCGGTTCGAGAAGCGGTTCAAGGAGCGGCTCGGCGTGGGATGGGGAGCGGCTCGGAAGACGGTGCGGAACATCTCACCTGCCTCAGGGTTGAGATTCCGGGTATGTATTTTATAAGCATTAGTTTAATTTAATCACAGTAGGTTAGATCCTTCTTGGGATGGTCAGATCCATCCCAAGGCAGCATAGATCTTGGCTAAGGCTCTTGTACCTTAGGGCTAAGTTAAATTGTTTAACTGCATGTTAATTAGATTAAATTGTTTATTCTTCCGCTGCAAATGTTTTTATGTCTATGTTCCGTCCGACTTAGGACGGGAATAGAGTTTTTTGTGCCCTTAGGGTCCTAGAAAACCATTCAGAAATATCTTTCTTTTTCTTTTTGAACTATTTTGTTTTCCTTTTTGGATTTTTGTAGGAGCTATTTGATTTGTATTTTTGTTTTTGGCTCCTTTTTGGCTTTTTGGACTTTTTTGGAGCTAACCTTTTCTTTTGTAGGGATTTTTGGAAAATAGATACGATATAAGTAGCTTTAGGAGGTGAGCTCAAGTGACATGTAGAGAATAAAAGATATTTGTGGAGAAAAAAATAATGTAACACTCGGTTCACTCTAAGATGTGCATGAATGGTTCAATAAAATAATACTTCAACTAAACTTATATGTAAGCATGGATATTCTCAATCATTTCAATAAATAGTGAAGTCAAGCAGTAAAGAGTATAATCATATCAGGCATGCAACAGAAGGTGAATAAGACAGTAAGGCATATGCTTCAGATATACAATTGATGCGTGAATCTTGGTGCACTTCCAACAAAAGCATACTAAACACTAATCCATACATTCAGCTTCAATTAATATTATGCATTCATATAGAGGAATATTCAAAAGAATATATATAAGCAACACATAGATAGCAGGACTATAGAATACTCTAAGTAGCATGGCAATGAATAATTAGCATCGTGATGGTTGCTAAAGCAATAAGAGATATCATCGTAAGGAACATATCTAGAAAAAGGGGGACAAGAAAATAAAGAAATAGAAAATAAAAGAGAGGAAAGAAAAGAAAATCAAGCACACAACATGATGCATGAACACACATAAAAGGAAAATAAGATGGAAAAATAAAAATGATGATGCAATTTTTTTGAAAAATTCTAAAACCCCTAAAAATAGAGTAAAAGTGCAACCAAATGGCGTGGAAATGCACTCCCCCAAGTTTAAACTTCACATTGTCCTCAATGTGATCATAATGGAAGAATATGAGGAGCAATGATAATAATAAGGGGGTAAATGAAAAATGATGAAATGAATGACATGAAATCCTAATGCAACTACATGCAAATACAATGATGCATGAGAGCGCCTTCCCCCAAGCTTATGCCAAACAATCCTATTCAAATTACTCGATCAAAAATGTCTCGGCTTTGTTAAGCGAGATCGAATCAAACGAATAAGAATGTGAGTATTCACTTGGAAGAGATGCTCGATGGGTGGTGAGCAAAAAGGGTGTGACACATCAAAATATGAAGATGACAATTAATATATATAATGGGTTTGGGGTGTAAAAGTTTTTGTTGCCGTCATATGAGGTGATAATTATTCAAGCAAATCTATACATTCCTCTCACTGTCGAGAGGATTCGTGTTTATTTAAAGCATAAAATTTTATGCTATTGCTATACTACTAGATTGACATCACCTATAGCAAAAGGTGGATCCAGTATCTTTGCCGGTGCAGGCAACTACTCCAACTACTCCTTCCGTAGCTCCGTCAGGCACATGTGTGTCCACGAACACCAATGAACTCCAGCAATGCATCCTCCGGCATTCCCACAAGGACTCCACATGTACCCTGTAGAGAATAGGATGCATCAGTTTGCTGCAAAAATTTCACCCTCATAATAAAAGTATTCCAAAGAGGACCGTCTTAGAAATATATGAAATAAATAGTGGTGGACGATACTTCCCTGGAAATAATTCAATATCCTCTTGTGATTTGATAGCTATCTCCGTGGTGTCCTCTCTCAGCTGCTCAGGTAACTCTGGATCATAGGTGTGGACCTCCTTGACAAGTTCGCTTAGATATGACACGTCCAAGCATACCTCTGATCCATTATCATACGTGTGCTGCAAAAGGTACGACATGTCAAAAATATTTTAATCAAAATAAATTCAAATGGAATACATGATTCAGAAATGGAATGTGTAAAAATATCTCCCTGAGCGGGAGCAGTAAGCTCTTTGGAATAGTCCTCGGTGTTAGTGGAAGGATGAGGTGGCTGCAGAAGCTCTAATGGAGGAGGGTAGTGCTCGGGATCCTCAAGAATGGTTGTGTCCTCGTCTCGATGCACGACCTCCTCGATGATAAGCTCTGGCTCTGTGTGTAAGGCCTCATCAAAAGCATGCTTTGGCTCAACAGGGTGCCCTTTTGCCTTCTTATCAACTATCAATGTATGCTCTCTCTGGAATGGTGGTGCTGGCTGCTCATATTTGTCAACTTGTGAGGATGTATCATGTGGAGGGAAATGCCCGCAAGCAATCCAAAAATATATTCTATCCCTCTAAAGACTAGCATGGATGTCCTCCTCAATTGTTCCTGCAGCTGTAACACGATTCATAACAAAATCTGCAAATCGAGCTCAAATGCATCACCTACTGTAATGCTAACTGAACCGGTGAACCTCACTGACTCCAAGAGGCCATCCAATAAGTTTTGAAATGTGTCCTCCTCTGGCGGCACATATGACTCAATTTCTGCTTCCTCCACTACCTCTTCGTCCATCCACTCTTCATATGCAATAGCTGTATCGTAGGATGTGGGATCGACGACGGACATTTTGGCTCTGGTAATATTACTGGCAATGCTTCTTGCCCATACGATGAAGAAGCAGAACTGATATCTTTGTAAATCAATGCAACCTTAAGCATGAGCGCATTGATTTCAAGGTCTCTTTTCACCAATTCCAATTGAAGGTTGCCCTTTTCAATCCTGGCTTGCATTTCAACCTGTTGTGCAAGCATCTCATCAAGAAGGTATTCTCTCGTCTGAGCATTCTGATCAAAATATGTGGTCTGTTGAGTATTGGTGTTTCATACCAATCTTATTTTGATGATGATCACAACATTATGTTGTTGCTAATGATCTCATGTTTTAGTCTCTCAGTTTATTTCAAGGATATCTTTCTTGGAGACTAATCACTTGGTGTAAGGATGGACATCATGTGAAGAAGGGCAAATGTTTGGACTCAAGGAGTGCCAAAGCTTGGAGGTGATGGAGAGCAATCAAGGCATCAAGATTGAAGACTTAGACTCTTTGAGAAGCATTGTAATCCATGTAATTTACGTTATTGCTTTCTCTCTCTTTTGAGTCTAGGGTTAATGTAATGCCTTGTTAGATGGTTTACTTGTAACAACCCTAGTGTGTAAATACTTAGTAACCATTAAATTGACCCAAGTTTCTCGTACATGTGCACACCAATCCCGGGGAATGGAGAGATTTGCAAATTGCCCCTAAATTTTTCATCTATACCCAAATGAGGGTATCATTGCAAAGTGTGGGCTTAAGGCAAATTTCTTCAAGTCAAGGGGTTATTGTGCAAAAAGAGGAATGAGATATTTACAATGGCAAACTTGTAATAAAATCAAGCTTTTAGATGGCTAATTTTGAAAAAAAGGAAAGAAAAAAAAGGAAAAGAAAAGAAAATGGGGGTATGGCAATAAGTTGCCATACCAAAGTACACCTAACCCCCCCATCTCTCCCCTCACCCTACACCCCCCCCTCTCCCCTCTCCTAGGTCCCTTTCTCTCCCCCTCTCTCCATTATTTTCAGCCCATGGCTGAAATTAGCTAGGGGAAAAAAAGGGAAAAGAAAAGGGAAGAGAAGAAAGGAAGAAGAAGGAGAAGAATAAGAAGAAGAGGAAGGAGAGAGGAGAAGAGGAGGCCAAGTTGATGGTAGCTCCCTCCAAACCCTAGGCATCCTTGAAGCTTCAAAAGAGGTAGGATCTTCTCAACCTACCTCTAATTGTAGATAATGGCAATAATGTTGTATGTTTAGGCTTCTTCATGAAAATTTGGGGAGAGTGTTGTAGAGCTAGGACTCTTGTTGCATGCTTGACAATTTTCTAAAACTTTAGCTAACTGCTGGGATTAATTGGCTATTAGGAATGCTCTGAATATTTTATATGATATTTATCTCGTAGTTATGAGTAATTTTCATGTTCATCACTTTTTCTAATACGAACTGGAAGTTGGGGTAAAAATTCGAATTGTGCAACATGCCAGGAATTCTGTCAAGCTGTACACATTTCAGTAAAACGAGCACCACTACCTGCACACATCTTGGATTTTGTTTATTTTAGTCTTGTTGGAAAGCTAACAAGTTTTTCTCAAAGTCTTTTGCGACTTTCATGTTGAAATTCTGGCTATGATATGCCCAAAATTGGCTTTGAACACAGACACAGAAATCTGTCTGCAGAACAGTTTTGATACCCTTTACCAAATAATTCACTATAAATCCAATACTTCATATTTTTGTCTGATATTTTATGGGTGAACTCAAAACTATAATATCTCCAACTTTAATTCTTTGAGATTTGTCAAATTCGCAAAATAAATGGGTTAAAAATGCTGTTTTTCTATCTATTCATGCAATTTCAGTATGTTGAAGGGTGTTGGGTGAAATTGGACTTGTGTGATATTGCTAATTTTTCACTCCAAATGCATGAATGATGTTGATGCATGTATGTAAGATTAGTTATGCTATTTGTTACAAAAATTGGTGACATGGCTCATTATATGTTTGTTAAAATGCCTGAATGAACTTAAGATTGAAGAAACTTGGAAAATGGCATTGTTAATTGTGTGACATGTATTACCCACGAGGAATTGTATATGATCAATGAGGTTATGATACATGGCTTATGGAGCATGCTAGTTTGTTGTGAATATCTTGATGAAAAGAATGAATTTGGACATCATTTACATACGTCATTTTACATGCTCAATACCCTAGTATTAATGATTAGCTAAAAGATAACCTAGGGATATCTTGTTCCACTCGAAGTGGGTGAGGACCCTAGGAGGGTTGGGGAAAACCAAGGTAACGAGTGGACATGCGGGGATGGACTGCTGGGTTGTGGACCACTCCTGACGAGCCCTCAGCGGCGGGGAGTTGGTGCGGTTGTGGTTGAGATTGGTTATGTTGGTGAACGGCTTCTTTCGTAAGAGCTTGTCTCGGGAAGTCGTAGCATTCCACCCACTTTACCGGGTGAGGTCCAGTCCCCGATGTCTGACCTGTTACTGAGGTTTCGAATTCATGCATGAAAACTAACCTATAAAGAAAAAACAGTAACTCTAGAATGTGATGCCTTTTCCTTTGTTGTGATTCCTTGTTGTGCACTATGATTAGAGTAGTAGAGTTGTGGAGTTCCTACTGGGCACGCTGTGACGTGTCCTCCCCACTACAGGTCCAGGCACTGGTTCTCTGGCGGCGGGCCCGGGAGTGGAGACCCCGGAGGGCAGCTCGTCTCAGCAGGGTCCGTAGCGTTATGGTCAGTATGGGTCGCGTGGTGTAGTCTTGGGTTGTGTGTGTGTGTGATGAACGCAGTGTTGTACCCCTGTTCCCTTTGTACCCCGTAGGGTTGAGTTGTACTTTTGTGGGAGCTTTTGCTGTTGGGGTTGTACAGTGGACTTGTGCGGTACTGGCCATGTAGTAGCGGTGCTCCGTGACTCTTGGATGTTCTGTTCGTCGTATTTTACCTTACTGCCTGTGTTGTAGTGTCTTGTACTATCTTTCTGTGTTGGAGCTGTACTGTTCTGTTAATCGTTCAGTCTGTACTTTACTGCCTGTGTTTCCTCAGCGTTTACAGTGGCCTGCGTGACTTTGGTGTGTACTTTAGCGCTTGGTACTCTAATACCGCGGCTTGTCACGCCGACCCTCCCTATTTTGGGTAGCGGGGCGTGACAGGTTTTGTGGTGGCCCACGCAGGTCCGCGCCCACTGCGATACGCGTAAAGGGAACACATGTAAGGCTCCAAAATTTCAGTACACGACACTAATGCATTTGTTCTATTTCTCGCCTGCAGATGGAAGGTGGGAACGGGAGTTCCGGCGGGACCAGAACATCTGATGGTGGGATTGACCCAGCTGGTGATGTGCAGTCTTCGGGTGACAGGACCTCTGAGTCAGCCCTGATGGCTAAGGTCCTGATGGGCATTTTAGAGCACATGGGTCAGATGGAGGAGAGGGCAGTGGCACCGAAGCCGTCGAGCTACAAGGAGTTCAGGACACTGCATCCGCGATACTTCTCGGGCAGGGAGAGTAGCCTCGAGGTAGATGAGTGGCTGCGGCACACGAGGATGATCTGACGATGTGTCGGTATCCCCGAGACGGTTGGGTAGAGTTAGTGAGGCGACAGTTGACCCATCAAGCTAGAGACTGGTGGGAGGCTCAGGAGATGCGACTGAAGGGGAACATTGCTTGGGAGACCTTTCGGGAGTTGTTTGAGGCCAAGTTCCTTCCGGAGGCGGCGAAGGACGAGTTGAGGCAGAGATTTGAGCATTTGACTCAGGATGGGAGGACGGTGGATGAGTATGATGCAGAGTTCTCACTGCTGAGCAAGTATGCGCCGGAGCTTGTAGCGACAGATGCCATCAGAGCCAGGCGATTCCGCAAGGGACTAGACGTAGAGTTTCGGGCGGCCATGTCTACTCAGGAGTTATTGACTCAGGAGGCTGTACTGTGGGCTGCCAGACAGCATGAGACCCACCTACGGAGTGTGGGGAGGCCACCAGCCAGTGGTGGGAGACCAGCTGCTCAGCAGAGGACTGCACCTGGCCCAGTTCAGCGGGTGACATTCAAGCGACCGGGGGCTCCACCTCCGATACAGAAGGGACCTTCATGCTACAGATGCGGGAAGCCAGGGCATGTGCAGAGAGACTGTCGAGTTACGAATGCCAGGTGTTATACATGTGGAGAGCCGGGACACATCAGCAGATTTTGCCCACAGTCGGGTCATGCCCCGGTGCCGCCGACGTCAGCAGCTGTCCGGCCTACATAGCAGAGACCTCTTCCACCACCGCCACATCGGCTTGCCCTTCCGGCACCGTCAGGATCGAGACCGTCTGCACCGAGAGGACCCCCTCCACCTCCCCAGCAGCGACGAGGGAACCAGGGGCAGTTCCTCCACCGAGGCGGCAGCAGTACACCATGACCCCAGTAGAGACTTCGGAGGGTGCTAGTCGAGTGATCACCGGTATGAATCTTGCCCCTATGCAGTCTATTAGATTGAGCCTCAGTTATTCTATTTAGCTAGTTGGCTGAGTTTTATTGTTGTGATACTTAGGGATTGTTAGAGTAGCCTCCTACCCTGCTATGTCCTTATTTGACACTAGAGCGTCACATTGTTTTTTGTCGAAGAAGTTTGTGACACAACACTCCATAGTAGTTGACACCTTTGCTGCTAGTTGGAATGTTCACACCGGAAATGGGGTTATTTGTAGTGTCTCTGGGATACGGAACTGTCCTGTTGAGATCAGGGGACGAGAGTTGTATGCAGACTTTTTGGTGATTGAGTTACCCGACTATGAGGCAGGGTTTGGAATGGATTGGTTGGGGATGTTCTATGCTAACATAGACTGTAGACTAAGGAGGGTAGTTTTTCGGATCCCTGACCATCCAGAGTTTGAGTTTTGGGATGGTAGTAGCGAGCTTGAGCCCTTGAAGTTTCGAGCTACGGTCGTGGAGTATTTGGACATTGAAGCAGAGCCCGTGTTACCAAGGGTTGTTGAAGAATTTCCTGACATCTTTCCAAATGACATCTTTGGATTACCCCCAGATAGGTCCCTGGAATTTACTATTGATCTGATTCCAGGCGCTCAACCGATAGCGAAGGCTCCATACCGTATGGCCCCGTCGGAGTTAGCTGAGCTCCGCAATCAGTTGACTGATTTATCAGATAGGGGATTAATTCGCCAAAGTGTGTCACCGTGGGGAGCGCCAGTGTTGCTTGTGAACAAGAAGGATGGATCTCGGAGGATGTGCATTGATTATCGAGAATTGAATAAGGTGACGGTGAGGGATAAGTACCCTCTTCCCCGGATCGATGATATTTTTGATCAGCTTGGTGGATCCCGTGTGTATTCGAAGCTAGATTTGCGAAGTGGGTATCACCAAGTGAAGGTGAGAGAATCTGATGTCCCAAAGACCGCATTCCGTACTCGATACGGTCAATATGAGTTTCTGGTGATGCCTTTTGGAGTGACGAATGCCCCAGCTACTTTCATGAGGCAGATGAATCAGATCTTCTTTGAGTATTTAGATAAGTTTGTGGTGGTATTTATCGATGACATCCTGGTTTACTCGAAGAATGAGGATGAACATGCTGAGCATCTGCGGATGGTTTTGAATACCCTCAGGCAGCACCGATTGTACGCTAAGTTCAGCAAGTGCCAATTTTGGTTGACCAAGGTTGCGTTTCTTGGACACATAGTCTCTGGAGACGGAGTGTCTGTTGATCCTGAGAAGGTTGCCGCAGTAGAAGGTTGGCATATACCTCGGACAGTCACAGAGATTCGAAGCTTTTTGGGGTTGGCTGGGTACTATCGGAAGTTCATTAAGGATTTCTCGAAGATTGCCTCGCCCTTGACTCATTTGACGAAGAAGGATGTTGCGTATGTCTGGTCGAAAGAATGCCAGCGAGCGTTCGAAGAGCTGAAGCATCGGTTGACCACTGCTCCTATCTTAACTATCCCTGACCGTTCGGGTGGATTTGAAGTTTTCTGTGACGCGTCTGGCAGAGGACTAGGTTGTGTCCTTCATCAACACGGGTGAGTGGTGGCATATGCTTCCAGATTGTTGAAGGAGCATGAACTGAACTATCCCACTCATGACCTGGAATTGGCAGCAGTGATTCTGGCTTTGAAATTGTGGAGACATTTCTTGCTAGGTGAGCACGTGAAGATATACACTGACCATAATAGTCTAAAGTATGTGTTCACTCAGAAGGAGCTTAATATGAGACAACGACGATGGTTGGAATTAATGGTTGAGTATGACGTTGATCTGCTATACCATCCTGGGAAGGTGAATGTGGTGCCTGATGCTCTTAGTAGATTACCCGCCGTAATGAAGCTAACCTCTCAATCGCAGCTTCGATGGGCAATCCGACAGATGGGAATAGAAGTTGTACTCCCAGGAGAGAAGACTGTTATGATGGGACTGCAAATCAAGTCTGATTTGGTGAACAGGATTAAGGTAGCTCAATCAGGGGATGCCAAGTTGAAGAGGATCCGAGAGCAAGTGGAAGCTGAACTTCGTACCGATTTTCGTATTCACGAAGATGGGTCGTTGAGATTTGGGAACCGGGTTTGTGTGCTAAGTGGCGAGATTCAGGAAGAACTATTAAAGGAGGCGCATAGTTCCCCATATTCTATCCATCCTGGAGGGACCAAAATGTACCGAGATTTGAAGCAGTATTATTGGTGGTCAGGAATGAAGAAGAGTGTAGCCAAGAGTGTGGCGTCCTGCTTGGTTTGCCAGCAGGTGAAGGCTGAGCACCAGAGAACTGCAGGATTGTTGCAGCCTCTCCCCATTCCAGAATGAAAATGGGAGCATGTGACCATGGACTTTGTGACTGGTTTACCTCGGACGCCTAGGGGCAATGATGCGATTTGGGTCATCATAGATCGATTGACCAAGTCGGCACATTTTATTCCGTTCCGAGTTGGACAGTCAACAGAGAATCTGGCTAAGAGATACATGGAAGAGATCGTGAGACTGCATGGAGTCCCAGTGAGTATAGTATCTGATAGGGATAGCAGATTCACCTCACATTTCTTGAAAAGTTTACAGGCTAGTCTGGGGACGCGTTTGAATTTCAGTACTTCATATCATCCTCAGACTGATGGACAGTCGGAAAGAACCATTCAGATTCTTGAAGATATGCTGCGAGCGTGTATGCTTGATTTCAAGGGTTCGTGGGAGGACCATCTACATCTAGTCGAGTTCGCATACAATAACAGTTATCAAGCAAGTATTGGCATGGCTCCCTTCGCAGCTCTGTATGGAAGGCAGTGTAGGTCTCCTTTAAGTTGGGATGACGTTGGAGACATGGAGTTTTTAGGACCAGACTTGGTGGCAGCAACAACAGATGTGGTGCGGACAGTCAGAGAGAATCTGCGCATCGCGCAGGACCGTTATAAGCACTGGGCTGATACAAAGCAGAGACCCTTGGAATTTCAGCCAGGGGATTACGTGTTCCTAAGGATTTCACCGGTTCGTGGGACCATCCGATTTGGCAAACGTGGGAAGCTGAGTCCTAGATACATTGGTCCGTTCGAGATTTCCGCTAAGGTCGGTGAAGTTGCGTATCGGCTAACATTGCCACCGGCACTCGAAGGTGTGCATAATGTCTTCCATGTGTCTCAACTCAGAAGATATGTGGGAGATCCCAAACATGTTGTAGATTTCTCCGAGATAGAAGTACGGTCGGATCTCACATATGAGCAGCAACCAGTGGCTATTTTGGACCTGAGGCAGAAGACGTTGAAGAAGAAGACCATTGACTTGGTGCGGGTCATGCGGCAGCAAGAGTCTCCGGGAGAGTCAATTTGGGAGCGAGTAGATGAGATGCAAGATAAATACCCGTACCTGTTTGAGCAATGACTGTTGTATCTTATATTTTCTGCAGTTGTTGGGTATTGTATATAAATGACTGCTCTCCTGATTTTGCTAAATTTCCGAGGACGGAAATTTTTCTAAGGAGGGTAGGGTGTAACAACCCTAGTGTGTAAATACTTAGTAACCATTAAATTGACCCAAGTTTCTCGTACATGTGCACACCAATCCCGGGGAATGGAGAGATTTGCAAATTGCCCCTAAATTTTTCATCTATACCCAAATGAGGGTATCATTGCAAAGTGTGTGCTTAAGGCAAATTTCTTCAAGTCAAGGGGTTATTGTGCAAAAAGAGGAATGAGATATTTACAATGGCAAACTTGTAATAAAATCAAGCTTTTAGATGGCTAATTTTGAAAAAAAAGAAAGAAAAAAAAGGAAAAGAAAAGAAAATGGGGGTATGGCAATAAGTTGACATACCAAAGTACACCTAACCCCCCCCCATCTCTCCCCTCACCCTACACCCCCCCCCCCTCTCCCCTCTCCTAGGTCCCTTTCTCTCCCCCTCTCTCCATTATTTTCAGCCCATGGCTGAAATTAGCTAGGGGGAAAAAAGGGAAAAGAAAAGGGAAGAGAAGAAAGGAAGAAGAAGGAGAAGAATAAGAAGAAGAGGAAGGAGAGAGGAGAAGAGGAGGCCAAGTTGATGGTAGCTCCCTCCAAACCCTAGGCATCCTTGAAGCTTCAAAAGAGGTAGGATCTTCTCAACCTACCTCTAATTGTAGATAATGGCAATAATGTTGTATGTTTAGGCTTCTTCATGAAAATTTGGGGAGAGTGTTGTAGAGCTAGGACTCTTGTTGCATGCTTGACAATTTTCTAAAACTTTAGCTAACTTCTGGGATTAATTGGCTATTAGGAATGCTCTGAATATTTTATATGATATTTATCTCGTAGTTATGAGTAACTTTCATGTTCATCACTTTTTCTAATTCGAACTGGAAGTTGGGGTAAAAATTCGAATTGTGCAACATGCCAGGAATTCTGTCAAGCTGTACACATTTCAGTAAAACGAGTACCACTACCTGCACACATCTTGGATGTTGTTTATTTTAGTCTTGTTGGAAAGCTAACAAGTTTTTCTCAAAGTCTTACGCGACTTTTATGTTGAAATTCTGGCTATGATATGCCCAAAATTGGCTTTGAACACAGACACAGAAATCTGTCTGCAGAACAGTTTTGATACCTTTTACCAAATAATTCACTATAAATCCAATACTTCATATTTTTGTCTGATATTTTATGTCTGAACTCAGAACTATAATATCTCCAACTTTCATTCTTTGATATTTGTCAAATTCTCAAAATAAATGGGTTAAAAATGCTGTGTTTCTATCTATTCATGCAATTTCAGTATGTTGAAGGGTGTTGGGTGAAATTGGACTTGTGTGATATTGCTAATTTTTCACTCCAAATGCATGAATGATGTTGATGCATGTATGTAAGATTAGTTATGCTATTTGTTACAAAAATTGGTGACATGGCTCATTATATGTTTGTTAAAATGCCTGAATGAACTTAAGATTGAAGAAACTTGGAAAATGGCATTGTTAATTGTGTGACATGTATTACCCACGAGGAATTGTATATGATCAATGAGGTTATGATACATGGCTTATGGAGCATGCTAGTTTGTTGTGAATATCTTGATGAAAAGAATGAATTTGGACATCATTTACATACGTCATTTTACATGCTCAATACCCTAGGATTAATGATTAGCTAAAAGATAACCTAGGGATATCTTGTTCCACTCGAAGTGGGTGAGGACCCTAGGAGGGTTGGGGGAAACCAAGGTAACGAGTGGACATGCGGGGATGGACTGCTGGGTTGTGGACCACTCCTGACGAGCCCTCAGCGGCGGGGAGTTGGTGCGGTTGTGGTTGAGATTGGTTATGTTGGTGAACGGCTTCTTTCGTAAGAGCTTGTCTCGGGAAGTCGTAGCATTCCACCCACTTTACCGGGTGAGGTCCAGTCCCCGATGTCTGACCTGTTACTGAGGTTTCGAATTCATGCATGAAAACTAACCTATAAAGAAAAAACAGTAACTCTAGAATGTGATGCCTTTTCCTTTGTTGTGATTCCTTGTTGTGCACTATGATTAGAGTAGTAGAGTTGTGGAGTTCCTACTGGGCACGCTGTGACGTGTCCTCCCCCCTACAGGTCCAGGCACTGGTTCTCTGGCGGCGGGCCCGGGAGTGGAGACCCCGGAGGGCAGCTCGTCTCAGCAGGGTCCGTAGCGTTATGGTCAGTATGGGTCGCATGGTGTAGTCTTGGGTTGTGTGTGTGTGTGATGAACGCAGTGTTGTACCCCTGTTCCCTTTGTACCCCGTAGGGTTGAGTTGTACTTTTGTGGGAGCTTTTGTTGTTGGGGTTGTACAGTGGACTTGTGCGGTACTGGCCATGTAGTAGCGGTGCTCCGTGACTCTTGGATGTTCTGTTCGTCGTATTTTACCTTACTGCCTGTGTTGTAGTGTCTTGTACTATCTTTCTGTGTTGGAGCTGTACTGTTCTGTTAATCGTTCAGTCTGTACTTTACTGCCTGTGTTTCCTCAGCGTTTGCAGTGGCCTGCGTGACTTTGGTGTGTACTTTAGCGCTTGGTACTCTAATACCACGGCTTGTCACGCCGACCCTCCCTATTTTGGGTAGCGGGGCGTGACATTACTTTTCATGCATATGCATTTAACCATCTTAGTGAACCTTAGGATTATCATAGAATCCAACCCAATAGGTTCACTCTGTGCAAAGACTCATTTGGAGTCTCTGGCTTTCCGTCAGTCGCCCGATGAGGGAAACACAGCCGACTGGGTGATTTCCAGTCGCCTGTAGATCCTTCTACAGTCGCCTGATATGCACAGCTCAAGTCAACATTTCAATTGACTCAAACTTGAGCTTTACGCACAGTCGCCTGCCGATCAGTTTACAGTCGCCTGTATATTTACAGTCACCTGGAAATTGGCCAACAATCGCCTGTCTAGCGTAAGTACAATCACTGCATCTCTCTGTCTTCTCTCCAATTTTACAGTAGTTGACTGATGAAGAATATACAGTCGCCTGACTTTTTGGAAGTTGACTGTAGTATTAATATCAATCGCCTATGCGAAGAATTGGAGAAAGAGTGCAGCTCTCTGTTTCGATCCATCCCCTGCAGCTGTCGTCTGCTGAAGGATTCACATGCGCCTGTCCTATTTGTCAGTCGACTGTATTGACTTCGTCAGTCGACTGTCCTGGCTCAGATTATAGCCGTTGGATATTTTCTAGCCGTTGATCAGTTGACTGTCTTTTGATCATCAATCGATTGATCCTGTCGTTTTCACCCAGTTTCTAGTCGGTGCAGATTTGGTTATTTGGCTTTTTGTTTGGGTTTTTGGGCTTGATATAGGATTCATATATATATGAGTGTGCTGCCATCACTTGAGAACTCTTGACAACACTTGATAACTCTTGACTCTATAGAAAATCTCAAGAGATCAATAAGACACTCTCAAACTCCCTCATTTCCCTCTATTGAGCATTCATCTTCCTTCATGCATTGAAGTCCAGCTCAAGGGAAATCATCCAAGTGCTCTCAAGCATATTCCAACACTTGGAGATCATCTTCCATGCCTTGCATTCATTCATGAGTAAGCATCTCAAGGCATAGGTAAGAGTATTTACTTTACAAGGTGTAATTAGTTTTCCTATTTCTCTTTGTGGGATTAAGATACCCTGTTTGTGGGAGTTTCTCTCTTTGTGGGAGGTTGTCTCTTTGTGGGACTAGGGAATTCTCTTTGTGGGAATTAACTCTCTTTGTGGGAGTTCTTATGTCCTAGTGTAGGGCTAACCCTAATTCTCTGAGTGGGAGTTAGTGATTCTCTGTGTGGGAGTCTTGATCCTTGTGTAGGATTGGTTGGGTCCTTGTGTAGGGCATAAATCCTCTTTGTGGAGGTATCTCCTTGTGAGATTTGTATTCACTTCTCTGTGTGGGATTATAGTGAATATTGGTGTGGCTGGATGTACCCAAGTTTGGGGAATCAGGGTAAAACTTTGTGTTTGCGTTTGGATTGATTGTGGCTTTTAATTCCTCTTGCATTTATAATTTCGCATTTGCAAGTTAAATTTTAATTGGAAAATTTTAATGCCATTACACTATTCACCCCCCTCTAGTGTGTGTTGTTAGTATTGCAAGGGTTAGACGATCCCTACAATTGGTATCAGAGCGAGGTTAAAGCATACTGCAACGATGGCATTCAACGCCTCATCCGCGTCTCATGAAGAAGGTCACTCAACCGTTCGACCCCCGCTCTTCAACAGAACCAACTACCCAAGTTGGAAGATCAGAATGATGATCTACATGGATGGTCAAGACATGTGGGACATCACGGAGGTGCCATTTGAGAAGCTCACTACTCCTGTGGCTTCAAGGACAAAAGCGGAGAAGGACTAAATCAAGTTCAATGCAAGAGCTATGAATGCATTACATTGCGCTCTCTCAGCTAGTGAGTTCAACCGCATCTCCATGTGCAAAACAACAAATGATATTTGGCACACCTTGGAGATTTGTCATGAAGGGACAACGAAGGTAAAGAAATCTAAACAAACTATGTTTAGATCTAAATATGAAATGTTTAAGATGCAAGAAGGCGAAAGCATTTCAGAGATGTTCACAAGGTTCACCGATATCGTGAACGCGTTGGAGGGACTTGTGAAGACGATTTCCCAAGAGGATCGTGTAGAGAAGATCCTAGACTCTCTCACACCTCGTTGGGAGTCAAAGGCCAACAGAATTTTGGAGTCGTATGACACGTCCAAATATACCGTTGAGGAGTGCATTGGAAATCTCATGGCGTATGAAGTAAAGCTTCAACACAAGAAGGAGATTCAACCAACAAAGCCCGAGAAGCTAGAGAAGTAAAAGGGAGTTACATTCCATGCCAAGGAGGAGCCAATCAAGTGGAGGAGGAAATTCCATCGAGAAGCTCCTAGCGAAGAAGATGAGCAAGAAGATGCAAGAGGAGAAGAAATTGAGGATCTTGCCGAGCAATTTAAAGCTTTCCTCAAAAGCAAGCAAGGTAAGTCTTTGTCAAAGTTTGCATCCATTTCTAACAAGGTTCCTACTTGTTACACTTGCAGTGGAAAAGGTCACTTGTCCACCGAATGCCCTTCCAAACCCAACAAAGAAACTTACAAGGGTAAAGGGAAGAAGTATTGGAAAGGAAGGTCCAAGTCCAAAAATCACAAGAAGGGACTTGTCGGGACCTTTGATGATTCGAGTGAGGACACTTCGAGTAACGAAGAAGAGGATACAAAGGAGGATGCTCACGCATCCTTTGTAGCCATGGATGGTCCTACACCAATCCCCTCCAGATTAAACGAAGAAGAGTTGGATGCTTGGATTGACGCATACAATTCCTATGAGGATTCATGCCTCATGGCTATGGATGAGAAGTCGTCATCAAGCTATTACAAGGATGATGATGATGCTGTTGAGATCGAGGAAGAAAACATCTCATACGAGGATCTCAAGATCAATTTTGACTTGATCTCCCGAAAAGGCTAGTAAGTGCATCAACTCTTACAATAGATTAAAAGAAAAATATAAGATTGCTAAGAGTAGATTGCATGAACTAGTTATTACTAGTGTAATTCATGATGAAAAGCATGTTTATGACACTTGTGAGAGAGACACACTTCTCTCTCAAGTTAAGGAATTGAGTCTTTCAAATGAAAATCTCATTGCTCAAAACCTTAGCTTAGATGCTCACATTCAACAACTTACATTGAAATGTGAAGAGGAATCCTGGAAGCGCATAAGCTTTATGTATTCTAGGGATTCACTCCACGATTTGTTGGAAAAACAACATCCGGCAAATCATAGAGGAGGTTTGGGCTATATTCAAAATGTGGTTCCCAACCCCACCTCTAATTCCTCTTATGGTGCAAATACAAGAAATATTGCTAACGCACCTACGAAGAATCACCATGCTTTCTTGTACAACAATAACACCAACAAGAAGCATGTAGATCACAAGGTGATGAGGAAGAATGAAGAATCTTCATTTTTTGCTAAGAAGCAAAATCCTCATTCTTTGCATGCTAAGAAATTTGTTTCTACACCTAAGCATGCCACATCCTTCCCTCTTGCAAAGGCAAAACCATTGCATAGGAAATCCTTGAGATTATGGATTCCCACTAAGGTTAGTGTGCAAGAGAGAGATAGTTACATCAACTCTCTAGTTAGGGATGTGATCACCTCGTGTGATTACGTTAGGAAATCAAACTCCTCTTGGGTTTGGTTACCTAATGTTTAGGTTCCTCACACATATGCATGTTGCATGGGTGTTGTGCTTCTATGTTTATTTTAAGCATACCCAATGATTGTGTGTGTTTCATGATTTTGAAAATATTTTCAAATTTATTTCTTTTCATGAAAATGGGGACCTTGGGGTTTATTGACATGCATGCATTTTTTGATCCATGTGTATGTCAATGGGGAGTTAACATATTATGTGTTTAAATTATTTTAAGACATATTTTAACTCTCATTTCGGAGGTCATTTGAGATCATTATTTATATTTGGTTATTTTGGGTCTCAAACCAAACCTCTTGTTTATGGCCAACTTGTTTCATGTCTCATTGTTTTTGGCAATATCCTTGTGTATCTTTAAAGCTTGATTTTTCCATATCTATTGCTTTGATACACTTTTAGGCCCATGGCTCCATTAATTAATTGGTAGTAGATCCTAGAAGTCAAAAGTTGACCATTTCTATGATCTAGGGGGAGCATGGGATAATGATTTGATACCCACTAAATTTTAAAAATTTGGTATTATACATATCTTTCTTTTCTTGCATATTGTCACATCTTGGTTAAGATGACAAAGGGGGATATATTTGATGTCCACCTTTTTGACGATGTCAAGGGGAGACATATATGCATTATGTGATCATATCTATAGGGGGAGAGATATATACATATGCATATGGGGAGAGATATCTCTATAGGAAGAGATATATGGGATTAGATAAACCATTCATGTTTGCATGCTTTTATTCTTCGCAATTGGTTTATGTAATCCATGCCTATTATATGTCACCATGTTTTTATTGGTATTATGAGTATTTACCTTTGTGTAGCTCATTATATAATTGGTGCATATAAGTAGGGGGAGATCATTAGCATTGTGCTTTAATTCTTTATGATTTACATAATGTGTGTCATCATCAAAAAGGGGGAGATTGTTGAGTATTGGTGTTTCATACCAATCTTATTTTGATGATGATCACAACATGGTCAATCAGCACCAGAAAAAAGACTAAAAGAATGTGAAGAAATAGTAGCTGGATATAAAAGAAAGGATAATTCAATTAAGGTTAACCAATTCCTCTTTTGGTTCTCATGCATGCTGTTACTGTCTACCAGTAACTATAACTAAAAATACATCAATAACATAGGAGGATATGACTAATAGATTTGATGTGGGAAGGTAGCATGCTTTCTTATAGAAGGTCAGCTCCATGGTCAATTTTATGCCAAATCAAAAAAAATTTCTTGGTTCTCTAAAGATGAAGGCAAATAAAAATGAGTAGTGGAAACATCAAATTTTGTAGTGATGGGGACAACATAAAGTAGTTACTAGATAAAGTTCATGAAAAATCAGGTATTATCTCCCATCACTAAATGAAAAAATAGTTATGTGACTGCATGATATGGTACTTATACATGGATTGCAAAAGCAGTTCCCTGACAGAATGTAAGACAATTATAGATGAAGGATGGATTGCCTTATTTTGATAGTGTAAGATAAACACAGTAGCACCAACTGATCCTTTTATATTTCAATTTCAAGGAATGTATACCCCTAACAAACTAAACAAAGTTTGATTCTTTGACATAGCACTACACCTCTTTAAGATTCTTCTGATTATCAAGAGCACATGCATTACCATAAATTGAAAAAGTAAACTTCATGACATAATGTCCAGACGAGATTTTACCAATTGGAAGCAAACATCATGCCCTTCTTCTTTCTTTTTTCTATGTTTTTTCCTTGAGAAAACATCAATCTGTAAATTGAAGAATCACATAACTTTTCTATTAGAAAAATTAATATAAAGAAACAATAGTACAATTAGTAGAAGCCCTAGTGTTTCGCTCTCATAATTTTCCTACTGAAATACGTCAGTCTCTCCCTCTTCTTTTTTATCATCAAAAATAATTTACTCTTTTTGCAAATAGTAAGTTAAGATATTTTTTCTTCTTTCCCTTCTATATATTTCTAGTAACACAGCGATTCAGCGAATATAGTTCATTAGTTCACATTCATTTTGGCTTTATGATTTATTCTACCTACAGGAAATGCCTTTTGGATGGAAATTTACTGTAAGTCGAATCTCTTCATTACTACTATTTATCGTTATTATTATTATGTTTTTTCTCATGCAAAAATAGAGGGATGCTTATAAATGCAGCATGTAATGATTCTATAGTAGTTTGATTTGTTTACTTGTCAACAATGTATATTAATTTGTTTGCGTACACATTATTTTTCTTTATTTATCTCTATGAATTGGCCATTTCTAGAGTAATCCCTGGTGTGCAGAAAGCTCAGCTTACCAAGAAAAGATTGAATTTGTTTTTGTTGGTTGGTGGCTCCTCTTGAATGCAATTTTTTTAATGATGTTATAATCAATGTTGTTGAATAACACCACAATCACCAGAGCGAGTTTGTTTTTTTGGTCATTTTTACTAGAGCGAGTTTGCTATTGTCTATTAGACTATTTGTTGACATCAATTGTAATTAAAAACTTATAGAAAAAGATTGTCGTTATATTATATGCATATTTTTTTCAAATTTTGTGCGAAGTAGTTTAACTTCTTCTAGCTTGAAAACAAACTAATTGACTCTCTTATTTTTAATGTTTGAAAATGGTGAAGGGATGATAACATGTGATGAGTCCCCAAAGCAGCTGGAAGATTTGTTAGGGTGTGGTCAAACCATCAGTACAGTAACATTGAGAGTGAAGCAATGGGTCTGTGCTTAGACATCAGCAGCATGTACTACAGCAAAGAAACAGAGGGTGATGAGGAGAGCAGATGCCAATCACTATGCCAGCCACTCTCTTCTTACCTGCAGCAGCCCATGCATGGGATGTATCAGTCCCCAATGGGAGAAGAGGAGCAGATGGCAAGCTTCAAGAACTACTGGGCTCATCAGGTTGGCCATGGTGGTGATCTGCACACCCTGAGCTTGTCAATGAGCCCAGGGACTCAGTCCAACTGTGTCATTGCTCATCATCAGCATCAACACCTCTCTCCAGCTGCTGCTACAGGTTATGATAATGAGTGCATGCCTTTAGAAACAACAAAGAAGAGAAGAGCTGGGGAGAAGCTGCCAGTTCATAAAAAGTCTATGATACATTTGGGCAGAGGACTTCTCAGTATAGAGGCGTCACACGTTTAGTTATTTTTAAACCTTAGATTAATTTATTTTCGACTAAAAAAATTGGTGTTAGTTTGATGTCCTTTTTCTTGGCTTCAAAATTTTAAAGTTTTTAAAGGCATTTATGGACTGGTAGATCTGGGGCTCACCTTTGAGATAATAGCTGCAATGCAAGAAGGTAGGTCAAACAAGGAAAGGGAGGCAAGGTATATGGTTAAAAATTAAAATGTATATTTTCCCCCAAATTATTTATTTAAGTTTCAATATATTTATAATTTTTGAAGTCTAATATGTTTTGTTCCTTCTCTGTTGCATGTAAATGAATCTACATTGTTCTGCATTTTATCATGGTGATTATGAATTCCCTCAGTAGTCATTATTCTTTTTCAATCAGTATCATTGTTTGGTTTAAATGACTTTTCTCTTGAGGATAAATCCTATCATTATTAGTTTTCAAAATCTTATCTATGCAGGGGTTATGAAGTGGAAGAGAAAGCAACAAGAGCTTATGACTTGGTGGCACTTAAATATTTGGGGCATTCAACTCATATCAACTTTTCAGTATGTCACTGATGACAAGATGCTTCATGCCTTTGAAAACTTGACACATTCCATTTCTGTATCGTTTATCTTTTGATGGATTCTAGTTACACTAACACTTGAGCAATTTCTAGAAAGTGTACTAAACATTGTAAAGTAAAATTATCATGTCCCATATAGATGTTTGGCGTGCGTGTTTGACAAGTGCTCAACAGTCAACATAACATGGCTCCATGGATAAAGTATTCTTGCTACCAATAATAATAGATATTATTATTTTACATTGCAAATATCTAGGTATATTAGAAATACATATTATGCATCTTCTTCGATATAAGCCATCAATATCTTTCTCAATAGGATAGTTTTTGGTCATTTGTTATGTCCAGTTTCTATGTTGGCATGACTTGTTAGCGGGGTGTTTCAAGTCATAGTAGCTTAAAGTCAGAGCCCTAAAGACATACTGAGAATCATGATGGATGCATGTGATGTTGTTGTGGTCTTTAGCAATTTGGTTTTTGGTCATTTTTACTAGAGCGAGTTTGCTATTGTCTATGCTCTTGTTATAACTATATAGAAGAAACTTGAACCTTGGAAGGACCTGCTTGATGTTCATCTTGGTGTTTGAGTTAACTAGGATTGATCACTTGTTGCTTTAACGATATAAGGTCCGATTAATCATTTTTTTCCTTTGAGATGAACAAATTGCATGTGTCTTTCGATTGCTCCCCTTGTTTGCAAGGAATTAAAATGTTACCATTGACATGAAAATGGAAGCAAAAACTATGTTAACTATCGATCCATAGGAAATATATAAGTAAACAGTCTTTGCATGAAAGATATGTTTCAGGGGAATATTTTCTTTTTATGTGTGGTTGGATAATTATCGACAAGAGCTTCACGAAATGAAGAACATGAGCAGGCAAGATTTTGTTGCTCACTTGAGAAGGTAAAAACTCATTCTGCTTGCATATGTCATCCTGCTTATAATTTCTGTAATGTAATGTCTTATTTCTTGTTGTCTATACATTTTTACAGGAAAATCATTGGATTTTTGCCAGGAAACTCATTCTGCTTGCTTCTTTGACTAGAGCACATAAATATGACTAATTAAGCGGATCGTAGGGCTCCATATTACATACAGCTGGGATCATTTTTAGGTGCTGGACCATGCCAACCATGATTGTCATGCTATTGATTTGGGTTGGGTGGTTCTATTCCTTTTTTGCATAGCAATGCATATGCTTCCAATTTTTTGTTCCTGATGAGTTCTGTAGCATAATTTCATTGTATAGGCATAGAAACCCTTCCAGCAAATATTCTAGATTTCAAAGTACATCTTTCACTCATCAGATGTCTCTATCTATGTGCCCATCACCAATCTTTAGGGGCTTTCTGGGTGTAGAAGCTATTGCACTTGTTGAAAATTAAAGTATGACATACCTCAAAAGTGGGGAATTGGTATCATTTATATGGCTAAGAAAAAGTACATTGCAATCATAAGTCATATTTAATAATAATTACTACTCATCTGGCAACTTAAGCTAGCCTTCAAAGGCTCAATGTAGCCATCTGGAATGAATTTCGCTGCATGTTGACATCTATACTAAATATTATGCTTGAGCAATTGTTCCCTACATTTTGAAAGGTGATCGCTTTGATTGATTTATGTATGCAAAATTTTCTCCCTTTTCCTAAGGAATATTGTTTTATTCGACTGACATTCACATTTATGGAAGTAGGATGCGGTTTATAATACCGGATGTACTGAAGTATCGGGATACGTATTGGATGTATCAGACTCGCGCATCAGGTTTCTTAGCTCAAAATAGTTGTTTGTTGTAAGTAGATGTTTATCTTCAGTACGTACTTCATCGGTCATTGATCATTTCTACCATCCAGGACATCATTTTCTCCTTTTAACCATTCCATCGACTAGTTAATATTTCAAACCTTGATTTTATTTGTTAAGTGAGAATTTTATACCATACAAGTGATATGTATTGGTATAATGTGAAACTTGAATTTTAATTAATTAATAATGTGAAACTTGAATTTTCTCTTATATTATTTGTTATTAGTAAGTATCGGTGGTATCGACGTGTTTCCGATGGATTGAATCGTCAAGCTTAAAATCTGATACCATACAAGTGATATGTATTGGCATCGGTTAAGATTTAAAACCTGGTTTTATTATATTCTTTATTGTGGGCTTTGTTGACATAAGCAGGTATACAATATATTTGTGAAAGCAATAGAGGTAGATATAGTTGATTCCATATTTACTGTTTTTTGACATGTTACTAGAACTCTTATAATAACATGTGTGTTCTTTAACTTATTTTCATATACTTTGTTTGTTTGTAGGGTTAGAGTTATAGAGGATTTGGATATACTTTTTGGTACATATGCTTAACAAGAGGATGCTCCAGAGAATTTGAAGATACTTTTTGGTGATATAAGGGCAAGGAGAGATGATACATTAACGGTTGAAGATAGTTCTTGGTGAATACAAGGGCAAGAAGATACTTTTTGGTGACTTGTATTTTTTTTTGGAAAAATAATGTTGGAACTATTTTGATTAAGAGAATGTTTGCATAATGCAAGTAATGAATACTCTCTGCTTTCATTTATCCATTTTATTGTATCATTTTTATTTATGAACATGGATTTGAAAAAAATAATATGAATTTGAAATTGCCTAGCTTCGGAAATTAGCTTTTGCGTAAACAGGTTTTTTGTGTCGACAAACTGGGAACTAGTGTCAATAATCAGTTATTTCAAATCTATTTTTTTATGTCGGTTTTTGTGGACACTAGAATACTTAATCTAGTGTCGACTTGTTTCGTCACTATAACCTAACTCTAGTGTCGACTTGTTCCGTCACTATAACCTAACGCTAGTGTCGACTTGTTCCGTCACTAAAACAATACTATAGTGTCGATTTATTTCGACACTAGAACAGTACTCTAGTGTCGACATTATCCGTCACTAGAATGTTACTATAATGTCGACTTAATCTGTCACAAAAACCTATGTTGTTGTGTCGGTCCCAATGTGGACACTAAAACCCTATTTTACTTCTAGAGACGCCCCTATAGGTGATGGTCCGTCACTAGAAAAAAACCGACACTAGAACCCTTTAGTGTCGGTTTTTTACCCTTTTAGTGTCGAAATTGTTGGACACTAGAAACGTTTTTTTTGTAGTGACATTATATTATTGCTAATGAATCTCATGTTTTAGTCTCTCAGTTTATTTCAAGGATATCTTTCTTGGAGACTAATCACTTGGTGTAAGGATGGACATCATGTGAAGAAGGGCAAATGTCTGGACTCAAGAAGTGCCAAAGCTTGGAGGTGATGGAGAGCAATCAAGGCATCAAGATTGAAGACTTAGACTCTTTGAGAAGCATTGCAATCCATTTAATTTTCGTTATTGCTTTCTCTCTCTTTTAAGTCTAGTGTTAATGTAATGCCTTGTTAGATGGTTTACTTTTCATGCATATGCATTTAACCATCTTAGTGAACCTTAGGATTATCATAGAATCCAACCCAATAGGTTCACTCTGTCCAAAGACTCATTTGGAGTCTCTGGCTTTCCGTCAGTCGCCTGATGAGGGAAACACAGCCGACTGGGTGATTTCCAGTCGCCTATAGATCCTTCTACAGTCGCCTAATATGCACAGCTCAAGTCAACATTTCAATTGACTCAAACTTGAGCTTTATGCATAGTCGCCTGAAGATTAGTTTATAGTCGCATGTATATTTACAGTAACCTGAAAATTGGCCAACAGTTGCATGTCTAGCATAAGTGCAATCACTGCATCTCTTTATCTTCTCTCCATATTTTACAGTAGTCGACTGATGAAGAATATACAGTCGCCTGACTTTTTGGAAGTCGACTGTAGTATTAACATCAGTCGCCTGTGCGAAGAATTGGAGAAAGAGTGCAGCTCTCTGTTTCAATCCATCCCCTGCAGCAGTCGTCTGCTGAAGGATTCACATTCGCCTGTCCTGTTTGTCAGTCGACTGTATTGACTTCGTCAGTCGACTGTCCTGGCTCAGATTATAGCCGTTGGATATTTTCTATCCGTTGATCAGTCAACTGTCTTTTGATCATCAGTCGACCGATCCTGTCGTTTTCACCCAGTTTCTAGCCTTTGCAGATTTGGTTATTTGGCTGTTTCTTTGGGGTTTTGGGCTTGATATAGGATTCCTATATATATATGAGTGTGCTGTCATCACTTGAGAACTCTTGACAACACTTGATAACTCTCGACTCTATAGAAAATATCAAGAGATCAATAAGCCACTCTCAAGCTCCCTCATTTCCCTCTATTGAGCATTCATCTTCCTTCATGCATTGAAGTCCAGCTCAAGGGAAATCATCCAAGTGCTCTCAAGCATATTCCAACACTTGGAGATCATCTTCCATGCCTTGCATTCATTCATGAGTAAGCATCTCAAGGCATAGGTAAGAGTATTTACTTTACAGGGTGTAATTAGTTTTCCTATTTCTCTTTGTGGGATTAAGATACCCTGTTTGTGGGAGTTTCTCTCTTTGTGGGAGGTTGTCTCTTTGTGGGACTAGGGAATTCTCTTTGTGGGAGTTCTTGTGTCCTAGTGTAGGGCTAACCCTAATTCTCTGAGTGGGAGTTAGTGATTCTCTGTGTGGGAGTCTTGATCCTTGTGTAGGATTGGTTGGGTCCTTGTGTAGGGCATAAATCCTCTTTGTGGGGTATCTCCTTGTGAGATTTGTATTCTCGTCTTTGTGTGGGATTATAGTGAATATTGGTGTGGCTGGATGTACCCAAGTTTGGAGAACCAGGGTAAAACTTTGTGTTAGCGTTTGGTTTGATTGTGCCTTTTAATTCCTCTTGCATTTATAATTCTGCATTTGCAAGTTAAATTTTAATTGGACAATTTTATAGCCATTACACTATTCATCCCCCCTCTAGTGTGTGTTGTTAGTATTGCAAGGGTTAGACGATCCCTACATGGTCCACATGGAAGCATGCATCTCATCAAAAAAGTATTCTCCCGTCTGAGCACTTTGGTCAAAATCTGTGGTCCACATAGTATAATCCATAACACTTGATCAATAAAGATAAATACCTGAAGAAAAATATCAGTGGCACAAAAGAATATAGAAATGATAATAATGGTTGCAAGGGTGAAAATTTCCTTTTGTTACTTTTTTTCTAGTCTAATCAACCTATTTGTGACAAATTGGCACCCAACGGAAAACACCTCCCCGACAATGGTGCCAAAAACTTCAACAGGCTCCCGGATATACACCTAGGAAACAATTATAGTTTTACCGCAAGCGCACGGTGTAGTAACGAGCTGGTATCAAACACGAGGAGGTGGTGTTAGCTCCAATCTATTCTAGGTTGGCTCAACTATGAATGTTTTATTGGTGGAGATGGTTATGGTATAATGTAATGTAAATGGTTATGGATGTCGGTGTCGGTGATAAAGATGGTGGATAGAATTCAATATAACAAAAATGCATAGGGCTAGGAAATCTCCACTATGGATCGTCATGCATCTCTGTGAATCACAAATCTCAATGTTGCAAGACTTGGATTCGGGTGAACTAGTCGTAACTAAAAAGAGAACCAAGCTCACGCTCTCGTGCTATTGTCGGTCTATAGCGACCTAGATTAGGGCCCACTCTCCTGCAAACCCTAACCTAAGCCACTAGCATGAGGATCGACATCATCGTTCAATCGCTCCTCGAGCCCACTCTCGTGCAAACTTGAGTTACGATCTAGATTGTGATAGCTCGTATTCGTCCAATCTCGTGCAAACGAATATGTGTATAGATTTATAATAAAAATACTAGCTTTAGTCCAATCTCTTGCAAACCAAAGCTAGTGAATCTTGATTATAAATCTAAATCGAATATCTAGGCCTTCCCATCGATTAGAATCCAATCTCTTGCAAACTACAAATCGGTGGAAATTCCTACCTATCCATTATAAATCAATCACAACCTAACCTTCTAGCAATTCTAGCAACTTAGAAATTCATTCATCACAAATCTGAAATTAGATCCATAGGGTTCATCACCTTCTCTAGAATAACGATCAACCAAGCATAGCAATAATGATATATGAATCAATAAAAAACATTGCTTGCATATAAAAAGATATCAAATCAAAGATTCAAATAATAGGAACAAAGTTACTTAGCTTTGATGAAGAACTTCAATCCCAATACAAGCTTTTTGATCCAAGAAGGGGCTTAGAGCATGGCATAACCTCTAAAAAGTCTCTAAGAAAAACAATGGGAACCCCCCTCTAATGACGGCTACAATCCCCATATATAGTCCCCTCAAAACCCCCGCAAGTAACCCTAGAAACCATATGAAATTCGTGCCCAAAGTCAGCTCTGGCCGCGACTTAAGTTCTGGGCCCGTGCTGACAAGGTCGAGTGAGATTCTCACTCTGGCCGAGAAGCAATTCCAGCACTGTAGCATCAACTTACAGAAATTCTCCAAATTTCATCCGACCTCCGATTGATGCATTCTTGGTGGCATTGGAACCTTCATGAAGTCTACTATTCATAAAAATATGTGAAAAATACTTTACCTGCTGGAATGATAGCAGATTTCAAAAGAGTGAGATACTGTCTAAAAATCTGGGCACTCGTGTCACTCGTCTGAGTAGAATTCCTCACTTGGTCGAGTGGATTTCCTACTCGGCCGAGTAGGGTCTTCTACTATACTCCCAAAATTGCAGAGAGTCTGCTTTGATTTCCTTCAAAATTTCTGACTCACTCGGGCGAGTGGAGTTCTCTACTCGGCCGAGTGGAATTCACCACTCGGTCGAGTGCATTGCGGTACAATGTGTCTTTGTATCAGTCGTACTCGGCTAAGTATGCTTCTTCACTCGACCGAGTGGGCTGTGTTACTCGGCTGAGTGGCCTGTTTCTGGAGTCAAATCTTCTCCTCCTCGTCTCTTCATCGATTCTATCGATCTTCTTCTTCTCCTCCTCATCGTCTAGCACCGTTAGCTCCTCAATAAGGCCAAGTGTGATGCTCGGGTACGCGTGCAAGTCCATTAAGCTCATTTTTACTCCCGATCGCTCCATATTTCTTGAAAGTAGACGAAAAGAAGAAATAGTGAAAAGTAACGAAATATCGTCGAATAATCATGAAAATCGCAATATGAGCAATCGAAATGGCATGCAAACATGCAGAAAAAGGTGTAAAATATGGACAGATCAGGTGTATTCCAAACGCGGGTGATTGGCTGAAGGCATGATTAAGAGTGTTATGCACATTCAACCTATTGGGATGGATTCTAAGAAGTTCCTATGGATCATTAAGATGGAAATAGACATGTATAAGTGTGTGTCAATCTAATTAAGGCATACAAATATTCTATTAAACAAAAGAAAGATTACATGAAGATAAAGCATAAAATGCAATGAAGTCCATATCTTTATGAATCCTCTTGCTCCATAGCCTTGATCCATCATCCACTAATATCACATCACCTATTGTTTTGTAACCTTATCAAGATAATCAATTGTCAATCTGAGACTAAAACAAATAAGATGATTAGCACACAACATAATGTTGATCACCATCAAAACAACATCATGAACCAACACAATTTTCTTGTGATTTAAAAGCATTCAAGCATTCCCCAAGTCTCTTTCTCAGGCCAAATCAATTTTCTTTCCAAAAGATTTTAAGTATTTGTGTTCGCCATCACTTGAACTCGACTCTCTCAAGATTTCAGCTTGATTATTTCAAAGAGCGATTCAAGTATTTTTCTTCGATTTTTTTGTGGTTTCAATTTCATTTTCTTAAAGATCAAAGGAAAGATTTTATTATATCTACATTACACATCAAGCTCCAACTCTATTAGCTATAGTAATTTGTAAGCTTAACACCATCATTTTCAAAGGTTTGTATATCCACACTTGGTGTGGTGGTAAGTTTTAATTTAGGTAATTTGAGTCGTATTTGTAAAAAAGCCTCAAGCAAGGTCCTCTTTGAAAAAGAGTTTGGTTTTGTACTATAAACCCTAGCTAGAGTCTAGGCGCTTGGAAATTCCTAGCAAGAGGAGCTAGGTTCTTGTAGAAGCCCTCTAATTTGAGGCACATTTGCTCTATTGGTTAAGATCTTGATAGTGGAAAATCCCATAGTGGTTGGGTGATTCTAGTGAGAAATTGTATAATTTATCCCTTCCTTTGGTTGCTTTTTGTGCATATATTGTGTTGATTTTGGCTCTGATACGTGTATTTTCGTAATATCATCCAATATAAAAGCATATCATTTATTTGTGCATAAAATATAATTTTTATTGCTTTTTTATGCCTTCTCTTATTTTTCAGGTGAAGACGGTAATTTCCCGAGTCCAATGACTATTTTATAGATTTTTCTGAGCTTGGAGCCTTTTTTTATAATTTTTGGAAGGTAGCACCCAGCTCTCAATCAGACGGTTGGAAGCACCACTTCAGTCGGCTGGAAGATCTACTTCAGGTGTCTGATTCCCAGCCAGACATCTGATGCAATAGGCATCCAAAACTGTGAGTTTTAATTACTTACCACCAGCACCACCTAGGCACCTGTTGGTGATCATTCTGATGACCGACCGACCCAGTGGCTAATACTTCAGACACGCCAAGACGGCTGGACACATTAAATCAGGCGGCTGGTAGACTCAACTTAAGCTAGACATGTCGGCTAAATCATGCATCTGGAGCTTCTTCTTCAGACGGCTGACTGATTGCATATTCTAGTCGCCTGGAGCTATTATACCAGACGACTGACTAACTCTTCCTGGCAATTTCTAAAGCATTTTTCAGCCAAACCCATTCGTTTACATCCGTTGGATCTTGTAATTAAGGGCCATGATGTAAATGGATTTTGGGTAGTACAAAAAGAAATCCATAGGGCTTATTTTGAGAATATTTGGAAGATCTAAAGCTTGGGAAAGCAATTAGAGGCTAGGGTTTGGAGGAGCTCAAGAGAGGGTTTGAGGGCTTCATCTTCTTCCAGAGAATGCAGATTTGATCTCTCTCTCTCTCTCTCTCTCTCTCTCTCTCTCTTATTTTGATTTAGTTGCATTGTAATAATGTATTGGATGATGTTTTTGAATAAAAATACTTCCTTTCGTGTTATGATGAGTTAAATCTATCTTTGTCTGCGTTGTTTCTAGTTTAGGGTTATGTTACTGTGATTTTCATTGTCTCTTGCATATCTTGCTACACTTATGGATTATGACCCCCTTGTTGTTGATTTCTACTCTTTAGTATGACTCCAAATGGGTATACTTAAGGGATTGGGAATCCCAAAAGAATTTACCCATCTCATTACCATGAAATTGATGATTAGGGAAACTACCTTGGAGCAACCCTTGATTAATCCCCAAAAGGGCATCTTCCGATGGTGCAAGCTCATAAGGCCTACCATTGAGTTATAGCAATCCTCGTGTACTCCCCAAAAAGGATGCATATGTTGTAACATCCCGCTTCCCAAAAGACACTGAAAGCGAGAACATTACGAGGTCCGCATGAACTGGAGCGGTGAAGCTCGAGTTCAATGAGCGTCTGTGATAAGAACAACAAGGCATGTCCTTGCATGCATTTTAGAATAATAAGAAACATTCATGAAATTAAAGCCACAAATAGAAATAAATGTCCATACACGAAATAAAGCTAAAAGCCACAACTGGGCCAAAATAACTACAAAAGAAACATACACTAGGCAAAGTACGGAAAGTAAAACGAAAGGAAAGCAGCAACAAGATAGTCCTCTAGTCCTCCGCAGTGAGAGACTCGGCGTCAACGGCGAACTCCTGTCTCTCTAAGTCAGGTGTCTCAAAAGGATCCTCCTGGTAGTCCGACTCGGGATCTGACTGTTAGGGTTTATATCATGCATAACTAGTTTATACGCAGCGAAAAATAGAAACCTTCCCAGATCCATGCGTTTCTAATTGATTCGAATAAATTACTTACCTTGTGACGATCTGAACGTGTCGGATTAGAGGTGCTGCTCTACGAACGACCACCCTTAATTGGTATCCACACGCGAACAACACGAACATGAATTCCGAGGGTGCTAGCTCCTTCTCCGCAACTAGGGTTTCTCTCGCTCTTTGTTTTTCTCAAAAACAGAGGAGAAAGATTGAAATCGTAAAAACTGAAAATCCGATTTCTATATCTTATATAGAATCTCACGTTAACCCCAAAAGATATCTTTAGGATAATGTCGTATATTATCTGTTAACATTTTGTTACGCGACGATATCTTAGATATAATATTTTAACGAGATACAATATTTGACAGTTAAGATATTTCGCCTTATTGCGAATTTCAAATCAAATTCGAAATCATATTTAAAACCATATCATATCCATTACGTTCTTTATGTGCGACCCAATAGGCTCATATTAAATTGGCAGTGGGCCTAATCTTATTAGAAGCCCACAAGACATAATTGGTCTCTAGCAAGACATTATGACTACCCAATTAATATGAATATCGTTAGTCCGATATTAACCTAACCAATAGAACATGTCATAATCCTTTTGTCACACGATATCTGATTTGAACATAAGTCATGTGCAGTGTCATACTTATATTGTTCAAATATTCAATTTCTCGCTTTCTAAGTAGACTGATAAAATCAAATGACATTCATTTGAGCACAACCATATATTTCTCAGTCCTACTTATCGAGGGGCCCATTAGATATCTCTCTCATAGGAGAGAGACAAATTCCATCTTGTTCATTCACTTTCCTCTGCATAATTCACTTCATGTTCAATCATAACCTTTATGATTATCTGATTAAATATAGCTTTTGGTTATGTCAAAACATTATGTTCCTTATGTAGGAAACTGTGATGATCTTAGGTCTAAGGATTCTATGACATAATTATGAGATCATTTATGACACTAATCTATGTAATGATCTCATAGCGGGTCTATCCAGTACCTATTCTCCACCAAGTACCTATAAGTTTGATTTGTATCACCATACATATAATTATCTCATAATTATCAACCAAACTTATTAATGATGAATGCCTAGGGATGCTTAGAATAACATAAAACAGCTATTCAAACATTATTATAAAGAAACATGCAAGCAATATAATAATAACAATGAGAGAAATATTTTATAAATGAAAATGACATAACATAAAGGTCCAAATATTTGGCCTAGGGCAAAACCACTAACACTGACATACATCCAAAAACATAAATGTATGTTAGCAAGGGTCTGCAAGTAGAGGTTAGAAAACCCAAGGCAAGGTGTACAACATAATATTGAATTATGAAGCATGAATGGATTTATACGAGATGTCAACAACAAGTTTAAACATGACAGTTCTAGGTGAAGTAAAGTAAAACATTTCTAACATGCAGTTCTAAGTAGTTTAAGAAGTAAAGTAAAGCATTTCTTTTTATTTATTAACATGGAAATTTAACTGAGACAACAATAGTAATTGCAAGTTCCGTGTCAGTATTTCATATTTCTCATAGGGTTCACGCCTTTAGGATGTGATGAGTGGATCGTTCTTCTCACGGGGGTTTTATCGTGATTGACGCTACCCCATCGCATGCGGGTGGTGCTCTTGAAGAGAGGACCCCTTCATATGCCTAGTGGCCGCTCAACCCTAACCCCATCCTAGATTTGTGCTGAAACAGGAGCCAGCCTAGTCGACTCACACGACATCACGAAGTCACGATTTCGCCTTCGAGGCGCATGATTTCACGATGTCACTCATTTGTTAAACATTCCAAAAATGGCCAGACAAGATATGCACCAATTAAACAATGTCAATATTTCATTTTGTACAATGTTTACATTTGTTACAAGAATGTTGAATAATGTGTACGACAATTAAAAGAAATTTTGAACATGTGGGTTTAGTGAACATGCTACAGACGTTGATTTTCTTTGCCAATGTTTAAAACTAAAGCATATCAAATTATATGTCGATGGATCACATTTTTAGTCTAGAATATCATGGTATTAATTTCATGCGTCATTTTACGTGCAGATTTTGAGTTATACAGCTTTAAACGAAAATGACTAAAAGAGCATCCAACTTCAAAAATTCATAGTAAATTGTACACTTGCCTGATTTCAGCATTCTTGGTGTCGTTGGGTTCATCTCGACGGGTACTACATACGGTGAGATTGGTTCGCTGGTTTGATTAAATATACAATCAGATCAGGTCCTTTTTGATCATATCAACGTTATAAAAATTCCTACGACGTTTAATAGTCCGTTTTTTATTAGGTTCTCTGCATTACGGTGTAGGTTGAAGATTAGTGATATGTTTACTAACCGTTTACGCGGCAAAAGGGGCAGCGACGACGTGATGAGAGGTAGCGATAGATCTGAACGGTGTCTACGGCAGGGGAACACATTGCGGCAGCGAAGGAAGAAGCGGACATCGTGTCTACGGTTGTCAGGGTCTGCAGTTGACAGGAGGGAAGTGTCGACGGATCTGCTGCAGGCCGTGGGAGGTTGTTGAAGGCCTGGGGAAGTGGCAGGGGTTCTGGCGGCTCTTGGGGGTGGCAGGCCGTGAGGATGAGGGGCTGGCGATTCTAGGAGGTCGTCGTGGCGATTCTGGGAAGGTGGCAAGGTGTGGATGAGGCTGGGCGCGAGTGGGTTGAGAGAGGGGGGGTGGCCACGAGTGTGGCGAGGGGGAGAAGCTGGCGTCGGATAGGGTGAAGGGCAGCCTCGCGCGTGGGGAGAGAGGGTATGCGCGTTGCTTGGACATGGGGTGAAGGGCAGCCTCGCGCGTGGGAAGAGAGGGTCACTGCTAGGGTTCTTAATAGAGGGAGGCTACTAGTGTAGGGGAAGGAGAGGCCTATGGTAGGGTTTACTGGGGATTCTCTTTGTTTTTGAGAGGGGTTACTTGGTTCAGCCAGATGGGTTTTTATAGGGAGGAGTTTAAAAGAGGAGGCTGCACGTGAATGTAAGCATGGGTTCAAATTCCCTAGGCCTAGCTTGTTAGTGTTGCTCTAGGTTATATAGGTTTATTTTATAATGTATAGGCATGGTTCGGGTTGCATGTGTGGGTTCCTTATGCATGAAAAGTGTGCTGCTAGGACATTAGAGCTAGGTTTTCTAAGTTATATTAGGAAGTTAAAATTTTAGTTAATTGTAATTAAGGGGAAAATTAAAGCCTAATTAAATAAGGGAAATTTTTGAAAAGAAAACATTAATATGGGAGGAATTTATGGGTTAATAAAAGCAAATTAGTTATAGGTTTTAATAGGTTTAATTAGGAAGGCTTTTCAAATTATTAGAATTTAAAAAATTTGAATTTGAAATTTTAAAATAATTATTAGATGAGATTTATCATAATAGATTTAATAATAATAGTTAATACATATAAAGATTAGTTGTTGATACGGGTATGAGGTATGATTACGCCTAACGACAAATACGTGATACGAAAACGCAAGAATTACGGCGACAGAAAAGAAATACAACAAGGGAGAATACGAATAAAACGTATCACTAAAACTGGTCTTTACATCCTACCCACCTTAAAGACAATTCTGCCCTTGGAATTCCTAATAATCACTTATCAGAAAACATATGTGGGTAGCGCTCTCTCATCTCATCTTCTTTCTCCCAGGTGTACTCTCCTAGCGAGTCATGTCGCCACATCACTCTAACAAGATCGACAGTCTTGTTCATGAGTGTCTTCTGACGTCTGTCAAGAATCTGCACTGGTTGCTGGTCATATGTCAGATCCGGACAGACGGTAATTTCAGAGTGTCCACAGCGTGAGATGGGTCACTGA
The DNA here is from genome assembly GCA_030789695.1 of Scilla litardierei. NCBI lineage: Eukaryota > Viridiplantae > Streptophyta > Magnoliopsida > Asparagales > Asparagaceae > Scilla > Scilla litardierei. The sequence continues at coordinate 217,996,302 of CM061133.1, forward strand.
TATACTGACGAAGCTGAGACACTTGGAAGACATCGTGAACTCCCTCCAAAGATGGTGGCAAGGCTAAGCGGTAAGCTACCTCGCCAACTCTCTCCAGAACATCGAAGGGTCTGATGTATCTCAGGCTAAGCTTGACATGTTTCCCAAAGCAAATCACTCCTCGATTCCGGGAGATCTTCAGGAATACATGGTCTCCCGGCTGAAACTCTAGAGGACGCCATTTAGCGTCAGCCCAATGCTTATAATGGTCCTGAGCGATCCGAAGCTTGTCCCTGATATCTCGAAAAATGTCCACTGCTCTGACAATCATCTCAGGTCCCAATAACTCTCTATCTCCAATGTATCCCAGCTCAGTGTCGATCGACATTTCCTCCCGTAGAGAGCAGTAAATGGCGCCATGCCAATGCTCGCCTGATAACTATTGTTCTAGGAGAAATCCACCAGGTGTAGATGATCCTCCCACGAGCCCTTGAAATCCAGCATGCAAGCTCTCAGCATATCCTCCAAAATCTGAATGGTCCGCTTTGACTGGCCATCCGTCTGCGGGTGATACGCAGTGCTGAACTTTAGACTGGTACCCAGATTGGTGATGTGCGTTTATATTTTATATATTCACGCATGTCTTCTTCGTGATTTTCCGTTGTTTTCCGTTGTTTTGTATCTATTCTTTTGTGGTTTTTAGTATTTTTTCACTTTCTTTGTGTTTTTGTACCATTGCAGGAGATTGCCAGCGCTGGGGACATATAAAGAAGATATCATAAGTCCCCGAAGTAATGGGAGGTGCCACACACGATCCTGAGGGCCAAATGTCGAAGAATATCATATTTCAGCCCTCAACCAATCGGGTGGACAGACCCACCCGATCGGTTCGTGCACGCGTATCCGATCCGGACAGAAGCAGCAGTGAAGAAGTGCCCACCCGATCGGTTCAGCGATTGGGTGGTGGCGATAGTGTTCTCTGTCTTTTGGAGCTGAATTCCAACCGATCGGGTGAAAACTCACCCGATCGGTTCATCTGTAGCCAAAGTTCGCCAGCTCACGACCCGATGACTCACCCGATCGGTTCAGCGACCGGGTGAAGTATCTGAAGAACCGAAGGCCAAGTCAACCGTCGACTCACCCGATCGGTTGATGCTTCAACCGATCGGGTGGTCGTGTATTCTATATATAGCCCTAGGTTTTTTCCCAGAACGAGATCCCCTTTTCAAAAACTGTCTTTTGGGGATTTTTGGCGGCTGTGAATTTATTTTGTTTTGTAAGTTCTCGGATTGTCTTGATACTTTGATATTGCATTCCTAATACTATTTGCTCCATATTTCTATTGCTTGATCTTAATTTCAATGGCTATAATTTGTTGTGTTGCTCTTTTTGTAATGAATCGTGAGTAGTTTCCTAATCTGGGATATTGGTAGGAACCCCTTTGTGGGTTCTCCCTAAAACGATCACATGATTAGGGTTTCGATAGGATATAGGAATTTAGATGGTTACGCGGGGCATTTCATTGTCATTGGCAAGAGAAAGACCGCCTCTGACCGTCGGGTCAAGGGAAAATAAAATGGGAGTTTGATCCCCTAGCCATAGCTCACACCCCTAGCGTAGACAATGAATCCTAGCGCGTGGGAACAACAGGATGAACTGTCAGGAGAAATCGTTGCAAGCTTAGTGCTCCAAGAGTCGGTCGGTGTTAATGGTCATGGGAATGCCCACCGTCCAAACCCAGGTAGACCTAGCGTATCATCCTGGGCATCGACCGGAATATCGAGCCCATGGGACGCTAGGTATCACTTTTAGAGGCAACGTCTCACCACTAAACCCTAGAATCCGATCGAATTTCTATCCATTGGTCGTAATAGAGAGGACACATGATAGGGTGGACACCAAAGTCCTAGGTTCCTTTTTTATATCTTACATCTTACTAGCATCATTTCGTGACAACCCACCTAGCGATAGGGCTAGCTCATCCACTAGGTGATCCGGATACTGTCTGATAACAAGTACACCACTGCCTCCCCGTGTTCGACCCCCAAGCCACACTAAAACACCGTGCACTTGCAGTTATAAATATTTAAATCTGGTATCCCGGTTCCGACCACACATTGCTAAATCTAGGGGACGTCAAGCTTTATGGCGCCGTTGCCGGGGAGGTAACGTGCTTGTTTCTTTTAGGACCCTGTGAACCCCCGAGACTAGTTCACATCCTTGCCTAATTTTTGCATTCTATTTTTTATTTTACTTTTACTATTTGTTTTTATCTGGCTTTATACCATATGTGTTTCACGGGTGTTTCTTGATTTTTCATGCACCGGAACTCAAGAAGTCTTGACGACTTAGTTCCTCTAGATCCATAGATAAACACCACCATGAGGCGTTTGAACGTCAAGAGAAGAATAAGGGAGGAGATTGCCGCCAACATGGGAGAAAATACCCCTCCCGACAAGTCCTTGCTTGAGTACTCGATGCCATCCATCGGGTCCACGTCCAGCATCCAGCCTCCGACCATTACGATCGGAAATTTCGAGCTGAAGCCGTCGTTGGTGACTTGGATCCAACAGGACCAGTTTTCAGGAGCTCCTATGGAGAGCCCAATCGAGCACTTGGACTCATTTCTGGAGAAGTGCGATACTTTCTGGATCAATGGCGTGTCAACTGAAGCCATCCGGATGAGATTGTTCCCCTTCTCTCTGCAGGACAAAACAAAACAGTGGCTGAGGGGGAAGGACCCCAATACAGTTATGACTTGGGAGAATCTATCAAATGCGTTCCTGAACAAGTTCTTTCCTCTAGGGAAGACAATGAAGCTAAGGAGCAAGATCTCCTCATTCTCCCAAGCCAGCCACGAATCCTTGCATGAGGCATGGATGAGGTTTAAAGAGATGCAAAGAAGATGCCCTCACCATGAGCTCCCCAGATGGCAAATTATCAACTTGTTCTACAATGGGTTGAGGGACGACCTAAAGTCCTCAATGGATGTCGCGGTTAGAGGGTCCTTCATGTCAAGGAATGAAGTAGATGCCGGAGAGATTCCGAAAAATATGGCATCAAACAATGAAAGGTGGAGCGACGAACGCGCCACACCTAGATCTAGAGGAATGCATCGGGTGGAGGAAGTAGATAAACTGTCGAGCAAATTTGATTTTCTTTCCACCCAAATCTCGGTATTCATGGTAGGAGCAGGTGGCTCCAACACTCAGCAAGTGGCAGTAGTAGAAGCTGAAGTCTTGGAAGACTTTGATGGTGGAGATATCTCAGTACCGGTGGATCAAGCGAGTGATCTTTTCTACAACCCTACGGGTAATGCACCTTATCCGCCAAGGACAAGCTCGAATCTGGCATATTCTCCTAACAACCGGAACCACCCAAACTTCAGCTATAGAGCACCATATCAGCAGCTCTAACAACCTCAGCAACAATTATATAAGCCCCCTCAGTAGCAGCAGCAGTTGTATCAGCCACAACCACCTTAGGAGCAGATTTATCAGCAGTATCCCCTAGAAATCAGCAGCCCCCACCCCAGCAGCAACAATTCCATCAGCAACGGGTGATCTCTCCGGTTGAGAGTCTTTTGACTCAATATATATCAAATCAGGAGAAGATCAACTTACAGCTGCAGATTGGGCAGAAGACTTTGGCCGATCAGGTGACCCAGCTGGGGTTGCAAGTGGCCAATCTTCAGAAAGCACAAGGGCAACTACCAGGCCAGTCGGAGGTGAACCCAGTGGGACCTAACCAAACATTAGCCTTGAGTATGGTCAAGCAAATGTGTCTGTAATAGTCTTGAGGAGTGGTATGCAGATTCCGACACGAGAGACCGTGAAAGAACCCGAAGCACCATTGGTCGATGAGAGACCAAATCTGAAGGCAAATGACGATGGAGCTTCGGCATTGAATCCATAACTCCGAATGGAGTTTCAGAAGAGAAGACAACAAATGAGAAGGAACACTCGAGGGTCTACAAATCCCATTTCTGGAGGCAATAGAGACCATTCCCTCATATGCAAAATTTCTTAAGGACGATAGAGACCATTCCCTCACATGCAAAATTTCTGAATGACTTAGTTACAAAGGGGACGAGGAAAGAAAAATTTATCCTCACGGTAGAGTGCAGTGCTCTAATTCAATGAGCGAATCCCCTGAAACTGAAGGATCCCGGAGTTTTTCTATCCCGTGCTCAATAGGGGATGTGACAATCAATCGAGCGCTTGTTGACTTGGGTGCGAGAGTGAGTTTGCTGCCTCTATCATTATACAAGAGGATAAATACGGGTGACTTAGAACCCACTGGGATGACTCTGTAACTGGCAGACAGATCCATTAAGTACCCGATGGGGGTAGTGGATGACTTACCCTTCAACGTCAGTGGTGTGCATGTGCCAGTTGATTTCGTAGTTATGGACATGCCATAGGATAATCATACCCCAATCATCCTCGAGAGGCCCTTCATGGCAACCGTGAGCGTACTCATTGACGTGAAGAAGGGGAAGCTGTCCCTGAATGTCGGGGATTAGAAAGTAGAGTTTGATCTGGCATTGGCAATGAACTCTCCACCGGAGGAACAAAGATGCAATCTGCTGGAGGTCGAGGAAGAAAGAATCGTTTAGGCTGGATCTTGGGTAGTTGTTTCAAGGAACCCCCCTAATAGCTTAGAGGGCATTGAGGAGCACATTGGATTGGGAAAAGAAGAAGTAGCTGAAGAAGTATGCGTCCACGGGACGACTCCCCCGGATTTGGGAAAGTTGCTCGGGTAAAGAACAAGGGAAAAGAGCCTCTGGAGCTCACATCTGATGAAGTCCTGATCCTTAGAAGAGTGACGGTTGATGCCAACATGAGGGAAAAGCCCTCAGACATCATCAGCGGGAGAATCGTTGAGACAATTCACCTTTCACCTATGTCAACACCAAGGGCCACTACTCCAAAAGCTAAAAGGATGTCAATCATTGGGCATCACTCGCACCAACCCCCCTGAAGATCATATACCAGGAGTCGAGCAAACGACTTTAAACAACATCGCTTCATGGGAGGCAACCCATGTTTCGAACTTTTATCGTTATTTATAGGAATAGTTTGCTAGTTTTAGTGAATAAATTTTACTATGGGATTTTTCGTTGGGGGACTTAGACAACTTTTTGTATCTGTGCAGGAAATTGCCTCCACCCGATCGGTTCATGCATCAACCGATCGGGTGGCCAGTATCTGAAGATGGCCAGTATCAGCACATAAGCCAACCGATCGGGTGACACAAGTGGTGATCGGATGGCAGACGGGGTGGAGAGTACAGAGCTCTCGGAAAATTTTGGTGTAAAATCAACCGATCGGTTCATAAGAAGCTGTGATCGGGTGGCAGACCGGGTGGAGAGTACAGAGCTCTCGGGAAATTTGTGAAGCGATCAACCGATCGGGTGAAAGCTCACCCGATCAGTTCACCTGTAGCTGCTTTCCAATAAGAAATTTTCGAAAATGACCAAACCGATCGGGTGAAATCTCACCCGATCGGTTCGACCAATCCTATAAATACAAACCCCCTCACCCGTTTCATTTCACCCGATCCGCCAAATTTTCTACCGACCATTTCATCTCCCCTTTCTTCAAACCGATCTCCTCCTCTCTCCAACTACTCCCAATTGTTATTGTCACGCCCAGCTTCCCAAAATAACGGAGGCGAAGCGTGACTAAGGCCCGCTTAGGCCAGAGCAGAGAAACTCTGACCCAATAAGCGTCTGTAGGGGTACCATTTTAAAGTTTCAGGTTCTTGCATTAATAGAGTTCGAAACAACAGAAAGTACAGAAAGGAAGTTGCATTCATTAAATATAGATATAATATCCAACGAGTACAAAGTCTAAAAAGAAGCCTAAGCATGGCAACAAAATATTTAAAGCAAACTAAAAGCAGTAACCTCTGAAAGTGACGACTAAAAAGACCTCTAGGTCTGGTCCTCGTCGGGCACGTACTCTGGGTCGACGTCCTCGGCTCCTTGTACTCCAGTAAGTCTGCCTCGTCCACGAACTCTGGCTGAGCACCTGACGTACAGCACCAAAAGAAGGAACTGTACGTCAGGTAAGGTCTACAAAAAGTGTTAGACCAAACTGCAAGTGTATCACTTTTAAACAACGATTTACTGGTTGATTAGCATGCTAGGGTTATAACTGAGTAACAAAAGAAGTAACGTAGCAGGAAAGTAAAACGGGACAGGTAGTAGTCGTAGCGTGTGCTACCAACCACGGGACTAACCTACAAATGTCAAGACAAGTCGGGACGTGACGGGACAAGACGAGACAAGACAAGTGAGACACGAAAGGGTTCACGCCTTACGGTTCGAGGGGGATCAGACCCTCTTGCAGTGCGCACGCTCAACCCAAACCCAAACCCCAAGGAAGACAAGACAAGACAAACAGTACAAGGGATCACTCGCTCTAGCTTGGCGAGTGCCCTATTGCCCGCAGGCTGTGTATCAGTACAAGGGATCACTCTCTCTAGCTTGGAGAGTGCCATATTGCCCGCAGGCTATGAATCAGTACAAGGGATCACTCGGAGAGTGCCTTATTACCCGCAGGTTGTGAATCAGTACAAGGGATCACTCGGAGAGTGCCCTATTGCCCGCAGGCTGTGCATGACGGGACGGGACGTGACAAGACGGGAAGGGTTATTCTAGGGTGTCCACACACACGCACACACATGATAGCCCTACGATATCAAAATTTGTTGTTTTCAGGCTCAGACTTCGTCGTCAAGTCTGAGCCGTCAAGGGTCGTCCCGGACGCTATCATTTCACGTCCGGTTCTATTTGTTCACAGTTATCAGTTCTAACCAACTAAGGCCTAAGCACGGCCAAAAGTGCAAGTGGGATACACTTGCCAGCAGTGGTGAGTGTGTCCTTCGTCCGGGGCGTCTCGTCCAGGCGTCACGTCCGCGATAGTCTGTCTGAAAAGGGGTCACGGCGACGATGTCAGGTCGCGATTTCAATAAATCCTATTTAGGTTCGTTTCTAGGTTATCGGGGCTACCCTAATTGTCAGAGTCACGATTTAATGTTTTTGTCAGCCTAGATCGACCACTAACCTATATGCACAGAAAATTGTCCGATGGTCGATTTCTACAGTGAGGAGCATTTTACTGGTGCGAAAAGTAAATTTAATTGTAGTTGTCCAGTTTTAGTTAGGTTTTTGGTTTTGCTACGGTGTGGGTTTCGCTACGAGTTTAGAGGGACCAACCTGGTGATGTCGTCCAACAAGCGGAAGTCGGGTCTGAACGGTGAAACGTCGGCGTCGTCTGGAACTCCTCGGCCGCGGTTAGCGCAGCGAGACAGGTACGGACAGTGAGGGAAAAAAACGAGGACGGCGAGGGGGGAGGCGTCAGGATCTCTGTATCAACAGGTATGATATCAAACAGGAGTTAACTAATTAACTTCTATGGTGACTACTTTACCTATACCAGATTATCTAAAATATACTGTTATTATGAAATCGGAGTTTATATCATTCAGGTAAACTAATTTACTAACTAATATAACTATAACTTATAACAGCTAGTATGATAATATCCCTAGAAGTAATGTCGAGTAGGAAACCAATAGATGAATTAATCATTCTGAAAACACATACATGCAGTACTTAAAGTAATAATGATATTAACCTAAGGTGAATGCAATACTTAAAGTAAAAACACATGCAGAACCTAAGTAATAGTAACACTAACCTGAAGTAAATGAATACTAACCTGAAAGTTAAGGTCAAAGAATCACTTAGCAGTAGCAAAAAGTTCAAACCTATATTAACACACCAGCCAGTAACTTAATAGGTATTTATAAAGGATGTTATCTTATACATATCAAAATTTATCAAAAGTATCAAACTCTGCTATAGACTTATATATAACACCTTGTACTGAAAACTTATAACTATGGGCTCCTCAAACCATCATCTGTAAAAATAACTGTCCACGTATAAGGGTGCATAGTCCACATGCAAGAATTCTCACCGTGGGTGGTGGTTGCCGATGGGTGACTGGGCGGCTTGGAAAGGGAGCAGTAGTTGTTTCAGGGTTGCGCGCAGCTGCAGAAGGGAGGAGGCCGCACCCAGAGGTCTTGGCGGTGCCGAGGACCGGAGAAAAGTCTCTCCGGCGATCTGAGGCGATGGGGGTCCCCGCAGATGGCCAGGCGGCGCTATACAGCGGCGACGGCGCGGGCTCGAACGGCAGCGGAGCGCGCGCGGCGAGCTGCTGCAGTGGCGGATCGCGGCAAGGGCGCATCGGTGGCAAGCGCTGTGGCCGTGGAGGCGGCGTGGGCTCAGGAGCTGCGAGGGCGGCGCAGCGGGCACAGCGGCGGCGCATCGGGCTGTGAGGGGCGGATCGGCGTCAGGGACAGCCGCCGACGGGGTTGGGGCCCGGCGATCGGGAGGGGCCGCGAGGAGAGAGATGATGGAGGTTGAGAGGGGAGTGCGAGACGGCAGACTGCTTGGCGCGACGGTGAGGAAAACGTGGGGAGGCGGCGGTGAGATTTCGTCGGCGCCGAAGGAAGAGGGTGAGGGAGGTCGGAATTTTGGGCGGGTTCTGTTTTGTGTTTTTAGGGGCATGCCGACGGCGGTGGAATTTAGGGTTAGGGTTAACTTAGGGTTAGAGATTATAATTTGGGGTTTAATATTATATAATATTTTGGGTTTGCTAAATAGCCACATGATAAGGGTTAAATGAGAGAGAGGTATAGGGATGGAGGGCGTACGGGTTGGGGTAAGTCTAGGGAAGATTAGCGAAACAGATTAGGGAAGATCTTAAAACGATTTTAAAAGGGATTTTGCCAGATTTGGCAACAAATTTTGAAATTTGAATCTGACTGGGCAAATCAACGGTCGAGATTTCTCCGAGCGATATCTTTCAATCCGGGCGTCAGAAAAATAATCCGAAAATACCGGGGCGATCGTGGAGACGAGACGCACAGATCTACGGAGCCCGATCGTGCGTAACACCTACCAAAAATTTACGTAAAATTGGGAACGGTGTTTTGAGTCAAATGACTAAAACGCCCCTATCGCTCAAAGTCGTTTTGCGAGAAAAACGAGCCGTGAAACGACGTTCCCAAAAATTACAAAAAAATCCAACACCCCGAAACATTCGCAATGGCATATCGCATCGCATAAGCCGGAGCTCAGAAATAGCCAAACAAAATACGTGCACAAAAAGCACGTGCACGTAGAAAATCCATAAGGTCGGAAAGCGACCGTTACATTCTACCCACCTTAGAAATGATTCCGCCCTCGGAATCACTTATACTAACAATAATAACATCTATATAACCTTATACCCCAATACTCTAATGACTACACCTATAGATCGCTAGTCTTATAACTTCAACCAATGTTCTTTAATTAATCCTTCATAACCCTTCTTTTCACAGGACAAAGCTACGACTAAACTCACCTCCTAATACTTACCTATAGACCCATCACTACTGTTCAAATTTCCAACCCTAGGTTCTCCTAAAAGGATAATAATCATATTCCCATATTACACCACTAAACATCATTGCTCGGTAACCTCCCTAATTTTCTCAATCTCTTCCCAAAATGTTGATCAATCTCCAAAAATGAGATCCTAGTCAACCGCCACTCCAAGAAAAAAACTTTGTCTATCTTATAACACCTTTCACAAATCAACAATCGCCGTGTCCTCAATACATTCCTTGTCATATCTTCCCACAAATTTATCCGCCAAATAATTGAACTATCAAAAACACATCTTATCCTACTCACTATAACTACTCCCAACCAATATTAAGTCCGACTACCTAACCATCCATTTATCTCAACGCGTCGCACCGTTCTCAAAGCCTTCTCACGTCGACTCGACAACCAAGTCTTGATGCTTACAATGTTTTACTCAATCTCATGATCACCCTAACTCCTACCATACTCTGTAGCCATCCCTACCTACCATTCGTCTAAGCCTCAAATCTGATAAATCCTCATCTTCACGCATATAATCTCATTCAAACAGAATTCTCCATTGAGTCCGCCACACTTCTGTTTTATAAATAAGTCTTGGACAGCCCATTCTTTTCATCCGAAAGAAATCTATTCCAATATCCTATTGTTCCAAAATCGGTTAATCATTATTATAACAAATCTCATCTCTCCCTAAGCCTACCCGCAACGAAATCCTACAACAATAATAGCTAGTCCCAAAACTATAACAACTATAACATAACATTTCCAAATGGAGAGAGAGAGAGAAGAGAAAGGGGAAACTTAAAACCAGTGACACATTTTTAAAACATTTGGAAAAACGTGTGGAGTCGTGGTAATGGATGAGGATGGATAATTGATTTGTGATCTTGTGAGCTAATTTCAAAAACTTTAAAGAGTTGGTTTACAAGAAAAACAAAGTTTTGATACAATCACATGCAGTCAAAGATAGGCTATTTTATAGTCGCGAAAAACTACGTCTAAGGAAATTGCCTGCTATGACCCTATTCATATACGTATGAATACCGTCATTCAGACAACTCCATATGTATGTCATGAACCATACTGAGTATGCATACAAGACACAAGGGACGATCACCAAGAACCTAGAGGTAACACACTTATATAGATCTACACACTATACGTATATATACCTCACGACGACATCACAAACTCAAGGGCCCACTACTTAGCTAGGGATGACATAGACAACTACAAACACTGATGTCTACATACAAGAGGGGGACCGAAACTAAAAACGACACGAAACAAGATCAAAAGAACGAAGTCAGGTAAGGCGAGAATAAGAAGATAGTCGGATGGACGGGACAAAAATATTGTTAAAAATGATTTAACGATGAAAGAATGATTTTTGTGTGTGTGCAAAATATGGTATCATATACCTTTAAAAAAATATATATGTTTACATACTTAAAAAGTGAACAGATGTAGCAAATTAAAATTTTGGAAAAAGTAAGACGAAGGAAGGATGGGTAGGGTGGGAAACGATTGTTTTGCAAATGAAATTAAGTTTACCCAAAGATTTTGAAATGTGGTCACGAAGAACATAGAACTGATATAATAATAGTAATAAAATAATTGGAGTTCCCTCTAGTTTAGAAAATATTTTAAAAGTATGTACGGTAAGTGATTAGAAATAGATCTTGTAGTCCAGAAAAAGTATAAATCGAATTATCAAAATGTTAACAAGGTTTTAAAATTGAAAATATGAAAGATACCGATTAGAAAATAAGTACGAGATAGTAACAATGAAAATTTCAAGAGGGTTTCAAGAAAATTAAGTTGAGCGAAGGACTTAATAAGGAATTTGAAAATACTTTTAGAGGAAGCAGACTTGGCAAAGGAAAAGACTCGAAGGATCAACGATACTCGTCACGAACGATTATGTGAATCGGGAGAAGGAAAAGATCGCATCATGGATACACTTAGGATAAGATTTATGAAGCTACGATGGAAATTCTTCGGTCGATCACACGAAAGGGTAATGATCAGGTAGACGCTAGAAGTCAGGGATTCTAATTATCGGGTCGTCTAAAGATCAGGAGAGTTCGGTTATATGATTTCCTAATGAGCTAGACTGTAACCAGGATCTAACGGGAAGATTCCTAAGAGAATCAAGGTTAATTCTGCTGAGCCCGAAGTCGATGAGCCCGAGCGAACGACTAAAAGAAGGGCTCATGAAATCTAACACGGTCAGAGTCAAGTGGGCTACTAAGGTATTCTAGGACGAGGATGACTAATTCCTAACCACGGCGTCAGACTGTCAACCTGGGTGTCTATCTAAGTCTTCCTACCATTTAAGACTGGGAACCTAATTAAGACTTGTACGTGGATATTAAATGAATGCGATACTTTTATTGTTCCGAAATTTTGCAGGACCTACATGGGCCACCACTAAAACCTGTCACGCCCCGCTTCCCAAAACGACGGAGGCGAAGCATGACAAAGGCCCGCTTAGGCCAGAGCAGAGAAACTCTGACCCAATAAGCGTCTGTAGGGGTACCATTTTGAAAGTTTCAGGTTATTGCATTAATAGAGTTCGAAACAACAGAAAGTACAGAAAGGAAGTTGCATTCATTAAATAGAGATCTAATATCCAACGAGTACAAAGTCTAAAAAGAAGCCTAAGCATGGCAATAAAATATTCAAAGCAAACTAAAAGCAGTAACCTCTGAAAGTGACGACTAAAAAGACCTCTAGGTCTGGTCCTCGTCGGGCACGTACTCTAGGTCGACGTCCTCGGCTCCTCGTACTCAAGTAAGTCTGCCTCGTCCACGAACTCTGGCTGAGCACCTGACATACAGCACCAAAAGAAGGAACTGTACGTCAGGTAAGGTCAACAAAAAGGGTTAGACCAAACTGCAAGTGTATCACTTTTAAACAACGATTTACTGGTTGATTAGCATGCTGGGGTTATAACTGAGTAACAAAAGAAGTAACGTAGCAGGAAAGTAAAACGGGACAGGTAGTAGTTGTAGCGTGTGCTACCAACCACGGGACTAACCTACAAATGTCAAGACAAGTCGGGACGTGACGGGACAAGACGAGACAAGACAAGTGAGACACGAAAGGGTTCACGCCTTACGGTTCGAGGGGGTTCAGACCCTCTTGCCGTGCGCACGCTCAACCCAACCCCAAACCATAAGGAAGACAAGACAAGAAAAACAGTACAAGGGATCACTCGCTCTAGCTTGGCGAGTGCCCTATTGCCCGCAGGCTGTGTATCAGTACAAGGGATCACTCTCTCTAGCTTGGAGAGTGCCCTATTGCCCGCAGGCTGTGAATCAGTACAAGGGATCACTCGGAGAGTGCCCTATTGCCCGCAGGCTGTGAATCAGTACAAGGGATCACTCGGAGAGTGCCCTATTGCCCACAGGCTGTACAAGACGGGCCGGGACGTGACAAGATGGGAAGGGTTATTCTAGGGTGTCCACACACACGCCCACATATGATAGCCCTACGATATCAAAAGTTGTTGTTGTCAGGCTCAGACTTCGTCGTCAAGTCTGAGCCGTCAAGGGTTGTCCCGGACGCTATCATTTCACGTCCAGTTCTATTTGTTCACAGTTATCAGTTCTAACCAACTAAGGCCTAAGCACGGCCAAAAGTACAAGTGGGATACACTTGCCTGCGGTGGCGAGTGTGTCGTCCGTCCGGGGCGTCTCGTCCAGACGTCGCGTCTGCGATAGTCTGTCTGAAAAGGGGTCACGGCGACGATGTCAGGTCACGATTTCAATAAATCCTATTTAGGTTCGTTTCTAGGTTATCGGGGCTACCCTAATTATCAGAGTCACGATTTAATGTTTTTGTCAGCCTAGATCGACCACTAGCCTATATGCACAGAAAATTGTCCGATGGTTGATTTCTACAGTGAGCAGCGTTTTACTGGTGTGAAAAGTAAATTTAATTGAAGTTGTCCAGTTTTAGTTAGGTTTTCGGTTTTGCTACGGTGTGGGTTTCGCTACGAGTTTAGAGGGACCAACCTGGTGATGTCGTCCAACAAGCGGAAGTCTGGTCTGAACGGCGAAACGTCGGCCCATCTGGAACTCCTCGATCGCAGTTAGCGCAGCGAGACAGGTACGGACAGTGAGGGAAAAAAACGAGGACGACTAGGGGGGAGGCGTCAGGATCTCTGTATCAACAGGTATGATATTAAACAGGAGTTAACTAATTAACTTCTATGGTGACTAATTTACCTATACCAGATTATCTAAAATATACTGTTATTATGAAATCAGAGTTTATATCATTCAGGTAAACTAATTTACTAACTAATATACCTATAACTTATAACAGCTAGTATGATAATATAACCTAGAAGTAATGTCGAGTAGGAAACCAGTAGATGAATTAATCATTCTGAAAACACATACATGCAGTACTTAAAGTAATAATGATATTAACTTAAGGTGAATGCAATACTTAAAGTAAAAACACATGCAGAACCTAAGTAATAGTGACACTAACCTGAAGTAAATGAATACTAACCTGAAAGTTAAGGTCAAAGAATCACTTAGCAGTAGCAAAAAGTTCAAACCTATATTAACACACCAGCCACTAACTTAATAGGTATTTATAAAGGATGTTATCTTATACATATCAAAATTTATCAAAAGTATCAAACTCTGCTATAGACTTATATATAACACCTTGTACTGAAAACTTATAACTATGGGCTCCTCAAACCATCACCTGTAAAAATAACTGTCCACGTATAAGGGTGCACAGTCCACATGCAAAAATTCTCACCGTGGGTGGTGGTTGCCGATGGGTGACTGGGCGGCTTGGAAAGGGAGCAGTAGTCGTTTCAGGGTTGCGCGCAGCTGCAGGAGGGAGGAGACCTCACCCAGAGGTCTTGGCGGCGTCGAGGACCGGAGAAAAGTCTCTCCGGTGATTTGAGGCGATGGAGGTCCCCGCAGATGGCCAGGCGGCGCTGTACAGCGGCGGCGGCGCAGGCTCGAACGGCAGCGGAGCACGCGCGGCGAGCTGCTGCTGCGACGGATCACGGCGAGGGCGCAGCGGCGGCACGCGTTGAGGCCGTGGAGGCGGTGTGGGCTGAGGAGCTGCGAGGGCGGCGCAGCGGGCACAGTGGCGGCGCTGTGGGCTGTGAGGGGCGAATCGGCGTCGGGGACAGCCGCCGACGGGGTTGGGGCCCGGCGATCGGGAGGGGCCACGAGGAGAGAGATGATGGCAGTTGAGAGGGGAGTGCGAGACGGCGGCCTGCTTGGCGCGGCGGCGAGGAAAATGAGGGGAGGCGGCGGTGAGATTTCGCCGACGCCGAAGGAAGAGGGTGAGGGAGGTCGGAATTTTGGGCGGGTTCTGTTTTGTGTTTTTAGTGGCATGCCGGCGGCGGTGGAATTTAGGGTTAGGGTTAACTTAGGGTTAGAGATTATAATTTGGGGTTTAATATTATATAATATTTTGGGTTTGCTAAATAGCCATATGATAAGGGTTAAATGAGAGAGAGGTATAGGGATGGAGGGAGTACGGGTTGGGGTAAGTCTAGGGAAGATTAGGGAAACAGATTAGGGAAGATCTTAAAACGATTTTAAAAGGGATTTTGCCAGATTTGGAAACAAATTTCGAAATTTGAATCTGACTGGGCAAATCAACGGTCGAGATTTCTCCGAGCGATATCTTTCAATCCGGGTGTCAGAAAAATAATCCGAAAATACTAGAGCGATCGTGGAGACGAGACGCACAGATCTACGGAGCCTGATCGTGCGTAACGCCTACCAAAAATTTACGTAAAATTGGAAACGGCGTTTTGAGTCAAATGACTAAAACGCCCCTATCGCTCAAAGTCGTTTTGCGAGAAAAACCAGCCGTGAAACGACGTTCCCAAAAATTACAAAAAAATCCAACACCCCGAAACGTTCGCAATGGCATATCGCATCGCATATGCCGGAGCTCAGAAATAGCCAAACAAAATACGTGCACGAAAAGCACGTGCACGTAGAAAATCCATAAGGTCGGAAAGCGACCGTTACAGTTATTCCCCACTTCCCCTACCACTCTCCGACCTTTCAAACCCTCCGTCAACCACGTTCCATCCACAAATCTGCCCAAACCCTAGCCCTAACCCCAGAATTTTCGAAAACTCATCTCCTGTTGAATCGACGTGCGGTGGCTTCCCAACATGCCTCGATCATACTGCGTGGGATCTTTCAAGAGCAAGGACTCGCTTCTTTACTTGGTACACTCGCTCCTGAGCTTTACTTTTATGTTGCCAAAATATTAGCATTTTGCTCCATTGTCATTGATTGTGTGCACACTCATATAATCTTGCATATACATTACATCGCCACACAACATGGCTAAATACAAGGACAAAGGTAAGCGCATCATGCAGGAAGAGGAGCCGTCTCGCAAGAGACACAAATCCACACATCCACCACGTGCACGTGCTCCTCCTACTCCTCCTACCTGACCACCATCCCAATCCATCATCCTGTGGCGGACCCACTGATGGGACCGCAAGGAATCCGTTACTTGAGTCTAGAACACAAAGATTTTTATACTCGACTCGACCAAAGATCTCACTTGGCCACTAAGTTTGCCCATATTCAAACCCTAATTGATCTCGGAGTTTTCTCTGGGGTCGAGTTCCTTTTTGCAAACTTAGGTTGGCTTGGTTTCTTAACCTCCTATGCACCATCGTACCCCGCCCTCACACTCGAATTCCTCTCGACTCTCAAAGCTGAGGGGGCCTATTATAGATTTCTGCCTCCGAAACTGAAACTTCCGCACCCACGTGAACACCATAAACAACATTTTCAGTTTCCCTATTCTTGAGGACCCTATCCCCCTATGAAATGCATCGTGACTTCGATGTCGATCATTTTTAAGAACGCCTCACTCTTCATGACCACTATCCTCGAGGCAAGGCCAAGGCCTCCTCCATCATCCACCCCGTATTCTGTCTTGCCCACCGCATCATATCGAGTGCTTTCTTTCCTAGGAATGAGTCCGATACTGTAACCATCCCTGATTTATTCATTTTGTGGGCGATGACCTTCTCATTCATTCCCGGTGTTGACGGGATCAACTTCAAGGCCCCGCACGTTCGCATTAACGCCGATGCGTGGCTTATCCAAAAACTCATTGATATCAGTCGCGCAGGCAAGGGTAAGTATTGCTGTAGCGGCCTCATTACCCTCATTGCCTTACACCCCCCGTTCAACATCGTTATCCCACGTGACTTGCCGCGTGTCCCATGATCTACATATCTAGATCTTGATGTCCTGAGGCACACCGACATGATCCGATCGTGAGGCGATGGTCGATATGATTTTTACTATAGCCATCCTCCTGCTCCATATACCACTCTACCTAATCCTTGCCGCATGGCTATTCACCTTAAGGCAGACTGGTCATTTCCTACTGATCTAGAGTTTGTAGGGGAGTTACATCTTCAGTTTCCACTCCCTGACGCACCTCGACCACCGTCCACTGCCGCCCACTTAGGTGATCAGGATATCCCTGCGTTCAGAGGAGACCCCGGGGTTGGACCTAGTGTCACGACCCCGGCTTATGCCGCTGTTTCTTCTGAGGCACTTACTACAGCCCTCTTAGGCCTAGCCTTTGGTGCCGGCACGACCATCACCGCCGGCACCACTTCTGCTATTCGACAGGCCACCTCTGCTCGTCTCGCTCTTGAGGCTGAGCTGGCTACTCTGCATACTGGCGCATCCTCTTCTACCTCCTCGGACCCATCCACTTCTTTCTTTTCACATCCACGTTTCCTAGCACTCGAGCGAAACGTGGCCACCATTCTCCGCATTCTTACACACATTCACGGTCCTCCTCCACCTACTCCACCCACCTCACCTCCTCCATCACCACCTAGTCAATCATCACCCCCTTCTTTGCCTCCTCGACGATCATCACCTCCTCCATCACCCCCTAGGCAATCATCACATCCTCCCTCCACTTCCTCTCCACCCACGACCACTACTTTCGATCCTATACCCCCACCACCTTTCACATCTATCACCATCGCATACTAGCGCCGCAAGAAATTAGTTGTGCGCTCGAAATCTTTACCCACCCTACCTCATTGGTCACCGTATCCCTCCCACTAACCATTCCCACGGTCACTCCACCCATCATCCACACCAACACCGCACCCATCCATCCACCATCTCCAACCCTTTCACCACTTCTCCGCACACCCATCACCTCTCCCGACCGAACCCCTCAGGTTTCTTACAGGGATGGTGATGAGACTGCTTCTCCTGCACATTGATTGTCCCTTTTTCTGATTTTTTCCCCTTGCCATTTATTCTACATCACCATGATCACACATTTTTGCTAGCATTGTCATGATCAGCTTGGGGGAAATCAATTTTTTGTTCCTATTGTCGTGTCATGTAGTTGTTGTGTGCTTGTTTATAGGTGTTCCTATGCATGTGTTTTATGAAGTTGTTTTGAGTGTCTATTTTCTTTAATTTCTATTTAGTCTTGTGTGTCTTTCATGTTTTTCAATTTTTGTGTCGGTGCGTACTTCACTCCCATTTTCCTTGCCCTCCCGTATTCACTATTATTGCATTGAGGGTAATGCAAGATTTAGCTTGGGGGAGTCGCACTTTGTGTGTCAGTTTTATCTTTTTCACCATTTTTAAGTCGTTTTCATCGTGTTTTTCTTTTTCTTTCCTTCTTTTTTATTCTTCCTCTCCTAGAGATGACCCCAAATGATGAACTGCCACGAAACCACACACACACACACCTAGCTTAGCTATGATAATTACTTTCACTAACCCTAGAAAGCCGTGTCCTATTGCATTTCATGCTTCGTGGGTTCACTTTGCTTTTGTGTGAGTTGTTTGTCGTGGCTAGCTAGTTGGTGTACTTCTAATTTGTGATTTTGTTTTTATATACCTGTCCTTGGTTGACCCCTAGACTATCATGCTTCAATTTCGAATATGCGGTATTTTGCCTCCATTGGCTGCTTCTCTATGCATTTATATATATATATATATATATATATATATATATATATATATATATATATATATATATATATATATATATATATATATATATATATATATACTACGTTTCAATTCGCATGTGTCGGGACTCTACCAACAGGACTAGGATAACCCATTTTGCTTATGCTCTGATTCGCGAAAATTTTTCTTTTGCCCAAGTGTTTAGAATTCAATTTCTTTTTTGTTTTACTTGGTGCAAATTCCCTCGTCGTGTACCGTTCTCCCACTTGGGAGAGTACACAAATATATAGCCCAAAATCCAAAAATCCAAAAAGAAAAAAAAAGAGAGAGAAGAAAAATTCAAAAGGAAAAAAGGAAAAAGATATGTATAGCCAAAAAATTCCAAAAAAAATACAAACACCCAAAACCCAAAAAAATTCCCGTTGTGAATATTATTCCTATCCACCGTGAATAAAAGGAAGGCGAGAATTTGCACCATGAGTTCTACTCCACACCTTCTCAACCTCCTTCGTTTTCGAACACACTTGGCATAGGAATTTTCTAGCGATTATCTAGGCAATAGTGCAGTGATCTTCTAGTTCCTAGCAATGGAGTCCCCGACACATGATACGCTTCAATTCTTATGCTACTCTCATCCATGCTTGAGCTATTATTCACCGCTTATTCGAATTGAATTGATATTTGAGTCATTCCTTGGGTATGTGTATATGGAGATTTATTGCACAATTTAGATAGAAACACCATCAGTTAGCTCACGACCTCACTCACTCGCACTTCACCGCGTGGACCCACGACACGTGTATGGACTCATATTCCTGTGTTTAGTGATTTGTTTACCGTATGCTTGCTTAGTAGGGTGAGTTAGTTTTTGTTGGCTCTGACGGGTGATCTAGGAATTTCCTTTCTCTTTCTGTTTCTTCCTTTCTATTTTTCCCTCCGAGCTCCTACTCTCACTCGCCTTCCTCGAGGACAAGGAAGGGTTCAGCTTGTGGGATTTTGACGTGCGTTTATATTTTATATATTCACGCACGTCTTCTTCATGATTTTCCGTTGTATTTCATTGTTTGTATCTATTCTTTTGTGGTTTTTAGTATCTTTTCACTTTCTTTGTGTTTTTGTGCCGTTGTAGGAGATTGCCAGTGTTGGGGATATATAAAGCAGATATCATGAGTTCCCGGAGCAACGGGAGGTGCCAGGCGCGATCCTGAGGGCCAAATGTCGAAGAATATCATATTTCAGCCACCGATCGGGTAGATAGACCCACCCGATCGGTTCGTGCATGCGTATCCGACCCAGACAGAAGCAGCAATAAAGAAGTGCTCACCCGATCGGTTCAGCGATCGAGTGGTGGCGACAGTGTTCTCTGTCTTTTGGAGCTGAATTCCAACCGATCCGTTGAAAACTCACCCGATCGGTTCATCTGTAGCTAAAGTTCCCCAGCTCACGACCCGATGACTCACCCGATTGGTTCAGTGATCGGGTGAAGTATATGAAGAACTGAAGGCCAAGTCAACCGTCGACTCACCCGATCGGTTGATGCTTCAACCGATCGGGTGGTCGTGTATTCTATATATAGCCCTAGGTTTTTTCCCAGAACGAGATCCCCTTTACAAAAACTGTCTTTTTGGGATTTTTTGGCGGCTGCGAATTTATTTTGTTTTGCAAGTTCTCTGATTGTCTTGATACTTTGATATTGTGTTTCTAATACTATTTGCTCCATATTTCTATTGCTTGATCTTGATTTCAATGGCTATAATTTGTTGTGTTGCTCTTTTTGCAATGAATCGTGAGTAGTTTCCTAATCTGGGATATTGGTGAAAACCCCTTCGAGGGTTCTTCCTAAAATAACCATAGGATTAGGGTTTCGATAGGATATAGGAATTTAGATGGTTACGCAGGGCATTTCATTGTCATTGGCAGGAGAAAGACCTTCTCTGACCGTCGGGCCAAGGGGAAATAAAACGGGAGTTTGATCCCCTAGCCACAGCTCACACACCTAGCGTAGACAATGAATCCTAGCGCTTGGGAACGGCAGGATGAAATGTCGGGAGCAATCGTTGCGAGCTTAGTGCTCTCGGAGTCGATCAGTGTTAATGGTCATAGGAATGCCCACCGTCCGAACCCGGGTAGACCTAGCGTATCATCCTGGGCATCGACCGGAATATCGAGCCCATGGGACGCTAGGTATCACTTTTAGAGGCAACGTCTCACCACTAAACCCTAGAATCCGATCGAATTCCTATTCGTCGGTTGTAATAGAGAGGACACATGATAGGGTGAAACCAAAGTCATAGGTTCCTCTTTTATATCTTACATCTTATTAGTATCATTTCGTGACAACCCACCTAGCGATAGGGCTAGCTCATCCACCGGGTGATCCAGATCCTGTCTGATAACAAGTACACTACACGCCTCCCCGTGTTCGACCCCCAAGCCACACTACAACACCGTGCGCTTGCGATTATAAATATTTAAATCTGGTATCCCCGTTCTGACTACACATTGCTAAATCTAGGGGATGTCAATTGGTATACAGACTCTTCCAGAACTGAGACGTGAACCTCATATCTCGATCTGATACAAGGCTCACAGGGACTCCATGCAAGCGCACGATCTCCTACACAACATAATTCACATCACTATTGGTACTAGAAGGGAATTACGAAGGGATGAGTTGGGTCATTACCTCCATGTACTTCCTTGCCGGTATCTCCGTGGATTGTCCTACTCGGAACGGTATAAAGTGCGTAGACTTGGTCAATCGATCAACGATTACCCAGATTGCGTCATTCTGCCTGGTGCACCGAGGTAAGCCAGTCACAAAGTCCATCGTGATGTGCTGCCACTTTCACTCTGGAATCGGTAGAGGTTGTAGCAGTCCAACAGTGTGATGATGCTCAGCCTTCACCTGCTGACACACGAGGCACTTGGCAATGCTCCGTGACACACTTCTCTTCATCCCGTGCCACCAGAAATTCTGACGAAGATCCTTGTACATCTTCGTACCTCCAGGATGAATGGAATAAGGCGAACTGTGTGCCTCATTCATCAACTCCTCTCTGATATCTCCTGCAGGTACGTAGATCCTACTACCATATCTCAGAGATCCATCCTCATGAATCAGAAAATTTGTCCGGAGTCCTGCTTCAACATGCTCTCTGATCTTCTTCAACTTAGCATCCCTAGTTTGATAGTCTTTATCCGATCTACAATCGTTGACTGAATCTGCATGTTCATCAATGATGAAGTGACTCCCGATAGGACAGCTTCAACATCTATCTCTCGTAGATCCTGCTACAATCTCCACTGAGCTGTGAGAATCATCACTTCAGGCAGTCGATTTAAGGCATCCGGTACGACATTCACCTTCCCTGGATGATACTGAAGGTCGATGTCGTAGTCCACCGTCAATTCTAACCATCTGTGTTGTCTCATATTCAGCTCCTTCTGAGTGAATATATATTTCAAACTTTTGTGATTAGTGAAGATTTTCACTTTCTCACTTAGTAAGAAATGTCGCCATATCTTCAATGCAAAGACGACAGCGGCTAATTCCAAATCGTGGGTCATATAGTTCTTCTCATGGACCTTCAACTGTCACGAAGCATATGCAACCACATGGTTGTGTTGGTGCAGAACGCATCCAAGTCCCTTGCCCGATGCATTACAGAAAATCTCGAAGCCTCTGCTTCTGTCCGGAATAGCTAAGACTGGTGCAGTAGTTAGTCTGTCCTTCAAGGTAGAAAAGGCATGCTCATAAGAATCTGACCAACTGAACTTAATATCCTTCCTCGTCAATCTTTTCATCGGCTCAGCTATCCTCGAGAAGTCATTGATAAATCTGCAGTAGTATCCAGCCAATCCCAGGAAACTCCTGATGTTCGATGCTGATCGTGGTGTAGGCCATTCACTCACTACTCTGACCTTCTCCAGATCCATTGAGATGCCAGCTCCTTATACTACATGTCCAATAAATGCAACTCTGTCCAGCCAGAATTCACATTTGTTATACTTGGCATATAGTCTATGGTGACAGAGCATCTCTAGCACCATCCTCAAATGCTCGACATGCTCCTCTTCGCTTTTTGAGTACACTAGGATGTCATCTATGAAGATCACCACGAACTTATCAATGAAGTCATAAAAGATAAGGTTCATGAGATTCATAAACATAGCAGGAGCATTGGTCACACCGAGCGACATGACAATGAACTCATAATGCCCGTACTTGGTCCGAAAAGCTGTCTTGGGCACATCTTCCTTCTTGACTCTGACGTGATGGTATCCGCTCCGGAGGTCCAACTTCGAAAATACTCTCGATTCACCAAGCTGGTCGAAGATGTCATCAATACGGGGCATCAGATACTTGTTCTTCACTGTGATCTGATTTAGCTCCCGATAGTTAATGCACATTCTCCTCGATCCATCCTTCTTCTTCACCAGCAAGACAGGCGCATCCCAAGGAGATACGCTAGGATGAATGAAACCCTTCTATAGTAGCTCATCCAACTTCTTCCTCAGCTCTTCGAGCTCTGCAGGGGCCGTACGATACGGGGCCGTTGAAATTGGTTGAGCTCCTGGCATAAGATCAATGCCAAACTCCAATGCTCGATCGGGCGATAATCTAGAAATTTCTTCCGGGAAGACGTCTTCGAAATCTCTCACTACCGCTGGCTTCCCTGGTTCAGCTATCATAGATGCAACGGTAAGTCTATACGGCTGGGCCCAGAACTTGACAGGTCCAAGCAAATGTCCTCTGCTGACAAACTCGAACACTGGATGGTCAGGAATTTCGAATACCACTTTCTTCTGGTGAAAGTCGATCGTGGCATAAAAAGCTCCTAACCAGTCAATGCTGAGAATAGCATCGAAATTGGGTAGATCATGGACAATGAAATCAGCATACAATTCGTGTCCACTAACCACCAACGGGCATGGTCTACATCCCAGTGGAACCTTCACTACACCATTCCCAGTTGTAATATTCCAACACTTGGGAAGTGTGTAGGTGGATATCGAGTGTTCTGCTACGAACTTCCAAGATAAGACACACATGGAAGCTCAAGAATCAAACAGGGTCAAGGCCGGGTAAGATGAAACTCAAATGACACCTAAGGTAATATGCAACTAGGTTAAACATGGATCTAACAAATCAAACATAAATGCATAAATAAGGAAAGACTAGTGTAGAGGTTACCTACAATTATGTCATCCTCAACTTCAGCCTCAACGGCTGTCATAGTGAATGCCCGACGCTTCGGCTGGTTGGCCTGCTGAAAGGCTCGCTCCTGTGGAATTAGAGGTGGTCCTCGCTGTCCAAGTGTAGGCACTATCTGCTGATCAGGTCCAGGTGCTCCAGCAGGTACGGGTCGAGAACCGCGGGGGCAGTTCTTTGCGGTATGGGTAGGCGATCCACAGACCAAGCACTGATTCAGCATCCTCCTGCAGTACTTCTTCACATGGCCAAGCTTGCCACAGAAATGGTAAGTCAGCTGAGCTCAGTTGAGGATAGGTGTAGCTGGCCTTTTGAACTGGGTGGTTTCAACTGGACGAACACCAGGCCTAGGTGCACTCCTCTGTAGCTCCATCGAGCACTTGCCCGCCTGACATGCTTTCTTCTCATGCATGATCTGCTCGTGCTTCCTTGCAGCTACAAGGACTTGCTCATGTGTGGTAAAGGTTCTTGTGGAAATCGCGGCTTGTATATCCAGATCCAAGCCTTGCTGAAAGTGGTGTGCACAGTCCTCCGTGTCTGCCACCAGAGTGGGGGCGAAGCGACTCAGCATGTCAAACTCAGCCTCATACTCGACTACTGTCATGGTGCCATGCTCCAGGTTGATGAAGCGATGCTTCATCTTCTCTTTGCAGCCTTCGAAAATTACTGGATGTCAAACCTCTGATGGAAAGTAGCCCATGGAATCGACTTGGTCAGCCTAGTCTCTTCAGCATCCCACCAGTGACATGCATTATCTGTTAGCTGCTTCTTGGCGAGCTCTACCCAATCATTCGGATTGACTCGGGTAAGACCCAAGTTATCCGCGGTGCTGCGAAGCCATTCCTCAGCTGCTAGTGGGCCCTCCTCGGCCGCTAATGAGCTCTACCTAATGTTTAGGTCTCTTAAACATATGCATATTGCATGGGTATTGTGCTTAAATGTGTATTATAATTGGTATTAAATCATAGAAGTCAAAATTTGACCATTTCTATAATCTAGGGGGAGCATGGGATAGTGATTGATAGCCACTAAATTTTTCATATTTGGTATCATACATCTCTTTATCTCTGGCATATTGTCATATCTTTTACTAAAATGAAATGGCGGATATATTTGGTGTCCACCTTTTTGATAATGACAAGGGGAGAGATATATGCATTATGCAAATCATGTTTATCATACATATGCATATCGGGAGAGAGATATGTTTATGAAATCATATCTTATATGGGGAGAGAGAAATTCATATGAGAGATTGTTTATGTAATCCATGCCTATTATATGTCACCATTGTTTCTTATTATTTCAATTGGTATAATGAGTTATTTATAGTTGGTTTATCTCATTTTTCAATTGGTGCATATAAGTAGGGGGAGCTCATTAGCACTGTGCTTTATTTTCTTTGTGTTTACATAATGTATGTCATCATCCAAAAGGGGGAGATTGTTAGGTATTGGTGTTTCATACTTATATTGTTTTGATGATGATCACAATATTATGTTGTTGCTACTGTAGCTCATGTTTTAGTCTCATATTTATCAATTTAAGAATATCAATTTTGGAGACTAAATGCATGGTGCAAGGATGGATATCAAGTGTAGCAATGCCAAAGCTTGGACATGAGGTGCCAAAGTTTGGAGATGATGAAGGAGCATCAAGGCATCTAGGACTGAAGTCATAAACTATAAGGAAAGCAATTTAATCCATGTAATATATTTTATTACTTGCATTTCGCTTTTTGAGTCTAGGTTTAATGTAATGCCTTGAAAGGCGGTCTACTCATTCATGCATATGCATTTAACCATCTTAGCGTGCCTTAGGATTATCATATAATCCAACCCAATAGGTTCATCATGCCAAATGACTTAATTGGAGTCTCTGGCTCTCCAACAGGCGACTGATGAAGGAAGGACATGCGATTGGGTAATTCCAGGCGACTGACCAGCCTTTTACAGTCGGTTGTTATGCACTAGCTCAAGTCAACTTTTATTGACTCAATCTTGAGCTATTGGAGACAGATGCCTGACATTCATTTTACAGTCGCATGTGTTCAATCAGGTGTTTGTGATGTGTAACGACCACTTTTCGTTGTACGTTGTTCGTGCACGTGCTTTTGTCCGTGCACGTGCTTATTTTAGACTTTATTTGATAGTGAATACTTTTGTGTGATATGCCGTTGTGAACGTCTCTGAGAGTATTAAATAGTGGCACTATCTTGGAACGACACTTCTCGAGTCGTTTTTCCACAATTTAAACTTACTCGATGAGACGTGACGATTCTCACTCTTGACGGGAGACGTTTCTATTTTTAGTCTCGTCGTCCGACGTCGAAATTGAGATCCGTCTTCTTAGTTAGCTCACATTCGTCTTCACGATCACCACAATATTTATTTTATAATTTTTGGAGTTTATTTGACCACTTTTATAATTTTTACAAGTTTTATATTATTTTTAATAATTAATTTATAAATTATTTTCGGCCAAATAAAATTTATTTGAGTTTTAAACGTTTTAAAGAATTTTTGAGCCAATTTCCAGCTCATTTGGACCAGGTCAAACCCTTGGATGAGTTGGAGTAGTTGGATTTCAAATTTTAAATCTTTTTAAACTTCTAATCCTATTAGATTTAGCCCTAGACCAAGTCAACCCATCTATACTATATAAGCAACCCCTAGCAAGACCTATTTTCGCAAGAAATTAGCCCTAGCCCCTTCCAAACTTGAAATTGGACGTTGCGACGAATCGTCGCAACGTTGCGACGTTCAGCTGCCGCACGACCGAAGGAAACGGCCACTTTTCCCCGCTCTGACCGGCAGCCCCACCCGCATCCTAGCCGCTCCGCATCGCTGCAGCAGCCATCGCCCGCTTCTCCGTGCCTGACCGAGAGATTCTCTTGGTCAGACCGATGGCCGCCCCCGCTGTCGCCGCATCCCCGCTCCGCACCAACCCTCCGCACCGACCCGCTTCTGTCGCCCGCTTTCCTCCGTGCCTGACCGATGCTCTCGCCCGCATCGCTGCATCTCCGCAACGTTGCAACCGTTGCAACGTTGCAGCGCTGCGCTCCCCGCATCCAACCCGCACGACCGATGGCCTCCCCCGCTCCGACCGAGAGAACCAAGCACTCCCCGCACTGCTGCACACCCCAAGCGTCGCACAAGCCCGTTCCCCCGCAGCGACCGATGGAGCTCCCCGCACCGAGGCTGTACGACCGATGGCCATACGTCGCAACCCCGCATCCGTCGCACCGCTTGCCACCGAGGGCCCCCCAAGTTCTCCAGAGTTATTGTGGGTCCCCCAAAGGCCCCTAGGACTGCTGTGGGCCCCACATAGGTGTGTTCTCTTCGACGACTTGCCGCGTACGACGTCGTCGCACGTCGTAGCCCGTCGTCGCACGTGCGAGCTTTGGAATCTGGAACCGTCGCCCCGGTTGATGCTCAGAATTTTCCAGCGAGGAAACTATATTGGAATCAGGACTTGGAGCGCGTTCTATTATTCCAACCCCCGGCGTCGCTACCCGACGCCGGTGTAGCTTTCGCGTCGTGTTGAGGTAACGTTTTGCACCCCTAGGACCCCCAACCCAATTGCATGTTAATCAAGACTAAAAATCAGTATTTTAAAGTATTTTAAATGTTTTATCAATCACTAATCAAGATTAATAAAACGGATGTAGGCCGGTGGACTTGTGCACGTAGGAATCGTGACTTTGGACTCGTTGGGCGGTGTTTTCTTGACGTGATAGTTGCAGGCAAGTGAAACTTGCCAACTCTTGTGTAGGGCCATGTTTTTAGGCCACTTCCTTGTTCCTAGCGTAAAAGAGACTAGTCAGTGAAATGATAGCTGGCTAGACGCCTACTTGATCTAGTTTGACAACGAAACTAGATCCGTCACCTAATTGATCTAGCTTGACAACGAAGCTAGATCCAACCCTTTAAACTTGCTGTTCATGCATACTAAACTGTCACGTTTACTTTCCTTATCTGTACGCACTTTTAACTGCCATGCATTGCATCTTACATGTCATCCATGCATTGAATGTCGCATTCGTAGCACACGCTACAATACTTGTACTTGTACTCCCTTGTCTGGCTAGGTGCACCCCTAGACCAACAAGGTAAAACACTTCCTGGCTCGTGTTCCAGAAGCAAGCATTCCCGTTCGGGGGTAAGCCCCTGGCTCGACACACGTGGAGGGGTAGGGATAAACGGTCAACTGAGCTTAGGAGAGGTCTGATCCGCCCTCTAGCCAGAAGACGGAATCTCTGTGCACGAGGTGCTTACTTTCCTTGTCTTGTACTTGTCTTGTGAATGATTCATGTAATACTTGTCATCCATGCCATGCCATGCTCGTACTTTACTTTACTTTACTTTACCTGCTGCACTCATACTTTAACTGCCATGTCATTGCATCATGCTAGAACTGCTAGGTTGCTCTTACTTGTACTTT
Organism: Scilla litardierei; assembly: GCA_030789695.1. NCBI lineage: Eukaryota > Viridiplantae > Streptophyta > Magnoliopsida > Asparagales > Asparagaceae > Scilla > Scilla litardierei. Next base: position 218,024,383 of record CM061133.1, read on the forward strand.
CAGTTTCACTTGCACAAGTCTTCCAGACTTGCTGACATGTGCCCCTTTCTCTTTGGGTGTCACATGTTAGACCCTGAGCCAGAGATAGTTGTAGCGGACGAGGTAGTTGCTGACACTAAGCCTACGTTCGTCGAGGAGTTCGTGGACACCGGAGACCAGTTTTAGAGACTGTTGGCGTTGCTTTTGCTTTAGGTTGCTGTTAGATGTCGGTGCTTGCACCATTACTTTGTTGTTGTACTTTGTACTTTTGTTGGCCATGCTCGGCCTCTTTTAGACTCTTTTCTTTTAGCCTGGTGGCTTTTCTGTGACGTTGAGATTTATTGCTATGGATATTCTGAGATGTTTCTTTTGTCTCTTTCGTTATTATTATCTTCGTTTCGTTTCGCGTTGCAAGGACCTGTAGTTCTAATTTGATTGACGCTTATCGGACTTGCAGCTTTGTAGCTTCAAGTCTGAGCGGACCTTCTCACGCTTCGCCTCCACGTTCTTGGGAAGCGGGGCGTGACAGGTTTTGTTGGTGGCACATGCAGGTCCAGTCTTGCAATTGCGAATTAACGAAACAACGATAATAACGGAATGTCCATTAAATAAATTGCAACATCCGAGTCATAAGCCCTGAGTCTAGTTGTTTTCTTAGGACCCTAGGTGATAAGAAGGCTTAGTTAGACGTCCGTGTTTGCTAGTTAGAGACCTCTGATTGTTAGTTAGACTCCCTGTCTACCCCTGATTCAATTGTCGTAGGAGTTACCTTAGTGGTCCTTGTCTACCCCTGACCATATTAGACTTCTAGAATTTCCTTTTGTCGTTCACTTGGGTTCATCGATTTCGGACCAAGCTGAACGCATTTCTTTACCGTCTAACCTTTAGAAGTCTTAGCGCCTAGTTCCTAATCTTTAGTTGGTCGACCGTAGGAGTTTTCCGTAGACTCTTCTGATTCATATCCTAGGCGTATGTATGATTGGATCATCCGACCAATTTCCTTGCCTCAATTCACGAGATCGCCTCATGCCGATCGTCGTTAATCTTCAAACATCTCCATTGCAAATCTTGAACCTTCAGAAAGTATTTTCCAAACTTCCCTTCCACTAAGTTTAATTTTGTTCAAATTTTTAATATACCTATATTTCATCCTCCTTCATTGATTTAAATTTTTAAAACGTTTGTCGGAATTTTTGAATACTAGCTTATGGTATTTTCCCAGCCTATATTTTTCATACATATGTAAATGTGTCGTTCTTTCATATATTAATCTTACCTTGAACCATACTTTGCCTTGCCCAATTCGATTTATAATTTTTCCTCTTATTTGTGTTATTCGAATAATACGTCGTGTTCACTTTAATATACTTTCAAGACACATGGAATTCCAGCTTTCAGCAAGTTGGTCTTGGCTCCTCGTTTTCGCTACTTCAGATTTTTGCAAAATTACTATTTTCATAACCTCTTCCTGCTTTAGACCCTCCCTGATTTGATTTTAAAGATTTGCTATTCGATCTTGATAATTCTTATGCTAAGTTACTATTATTTTTCTTTCCGCTCACCATACACGCTTTTAGAAAAATTTCCAAACCAAATTGAATTTCAAATATTTTTATATCCGTGCCAGACTTGTTGTGCTCGTATATTAAGAACCTTGCGTAAATCAGTTTTTTTTTATTTTTGGCAAACCCTGGTTCTCTAAAAGCAGTTTCAAATTGATCATTTCAAAATTTTCCATAGCCTAAAGTTTTGAAGCATTTAACATGAGTTTAAATTCTCCCGTTACTTGACTTCATTCTTTGACTCTCAAAACTTTTTGACAACATTATATTAAATTACTAACGTGTAAGATTTCTAAAACCTCGTCCTTAATATTCGTGTAAATGATTTTACTTCCTTTTACATTGATTTTATATAAACCAATAAAACATTTTCTCTTATTACGAATATTCGACTCAAACTTATTTCAACTCGCTTTATCGATCTTCAAATATTTTATACAGATGAGGAATTCCAATTTTTTTGAAGTACAACAGTTTTCAATTTTGCGTATTTTAGCTCATGCTATTTACCCTATTTTCTTTTTCCCCTCCTATATAAGCATCACTACATCTTCCTTTTCCCTCAACCTAAACATCACCATTGAGTCAATGTTTCGTCTAACCAAGCCGTCTCCTTGTATTCGTCCTATCTGAACTCGTGCTTATCGACCCTTCCCTCGTCACGCTCTCGACCTCCCTTTGTTGCTTAGACTTTAGTGCTCGTCGATGTCTGTGTCAACTCTAAGTTGCTAGTAGACCCTTGGACCCTTGTGAGGTGTCGTAGTGCGCGTACCTTAGTTGTGTACGTGGGCTTGAATGAGTGTACCCCCCATAGTATATTAATGTTTGCCTATTGAGTGATATATATATACTCGGAGTTATTCGTGATAGTATGAAGTTGTTGTGTGTTAGTAGTTATAGATTTTTGTGTGGATAGCTATACTACACTAGGGATGCCTGTGTGTATAAGAGTTAGCGTTGAAATACCTAAGTTGTGTATGTAGTAAGAGATACTTATAATGGTTGAAATAATTTGATTTGGTGAAGCTATGTGTATGATAGGTGTGATAATAATTATGTACATATAGATAAGTAAGTAGGTCTATTGTGTGACCCATATATTAGTACGAGTGAGTATGTGCTCGTAGGTAGATATATACAAGGTGCTTATATGTAGTAGTTATGTTTTGTTGCCTGAGTATGTATGCGTTATACATATGGTAGTGGGGTTAAAATTTTGATTGGTATTGTTTGCTTTCGCGAGATGTTGCATACGTGCATACCGTGAGGTATACACGACTATTGCACATCTTAATCTTGTATGTATAGGTGTATTATTATACTAATTATAGGTAGCAGGCTATGGTGTGAATATATATATATATGTTACATGTGTGTGACTATACGATGAATGCGTATGCATGTATAGGGAGGGTATTATAAATATATGTGTGCTGATGTCTGTATTACTATTATTATGGTATATAAATTGATTCAACTATGTAAGTATTACCTGACTAAATATTGAGTGTAATTGACTTATGGTATGCATATGGTTGTATTGGTAGATGTATATATTATGGGGTGGTATTGGTATATGTATGAATGCCGTGTTATGTATATAGAATATTCTGATATATGTACTGGGTCTCACTCAAGCTTGAGTGGGTATACTCTAGGTATATTGAATGTATGTTTGTAGTTTGAATATAGCGATGATTGATGTATGTATAGTGATAGGAGTGTTTGTGCCTGGTTGTGTTACGCACATGATTGTGGGTCACTACACCAGTATATAGTTATAGGAGTTGGTCTTGCGGTATAGCTAATTACTAAGGACTTGCTCGTGTGAACGTATGTGTACTAGCTAAAACTAGGTGTGTATGTGTGCTAGTTATATAATGGTATGATTGGTGTACGTAAATGAAATGTTAGCGTGTATGGGTGTGCACCATGCACGGGTAAGTATGTGCTTAGTTATAGGTATTGATGACTACGATATAGGTGGCGTGTCGTAAATACAGTTATAGGACCGTGCGTAATGGGAATGTATGGTGAAATAATGGAATGCATTGAATGACTTTATATATTATGAAATTATAGTAGTGGTGAATTTATATTAGATATTGTGAACTTGATTTAATAATGGTATGGTGTGACTATATGTGTTGAGATGTTTGGTATTGGATGAATATTAGGGAGTTGTATATCCATATTGTTGGTGCATAGGTAGCTATCCATATGTAGAGTAATGATTGTATTTTCTAAGTGTGACACTATCCTTATATGAGTATCTGAAATATTGTTTTGTGTTTAGGTAAGTAGTAGTTATATAAGGGATGTATATTTATATATATGATTGAAATACATGTATGGAATTGACTGACTATAAAAAGTATAAGTGTATAACGTATGTGAATGTATATATATATGCGTGTTAGTAGTGATAATGTTTGACTACCTAGTGCGTATATAAGCACTTGTAATAGCTAAACCTGGTTTGAAATATAATGTGACCTGATTGGGGTAGTTATTAGAGCGACTAGATATATTAGAAAGTCTGAGGACGGACTTTATTCTAAGGTGGGGAGGATGTAACGACCACTTTTCGTTGTACGTTGTTCGTGCACGTGCTTTTGTCCGTGCACGTGCTTATTTTAGACTTTATTTGATAGTGAATACTTTTGTGTGATATGCCGTTGTGAACGTCTCTGAGAGTATTAAATAGTGGCACTATCTTGGAATGACACTTCTCGAGTCGTTTTTCCACAATTTAAACTTACTCGATGAGACGTGACGATTCTCACTCTTGACGGGAGACGTTTCTATTTGTAGTCTCGTCGTCCGACGTCGAAATTGAGATCCGTCTTCTTAGTTAGCTCACATTCGTCTTCACGATCACCACAATATTTATTTTATAATTTTTGGAGTTTATTTGACCACTTTTATAATTTTTACAAGTTTTATATTATTTTTAATAATTAATTTATAAATTATTTTCGGCCAAATAAAATTTATTTGAGTTTAAAACGTTTTAAAGAATTTTTGAGCCAATTTCCAGCTCATTTGGACCAGGTCAAACCCTTGGATGAGTTGGAGTAGTTGGATTTCAAATTTTAAATCTTTTTAAACTTCTAATCCTATTAGATTTAGCCCTAGACCAAGTCAACCCATCTATACTATATAAGCAACCCCTAGCAAGACCTATTTTCACAAGAAATTAGCCCTAGCCCCTTCCAAACTTGAAATTGGACGTTGCGACGAATCGTCGCAACGTTGCGACGTTCAGCTGCCGCACGACCGAAGGAAACGGCCACTTTTCCCCGCTCTGACCGGCAGCCCCACCCGCATCCTAGCCGCTCCGCATCGCTGCAGCAGCCATCGCCCGCTTCTCCGTGCCTGACCGAGAGATTCTCTCGGTCAGACCGATGGCCGCCCCCGCTGTCGCCGCATCCCCGCTCCGCACCAACCCTCCGCACCGACCCGCTTCTGTCGCCCGCTTTCCTCCGTGCCTGACCGATGCTCTCGCCCGCATCGCTGCATCTCCGCAACGTTGCAACCGTTGCAACGTTGCAGCGCTGCGCTCCCCGCATCCAACCCGCACGACCAATGGCCTCCCCCGCTCCGACCGAGAGAACCAAGCGCTCCCCGCACTGCTGCACACCCCAAGCGTCGCACAAGCCCGTTCCCCCGCAGCGACCGATGGAGCTCCCCGCACCGAGGCTGTACGACCGATGGCCATACGTCGCAACCCCGCATCCGTCGCACCGCTTGCCACCGAGGGTCCCCCAAGTTCTCCAGAGTTATTGTGGGTCCCCCAAAGGCCCCTAGGACTGCTGTGGGCCCCACATAGGTGTGTTCTCTTCGACGACTTGCCGCGTACGACGTCGTCGCACGTCGTAGCCCGTCGTCGCACGTGCGAGCTTTGGAATCTGGAACCGTCGCCCCGGTTGATGCTCGGAATTTTCCAGCGAGGAAACTATATTGGAATCAGTACTTGGAGCGCGTTCTATTATTCCAACCCCCGGCGTCGCTACCCGACGCCGGTGTAGCTTTCGCGTCGTGTTGAGGTAACGTTTTGCACCCCTAGGACCCCCAACCCAATTGCATGTTAACCAAGACTAAAAATCAGTATTTTAAAGTATTTTAAATGTTTTATCAATCACTAATCAAGATTAATAAAACGGATGTAGGCCGGTGGACTTGTGCACGTAGGAATCGTGACTTTGGACTCGTTGGGCGGTGTTTTCTTGACGTGATAGTTGCAGGCAAGTGAAACTTGCCAACTCTTGTGTAGGGCCATGTTTTTAGGCCACTTCCTTGTTCCTAGCGTAAAAGAGACTAGTCAGTGAAATGATAGCTGGCTAGACGCCTACTTGATCTAGTTTGACAACGAAACTAGATCCGTCACCTAATTGATCTAGCTTGACAACGAAGCTAGATCCAACCCTTTAAACTTGCTGTTCATGCATACTAAACTGTCACGTTTACTTTCCTTATCTGTACGCACTTTTAACTGCCATGCATTGCATCTTACATGTCATCCATGCATTGAATGTCGCATTCGTAGCACACGCTACAATACTTGTACTTGTACTCCCTTGTCTGGCTAGGTGCACCCCTAGACCAACAAGGTAAAACACTTCCTGGCTCGTGTTCCAGAAGCGAGCATTCCCGTTCGGGGGTAAGGCCCTGGCTCGACACACGTGGAGGGGTAGGGATAAACGGTCAACTGAGCTTAGGAGAGGTCTGATCCGCCCTCTAGCCAGAAGACGGAATCTCTGTGCACGAGGTGCTTACTTTCCTTGTCTTGTACTTGTCTTGTGAATGATTCATGTAATACTTGTCATCCATGCCATGCCATGCTCGTACTTTACTTTACTTTACTTTACCTGCTGCACTCATACTTTAACTGCCATGTCATTGCATCATGCTAGAACTGCTAGGTTGCTCTTACTTGTACTTTCAGTTTCACTTGCACAAGTCTTCCAGACTTGCTGACATGTGCCCCTTTCTCTTTGGGTGTCACATGTTAGACCCTGAGCCAGAGATAGTTGTAGCGTACGAGGTAGTTGCTGACACTGAGCCTACGTTCGTCGAGGAGTTCGTGGACACCGGAGACCAGTTTTAGAGACTGTTGGCGTTGCTTTTGCTTTAGGTTGCTGTTAGATGTCGGTGCTTGCACCATTACTTTGTTGTTGTACTTTGTACTTTTGTTGGCCATGCTCGGCCTCTTTTAGACTCTTTTCTTTTAGCCTGGTGGCTTTTCTGTGACGTTGAGATTTATTGCTATGGATATTCTGAGATGTTTCTTTTGTCTCTTTCGTTATTATTATCTTTGTTTCGTTTCGCGTTGCAAGGACCTGCAGTTCTAATTTGATTGACGCTTATCGGACTTGCAGCTTTGTAGCTTCAAGTCTGAGCGGACCTTCTCACGCTTCGCCTCCACGTTCTTGGGAAGCGGGGCATGACAGATGTGTTCTACAGTCGTCTATATGCCAAAGTGCGTAACTTGCATTTTTTGGCATCTATCCACCTTGTGTGACAACCGACTGATTCAGAGCTTACAGTTGCCTGTATTTCCACAGGCACCTATACCTTGGTCATCAGTCTGTATACACAAAGTGCTTAAGTTGCATTTCTCGGCTTCATTTCCATCCCCTGCAGGTGGCGATTGACGAAGGATATTTAGGCGCATGCACATTGTACATGCGCCTGTGTAGTCTTCTACAGTCGCCTGTCCTGTCTCAGATTATAGCCGTTGGGAATTTTATATCCATTGACCAGTCGACTGTCAGTTGTTCATCATCGACTGTCTGTGCCGTAAATTGCCAAAATCTAGTCGTTGCAGATTTTCTCTTTTGGCATTTTACTTGGGTTTGAGGGTTCCTTTAGGCTTCCTATTTATTGGAGAGGGCTGAGTTCATTAGAACTTCTTGGAACTATTGAAGATCATTTGATAATCATTAAAGCCACCCTTAAACTCTCTCATTTCCCTCTCATGAGCATTTCTCTCTTCATGCATTAAAGCTTAGCTCAAGGAAAATCATCCAAGTGCAATCAAGCTAAATCTCAAGCACTTGGTCATCCTCTTCCATGCCTTCATCTTTATATGAGTAAGTTCATCTCAAGGCATAGGTAAGAGTCTTTTGTCTCATTTGTTTTCTTGAAACTCAAATTCTCTTTGTGGGAATTAGATACTCTCTTTGTGAGAGTTGGTTACTCTCTTTGTGGAAGTTACTCTCTTTGTGAGAGTTTGGTGTCCTACTATAGGACTAACCCTAATTCTCTGTGTAGGAGTTTAACCCTTGTGTAGGGTTGGTTGGGTTTATGTATAGGACCAAATCCTCTGTGTGATGTATCTTTTTGTAGGATTGTATTCACTACCTAATGTAGGATTATAGTGAATATTTGGTGTGGCTGGACGTACCCAAGTTTGGGAAACCAATGTAATATCTTATATTTGTGTTTGGATTTTTGTGGTGTTTAAATTCCTCTTGCATTTATAATTCCGCATTTGCAAGTTTAATTTTTAAATACGCAATTTATGCCATTACACTATTCACCCCCCTCTAGTGTGTTGTTAGTATTACAAGGGGACGACGATACTTACAATTGGAATCAGGGCAAGGTTATAACATACAACAAAGATGGCAGTCAACGCTATATCCGCATCTCATGAAGAAGGTCTATTAATCGTTCGACCCCCGCTCTTCAATGGAACAAATTATCCAAGTTGGAAGATCAAGATGATGAGCTACTTGGAGGGTCAAGACCAATGGGACATCACAGAGTCACCATTTAAGAAGCCTACTACACCCGCAGCTTCAAGGACAAATGTGGAGAAGAACTCGATCAAATTCATTGTGAGGGCTATGAATGCATTCAATTGCACCCTCACTTCAAATGAGTTCAACTGGATCTCCATGTGCAAAATGGCCAACGAAATTTGGCATACATTGGAGATGTCTCAGAAGGAACTTCGAAGGTAAAGAAATCTAAACAATGCATATTTAGATCTAAATATGAGATGTATAAGATGCAGGAAGGTGAAAACATCTCGGAGATGTTCACAAGGTTCACAGAAATCATGAATGCTTTGGAAGGACTTGGGAAGGTGATTTCCTAAGAGGACCGAGTGGAGATCCTTGACTCGCTTACATCTCAATGGAAGTCAAAGGCCAGCGAGATTTTGGAGTCAAATGACATGTCCAAATACACCGTTGAGGATTGCATTGGGAATCTCAAGGCATATAAATTCAAGATTCAACACAAGAAGGAGATTCAACCAACCAAGCTCGAGAAGCCAGAGAAGCAAAAGGGGGTTGCATTCCATGCCGAGAAGGGGCCAATCGAGTGGAGAAAGAAATTCCATCGGGAAGCTTCAAGTGAAGATAATGGAGAAGATGATGTTATCGCTAATGATTTCATCGAGCTTGCCAAGCAATTCAAGGCATTCCTTAATGGCAAGCAAGGTAAATCTTTTTCAAAGTATGCCTCCAAGTCTAACAATTCTATTTGTTTCAATTGTAACAGAAAAGGTCATCTTTCTACGAGTGCCCTTCCAAACCCGATAAAGAGACTTACAAAGGAAAATGGAAGAAACATTGAAAAGGCAAGTCCAAATTCAAGAACCAAAAGAAGGGAGTTGTCAGCATGTTTGATGATTCGGATGAGGACTCTTCTAGTGACAAGAGGAAGATGACAATGAGCAAGCCCATATGCGCTTCATGGCCAAAGGTGAAGAATCTTTGTCAAGCTCTAGCAAGGAGGAATCCGATGAAGAAGATAAGGAGGAGCCAAAGCTACCATATGAGGAGCTTGAGTATCGTTACAATGTGGCCTCCAACACAGCAAGTTAGTGCATCGACTCATATACTAAATTGAAAGACAAATTTAAAAATTATATGAGTAGGGTGCATGAACTGGAATCGTCTAGTGTAAACAATAATATGCATGTTTGTGACAGTAGTAAGAGAGACACACTTATCTCTCAAGTTAAGGAATTGAGCATAACCAATAATCAATTAGTGGATCAAAACCTTGACTTAGAGTCTCGCATTCAACAACTTACGTTGAAGTGCAAAGAGGAATTCCAAAAGCTTATATACTTTGTTCATGCTAGGGATTCACTCCACGGTTTGCTTGAAAAACAACATCCGTTAAACCATAGAGGAGGTTTGGGATACACACCAAAGGTGGTAACCAAATCCACCTCTAATTCTTCTTATGGTGCAAATTCAAGAAATATTGCTAAAACACCTAAGAAGAATCACCATGCTTTCTTGTATAATAATAACACCAACAAGAAGCATGTAAATCACAAGGTGATGAGGAATAATAAAAATCCTTTATTTTTTGCAAAGAAGCAAAATCCTCACTTAATGCATGCCAAGAAAATATTTTCTACATCTAAGCATGCCACATCCACCCCTCTTGCAAAGGAAAATTCCTTGCCTAGAAAATTCTTGAGTTTATGGATTCCCACTAGGTGTAGTGTGCAAGAGAGGGATAGATACATCAACTCTATAGTTTGGGATGTGATCACCTCATGTGATTACATTAGGAAATCAAACTCCTCTTTGGGTTTGGTTCCCTAATGTTTAGGTCTCACACACACATATGCATATTGCATGGATATGTGCTTAAATGTGTATTACAATTGGTATTAAATCATAGAAGTCAAAAATTTGACTATTTCTATAATCTAGGGGGAGCATGGGATAGTGATTGATACCCACTAAAATTTTCATATTTGGTATCATACATCTCTTTATCTCTTGCATATTGTCACATCTTTTACTAGAATGACTAGGCGGATATATTTGGTGTCCACCTTTTTGACAATGACAAGAGGAAGAGATATATGCATTATGCAAATCATGTTTATCATACATATGCATATATGGAGAGAGATAGGTTTATGTAAATCATACCTTTTATGGGGAGAGAGAAATTCATAAATGATAGATTGTTTAAGTAAGCCATGCCTATTATATGTCACCATTGTTTCTTATTATTTCAATTGGTGATAAATAGTTATTTACAGTTGGTTTATCTCATTTTACAATTGGTCCATTTAAGTAGGGGGAACTCATTAGTACTGTGCTATATTTTCTTTATGTTTACATAATGTGTGTCATCATCCAAAAGGGAGAGATTGTTAGGTATTGGTGTTTCATACTTATATTGGTTTGATGATGATCACAATATTATGTTGTTGTTAATGTCGCTCATGTTTTAGTCTCATATTTATCAATTGAAGAATATCACTTTTGGATACTAAATGCTTGGTGTAAGGATGGATATCAAGTGTAGCAATGCCAAAGCTTGGACATGAGGTGCCAAAGCTTGGAGATGATGGAGGAGCATCAAGGCTTCAAGGACTGAAGCCATAGACTATAAGAAAAGCAATGTAATCCATGTAATATATTTTATTACTTGCATTTCGCTTTTTTAGTCTAGGTTTAATGTAATGCCTTGATAGATGGTTTACTCATTCATGCATATGCATATAACCATATTAGTGCACCTTAGGATTATCATAGAATCTCACCCAATAAGTTTATCATGCCAAATGACTTTATTGGAGTCTCTGGTTCTCCAATAGGTGACTGATGAAGGAAGGACAGGCGACTGGGTGATTCCAGGCGCCTAGCCAGACTTCTACAGTCGGCTGTTGTGCACTAGCTCAAGTCAAATTTTATTGACTCTATCTTGAGCTATTGGAGACAGACGACTGACTTTCATTTTATAGTCGCATGTGTTCCATCAGGCGCCTGTGATGTGTTCTACAGTCGTCTATATGCCAAAGTGTGTAACTTGCATTTTTGGGCATCTATCCACCTTGTATGACAGCCGACTGATTCAGAGCTTATAGTCGCCTGTATTTCCACATGCACCTGCACTTTGGTCATCAGTCTATATACACAAAGTGTGTAAGTTGCATTGCTCGGCTTCATTTCCATCCCCTGCAGGAGGCGATTGACGAAGGATATTCAGGCGCATGCCTATTGTACATGCGCATGTGTAGTCTTCTACAGTCGCCTGTCCTGTCTCAGATTATAGCCGTTGGGAATTTTATATCCGTTGACCAGTTGACTGTCATTTGTTCATCAATCGACTGTATGTGCCGTAAATTGCCAAAATCTAGTCATTGCAGATTTTCTCTTTTGGCATTTTACTTGGGTTTAGGGTTCCTTTAGGCTTCCTATTTATAGGAGAGGGCTGAGTTTATTAGAACTTCTTGGAACTATTGAAGATCATTTGATAATCATTAAAGCCACTCTCAACTCTCTCATTTTCCTCTCATGAGCATTTCTCTCTCCATACATTAAAGCTTAGCTCAAGGAAAATCATCCAAGTGCAATCAAGCTAAATCTCAAGCACATTGTCATCCTCTTCCATGCCTTCATCTTCATATAAGTAAGTCCATCTCAAGGCATAGGTAAGAGTCTTTTGTTTCATTTGTTTTCTTGAAACCCTAATTCTCTTTGTGGAAATTAGATACTCTCTTTGTGAGAGTTGGTTACTCTCTTTGTGGGAGTTTTGTGTCCTAGTGTAGGACTAACCTTAATTCTCTGTTTGGGAATTAATAATTCTCTGTGTGTGAGTTTGACCCCTTGTGTAGGGTTGGTTGGGTTCTTGTATAGGACAAAATCCTCTGAGTGAGGTATCTCTTTGTGGGATTGTATTTACTACCTTGTGTAGGATTATCATGAATATTTGGTGTGGCTAGACGTTCCTACGTTTGGAGAACCAGGGTAATATCTTGTGTTTGCATTAGGATTTTTGTGGTGTTTAAATTCCTCTTGCATTTATAATTTCGTATTTGCAAGTTTAATTTTTAAATACGCAATTTATGCCATTACACTATTCAACCGCATCTAGTGTAATGTTAGTATTGCAAGGGTAAGACGATCCTTACAACACCTTCCTCTTCTTTGCACAGAGACATGTCATTGAAGCTCAAAATTGCCAGCTTCGCTCTAAAGGATGGTTAATTCTTCTATCAGGCCTGAAGGAGGTTCATAGACTTATTGAATGGCTATGTGCATCATGGATTTAGGAAATCCATCTCTTCCAGTTCTTCTATGAGAGATTACAGGAGGAGATGCAAGATCTCATAGCAATATTGGACGATGGAGCTTTCCATGATAGGATGCCTGAGGATGCAGTACATGTAGTTGATCACATGATAGGATGCATGAGGATGCTTTGGAGTACATGTAGTTGATCACTCAATATTTTATACCTTTTTTCTGCATGTTTGCATGTCGTTTTGATCGCCCATATCGCGTTTTTCATGATTATTCGACAATATTGCGATGCTTTTCACTATTTCTTGTTTTTTGTCGTATTTCAGGAAATATGGAGCGATTTGGAGCGATTTTAAGATCAAGGGGTTTGTAAGCGCTTAGGAGTGTCACCCACGGCTCATTTGAGGGCTTATCAGCGATGGAGGATGAGCGGAAGAAGAAGGAAATCAATAGGAGTGACGAGGAGGCAAAAAGAAGGAGAAACAGGCATTTCAGCACATCACTCGGCCGAGTAGAACAGCCACTTGGCCGAACAAGAAGTCCCACTCGGCCGACCAGAACGGATACGCACACGGAGTTTTTCAGCGTATACTCGGTCGAACGAAGAAAGCCTACTCGGCCGAGTGAGAAAGCTCACTCGCCCGAGTGGTACATGGAATTTGTCCAGAGAAAAGGCCGAAGTTGCTGCAATTTTCAGAGATCCTTTGGAGGCCTACTCGACCGAGTACGAATGCTCACTCGGCCGAATGATGAAAGCCACTAGGCCGAGCCATCCCCCGAAGATAGATCCTGAAACATCCGAAGTTACTTTTTTTACAGGGTTTGTCACTCGGCCGAGTGACAAGGGTCACTCGGCCGAGTGAACCGCTCCGCCTGCTACTAGGGTTGCGATTTCTGGGCTGCGCAGGGGCAGTTGGTCACGATTTTTTGGACGATTTTAGAGGGTATTTAAACCCAATTTTTACCCTAGTTTAGGGAGCTTTTGAACAATTAATTTTTAGACTTTCTTTTAGGATTTTGACGACTACTCTTTGGTGAATTCTCAGCTGGAAATCATTGGCATCTACATTAGTTTGTCTTTTCCTATTAAAACTCAATTTTTATGCATTATTTCTCATTTGCAATGAATTGTGCCGATATTATTGTTGATTTTTCTGAGATTTCCATGATGTCTAGTGAGTAGTACCGTCGTCTTAGGGCGTAGGGATGAACCCTATGGACCCTATTTCTAAATTGTGATAAATTTGTAGAATTGTTGCTAGAATTGATTAGGGTTATGTTGTAATTGATTAATTACGTATAGCTAGGAATTCATATCGATCGAGATTTGCAAGAGATTGGATCCCAATTGATAGGAAGGCCTAGATATTCGATTTAGATTGACAATTGGATTTCTCTAGATTTGGTTTGCAGGAAAATGGACCAAAGCTAGGATTTTTAATTGTGAATCTATACGAATATTCGTTTGCAAGAGATTGAATGTATATGAACAATTATAACCTAGGTCGTACCTCGAGTTTGCACGATAGTGGGCTCGGGATACGATTGAACAATGATGTCGTTCTTCACGCTAGCGGCTTAGGCTAGGGTTTGCACGAGAGTGGGCTCTATCCTAGGTTTGCTATATACCGGCAATAGCGCGAGATCGTGAGCTTGGTTCTACATTAAATTGCGACTAGTTCACCTATATTCAAGCTTAGCAAAAATGAAACTTATGAATCACAAGGATGAGAGAAGGTCCGTAGTGGGGATTCCCTATCCCTAGACGTTTTATTAAATTGATATTTCTCTTGATATTTGAACAATTGTGACTGTTATACCCCAAACTATTCTCGATTCTCTTGATAGCTAGGTGATTGGAAAGAGACACAGTCATTTGTCCTCCCTGCGTTCGATACCCGCTCGCTGCTACACCATGCGCTTGCGGTAAAACTACAAGTCGTTTTTCGGGTGTACACTCGGACGCGATCATGTTTTTGGCACCGTTGCCGGGGAGGCGACAGTGTTTTATTTTCTCTCCTTAGCTATTTCTTTTTGTTTTATTATTTTTTATTTTACTCCTCTATCGTGCTAACAATTCCATCGAAACTCTGTTTTTCTTTGCATGTACATGAGATCGACGGCGGATCCAGAGGATATAATATTTGATCCGGAGATCGAACGTACTGAGAGGAGGATCAGAGCCGAGAAGAGACTCAATATAGAGGATAATTGTATGAACCGCCAGGAGACACCGGAAGAACTAGCGGTACGTATGGCGAGGATTATATCCATCAGAGATAGGCTTCGGCCTAAGACTTCCTCTACTACTTCTTCCATCGCTATGTCGGAGTTGGTGGCGGATAAGAATTTTGAGCTCAAGACGGGATTAGTGGTCTTAATGCAACAAGACCCATTCCATGGGAACTCCCATGAGAATCCTCATTATCACATCCAGCTATTCTTGTCCAAGTGCGCCACCATTCAAATACCGGGTGTTTCCGCCGATGCGATCCGTTTGAGACTCCTTCCCTTCACCCTCAAAGACAAAGCTCTATATTGGTTGAGGACGCATGCGGAAGGGATATTCACTACTTGGGATGAGTTGGTGACGAGCGTTTATATTCTATATATTCACGCACATCTTCTTTGTGATATTTCATTGATTTCCATCGTTTCATACCCGTTCTTTCGTGTTTTTGTATCTTTTCATTTTCTTCATGTTTTTGTGCGAATGCAGGAGATTGCCAGTGTTGGGGACGTTTAAAGAAGATATCATGAGCCCCTGGAGCAATGGGAGGAGTCACGCGTGATCCAGAGGGTCAAACGATGAAGACTGCTATATTTCAGCCCTCAACCGATAGGGTGGACACAACCACCCGATCGGTTGATGCACGCGTATCCTACCCGGACAGCAACTAAAGAAGAGCAGCAGCTCGCCCGATCGGTTCGGCGATCGGGTGAACCGACAGAACTCTCTGTCTAATTACACTGAATTCCAACCGATCGGGTGAAATATCACCCGATCGGTTCACCTATTACCGTAATTCCTCGAACGACGACCCGGTTACGCCACCCGCTCCCCTCAGCGCCCGGTTGAAAATCTTCAAAGCTCTCACCCGATCGGTTGACTCATCAATCGATCGGGTGGTGATTTTTCTACAGGTTTGGACCCGAACCATTAGGGTTTCGAAGGGGACTATAAATACACGGTGTTGGCCGACTGAAAGGGGATCTTCTTCATTTTTAGGGCTTTTTGCCCCTTTCTCTTGTGAGACTTAGATTAGTTTAGATTAGGTCTTTTGATCAATAAGTCTTGTAATGGATTGAAGATTCAAACTCAAGATAAGTATTTCTTTCTCTTATTTTCCATTGTTTTGTATTGTTTTCATTTTGCTCAATGGTGAATGTGTGTTTGTCATTTTTATTGCTTTCTTTTATGTTCTTCACCATTGAGTAGCTCTTGATGAACTCTAATACGGGTTAGAGTAGGATTGATGCTTGGGTTGTTTCATTTGGCTTGGTTGCATGGCATGTGTTCGATGAAATGTGTCAATGGGGATTTCTAGTAATCTGAGTCCAATTCATATGGTAACACACTAGTTGTGTTGGGGATTGGGGTCCGGTGTCTTGTCCAGTCAAGATCCGATTCGATGTATTGCTAGAAATCACATTCGACCTATTTGGCCATTAGGGTTACACAGGGGTGTTTCATTGTCATTGGCGGGAGAAAGACCGCCTCTGACCGTCGGGCCAAGGGGGAATAAACTTGGCGGTTGACCCCCTAGCCATAGCTCATGCCCCTAGCGTAGACATCGAGTCCTCGCCGTGGGAACGGCTTGGACGAAATGTTGGGAGTTATCATTGTGGCCTTAATGCTCCCGACTGCGGAAGGTGTTAATGGACATGGGAATGCCCACCGTCCGGAACCGGGTAGGCCTAGCATACTAGGCACCGACCGGAATATCGGGCCATGGATGCTAGGTACCACCTTTTGGGGCAATGTCTCACCCTGGGTCAAGTCAAATGCCAAGTGTCATGAATGCTCTAGCCCGTGTTAGCGGGGATTTATTTCGTGTCTTTTTTATTTCTTTCTTTTATTTCCACACTTCCACACACATTGTCCGCATAGCTATCACACAACCTAAGCGAGGCTAGTAGCCATTCAAGCCATCCACCTCCTTGAGTTCGATAAACCCGCACCCTACACTAACCGTGCACTTGCGGAAAAACGACACCGCGCCCAAACCGTAAACGGGGCGTCGGTCAAGTATTTGGCGCCGTTGCCGGGGAGGCGTTCGGTTTGATATTAGCTTAGCTTGGGTTTGTTAGACTACGCATAAAAATAACAAATACAATAACCGAGAAATTTTTCCCCCACCATTATATTATCTTTTTTTTTTCTCTTGTACTATTGACGCTCCTCTCTAGTTCTCTTATTTTTGTTGTCCAGGTATCTTTGGTGTAACCATGTGGAGATCAAATTTCGATGCTCAGATGGGAGGATACGATCCTTATTCAGTTGTGGTTTGTGAGACTTGTGGGATGGTTGGGCATATGTATTATGATTGCCCATTTACGCTTGAGAGCCTCCCACTATACCATGGCCAAACATTTTCCCACAACCTTAGCCCGAACACCTCCCATCCATTTCCTCAACCTTATATCCCTCCACCAACGCAAGAAGAATCAAGCCTCGTGTCTCTCCTTGAAAGTGCCATGTTTAACCAAGGCCAATTCTTACAAAACTTGATGGCACCAATCACTGAGCCTACACCAAGGAGAGGGGACGAAGGAGAGGATATACCCACTTTCATGGTTGAGACCACCATGCCATCGGCCACCATAGACACATCTCATGCCGACACCCCATTTTTCCATCACTACCACTTGGATGACGAAGCATTTTTTGATGATGATAGTGAGGATGGGGAGACTTCTCTAGGATCTATGGGAGAGACTTCTTGTCTTGATTTGGATACCCCGCATGAGTCATACGAGAGCACCGAGGAGACTACAGATCTTATGCATACCGTCGAGGAGGATGTGCTGAGGGCTTGGATACGATCGTCCATTTCATGGAGCCCGAGCCACATCTACCTCTACCGTCACGCTCCACTTCTTCTGCGGCTGAGCATCTACTTTAGCATATTGCCCCTATTCAGGGAGATTTTCATACTCACTCTCACTCCATATTTAAGTCTCGCTTTTCACGTCCTATTCCTTTAGACATATATATTTTTGACACACCATATCTCTCGCAGGACATAAGATCAACTTCCCTTGAGGTATGCTACGGTGTGTCATCACCTAGAGAGCAACTTCACATGGAGAGCGGGGATTTGATCGTTGCTAGCACAGAGGATAGCGTACCATTTCCAGGGAGTGTTCACCACATTTCATTTATTTTACCATCATTTACCGGTGACTATCTCTGAGATACATTTATTTTGGGAAATAATTTCTTGCCATGGACTAATGCACCTCGTCCTTTGCAGGTCACAGGTGGACACCTACGAGGGATGCTTGAAGGTGCATTGCTTAGGTCCATTGGCACACGTGGCACAACGCTTCTGGCGGAGCCACAGAAGGAGCAGTTAGAGCAGCTACCTGCCCCCACTCCAGATCTTAGATCCGCCTATGCTCAGGTGTATCCTAATCCAGTAGTGTAGAAATTTACAGCTTTCTAGTTTAGATTAGAATAATCTCGTCTCCTCTCATTAGCAAGGGAAGCGTATCTAGGATTTGCTTTTGCATCATAATAACCCATCATGTCGTGCCCTTCTATCACTTCTACCACCCACACCCCCCCATCCTCTTCCGAGAAGAATGAGCACACCGTCTCTCCTGCATTTTGATTTCTTTCTTTTCTTTTCCGATTTTCCCCTAGCATATTTCTGCATCACATTGATCATGTCATTTCGCTAGCATTATCATGTTCAGCTTGGGGGGAATCGATTTGTGTGCATGTTTTCGTGTGTCGTTGTTGTGTGTCTGTGTCTATGTGTTCTTTCGTCGTGTTTTATATCTTTTATTTGAGTGTTTCTTTTTCTTTATTTTTTAGTTTCGTTCATGTGTTTTTCATGTTTTTCATTTTTTGTGTCGGTGCGTATTCCCCCCCATTTTCTTTGCCCTCCCGTATTTACTTCTATTGCATTGAGGGCAATGCAAGTTTCAGCTTGGGGGAGTCGCACTTTGTTCATCATTTCTGCTCTTTTTCTTCATTTTTTGAGTCGTTTTCCTTCGTGTTTTTCTTTTTTCTTCTCATCTTTTGTTCACTCTCTCCTAGAGATGACCCCATATGATGAATTGCTACATGATCACACACACACACTTAGCATAGCTTCGATAATCACATTTACTAACTCTTGGAAGCTGAATCCCATGGCATTTCACGCTTCGTGGGTCCACTTTGCTTTCATGTGAGTCGTGTGTCATGTCTAGCTTATAGTGTGCTTCTACTTTGTGATGTTGATTTATATACCTACCATTGGTTGACCCCTAGATTATTATGCTTCGATATTGAATATGCGGTATTTGTTTCTACTGTCTGCTTCTATATGCATGCTATATATATATTGTATACTTCATTTCTTATGTGTCGGGATTCCACAATTAAGGACTAGGATAACCCATTTAGCCCATGCTCTAACTTGCAGGAAATATTTCCTTTGCCCAAGTTTTTAGAATCCGATTTCTTTTTTGTTTTACTTGGTGCAAATCCCCTCGTCGTGTACCGTTCCCCAACTTGGGAGAGTACACATGTATATATCCCAAAATCCAAAAATCCAAAAAAGAGAGAAAAGAAAAACCCAAAAAAAGAAAAAGAAAATAGAAAAGGAAAAAAATAATATGTATAGCCAAAAATAAAAAAAAATACAAATACCCAAAACCCAAAAAAATTCCAGTGTGAATATTTTCCTACCTGCCGAGAATAAAGGGAAGGCGAGCATGTGCACCGAGTGTTCTACTCCACACCTTCTCAACCTCCATCGTTTTCGAAAACACTTGGCATAGGAACTCTCTAGCGGTTACCTAGGCGATAGTGTGGTGATTTCCTAGTCCCTAGCTATGGAGTCCCCGATGCATGATACGCTGCTATTCTTATACTCTTCTCATGCATGCTTGAGCTACTATTCACCGCGATTTCAAATTGAATTGATATTTGGGTCATTCCTTGGATTTGTGTATATGGAGCCTTATTGCACAATGTAGATAGCGACACCATCTGCTAACGCACGACCACACTCACTCGCGCTTCACTACGTGGGCCCACGACACTTGTTTGGACTCACATTCCTTGGTTTGGTGTTGTGTTTTGTCGTATGATTGCTTAGTGTGGCGTGTTTGATTTTGTTGGCTCTGATAGGCGATCTAGGAGTTTTCTCTTTCCGTCTCTTTCTCTCTATTTTGCCCTCCGAGCTCCTACTCTCACTCGTCTTCCTCGAGGACGAGGAAGGGTTCAGCTTGGGGGGATTTTGACGAGCATTTATATTCTATATATTCACGCATGTCTTCTTTGTGATTTTCCGTTGATTTCCATCGTTTCATACCAGTTCTTTCGTGTTTTTTGTATCTTTTCACTTTCTTCCTGTTTTTGTGCGAATGCAGGAGATTGTCAGCATTGGGGACATTTAAAGAAGATATCATGAGCCCCCGAAGCAATGGGAGGAGTCACGCATGATCCAGAGGGTCAAACGATGAAGACTGCTATATTTCAGCCCTCAACCGATCGGGTGGACACAGCCACCCGATCAGTTGATGCACGCGTATCCTACCCGGACGACAACTGAAGAAGAGCGGCAGCTCGCCCGATCGGTTCAGCGATCAGGTGAACCGACAGAACTCTCTGTCTAATTGCACTGAATTCCAACCGATCGGGTGAAATATCACCCGATCGGTTCACCTGTTGCCGTAATTCCTCGAACGACGACCCGGTCACGCCACCCGCTCGCCTCAGTGCCCGGTTGAAAATCTTCAAAGCTCTCACCCGATCGGTTGACTCATCAACCGATCGGGTGGCAATTTTTCTGCGGGTTTGGACCCGAACCATTAGGGTTTCGAAGGGGACTATAAATACACGGTGTTGGCTGACTGAAAGGGGATCTTCTTCAGTTTTTTTAGGGCTTTTGCCCTTTTCTCTTGTGAGACTTAGATTAGTTTAGATTAGGTCGTTTGATCAATAAGTCTTGTAATGGATTCAAGATTCAAACTCAAGATAAGTATTTCTTTCTCTTATTTTCCATTGTTTTGTATTGTTTTCATTTTGCTCAATGGTGAATGTGTGTTTGTCATTTTTATTGCTTTCTTTTATGTTCTTCACCATTGAGTAGCTCTTGATGAACCCTAATACGGGTTAGAGTAGGATTGATGCTTGGGTTGTTTCATTTGGTTTGGTTGCATGGCATGTGTTCGATGAAATGTGTCAATGGGGATTTCTAGTAATCTGAGTCCAATTCATATGGTAACACACTAGTTATGTTGGGGATTGGGGTCCGGTGTCTTGTCCAGTCAAGATCCGATTCGATGTATTGCTAGAAATCACATTCGACCTATTTGGCCATTAGGGTTACGCAGGGGTGTTTCATTGTCATTGGCGGGAGAAAGACCGCCTCTGACCGTCGGGCCAAGGGGGAATAAACTTGGCGGTTGACCCCCTAGCCATAGCTCATGCCCCTAGCGTAGACATCGAGTCCTCGCGCGTGGGAACGACTTGGACGAAATGTTGGGAGTTATCATTGTGGCCTTAATGCTCTCGGCTACGGAAGGTGTTAATGGACATGGGAATGCCCACCATCCGGAACCGGGTAGGCCTAGCGTACTAGGCATCGACCGGAATATCGGGCCAAGGATGCTAGGTACCACCTTTTGGGGCAATGTCTTACCCTGGGTCAAGTCAAATGCCAAGTGTCATGAATGCTCTAGCCAGTGTTAGCATGGATTCATTTCGTGTCTTTTTTCTTTCTTTCTTTTATTTCCACACTTCCACCCACATTGTCCGCGTAGCTAGCACACAACCTTGGCGAGGCTAGTAGCCATTCAAGCCATCCACCTCCCTGAGTTCGATAAACCCGCACCCTACACTAACCGTGCACTAAAACGACACCGCACCCAAACCGTAAACGGGGCGCCGGTCAGTTGGCTAGTGCTTTTGTTGATAAATTCTATCCGCCATCTAAGACAGTGAAGATTAGAAGCACACTCTTGTCCTTTAAGCAAGGACCGCAAGTGACCCTATACGAGGCATGGGAGCGCTTTAAGGATCTGCAGCATCAGTGACCCCATCACAGCATAGAAGCATGGGAGCTAGTTCATAGTTTTTATAATGGACTACAACCGGGCACTAAGCAAATCATAGATGCAACCGCCGACGGAGCCATTCTCTCCAAAACACCAGATGAAGCTACGGCCCTATTAGAGGAGATGGCCTCTAATAATCAACAATGGGGTGACGAGCGAGGGCAATCTTCTACCTCCTTAAAGCCAACGAGCATATATGAGGCCAAGGCCATAGCAGAGCTTTCCAATAAGTTCGACTCTCTCCACAAGGTAGTGGAGAGATTGGAGAAGTATATCACCGAGCCACATAGAGCTCCCTCCACACCTATGACGAGGAGCAATATGAGTGATTGGCAAGACCAATCTCAAGTCATGTTCGTAGGAGGAGAGCATGGAGAGGGAGCCTTGGAACAAGTGCAATATGTTGCGAGGAACTCCGGTTATTGGGCCAACCTGGCCGCAAGGAACCATCCGGGATTTTCGTAAGCAAATAATGAAGGGGATCTAAACCCACCGCCGCTGCAACAAACTCAAGCAAGGCCTCCACCTCCATAACCTCAATACCAATGGAGGGGGCCACCGCAACAAAGCTACCTGCCTAGGCAACAAGCGGGACCGTATAGGCCGTCCGGTTATAACCAAGGCTGGAGAGGTCCCAACCCACCACAAGCTCAACCACGATTGGATCATGAAGCTAGGGTGGAGGAATTCATGGTGGAGCAAAGAAAAATCAATGCTAGGTTGACGGTGCAACAAGATTCTCTAAATACTGTCATCGCGCAACTTGGAGAGCAACTTGCATTGCTAAACAAAAACACTCAACAATTACCGGCTCAACCGGAGCCCAATCCACGGAGCAATACCGGTCACATAAATGCGGTAGTGGCGGTCACAACTAGGGGCGGGAAGGATACCACTCCCGCCATGGTCCAAACCAAGGAGCCCGTGGAAGAGATTTTGAATGACAAAGAGCCTGCTATTGAAGAGGAGAGCACAAAAGAGCCGCAAGAAGTTGGAAATTCTGAAATGAAGAAGCCTAATGAGGAGCACACCTACATGCCGTCGGTGCCCTTTCCACAATGGTTGGCGAGAGCCAAAATAGAGAAGAGGCTCGCCAAGTTCCTTGAATATTTGAGGGGAGTAAGCCTCAACATACCTTTCTTAGATGCTATAGTGGAGATCACGTCATATGCAAAGTTCTTGAAGGACTTAATATCGGGAAAGAAGAGGAAGGAGAAAATAATGCTTGCCGAACAAGGAACTTGGTTCACCCGGAGGGAAAAGGAGCCCGCGAAATTCATGGATCCCGGAAGCTTTCGCATCCCATGCACTCTTGGAGGAGTCCCATTGCAAAAAGCCTTAGTTGACTTGGGAGCAAGTGTGAGCCTAATGCCCCTTAGCATGTTCCGGAAATTGAATACGGGGACCGACTTGAAGTCAACCGACATGAAAATACAACTAGCGGATGGTCGGGTTACTAGGCCGGTGGGGACCACAGAGGACATGCCGCTTCAAGTTCTGGGAGGGATATGCTTGCCTTGCGACTTTGTCGTTATGGACATTAAGGAGGAGGGCGACACTTCACTTATACTTGGACACCCGTTCTTAGCCACCGCCGGCGTTATAGTCGACGTAAGAGAAGGTACATTATCCTTGAATGTCAGGAAAATCGAGGTTGAGCTCCACATACCCAAAGCCATGAAGCATATGCCCTACCAAGAGGAGTTGGACTATGTGGACCTCCTTGATGAGGTAATCGACGAAGCCGTTCCATATTCTATTGGCGCTCTCCATGATGATGGGCTTGAAGAAGGCCAACTTTCTAGCATTGAAGAAAAGTTACAGGACCCTCTGGATAGCTCTACGGCCGATGATGAAGACGATGCTGATGTCACAAGGATAAGTGAGCTTTGCAAGCTCTCAATGGCCAACAATTCGAAGAAAGCTCCACCGAATAGACGGTCGGTGTCATCGGTGAGGAAGAAGATTGGTTCTAGCTCAAGCTTGGGGGACTTATCCCCCAACTCTATCCATGATGAGGGGACACCGAGGAAAGCCCACGAGCATCAACAACCAAATCCAAGTGGCCTTCCCGGTAAGTTTGACGGGCGTATCTCGCATGCGCCCAACATCACGTGCTAAACGAAAATCATAAGGGGTCGAGCTCATGACCTTAAACGAGCGCTTTTCGGGAGGCAACCCGACGGTTTCATATCATTCTTAGTTGATTTTCATTTTTATTTTAGTTTTTTTAGTGTTTAGAGTCTAGTTTCTATAAAAATCGTGACATCTGGCTCTATTTTTATAGATAGGAGATGGAGAACGAGAGATCATTCATATGGAGGATGACTAAGACAAGGGAGAGCGCTTCAAGAATGCGCTCAGGCCTCAGGGGAAGACAAGAACTGACTGGAGGATGAAAAATAGAGAACAGAGCTAAAACAGAGAGCCGTTGCAGAAAACAGGATGCCACTCGGCCGAGTAACAGATGTCACTCGGTCGAGCACAGACTCCATTCGGCCGATTGGAGTACAGACCAGGGAAGATCGTTCTGACCAACTCTCTGTTATTTTTTCGATTTACAGTATAATTTTCCACTCGGGTGAGTGATTTGTCACTCAGTCGAGTGAATCAGATACCATGCACGCGCTAAATATCGCCAAGTGGCTATGCCACTTGGCCGAATGGAACTTATCCATTCGGCCGAGTGGGAAAAGTCATTCGGCCGAGTCGTAAGTTGCGAAGATATTTCGAAATTTTTTCTACTCGACCGAGTGAGATAGTTACTCGGCCGAGTCGCGACTTTCATATATATATAATCTAAGCAGGTTGCACGAATTTCAAAACAAAAAAACCCCCAAATTTCACCCGAATCGCTGCCGCTTCGCCTCCCTTCGCCCGAATCGCAGCTCCCCTCGCCCCGCCGTCGCATGCCGGCCGACGACCCGCCGCCGACGGGCGCCAACATCGCCCCGCCGTTGCTCGCCGTCGGTGCCGCCCTCCCCCGCCGCCGGTCACCCTCATTTCATCCAAAAACTCGATTTTCTCCTCCATTCTCCCATTTTGTACGCCCATTGCGCCCCAAACTCAAATCAACTCCTATATATATCTGTTATCCCCTACCTCCCCCATTCATATTGATTATCATTCGCTGATTTTATTGTTTACGTTTCGGGTTAGCTTGGGGGAGCTTGGGGGAGCTTGGGGGAGATTTTGGACGCATTCGGAGCCTCACGGAGGAGGCATTCTTTGCTATCGTGTCGTGCTCAGGTATACTCGTTCCAACATCTAGCACTTCGTATTTTTACTTGGGTAGTGGGCACGTCTCGCGGCACATATGCCGCCTCGCCTTAGGCTACGCACACGGGAGCCCGCTTCCAAGCAGAAGAAGTCAGGTGATCCTGGCTCCTCTTCTGCTAGGGCAGACTCCCCTCCACCTAGCCCACCACCACCTACACAGCCGCCTCCTGCCGATCCCATCCCACCACCTTCACAGCATGCCCCCGCGTTCGATGCGATGGGGATTACGTTTCAAAATGACGCCCAACGTGTCAAATTTGAGCGTATCTACCATCGCTCGATCTTACCCACTAGGTTCGTGCACCTCGTCGACTTTGAGCGCCTATGGGTTCTAGAGGGGTGACTCCAGTTGTACGACAACGTGGGGTGGCGTGATTTCTTGTCGGTGTCGGCGGACACTTATATCCGCCCGACACTAGAGGTCCTTAGCTCTATTGAGCGGACCGTTGGAGGATGCTCATTTCACCTGATGGATCAGGAGTGCTAGGTCACTCTTGACATGCTCCGAGCATTCTTCCAGTGACCCGCTGTCCCTGACCCAGACCGTGCTTACGCTCCCACGCACATCCCACCCCCGTCATTCGGCACCCATGCTTTCTGGACCCGGATTACAGGATCGCCTCTTGCCTTTGACCCTAGTAGGGCCAAGGCCTCTGCCATCCTCTACCTGTGCCTCCGCATTGCACAGCGCCTTATGGCGACCACTTTTCTTATGCAGTACGAGCCCGGTACATTGTTGACGCCAGAGCTCTACATGCTCTATGCGATGACACGTCCCAGGGTTTTTGATGGAGCTGATGTTCTGGTCCCCGCTGTAGAGATTGATATCACCAGTTGGTACATCGACAGCATCATCATTTCTGTAGGCGCTCGTACGCCTATTTGCTGCGGCAGTTTGATTACCCTCTTGGCTTTTTTTGTGCGGAGTCGACCTCCCTGCTGACTTTCTTCGACCACCGGGCCCCACTTCACTATCGATAGACGTTATGGCCCGGATGAGGATGCTACGTCATCATGGTTGTCAGCACTGGGTGTGGCTCCACGGTTCTTTCGCTGCTGATTACATGATTCTTTCGAGCCCTGCTCGGACTCATATAGGACCCGCGGGCAGAGATTGGATTCTAGCGATGGATCTCCTCATCCCCGCCCCTTACGTACTAGAGCCCGAGGGTGCTTAGCAGGAGCCCCTCATTCCACCCCAGGACCCCGTGATCCCTCAGCCTGCACCTGACCTGTCTGCACCTCCCGACACCTCTGTCCACACTTCTGTTAGTGTCGGGAGCACTTTTGCTGAGTCATCATCCACCACCGCCACCACCTCTGTGCCCATTTCTATCGATCCCATTACCGCTGCTAGCCCTGAGCGTCCCACTATTATTTTAGAGAGCGGCGAGACCTCCTTTACCGCCACAGTGGCGGCCCTGTCCTCACTTTTGTTCTCGGCTCCTAGGGAGTCTCTTTCTGTGCCCTTCACAGCCACCCCAGCCGTTGACACGTCTGTCCCCACTGCTGCTGTTTTCTCCGAGAGCGTAGTGACGTCTGTCCCCACTTCTGTGTCACTAACCTCTCTGCCCGCCTCATCTTTCGTGACCACTTCCACTTCTGTTGCTGCTCCTTCCTCGCCTTCCTTGCCTGCGTCTCCGCCTCACACAGAGGCCGAGCGACACTTAACGAGCACAACACCTGAGCACCACCCCATAGCTGCACCCATCCTTTACGGCGGCCGCGTGAGACAGCCCCGTTCTTCACTTGTCTGACCTGTTCGACCCTCTGCTCCACCTCCCCCTGACACCCTACTTCAGAGCATTCGTGCTCTTGAGGGGGCAGTTAGTGGACTCAGAGGAGACTTCAGGGCACTCTCCGCCACCGTCAGTGCAGTCCAGACCCGCGTCGCCATACTTCCTAATATTCAGGCTTGCCTGAATCAGATTCTTGCGCGTCTGCCTCTGCCACCCACACCCACCCAGCAGCCACCACGCCCGTCACCACCTCCGTCACAGTACAGTGCTGGTGCACCCCCACCCCCTTAGGCACACACTGGATTCCTTTCATATTTTTGTTGTCGACACGCTGGATACTTTTTGTGAGCCTGCTGATTTTGCACCCCTCCTCCACACACTGTTTTGTTCATATTATGGTCCTATCTGTATATCTGTTTGGGAGAGAGGGAGTACTTTTTGGGGACACTCATATCTGCACTATTTTGATCTCTGCATGCATTACCTGCATTCTCATATCATTTTCCTTTTTTTCCATCATGCATGCATCCTCACCCTCCCCACCCACTTTTTGTCTCTCAGTGTGCCACACTTCACACATTGAGGACACTGTGCGCTTTAGCTTGGGGGAGTGAGTTCTCACACTTTTTATTTTTTGTCACCTTTTATTTTTATTTTTTCCACCTATTCTTTGTTTCTACACCCATTTTCACCCACTTTTTCCTTTATTATCATGCATCACGTTTTTTTTATTTTTTGAGTGTGCTGCATTGTACAGTAGTAGTTTTTATTTCCTTTTTATCCTTATTTCTTTCATCTTTTCGCTAGAGATGAATTTTCTCTGATGATGATGACGTGGTGCTAGCTTATCTCTATATGCATATTACTTTGACATGCCATAGTTTTTATTTCAGATATCATATGCTGTGTCTTGCTATGCATTTGAGATAGTAACCCGCACTTTCATGTATGAATATGGATGAAATTATTTTATTAGCTGAATCTGATAATTCATATGTATACTCTTCGTAGAAAACACACCAAGCTTCACGCATTGATTGCTTATATCTGTAGTACTGCTTTCCTTTCTTATATCACTTCATATTTCATGAAAATTGTACACCTCACTTTCAGGTTGAATGAATGTATGTTAGGTTGATAAACTGGACTAGTTTACTTTTTGAGATTAAACTGAGTAGATTACATTACTCTGCTGAAAGTTGTCGTGCACGTCCTATAGAGTGAACCGAGTGTTACATATATTTCTTTCTCCACATATCTTGCGCATTATTTCTATACTTATATTCATTGGTGAATCTCCCTTTAGCGATTCTATCATTGGCATTTCTCCCGCTATTAAATTCCACGCTCCAATTCCCCAAAATCAAAAAGAAAAAAAATATGAATATCTTTCTATCTTTTGATTTGGGATCTCAGATGTATATATGCATTAAAAAAGAAAAAAAGAGAAAAAAGAAAAGAAAAGAGAAAAGAAGCTTATACAAGATCCCATATCACATTTTTTCTCTCTTTCTTCCCTCTATTGTTTTTATTTTTATTGGAGCTTCAAAAATGGGGAATGTACTTATTGATTTACTTATGCCACCACGCTTATAGATAGGCTTGGGGGAGAGGATCCAATGATGTGTGAGAGAGTGACTACTTGATTGTGCATGACAACCTAAGCTAGGTAATTTTCTATACTCGGTGAGATTACTGAAATTTTTACGAAATCCAGGAATTGAAACTTAGCATGCATTTCACGAAAACCATACCTTTCTATTCTTATTGATCCATGATGTGTGATATCTCTTATACTTCAAGTAGAAAGCATGCAATTGAAAAGTGTATGGTCTATGATTATGTATACCACTTTAGATGCTTCAGACGATTTTAATTCTAGAACGATTCCATATTTCATACTAATTTGCTATTCTCGGGTTTTCTATTTTGAATGCATCTATATGATTGTGATATCGAAATAAAAATCGTTGGCATGTGTTTTATATTCGACGTATGCTATATGAGTAAGCAAGGCCCACGTCCTGAGAAAATGATCTAGCACCTCTCTCTTTGCTTTCTTTCTTTATTTTCTATCTCTTCCATTTTTTCTTTTTATTATTTTTCCCATCGGGTTCGCCTTTTACTTATCTTCCTCGAGGACGAGTAAGAGGTAAGCTTGGGGGATTTTGATCACTCCATATTTTATACCTTTTTTCTGCATGTTTGCATGCCGTTTTGATCGCCCATATCGCATTTTTCATGATTATTCGACAATATTACGATGCTTTTCACTATTTCTTGTTTTTTGTCGTATTTAAGGAAATATGGGGCGATTTTGAGCGATTTTGAGATCAAGGGGGTTGCAAGCACTTAGGAGTGTCACCCATGGCTCATTTGAAGGCTTATCAGCGATGGAGGATGAGCGAAAGAAGAAGGAAATCAATAGGAGCGACGAGGAGGCAAAAAGAAGGAGAAACAGGCATTTCAGCACATCACTCGGTCGAGTAGAACAGCCACTCGGCCGAACAAGAAGTCCCACTCGGCCGACCAGAACGGATACGCACACGGAGTTTTTCAGCGTATACTCGGCCGAACGAAGAAAGCCTACTCGGCCGAGTGAGAAAGCTCACTCGCCCGAGTGGTACATGGGAATTGTCCAGAGAAAAGGCCGAAGTTGCTGCAATTTTAAGAGATCCTTTGGAGGCCTACTCGGCCGAGTACGAATGCTCACTCGGCCGAATGATGAAAGCCACTCGGCCGAGCCATCCCCAGAAGACAGACCCTGAAACATCCGAAGTTACTGTTTTTTTACAGGGTTTGTCACTCGGCCGAGTGGCAAGGGTCACTCGGCCGAGTGAACCGCTCCGCCTGCTGCTAGGGTTGCGATTTTTAGGCTGCGCAGGGGCAGTTTGGTCACGATTTTTTGGACGATTTTAGAGGGTATTTAAACCCAGTTTTTGCCCTAATTTAGGGAGCTTTTGAACAATTAATATTTAGACTTTCTTTTAGGATTTTGCCGGCTACTCTTTGGTGAATTCTCAGCTGGAAATCATTGGCATATACATTAGTTTGTCTATACCTATTAAAAACTCAATTTTTATGCATTATTTCTCTTTTGCAATGAATTGTGCCGATATTATTGTTGATTTTTCTGAGATTTGCAAGATGTCTAGTGAGTAGTGCCGTCGTCGTAGGGCGTAGGGATGAACCCTATGGACCCTATTTCTAAATTGTGATGAATTTGTAGAATTGTTGCTAGAATTGATTAGGGTTAGGTTGTAATTGATTAATTACGGATAGCTAGGAATTCATATCGATCGGGATTTGCAAGAGATTAGATCCCAATTGATAAGAAGACCTAGATATTCGATTTAGACTGACAATTGGATTTCTCTAGATTTGGTTTGCAAGAGATTGGACCAAAGCTAGGATTTTTAATTGTGAATATATACCAATATTCGTTTGCAAGAGATTGGACGGATAGGAACTATTATAACCTAGGTCGTAGCTCGAGTTTGGAGTGGGCTCGGGATACGATTGAATAATGATGTCGTTCTTCACGCTAGCGGCTTAGGCTAGGGTTGGCACGAGAGTGGGATCTATCCTAGGTTTGCTATAGACCGGCAATAGCACGAGTGCGTGAGTTTGGTTCTACATTAAGTTGCGACTAGTTCACCTATATTCAAGCTTAGCAAAAATGAAACTTATGAATCACAAGGATGAGAGAAGGTCTGTAGTGGGGATTCCCTATCCCTAGACGTTTTATTAAATTGATATGTCTCTTGATATTTGAACAATTGTGACTGTTATACCCCGAACTATTCTCGATTCTCTTGATAGCTAGGTGATTGGAAAGAGACACGATCATTTGTCCTCCCTGAGTTCGATACCCGCTCGCTGCTACACCGTGCGCTTGCGATAAAACTACAAGTCGTTTTTCAGGTGTACACTTGGACGCAATCAGTAGTCCACAGAGGAAATTGCACAACCATTGGATGGAACTTCAGGGAGTGGGCTATTAGCACCTTATTGCAAAGTCACTGAAGCATGCCTTGATCATGGAGAGTGAAGCGTAGACGTACCCTTACAATCCTTGAAAGAGGAGTTTTAAGTGCTCATTCAGACACATGAGGCTCAATCCCATCAATTTTGGCGACACATGTAGACTCGAATCCAGCACATTCAACAAGCTATAGAGAGTCTTGCATTTGGCCTCCAGCTTGGGAGAAGGTAATCCAACCGCACAAAAATTTCAAATATTTGATTTGGGTTATTATTCTCTTGCAGAATATATGTGCAAAGAGGGAGAGGACGAGCTGCAATTTTGGATGAACAAGAGGAGGAGATAAGTAGGGATGCTAGTACAAATATCATCTTGATGGAGCCTAAACCATGCATTCCCCTAGTTTTTCACAAAATCATTCATTCCTTCCCCCCATGGTTGAGCATAATACCGAGAATGGTGAAATCTTTTAGGGAGTTTTTGCCACTTTGCTTCAAATTCGTTAATTTATTTTAATAATCATATGTCACGTCCATACTTGGGAGCGTGAACGCGAACGGGTCCGCATGTGCTTAAAGCAAGAAGGAGGTACTTTTTCTTTTCTTCCTCCTTGGTTTAAGCACATTAAGCATCTGTGTGATAACATCCTTGCAGATTCTTGCATGCATCTCAAACAACACAGATAAGTTATTTATTTACAATCTCAAATCCCAAAAGATAATTTACAACAATGAATGAATTGAAGGAGGGAGGGTCATAAACCCATACAAATATAAAAGAAATACTAAGCACAATGATGCTGCGAAGGTATATTGCTCGTCAACGGGGGATCTCGTCAACAAGGCGCTCCTGATCTACCTGTTCGACCTCCAAACATACTCCTCTGTAAACCTCTCTAATACCTGATGTAT
This sequence comes from Scilla litardierei, assembly GCA_030789695.1. Lineage (NCBI taxonomy): Eukaryota > Viridiplantae > Streptophyta > Magnoliopsida > Asparagales > Asparagaceae > Scilla > Scilla litardierei. The sequence continues at coordinate 218,056,135 of CM061133.1, forward strand.
ATTTCACAAGACAAGGAAATATACATCAGCGAGGGTCGCTCGGCAAGATTTAAAGTATTAAGCAGAAAAGACCCTCGGCAAGTTTTTCAAAAACAATTCATGGCAATATGAATGACAAAATAGAATTTACATAGTTAAAGCAAGTCAGCGTAAGAAACATATGAGCACTGGCAAGTGTAGCATGCAAACAGTGAGCAGGCGAAGTGTAGTGCACAAAATAACGAACATGGCAAGGTGTAATGTGTACATCAATAAGCATGGCAAGTGGGGTGTGTATAGCAATAAGCATGACAAGTGTGGTGTTTACAGCAATAAGCATGGCAAGTATGGTGTGTACAACAATAAGCATGGCAAGTGAGGTCTGTACAGCAATAAGCATTAGCACACGAACAAGATCGGAGTAACTTAGCAGGGTACACAATTCTTAATGGTAATAACAGGGGAAAGAGTGTGACAATCAATCAAGTGTGCCTAGTGACAAGCCCAATGTCTGAGGGGGAAGTGACAAGTATTACACCCAAGCCAACGGGAGCTACCCGTGGCTCTATACTCACCGACCTAGCCAGGTGTCAGTCAAGTTCACCAATAGAGTGCAATCTAGCATTCTAGCCTCTACTACATTGGACTACCCCACCCAAGTGTTCTGCTGGAACACGAGCCAGCCTAGTCCATATTACAAGCACGATTTTCTCAACTCACATGACATCACGAAAAAACCACGATTTGTGCTGGAGCACGAGCCAACCTAGTTATATCACACGAGTTCACGATTTCGCCTCTTGGGTGCACGAATTCATAATTTCATGATTTCCAGATATTCCTTTTCGTCAATATGTTCCATCAATACGCATTCCATCAAATACCATTCAATCAAGAGTGTACGAGTATGATGTGCAACATGACATAAAGCAAAACTAGCAATTCTTGACTTAGCAGTTAAATATAACAATATTTAAAACAGAAAATGTACACTTGACTGATTTGACGATTTTGGGTGACTCAGTGATCGCAACAAGGGACGTGCCTATCTGCGAGGTTGAATTCGTGTTATTAAGCTAACTGTTCTCAACCAACATTAAATCTTACTCATTACATATACTACACTATTCATCAAGCACACTGTTCACTATTTAATATAAACAGATCATTAATATGTATGTGTAACTTTAGGACCCATAGTAACTTTTAATTATAACAACTAACATCACATATTCAAAGAATTTGACATACTGACTTATGCATTAACCACTAACATATCAATGTTTAGCATCAGTAAACTAATGATATTATAAAACTAATATTAATAAAACTAACTTTATAACATATAAAAATAATGTAAAAGCCCTTACCTCACTTCTATCATCTGACACTTCTATCATCATTTCTTTCTTTTGTTTGCAGGAGTGCTGATCGATGGGGGCGGCAAGGGGCAACGGCTGCGAGATGATCGGGAGAGGGCAAAGTCGGGGTTGATCCGTTTGATGAGGGGAGGAGCTCGGGCTCGAGGGAAGTCGCCGTGGTGTGTGGTGTGAGGATGTGTCGGTGTGGGCTCGGAGTTCGTCGGGGCTGTGGATCGAGGTCCGTTGAGGGCGGCGGCTGTTCGGGGGAAGAAGAATGGCAGAGAGAGTTGCGGGTTCCTGGTGTCGGAGAGGTGGGCGCCGGCGGGGATGTGGGCAAACTGTCGATGGGGGTCAGGGTCAAGCTCTCGGCGGAGCGGCAGCTAGGGCTGAGTGTCAAGCAGAAAACAAGACAGTGAGGCTGTCGAAGGTCAGTTGTGGTGACGGGTTTGGCAGCGATGGTGAGTGGTGAGGAGGAGAGAAGTCAGAGGGGGTTCCTCTGTTCGAAACAGAGTGAAAGGGGGATGAAGCGCTTGGGGTTTGGAGATGCGACAGGTGGCCTGGGGCTTGGCAGGCTTGTGTCGGGCGGTGGGAAGGTGGTCGGAGGGGACTTATGGTGCGGTGCTTAAGGCTAATGAGAGGAGGAAGGCGGGGTTCGTGCGGGCGTCCGTCGACGGGAAGTGAGGTTAGGCTCTGTGGGTGCTTCTAAGATGGAGGGCTGGGTAGAGTGGCAGAGGTTCACTGTTGGACGCTGGCTTACGGGCGAGCGGCATTGAACTGGGTGGTGGCCGGAGGCTTTGAGGTATGCTAGGCAAGGTCGGAGAATAGTCATAGAGAAGAGGGCACACTGAACGGCTGGCGGTGCTACGGGGCGAAGCATTGTGCAGTCGAAGGGAGAGGAACAGGGTAGTGGCTTACAGGTGGTTGAGTCACTGGGGATGTCGTTCGGTGGCGTGGTCGGAGATGGCAGGTTGGGAAGCAAGGGAGGAGAGGGTTGAAGCAGCGCCGAGTTGATGGGTGTGGTTGCTTTATGGTATAAAGAGGTGAGGTAGAGGAGATCGCCAGTGGGGGTTTAGTTCGTACGGGGCTCGAAGCTGAGGTGATTGGGTGTGCTTGATGGAGGACAGGAAAGTACGGCGAAACGAGGGTGGAGCAAGGTCGATGCTGGGGATTGGGTGTTGATGGGATCTGCCGACGGTGGGCACAGACGGCTGCACCGGTGGAGGATCGGGCGGCGAAGGCGGAGGGTGCTTGGCACTTCGAGGTGAGGAGGAGGGTCGCGATTGGGTAATGGGGTGAGTCGAGGCCAGCAGCGATGAGCGGGGTAAGAGTAGAGACGACCCGTGGGTTTCGGGGGAGGTAGGGGAGGCATCGAAAGAGGAACGAGGGCAACTGCATGGCATGGGTTTAAAGAGTGGAGATTTCCCTTGGGTTCTTGTAGGAGAGTTGGAGAGAGGGACATGGGATAATGATGTGGGTGATGGGGGATGACGTGATTGAGGGGCTGGGTTTATTGAGGCGATTATGGGGTACGGGGGATCCGCATGCACGAAAATAGACGTAGGTTGCGAAGGGAGAGGGCAACGTGGGTGACTGTATGCTAACAAAAGAAGTTAGTTGGGGGAAACTGTTGAGTCGTGAGGCTATTAGAATCCCACAGGGTGAGGAGGTGGCCCCACGAAATGGGTTCGTTAAGATTTTAATAAAGATTAATTAACTTAATAGGAATCCATTAATATGATGATTTTTGGTTAGGGTATTAGTAAGAATTTTATTAAAACTTCATTAAGATTTATAAGATATTATAAGATAATTTAAAATCAATTTAGTTAGGGCAATAATTTGTTATGGGTTTTAAATCTAGTATTTTAGAAAATCCAACTAGTTCTGATATCTAGCTGGAATTTGATATAGTTAAGGTTGGATCCAATTATTTGGATGCGTTTAGGATTCATTAATATAATGTTAAGATTTAACAAGATTAATATAGTTAAGATTTGATTAGAAGATCAATTAAGATATCAAGGTAATATATGGTTTTGGTTAAGGTGCTTTGATAAAAGAACTGATTCGGTCAAGATATGATTAGCCAAGATGTTTTGATCAGGATGATCGATTTGATGACGATTTGATTAAGAGGTCAACATTAAGATCATGAGATTGCTGATTCAGATTTGGTCATGATATCAAAACTCATTAGGATTTGGGTCAGATTTGGAGTGATGAAATTTTGAGGTGGTCGAGTTATTACGGTCTCGTCCCTGCAATCAACATCAATAAAAAATTAGAGTAGATAATAACGTGATCGTTAAGTCGCGTTCTCGAGCTATGAAAATAACAACAAGCAAAATCATATATTAATACACTAATAAATTACTATACTAATTGAATACGTACGAGATACGTATATATAGAAACATGCCGTTACATCATATTTGGTGAAACTTTGTTGAAATGCAGCTGTACCTACTTTGAAATGACATAGCCTCTCTCTTGTAGGTCACAGTGGAAAAATTTAAGGAGAGAGCTCTCGTGGTTGTGTTGCTGGGATCCAAAGTTGCTTGTGGAGGGAAGATGCTCACTGAGGAGCATAACGAGCTAATTGAGTAGCTTCCTCCACCAATAAAGATCTGTGATCCGTATATTGACCACGGTGTGTGTTTTTAGTAGTGTATATTTTTATTTATGTCGTTTTATGCTTTCTAGGTTAGTTTCTTTTCAATAATCCTATTACTCTTTCAACATTGAGGACAATGTTTGACTTTAAGTTGGAAAGAGAGTATTAGGCAGCTTTAGGAGTTTGAGTTGTTTAGTTGGTTTTGCTTAGAATTTTTTTTATCATCCAATCACTTGCATGCATATTATTTTGTCCTCTTTGTCCATGTGCCATTGTTTTGTTGCTTAGCCCCTAGTATGCTTCATTTATATGCGCTTCTTTGGATTAACACATTCTATTCAAACTCTTGAAATTGAGATTGGTATGTTCTTATTGTTTTTCTTCGCATAATCACTTTTAATGTGCCATTCATGGAACGAAGGCATAATTCCATAAGTTTTGTCTTCAAGATGGTTTGGATTGGTTTTGTGCAACATTTGTGATGCAAGAGTCTAGGTTGAGCCAATTGAGTAGAGTAGGTTTCAATTAGATGATATTTGGCCATGGACATATGCTTGGTTTATGCCTAATGTGTGGTTGGTTGATGTGCTTAAAAATGTTGAAAATGATGAAAAATTGAATAAAAAAGAGAGAGAAAATATTGAATAAGTGCATCGTTCTTCTAGTCTTGTTGAGTAGCCTGGTCCTCGTGCCTTAAAAAGCATTAGGAATTTACGTCGAAATATACAGTTTAGAAGAGTGCACGAGGAAAGAATAAATATGAACTTAGATGATTTGAGTTAGTCGGTCCGAGCGGTCTCTCTTGGCCCAATGCCTAGAATCGTCCGATTTGGGAGTCATTGACAGAAAAACCACTATATGGATCATTCTAAGTTTCATATAAAAAAGAATAAGCATGTGTCGCATGTCCAACCTCCACAAGTTAGGAAAAAATGAGCGTTGTTATGGCCAAGTCTTTGAGAATTGAGATACTATGATGTGCCATTGTGTTTCAATCTTGATGGATGCAAAACATTGGTTGTGCCTTATTGATTTGAGCCAAATTAAGCATTGTTCATGGGTTTGCTCTTTTTCAGGAGTATGTATATTTAATTTGAGATCACGACTAAAATTTTTTCTATGACATGAACAATGAACGGAATTTGACATGTGCATTGATGAGAATCAAAATTTGTCGCTTATTTTGCTAGGGACAAGCAAAAAGCTAGTTATGGGTGTGATTCTAGTGAGAAATGTATAATTTCCTCCTTGTTTTGGTTGCTTTTTGTGCATATATTGTGTTCATTTTATCTCTGATACGTGCATTTTGATAATATCATCTAATATTAGAGCATATCATTTATTTATGCACAAAATATAATATTTATGGACGGTTTTTGTCTTTTTTAAGTGAAGATGGTAATTTACCAAGTCCATGTTGGATCTGCTGGCAAACCAAATACACTAGAGGGAGGTGAATACTATATATCACGGCGAAATTGCAAAATTAAAAGTTACTAAAAATTACAAAAAGAGTGCGGAAGTAAATAATCACAATCCAGAGAATAAGCAAACGCAAACACCAAGATTTATCCTGGTTCGGATCATTGTGATCCTATGTCCAGTCCTCTACCCCGTAGATATTTTCAATCCACTATAAACACTTGCTCCCTACAAGAAAACACCATACAAAGATGCTAACACTCCCCGTGTTGCAAACATGTATCTCTTTAACAAGAGATTCACCAAATAAAGAGAAAAAGTAAACAATATCACATATAGTCTTGATAATGTAGGAATTGAATTATAATGAAGGTGATGGTATCTCCAAGGTTTCTTGATGTGAAAATGTAGTAGAACACACTTGGAAATGGACTCTAATGAGAAAAAGTTTCTACAGAGGTTCCCTGAAGAAAATCTGAAAATCACTCTTTTAGAGTGAGAAAGACAAAACTTAAGAATAAGATAGAAAGAGTGAATTTTCGTGATTTTTAGACAAGGTCTTGGGGTCTATATAGGCCAAAAGAGTAGTTACTGACAGTTTGACAACTGACCAAAATTTCAAAAAAATCTGAACCATTTTTACAAAAATTGGTTGACTAATAAAAGTGCTGGTCAACTAATTTTGCTACCAGACTGGAATATGCCTGTTTATTGACTTTTGACGAAAGGACATATAAAAACTGTCAAAACCCGTCAGAAATTGTCAGAAACTGTCAGAAACTGTCAGAAACTATCCGTTAATGGGAGTTTTAACTGCCGTTGGTTGACTAAAAAATTTAACCAATAAAAACTGTCAAAATAGTTGGAATGACTGTTTGGATAACTGACTTGTAAACCAGGAAACTCTATTAGTCGACTAGGATCAAAAACTTAGGAAATTGTATTACAAAGGATCCTTATGACTAAAAAATGTGATTTGACCAAAAATCATAATTTTTGAAAAATAAGTGAAATTAATTAGTCGACCAAGAGAATGTGATGATTTACTAATTTAGTTTTTGACTTGGTCTTTTGAGGAAGGACCCTAAAGGACTAAGATAAATCATCACCAAGGCTTTTACATTCTAAGTATATGCAAGAATAAAAAGAAATTTTTATCATTTTCACAAGATATAAAGATTCATTTTTTGAGATTCGTCTTGCTTTTTGATGCTTCTTGCAATGTATATGTTGACTTGATGATTGTCATATCTGAAAATGTTGAACTTTGAAGTCTGCATAGATAGAGTTAGTATATACACATATATAAATGGTTTGTATCATCAAAAACTTTATGGGAAGAAAAATTTATGTTTCCAACAGTCCAACAACTACTTTTGCAGATTTTTCTGAGCTCGGAGCCATTTTTTACAATTTTTGGAAAGCAGCACCGTGCTCTCAATCAGACGGCTGGAAGGACCACTTCGGACAGCTTGAAGATCTGCTTCAGGTGCTTGATTCCCAGCTAGACGGTGCAGTAGATGCCCATAACAGTGAGTTCGAATTAATTACCGCCAGTACTACCCAGGTGCCTAATGGTGATCATTCAGACGACTAACTGACCCATCGACTGATACTTCAGACATACCATACAACTGAACACATCGAAGCAGGCGGCTAATATACTCAACTTAATCTAGACACATCAGCTACATCAGGCATATGGAGTTTCTTCATCAAGCGTCTGACTGATTACATATTCCAGTCACATGGAGCTACTGCACCAGACGGCTGACTTACTCTTCCTGGCGATTAATGAAGCATTTTTTCAGCCGAATCCATTCCATTTTCAGCCGTTGGATCTTGTAATCACGAGACAAGATGTAAATGGGTATTGGATAGTATAAAAAGGAAGCACTATGGCTTATTTTAAGAATCTTTGGAGGATCTAAAGCTTGGGGAAGACATTGGAGGTTAGGGTTTGGAGGAGCTCAATAGAGGGTTTAATGGCTTCATCTTCTTCCAGAGATTGTAGACTTGATCCCTATCCCTATCCCTCTCCCTCACCCTCTCCCTCTCTCTCTCTCTCTTTTGTATTTTGATTTAGTTGCATTGCAATGATGTAATAGATATTTTTTTTTGAATAAAAGTGTTTCCTTTCGTGTTATAATGAGCTAAATATATCTTTGTAAGTTTTGTGGCTAGTTTAGGGCTATGTTATTGTGATTTTCATTATCTCTTGTATATCTTGCTACACTTATGGATTATGACCCCCTTGTTGTTGATTTCTACATCATTTCTCTCTTAAGTATGACACCAAAGGGGTGTACTTAAGGGATTGTGAATCCCAAAATGATTTACCCACCTCATTACCATGAAATTGATAATTAGGGAGACTACCTTAGAACAACCCTTGATTTAATCCCCAAAAGGGTATCTTCCGATTGGTGCACGCCCATAAGGCCCACCATTGAGTATATCGACCCTTGTGTACTCCCCTAAAAGGATGCACGAATCGTGTATTTGCCAAAAGGGATGCACGATTGACATTGGAATCACAATTAACATTAACCCTATATGAACTCATGACACATGTAAAGCTTCCTATCTTTCCACCCAATTGACCATCCAACTTTAGTGAAACTTAGATCATAACCCATATTTTCCCGTCATATCCAACAATTTTGTTGTTGAAGCGATACTCTTCTCATCATTATCTTTCCATAATCGATTGAATTTGTGATAGTGTAGAATGACTTGTCCCCGTGATTTGACTCTGGGTTTACCTGGATTATTACTTGACGACCTCATATACTTGGGAGTAGCATACAATATTTTGTCATTGGGGACTGGACATAGTCCTAGGGTGGGTGAACTAGGATAAAAATCAAAGTGTTTGCTATTGTTATTTTTGTCTCTCTATTTCTTACTTGTAATTTCTTGTGCTTTAGCTTCTGTTGCTCATCTCTATCTAGCAAGTAATTATTTGTGCTGATTAAGTACTTAAGGGGTAACTCTCTTAAGAGACTTAGACAATACTAAAGGGTCAGAATTTTTATTTAAGCATTAATATTAAGAAACACTAATCATCCCCCGCTAGTGTTTGTTTTCCATCTTCAGGATCCCCAACAGGCATCTCGGATCTCAGATTCTGTGCGTGCAGCGGAGAAAAGTTACAGTCGCTCTGGTCTCAGTTCATTTATCATCCAAGCTGTCAGGCCATGTGTGTCTCGATTTTCATGCATGAATAATCAGATGCTGTCAGGGGACATTAGTCGGCATGTGTCATCTTGGAGTTCGTGCATTGATGTGGAAGATCGGCCTTCATGTGCTCAAGGTCGATGTCAGAGCATCGTGTACTGTGCATAAGAGAAAAGCTAATGCCGCTTTGTTCTTCGTGTTGCGTGCGAGTGGATGGCAGCTGATCGGTGCATCGTTTTCGGTGAAAATAGAAAAAGACTTTCAGCCTCTCTCTCTCTCAGTTTGTTTTGATTACTTCTCCTTCTCTTTTTATTTTCTCTATCCCTCTCTTTGTGTTGACCTCTCTCTTTCTCTTTTTTGTGTTGTTGCCTCTCTTTTAATTTTTTTGTTTATGACCCAATGATTTTTGTGCTGCACATTTTTTGTGGCCATGTGCATTGGTGAATTAATATAGGAAGTGTAACCCCAAGTCGTAGTTGCATGCAAACTCTCGTAACACTTAACTTTGTGTTGCACATGGACTCTTAAATTCAATGCACATGAACTTTTGTATTTGACTTCAATTGCAATTTCAATTGGAGTTGAATTCTACTTGATCTCTTGCTCCTTATATGCATTGAACTTGAACACTCCTTTCTTAAGTTGAACACATAGATGCACATGAACTCTTCTATCCCCATTCTTTGACTTTCTAGAAGACATTGACTAAGTCAAAATTACCAATTTACTCCTTTTGTTAGCCAGACTCCTTTGAACCTAAAATCACTTAATACCCACATCAAAACAGTTCATGAAGATTTGTTATCATCAAACAAGAAATCCTAGACCGTTGTATCCATCTCCAAGCTCATAATGGAGGAACTTATAGGTAACCTTTTGGTCTATGAGCTCCAAGTCAATGAGAGAAAGAAAAAGAACCAAATAAAGAAGAAATCCATTTCCCTCAAAGTCTTCAAGGAGACGAAAAGCTCAAGAGATGAAGATGATGATCAAATTTCTTTCACGATGAGAGAATTCAAGAACTTTCTTCGAGGTAAGTTTAAATCCAAGAAAGATTATCTAACAAACCTATTATTTGCTTTGGATGTAATATGACATGACATGGCATAAATGAGTGTCATTTACAAAAGCATAAGGTCAAAGGTAAGGCAAAACAAATACCAAATGTCAAGGAGCCCAAAAAAGAAAGCGTTGGTGACATGTGACCGAGATTCCAATGAAACATCCAATGAGTCTTCAAGTGAAGAAGAAGAAGAAGAAGAAGAAGAAGATACACACACACACACACAGAGAGAGAGAGAGAGAGAGAGAGAGAGAGAGAGAGAGAGAGAGAGAGAGAGAGAGATCTTACACTATCTTCATGCTGCTCAACGATGAGGATGAGGTAAATTCTAAGCATGACTCCGATAATGATGATGATGATGTTTTTAGGAGATTATATGATAAGTATAAGAGCTTGCTTAGGGAGCATTTTAGATTTAAAAAGATCGATAGGTATTGTGATGGTAGTTCTCTTAGTTTAGAGATTGAAAAGATAAAATAAGAGACTTTAAATTTGAGTAGTAAGAACATGTTACTTAGTAATGAATGTAGAAACCTTTGTGGTAGGATTAATGACTTAGATAAGACCTTGACCACTATTAGAGCTAATTATGATGACCTATATAAGAATGTGGATAAGTTCAATCAGGGTAAAGAGAAGCTAGATGATTTAATTAGCTCACAGAGATACTCTAATAGCAAATTTGGCATAGATTAATGATAAGACCAATGTTAGGCTTAGATATGATCATGCAAGGGTGCATCACACTCGAAATGGTTTTGTCAAAGTTTGGAAACTTAAGAGAGGGACTGTTCAAATGAAAAATGATTATGTTTATATCTTTATGATAAATGTTCATTATAATAGAGATTATATATTTGCTTATGATGAGAAATCCAACCCCAAATGGGGTTGGTTCCCCCGTTGAGTGATATCTCTTTTTATAACTAATCACATGGACCCAAAGGAGAAAGGGTACCAATATATTTGTTTAATTTTCAGGTACTCATATATAATGGGATTAGAAGCTAGTTTCGTGATTGGACTTTAAAAAATATGCATGAATTGAGGGGGAGGCTCAAATGTTTGTTATGCATACTTTCAAGGAGAGCTAATTTAAAAGTTTGTAAGTAAATTTTTACCTTATGCATTGTCTTTAACATTGTGGTATCTCTTGGCATCATGCAATTTTTGTTGGGAGATGGGTATGCTCTCGAGGCAATTTATGCATATGTATGTGTACAAACATCTTATTCGAAATAACAGTGAGCTGTTTGGTTAGAATTTACCTAAGCTAATAATAATGTAGTCATCATTAGAACTTAGGTAAAGTCCTAAGACTTAATGTGAGATCAAACATGTATCAAGATGGAGATCTCGATCATGGAGAAGTGTTTGACCGGTTGTAGAATAGGTCTAAAACCGTTCATGGTCGTAGCTGTTTCGAGAAAAGTATATCTATATATTAGATAAACCATTGTGTCTTTGTCTTCACCATGGAGTGGTGACGATGATCTCATGATCATTTGACTTGGCGAGTCGAAGATGAGACACAGGTACTCATTAAAGAATGAGTTCACCGAATGACCCTACTAGAGTTATCAAATGGTTAACATTGACTAATCTGTCAATGATAACTCTCGGTGATGATAGGAAAGTTGGTCCTTAGACTTGAGACCATTGTAGGAACATGTACGTGAACGGTGTCACTTAGATCTCTGATCTAGCCTCGTGGCAAGCCCCATTGAAAAGTCTTTGGTTGGGTGACATTGGAAGCGTGTAAGTAGAATAATGACAAAGAGAGAATTCATCTCTCCCGTTTATGGATAGTTAGTATCACACATGTTAGTACGATCTTTAGTAAAAACTCGGGCCAGAGTATGTTGGAAGTAGTCCAACATTATTTGACTAAAGATCGATGGAGACTAACCGACTTCGAGCTATTGGGGTTGACAGTTGACCATACCCTAGGCTTGACTAAGCGACATAGTTTTGACGATGGGATTAAAACTACGGTATTCATCACAGACACGGTTAAGATGGTCCCGACAATACTCATGTCAATGAGTTAACCACATAATTATGATACCAAAAAGGGACAGCAGGGATTTCGAGCCATACTTGTAGTAGGGGCAGGCTGTAGGGTCTCACACGGAGTAAGACATTCATCAAGTAATAGGAAGTCTTTAAAGGAGATAATACATATGATGTATGGGAATTAATTAAGTCACAAAGAATTTGCAATATAAGATAATACATCGGATGTATGGAAATTAATTATATCGTAAAAATTTTGCGATATAGGCTAAAGATATTAAAAATGTGGGTTTAATTGCATTTGATGCAATAAGAATTTAAATACGTCGCAAATTGTTTGCAGGCCTATTTATAAAATAAAGGCATAGAAAATTATTACAGGGGTTATGGGAATGTCCCAGTTAAAACCCCAGTTCAAACAAATCCAAAAAAGGCCGTAAAATGAGCCAGAAATCCTGATTAAAGCCTAAGTGCTTTAACTAGTCGTTTATTTAATAGGCACTAAGGCCCAAATGGTGGAGGACCGGCCCTTTGGCCGGGGCCAAGTCGATGGCACCCATTTTAGGCGCCAAATGTGATGCCCCCTGGGGGTGCGTACTGGGCACGCACATCACAGAGCATGTGCCGGGCGCGTGCAAGGCACGCGGCCAATAGCCTTGGTGCACACGCCAGCTTTATGGGGCCCACTTGGAGGGCCGCAGAGCTAGGGTTCTGAACCCTATGCGTTTATCTCTGGCGGCTGATTTTTCCAACCAATTGTGATTTTGGGCTGAATTTGAATCATCGTTTGAGGGGTCAAATGAAGTAGGAATGGATCACCGTTTGTTTCTATGCGATCACCGTTCAGTGCTCTTCGATTTGATATAATGATATCACTTGCGAAGCTCAACGGTGAGTGAGGAAACATTCGCTAAAGATTGGCCTTTGTGAAAGGTAAACTTTAATTAATTTTTTCCTCCAAAATATTTAGTCCCACATCGGTAAATGAAAAAGGGGAGGGGTCAGGCGCCTTTATAAATAGGGGCCAACTCCCCCTCCTTGAAACTTGCACCAAGCTCTTGATCTGAGAAGCTCTATTAAACGCAAGCAAGCTCGGATCTAAGCTTAAATAAATATTCTCTCTTCTCCCTAATTCTTTCTTGCTCTTGATCGGGCTCTAGCATAGCTACGAAGGAGTTTGGATATGATTCGAAGTCTTAACGGATGATCCACTCAATGTAAAACTTTCTGGAGTGCATGGTTGGATCGGCGATAAGGGTGTTTCTCGCCTCCGATCACGGTTCGGTTCGGGACACGGTTCGACTCAGGACGCGGTTCAGCTCGGGAGAAGCGGCTCAGCCCCAATGCGACGCATTGATTCGGAGATAAAGAAATGTTGCTGAAAACAATACCTCGTATTCTACAGAAATGAAGTGAAAGGTATGTAATTTAATTTATATGTGTTTATAATTGCAATAGTTTGATAGATCTATCTTTAGGGTTAACCGGACCCAACCCCTGGATAACAGAAATTCTGGCTAAGGTTTATTTCTTTAGGGTTAGACTTAAAAATGTTTTAAGTTGTTTATTCCGCTGCTTTTATTGTTTTCTTCATCCGCCTGACTTAGGCCGGACATCTATTTTATATCAATAAGGACCCAAAAATTCTTCACTTTTGTCATTTTTGCATGAAAAATAGCTTTTATATGCCTAAGGGAGATCACTACTTTAGGGGGAGAAAGACTTTCTGAATATTGAGTCCCTAGATTTATTTGCCAAGGAGAGAAAATTTTGCATATTTATCTACATTTTTTATAATGCAAAGGGTGAGAAAGGCGAGAGATATAAAATATGGAATTATAATATGACAAGGGAAGAACGTTGATTGCTACACATACCATGCACTCATTTCTTAATTTTCATATTCTATATGTTTGTCATCATCAAAAAGGGGAAGAATATTGAATATTAAGTCACCCCATGTTTGTTTTGATGATGAGCAAACATATTCGACACTAATGATTTCATGAGTGTAGATGTGTATATGATGAGCAAATGTGCAAATGAAGAAAGTATGGGGTCAACAAAGACAATGGAACACAAAGCTGTTGGTTATTGCAACACTCCTACGTTAGTTTTGATTATTAAGTAAACAATTAGTGTTACTAATTAGGTTTTAAGAAGATTTGTGAGTGTAGGTTTTAAAGTCAACAATGGTAAACTCAAGCTTGGAATTAATAAAGAGATGAAACCAAAGCTTGATGAGGAGCCAATGGACTTGGAGTTCGTATTCAGATCAATAACGCAAGTCAAAGACTCAAGGAGTGCAAGACTTCAATACAAGGAGCTCAAAGCTTAAGGAAATTCATCAAGATCACTAGAATAAGTGAGTGATGTATATTATTTTAATTCTTGTCTTAGAATGTTATAGTCAATAGTTGAAGCATACACACACACACAAAAAATAATTTTTTAAACCTTTATACATGTTTTGAAAAAAATTTTAAAATATTAGACATATTTTTGTGTCTATTTTTCTTTAATTTTTGCATATATCAGAAAATAGTCACCTACTTTATAGTAGTAGCCGACTACTTTCTAAAGGGAAAACAAGCTTCCCTCTATTGCTGATGATAGTCGATCACAGCTCTGCTGGAAGTTGACTGTAGCTATACGGGGAGTCGACTACTGTCAATATAGGGGTCGACTACCGCTAGGAAAAACACAGCCCCGACTTTTACGGAAAGCTGTCGATTTTTCTATTGTAAGGACCTTTTTGTCCGTGATTTTCAACGGAATTTTTAGGGCTATTTAAGGGGACTTGGCTGAGAATTTTTGGCACCAATATTGCATATTATTCTGAGTTTTATAAGCTTTAAAATATTCTTCAAGCACTCAAATATTTCCAAAGCCCTAAAATTCATTTTTGATTTCAAAGCTTTTAAGAACTTTGGGCCTTTGCTTAAGAATCTCCTCAAGCTTCATCTTGAATGTCAGAGATTCTAATCAAGTTCTCTGTGATCTCTATAAGGATTTAATCTTCATTTTATTTGAGATCAATAGTTTTCTATAGCCATTGTCACATTACACACAAGCTTCATCCATTGGCTATAGGAAAGTGTAAGCGCAAATTCAACTCCAAAGAAAGGTTTGTAAACCCACACTTGGTGTAGTGGTAAGTCATTGAGAGACTATTTTTTTTTATATTTGTAATAGACTCAAGAGAGGTCCTCTTGGAGAGAGGTATTTGTGTATTTGGAAACCCTTGCCTGTTGCAAGGTTGGTTGAAACCTTAGCAAGAGAAGCTAGGTAATTGTAGTTGAAAGCCCTCTAATTTAAGGCATTTTCTCTATTCGATGAGAGTTGGTTAGTGGAAAATTCCAACAAAGGGGTTGGGGACTGGAGTAGCCCAGGGTGAGTGAGCCAAGATAAAATCATCTAGTGTATGCTTTGTGATTTTGTCTGCATTTCTTACTTGATGCATAATTTAGCTCTTATTCTTGCAAGTACATTTTAGTGAGTTGATTAAGTACTTAAGGAGTAACTTCCTTAAGAAACTTAGGCTAATTTTAGAGGGATTACTTTGTATTTGTGCAATTATTTTTGAAACACTAATCACCCCCTCCCCCTCTAGTGTTTAGCTTGCTATCTTCAGGATCCCAACACATGGTATCAAAGCATAGGTTGGTAAGATATCATCGACGTAGATTATAAAAAGGAAATCATGAAATGATCCTGCATGCAATAATAAAATGATTTACAGAATATCTCAGAAGTAGTCGACTCCTATACTGGTGATAGCCGACTCCTATTCATAAAAGTTGACAAATTTTGCCATTTTGAATACGGTAGTCAACTATTTCCATATGGAAGTCGATTATTCTACATCAAAATGATAAAATTGATTTATATAGCAAATGCAAACATTTTAATATAATGAACTATATTCAAAAATTATTTTAACATACATTTAATCATCTTAGACAAGTCTATCACCAATATAAATATGTAAGCACATATATACCCCAAAATCATGGGTCGGAAGAGAACTATCCATTAAGAACCCAAATCCGATATGGATTTGCTTTCCTATGCATATATGAAAATCCACTAAAAAATTTTCTAAGAACATTATGGATATAAGCATATCTATCATCCAAACTCAAGTGCTTGGGCACCCAAATCAAATCACTATGATTTCTAACATTCTTTCTATTTTGGTGCATAGTATGTTTGTATGGAGCATGATAAGCATTGTGATCCATGTGTGTGTAACATTTTGTGCATTGTGAACATGGGATTTAGCATATCTACCATATATAAAAGCATGATGTATCCTAGCATGGTTCACATGAACATGTGAGGGTCTAGCATTTCTAACATTGTGTTGTATAGTGTGAACATGCTTGTGTGAGGGAGTGGCTTTATCATTTGGACTTTTTTAAACTCATCAAGCCTAAGAACTAACTTTTCATGCTTAAGCTTACTCATGCACAAATCACTGGCAATCATTTCCAATGTATCATTAAAGCATGAAACAAACATGGCATGCTCATTTTTCAAAGAATTGTGATCACACAACAAAACATCATATTTAATCTTTAAACTAACAAAATCATGTGATGAAGTGCTACTACTACTATCATTCTTTAATGCATCAAAATCATGCAACAAAACATTATGTTTAATTTTAAGTTTGTTGTGATCCTCATGCAACAATTTAAAACTCTTATCTAACTTTTTAGTTCTCTTATTCAACTTCTCCAATTCATGGTACAATATTTCATAGGAATCCTCTAAATTAAATTCTACACCATCAAAGTCCAAATCATTTACCTTATTGTTCTCATCTTGATAGCATATTTCTTTTGTGAAGCTCTCTTCTTCACATCTCCTTGTTGTCGGTCTCTCAATGGGTTGTTCTTCATATTTTCTTTCCAACATTCTCAAAATTTCTTGGGTTGTGTTTTCTTCTGAAATTTCACTAAGAACGTTGTCAGATAAACAAACACAGATAATTCTCATTACCTTAAGATTCATTGAGTTGGCTTCCTTTTGGTCCTTATTCCATGACACTTTAGGTATGGCTGGAAAAATTAGGAACTTTGTATGAATATCATATAGTCGAAATCCTCAGCCTCCAAATATACTTCCATTCTTCTTCTCCAAGTAGAATAATTTGAGCCATCAAAAGTGGGTGGAGAGATGAAACTTTTCTTGTGTGCCATCCTTGTCCACTACAACAGAAAGGGTGATTTGTAGCGGTTAAATTAGTAGCGGTTTATAAAACCGTTACTAATTGTATGTTTATAGCGGTTACAACCCGCGAATAAAAATATTATCCATTCAAAACATGCGGGAAGAACAATTGAAGAATAATTATTTTCCGTTGTAGCGGGTTCGAACCGCTACAACGGGGACATGGTAATTAATTAGAATAATAAAATACAATTAGAGAAAGTAAACGAAAAGAAAGGATGGGAAGAGGCCGAAATTTTGGAAATTTTTAAGCACATTACAGCGGTTTAGAACTGCCAAAAAACGCAAAAATTTCTTGCGGGATAGAACCGATACAACCTAAGTAGTTGCGGGTCGAAACCGCTACAAGCGTTCGCCCAAATTACTTAAGCCCTCACAAAATAAAATTTCCTCTCTCAGATCACACCGAGTCCCCCAAATTCGCAGCCTTTGCCTTCCTCCAAAATTTGTAGGGCTTACTCCATTCCTTTGGGCATCGAAGATTTTTCGTCCGACAACCAACGACGACGCACGCCGTTCGCTGCGATCATCGACGTCTTTGCGATCATTGGGATTGTCGGTACGGTTTGGTTCTTGTTTGATCATCGTTCGACGTCTTCATTCTCAATTCCTCCTTCATTCTTTGATCATCGACGTCATCGCTGGATCTCTGAGATCATCGGTAAGGTTTGATTCTTTGGGAGGTTTGATTCTTTGATTCTTTGATCATTAGTAAACTTGTTTGATCATCGTTCATGTTTGATTCATGTTTTCTCTTTTTTCCCCTTAGTTGGAATTTTTTTTCTCAAGTTTACTAATTTGCGATCTGCGGTAAGGTTAATAATCTCCAAAAGGTGGAATCTTTTTTAATTAGTGATAGGTGATTTTTGATTTCATCAAACAATTCATATCCAGTGTCTCTAGATTTTTATTCTTAGGTAAATTATCTTATTGTAGATCTTGATTATGATTGCATCTATCTCTTGGATGTCCAGCAATTTTGGATTAGAATTAGGATAAATTATAGCAGGTTAGCTCGATTCTCATACTTCAGTAACTTGGCCATTATATGTTTTGTTGTGAGCTAGCGCAAATTGTAGCATCCAAGTTATTGCAAAATATTGTAGATTATTTTCTATTCTCAGTATTGTAGCTGTTGATTTACATTCTATCAGAAAGCAAGACTGTGAATATGGCAATGGCATAGTTCTTTAACATCAAATTGTTCCCCTTAGTGGATTTATGTATTAATATCCCTTCAATAAATCTGATTGTTACTCAAAAAACTCATAAAATTGAGTGTGCATTAGCTTTGATGTGCTTGACAATGTTTAAGATCTCCTGACGACGAAAAAAGCCCTTCCCCTAAGTTCATGAATTAGTTACATAGGTCTCTTTTCCATGGTAAGTTATGCATTATTACAATGCTTATGCTATTCCAAAAAATACAACTGAGATTGCATATTAACTAGCTAACGTCCAACTTGATCATCCATAAATCAAACAAAGTTTTGAATTTGTTATTTTAAGTCATTCTTAGCGTTGGATATTTATTGAGACATCTATGATATACAATAAAAATTACTATGTTACAATAATTAACTCAGGACGTTACAATATTTATTGAGTATGTTACAAAAATTAGTATGATACAAAAATTAGTCATTCTTCGACAATATTTATTGAGTATGTTACAAAAATTATAATGTTACAATATTTATTGAGTCATTCTTAGCATTGGATGTTACAATATTTATTGAGACATCTATGATATACAATAAAAATTAGTTTGTTAAAATTAGTATGTTACAATAATTAATAAAAATTAGTATTTTGGAGATTATTAATCTTTTTTTCCCTTATAATTAAAAAAGATTCCACCTTTTCAATCAATAATTAACTCAGGAAACATCTATTTCAATATTGGCAAGAACTATAGTTCATGTTCCTTGCTGTCAATACTGTAAGAACACTCGATAGCAGAGACGGATTTGTCACATTCATTATATAATTAGTGTTTAGTGTTTTCCCACCATCCCACCATCCCACCAAGCATTTACCTAATAAAACTAATTAGTGTTTTCTTGTATGAAGGATGGATAAGTCTTGGATTCAACTACCAAAAGGTTCTCATGAGTACGTAGCAGGAGTGAATGCATTCTTGGATTTTGCTGTTGAGCACAAGGCTATTCGTGGAAAAATTTTGTGTCCATGTGAACATTGCAAAATTTTAAAGTCTGGCACAAGGGACGAATGTTTCCAACATTTACTCCTTACCCATTTTCCCAGAAATTACACCTTCTGGGATTCACATGGAGAGGTGGGAACATCCTGCAATGTCGAACGAGTGGCTCCAGGCTCACATCTTAGAAGTGATACAACTCCCCTTGCAGCTGATACAATACAAGAAATGATATATGATGCCTTTAGACCTGGATTGAATAATCAAGGGATGACTGAATCGGTCGTTGATGGAGACACATGGGTGTCAAATACTAGCAGTGAGTCAAGTGGTGGTAATGCCAGAGAGTTTTATGACTTACTGAAAGATAACGAACAACCATTATACGATGGATGCACCAAGTTCTCGAAACTCTCATTTCTTATCAGTTTATATCACATCAAGTGTTTGTGTGGTGTTAGTGACAAGGCTATGGATATGGTTTTTAAATTGTTGCATGATGCGTTCTCATTTGCAAATATCCCTCCATCTAATTATGATGCGAAGAAGATCATTAACAAACTTGGTCTTAAGTATGAAAAAATACATGCGTGTCCTAATGATTGCATGCTATATTGGGGGCTGGATGCGGATAGAGAAACTTGCAAAGAATGTGAGGTGTCTAGGTGGAAGAAGAACTCTAAGAAGAAGAAACAACCAGTAAAGGTATTGCGCTACTTTACCCTAAAATCAAGATTACAAAGATTATTTATGTCTTCTAAAACTGCTGAGAGTATGCGGTGGCACTCAAGTGAACCCAGTGTTGATGATATGATGAGACATACAAGGGATTCTCAAGCTTGGAAACATTTTGATTCCATGCATACTGAATTTGCTTCTGAGGAACGTAATGTTCGACTTGCATTAGCTACTGACGGTTTCAATCCATTTGGGAATTTAAGCACAAGTTATAGTATTTGGCCAGTTATTTTGATCCCATACAATAGTCCCCCATGGATGTGCATGAGGTCAACTGAATTCATTGTTTCTATGTTGATTCCTGGAAAGAAAATGCCTGGAAACAATATTGATATGTATTTGCAACCTTTAATTGTCGAGTTGAAAGAATTGTGGGAAAAAGGGGTTGAGACATATGATGCATATAAAAATGAGGTGTTTGTGTTGAAGGCAGCTCTATTGTGGACTATTAGTGACTTTCCAGGGCTTGGAAATATTTCAGGTTGGAATACACACACTGGTTATGCTTGTCCATCATGTAATTTTGATCAAATTCCTCTTTATTTGGGTTGTAGTAGGAAGTGGTGTTTCATGGGTCATCGTCGATTTTTGAGGCAAGGCCATAAGTTTCGGTTGAATCGTCTTCGTTTTGATGGACGAATAGAAGATAGGGATCCGCCTACATTATTATCCGGGTCAGAGATTTTGAATCAAATGGAGAATATAGAGTTTTCCTTCGGAAAACGTTCATCAACTAGTAGTACTACTGAAAGCAGAACGCGAAAGAGAGCAAATGTTTATCAAGTTTCAAAGCAATGGAAAAAGAGAAGTATATATTTCCAACTTCCATATTGGGAGTCTAATATATTGCGTCACAATCTTGATGTGATGCATATTGAGAAAAATGTATGTGATAATGTGTTGTTCACATTGATAAATGACAGAGGAAAAAGGAAAGATCATTTAGAGGCTCGAAAAGATTTGCAAAAATTGGGTATTAAAAAGGAACTCTGGCCAAAAGAGGATGGAAAATCTTGTCCAGCAGCATTGTTCACAATGAAAAGGCAAGAGATTGACACATTCCTTGATACTTTGAAATGTGTCATTGTGCCAGATGGTTACTCAAGTGATTTTTCTAGATGCATTGACCTTGCGCAACGTAGAGTATTTGGACTGAAGAGCCATGCTTCACACATCCTTATGCAGGAGTTGTTGCCTCTGGCTATTAGGAATATTTTACCTCGTGCGGTGTCTTCTGTGTTGGTTGATTTAGGTTACTTCTTCAAACAATTGTGTTCTAAAGTTGTCAATCCTGCTGAATTGAGCAAACATCAAGAACGAATTGTGCTGACCTTGTGCCATATGGAGATGTTGTTTCCACCGTCATTCTTCACAGTTATGGTGCATCTAACAATTCATTTGATTGATGAAGTTAGACTTGGAGGTCCTGTACATTATCGATGGATGTATCCTATGGAAAGGCATGTTTTTATGCAAACCTTTGATTTTTTGGTTTAATTACTTGATCAGACACTTATCCATTGATGTGAATGTAGGTTTTTAGGAAAATTGAAACAATTTGTTCGTAATAGAGCCAAACCTGAAGGCTCCATTGCTGAGGGATGGCTCTCTGAAGAATGTCTGACCTTTTGTTCGAGGTACTTGGATGATGATATTGAGACTAGATTCAATCGTAGGGAGCACATGGATGATGACCCTATGCTGCCTGAAGCAAGTTTAACCTTGTTTCCTCCGTTGGGTAAACCAGTTGGAGATGGTACACTTGTTAGATTATGTGACATAGAACTCCTGCAAGCACATCGCCACATATTGATTAATTGCCCTCAAGTAGAAGATTTTATTAAGTAAGTAAGACATTGATCTATTTTAATTTTAATTATAGTAGATTGTGACAAATCATTTTGATGTTTTCATCTCTGAATGTATAGTCGGTTTCGACGCAACATGACGACGAAAATGAGGAATCGTAAAAGGAATGTGAGTTCCAATGAAATAGAGAAGGAAGTCCATCGCAACATTGTGCAGGCGTTTAAGACCCACGTGAGTACGACTTTATGTCTACTGCAAGGTTATTATCGGATTTTTTGCAAGCTATTGACATTGTCTCTAATGTTTTCATAGATTAATGATAATCCCAGAGATCAAACTTCAAAGGAACTTCTTGCACTTGCGCAAGGACCATTGAGACAAGCAAGAAAATTTACTGCTTATAATATGAATGGTTTCAAGTTTCGAACGATTGAACGAGAGAAGAGCTTGAAAACTCAAAATAGTGGTGTATTTTGTAACTTTGGAACTAAGAGCTATGCAAGCACACGTGACAATAGGCCAAGAGAGGGTATAGTACCATTTTACGGTAAACTGGTTGATATTATTGAGCTTAATTACCATGATATTTTTCATGTAACTGTATTTAAGTGTGCATGGGCAAATACAATGAACCAAAGGTTTATTAGAGTAGATGATTTTGGGTTCACATCAGTAAACTTCTCTCACTTGATTCACTCTGGTGATCACGAGGATGATGAACCATTCATTCAAGCTGCCGAGGCTCAATTAGTATTTTATGTAGAGGACAAAGCTGACAAAGGGTGGAGTATTCCTATTCATGTAAAACCAAGAGACTTATACGATATGGGTGAAGAGGACATTAGCTCGCCTTATGATAACGAGATTAATCAAGCTCAAATTTCAGATGTGGTATTTCCAGACGATGATTAACTGTTTGTTGCGAGGGCCGATGTTACTGCAGAATTTGAGTAGGGCCGAAGTTGTTTGTATGCCTTTGTATTAATTTTTGTAAAGATCTTTTAATTTTCATGCAACGAAAGAAGGTATGTTTCTAATCAATTCTACCTAATAGTGCCATGCATGTAGTTTTTTATATACTGCAGATTTGTGTCTAATACATGCAGCGGCTTAAATGAGAAGAAGTCATATTTAGTTTGGAATGCTATAGGTTGTCTTGGTGTGTCGTCCTTTAGCAATTTGGTCAAAGAGGTATGCTTAATTGTTGAGTAACAAAGCTAATTTCATGCATCCATGTGCATCTCCCCAAAGAATTTCATGTGATTTTACTGAGTTTAGTATCTTCTTTTGTTAAGCCCCAAAAAATTTATTTACTAAAGAGAATAAGTTTTGTACTATATGTATATTCATCATTTGTTTGTTACCTATTTCAATTTCAGATTAGTTTTGTTTTAAATCGTTGTATGAATCTGTGTATTTTTTGCTCTCAAAATGGCATCTTCTATCACAATGGATCTTTTGAAGATTTGCCAGGATGAGGTGCATGATTTTAAATGCTTATTTCATGAATCAATCTGTATAAGAAACATAAATTACTAGGATTTTTCCTCGAGCATTTATAGGATGGCAAATTCCCCTCACGCATTTTACCTCTTCAAACCATAAGAAACATTACATTTCCCTATCCACCTTAAAAAAATTTCCAAGTATGAACCTCCTGATACTATTTTAAAACAATCATTTTACATTTTTCCTCAAACATAAATTTATAGGATGTGCACAAAAATTACTATGAGGACAATCATTGTATATTTTGCTAAGTTTGTTTCAAACTGGAATTATAGGGTGTGCACATAAATTTTTGAAATTCAAACCAAACATTACATAAATTTCAAACAGAATGTGTATGTGATGCATTATGAAACAATTCATTTCATGGTTTAAGTGCATAGGCAATATACCCTCAATCGAACATTCCATGAGCCAAACTAACAAATTTTTTAATTAATTTTATCATGCCAGGTCTTACAAATTTACAATGAAGACATGGATAAATTTTTGTACCAAATTTTTGTACGAAATTCATTGATAAATTCATTGGACGTACCCAATTCATTGGACGTACTAAATTCAGGATTGTGTTCTCTTAAATTCATACACCATTAATAAATTTTTGATGATATGCCATAATGAGGTGTTACATAAATTTTTGATGATATTTCAAACAGAATGAAGAAGGAAAGAGATGGTGTTTTCTGCTTTTTCATTAGTTAGCTGTCCACATGTTCAATCTACTTTCATCAGTAGCATAAAAACTTGAAGTAAAGGTCCAAGAAATAATAACAAGAGTACTACAAATAAAAAGATTTGAATCCAAATGACTATAGTGATATGATACTTAACTTCATTTTTACTGATTGTTATGAGTAACTCACCTCAATTTAGCTCCTTCATTATCCATCCTTTTCTAGTCAAAATGTTGCTCTGGATCCATATTCAAGTCATAACTTTTTTGTGATACATTTTTGTAGGTATACATGCCACATAACTTTGAAGTTATAACTTTTTTGTGATCCATATGATCCAGAGCAACATTTGAAGTTGGCTCATATATAATACTTGCCTCATAACTTTTTTGTGATACATTGAATTTTTTATACATGCAAACATGCAATATTTGAAAGTGTCTGAAATATGTAGTTCTTTTTCTCTTGATGCGATGGCTTTGTCTGAAATATGAATCATGCAAGTTGGTTTTAAACATTTTTGTAGGTATACATTTCAGGTTTATGTGATGCATGGATCTTTTTTGGTCAGGTTAAATTTTTTGTCAGGTTTATATGATACATGATTCCTGATCATTGAGTACAATGTGCCGATGATTTGTCCTAATTACCAGTATTTTGTAATTACTGTATTATATTGTAGTTGCTGCTGCAACAAATAATATAATTCTTGGTATTCTTCTTCTTATTTGTGCGTTCTATGTGATAGCAAGACAACTCGAGGGTAAGCAACTCGCCATCAATCGTTGCAGCCATTAACTAGGATTCAAATTTAAGGGTATTCAAAATTTCTGGATATTTAAAAGCATCATACCACATCACTATATTGGTGTGGATGAGGAAATGACAAGTCTAAACCTTCTTCTACATAAATTTTGCTGATTTCAATGTGGCTAATTTCAATATTCTATCCATAAATTTTGCTGATTTTAATGTGCCTGATTTCAATATTCTATCCATATTTTCTGATTTTCTGGCTTTATGCGCTTGTGAGCTTTTATACATATGGGCTTATGAGCTTCTAAATATGGTGCAAATTGGCTTCTAACTGGATAGGGTGGGTAGTGGTTATTTGCTGAAGAAGCTACTCTCATGAAATCAACATGATAAGTTGATCCAATGATAAGTTGATATGGGAGAGAGAATGTGAGAGGGAGGGGGTAGAAATTTGTTAAACTAAGGGTGAAGGTAGCTAGCAAGAAATCAACATGATAAGTTGATCCAATGGCATAGATTAATTCAGATTTAATTTAGTTAAATCAAAGATAAGCTAGGCTAATTACAAAATGGGAGGGATTAGTGTGGAAAGCCAACCAAACGGTGTCCGAAAAATATAATAAAAATACCGGGACGACCGTACCGTCGAGAGAAACAGAACAAAGAAGACGGATCACAATTTTGATGACGAGAAACGAAAATAAAAATAGAAAGGCCTCACGACAAAAGTGAAATTCGCGACGTCTCATCAAATAAGATCAAATCGTGGGAGAACGACCCGTGAAATGACGTTCCCAATTAACACCAAAATTTTAATACTCTCAGAGAGGGTCACAACAACATATCGCACTATAGGGTTCGGATACAGACAAGATCTAAAATAATTACATGCACGAACCAGACTACGTGCACGAAAAGCGTACATAGGATACGGGGTCCAAAAGCGACATGAATCCCAGGTTGAGCTCACGTCTTGGTGGCTTGCTAAGGATGCAACCAAGGTGCTACGGCCCTATCAACTCAACGACATGACTCACATACCAAGCACAAACCAATCAAGTACCCGAAATTGCTATACGCACCGCCGTATAACGAATAGCGAGTATCGGCCGTTACATTGACACAAGCACATCCACGCCTCCCTGAGTTCGACCCCCAAGCCACACTACAACACCGTGTGCTTGCGGTTACAAATATTTAAATCTTACGCCCCCAATCATATTATTGCACACATCAAACACGCACAACGTGGGGACGTCAGTATGACATATTGTTGCACTGTTGTTAAAATTATGATACATATGCTTTGTAGTTACTTATCTTTAACTAGCACTAATGCAGGGGGAGTAACTTCTACATAGCAATCATGCATTTGTGTAGGGAGAGAAAGTGTCTAACTTTTGTAATTTCATAATTTTCATCAAGTTGTTTTCCATCATCAAAAGGGGGAGATTGTTGGTTATTACAACACTCCTAAATTGGATTTGATGATTAAGCAAACAATTAGTTACTAATTATGTTTTGAGATGATTTGTGAGTGTTGGTTTTAAATTCAACGATGGTAAACTCAAGCTTGGAATTAATGAAGAGATGAAACCAAAGATAGATGTCACGGTCACTTTCTGACCGAACGTATTTTAGCGCGTAGCCGTGTTTCGTGTGCGTTTTGTGTATTTGATTTTTATTACTGTTTTCTGTAGTTTAGACGCGCGACCAAATCCCGTATTCACGATCCTTTCGGAGGCGCGACCACTCAGGTATTTCCATTATAATTTTTGGATGTCATGGAGACGAGATCGTAAATCTGATTATTATTATTCTTAAACTATTCCTTTAAAATTCAAATTTTAATTACTTAACTTTCATTATCCACTAAACCTAAATAATATCATTACTCATTTTAAGTTCTGTCATCATTATAAACATTTGTTTATTATTCAAATTTTTTAAAGGAATATAGTAATAAATCTGTTTGTAGTGGGGTTTTTTTTAAAAAACAAAGCGTTAGAAAAAGGGGGGATTAAAGTGTATCCTGACTACCCCACTGTTTCCCACGTCACACATATCCCCATCTCTCCCCACTTTCCATCTCTCTCTCCACCCACATGACACAGCCAACTTAGATCTAGGACCACCCCTCACGTGTTCACAACCCAGCCCTCTCATATTTAATCAAAGACTAGAGTTTTTTTTAATTTCCCAGCAATCGCAATTGTAGCCGCCCTATATTCTTCGCACAACTCGGCCTCTCCCTCACGAAACGCTCTCTGACCTCAACCCTCCCTCCGACCTGATCACCCCTCCACGCCGTTAGCCTCTCTCCGCCGTGGAGGCTGCTGGACGCTGCCCTGTGCCACTGTCCTTCTCCAACGCCAGCGCACAGCAGCACAGTGCCGCCACCCACGCACTTCTAGGCGCTGCAACCCCTCCTCGAGACCTCCTCTGCCTCCCCACGACGTAACCCTGCCGTTGAAGCCGCCGGGAACCTCGCCCCCGTCTTCTACCTACAAGCACCGAGAGAGGCTCTTCCAAACAGTGAGTTTTAGAACTCAAATACTTTTAGAAATTATATATTACTATTATAAGATTAGAATGTTATAAACTGGTAGGCCTTTCAGGGATTTTATCAGTAAGTTTTTGGTATCAACAATGTTGGTATCATAGCACCTAAGTTGTCACCTAAATTAGCTTATCATGTCTGTTCCTATGAGAACAATGTTCTTTTGTAACCAAGGTTGCTTAGTTATAATTGTTGTTTAATGGTAGTGCTAGCAACGTGTCATATTATCATGTTATTTTTTTAAAACGATCATTATTATTGATAGTGTCACCGGTCTTGGATAGAAAACTTAATTAAAATCGGGTCATTAGACGTTCTAGGGCTATCTGAAAATTCTAGTCCGTAGTTACGAACTCATTCGTACACGTATTTTATTGACAGAGAACCGAACATTCCGTACCGTTCGCGAAACCGGAATCCAACCCCTTACGTTGCTACCCGACGTCAGAGTAGCTCTCGCGTCGTGTTGAGGTAAGTCTCTATCTGTAGGAACCCCACACCACGCTTGTTAATCAACTTAAAAATCATAGCTTTCGATTATCTTGTAACTCACTAATCAAGATAATAAAATTGGGACTGTAGGCTGGACTGCGAACTGAATACGTAGGTAGACTTGGACTGATTGAGCAGGATCGTGACTTGGTTGTTTTTCAGGCAAGTGATACTTGCCAGCTCTCTGTTTAGGCCACATCTTAGGCCATTACAGTAGCGTAAAAGAGACTAGGCAGTGAAATGATAGCTACCTAGACGACACTTTTAGATCTGGCTTGACAACGAAGCCAGATCCGACACCTTCATCATGCTTGCATTCATACTACCATGCCATGTTTAAATTCAATTAACGGTACACAAATTATCTGCTCATTGCCATGTCATTGCATGCATCAAATGTTTCATCGTGATTGCGTAGCACACACTACACTTATTGTAATGATTGAGGCTAGGCACCTGCTTTTGCGGGCACAACTCTATGCCAAAAACACTTCCTGGCTCGTGATCCAGAAGTAGGCTCATGTACTTGGGAAGCCATAGCTCGATACACGTGGAGGAGTAGGGTTAAGCTGCCACGCAGCATAGAAGGATGCCTGATCCGCTCCTTCAGCTGTAAGGGGAAAACTCTGTGCACAATGTGATATGATAGTGATCGTGATTGTGAATTAATGTTCTCGTAATGCATGCCATCATGTCATATTTAATTGTTGCATTCTTAAATGACATTACAACTCATTGCATTATTTTAGAGCTGCTAGTCGTCTTTTTGTTATTTGTATCTTTGCACAAAAGTCCTCCGCTTCCTTTGGGAGACTTTTGCTGACATGTGCCCTTTTCTCTTTGGGTGTCACATATCAGGTTCTGAGTTAGAGTTACCCGTTGAGGACGAGCAGTTCATGGATGCTGAGTTCGAGGTGCCTGCAAAGACTGAGTTCGAGGATACTGGTGACCAGTCCTAGGCTCACCTAGAGTCTTTTAGTTGTCACCTCTTTTAGTAGTTGCAGTTAGTTTCTGGTGCGTAGCACCTGACTTCCTTTACTTTTGTTTCGGCCATGTTTTAGGCCTACTTGTTCAGACTTATACTTTTGTGACTTTTCTGCGATGTTGACCTAATTTGTTGGATGTTTTGTTGGTGGATGTTTCTTTATCTGCTTAATTATTATTATTGTTGTTTCATCGTAATGCAAAGGACCTGCTACGATTTGAAATTTTTATAGACGCTTATTAGACTGCAGCTTCATAGCTCCACGTCTGAGCGGACCTCCTCACGTCTCGTCTTCCATATTAGGGAAGCGGGGCGTGACAGGTTTTGTTGGTGGCCCATGCAGGTCCCTTTGCATCCATGAAATATCAGAGCAAAAATAATGATAAACAATATCCAATTAATTATCTCTAACATTCAAGTCATGAGTAAGTCTAATCTGAACATTTCTTTGCTTTAGATGGCCGGTAGACGCATTACTCGAGGAGCTGGTAGTGGACATAGAGCTGGCGGTGGGGCTGGACGTGTTACGGATGCTGATAGGGAGCCCACTACAGCTGAGATGATGGGGATGATGCATCAGATGATGCAGGTTCAGCAGGGGATGCTACAGAGACAAGTAGATGAAGAATACAGAGGATAATCTACTTCTCTCGAAGGTTAACACGGCTGGATAGGTTGACCTGGTGAAGAAACAATTGAAGGATAATGCTCGTAGCTGGTAGGAGTCAGAGCAGCAGATGCTAGAGAAACCTATTTCCTAGGATACTTTCAAGGCGAGGTTTGATGAGGAGTATTTCCCTCGAGCTGTGAGGAGGAAGCTGATGTAGCAGTTTATCTGTCTGAAGCAAGAAAATCTGACGGTGGATCAGTACCACCAAGAGTTCATGAGGCTGAGTTGCTTTGCGTCGAAGATGGTGGAGACCGCTGAAGATCAAGCTCAGAGATTCTTGCAGGGTCTATCTTTGGAGCTGCAGAGTCTGATGTCCTCTTCGGACTTGGATTCTTATCAGAAGTTGATGACCGCTGCCAAGAGGCAGGAGCTGATTACCAATCAGAGGACATGGCAGTATTCTGGAGCTGGGAAGAGGCCTATGGAGCAGGCCAGAACCATGGTTAGGCCAGTGATGAAGCCTAATCAGTCCGTGCAGTTCAAGAAGCCAGGAGGGTCTGTTCAGAAGACGTGCAATTTTTGCGGCAGGATCAGCCATGTGAAGGACCAGTGCAGGAGATTTCTGGGCCAGTGCCTACTTTGTGGTGACCCTAAGCATACAGTGAAGGATTTCCAGCTTGCTAGACACCTGCCGAAAGCACCGTTAGCCGCTGGACGCAGAGCGCCTCTCATTCCCCAGAAGCATGCATTTCAGCAGGCTGTTCAGCCTAGAAGGCAGGCTTTCACGATGACCGAGGTAGAGGCCGAGGCTGAGGATAGCGTTATTGCAGGTAACCCTCAGACTGGTCTTTACTTTTCTTTAATTGATCTTGCATGTTAGATTAGAGATTGTTTGCTAGAATAGGTTTTGATTGCTAGTTTGCTTGCTAGGTGTTATTTTTGTTTGTGCTTGTCCCGCCTGAGTTCTTTTCGACTCCAGTGCATCCATGTGCATCTTATCCCGGAGTTTTGTGCACAAGCATTCTCTGATTACTTCCCCTCTATCCAAGAGTTGGGATATTGCCACATGGAATGGGGTGATCTCGGTTTCCCTTGGATGTCGATCTTGTCCCTTGGTAGTCTGTGGACTCGAGCTTTATGCCAATTTTATCGTCCACGACATTACCAACTATGATGTTATTCTTGGGATGGATTGGCTTAGTTTCTTCTACGCTACGATCGACTACCGACAGAAGAAGGTGGTGTTCGAGATTCCTGGTTATCCGACCTTCGAGTTTAGTAGTGGGAGCAGTTCGCTTGGACCGGTCAGATTTCGGGCTAAACCAGTGGTGGAGCTTGTGGCTATGCGGATGGAGGTGGCTAGACGAGCTATGGTGAGAGATTTCGATGATGTCTTCCCTGAGGAGATTTCAGGACTGCCACCCGATCGAGCTCTTGAATTTTTGATTGATCTTATTCCTGGGGAGCAGCCTATTTCGAAAGCACCATATCGTATGGCTCCGTAGAGTTGGAGGAGTTACGTAAACAGGTGGATGAACTTCTGCAAAAGGGTTACATTAATCCGAGTGTGTCTCCCTGGGAAGGACCTGTTCTATTGGTGAAAAAGAAGGATGGTTCGTGTCGGATGTGCGTGGACTACAGAGACTTGAATGCTGTCACCATCAAGAACAAGTATCCATTGCCGTGGATTAACGACATTTTTGATCATCTTGGAGGATCGAGGGTATTCTCTAAATTGGATCTGAGGAGCGGGTATCACCAACTGAAGGTGAAGAAGGAAGATGTGCCGACGACAGCGTTCAGAACAAAGTGTGGACACTACGAGTTCATGGTTATGCCTTTCGGTGTGACCAACGCACCCGCAGTTTTCATGAATCTGATGAATCTAATATTTTATGACTTCTTGGATAAGTTTGTCGTTATCTTTATTGACGACATCTTGATCTATTCAAAGTCGAAGGAGGAGCACGCTGAGCACTTGAGGACTATTTTGGAGATTTTGAGGAAGCATCACTTATATGTGAAGTATTCCAAGTGTGAGTTCTGGCTGGATAGAGTGGCTTTCTTGGGCACGTGGTCTCGGGAGATGGCATATCCGTGGATCCAGAGAAGATCAAGGCTATAGAGAGTGGCCGGTCCCACAGTCAGCAGCGTCTGAGATCAGAAGTTTTCTTGGGCTTGCAGGATATTATCGGTGCTTCATTAAGGACTTCTCTCGTATTGCAGAGCCGATGACCATACTGACGAGGAAGGATATACTATTCATTTGGTCTGATGCTTGTGAGAAGGCCTTCTCTATTTTGAAGGTGAGGTTGACGACTGCCCCTATTCTGGCAGTGCCTGATCAGAGTGGGGGTTTCGAGATCTTTTGCGATGCTTCTGGCAAAGATCTCGGTTGTGTTTTGCATCAGCATGGGCATGTGGTTGCGTATGCTTCTAGGTAGCTTAAGGCTCATGAGAAGAATTACCCGACGCACGATTTGGAGTTGGCTGCAGTCGTATTTGCGCTCAAGATTTAGAGGCATTTCTTGCTGAGTGAGAAGGTGAAGATTTTCACCTATCACAAAAGCTTGAAATATATCTTTACGCAGAAGGAGCTCAACATGCGACAGCGTCGATGATTGTAGCTCATGGCAGATTATGAGATTGACTTGTAGTACCATCCTGGCAAGGTGAATGTGGTTTCGGATGCGCTGAGCAGACTTCCAGCAGTGATGATGTTGACTTCGTAGTGGAGGTTGCAGCAGGATTTTTGCGAGTCTGGTATTGAGATTGTGCTTCCTGGAGATGCTTCGTTATTGATGTGTATGCAGATACAGTCGACGATTGTGGATCGGATCAAGGCAGGGCAGGCTGGAGATCTGAAGCTGACGAGGATCCGTGAGCAGGTAGAAGCCGGTCTGCGGACTGACTTTCGGATTCATGAGGATGGCTCGCTGAGGTTTGGAGCCAGAGTTTGTGTGCCAGCTGGAGATATTAGAGAGGAGTTGCTTGTTGAGGCACATAGCTCACCGTATTCTGTGCATCTTGGTGGCACCAAGATGTACAAGGACCTTTGCCTGAATTTTTGGTGGCATGGTATGAAGCAGAGTGTGTCATGGAACGTTGCCAAGTGTTTGGTATGTCAGCAGGTTAAGGCAGAGCATCAGCGTACGGCAGGGTTACTACAACCGCTTCCGATTCCGGAGTGAAAGTGGCAACACATCACTATGGATTTTGTGACTGGACTACCTCGGAGTCCGAAGCAAAATGACGCGATTTGGGTGATCGTGGACCAATTGACCAATTCTGCGCACTTTATTCCCTTCCGAGTAGGACAGTCCACTGAGACGCTAGCGAAAAGATATATGGAGGTAAATTCTTTTACTCTCCTTTTTTATTTCCTATCCTAGTTTAGATAGTGATGTAACGTGAATCGTGCAGGAGATCGTGCGACTTCACGGAGTCCCCGTGAGTATCTTGTCAGACAGAGACACGAGATTCACATCTCAGTTTTGGCAGAGTCTGGGTACGAGTCTGAGTTTCAGTACCGTGTACCACTCGCAGACGGATGACCAGTCCGAGAGGACGATTCAGATTTTGGAGGACATGCTGAGGGTGTGCATATTGGACTTCAAGGGATGTTGGGAGGATCATCTTCATCATGTGGAGTTTGCCTACAATAACAGCTACCAGGCGAGTATTGGCATGGCGCCATTCACTGCGCTATACGGGAAGAAATGTCGATCGCCACTGAGCTGGGATGACATTGGAGACAGGAGCTGTTAGGACCAGAGATGATCGTGAAGGCAGTGGATGTTGTGAGGAACATCCGGGAGAAGTTGAGGATTGCTCAGGACCGTTTCAAGCATTGGGCAGATGCTAAACGACGACCATTGGAGTTTCAGCCGGGAGATCACGTCTTTCTGAAGATCTATCCGAATCAGGGAGTTATCCGATTTGGAAAGAGAGGCAAGCTGAGCCAAGGTACATTGGGCCTTTTGACGTCCTAGAGAGAGTTGGAGTCGTTGCTTATCGCTTGGCATTGCCGCCGTCACTAGAGAGAGTTCACGACGTGTTTCACGTATCCTAGTTACGTCGATATGTCAGTGATCTGTCCCATGCTGTGGATTTCTCAGAGATCACGGTTCATCCAGATCTGACTTATGATCAGCAGCCAGTTGAGATTCTGGATCGACGGCAGAAGCAGTTGAGGAATAAGACCGTCGACTTGGTTAGAGTGCAGTGGCATCTTGGTTCCCCTGGGGAGTCCACCTGGGAGCGCAAGGATGATATGAGAGAGCGCTTCCCGCACTTATTTTTGGAGCAGTAGTTGATATTGATTCCGAGGGCGGAATCATTCTTAAGGTGGGTAGGATGTCACGGTCACTTTCCGACCGAACATATTTTAGCGCGTAGCCATGTTTTGTGTGCGTTTTGTGTATTTGATTTTTATTATTGTTTTCCGTAGTTCAGACGCGCGACCAATTCACATATTCACGATCCTCTTGGAGGCGCGACCACTCAGGTATTTCCATTATAATTTTTGGATATCATGGAGACGAGATCATAAATCTGATTATTATTATTCTTAAACTATTCCTTTAAAATTCAAATTTTAATTACTTAACTATCATTATCCACTAAACCTAAATAATATCATTACTCATTTTAAGTTCTGTCATCATTATAAACATTTGTTTATTATTCAAATTTTTTAAAGGAATATAGTAATAAATCTGTTTGTAGTGGGGTTTTTTTATAAAAAAACAAAGCGTCAGAAAAAGGGGGGGATTGAAGTGTATCCTGACTACCCCACTGTTTCCCACGTCACACATATCCCCATCTCTCCCAACTTTCCATCTCTCTCTCCACCCACGTGACATAGCCAACCTAGACCTAGGACCACCCCTCACGTGTTGACAACCCAGCCATCTCCTATTTAATCAAAGTCTACGGTTTTTTTTATTTCCCAGCAATCGCAATTGCAGCTGCCCTATATTCTTCGCACAACTCGGCCTCTCCCTCACGAAATGATCTCCGACCTATACCCTCCCTCCGACCTGATCTCCCCTCCGCGCCCTTAGCCTCTCTCCGTCGTGGAGGCCGCCAGACGCTGCCCTGTGCTGCTGTCCTTCTCCAACGCCGACGCACAGCAGCACAACACCGCCACCCACGCACTTCTAGGCACCGAAACCCCTCCTCATGACCTCCTCTGCCTCCCCACGCCGTAACCCTTCCGTTGAAGCCGCCGGGAACCTCGCCCCCGTCTTCTACCTACAAGCACCGAGAGAGGCTCTTCCAAACAGTGAGTTTTAGAACTCATATACTTTTAGAAATTATATATTACTATTATAAGATTAGAATGTTATAAACTGGTAGGCCTTTCAGGGATTTTATCAGTAAGTTTTTGGTATCAACAATGTTGGTATCATAGCACCTAAGTTATCACCTAAATTAGCTTATCATGTCTGTTCCTATGAGAACAATGTTCTTTTGTAACCAAGGTTGCTTAGTTATAATTGTTGTTTAATGGTAGTGCTAGCAACGTGTCGTATTATCATGTTATTTTTTTAAAACGATCATTATTATTGATAGTGTCACCGGTCTTGGATAGAAAACTTAATTAAAATCGGGTCATTAGACGTTCTAGGGCTATCTGAAAATTCTAGTCCGTAGTTACGAACTCATTCGTACACGTATTTTATTGACAGAGAACCGAACATTCCGTACCGTTGCACAAAAGTCCTTCGCTTCCTGTGGGAGACTTTTGCTGACATGTGCCCTTTTCTCTTTGGATGTCACATGTCAGGTTCTGAGTTAGAGTTACCCGCTGAGGACGAGCAGTTCGTGGACGCTGAGTTCGAGGTACCTGCAGAGACCGAGTTCGAGGATACTGGTGACCAGTCCTAGGCTCACCTGGAGTCTTTTAGTTGTCACTTCTTTTAGTAGTTGCAGTTAGTTTCCGATGTGTAGCACCTGACTTCCTTTACTTTTGTTTTGGCCATGTTTTAGGCCTATTTGTTCAGACTTATACTTTTGTGACTTTTCTGCGATGTTGACCTAATTTGTTGGATGTTTTATTGGTGGATGTTTCTTTATCTGCTTTATTATTATTATTGTTGTTTCATCGCAATGCAAAGGACCTGCTACGAATTGAAATTTTTATAGACGCTTATCAGACTGCAGCTTCACAGCTCCACGTCTGAGCGAACCTCCTCACGTCTCATCTTCCATATTAGGGAAGCGTGGCGTGACACTTGATGAGGACCCAATGGACTTGAATTTCAAATTCAATATTAATAACATGTGTCAAAGACTCAAAGAGTGCAAGACTGCAAGACAAGGAGCTCAAAGTTTAAGGAAATGTATCAAGATCACTAGAATAAGTGAGTGATGTAATTTATTTTAATTCTTGTCTAAGAATGTTAAAGTCAATAATTGAAGCTTGCACACACACACAACAAATAATGTTTTAAACCTTTATAAATGTTTTGAAAATGTTTTAAAAAGATTAGAGATATTTTTGGAACTATTTTTCTTTAATTTTTGCATGTATCAGAAAAATAGTCGACTACTTTATGGTAAGAGCAGACTATTTTCTAAAGGGAAAAAATGCTTCCCTCTGTTGCTAATGATAGTCGACTGCAACTCTACTGGGAGTTGACCACAGCTATATAGAGAGTCGACTACTTCTGCGAAAAAACACAGCCCCGACTTTTACGGAAAGCTGTCAATTTTTCTATTGTAAGGGCTTTTTGGTCCATGATTTTCAACGAAATTTTCAGTGCTATTTAAGGGGACTTGGATGAGAATTTTTGGCACCAATATTGCATTGTATTCTGAGTTTTGTAAGCTTTAAAATCTTCTTTAAGCTCTCAAATATTTACAAAGCCCTGAAATTCGTTTTTGATTTCCAAGCTTTTAAGCACTTTGGGCCTTTGATTAAGAATATCCTTGAGCTACATCTTCAATTTCTGTGATTCTAATCAAGTTTTCTTTGATCTCTAAAATGTTTTAACCTTCTTTCATTTGAGATCAAAAGTTTTCCATAGCCATTGTCACTTTACACACAAGGTTCATTCGTGGGCTATATGAAAGCGTAAGAGCAAATTCACCTCTAAAGAATGGTTTGCACACCGACACTTGG
Source organism: Scilla litardierei (assembly GCA_030789695.1). Classification (NCBI taxonomy): domain Eukaryota; kingdom Viridiplantae; phylum Streptophyta; class Magnoliopsida; order Asparagales; family Asparagaceae; genus Scilla; species Scilla litardierei. The sequence goes on from CM061133.1 coordinate 218,092,434, forward strand.
TGTCGTGGTAAGTCTTTGAGAGACTATTATGTTGTTGTTTTGATTTGTAAAATCCTCAAGGGAGGTCCTCTTGGAGAGAGGTATTTGTGTATTTGAAACCCTTGCATGTTGCAAGGTTAGTTAAAACCCTAGCATGAGAAGCTAGGTAATTGTAGTTGGAAGCCTTTTAATTTGCAAATGTTGAACAAATGTTGCATCTAACATCTTTGAGTGTAAGAGCTTAAGGCAAATCAAATGAAACACTCAAGAGATTAGTGATGAGCTAAACAAGGCACATGATCAATTGAAGCAAGACAAAGAGCTTGGGAAGCAAGAATGCATCAAACGAACTACATTGTAATAATGTATTTGATGTATTTTTCTTTCTTTTGTCTTAGCATGTTAAGGCCTTCATAGGAGCTCATACACACATATGAACACCTTAAAATGATTTAAAATGATTTAAAATGTTATAAACGGTTGTAATAGTTCGTATCATAAGTATTTGTGTCAGGAGTCGACTACCATCGAGACAAAGAGTAGGACATTCGTTGACTACAGATAGTCGTCGACTATAATTGTCGGAGTAGTAGACTACCTCTGTGATATTCGACTACTCCAACAACAGTAGTCTACTACCATCAGCCGTATCTATGTCAGGAGTCGACTACCATCGAGACAAAGAGTATGACAATCGTTGAGTACAGATAGTCTTCGACTATAGTTGTCGGAGTAGTTGACTACCTCTGTGATAGTCGACTACTCCAACAACAGCAGTGATCAACTACCATCAGCCCGATAGACAGAAAAGACACATTTCCGTGATTTTCGGAAAGCCATCGATTGATTTGTTGAAAAGGGTGTTTTTGGAAACGATTTTCAACGGGTTTTCACCCCTATATATGTTGAGATTGCTGAGGCTTTAGAAATGGAATTTTTGAGCAAAAAATCAAGTTTTCCAAGCATTTCTAAGCTCTATTAAAAGCCCTCAAATTCCCTTGGCCAGAGTTCTTCAATTGTTTTCAACATTATTATTGGCCAAATCTTTAGATCTCCTAAAAGCTTTCAATTCCATCATTCTTTGAAGATCTACACTATAGCCATCACATCTACACAAGGCTTTAAAGGAAGGCTATATGTAAAAGTGTATTCATTCTTAAAGTGTAAGTGAAAATCCTCAAGTATGGATGTGGTAAGTTTTAATCTCTCGAGAAGAGATTGGTTCTAAAAATTTCCTTTTAAGAAGATGTATTGTAACAATTTGGAAAATACTGGATTTAGTTGAGTAGGACTCGGGTAGCTGGATGTAGGATAAGTTAAGTGTGACTTGGGTATCCGAACCAAGGTAATTCTCGTTGTTAGATATTAAGCTCCACCCCGTGGTTATTTTGATGATGAGAAACATATTATGGTACTAATGCTTTTATTGAGTTTATATGTAGGAAGTGTATCTTGAATATAGGTGTAGGAAGTGTATCTTGAAAATAGGTGATGAAGCATGATGAGTGTTTATTGTATATAATTTTTCCTTCTTTTTCATGCATGTTTTACCTGTTTACTTCAACATTCTTTTCTTTTTCCCCGGTTTTGTTTTCTCTTTTGCTTTTATGGTCCCTTCTATGCTTTGCAGGCAATATATGCTGATTAGGGACCATAAGGCATGAATTTAGCGCAAAGGGGCGCAAGAAGAGAAGCCGTGAGAATAAAATGTGTAAAAGGGAAAAATTTGTGAAGAACTGAGATCCACGTGGCCCGCATCAAGCTGATACAAACGGCCGCGTCCAAGACCCCCAGAACCCAAGTCCACGCGGTCGCGTCTAATACCTTCAAACGGTCGTGCCTCTGAGTTGATTCGAAGACATACAACCAACACGGCCCGCACGACTACATACGATGCAACCGTGCTATCCCGAAGATTGAAGACAAATGATGCGGTCGTCGAGGCCTTATTCGACGCGGCCACATCCATATCGACGCGACTGCATTGCTGTTGCCTCCGCGCCTCTATTTTATGCAAGGGAACGACGTAACTGTGTCATTTTTGATGCGGTCGCATCGAACTGGTTTCTAAGGCCACCTAGGCACCGATCTGGGAGCAGTTGAGAGCTTTTGTCATTTTGGGCGTTTGTATATAAGCCCATCTTCTTCATTCAGCGAACACATCTCTTGTTATAGCAATTTTTGAGGGTTTTTGAAGGTTTTGTAAGGATTCTTAACTCTTTTATTTTGCATTCTTAGTAGTTCTAATTAGTTTCTCTTGTAATAGATTAAATTATCTTAATAAAAATTTTCCTCTTTCATTGATATTGTTGTTTTCCTACCCTTTGTGTTATAAATCTGAATCCATGGCTTTCATTGCTTACCCACTGCTAGAAATCAGCTCTATTGCAATGAATAATGAGTAGTTTTCATCTATGGCAATGGGTTGAACCCTATTGGATTAGGGCTATGGCTTAGATTAATTAATTAATCAAATTATTGGGCAAATTAAGATTAGGGATATATTAGGGTGCCGATTATAATCAAAGATTTGACCCCCTCCCTTCGGAAGTGATCGGATTGGCCGTCGATGAGAGTCGGGAGCAATCCGGGGCTTCGATCCCTACGATGATCCATGCTATCGGTGTGGCCGACGAGAGTCGGGTGCTGATTTGAGCACTCCTACTATAGGTCTAATCCCCGAACACCACTGTGGTCAGGATGAAGATTGGATATGTACGTCGAGCATAATGCACCTAATGTATACCGATGTATCGACGAGAGTCAGCATCGAAATAGGTTAGGTATGCCTATCATAGCATCACGAGAGTGGGGGGGTAGGAGATGACACAAGGGAATACCATATCATGCACCACGAGAGTGGGGGATAGGATAATTCCCTTAGGTTAGACGACCTCTGCCAAGTTCCAATGAATCCAACAACAGGTTAATTATTAGTATAACACTAACCTTAATCCAATGGCAGGAATTCCTCACACCCTAGAGCTTTTATCATTTGATTCACCCATTTCACCATCTAATCACCAATTCGATTGCATAGCCTTCAAACGAAGATCCATAATCGGTACTAATCGACTGCCTCCTTGTGTTCGACCCGTAGCTACACACGCACCGTGTACTGCAGTATAATTATTATTAGCCTTCGCACATGGCGAACAATCTTTTTGGCACCGTTGCCAGTGAGGCGCAACTTGATATCGATTTTAGTTTTTATTGATACACTACGTGTTTTTGTTTATTTTTGTTCATATCTCTTTTTGTTATTGATTCTCGATGCTCTTGACATTTTTCCTCTTTGTGACTCTTTTGCATACACAAGAGATCTCAAGGCATTGCGAAATAGCATTTGCTAGATCCTGGGATTGAGGCCATTGCAAGAAGATTTACTACTGAGAGGAGAAGGAAACTAGCCCTTGAATCAATGGCGGAGATACACAAACCTGAGAATGGTCCTGAACCATCGCCTCCACCGCCACCTAGATCACTCTTGGACTACTCCATGCCCTTCAATGCGTCGACATCTAGCATTCATAGGCCATTGGTGGAGTCCAATAACTTCAAGCTAAATCCGTTTTTGATCGACTTCGTTCAAAGAGATCAATTTTGAAGAGCTTCCATGTAAAACCCAAAGGACCATCTCAACAACTTTTTAGAGAAGATGGATCCTCTGATGATGAATGGCATCACCAATGACTCCATTAGGCTAAGACTATTCCCTTTCTCTCTTAGGGATAAGGCAAAGGACTGGCTTAGAAGCCATAGTCCCAGCACCTTTACAACTTGGGATAGTTTATCTCTTGCATTTCTGACTAAATAATTGTTGAGGGATGTATGCCCTCATTTGTATTAGATGCAAATGGATTTTTATATTAAAAGGAAATTAATTAAGTCGCAAAGTGTTTGCGATATAAGTTCTAGAAAATTAAGGATGTGGGAATTTTGCATATGATGCAAAAGAGAATTAAATATGTCGTAAAATATTTACGAGCACATTTAATATAATAAACGCGAGGAAAAGATCACATGGATGACGGGATCGTCCCGGTCTAAATATAGATTCAAACGACGTCCAAAACAGACGAAAAAAACGCACAAGATAGAGCCAAAACAATGCTTCTAGTCCTTTTGGGTTTTGCGAGTCGAGCGCCCGCTTAGCGAGCGCCTGACCTACCTGGCAGGCGGGCACATGCGCCGGCTCAGTAGGGCGGGCACCCACGTTCGCAAGGAAGGGTGGGTGCTCGTGCCTGCATTGTGGGTAGGCACCCGCGCCCTCTAACAGCGGGCAGGTCTGCCCGCTTCATGCAGGCGGGGCTTGCCCGCCCGCCTGCAAGTGCACGGGCGCATGCCAAGCATGCGCATGTGTGCCTGGCATACGCACGTGTGCCTGGCATGCGCACGTATGCCTGGCATGCACCCGCTGGGAACATGCCAGGAACATGTCCAGCTAGCGCATGCCAGTGGAGCCCATGCTTGGGTCCCACTGCTTAGGGTTGCGAACCCTAGGGATATGTATGGCTGCTGGTTTTTTCAGCATGAAGTGGATTTTTGGCTATCTTTGGATGTTCGTTTGAGGCATCAAACAGACTCAGAATGACGTGCAATTTTTTCCTACGCGTTCACCGTTCAACCCTCTTCGTAACGATGTATGATATCGTTCTTGAAGCTCAACGGTGAGGGAGAGAAAATTTGTCAACGTTTGGCCTTCGTGTAAGGCAAACTAAATTGATTTTTCTTCTCCAAATAGTTTAGTCCCAGATCGAAAATTGAGAAAGAGGAGGAGTCAGCCGTCTATATAAATAGGGGCCTACACCTCTCCTAGAAACTTGCACCAAGTCTCCAAATCCGAGATGCTCCCAAAAGTTTTGAGCACGCTCGGATTAAGACTTAAATTAATTATTCACTCTCTCCCAAAATTCTTCATTGCTCCTGATCGGGATCTAGCAAAGCTACGAAGGAGTTTGGATCAGATCCGAAGCTTGATGAAGGATCCACTCAAGGTGAAACTTTCTTCAACGCGTGGTTGGCTCGGTGACAGGTTGTTGCTCGCCTCGGGATGCAGTTCGACTCAGGATGTGGTTCGGTTCGGGAGAAGTGGCTCGGGGCATCGCTTCGAAGATAAAGAAAGTTGATGAAAACGATGCTTTGTACTCTGTGGAAACAAAGTGAAAGGCATGTAGTTTAATTAAATATGCGTTTATAATTGCAAATAGGTTGATAGATCTATCCTTAGGGGTTGGTCGGACACAACCCCGAGATAGTAGAGATTCTGGCTAGGGTTAAATCTTTAGTGCTTGATTTAAAAATGTTTTAAGTCTGTTTTTTCGCTGCTGATTTGATCTCCTCGTTCGCCCAACTAAAGCAAGACATCGATTTTATGGCCCTAAGGACCTAGAAAATCCTACAATATTTTCCTCCAGGTAAACTACAAAAATGTGCAATGAGATTACGAACTTCAAGCAGCAGGACTGGGAGTCCTTATATGAAGCATGAGAGAGATTTAAGGATTTGCAGCGACTTTACCCATACCATGGTGTACCCGGTTGATTGATTATCCAGGCGTTCTATAATGGATTGACGCCAAGCATGAGAATGTCTATTGATGCGGTCGCTAATGGCGCCATCATGAGCAAAACACCAGCCGAGGTGAAGAAATTGGAAGATATGGTGGCTAACAATGACTCTTAGAGTAATGAGAGGAGCACCTCCACAATGGGAGGTAAGTAAGATGTTGATGAGGTATCCCTGCTCTTAGCTAAATTTGATGCATTAACCAAGCAACTTTCTCTTATTGGCCTTGGTACTACTAACCCACCTGCAGTGACGATTAGTGTGGCTTGTGGTATGCAGGGACACTAAGGGATAGAATGCCCTACATCCATGGCAGCACCTCCAGGCATGAGTATCGAGCATGCCAATGCATTATATGGTAACAACCCGAGGCCACCGAACAACTCGTACTCTGAGAAATATAATCAAGGGTGGTAGAATTACCCCAATTTTTTCTACCGGACCCCGGGTTTGCAAGCTCATCCGACATATCCTCAGCAGCTCCAAGATTTCTAGCTCCCACCTCCTCAGGGTCAATTTCAGAATCTCAACTGTAGGCCTCCCATGAATGTACCCCCCCGTTCAGAAGTCTAGCTTGGTGACGCCCCCCCCCCCCCCCCCCCCCGCTTATGCGTGTTTGATGTGTGCAATAATATGATTGGGGGCGTGAGATTTAAATATTTGTAACCGCAAGCGCACGGTGTTGTAGTGTGGCTTGGGGGTCGAACTCAGGGAGGCGTGGATGTGCTTGTGTCAAGGAGGATCAAATTCACCACATGGGCGAGCTAGCCCGAATCGGATGATGGGTTTGTCACAGTAAAATGCAAGGGATAAACAATATGAAGGGAAAACCCCGGGACTTTGGTTTCCACCCTATCGTGCGATTCTCGCCGATACGGCCGACGGGTAGGATAACGATCGAAATTAGGGTCTAATGGTGAGACGTTGCCTCTAAGAGTGGTACCAGTGTCCCATGGGCCCGATATTTTGTAATGCCCTACAAGCTACTGCACAAGTACTAGAGGGGGGGGTGAATAGTACCTTAAAAATAATAAGGAGTATAATTCCTAATTATCGTGCAAACAACTACCAAATCAATTTGCGGAAGCTTAAATTGAAGACAACAACAAAATTAACAATGCTAACACAAGATATTACTGGGTTCGGATCCACCCAAGTCTCCCCGACTTGTTCCTGGTGATCCTACGTCCCAACCACCCGGATCCCCTCCGGATACTTGAGTTAGAAACCCTAACTCAAGATTTCCACTATGAAATACTTGTGAAAAACCTTCACAAGTCAAATCATACACAAAGTAATTTGTGACTCCCACAACCCGGGATCACAACCACACTCTCACAACCGAGAGTGAAACTTACAATATGAAATTGAAATGAAATAAGAAACTTCTTACCGACAAAATACCTATGCCTTGAGTAATGCTTACGAATTAGGGCAAAGATGATTTTGAGGAAGAAGAGGTGGCACCAAACCCTAGCTCCAAGATGTAGATCAGCGATGGAGAGCTATGGGGATGTTGATGACCTAGAATCAAGCACTTGGCTTGGAAGGCTTCACACTCAATGAATCTCTCTTTGGAAGTAAAAGTGAGGAGAGATTATTGAATGGAATGAAAGAGCTTTGAATGAGCTTGGAATGATTTCTCTTGATCTCTAAACTTGCAATAATATCAGCCTTAACTGCAATGAATGCAGCCCAACAAGTATATATAGGATAGAGGAGAGAGAGAGAAAAAACGTTTCAATTAAAGCTCCAACGGCTCTTTTCTGTACTCAACTAGTCGGTCAAAGAACAACCATCGACCGACTAGTTCATCAACTAGTCGGTCGGTCAATAAACGTATACCGACTAATGAGTGAACAGAGAAAAGATCAAAGCACAGACATAAGGAACTAGTCGGTCCAAGAAGAGTAGCTGACCGACTAGTTTCACAACTAGTCGATCGGTTACTCAACTGAGACCGACTAACAGATAAAACTGAAGTCTGAGCATAAATAGACTTAGTCGGTCCAAGAACAAATGTTGACCGACTAATTCACCAACTAGTCGGTCGCCAAATGAGCATAGACCGACTAACGATAATCAGTAAGTTAGGTGAAAAATTGGCATGTACAGTAAAGCTAAACTAGTCGGTCCAAGAAGGAAAGTTGACCGACTAGTTCATCAACTAGTCGGTCGATCAATGAACACAGACCGACTAATGATAAACAGTAGCTCAGGCTCAAATGTGTATGTACAGGGAAAGCTCAACTAGTCGGTCACAGAAGCATCACTGACCGACTAGTTCACAAACTAGTCGGTCGGTGAGTCAACTTAGACCGACTAACTGTAAACAGTAAAGAGCTTAGAATTAACTGACAGAAACTAGTCGGTCCAAGAAGCTTTGCCGACCGACTAGATCACCATCTAGTCGGTCAGTTCTTCTTCTTGAACCAACTAACATGCACAAGAAGTCCGAATCGAAGCGCGAAGCTTCGGGAAGAATTGTATGGACTTCAACTAAGATCCTAGAGCTAAGATATGAGCGTTATGGTACCAGACCTACTCAAGGTCTTAAAGACCATGGGCCCGATATTCCGATCGGTGCCCGTAATTGATATTCATATGATGATACGCCGGACTTCCAAATCCGGGGAGGGTTCGGGTCAGTCAGTGGGCACTCCCGTGTCCATTAACACTGACCGACTCCGGGAGCACTAAGTTCGCAACGATGACTCCCAACGTCTCATCCTGCCGCTCCCGCGCACTAGGATTCGACGTCTACGCTAAGGGTGTGAGCTATGGCTAGGGAGTCAATTGCCAAGTTTATCCCCCCTTGGCCCAACGGTCAAAGGCGGTCTTTTTCCCGCCGATGACAATAAAACACCCCGCGTAACCGTTAGATTCCTAATCCCTATCGATTTCCTAGTCCTATGGACGCATCGGGAAGAGCCCACGAAGGGGTTTCCACCAAAATCCCAGATTTGGGGACTACTCACACATATTTAGTAAAAAGCGATCTAAAGTAAAATCGACCGTTAGAAACATGATCGGGCGATTGAAAAGCAATAAGAGCAATGCTAATAACAATATATTAAAGTTTGAAAAAGATCGGAAGACTTACAAATATCTGAAAAATTACAGCCGTCAAGAGAGAGAAAAAACAGCAAAAAATAACAACTCTCGTTTCTGGAAAACCTAGGGGTTCTATTTATAGAATACGAAATCACCCGATCGGGTGAAAAGTCACCCGGGTGACCTGCTTCGTTTCTTCGGCAGCGCAAAATAGGATCCCACCCGGTCACTACGGCACGGTCGGTTGAGTCATGAGCTGATCGGTTGGATCTTCGTGTCGTCGGGTGAACCGGTCGGTTGATCTCTCCATGTCGTGGCTTCGGAGAATCGGCTACAGGTGAACCGATCGGGTGAAAGTCACCCGATCGGTTGGCATTCAGCGTCAGAATTCCAGAGAGTTGGGGTGTTTGAACCGGTCACTGAACCGACCGGGTGACTTCTTGGCCGCTCCAACTTGTGTCCGGGTGGTGCACGCGTGCATCACCCGATCGGTTGGAGATGACCAACCGATCGGGTGAGGGGCTGAAAGATGCGATCTTCGTCGTTTGACACCCTGGATCACGCGTGACTCCTCCCGTTGCTCCGGGGACTCATGATATCGTCGTTTTATGTCCCATATGCCAGTAAAATCCTGCAAAATACGAAAAACACGGAAAAGTGAAAGAAAACAAGAAAACACGAGAAAACGAGTATAAGACGGCGGTAAAAAACGGAAAAACACGGAAGAAAACGTGCGCAAATATATGAAATATAAACGCATGCCAAAATCCCCCAAGCTGAACTCTTCCTCGTCCTCGAGGAAGACGAGTGAGAGTAGGAGCTCGGAGAGAGAAAATAGAGAGAAAGAGAGAAAAAGAAAACTCTATATCCTAGATCACCCGTCAGGGCCAACAAAATCAAAAACGACACACCAAGCAAGCAGACGCCAAATCACATCACTAAACTAAGGAATACGAGTCCAGACAAGTGCCGTGGGCCCACGCAGTGAAGCGCGAGTGAGTGTGGTCGTGTGCTAGCAGACGGTGTCACTATCTACGATGTGCGATAAAGCTCGATATACACAAATCCAGGAAATGACCCAAATATCGATTCGAATTAAATAAAGCGGTGAATACATAGTTCAAGCATGCATGCGAATAGAGAGAGAATCGAAACATATCATGCGTCAGGGACTCCACAACTAGGGTTAAGGAAATCACCACACTACAGCCAAGATAATAGCTAAGAAGTTCCTAAGCCAAGTGTTTTCGATAACGATGGGGGTTGAGATGATGTGGAGTAGAACACTCGGTGCAAATTCTCGCCTTCCCTTTATTCTCGGCAAGAAGGGAAAATATTCACACGGGAATTTTTTGGGTTTTGGGTATTTGTATTTTTTGGCTTTTTGGCAATACAAATATTTTTTTTTCTTTCTTTTCTTTTCTTTTTGGGTTTTTCTTTTCTTTTCTCTTTTTTTGGATTTTTTGGATATTGGGGTATATACATGTGTACTCTCCCAAGTGGGAGAACGGTACATGACGAGGGGATTTGCAACAAGTAAATCAAAAAAGAAATCAGAATCTAAACACTTGGGCAAAGGAAACTATTCTCGCTAATTAGAGCATGGGCTAAATGGGTTACCCTAGTCCTTAATTGTGGAATCCTGACACATGCGAAATGAAGTATACGATATATATATATATATATATAGCATGCAGAAGAAGCAGACAGTAGAAGCAAATACCGCATATTAAAATCGAAGCATGATATTCTAGGGGTCATTCCTGGACAGGTATATAAAGTAAAATCACAAAGTAGAAGCACACCACACAGCTAGGCACGACGCACGACTCACGAAAAGTTAAGTGGACCCACGATGCATGAAATGCAAGAGGACTCGATATCCAAGGGTTAGTGAATGTGATTATCGATGCCATGCTAGGTGTGTGTGATTTTGTGGCAATTCATCATAGGGTTCATTTCTAGGAGAGAGAGATCAAAAGAAAAAGAAAAAGAAAAACACGATGAAAAACGACTCAAATAACGAAGAAAGAGGACAAAAATGACGCACGAAGTGCGACTCCCCCAAGCTGAAACTTGCATTGCCCTCAATGCAATAGAATTAAATACGGGAGGGCAATGAATATGGGGGGGAATACGCACAGACACAAAAAGACACGAAAACAAGAAAGTCACACGAACGAGACTAAAAATACGAATAAAAAATAAAAAGCACACCACACAACATATAAACAGAAAATAAAATAGATAAAAAGGGAAAATCACATGACACGACAAATAAGAAAACACACAAAGAAAAATAAAACACGACAACACACCCAAAAAATTTGACTTCCCCCAAGCTAGACGTGACAGTGCTAGCAGGATGATGTGATTGTGACAATGCAGAGATATGCGAGGGGGAGGTCAATAAAATAGAAGAAAGGAAATAGAAAATAAAAAATAAAAAATAAAAAATAAAAAATAAAAAAGAAGGGACTCGACACGTGAATGAGCCCTCCCCCTAGCAGTGGTAAAGTAGGGCCCCGCAAAGACAGATGGGCACTAAAAATAGGGGGAGGCAAAAGCTGGATGGGAAAGTATCAAGCAGAGGCACCACCCTCTGGGGGTGGTGATGGGGGCCTGTGCTAAGGACCAGGAGTGGTGGGGGGTGGGATGTGAAGCTCGGACACATCGGGTGGGTCAGTGCGAATGTGACGAATGAGGCTTTGGAGGACAGGCATGTCATGCTCGACAGACTCCTGAGTTGCCCGACCACCAGCTCCAGCTAGGAGGAGCATGGACATGAAGCGGTCAGCTTGGTCGTCGTCATGGAATGACACCTCGTATTCGGCATCGCCAATGTAAACAGGGTCAGGGGCGCGTGGGGTGGTGGATGAATTGGTGGTGGTGGCGGGTTGGGTGGTTGATTGTGTGCGACGAGCGCGACGGGTGGGTCTAGGGTTGGAAGAGCTGGCGTCGGTGGGCTTAGCACGGCGAGGAGGCATTGTGCAGGAATCGTGTGTGTGTGTGTGTGTGTGTGTGTGTGTGTGTGTGTGTGTGTGTGTGTGTGTGTATGCAAAATACGTCGAATACACACTAACACGGCAAACGAGCAGAATGGAATTCTAGGGCAAATATAAAAATTGAGCTAAGAAGCGAGGTTACCCAATTTAGATGAAGATCGTTGCTCGTAGATGCCCCAACGCAACGTAACAGGAGCACGTGTGAAGCCGCGGCGAATTCTTCCAGCAAGTTTCGAAAATGGGGGAGAATGGTTGAAAATTAGGGTTTTGTGTGCGGGCGAAATCGAGGAAGATGAGGGAGAAATCGATGGAGAGATGGATAAGAAGAGGGGGGAGATCGATGGGGGTCGTATTAGGGGAAGAAAAAGGTCGGGTGAAGGCGGAGAAAGCGAAATGGCAATCGGAATTTCGAAACTGGCGAGGGCGGAACGAACGGGCGGAGGGCGCTATATATAGGATTTTAAGTCGAACCGATCGGGTGAAAAGTCACCCGATCGGTTGACTTTAGGTCGAAATTTTAAGCTGAAGAAACGCTACAGGCAAACCGGTCGGTTGATAACTCACCCGATCGGTTGGCCGCTCCACAGATTTTCCCAAAAGTTTGGTACAGCTCACCCGGTCTGTCACCTGATCGCTCAGTGTATCCACCGATCGGTTGATCATTTCCCAAAAATTCCTGAGAATTCAGCCCAGTTTACCCGGTCCATCACCCGGTCTCGGCTGGCTTCACCCGATCGGTTCGTTGAGTGACTGATATGGCCGTTAGCTGATACATCCCAACCGATCGGGTGAGTTATCACCCGATCGGTTGGGGCCTTGTTTTCTGTAAAAGTGCACAAACGGCCTTAGTCCCTTAACAGAAGTTTTCGCGGCTGGATTTATTTATTAAAAATAGACAAAACAAAGTTAAAAATAATTCTAAAAATGGAAACAAAGGGTTTAGAGCATGGGTTGCCTCCTATGAAGCGCTTTTGTTTAACGTCGTTAGCTCGACGCCCGTTGATGATGTTCAAGGTGGGCGATACGGGTGATGCCCAAAGTCTGGCATCGCTTCAATCTCACAGCTGGTAGGTTTTGGTGTAGCCAGTTGCGACAAGAAAGCTTGCTCGACCACTCTCCCTTTGTTGACAGGGTCCGGAGGCTTCTCCTTTATATTGGCATCCTCCGCCACTCGTTTGAGGATACGGACCTCATCCCCGGCGAGCCCCATGGGCTCTTTGCCTTTTCTCCTCGTAGGAGGAGCTTTTGGGAATCTGGGAGGGATCACATGTCGCGCGACCGCCTCATCAGCAACTTCTTTCTTTGGTGAGCCAACTTGCTCTCCATGGTCTCCCAAGTGGTCGGGGGATTCTCGAGAGAATTTCCCAGGAGCTTGCTTCTACAGCTCTCTCATCTTCCAGCTCCAGCGCATTGATACTAGGGTCATCCGGGGGATCGGGGTACTTCATCGACAACCCCAAGTCAAATTCGACGTTTTCTTGGCCGACGTTGAGGGAAAGCTTCCCATTCTTAACGTCTATCAAAACTCCGACGGTTGCCATAAAGGGCCGTCCAAGGATAATAGGGGTATGCTTGTCTTCCGGCATGTCAATCACCACAAAATCAACCGGTACTTGTACTCCTCTCACATCAACGAGGAGGTCGTCTACTACTCCCACCGGGTACTTGACCGAACGGTCAGCAAGTTGTAATGTCATGCCGGTGGGCTCCAAGTCTCCCATCCCTATTCTCTTGTACAACGATAGGGACATTAAGCTGACGAGCGCTCCTAGATCGACGAGCGCCATCTGGATTCGCACTTCCCCAATAGAGCAAGGGATGGAGAAACTTCCTGGGTCTTTGAGCTTGGGCGGATTTGCGCGCTGAATGAGGGCGCTGCACTCCGCCGTTAATACGACCTTCTCCTTTCTGGATCCCCGTGTCACCAAGTCCTTTAGAAATTTGGCATATGAGGGAATTGTCTCGATGGCCTCGAGGAAGGGGTCGAGGAAGGGGATTTGTAAGCTCAGATCTTTCACCATGGCAAAGAATTTGCCATACTTCTCATCAATCTTGGCTTGGGCAAGCCGTTGTGGAAAATGCACAACGGGCTTGAACACTCTGAGGTTCCCTTCCTCATCCTTTTTCTTCTCCTCTCCATGGACTCCCTCTGGAGTAGTAGGCTTTGGCGACGAAGCACCGTCGTCATTTAATTTCTCAATTGGTCGTTCCACGACCAACGGTGCTTCCGGTCCTTTGGGGGGCACTCTCGTTGGTATTTGTGTTCCGCTCCTCAAGACGATGGCGGACACGTTCTCATGCTCATGTGTGACCGCCAAGGTCTGATTTACCCCCCACAGGTTCACCTCAGGCTGTGGCGGTAATAGATTCTACGGTCTCTGAAGGTTCACCATTTGTAACCCCAGCTGGGTCACCTGATCAGTGAGGACTCTCTGTCCCATCTCCAGCTTCAGATTTACCTTCTCCTGGTTGGCGATGTACTGAGTCAAGAGGGCCTCAACCGGAGAGATGGCCCTCTGCTGGCCATATTGTTGCTGGATGGGCTGTTGATTCCTTGGAGTGTACTGCTGGTACTGTTGTGGAGGTTGTTGCTGTTGAAATTGCTGCCGCTGAAACTACTGATGAGGCCTAGCCGGCTGATATATCTGCTGTTGTTGCTGAGTCGGCTGTTGATAAGGCGCCCGGTAGCTAAGGTTGGGATGATTCCGGTTGTTTGGAGAGTAGGCCGGGTTGGAGTTGGTTCGTGGTGGAAAAGGCGCATTTCTCGTAGGATTGTAAAATAATGCGCTCGCCTGATCCAACGGTGGTGAGATGTCACCACCGTCGAATTCTCCAAAAACTTCGGATTCCACCGCATCAATCTGTTGTGTACCGGTGCCACCGGCACCTACCATCAATGCGGAGATCTGGGTCGACAGCAAGTCAAACTTGCTGGATAATTTGTCGACGTCCTCGACTCTGTGTATGCCCCCAGATCTAGGTGTGGCTCTCTCGTCACACCACCGCTCATTGTTAGATGCCATATTTTCCAGAATCTGTCCAGTATCTTCTTCGCTTCTTGACATAAAGGACCCTCCAGCTGCGGCATCCATGGAAGATTTCAAATCGTCCCTCAACCCATTATAGAACAGATTGATGATCTGCCACTTGGGGAGCTCATGGTGGGGTCATCTTCGCTGCATCTCCTTGTATCTGGTCCAGGCTTCGTGCAGAGACTCGTGGCTGGCCTGGGAGAAGGAGGAGATCTCACTCCTCAGCTTTATAGTCTTCCCCGGAGGAAAGAACTTCGTCAGGAAAGCATTTGAGAGCTTCTCCCAGGTGTTGAATGTATTCGGGTCCTTCCCCCTAAGCCACAGCTTGGCCTTATCTCGCAGAGAGAAGGGGAACAGCTTCAGTCGGATCGCCTCAGTTGTGACACCGTTTATCCGGAAGGTGTCACATTTCTCCAAGAAGGAGTCCAAATGTTCAATGGGGCTCTCCATGGGTGCACCCGAAAATTGATCCTGCTGGATCCACGTCACCAAAGATGGCTTAAGCTCGAAGCTTTGGGCCGTAATAGCAGGAGGACGGATGGCGGAGGTGGACTCGATGGATGGCATCGAGTACTCCAGCAGGGACTTGTGAGGCGGGGTGTTCTCCCCCATGGTTTCTGGATCCTCTCTTCTTCGCTTCTTGGCAGTCAAACGCCTTTGGGTGGTGTTTATCTCTAGATCAATGGGAATCAAGTCGTCGAGACTCCTTGAACTCCTGCGCATGAAAAACAACAAACACCCGTGAAGCGAAAAGTGTGAAAGAAACAGATAAGATAAAAAATAAAAATAAAAATAAGAAAAATAAAAAGGAAAAAGAAGAATGCGAAAATTATCGCGAGGTAGGGATGAGAGCTAGATACAAGGGTTCATGAAATCCTAAAATTACAAGCACGTTGCCTCCCCGGCAACGGTGCCATAAAGCTTGACGCCCCCATGCGTGTTTGATGTGTGCAATAATATGATTGGGGGCGTGAGATTTAAATATTTGTAACCGCAAGCGCACGGTGTTGTAGTGTGGCTTGGAGGTCGAACTCAGGGAGGCGTGGATGTGCTTGTGTCAAGGAGGATCAAATTCACCACATGGGCGAGCTAGCCCGAATCGGATGATGGGTTTGTCACAATAAAATGCAAGGGATAAACAATATGAAGGAAAAAACCCGGGACTTTGGTTTCCACCCTATCGTGCGATTCTCACCGATACGGCCGACGGGTAGGGTAACGATCGGAATTAGGGTCAAATGGTGAGACGTTGCCTCTAAGAGTGGTACCAGCGTCCCATGGGCCCGATATTCCGGTCGGTGCCCAGGATGATACACCGGACTTCCCGGGTTCGGTCAGTGGGCACTCCCGTGTCCATTAACGCTGACCGACTCTGGGAGCACTAAGTTCGCAACGATGACTCCCAACGTCTCATCCTGCCACTCCCGCGCGCTAGGATTCGACGTCTACGCTAAGGGTGTGAGCTATGGCTAGGGAGTCAACCGCCAAGTTTATTCCCCCTTGGCCCAATGGTCAAAGGTGGTCTTTTTCCTGCCGATAACAATAAAATACCCCGCGTAACCGTTTCATTCCTAATCCCTATCGATTTCCTAGTCCTATGGACGCATCAGGAAGAGCCCACGAAGGGGTTTCCACCAAAATCCCAGATTTGGGGACTACTCACACATATTTAGTAAAAAGCGATCTAAAGTAAAATCGACCGTTAGAAACATGATCGGGCGATTGAAAAGCAATAAGAGCAATGCTAATAACAATTTATTAAAGTTTGAAAAAGATCGGAAGACTTACAAATATCTGAAAAATTACAGCCCTCAAGAGAGAGAAAAAACAGCAAAAAATAACAACTCCCGTTTCTGGAAAACCTAGGGGTTCTATTTATAGAATACGAAATCACCCGATCGGGTGAAAAGTCACCCGATCGGGTGACCTGCTTCGTTTCTTCGGCAGCGCAAAATAGGATCACACCCGGTCACTACGGCACGGTCAGTTGAGTCATGAGCTGATCGGTTGGATCTTCATGCCGTCAGGTGAACTGGTCGGTTGATCTCTCCGTGTCGTGGCTTCGGACAATCGGCTACAGGTGAACCGATCGGTTGGCATTCAGCGTCAGAATTCCAGAGAGTTGGGGCATTTGAACCGGTCACCGAACCGACCGGGTGACTTCTTGGCCGCTCCAACTTGTGTCCGGGTGGTGCACGCGTGCATCACCCGATCGGTTGGAGATGACCAACCGGTCAGGTGAGGGGCTAAAAGATGCGATCTTCGTCGTTTGACCCCCTGGATCACGCGTGACTCCTTCCGTTGCTCCGGGGACTCATGATATCGTCGTTTTATGTCCCATATGCCAGTAAAATCCTGCAAAATACGAAAAACACGGAAAAGTGAAAGAAAACAAGAAAACACGAGAAAACGAGTATAAGACGGCGGTAAAAAAGGAAAAACATGGAAGAAAACGTACGCATATATATGAAATATAAACGCACGTCACTTGGAGATGTTGATTGAGAGTCAAATTCGGATTCAAGGGCTGAGAAATGACTATTTCCAAAACTCGATTCAGCAACTAATGACGACGACACAGTAACTTGCATCTACCACGCAACAGCTGGCGTCGAGGCAAAAGTCAAATGAGACTACCATATCGCAGATGGCGCAACAACTTTCCCAATTATCCAAGGCATAAGGGAAATTGCATGTGCAAACAGAAGAGACCCTCCGAGGGCATGTGAACACGATCACATTGAGAAGCGGGTGGCAATTTAAGGGCCCTACCATGCCTACTGTGTGTTAGGAGATGTATGCCCTCAAAGCAATTTATCTCTGTGTAATTATACAAACATCTTGTTCAAAATTACAGTAAGCTGTATGGTAAGAATTTATCTAAGTTAAATCATAATGTAGTTATCATTAGAAACTTACGTAAAGTCCTAAGACTTAATGCAAGGTCAAATATGTATCGAGATGATGATCTCGATCATGTAGAAGTGCTTGACCGTCTGTAGCATAAGTCTTAAAACGCTCGTGGTCGTAGATGTTTCAAAAAAAGGATATCGAAACATCAGATAGACCATTGTGTCTTTGTCTTCACCGTGTAGTGGTGACGGTGATCTCATGGTCGTTCGACTTGGCAAAGTCGGAGACGAGACACATGTGCTCATTAGAGAATGAGTTCACTGAACGATCCAACAAGAGTTATCATATGGTTATGATTGACCAATCTGTCAATGATAACTCTTAGTGATGATAGCTGAGTTGGTCTTTTAACTTGAGGTCATTGTACGAACCTGTACGTAAACAGTGTCATTTAGATCTCTAACTTAGCTTCAAGGCAAGGCCTGTCGAAAGGTCTTTGGTTGGGTGACATTTGAAGCGTGCGAGGAGAGTAATGACCAAGATAGGATTCGTCTCTCCCTGGTTAATGGGAGTTAGTGTCGTAGTGTTAGTTCGGTCTTTAGTGAAGCCTCTGGCTAGAGTATGTTGGAAGATGTCCAATATTATTTGACTAAAGATCGATGGAGACTAACCGTTTTCGAGCTATTGGGGTTGACAGTTTGACCGTACCCTAGGCTAGAGGTTAAACGACATAGTTTTGACGAAGAAACTAAAACTGTGGAATTCATCGCAGACACAGTCAGGGTGGTCCTGAAAATACTCATGTTAATGAGTTAACCACATAAGTATGATATTGAAACAGGGACGTCACTTGTTGCTCGTGGTCACTGCCGTCTGGGGCTTCGAGCTCCACGTGTAGTAGGGTCAGGCTATAGGGTCTCACACAGAGTGGGACCTACGTCTAGTAATAGGTAGAAATTAGGAAGAATAAGAATTCGATGCAAGGGATAGAAAACTGCAAAGAGTTTGCAGTTAGCCTCTACATTCGGGATAAATGATCCTGAGTGCAAGAGAAATATTTTAAGCTTAGATATGGACTATTTTGCATATGATGCAAACAGAGTTAAATGTTTCATAAATTGTTTACGACCATATTTAATAATATAAACACGAGAAAATGTTTACCTATAAGACGGAAATGTCCCGATCTTAACACAGATTCGAACGGCGCCCAAATCGGACGCCAAATGCACAAGTTATGGCCAAAATCGTCAAGGATAACAAATGGAAGGGGCAGCCCAACATGTTGGGCTGAAACCAACTAAAAGTAGGCCTGCTAGGTGGGCTCGTGCCTGCATAAGGTCCATGTGCCCGCATGCACGGGCGGGCACCCCGCCCACTGGGCGGGCGGGAGCCCCCGCCTGCAGAGCGGGCACTGGCACCAGCGCCCGCTGGCAGCGGGCGGGGCCCACCCGCCCGTTGCATGCATAGCCACATGCCTCTGTAGAGGCACATGCAGTGCACACGCCTCGAATCACATGACCTATAGGCAACTGGCGCAGGGTGGGCCCCACGCCTAGGGCTTTGTGCCCAGTAGTTGTGGCAGTTGCCTTTTGAGCAAATTTTGTGGTTTTGGCTTGACTTTGGATGATCAATTTCGGGGTCAAACGGACTCGGATTGAATCGCTGTTTTTTCCTACACGTTCACCATTCAGTACTCTTCGATTTGATATGTTGTATCAAGATCGAGCTAAACGGTGAGGGAGTTAAAATTCATGAAGTTTAGCCTTTATGAAAGGCAAACTAACTTGAATTATTAACTCCAAAATTTTAGTCCCACATCGAAAGTTGAGTAAAAGGGAGGGGTCAGCCGCATATATAAATAGGGGCATGCTCCCCCCTATAAACTTGTCACAAGCTCTAGATCTAAGCGGCTCCCAAAATTTTGGAGGACACTCAGATCTAAGCTTAAAATAAATATTTTTCTCCTCTCCCTAAATTTCTGCCTTGCTCCTGAAGGGCTCTGGCAATGCCACGAAGGGGCTCGGATCGGATCCAAAGTCTTGACTGAGGATCCACTCAAGTGAAACTTTCTTCGACGCATGGTTGGCTCAGTGACAAGGGGGTTGCTCGCCTCGGGACGCGGTGCGGTTCGAAAAGCGATTCAGCTCGGGACGTAGTGCGGTCCGAGAAGCGGTTCGGCTCAGGATGAGGAGTGGCTCGGGACGCGGTTCGGTACACCTTGCCGGTGCAAGCAAGGTTCTGGGTATGTAGTTTAATTGCTTTCTTTTAATATATTGTAGTAGCTTAGATCCTTCTTGGGGTGGTCAGATCCACCTCAAGTTGGCAGAGATCCTGCTAGGGTCTTGAATCCTTAGGGTTTCGTTAAATAGTTTAACGAGTTTTTCTTTCCACTCCTTTTTTTGCCTCTATCGCTCGTCCGACGTTGGACGGGCATATAGATTTGTGCCCTGACGGTCCTTAAAACCCCAACATTATGGAGAAGGAAGCTGAAATTGAAGAAGAAGCTCATGTTGAACTTGGGTCTGGAGTAGAGAAAGGAGCTTAGCACGGGGTGGAACCCCCACATTCTGAACCCATACATGGAAAGACAAACTGAGAAGGAGCAAGGGAAGCCAGCTGAAGAGCCTCTAAGGACCTATGTACCGAGAATCCCTTTCCCATAGAGATTGGTGAAGGCCAAGTTGGACGAGAAGTACGAGAAATTTTTCGAGCTCCTCAAGCAGCTGAATATCTCCATTCCCTTCATCGATGCGATATCAGAGATCCCCACCTATGCCAAGTTCTTAACGGAGATAATTACAATAGGAGGTAGGCGAGAGAAAGTTGTATTCTATGCGTAGTGTAGCGCAATCATTCAGAGGAATGGGGTAGAAAAGCTCGAGGACCCAGGGAGCTTCTCTATTCCGTGCGCCATTGTAGATCTTGATATCGAGAGCGCACTATGCGACTTGGGGGCGAGTGTTAGTTTGATGCCCATCGAAATTTGTGAGAAACTGAATCTGGAAGAGCTCCAGCCAACTAATATGTCGCTCCAGTTGGCAGACCATTCGGTGAAGTACCCTCTAGGATTGGTAGAGGATGTGCCGGTGAGGATTGGAAAGATACTGGTTCCATGTGACTTTGTCGTTATAGACATACCGGAAGATGCTTCCAATCATCCTTGGCTGACCTTTCCTAGCCACTTCGGGTGTTCTTATAGATGTGAAGAGGGGAAGACTTTCCTTCAATGTTGGACAGGATAAGGTCGAGTTCGACCTTAAGAAGTCGATGTAACGGCCTGTTTCAATCGTACCTTCTTCGTGCACGTGCTATTGATCGTGCACGTGTTTATTTTAGACTTTATTTGTTTTTGAACGTTTTTGTGTGATATGTCGTCGTGATCGTCTCTGAAAGTATTAGTTTGAGGAACAACTTGGGAACGGCATATCTCGAGTCGTTCTTCAGCGGTACTATCTAAATTGACGTGACGTCGCGACTTTCTGTTTTGACGCGAGATGTTTCTATTTTTAGTCTCGTCTCTCGACATCAAAATGAAGATCCGTCTTCTCCACTACCTTTCTTTAGTCATCTAGAACACAACAGAATTATTTTATAATTTTTGGACTTAATTTGACCAATTTTCTATTTTTTTGAAAGCTTTAAATAATTTTAAAACCTATTTTTATAAAAGTTTTAATTACAATAAAATTACTATATTATAATAACGTATTAAAGAATTTTCTGACAAATTTTCAGAATTTTTGGCCGCCCCAATTTCGTGTGAGGGTGAGGAGAGTAATTTTTAAGTAAATTAATTATTTTAAATTATTTTAATAATATTTTTCCGAACCCAAACCCTAAACCTAGCTCTAACCTATTTAAGTTAGCCCTAGGCAAAGTATTTTCGTCATTGCTCAAAACCCTAGCCGCCGTTTCATCTTCTAAAGCTTCGTCGCAACGTTGCGACGATCGCAACGTGCACGACCGACGGCCGCCCCCGCAAATCTCAGCGCACGACCGGAGCAAGCCCCCGCATCGCCGCTTGCAGCGCCCGCTGCATCGCCCCCCCGCTGTCGCCCGCTCCGACCGAGGCCTTCTCTCGGTCTGACCGAGAGAACAACCGCTTGGCCGCTCCGCTGCACCGCTCCGCATCGCCCTAGCGCCCGACCGATGGGTCCGCCCGCAGCGACCGAGAGGCCGCCCCGCACCCGCTCTCCGCTCCGCCTCGTTGCAAGTTGCAACGTTGCAACGTGGCCCGCCCGCTGCGACCGATGGGATCTGTCGGTCAGACCGACGGTTCTCCTCGCACCCCCGCTGCAACCGACCCCGCTGCGCTGCTCAGTGCACGACCGAGAGCCCCTCTCGGTCTGACCGAGAGGAACCCCCGCACCGACCAAGTCCGACCGACCCAACTTCGTCGCAACATCATTTCTCCCACACCAACTTCTGTGGTGGGCCCCCAAGTGCTCCTGAGGTGTTGTGGGCCCCCTTGGACCCCTAGCACTGCTGTGGGCCCCACTTGGACGTGCTACTTCGCGGATTTGCCGTCTACGACGTTGCGACACGTCGTAGGCCTTCGTCGCAAGTTTGGACTTTTGGAGAATCGTGCGAGGACCAGATCTGAAGCTGTGGAGTGCTCTGATCAGACACGACATCCATTCTACGGCAAACTCCGATTCAGGTTGGTTCCCCGAAACTCGTAGAAACCCCCACAATAGCTGACTGAACCCTAAACTAAAAACCGTCAACTTGAACTAAATTTAATTTTCAGCTCCTGTAAAACGTTGTACGAACATAGAAAATCGACGAACGGACTAATTTGACTGTGCACATAGGATAGATCGTCGATTAGGTTGATACATCAAAAAGTGACTTTTGACGAATAGGATAGTCCCGAAAACCTAGAAACGAAACCTAATAGGACTTGATGAATTTGAGACCTGACATCGTCGCCGTGGCGATATTTCAGACGGATTTCTGCGGACAAGACGCTTGGACGAGACGCTTGGACGAGACGCTTCGAGAGGACGACACACTCGCCATTTCAGGCAAGTGTACCCACTTGCGTTTTTGACCGTGCTTTGTGCTTAGGTTGCTAGAACTGTTAGACTGTGAATGTATAGAACCGGACGTGAAATGATAGCGTCTGGGACGACTCTTGACGGCTCAGACTTGACGACGAAGTCTGAGCCTGACAACAACAACTTTTTCATGCTGTAGGGCTATCATGTGTGTGCGTGTGTGTGGACACCCTAGAATAACCCTTCCCGTCTTGTCACGTCACGTCCCGTCTTGCACAGCCCGCTGGGCAATTGGGCACTCGCCGAGTGATCCCTTGTACAGACTCACAGCCTGCGGGCAATAGGGCACTCTCCAAGTTGAGAGAGTGATCCCTTGTACGGATACACAGCCCGAGGGCAATAGGGCACTCTCCAAGCTAGAGAGAGTGATCCCTTGTACGGATTCTCAGCCTGCGGGCAATAGGGCACTCGCCAAGCTAGAGCGAGTGATCCCTTGTACGGATATCTTGTCTTGTCTTGTCTTGGGGTTTGGGGTTGGGTTGAGCGTGCGCACGGTAAGAGGGTCTGATCCCCCTCGAACCGTAAGGCGTGAACCCTTTCGTGTCTCACTTGTCTTGTCCTGCCTTGCTTCCGTCATGTCACGTCTTGTCCTGACACCTGTAGGATAGTCCCGTAGTTGGTAACACACGCTACAACTACTACTTGTTGCGCTTTACTTTCCTGCTACGTTACTTCTCTTGTACTTGTTGTAACCCCAGCATGCTAATCAACCAGTAAAACGTTATCTAAAAAGTTGATACACTTGCAGTAAAGTCTAACCCTTCTTGTAGACTTTACCTGACGTACAGTTCCTTTTTCTTGGGTGCTGTACGTCAGGTATTTAGCCAGAGTTCGTGGACGAGGCAGACTCGCTGGAGTACGTGGAGCCGAGGACGTCGTCATCAGAGCACGTGCCTGACAAGGACCAGACCTTGAGGTCTTTTAGTCGCCACTTACAGAGGTTACTACTTTCAGTTTTCTTTGCCACGCTTAGGCTTCTTTTTAGACTTTGTGCTTGTTGGATATCATATCTCTAATTTAATGAATGCAAATTTCTTTTCTGTACTTTTGCTGTTTCAAACTATAAAAATACAAGAACCTGAAAGTCTTTTAAAATGGTACCTCTACAGACGCTTATTGGGTCCAAGCTTCTAAGCTTTGGCCTAAGCGGGCCTCGTCACGTTTCGCTTCCGTCCATTTTGGGAAGCGGGGCGTGACAGGTTTTAGTGGTGGCCCATGCAGGTCTTGCAAAAGTTCGGAACAATAAAAGTACCGCATTCATTTGATATCCACGTACAAGTCTGAATTAGTTTCCCAGTCTTAGATAGTAGGAAGACTTAGGTAGACGTCCCAGGTTGATAGTCGGATGTCTTGGTTAAGATTTAGTCGTCCTCGTCCTAGACTATTTTAGCATCCCCATTTGATTCTGATCGTATTAGATATCTTGAGTCCTTCTTTTAGTTAGTCGCTCGCCCAGCTCCATCGACTTCGGGCCCCGCAGAACGTAACCTTGATTCTCTTAGGAACTTTCTCATTAGATCCTGATTATAGTCTAGCTCATAGGAAGCCTTTGAGCTGAGTTATCCAAATCTTTAGACGACCCGATGATTAGAACCCTTGTCCTCCAGCATCCCTCTGATCCTTGCAAATTTTGTGCTATCGACCATAGAGTCCCATCGTGGCTCTTCACGATTCATATCTTAAGCGTAATCTTCATGCAATCATTTTTCCTTTCTCTCGACTCTTGTGATCGTTTCCTAACGATCATCACCAATCCTTCAAATCCCTTCCCTGACCAATTCTACCTCCTCTAAAATTATTTTCGACTTTCCTTATTAAGTTTTCGCTCTAGATTGATTTCTTTGAAAACCCCTATATTATATATTTAAAATTTGCTGTTTTGGATCGAGTTAAAACTTTTAATTGACTTGGAGCTTTCTGGGACGTAAAAATTTTAAGTCAATATCTCGCACTCGTTTTAAATCATTATTCCTCAAATTCAGTTTTATTTGCCTTGTTTCTAAAATATATATATTACTTTTATAAACTACACAATTTATTTCTACTATCTTGTACTTATTTTCGAATTTTTCCCTTTCCCAAAACCTGCTTCCCTTAAAAGTATTTTCGAAATTCATTATTAAATTCTCCGCCCAATTTGACTTCTTTGAAAACTTTTTATTTAAAATTTCTTACTTTCGGTTGATTTAAAATTCTTTCGCGAATTTTGAAACCTTTCGGTCGTAAAAGTTTTAAGTTACGACCTCGTACTTATTTTCGAATCAGTATCCATCGAATTTTAGTTTTAAAACTTTGTTATTGTTTCGGGAATTCAATATATCATTTTTTCTACCTACGAAATTATTTTAACCATTTACGTACGTACTTTAGAATATTTTTCTAAAACAAAGGGGGATTTTAAATTTCTTACATATAAACATCTATATGTTCATCGTGCTCATACTTCAAGAACCTTTGTTTAAATTTATTTTTTTTCGTTTACAAAACAATCGCTATCTCATCCCACTTTTATTTCCTTTATTTCTTGTTTTCGAAACCCATTATTAAATTCTTCGCTATGTTTGACTTCCTTGAAAACCCTTTATTATATATATTTAAAATTTATTGCTTTTCGATTAAAAGTTCCTTCTTAGATTTTAAAATCTCCTTGGTCGTCAATTTTCAAGTTACCATCTGGAAATTATTTCAAATCGGTATCTTCCATATTTTCATTTTTAAAACCGTGTTAAGATTTTGATAATTCAATTTATATTTTTCTGGGCTACCGATCTATTTCTAAATCACTTACAGTTCATACTTTTAAAATATTTTCTGGACTAGGTGGAACTTCAATTATTTTTATTATTATTATCATATCTGATCTATGTTTCTCGTGACCACATTTCAAAACCTTTGTGTAAACTTATTTTTTTTTCATTTGCAAAACAATCGTTTTACACCCAACCAACTACCTCCTTATCTTGCCTTATTTGACCTCTATCCTTCCGATCTTATTTCGTTCCGCTTTTGATTTAGTTTTCTTTCCTTCTTTTATCTAGACATTAGACCTTGTAGTTATCCATGCTATCTCCAGTTTAGGAGTAGGCCCTCTGGTAGGTGATGTCGTTGCAGTGCCTGAGTATAGGTAGAGTGTGTAGACCTGTATGAGTGTGTCATCTTTAGGATCCTGATGTTTGTCTCCTGTGTCTTGAATGTGTACTCAGTGTTAACCATGGTATGCTGGAAGTTGTCTGAATGACGGTATTCATACTTATATGAATGGTGTCATCGCATGCAGATCCTTAGACTGAGTTTTAATTTTAATGAATGGTTTATCTTGGTTGTATGAGAATCATATCAAAACTTTGTTTTCTTTAAACCAAACCTTTAAAGTTTTTTTTTAAACTAGCTCACAAGATCACAAATCACTTAACCTCCCTCATCCATTACCGCAACGCCACACGTTTTTCCAAATGTTTTAAAATATTTCTTTGGCCTTGAAGTCTCTCTTTCTCTTCTCTTCCTTCTTCCTTAAACAAAGATTTTCATGTTTATGATTGTTATATTAATTGGGCCTAGCTATTATCGTTGTAGGATTTTGTTTGCGGGTAGGCTCAGGGAGTGAGATGAGTTTTATTCTGGCAATGATTAATTGATTTTGGGAACACAAGGATGATGGATTAGAATATTTTTTTTTGGATGAAAAGAATGAACTGTCTCAAACTTATTTAAAATACTGATGTGAGACGGACTCAAAGAAAAATCCTGGTCGGATGAAATTATATGCGAGGAGATGAGAACTTATCAGATTTGAGGCTTAGACGAATGGTAGATAGGGATGGCTGCGGAGTATGGTAGGAGTTAAGATGATCATGAGATTGAGTAGAGCTTTTATTAGCATCGAGACTTGATTGTTAAGTTGACGTGAGAAGACATTGGGAATAACACGACGTGTGGAGATAAATGGATGATTAGGCAGTCGGACTTAGTATTGGTTGGGATTAGTTATAGTGAGCAGGATGAGGGGTAATTCTGACAGATCAAAATTATTTGGTGGATAATTTATGGGGAGATATGACGAGAATGTACTGAAGACACGACGATTGCTGATTGGTGAAGGTATTATAGGATAGACAAATGTTTTGTCTTGGATTGGTGGATGACTAGAATCGCGTTTTTTTTTGGAGATTTATTAATGTTGGGAAAAGGTTTAGAAATTCAAAAGATATTAATGAGCGATGATGATGCTTAGTGGAGTGGTACGATATCAGAAGATGTTATTATTTCTATGAGAACTTGGAGTTGGAAATTGGAACGGTAGTGATGGAACTATATATTAGGAGGAGAGATTAGTCGTGGCTTTGCCCAGTGAAAGATGGATTACGAGGAATTATTGAGGAATGTTGTTCGAAGTTACAGGATTAGAAATCTTTATGAGCAGATATGATAGTTGCGGGTACAAGGTTATATGGGTAATATTATTACTAGTGTGAGTGATTCCGAGGGCGGAATCATTTCTAAGGTGGGTAGAATGTAACGGCCTGTTTCAATCGTACCTTCTTCGTGCACGTGCTATTGATCGTGCACGTGTTTATTTTAGACTTTATTTGTTTTTGAACGTTTTTGTGTGATATGTCGTCGTGATCGTCTCTGAAAGTATTAGTTTGAGGAACAACTTGGGAACGGCATATCTCGAGTCGTTCTTCAGCGGTACTATCTAAATTGACGTGACGTCGCGACTTTCTGTTTTGACGCGAGATGTTTCTATTTTTAGTGTCGTCTCTCGACATCAAAATGAAGATCCGTCTTCTCCACTACCTTTCTTTAGTCATCTAGAACACACCAGAATTATTTTATAATTTTTGGACTTAATTTGACCTATTTTCTATTTTTTTGAAAGCTTTAAATAATTTTAAAACATATTTTTATAAAAGTTTTAATTACAATAAAATTACTATATTATAATAACGTATTAAAGAATTTTCTGGCAAATTTTCAGAATTTTTGGCCGCCCCAATTTCGTGTGAGGGTGAGGAGAGTAATTTTTAAGTAAATTAATTATTTTAAATTATTTTAATAATATTTTTCCGAACCCAAACCCTAAACCTAGCTCTAACCTATTTAAGTTAGCCCTAGGCAAAGTATTTTCGTCATTGCTCAAAACCCTAGCCGCCGTTTCATCTTCTAAAGCTTCGTCGCAACGTTGCGACGATCGCAACGTGCACGACCGACGGCCGCCCCCGCAAATCTCAGCGCACGACCGGAGCAAGCCCCCGCATCGCCGCTTGTAGCGCCTGCTGCATCCCCCCCCCCCCCGCGCTGTCGCCCGCTCCGACCGAGGCCTTCTCTCAGTCTGACCGAGAGAACAGCCGCTTGGCCGCTCCGCTGCACCGCTCCGCATCGCCCTAGCGCCCGACCGATGGGTCCGCCCGCAGCGACCGAGAGGCCGCCCCGCACCCGCTCTCCGCTCCGCCTCATTGCAAGTTGCAACGTTGCAACGTGGCCCGCCCGCTGCGACCGATGGGATCTGTCGGTCAGACCGACGGTTCTCCTCGCACCCCCGCTGCAACCGACCCCGCTGCGCTGCTCAGTGCACGACCGAGAGCCCCTCTCGGTCTGACCGAGAGGAACCCCTGCACCGACCAAGTCCGACCGACCCAACTTCGTCGCAACATCATTTCTCCCACACCAACTTCTGTGGTGGGCCCCCCAAGTGCTCCTGAGGTGTTGTGGGCCCCCTTGGACCCCTAGCACTGCTGTGGGCCCCACTTGGACGTGCTACTTCGCGGATTTGCCGTCTACGACGTTGCGACACGTCGTAGGCCTTCGTCGCAAGTTTGGACTTTTGGAGAATCGTTCGAGGACCAGATTTGAAGCTGTGGAGTGCTCCGATAAGACACGACATCCATTCTACGGCAAACTCCGGTTCAGGTTGGTTCCCCGAAACTCGTAGAAACCCCCACAATAGCTGACTGAACCCTAAACTAAAAACCGTCAACTTGAACTAAATTTAATTTTCAGCTCCTGTAAAACGTTGTACGAACATAGAAAATCGACGAACGGACTAATTTGACTGTGCACATAGGATAGATCGTCGATTAGGTTGATACATCAAAAAGTGACTTTTGACGAATAGGATAGTCCCGAAAACCTAGAAACAAAACCTAATAGGACTTGATGAATTTGAGACCTGACATCGTCGCCGTGGCGATATTTCAGACGGATTTCTGCGGACGATACGCTTGGACGAGACGCTTGGACGAGACGCTTCGAGAGGACGACACACTCGCCATTTCAGGCAAGTGTACCCACTTGCGTTTTTGACCGTGCTTTGTGCTTAGGTTGCTAGAACTGTTAGACTGTGAATGTATAGAACCGGACGTGAAATGATAGCGTCTGGGACGACTCTTGACGGCTCAGACTTGACGACGAAGTCTGAGCCTGACAACAACAACTTTTTCATGCTGTAGGGCTATCATGTGTGTGCGTGTGTGTGGACACCCTAGAATAACCCTTCCCGTCTTGTCACGTCACGTCCCGTCTTGCACAGCCCGCTGGGCAATAGGGCACTCGCCGAGTGATCCCTTGTACAGACTCACAGCCTGCGGGCAATAGGGCACTCTCCAAGTTGAGAGAGTGATCCCTTGTACGGATACACAGCCCGAGGGCAATAGGGCACTCTCCAAGCTAGAGAGAGTGATCCCTTGTACGGATTCTCAGCCTGCGGGCAATAGGGCACTCGCCAAGCTAGAGCGAGTGATGACAAAGGAGGAATTTGAGGAAGCCTCCAAGGGAAAATTCAAGGAGAAGCTACCACGATCACACCAACAAGATCCCAATGAGATGAAGAACCAAGGAGAGAGCTATCTGAAGCTGAATGTGGAGAAGAAACAAGGGAACAAGGACATCCCAGATGTCTTCACCTTTAACCCACCATGATGACATCAAAATAGGGAGTCGAGCTCAAGACTTAAAACGAGCGCTTCATGGGAGGCAACCCAAGATTTTCTAATTTAGTTTTTATATTTTGATTTAGATCTTTATTTTAGTTTAGGTTAGTCTCTATTTTCATTTTCAATAAACTCCCAAAACCCAAGAAATTGACTAAGTGTTTCAATGTAGGAGGAAGAAGAAGAAGATTCGACAAAGCATTTTAAACGACCGCGTGGTGCCAATCCACGTGGCCACGTGGAGGACAGAAAAAGAGGAGAAGAACCCGCACGTGTGGAGCAATCATGAACGACCGCATGGATGGGGTAAACTTAAAGCTCAAAATTTTCCATTCCACATGGTCGCATCGCCTAGTCGATGCGGCCGCATAACTCGTTGTCTTTTGAGCTCAAACTTCTTTTTGAGCTCAAACTTCACCCACTGACCAAACTACGTGGCCGTTTCATCTAAATCGAAACGTCCACGTAAATCCCACATTTTGAGCCATTCCACGCAGTCGTTTAAACCAACTCTAAACGGCCCGCGTAAATCTTCGTAAATTTGGCCCAAAATTCCTTCCACTGACTAAGTGACGCGGCCGTTTCATATTATACGACACAACCGCGTCGATCCCACTTTCTGAGCCAAACGACGCAGACGTTTCATTTCATTTTACATGGCAGTGTATCTCTCTGTTTTCTTGGGCCAAATTTTCACTTACTGACCGAACGACGCAGTCTTTTCAACTTGGATGATGCTACCACGTTGCGCACCTATATATATAGCCCAACCCCCAAATGGCTCGTCCTACGCATTCCTCCCTTAAAACAGTTTGATTCCTCCTCCTTCTCTCTAACTCGATCTCCACCTCCAGTCCACTTCAAATCCTCTCCCTACTCACCCAATCACTCATCTAACCCCTCTCCTCAATCAACCCACTCATCTAACCCCCATCTCCGACCAAATCGTTCGCCGCGAGGAAACCCTAGTGGCAGTTTTTAGTGCTTTGTGACTGGAACTCCACGCGGTCGATGCAAGCACATCTGCCGGCTCAAGAATAGCTTGGGGGAGCCACCTCCAGGCACAGGCAGGTCTATTTCAGCAAGGAACTCTATCTCTGGTAATCTTGCTCCTTTACTCGTTAAATTTTCGCACATTTTTCCTGAAATTGCTTAAAATCTGTGTGAGTCTGCATACAATTCACTTCACTCCATTTACATCACTCACTTCTTCACACGACGCCTCATAGAGAGCGCAAAAAGAAGTCCACTGCTACTGGCCCTACCCAGGGCAAGGGTAAGCGTCGTAAGACCAATGCTTTTCAAGAGGACATTGCACAAGCCCAAGCTGCACTAGAGGGTGGGAATGCACCACTCCCTCCCCCTCAGGTTGACACACTAGGAATTGAGTTCGTTGACGAGCGTCAACAAACCTCATTCTTATCTCTTAGCTCCAGACCTATCGTGCCTACCAAATTCCTAAGCACCACCGCTCTTTCTGCACTAGGTCTCCTAGACATTGTCAGCACCCACCTCTGGAACATCGGATGGGAGGAGTTCCTAGAATGTGAGGCTAGGACATATAGGAGGCTCACACTAGAGTTCTTGTCCACTTTCAAGGCTTATCCGCATGGGTTTTATTTTCGTATCATGAACAAGGAATATGACATGACCAAAGACTCTATCAATCCCCTATTTAAGTGGCCTAGAGTACTTGAGCCCGAGGCACGCCACCACAACTATCCCTACCCTCCTGAGTACGTGGCTGACACCTTTTAGATGAAGATTACTGGACTCACACCCTTCCCCAAGACACGGGCGAAGGCCTCCATCATCATCCACCCTGGCCTCCGTATCGTACACCACATTATTGTGAACACACTTTTCTATCGATATGAGACTGGCCAGGTCTCTCAGGACGAGCTCTTTTTCTTATGGTGTGCCACACAGCCTCGTATAATCCGTGAGGGTGCCACCACTGTCCCACATTACATCCTTCATGTCGGATCTTGGCTCCACTCTAGATTCCTCCACACCCTTGCCAGCCCTAGCTCTCATATCTGCTGCAGAGGATTCATTACTATCATCGCCTCGCTTCCTCCTATTCGCTACAAGATCCCGGACTCCATGACTCCCGTCCCAGGTCCCACTTCGCTCGATCTCGCGGTGCTCACAAACATGCACACGATCAAAGCCTTCAAGTGAGATAGATATTTTTGGCTTTACGGGCATGCTTCCACCCCCTACACGAGACTC
Organism: Scilla litardierei; assembly: GCA_030789695.1. Lineage (NCBI taxonomy): Eukaryota > Viridiplantae > Streptophyta > Magnoliopsida > Asparagales > Asparagaceae > Scilla > Scilla litardierei. Next base: position 218,124,152 of record CM061133.1, read on the forward strand.
CCCAATCCCACTCTCTTGGGACGTGGCACTACCATGCGGTGGATTTTTCACGTCGATCCCGATCTAGCTCAGGGAGTTCAGACACCCCAGCCTGACCCTACTCAACCCCAGGCCCAGCCACAGCCAGGTGATAATCTTGCTTCCACGTCTGTTGGGCCCATCATCAGGCCCCTCCTCCGTCAGTTTCATTGTAGAACTCGACACCACGTCGAGGGTAGCAACAACAATCCTCATCCACCACTCTCACTTCTCGAGTGTATTGTTGTGATATGATTCTCTGGATTTGGTTTTGGATGATGAGCAAACATAAATAATGTATACTAACTTATTTGTGAGCGCAGTTATGAAGATCGTCGCCAAAATACTACGTACATCTAAAGCGACGTCTCAAGACTTCGCAATACGCATGATCGAGTGTCTGAAACTTCGTTGAAGCTCAAGGAGCAATATTGAGGTCTAGAAGAATGAAGATTGAAGCTTTGAAGACGGCTCGTAAGGTTTATTTTATAGTCTTCTAGCTTCATAGATTAGAATATTAAGACTTGAGTAGGACTTACATTATAAACTGCATTTCGCTCATATCTTAGAGCTAGGATTATCATAGAAGCCATTAGAAACTTTCCCGAAGCCTATCGCTTCTTCCCTCGGCTTCGAGTGCATGTTAGTTGGTTCAAGAAGAGTCACCAACCGACTAGATGACGATCTAGTCGGTCAGCAACTCTACATGAATCGACTAGATGCCTTGCTAAATTCAGCTCATCCCAGGTTGATCAATTAGTCGGTCAAAGAAGAGTCACCGACCGACTAGATGACGATCTAGTCGGTTAGGAATCCTTCTTGGACCGACTAATTGAGCTTGCCTCTGTACAGCCTGAGTTACTGTTTCGAGTTAGTCGATCAAAGAACGTTTGTCGACCGACTAGTTGAGAAACTAGTCGGTCAGCATTTGTTCTTAAACCGACTAATTCATCTTGAAGTCAACCTACTCTATTTCGACTGTTAGTCGGTCAAAGATCATTCACCGACCGACTAGTTGTGGAACTAGTCGGTCTGCACGTCTTCTTAGACCGACTAGTTATCTTTGCCTGGAACTTCGACTTTTGGCTGTTCTTCCATTTGTCGGTCTACGTTGATTGACCGACCGACTAGTTGATGAACTAGTCGGTCGGTGGTTGTTCTTTGACCGACTAGTTGGGTTCAGAAAAGAGCCGTTGGGAACTTTTCCAACACGATTTTCCTTGCCTCTATAAATACAAACTTGATTCGTTTGAGGCAAAGTTAGAGGTCCTATTTCCAAGCAATTTCAAACCTAAGAGAAGAGCACTCCCAAGCTATTTCAAAGCTCTCTCTCCCTCACAAGAATCTCCCCCTCAACACCTTGAGCCCTAATTCCTCAAGAGAGATTCTCTCCATTGTGAGCTTCTCAAGCCAAGAGCTTGATTCTAGTCACCATTCTCCACCCTAGGCTTCCATTGCTGGTCATCTTCTTGAAGCTAGGGTTTGGTGACATCCTCTTCCCCAAAATCCATCTTTGCCCTAATTTGGTAAGTATACTCAAGGCATAGGATTTTGTAAGGTAAGAGTTTATTTCATTTCATATTGAATTGTTGTATACTCTCGGTTGTGAGAGTTTGTGTGATCCCGGGTTGTGGGATTCACGGACATCGATTGTAGGTCGATTGCACTTGTGGGTTTCCGCAAGTGGGTTAGTGGAAATCTTGAGTTAGGGTTTCTAACTCAAGTATCCGGAGGGGATCCGGGTGGTTGGGACGTAGGATCACCGGGAACAAGTCGGGGAGACTTGGGTGGATCCGAACCCAGTAACATACTTTGTTTGCGTTGTTTAATTCTTGTTGATCGTTGTTTTATTCCACATTGTCGTTTGTTCATTGCACAACATTTAGGAATAACTCTCTTAATTATTTTAAGTACTATTCACCCTCCCTCTAGTACGTGTGCAGTAGCTACCACTGGGCACTACAATTGGTATCAGAGCCAAGGATAAAGCTATGACGAACAACGACTACAGCGTCTTCAAGGATCGTCAAGGAGCCTCCTCAGTTTTTGAAGGGCAATCTTCATATAGGCCTCCTTCCTTCAACGGTACCAACTAGGTTACTGGAAATGCCGAATGGAAACGTTCCTCCGGAGCGCTTCACTTTGGAGAGCCACGATGAATGAGTATGTCGAGCCCTCCGAACAAGATTTCGTGAAGTGGACTCCCGCGGAGGTCTCCGCGGAGGTAAGTAATGCCAAGGCAATGAACGACTTGCAATGCGCATTGGAGCCCGAGGACTTCAATAAGATATGCACATGTAAGAGTGCATATCAAATATGGAACTCCCTCCTCATCTTACATGAAGGGACGAGTCGGGTAAGAGATTCTAAACTCGTGGTAGTGAATAAAGATTTCGAATTATTTCATATGCTGCAGGGTGAAAAGATGAAAGAGTATTATGCTCGATTTGTCGACATCACAAACAAGTTGGAAGCTCTTGGGAAGACCTACACCCAAAAGGAGAAAGTCTCGAAGATAATCGATGGACTTCCTTCTTGTTGGGAGAAGCGTACCTTCGCCATCGAGGAAGGTAATGACATGAAAACTTATACGGTTACTCAACTAATGGGTACCTTGATGTCATACGAGGTACGCAAGGATAGCAAGCTCATGATGAAAGAAAGGATGAAGTCATACTTGAAGCAAGACGAGCCTAAGAAAAAGGCGATTGCATACAAGGCCGCTCCATCTACCGATGATGAAGAATCGGAAGAAGAATCGGACGATGAGTTGGACATGGAAGCTTTGGCCGATATGGCAAAGAAGTTCATCCGATTCTTCCGACAAGGTAAGTTGAATCGTAAATCTAAATTTATTTCGACTAATGTTTCTACTCCCGTGTGCTACAGATGCAATAAGCCAGGACATATCAAGCCGGATTGTCCTCTCTACAAACACAAGGGAAAATAGAAGGGATCCAAGCACGACAAGTCAAGAAAGCACAAGAAAGGGCTTGTCGGCACTTTCACCGACTCCGATTCCTCAAGTGGAGAGTCGGATGATGAAAGAGTGGAGAAAGCACACACGTGCTTCATGGGCAAAGAGGATCGTGATGAAGAGACTTCCTCCGATGAAAGCGAAGATGGAAGCGAGGATGAAGGCGAAGAGGTAACCAATGATGAACTTAGATTAGCCAATGAACAACTATGGAATAAGTTTTCTAATATGGCTACTAAGTTTATGAAGACTAAAAATGAATTAGATAGTCTTAAAAACTCGCCTAAGCCTTTCATCGTCAACAACGACACCGTTGTTGATGGGTTGAGAAATGAGATTGAAAATCTCAAGTCTCAACTTGAGCATGTTCATATCGAGGATTCGGATGAACATGTGATAGCGGATTTGACGTCTCAAATCTCAACTTTGAGTATTGAGAATAAAAATCTCAAATCACGTGTTTGTGCACTCGCATCGCAAGTATCCACTTTGGATGCTTCTTTGCATTCTCTCACCGAGAAGCATGAGAGCACATTAGGCCGAATTCATGAATTTAACAAAGGTAAGGGCAAGTTGGATGATATCCTAAATGACTTACCTCGGCCAATCATCACATTGGTTTGGGGTATAAGATGGGAGAGTCATCCAAATCGTCCGCCACCTTTGTTAGGCCATCTTCCGATGCTTCTACTAGTGGAAGTAAACACGTCATGGGTAGATCTTCTACCAATGGTGCTTCCGCTAGGAACACGCCCCCACTTGGAAAGAAACCCACTTTGGGTGGACCTCCAAAGAAGGGTCATGCCTTCATGTATACCATGCCACGTAGGAACACAAATCATATCCCACATGTTATCACATATGCCGATTTCTATGCTCCGCATCCATGAGCATGTGCACACCATGTGAGACACACTCATGCACGTGTTCCTCCACATTCATATGTTCATCCTCATACTCATATGAATAATTATCGTCATGCACCATTGCATCGCATGCCATATGCTTACCCACGACATGCATCACATAGAAATCAACAACGTATGCATGTTCCCAATAGGATTAGGACTCCCAAGACTTACACTATTTGGGGGTCCGAAGAACACAAGCATGCATAATAAGAATTTGTATGTGCAATCTTTTATTAATGATGTTATTTCGAATGCTGATTATGTTGGGAAATCAAGTTCCTCTTGGACTTGGTTTCCGAAGGGTTAGTTTCCTTTGACCCTTCATTGCTTGGTACCATAAGTTTAATTTCATTTTTATGGGTACCAAAGCAATTATGGTAAGATTGGGTTACATTTAATTTGAATTTAGTTCTCTAAATTTTTTGCCTAACCCATAGGATCCAAAGAGATTTTTGGATACCAAAATGATATTCTCTAGGCTAAATTCATCATGGGATACCAACCCTACCAACTCCAAGATTTGCAAAGGATTTTCATTCAAATGGAGTTGATGGTGCTTAAGTGATGCACCAAAGTAAGGGGAGCTTAATGTTGTAAGTATTTTCATACTTTTGATTCACATTGGTATCCATTGGTAGATTATATTACGATTGGTATCATTTTGCTTCATTTAGTATGAGAGATTAGTGTATGCCATTGTTCTATCTATTTTTGGCATAACATTTTTGCATGCTACTTTGGTATGGACATCGGATTATTTTTTTTGTCACTGATGTTGATTTCGTCGTTCGACGATTTTATGGATTAAATAGAATTCTTTCTATGGAAACATAGAATTGTTTTCCATGCATTCTATTGATTTTGGAGAGTATGTTCCAAAACTCAATAAGTGAAATTGATTTGAGTTTTGATGATTTCGTATTTCGATTTTCGCCTATGGCTTGATGATTTCGTATTTCGATTTTCACCTATGGTTTGATGATTTCGGTTTTCGATTTTCGCCTATGGCTTGGTGATTTCGTTTTCCGATTTTTGACGATGGTTTTATGATTTCGGTTTTCGGTTTTCGACTTTGGCCTCATTGGCACGCTTTGCTTTTATTCGGTATTTTACATGTGATATTTTGCATTGGTGTCATTTTGGACCGTGGTCGTATTCTTCTACTCCCGTGCTTTATTTTTTAGCCATTGCTTTTGTCGTTGATCTCCTCCCGCTCTTTTTGCTAATGCCAAAGGGGGAGAGATATAATAATGACAATGTGCTAATTAATAATTCAAAGGAATTTACCATGAATCTAATTTGATGTGTTAGATTTAGGGGGAGTGAAGATATAAAAAGGGATTTAGATCCTATATGTCAATAATAGGATTCATATTTTATATTTCCCTCGCTACTTGATGCATATGAATGTTATTGAATATGGAACTACCGTGCCATCAATGCAGGGGGAGTAAGTAAATTTCAATTGAATCATTATTATTGTCTATTATTTATGTTGGTTTGTCATCACCAAAAAGGGGGAGAATGTTATGATATGATTCCCCGGATTTGGTTTTGGATGATGAGCAAACATAAATAATGTATACTAACTTATTTGTGAGCGCAGTTATGAAGATCGTCGCCAAAATACTACGTACATCTAAAGCGACGTCTCAAGACTTCGCAATACGCATGATCGAGTGTCTGAAGCTTCGTTGAAGCTCAAGGAGCAATATTGAGGTCTAGAAGAATGAAGATTGAAGCTTTGAAGACGGCTCGTAAGGTTTATTTTATAGTCTTCTAGCTTCATAGATTAGAATGTTAAGACTTGAGTAGGACTTACATTATAAACTGCATTTCGCTCATATCTTAGAGCTAGGATTATCATAGAAGCCATTAGAAACTTTCCCGAAGCCTATCGCTTCTTCCCTCGGCTTCGAGTGCATGTTAGTTGGTTCAAGAAGAGTCACCAACCGACTAGATGACGATCTAGTCGGTCAGCAACTCTACATGAACCGACTAGATGCCTTGCTAAATTCAGCTCATCCCAGGTTGATCAATTAGTCGGTTAAAGAAGAGTCACCGACCGACTAGATGACGATCTAGTCGGTTAGGAATCCTTCTTGGACCGACTAGTTGAGCTTGCCTCTGTACAACCTGAGTTACTGTTTCGAGTTAGTCGGTCAAAGAAAGTTTGTCGACCGACTAGTTAAGAAACTAGTCCGTCAGCATTTGTTCTTAAACCGACTAATTCATCTTGAAGTCAACCTACTCTATTTCGACTGTTAGTCGGTCAAAGATCATTCACCGACCGACTAGTTATGGAACTAGTCGGTCGGCAAGTCTTCTTAGACCGACTAGTTGTCTTTGCCTGGAACTTCGACTTTTGGCTGTTCTTCCATTAGTCGATCTACGTTGATTGACCGACCGACTAGTTGATGAACTAGTCGGTCGGTGGTTGTTCTTTGACCGACTAGTTGGGTTCAGAAAAGAGCCGTTGGGAACTTTTCCAACACGATTTTCCTTGCCTCTATAAATACAAACTTGATTCGTTTGAGGCAAAGTTAGAGGTCCTATTTCCAAGCAATTTCAGACCTAAGAGAATAGCACTCCCAAGCTATTTCAAAGCTCTCTCTCCCTCACAAGAATCTCTCCCTCAACACCTTGAGCCCTAATTCCTCAAGAGAGATTCTCTCCATTGTGAGCTTTTCAAGCCAAGAGCTTGATTCTAGTCACCATTATCCACCCTAGGCTTCCATTGCTGGTCATCTTCTTGAAGCTAGGGTTTGGTGACATCCTCTTCCCCAAAATCCATCTTTGCCCTAATTTGGTAAGTATACTCAAGGCATAGGATTTTGTAAGGTAAGAGTTTATTTCATTTCATATTGAATTGTTGTATACTCTCGGTTGTGAGAGTTTGTGTGATCCCGGGTTGTGGGATTCACGGACATCGATTGTAGGTCGATTGCACTTGTGGGTTTCCGCAAGTGGGTTAGTGAAAATCTTGAGTTAGGGTTTCTAACTCAAGTATCCGGAGGGGATCCGGGTGGTTGGGACGTAGGATCACCGGGAACAAGTCGGGGAGACTTGGGTGGATCCGAACCCAGTAACATACTTTGTTTGCGTTGTTTAATTCTTGTTGATCGTTGTTTTATTCCGCATTGTCGTTTGTTCATTGCACAACATTTAGGAATAACTCTCTTAATTATTTTAAGTACTATTCACCCCCCCTCTAGTACGTGTGCAGTAGCTACCATAGGGCACTACATGTATAGCTCATTTAGTGGAGGAGTTCAAGTAATTCAGATCCACCACTATCTCCACCCTAACTGGGCTCAGAGACACCCTCTTTGAGTTTAGTACTTCATTTGATAGCCTCACTCTAGCTGGCGTGACTCTCTAGTCACAATTTGATCAGGTTTATTAATATCACTAAAGTCAGTGACATCACCCTATAGCTGCAACATGCCTCATACCCACCCGTATCTAGCCTTGGCCATCCCACACATCTCAGGCTTCCACAGGCCCTTCCACTTCCACCCCTCATATGGACATTCCTTCCACTTCCACCGTCATATCGACACCACCACACTACACATATCCATCCCATCCCAGCCATCTCCGGAGCCACATGGACACGTTCATTATCACACCTTACATCATTCTCATTCCTTCCCCACCTCCATCCCCACAGCCTAAAACTATGATCACTCCACCACCCTCACCTCATCCCGACCTCGTGGCTTCACCCACTTCATCACCACATGCCACGGATGCCACTGACATACCCACCTCTGGAGCACCACCTTCTCTCGCTTCTGCCCTGAATATTCCATCTCTTACACGTGTCTCCACAGCTCCTCGCACATTTGTACCACCTAAGGACACTATTGTGATCATCTCGTCATCCACTGAGGATTCATCCCGATCTCCATCTCCACCTCCACCACCTCCACTAAAGTCTGAGCTCATTCATTCCACTTCATCCACACCCCTACATTGACACGGCTGCTAAGCATTCAGCTGACCCATCCATCCCTTCAGCTGACCCACCCACTTCACCCACCTTATCCACCAGCCACCACCTAACAGTGGCCATGCTTGATTAGATGGCACTTCATTTTGCACTCCTCTATCACTTAACCCACGTATATCACACTTTCATATTTTATAGGCATGTTTTTATTCAGCTTGGGGGAGATGCACCTGGATCTCCTTCCCCCCATTATTTATTTGTCCTCATGATGTTTTCTATATGTTTTCTTCGCGTTGAGAACAACGCTTGATTTAGCTTGGGGAGGAGCACTTTTGCGCTGATTTTCTTATTTCTTTCTATTTTCTTTCCTATTTTCTTGTTTTTGTCGTTATTTTTCGTTTTCATCTCGTTTTTTCTTTCTTATTTTTCCTTTTTCATTTCTCTCCCATATGCATCACGTTTATGTTTTGTATATGCATTCAAAAAGCCAAAAAATGAAAAAAAAATCAAAACTCCAAAAATATATGCATTCGCATCATGCATCATGCATCATTATGCATCCATTTGTATATATTCGCATTCGCTTTGAGAATTTTGTGAAATCGAGCTTTTATTCACGCGGAATCTCGAGTTGAAATTTGTTTTCCGAACTTTTATGCTTGATTTCTATGATGTTAACTTGAATATATGAATAGTACGTAACCTTAGCTTTAATCTTTAGTAATACCCTAGCTTTGGCCGTTCTCATAATCCCTAAGATAGAAGCACTCGAAACCGACCTAGATTGTCACCTAGGAATCCACTCTATGCATGGACCATAGAACCGATAGTTGTTTATAATGGCTTATAATCCCTCGAAACTTGGATAACCACACATCACTTAGTACTGAGGATCGAGTTTGCCTAAGTATACCCATGCTTTTCAAAAAAATAATAATCGAAATAAATTTGTGAATAGAAAAATTTATGCACCGTTCCCCTAGCGAAGCTGAGTAACCGGATCCCCGCGTTAGAAACCGTCAGGGCCTCGCATAAAAAGGTCTAGCTTGGAAGAGTGCATATGAGTAAGGACCCTATTTGGTTTGAGTTAGTAGATCCGAGAGGTCCTTCTTAGCCCGGTGCCCTAAGGCCGTCTAACCTGGGAGTCACCAACCCAACACTCATTGCACGACCGATCGTTGATCCCAAAAAATATAGAAAATAAAAATTGTATTAAAATATAAATTTGTATATATATATATATACATACATGTGTGTGTGTGTGTGTGTGTGTGTGTGTATGAAAGCATGAATAATACTTAGCAACATCAAGAATCAAGGAATTTTGATGTCTCGTGAGCGCCATTTTTTCGATCGACCTATATCACATTATCCCAAACTTATCCACTTTTCGACCATTGCATAGCTTATATTCATATTCCTTCGATCCAAGGACGGGTTAGAGGAAATGTTTTAGGATATGAGTATAGCCACGTCTAGTGTATTGCTTGGCGATTTAAGTGGGGATGACGTCCTAGGATCATATTCTTGTCGACGGAAAGATTTCGAAGCATTTGAGTTTCATGAATTCGAATTTTCAGTTCGCACATGTATATAATCTCTATTTTTGAAAATTCTCGAATTTTCATGTCATCATTTGCATGTTGATTGCATTCATCCCATATACGCTCTCTCTTGTCTTCCTTGATGACAAGGAAGAGTTTAGCTTGGGGGATTTTGATGAGTGTTTATTGTATATAGTTTTTCTCTCTTTTTCATGCACATTTACACAGTTTACTTCGCCATTCTTCCATGTTTCCCCCGTTTTTGTTTTCTCTTTTCCTTTTATGCTCCCTCCTATGCTTTGCAGGAAATATATACTGATTAGAGACCATATGGCATAAATTTAGTGCAAAGGGGTGAAAGAAGCGAAGCTGCGAGATCAAAATGCGCATAACGGAAAGATTTGCGAAGAGCTAAGATCCATGCGGCCTGCATCAAGCTGATACAAATGGCCGTGTCCAAGACCCCCAGAACCTAAGTCCACGTGGCCGTGTCTAATACCTTCAAACGGCCGCGTCGCTGAGGAGTTGATTCGAAGACATAGAACCGACACGACCTGCATGACTACATACGACGTGGACGTGTTATCTTGAAGACTGAAGACAAATGACGCAGTTGTTTTGATGCTGACACGGTCGTCGGGGCCTTATTCGACGCAGCAGCTGACGTGTGTGTATATTTTATATATTCACGCACGTCTTCTTTGTGTTTTTCCGTTATTTTCCGCTGTCCCATATCCATTTCCTCGTGTTTTCTAGTTTTCTTTCACTTTTTGGTGTTTTTGTGTATTTGCAGGAGATCGCCAGTGTAGGGGACATATAACGAGGATATCATGAGCCCCCGGAGCAACGAGAGGTGTCACACGTGATCCAAGGGGTTAAACGACGAAGATTGCCATCTTTCAGCCCCCACCCGATCGGTTGGACACAGCCAACCGACCGGGTGATGCACGCGTGTCTGACCCGGACTGAAGCTGAAGCAAAGTGCAAGGTCAACCGACCGGTTCACCGACCGGTTCATCCCAACAGAGTTCTCGGGAAATTGGAGTTGAATTCCAACCGATCGAGAGACCTTCACCTAATCGGTTCATCTGTAGAGAATTTTATGAATGAAGACCCGGAGAGCTCACCCGATGGCCCGCTGACCGTGCCAAGTCGACTAAAGTCTCTGTTCTTTTGGGCGATAATTCCAACCGATCAGTTGATGATAACCCAACCGATCGGTTCACCCGATGACCGCATCCCTCCAAACGACGACCTGCTTGCGCCAACCGGTCGGGTCAAGCAAGCGGGTGAAATTTTTGAAGCTCGCAGCCGAAGCATGTAGCAGCTCACCCGATCGGTTGATTCTTCAACCGATCGGGTGAAGTCGATTCCTATATATATCTGCCTAGGTTTTCAGAAACGGGAGAGTTGTATTTTTTTCCTGTTTTTCTCTACATGTGACGGCTGGAATTTTATTGTTATTTGTAAGTGTTTTGATCTTTATGAAAGTTTGATATTATCTTAATTTCATTGCTACTACTTCATTTCAATTTTGCTGATTATGATTTCTACGGTCGATTTTCATTTAGATTGCTTTTTAGCTATAATGTGTAAGTAGTTCCCAAATCTGGGATTTTTGTGGAAACCCCTTCGTGGGTTCTCCCTATTGCATCCATAGGACTAGGATTCCGATAGGGAATAGGGATTTATTGGTTATGCGGGGTGTTTCATTGTCATTGACGGGAAAAAGACCACCTTTGACCGTTGGGCCAAGGGGGAATAACCTTGGCGGTTGACTCCATAGACATAGCTCATGCCCTTAGCATAGACATCGAATCCTAGCGCGTGGGAACGGCAGGATGAGATGTTGGGAGTTATCGTTGCGAGCTTAGTGCGCTCAGAGTCGGATAATGTTAATGGATAAGGGAATGCCCACTGACCGAACCCGGGTAGTGCGGTGTATCATCCTGGGCACCGACCGGAATATCGGGCCCATGGGACGCTGGTATCACTCTTAGAGGCAATGTCTCACCACTAAACCCGATTTCTGATCGTATTCCTATCTGTCGGTCGTAATAGTTAGAACACATTATAGGGTGGAAACCGAAGTCCCGGGTTTCCCTTTATATTTTTTAACCCTCATTCAACAATTTGTGACAAACCAACGATCGATCGGGCTAGCTCACCTGTAAGGTGAATTGGTTCCTCTTAGAAACAAGCAGAAACCACGCCTCCCTGTGTTCGACCCCCAAGCCACACTACAACACCGTGTGCTTGCGGTACAAATATTTTAAATCTGGTATCCCCCAATCCAACTGCACGCTGTTACAAGAAGACCTGAAAAGCCGGGGGACGTCAAGCTTTATGGCGCCGTTGCCTGGGAGGCAACATGTTTGTTTATTTTAGGACCTTCAAACCCTTGAGTCTAGTTCATATCCCTACCTCGCGATAGTTTTTGCATTCTATTTTTTCATTTTTCATTTTCTATTTCTATTTTTCTGTTTTTATCTGTTCCTATCACATACTTGCTTCACGGGTATTTCATGTTTTTCATGCGCATGAATACAATGAGTCTAGACAACTTGATTCATATTGACCTGGAAATTAACGCCATCCTTAGGCATCTGGCCGCAGAGAAGAGAAGAAGAGAAGAGTCTGAAGCCATGGGGGAGAATACCCCACCTCATAAGTCCCTGCTGGAGTACTCGATGCCATCCATCGGGTCCACCTCCTCCATTTGACCTCCGGGTATTTTAGCCCAGAGCTTCGAGCTTAAGCCGTCATTAGTGACGTGGATCCAGCAGGATCAATTCTCTGGGGCACCCATGGAGAGCCCTATTGAACATCGGGATTCCTTCCTCGAGAAGTGTGACACATTCAGGATTAATGGTGTCACCACTGAAGCAATCCGACTGAAGCTATTCCCCTTCTCTCTGCGGGATAAGGCCAAGCAATGGCTTAGGGGAAAGGACCCGAACACCTTCAACACCTGGGAGAAGCTCTCGAATGCGTTCTTGACTAAGTTCTTCCCTCAGGGGAAAAAGATGAAGCTGAGGAGTGAGATCTCCTCCTTCACCCAGGCCAACCATGAGTCCCTGCATGAAGCTTGGACGAGATACAAAGAGATACAGCGGAGATGCCCTCATCACGAGCTTTCAAAGTGGCAGATTATTAATCTGTTTTATAACGGGCTGAGGGATGACTTGAAATCTTTGATGGATGCCGCGACTGGGGGGTCCTTCATGTCTAGAAGTGAAGAAGATGCCTGCAATATCTTGGAAACCATGGCATCAAACAATGAGCGGTGGTGCGACGAGAGTGCAACACTGAGATCTGGAGGCATTCATAGAGTCGAGGACGTCGACAAGTTGTCTAGCAAATTTGATTTGCTATCGACCCAGATCTCCGCGCTCATATTAGGAGATGGTGGTGCCGACACCCAACAAATATCGGTGGTGGAAGCGGAAGTCCTGGGAGACTTCGAGGGTGGTGACATTTCACCACCGGTGGATCAAGCTAGCGCACTTTTCTTCAACCCTACGGGTAATGCGCCGTATCCACCCCGGACTAGTGATTCGGAGTGAAAAGTGTATATTCATACCCCCTAACTACCCCCATTTTGTGCTAAAGATTATACTTAATCGTACTCTTTTAGGTATATTTTCGCTTTATGTTGTTTTTAGGGCTTAATCTCATTCTTGGCACAAAATATAGATTTTACCATCTTTATTGGCTTCCTATTATTTTCAGTTGCTCCTGGTATTATTGTGATCATATTGACAATTTGTTTAGAATTATTTGAGCAAAAGGTTATTTTATATGATTTTTGGAAGTCAATAGTGTGTTATATAAGTCACTATATTCATTTTCACATCAAATGGACTAATTTATTCTTCCAATATTTTCAGGTACCCCTAGGAGTCTTGGGGATTTTCCAGAATTTTCTTGGAATTTTCTGAGACTTCTGGGTATTTTTGGTGAATTTTTGGAGGAGATTTGGGATTTATTGGGGCTTAAAAAGGGTTTCTGGAATATTTAAAACAAAAAAATAAAAAAGAAAGGCCTTTGGGCCGGCCCAGCGGCCGTCCCAACTTCAACGGCCCGCTCTCAGCAGCGGGCCGCTGCTTCAGGTAAGTATAAAAAAAATAATAAAACTTTAAAAAAAACATTCGACGCGGGCCGGCCCGCTCGAATTTTCGAAGAGCGGGCGGGCGTCGTTTGGGGCCGGGTCTCCGACCCGGCCCCGTTATCTCTTTGCCAACACGCACGCAGCGAGCTGCGGGGGCGGGCAGCGGGCGCCCACCCCCCCAAATCTGACCCGAAAGCCCATTTGCGGGTTAAATGCGCCTGTAGCGAAAATTAGAAGGCAGATTCGTTTTTGGAGCAGTTTTTCGGCCAGAGGGTATTTTTGGGGTTCTCTTCTTCCCCAATAGGGCTAGGGCTAGGGAGGAGGTCATGGATGAAGCTTGGAGCTAGGAGGAGAATTTGGGAGAGGAAAATCTCAGCTTGGAGTGAAAATTGTGTGAAATTTTCCTATTCTCTTGTGTATTTGATTTAGGGTTTTGAGTTGTAAATTGGATGTTAATTTTGAGTAAAGATTACTCCTTTTTCACCATGATTCTCTAAATTTTGCTTGTGTGGTTGTGTTGTGTGATTGTTGTTGTTGGGTTGTAATTTTCATCTCTAGCACAATTTCATTGTCTAATTTGTGTATGAAACTTGAGTTAACTTTGTTTATTGGAACCCTAAGGGGAAATAAAAGAAGTGGATAATCCTAGCGGACCCTCTCTAACGTGCTAAATTGATTATTACTCATGTGGGTTTCATTCATTACTTATTGCACCCCATTTGTTCGATGAAATGCCGTATTTTCCGATTGAGCTCACTTAGCCGGGAGATCAATTGAGTTATATTTGGGATGAATTCCTACTCTAACAACCTCTCACACACACACACCACATAAGTCCTCCTTGTTACTTGCCGATTCAGCTCTCCACCCTTAGCCACTTTAGATTAGGATTTTCGTTTCACCACACTTTTTCCCTCTCTTCCACTGTAATTGAGGTGGTTGAATCACGCTTTATTTTTCGTTATCAATCAATTTTGCGAACATAGAACGACTTGTCCCTGTGATCCGACCCGGTACTCACATGTTATTTTTATATTGCATTGACACTCCTACGCTTGGGAGTGGAAGGCGTGCACTTGCGCTTCCTTCCGCAGTCAACCAATTGGCGCCGTTGCCGGGGACAACGGTTTCTATTATTAGCCTTTTTTGATTGATTTTGAAAGCTTTAGTGTGATACTCCTATCTCTTAGTGTGTGTCTTTCCGTTTATTTATTTTCCACTTATTGAATCTTTTGCTTGTTTATTCTCATTTTTTCGAGAATTTTTTTTTAAAAACATGGCATCATCTTCAGATTTTTAGGACATTGATTTGGAGGATATCCCACTTCCGCCATACTTTCATGGCACGGAGTGGGAGAACCCTCATTTACATAGTAACAATTTTGAAGAGTGGATGCATGCATGTCTTGGTGGGAACATATATGATGATTGCATATACTTCAGATTTTTTCCCTCTTCTTTACTGGACGATGCTAGACTTTGGTTTGATTCGTTGTCTCTTGACTCACATTTTACTTGGTTGTCATTTCAGGCTGAATTTCTCCGAGTATTTTTGCCTACTTTTTTGAGCAGGTACATGGGCGGCATGCCATAGAGTAGTACATCGCGAGCTTTACCCATGCCGATGGAGAGGCCTACCATCAGGCTTGGCAGAGGTTCACTAATTTGGTGCTTGCGTGCCCACACCAGAGTTTCCACGAGGATCATCTTCTACAGATCTTCTACACTGGATTATCACCATCTGGACGAGACTTCGTGCAGATGAGCTGCGGTGGGGAGTTCTTTGATTATTCGACCGAGGATTCATGGTGTTACCTGAGGGACCTTGTAGAGTGGGAGCAGACTGCGCCATCTGGAGAGCCGTCACTTGGATATGAGAATGATGGTCAGTCCCAATTTCCACTTCAGGATGCAGAGCAGCAGGTCCAGGACCAGCCTGAGGAGCCAGCTGAGGGCTCATTCCAATGCGACCCTATGGGATACCAAGAGAAACATGTGAAGAGGGTGCATTGGGGCCAAGTAGAGGTATTTGAGCATATACATTTTGATGAGCCGGAGGATACGGATGATGGAGTGCGTGTCGACCACGACGGTGACACGATACATTTTCACTTTGAGGTTGAGGATGAAGCAGATGTGCATGATGGCCAAGAGCAGATTGAGTTTACCATGGAGCCTGAGCCACAATCCACTTCAGAGTTAGCTTCACAGGTCGAGGTGGTTGAGTACTTAGGGAGGATGACTGAGATGAACTATTTCGGGGATGACGAGGATGATGCGTGCTTGGATTTGCCCGAGACGAGTCTACCTCCAGTCCTATCACAGATGTCACTTCCCTCGCCTCAGGATGCGCACTTGCCAGTCATCGAGGAGGTTTGTCAGGAGCAGTTACCAGTTGTGGGGAGTGCCGCAGAGATTGTTGATGTTGATGTCGAGGAAGAGGATAGTGACAGGGATTGTGAGATGGTATATATTGAGCCCGAGCTCCCTCTTACTCCAGTTTTCTCTCTGTAGCCGCTTCCCCCTCCTCCTGAGGCAGAGTATCATGCCACACCTAGCACCATTATTCAGGGAAGTTCCCACCATCTCATACCTTGCATTTCTGAGGTGAAATTTTCACTTCCATATACATTTGCTTCAGATTGTCGTCCATTGCATTTACATTCTTTTATTTGTTTTGACGACCCGTTTTGGAATGCTTTTGCAGGGCATGAGGACATGACTTGGATTGATGTAGCTCATCTCCCACATGACACATATTATCCAAATGAGATGCTTGGAGTTGCATTGCTGGAATCCAAGAAGGCCGTTGGAGGCCTAGCTCCAAAGCAGCTGGCGGAGGAGCAAAAGGATATGTTGGAACAATTTCCACCGCTGATGGAAATTTTGGATCCGCCTTTGCCACGGTGTGTTCTTTCCAATAGTGTAAATAAATAAATGTTTTATTTTAGTATTTTCGTATGCTTTTCTTTTCTTTTCTAGGATCTTTTGCCGAGATCTAATACTCTCCCAACATTGAGGACAATGCTTATTTTAAGTTGGGGGAGAGTGTTAGAATCTTTAGATTGTTAGGATTTTGATGTTTAGCTAAATATTTTTTTTTGAGATCCCTCCATGTTTCGCCTCATCCCATAATTTTCATTGCATATCATATTTTGGACTCCTTGTCCCTACGCCATTAGCTTTGTTTAGTCCCTAAATGCTTAATGCCGTGCTATTTTTTCGGATTGTAATTTTGGTATCAAATTTCTTGATGTTGGATTGGCATGTTTTAAATTTTTTCCAATTTGGATTCATTTGCGAATATGCCATGTATGGAACTACATTATATGTCTGATACTCTCTTTGAGATAATTTGGGAAAATTTTGGTGTACGTGATTGCATGAGTTGAGATGAATGGTGTAGTTTTTGGTTGGATTGGATCTGGCCAATTTGTTATGCTTTGTTTTCCTCTTAGGAGTGGGTGGATGAGTTGATAATTCATGTTGGAGAATGAAAAATAGATTAACATAAGTGAATATTTTTCCTAATCAAATCGAGTAGCTGGTGCCCCAGGGAGGACGCCAAAGATGAGATTTAGGGGATCATTCCATCCATTTGCATATATAGCGTCATCATGTGTATGCAAATGTGGTCGTGTTTGCATTTCATAGCGTTATCGCGTGAATGCAAAACATAAACATCAAAAACAAAAAAAAGAAAGAAAAAGAAAAAATGAATGTATAATGAAAGAATAAGCAACATGGGTGATGCAATCTCATCTCCCATAACTTAGAACAAATTTCTTTTATTTTGGCCATTTTCATGAAAATTTTAAACTTTAACATCATGATATATCCCGACACATGCGATACGGTGCTTATTGCCTTACTTTTATTTGAATTGGATTGAGGAGAATGTCATTTGTTGTTTATTTTCATACATTGGTTATATTGGTTTTGAAATCAATTGGAAATACCATTTTGGGTGTGCCATGATGATATCTTGTGTTGGTGCATGTTTTCCCATTTAATCCGAATTTATCGCATATTTTGCTAGGGGCTAGCAAAAAGCTAGTTGGGGGTTGTGATTCTGAGTGAAAAGTGTATATTCATACCCCCTAACTACCCCCATTTTGTGCTAAAGATTATACTTAATCGTGCTCTTTTGGGTATATTTTCGCTTTATGTCGTTTTTAGGGCTTAATCTCATTCTTGGCACAAAATATAGATTTTACCATCTTTATTGGCTTCATATTATTTTTTAGTTGCTCCTGGTAGTATTGTGATCATATTGACAAATTTTTAGAATTATTTGAGCAATAGGTTATTTTATATGATTTTTGGAAGTCAATAGTGTGTTATATAAGTCACTATATTCATTTTCACATCAAATATACTAATTTCTTCTTCCTATATTTTTCAGGTACTCCTAGGAGTCTTGGGGATTTTCCAGATTTTTCTGGAAATTTTTTGAGACTTCTGGGTATTTTTGGTGAATTTTTGGAGGAGATTTGGGATTTATTGGGGCTTAAAAAGGGTTTCTGTAATATTTAAAACAAAAAAAATAAAAAATAAAGGCCTTTGGGCAAGCCCAGCGGCCGGCCCAACTTTAGAGGCCCGCTCTCAGCAGCGGGCCGCTGCTTCAGGTAAGTATAAAAAAATAAAACTATAAAAAACATTCGATGCGGGCCGGCCCGCTCGATTTTTCGAAGAGCGGGCGCAGCGCCCGCTCCTTTGGAGCGGGCGAGCGTCGTTTGGGCCCGGGTCTCCGACCCGGCCCCGTCATCTCTTTGCCAACGGCACGCAGCGAGCTGCGGGGGCGGGCAGCGGGCGCCCGGCCCCCAAATCTGACCTGAAAGCCAATTTGCGGGTTAAATGCACCTATAGCGAAAATTAGAAGGCAGATTCGTTTTTGGAGTAGTTTTTCGGCCAGAGAGTATTTTTGGGGTTCTCTTCTTCCCCACTAGGGCTAGGGCTAGGGAGGAGGTCATGGATGAAGCTTGGAGCTAGGAGGAGTATTTGGGAGAGGAAAATCTCAGCTTGGAATGACAATTGGGTGAAATTTTCCTATTCTCTTGTGTATTTGATTTAGGGTTTTGAGTTGTAAATTGGATGTTAATTTTGTGTAAAGATTACTCCTTTTTCACCATGATTCTCTAAATTTGCTTGTGCGGTTGTGTTGTGTGATTGTTGTTGTTGGGTTGTAATTTTCATCTCTAGCACAATTTCATTGTCTAATTTGTGTATGAACTTGAGTTAACTTTGTTTATTGGAACCCTAAGGGGAAATCCAAGAAGAGGATAATCCTAGCGGACCCTCTCTAATGCGCTAAATTGATTATTACTCATGTGGGTTTCATTCATTACTTATTGCACCCCATTTGTTAAATGAAATGCCATATTTTCCGATTGAGCTCCCTTAGCCGGGAGATCAATTGAGTTATATTTGGGATGAATTCCTACTCCAACAACCTCACACACACACACCACATAAGTCCTCCTTGTTACTTACCGATTCGGCTCTCCACCCTTAGCCACTTTAGATTAGGATTTTTGTTTAACCACACTTTTTCCCTCTTTTCCACCGTAATTGAGGTGGTTGAATCACGCTTTATTTTCGTTATCAATCAATTTTGCAAACATAGAACAACTTGTCCCTGTGATCTGACCCGGTACTCACCGGTTATTTTTATATTGCATTGACACTCCTATGCTTGGGAGTAGAAGGCATTCACTTGCGCGTCCTTCCACAGTCAACCAACTAGATCCAACCCGGTTTATTCTTCGAATAATCGGAACCACCCAAATCTTAGCTATCAGGCGCCATACCAGCAGCTTAAGCAACCGCACCAACAAGTATATCAGCCACCTAGGCAATAGCAGCAACAGTATCAGCAGCAGCAGCAGCCTCCACAGGTGCAGCAGCAGTATCCACCAAGGAACCAGTAGCCCATGCAGCAGAAGCAGCCATATGGCTAGCAGCGTGTCATCTCTCTGATTGAGTCCCTCTTGACTCAGTACATTTCGAACTAGGAGAAGATCAATTTGAAGCTGGAAATGGGGCAGAGGGCTCTCATCGACTGACGTGTGTGTATATTTTATATATTCACGCACATCTTCTTCGTGTTTTTCCGTTATTTTCTGCTGTCCCGTATTCATTTTCTCGTGCTTTCTAGTTTTCTTTCACTTCTACGTATTTTTGTGTGTTTGCAGGAGATTGCCAGCGTAGGGGACACATAACGAAGATATCATAAGTCCCTAGAGCAACGGGAGGAGTCACGCGCGATCCAGGGGGTCAAACGACCAAGAATGCCATCTTTCAGCCCCCACCTGATCGGTTGGACACAGCCAACCGATCGGGCGATGCACGCGTATCCGACCCGGACAGCAACTGAAGCAAAGTGAGGATCAACCAACCGGTTCGACGATCGGTTCATTCCAACAGACTTCTCGAGAAATTGGAGATGAATTCCAACCGATCGGGTGACCTTCACCCGATCGGTTAATCTGTAGCCGATTCTTCCAACAGACAACCCGGAGAGCTCACCCGACGGCCCGCTGACCGTGCCAAGTCGACTGAAGTCTCTGTTCTTTTGGGCGATATTTCCAACTGATCGGTTGATTGTTCAACCGATCGGTTCACCTGATGACTGCAAGATCCAAACGACAAGCCGCTTGCGCCAAACGACCGGGTCACGTGAGCGGGTGAAGTCTCTGAAGACCGCAACCGAAGAACGTAGCAGCTCACCCGATCAGTTGATACTTCAACCGATCGGGTGAAGTCGTTTTCTATATATAACTGCCATAGGTTTTCATAAACGGGAGCTGTGTATTTTTCTGTCTTTTTTCCCTATTGTGACGGTTGGAATTTTATCGTTATTTGTAAGTGTTCCGATCTTTGTGAAACTTTGATATTATCTTAATAGCATTGCTACTACTTCATTTCAATCGCTTGATTATGATTTATACGGTCGATTTTCATTTAGATTGCTTTTTAGCTATAATGTGTGAGTAGTTCCCAAATCTGGGATTTTGGTGGAAACCCCTTCGTGGGTTCTCCCTGATGCATCCATAGGACTAAGATTTCGATAGGGATTAGGGATTTATTGGTTACGTGGGGTGTTTCATTGTCATCGGCGAGAAAAAGACCACCTTTGACCGTTGGGCCAAGGGGGAATAAACTTGGCGGTTGACTCCCTAGCCATAGCTCACGCCCTTAGCGTAGGCATCAAATGCTAGCGCCCGAGAGCGACAGGATGAGATGTTGGGAGTTATCGTTGAAGCTTAGTGCTCCTGGAGTCGGTCGGTGTTAATGGACATGGGAATGCCCACTGACCGAACCTGGGTAGTTCGGCATATCATCCTGGGCACTGACCAGAATATCGGGCCCATGGGACGCTGGTATCACTCTTAGAGGCAACGTCTTACCACTAAACCCTAATTCCGATCGTTTTCCTATCCGCCGGTCTTAACAGCGAGAACATATGATAGGGTGAAAACCGAAGTCCTGGGTTTCCCTTGATATTGTTTATCCTCCGTATTTACATTCCGTGACAAACCATCTATCGATTGGGCTAGCTCACCCGTACGGTGAATTGGTTCCTATTAGAAACAAATACAACCACGCCTCCCTGTGTTCGACCCCCAAGCCACACTACAACACCGTTCGCTTGCTGTACAAATATTTTAAATCTGGTATCCCCAATCATATTGCACACTTGCATGCTAACAGCCCCGGGACGTCAAGCTTTATGGCGCCGTTGCCGGGGAGGCAACGTGTTTGTTTATTTTAGGACCTTCGAACCCTTGAGTCTAGTTCATATCCCTACCTCGCGATAGTTTTCGCATTCTACTTTTTCGTCTATTTTTATTTTTTCTATTTTATTTTGTTCCTATCTCATACATGCTTCACGGGTATTTCTTGTTTTTCATGCGCATGAATACAAGGAGTCTAGACGACTTGATTCTTATCGACCCAAAAATTAACGCCACCCTTAGGCGTCTGGCCACAGAGAAGAGAAGAAGAGAAGAGTCTGAAGCCATGGGGGAGAATACCCCACCTCATAAGTCCCTGCTGGAGTACTCGATGCCATCCATCGGGTCAACCTCCTCCATTCGACCTCCGGCTATTTCAGCCCAGAGCTTCAAGCGTAAGCCGTCACTAGTGACGTGGATCCAGCAGGATCAATTCTCTGGGGCACCCATGGAGAGCCCTATTGAACATCTGGACTCCTTCCTCGAGAAGTGTGACACATTCAGGATTAATGGTGTCACCACTGAAGCAATCCGACTGAAGCTATTCCCCTTCTCTCTGCGGGATAAGGCCAAGCAATGGCTTAGGGGAAAGGACTCGAACACCTTCAACACCTGGGAGAAGCTCTCGAATGCGTTCTTGACTAAGTTCTTCCCTCCGGGGAAAACGATGAAGCTGAGAAGTGAGATCTCCTCCTTCACCCAGGCCAGCCACGAGTCCCTGCTTGAAGCTTGGACGAGATATAAAGAGATGCAGCGGAGATGCCCTCATCACGAGCTTCCAAAGTGGCAGATTATTAATCTATTCTATAACGGGCTGAGGGATGACTTGAAATCTTCGTTGGATGCCGTGGGTGAGGGGTCCTTCATGTCTAGAAGTGAAGAAGATGCCGGTAATATCTTGGAAAACATGGCATCAAACAATGAGCGGTGGTGTGACGAGCATGCAACACCTAGATCTGGAGGCATTCATAGAGTCAAGGACGTCGACAAGTTGTCTAGAAAATTTGATTTGCTATCGACCCAGATCTCAGCGCTCATGGTAGGAGCTGGCGGTGCCGGCGGTGTCGGCACTGAACATGTATCAGTGGTGGAAGTGGAAGTCCTGGGAGACTTCGAGGGTGGTGACATTTCACCACCGGTGGATCAAGCTAGCGCACTTTTCTTCAACCCTACGGGTAATGCGCTGTATCCACCCCGTACTAGCTCCAACCCGGTTTATTCTCTGAATAACCGGAACCACCCAAATCTTAGCTATCGGACGCCGTACCTGTAACAGCCGTTTTCCGACCGTTCGTATTTTCTGCGCGCACGTGCTTTATCGGGCACGTATTTCATTTGGTAATTTCTGAGCTTCGGCATTTGCGATGTGATATGCCGTTGCGATCGTTTCAGGGTGTTGGACTTTATTGTAATTTTCATAACGTCGTTTCACGGCTCGTTTTCTAGCAAAACGACTCTGAACGATAGGGGCGTTTTAGTCATTTGACTCTAAACGATGTTTCCAATTTTACGTAAATTCTTGGTAGGCGTTACACATGATCAGGCTCTGTAGATCTGTGCGTCTCATCTCCACGATCGCCCCGGTATTTTCGGATTATTTTTCTGACGACCGGATTGAAAGATATCTCTCTGAGAAACCTCGACCGTTGATTTGCCCAGTCAGATTCAAATTTCGAAATTTGTTAGCCGAATCTGGCTAAATCCTTCATTGAAAATCGTTTTAAGATCTTCCCTAATCTGTTTCGCTAATCTCCCCTAGACTTACCCCAACCCGTACGCCCTCCATCCCTATACCCCTCTCCCATTTAACCCTTATGATATGGCTATTTAGCAAACCCAAAATACTATATAATATTAAACCCTATTCTAACCTAACCCTAACTCTAAGTGCAGCCGCTGCCCCCCCTAAAATAAACCCCCAATTTTCCTCTCTCTCTCTCCCCGATCTACTCCATCCATGGCGAGATCCCGATCCACCGCCGCGGTCGCCGTTAACCCCATCTCCCCCCGGACGCCCCGCTTCCCGACGTCGCCGCTCCGGTCGCCGCCTCGTCTTCCCCGATCACGCGGCCGCCTCGCCCCGTGCCACTCTCTTCCACAGCAGAGCGATGGCCCCCGCTGCAATTCGCGCCGTCGAGATGCCCCTCTTTCCGATCCGCCACCACGCCACCCCTACGACGGCCCCGGCCGCCTGATCCCGCCGCTCCGGTGACCCCGCGACCCAGCACCGACCCCGTGCAGTGCAGCGACGCCCCGTTGTGAATGATCCTCGATCTCCCGCTTCCGACTCCCCTCGCCCTCAACTCCTCCTCCGAGCTCCGCCCCGACGCCCCCGCGTCGCTGCAGCCTCCCCTCTCGGAGCTGTGCTCCGACGGCCGCTCGCCTGCGTCGGACCCGCGATCGCCGCTCAGCGCAGCCCGGCGCCGTTAACCGTAGTGCCCCCTAGCGAGACCGCCCTCAATCACTGCCTCCCCTTTCCGAGCGAAGCCGGTCTCCGCCTCTCACAGCCCACTGCGCCGCCGCTATGCCATCTGCGCCGCCGCTCGCCTCGCTTCACGGCCTCCGCGCTGCCGCCGTGACCCCGAGCGCTGCCCGTCGCCGCTCCATGATCCACAGCGCGTGCAGTCGCCTGTCTGCGCACCCCTCCATCCCTGTGCCGCCCGACGACGCACCACTGTCGTTTCCCGACCGCCGGCGCGCCTCTCCGACATCCGAGTGACCCCACGGCCACCGTCTACGACTTGAGCAGCTCGCTCCAACCGCAACCGCCGCTGCTGTGAAACCGGCGCCGCACGACACCCCACGTCACCATCGACTGTGCTCAGCCCCCGACTGCTCCTCGACCACACTCGGACCACGCCACCCCCTTTACTAGCCAACGTCACGGAGAGGCGCACCCGAGAGCTTTAGGCGCATGCAAGAATAAACGGTGAGGCCTTTAACTATCATATTTTGTTGTAACGTGAGTAATCAGGGTGTCTTATATTACCCTATAATAAGAGATATAGGTTGGTGCTTGATTTTGATAAGCTTGTGTGTTGATATAATGTTGTGTGCCTGTGTGTGCTGTAGCTATGTCTAACAAATCTTGGTTGAGTGAGGACTAGTAGTTTAACTTTGTGAATCTGACATCGCAGATAACTAGATCTCGTTGCTATCGACTAGACACTCAAAATTGCATCGATCAGACATTCTGGGAACGAGGGGGGCGACACGTTTTGTTATTGCTTTCAAATCTGACGCCGAATCACGCGTGACCGTCAAAAGGTTAGTCCCCTCAACTCGTAGTGAAACCCACATTGTAGCAAACTGAACCTTAACTAAAACTGGACAACTACAATTAAATTTACTTTTTCGCACCAGTAAAACGCTGCTCACCGTAGAAATCGACCATCGGACAAACTTTCTGTGCACATAGGGTAGTGGTCGATTTAGGTTGATGAAACACCAAAAATCGTGACTTTGACTATTAGGGTAGTCCCGACAACCTAGAAACGAACCTAAATAGGATTTATTGAAAACGAGGCCTGACACCGTCGATGTGACCCTATTTCAGACGGACTTCCGCTGACGAGACGCCTGGACGAGACGCTTCCAGAGGACGACACACTCGCCATCGCAGGAAAGTGTATCCACTTGTACTTTTGGCCGTGCTTAGGCCCTAGTTGGTTAGAATTGTTAACTGTGAACAAATAGAACCGGACGTGAAATGATAGCGTCCGGGACGACACCTGACGGCTCAGACTTGACGACGAAGTCTGAGCCTGACAACAACTACTTTTGATATTGTAGGGCTATCATGTATGTGCGTGCGTGTGGACACCTGAGAATAACAACTCCCTACACTTGTCATGTCGTGTCCTGTTACACAAAAAGCCTTCGGGCGTTTCGGATGCTTTCCTAGCGGAAGTGATCCCTGTTACACAAAAAGCCTTCGGGCGCTTCGGATGCTTTCCTAGCGGAAGTGATACCTGTTACACAAAAAGCCTTCGGGCGTTTCGGATCCCTAGCGGAAATGATCCCTGTAAATCTTGTCCTGAGTTCCTGGGTTTGGGGTTGGGTTGAGCGTGCGCATGGCAAGAGGGTCTGATCCCCCTCGAACCGTAAGGCGTGAACCCTTTCGTGTCTTACTTGTCTTGTCTTGTCTTGTCCTGTCACGTCCCGACTTGTCATGACACCTGTAGGCTAGTCCCGTAGTTGGTAGCACACGCTACGACTACTACTTGTTGCGCTTTACTTT
Source organism: Scilla litardierei (assembly GCA_030789695.1). NCBI lineage: Eukaryota > Viridiplantae > Streptophyta > Magnoliopsida > Asparagales > Asparagaceae > Scilla > Scilla litardierei. The sequence continues at coordinate 218,149,644 of CM061133.1, forward strand.
CCTGCTGCGTTACTTCTGTTTGTTACTCAGTTATAACCCCAGCATGCTAATCAACCAGTAAATCGTTGTCAAAAAAAATTGATACACTTGCAGTAGAGTCTAACCCTTTTTGTAGACTTTACCTGACGTACAGTTCCTTTCTTTTGGGGTGATGTACGTCAGGTGCTCAGCCAGAGTTCGTGGACGAGGCAGACTCACTGGAGTACGAGGAGCCGAGGACGTTGATCCAGAGTTCGTGCCTGACGAGGATCAGACCTTGAGGTCTTTTAGTCGCCACATTCAGAGGTTACTACTTTCAGTTTTCTCTTAGATAGTTTGTTGCCACGTTTAGGCTTCTTTTTAGACTTTGTACTTGTTGGATATTATATCTCTAATTTAATGAATGCAACTTCTTTTCTGTACTTTCTGTTGTTTCGAACCATAATAATGCAAGAACCTGAAAATCGTTTAAAATGGTACCTCTACAGACGCTTATTGGGTCCGAGCTTCTCAGCTTTGGCCTAAGCGGGCCTTGTCACTCTTCGCCTCCGTCCATTTTGGGAAGCGGGGCGTGACAGGTTTTAGTGGTGGCCCATGCAGGTTATGCAAAAGTTCGGAACAATAAAAGTACCGCATTCATTTAATATCCACGTACAAGTCTGAATTAGTTTCACAGCCTTAGATAGTAGGAAGACTTAGGTACACGTCCCAGTTGGATAGTCAGACACCTTGGTTAAAATTTAGCCGTACCCGTCTTAGGATACCTTAGTAGCATGTCCCTCCCTAGCTCTGATCAAATTAGATTCCTAGAGCCCTTCTTTTAGTTTAGTCGCTCACCCAGCTCCACCGACTTCGGGCCCAGCAGAACGTAACCTTGATTCTCTTAGGAACCTTTCCCTTAGATCCTGATATAGTCTAGTTCACTAGGAAGTCTTAGTGCTGAGCTTTCCCTGATCTTTAGGCAGCCCGATAATTAGGAATCTTGAAATTCTAGCATCTTCCAATCGTTACACTCTTATGTTATCAGTTGTAGAGTTCATCGAAGCTTTCATAAATCTTATATTAGGCATTCTTCATACGATCATATTTCGATTCATGTGATCATTTTCGGACGATTATCGTTGATCCTTCGAATCCCTTCCTTGGCCCATTCTGCTCCCCCTAAAAGTATTTACGAAATTCTGTATTAAGTTTTTTCGCTCAGCTTAAATTCTTTAAAAACCCCTATATTATATATTTTAAATTTTCTTGTTTTTTCGGTTTAGTTAAAATTCTTTCACTGATTTTAAAACCTCCTTGGTCGTAAAATTACTTTACTATCTCGTGCCTATTTTCAAATCGGTATCTTTCGTATTTCAGTTTTAAACCTTATTATCAAATTCTATAATCCAATATATATATATATATATATATATTACTTTTCTAAACTACAAAAATTATTTCTAACCACTTACCGTACATACTTTTAGAATATTTTCTAAACTAGAGAGAACTCCAACTATTATCATTATATCAGTTCTATGTTCTTCGTGATCACATTTCAAAATCTTTGTGTAAACTTATTTTCATTTGTAAAACAACCGCTACCCCACCCATCCTACCTTCGTCTTACCTTTGTTCCAAAAATTTTGATTTGCTACATCTGCTCACTTTTAAGTATATAAATAAATATATATTTAAAGGTATATGATACCATATTTTGCACAAAATCCTTCTTTCATCGTTAAATCATTTTTAGCAATATTTTTGTCCCGTCCATCCGACTATCTTCTTAGCCTCGCCTTACCTGACTTCGTTCTTTCGATCTTGTTTCGTGTCGTTTTTGGTTTCGGTCTCCCTCTTGTATGTAGACATCAGCGCCTGTAGTTGCATATGTCACCCTAGCTAGTAGTGGGCCCTCTGGTTTTGTGATGTCATTGTGATGTATATATATAGGTATAGAGTGTAGACCTGTATAGGTGTGCTACCTTTAGGATATTAGTGATTGCTCTTGTGTCTTGAATGTGTAGTCAGTGTTAACCGTGGTACGCTTGAGTTGTCTGAATGACGGTATACATATTTGTGAATAGTGTCATAGCAGACAGTTCCTTAGACTTAGTCATTATATTAATGAATAGTTTATCTTTGATTGCATGTGATTGTGTCAAAACTTTGTTTTCTTTTAAACCAAATCTTTAAAGTTTTGAAACTAGCTCACAAGATCACAAATCACATATCCTCCCTCATCCATTACCACGACCCCACACGTTTTTCCAAATGTTTTAAAAAAATGTGTCACTGGTTTTAAGTTTCCCTTTCTCTTTTCTCTCTCTCCATTTAGAAATGTTATGTTATGGTTGTTATAGTTTTGGGACTAGCTATTATTGTTGTAGGATTTTGTTTGCAGGTAGGCTCAGGGAGAGATGAGATTTGTGTAGCTATGATTAACCGATTTTGGAACAATAGGATATTGGAATAGATTTCCTTCGGATGAAAATAATGGACTGTCTAAGACTTATTTATAAAACCGAAGTGTGGCGGACTCAATGGAGAATTCTGGTTGAATGAGATTATATGCGTGAAGATGAGAACTATCAGATTTGAGGCTTAGACGAATGGTAGATAGGGATGGCTACACAGTATGGTATGAGTTAGGATGATCATGAGATTGAGTAGAGTTTTTATTAGCATCGAGACTTGATTGTTGAGTTGACGAGGGAAGACATTGGGAGTAACACGACGTACTGAGATGAATAGATGGTTAGGTAGTCGGACTTAAATTGGTTGAAAATAATTATAATAGGTAGGAGTGATGTGATTTTGATAGTTCGATTATTTGGCGGATAAATTTATGGGAATATATGACGAGGAATGTATTAAGGACACGTCGATTGTTGATTTGTAAAAGGTGTTATAAGATAGACAAAGTTTTTGTCTTGGATTGGTGATTGACTAGGACATGTTTTAGCGATTGATTAATATTGGGAAGAGATTGAGAAATTTAAAGATATTATTGAGCATGATGATGTTTAGCGGAGTGGTATGATAGGAGAAGATGATTATTATTCTTTTGTGAAGACTTGGAGTTGGGAATTTGAATGGTAGCGATGGGTCTATAGTTAAGAATTAAGAAGTGAGTTTAGTCGTGTCATTATCCAGTGAAAAGAAGGGTTATGAAGGATTAATTGAAGAACATTGGTTGAAGTTATAAGATTAGCGATCTATAGTCGTAGTCATAAGAGTTTTGGGGTATAAGGTTATATAGATGTTATTATTGTTAGTATGAGTGATTCCGAGGACGGAATCATTTCTAAGGTGGGTGGAATGTAACAGCCGTTTTCCGACCGTTCGTATTTTCTGCGCGCACGTGCTTTATCAGGCACGTATTTCATTTGGTAATTTCTGAGCTTCGGCATTTGCGATGTGATATGCCGTTGCGATCATTTCAGGGTGTTGGACTTTATTGTAATTTTCAGAACATCGTTTCATGGCTCGTTTTCTCGCAAAACGACTCTGAACGATAGGGGCGTTTTAGTCATTTGACTCGAAACGCTGTTTCCAATTTTACGAAAATTCTTGGTAGGCGTTACGCAAGATTGGGCTCCGTAGATCTGTGCGTCTCGTCTCCACGATCGCCCCGGTATTTTCGGATTATTTTTCTGACGACCGGATTGAAAGATATCTCTCGGAGAAACCTTGACCGTTGATTTGCCCAGTCAGATTCAAATTTCGAAATTTGTTAGCCAAATCTGGCTAAATCCTTCATTGAAAATCGTTTTAAGATCTTCCCTAATCTGTTTCGCTAATTTCCCCTAGACTTACACCAACCCGTACGCCCTCCATCCCTATACCCCTCTCCCATTTAACCCTTATGATATGGCTATTTAGCAAACCCAAAATACTATATAATATTAAACCCTATTCTAACCTAACCCTAACTCTAAGTGCAGCCGCTGCCCCCCCTAAAATAAACCCCCAATTTTCCTCTCTCTCTCTCTCTCTCTCCCCGATCTACTCCGTCCACGGCGAGATCCCGATCCACCGCCGCGGTCGCCGTTAACCCCATCTCCCCCCGGACGCCCCGCTTCCCGACGTCGCCGCTCCGGTCGCCGCCTCGTCTTCCCCGATCACGCAGCCGCCTCGCCCCGTGCTGCTCTCTTCCGCAGCAGAGCGACGGCCCCCGCCGCGATTCACGCCGTCGAGATGCCCCTCTTTCCGATCCGCCACCACGCCACCCCTACGACGGCCCCGGCCGCCTGATCCCGTCGCTCCGGTGACCCCGCGACCCAGCACCGACCCCGTGCAATGTAGCGATGCCCCGTCACAAATGATCCTCGATCTCCCGCTTCCGACTCCCCTCGCCCTCAACTCCTCCGCCGAGCTCCGCCCCGACGCCCACGCGTCGCTGCAGCCTCCCCTCTCGGAGCTGTGCTCCGACGGCCGCTCGCCTGCGTCGGACCCGCGATCGCCGCTCAGCGTAGCCCGGCGCCGTTAACCGTAGTGCCCCATAGCGAGACCGCCCTCAATCGCTGCCTCCCCTTTCCGAGCGAAGCCGCTCTCCGCCTCTCACAGCCCGCTGCGCCGCCGATGTGCCATCTGCGCCACCGCTCGCCTCGCTTCACAGCCTCCGCGCTGCCGCCGTGACCTCGAGCGCTGCCCGTCGCCGCTCCGTGATCCACAGCACGTGCAGTCTCCTGTCTGCGCACCCCTCCATCGCTGTGCCGCCTGACGACGCGCCACTGTCGCTTCCCGACCGCCGGCGCGCCTCTCTGACATCCGAGTGACCCCACGGCCACCGTCTACGACTTGAGCAGCTCGCTCCAACCGTAACCGCCGCTGCTGCGAATCCGACGCCACACGACACCCCACGTCGCCATCGACTGTGCTCAGCCCCCGACTGCTCCTCGACCACATTCGGACCACGCCACCCCCTTTACTAGCCAACGTCACGGAGAGGCGCACCCGAGAGCTTTAGGCGCATGCAAGAATAAACGGTGAGGCCTTTAACTATCATATTTTGTTGTAACGTGAGTAATCAGGGTCTCTTATATTACCCTATAATAAGAGATATAGGTTGGTGCTTGATTTTGATAAGCTTGTGTGTTGATATAATGTTGTGTGCCTGTGTGTGTTGTAGCTATGTCTAACAAATCTTGGTTGAGTGAGGACTAGTAGTTTAACTTTGTGAATCCGACATCACAGATAACTAGATCTCGTTGCTATCGACTGGACACTCAAAATTGCATCGATCAGACATTCTGGGAACGAGGGGGGCGACACGTTTCGTTATTGCTTTCAGATCCGACGCCGAATCACGCGTGACCGTCAAAAGGTTAGTCCCCTCAACTCGTAGTGAAACCCACACTGTAGCAAACTAAACCTTAACTAAAACTAGACAACTACAATTAAATTTACTTTTCCGCACCAGTAAAACGCTGCTCACCGTAGAAATCGACCATCAGACAAACTTTCTGTGCACATAGGGTAGTGGTCGATTTAGGTTGATGAAACACCAAAAATCGTGACTTTGACTATTAGGGTAGTCCCGACAACCTAGAAACGAACCTAAATAGGATTTATTGAAAACGAGGCCTGACACCGTCGACGTGACCCTATTTCAGACGGACTTCTGCTGACGAGACGCCTGGACAAGACGCTTCGAGAGGACGACACACTCGCCATCGCAGGCAAGTGTATCCACTTGCACTTTTGGCCGTGCTTAGGCCCTAGTTGGTTAGAATTGTTAAATGTGAACAAATAGAACCGGACGTTAAATGATAGCGTCCGGGATGACACCTGACGGCTCAGACTTGACGACGAAGTCTGAGCCTGACAACAACTACTTTTGATATTGTAGGGCTATCATGTGTGTGCGTGCGTGTGGACACCCTAGAATAACAACTCCCTACACTTGTCATGTCGTGTCCTGTTACACAAAAAGCCTTCGGTCGTTTCGGATGCTTTCCTAGCGGAAGTGATCCATGTTACACAAAAAGCCTTCGGGCGTTTCGGATGCTTTCCTAGCGGAAGTGATCCCTGTTACACAAAAAGCCTTCGGGCGTTTCGGATGTTTCCCTAGCGGAAATGATCCCTGTAAATCTTGTCCTGAGTTCCTGGGTTTGGGGTTGGGTTGAGCGTGCGCACGGCAAGAGGGTCTGATCCCCCTCGAACCGTAAGGCGTGAACCCTTTCGTGTCTTACTTGTCTTGTCTTGTCTTGTCCCGTCACGTCCCGACTTGTCATGACACCTGTAGGCTAGTCCCGTAGTTGGTAGCACACGCTACGACTACTACTTGTTGCGCTTTACTTTCCTGCTGCGTTACTTCTGTTTGTTACTCAGTTATAACCCCAGCATGCTAATCAACCAGTAAATCATTGTCAAAAAAAATTGATACACTTGCAGTAGAGTCTAACCCTTTTTGTAGACTTTACCTGACGTACAGTTCCTTTCTTTTGGGGTGCTGTACGTCAGGTGCTCAGCCAGAGTTCGTGGACGAGGCAGACTCACTGGAGTACGAGGAGCCGAGGATGTTGATCCAGAGTTCGTGCCTGACGAGGATCAGACCTTGAGGTCTTTTAGTCGCCACATTCAGAGGTTACTACTTTCAGTTTTCTCTTAGATAGTTTGTTGCCACGTTTAGGCTTCTTTTTAGACTTTGTACTTGTTGGATATTATATCTCTAATTTAATGAATGCAACTTCTTTTCTGTACTTTCTGTTGTTTCGAACCATAATAATGCAAGAACCTGAAAATCGTTTAAAATGGTACCTCTACAGACGCTTATTGGGTCCGAGCTTCTCAACTCTGGCCTAAGCGGGCCTTGTCACGCTTCGCCTCCGTCCATTTTGGGAAGCGGGGCGTGATAGTACCAGCAGCTTCAGCAGCCGCAGCAACAAGTATATCAGCTGCCTAGGCAACAGCAGCAACAGTATCAGTAGCAGCAGCAGCCTCCACAGGTGTACCAGCAGTATCCACCAAGGAACCAGCAGCCCATGCTGCAGCTGTAGACATATGGCCAATAGCGTGTCATCTCTCTGGTTGAGTCCGTCTTGACTCAGTACATTTCGAACCAGGAGAAGATCAATTTGAAGCTGGAAATGGGGCAGAGGGCTCTCACCGACCAAGTAACCTAGCTGGGGTTGCAGGTGGCGAACCTTCAAAGGTCACAAAATCAATTGCCGCCACAACCGGAAGTTAACCCGAGGGGGGCAAATCAGACTTTGGTACTAACGCATGAACATGTGAATGTGTCCGCTATCGTTCTGAGAAGCGGGACACAAATTCCTACGAGAGTGCTCGCTAAGGAACCGGAAGCTCTGTTGGTTGTTGGGCGGCCAATTGAAAAATCGAATGACGACAGAGCTCCGTCACCAAAGAATACGACTCCGGAGGGAGTCCCTGAAGAAGATAAGAAGAAGGCAGAGGAGGAGAACCTTATAGTATTCAAGCCCGTTGTGCCTTTTCCACAACGACTTGCCAAGGCTAAAATTGATGAAAAATACGGCAAGTTCTTCGCTATGGTCAAGGATTTGAGTTTGCAGATCCCGTTCCTCGAAGCCATAGAGACAATTCCCTCCTATGCAAAATTTTTAAAGGACTTGGTGACGAGGGGTTCGAGAAATGAAAAGGTCGTTCTCACGGCGAAATGTAGTGCTCTCATCCAGGAGCGAATCCACATAAGCTAAAAGACCCGGGAAGCTTCTCCATTCCTTGTTCGATTGGGGAAGTAAAAATCCATCGGGTGCTCGTGGACGTAGGAGCGAGCGTCAGTCTAATGCCACTGTCTCTATACAGGAGGATAGGGATAGGAGACCTCCGCCCCCTCAGACCCATCCTCTTCGATCTTCTCTTGCCCACGTTTCCTCCCACTTGAGAGGAATGTGGCTCCCATCCTCTGCATTCTCACTCAAGTTCACGGACCACCTCCACCTACACCACCACCCTCACCTCTACCATCACAATCTTCACCTCCCCCATCACATTCATCACCACACCCATCACCCCCTAGGCGACTATCCCCTCCCACAACCACTGCTTCCGTTCCTGCCACTTCACCTCCACTCACGACCACCGTCGTCGTCCCCACAGATCCACCACCCTCCACTTCCGTCACCCCATATGTGCGCCGCAAGAAATTGCAGGTGCGTTCACGATCACTTCCCCCCACCATCCTCTTCCGTTGCCATATCTACCCCATCTACCACCGCTTTGGTCGCCATTTCCCTTCCACCCATCATCATCACAACCACACCACCCATCGTCCACACCTCCATACCTATCCACACATATCCTGCACCCCTCTCCCCACTTCTCCGCATACCCCCCACCTCTCATATTTGCACACCCTCTCATTCGTCCTCAGAGGATTCCTTCTACCATTATTCACCACCATCCTCGCCATCTCCTTACCATTCTACCGAAAGCGACTTCGATTGACTTTCCCTAGCTTATTTCTGCATCGTCATGAGCATATCATATTGCTAGCTTTATCATGTCTAGCTTGAGGAAAGTCGACTTTTTTGTGTGTTTTGTCGTGTTTTTTCTGTGTGGTGTGCTTGTTTTTATACGTCGTTTGGTGTGATTTTCTACTGTTCTTTTTCCGTTTTTCTTTTTCCTCTTTCTTTATTTTTATTTTTATTTTTCAATTTCGTATGAGTGTTTTCCTTGTTTTTTATTTCTCCTTGTGTCGGTGTGTATTCCCCCCCCCCCATTTTCATTGCCCTCACGTATTTACTTTTATTGCATTGAGGGCAATGCAAGTTTCAGCTTGGGGGAGTCGCACTTCGTGCGTCATTTGTGTCTTTTTCTTCGTTTTTGAGTCATTTTCCATCGTGTTTTTCTTTTTCTTCTCATATTTTGTTCTCGCTCTCTCCTAAAGATGACCCCAAATGATGAATTGCCACAGAATCACGCACGCACCTAGCATGGCTTCGATAATCACATTCACTAACCCTAGGAAGCTGAGTCATCTTGTATTTCATGCATCGTGGGTCCATTTTTTTTCTTTTGTGTAAGTCGTGTTTCGTGTCTAGCTTACGGTGTGCTTCTACTTTGTGATTTTGATTTATATACCTGTCCTGGAATGACCCCTAGATTATCATGTTTCGATTTGAATATGCGGTATTTGCTTCTCCTGTCTGCTTCTATATGCATGCTATATTTATATCGTATACTTCATTTCGCATGTGTCGGGATTCCACAATTAAGACTAGGATAACCCATTTAGCATATGCTCTGATTAGCGAAGAAAATCTCCCTTGCCCAAGTGTCTAGAATCCGATTTCTTTTTTATTTTACTTGGTGCAAATCCCCTCGTCATGTACCGTTCTCCCACTTAGTAGAGTACACACTTGTATATACCCAAAAGTCCAAAAATCCAAAAAAAAGGAGAGAGAAAAGAAAAACCCAAAAAGAAAAGAAAAGAGAAAAATATATATATATATATATATGTATAGCCACAAACCCAAAAAAATATACATATATCCAAAACCCAAAACAATTCCTGTGTGAATATTTTCCTACATACCAAGAATAAAGGGAAGGCGAGAATTTGCACCGAGTGTTCTACTCCACATCATCTCAACCCCCATCGTTTTCGAAAACACTTGGAATAGGGACATTCTAGCTATTATCTAGGCGATAGTGAGGTGATTTCCTAGTCCCTAGTTGTGGAGTCCCTGACGCATGATACGATTCGATTCTTACGCTGTTCTGATGCTTGCTTGAGCTATATATCCGCCGCTTATTTCAAATCGAATCGATATTTGGGTCTTTTCTTGGATATGTGTATATGGAGATTTATTGCACACTGTAGATAGTAACACCGTCTGCTAGCACACGACCACACTCACTCGCGCTTCACCACGTGGGCCCACGATACTTATTTGGACTCGTCTTCTTTGGTTTAGTAGTGATTTGTCACTTGCTTGCTTGGTGTGGCATTTTTGATTTTGTTGGCCCTGACGGTCGATTTAGGATTTTGATTTCTCTTTTTCTCTCTTTCTCTCTATTTTCTCCCTCCGAGCTCGTACTCTCACTCGTCTTCCTCGAGGACGAGGACGGGTTCAGCTTGGGGGATTTTGACGTGTGTGTATATTTTATATATTCACGCACATCTTCTTCGTGTTTTTCTGTTATTTTCCGACGTCCCATATCCATTTTATCGTGTTTTCTAGTTTTCTTTCACTTCTTCGTGCTTTTGTGTGTTTGCAGGAGATTGCCAGCGTAGGGGACACATAACGAAGATATCATAAGTCCCCGGAGCAACGGGGGGAGTCACGCACGATCCAGGGGGTCAAACGACCAAGATTGCCATCTTTCAGCCCCCACCCGATCGGTTGGACACAGCCAACCGATCGGGAGATGCACGCGTATCCGACCCAGACAGCAGCTGAAGCAAAGTGACGATCATAGGGTGGAAACCGAAGTCCCAGGTTTCCCTTCATATTGTTTATCCTCCGTATTTACATTCCGTGACAAACCATCTATCGATTGGGCTAGCTCACCCGTAGAGTGAATTTGTTCCTATTAGAAACAAGCACAACCACGCCTCCCTGTGTTCGACCCCCAAGCCACACTACAACACCATGCACTTGCGGTACAAATATTTTAAATCTGGTCTCCCCAATCATATTGCACACTTGCATGCTAACAGCCGGGGGACATCACTGACCAAGTAACCCAGCTGGGGTTGCATGTGGCGAACCTTCAAAGGTCGCAAAATCAATTGCCGCCACAACCGAAAGTTAACCCGAGGGAGCAAATCAGACTTTGGCACTAACGCATGAGCATGCGAATGTGTCTGCTATCGTCCTGAGAAGCGGGACACAAATTCCTACGAGAGTGCCCGCTAAGGAACCGGAAGCTCCGTTGGTCGTTGGGTGGCCAATTGAAAATTCGAATGACGACGGAGCTCAGTTACCAAAGAATACGACTCCGGAGGGAGTCCCTAAAGAAGAGAAGAAGAAGGCAGAGGAGGAGAACCTTAGAGTATTCAAGCCCGTTGTGCCTTTTCCACAACGACTTGCCAAGCCTAAAATTGATGAAAAATACGGCAAGGTCTTCCCAATGGTCCAGGATTTGAGTTTGCAGATCCTGTTCCTCAAAGCCATAAAGACAATTCCCTCCTATGCAAAATTTTTAAGGACTTGGTGACGAGGTGTTCGAGAAAGGAAAAGGTCGTTCTCACGGCGGAATATAGTGCTCTCATCCAGCGAGCGAATCCGCCCAAGCTAAAAGACCCGGGAAGCTTCTCCATTCCTTGTTTGATTAGGGAAGTAAAATCCATCGGGCGCTCGTGGACTTAGGAGCGAGCGTCAGTCTAATGCCCCTGTCATTATACAGGAGGATAGGGATGGGGGACCTGGAGCCCACGATATGACACTTCAATTAGCCAATAGATCGGTCAAATACCTGGTGGGAATTGTAGACGACCTGCCCGTTAACGTCAGTGGAGTACATGTGCTGGTAGACTTCGTGGTGATAGATAGTCCGAAGACACCCATACACCCATCATCCTTGGACGGCCCTTAATGGCCACCGCTGGCGTGCTGATAGATGTGAAGAAAGGGAAGTTATCCCTTAATGTTGGCGACGAAAAGGTTGAGTTCGACTTGGGGTTATCTATGAAGCACCCCCGGATGAAGCTGGTTGCAATATGCTGGACAATGAGGAAGAAAGAGCTGTGGAAGCTGGGGCCTGGGAAATTCTTTCAAGGAATCCCCCAGACAGCTTGGGGGACCTTGAAGAACATGTCGGTCTAAAGAAAGAAGATGTTGCTGGGGAAGCGGTTGTCCCACATACGACCCCTCCCGGATTCCAAAAAGCTCCTCCGACGAGGAAAAAGGGGAAAGAGCCCATGAGGCTTACCGGTGATGAGATCCGGATCTTGAAAAGAGTGGCGGTAGATGCCAATATAAGGGAGAAGCCCCCTGATACCATCAACGGAGGAAGGATCATCGAGCAAGTCTACTTGTCACCGCCGACGACGCCAAAGGCCACCAATTCAGAATCTGAAGGGATGCCAAACTTAGGGCATCACCCCCATTCACCTTGAAGATCATCTACGGGCGTCGAGCAAACGACGTTAAACAAAAGCGCTTCATGGGAGGCAACCCATGTTCTAAACTCTCACCTTTGTTTTTAGGATTATTTTTTAGCTTTATTTTTCCTATTTTGATACATAAATCCAACCACGGGAACTTTCGTCGAGAGACTTAGGCCATTTGTAAAATTTTGCAGGAAACAAGCCTTCAATCGATCGGTTGACCACTCAACTGATCGGGTGAGACGTATCAGACAATGGCCTGTGTCTGTTCTCCAGCGAACCGGTCAGGTGAAACAAACTGAGACCGGGTGCTGATCGTGTGAGAAGTGCAGAAGTCTCAGGAAATTTGGGGATTTAATCAACCGATCAGTTGATATGAAGCATGGTCGTGTGACTGACCGGGTGAGCTGCACAGAAGTCAAGGGAAAAATTGTGAAGTGGCCAACCGATCGGTTGAAAACTCAACCGATCGGTTCGCCTGTAGCCTCTTTTCAACTAGAATTTTCGACATAATAACCAACCGATCAGGTGAAAACTCACCCGATCGGTTCGACTTAAACCCTATAAATACCCCCTGCCCTCACCCGTTCATTTCCCCTCACATTTCGATCTCCTTCATCGTTTCGACTTCTCCAAGCTCCAACCGGCCAGATTCTTCCGCCAACCAACCTCCAACCTCCCTCAATCGATCTCTCCACTTCCTATCTCCTTCTCTCCATCGATCTCTCTCCCCCTCTCTTCCATTTAACCCTTAAAACCCCTAATTTCTGCCCGACCTCCCCCATTTTCGAAAATTTGCTGAAAAGAAGTGCTACGGCTTCACACTCCCTCTCATTGCGCTGCGTTGGGTGATCTACGAGTAAGGATCGTCATCTCTACTGGGTAACTTCTCTCCTTAACTCCATTTACAATTTTGCCCTACAATTACTATTTTGATCGATTGCCAGTGTTTGTGTGCATTCATCATATCTTTCATACACTAGCATCGCACACTCGCATGGCCCAGGATCAAGATAAGGGTAAGGATATCATGCGGGAGGAGGAGCCGTCTCGCAAGAGACGGAAGTCCACACGTCCACCACACTCACGCCCTCCTCCTACACAACCTACACAGCCCCTACCCTTACCTATCATCCCTCCTGAGTACCCACTGTTGGGCCCTCATGGTTATCGTTTTCTGAGTCGAGAACAAAAATATTTTTATCATAGACTCGATGCACAGGGGCACCTCTCCACTAAGTTTGCACACGCACAAACGCTTCTCGATCTCGGAGTTTTCTCCAAAGTCGAGACCCTCTTTGCTAACTTCAGATGGTTAGCCTTCTTTAACGCCCACGCACCCTCCTACCCCGCTCTCACACTAGAATTTCTATCTTCCCTTAAGTGTGAGTCGGGGTCAATCGCCGTTTTTCGGGTCTGAAACAAAACCGTCTGCACCCGCCTGGATACTATCAATCACATTTTTGGATTCCCCATTCTTGGGGATGACGCTATCCGTCACTCCAGATACCACCCTGATTTCGACGTCGATCAATTCTGGTTTTACCTCACCCTACACGCTCACTATCCTCGAGGCAAGGCCAAGGCCTCCTCCATCATTTCACCCCGTTTTCTGTCTGGCCCACCGGATCATTTCTTGCACATTCTTCCCCAGGGATGAGTCCAGGACGGTGACTATCCCTGATCTTTTCATTTTGTGGGCCATGACATTTGATTTCATTCGTGGTGATGATGGGATCGCCTTCGAGGCCCCTCGCATTCCCATTCACGCTGGCAATTGGCTTATCCACAAATTGCTTAACATTAGCTGTGCCGGCAAAGGCAAGTTCTGTTGCGGGGGCCTCATTACTATCATAGCCTCATATCCCCAGTATGGTGTCGTCTTCCTCGTGATTTCCCTTCTGCCCCAGGACCCTCACATATAGATCTTGATGTCATTCGGCATATTCACATGATCAAGCCCCGCCCCGACGGTCGTTTCGCTTTTTACTACGGACACCCCCTGCTCCCTATACCATTCTGCCCAATCCCGCTCATATGACTATCGTCTTAGTGGTAGATTGGACATTCCCTCCCATCCAGAGTTTATGGGCGGGTTACGTCTTCCATTCCTTCCCCAAGGCGCACCCAGACCACCTTTCCCTGCCACCCACTTAGGCGAGCAGGATATCCATACGTCCCTGGGAGACTCCGGGGCTGGCCCCAATCATACCATCCCGGCTCTTGGCCCTATCACTTCCGAGGCGCTGAGTGAGGCCCTTTTAGGCCTAGCCTCTGGTGCCGGCATGACCACTGCTGCTGGCACCACTTCCACCTCCCGTCCAGCCTCTACTTCTCTCACCCACCACACCACACTGCTGCCGGCATGCCCTATCACTTCCACTTCCACCACACCCACGTTTCCTCTCACTTGAGAGGAACCTGGCCGCCATCCTCCGCATTCTCACTCACGTTCACCTCCACCATCCCACTCTTCACCTCCACCCTCACCTCCACCATCCCACTCTTCACCTCCACCATCATACTCTTCACCTCCCCCATCATCCCCTAGGCAACCATCCCCTCCCCCCACCACCGTTCCCATCCCTGCCACGTCATCTCCACTCACGACCACTGCCGTCGATCCCACAGATCCACCACCCTCCACTTCCGTCACCCCATACGTGCGCCGCAAGAAATTGCAGGTGCGTTTGCGATCACTTCCCCCACCTTCCTCTTCCGTCGTCGTTTCTACCCCATCTATCGCCGTATCTACCCCATCTACCACCGCTTTGGTCGCCCTTTCCCTTCCACCCACCATCATCACTATCACACCACCCATCATCCACACCTCCACACCCATCCACACACACCTTGCACCCCTCTCCCCACTTCTCCGTACACCCCCACCTCTCCCCTCCGCACCCCTCCATCTTCTGCCGAGGAGGACGAGGACGATTCCTCTCCTGCTTTTTGATTTCTTTCGCTTTTCTGATCTTCCCCTTGCATATTTCTGCATCGTCATGAGCACATCATATTGCTAGCTTTATCATGTCCAGCTTGGTGGAAGTCGACTTTTTTGTGTGTTTTGTCGTGTTTTTTTGTATGGTGTGTTTGTTTATATATGTCGTGTGGTGTGATTTTCTATCGTTTATTTTCTGTATTTCTTTTTCCTCCTTCTTTATTTTTAAGTTTCGTATGTATGTTTTCCTCGTTTTTCATTTCTCTTTGTGTCGGTGCATACCCCCCCCCCCCCCCCATTTTCATTGCCCTCCCGTATTTACTTTTATTGCATTGAGGGCAATGCAAGTTTCAGCTTGGGGGAGTCGCACTTCGTGCGTCGTTTTGTGTCTTTTTCTTCGTTTTGAGTCGTTTTCACCGTGTTTTTCTTTTTCTTTCTTTCCTTTTTCTCCTCTCTCTCTCTCCTAGAAATGACCCCAAATGAGGAATTGCCACAGAATCATACACACCCCTAGCATGGCTTCGATAATTACATTCACTAACCCTATGAAGCTGAGTCCTCTTGCATTTCATGCAACGTGGGTCCATTTTGCTTTTGTGTGAGTCATGTGTCGTGTCTACCTTATGGAGTGCTTCTACTTTGTGATTTTGATTTATATACCTGTCCTGGAATGACCCCTGGATTATCATGTTTCGATTTGAATATGCGGTATTTGCTTCTCATGTCTGCCTCTACATGATGCTATATTTATATCGTATATTTCATTTCGCATGTGTGTAACGACCGGTTTTAGCGATACGTAGTTTGTTTTCCCTCTCGTGTTGTTTATCCTTATTGGTATTCGTAGTTAAGTCGTAACGGATACCGCACCCGTATCCGTATCCATTCTTTTCATACTTATTATTATTATGATTATAAACCTCCTTATTATAATTATTTTTTTAAAAAAACATCTTTTCCTATAATTAAATTTCAAATTCGAATTCAAATTCAAATCCTCTAATATTTTAAACTTTTAAAATTCATTTGTAGCCTACCATTTTTAGACCCATTAAATAGCTCTAATTCTCCATTAAACCTATTGATTATCAATCATATTAATTGAGATTCAAACCCTTCCTAAAGTAACTCTAGCCCTATTGGCATTAAACCCCAGCCAATTTGATTTTCCACTTGGCCTAATCACTCACGCACGCACCGCAATCACACACACAAAGAATTCTTTTAATAAGGAACTTTGAACATAAGCCTAGGTTTGTACAGGTGCTACACTCTTGAAACCGCACAGCCTATCCCATTCTCTAATAATAAAAAATATAGATTGATATAAAACCTTATAGCAGCTAACCTCTTAGAACCCAAGATATATATATATATATAATAACCTAGGCTCTTGTACTATAAAACCCAGAGAACCCAAAGGCCCTTCATGTGCAGCTTCCAACCACTCAACCCATCAGCCTATAACCCTATTTCCATGTTAAAAACCCCTAGGACAGCTTCCTTCGTTTATCCTCAACCAAACCGAAGCCAGCCGCCCCTCGTCCTCATTTTCCTCCACGCCCAAGCAACTCGCAACGCCAGTTTCTCTCCCCCATCTCGCGGACTTCCTCCCCTCCACGCCCAGGCAACGCCTAGCAGCAAACGAGCGCCGAACCCAGCACCTCGCCATCACACCCGCAGCCTCCACAGCTCGCGGTAACCTCCTCGCACGCAAGCACCCAGCGCCGCACGACCCAGCGCATCCGACCTGCCTTCATCAACCCCTCAACGCCTGCACCTCCCTATCCACCATCGCCTCCCTCCCGTACACCCAAGAGCTCACCTCCATGCATGCGGACAGCGTCGTGCGGCCACCTGCTCCCCCGCCAAACACCCACGTTCAGGCCTTGGGCGGACATCTCCTTCCCATCTCGCCTCAACCCGTGGCTTTCCTCCACCCACTCCGTTGCCAGGCCGCGAGCTGCTCTTGTCCCACGTGCTAACGACGCCCAGATCTCCTCCTCCACGCGTTAACGCAGCCCGGGGGTTCTCCTCTACCCCACACATATGTATAACGGTGTTACGGCCCTCATCCTCATAGTTAGCCTCAGATCTGACGTCGACAACCCCGGGGATTTGCTGTAATCCTCACTACTACCTGCAGAGTCCACAGACGTCGCTATCTGTCGACTTCCTCGCTGCCACAACGAGGTCAGATCGTAGGCGTCGCCGTTTTGGAACCGTATCGCTATCGCTGCATCCCAATCTTTCGCTGCACTTACGGTTAGTAGTTCTACCCCTAAGCAAACTCATAACCCACACCGAAAAGTAGAGAACCTAATAAACCGGTTGATTAGACGTCGTAGGAACTCGTTATAAAGCTGTTTTGATCGAAAAATGCCTATTCTGATTATATGTTTTGTCAAACCAGCGAACCGTCTTCTCCGTAGCGTAGTACTCGTCGAGACGTTTCCAACGACACCAAGAACGTCAAAAACAGGCAAGTATATGAATTGATATGATTTTTTGAAGTTTCAACACTTTTACGTCGCTTTCACGTATTATTGAATAACTTGAAAATTAGACGTGAAATGACGTGAGAAAATGACACCATGGCGATCAGGACAAAATTTGTGATCCAACGGTATATCACATGATATACCTTAATTTTAAACAAATAGAAGGAAAAAGTAATTTCTGTAGCAAGTCCAACGAAAGCACGGGTTCGATGTTATTTTAAAGATTGTTCCAAAAATCATTCACCCCATTCTACTGTTTAGAATTGTCACAATAGTGTAATGATATTGATAACAGTAAAATTCTGTGAGTCTTGACATGTTTAACAAATATTGACATCGTGAAAATCGTGCGCCCCGAAGGCGGAATCATGAATTCGTGATGTCGTGTGAGTCGACTAGGCTGGCTCGTGTTCCAGCACAAAATTGGGGTGGGGTTAGGGTTGAGCGGCCACTGGACGTATGAAGGGTCCTCTCCTCAAGAGCACCACCCGCATGCGATGGGTTAGCGTCAATCACGGTAAACACCCGTGAGAGGAACGACCTACTCATCACGACCTAAAGGCGAGAACCCTAGATTAGATGTAAACTCTTGACATGAAACTTGCAATGCTAACTTGGTCTCATGAAAATTGATATGCTAATGAATTCAGAGAAAGTCTTTACTTTAATTCTTGAAACTGCTTAGAACTGCATGTTAAGGATGTTCGTTTCCGTTTCTATATAATTGTTGGTATTAAGTTGCTGCAGTCATTTCTTTAAAATATTAAATGCCTTCTTAAATTCATATCTGTCGTATATCTTGTCTTGGGTTGCTAACTCTTTCTTGCAGACCACTAGCTGACATACATTCATGTTTTTGGATGTATGTCAGATTCTGAGCTCGAGTACCCGGAGAACCCGTACGTGACACCAGATTTGGAGAGTCAGGAGTTCGCCCCTGACGCAGTGCCTCTTCCAGCGGAGGACTAGTGGACCCCCACACTTTACAGCTTCTTAGTTTACTTTCAGACGTTGTTGTTTTGTGTACGTTCTATTTCCTGTTGCTACCTTAGCCCAGTTGAGGCTTGTTGTTTAATTTCGTATACGAACATTTTAACTCTGGATGTGGCCTTATTTTCTGAAATGTTTCTGATTGTTCTGATACGCAAATGCAAGAACCTCATCTGTGTTTTTATCACAGACGCTTATTGAACTCGAGCTTCATCGCTCCAGTTCAAGCGGACCGCGTAACGCTCTCGCTTCCAGTGTCTTTTGGGAAGCGGGGCGTTACAGGTTTTAGTGGTGGCCCATGCAGGTTCTGCAACTGCAAAATTCAGAACAATGAGAACACTTTTCATTAGCCAAAACATCCAGAATTAGTTCGTACGCAAAATTACTCGAGTACCTTGTCTCAGCACGATAGGAAACCCAATACCAGGATAATCAGAAGAGTTAGTCAGACGCTCATGCTCATTAGTTAGAACCCTTGCCACGACTTAGTATTATCTCGGGAGTCACCCTAGCGATTGATCATACGGCTCTGACCATATTAGATTTCGTTAGTCGTTCGCTTAGATTTATCAAATCTAGGGCCCAACCGAGCGTAGCGATCGTCACATCCGTGCAAGTCGAACCTGAGACGCCTGTAATGAGTAGACTTCGAAGCGTAGGATATTCCAGATCTATAGATAAGATCTCGATCTCGATCCTTAACGAACCCTTACCTCGGTTTTCCTATCGCAGCCTAGTACGTTGATGAACCCTAGTGCTAAACCTTAGTCGACCCAATGATTATTTTCCCCTGATTTTACTATTTTCATAATCTTTACACTTCCATGTTGATGATCGTAGAAAGCCATCGTTAGCGTATTCACTGAGTTACTTATTAGTCGTCTTTATGTTTCGATCGACAAACCTATTCCTTGTTCTTGATTCACATAAACTCTTCAGGTCCGCCATCTTTAACCTTTGAACTTCCCCATTGCAGTTCCGAGGTCTTCTAAAAAGTATTTTCGATATTTCTTTTATTGAATTCTTCGCTAAGTTTAAAATCCTTTCGAAAACTTTTACTTGGATTTTCTACACTTCAGTCGACTTAAACCCAACCTTGATTATGAATCTGACGCGATCTTTAGTTACTATCTTATAGCAATATCCTAACATACATCTTCCGCACTTCTATTTCACATGACCTCGTGTAGCTACCCTATTATCCTCATGTAATGAACTTCTTTTTAAAACTTTATTTCTATTTTGCTAGTTTAAAATATCATCTCCTTTTCTTACTAACACATTTCAAAACAGTCATTCACACATAATTTTAAAATACTTTCCTAGGATATATAGAACTTCAAAATCTTGTGTGTCTGTTTTATAATCATTGCCTTCACATTTAAAAAAAATTCTTTTTACAACCCTATTTATCATTTACAAAACAAGCACTACAACACTATGACCATATTACTCTTCACCTATTATTTGACTAATCATATTTTACGTTTTAACTTCTACCGTACGCTCACTATTTTACATAAGTTATAACGATGTTATTATTTTTTTACACATATCCTTATCTTCTTAATTATTTAATTATTCATAAATATTTTATGTCACCCGACCGACTAATCTCTTATCCAGGCCGCCTCCGGGACCGTCTCTCACAACATTAGTTCGCTGCATCATCCTACACTATTACTTAGTTATCACATTAGAGCTTAGCATTGCTTAGTGAGACCTTTAGCATTGATTGTAGTGTTGTTGTGGTGTATGTAAATAGATAGTGAGTGTTGACCCGTGTGTGCGAATATCTATATACCACCCATGTATGAGTGTGCTTACCCTTAGTATATTAGTATTGTGTGATTATCTATTGTGTTGTATGTGCGTGTACAGTAATATGTGATATATATGTATATAGTCGAGTATAAAGTAGTAAGTGTTATATTTCTAATTAGGCGAGCGATTAGTTATATCACTATAGGAATGTCTGTGCGTATTGGATTTAGTATTTGCCAGCTACTAGGAGTATATGTATCTTAACCGTACTTGTTAATGGTTGTAATTGTATGCTAGTACAGTGATGTGTAAGTTAGGTGTATGATAATAGGTGTACATATAGTTGTGTGTCTAGATTTATTATGTGATATATATGTTAGTATGTGTGGCGTGTGCTCGTGTGGATATATGTATGTGGTTAGTTATAGGTATGTATGTATACACGTATATTAGATGAATAAGTGTGTCTTATGTATAGTAGGATTATAATATCATATTACCCCTAGGGATGATGTATTAGCGTGTGTATACCCGGAAGTATGCATAGACGTATGTTTGTGACTACATATAAATAGGTGTATGTAACAGTATACTAGCCCTATGTAAATTACCATGGTTGTGTATACTGGTGTGTGTATATATCTGTCCTATATAGTTACGAGACAGGCGTGTAGTAGTATAAGTATGTATATGTATGTAAAATGTACGTATGTATATGTATTTGAAAGCGTGTGATGTATAAGTACGTATAGGCACATGGATGTATATTGTTTCGTTATAATGTATGTTTGACTGGGATAGAATGACCTTAGTGTCTAAGTCCGCGCACCCCTATGTCGGCCTATTTAAGGAAGTCTGAGGATGGACTTGATCTTAAGGTGGGTAGATTACGATGACCCTAGTGCTAGGGGTAAGAATTAAATAAATCCGTGTATGGTGTAAGGTATTACGTGCATGTATATACATGTATTGATATGTATTATAAAGTGTATATGGTATTATACTGTATGTAAAAGTAATTGTACGATTGAAGTGCTAATTGACTAAGAACGATTGTATTTATGTGTTAGTGGTATGTCTAAGTGACATGTGGTACTATATCATTATAGATTATGAGTGTACAAGGTGATGGCATACTTACAGCTAGTAAATTGATGTGGTAGTGTAGTAAAATGTTACTATTCACCCGAGTATAAAATTGGTTGGATTATATTTGTAGGATGATATTATATTAAACATGTTAAGTTATACGTAATTAGAAATGTGTGTACGTGTATTTGTTACTACTATTAGCATGGACGTTGATTAGTCTTATCAGTGGTAATATTATTGGGGTTGATGTTGGTATTAGAAATACTATTTGGTTATGGCATGCTAGTTATTTATGGTGTGTATGCATTAGAAGAGGAGATGCGAGCGTTACCCTTACGTTTTCCCCGTGTCTTAGCCGATAAGATTCCGAGGACGGAATCGTTCTTAAGGTGGATAGGATGTAACGACCGGTTTTAGCGATACGTAGTTTGTTTTCCCTCTCGTGTTGTTTATCATTATTGGTATCCGTAGTTAAGTCGTAACAGACACCGCACCCGTATCCGTATCCATTCTTTTCATACTTATTATTATTATGATTATAAACCTCCTTATTATAATTATTTTTTTTTAAAACATCTTTTCCTATAATTAAATTACATATTCGAATTCAAATTCAAATCCTCTAATCTTTTAAACTTTTAAAATTCATTTGCAGCCTACCATTTTTAGACCCATTAACTAGCTCTAATTCTCCATTAAACCTATTGATTATCAATCATATTAATTGAGATTCAAACCCTTCCTAAAGTAACTCTAGCCCTATTGGCATTAAACCCTAGCCACTTTTGATTTTCCTATTGGCCTAATCACTCACGCACGCACCGCAATCACACACACACACACACAATTCTTTTAATAAGGAACTTTGAACCTAAGCCTAGGTTTGTACAGGTGCTACACTCTTGAAACCGCACAGCCTATCCCATTCTCTAATAATAAAAAATATAGATAGATATAAAACCCTATAGCAGCTAACCTCTTAGAACCCAAGATATATATAGATATATATATAATAACCTACGCTCTTGTACTATAAAACCCAGAGAACCCAAAGGCCCTGCACGTGCAGCTTCCAACCACTCAACCCATCAGCCTATAACCATATTTCCATGTTAAAACCCCCTAGGACAGCTTCCTTCGTTTCTCCTCAACCAAACCGAAGCCAGCCGCCCCTCGTCCTCATTTTCCTCCACGCCCAGGCAACTCGCAACGCCAGTTTCTCTCCCCCATCTCCCGGACTTCCTCCCCTCCACGCCCATGCGACGCCTAGCAGTGAACGAGCGCCGTGCCCAGCTCCTCGCCATCACACCCGCAGCCTCCACAGATCGTGGCAACCTCCTCGCACACAAGCACCCAATGCCGCATGACCCAGCGCATCCGACATTCCTTCATCAACCCCTCAACGCATGCACCTCCCTATCCATCGTCGCCTCCCTCCCGTACACCCAAGAGCCCACCTCCACACATGCGGACAGTGTCGTGCAGCCACCTGCTCCCCCACTAAACACCCACGTTCAGACCTTGGGCGGCCATCTCCTTCCCATCTCGCCTCAACCCGCGGCTTTCCTCCACCAGCTCCGTAGCTAGGCCGCGAGCTGCTCTTGCCTCACACGCAAACGATGCCCAGATCTCCTCCTCCACATGTTAACACAGCCCGGGGGTTCTCCTCTACCCCACACACGGTACAACGTTGTTACGGCCCTCATCCTTGCAGTTAGCCTCAGATCTGACATCGACAACCCCGGGGATTCGTTGTAATCCTCACTACTACCTACAGAGTCCACAGACGCCGCTGTTCGTCGACTTCCTCGCTGCCACAACGAGTTCAGATCGTAGGCGTCGCCGTTTCGGAACCGTATCTCTATCGATGCATCCCAATCTTTCGCTGCACTTCCAGTTAGTAGTTCTACCCTTAAGCAAACTCATAACCCACACCGTAAAGTAGAGAACATAATAAAACAGGTTGATTAGACGTCGTGGGAACTCGTTATAAAGCTGTTTTGATCGAAAAATGCCTATTTTGATTTTACGTTTTGTCAAACCAGCGAACTGTCTTCTCCGTAGCGTAGTAGTCGTCGAGACATTTCCAACGACACCAAGAACGTCAAAAACAGGCAAGTATATGAATTGATATGATTTTTTGAAGTTTCTTCACTTTTACACCGCTTTCACGTATTGTTGAATAACTTGAAAATTAGACGTGAAATGACGTGAGAAAATGACACCATGGCGATCAGGACAAAATTTGTGATCCAACGGTATATCATATGATATACCTTAATTTTAAACAAATAGAAGGAAAAAGTACTTTCTATAGCAAGTCCAACGAAAGCACGGGTTCGATGTTATTTTAAAGATTGTTCCAAAAATCATTCACCCCATTCTGCTGTTTAGAATTGTCACAATAGTGTAATGATATTGATAACAGTAAAATTCTGTGAGTCTTGACATGTTTAACAAATATTGACATCGTGAAAATCGTGCGCCCCGAAGGCGGAATCGTGAATTCGTGATGTCGTGTGAGTCGACTAGGCTGGCTCGTGTTCCAGCACAAAATTGGGGTGGGGTTAGGGTTGAGCGGCCACTGGGCGTATGAAGGGTCCTCTCCTCAAGAGCACCACCCGCATGAGGTGGGTTAGCGTCAATCACGGTAAACCCCCGTGAGAGGAACGACCTACTCATCACGACCTAAAGGCGAGAACCCTAGATTAGATGTAAACTCTTGACATGAAACTTGCAATGCTAACTTGGTCTCATGAAAATTGATATGCTAATGAATTCAGAGAAAGTCTTTACTTTAATTCTTGAAACTGCTTAGAACTGCATGTTAAGGATGTTCGTTTCTGTTTCTATATAATTGTTGATATTAAGTTGCTGCAGTCATTTCTTTAAAATATTAAATGCCTTCTTAAATTCATATTGTCGTATATCTTGTCTTGGGTTGCTAACTCTTTCTTGCAGACCCCTAGCTGACATACATTCATGTTTTTGGATGTATGTCAGATTATGAGCTCGAGTACCCGGAGGACCCGTACGTGACACCAGATTTGGAGAGTCAGGAGTTCGCCCCTGACGCAGTGCCTCCTCCAGCGGAGGACTAGTGGACCGCCACACTTTACAGCTTCTTAGTTTACTTTCAGACGTTGTTGTTTTGTGTACGTTCTATTTCCTGTTGCTACCTTACCCCAGCTGAGGCTTGTTGATTAATTTCGTGTACGAACATTTTAACTCTGGATGTGGATTTATTTTCTGAAATGTTTCTGATTGTTCTGATACGCAAATGCAAGAACCTCATCTGTGTTTTTATCACAGACGCTTATTGAACTCGAGCTTCACCGCTCCAGTTCAAGCGGACCGCGTAACGCTCTCGCTTTCGGTGTCTTTTGGGAATCAGGGCGTTACAATGTGTCGGGATTCCACAATTAGGACTAGGGTAACCCATTTAGCCTATACTCTGATTAGCGAAGAAAATCTCCCTTGCCCAAGTGTCTAGAATCCGATTTCTTTTTTTTATTTTACTTGGTGCAAATCCCCTCGTCGTTTACCGTTCTCCTACTTGGGAGAGTACACACATGTATATACCCAATATCCAAAAAATCCAAAAAAAAGAGAGAAAAGAAAAAATCGATAAAGGAAAAGAAAAGAGAAAAGAAAAATATGTATAACCAAAAACCCAAAAAAAAATACATATGTCCAAAACCCAAAAAAAAATTCCTGTGTGAATATATTCCTACCTACCGAGAATAAATGATAGGCGAGAATTTGCACCGAGTGTTCTTCTCCACATCATCTCAACCCCCATCGTTTTCGAAAACACTTGGAATATGGACCTTCTAGCTATTATCTAGGCGATAGTGAGGTGATTTCCTAGTCCCTAGTTGTGGAGTCCCTGACGCATGATGCGATTCGATTCTTACTCTGTTCTATTGCATGCTTGAGCTATCTATTCACCGCTTATTTCAAATCGAATCTATATTTGGGTCTTTTCCTGGATTTGTGTATATGTAGCTCTATTGCACATTGTAGATAGTAACACTGTCTGCTAGCACGCGACCACACTCACTTGCGCTTCACCGCGTGGGCCCACGACACTCGTTTGGACTCGTTTTCCTTGGTTTAGTGTTGTTATTTGTCGCTTGCTTGCTTGGTGTGGCGTTGTTGATTTTGTTGGCCCTGACGGGCGATTTAGGATTTAGATTTCTCTTTTTCTCTCTTTCCATCTATTTTATCCCTCCGAGCTCCTACTCTCACTCGTCTTCCTCGAGGACGAGGAAAGGTTTAGCTTGGGGGATTTTGACGTGTGTGTATATTTTATATATTCACGCACGTCTTCTTTGTGTTTTTCCGTTATTTTCCGTCGTCCCGTATCCATTTTCTCATGTTTTCTAGTTTTCTTTCACTTTTTGGTGTTTTTGTATATTTGCAGGAGATCGCCAGTGTAGGGGAAATATAACGAGGATATCATGCGTCTCCGGAGCAACGGGAGGTGTCACATGTGATCCAGGGGGTCAAATGATGAAGATTGCCATCTTTCAGCCCCCACCTGATCGATTGGACACAGCCAACCGACCGGGTGATGCACGCGTGTCCGACCCGGACTGAAGCTGAAGCGAAGTACAAGGTCAACCGACCGGTTCATCCCAACAGAGTTCTCGGGAAATTGGAGCTGAAGTCCAACCGATCGGATGACATTCACCCGGTCGGTTCATCTGTAGAGAATTTTATGAACGACGATCCGGAGAGCTCACCCGACGGCTCGTTGACCGTGCCAAGTCGACTGAAGTCTCTGTTCTTTTGGGCGATAATTCCGACCGATCGGTTGATAACACAACTGATCGGTTCACCCGATGATCTTATCCCTCCAAACGACGACCCGCTTAAGCCAACCGGTCGGGTCAAGCGAGCGGGTGAAATTTCTGAAGCTCGCAGCCGAAGCACGTAGCAGCTCACCCGATCGGTTGATTCTTCAACCGATCGGGTGAAGTCGATTTCTATATATAGCTGCCTAGGTTTTCAGAAACGGGAGAGTTGTATTTTTTTCCTGTTTTTCTCTACCTGTGACGGCTGGAATTTTATTGGTACTTGTAAGTGCTCTGATCTTTATGAAACTTTGATATTATCTTAATTGCATTGCTACTACTTCATTTCAATTGCCTGATTATGATTTCTACGGTCGATTTTCATTTAGATTGCTTTTTAGCTATAATATGTGAGTAGTTCCCAAATCTAGGATTTTGGTGGAAACCCCTTCGTGGGTTCTCCCTAATGCGTCCATAGGACTAGGATTCCGTTAGGGAATATGGATTTATTGGTTACGCGGGGTGTTTCATTGTCATCGGCGGAAAAAAGACCGCCTTTGAACGTTGGGCCAAGGGGGAATAAACTTGGCGGTTGACTCCCTAGTCATAGCTCACGCCCTTAGCATAGACATCGAATCCTAGCACGTGGGAACGGCAGGATGAGATGTTGGGAGTTATCGTTGCGAGCTTAGTGCTCCCGGAGTCGGACAGTGTTAATGAACATGGGAATGCCCACTGACCGAACCCGGGTAGTCCGGTGTATCATCCTGGGCACCGACCGGAATATCGGGCATATGGGACGCTGGTATCACTCTTAGAGGCAACGTCTCACCACTAAACCCTAATTCCGATCGTATTCCTATCTGTCGGTCGTATTAGTGAGAACACATGATAGGGTGGAAATCGAAGTCCCGGGTTTCCCTTTATATTGTTTAACCCTCATATCTACAATTTGTGACAAACCAACGATCGATCGGGCTAGCTCACCCGTAGGGTGAATTGGTTCCTCTTAGAAACAAGCACAACCACGCCTCCCTGTGTTCGACCCCCAAGCCACACTACAACACCGTGCGCTTGCGGTACAAATATTTTAAATCTAGTATCCCCCAATCCAACTGCACTCTGTTACGAGAAGACCTGAAAAGCCGGGGGACGTCAACCGCGTCCCATCGACGTAGCAGCGTCCCTTTCAATGCAACTGTGTCGCTGTTGCCTCTGCGCCTCTATTTTATGCAATGGAACGACGTGATTGTGTCTTTTTCGATGCGATCACGTCAAATTGGTTTCTAAGGCCACCTGGGCACCGATCTGGGAGCAGTTGAGGGCCTTTTTGTCAATTTGGGCGTTTGTATATAAGCCCATCTTCTTCCTCCAGCAAACTCATCTCATGTTTTAGCAGTTTTTAAGGATTTTGTGGGGTTTTGTAAGGATTCTTAACTCTTTTATTTTGCATTCTTAGTAGTTCTAATTAGTTTCTCTTGTAATAGATTAAATTATCTTAATAGAAATTTTCCTCTTTCATTGCTTTTGTTGTTTTTCCTATCTTTTGTGTTATAAATCTGAATCCATGGCTTTCATTGCTTATCCAATACTAGAAATCATCAATATTGCAATGAATAGTGAGTAGTTTTCATCTAGGACAATGGGTTAAACCCCATTGGATTAGGGCTACGGCTTAGATTAATTAATTAATCAAATTGTTGGGCTAATTGAGATTAAGGATAAATTACGATGCCGATTATCATCATAGATTCGACCCCCTCCCTTCGAGGGTGATTGGATTGGCCGCCACCGAGAGTCCGGACCAATCCGGGGCTTCGATCTCTACGATGATCCATGCTATCGGTGTGGCCGACGAAAGTCGGGCGCTGATTAGAGCCCTACTAATACATGTCTAATCCTTGAACACCACTGTGGTCTGGAGGAAGATGTAAGGACCATGTCTATGGGGAAAACACTAGAAGGGGGGTTGAATAGTGTTTATGCAAATTTAAAAGGAATTTACGCCAAATAAAATGCAATCCAACAAATAGTGCGGAATAGAAAAACAACCCAAAGAGAAACACACTCAAACGCAGAGATGTTTCAAGGGTTCGGATTACCCAAGTCAACTCCCGACTTGTTCCCGGTAATCCTACGTCCCTACCACCCGGATACCATCGGATTCTCAAGTTAGAACCCTAACTTGAGGTTTCCTTAAAGCCCACTTGTAGCAACCGTACAAGTGCAATCGAATACAATTGATGTCCTTGACTCCCACAACCAGGGAGCAAGCAAAAACCACTCTCACAACCGAGAGCACAATTCAAATAAAGAATGTTATGAAATCTGAAAGCAACACTTACAATCACATATGCCTTGAAGTAGAACTTGAAGGAGGAGTGTGATGTGTGTTGAAGAACTCTCTTGAAAGAGAGAAGAAAGCCCTTTCTCTTGACTGCACCAATTACCTAGAAGATCAATCTTTGGTTCTAGGTTGGAGAGCAAGAGAACAAGATTTGGAAATACTTAGGGCTTTGGATTTGAGAGCTTTGATCTTTGGAAATGAAAGCTTGAAGGATTTTGCAATGAATGAGTAACCTTCCAATGGAACAGTAGAAGTTCTATTTATAGCTTTCTCAAATCCACAAAACAGTTTAGGCAAAAACCCAATCGAAATCCGTGAGAAAAATCTCAACGGATATAATCTGAACTTGCGACAATTGACTTTTGAACAATCCACAGTCGATTGTTGCACAGTCAGCAAGGGTAGGTGAGAATTCATAATGGTAACTTACCACGTGGACGGTCGACTGATGAAGCAAAGACAGTTGTCTGTTAAACCAACAGGCGACTGTAACTTCTTCGACAGGCGACTGGCCGAGAGAAGAGTAAGTTAGACAAATACTGGAAATCTCAAAAGATACAGGATAGACGACTGATGCAAGGAACACAGTCGACTGTTAATCAAAACAGGCGACTGTAAAACCATAAACAGACGACTGTCAAAAGCAAGAGAAATTTCCAGAGAGCTGAGTCAAAGAAATGACTTGCAGACAGGTGACTGTTGCAGCATAGACAGTCGACTGAAATAATAGACAATCGACTGTATATACAGCATAAGTCGACTGGCCGTAGAATTCAGATCAAACAGAGTTTGGGCAAGGAGAGACTGGCGACTGATTTACAATACACAGTCGACTGTCACTAGGACAGGCGCCTGTGAATCGTTCTGCAGTAGCCTGTGCGAAATAATCAGAGAAGGCCCAAAACTATATTGTAATAGTCTGTGCATAACAGGCGACTGTAGAACAAAACACAGTCGACTGTTTTTGAGACAGGCGATTGTAAACTGTTAAGCAGTCGGCTGTTATAAACAATCCTAGCACAAACAAAAGAGAATTGAATTGGGATCAAAGGACAAAGGTCTAAAGATGTCCTATGACAGAATGTAGATGTGTGTGAGTGCTCCAACAAAGTTCTACTTCTAAGCTACATACTAGAAGAGATAAAAGAAAAATTACATTGACGAATAATCTCTTCTTTCCATCGTATGAGCTTGAAGTCTTTACGGAGCTTCAATCATCAATCTACGATCATCCAATTCATGTCATTTGCCTTCATTGACGTATGTGAGTCATCCATTGCTAGTTGATCTTCATAATAAGCTTAGGCAATGGATTAACTGCAAAATAGGGGATTATTCACAAGTATTTATGTTTGCTCATCATTAACACCAAGTAGGGAGAAGTCCAATACTCAACAGAAGATTGGAGATGTACGTCGAGCATAATGCACCTAACGTATACCGATGTATCGATGAGAGTCGGCATCAGTATAGGTTAGGTAGGCCTATCATAGCATCGCGAGAGCAGGGGTAGGAGATGACGCAAGGGAATACCCCTTCATTCACCACGAGAGTGGGGGATAGGAGAATTACCGTTGGTTAGACGACCTCTTCCAAGTCCTAATGAATCCAACAACCGGTTAATTATTAGTCTAACCCTAACCTTAGTCCAATGGCAGGGATTCCTGTCACGACCCGCTTCCCTAAAATGGAGGCGAGTACGTGAAAAGGTCCGCACGAGAGTGGAGCTGTGAAGCCCCAAACCCGATAAGCGTCCACAATACAAAAGCAGGTCCCTGTAACCACAACAGAATAGCAATAGTAACACAAGGAGAGACTGAAATAAAATTCCACATCTCACAAATTTGTCCAACGTCAACAAGAGTCCAACATCCAGAAAAGCCACCAGGCTAAAAGAAAAGAGTCTAAAGGCCCAGAACAAGGCCAACAAAAGAAACGACAACAACAAAGCAAAGTATAGGTGCCACGCACCGATAACAAAACAACTGTCTAATAAAAGTAAAACACAACGAGGACACTAGGACTGGTCCCCAGTGTCCACGTACTCCCCGTCAAACACAAGCACGGGCTCGGCGTCTGCAAACACCTCGTCCCCAACAAGTAACTCAGGCTCGGGCTCTAACATGTGTCACCCAAAAGAGAAAAGGGGCACATGTCAGCAAGTCGAACGACTTGTGCAAGGAAACGGGAATAATGGTAAACTAGCAACCTAGCAATTAAAACATGGTGCATGGCAAGTAAAGTACGGTGGTAACAAGTAAGGTAAAGTATAGTACAAGTGGCAAGGGGTTGTTGTGACATGTAATGTCAAGTAACAAGTACAAGTACAAGGGATCACTCAACGAGTGCCCTATTGCCCGCAGGCTGTGTTCAGGTATCAAGTACAAGGGATCACTCAACGAGTGCCCTATTGCCCGCAGGCTGTGATGAGCTCGTCATCTGGAACACGAGCCAGAAAGTGTATTTGATAAGTATGGCGTAGGGGTGCACCTAGCCGGAACGAGTAACACTAGTATGTAGCGATGCTACGCAATCACGATGAGTATTCAAGCATGCAATGACATGAGCAGATAATTTGCATACCGTTAATTAAATTAAACGTGACAGGCGAAATGTAATGACATGAACATATTCACGTACCGTTAATTAAATTAAACGTGACAGGCGAAATGCAATGACATGAACATATTCGCGTACCGTTAATTAAATTAAACATGGCAGTTAAAATGCAATAGCAGTTAAGGATGCATGGATGACATGAACAGTTATTTTCGCGTACCGTTAAGGAAAGTAAACGTGACATACAAGCATGATGAAAGTGACGGACCAAGCTTCGTTGTCAAGCTAGGTCAATGGCGTCTAAACGGCTATCCTTTCACCGTCTAGTCTCTTTTACGCTAAAGCAAGGTAAATGGCCTAAGACATGGCCTAAATCAAGAGATGCAAGTTTCACTTGCCTAGCACCGGGGATGGCGACTACTTCGTCACACGGATGCCAATCTATGGGGAAATCACTGATAGGGGGAACAACCATCAAACAACATGAAATTTATTAGGGTTTCATAAAAATACCAATAGGCTATGAAAACATAGAGGAATCGATTTCTTACCAAGAGGAGACGGAAGGAACACTCCGGGGAACCCTAGGATCAGATCTGGAAAAGATTGGAGAAGTTTGGGGAAACTAGGGTTTTAGGGGATTTGGGGATTTGATGGGTTTTGATGGAGATTTGGGGAAGATGAGGGGTGGAATGAGTGAATGGATGGATTGGATGATGGATTTAGGGCTTGGAATGGAGAAATGGAGCTTGGAGGAAGATGGGGGCTCAATGGGGGAGAAACTAGGGCTTAGGGTCGTGTTGGAGAAGATGAAGTCGTTTGGGAGGGGTATTTATAGGCTAGGCTGGCGGCTGCCCAGAAATTAGGGTTTTCTGCACTGCTTAGTCGGTCAAAGAACAACTGTTGACCGACTAGTTTGAGATCTAGTCGGTCGGTTGAACAACGCAGACCGACTAAGTGTAAACAGTAACTCCAGTCGAAAACCTGAACTAAGAGTTAGTCGGTTCAAGAAGGATCGCCGACCGACTAGTTTGCAACCTAGTCGGTCAACCAACGTTCTTAGACCGACTAACGATAAACAGTAGCTTCCTCAGAAAATTAGAAAGCTCACTAGTCGGTCCAAGAAGGATTGCCGACCGACTGGATCGTCATCTAGTCGGTCGGTGGCCCTTCTTACACCGGCTATTGAGCACAGAAAAGTACCGATACGGAGCGCGAGGCCCCGGGATCGATTCCTAAGACTCCTAGGCTTGATCTAACAGTTAGATATGACCGTTATGAAGTCCGTCACGAGTGGCATACTTCGAAATCGACAATCCTAAGGAAGAAGCGAGAAAAATACGACGAATCGATCGAAAATGAAATCTACGGAGACGAAAACCACACAAGAGGAGAAAATCCACCAAAACACATATTATAATATATAAAATCCAGATGCATGAAAAGCAGTCGTTACATCCTCCCCAACTTAAGAAAAAAATTCCGTCCTCGGAATTTCCAAAAATTCACGAGTCCGGAAACAAAAGTGGGAAACGCTCCCGCATCTCATCCTCATTCTCCCAAGTAGACTCTCCAGGTGAACCGTGTCGCCACATCACCCTCACAAGATTGACAACCTTGTTCCGAAGCGATTTCTGACGCATGTCCAGAATCTGCACTGGATACTGGTCATACGTCATATCGGGACGAACGGTAATCTCCGAAAAATCCACCGCATGAGACAGATCGCTAATGTATCGACGAAGCTGCGACACATGGAAAACATTGTGAACTCCTTCCAAAGATGGCGGCAAGGCCAAGCGATAAGCTACCTCGCCAACCCTCTCCAAAATGTCAAACGGTCCAATGTATTGCGGGCTCAACTTTCCACGCTTCCCGAAACGAATCACACCACGATTCGGGGAAATCTTCAAGAACACATGGTCGCCTGGCTGAAACTCCAAAGGACGCCGTTTAGCATCCGACCAATGCTTAAAACGGTCCTGAGCAATCCTCAACCTCTCCCGAATATTCCTGACGATCTCCACGGCCTCCACGATCATCTCAGGTCCCAACAACTCCCGATCACCAACGTCATCCCAACTCAATGGCGATCGACATTTCCTCCCATAAAGAGCGGCGAATGGCGCCATGCCAATACTCGCCTGGAAGCTGTTGTTATAGGAAAACTCTACCAGATGTAGATGGTCCTCCCACGAACCCTTGAAATCCAACATGCACGCCCTCAGCATGTCTTCCAAAATCTGAATCGTCCTCTCGGACTGGCCATCCGTCTGCGGATGGTACGCCGTGCTGAAACTCAGACGCGTACCCAAACTCTTCTGCAAACTCTGCCAGAACTGAGATGTGAACCTCGTGTCTCTGTCAGACACGATACTCACGGGGACTCCATGAAGTCGCACAACCTCCTGCACGATTCACGTTACATCACTATCTAAACTAGGAAGAGGAAATAAAACGGAGAGTAAAAGAATTTTACCTCCATATATCTCCTCGCTAGCGCCTCAGTGGACTGTCCTACTCGGAACGGAATAAAGTGCGCAGATTTGGTCAATCGATCTACGATCACCCAAATCGCGTCATTCTGCTTCGGACTCCGAGGTAGTCCAGTCACGAAATCCATAGTGATGTGCTGCCACTTCCACTCCGGAATCGGAAGCGGTTGTAGCAACCCGGCCGTACGCTGATGCTCCGCCTTCACTTGCTGGCAAACCAAGCACTTGGCTACACTCCGAGCCACGCTCCTCTTCATACCATGCCACCAATAATTCAGACGAAGATCCTGGTACATCTTGGTGCCACCAGGATGCACAGAATACGGCGAACTGTGTGCCTCCACCATCAGCTCCTCTCTGATATCCCCAGCAGGCACACACAACCTGGCTCCAAACCTCAGCGAGCCATCCTCATGAATCAAAAAGTCAGTCCGCAGACCGGCTTCCACCTGCTCCCGAATCCTCACCAGCTTCGGATCCTCAGCCTGGCCAGCCTTAATCCGATCCACGATCGTCGACTGTACCTGCATGTACATCAACGACGAAGCCTCTCCAGGAAGAACAATCTCCACACCAGACTCGCAAAAATCCTGCTGCAATCTCCACTGCGAGGTCAAAATCATCACCGTTGGAAGCCTACTCAAAGCATCCGGAACCACATTCACCTTGCCAGGGTGAAACTGCAAATCAATATCATAATCCGCCATAAGCTCCAACCACCGACGCTGTCGCATGTTGAGCTCCTTCTGAGTGAAAATATACTTCAAGCTTTTGTGATCGGTGAAAATCTTCACTTTCTCACTCAGCAAGAAGTGCCTCCAAATCTTAAGAGCAAACACAATGGCAGCCAACTCCAAATCATGCGTCGGATAATTCTTCTCATGAACCTTAAGCTGACGAGACGCATACGCCACAACATGCCCATGCTGATGCAACACACAACCGAGACCCTTGCCAGAAGCATCGCAAAAGATCTCAAATCCACCGCTGCGATCAGGCACAACAAGAATAGGGGCAGTCGTCAACCTCTCCTTCAAAATACCAAAAGCCCTCTCACAATCACCCGACCAAACATAAGCGACATCCTTCCGCGTCAACCTGGTCATCGGCTCAGCAATACGAGAAAAGTCCTTAATGAATCGCCGATAATAACCAGCAAGTCCAAGAAAACTCCGAATCTCAGACGCTGACGACGGAACAGGCCACTCCCTGATGGCCCGAATCTTCTCGGGATCCACTGAGATACCATCTCCAGTCACCACATGCCCGAGAAAAGTAACTCTATCCAGCCAAAACTCGCACTTCGAAAACTTAGCATACAAACGATGCTTCCTCAAAATCTCCAACACCGTCCTTAAGTGCGAGGCATGCTCTTCCTCCGACTTCGAATAGATCAGGATGTCGTCAATAAAGATAACGACAAACTTATCCAAAAAGTCGTAGAAAATCATGTTCATCAGATTCATGAAAACTGCGGGCGCGTTAGTTACACCGAAAGGCATAACCACGAACTCATAGTGTCCATACTTCGTCCTGAACGCTGTCTTCGGAACATCTCCCTTCTTCACCTTCAACTGATGGTAACCACTCCTCAAATCCAATTTAGAAAACACCCTCGAACCTCCAAGCTGATCAAAAATATCATCGATGCGAGGCAACGGGTATTTATTCTTAATGGTCACCGCATTCAACTCCCGATAGTCCACGCACATGCGACGCGAACCATCCTTCTTCTTAACCAACAACACCGGTGCTCCCCACGGAGACACGCTAGGATTAATATAACCCTTCTGCAAAAGCTCATCCAACTGCTTCCGCAACTCTTCCAACTCTGCAGGTGCCATACGATACGGCGCCTTCGAAATCGGCTGCGCACCTGGAACAAGATCGATAGAAAATTCCAAAGCCCGATCAGGCGGCAAACCAGACATCTCCTCGGGGAAGACGTCGCCAAAATCACGCACCACAGCTGGCCACTCCAGCTCCATCTGCATAGCCACAGCCTCCACCGGCCTGGCCCGAAATCTGACAGGACCAAGCGAACTGCTACCACGACTGAACTCAAACACTGGATGTCCGGGAATCTCGAACACCACCTTCTTCCTCCTGCAGTCGATCGTAGCATAGAAGCTCACAAGCCAATCCATCCCAAGAACTGCATCATAGTTGATGATATCGTGGACAATGAAATCAGCACAAAGCTCACGTCCACAAACCACCAACGGGCAAGAATTGCACCCACGATGCACCGAGATCACACCGTTCCCTGTGACGATATTCCAACTCTTAGGAAGAGGGGACGTCGACAAGGAATGCCTCTCCACGAAGCTCCGAGAAATAATGCACATCGATGCACCAGAGTCAAAGAGGACTCGTGCAGGAAATGTGCACACCAAAATCACACCTAATCAATCAATTAACAATCAAACCCTATTCTAGCAAACAACCATGTTCAAGCAAACAACACAATTAAACAATCAAAACCAGCTCGGAAAATGACAGCTAGATTGAGGATTACCTGCGATAACCTCATCCACAGCCTCGCTCTCCGCAGCGGTCATCAGAAAGGCCTGCCCTCTCGGCGGAACAGCCTGCCGAAAGGCCTGTCTCTGTGGAACAAGGGGCGCCCCACGTCCAACGGGCACAGGAGCTCGCTGCTGCAACGGCTGTGCTGCAATAGGAGCCCGCCAAGGCTGTCTCGACTTCGGACACTCCCGGATGGTGTGGGCAGGATCTCCGCAGACAATGCACTGTCCTAGAAACCTCCTACACTGATCCCTGAGGTGTCCAGTCTTGCCACAGAAATGGCAAGTCTTCAGGATAGGCCCTCCTGGCCTCTTGAACTGCACAGGATGACTAGGCTTGAAACCAGGCCTAACCACCGCCCTGGCCTGCTCCATAGGCCTCTTCCCCGCTCCGGAAACATGTCCCTTCCTCTGATTCAAATTCAACTCCTGCCGCCTCGCAGCAATCAGAACCTTCTGATATGTCTCCAAGTCAGAAGAGGTCACAAAGCTCTGAAGCTCCAAGGCAAGTCCCTGGAGAAATCGCTGAGCTTTCTCATCGGCATCCTGCACCATCTTAGGTGCAAACCGACTGAGCCTCGTGAACTCCTGGTGGTACTGATCCACCGACAAGCTCCCCTGCTTCAGATCTATAAAGCGCTGCAGCATCACCTGCCGAGCAGCCTTCGGGAAGAACTCTCCATCAAATCTGGACTTGAAGGTAGCCCAGACGATCGGCTCTACCAGCATCTTCTCTTCAGCATCCCACCAATTCCTGGCGTTGTCCTTCAGCTTCCTCTTAGCCAAATCAACCCATCCAGCTGGGTTAATCTTCGCCATTGCCAAGTTATCCTCAATGTTCCTTATCCACTCGTCGGCAGCCAGAGGACCCTCAGAACCATCAAAATATGCGGGACCCAGCTCCCGAAATTGCTTCGCTCCTGGCTCAGAGCGAGGGGCATCGGGAAGAGCCCGGGTAGCTCGAGCAAGCGGAGCATTCTGGACTTGCAGAAGCACGCCCTGCTGCACTTGCATCATCTGGATCATCATCCGCATCATCTCACCGCTTGTGGGTTCCCGCTCAGGCTCCTCATCATGAGGGAGAGCACCACTACCACCACCACGGGTGAAACGCCTTCCTGCCATCTAATGACACGGAAAACAAATCAGATTACACTCATAGCTTATGACTCGGACGTCGAACTTAATTTATTGGACATTCAAATATTATTATTGCTATTCCAAAATCACAGTTACAGAAAGACCTGCATGGGCCACCACTAAAACCTGTCACGACCCGCTTCCCTAAAATGGAGGCGAGTACGTGAAAAGGTCCGCACGAGAGTGGAGCTGTGAAGCCCCAAACCCGATAAGCGTCCACAATACAAAAGCAGGTCCCTGTAACCACAACAGAATAGCAATAGTAACACAAGGAGAGACTGAAATAAAATTCCACATCTCACAAATTTGTCCAACGTCAACAAGAGTCCAACATCCAGAAAAGCCACCAGGCTAAAAGAAAAGAGTCTAAAGGCCCAGAACAAGGCCAACAAAAGAAACGACAACAACAAAGCAAAGTATAGGTGCCACGCACCGATAACAAAACAACTGTCTAATAAAAGTAAAACACAACGAGGACACTAGGACTGGTCCCCAGTGTCCACGTACTCCCCGTCAAATACAAGCACGGGCTCGGCGTCTGCAAACACCTCGTCCCCAACAAGTAACTCAGGCTCGGGCTCTAACATGTGTCACCCAAAAGAGAAAAGGGGCACATGTCAGCAAGTCGAACGACTTGTGCAAGGAAACGGGAATAATGGTAAACTAGCAACCTAGCAATTAAAACATGGTGCATGGCAAGTAAAGTACGGTGGTAACAAGTAAGGTAAAGTATAGTACAAGTGGCAAGGGGTTGTTGTGACATGTAATGTCAAGTAACAAGTACAAGTACAAGGGATCACTCAACGAGTGCCCTATTGCCCGCAGGCTGTGTTCAGGTATCAAGTACAAGGGATCACTCAACGAGTGCCCTATTGCCCGCAGGCTGTGATGAGCTCGTCTTCTGGAACACGAGCCAGAAAGTGTATTTGATAAGTATGGCGTAGGGGTGCACCTAGCCGGAACGAGTAACACTAGTATGTAGCGATGCTACGCAATCACGATGAGTATTCAAGCATGCAATGACATGAGCAGATAATTTGCATACCGTTAATTAAATTAAACGTGACAGGCGAAATGTAATGACATGAACATATTCGCGTACCGTTAATTAAATTAAACGTGACAGGCGAAATGCAATGACATGAACATATTCGCGTACCGTTAATTAAATTAAACATGGCAGTTAAAATGCAATAGCAGTTAAGGATGCATGGATGACATGAACAGTTATTTTCGCGTACCGTTAAGGAAAGTAAACGTGACATACAAGCATGATGAAAGTGACGGACCAAGCTTCGTTGTCAAGCTAGGTCAATGGCGTCTAAACGGCTATCCTTTCACCGTCTAGTCTCTTTTACGCTAAAGCAAGGTAAATGGCCTAAGACATGGCCTAAATCAAGAGATGCAAGTTTCACTTGCCTAGCACCGGGGATGGCGACTACTTCGTCACACGGATGCCAATCTATGGGGAAATCACTGATAGGGGGAACAACCATCAAACAACATGAAATTTATTAGGGTTTTATAAAAATACCAATAGGCTATGAAAACATAGAGGAATCGATTTCTTACCAAGAGGAGACGGAAGGAACACTCCGGGGAACCCTAGGATCAGATCTGGAAAAGATTGGAGAAGTTTGGGGAAACTAGGGTTTTAGGGGATTTGGGGATTTGATGGGTTTTGATGGAGATTTGGGGAAGATGAGGGGTGGAATGAGTGAATGGATGGATTGGATGATGGATTTAGGGCTTGGAATGGAGAAATGGAGCTTGGAGGAAGATGGGGGCTCAATGGGGGAGAAACTAGGGCTTAGGGTCGTGTTGGAGAAGATGAAGTCGTTTGGGAGGGGTATTTATAGGCTAGGCTGGCGGCTGCCCAGAAATTAGGGTTTTCTGCACTGCTTAGTCGGTCAAAGAACAACTGTTGACCGACTAGTTTGAGATCTAGTCGGTCGGTTGAACAACGCAGACCGACTAAGTGTAAACAGTAACTCCAGTCGAAAACCTGAACTAAGAGTTAGTCGGTTCAAGAAGCATCGCCGACCGACTAGTTTGCAACCTAGTCGGTCAACCAACGTTCTTAGACCGACTAACGATAAACAGTAGCTTCCTCAGAAAATTAGAAAGCTCACTAGTCGGTCCAAGAAGGATTGCCGACCGACTGGATTGTCATCTAGTCGGTCGGTGGCCCTTCTTACACCGGCTATTGAGCACAGAAAAGTACCGATACGGAGCGCGAGGCCCCGGGATCGATTCCTAAGACTCCTAGGCTTGATCTAACAGTTAGATATGACCGTTATGAAGTCCGTCACGAGTGACATACTTCGAAATCGACAATCCTAAGGAAGAAGCGAGAAAAATACGACGAATCGATCGAAAATGAAATCTACGGAGACGAAAACCACACAAGAGGAGAAAATCCACCAAAACACATATTATAATATATAAAATCCAGATGCATGAAAAGCAGTCGTTACAATTCCCCACGCCCTAGAGCTTTTATCATTTGATTCACCCATTTTCTATTTCACCCTCCAATTACCAATCCGATTACGTAGCTTTCAAACGAAGATCCATAATCGATACTCATCGACGCCTCGATATGTTCAACCCGTAGCTACACAAGACACCGTGCACTGCGGTATAATTATTATTAGCGTTCGTACATAGAGAGCAAAGCATATGGAGAAGCTTAATCAAGAAAAGGCACACAAGCATATAAGCATGAAGCATGGATCCAAGATATGAAATCTAGGAGCAAGTGTAGTAAACCATTCTTAAGGGCATTGGAGAACAAAAGCTCAATGAAGCCAAGACAGATGACCAAGGCATTGAAAAATTAGAATTTTGGCTTAGTGTACATCTTTATAATGGCAAAGCTCTTAATAAAGCCCACATACACTTAGTATATTCCAAATATGATTTTAAAATGTTTTTAAAATGTGTTAAAATGTTTTAATATAGTATATAATTAATGATAAATATTTTTAAAGTATTTTTATGTAGAAAAACTCAAGTATCATGAAATAGATGACTATCTAAAACAGATAGCCGACTATATGCAGTCAAATTTTTACCCAGAACTCTCGGGTTTTTATATAGCCGACTATTTTGGAAGATAGCCTACTATTCTGGCAGGTAGCTGACTATTCTGACAGATAACCGACTATTTAGGTAGATAGCCAACTATCTGGGTCAACTTTCAGCTTTTAAGGAAAGTTTGATTTTAAATTAACTAGTCGTTACTAGCCATTTGAAATGAGATTTTTTAGCACGATTTGAATTTTTTCTCCTCTATAAATACTAGAGACATCAGATATTTTTCCCATGAATTATTAAGCATTTTATATTATTTTTCAAGTAAAATTCTCAAAGCTTTCTTTTTCAAAAGATCTCTATTTTTGCCATAGTTTCAAAAATTCTTGTGCTCATTTTCTCAAATCTTTTAAGCAATTTTATTGGCCTCTATACTTGTTTTAATCTCTATTTTAAAAGCTTTATCTTTAAAGAGATTTAAACCAAGTTTATTTTTAATCTCCAAGCTTCTAAAAGTTTTTCGTTTTTTGATATCAATCCACTCCTATAGCAATCACATACACAAGGGTTTCATCAAGCGGTAATAGGTATTTGTAAAATCTTCAAAGGTTGTAAGTATTTCTTACTTGGTTTTTAGTCAGAGGGATTTCCTCATTGTAGAAGAGGATTTGTAAATCCTAGTTATAGGCTAGGTGTTGAGTAAACTCTTGTTGTTGGCAAGGTGTTTGTAAAAGACCTTGGTTTGTAAGGCAAGGGAAAATCATCATTGGAGGTGAGGTGGTTTGTACTATTTACAAAAAATAATGGATTAAGGCTCGACAGAGATTTGAGGTCTGGAAGTAGCCCTGGAGGGGTGAACCAGGAAAAAACCTGTGTGTTTGCGATTGTTATTTATTCTTTACTTGCAAATTATTATTTCTGTTGTGATTACT
Organism: Scilla litardierei; assembly: GCA_030789695.1. NCBI lineage: Eukaryota > Viridiplantae > Streptophyta > Magnoliopsida > Asparagales > Asparagaceae > Scilla > Scilla litardierei. Next base: position 218,190,769 of record CM061133.1, read on the forward strand.
TTATTATTGCAAGTATTTTGTGTTGTTTAGAATTTATACTATGTAACTCTTTATTAATCCTAGGGAGATTTCTAGAGGAAAAGTTGTATTTGTTGATATACTATTCACCCTTACTGTTCTCTTTGCCATCTCAGGTCCCAACATTTTGTATCGGGACGAGGTTATAGATGGCGTCAACTGATTGTTTCTCCGAAGGTGAATCAAGCAACCGACCACCACTTCCCAAGGGATCAAATTATGGAGCTTGGAAGAATCGGATGCGAATGTACCTTCACTCTATCTCCTATGAACTATGGAAGATGGTGGAGAATCCTTATTAAGCACCCACTCTTGAGGAAGAAAAGTGGACCAAGAAGGAGACGGATAAAGTGTCTCAAAATGACAAGGCGATGTCCATTCTATATTGTAGCATGGACACAACGGAGTACAACCGAATCTACATGGCTACCTCTGTGCATCAAATAAGGAAGATCCTTGAGGTAACGCATGGTGGTAAACAAAAAGTTAAATCATCAAAATCTTCCCTTTATGTTGGTATGTACGAACAATTTATGATGGAGAAGGGCGAGAGCATAACGGAGATGTACACGCAGTTTACAGAGATCGTCAAAACACTTGCAGAATTAGGAAAGAAGTACACACAAGAGGATTACATATGCAAGATCCTTAGATCTCTTACTCTCGAATGGCAATCCAAAGCTTCGGCCATTGAAGAGGGCAATGACACTTCAAAGCTAACCTTAGAGGAGATCATCGGCAATCTAATGGTATATGAACTCCAATTGCAAGAGAGAAAGACCAAGGAGCACAGTGAAAAGAAGAAGAACATCACATTCAAAGCCAGATCAGATATGGAGGAGTTCGATGACGAAGTCAAAGATGAAATGTAGAAACAAATGGAACTCATTTCAAAAAGATTAAAGAAAATCCTCAAGCACGTAAGTCAACCGAAAGTTTACTTCTACTAACGAACCTATTTGCTATGAATGTAATAGGCCCTGTCACATGAAGGAGTGTCTGCTAAAGAAAAACAGAGGCAAGAGAATGAAATCTTACAAGGGCAAAAGGCCAAACAGAAAAGCTTTTACAGCTTGGGATAAAAGCGATGATGAAGAGGGTTTCGATAGCTCATCATCATCCGAAAGTGAAGGAGAAGCAAGTAAAAGGAATAAGAAGTCATATATGTGCCTCATGGCACGAGGAGATCCCAAGGTGAATTTTAATACTTACTCTAGTGATAGAGATAGAAGCGATGATGAAGACATTGATTATAAGGAGGAGTTTCATAGACTTTATGTTAAATATGAGGAAATGCTTAGAGAGCTTTTAACTCTAAAAAGAAGCATAAATCTTGTGGAACTAATTCTCCTAATCATGAGTTAGAGAAGATTAGGGAAGAAAACCTAAAATTGATTAGTAAGAATAAAGAGTAGGAAGAAAAGAATAGATTGCTTAGCCTAGAATATAAATACCTAGGAAATAGGTTTAGTGACGTAGAAAAGAACTTGACCGCCATTAAGGCAAAGCACGAGGACTTGGTTAATAATGTAGCTAAATTTAATAAGGGTAAAGAAAAATTAGATAGCTTTATTAGCTCACAAAGACCATCAAATAGCAAACATGGCTTAGGTTACAATGTGACTACTCAAAATGCTAGGATTTCTCATTATAAAGCTATAGTTACTTAAACTAAGAATGGATATGTCACAGTTTGAATTCCCAAAATTGGAACTCTCCAAGTGAAAGATAATTACATTTCTAGTTTTATGAACAATGTTCATTTTTATAGAGAATTTCGATTTTCTTATGAGAAATCAAACCCAAATGGTTTTGGTTCTCTATTGGTTGATATTTATATTATTATGTATGACTAATCACAGGGACCCACAAAGAAAGGGTACCAAAATTATTTGTTTGATTTTTAGGTATCAAAATTATAAGGGATTAGTATAGGAGCTCCCAATGAATCTCAACTTACATGCATGGATTAAGGGGGAGCATATGAAAAAAATTCTTTTATAAAAAATGTATTTTTTTTTCATACGTGGTGTTAGAGCTTTGTCGCATAAGATATTTTTTTCATTAGCACTTGATATATTTCTCATGGTATCATACTGATAGGAGTTTTAATATTTATAACCGCAAGCGCACGACTGTCGGCGTACCGTGTTACGGGTCATCCGTATGGAGGCAGATTGATTGAGCACTAGCTCAATTTGGGGTTTTATACTAGCTATGTTGATCGATTCGAGAGGATACAGAGATTTACAGGGTTTAACAAAGGGATAGCATGGAGATGATGAAGTAAGAATAAAAACGAAGTGGGAAAGGTGAAACAATAACACAACATCAACAGCAACAACTACAACAAATAACAAATTAACACCTAAATAATGAGAGGAAAAACAAAGAAAACACTTATCTCATCGATTCATAAGCAAGTTCGTCAATCCCATTTACAAACCTATGAGAAGAAGCGCCCAAACATTCAATAAAATAGTAAAAGGGAAAGAAAACGAGCCTAAAGCTCGGCTCTCACAAAAGACGGCGCCCACTTCTATTTATACAAGCCCTACCAGCTATCGGGTTTGCCTTTGACCTGCTTTCAAACGGCCGCGTAGGTTGAACCACACGGCCGTGTCGTCTAAAAATGCTGATGCTGCCCTGGGGGAAAGAGAAACGCCACAGCCGTATAAAATTAATTCATACGGCCGTGTGCTGCTTCTTTTGAATAAATGACGCGACCGTGTGGTGATGCCCCATACGGCCGTGTAGAATGTACTCCTTCTCTTCTCCACTAGCTTGGCCACTTGCTTGGTTTTAAGTTGACACGACCGTATGGATGTGGTACATACGGCTGTTTGGAAGTATGCCATCGCCATCAATCTTCAGCTCCAGTGCCAAGCTTCTCTTCTCCAAGTCCAGCCTTCATCTCCTAAGCATCCGACTCTTCAGGCATCCAATAATTCCATGCTCCCAAGGCTTCAGGATTCTGCCCAAGTCCTTCAAATAAGCTCTAGCTCCCATCTACAACTAGCTCCATAATCATTGCTCTATCATCCAACCTCCAGCTTCATCCAAGTGTAAAATCCAAGCTTTCTCCAGCTTCCAAGCTTCCAAGCTGCACTCTAGGGCTAAAGCTCCATACTCCAAGCCATTCTCCAGCATGCCCAACAATGAAGCTCCAGGCTCCCATGCTCCACGAATCCTCACCAAACACAAGAATGCTCCAAAATGCTCCAATTTGACCTGAAATATATCGGAAAGATGAAAAGCGTAAAAGGGAACAAAAAGAGTAAAAACGGCACAGAAAACGAGGTGGAGTGGAGAAAAAATGTGAATGAAATGAATGTGAAAACTATATGTAAAAACAACCTATCAAAATCCCCAAGCTAAACTCTTCCTCTTCCTCGAGGAAGACGAAGAGAGAGTAAAGAAAGAGGTATGCAATCTAGTCATGCAAATGATGATATGAGTTTCGAGGAATTTGTAAAATCGAACATATATACGTGGATAAATAGGAATCTCAAAATTCATGGAAATCGAAAACGCCGACTCCTCTCTATCGATAGAAATATAACCCTAGGACATGATTTCTAGCTCGAATCATCAAATAATATACTATGCCATGATCAAGCTCAAAACCTAAGATGTTTCCTCTAACCTGTCCTTAGGCCAAAAACAAAGGGATCTAAGCTATGCAAGGGTCGAAGAAAAGATAAACCTGAGATAACGGGTCATTAGTCCATCAACGATGTGGCTCTCACAGCAACTCAACTTTCCATGACTCGTGAAATCAACAATCTATTCATGCTTCCAAATATTTTTTCTTTTTTATTTTTTTCTTTTCTTTTATTTGGATTCTAATTGGTTCGGGTAAGGAGCGTTGGGTCGATGACTCCCAGGTCAGACGACATTAGGGCATCAGGCCAAGAAGGGCCACTTAGACCTACTAGCTCGAACCAACCAAAATCCTTATTCTCAGGCATTCCCCCAAGCTAGACCTTTTGACGCGAAGCCCCGACAGTTCCTATCATGGGGATCCGGTTACTCAGTTTCGCTGGGGAATGGTGCGTGCTTTATTCTTTTTCTCATATATACACATCTTTTTTTCTCTTTTTATTCTTTTTTTCCTTTCTTTGAAATGGGAAGCATGAATAAGAATGGTGATGGCACTCCTCATTACTCGCTAATATGTTGTTATCCAAGTCTCGATGGGTTATAAACCATTATACTCAGCTATCAATACTACGGGCCATGCATAAGGTGGATCTCTAGGAGGCCTAGGTCAGTTTTGAGTACTACTATACTAGAGGATATGAGAATGATCATGACGAGCATATTAGAAGGGATCTGAGACTAAAAATCTGTCCTAGTATTATAGTCAAATCGATATCGAGGAAATTTAGCGTAAAAGATTGAAAATGAAACCCTATTTGAACACCACGCATATATAGCTCGATTTCAGAAAATCCTTGAAACATGTATATACAAATGATGCATGGACGATGCGAGATGCATGATGCTTGTAACGACCACTTTTCGTGGTACGTAATTCGTGCACGTGCTTTTGACCGTGCACGTGTTCGTCTTAGGCTTTGTTTGTTTGTGAACACTTTAGTGTGATATGCCGTTGTGAACGTCTCTGAGAGTAGTAAATAGTGGCACTACCTTGGAACGACACACCTCGAGTCGTTTTTCCACAATTTAAACTTACTCGATGAGACGTGACGATTCTCACTCTTGACGGGAGACGTTTCTATTTTTAGTTTCGTCGTCCGACGTCGAATTTGAGATACGTCTTCTTAGTTAGCTCACATTCGTCATCACGATCACCCCGATATTTATTTTATAATTTTTGGAGTTTATTTGACCACTTTAATATTTTTAACAAGTTTTATATTATTTTTAATAATTAATTTATAAATTATTTTCGGCCAAATAAAATTTATTTGAGTTTAAAACGTTTTAAAGAATTTTTGAGCCAATTTCCAGCTCATTTGGACCAAGTCAAATCCTTGGGTGAGTTGGAGAAGTTGAGATTTAAATTTTAAATTATTTTAAACTTCTAATCCTATTAGATTTAGCCCTAGACCAAGTCAACCCATCTACACTATATAAACAACCTCTAGGAAGACCCATTTTCGCAAGAAATTAGCCCTAGCCTCTTCCAAAACTCGAATTGGACGTTGCGACGATTCGTCGCAGCGTTGCGACGTTCAGCCACCGATCTGACCGAGGAAAACAGCTCCGTTCCCCCGCTCCGACCGAAGCCCCGCCCCGCATCCTAGCCGCTCCGCATCGCAGCACAGCGCTCCGCTTGCCGCCCGCTCCGTTCCCTCGGTCTGACCGAGGGATTGGCCCGCACCCGCTTGTCGCCCGCTCGGCACCGTCGCCCGCTTGTCACCCCGCATCGCTCCGCATTTGACCGAGGCGCCCGCCCGCACCGTGCGCTCGCCAATTCGTTGCAACGTTGCAAACGTTGCAACGCATTGTCGCCCGCAGTGACCGACCCGAACGCCCGCAGCGACCGACCAAATCCCCCGCACCAAGGCCCCGCCGCTCCACTGCAGCCCGCTGCGCTGCAAGCTCCGCACCCAGCATGTCTGACCGACCAAATCCCCCGCATTGGCTGAGTACGACCGAGAGCCACTCGTCGCAACCCCGCATCCGTCGCACCACTTACCTCTGTGGGCCCCCCAAGTTCTCCAGAGGTATTGTGGGTCCCCCAAAGGTCCCTAGGACTACTGTGGGCCCCACCTAGGTGCGTTCTCTTCGACGACTTGCCGCGTACGACGTCGTCGCACGTCGTAGCCCGTCGTCGCACGTGCGAGCTTTGGAATCTGGAATCGTCGCCCGGGTTGATTGCTCTGAAATTTCCAGCGAGGAATCTAATTGGAATCTGGACTTGGAACGCGATCTTTTATTCCAACCCCCGGCGTCGCTACCCGACGCTGGTGTAGCTTTCGCGTCGTGTTGAGGTAACGCTTTGCACCCTTAGGACCCCCAACCCAATGCATGCTAATCAAGACTAAAATCGGTATTTTTAAAGTATTTTAAATGTTTTAAATTCACTAATGAAGATTAATAATATGGACTTTAGGCCGGTGGACTTGTGCACGTAGGATAATTGTGATTTTTGGACTCATTGGACGGTGTGCTCAGACGTCGTGCTTACAGGCAAGTGAAACTTGCCAACTCTTGTGTAGGGCCATGTTTTTAGGCCACTTCCTTGTTCCTAGCATAAAAGAGACTAGTCAGTGAAATGATAGCTGGCTAGACGCCTACTTGATCTAGTTTGACAACGAAACTAGATCCGTCACCTAAATGAATCTAGCTTGACAACGAAGCTAGATCCAACTCTTTAAACTTGTTGTTCATGCATACTAAACTGTCACGTTTACTTTCCTTAACTGTACGTACTTTTAACTGCCATGCATTGCATCTTACATGTCATCCCAGTTGATTGTTGCATTCGTAGCACACGCTACAATACTTGTACTCCTTGAAAACTACTTCCGGGGGAAACGGGCCTCATGTGTTGGTCAAAAGCCAATGCCCGGGTTCCCTGGACCGGCTAGGTGCACCCCTATGCCATACTTGTTAAAAACACTTCCTGGCTCGTGATCCAGAAGCGAGCATTACCGTTCGGGGGTAAGGCCCTGGCTCGATACACGTGGAGGGGTAGGGATAAACGATCACTTGAGCTAGGAGCTGGCCGTGCAGCCACTCTAGCCAAAAGGCGGAATCCCTGTGCACGAGGTGCTTACTTTTCTTGTCTTGTACTTGTCTTGTGAATGATTCATGCAATACTTGTCATCCATGCCATGTTTAAATGCCATGCTCGTACTTTACTTTACTTTACCTTACCTGTTGCACTCATTACTTTAACTGCCATGTCATTGCATCATGCTAGAACTGCTAGGTTCCTTTACTTTTACCTACCTTCAGTTTCCTTGCACAAGTCTCTTGTAGACTTGTTGACATGTGCCCCTTGCTCTTTTGGGTGTCACATGTTAGACCCTGAGCCAGAGACCGTTGCTGAGTACGTGGTGTTTTGCTGACGCTGAGTCTGAGTCCATGATTGCCAGGAGGATTTTGGTGGACACCGGTGACCATTCTTTGAGTCTTTGTTGAGCTTTATTTTGTTTTAGGCCTTTTGTTAGTTATTGGTGCGTAGCACCGTCGTTTGTACTTTGTACTTTTGTTGGCCATGTTTGGGCCTTTAGTCTCTTTTTCTTTTAGCCTGGTGGCTTTTCTGCGATGTTGAAATTTATATTTATGGATATTCTGAGATTATGTATATACAAATGATGCATGGACGATGCGAGATGCATGATGCTATATAAACATTTTTGGATTTTGAGTTTTTCATATATTTTTTGTATGCATATAACATGGAAACATGGTGCATGAACGCGTAATAAAAAGAGAAAATGAAAAGAAATGAAACATGTTACATGAAGGATGGAAATGAAAGCAAATGCAGAAGAAAACACGATATATACATGTGAATATAAATATGGAGAAGTGGAGGGGAAATGGAAAACAAAAATTAAAAAGCAAAAAAGTGTAAATGCTACACCCCCAAGCTAAAATCTGCAGTGTCCTCAATGCAAGATAATCAATGAAGTGTCAGGACATAAAATGTGTAAGGGGGAGTGACAAAAAGGTAAAGGTCTCTCCCAAGCTAGCGTGAAGCTAGGATAAGGAGACATAAGATAGGATCCGAGCCAATGTCTCCTGAAAATATCCATAAGTCCCTGGAATCCCTCAACGATATCCTGTAAGGTATCCATACAGCCCTAATATCCCCAAACAATCTTCTGTAGGATAATGAGATGTGTGTGATCATCAAGAGGAGGGGAACCAGACGGTCCGGAGCTATCAGTGATAAGTGGAATCTGTGTGGTGATGGGCTCTGTGGTGGTCACAGGAATGGTGGTGGTGTGTGGGGTGGAAGTGTATGGCTGAGGCTATGGCTCAGGCTGTTAGGGATGCACATGAACTAAGAAGATAGGATCGGTGAAAATGTCCACTGCGTAAGCTCGGTGACCTCCATGTGCAATGGGTTTGGCAAGACAATATACAGAGCGCACTCTGGCCCATAAAGCCAAACGATCCGACCCATCAAGTTTTCCTTAATCATATGCATATGGGCTAAAACTGAGAGGTACAGAGTGTTAGGGCCAGAGAGGGGATCAGTGCAATCATCTAAATCAATAGAGAGGCGAGGATGGCAGGCTATAAGTGTGATGAGGCCACCACAAAAAATCCTTCACGTAGTGGACTTGGCGATCTTCAGGAGTCTATGTGCCAACCATGAGCCCGCATGGATAAGTCTTTGGAACCATGATCATTGTACCAGTCCATGTGGGACAGAGGACTATTGGCTGTGTCATGGCCCACAGAAATAGGAGCTCAGGTCGTGTAACCATTCCAGTCTCCTCCTTACAAAAGCGAGTTCTCACTAGGAGACGGTGGGCAAGGCATAGGGATGGATGAATGATGCATGATGCCTTTCCCGTCGTGTGAGGGAAGGGACCTAACTCAGTAATCAAATCCCAAAATTGGGAGGCCTGAAAGGAAGATGGGTGGGTGCTACTATGGTGGGTGATGGCTTTTGACGTGGTGGCATGCCCGTGGAAAATAGTGTTCAGGACGTCAAATGAAAGTGTGTAATCGGTATCGAAGATCCTGAACTCTATGCTAGAACCCTCGACCTTTAAGGAGCTGAGAAACTCAAGTGTGAGTCTGTGATAGATGGGGGCTCCAACGCCGAGGAAATCCTACCACCCTATGTTGGTATATAGACATCTAACTCCCTCGGTGGCTCCTAAAGTGTCGAGAGCATGAATGCTCATGAACTTCGTGGTGAGCAGGGTCCGTCGAGAGAGGGTGGAAAAGCGATCTCTGGGCCTCAGAGGTGAATGTGATCCCTAATGTGTCTATCTGTGGTGGGGTCACATGCGGTGGTGATGGGGGGCTATGCAGACATGGAGGGTATGTCAGAAGTGCGCTGCCGTGAAGAACTCCCCAGTTGGGAGTCGTGAGGTGGTGGGTGTGCACGTTTCATGCGTGGAGGAATGATGCGTGAATTGGGGGGGTGTGTGTAGATGAAGTAGGAAATGTGTATGTGTAGTGAAGGTGGTGAAGTGAGGGTGGATATGTGAATGTGGTGAGTGTGATGGTGTAAGGAGTGTGTGAATGTGTGTAATGTATGCGGTTGGGTATGTGGAATGTGTGATGCTGTGAAATGGAAATGTGAAGTGTTGTGAATGATGATGATGCTGTGAGTATGGGTAAAATGGTGTGTGTCGGTGTGTATGTGCAGTGTGAAGGTGAATGTGGGTGTGTATGTGCTGTGAAATAAGGGTGGTGAGTGCACTGCAACAACAAACACAACAAACCCTAGAATTGAAAATTTCTAAGGCAAGGGGGCAAAGATTACCCAAGCAATTTCGCAATAGACGCTGCTACTCCACGCAATCAGACTTAGCAATCTTCTCCGAGCTGCGAAGTCGAGTTGAATTGAGATCAAGCAGCTGATCCTCCTTCGATTTCTGCCCTAGCACTCAGTCGCGTCCATCGAGCTCCATTGCATCAGTCGGTTAGGGTTTGTTAGGGAGAAGTTTAACGTCGTCGATGGAGTTGAGGAGATGTGGAGTGGAAGTGATGTTTGGGAGAGAGGAGGAGTTTTTTTCGGGGCAGGGGATCGTCGGAGAGTCGAGATCAAGGAGGAAGAAGGAGAAGAAACAAAACAGTTCGAAAATTTTGGACTCGTTTGACCGTATGAGGGAGCTGAGGTTTTAAATAGTAGGAGATGAGGTTATCGACACGGCCGTATGAATAGTTTCATACGGTCGTGGCAAAGTCAAGTGAGAGACAAGCTTGCAAAATTGATGACGCGGCCGTTAGAAAAAAATCCTAACAGTCGCAAAAATTTGATTTTTGAGCGGGATTGACGCGGCCGTGTCGATAAATCGATGTTGCCGTGTAAGCGTCTGTAGAACCAACTTCCTACTTTGATTTCTACCGAGGGAATCACGGCCACGTGGAATTATTTACACGGCTGCATGGAGTTTGGTTTCAAAAGAGGGGATTGGGGTATCGGTACAGTCGGATGAATGAATTTATACGACAGTGGGAGTTGGTTTTCTTCATTGGGCACACTCTTTCTCCCTTGCTCCCATCCATAAAGTATTAAGTTAATTGCCCCTCCCCTTGAGCTCCTTAGTGATCTTGCAGCAAGGAAAAACCCATCAAGTGTTAAGCTCAAAAAAAAGTATAGGGGGGTTTTCAAAATTTGAAAAGTGAGCTTAAGGTCTTTCAAACTGTGGATTGTAGGGTCATCTAGCTAAAATTCCAGTACTTGTGGATTGGTAAAGTGTGGTTTATAAAATCAAATAGGATTTTAAAGCCACTAAGAGTTTAGGCCATGGCTCATATGGTTTCAAAAATTTCGGGGCACGCCAATCGAGGAGGAGAGTGAATTAATAATAGAGGGAGCAAAATTCTATAAAGCTAAGAAAAATCTTAGTAGTAATACGCTTCTCTCTCTATCGAGAGGATGGGAATTTATTAGGATCCTAGAAAAACGAAAATTTTACTGCACTACTGGGTTGAGTACACATGTTTTCAAAAGGTGAATCCAACACATTATTTGGAGTAGGCATCTCCTCAATTTGCTCTTTTCATGGCTCCACTAATGTCGTGGTGCCACGAATGCCTACGAACCCTAGCAATGCTCCCCTAGCTTCTCTTGAGGACGTCCACCAAGATCCAGTAAAAGAAAGGGAGCATCAGTCCATGGCGTTGATATTTTTCCCTGATTAAATGTGTTCCAGAGATAATCGTCAAAATGTAATAAAATATGTGAAATGGGTTGATGAGAACTCATTGGAAATAAATTGTAATCCCTCAACGATGACGCTATCGTCGCTTTGCTAATCCCGTACACATACTCCTCAGGTGCAGACATGGACCAACACATCTCTGTTGAATGCAAATCGGTGTCCTACGAGGGGTGTGTTAGGGCAATAGCATCTGAATCAAAATAGTTATGGAATGGAATGGATGACTCAGAAGTGGAGTCTAAAATACTTTCCTAAACAGGAGCGGTAAGCTCTAGTAGATGTGATGTCTCTGGTGGAGTGGGAGTGTTCCGTGGAGGTGATGATGGAGTGCTCTCACTCTCATCCTCCTCATCAATTTGGACCTCTTCCACCGTTTCCTCGATGATTACACGTGGTACGAAGTGGAGAATGCTATCGTGTCGAAAAAGTGACTTGGGTTCTCCAATGTCTGAGATCTGGCTTTCACCCAAGCACACCTCACTCCCGTCATCCTTGGTGGAGTAATGAAGAACGACATTCCCTGTAATTCGTACAATGTTCCCATCATCAATATCATCATCTTCCACGAGGTCGATGGCGTCATGGTGTGGTTCTTACTCGCTACCAACCTCTCCAATGTAAATCGAGTACACCCATGGGCCAACATGTAGTCCATCATCCACCTGAGATATATCGTCCAGTGTGTGGTGATGAACGTGGGCCTCTGTGGTAGTATCTGCATTGGAAAACAAACTCATATCAAAAATTTTAAAATTCGAATCATATGAGTTACCTCTTTGCAATACGTGAGATACATGAGATTCGGTTAAAATCTCCATATACTACTCTCATGCATCCTCAGGCGACATGTCAAAGAATCGCCCTCTGTTCATCTTCACCATAGATTCTTACTGGTCAAAGCACAGTCCACCATTGAAGATGAAGAGGAGCTCATGCATCCTCATCCCATGCCTCGGTAATCCGTCCATCAATCTGATAAATCTCCCCCAAGCTTGCCAAAGAGTCTCTTCAGCGAGTTGGGTGAAATTGTAAATCCGATCATGTGGTGTATGGTATTGCCTTGCCTGAGTCTCGATGGTGGAGGTGACTCCTCCATCAAGACTATCCCATCTGGACGGTGCTTGTAGAGCGATCAAATCACTACCAAGTAAATATGACTCCCCCTGTGATATGACCAATCGGTTCACACTTTGGGTGAGTTCATGGAGTTGGGCTTGGGCATTGGTTTGGGTTTCGAGCCATCGAGCTTTGTCTCGGAGTCGGTCTTCTAGGAACAACTCTATATGGGATTTTTGTGGTGGAGGGTTTTGGTAGGAGGGTTCATGAGATAGGTTGTGGGTATATGATGGTGGGTTGTAGGGGTATGTATGGTTTTGGAATTGGATAAAGGTATGCACATGCATCCCACATCTTATACAGAGGGCTGCAACCTGTGGAACGTGATCGTAACCTCCTATTTGAGCACCTTGCGAAAGTAAATCGCTAAAATTCTCCATATATGATCCATCGGGCATCCACATATTCTCCGAGTAGCACCTGAAATGTCAATTATAAAGCGAAGGCAAGCGCGTCAGTGGTATAAGAGAATTGCAAATAAATTGATAATCGGTGGTGGGAAAATTTTTGTTATTAAAATCTTTTTAGTTTTTGAATAAAACATATTCTAGCGAACCCTAATCTAACTAATATCAATCAAATCGTGCCTCCCGACAACGGTGCCAAAAACTTGATTGGAGTTTTAAATTTATAACCGCAAGTGCACGGCTGTCGTCGTAGCACGTTACTGGTCGTTTGCAAGGAGGCGGATTGATTGAGCACTAGCTCAATTTAGGGTTATATACTAGCTACGTTGATCGATTCGAGAGGATACAAAGATTTACATGGTTTAAAAGGGATAGCATGGAGATGATGAAGTAATAATAAAAACGAAGTGGGAAAGTTGAAACATTAACACAACATCAACAGCAACAACTACAACAAATAACAACAATAAGAACGACAAAGCAACAACAGCAACAATAACAAATTAACACCAGAATAATGAGAGGAAAGACGAAGGAAACACTTATCTCATCGATTCATAAACAAGTTCGTCAATCCCATTTACAAACCCATGAGAAGAAGTGCCCAAAATCTCCTCTAAACTAATCTATATTCTAACTCTACTCATAAACATTCAATAAAACATTAAAAGGGAAAGAAAACGAGCCAAAATCTCGGCTATCACTAAATACGACACCCACTTCTATTTATACAAGCACTAGCAGCTATCGGGTTTGCCTTCGACCCTCTTTCAAACGACAGTGTGGGTTAAACCACGTGGCTGTGTCATCTCAAAATGCTATTGCTGCCCTTGGGGAAAGAGAAACGTCGCGGCTGTATGAAATTAATTCATACGACTGTATGCTGCTGCTTTTGAATAAATGACGCGGCTGTGTGGTGATGCCACACATGGCCGTATAGAATGTGCTCCTTCTCTTCTCCACTTGCTTGGCCACTTGCTTGGTTTTAAGTTGACACTGCCATATGGCCTTGTGGAAGTCTGCCCTCCTCATCAATCTTCAATTCCAGTGCCAAGGTTCTCTTCTCCAAGTCCAGCCTTATCCGACTCTTCAGTCATCCAGAATTCCATGCTCCCAAGGCTTCAGGATTCTGCCCAAGCCCTTCAAATAAGCTCCAGCTCCCATCTACAACTAGCTTCATAATCATTACTCTATCATCCAACCTCCAGCTTCATCCAAGTGTAAAATCCAAGCTTTCTCTAGCATCCAAGCTTCCAAGCTGCACTCTAGGGCTAAAGCTCCATACTCCAAGCCATTCTCCAGCATACCCAACAATGAAGCTCCAGGCTCCCATACTCCACGACTCCTAACCAAACATAAGAAATGCTCCAAAACGCTCCAATTTGACCTGAAATATATCGAAAAGATGAAAAGCGTAAAAGGGAACAAAAAGAGTAAAAACGGCACGAAAACAAGGTGGAGTGGAGTAAAAATGTGAATGAAATGAATGTGAAAACTATATATAAAAACAACCTATCAAAATCCCCAAGCTAAACTCTTCCTCTTCCTCGAGGAAGACGAAGAGAGAGTAAAGAAAGAGGTAGGCAATCTAGTCATGCAAATGATGATATAAGTTTTAAGGAATTTGCAAAATCGAACACATATACCTGGATAAATGGGAATCTCAAAATTCATAGAAATCTAAAATGCCGACTCCTCTCTATCGATAAAAATATAACCCTAGGACATGATTTCTAGCTCGAATTGTCAAATAATATACTATGCCATGCTCAAGCTCAAAACCTAAGATGTTTCCTCTAACCCATCCTTAGGCCAAAAACAAAGGGATCTAAGCTATGCAATGGTTGAAGAAAAGATAAATATGAGATAACGGGTGATTAGTCTATCAACAATGTGGCTCTCACAACACCTCAACTTTCCATGACTCGTGAAATCAACAATTTATTCATGCTTCCAAATCTTTTTTTCTTTTCTATTTTTTTCCTTATATTTGGATTCTAATTGGTTTGGGTAAGGAGCGTTAGATCGATGACTCCCAGGTCAGATGACATTAGGGCATCAGGCTAAGAAGCACCCCTCACGCACTCCCCCAAGCTAGACATTTTGACGTGAGGCCCCGACGATTTCTATCGTGGGGCTCTGGTTAGTCAGTTTCGCTAGGGAACGGTGTGTGCTTTATTCTTTTCTCATATATACACATCCTTTTTCTCTTTGTTTTCTTTTTTATTTTTTAAATGGGAAGTGTGAATAAGCATGGTGATGGCACTCCTCATTACTCGCTAATATGATGTTATCCAAGTCTCGATGGGTTATAAACCATTATACTCAGCTATCAATCCTACGGGCCATTCATAAGGTGGATCTCTAGGAGGCCTAGGTTGGTTTTGAGTGATCCTATACTAGAGGATATGAGAATGATCACGACAAGCATATTAGAAGATATCTGAGACTAAAAACATGTCCTAGTATTATAGTCAAACCGATATCAAGGAAATCGAGCGTTACAAATAGAAAATGAAACCCTTTTTGAACACCACGCATATATAGCTCGATTTTAGAAAATCCTCAAAACATGTATATACAAATGATGCATGGACGATGCATGATGCATGATGCGATGCAAAAAAATTGGATTTTTGAGTTTTTCATTTTTTTTATTTGCTTATAACATGGAAACGTGATGCATGAACGTGTAATAAAAAGAGAAAATGAAAGGAAATAAAACATGATGCATGAAGGATGGAAATGAAAGCAAATGCAAAAGAAAACACGACATATACATGTGAATATAAACATGGAGAAGTGGAGGGGAAATCGAAAACAGAAATTAAAAAGAAAAAAGTGCAAACGCTACTCCCCCAAGCTAAATTCTACAGTGTCCTCAATGCAAGATAATCAATGTAGTGTCAGGACATAAACTGTGTGAGGGGGAGTGGCAAAAAGGTAAATGTCTCTCCCAAGCTAGCGTGAAGCTAGAATAAGGAGACATAAGATATGATCTGGGCATGTGTCTCCTGAAAGGTATCTATACGGCCCTGGAATCCCTAAACAATATCATGTCTGGTATCCATACAGCCCTGAAATCCCAAAACAATCTCCTGTAGGATAAGGAGATGTATGTGATCATCAAGAGGAGGAGGGGAACCAGACGGTCCAAAGCCATCAGTGATAAGTGGAATCTGTGTGGTGACGGGCTCCGTGGTGGTCACGGGAATTGTGGTGGTGTGTGGGGGTGGAAGTGGATGGCTGAGGATGTGGTTGTGGCTGTGGCTCAGGCTGCTGGGGCTGCGTATGGACTGGAAAGATAGGATCTGGTGGAAATGTCTACTGTGTAAGCCCGGTGACCTACATGCGCAATAGGTTTGGCAAGACAGTATACGGAGCACACTCTGGCACATAAAGCCAAACGATCCGACCCATCAAGTTTTCCTTAATCATATGCATGTGGGCTAAAACTAAGAGGTCCAGAGTGGTAGGGCCAGAGATGGGGTCAGTGCAATCATCTAAATCAATAGAGAGTGGAGGCTAGCAGGCTATAAGTGTGATGAGACCGCCACAACAAATCCTTTCCATGGTGGACTTGGCGATCTTCAGGAGTCTATGTGCCAACCATGAGCCCGCATGGATAAGTCTCTTTGGGGCCCTGATCACTGTACTAGTCCATGTAGACGGAGGAATATCAGCTGTGCAATGGCCCGCAGAAATAGGAGCTCAGGTTGTGTAACCATGCCAGTCCTCCCTACAAAAGAGAGTGCTCACTAGGAGACAGTGGGCAAGGCGTAGGGATGGATGAATGATGCATGACGCCTTTCCCATCGTGCGAGGGAAGGGACCCAACCTAGTAATCAAATCCCATAACTGGAAGGCCTGAAAGGAAGATGGGTGGGTGTTACTATGGTGGGTGATGGCTTCAGCCGTGGCGGTAGGCCAGTGGAAAACAGAGTTCAAGACGTCAAATGAAAGTGTGTAATCGGTATCGAAGATCCTGAACTCTATGCTAGAACCATCGACCTTTAAGGAGCTGAGAAACTCAAGTGTGAGTCTATGATAGATGGGGGCTCCAACGCCGAGGAAATCCTACCACCCTATGTTGGTATATAGACATCTAACTCCCTCGGTGGCTCCTAAAGTGTCGAGAGAAGGAATGCTCATGAACTTCGTAGTGATCAGGGTCCGTCGAGAGAGGGTGGAAAAGCGATCTCTGGGCCTCAGAGGTGAATGTGATCCCTAATGTGTCTATCTGTGGTGGGGTCACATGCGGTGGTGATGGGGGGCTATGCAGACATGGAGGGTATGTCAGAAGTGCGCTGCCGTGAAGAACTCCCCAGTTGGGAGTCGTGAGGTGGTGGGTGTGCACGTTTCATGCGTGGAGGAATGATGCGTGAATTGGGGGGTGTGTGTGTGTGTGTGTGTGTGTGTGTGTGTGTGTGTGTGTGTGTGTGTGTGTGTGTGTGTGTGTGTGTGTGTGTGTGTGCACGTGTGTTTACGTGTGTTTACGTGTGTGTGTGTGTGTGTGTGTGTGTGTGTGTGTGTGTGTGTGCGTGTGTGTGCGTGCGTGTGTGTGTATGAAGTAGGAAATGTGTGTGTGTAGTGAAGGTGGTGAAGTTAGGGTGGATATGTGAATGTGGTGAGTGTGATGGTGTGAGGAGTGTGTGAATGTGGGTAATGTATGGAATTGGGTATGTGGAATGTGTGATGCAGTGAAATGGAAATGTGAAGTGTTGTGAATGATGATGATGATGTGAGTATGGGTGAAATGGGTTGTGTGTGCGCGCGCACATGCGCAGTATGAAGGTGAATGTGGGTGTATGTGTGAAGTGAATTGAGGGTGGTGAGTGCACGGCAACAACAAGCACAAAAAACCCTAGAATTGAAAATTTCTGAGGCAAGGGGGGCAAAGATTCCCCAAGAAATTTCGCAATAGTCGTTGTGACTCCACGCAATCAGGCTTAGCATTCTTCTCCGAGCTGTGAAGTCGAGTTGAATTGAGCTTAAACAGCTGATCCTCCTTCGATTTCTGCCATAGCACTTAGTCGCTTCCATCAAGATCCATTGTGTCAGTCGGTTAGGGTTTGCAAGGGAGAAGTTTGACGTCGTCGATGGAGTTGAGGAGATGTGGAGTGGAAGTGATGTTTGGGAGAGAGGAGGAGTTTTTGTCAGGGCGAGGGATCGCCAGAGACTTGAGATCGATGAGGAAGAAGGAGAAGAAATAAAACAGTATGAAAATTTTGGTCTCGTTTGACCGTATGAGGGAGCTGAGGCTTTAAATAATAGGGGCTGTCGACACGGCTGTATGAATAGTTTCAAACGATCGGTGCAAAGTCAATTAAGAGAAAGGCTTGCAAAATTGATGACACTGCCTTTTGAAAAAATATCCAAACGGTCGCGAAAATTTGATTTTTGAGGGGGATTGACGCGGCCGTGTAAGTGTCTGCAGAACCAACTTCCTTCTTTGATTTCTACCGAGGGAATCACGTCCGCGTGGAATTATTTACAATGCAGCACGGATTTTGTTTTCAAAAGAGGGGATTGGGGTATTGGTATGGCCGTATGAATGAATTCATACAACCGTGGGAGTTGGTTTTCTTCCTTTGGCCCACTCTTTCTCCCTTACTCACATCCATTAAGTTAATTGCCCCTCCCCTTGAGCCCTTAGTGATCCTGTAGCAAGGAGAAACCCATCAAGTGTTAAGCTCAATGAAAAGTAGATGGGGGTTTTTCAAAATTTGAAAAGTGAGCTTAAGGTCTTTCAAACTGTTGATTGTCGGGTCTTCAAGCTGAAATTCCAGTACTTGTGGATTGGTAAAGTGTGGGTTTATAAAATCCAATAAGATAAAGCTTAAGAAACTTGAGATTAGGATTTTAAAGCCACTAAGAGTTTAGGCCTTGGGTCCTATGGTTTCAAAAATTTTGGGGCACACCAATCGAGGAGGAGATTGAATTATTAATAGAGGGTGCAAAAATCTATAAAGCTAAGAAAAATCTGAGTAGTAATACGCTTCTCTTTCTATCGAGAGGAAGCAAGTTTATTAGGATCCTAGAAAAACGAAAAATTTACTACACTACTGGGTTGAGTACACATGTTTTCAAAAGGTGGATCTAACACATTATTTAGAGCAGGCAGGTGCTCAATTTCCTCTTTTCGTGGCTCCGCTAATGCCGTGGTGCCACGAACACCTACGAACCCTAGCAATGCTCCCCCTAGCTTCTCTTGAGGACGTCCACCTAAATCCAGCAAAAGAAAGGGAGCATCAGTCCATTGCGTCGAAATTTTTCCCAGATTAAATGTATTCTAGAGATAATCGTTAAAATATGTGAAATGGGTTGACGAGAACTCCCTGGAAATAAATTACAATCCCTCGATCATCGCTTCACTAATCATTTACACGTACTCCTCAGGTGCAGCCATGGACCAACACATCTCTGTTGAATGCGAATCTGTATCCTGCTAGGGGTGTGTTAGGTCAATAGCATCTGAATCAAATGAGTTATGGAATGGATGGATGACTCAAAAGTGGAGTCTAAAATACGTCCCTGAACAGGAGCGGGAAGCTCTGGTAGATGTGATGTCTCTGGTGGAGTAGGAGTGTCCCGTGGAGGTGATGATGGAGTGCTCTCACTCTCATCCTCCTCGTCAATATGGATCTCTTCCACGGTTTCCTCAACGATCTCACGTGGTACGAAGTGGAGGATGCTATCGTGTGGGAAAAGTGACTTGGTTTCTCCAATGTCTGAGATCCAGCTTTCACCCAAGCACACCTCATTCCCGTCTTCCCTGGTGGAGTAATGAATAACGACATTCCCTGTAATTCGTACAAAGATCCCATCATTCATATCATCATCTTTTGTGAGGTCGACCGCATCATAGTATGGTCCTTGCTCGCTACCAACCTGTCCAAAGTAAATCGTGTCCACCCATGGACCAACGTGTGGTTCATCATCCACCTGAGATATATCGTCCGGTGTGTGGTGATGAACGTGTGCCTCTGTGGTAGTATCTACATGGGAAAACAAACTCATATCAAAAATTTCAAATTCGAATCATATGAGTTACCTCTTTGCAGTACGTAAGATGCGTGAGATGCGGCTGCAATCTCTATATACTCATATGCATCCTCAGATGGCATGTCAAAGAATCGCCCTCCGTTCATCTTCACCATGGATTCTTGCAGGTCAAAGCGCAGTCCACTATTGAAGATGCAGAGGAGCTCATGCGTGCTCATCCCTTGCTTCGGTGAGCGAGTTGGGTGAAATTGTAAATCTAATCCTATGGTGTATGGTGTTGCCTCGACCGAGTCTCGACGGTGGAGGTGACTCCTCCATCAAGACTATCCGATCTGGACGGTGTTTGTAGAGCAATCGAATCCCTACCAAGCAAATGTGACTCCCCTGTGATATGACCAATCGGTTCACACTTTGGGTGAGTTCATGGAGTTGGACTTGGGCATTGGTTTGGGTTTCGAGCCATCGAGCTTCATCTCGGAGTCGATCTTCTAGGAGTAACTCTATATGGGATTTTTGTGGCGGAGGGTTGTGGTAGGAGGGTTCATGAGATAGGTTGTGGGTATATGATGGTGGGTTGTAGGGGTATGTATGGTTTTGGCATTGGGTAAAGATATGCACATGCATCCCACATCTTATACAAAGCGTTGTAACATATGGAACGTGATCGTAACCTCCTATTTGAGAACCTTGCGAGAATAAATCACTGAAATTCTCCACATATGATCCATCGGGCATCCACATATTCTCCAAATAGCATCTGAAATTTCATTGATAAAGCCAAGGCAAGCACGTCAGTGGTACAAGAGAATTTCAAATAAATTGATAATCGCTGGTGGGAAAAATTTTGTTATTGAAATTTTTTTAGTTTGTGAATAAAACGTAGTCTAGCAAACCATAATCTAACTAATATCAATCAAACCACACCTCCCTGGTAATGGTGCCAAGAGATTTCTAGGATTTTTAACATTTATAACTGTAAGCACACGGCTGTCGTCGTAGCGCATTACGGGTCGTCCGCAGGAAGGTGGATTGATTTAGCACTAGCTCGGTTTAGGGTTATATACTAGCTACGAGAGGATACAAAGATTACGTGGTTTAACTAAGGATAGCATGGAGATGATGAAGTAATAATAAAAACGAAGGGGGAAAGTTGAAACATTAACATCACAGCAACAACAACTACTACAACAAATAACAACAATAAGAAAGACAAAGCAACAACAGCAACAATAAAAAATTAACACCAAAATAATGAGAGGAAAAACGAAGGAAACAGTTATCTCATCGATTCATAAGCAAGTTCATCAATCTCATTTACAAACCCACGAGAAGAAGTGCCCAAAATCTCATCTAAACTAATCTATATTCTAAATCTACTCCTAAACATTCAATAAAATAGTAAAAGGGAAAGAAAATGAGCCTAAAGCTCGGCTCTCACAAAACACAGTGCCCACTTCTATTTATACAAGCCCCAGCTGCTATCGAGTTTGCCTTCAACCCGCTTTCAAATGGCCGCGTGGATTGAACCATGCGGCTGTGTCGTCTAAAAATGCTACTGCTGCCCTTGGGGAAAGAGAAACGCCACAGCCGTATGAAATTAATTCATACAGCCGTGTGCTGCTGCTTTTGAATAAGTGACGTGGCAATGTGTTGATGCCCCCACAAGGCCGTGTAGAATGTGCTGCTTCTCTTATCCACTTGCTTGGCCACTTGCTTGGTTTTAAGTTGACACGACCGTATGGATGTGGTCCATACGGCCGTGTGGAAGTCTGCCCTTGCCATCAATCTTTAGCTCCAGTGCCAAGCTTCTCTTCTCCAAGTACAGCCTTCATCTCCCAAGCATACGACTCTTCAGGCATCCAATAATTCCATCCTCCCAAGGCTTCAGGCTTCCCCCCAAGTCCTTCAAATAAGCTCCAGCTCCCATCTACAACTAGCTCCATAATCATTGCTCTATCGTCCAACCTCCAGTTTCATCCAAGTGTAAAATCCAAGCTTTCTCCAGCATCCAAGCTTCCAATCTGCACTCCAGGGCTAACGCTCCATACTCCAAACCATTCTCCAGCATGCCCAGTAATGAAGCTCCAAGCTCCCATGCTCCACGACTCCTCACCACACAAGAAATGCTCCAATTTCAACTGAAATATATCGGAAAGACAAAAAGTGTAAAAGGAAACAAAAAGAGTAAAAACAGCATGAAAAACGAGGTGGAGTGCAGTAAAAAAGTGAATGAAATGAATGTGAAAACTATATATATAAACAACCTATCACATACCCATGTTGATATTGAGTCACAAACAATCCGAAAGAGAGACATGTATGGGAAAAAAAATTGTTTTTATATTTGATTCATTTTTTTCCTTTTTAATGATGCCAAAGGGGGAGAGAAATTATGACTTGGACACATATACACACATGGCATTCATTGCATAGTTATATAGTTTCATTGCTTTTTATGCAATATATTGTCATCGTCTAAAAAGGGAGAATGTTGGATATTGAGTCTCCACCCTATGGTTATTTTGATGATGAGCAACATTTTATGGTACTAATGCTTTTATTAAGTTTATATGTAGGAACTGTATGTTGAATATATGCGATAAAGCATATGGAGAAGCTTAATAAAAAAGGCACACAAGCATATAAGCATGAAGCATGGATCCAAGATATGAAAGCTAAGAGTAAGTGTGGTAAAACATTCTCAAGGGCAGTGGAGAACAAAAGGTTAATGAAGCCAAGACAAATGACCAAGACATTGAAGAATTAGAATTTTGTCCTAGAGCAAGTCTTTAAAATGTCAAAGCTCAAGATAAAGCCTACACACACTTCGGATATTCCAAATATGATTTAAAAATGTTTTTAAAATGTGTAAAAAAATTTTAAATTAATATATAATTAATATAAATATTTTCAAAGAATTTTTATGTAGAAAAAACTCAAGTATCATGAAATTTTGACTGTCAGAAATAGATAGCCGACTATCTGCAGTCAAAATTTTACCCAGAACTCTCAGGTTTTTAAATAGACGACTATTTTGGTACATAGCCAACTATTTTGACAAATATCCGACTATTCTGGCAGATAGCCAACTATCTGGGCAAATAGCCTGCTATCTGAGTCAACTTTTAGCTTTTAAGAAAAGTTTGAATTTAAATTAACTAGCTATTACTAGCCGTTTGAAATGATATTTTAATGCATGATTTGAATTGTTTTTATCCTCTATAAATACTAGAGATGTCAGATCTTTTTCCCATGAACCATAAAGCATTTTATATTATTTTTAAGTAAAATTCTCAAAGCTTTCTTTTTCAAAAGATCTCCATTTTTTTGCCATAGTTTCAAAAATTCTTGTGCACATTTTCTCAAATCTTTTGAGCAATTTTATTGGCCCCTCTACTTTCTTCAATCTCTATTTTAAAAGTAATATCTTTAAAGAGATTTAAACCAAGCTTATTTTTTATCTTCAATCTTCTAAAAGTTTTTCATTTTTCAAGATCAATCCCCTCCTATAGCAATCACATACACACGGGCTTCATCAAGCGGCTATAGGTATTTGTAAAAGTTTCTAAGGTTTAAGTATCTCTTATTTGGTTTTTAGTAAGAGGGATTTCCTCATTGTAGATGAGTGTTTGTAAATTCTAATTAGAGGCTAGATGGTGAATAAACTCTTGTTGTAGGAAAGGTGTTTGTAAAAGACCTCGGTTTGTGATGCAAGAAAAAATCCTCATTGGAGGTATGAGTGTTTGTAAATTCTAATTAGAGGATAGATGGTGAATAAACTCTTGTTGTAGGAAAGGTGTTTGTAAAAGACCTCGGTTTGTGAGGCAAGAAAAAATCCTCATTGGAGGTAAGGTGGTTTGTACTATTTACCGAAAATAGTAAATTAAGGTTCGACAGAGATTCGAGGTCTGAACGTAGCCCTGGAGGGATGAACCAGTATAAAATCTACGTGTTTGTGATTTCTATTTATTCTTTACTTGCACATTATTATTTCCACTGTGATTACTTTATTATTGCAAGTATTTTGTGTTAATTAAAATTAATACTACGTAAATCTTTATTAATCCTAGAAAGATTTCTAAAGGAAAATTTTTATTTGCCAATACACTATTCTCCCCCTCTAGTATTCTCATTGTCATCTCAGGTCCCAACACTTGGTATCAAAGCAAGGTTATAGACGGTGTCAACCAATTGTTTCCACAAAGGCCAATCAAGCAACAAACCACCACTTCTCAACGGATCAAATTATGGAGCTTGGAAGAATCGGATGCAAATGTACCTTCTCTCTATCTCTTATGAGCTATGGAAGATGATGGAGAATCCTTATGAAGCACCCACTCTTGAGGAAGAAAAGTGGACCAAGAAGGATACTAGCAAAGTGTCTCTAAATGCCAAGGCGATGTCCATTCTATATTGTGGCATTGACACGACGGAATACAACCGCATCTACATGGCTACCTCCGTTCACCAAATATGGAAGATCCTTGAAGTAACACATGAAGGTAACCAAAAAGTTAAATCATCAAAATATTCTCTTTATGTTGGTAGGTATGAACAATTTATGATGGAGAAGGGCGAGAGCATAACGGAGATGTAAATGCGGTTTACGGAGATCGTCAACACACTTGCGGGATTAGGAAAGAAGTACACACAAGAGGATTATGTATGCAATATCCTTAGATCTCTCACTCTCGAATGGCAATCCAAAGTTTCGGCCATTGAAGAGGGCAATGACACTTCAAAGCTAACCTTGGAGGAGCTCATTAGTAATCTAATGGCATATGACCTCCAATTGCAAGAGAGAAAGACCAATGAGCATGGTGGAAAGAAGAAGAACGTCACATTCAAAGCCACATCAGATATGGAGGAGTCTGATGATGATGTCAAAGATGAAATGGAGAAACAAATGGCACTCATCTCCAAAGGATTCAAGAAAATCCTCAAAGCACATAAGCCCAAAACAGAAAGTTTAATTCCACTAACGACCTAATTTCTATGAATGTAATAGGCCTAATCATATGAAGAAGGAGTGTCCACTAAAGAAAAACAGAGACAAGAGAATGAAATCTTACAAGGGCAAAAGGCCAAACAGAAAAGCTTTTGCAGCTTGGGATAGAAGCAATGATGAAGAGAATTCCGATAGCTCAGCATCATCCGAAAGTGAAGGAGAAGTAAGCAAAAGGAATGAGAAGCCATATATGTGCTTCATGGCACGAGGAGATCCCAAGGTAAATTCTAATACTAACTCTAGCGATGATGAGGACATTAATTATGAGGAGGAGTAGACTTTATGCTATGAGGAAACGCTTGGAGAGCTTTTAACTCTTAAAAAGAAGCATAAATCTTATGGAACTAATTCTCCTAATCTTGAGTTAGAGAAGATTAGGGAAGAAAACCTAAAATTGATTAGTCAGCATAAAGAGTTGAAAGAAAATAATAGATTGCTTAGCCTAGAATATAAAGACCTAGGAAATAGGTTATGATCGCGCCCTGAATATACACCCGAAAAACGATTGTAGTCTTACCGCAAGCGCACGGCGTAGTGGCGAGCGGGTATCGAACACAGGGAGGACAATTGACAGTACTCTATTTTGATCACCTAGTTATCGATGGAATAATGGGATGGTTTTGATAATAGTGTCACAATAGTTCAAATAGCAAATAGAATTCAATATAATAAAAGCGTATAGGGATAGGAAATCCCCACTATGGATCGTCACTCATCCTTGTGGATCATGAGTCTCAATGTTGCAAGGCTTAATTGAGGTGAACTAGTCGCAACTGAATGTAGAACCAATCTCACGCTCTCACGCTATTGTCGGTCTATAGCAACCTAATTTAGGGCCCACTCTCGTGCAAACCCTTACTTAAGCCATGATCGGCCCCAGATATACATCCAAAATACGACTGTAGTTTTACCGCAAGAGCAGAGCGTAGTGGTGAGCGGGTATGAACACAGGGAGGACAATTGACAGTATCCTACTTTGATTACCTAGCTATCAAGAGAATAAGAATAGATTCGAAGGTAATGTCACAATCGTTCAATAGCAAATAGATATCAATATAATTAGAGCGTCTAGGGATAGGGAATCCCCACTACGGACCATCTCTCATCCTAGTGAATCATTAATTTCAATGTTACTAAACTTGAGTATAGGTGAACTAGTCACAACTTAATGTAAAACCAAGCTCACGCTCTCTCGCTATTGCCGGTCTATAGCAACCTAGATTAGGGCCCACTCTCGTGCAAACCCTAACCTAAGACGCTAGCATGGGGATCGACATCATCGTCCAATCGCAACTCGAGCCCACTCTCGTGCAAACTCGAGTCACGATCTAAGTTTGATAGTTCGTATTCGTCCAATCTCTTGCAAAAGAATATTAGTTTAGATTTATAATAAAAATCCCAGCTTTGGTCCAATCTCTTGCAAACCAAATCTGGAGAATTTCATTTATAAACCTAAGTCGAATATCTAGGCCTTCCTATCAATTGGGATCCAATCTCTTGCAAATCCCAATCGATATGAATTCCTAGCTACTCATAATAAATCAATCAAAACATAACCTTTCTTCAATTCTAGCAACAAATCTATTCATTCATCACAATTCAAAAGATCGGGTCCATAGGGTTCATCCCCATGTCCTAAAACGAATAAACTACTCACAAATCATCATGGAAATCTCAGAAAAATAGCAATTGATAATAGCACAATTCATTGCAAAGAAGAGACAATTCATAAAAATAAGATTTTTAGCAAGAAAATACAAACCAAAATCGTCGCCTATGATCTCCAGCTGAGATTTCACAAAAGAATAGCGTCAAAAAATAATAGAAGTCTCTCCTAAAACTAGGGATAAAATTAGGTTCAAATAAAAGTTAAAATCATCCAAAAAATCGTGCCAAAACTGCCCTTACGCAGCCCAGAATTTGCAATCCTCGCAGCAGCCGAAATACGTCACTCGGACGAGTAGCAATGTCACTCGGCCGAGTGACAGACCCAATAATAAAACAGAGAATCTGGGGTCTTCGGGGGTCTGTCTCTCTGACTGACTCGGGCGAGCAGACTTCTTTACCCGGTCAAGTAAGCAATCGTACTCGACCGAGTAGGCTTCTCAAAAATTCCAGTAACTCAGCTGCTTCTCGGAAGAAAAACCATGTTCTACTCGGGCGAGTGAGCTTTCTCACTCGGTCGAGTAGGCTCTCTTGTTCAGCCGAGGGAACGCTGAAAATTTTCTGTGCGTACCCGTTTCACTCGGCCGAATGAAGCTTGTGACTCGGCCGAGTAATGTCTCTGTTCGGCCGAGTAGGCTGTATCTGGGCTCTTTTCTTCTCCTCCTCGCCTCCTCGTCGTTTCTATCGTATTTCTTCCTCTTTCGATCATCCTCTAACGCTACAAACTCCTCAAATAAGCCGTGTGTGACACTCTGATATGCGCAAAAGTCCCTTGATCTCATTTTTGCTCCAGATCGCTTCATATCTCCTGAAATACGACAAAAACAAGAAATAGTGAAAAGCAATGCAATATAGTCGAATAATCGTGGAAAATGCGATATGGGCGATCGAAATGACATGAAAACATGCAAAAAAAAGGAGTAAAATGAGGAGCGATCAAAATCCCCCAAGCTTACCTCTTACTCGTCCTCGAGGAAGATAAGTAAAAGGCGAACCCGGCGGGAAAAATAAAGAAAAAGGAAAAAGAAAATAGAAAATAAATCAAAGAGGGAGGTGCTAGATCATTTCCTCAGGACGTGGGTTTGCTTACTCGTATAGCATACGGCGAATAAAAACGTGCCAAAGATTTTTTATCTCGATATCATGATCATATAAGGATGCATTCAATATAGAAACCCAGGAATAACAAAACAATATGAAATATGAAATATGAAATCATTCTAGAATTAACATCGTCTGAAGCACCTAAAGTGATATACATAATCATAGACCACACACTTTTCAATTGATCGCTCTCTATTTTGGAGTATAAGAGGTATCACATAATATGAAGCAATAAGAATAGAAAGGAGTGGTTTTCATGAAATGCAGGCTAAGTTTCAATTCCTGGACTTCGTAAAACTTTTAGTAATCTCACCAAGTATAGAAAATTACCTAGCTTAGGTCGTCATGCACAGACAAGTAGCCACTCTCTCACACATCATTGGATCCTCTCCCCCGAGCTTATCTATAAGCGTGGTAGCATCAAATTTAGCAATAAGAACATTCCCCATTTTTGAAGCTCCAAAGAAAAAAAGAGGGACGAAAGAAAGAAAAATGAAATGTGATCACATATGAACTTCTTTTCTCTTTTCTTCTTTTCTTTTTTTTTCTTTTTTTTCAGCAATCAATATACACAATAAGGATCCCAAATCAAAAGATAGAGAGATATACATGAATATTTTTTTCATTTTGATTTTGGGGGTGTAGGAGCATGGATTTTTATAGCGGTGGAATATGCCAAAATAAGACTCGCTTAACGGGAGATTCACCAATGATTTTAAGTATAGAAATAATGCTCAAGATATGTGAAGAAAGAATAATATGTAACACTCGGTTCATTCTATAGAATGTGCACGACAACTTTCAGCAGAGTAATGTAATCTACTAAGTATGATTTCAAAAAGTAAACTAATCCAGTTATATCAACATAACATACATTCAATCAATCTGAAAGTGAAGCGTACAATTTTCATGCAGTAAGAAGTGATATAAGACAACAAAGCAGTACTCCAGATATAGGCAATCAATGCGTGAAGCTTGGTGTGTTTTCTATGAAGAGTATATAATATAAATAATCAGACTTAGTTAATAGAAGAATTTCATTCACATTCATATAACAACGGTGTGGGTTACTATCTCGAATGCATAGCAAGCATGGCATATGATATATGAAATAAAAACGATGGCATGTCAAAATAATATGCATATAGAGATAAGCTAATACCACGTCGTCGTCATCACAGAAAATTCATCTCTAGCAAAAGGGCTAAAGGAACTAAAGATAAATGAAAATGAAAACTACTATACATATGCAGCACACAAAGAGTAAAAAAAGGTGATGCATGAGAAAAAAAAATGAAAAAGTGGGTGAAAAATAAGCGTAAAATAAAGAAAGGTGGGAAAAATAAAATAAAAAAGTGAAGAAAATAAAAAGTTCGTGAGACACTCACTCCCTAAGCTAAACTGCACAATGTCCTCAATGTGCAAAGTGTGGCACACCGAGAAAAAACGATATGGGTGGGGAGGGTGAGGATGCATGCTTGGTAAGGATGCAAATAAAAGAAAATGATATGGGTATGCAAATGATGTATGCAGATGATGCATATGGTGCATGTAGAGATCAAAATGGCGCAATATAGGTGTCCCCAAAAATACCTCCTTACTCCCAAAATGATATAGACAGATATGAGAAAAATGTGACCAAAAAGTGTGTGGAGGATGGGTGCAAAATCAGCATGCAAAAAATATCCAGAACAGCAGCAGCAAAAGTGTGTAAGGCATCCAGTGTGTGCCTAAGGGGATGGTGGGGCACCAGCACCGTCCTGTGGGGGAGGTGGTAGTAGCGGGGGCTGCTGGGTAAGGGTGCGGGTAGTGGTAGGTGGTGGCTGTGACAGACGCGCAAGAATCTGGCTCAGGCTACCCTGAATGCCAGGAAGTAAGGCAACGTGCCTCTGTACAGCGGTGACGGTAGCGGAGAGAGCCCAAAAATTGACGTCCCCCGCGTTCTTGTGCGTGTGTGTTGTGATCATGCAGGTGTGCAATATGATGGGGGACGGGAGATTTAGAATATTTATAACCGCAAGTGCATGGTGTTGTAATGTGGCTTGGGGGTCGAACACAGGGAGACGTGGTTGTGCTTATGTCAGAAGGGACCGAATTCACCTTAGGGGTGAGCTAGCCCGAATCGATAGATGGGTTGTCACGGAATGTAAATACGGGGTTAAACAAAATAAAGGGAAACCTGGGACTTCGGTTTCCACCCTATCATATGTTCTCGCTATCACGACCGGCGGATAGGATAATGATCGGAATTAGGGTTCAGTGGTGAGACGTTGCCTCTAAGAGTGATACCAGCGTCCCATGGGCCCGATATTCCAGTCGGTGCCCAAGATGATACTGTTGAGTATTGGACTTCTCCTTACTTGGTGTTAATGATGAGCAAACATAAATACTTGTGACTAATCCCCTATTTTGCACTAATCCATTGCCTAAGCTAATTATGAAGATCTACTAGCAATGGATGACTCACAAACGTCATTGAAGGCAAATGACATGGATTGGATGATCGTAGGTGATGATTGAAGCTCTGTGAATACTTCAAGCTCATACGATGGAAAGAAGAGATTATTCGTAAATGTAATTTTTCTTTTATCTCTTCTAGTATGTAGCTTAGAAGTAGAACTTTGATGGAGCACTCACACACATCTACATTCAGCCATATGACTTCATTAGATCAATTGTCCTTTGACTCCAATTCATTTCTATATTGGTTGTGCAAGGATTGCATATAACAGTCGACTGCCTAACAGTTTACAATCGTCTGTCTCAAAAACAGTCGACTGTATTTTGTTCTACAGTCGCATGTTATGCACAGACTTTTACAATATAGTTTTGGGCCTTCTCTGATTATCTCGCACAGGCTACTGGTGAATGATACACAGGCGCCTGTCCTTGTGACAGTCGACTGTGTTTTGTCAATCAGTCGCATGTCTATCCTTTGCCCTAACTATGTTTGATCTGACTTTTTCGGCCAGTCGATTACTGTTGTATATACAGTCGACTGTCTCTTAGATCAGTCGACTGTCTATGTTGCAACAATCACCTGTCTGTAAGTCATTTCTTTGACTCAGCTCTCTAGAAATTTCTCAAGCTTTTGACAGTCATCTGTTTAAGGATATACAGTTGCCTATTCTGATTAACAGTCGACTGTGTTCCTTGCATCAGTCGTCTGTCCTGTTACTTGTGAGATATCCAGTATTTGTCTAACTAACCCATCTCTCGGCCAGTCGCTTGTCGAAGGAATTACAGTCGCCTATTGGTTTAACAGTCGACTGTCTTTGCATCATCAGTCGACTGTCCACGTGGTAAGTTACCGTTATGAATTCTCACCTACCCTTGCTGACTGTGTAACAGTCGACTGTGGATTGTTCAACAGTTGACTGTCGCAAGTTCAGATTCTATCCGTTGTGATTTTTCTCACGGATTCCAATTGGGTTTTTGCCTAAACTGTTTTGTGGATTTGAGAAAGCTATAAATAGAGCTTCTACTGTTCCATTGGAAGGTTACTCATTCATTGCAAAATCTCTCAAGATTTCATTTCCAAAGGTCTAAGCTCTCAAATCCAAAGCCCTAAGTATATCCAAATCTTGTTCTCTTGCTCTCCAACCTAGAACCAAAGAGTGATCATCTAGGCATTTGGTGCAGTCATGAGAAAGGGCTTCTCCTCTCTTCCAAGAGAGTTCTTCAACACACATCACACTCCACCTTCAAGTTCTACTTCAAGGCATAGGTGTTTGTAAGTGTTGTTTTCATTATTTCATAACTTTCGTTATTTGAGATTTGCTCTCGGTTGTGAGAGTGGTTTGCTTGCTCCCAAGTTGTGAGAGTCAAGGACATCGATTGTATTCGATTGCACTTGTAGGGTTGCTACAACTGGGTTTTAAGGAAACCTCAAGTTAGGGTTCTAACTTGAGTATCCGGTGGTATCCGGGTGGAAGGGACGTAGGATTACCGGGAACAAGTCGGGAGTTGACTTTGGTAATCCGAACCCTAAAAACATAATTGTGTTTTTAATTGTTTCTTATTTGGGTTTAATTCAATTTCCGCATTATTTGTTGGATTGCATTTTATTTGGCGTAAATTCCTTTTAAATTTGCATAAACACTATTCAACCCCCCTTCTAGTATTTTTCCCATAAACAGGGTCCTTACAATTGGTATCAGAGTGCAAGGTTACATCTATGGCATCCAACAACAACAACGTTCCACCGCCGCCTTCATACAACAATCACGATCGTGATGGAGGGTCCACACTTTTTGAAGGTCAATCTACGGTGTGCCCTCCGTGTTTCAATGGTACAAATTTTAGCTATTGGAAATGCAGGATGGAGCCGTTCCTTAGGAGTTCTTCGCTTTGGAGAACCCTCCACAAGGAATACGTCGAGCCCACCGAAGTAGATTTCGACAAATCGACGTCTTCCGAGAAAACTGCCGAGGTCAACAACGCTAAGGCAATGAACGCTATTCATTGTGCGTTGGACCCAAATGAGTTCAACAAGATATGCACATGTAAGAGTGCATATCAAATTTGTAACCATCTCATCGTTACCCATGAGGGAACGAATAAGGTAAAACTTTCAAAGTTATATGTTGCCGTGCAAAACTTCGATTTATTTCATATGCAGGACAAGAAAGCATTGCATCGATGTACAGACGTTTTACCGACATCATCAATGAATTGGAAGCCCTTGGCCAAATATATTCCAAACCGGATAAGTTAAGGAAGATCATCATGGGAATGACCTCCAAATGAGAAAGAAGAGCGATCGCCATCGAGGAGGTCAATGACTTGAAGAACTACACCGTGGTGAATCTCATCGGGACTTTTATGTCTTACGAAGTAAGACGGGACAACCGATTGAAGATTCGAGCCATGATGAATCCTTCGGAGGCCAAGAAGAAAGCTTTGGCATTCAACACCAATTCATCATCCTCCGAAAGTGATGAATCCAAGAACGAGATGGATTTGGGTGAAATGACCCAAATGGTGAAGAAGTTCCAACGCTTCTTTCGCAAAGGTATATTTCCCTCCAACAAACGTTTTGAGTCTACTAATGCTACTTCCTCTCTTTGCTATAAATGTAATAAGCCAGGGCACATCAAGAGGGATTGCCCAATGCTAAAGAACAAAGAGAAATGGAAGGCACCGAAGTACCACAAGTCTGATAAGAACAAGAGAGACAAGAAGAAAGGACTCATTGGTACCTTCGACGACTCAAGTGATGACTCATCAAGCGATTCCGATGATGAGAAGGGTGAGAGCGCCCACATGTGTTTCATGGCTCTAGAAGACCCACTATCCGATGAGAGTGATTCCGACTTGGACGACACCAATGTAACAATGGATGAACTTCGTATTGCTAACGAAGAACTATTTGCTAAATACCAATCTTTAATTCTTAGATAAACTAGCTTAAAGAAATTGAATATTAGCAAGTCATCCATTCCATGCATTATCAACAATGACACCATTGTTGATACTTTAACTCTTGAGAAAGTAAACTTAGCTTCTCAAAATGTCACTTTGAGAGATGAGGTGAATACCCTCAAATCTCAACTAGATCAAACACATCCTAAGGATAATAGTGATCTAGTTACACGTCACACACAATTGGGTTTAGAAAATGATTCTCTTAAAACTCAAGTGCACGACCTCAAAGCACGGGTGTCCACCTTGGATACCAACATTTCTTCTTTAAAGGAGAAATATGAGCTCATGTCCTTCCGTATTATTAGATTCAATAAGGGAAAAGGACAATTGGATGATTTGCTTGCAAACCAATTTCCGGCCACACATCGTGTTGGTCTTGGGTTTGTGAAAGCGAATGTATCTAATGATCGCACCTCTTACAGTGGTGTCACTATAGACTTTGTGAGGCCTTCCTCTGGTGCATCCACAAGTGGTGTCAAACACACTATAGGTAGCAATCCTACCAAGAATGTCACCACTTCACATTCTCTTCCTTTTGGCAAGAAACCCATTAAGGGTGGAAACCAAAAGCAAGGCCATGCTTATATGTACACTAATACTCATCCACGTAGGAAATCTCCTACTTCACAAGTGGATAATCATGACACATTCTATGCTCCGCACCCACGGACACGTACACAACCACACATGAGAAATACTCATGTACGTGCTCCTATACACCTGTATGCTTATACGCATCATTCTTTCATGTATGCTCATCCTCCACATGTCATGCATGATCCATATGCTTCATATAATATGCATGTTCCCAAGCATACATATCATCCTAGAATATACAATACATATCCTACACCACATCTCTATGCTAGAAATCATGTTCCTAAGAAGCATGCACCACATAGAAATCCAACACATATGCATGCACTAGGAAGAGGACTCCCAAGATTTACATTATTTGGGGTCCTAAGAACACTAGCCTAAATGATAGGAATGCTTATGTTGATTCCTATTTTCAAGATGTGATTAGAAATAGTAATTCTGTTGGGAAGCAGAAGTCCACTTGGACTTGGCTTCCAAAGGGCTAATCCCCTTGGACCCAACAAACATTGGGTACCATAAGCTTATGGTATATTATATAGGTACCCAAGAGAAAGAAGAAGAGCAATAAATGTCTTATTAGCTCTAAAGGGAAAGGATGGATTCTTGATAGCGGTTGCTCCAAACACATGACGGGAGATCCCTCGTTGCTCTCCGAAGTGATTAGCATCAAGGATGGTGCAACGGTCACTTTTGGAGGTAATCAAAAGGGAACCATCATTGGAGTATGTATCGTTGGTAATCCTTCCAAACCCTTAATTACTAATGTTTATCTTGTTAGTGGTTTGTGTCACAATCTCATTTCCATTAGTCACCTTTGTGACAAAGGTTACAAGGTTAACTTTGGAGAAGGATTGTGTACTATTGTTGATTGTGATTCAAATGTTTTATTTTCCGGTATTATGCATAAAAATATTTATTATTTGAGCTTGCCTAAAACCGTAGAACATTGCTTAGTTGCTAACACAAGTGAACAACTATTATGGCATCGCCGTTTGGGTCATGTTCACTTCAAGCACTTATATAAGTTAGCTAAGCATAATCTAGTCAAAGGTTTTCCTAAGATTGCTTTTAATAAGAAAAACTTTTGTGATTCAAGTCAAAGAGGTAAACTAAGTAAATCTTCATTTAAGCTTAAAGAAGGGATTTCTTCTCAGAGGCCCCTAGAACTTCTTCATCTAGATTTATTTAGGCCAACTAGAACCGCTTCTTTAGGTAATGCTCATTATGGATTAGTTGTCGTTGACGACTTTTCTAGATTTACTTGGGTTTCATTCTTAACTAATAAGAATGAAGCTCATGAAGAGTTTACCAAATTTGCAAAGAAGATTCAAAATCTTTTAGGATCCACCATTATCACTATTCGTAGTGATCATGGAGAAGAATTTGAGAATGAGTCTTTTACTAAGTTTTGTGATGACTCCGGGATAACCGATAATTTTTCCTTTCCTCGTGCACCACCACAAAATGGTGTTGTAGAAAGAAAGAATAGGACTCTTATTGAGTGTGCTCGCACTATGCTTCATGATAATCATTTAGGACTACAATTTTGGGCAGAAGCGGTGCACACGGCATGTTATGTGCTCAATAGGATTCTAGTGAGACCCTGAACGAACAAAACTTATTTTGAGTTGTTTTACGATAAAAAGCCTCAAGTAAAATATTTTCATGTTTTTGGTTCAAAATGTTTTATAAAGAACACATTTGGTAATTTAGACAAGTTTGAGCCAAGATCCGATGAAGGAATCTTTGTTGGATATTTCACACGTAGCAAAGACTACCGGATATACAACAAAACTTCTTCAACAATTGAGGAATCACTTCACGTATCTTTTTATGAAGATTTTGATTTTCCTCATGTTGATGATGATAATGTAGATATTCTTTCTGATTCTCTTAATAATGTTAAGATTAATGATTCTATTGTTGAGACTAACACTTCTAACTAAGTTGTTGAAGTTGTTCCTAGTGATCCAGGTATACCCAAAGCTTATTCGACCGTTCGTAACCATCCCCATAACCAAATTATTGGATATATTGGTGTGGGTGTTCGAACGAGATCGAGAATTGAAGAATTCTCTCATTGCGCATTTGTATCTACTATTGAGCCAAAGAACATCCAAGATGCTTGTAAGGATAGCTCTTGGATAGTGGCAATGGAAGTAGAACTAATGCAATTCGAGAGAAACGAAGTTTGGAAACTCGTACCTGTTCCAAGTGGTCACCAAGTCATTGGGACCAAATGGATCTTCAAGAACAAGACGGATGAAAACGAGGTAATCACACGGAACAAAGCAAGGTTAGTAGCTCAAGGCTACCGGCAAGAGGAAGGTATTGATTTCGAAGAATCTTTTACCCACGTAGCTAGATTAGAAGCTATTATGTTGCTTTTATCTTTTGCATCCCATAAGAATTTTAAACTATTTCAAATGGATGTTAAAAGTGCATTTTTAAATGGGTTTGTCAATGAAGAAGTTTATGTTTCTCAACCTCCCGGTTTTATTCATGAAAAATTTCCAAACCATGTTTTCAAGCTTAAGAAAGTGTTGTATGGGTTGAGACAAGCTCCTAGAGCTTGGTATGATCGACTTAAAACCTTTCTTTTGAATTTAGGTTTTAAAATGGGAGAAGTTGATTCTACACTCTTCATTAAAGATTATGAAAATGACATTCTTTTGATTCAAGTTTATGTAGACGATATTATTTTCGGTTCTACTAACTTTAATCTTTGTCAAGAATTTTCCAAGTCTATGAAGGATGAGTTTGAGATGAGCCATATGGGAGAGCTCACCTACTTCCTTGGATTGCAAATTCGAAAAATGGAGAATGGCACATTCATACATCAGACAAAGTACACATGGGAGCTTATTAAGCGATTCGGGATGGAATCGTCTTCGATCAAAAGGACTCCCATGAGTACTACTACTCATCTACACAAGGATGAAAGCGGAAAAGATGTAGACGTTCGTCTATATCGAGGTATGATCGGTAGCTTACTTTACTTAACCGCTAGTAGGCCCGATATAATGTTTTCAGTATGCCTTTGTGCTAGATATCAAGCAAGACCTAAGGAGTCACACTTGATTGCGGTTAAACAAATATTTCGTTATCTCAATCAATCTCTAGATTATGGGTTACTTTACCCTAAGTCTAGCACAAATGAGTTAATCTCATATAGTGATGCCTACTTTGCCGGATGCAAGTTCGACAGGAAAAGTACTAGTGGCACTTGCCATTTCTTAGGAAATTCCTTAGTTTCTTGGTTTTCTAAGAAACAGAATTCGGTGTCATTGTCCACGACTGGAGCGGAATATATTGACGTGGGTCTTACATGTGCACAAGTTCTTTGGATGAGACACACTCTTAGTGACTATGGTGTCAATTGTGATACTTGCCCTATCATGGTTGATAATCAAAGTGCTATTTATCTTTCCAAGAATCCAGTACACCACTCCCTACCAAACACATAGACGTGAGACACCATTTTATCAATGATCATGTAGCTAAGAAGGACATCATCTTAGAGTACATTGAAACCCAAAAACAAATTACTGATATCTTCACTAAACCTCTTAAAGAAGATTCATTTGTGAGAATGCGTGGAGAATTGGAAATTATGGGTGAATCTGAAATCTAGAAGCTCAATCTATCATGTTATAACTCTTTTTGACCTCATATCATTTTGTTGCCTCTCTTCATGTGCTTTATTATATTTATATGTTAAGAAAGGCAATTGTGATTTAATTGATTTCATGAGTTTTTTGATATTGATGGTAGTGATTTGTGTTTCAATGGATTTATTGTTTTTACATTGTTTTTACAATGTATTTGTTATTAGAGTATAGGTCATAGGGTGAGTGTTCTTATTCTCTGGAATTATATCTCACTGTGCATTTTTGGACCAGGACAGACGACTGTATTTCCTCCTACAGTCGACTGCCCTACTCTATCTCATCAGTCTGAGATTTGGTATCTTTCGCACAGCCGACTGATGACTGTTACAGTAAACTGTTATTTTAACAGGCGACTGCATTTTAGTCATCAGGCGACGGTTCTCTCTGTCGAATTCTTACAGTGCTCTCTGTTATTTTTTGATGAACTGTATTAATTCTCGACCAGCCGACTGTTGAGTATATGTAAGTCGACTGTCCAATGGACAGGCGACAGCATGTTACTTGCCAGTCGACTGCCCATCTTTCTGAGCCTTATTGTTATCACTTCATCCAGACGACTGAATTTTGTTAATCAGTCGACTGTCTTCTGTTGAGACGGTTCATATGATTTGATCTGAGTCGCTGATTCATTGATCCAACGGCCCAGATTCATTTCTCGACCTTTATATTCGAGAAAACCCGATCATTTACCCACGTCGACTCTCTCTCATCCGATTCGACCGCTTCATCTTCCCGCTCGATTTCTCTTCCAAAACCGTCGATCTTCTTCTCTTCGTGAGTCGATTTCGAGTTGTCGTTGTCGTCGATCTCCGCCTCCCCGCTCATTGATTGCTTCGTCATTGCTTCCTCGCATCTTCTCTACTTGGTTTGCTTTTGAGTCTTTCGATTTTTTGTCTATCGTTTCTCTCTCTCTCTCTCGATCCCATGGCACCCAAGGGTAAGGGAAAAGAGAAAGTCTTTGCTCCTAAATGACCTAGGGCACCCAAGAAACCAAAAGCCAAGAAGAAGAAACCATATCAAGCCTGAACCAAGCATGCCGAGTCACCCGTGCATTCTTCCTCGCAGGGTTACTCTCCTTCAGCTTCTTCTTCCGAGGCTCAGCCTTTGATCACTCATCAGTGCAAGCCCACTGGTGTTCACATTAGTGAGCCGGCTGCTGAGAACCCCCATCACTCCCCTTCAGCTTCGAGTTCTTCAGAAGAGCCTCCAGTCGTACCCCCCTCTGATCCCCAAGTTCCCGTTTGCCGAGACGATCTCTGCTTAGTAAAATTTCACTCTCTTCTAGGGATCAACCTTCTCAGGGAGCGGTACATTGCTTTCCCCACCTTCACTGCTGAGAGGCTTTCTGACATTCTTTCTGCTACTCACCTAGCCGAACTTTTTCGCTTCTCTCAGAGCGAGTCCCCCAGAGCCTATCCATTTCTGGTAAAGCTCTTCTATGCGAACCGTGTTCGCGGTGAGTATTCATCTACTGGCATCCTCGATACTGTCGTTCAGGGAACCCACATTCAGATCACTCCCTCGCTCTTTGGGACTATTCTTAGGATTCCCTCTGTTGGTTCCCTTCCCACTGATATCTGCATCTCCGATATTAACGACCTTGACCACTCTGTCCTCCGGGATATGTTTCAAGAGGTACCTTTAGCTCTTGATTCAGGTGTCAGGTCATCTATGTTCTCTACGAAAGGTTGGGCTGTTCACCTAGTGGTGAAGTCCAACATCCTGCCGAGGTATGGATCATCTGACCAACCGTCTCAGGATATACTGAAGTGTATGTATGCTATTTTCTCTGGCATGCCCGTGAACTAGACCGGTGTCCTCATTGATAAGATGGACAGGGTTGAGTTCACGCCCTCCTCGTCTCACATTCCTTACGGTGGTCTTCTGACTCGTGTCTTCCGTCATTTTGGTGTTGATTTGACTCGTTACGAGCCCGTGCCCTTTGGTCCTCTCCTCGACACTTCTACAAAGTCAAAATCTTCTTCAGCTCTGCAGACTGCCTCAAAGAAGAGGAAATCTACTTCAGCTCCGTCCTCATCCACTGTTCCTCCAGCTGATCTGCCTTCATCCTCTGCTCCACCATCTTGTGACATTGTTTTGGAGATGGTCTCTGGTATTTACAGATTGATGTCCCTCTCTTTCCTCCATCAGGGAATACCCTTCCCTGAGGATCTGAGACAGTTTGTTCCCCAGCTTCATGTTCCCCCTCAGCCCACTGATGTCGTTGAGCCTCTTAGTGTAGCTTCTACTCAGGATGTTGCTGCTGATGCTGTTGCTGCTACTGTTGCTCCCTCTGACCCTCCTCCAGAGGATACACCTGCTGTCACAGAGCCTGCTTCTTCTTCTGCAGCCCCTGGAGACGCTCACTCTTAGATAGGTGTTTGAGTGGTGTTACTTTGGTGATGATTGATATTTTGATGTATGCTGGATGATGTTGTCAGTGACTTTATGTATGTATGGTGATGTACTTCGTTGTCGTCATGATGATATTTTTTTGTCTTGATCATGATGTATCTTTTTTTGTGATGTCCATGTAGATGTCCATCCGTTGTTGTACCCATCTTTCTATATATCTATATATGATGTTGTTGTTTATCTTGTTTCATACTATGCTATACTGCTTATCTTATCTGTGTGATGTATGATATGTTGTCTCCATGTATGCTATACTCTCTCTGATGTGCTTTTGAGACAATATAAGAATTTGGTATTCGATGTTTCATGCTATCTCTAGTATAATGCATTTGTGAAATTTCTTTTGAATATTTTTTGTGTGTATATCTAATGTTGATATTGGACTTCAATTCCATTACTCACATTTGTATATGATGTGATTTTATGAGTTTTTGATTCGATATATATTTATACTCCTTGAGTGTTGTTAGTTCGTATTTAGCACTATTATTGTTGTTGTTATTTGCTCCCACCTTTTTGGATAATGCCATAGGGGAAGAGAAATAAACATACAAGATTCATAATGGATGTGCTAAGTATGTTCTAACACTTGAATCTAAGATTTACGTTGCCTTAGATTCAGGGGGAGTAAGATTACAATGAATAGGGATTTTAATTCCTAGATTTCTTGAATTAAATTCACTCTCACTCATTTGCTTCAATTGTTATGTAGATGCTCTAATATTTGTTGACTAACTTGATTGGCATCTATGTAGGTGGAGTAAGTTTTCATTGCGCACAATTATTTATCTTTTTGTTTATGTTTGTTTGTCAGCATCAAAAATGGGGAGAATGTTGAGTATTGGACTTCTCCCTACTTGGTGTTAATGATGAGCAAACATAAATACTTGTGACTAATCCCCTATTTTGCAGTTAATTCATTGCCTAAGCTAATTATGAAGATCTACTAGCAATGGATGACTCACAAACGTCATTGAAGGAAAATATCATGGATTGGATGATCGTAGATGATGATTGAAGCTCCGTGAAGACTCCAAGCTCATACGATGGAAAGAAGAGATTATTCGTAAATGTAATTTTTCTTTTATCTCTTCTAGTATGTAGCTTAGAAGTAGAACTTTGATGGAGCACTCACACACATCTACATTCAGTCATAGGACTTCATTAGATCAATTGTCTTTTGACTCCAATTCATTTCTCTATTGGTTATGCAAGGATTGTATATAACAGTCGATTGCTTAACAGTTTACAGTCGCCTGTCTCAAAAACAGTCGACTGTATTTTGTTCTACAGTCGCCTGTTATGCACAGGCTACTAGTGAATGATACACAGGCACATGTCCTTGTGACAGTCGACTGTGGTTTGTAAATCAGTCGCATGTCTATCATTTGCCCTAACTATGTTTGATCTGACTTTTTCGGCCACTCGACTAATGTTGTATATACAGTCGACTATCTCTTAAATCAGTCGACTGTCTATACTGCAACAGTCGCCTGTCTGTGAGTCATTTCTTTGACTCAGCTCTCTAGAAATTTCTCAGGCTTTTGACAGTCTTCTGTTTAAGGATAAACAGTCACCTGTTCTGATTAACATTCGAATGTGTTCCTTGCATCATTCGTCTGTCCTGTTACTTGTGAGATTTCCAGTATGTGTCTAACTTACCCATCTCTC
Organism: Scilla litardierei; assembly: GCA_030789695.1. Lineage (NCBI taxonomy): Eukaryota > Viridiplantae > Streptophyta > Magnoliopsida > Asparagales > Asparagaceae > Scilla > Scilla litardierei. Next base: position 218,231,714 of record CM061133.1, read on the forward strand.
GGCCAGTCGCCTGTCGAAGGAATTACAGTCGCCTATTGGTTTAACAGTCGACTGTCTTTTCTTCATCAGTCGACTGTCCACATGGTAAGTTACCGTTAAGAATTCTCACCTAACCTTGCTGACTGTGCAACAGTCGACTGTGGATTGTTCAACAGTCGACTGTCGCGAGTTCAGATTCTATCCGTTGAGATTTTTCTCACAGATTCCAATTGGGTTTTTGCCTAAACTGTTTTATGGATTTGAGAAAGCTATAAATAGAGCTTCTACTGTTCCATTGAAAGGTTACTCATTCATTGCAAAATCTCTCAAGATTTCATTTCCAAAGATCTAAGCTCTCAAATCCAAAGCCCTAAGTATTTCCAAATCTTGTTCTCTTGCTCTCCAACCTAGAACCAAAGAGTGATCATCTAGGCATTTGGTGCAGTCAAGAGAAAGGGCTTCTCCTCTCTTCCAAGAGAGTTCTTCAACACGCATCACACTCCACCTTCAAGTTCTACTTCAAGGCATAGGTGTTTGTAAGTGTTGTTTTCATTATTTCATAACTTTTGTTATTTGAGATTTGCTCTCCGTTGTGAGAGTGGTTTGCTTGCTCCCAAGTTGTGGGAGTCAAGGACATCGATTGTATTCGATTGCACTTGTAGGGTTCTACAAGTGGGTTTTATGGAAATCTCAAGTTAGGGTTCTAACTGTTGAGTATTAATTCCCCGGATTTGGTTTTGATGATGAACAAACATAAATATCGTGAACTAACTCTTTGTGAGCGCAGTTATGGAGATCGTCGCCAATATTCAACGTATATCAAAAGCGACGTCTCGAGACTTCTCAAAGCACGTGATCGCATGCTTGAAGCTTCGTTGAAGCTCAAGGACCATTATTGAAGTCAAGAGATTCGAATCGAAGCATTTGAAGACGGTTCGTCAAGTTTTATTTATAGTCTTCTAGCTTCGTTTCGTAGAATGTTAAGCCTTGAGTAGGTCTTACGTTTTAATCTTCATAACGCTCCTATCTTAGAGCTAGGATCTTATTAAAAGCACATAGAAACTTTTCCGAAGCTTTGCGCTTCATTTCACGGCTTTTTGTGCATGTTAGTTGGTTCAAGAAGAAGAACCAACCGACTAGATGGCAATCTAGTCGGCCGGCAATGCTTCTTGAACCGACTAGAATGCCTTGACTAATTTCAGCTCATTCACTGTTTACAGTTAGTCGGTCCAAGAAGGTTCACCGACTGACTAGTTGTGAAACTAGTCGGTTAGGAATCCTTCTTAGACCGACTAGTTCTGTGTTCAGTTTTTCAGCTTAAGCTACTGTTTATCATTAGTCGGTCTAAGAACGATTGTCGACCGACTAGTTGAGAAACTAGTCGGTTGGATTTTGTTCTCAGACCGACTAGTTCAACTTGATTTCAGCCTATACTATTTTGACTCTTAGTCGGTCAAAGAACACTCACCGACCGACTATGTAACGGTACGTTTTCGTTGTACGTTGTTCGTGCACGTGCTTTTGGCCGTGCACGTGTTTATTTTAGACTTTATTTGATTGTGAACACTTTTGTGTGATATGTCGTTGTGAACGTCTCTGAGAGTAGTAAATAGTGGCACTATCTTGGAACGACACACCTCGAGTCGTTTTTCCACAATTTAAACTTACTCGATGAGACGTGACGATTCTCACTCTTGACGGGAGACGTTTCTATTTTTAGTTTAGTCGTCGGACGTTGAAATTGAGATCCGTCTTCTTAGTTAGCTCACATTCATCGCCACGATCACCACGATATTTATTTTATAATTTTTGGAGTTCATTTGACCACTTTTATATTTTTAACAAGTTTTATATTATTTTTAATAATTTATTTTTAAATTAATTTCGGCCAAATAAAATTTATTTGAGTTTTAAACGTTTTAAAGAATTTTTGAGCAAATTTCCAGCTCATTTGGACCAGGTCAAACCCTTGGATGAGTTGGAGAAGTTTAATTTCAAATTTTAAATTATTTTAAACTTCTAATCCTATTAGATTTAGCCCTAGACCAAGTCAACCCATCTATACTATATAAGCAACCCTTAGGAAGACCTATTTTCGCAAGAAATTAGCCCTAGCCTCTTCCAAACTTGAAATTGGACGTTGCGACGATTCGTCGCAACGTTGCGACGTTCAGCAACCGCACGACCGAAGGAAACCACGCCCGTTCCCCGCTCAGACCGGAGGCCAACCCCGCATCCATCGCCGCCCGCTCCGCACAGCTCCGCACCGCCCCGTTCCCTCGGTCTGACCGAGGGATTGGCCCGCATCCAACCGCTCCGCATCGCAGCACAGCGCCCGCACCGTCGCCCGCTTGTCGCCCCGCTCCGCAGCCCGCACGACCGACCCGCTGCTCCGCACCGATCGACGTTGCAAGTGTTACAACGTTGCAACATCGCCCCGCCAGCATCCATCGACCTGACCGACGCTCCCCATCGATCTGACCGAAGGGAAATCCCGCACCACAGCCACCCCGCAGCCGCTGCACTCCCCAAATCGTCGCAGCCCGCATTCTCAGCGCACGACCGAGGGATTCTCCCGCATTGGAGGGGTACGACCGAGGGTCACTTGTCGCAACCCCGTACCCATCGCACCACTTGCCTCCGTGGGCCCCCCAAGTTCTCCAAAGTTATTGTGGGTCCCCCAAAGGCCCCTAGGACTACTGTGGGCCCCACCTAGGTGCTTGCTCTTTGAGGATTCGTCGCGTACGACGTCGTCGCACGTCGTAGCCCGTCGTCGCACGTGCGAGCTTTGGAATCTGGAATCGTCGCCCCGGTCGATTGCTCTGAAATTTCCAGCGAGGAATCTAATTGGAATCTGGACTTGGAGCACGATCTTATTATTCCAACCCCCGGCGTCGCTACCCGACGCCGGTGTAGCTTTCGCGTCGTGTTGAGGTAACGTTTTGCACCCCTAGGACCCCCAACCCAATTGCATGCTAATCAAGACTAAAAATCAGTATTTTAAAGTATTTTAAATGTTTTATAAATCACTAATCAAGATTAATAAAACGGATGTAGGCCGGTGGACTTGTGCACGTAGGAATCCTGACTTTGGACTCGTTGGACGGTGTTTTCTTGACGTGATAGTTGCAGGCAAGTGAAACTTGCCAAATCTTGTGTAGGGCCATGTTTTAGGCCACTTGCTTGTTTTTAGCGTAAAAGAGACTAGTCAGTGAAATGATAGCTGGCTAGACGCCTACTTGATCTAGTTTGACAACGAAACTAGATCCGTCACCTAAATGGTCTAGCTTGACAACGAAGCTAGATCCAACCCTTTAAACTTGTTGATCATGCATGCTTAACTGTCACGTTTACTTTCCTTACCTGTACGCCTTACTACTTGCCATGTCATGTCATCCATGCATTGAATGTTGCATTCGTAGCACACGCTACATACTTGTACTTGCTTGTCCCGGGCTAGGTGCACCCCTATGCCATACTTGTTAAAGACACTTCCTGGCTCGTGATCCAGAAGCGAGCATTACCGTTCGGGGGTAAGGCCCTGGCTCGATACACGTGGAGGGGTAGGGTTGAGCGACCACTCAGCGTAAAAGTGTGCCCGTACAGCCTCTTTAGCTGTAAGACGTGAACTCTGTGCACGAGGTGCTTACTTTCTTGTCTTGTACTTGTCTTGTGAATGTCATGCCATGCTCGTACTTTTCCTCGCTTTACCTTTCCTGTTGCACTCATACTTTAACTGCCATGTCATTGCATCATGCTAGAACTTTTAGGTTGCTCTTACTTGTACTTCCAGTTTCACTTGCACAAGTCTTTTTAGACTTGCTGACATGTGCCCCTTGCTCTTTTGGGTGTCACATGTTAAACCCTGAGCTAGAGACAGGTGTTGAGGACGAGGTCTTTGCTGACGCTGAGCCTGAGCCTATGTTCGTCGAGGAGTACGAGGACACCGGAGACCAGTCTTAGTGACTGTGGAGTTACTTTTGCTTTAGCTTGCTGTTAGTTGTCGGTGCTTGCACCATTTCTTTGTTTTCGTACTTTGTACTTTTGTTGGCCATGTTGGGCCTCTTTTAGACTCTTTTATTTTAGCCTGGTGGCTTTTCTGCGATGTTGAGATTTATTATTATGGATATTCTGAGATGTTTCTTCTGTCTCTTTCGTTATTATTATCTTTGTTTCGTTTCGCGTTGCAAGGACCTGCAGTTAAATTTGATTGACGCTTATCGGACTTGCAGCTTTGTAGCTTCAAGTCTGAGCGGACCTTCTCACGCTTCGCCTCCATGTTTTTGGGAAGCGGGGCGTGACAGGTTTTGTTGGTGGCCCATGCAGGTCACTCTTGCGATTGCGAACTAACGGAACAACGATAATAAACGGATATCCATTAAATAAATTGCAACATCCAAGTCATTAAGCTAATTGAGTCTAATTTGTTTGTTCGTTTTCCTTGTCCTTAGATGGCTGGACGACGACAGACCCGATCTGGCAGTGGGCACAATCGTGATGAGGAGCCGGATAGAGAGCCCACCAATGCTGAGATCATGAGGATGATGCATCAGATGATGCAGGTGCAGTAGGGCATGCTCCAGACCACTCAGAGTGCTCCTCGCCACGAGCCAGGAGCAAAGCAGTTTCGGGAGCTGGGCCCGACGTACTTTGATGGATCTGAAGGACCGATGGTTGCACAGGAGTGGATCAGGAACACCGAGGATAATCTAAAGATGTCGAAGGTCAACCCGGCTGGATGGGTTGATCTGGTGAAGAGGCAGCTTAAGGATAATGCCCAAAATTGGTGGGATGCAGAGGAGGAGCTGTTGGTGAGCCCTATACCTTGGGCTACTTTCAAGTCTAGATTCGATGAGGAGTACTTTCCGAAGGCTGCCAGGAGGGAGATGTTGCAGCGCTTCATTGAGCTGAAGCAGGGAAGTCTGACGGTGGACCAGTACCACCAGGAGTTTACTAGATTGAGTCGCTTCGCGTCGAAGATGGTAGAGGACGCTGAGGAGAAGGCTCAGAAGTTTCTGCAGGGTCTATCTCTAGACTTGCAGAGTCTGGTGTCTACGTCGGACATGGAGTCATATCAGAAGTTGCTGGTAGCTGCTCGGAGACAGGAGAAGATTGCGAAGCTGAAGAGAGGGCAGATTTCTGGAGCTGGGAAGAGGCCTATGGAGCAGTCTAGGCCTGGGGTCAAACCTACCCAGCCAGTGCAGTTCAAGAGGCCAGGTGGGCCTATTGTGAAGACTTGCCATTTCTGCGACAAGACTGGTCACATCAAGGAGTAGTGCAGGAAATTTCTGTGGCAGTGCCTGATCTGTGGAGATGCTACTCATGTAGCGAGGGATTGTCGGCATGCAAACCAGTTGAGGAGAGGACCTGATGGAGCACAGCTACAGAGGGGACCAGTTGTAGCCCAGCCCTTGCAGCAGAGAGCACCTGTACCTGCTGGACGTGGAGCGCCTCTTCCACCACAGAAGCAGGCGTTTCAGCAGGCTGTTCAGCCGAGGAGGCAGGCTTACTTGATGACTGCAGTAGAGACCGAGGCTGTGGACGAGGTTATCGCAGGTAACCCTCTGTCTAGTTTTTCTTCCTTAGTTAGTTCTGATTGATAGATTGTTTGTTGCTTGCATATGAATGTTTGTTAGAATAGGTTTGATTGTTAGTCTGTTTGTTAGGTGTGATTTTGGTTTGCACGTTTCCTGCACGAGTCCTCTTTGACTCTGGTGCATCAATGTGCATTATATCCCGGAGCTTCGTGGAGAAGCATTCCTTGACGACTTCCCCTCTTCCCAAGAGTTGGAACATCGTTACAGGAAATGGCGTTATCTCGGTGCATCGTGGGTGCAATTCTTGCCCTTTGGTGGTTTGTGGACATGAGCTTTACGCTGATTTTATTGTCCACGACATCATCAACTACGATGCAGTGCTAGGAATGGATTGGCTAGCGAGTTTCTATGCTACGATCGATTGTCGGAGGAAGAAGGTGGTGTTCAAGATCCCAGGACATCCGGTGTTTGAGTTCAGTCGAGGTAGCAGTTCGCTTGGCCCCGTCAGGTTTCGGGCCAAGCCGGTGGAGATCGTTGCTATGCAGATGGAGCAGGATAGACCAGCTGTGGTACGTGAGTTCGACGACGTCTTCCCTGAGGAGATGTCTGGGCTGCCACCCGATCGAGCTCTCGAGTTTTCGATCGATCTTATGCCGGGAGCGCAGCCTATTTCGAAGGCGCCATATCGTATGGCACCAGCAGAATTGGAGGAGTTGCGTAGGCAGCTGGACGAGCTTTTGCAGAAAGGATACATCAATCCCAGTGTGTCTCCGTGGGGAGCACCGGTGTTGCTGGTGAAGAAGAAGGATGGTTCGCGTCGCATGTGTGTGGATTACCGGGAGCTGAATGCTGTGACTATCAAGAATAAATATCCCTTGCCTCGTATAGATGATATCTTTGATCAGCTCGGAGGTTCGAGGGTGTTCTCTAAATTGGATTTGAGGAGCGGTTACCATCAGCTTAAGGTGAAGAAGGACGACATCCCGAAGACAGCGTTCAGGACAAAGTATGGTCACTACGAGTTCGTGGTTATGCCCTTCGGCGTAACCAACGCGCCCGCAGTTTTTATGAACCTGATGAATCTGGTCTTCTACGACTTCCTAGACAAGTTCGTTGTCATCTTCATTGACGATATTCTGATCTATTCGAAGTCGGAGGAAGAGCATGCATCGCACTTGAGGACAGTGTTGGAGATCTTGAGGAAGCATCGTTTGTATGCTAAGTATTCCAAGTGCGAGTTTTGGCTGGATAGAGTTGCCTTTCTCGGGCATGTGGTGTCTGGTGATGGAATTTCTGTGGATCCCGAGAAGATTGTGGCTATCAGGGAGTGGCCGGTTCCGCAGTCGGCGTCAGAGATTCGGAGTTTCCTTGGGCTTGCGGGATATTATCGGCGTTTCATTAAGGACTTTTCTCGGATTGCTGAGCCGATGACCAGACTTACGCGGAAGGATGTACCTTATGTTTGGTCTGATGATTGCGAGGAGGCTTTTGGTATTCTGAAGGAGAGATTGACGACTGCCCCCGTACTTGCTGTGCCTGATCGGAGTGGAGGATTCGAGATCTTTTGCGATGCTTCTGGCAAGGGTCTCGGATGCGTGTTGCATCAGCATGGGCATGTGGTTACGTATGCTTCTCGTCAGCTTAAGGCTCATGAGAAGAATTACCCGACACATGATTTAGAGTTGGCTGCTGTCGTGTTTGCGCTGAAGATTTGGAGGCACTTCCTGCTGAGTGAGAAGGTGAAGATCTTCACCGATCACAAAAGCTTGAAGTATATCTTTACTCAGAAGGAGCTCAACATGCGACAGCGTCGATGGTTGGAGCTTATGGCAGACTATGAGATCGACTTGCAGTATCACCCTGGCAAGGTGAATGTAGTCCCGGATGCGCTGAGCAGACTTCCAGCGGTGATGATGTTGACCTCGCAGTGGAGATTGCAGCAGGATTTTTGCGAGTCCGGTATCGAGATTATTCTTCCTGGAGAGACCTCTTCGTTGATGAGTATGCAGATACAGTCGACGATCGTGGATAGGATCAAGGCTGGACAGGCTGGAGATGCTAAGCTTGTGAAGATTCGGGAGCAGGTGAAAGTCGGTCTGCGGACTGACTTCTTGATTCACGAGGATGGTTCGTTGAGATTTGGAGCCAGGTTGTGTGTGCCAGCTGGAGATATCAGAGAGGAATTATTGGTGGAGGCACACAGTTCGCCGTATTCTGTGCATCCTGGTGGGACCAAGATGTACAAGGATCTTCGTCTAAACTTTTGGTGGCATGGTATGAAGAGGAGTGTGGTTCGAAGCGTAGCCAAGTGTTTGGTTTGCCAACAAGTAAAGGCGGAGCATCAGCGTACGGCAGGGTTGCTGCAACCGCTTCCGATTCCGGAGTGGAAGTGGCAGCACATCACTATGGATTTCGTGACTGGACTACCTCGGAGTCCGAAGCAGAACGACGCGATTTGGGTGATCGTAGACCGGTTGACCAAATCAGCGCACTTTATTCACTTCCGAGTAGGACAGTCTACCGAGACGCTAGCGAGGAGATACATGGAGGTAAATTCGTTTACTCTCCATTTCTATTTCCTTTTCCTAGTTTAGATAGTGATGTAACGTGAATCGTGCAGGAGATCGTACGACTTCACGGAGTCCCCGTGAGTATCGTGTCGGACAGAGACACGAGATTCACATCTCAGTTTTGGCAGAGTCTGCAGAAGAGCTTGGGTACGAGTCTGAGTTTCAGCACGGCGTACCACCCGCAGACGGATGGCCAGTCCGAGAGGACGATTCAGATCTTGGAGGATATGTTGAGAGCGTGCATGCTGGACTTTAAGGGATCTTGGGAGGATCATCTCCATCACGTTGAGTTTGCCTACAATAACAGCTACCAGGCGAGTATTGGAATGGCGCCTTTCGCCGCGCTATATGGAAAGAAATGTCGATCGCCACTGAGCTGGGATGACGTTGGAGATCGGGAGCTGTTAGGACCGGAGATGATCGTGGAGGCCGTGGATGTTGTGAGGAATATTCAGGAGAAGCTGAGGATTGCGCAGGATCGTTTCAAGCATTGGGCAGATGCTAAACGGAGGCCTTTGGAGTTTCAGCCAGGCGATCATGTATTCCTGAAGATTTCTCCAAATCGCGGAGTTATTCGATTCGGGAAGAGAGGCAAGCTGAGTCCGAGGTTCATTGGACCGTTCGATGTTCTGGAGAGAGTTGGAGCTGTGGCTTATCGCTTGGCGTTGCCACCGTCGCTGGTGGGAGTTCACGACGTATTTCACGTATCTCAGTTACGTCGATACGTTAGTGATCCATCCCATGCTGTGGACTTCTCGAAGATTACGGTTCGTCCGGATCTGTCTTATGATCAGCAGCCCGTTGAGATTCTGGATCGTCGACAGAAGCAGCTGAGGAATAAGACCGTCGACTTGGTGCGTGTGCAGTGGCATCACGGTTCCCCTGGGGAGTCCACCTGGGAGCGTGAAGATGAGATGAGAGAGCGTTTCCCGCACCTTTTCCCGAGCAGTGCTTGATGTTGATTCCGAGGGCGGAATCATTTCTAAGGTGGGGAGGATGTAACGGTACGTTTTCGTTGTACGTTGTTCGTGCACGTGCTTTTGGCCGTGCACGTGTTTATTTTAGACTTTATTTGATTGTGAACACTTTTGTGTGATATGCCGTTGTGAACGTCTCTGAGAGTAGTAAATAGTGGCACTATCTTGGAACGACACACCTCGAGTCGTTTTTCCACAATTTAAACTTACTCGATGAGACGTGACGATTCTCACTCTTGATGGGAGACGTTTCTATTTTTAGTTTAGTCGTCTGACGTCGAAATTGAGATCCGTCTTCTTAGTTAGCTCACATTCGTCGCCACGATCACCACGATATTTATTTTATAATTTTTGGAGTTCATTTGACCACTTTTATATTTTTAACAAGTTTTATATTATTTTTAATAATTTATTTTTAAATTAATTTTGGCCAAATAAAATTTATTTGAGTTTTAAACGTTTTAAAGAATTTTTGAGCAAATTTCCAGCTCATTTGGACCAGGTCAAACCCATGGAGGAGTTGGAGAAGTTTAATTTCAAATTTTAAATTATTTTAAACTTCTAATCCTATTAGATTTAGCACTAGACCAAGTCAACCCATCTATACTATATAAGCAACCCTTAGGAAGACCTATTTTCGCAAGAAATTAGCCCTAGCCTCTTCCAAACTTGAAATTGGACGTTGCGACGATTCGTCGCAACGTTGCGACGTTCAGCCACCGCACGACCGAAGGAAACCACGCCCGTTCCCCGCTCAGACCGGAGGCCAACCCCGCATCCATCACCGCCCGCTCCGCACCGCCCCGTTCCCTCGGTCTGACCGAGGGATTGGCCCGCATCCAACCGCTCCGCATCGCAGCACAGCGCCCGCACCGTCGCCCGCTTGTCGCCCCGCTCCGCAGCCCGCACGACCAACCCGCTGCTCCGCACCGATCGACGTTGCAAGTGTTGCAACGTTGCAACATCGCCCCGCCCGCATCCATCGACCTGACCGACGCTCCCCATCGATCTGACCGAAGGGAAATCCCGCACCACAGCCACCCCGCAGCCGCTGCACGCCCCAAATCGTCGCAGCCCGCATTCTCAGCGCACGACCGAGGGATTCTCCCGCATTGGAGGGGTACGACCGAGGGTCACTTGTCGCAACCCCGCACCCATCGCACCACTTGCCTCCGTGGGCCCCCCAAGTTCTCCAGAGTTATTGTGGATCCCCCAAAGGCCCCTAGGACTATTGTGGGCCCCACCTAGGTGCTTGCTCTTTGAGGATTCGTCGCGTACGACGTCGTCGCACGTCGTAGCCCGTCGTCGCACGTGCGAGCTTTGGAATCTGGAATCGTCGCCCCGGTCGATTGCTCTGAAATTTCCAGCGAGGAATCTAATTGGAATCTGGACTTGGAGCACGATCTTATTATTCCAACCCCCGGCGTCGCTACCCGACGCCGGTGTAGCTTTCGCGTCGTGTTGAGGTAACGTTTTGCACCCCTAGGACCCCCAACCCAATTGCATGCTAATCAAGACTAAAAATCAGTATTTTAAAGTATTTTAAATGTTTTATAAATCACTAATCAAGATTAATAAAACGGATGTAGGCCGGTGGACTTGTGCACGTAGGAATCGTGACTTTGGACTCGTTGGACGGTGTTTTCTTGACGTGATAGTTGCAGGCAAGTGAAACTTGCCAAATCTTGTGTAGGGCCATGTTTTAGGCCACTTGCTTGTTTTTAGCGTAAAAGAGACTAGTCAGTGAAATGATAGCTGGCTAGACGCCTACTTGATCTAGTTTGACAACGAAACTAGATCCGTCACCTAAATGGTCTAGCTTGACAACGAAGCTAGATCCAACCCCTTAAACTTGTTGATCATGCATGCTTAACTGTCACGTTTACTTTCCTTACCTGTACGCCTTACTACTTGCCATGTCATGTCATCCATGCATTGAATGTTGCATTCGTAGCACACGCTACATACTTGTACTTGCTTGTCCCGGGCTAGGTGCACCCCTATGCCATACTTGTTAAAGACACTTCCTGGCTCGTGATCCAGAAGCGAGCATTACCGTTCGGGGGTAAGGCCCTGGCTCGATACACGTGGAGGGGTAGGGTTGAGCGACCACTCAGCGTAAAAGTGTGCCCGTACAGCCTCTTTAGCTGTAAGGCGTGAACTCTGTGCACGAGGTGCTTACTTTCTTGTCTTGTACTTGTCTTGTGAATGTCATGCCATGCTCGTACTTTTCCTCGCTTTACCTTTCCTGTTGCACTCATACTTTAACTGCCATGTCATTGCATCATGCTAGAACTTTTAGGTTGCTCTTACTTGTACTTCTAGTTTCACTTGCACAAGTCTTTTTAGACTTGCTGACATGTGCCCCTTGCTCTTTTGGGTGTCACATGTTAGACCCTGAGCCAGAGACAGGTGTTGAGGACGAGGTCTTTGCTGACGCTGAGCCTGAGCCTATGTTCGTCGAGGAGTACGAGGACACCGGAGACCAGTCTTAGTGACTGTGGAGTTACTTTTGCTTTAGCTTGCTGTTAGTTGTCGGTGCTTGCACCATTTCTTTGTTTTCGTACTTTGTACTTTTGTTGGCCATGTTGGGCCTCTTTTAGACTCTTTTATTTTAGCCTGGTGGCTTTTCTGCGATGTTGAGATTTATTATTATGGATATTCTGAGATGTTTCTTCTGTCTCTTTCGTTATTATTATCTTTGTTTCGTTTCGCGTTGCAAGGACCTGCAGTTAAATTTGATTGACGCTTATCGGACTTGCAGCTTTGTAGCTTCAAGTCTGAGCGGACCTTCTCACGCTTCGCCTCCATGTTTTTGGGAAGCGGGGCGTGACAGACTAGTTGTGAAACTAGTCGGTTGGCAAGTCTTCTTGGACCGACTAGTTCTCTATCTTCTGAACTTCACTTTTTGGCTGTTCTTCAGTTAGTCGGTTCATGTTGAATCACCGACCGACTAGTTGATGAACTAGTCGGTCAGTGATCCTTCTTTGACCGACTAGTCTGCTTCAGAATAGAGCCGTTGGAGCATTAAATGCCACGAATTTTGCTCTCTCTTTCATCTATCCTATATATACTTGGAGTGCTACTTTCATAGCATTAAAAGGCTGATATTTATTGAACTTTAGAGATCAAAGAGAAGCAATTAATTCTCATTCAAAGCTCATTCATTTCATTCAAGAATCTCTCCCTCACTCTTATTTCAAAAGAGAGATTCATTGATTGTGAGCCTTCCAAGCCAAGAGCTTGATCCAAGGTCACCAACATCCTCCTAGGCTTCCATAGCTGATCTACATCTTAGAGCTAGGGTTTGGTGCCTTCATCTTCCCCAAAATCCTCTTTGCCCTAAATCGTAAGTTTTACCCAAGGCATAGGGTTTTGTGGTAAGCATTTCATGTTTCATTATATTTGATATTGCAAGTGTTTTTCTCTCGGTTGTGAGAGTTTGTTTGTGATCCCGGTTTGTGGGAGTCACAATTTCATTTGTGTATGATTTGATCTTGTAGAGGTTTTCTACAAGTATTTCATAGTGCAAATTTGAGTTAGAGGATTCTAACTCAAGTATCCGGAGGGGATCCGGGTGTTTGGGACGTAGGATCACCAGGAACAAGTCAGGGAGACTTGGGTGGATCCGAACCCGTTAATTTGTTTGTTTACGATTGCATTTCTTTGTTGTCAATATTTACATTTCCGCATTGTTGGTTGAGTTTGCAAGATAATTAGGAATTATCTTCTTAATTATTTTAAAGTACTATTCCCCCCCCCTTAGTACTTGTGCAGTAGCTTCGTAGGGCATTACATTTGGTATCAGAGCCAAGTACCTAGCTATGTCTTCCAACGACAACAAAACCGTACGTCCACCTTCAGATTACAGCACCTTCATGAACTGTGAAGGAGCTTCTTCGGTGATGGAAGGACACTCCTCGACTAGGCCTCCTTTCTTCAACGGTACCAATTACGGGTACTGGAAATGCCAGATGGAAACTTTCCTCCGGAGCGCTTCACTATGGAGAGCCACGTTGACGGAGTACGTCGAGCCCGAAGAAGAAGATTTTGCGAAGTGGACTACCGCGGAGGTCGCCGCAGAGGTAAGCAATGCCAAGGCAATGAATGCCTTGCAATGTGCTTTGGAGCCCGAGGACTTCAACAAGATATGCACATGTAAGAGTGCATATCAAATCTGGAACTCCCTCCTCATCTTGCATGAAGGAACGAGTAGGGTAAGATACTCCAAACTCGTAGTTGTAAATAAAGATTTCGAACTATTTCATATGCAACAGGGTGAGAAGATGAAGGAGTATTATGCTCGCTTCGTCGACATCACCAATGAGTTGGAGGCTCTTGGTAAAACCTACACCCAAAAGGAGAAAGTCTCAAAGATAATTGATGGACTTCCTTCTTGTTGGGAAAAACGTACCTTCGCCATCGAGGAAGGTAATGATATGAGTAAGTATACCGTCATTCAACTAATGGGTACCTTGATGTCTTATGAGGTACGCAAGGATAGCAAACTAAAGTTGCAGGACAAGATGAAGTCTTACTTGAAGCAAAACGAGCCAAAGAAAAAGGCGATTACGTTCAAGGCCGCTCCATCTACATCTACATCTACCGATGATGAAGAATCGGAAGAAGAGTTGGACTTGGAATCCATTTCCCCCATGGTAAAGAAGTTCAACCGGTTCTTCCGGAAAGGTAATTTCAAGAACAAATCAAAATTTAGTTCTTCTAACGCATCCACTCCTTTGTGCTTTAAATGCAACAAGCCAGGACACATGAAAGCGGATTGTCCTCAAAACAAACACAAGGAGAAATGGAAGGCGCCAAAGTTCGACAAGTCAAAGAAGTACAAGAAAGGGTACAAGAAAGGGCTTGTCGGGACATTCACCGACTCCGACGAGGACTCGTCAAGTGGAGAGTCGGACGATGAACAATTGGAGCAAGCACACATGTGCTTCATGGCTAGAGAGGAGCATGATCAAGGATCTTCCTTCGATGATAGAGAGGATGAAGGCGATGAGGTAACTATGGACGATCTTAGATTAGCTAACGAGCAAATTTGGTCTAAATATTCTAAATTAGTAAATAGATATACTAAGACCAAAGATGAGTTAGTTAGTCTCCAAATGTAACGGCCACTTTCCGGTCGTGCGTATTTTTGTGTGTATGTTGTTTTGTAAGAGTGTTTTCGCATTTGATTTTATTGTTGTTCCGTAGCCTAGACGCGTAGCCGGACCCCGTATCTACGTCCCTCTCGGATGCGCGATCGCCCCAACATCCTGCTTATAATTTTTGGACGTCGGGAAACGAATTGGTAATAATCTGTTATTATCATTAGCTTAATATTTATGCTTTATATTAATATATACATATATCTGTTAATGGCCATTCAAGCTCTTTTGAAAACGAAATGAAGGTTGTCGTTATAATAATTATAAAAAAATAGGAATTCAACATTTTGAAGGGTTTAAACGAAATCAAATCCTTTGTAAATCAAAAACCAAATCTTCTCAAATTCTAATCTATTACCCATCAGATCCCAACATACTCTATCCCTTTAACCGTACCCCGTGATCCACTCCGCCCATTGGTGCACAACGGCTTTCCCCTCTCCCCACGTCAAGCAACTAAATCTCCCCACGTGAATCTCTCTCACCTTATTTTCTCTACATGAACCCACAGCTCTTTCTCCTTAAAAAAACAAAACAAAAAAAAACCGATAGAAAATTCCTAAAGGAACCCTTTCACGTGATGTGTGCAACTACCCACAAACTTATATTAAAACCCTAAGGCTATAAGTAACACTAGGCCTCTATTTCTTTCCCTACCTCCATCCACAGCCTACCCTCTACTCTTATATAATAATATAAACCCTAGTTTCTCTCGTTTTCTCCCAACTACACGAAACCGCCGGCCTACTTTCTCTTCTCCACACGTCGCAGCGCCAATGCGCCATCAGCCCCACGCCCAGTAACCCAATGCACGAGCCATCTCCGTGGCCTCCTCTTTCGATCGCCCTGACATTCGACAACCACCGTTCTAGACACCCTTGCATCCGACTTCTCCACCGCCTGCCCTCCCCGAGTCTCTCTCTCCCCCGCTTGCTCTTCTCCGGCCACCAGACCCTTCGGCCTTGCTGTTTCAAGTCGCCTCTGCACCACACCGTCCGCTGCTCCCCTTTCTGACCCTCCAATCTGCTCCCAGACCTCGCCCCTCCACCCGTCCCCCTTCTGATCAACCCAACGCCCAGTTCCCCTTGTTCGCCACCTTCCTCCGTCCCGAAGCCGCACGATCACCGCCACTCAACTCTGCCTGCACCGAAGCCCAACTCCGCACGTCGTCAGCTTCTTCCACGGCCTGTCGCCCACCTTCATTTCTCCTTCTCTGTCCCAGACCTCCTGACGGCAACCATTTCCCTCGGCGGCATGTCCCACGACCTGATCACCTCGCCGGCGTCACGACCTCGACCCCCACTCTAAACCGCCGCATCTCCTCCTTCAGTCGAAGCCCGCACGTCCCCTTGCTCCGCCAAAGTCACCCTCCGACCGTGCGCCCCTACTCGCCGGTGATATCGTCAGCAGTCGCCACCACCGTCTGAATTCGTCGTTCCCGTCGCTGAGCCCTTGTCTCGATCGCCATCGTCATCTGAATAGCCCTCCCGCAAACGAAATGTCGAAGAGAAACCCACATCACGTAAGTGGTTTAAATAATGAATATTGTTTCTCTTATAGCAACAGTACCTCATAAATGCGAGCAGGCTAGTGTAATATTATTATATGTTAGAGTACTGTAAGATATACATCATCATCTATTTGTGTTGCATGAAACAGGGAAGTCCATGCATGTGAACAGTCCTTCTTTATATAAGTGTTACTAAATAAGGGTTAATGTTATGAACCAGTAGTTAATTAAAGTAAGTTTGCATGACGGTTTAAATTGTTAAGAAGCTAATTAAATAATTAGTTTCCCTTGTAGTTTAGGTAACAGTCACATTTTCTGTAAGGTATTGACTATCTTGTTAATGTATATATTATTAATGTCACATTTATATCCTCGGTATCGGTAATCTACTTGTTAGTTAAAAATAGGATATGTTATTAAATCAGTAATAAGAATATGGTACATGTAATAAGTTAGAATTTATGTTTAATTCTTTAAGCTTGATATCACTTATCCGTTGGCACAGATACTTCTCACCCCTTTGTACGTCCGCTTGGATATCTGAATCGTCAAATCAGGCAAATGTGCAATTAAGTATGAATTTTTGAAGTTTAATGATTGTTACGTCATTTTTACTTTAATCTGCATATCTTGAAAACTGCATGTAAAATGACGCATGAAATTGTTTTCCATAATGGCCTAGACTAGAAATGTGACATTTTGACATATAACTTGATAGGTTTCAATTTTGGACATTAACAGAGAAAATTGTTTCTTGTAACCAGTAATCTGTCTCAACATCCCTCCATTTTTTGTAAACATTGTGCAATAATGAAACATTGACGACTTGAAATGAATGAATGAACATCTTGCTTCGTCATTAGAGAGTGACATCGTGAAATCGTGCGCCTCGAAGGCGGTATCGTGATATCGTGATGTCGTGTGAGTGGACTAGGCCGGCTCGTGTTCCGGTAAACTTTTGGGTGGGGTTAGGGTTGAGCGGCCACTGGGCGTATGAAGGGTACTCTCCTCAAGAGCACCACCCGCACGCGGTGGGTTAGCGTCAATCACGGTAAGCCCCCGTGAGAGGAATGACCTTCTCATCACGACCTAAAGGCGAGAACCCTAGATTAGATGTGAACTCTTGACATGGAAATTGCAACGCTAACTTTGGTCTCTTGGAAAATTGCCATGCTAACAATGTTTAAATAAATGACATTACTTTACTACAACCTGCTTAGAACTGCCATGCTAGGGTTGTTTAATTTTACTTCGCTTTTAAATTGTCATCCCTTGAAATGTTGATGTGGACACCTTATATGCAAACAATTGTCATTTTTAAATTCATATTATATGCACACCTTGCCTTGGTTTCTAACCTTTGCTTGCAGACCTTGCTGACATACATTCATGTCTTTTTGAATGTATGTCAGATCTTGAGCCGGAGTCTCGGGAGGATCCTCTGGAGACATCTGACCTAGTGAGCCCGGAGTTCGCCGTTGACACCGAGTCCTTCCCTGTAGAGGACTAGACCTATCCGTTGCTGTTTTCATTAGGTTATTTCCAGTACTTTTGTTCATGTACGTCCCTTCGCTGTACTTTAGCCCTATTGTGGTTTGTCGTTCAGTTTTGTGTATGAACTTGATATTTCTGGATGTGGCGTTTATTTTTGAATGTATTCTTATTGTTCTGAAAAGCACGCAAGAACCTGCCTTATTGTTAACACCATGCTTATTGGACTAGAGCGTCACCGCTCCAGTTCAAGCGGACCGCGTAACGTTCTCGCTTCCGGTGTCTTTTGGGAAGCGGGGCGTTACACCAAACCTCACCTAAGCCTATCGTCATCAACAACGACACTGTTGTTGAAGACTTGAGAAATGAGATTGTAAATCTCAAATCTCAACTTGAGCATGTTCATATTGAGGATTCGGAGGAACACAAGATAGCGGATTTGACTTCTCAAAACTCGACTTTGAGTATTGAGAATGAGAATCTCAAATCTGGTGTTTATGTGCTCACATCGCAAGTATCCACTTTGGATGCTTCTATGCATTCTCTCACCGAGAAGTATGAGTACACATTAGGCCGAATTAACAAATTCAATAAAGGTAAAGACCATTTGGATAAAATCCTAAATGACTTACTTCCGGTCAATCACCACATTGGCTTGGGGTATAAGATGGGAAATTCATCCAAAGCGGCCACTACCATTGTTAGGCCAACTTCCGATGCCTCAACGAGTGGGAGCAAACACTCTATTGGTAGTTCATCTACCAATGGTGCTTCCACTTCGTACACACCCTCGTTTGGAAAGAAACCCACTTTGGGTGGACCTCCAAAGAAGGGTCATGCTTATATGTACACCAATACCATGCCACGTAGGAACACACATCCTACTCCACATGTTCACACATATGATGATTTTTATGCACCACATCCACGGGCACGTGCACACCATGTGAGACACACTCACGCACGTGTTCCTCCACATGCATATGTTCACCCACATCATCATATGAACAATTATCATCATGCACCATTTCATCATGTGCCATATGCCTATCCACGACATGCATCACGTAGAAATCAACAACACATGCATGCTCCCAATAGGAATAGGGCTCCCAAAATATTCACTATTTGGAGCCCGAAGGACACAAGTATGCATGAAAAACAAGTTTACATGAATTCTTATTTCATGAATGTAGTGCATAATGATGATTATGTGGGGAAGTCTAAGTCCAATTGGACTTGGCTTCCAAAGGTCTAATCTTTTAGGACCCAATGACCTTGGGTACCATGGAATGATATGTTTATCTTTAGGTACTCAAGAAAAAGAAACGGAGCAACAAATCCAAATTTAGCTCCAAGAGGAATTGGATACTCGATAGCGGGTGTTCAAAACACATGACGGGTGACGCTCAATTGCTCTCCGGAGTGGTGCCCATTGCAAATGGAAACCGGGTAGTCTTTGGAGACAACGAGAGCGGAACCATCATAGGTGTTGGTAAAGTAGAGCCAAAGAATATTAACGAAGCGTGCGAAGATAGTGCTTGGATCTTAGCCATGGAGGAGGAACTCATTCAATTCGAGAGGAATGAGGTTTGGGAGCTTGTTCCATTGCCTTCGAAGAACCACACCGTTATAGGAACGAAGTGGATTTTCAAGAACAAGATCGACGAGAACAAAATCGTCATCCGGAACAAAGCTCGGTTAGTAGCTCAAGGCTACCGGCATGAGGAAGGTATCGATTTCGAAGAATCCTTTGCTCCGGTAGCTAGATTAGAATCTATTAGATTATTGTTATCTTTTGCATGCCATAAAGATTTTAAACTCTTTCAAATGGATGTAAAAAGTGTGTTTTTAAACGGAGATGTTGTTGAGGAAGTTTATGTTTCTCAACCTCCGGGTTTTATAAATGAAAAATTTCCAAATCACGTTTTTAAACGTAAGAAAGCACTTTACGGTTTGAGACAAGCTCCTCGAGCTTGGTATGACCGCCCAAAGAACTTTCTTTTGGATTTAGGTTTAAAATGGGAGAAGTTGATTCTACATTATTTGTTAAGTATTCGAATAATGATATTATTTTAGTTCAAATTTATGTTGATGATATCATTTTCGGTGCTACTAACTTCACTCTTTACGAAGAGTTTTCTAATGTTATGAAGGATCAATTTGAGATGAGCCACATGGGTGAGCTCAAATATTTCTTAGGTCTCCAAATTCGCCAAATGAACGATGCAATCTTCATCCACCAAACCAAGTAAATGGTGGAGTTGCTAAAGCAATTTGGAATGGAGAATGCCTCAGGCAAGAAGACTCCAATGAGCACAACTACACATCTTGATAAAGATACGGGCGACAAAGATGTAGACATTCGTCTATATCGAGGTATGGTAGGTAGTTTATTATATCTTACCGTAAGTCGGCCCGATATTATGTTTTCCGTATGTGTATGTGCTCGTTATCAGTCTCAACCTAAGGAATCTCACTTAGTAGCGGTAAAACGTATTTTCCGTTATTTAAGTTACACACTTGACTTTGGATTACTTTATCCAAAGTCTAGCATGTATGAGTTAATCTCATATAGTGACGCAGATTATGCGGGATGCAAATCCGACAGGAAAAGTACTAGTGGCACTTGCCATTTTATAGGAAATTCTCTTGTCTCTTGGTTTTCCAAGAAGCAGAATTCCGTATCACTTTCAACCACCGAGGCGGAATATATTGCCGCCGGTGCCGCGTGTGCTCAGGTTATTTGGATGAGACACACTTTTAAAGACTTTGGTATAAACTGTGATACTTGCCCTATCATGGTGGACAACCAAAGTACAATTTGTCTCTCTAAGAATCTGGTACACCATTCCCGTTCTAAACACATAGATGTCCGTCACCATTTCTTAGATGATCATGTTGCTAAAAAGGACATCATTTTAGTGTACGTTGAAACCCAGAAGCAAATCGCCGATATTTTCACGAAACCACTCAAGGAAGACTCCTTTGTGCGGTTACGTCGAGAATTGGGGATTATGGGTGAATCCAAGATTTAGGATTCATTTTGTTCAATAATCTTGCATGCTAATAAATTTCGTTTATATTTACTCATGCTAGAATTATTGAGATTTTCTGGATTTTTGGTTGAATTTTCGGAATTTAAGCTCGATTTATTCATGAACGTCAAATTTAAGATTTTCGATGTTTAATGGGGTAGTATAATGATATATGAGAGTATTTCGATGTTTCGTCCAAGTGCGATTAGGAGAGAACTCAAAATTTCAAATTCTAAACTTTTTGGACTCTTTTAGTCGGTTCATGTTCATTGACCGACCGACTAGATTGCATTCTAGTCGGTCAGTGAATGAACTCAGACCGACTAACTCAAGCCCTAATTTTTGGCTTCAGTTACTGTTTGCACTTAGTCGGTTCAAGCTCATTGGCCGACCGACTAGATCGTCATCTAGTCGGTCAGCGCTTGAACTGTGACCGACTAAATGCATCGGGGACTGCTAAGTCTTTTCGCATTCCAGTCGACTTATATGAGCCCCGCACCGACTTGTTTCCATTCTAGTCGGTGCGAAAAATCTCCCAGCTCTCAAACCCTTTCGACTTCTCCTCTCCTTCGCCGTCGATCGTCGATTTTCGGCCATCTCCGGCCATTTCCTCCGTCGCAGATCTCTCTCTCTCTCTCTCTCTCTCTCTCTCTCTCTCTCTCTCTCTCTCTCTCTCTCTCTCTCTCTCTCTCTCTCTCTCTCTCTCTCTCCCCCTCCCCCTCCTGTCGACCTAGGTATCCTCCCTCTCAGCTTTTTGACCTAGGTTTATCTGATTTCAGTTCGGCCTAGGGTTTGTTCTAGGGTTTAGTTTTTTGTTTTTGTGCGTTGATTGCATTGTCTCGTCACGATTATGGCCAAGACACGAATACCCATCCATACATCTAGTCCGTCACCCATGACTGTAGAGTCGCCTCCTACGGACCCCCCCTCAACCCAAACGAACTCCACCCAAACGCCGTTCCAAAACGACCCATCCTTCGTCTTCTTCGCCTCCTCTTAAGAAGAAGAGGACGACGACTGCTAAGCCTAGATCTCAGCCCAAGCCTAGGAAACAGCCCGTGTCTCTAGCTTCAATTCGTGCTCCCACTCCTCCAGCTGATTCTGATTCCGACACGGAATATATCCCGGAGACCGAGCATACCGCTAGGGATCCTACTCCTCCACCTCGATCTAGTACTCGTCAGCCTAAGGGGAAGGCTCCCATGGCAGTAGACAGTGTAGATATATCGTTGTGTCATGATGACCCTATGTGTCTCGTGGCTTACAACCGTATTGAGCACTGTCCTCTGTTATTGGAGCACTTCGTTCAGTTCTCCGATTTCCCTCACCTAGCCGATCTTCTTTCATACAGCGGTCTCCTTAACTATCTTCGACATGACCCTAAGGCGAATCCACACCCGTACCCCTGTCTAGTCAAGCTTTTCTATGCGAACCGTGTTCACGGTCAGTATGACGAAACACATTCCACTGAGACGACTGTCTTGGGGACACCGATTGTTCTCACGGCAGAAATCTTAGGGGATTTGATATGTGTCTCCTCTTCTGGCCTCCTCCCTGCTGATATCTCTGTCGATGACATTTCTGCTCTTGACCAGGTCATGCTCTCTGGGATATTCCATGTCATCCCTCCCGCCATGATTGGCGTCCGATCCAAATCTTTCAAGCCCAACGCTTTGGTCTTGAATCTTATCTTGAATTCGTGCCTCCTTCCGAAGTACGGCTCATCGAGCTTGCCATCCCAGCCATTCCTTAAGCTGATCTACGCTCTCTTCATGGGGAGCGAGATCAATTGGGCTAGGATTATTCTTGATAAGATGGATTCCTTCGAGTGTATTAGGAAATCCACAAAATCTGCTCACATCCCATACCCTTGCCTTTTGACACTCGTCTTTCGTCGTTTCGGTGTCCCTCTCCCTCCCGATGATGAGCGTCCTCTTGGTCCCCATCTGAATGCGACGGCCGTCAAGAAGTCTTTTGCGGTTCTTCGTCATGTTCAGAGGACGACTCCTTCAGCTTCTGCTTCAGCTGCTTCTGCTCCTCCTACTCCTACTCTTGCTGAGCTTGCACGTGTGGAGTCTCATTGTGCTCGTTCTGAGGCGATGCTAGCTCGCATCTGCTCTCACTTGGGCATTGAGGTTCCTCCGTCTGTTTCTGACGATGAGGAGATGGATGAGGATGAGCTCCAGGAGCTCATTTGATCTGTTGCTCGTGCCCCAGAGGGTATGTCGTCTGCTGCTGCTGCTCCTTCTGCTGGTGCCCCCGAGAGCACACCTGATGCCACCGTTCCTCCGGTGGATACTTCATCTGGTGCTCCTGAGGCCACTCCTGTTGCAACTATTCCATCTGTGGACACTCCTGCTGACCCAGTGACCACCACCCCTCCTGCAGAGCCTGCTGCTGCTGCTGACCCTACCTCCACCTCCTGAGCTTGCTTGGAGGACTCTCCCGATGCACTTTGGATGATATATCTTGTAGTGAGAGTGTGGGGTAGGATAGTCTGGGTGGTTATGATATTTTGATGTATTTTAGATGTTTTTCATTAGGTATTTTGATGTATACATGTTTTGATGATACACTTGTGATGTATGCTCATTTTGATGTCCGCCGTGACATGTTGTATGATGTGCCCCGATCTGAGGATCGTTTATATGTATGTTGGCCGATGTATCCATTTTGTTATATATATATACATCGATGTTGACTTTTACTTCAGTGTGCACATTATTTTGTTTGTCTCTGATGTTGACTTCGTCGCTCGACGAATTTCTTGATTTAATAGAAATTATTTCTATGAAAACATAGAATTGTTTTCCATGCACTAAATTCATCAAGAATGTTGATATTGGAGAGTATATTCCATAACTCAATTCGTGAAATTAATTTGAGTTTTGATGATTTTATTTTTCGTTTATCGACTATAGTCTCATTGGCACGCTTTGATTTACTTCGTATTTTCCTTTGGCGTCATTTGGACCGTGGTCGTATTCTATGACTCCCGTGCTTTTATTTGAAGCTATTGTTGTTGTCATTGATCTCCTCCCACACTTTTTGCTAATGCCAAAGGGGGAGAGAATTAATAATGACAATGTGCTAAATGATAATTTAAAGCAATTTACAGTGAATCTAATTTGATATGTTAGATTCAGGTGAAGTTAAGATATAAAAATGGATTTCAAATCCGATATTTCAATAATTGAATTCTCATTTTATACTTTCCTCGTCTGCTTGATGCGTATGATTAATATTTAATTTGGAATTAACGTGTCATCAATGCAGGGGGAGTAAGTAAATTACATTTGAATCATTATTTTTTATTATTATTTATGTTGGTTTGTCGTCACCAAAAAGGGGGAGAATGTTGAGTATTGATTCCTCGGATTTGGTTTTGATGATGAACAAACATAAATAACGTGAACTAACTCTTTGTGAGCGCAGTTATGGAGATCGTCGCCAATATTCAACGTATATCAAAAGCGACGTCTCGAGACTTCTCAAAGCGCGTGATCGCATGCTTGAAGATTCGTTGAAGCTCAAGGACCATTATTGAAGTCAAGAGATTCGAATCGAAGCATTTGAAGACGGTTCGTCAAGTTTTATTTATAGTCTTCTAGCTTCGTTTCGTAGAATGTTAAGCCTTGAGTAGGTCTTACGTTTTAATCTTCATAACGCTCCTATCTTAGAGCTAGGATCTTATTAAAAGCCCATAGAAACTTTTTCGAAGCTTCGCGCTTCATTTCACGGCTTTTTGTGCATGTTAGTTGGTTCAAGAAGAAGAACCAACCGACTAGATGGCAATCTAGTCGGTCGGCAATGCTTCTTGAACCGACTAGAATGCCTTGACAAATTTTAGCTCATTCACTGTTTACAGTTAGTCGGTCCTAGAAGGTTCACCGACCGACTAGTTGTGAAACTAGTCGGTTAGGAATCCTTCTTAGACCGACTAATTCTGTGTTCAGTTTTTCAGCCTGAGCTACTGTTTATCATTAGTCGGTCTAAGAACGATTGTCGACCGACTAGTTGAGAAACTAGTCGGTTGGATTTTGTTCCCAGACCGACTAGTTCAACTTGATTTCAGCCTATACTATTTTGACTCTTAGTCGGTCAAAGAACACTCACCGACCGACTAGTTATGAAACTAGTCGGTTGACAAGTCTTCTTGGACCGACTAGTTCTCTATCTTCTGAACTTCACTTTTTGGCTGTTCTTCAGTTAGTCGGTTCATGTTGAATCACCGACCGACTAGTTGATGAACTAGTCGGTCAGTGATCCTTCTTTGACCGACTAGTCTACTTCAGAATAGAGCCGTTGGAGCATTAAATGCCACGAATTTTGCTCTCTCTTTCATCTATCCTATATATACTTGGAGTGCTGCTTTCATAGCATTAAAAGGATGATATTTATTGAACTTTAGAGATCAAAGAGAAGCAATTAATTCTCATTCAAAGCTCATTCATTTCATTCAAGAATCTCTCCCTCACTCTTATTTCAAAAAAGAGATTCATTGATTGTGAGCCTTCCAAGCCAAGAGCTTGATCCAATGTCACCAACATCCTCCTAGGCTTCCATAGCTGATCTACATCTTGGAGCTAGGGTTTGGTGCCTTAATCTTCCCCAAAATCCTCTTTGCCCTAAATCGTAAGTTTTACTCAAGGCATAGGGTTTTGTGGTAAGCATTTCATATTTCATTATATTTGATATTGCAAGTGTTTTTCTCTCGGTTGTGAGAGTTTGTTTGTGATCTCGGTTTGTGGGAGTCACAATTTCATTTGTGTATGATTTGATCTTGTAGAGGTTTTCTGCAAGTATTTCATAGTGCAAATTTGAGTTAGAGGATTCTAACTCGAGTATCCGG
Organism: Scilla litardierei; assembly: GCA_030789695.1. Taxonomy (NCBI): domain Eukaryota; kingdom Viridiplantae; phylum Streptophyta; class Magnoliopsida; order Asparagales; family Asparagaceae; genus Scilla; species Scilla litardierei. Next base: position 218,256,833 of record CM061133.1, read on the forward strand.
AGGGGATCCAGGTGTTTGGGACGTAGGATCACCAGGAACAAGTCGGGGAGACTTCGGTGGATCCGAACCCGTTAATTCGTTTGTTTGCGATTGCATTTCTTTGTTGTAAATATTTACATTTCCGCATTGTTGGTTGAGTTTGCAAGATAATTAGGAATTATCTTCTTAATTATTTTAAAGTACTATTCACCCACCCCCCCCTCTAGTACTTGTGCAGTAGCTTCGTATGGCATTACACTAACTTGAGTATCCGGTGGTATCCAAACCCTAGAAACATAATTGTGTTTGCAATTGTTTCTTATTTGGGTTTAATTTTATTTCCGCATTATTTGTTGGATTGCATTTTATTTGGCGTAAATTCCTTTTAAATCTGCATAAACAATATTCAACCCCCTTCTAGTGTTTTCCCCATAGACATGGTCCTTACAGATACGCCGGACTACCCGGGTTCGGTCAGTGGGCATTCCCATGTCCATTAACATTAACCGACTCCGGGAGCACTAAGCTCACAATGATAACTCCCAACATCTCATCATGCCGCTCCCGCGCGCTAGGATTCGATGTCTATGCAAAGGGCGTGAGCTATGGCTAGGGAGTCAACCGCCAAGTTTATTCCCCCTTGGCCGAACGGTCAAAGGCGGCCTTTTCCTGTCGATGACAATAAAACACCCCATGTAATCAATAGATTCATATTCCCTATCGATATCTTAGTCCTATGGATGCATTAGGGAGAACCCACGAAGGGGTTTCCACCAAAATCCCAGATTATGGAACTACAAACACATTTTATCTAAAAAGCGATCTAAATGAAAATTGACCGTTAAAAACATAATCAGGCAATTGAAATGCAGTAGAAGTAATGCAATTAAGATAATATCAAAGTTTGACAAAGATCTGAACACTTACAAATAACCAAAAAATTCCAGCCGTTGCAATAAGTAAAAAAGACAGAAAAATAATCAGCTCTCGTTTCTAAAAACCTAAGGCTTCTATATATAGAAAACGACGTCACCCGATCGGTTGAAGTATCAACCGATCAGGTGACCTACTTTGTTCTTCGGTAGCGATCTTCAGAAACATCACCCGGTCACGCGACACGATCGGTTGGCGGAAGCAGTTGGTCGTTTGGATCTTGCGGTCACCGGGTGAACCGATCGGTTGATAAATCAACCGATCGGTTGGAAATGTCGCCCAAAAGACAGAAATTTGCGATGTTTAGCCACGGTCAGCTGGCGGTCAGGTGAGCTCTCAGGGTCGTGTCTTTGGGGGAATCAGCTACAGATGAATCGATCGGGTGAAGGTCACCCGATCGGTTGGAGTTCAGCTTCAATTTCCTGAGAAGACAGTTGGGCTGAACCGGTCATCGACCTGGTCGGTTGATGCTCTCTTGCTTCAGCGGCTTTCCGGGTCGTGCACGCGTGCATCTCCCGATCGGTTGGTTGTGTCCAACCGATCGGGTGGGGGCTGAAAGATAGAAATCTGGGTCGTTTGACCCCTTGGATCACGCGTGACTCCTCCCGTTGCTCCGGGGACTTATGATATCTTCGCTATGTGTCCCCTATGCTGGCAAACTCCTGTAAACACGCAAAAACACGGAGAAGTGAAAGAAAAGTAGAAAATACGAGAAAATGGATACGAGACGGCGGAAAATAACAGAAAAACACAAAAGAAGACGTGCGTGAATATATGAAATATAAACGCACGTCAAAATCCCCCAAGCTAAACCCTTCCTCGTCCTCGAGGAAGAAGAGCGAGACTAGGAGCTCAGAGGGAGAAAATATAGGGGAAGAGAGAAAAAGAGAACTCTAAATCCTAAATCACCCATCAGGGCCAACAAAATCAAAAACGCCACACCAAGCAAGCAAACGCCAAATCACAACACTAAACCAAAGGAAACGAGTCCAGACAAGTGTCGTGGGCCCATGCGGGGAAGCGCGAGTGAGTGTGGTCGTGTGCTAGCAGACGGTGTCACTATCTACATTGTGCTATAAGCTCCATATACACAAGTCCAAGAAAAGACCCAAATATCGATTTGATTTTAAATAAGCGGTGAATATAAAGCTTAAGCATGCATGGGAGGAAAGTGAGAATCGAAACGTATCATGTGTCAGGGACTCCATAGCTAGGGACTTAGACATCACCACACAATCGCCTAGATAATAGCTAGAAATTCCCTATTCCAAGTGTTTTCGAAAGCGATGGGGGGTGAGATGTGTAGGGATCGTCTAACCCTTGCAATACTAACAACACACACTAGAGGGGGAGTGAATAGTGTAATGGCAATAAAATCGTCCAATTAAAATTTAACTTGCAAATGCGGAATTATAAATGCAAGAGGAATTAAATGGCACAATCAATCCAAATGCAAACACAAAGTTTTACCCCGGTTCCCCAAACTTGGGTACATCCAGCCACACCAATATTCACTATATTCTAACACAGAGAAGTGAATACAAATCTCACAAGGAGATACCCCACAAAGAGGATTTATGCCCTATACAAGGACCCAACCAATCCTACACAAGGATCAAGACTCCCACACAGAGAATCACTAATTCCCACTCAGAGAATTAGGGTTAGCCCTACACTAATTCCCTCTCTAATCCCATATATCTCTCCCTATAGAGATATCTCTCCCCATATGCATATGTATATATCTCTGATCGGTCCATATTTTACACCTTTTTTCTGCATATTTGCATGCCATTTCGATCGCCCATATCACGCTTTTCACGATTATTCGACGATATTGCGTTACTTTTCACTATTTCTTGTTTTTGTCGGATTTTAGGAAATATGGAGCGATCGGGAGCAAAAATGAGCTTAAAGGATTTGCACCCACTCCGGAGTATCAACCATGGCTCTTTTGAGGGTTATTCTGCAATGGAAGACGAGTGGAAGAAGAAAGAACGTCGTAGGAGCGACGAGGAAGCGAAAAGATGGAGATTGGGCATTTTCAGCATGCCACTCGGCCGAGTAAAGGAGTCACTCGGCCGAGCATTGAGACCCCGCTCGACCGGTCAGATCGGACATGCAACAGAGATGTATCAGCGTGCACTCGGTCGAGCATCGCACGCCCACTCGGCCGAGTTCGGAGACTCCGTCCGCCCGAGTGGCACCCAGACGACGGCGAGCCAAAATGTCCAACTCTCTGTAATCTGTCAGTCGACTACGAGCTCCGACTCAGCCGAGTTCCAAAAGCCCCTCGGCCGAGTGACATTTGCCACTTGGCCGAGTGATGCCGAGGACACGAAGCGCCCAGATTTTCAGACATCCTCCAAATCTTTTGAAATCTGTTATAATTCCAGTGGGTAAATTATTTTTCTCATATTTTTTATGGATAGTAGACTTCATGGCAATTCCAACGCCGTCAAGAACGCGTAAATCGGAGGTCGGATGAAATCTGGGGAATTTCTGCAAGTCGACGCTGCAGTGCTGGAATTCTCACTCGGCCGAGTGAGCTTTCCCCACTCGGCCGAGTCGTAACTTTCCCAGAATCTGGGTTGTACGCGGACTTGATTTTGTGCGTGAGTTTGAGAGGGTTTTGGGGGCTTTTTGCTAGGGTTTTTTTGGGGGCTATTTAAGGGGGTTTGTAGCCACCATTAGAGGAGGTTCCAAGATGTTTTATTAGTGATTATTTTAGAGGTTAGGCCATGCCCTAGGCCCCCTCTTGGATCTAAAAGCTTGTATTTGGATTGAAGATCTTCATCAAGCTAAGTATTTTCTTCTTTTTATTTGAATCTTTGTTTTTCTATCTTTTTGTATGCAAGCAATGATTTCTATTGATTCTCATATCCTTATTGCTATGCTAGAGTAGATTTGTTGTTCTAGGGTTTGGGGATGAACCCTATGGATCTAATTTCATATTTGTGATGAATGAATTTCTAAATTGCTAGAATTGCTAGGAGGTTAGGTTGTGATTGATTTACTATGGATAGCTAGGGATTTCCATCGATTTGGGATTTGCAAGAGATTGGATTCTAATCGATGGGAAAGCCTAGATATTCGATTTAGATTTACAATTGGATTTCTCTAGATTTGGTTTGCAAGAGATTGGACCAAAGCTAGGATTTTTAATTGTAAATCTATACCAATATTCATTTGCAAGAGATTGGATGAATACGAACTATCATCGTGACTCGAGTTTGCACGAGAGTGGGCTCGAGAAGCGATTGGACAATGATGTCGATCCTAATGCTAGCTGCTTAGGTTAGGGCTTGCACGAGAGTGGGCTCTAATCTAGGTTTGCTATAGACCGGCAATAGCGCGAGAGCGTGAGCTTGGTTCTCTATTCAGTTACGACTAGTTCACCTCAACGCAAGTCTAGTAATATTGAGATTCACTATTCACAATGATGCATGACGGTCCGTAGTGGGGATTCCCTAGCCCTAGACATCTTTTATTATATTGTATTTGAATCGATACTTGACCAACATTTTTATCACCGACACCGACATAATCCCATATATCTCTCCCTATAGAGATATCTCTCCCCATATGCATATGTATATATCTCTCCCCCTATAGATATGATCACATAATGCATATATCTCTCCCCCCTGACATCGTCAAAAAGGTGGACATCAAAAATATCCCCTTTATCATCTTAACCAAGATGTGACAATATGCAAGAAAAGAAAGATATGTATGATACCAAATTTAAAAATTTAGTGGGTATCAATTCACTATCCCATGCTCCCCCTAGATCATAGAAATGGTCAACTTTTGACTTCTAAGATCTAATACCAATTAATCAATGGAGCCATGGGCCAAAAAGTGTATCAAAGCAATAGATATGAAAAAATCAAGCTTCAAAGATACACAAGGATATTACCAAAAACAATGAAACATGAAACAAGTTGGCAATAAACAAGAGGTTTGGTTTGAGACCCAAAATAACCAAATGTAAATAATGATCTCAATTAACCTCCGAAATGAGAGTTAAAATATGTCTTAAAATAATTAAAACATATAATATATTAACTCCCCCATTGACATACACATGGATCAAAAATGCATGTATGTCAATAAACCCCAAGGTTCCCATTTTCATGAAAGGAAATAAATTTGAAAATATATTCAAAATCATGAAACACACACAATCAATAGGTATGCTTAAAATAAACATAGAAGCACAATACCCATGCAATATGCATATGTGTGAGGAACCTAAACATTAGGTAACCAAACCCAAGAGGAGTTTGATTTCCTAACGTAATCACACGAGGTGATCACATCCCTAACTAGAGAGTTGATGTAACTATCTCTCTCTTGCACACTAGCCTTAATGGGAATCCATAAACTCAAGGAATTCCTAAGCAATGGTTTTGCCTTTGCAAGAGGAAATGATGTGGCATGCTTAGGTGTAGAAACAAATTTCTTAGCATGCAAAGAATGAGGATTTTGCTTCTTAGCAAAAAATGAAGACTCTTCATTCTTCCTCATCACCTTGTGATCTACATGCTTCTTGTTGGTGTTATTGTAACGACCACTCTTCGTTGTACGTTGTTCGTGCACGTGTTTTTGGCCGTGCACGTGTTTATTTTAGACTTTGTTTGTTTGTGAACACTTTGGTGTGATATGTCGTTTTGAATGTCTCTGAGAGTATTAAATAGTGGCACTATATTGGAACGACGTTTCTCGAGTCGTTTTCCACAATTTAATCTTATTCGATGAGACGTCGCGATTTTCACTTTTGTCGTGAGGCCTTTCTATTTTTAACTCTGTTTCTCGTCGTCGGAATTGTGATCCGTCTTATCTGTCTTCTTCCTCTCGTCCTCCCGGTCACCCCAGTATTTATTTCACAATTTTCGGACTTCGCATGACCTACTTTCACTTTTTGGCCCAACCCATTGTATTTTAGCACTAAGTTTCATTGTATTATATCCCTAATATATTCCTAAATAATAATAATTCTCCTTAATTCTTGACTTAGTCTTTGTTAAACCCCCTTGAGCCGCACGCACCTAGTAGGAGAGAGAGAGAGAGAGGGAGTGAATTGGGCCTTTAATAGTTTTATCACAAATTCATTATTAAATAAACCCTAAATCTATAAGCAGCCCACGTTTTCTCAACTGCCCTCTCCCCTACATCACGTGAGACACCCCTTTTAAAAACCTAGGTTCTAGGTTTACTCTTTTCAGCCGCCACAAGAGAAACACGCCGCCCCGACCTACTGCTCACACAAAAACCCAAACACCGGCGTTTACCCTCGCTTCTCCGACCTTCATCCACGCCTAACCCTCCCCCGGCACGTCCCCGCTCCAACTGGGCGTCGGACCTTCTCCCCTACCCCGTCGGCGGCCAAGCCTCGCACCGCGCAACAGCACCTCGAAGGCCTGCTCCCCGACGTCCCTCCTCCCTTTGTTCCGCCGTGGGACCCCGCCTGCAGGCGCGAAACCCTCGACTCCGGCGCCCTTGCCTCACCGGCCACCCACACGACCCCCGGTCTCCACCCAGTGATATCTCCGGCCGCCTCCCCTCCAGTTGCATCACCGGCCACCCACCTCACTCCGGCGAGCCCTTCTGCACCACCGTACGCCGTTCCCCGTCGCCACAGACCCAACTTCGATGTCGTGTCTCACCTGCGAGAAAACAGCGAATAGGAGAATGCTAAAATCGGACGTTCCGTACGCTCGCGGAACCGGAATCTAACCCCTGACGTCGCTACCCGACGTCAGAGTAGCTCTCGCGTCGTGTTGAGGCTGATTGTTGGACCGAGCGTGGGAGCTCTGGTCATTGTGAATCTGTGATCGGACACTGAGGATTGTGATACCAGCACGTATTCAAGGCAAGTGAAACTTGCCAACTCTTGTGTAGGGCCATGTTTTTAGGCCACTTCCTTGTTTTCAGCGTAAAAGAGACTAGTCAGTGAAATGATAGCTGGCTAGACGCCTACTTGATCTATTTTGACAACGAAACTAGATCCGTCACCTAATTGATCTAGCTTGACAACGAAGCTAGATCCAACCCTTAAACTTGTTGTTCATGCATACTAAACTGTCACGTTTACTTTTCTTAACTGTATGTACTTTTAACTGTCATGCATTGCATCTTACATGTCATCCATGCATTGAATGTCGCATTCGTAGCACACGCTACAATACTTGTACTTGTACTCCTTGTCCGGCTAGGTGCACCCCTATGCCATACTTGTTAAAAACACTTCCTGGCTCGTGATCCAGAAGCGAGCATTCCAAGTTCGGGGGTAAAGCCCTGGCTCGATACACATGGAGGGGTAGGGATAAACGGTTACTTGAGCTTAGGAGTGGCCTGATCAGCCCTCTAGCCAAAAGACGGAATCTCGGTGCACGAGGTGCTTACTTTTCTTGTCTTGTACTTGTCTTGTGAATGATTCATGTAATACTTGTCATCCATGCCATGTTTAAATGCCATGCTCGTACTTTACTTTACCTTACCTGTTGCACTCATACTTTAACTGCCATGTCATTGCATCATGCTAGAACTGCTAGGTTGCTTTACTTTTTCCTACTTTCAGTTTCCTTGCACAAGTCTCTTGTAGACTTGCTGACATGTGCCCCTTGCTCTTTTGGGTGTCACATGTTAGACCCTGAGCCAGAGACCGTTGCTGAGTACGTGGCGTTTTGTTAACGCTGAGCCTGAGTCCATGTTTGCCTAGGAGGAGTTTTGTGGATGTCAGTGATCTTTCTTGGTGACTTTTGCTGAGCTTTCTTTTGTTTTAGGTTTGTTGTTAGTTGTCGGTGCGTAGCACCGTTGTTTTGTATGTTGTACTTTTGTTGGCCATGTTGGGCCTTTAGACTCTCTTTTATTTCAGCCTGGTGGCTTTTCTGCGATGTTGGAATTTATATTTATGGATATTCTGAGATTATTCTTTTGTCTCATTTCATTATTATTATCTTGTTTCGTTCACATTGCAAGGACCGACAGTTTTAAATTTGATTGACGCTTATCGGACTTGCAGCTTTGCAGCTTCAAGTCTGAGCGGACCTTCTCACGCTTCGCCTCCATATTTTTGGGAAGCGGGGCGTGACAGGTTTTGTTGGTGGCCCATGCAGGTCCAATCTTGCAATTGCGAATTAACGGAACAACGATAATAACGGAATGTCCATTAAATAAATTGCAACATTCGAGTAATAAGCCCTGAGTCTAATCGTTTCTTACGACACTAGGTGGTAAGAAGGCTTAGTTAGACGTCTGTGCTTGCTAGTTAGAGGCCCTGATTGTAGTTAGACTCCCTTTAGAAATTGATTTAATCGTCGTAGGAGTTACCTTAGTGGTTCTTGTCTAACCCTGACCTTATTAGACTCCTAGAATTTCCTTCCGTCGTTCGTTTGGGTCCATCGATTTCGGACCAAGCTGAACGCATTTCATTACCGTCCAGCCCCTTAGAAGGTCTTAGCTCCTAGTTCCTAATCTTTAGTTGGTCGACCGTAGGATTTTCCGTAGACTTTCCTGATTCATATCCTAGGCGTATGTATGATTTGATCATCCGACCATTTCCTTGCCTCGATTCACGAGATCGCCTCATGACGATCGTCGTCAATCTTCGAACCTCTCCATTACAAACCTGAACCTTCTTAAAGTATTTTTCGATTTCTTCTTTCCCTAAGTTTAAATTTGTTCAAAATTTTTATATAAATGTACTTAACTTTGTACTCCTCGTTGATTTAATTCTTTTTTAAACTTTTGGCGAAAATTTTTGAATTCTAGCTTATAATATTTTTCCCAGCCTATATTTTTCGTACCTATGAAAATACATATTTCCTTTCATATATTAATTTCATTCTGAACCGTACTTTTGCTTTGCCCAATTCGATTTATAATTTTCCTTCTATTTGTGTTATACGAATGATACGTCGTGTTTACTTTAATATACTTTCAAGACACATGGAATTTCAGCTTTCGGCAAGTTGGTTTTTGCTCATCGTTTTCCCTGTTTCAGATTTTTGAAATTATTATTTCATAACCACTTCCTGATTTGGACCCTCCATGATTTGATTTTAAAGCTTTGCTATAGATTTCGATAATTCTACGACTAAGTTAATATCATTTTTCCGTGCACCATACATACTTTTAAATATTTTTAAATCCGTACCAGACTTGTTGTGCTCGTATATTAAGAACCTTGTGTAAATCAGTTTCTCATTTTTGGCAAATCCTGATTTCTCTAAAAGAAGTTTCAATATTGATTTTCCATAGCCTAAAAGTTTTGAAAGCATTTAACATGAGTTTAAATTCTTCCGTTACTTGATTTCATTCTTGACTTTCCAAAAAAAAATTTTGACAACATTACGTTAAATTACTGACGTATAAAATTTTCTAAACCGCATCCTTACTATTCGTGTAAATGATTTTACTTCCTTTTATAAATTTTTTTTAACACAATAGACCATTTTCCCTTATTATGCATATTCGACCCAAACTTATTTTGAACAACTCGTTTATCGCTCTCCAAATATTTCTTTTCAGACGAGGATTCCAACTTTTGAAGTACAACAGTTTTCAAACTCCACGTGTTTTAGCTTATGCTATTTACCCTATTTCCTTTTCTGTATCCTATTAAAGCATCACTACATCTCCCTTTCCCACGACCTAAACATCACCATTGAGCCAATGTTTTCCCTAACCAAGCCGTCTCCTTGTATTTGTCCTATCTGAACTCGTGCTTATCGATCCTTCCCTCGTCACGCTCTCGACCTCTCTTTATTGCTTAGGCCTTAGGGTCCGTCAATGTCTGTGTCAACCCTTAATTGTTAGTAGGCCCTTGGACCTTGTGAGGTAGTCGCAGTGCACGTACCTAAGCTGTGTACGTGGGCTTGAATGAGTGTACCCCATAGTATATTGATGCTTGCCTATTGTGTGGTATATATATATATATATATATACTCGGAGTTATTCGTGATATTATGAAGTTGTTGCGTGTTAGTATTTATAGATTGTGTGTGTAGTTAGCTATACTATACTAGGGATGCCTGTGTATATAAGAGTTAGCGTTGAAATATCTAAGTTGTGTACGTAGTTAGAGATACTTGTAATGGTTGAAATAAATGATTGGTAAAGCTATGTGTATGTTAGGAGTGATAATAATAAGTGTATGTATGGTTAAGGGAGTAGGCCTACTATGTGACCAATATATTAGTACGTATGAGTATGTGCTCGTAGGAAGATATGTATTGTGCTTAGACGTAAGTAGTTATGTTTCGTTGCATGAGTATATAGGTGATATGCATATGATAGTAGAATTATAATTTTGATTGGTATTGCTTGCTTTTGCGGGATGTTGCATGCGTGCATACTGTGAGGTATACACGACTATTGCACATCTTAATTATGTACGTATAGATGTGTTAGTATACTAATTATAGGTAGTAGGCTATGGTGTGAATATATATGTTACATGTGTGTGACTATACGATGAATACGTATGCATGTATTAGGGAGTGTATTATAATTATACGTGTGCTGATGTCTGTATTATTATTATGGTATATAGAGTGATTGAACTATGTGAGTATTACCTGACTGAATATTAAGTGTGATTGACTTACGGTATATATATGGTTGTATTGGTAGACGTATATATATTGGAGTGGTATGGGTATAGGTATAAATGCAATGTTACGTATGTAGAATATTCTGATATGTGTGTTGAGTCTCACTCAAGCTTGAGTGGGTATACTCTAAGTATATTGATGTGTATGTCTGAAGTTTGAATATAGCGATGTATGATGTATGTATGGTGATAGGAGCGTCGTGCCTGGTTGTGTTACGCACATGATTGTGGGTCGCTACACCAGTATATAGTTATAGGTGTTGGTCTTGTGGTATAGTTAATTACTAAGGACTTGCCCGTGAGAACATATGTGTACTAGCTAGACTAGATGAGTAGTTGTGCTAAGTATATGATGGTATGATTGGTATATGTAAATGAAATGTTAGCGTGAATGGGTGTGCACCATGCACGGGTAAGTATGTGCTTAGTTATAGGTATTGATGACTATGGTATATGTGGCGTGTCGTAAATACAGTTATATGACCGTATGTGATGAAAATATATGGTGAACTATTTGCATGCATTTGAATGACTATATATTATGAAATTATAGTAGAGGTGAATGTGTAATAGATATAGTGAAGCTTGATTAATAATGCTGTGGTGTGACTACATGTGGAAGTGTTTGATGTATACTAGGAGATATAGGGAGTAGTGTATCATTATTGTTTGTGCATAGGTAGCTACCTATACGTAGAAAACGATTTTGTTTGCTAGTGTGAGATTATACTTATATGAGTACCTGAACTATTGTTATGTGAATAATAGTTATATAAGGGATGTATGTATATATATATATATATGATTGAAATACGTGTATGAAATTGACTGACCATGATGAGAATAAGTGTATGACGTACGTGAATATATATATATACGTGTTGGTAGTGATAATGTTTGACTACCTAGTGCATATATAAGCACTTGTAATGGCTATACCTGGTTTGAATCATAATGTGACACGATCGGGGTAGTTACTAGAGCGACTAGATATATTAGATAGTCCGAGGACGGACTTTATTCTATGGTGGGGAGGATGTAACGACCACTCTTCGTTGTACGTTGTTCGTGCACGTGCTTTTGGCCGTGCATGTGTTTATTTTAGACTTTGTTTGTTTGTGAACACTTTGGTGTGATATGTCGTTTTGAATGTCTCTGAGAGTATTAAATAGTGGCACTATATTGGAACGACGTTTCTCGAGTCGTTTTCCACAATTTAATCTTATTCGATGAGACGTCGCGATTTTCACTTTTGTCTTGAGGCCTTTCTATTTTTAACTCTGTTTCTCGTCGTCGGAATTGTGATCCGTCTTATCTGTCTTCTTCCTCTCGTCCTCCCGGTCACCCCAGTATTTATTTCACAATTTTCGGACTTCGCATGACCTACTTTCACTTTTTGGCCCAACCCATTGTATTTTAGCAATAAGTTTCATTGTAGTATATCCCTAATATATTCCTAAATAATAATAATTCTCCTTAATTCTTGACTTAGTCTTTGTTAAACCCCCTTGAGCCGCACGCACCTAGTAGGAGAGAGAGAGAGGGAGTGAATTGGGCCTTTAATAGTTTTATCACAAATTCATTATTAAATAAACCCTAAATCTATAAGCAGCCCACGTTTTCTCAACTGCCCTCTCCCCTACATCACGTGAGACACCCATTTTAAAAACCTAGGTTCTAGGTTTACTCTTTTCAGCCGCCATAAGAGAAACACGCCGCCCCCGACCTACTGCTCACACAAAAACCCAAACACCGGCGTTTACCCTCGCTTCTCCGACCTTCATCCACGCCTAACCCCCCCCCACGGCACGTCCCCGCTCCGACTGGGCATCGGACCTTCTCCCCTACCCCGCCGGTGGCCAAGCCATGCACCGCGCAACAACACCTCGAAGGCCTGCTCCCCGACGTCCCTCCTCCCTTTGTTCCGCCGTGGGACCCCGCCTGCAGGCGCGAAACCCTCGACTCCGGCGCCCTTGCCTCACCGGCCACCCACACGACCCCCGGTCTCCACCTAGCGATATCTCCGGCCGCCTCCCCTCCAGTTGCATCACCGGCCACCCACCTCACTCCGACGAGCCCTTCTGCACCACCGTACACCGTTCCCCGTCGCCACAGACCCAACGTCGACGTCGTGTCTCACCTGCGAGAAAACAGCGAATAGGAGAATGCTAAAATCGGACGTTCCGTACGCTCGCGGAACCGGAATCCAACCCCTGACGTTGCTACCCGACGTCAGAGTAGCTCTCGTGTCGTGTTGAGGCTGATTGTTGGACCGAGCGTGGGAGCTCTGGTCATTGTGAATCTGTGATCGGACACTGAGGATTGTGATACCAGCACGTATTCAAGGCAAGTGAAACTTGCCAACTCTTGTGTAGGGCCATGTTTTTAGGCCACTTCCTTGTTTTCAGCGTAAAAGAGACTAGTCAGTGAAATGATAGCTGGCTAGACGCCTACTTGATCTAGTTTGACAACGAAACTAGATCCGTCACCTAATTGATCTAGCTTGACAACGAAGCTAGATCCAACCCTTAAACTTGTTGTTCATGCATACTAAACTGTCACGTTTACTTTCCTTAACTGTACGTACTTTTAACTGCCATGCATTGCATCTTACATGTCATCCATGCATTGAATGTTGCATTCGTAGCACACGCTACAATACTTGTACTTGTACTCCTTGTCCGGCTAGGTGCACCCCTATGCCATACTTGTTAAAAACACTTCCTGGCTCGTGATCCAGAAGCGAGCATTCCAAGTTCGGGGGTAAGGCCATGGCTCGATACACGTGGAGGGGTAGGGATAAACGGTTACTTGAGCTTAGGAGTGGCCTGATCAGCCCTCTAGCCAAAAGACGGAATCTCTGTGCACGAGGTGCTTACTTTTCTTGTCTTGTACTTGTCTTGTGAATGATTCATGTAATACTTTTCATCCATGCCATGTTTAAATGCCATGCTCGTACTTTACTTTACCTTACCTGTTGCACTCATAATTTAACTGCCATGTCATTGCATCATGCTAGAACTGCTAGGTTGCTTTACTTTTGCCTACTTTCAGTTTCCTTGCACAAGTCTATTGTAGACTTGCTGACATGTGCCCCTTGCTCTTTTGGGTGTCACATGTTAGACCCTGAGCCAGAGACCGTTGCTGAGTACGTGGCGTTTTGCTGACGCTGAGCCTGAGTCCATGTTTGCCTAGGAGGAGTTTTGTGGATGTCAGTGATCTTTCTTGGTGACTTTTGCTGAGCTTTCTTTTGTTTTAGGTTTGTTGTTAGTTGTCGGTGCGTAGCACCGTTGTTTTGTATGTTGTACTTTTGTTGGCCATGTTGGGCCTTTAGACTCTCTTTTATTTCAGCCTGGTGGCTTTTCTGCGATGTTGGAATTTATATTTATGGATATTCTGAGATTATTCTTTTGTCTCATTTCATTATTATTATCTTGTTTCGTTCGCGTTGCAAGGACCGGCAGTTTTAAATTTGATTGACGCTTATCGGACTTGCAGCTTTGCAGCTTCAAGTCTGAGCGGACCTTCTCACGCTTCGCCTCTATATTTTTGGGAAGCGGGGCGTGACAGTTATTGTTGTACAAGAAAGCATGGTGATTCTTCTTAGGTGCTTTAGCAATATTTCTTGAATTTGCACCAAAAGAAGAATTAGAGGTGGGTTTGGGAACCACATTTTGAATATAACCCAAACCTCCTCTATGATTTGCCGGATGTTGTTTTTCCAACAAATCGTGGAGTGAATCCCTAGAATACACAAAGCTTATGAGCTTCCGGGATTCCTCTTCACATTCCAACGTAAGTTGTTGAATGTGAGCATCTAAGCTAAGGTTTTAAGCAATGAGATTCTCATTATAAATACTCAATTCCTTAACTTGAGAGAGAAGTGTCTCTTCTCACATGTGTCATACAAATACCTTTCATCATGAATTACACTTGCAATAACTAGTTCATGCAATCTACTTTTAGCAATCTTATATTTTGCTTTTAATCTATTGTAAGAGTTGATGCACTTACTAGCCTTTTCGGAGACCAAGTCAAATTTGATCTTGAGCTCCTCGTATGAGATCTTTTCTTCCTCGATCTCAACAACCTCATCATCATCCTTGCAAGAGCTTGATGACGACTTCTCCTCCTTAGCCGTGAGGCACGAATCCTCATAGGAATTGTATGCGTCAAGCCAAGCATCCAACTCTTCTTCGTTTAATCCGGAGGGGATTGGTGTAGGACCATCCATGGCTACAAAGCATGCGTGAGCATCCTCCTTTGTATCCTCTTCTTTGTTACTCGAAGTGTCCTCACTCTGAATCATCAAAGGTCTCGACAAGTCCCTTCTTGTGATTTTTGGACTTGGACCTTCCTTTCCAATACTTCTTCCCTTTACCCTTGTAAGTTTCTTTAATGGGTTTGGAAGGGCATTCGGTGGACAAGTGACCTTTTCCACTGCAAGTGTAACAAGTAGGAACCTTGTTAGAATTGGAGGCAAACTTTGACAAAGACTTACCTTGCTTGCATTTGAGGAAAGCTTTGAATTGCTCGGCAAGATCCTCAATTTCTTCTCCACTTGCATCTTCTTGCTCATCTTCTTTGCTAGGAGCTTCTCGATGGAATTCCTCCTCCACTTGATTGGATCCTCCTTGGCATGGAATGCAACCCTTTTGCTTCTCAAGCTTCTCGGGCTTTGTTGGTTGAATCTCCTTCTTATGTTGAAGCTTTACTTCATACGCCATGAGATTTCCAATGCACTCCTCAACGGTATATTTGGACGTGTCATATGACTCCAAAATTCTGTTGGCCTTTGACTCCCAACGAGGTGTGAGAGAGTCAAGGCTCTTCTCTACGCGATCCTCTTGGGAAATCTTCTTCCCGAGTCCCTCCAAAGCGTTCACAATATCGGTGAACCTTGTGAACATCTCAGAAATGCTTTCGCCTTCTTGCATCTTAAACATTTCATTTTTAGATGTAAACACAGTTTGTTTAGATTTCTTTACCTTCGTTGTCCCTTCATGACAAATCTCCAAGGTGTGCCAAATATCATTCGCCGTTTTGCACATGGAGATGCGGTTGAACTCACTAGCTGAGAGAGCGCAATGTAATGCATTCATAGCTCTCGCATTGAACTTGATTGAGTCCTTCTCCGCCTTTGTCCTTGAAGCCGCAGGAGTAGTGGGCTTCTCAAATGGCACCTCCGTGATGTCCCATATGTCTTGACCCTCCATGTAGATTATCATTCTGATCTTCCAACTAGGGTAGTTGGTTCCGTTGAAGAGCGGGGGTCGAACGGTTGAGTGACCTTCTTCATGAGACGTGGATGAGGCGTTGAATGCCATCGTTGCAGTATGCTTTAACCTCGCTCTGATACCAATTGTAGGGATCGTCTAACCCTTGCAATACTAACAACACACACTAGAGGGGGGTGAATAGTGTACTGGCAATAAAATCGTCCAATTAAAATTTAACTTGCAAATGCGGAATTATAAATGCAAGAGGAATTAAATGGCACAATCAATCCAAACGCAAACACAAAATTTTACCCTGGTTCCCCAAACTTGGGTACATCCAGCCAAACCAATATTCACTATATTCCAACACAGAGAAGTGAATACAAATCTCACAAGGAGATACCCCACAAAGAGGATTTATGCCCTACACAAGGACCCAACCAATCCTACACAAGGATCAAGACTCCCACACAGAGAATCACTAATTCCCACTCAGAGAATTAGGGTTAGCCCTACACTAGGACACTAGAACTCCCACAAAGAGAGTTAATTCCCACAAAGAGAATTCCCTAGTCCCACAAAGAGACAACCTCCCATAAAGAGAGTATCCTAATCCCACAAAGAGAAATAGAAAGAAAAATTACACCCTGTAAAGTAAATACTCTTACCTATGCCTTGAGATGCTTACTCATGAATGAATGCAAGGCATGGAAGAGGATCTCCAAGTGTTGGAATATGCTTGAGAGCACTTGGATGATTTCCCTTGAGCTGGACTTCAATGCATGAAGGAAGATGAATGCTCAATAGAGGGAAATGAGGGAGCTTGAGAGTGGCTTATTGATATCTTGAGATTTTCTATACAGTCAAGAGTTATCAAGTGTTGTCAATGAGTTCTCAAGTGATGGCAGCACACTCATATATATAGGAATCCTATATCAAGCCCAAAAACCCAAAGAAACAGCCAAATAACCAAATCTGCAACGGCTAGAAACTGGGTGAAAATGACAGGAACAGTCGACTGATGATCATAAGACAGTCGACTGATCAACGGCTAGAAAATATCCAACTGCTATAATCTGAGCCAGGACAGTCGACTGACGAAGTCAATACAGTCGACTGACAAACAGGACAGGCGCCTGTAAATCCTTCAGCAGACGACTGCTGCGGGGATGGATCGAAACAGAGAGCTGCCTCTTTCTCCAATTCTTCGCACAGGCGACTGATATTAATACTACAGTTGACTGTCAAATAGTCAGGCGACTGTACATTCTTCATCAGTCGACTACTGTAAAGTATGGAGAGAAGACAGAGAGATGCAGAGATTGCACTTATGCTAGACAGGCGACTGTTGGCCAAATCCCAGTCGACTGTAAATATACATGCGACTGAAAACTGATCGACAGGCGACTGTGCATAAAGCTCAAGTTTGAGTCAATTGAAATGTTGACTTGAGATGTGCATATCAGGCGACTGTAGAAGGATCTACAGGCGACTGGAAATCACCCAGTCGGCTGTGTTTCCCTCAACAGGTGACTGACCGAAAGCCAGAGACTCCAAATGAGTCTTTGGACAGAGTGAACCTATTGGGTTGGATTCTATGATAATCCTAAGGTTCACTAAGATGGTTAAATGCATGTGCATGAAAGAGCAAACCATCTAGCAAGGCATTACATCAACCCTAGACTCAAAAGAGAGAGAAAGCAATAAAGTAAATTACATGGATTACAATGCTTTCTTAAGAGTCTAAGTCTTCAATCTTGATGCATTGATAGCTCTCCACCATCTCCAAGCTTTGGCACTCCTTGAGTCCAAACTTTGGCCCTTCTTCACATGATGTCCATCCTTACACCAAGTGATTAGTCTCCAAGAAAGATATCCTTGAAATAAACTGAGAGACTAAAACATGAGATTCATTAGCAACAACATAATGTTGTGATCATCATCAAAATAAGATTGGTATGAAACACCAATACTCAACAAGATGACATGGAGTAGAACACTCGGTGCAAATTCTCGCCTTCCCTTTATTCTCGGTAGGTAGGAAAATATCCACACACATTTTTTTGGGTTTTGGATATATGTATTTTTTTTGGTTATACATATGTATATTTTTTTTGTTTTTCTTTTCTCTCTTTTTTTGGATTTTTGGATTTTGGGGTATATACACGTGTTTACTCTCCCAAGTGGGAGAACGGTACACGACGAGGGGATTTGCACCAAGTAAAATAAAAAATGAAACCGGATTCTAAACACTTGGGCATAAGAGATTTTTCGCTAATCAGAGCATAGGCTAAATGGGCTATCCTAGTCCTAATTGTGGAATCCCGACACATGCGAAATGAAGCATACGATATATATATATGTATATATATGTATATATATATATATATGTATATATATATATATATATGTAGAGGTTAATGGGCCAATGCTGACAGCGCTGGAAATTTTTCCAGCGCTGTCCGCATTTTGGGCGACCTAAAAATATTTTTTGGAAATATTTTTTTTTCAGTAGTTAGATATACTTGTTAAGAAGCTCCCCACAAAATTTCAGATCGATCCGACACCGTTTGAGCCTCCGTTCATCGATTTCAAAAACGTTGCGCAAAACTGTGGACAGATTTGCGCAACGTTTTTTAAATCGATGAACGGAGGCTCAAACGGTGTCGGATCGAGCTGAAATTTTGTGGGGAGCTTTCTAACAAGTATATCTAACTACTGCAAAAAAAATATTTCAAAAAAATATTTTTAGGTCGCCCAAAATGCGGACAGCGCTGGAAAAATTTCCAGCGCTGTCAGCTCTTGAAAAATTTCCAGCGCTGTCAGCTCTTCTCCATTTTTCACATATATGTATATATATATATATGTATATATATGTGTGTGTGTGTGTGTGTGTGTGTGTGTGTGTGTGTGTATATATATATATATATGGGATTAATGGGTATCATACGCCATATGAGATAGGCTCTCATACGCCCTCTCACATAAAGCAACCAAGTATATGTATATATATGTATATATATATGCCATTATTCTATATATATATATATATATATATATATATATATATATATATATATATATATATATATATATATATATATATATTGTATATTCAAATCGAAGCATGATAATCTAGGGGTCATTCCTGGACAGGTATATAAAACAAAATCACAAAGTAGAAGCACACCAAACAGCTAGGCACGACGCACGACTCACAAAAAGCTAAGTGGACCCACGATGCGTGAAATGCAAGAGGACTCGGCTTCATAGGGTTAGTGAATGTGATTATCGAAGCCATGCTAGGTGTGTGTGTGTGTGATTTTTGTGGCAATTCATCATACGGGGTCATCTCTAGGAGAAAGAGATAAAAATAAGAAAAAAATAAAAAAATAAAAACACGATGAAAAACGACTCAAAACGAAGAAAAGGACGCAAATGACGCACGAAGTGTGACTCCCCCAAGCTGAAACTTGCATTGCCCTCAATGCAATAAAAGTGAATACGGGAGTGCAATGAAAATGGGGGGGAAATACGCACCGACTCAAAAAGAGAAGAAAAACAAGAAAAACACACAGATGAAAAAGGCAAATAAAGAAAATCACACAACACGACATATAAACAGAAAATAAAAATAGAAAATCACACCACACTGCATATAAAAACAGACACACGTAGAAAACATCACACGACAGCACACAGAAAAAACGACTTCCCCCAAGCTAGACGTGACAATGCTAGCGGAATGATATGATCATGAAAATGTAGAGATATGCGAGGGGGAGGTCAGAAAACAAAATGGAATCAAAAAGCAGGAGAGGAATCGTCATCGTCCTCCTCGGTGGAAGATGTGGGGGATGCGGGGGAGTGGGCGGGAGTGGTGACTGGTGTGCGGAGAAGTGGAGAAAGTGGTCATGGTGATGGATCGGTGGGTGTGGAGGAGTGGTGGTGATGGTGAGTGGGAGTGAGAGTGCGACCAACGCGGTGGTAGATGGGGTAGAAACGGCGGTACATGGGGTGGATACAACGACGGAAGAGGATGGTGGGGGAAGTGATCGCGATCGCACCTGCAATTTCTTGCGGCGCACATATGGAGTGACGGAAGTGGAGGGTGGTGGATTTGTGGGGACGACAGTGGAGGGAATGGAAACGGTGGGTGTAGATGAGGTGGTGGGAATGAAAGTGGTGATAGGAGGGGATGGTCGCCTAGGGGGTGATGGTGGAGGTGAAGAACGTGATGGTAGAGGGGAAAATCATCGAGGGGGTGAAGGTGGTGGAGAGGGGTGTGGAGTGGGAGGAGGTGGTCCATGGACGTGAGTGAGAATGCAGAGGATGGTGGCCACATTCCTCTCAAGTGCGAGGAAGCGTGGGTGAGAGAAGATCGAAGAGGATGGGTTCGAGGGGGTGGAGGATGAAACAACAGCACGTAGTGAAGCCAGCTCAGCCTCGAGAGCGAGGCGAGCGGATGCGGCTCGATGAAAGGAGGTGGTGGTGGTAGTACGGACCGGAGGGGTGGTGACAGTGGTGGTGGGGACAGAAGCAGGGACGGCACTACTAGGCCCAGCCCGGGGGTCTCCACGGGACGCAGGAATGTCCTGCTCGCCTAAGTGGGTGGCAGGGGAAGGTGGTCTGGGTGCGCCTGGGATAAAAGGAAGACGTAACCCCCCTAGAAAGTCAGGATCGGGTGGGAATGTCCAATCTGCCACAAGCTAGATAGTCATGCGAGTGGGGTTGGGCAGAATGGTATAGGGAGCAGGGGGTGTCTGTAGTGGAAAGTGAAACGGCCATCGGGGCGGGGCTTGATCATGTGTATATGTCATAGGACGTCAAGATCAAGACG
Source organism: Scilla litardierei (assembly GCA_030789695.1). Taxonomy (NCBI): domain Eukaryota; kingdom Viridiplantae; phylum Streptophyta; class Magnoliopsida; order Asparagales; family Asparagaceae; genus Scilla; species Scilla litardierei. The sequence goes on from CM061133.1 coordinate 218,277,426, forward strand.
TGTAGGTCATGCGGCAGTAGGTAAATCTCGTGGGATAGCAATGTTAAACTGAGGATATGAAGCTATGATAGTGATAAGGCCCCACAACAAAGCTTGCCCTTGCCGGCGCGACTGATCTCAAGTAGCTTGTGAACAAGCCAAGCACCAGCATGGATGGGAATAACAGGGGCCGTAAAGAAATCCTGTCATCACCACGAACAAAAGGGAAGGTCATGGCCCACAAAATGAACAGATCAGGGATGGTCACAGTACCTGACTCATCCCTGGGAAAGAATGTGGAGGATATGATTCGGTGGGCCAGACGGAATATGGGGTGAATGACAGTTGAGGCCTTGGCCTTACCTCGGGGATAGCGAGCGTGTAGGGTGAGGCGGAACCAAAATTGATAGACGTCAAATTCGGGGGAATACCCGTAGGGATGGATAGCGTCGTCCCCAAGGATGGGAAAACCAAAGATGCTATTGATGGTATCGAGATGGGTGTGAATGGTTTTGTTACGGACGAGGAATATGAAGATCGACCCCGACTCACAAACAAGTGAGGATAGAAATTCAAGTGTGAGGGAGGGGTAGGATACCGCGGTGGCATTTAGGAAAGCTAACCAACCTAAATTTGCGAAAAGAGTCTCGACCTCGGTGAATACACCGAGATCGATAAGCGTTTGGGCATGGGCAAATTTGGTTGATAGGTGCCCCGTGAATCGAGTCTGTGATAAAAATCTTTTTGCTCTTGATTCCTAAAGCGGTAGCCACGCGGGCCCATCAATGGGTCCTCAGCTGGGATGATAGGTTGGGGTTGGGGTTGGGGTTGTGCAGGTTGTGCAGGAGAAGGGCGTGAGTGTGGTGGACGTGTGGTCTTGTGTCTCTTGCGAGACGACCCCTCCTCTCGCATAATACCCTAACCCTTATCTTGATCTCGGGCCATGTGAGTGTGTGTGCGTGAGTGAATGCAAAATGCGATGAATGCACACGAACACAGCCAAGCGAGCAAAATAGCTAAACTAGGGCAAAAATTTAAAATGGAGCTAAGGAGCGAGGTTACCCAGTCGAGATGAAGATCCTTGCTCGTAGATGTCCCAACGCAGCGCAATGGGATGGAGTGTGAAGCCGCGGCGTTTCTTTTCAGCAAAATTTTGAAACGGGGGGAAGTGTGTGAAAACTAGGGTTTTTGAGCGGGTTAAATCGAAGATGGAGAGGGGGAAATCGATGGAGGGAAGGAGATGGAGAGTGGAGGGATCGATCTAGGGGGATTTGTGGTCGGTTGAGGGTGGATCGTCGCCGGTTGGAGGAAGAGGAAGTCGAAACGGCGAGGAAAATCGAAATCGGGTGAGGGAGATGAACGGGTGAGGGCGCTGGGTATTTATAGGATTTAAGTCGAACCGATCGGGTGAAAACTCACCCGATCAGGTGAAAACTCACCCGATCGGTTGACTAATAGGTCGTAAAATTTTACTGAAAAGAGGCTACAGGTGAACCAATCGGTTAAGAAATCAATCGATCGATTGGCCGCTTCACCATTTTCTCGAGAATTCAGTACAGCTCACCCGGTCGGTCACCTGACCACGCTTCATATCAACCGATCGGTTGATCAAGTCCCAAATTTTCTGAGACTTCAACCGTTCCCACATGGTCAGCCACCTGGTCTCAGCTTGCTTCACTCGACCGATTCGCTGGAGAACAGATATGGCCTTAGTCTGATATGTCTCACCCGATCGGTTGAGTTATCACCCGATCGATTGAGGGCTTGTTTTCTGCAAAAATTCACAAATGGCCTAAGTCTCTCGACGGAAGTTCCCGCGGCTGGATTTATTTATCAAAATAAGAAAAATAAAGCTAAACATAATCCCAAAAACAAAGATAAAAGTTTAGAGCATGGGTTGCCTCCCATGAAGCGCTTTTGTTTAACATCATTTGCTCGACACCTCTTTTGGTGGTCAATTAGGATCCGGAGGGTTTGAAGACGAGTCGTCGGTCATTGAGACTCTGATCAGAGAGAATGCTGGTTCTCCTACTGCATAGTGTTTTAAGCACTGCCCGTTGACTTTGAATGGCTCATCTCTTCCCATTATCTCGATAGCTCCATGCGGGAAGACCTTGGTGACGCGGAAGGGTTCCGACCATCTCGACTTGAGCTTTCCAAGAAAAAGCTTCAGCATCGAGTTGAATAGGAGAACTAAGTCCCCTTCCTTGAATTCCCTCTTCAAAATGCGCTTATCGTGCCACAGCTTCAACTTCTCCTTGTAGATCCGGACATTTTCATAAGCATTGAGCCGGATCTCGTCGAACTCGTTAAGTTGCAGCTGTCGGTGGCCTCCAACCTCCTTGGCGTCAAAATTTAGGTTCTTGATTGCCCAAAACGCCTTATGTTCCAATTCCACGGGTAGATGGCATGCCTTGCCGTAGACAAGCCGGTAGGGTGTTGTGTCGATCGGAGTCTTAAACGCCGTCATGTAAGCCCAGAGCGCGTCAGAAAGGTTTGATGACCAATCCTTCCTAGAGTTGGCCACCATCTTTTTCAGTATGCTCTTGATCTCCCTGTTAGAAACCTCCACTTGGCCGCTAGTCTGTGGGTGATAGGCACGGCCGATTTGGTGTTGCACCCCGTACTTCTTCAAGAGAGCTTCGAATTTCTTCTCTATAAAGTGGCTCCCTCCGTCACTGATCAAAACTCGAGGCACACCGAACCGCGGGAAGATGTTGTTTTTGAAAAACTTGGCGACCACCCAGTAATCATTAGTAGGACTAGCTATGGCCTCTACCCACTTCGATACGTAGTTCACGGTTACCAAGATATATTGATTTCTAGAGGACGAGGGGAACTGTCCCATGAAGTCGACTCCCCACACATCGAAGATCTCTACCTCTAAAATGTAGTGCTGAGGCATCTCGTTACTCTTGGAGATGTTCCCCGTCCTTTGGCATTTGTCACAAGACTGAACATAAGCGTGGGTGTCCTTATAGAGGGTCAGCCAATAGAACCCACTCTGGAGGATTTTTGTCGTCGTCTTATAGGCGCTCACATGTCCTCCACACTGCTGATCATGGCAATGAGAGATTATGGAGGTCACCTCAGTTTCAGGAATGCACCTTCGTATCACCCCATCATTACAGGTCTTGTACAAATGGGGGTCGTCCCAATAAAATTTACGGACCTCATGAAAGAATTTCTTTTTCTGTTGATAGCTCACGTTGTGGGGGATGCTGGCACAAGTCAGATAATTTGCGATGTCTGCGTACCAAGGAGTCCAAGCGGAAGAGATGGAGAAGAGATGCTCGTCAGGAAGCGAGTCGTCAACTGGAGTAGCATTCAGATCGAGAGTAGGAAATCTGGACAAGTGATCGGCAACAACATTCTCCGCCCCCTTCTTGTCCTTGATATCCAGGTCGAATTCCTGGAGGAGGAGAATCCACCTAATGAGCCGCGGTTTAGCCTCCTTCTTGCTTAATAGGTATTTGAGAGCCGTGTAATCTGTGTACACGATCACCTTGGCACCAACGAGATACTGTCGGAACTTGTCCATGGCATAGATGACCGCTAGCAATTCTTTCTCTGCGGTTGTATAATTTCTTTGGGCAATGTCAAGGGTCTTGCTTGTATAGTATATAACATATAGATTTTTATCTTTTCTCTGCCCCAAGACAGCCCCAACTGTATAATCACTAGCATCGCACATTAATTCGAATGGTAGACTCCAGTCCGATGGCTGAATCATGGGTGCAGAAATCAAGGCTTGCTTCAGCAGGTGGAACGCTTCCGTGCACTCGTCGTTGAAGATGAAAGGTGTGTCCTTCACAAGGAGTTGAGTCAACGGCCTGGAAACCTTGGAGAAGTCCTTTATGAAGCGGCGGTAGAATCCCGCGTGCCCTAAAAACCCATGGACCCCTCGAAGATTGAGTGGAGGCGGAAGCTTTTCAATCACTTCTACTTTTGCCTTGTCTGCTTCGATCCCCCTCGAAGATATGACGTGTCCCAGTACAACTCCTTCTTGGACCATGAAATGGCATTTTTCCCAGTTTAGAACCAGGCCCTTATCTTGACGCCTCTCCAGGACCTTAGTAAGATTGCAGAGGCATGAGTCAAACTCCGTTCCGTAGACGGAGAAATCGTCCATGAAAACCTCCATGATGTCCTGGGAGTAGTCGGAGAAGATTGCAGACATTAATCTTTGGAATGTAGCCGGGGCGTTGCAGAGCCCAAACGGCATTCTCCTATAAGCATATGTCACAAATGGACAAGTGAAAGTCGTCTTCTCCTGGTCGTCATTATGGATGGGGATTTGAAGAAAACCGGAGTACCCGTCCATGAAGCAGAAGTAATTATGCTTTGCTAGCCTCTCGAGCATCTGATCAATGAAAGGAAGAGGATAGTGATCTTTCCTTGTCGCCTTGTTCAGTTTCTGATAGTCGATGCACATCCGATACCCAGTGACGGTCCTCGCGGGTATGAGCTCGTTTTTCTCGTTTCGAATCACCGTCATTCCTCCTTTCTTGGGTGCAACGTGCACCGGGCTAACCCAGTGACTGTCGGACATAGGGTATATGATACCGGCATGTAGAAGCCTAACAATCTCCTTCTTGACCACCTCCATCATGATGGGATTCAGTCTTCGTTGCGGCTCAATTAAGGAGGCTTGCTCGTCTTCAAGCAGAATTCGATGTGAGCAAAGCCCCAAGCTCATTCCTTTCAAGTCTTCAATTGCATACCCGAAAACACTTTTAAACCTTTTTAAAACACCAAAAAGTTTGGTCATCTGGTCTTTCGGTAGCGAGGAGTTCACTATGACCGGCAGTGTCGAATCCTTCCCCAAATATTCATATTTCAGTCCCGGAGGAAACACTTTCATCTCAACTTCATGGGGTCTCGACGCATATTCTCAAGCTGAGCATCCTCCAGTGAAAGAACTTCCTCATGGATCTCTTGAAAGCCAGCATCTAGAACTTCACTCCCAGCCTTGGTTTCGCATGGCGAAGCCTCACAAGGTAACGAGGGGGCAACAGGGGAAGGCTCTGGGTCTTTCTCAAGCTCATAATGATTATTCGGGAAGAAGGCTTCAACGCGAAAATAGGTTTCAATAGTCGATGGTTCCCCACCACTGCTTCCAGCTTCCTCATTGTCCCAAGATCTGGGATGCTCTATAGAAGTCTGCAAGGAATAGATCGATTCATGTTCAACGTACTCGACAGACTCTGCCTGGTAGTTCTCCTGACAAAACTCCTCATAGGTGAACAATTCTCCCCCACTGAATTCGGAACTGGGCGTGTCAATATATGCCACCTCATATGGAGGAAGGAGGGTTGTCGTGACTGGATGCTGATGCATGTCATGATACCGTCTCTGATTTTCCACATCAGTGGACAGAAGGGATAGAACGTTCGAAGCACATAGGGATCCTGTCAAACTTTGTGCCAAACAGCGGACGTGGTGTGAATGATCCCAGATATCGCCCAAAACGGCACACAACATCCTTGTCGGAGAGTAGAAAACTTGTGAGAAAAGGAGGAGGGAGAACTGCATGGATAGAAAACACGTCAAAAGCACCGGTTGCTTGAATGGGAGGTGAGGAGTAGCGATGGCGGTATGGCAACTCAGTCGGCCAATTCTATACAACTAATATTTACAATATGTCCAAATAAAATCAAAAAGTGTAGAGTGCGATAATTATCGTGAGATAGAGATGTGAGCTAGACTCAAGGGTTCATAAGGTCCTAAAATAAACAAGCACGTTGCCTCTCCGGCAACGGTGCCATAAAGCTTGACGTCCCCCGCGTTCTTGTGCGTATGTGTTGTGATCATGCATGTGTGCAATATGATGGGGGACGGGAGATTTAGTGTGGCTTGGGGGTCGAACACAGGGAGGCGTAGTTGTGCTTGTGTCAGAAGGGACCGAATTCACCCTAGGGGTGAGCTAGCCCGAATCGATAGATGGGTAGTCACTGAATGTAAATACGGGGTTAAACAAAATAAAGGGAAACCTGGGACTTCGGTTTCTACCCTATCATGTGTTCTCGCTATCACGACCGGTGGATAGGATAACGATCGGAATTAGGGTTCAGTGGTGAGACGTTGCCTCTAAGAGTGATACCAGCGTCCCATGGGCCCGATATTCCGGTCGGAGCCCAGGATGATACGCCGGACTACCCGGGTTCGGTCAGTGGGCATTCCCATGTCCATTAACACTGACCGACTCCAGGAGCACTAAGCTCGCAGCGATAACTCCCAACATCTCATCCTGCCGCTCCCGCGTGCTAGGATTCGATGTCTACGCTAAGGGCATGAGCTATGGCTAGGGAGTCAACCGCCAAGTTTATTCCCACTTGGCCCAACGGTCAAAGGCGGTCTTTTTCCCACCGATGACAATAAAACACCCAGCGTAACCAATAAATTCCTATTCCCTATCGATATCCCAGTCCTATGGATGCATTAGGGAGAACCCACGAAGGGGTTTCCACCAAAATCCCAGATTAGGGAACTACTCACACATTTTATTTAAAAAGTGATCTAAATGAAAATCGACCGTTAAAAACATAATCAGGCAATTAAAATGCGGTAGAAGTAATGCAATTAAGATAATATCAAAGTTTGACAAAGATCTGAACATTTACAAATAACCAAAAAATTCCAGCCGTCGCAATAAGAAAAAAAGACAGAAAAATAATCAGCTCTCGTTTCTGAAAACCTAGGGCTTCTATATATAGAAAACGACGTCACCCAATCGGTTGAAGTATCAACCGACCGGGTGACCTGCTTCGTTCTTCGACAGCGATCTTTGGAAACATCACCTGGTCATGCGACACGATCGGTTGGCGGAAGCAATTGGTCGTTTGGATCTTGCGGTCACCGGGTGAACCGATCGGTTGATAAATCAACCGATCGGTTGGAAATGTCGCCCAAAAGATAGAAAGTTGCGACGTTTAGGCACGGTCAGCTGGCGGTCGGGTGAGCTCTCTTGTTCATGTCTTTGGGGGAATCGGCTATAGATGAACCGATCGGGTGAAGGTCACCCGATCGGTTGGATTTCAGCTTCAATTTCCCAAGAAGACAATTGGGCTGAACCGGTCGTCGACCCGGTCGGTTGATGCTCTCTTGCTTTAGCGGATGTCCAGGTCGTGCTTGCGTGCATCACCCGATCGGTTGGCTGTGTCCAACTGATCGGGTGGTGGCTGAAAGATAGAAATCTTGGTCGTTTGACCCCCTGGATCATGTGTGACTCCTCCTGTTGCTCCGGGGACTTATGATATCTTTGCTATATGTCCCCTATGCTGGCAAACTCCTGCTAACACGCAAAAACACGGAGAAGTGAAAGAAAACTAGAAAATACGAGAAAACGGATACGAGACGACGGAAAATAACGGAAAAACACAAAAGAAGACGTGCGTGAATATATGAAATATAAACGCACGTCAGAAATCTCCTCTAAGCCCACTCACTGCCCCCTCTAGAGCATGGATGTGCTGAACTAGGCTGTCAGGGGGAGGTGGAGGTGGGGTAGAGGGACGAACTGGTGAGGAACGGGGCTGCCTCACACGGTTACCGTAAAGGATAGGTGCGACTGTAGGGTGGTGCGGTGGTGCTGTGCTCACAGAAAGATGCTCAGCCCCTGTGGGAGGCTGAGACGCAGGAATGGTCGAGGAAGAAGGAGCAGCAGCAGAGGCTAAAATGGTGACAGAGGGCGAGGAGGTCAGAGAGGTCGGTGACACGGAGATGGGGATAGACGTCACGACACTCTCAGAGAAGACAGCGGCAGTGGAGACAGTGAGGTCGACGACTGGGGAGGTCATGAAGTGCGAAGCAAATGACTCCCCAGGGGTCGAGAACAAGAAAAAGGAAAGGGTCTCCACTGTGGAGGTAAAATAGGGCTCGCTGCTCTCAAAAATGGTGGTGGGACACTCGGGGCTCGCAGCAAAAATGGGGTGGATGGATAACGGCACAGAGGTGGAAGTGGTGGTGGTGGACTCAGCAAGGGTACTCCTGACACTGACAGAAGTGTGGACAGAAGTGTTGGGAGGTGCAGACAAAGCAGGTGCAGGCTGAGGTATCACGGGGTCCAGGGGTGGAAGGAGGGGCTCCTGCTGAGCACCCTCAGGCTCTAGCACATATGCGGCAGGGATGAGGATGTCCATCGCTGGAATCCACTCCCCGCCCGCGGGTCTAATATGTGTCCAAGCGGGGCTCAGAAGAACCATGTAATCGGCATCATAGGGACCATGCAGCCGCACCCAGTGGTACTAACCATGAGGACGAAGCATCCTCATCCGGGCCATAACATCTATGGAAAGAGAAGTGGGGCCCGGGGGTCTTAGCAAACCAACTGGGAGGTCAACTCCGCATAAGAGGGCCAGGAGGGTAATCAGACCGCCACAACAGATAGGCATCTTAGCACCAACAGAAACAACGATGCGGTCTAAATACCAACTGGCAATGTCAATCTCAACGGCGGGGACCAAAACGTCTCCTCCTCGCTCGTAGGCCCGTGATTGAGTCATCGTATAGAGCATGTAGAGCTCCGGCGTCGACATCATCCCCGACTCATACCTCGCCAAGAAAGTGGTCACCATGAGGCGCTGTGCAATGCGGAGGCATGGGTGGAGGATCGTGGAGGCCTTGTCCTGGCTCGGGTCAAAGGCAAGAGGAGAACCCGTGATACGTGTCCAAAAAGCATGCGTGTCGAATGACGGCGGTGGGATGTGCATGGGGCTGTAGGCTAGATCAGGGTCCGGGACAGGTGGCCACTGGAAGAATGCTCAGAGCATGTCGAGAGTGACCTCACACTCTTGATCCATCAAGTGAAAGGGGCATCCCTCAGGGGTCTTGGTAATAGAACTAAGTACCTCTAGTGTCGGACGGACATAGGTGTCCGCCAACACCGAAAAAAATTCACGCCACCCCACGTTGTCATACAACTGGAGTAGCCCCTATAGTACCTCCTAGGCGCTCAAAGTCTGCTATGTGCAAGAACCTAGTGGGTACGATCGAGCGATGGGAGATACGCTCAAATCTGGCACGCTGAGCGTCATCTCTGAACGTAATCACAAACGTGTCAAACGCAAGGGCGGGCTATGCTGCTGGTGGTGGTATAGGAGCGGTAGGAGGTGGAAGTGTGGGTGGTGGCAGGCTAGGTGGAGGGGAGTCCGCCCTAGCAGAAGAGGATCCAGGCTCGCTGGTCCTCTTCTGTAACGACTGCTTTAAATGAATCTGGATTTAATATAATATAATATATGTTTTGATGGATTTTCTCCTCTGGTGTGGTTTTTGTCTCCGTAGATTTCATTTTCGATCAATTCGTCGTATTTTCCTCACTTCTTCCTTAGGATTGTCGATTTCGAAGTATGTCACTCGTGACGGACTTCATAACGGTCATATCTAACTGTTAGATCAAGCCTAGGAGTCTTAGGAATCGATCCCGGGGCCTCGCGCTCCGTATCGGTACTTTTCTGTGCTCATTAGCCGGTGTAAGAAGGGCCACCGACCGACTAGATGACGATCCAGTCGGTCGGCAATCCTTCTTGGACCGACTAGTTAGCTTTCTAAATTTCTCAGGAGTTACTGTTTATCGTTAGTCGGTCTAAGAACGTTGGTTGACCGACTAGGTTGCAAACTAGTCGGTCAGCAATGCTTCTTGAACCGACTAACTCATCAAATTATTTTTGTATCAGCTACTGTTTACTCTTAGTCGGTCTAAGAACGTTCATCGACCGACTAGATGCTAAACTAGTCGGTCAGTACTTGTTCATGGACCGACTAACTCTAGAATCCTATTTTCGTTCAGGAGTTACTGTTTGCACTTAGTCGGTCTGCGTTGGTCGACCGACCGACTAGTTGCCAAACTAGTCGGTCAGTGGTTGCTCTTTGACCGACTAACCAGTGTTAAAACCCTAATTTCTGGGCAGCCGCCAGCCTAGCCTATTTAAACCCAACCCATTCGACTTCTTCTTCTCCAACACGACCCAAAACCCTAAAAACTTCCCCCTTCAGCCCCCATCTTCCTCCAAGCTCCATTTCTCCATTCCAAGCCCTAAATCCATCATCCAATCCATCCATTCACTCATTCCACCCCTCATCTTCCCCAAATCTCCATCAAAACCCATCAAATCCCCAAATCCCCTAAAACCCTAGTTTCCCCAAACCTCTCCAATCTTTTCCAGATCTGATCCTAGGGTTCCCCGGAGTGTTTCTTCCGCCTTCTCTCGGTAAGAAATCATTCTACCGTTGTTTTCATAACTTATTTATAATTTTATGAAAACCCTAATTAATTTCATGTTGTTTGTTGTATGTTTCCCCATAGCAGCGATTTCCCCCGTAGATAGCATCCGTGTGACGAAGTGGTCGTCATCCCCGGTGCTAGGCAAGTGAAACTTGCCACTTAGGGTTTAGGCCATGTTTTAGGCCATTTGCTTGTTGTAGGCGTAAAAGAGGCTAGGCGACGAAATGATACTCGCCTAGGCGCAAATTGGGGAATTAGCTTGACAACGAAGCTAATCCCGACATTTAGCATGTTGCTCAATTAACATGTCATGTTTACTTTCAATTAACAGTACGCGAATATGTTCATGTCATTGCATTTCGCCTGTCACGTTTAATTTAATTAACTGTACGCAAATAAATTGTCATGACCTCGCATTCTTTAGGTATTGCTGTGATTGCGTAGCTTCGCTGCAATGTTGTGTTCCTGGCTCGTGTTCCAGAAGCGGGCCATGTGTTGGTTGATAGCCAATGCCCGAATTGCGTGTTCCGGCTAGGTGTTCCCTACGCCATACTTGTGTTTCCTGGCTCGTGACCAGAAGCGAGCATAATGAGTTGGAAACCCCAACGCTCGATGTAATGAATTGCGAACTAAGAATGCGAGCTCAATGTGCGGGGCAACCCTAGGCTCACTAGATGAGCTCAATGTGCAGGGACCCCAGGCTCCATATCGTGTGAGTATTGAGTAGTGTCTAGTGCCGATCGGTCTGAAATGCTATGCCATTCAGCGAATGGCCTAAACACCTACAAAATGTGAATTGATTGAATTGATAGTAGCTTGGCTACTCTTGTCTTGTCCCGATGATTGCTCTCTTGTACAAATTGTCTTGCCATGTTTTAAATTGTGCACTCATGTTATAACTGCCATGCCATGCATCATACTAAACTGCTAGGTTGCTAGTTGCCTTACCTTCAGTTTCCTTGCCCAAGTCTTTTTAGACTTGCTGACATGTGCCCCTTTACTCTTTTGGGTGACACATGTTAGATCCTGAGCCTGAGTACCTCGTTGAGGACGAGGTGTTTGCTGACGACGAGCCCGAGCCCGTGTTTGACGGGGAGCACGTGGACACTGGGGACCAGTCCTAGTGTCATCGTGTGTTTTACTTTTGTTAGACAGTTGTTTTGTATTCGGTGCGTAGCACCTGTACCTTGTTATGTCGTATTCTTTTGTTGGCCTTGTACTGGGCCTTGGACTCTTTCTTTTAGCCTGGTGGCTTTTCTGGATGTTGGACTTATTGTTGATGTTGGACAATTTGTGAGATGTGGAATTTTATTTCAGTCTCTCCTTGTGTTATTATTGTTATTCTGTTGTGGTTACAGGGACCTGTTTATGTATTTGTGGACGCTTATCGGGTTTGGGGCTTCACAGCTCCACTCTCGTGCGGACCTTTTCACGTCTCGCCTCCATTTTAGGGAAGCGGGTCGTGACAGGTTTTAGTGGTGGCCCATGCAGGTCCCTCTGTAACTGCGATCTTTGGAATAGCGATAATAATGTTAGAATGTCCAACAAACTAAGTTCGACGTCCGAGTCATAAGCTATGAGTCTAATCTGATTCGTTTTCTGTGTCACTAGATGGCAGGAAGGCGTTTCACCCGTGGTGGGGGTAGTGGTGCGCTCCCTCATGATGAGGAGCCTGAGCGGGAACCCACCAGCGGTGAGATGATGCGGATGATGCTGCAGATGATGCAAGTGCAGCAGGGCGTGCTTCTGCAAGTCCAGAATGCTCCACTTGCTCGAGCTGCCCGGGCTCTTCCGGATGCCCCTCGCTCTGAGCCAGGAGCGAAGCAATTTCGGGAGCTGGGTCCCGCATATTTTGATGGTTCTGAGGGTCCTCTGGCTGCCGATGAGTGGATTCGGAACGTCGAGGACAATCTGAAGATGGCCAAGATCACCCCGGCTGGATGGGTTGATTTGGCGAAGAGGCAGCTGAAGGATAACACCAGGAATTGGTGGGATGTGGAAGAGAAGTTGTTGGTGGAGCCGATAGCTTGGGCTACCTTCAAAGCCAGATTTGAGGGTGAGTTCTTCCCGAAGGCTGCCAAGGAGGAGATGCTGCAGCGTTTTATCGACTGAAGCAGGGGAACTCGTCGGTGGACATGTACCACCAGGAGTTCATGAGGCTGAGTCAGTTTGCACCAAAGATGGTGCAGGACGCTGAGGAGAGGGCTCAGAGGTTCCTGCAGGGGCTTGCTTCGGAGCTCCAGAGTTTTGTGACCTCTTCTGACCGGGAATCTTATCAGAAGGTTCTGGTCGCTGCCAAGAGGCAGGAGCTGCTCGTGAACCAGAGGAAGGGGTCTGTTGTTGGTGCTGGGAAGAGGCCTGTGGAACAGGCGAGAGCTGTGGTTAGACCTGGATTCAGGCCTAATCAGTCCGCTCAGTTTAAGAGGCCAGGAGGGCCGATTCCGAAGTTTTGCCATTTCTGCGGCAGGCCTGGTCATGTCAAGGATCAGTGTCGGAAGTTTCTGGGCCAGTGTTTGATTTGTGGTGATGCTTCTCATGTCGCGAAGGATTGTCGACATGCGGATCCGCTGCGGAGGGCTCCTGTTGCAGCTCAGCCGTTGCAGCAGCGAGCGCCTGTTCCTGCTGGACGTGGAGCAGCTCTTGTTCCGCAGAGGCAGGCTTTTCGGCAGGCTGTTCCGCCGAGGAGGCAGGCCTTTCTGATGACCGCTGCAGAGAGCGAGGCTGTGGATGAGGTTATCGCAGGTAATCCTCATTCTAGCTATTACTTTCCTATTTGGTCTTGATTGCTAGATTATGTTGTTTGCTTGAACATGGTTGTTTGCTAGAATAGGGTTTGATTGTTAATTGATTGATTAGGTGTGGTTTTGGTTTGCACATTTCCTGCACGAGTCCTTTTTGACTCTGGTGCATCGATGTGCATTATTTCTCGGAGCTTCGTGGAGAGGCATTCCTTGTCGACATCCCCTCTTTCCAAGAGTTGGAATATCGTCACAGTGAATGGTGTGGTCTCGGTGCATCGTGGTTGCAATTCTTGCTCGTTGGTGGTCTGTGGACATGAGCTTTTTGCGGATTTCATTGTCCACGACATCATCAACTATGATGCAGTTCTCAGGATGGATTGGCTTGCGAGCTTCTATGCTACGATCGACTGCAGGAGGAAGAAGGTAGTGTTCGAGATTCCTGGACATCCAGTGTTTGAGTTCAGTCGTGGTAGCAGTTCGCTTGGTCCTGTCAGATTTCGGGCCAGGCCGGTGGAGGCTGTGGCCATGCAGATGGAGCTGGAGTGGCCAGCTGTGGTGCGAGATTTTGGTGATGTCTTCCCCGAGGAGATGTCTGGTTTGCCGCCTGATCGAGCTTTGGAATTTTCTATCGATCTTGTTCCAGGTGCGCAGCCGATTTCGAAGGCGCCGTATCGTATGACACCTGCAGAGTTGGAAGAGTTGCGGAAGCAGTTGGATGAGCTGTTGCAGAAGGGTTATATTAATCCTAGCGTGTCTCCGTGGGGAGCACCGGTGTTGTTGGTTAAGAAGAAGGATGGTTCGCGTCGCATGTGCGTGGATTATCGGGAGTTGAATGCGGTGACCATTAAGAATAAATACCCGTTGCCTCGCATCGATGATATTTTCGATCAGCTTGGAGGTTCGAGGGTGTTTTCTAAATTGGATTTGAGGAGTGGTTACCATCAGTTGAAGGTGAAGAAGGGAGATGTTCTGAAGACAGCGTTCAGGATGAAGTATGGACACTATGAGTTCGTGGTTATGCCTTTCGGTGTAACTAACGCGCCCGCAGTTTTCATGAATCTGATGAACCTGATTTTCTACGACTTTTTGGATAAATTTGTCGTTATCTTTATTGACGACATCCTGATCTATTCGAAGTCGGAGGAAGAGCATGCCTTGCACTTGAGGACGGTGTTGGAGATTTTGAGGAAGCATCGGTTGTATGCTAAGTTTTCGAAGTGCGAGTTTTGGCTGGATCGAGTTGCTTTTCTCGGGCATGTGGTGACTGGTGATGGTATTTCAGTGGATCCTGAGAAGATTCGGGCCATCAGGGAGTGGCCTGTTCCGTCGTCTGCGTCTGACATTCGGAGTTTTCTCGGACTCGCTGGTTATTATCGGCGATTCATTAAGGACTTTTCTCGTATTGCTGAGCCAATGACCAGGTTGACGCGGAAGGATATTGCTTATGTTTGGTCGGGTGATTGTGAGAGGGCTTTTGGTATTCTGAAGGAGAGGTTGACGAGTGCCCCTATTCTTGTTGTGCCTGATCGCAGCGGTGGATTTGAGATCTTTTGCGATGCTTCTGGCAAGGGTCTCGGTTGTGTGTTGCATCAGCACGGGCATGTTGTGGCGTATGCGTCTCGTCAGCTTAAGGTTCATGAGAAGAATTACCCGACGCATGATTTGGAGTTGGCTGCCGTTGTGTAACGACTGGTTTCCTTGTATCTGAATTTATTAGAATATAATATATGTTTTGGTGGGTTTTCTCCTCTTGTGTGGTTTTCGTCTCCGTAATTTTCATTTTCGATCGATTCGTCGTATTTTCTCGATTCTTCCTTAGGATCGTCGATTTGGAAGTACGTCGTTTGTGACGGGCTTCATAACGGTCATATCTAACTATTAGATCAAGCCTAGGAGTCTTAGGATTCGATCACGGGGCCTCGCGCTCCGTATCGGAACTTTTCTGTGCTCATTAGCCGGTGTAAGAAGGGCCACCGACCGACTAGATGACGATCCAGTCGGTCGGCAATCCTTCTTGGACCGACTAGTTAGCTTTCTAAATTTCTCAGGAGTTACTGTTTATCGTTAGTCGGTCTAAGAACGTTGATTGACCGACTAGGTTGCAAACTAGTCGGTCAGCAATGCTTCTTGAACCGACTAACTCATCATCTTATTTTTGTATCAGTTACTGTTTACTCTTAGTCGGTCTAAGAACGTTCATCGACCGACTAGATGCTAAACTAGTCGGTCAGTACTTGTTCATGGACCGACTAATTCTAGATCCTAATTTCACCTGTAGCTACTGTTTACACTTAGTCGGTCTGCGTTGGTCGACCGACCGACTAGTTGTCAAACTAGTCGGTCAGTGGTTGTTCTTTGACCGACTAACTAGTGCTGTAAACCCTAGTTTTGCCCTAGCCGCCAGCCTAGCCTATAAATACCCAACCCAAACATTTTCTTCCCCTCCAACTCGACCCTAAACCCTAAAATCGCCCCCATTGATCCCCCATCTTCCTCCAAGCTTCAATCCTTCACTCCAAGCCCTAAAACCTTCATCCAATCCATCCATCTACTCTATCTACCCCTCATCTTCCCCAAATCTCCATCAAAACCCATCAAAATCTCCAAATCCCCCAAAACCCTAGTTTCCCCAAACTTCTCCAATCTTTTCCAGATCTGATCCTAGGGTTCCCCGGAGTGTTCCTTCCGTCTCCTCTTGGTAAGAAATCGATCTACCGTTGTTTTCATAACTTATTTATAATTTTGGTGAAACCCTAATTAATTTCATGTTGTTTGTTGATTGTCCCCCAAAACAGCGATTTCCTCGTAGATAGCATCCGTGTGACGAGGTTGATCGTCATCCCCGGTGCTAGGCAAGTGAAACTTGCCACTTAGGGTTTAGGCCATGTTTTAGGCCATTTGCATGTTGTAGGCGTAAAAGAGGCTAGGCGACGAAATGATACTCGCCTAGGCGCAAATTGGGGAACTAGCTTGACAACGAAGCTAGTTCCGACATTTAGCATGTTGCACAATTACCATGTCATGTTTACCTTCCATTAACGGTACGCAATTTAATTGCCATGTCATTGCATTTTGCCTGTCACGTTTAATTTAAGTTAACGGTACGCAAATATCTGTTCATGTCTTTGCATAGTGATTATTCATCGTGATTGCGTAGCGCACGCTACAATATTATATTCCTGGCTCGTGTTCCAGAAGCGAGCTTAGTGAGTTGGAAACCCCAACGCTCGACACATATGGGTGGGGTAAGAGATAAGCGGCCTGAGCCCCGAGTTGGCCTGATCCGCCACTCCGGCCAGCAGGTGGACTCTCTAGTGCACAAGTGATTAATAGTGATAGAGATAAGCGGCCTGAGCCACGAGCTGGCCAGCAGGTGGACTCTCTATGCACTAAGTGTTTACCAGTGACAAGTGATTAATAGTGGTAGAGATAAGCGGCCTGAGCCACGAGCTGGCCAGCAGGTGGACTCTCTATGCACTAAGTGATAAGCGATAAGTGTTAAATGATAAGTGATTAGTGATTTGGTAGCTTTTGCTACATTGTGCATGCCTGCCTCTCTTTTAAACTGTTGCATCATGTTTAACTGCCATGCCATGCATCATACTAAACTGCTAGGTTGCTAGTTGCCTTACTATCAGTTTCCTTGCCCAAGTCTTTTTAGACTTGCTGACATGTGCCCCTTTACTCTTTTGGGTGACACATGTTAGAACCTAAGCCTGAGTACCTCGTTGAGGACGAGGTGTTTGCTGACGCCGAGCCCGAGCTTGTGTTTGACGGGGAGTACGTGGACACTGGGGACCAGTCCTAGTGTCTTCGTGTGTTTTACTTTTGTTAGACAGTTGTTTTGTATTCGGTGCGTAGCACCTATATTTTGTTATGTCGTTTCTTTTGTTGGCCTTGTTCTGGGCCTTTAGACTCTTTTCTTTTAGCCTGGTGGCTTTTCTGGATGTTGAACATATTTGTGATGTTGGACAATATTTGTGAGATGTGAATTTTATTTCAGTCTCTCCTTGTGTTATTATTGCTATTCTGTTGTGGTTACAGGGACCTGTTTATGTATTGTGGACGCTTATCGGGTTTGGGGCTTCACAGCTCCACTCTCGTGCGGACCTTTTCACGCCTCGCCTCCATTTTAGGGAAGCGGGTCGTGACACGTTGTGTTTGCTCTTAAGATTTGGAGGCACTTCTTGCTGAGTGAGAAAGTGAAGATTTTCACCGATCACAAAAGTTTAAAGTATATTTTCACTCAGAAGGAGCTCAACATGCGACAGCGTCGATGGTTGGAGCTTATGGCGGATTATGATATTGATTTGCAGTTTCACCCGGGCAAGGTGAATGTGGTTCCGGATGCTTTGAGTAGGCTGCCAGCGGTGATGATTTTGACCTCGCAGTGGAGATTGCAGTAGGATTTTTGCGAGTCTGGCGTGGAGATTGTTCTTCCTGGAGAGGCTTCTTCGTTGATGTACATGCAGGTGCAGTCGACGATCGTGGATCGGATTAAGGCTGGCCAGGCTGAGGATCCGAAGCTGGTGAGGATTCGGGAGATGGTGGAAGCCGGTCTGCGGACTGACTTTTTGATTCATGAGGATGGCTCGCTGAGGTTTGGAGCCAGGTTGTGTGTGCCTGCTGGGGATATCAGAGAGGAGCTGATGGTGGAGGCACACAGTTCGCCATATTCTGTGCATCCTGGTGGCACCAAGATGTACCAGGATCTTCGTCTGAATTATTGGTGGCATGGTATGAAGAGGAGCGTGGCTCGGAGTGTAGCCAAGTGCTTGGTTTGCCAGCAAGTGAAGGCGGAGCATCAGCGTTCGGCCGGGTTGCTACAACCGCTTCCGATTCCGGAGTGGAAGTGGCAGCACATCACTATGGATTTCGTGACTGGACTACCTCGGAGTCCGAAGCAGAATGACGCGATTTGGGTGATCGTAGATCGATTGACCAAATCTGCGCACTTTATTCCGTTCCGAGTAGGACAGTCCACTGAGGCGCTGGCGAGGAGATATATGGAGGTAAATTCTTTTACTCTCCGTTTTTATTTCCTTTTCCTAGTTTGGATAGTGATGTAACGTGAATCGTGCAGGAAGTTGTGCGACTTCACGGAGTCCCCGTGAGTATCGTGTCTGACAGAGACACGAGGTTCACATCTCAGTTCTGGCAGAGTTTGCAGAAGAGCTTGGGTACGCGTCTGAGTTTCAGCACGGCGTACGATCCGCAGACGGATGGCCAGTCCGAGAGGACGATTCAGATTTTGGAAGACATGCTGAGGGCGTGCATGTTGGATTTCAAGGGTTCGTGGGAAGACCATCTACATCTGGTAGAGTTTTCCTACAACAACAGCTTCCAGGCGAGTATTGGCATGGCGCCTTTCGCCGCTCTTTATGGGAGGAAATGTCGATCGCCATTGAGTTGGGATGACGTTGGTGATCGGGAGTTGTTGGGACCTGAGATGATCGTGGAGGCCGTGGAGATCGTCAGGAATATTCGGGAGAGGTTGAGGATTGCTCAGGACCGTTTTAAGCATTGGGCGGATGCTAAACGTCGTCCTTTGGAGTTTCAGCCGGGCGACCATGTGTTCTTGAAGATTTCCCCGAATCGTGGTGTGATTCGTTTCGGGAAGCGTGGAAAGTTGAGCCCGCGATACATTGGACCATTTGACGTTTTGGAGAGGGTTGGCGAGGTAGCTTACCGCTTGGCCTTGCCGCCATCTTTGGAAGGAGTTCACAATGTTTTTCATGTGTCGCAGCTTCGTCGATACATTAGCGATCCGTCTCATGCGGTGGATTTTTCGGAGATTACCGTTCGCCCCGATATGACGTATGACCAGTATCCGGTGCAGATTCTGGACAGGCGTCAGAAATCGCTTCGGAACAAGATTGTCAATCTCGTGAGGGTGATGTGGCGACACGGTTCACCTGGAGAGTCTACTTGGGAGAATGAGGATGAGATGCGAGAGCGTTTCCCACTTTTGTTTCCAGACTCGTGAGTTTTTGGAAATTCCGAGGACGGAATTTTTCTTAAGTTGGGGAGGATGTAACGACTGCTTTTCATGAATCTGGATTTAATATAATATAATATATGTTTTGATGGATTTTCTCCTCTGGTGTGGTTTTTGTCTCCGTAGATTTCATTTTCGATCAATTCGTCGTATTTTCTCACTTCTTCCTTAGGATTGTCGATTTCGAAGTATGTCACTCGTGACGGACTTCATAACGGTCATATCTAACTGTTAGATCAAGCCTAGGAGTCTTAGGAATCGATCCCGGGGCCTCGCGCTCCGTATCGGTACTTTTCTGTGCTCATTAGCCGGTGTAAGAAGGGCCACCGACCGACTAGATGACGATCTAGTCGGTCGGCAATCCTTCTTGGACCGACTAGTTAGCTTTCTAAATTTCTCAGGAGTTACTGTTTATCGTTAGTCGGTCTAAGAACGTTGGTTGACCGACTAGGTTGCAAACTAGTCGGTCAGCAATGCTTCTTGAACCGACTAACTCATCAAATTATTTTTGTATCAGCTACTGTTTACTCTTAGTCGGTCTAAGAACGTTCATCGACCGACTAGATGCTAAACTAGTTGGTCAGTACTTGTTCATGGACCGACTAACTCTAGAATCCTATTTTCGTTCAGGAGTTACTGTTTGCACTTAGTCGGTCTGCGTTGGTCGACCGACCGACTAGTTGCCAAACTAGTCGGTCAGTGGTTGCTCTTTGACCGACTAACCAGTGTTAAAACCCTAATTTCTGGGCAGCCGCCAGCCTAGCCTATTTAAACCCAACCCATTCGACTTCTTCTTCTCCAACACGACCCAAAACCCTAAAAACTTCCCCCTTCAGCCCCCATCTTCCTCCAAGCTCCATTTCTCCATTCCAAGCCCTAAATCCATCATCCAATCCATCCATTCACTCATTCCACCCCTCATCTTCCCCAAATCTCCATCAAAACCCATCAAATCCCCAAATCCCCTAAAACCCTAGTTTCCCCAAACCTCTCCAATCTTTTCCAGATCTGATCCTAGGGTTCCCCGGAGTGTTTCTTCCGCCTTCTCTCGGTAAGAAATCATTCTACCGTTGTTTTCATAACTTATTTATAATTTTATGAAAACCCTAATTAATTTCATGTTGTTTGTTGTATGTTTCCCCATAGCAGCGATTTCCCCCGTAGATAGCATCCGTGTGACGAAGTGGTCGTCATCCCCGGTGCTAGGCAAGTGAAACTTGCCACCTAGGGTTTAGGCCATGTTTTAGGCCATTTGCTTGTTGTAGGCGTAAAAGAGGCTAGGCGACGAAATGATACTCGCCTAGGCGCAAATTGGGGAATTAGCTTGACAACGAAGCTAATCCCGACATTTAGCATGTTGCTCAATTAACATGTCATGTTTACTTTCAATTAACGGTACGCGAATATGTTCATGTCATTGCATTTCGCCTGTCACGTTTAATTTAATTAACTGTACGCAAATAAATTGTCATGACCTCGCATTCTTTAGGTATTGCTGTGATTGCGTAGCTTCGCTGCAATGTTGTGTTCCTGGCTCGTGTTCCAGAAGCGGGCCATGTGTTGGTTGATAGCCAATGCCCGAATTGCGTGTTCCGGCTAGGTGTTCCCTACGCCATACTTGTGTTTCCTGGCTCGTGACCAGAAGCGAGCATAATGAGTTGGAAACCCCAACGCTCGATGTAATGAATTGCGAACTAAGAATGCGATCTCAATGTGCGGGGCAACCCTAGGCTCACTAGATGAGCTCAATGTGCAGGGACCCCAGGCTCCATATCGTGTGAGTATTGAGTAGTGTCTAGTGCCGATCGGTTTGAAATGCTATGCCATTCAGCGAATGGCCTAAACACCTACAAAATGTGAATTGATTGAATTGATAGTAGCTTGGCTACTCTTGTCTTGTCCCGATGATTGCTCTCTTGTACAAATTGTCTTGCCATGTTTTAAATTGTGCACTCATGTTATAACTGCCATGCCATGCATCATACTAAACTGCTAGGTTGCTAGTTGCCTTACCTTCAGTTTCCTTGCCCAAGTCTTTTTAGACTTGCTGACATGTGCCCCTTTACTCTTTTGGGTGACACATGTTAGATCCTGAGCCTGAGTACCTCGTTGAGGACGAGGTGTTTGCTGACGCCGAGCCCGAGCCCGTGTTTGACGGGGAGCACGTGGACACTGGGGACCAGTCCTAGTGTCATCGTGTGTTTTACTTTTGTTAGACAGTTGTTTTGTATTCGGTGCGTAGCACCTGTACCTTGTTATGTCGTATTCTTTTGTTGGCCTTGTTCTGGGCCTTGGACTCTTTCTTTTAGCCTGGTGGCTTTTCTGGATGTTGGACTTATTGTTGATGTTGGACAATTTGTGAGATGTGGAATTTTATTTCAGTCTCTCCTTGTGTTATTATTGTTATTCTGTTGTGGTTACAGGGACCTGTTTATGTATTTGTGGACGCTTATCGGGTTTGGGGCTTCACAGCTCCACTCTCGTGCGGACCTTTTCACGTCTCGCCTCCATTTTAGGGAAGCGGGTCGTGACATCTTCTGCTTCGAGGAGGACGCCCTCGTGCGGGACCTAGTGCAAGGCGGCATGTGAGCCGCGAAGAGTGCCTACCCAATAAAAGATGCAAAGTGCTGAAAATATGGAATGAGTATACCTGAGCATGACGCGAGAGCAAGCAATGTGAGCATGCAAAGAATCACCTCCTCTGAGAAGCTCCTAGGCATCTTGAATCTTCCCCAAGCTCCCCCAAGCTAGCCTGAAAAACAAATAATCAAATCAGCAATGAATATCAATATATATTGGGGAAGATAGGGAATAATAGATATATATGTAAGTTAATTTCAATACGGGGTGTAATGGGCTTACAGATAGGAGAAATGGGTAGAAAGAGGCGAAATGGGCGAAATAGGGGATGAACGGCAAAAGGGGCGGCGGCGGATCATCAGCGACCGGCGGCGGGCGTCGGTCGACCGTCGATGGGCGTCTTGGGCGAGGGGGGCTGTGTCGTTCAGGCGCTGCGAGGGAGTCAAAATGGCTCGGGGTAAGAATTTGGGGATTTTTCGTCATGGGAAAACAATCCCGCTTCGTTTGGTTTAAATAGCTTAAGTCACTCGGCCGAGTAACGCGTTCATTCGGCCGAGTGGCACAAAAAAAATTTTCGAAGTCGAAGTTGCGACGCGGGCGAATATATATAACCACTTGATCAAGTAGACAAAGGTCATTCGGTCGAGTAGCAAGGCTACTCAGAGCTTATAATGCGTGGAGAGTATCAGATTCACTCGGCCGAGTGGCAAATAATTACAGTAAATTACAGAGAGTAGATTTTAGGAACTTCCCTGATCTGTACCCTACTCGACCGAGTAGGGTCTATGCTTGACCGAATGACTAAGTCACTCGGCCGAGTGGCCTGCTGTTTTCAGCTTTGACTCTCTATTTTTGCTCTACTTTCTGTTTTTCGTCTCCCTGTCAGTTCCTTCCTTCTCCTGAGGCCTGAACGTGTTCCTGGAGCACTCTCCCTTGCCATGGTCATCCTCCATATAAATGATTTCTCGTTGTCCATCTCCTGTCATAAAAAATAGAGCCCGTTGTCACGATTTTTAATCGAATTTTGACTCTAAACACTAAGAAAGATCTAAAACAAAAACTGTCACGACCCGCTTCCCTAAAATGGAGGCGAGACATGAAAAGGTCCGCACGGGAGTGGAGCGGTGAAGCCCCAAACCCGATAAGCGTCAATTTAGTATAAGCAGGTCCCTGTAATTGCAATCGAAACAACAACAACAATAATAATAGTATGAGACGGA
This sequence comes from Scilla litardierei, assembly GCA_030789695.1. Lineage (NCBI taxonomy): Eukaryota > Viridiplantae > Streptophyta > Magnoliopsida > Asparagales > Asparagaceae > Scilla > Scilla litardierei. The sequence goes on from CM061133.1 coordinate 218,300,166, forward strand.
TATGAAATACCAATCCCAAAGTTTGTCCACAAAATATCCAACATCACAAAAAAGCCACCAGGCTAAAAGAGAGAGTCTAAGGGCCCAGAACAAGGCCAAACAAAAGCAACATCATAACAGAGTAAAGGTGCTACGCACCGACAACAAAACAACTGTCTAACAAAGGTAAAACACCACGAAGACACTAGGACTGGTCCCCAGTGTCCACGTACTCCCCGTCCAACACGGGCGCAAGCTCGGCGTCCGCAAACACCTCACCCTCTGCAAGCAACTCAGGCTCAAGGTCTAACATGCGTCACCCAAAAGAGAAAGGGGCACATGTCAGCAAGTCTAAAAAGACTTGGGCAAGGAAACTGAAAGCAACTAGCAACCTAGCACTTATAATGTTAAGCAATGACATGGCAGTTAAGTATGATGCAACAGTTCAAAAGAGAGGCAAGCACGCACAATGTAGAAAAAGCTACCAAATCACTGATTACTTATCATTTAACACTTATCACTTATTACTTATCACTTATCACTTATCACTTATCACTTGTCACTTAACACTTAGTGCATAGAGAGTCCACTTGCTGGCCAACTCGTTTATCTCTATCACTATCAATCACTTAAACACTAGAGATTTCACCTGCTGGCCGAAGTGGCTGATCAAGCCAACTCGGGCTCAGTCCGCTTATCTCTTACCCCACCCACATGTGTCGAGCGTTGTGGTTAGCAACTCATTATGCTCGCTTCTGGTCACGAGCCAGGAAAATAAGTGTGTGTGTGGCATAGGAGTACACCTAGCCGGTATCCGAGCGTTGGGGTTAGCAACTACAGGGCTCGCTTCTGGAACACGAGCCAGGAAACATAGTATTGTAGCGTGTGCTACGCAGTCATGATAAATAATCACTATGCAATGCCATGAACAGATAATTGCGTACCGTTAATGGAATTTAAACGTGACAGGCAAAGTGCAATGACATGAACATATTCGCGTACCGTTAATTTAAAGTAAACGTGACATATGAGCATGATGGGGGTGACGGACCAAGCTTCGTTGTCAAGCTAGGTCAATGGCGTCTAAACGGCTATCCTTTCACCGTTTAGTCTCTTTTACACTAAAGCATGGTAAGTGGCCTAAGACATGGCCCAAATCAAGAGGTGCAAGTTTCACTTGCCTATCACCGGGGATGACGGTTACGAAGGTTCGTTTCCGCGGATGCTAGCCTACGGGAAATCGCTGATATGGGGAACAATCATCAAAACACAAGTATTTTATTAGGGTTTCATAAAAATTACAATATGATATGAAAACAATGGTAGATCGATTTCTTACCGAGAGGAGGCGGAAGAAACACTCCGGGGAACCCTAGGATCAGATCTGGAAGCAAATGGAGAAGTTTGGGGAAACTAGGGTTTTGGGGGATTTGGGGATTTTGATGGGTTTTGATGAGATTTTAGGGAAGATGGGAGGTAGATAGAGTGAATGGATGGTTTGGATGATGGATTTAGGGCTCGGAATGAAGGATTGAAGCTTGGAGGAAGATGGGGGCTGAAGGGGGAAGTTTTTAGGGTTTTGGGTCGTGTTGGAGAAGATGAAATCGTTTGGGTTGGGTATAAATAGGATGGGCTGGCGGCTGCCCAGAAATTAGGGTTTTAACACTAGTTAGTCGGTCAAAGAGCAACCACTGACCGACTAGTTTGGCAACTAGTCGGTCGGTCGACCAACGCAGACCGACTAAGTGCAAACAGTAACTCCTGAACGAAAATAGGATTCTAGAGTTAGTCGGTCCATGAACAAATACTGACCGACTAGTTTTACATCTAGTCGGTCGATGAACGTTCTTAGACCGACTAAGAGTAAACAGTAACTGATACAAAAATAATATGATGAGTTAGTCGGTTCAAGAAGCATTGCTGACCGACTAGTTTGCAACCTAGTCAGTCAACCAACGTTCTTAGACCGACTAACGATAAACAGTAACTCCTGAGAAATTTAGAAAGCTAACTAGTCGGTCCAAGAAGGATTACCGACCGACTGGATCATCATCTAGTCGGTCGGTGCCCCTTCTTATACCGGCTAATGAGCACAGAAAAGTTCCGATACGGAGCGCGGGGCCCCGGGATCGATTCCTAAGACTCCTAGGCTTGATCTAATAGTAAGATACGACCGTTATGAAGTCCGTCACGAATGACATACTTCAGAATCGACAATCCTAAGGAAGAAACAAGAAAATACGACGAATCGATCGAAAATGAAAGCTACGGAGACGAAAACCACACATGAGGAGAAAATTCGCCAAAACATATATTATATTATAATAAATCCAAATACATGAAAAGCAGTCGTTACATCCTCCCCAACTTAAGAAAATTCCGTCCTCGGAATTTCCAAAAACTCACGAGTCCGGAAACAAAAGTGGGAAACGCTCTCGCATCTCATCCTCATTCTCCCAAGTAGATTCTCCAGGTGAGCCGTGTCGCCACATCACCCTCACAAGATTGACAATCTTGTTCCGAAGCGACTTCTGACACCTGTCCAGAATCTGCACTGGATGCTGGTCATACGTCATATCGGGGGCGAACGGTAATCTCCGAAAAATCCACCGCATGAGACGGATCACTAATGTATCGACGAAGCTGCGACACATGGAAAACATCGTGAACTCCTTCCAAAGATGGCGGTAAGGCCAAGCGATAAGCTACCTCGCCAACCCTCTCCAAAACGTCAAACGGTCCAATGTATCGCGGGCTCAACTTCCCACGCTTCCCAAAACGAATCACACCACGATTCGGGGAAATCTTCAAGAACACATGGTCGACTGGCTGAAACTCCAAAGGACGACGTTTAGCATCCGCCCAATGCTTGAAACGGTCCTGAGCAATTCTCAACCTCTCCCGAATATTCCTGAAGATATCCACGGCCTCCACGTTCATCTCAGGTCCCAACAACTCCCGATCACCAATGTCATCCCAACTCAATGGCGATCGACATTTCCTCCCATAAAGAGCGGCAAAAGGCGCCATGCCAATACACGCCTGGAAGCTGTTGTTGTAGGAAAACTCTACCAGATGTAGGTGGTCCTCCCACGAACCCTTGAAATCCAACATGCACGCCCTCAGCATGTCTTCCAAAATCTGAATTGTCCTCTCGGACTGGCCATCCGTCTGCGGATGGTACGTCGTGCTGAAACTCAGACGCGTACCCAAGCTCTTCTGCAAACTCTGCCAGAACTGAGATGTGAACCTCGTGTCTCTGTCAGACACGATACTCACGGGGACTCCATGAAGTCGCACGACCTCCTCCATATACCTCCTCGCCAGCGCCTCAGTGGACTGTCCCACTCAGAACGGGATAAAATGCGCAGATTTGGTCAACCGATCCATGATTACCCAAATCGCGTCATTCTGCTTCGGACTCCGAGGTAGTCCAGTCACGAAATCCATAGTGATGTGCTGCCACTTCCACTCCGGAATCGGAAGCGGTTGTAGCAACCCGGCCGAACGCTGATGCTCCGCCTTCACTTGCTGGCAAACCAAGCACTTGGCTACACTCCGAGCCACGCTCCTCTTCATTCCATGCCACCTATAATTCAGACGAAGATCCTGGTACATCTTGGTGCCACCAGGATGCACAGAATACGACGAACTGTGTGCCTCCACCATCAACTCCTCTCTGATATCCCCAGCAGGCACACACAACCTGGCTCCAAACCTCAGCGAGCCATCCTCATGAATCAAAAAGTCAGTCCGCAGACCGGCTTCCACCTGCTCCCGAATCCTCACCAGCTTCGGATTCTCGGCCTGGCCAGCCTTAATCCGATCCACGATTGTCGACTGTACCTGCATGTACATCAACGAAGAAGCCTCTCCAGGAAGAACAATCTCCACGCCAGACTCACAAAAATCCTGCTGCAATCTCCACTGCGAGGTCAAAATTATCACCGCCGGAAGCCTACTCAAAGCATCCGGAACCACATTCACCTTGCCAGGGTGAAACTACAAATCAATATCATAATCCGCCATAAGCTCCAACCATCGACGCTGTCGCATGTTGAGCTCCTTCTGAGTGAAAATATACTTCAAGCTTTTGTGATCAGTGAAAATCTTCACTTTCTCACTCAGCAAGAAGTGCCTCCAAATCTTAAGAGCAAACACAACGGCAGCCAACTCCAAATAATGCGTCGGGTAATTCTTCTCATGAACCTTAAGCTGACGAGACGCATACGCCACAACATGCCCGTGCTGATGCAACACGCAACCGAGACCCTTGCCAGAAGCATCGCAAAAGATCTCAAATCCACCGCTGCGATCAGGCACAACAAGAATAGGGGCAGTTGTCAACCTCTCCTTCAGAACACCAAAAGCACCCTCACAATCACCCGACCAAACAAAAGCAACATCCTTCCGCGTCAACCTGGTCATCAGCTCAGCAATACGAGAAAAGTCCTTAAGGAATCGCCGATAATAACCAGCAAGTCCAAGAAAACTCCGAACCTCAGATGCTGACGACGGAACAGGCCACTCCCTGATGGCCCTAATCTTCTCGGGATCCACTGAAATACCATCTCCAGTCACCACATGCCCGAGAAAAGCAACTCGATCCAGCCAAAACTCGCACTTCGAAAACTTAGCATACAACCGATGCTTCCTCAAAATCTCCAACACCGTCCTTAAGTGCGAGGCATGCTCTTCCTCCGACTTCGAATAGATCAGAATGTCGTCAATGAAGATAACGACAAACTTATCCAAAAATTCGTAGAAAATCAGGTTCATCAGATTCATGAAAACTGCGGGCGCGTTAGTTACGCTGAAGGGCATAACCACAAACTCATAGTGTCCATACTTCGTCCTGAACGCTGTCTTCGGAACATCATCCTTCCTCACCTTCAACTGATGGTAACCACTCCTCAAATCCAATTTATAAAACACCCTCGAACCTCCAAGCTGATCAAAAATATCATCGATGCGAGGCAGCGGGTATTTATTCTTAATGGTCACCGCATTCAACTCCCGATAGTCCACACACATGCGACGCGAACCATCCTTCTTCTTAACCAGCAACACCGGTGCTCCCCACGGAGACACACTAGGATTAATATAACCCTTCTGCAATAGCTCATCCAATTGCTTCCGCAACTCTTCCAATTCTGCAGGTGCCATACGATACGGCGCCTTCGAAATCGGCTGCGCACCTGGAACAAGGTCGATAGAGAATTCTAAAGCTCGATCAGGCGGCAAACCGGACATCTCCTCGGGGAAGACGTCGCCAAAATCACGCACCACAGCTGGCCACTCCAGCTCCATCTGCATAGCTACAGCCTCCACCGGCCTGGCCCGAAATCTGACAGGACCAAGAGAACTGCTACCACGACTGAACTCGAACACTGGATGCCCGGGAATCTCGAACACCACCTTCTTCCTCCTGCAGTCGATCGTAGCATAGAAGCTCGCAAGCCAATCCATCCCAAAGACCGCATCGTAGTTGTTGATGTTGTGGACAATAAAATCAGCATAAAGCTCATGTCCACAAACCACCACAGAGCAAGGACTGCATCCACGATGCACCGTGACTACTCCATTCCCTGTAACGATGTTCCAACTCTTGGAGAGAGGGGACGTCGACAAGGAATGCTTCTCCACGAAGCTCTGGGCCAAAATGCACATCGATGCACCAGAGTCAAAGAGGACTCGGGCAGGGAACGTGCAAACCAAAACCACACCTAACAAACAGTCTAATCAATCAAATTTTACTCTAGCAACACCATACACAAGCATTCACATAATTTAACAATCAATTAATTAAGGAAGGAACAATCTAGATCGAAAGTTACCTGCAATGACCTCATCCATGGCCAAAACCTCCTCCTCAGTCATCAGAAATGCCTGCCTCCTTGGCGGAGCGGCCTGCTGAAAAGCCTGCTTTTGCGGAATGAGGGGCACCCCACGACCAGCGGGCACCGGGGCTCTCTGCTGCAACAGCGGGGCAGCAATAGGTGTCCTCCAATGTTACTTCAACCTCGGGCACTCCCGGATAGCATGGGCGGGATCTCCACAGATAATACATTGCCCCAAGAACTTCCTACACGATTCCTTGATATGGCCCTCCTTGCCACAGAAATGGCAAGTCCTCCGAACAGGCCCTCCTGGCCTCTTAAACTGAACAGGCGGGTTCGGCCTGAATCCAGACCTAACCACAGCTCTCGCCTATTCCAAAGGCCTCTTCCCAGCACCAACAATAGACCCCTTCCTCTGGTTCACAAGCAGCTCCTGCCTCTTGGCTGCTACCAAAACCTTCTGATAAGATTCCCGGTCAGAAGAGGTCACAAAACTCTGGAGCTCCGAAGCGAGTCCCTGCAGGAACCTCTGAGCTCTCTCCTCAGCGTCCTGCACCATCTTCGGTGCAAACCGTCTCAGCCTCATGAACTCTTGGTGGTACATGTCCACCGACGAGCTCCCTTGCTTCAAATCGATGAAACGCTGCAGCATCTTTTCCCTGGCGGCCTTCGGGAAGAACTCACCATCAAATCTGGCCTTGAAGGTAGCCCAGACGATCGGCTCCACCAACATCTTCTCTTCAGCATCCCACCAATTCCGAGTATTATCCTTCAGCTGGCGCTTCGCCAAGTCAACCCAACTAACTTCGTTGACCTTGGACATCTTCAGATTGTCCTCGATATTCCTCATCCATTCATCAGCAGCTAGTGGACCTTCGGTTCCATCAAAATACGCAGGACCCAGCTCTCTGAACTGCTTCGCCCCGGGCTCAGGGCGAGGGGCTTCCACCACCCGAGCAGCTCGAGTCACCGGAGCATTCGGCACCTGCAGGAGCACACCCTGCTGAACTTGCATCATCTGCAACATCATCTGCATCATCTCTCCATTAGTGGGCTCCCGCTCAGGCTCCTCGTCATGAGGGGGCGCACCACTACCACCACCACGGGTGATTCGCCTTCCTGCCATCTAATGACGCAGAAAACGAAACAATTAGACTCGCAGCTTAGGGCTCAGATGTCGAACTTATTTGTTGGACAATCTTGCATTATTATTGTTATCCCGATAATCGCAGTTACAGAGGAGACCTGCATGGGCCACCACTAAAACCTGTCACGACCCGCTTCCCTAAAATGGAGGCGAGACGTGAAAAGGTCCGCACGGGAGTGGAGCGGTGAAGCCCCAAACCCAATAAGCGTCAATTTAGTATAAGCAGGTCCCTGTAATTGCAATCGAAACAACAACAATAATAATAATAGTATGAGACGGATATGAAATACCAATCCCAAAGTTTGTCCACAAAATATCCAACATCACAGAAAAGCCACCAGGCTAAAAGAGAGAGTCTAAGGGCCCAGAACAAGGCCAAACAAAAGCAACATCATAACAGAGTAAAGGTGCTACGCACCGACAACAAAACAACTGTCTAACAAAGGTAAAACACCACGAAGACACTAGGACTGGTCCCCAGTGTCCACGTACTCCCCGTCCAACACGGGCGCAAGCTCGGTGTCTGCAAACACCTCACCCTCAGCAAGCAACTCAGGCTCAAGGTCTAACATGCGTCACCCAAAAGAGAAAGGGGCACATGTCAGCAAGTCTAAAAAGACTTGGGCAAGGAAACTGAAAGCAACTAGCAACCTAGCACTTATAATGTTAAGCAATGACATGGCAGTTAAGTATGATGCAACAGTTCAAAAGAGAGGCAAGCATGCACAATGTAGCAAAAGCTACCAAATCACTGATTAATTATCATTTAACACTTATCACTTATTACTTATCACTTATCACTTATCACTTATCACTTGTCACTTAACACTTAGTGCATAGAGAGTCCACTTGCTGGCCAACTCGTTTATCTCTATCACTATCAATCACTTAAACACTAGAGATTTCACCTGCTGGCCGGAGTGGCTGATCAAGCCAACTCGGGCTCAGTCCGCTTATCTCTTACCCCACCCACATGTGTCGAGCGTTGTAGTTAGCAATTCATTATGCTCGCTTCTGGTCACGAGCCAGGAAAATAAGTGTGTGTGTGGCATAGGAGTACACCTAGCCGGTATCCGAGCGTTGGGGTTAGCAACTACAGGGCTCGCTTCTGGAACACGAGCCAGGAAACATAGTATTGTAGCGTGTGCTACGCAGTCACGATAAATAATCACTATGCAATGCCATGAACAGATAATTGCGTACCGTTAATGGAATTTAAACGTGACAGGCAAAGTGCAATGACATGAAAATATTCGCGTACCGTTAATTTAAAGTAAACGTGACATATGAGCATGATGGGGGTGACGGACCAAGCTTCATTGTCAAGCTAGGTCAATGGCGTCTAAACGGCTATCCTTTCACCGTTTAGTCTCTTTTACGCTAAAGCATGGTAAGTGGCCTAAGACATGGCCCAAATCAAGAGGTGCAAGTTTCACTTGCCTATCACCGGGGATGACGGTTACGAAGGTTCGTTTCCGTGGATGCTAGCCTACGGGGAATCGCTGATATGGGGAACAATCATCAAAACACAAGTATTTTATTAGGGTTTCATAAAAATTACAATAGGATATGAAAACAATGGTAGATCGATTTCTTACCGAGAGGAGGCGGAAGAAACACTCCGGGGAACCCTAGGATCAGATCTAGAAGCAAATGGAGAAGTTTGGGGAAACTAGGGTTTTGGGGGATTTGGGGATTTTGATGGTTTTTGATGAGATTTTAGGGAAGATGGGAGGTAGATAGAGTGAATGGATGGTTTGGATGATGGATTTAGGGCTCGGAATGAAGGATTGAAGCTTGGAGGAAGATGGGGGCTGAAGGGTGACCGGCGCCCCGCTTGCGTCGCGGCGGCGCGGTGTCGTTTACCGCAAGTTTCACGGTTAGTGTAGGGTGCGGGAATATCAAACTCAGGGAGGCGAGGTTGTGCTTGGGTCAGGTAGGACCTAAATCACCCCGAGGGGCGAGCTAGCCCGAATCGGTGGTTGGTTGTCACAAAAGGGGATAAAAGCGTAAGAACGAAAAGAAAGTAAACCCAGGACTTTGGTTTCCAACCCGACGAGAGACTCTCGCTGATACGGCCTACGGGTATGGATAGCGATCGGGATTAGGGTCTAATGGTGGGACGTTGCCTCTGAAAGTGGTACCGGCGTCCCATGGGCCCGATATTCCGGTCGGTGCCCAGGATGAAACACCGGACTTCCCGGATTCGATCAGTGGGCACTCCCGTGTCCATTAACACTGATCGATCCCGGGAGCACTAAGTCCGCAACGATATCTCCCAACGTCTCATCCTGCCGCTCCCCGCGTGCTAGGATTTGGCGTCTATGCTAAAGGCGTGAGCTATGGCTAGGGAGTCAACCGCCAAGTTTATTCCCCCTTGGCCCGACGGTCAAAGGCGGTCTTTTTCCCGCCGATGACAATGAAACGCCCCGCGTAACCGTTAGATTCCTACTCCCTATCGATTTCTTAACCCTATGGACGCATCAGGAAGAGCCCCCGAAGGGGTTTCCACCAAAATCCCAGATTTGGGAACTACTCACAAAAATTCATGAAAAAGCAATCTAAATGAAATTTAACCGTTGAAATCATAATCGAACAATTGCAATGCGGAAGTAAAGGAGTAATAAAGACAATACTAAAATTTTAGAAAGATCTGAAAACTTACAAAAGAGTAACAATTACAGCCGTCACAAGGAAATAAAACAGTAGAAAAACAGCAACTCCCGTTTCTGGAACCCTAGGGGCTCTATATATAGGCCGTCGCATCAACCGATCGGTTGACAAGTCAACCGATCGGTTGATCCGTTACAAATAAATATCAGAAAACGGCGAGTTTTCACCCGATCACATGAACCGATCGGGTGAGTTCTTGAGCGACCGGTTGGATCTTGGAGCGGTCGGGTGAATCGGCCGGTTCGACGTCCGTGTCTTCAGCTCATCTTTCTCAGCTACAGATGAACCGATCGGGTGAGAGTCACCCGATCGGTTGGCGCTTTGCTTCGAGAAAACAGAGAATAGCCCCCGCTGAACCGGTCTGTGAACCGGTCGGGTGACTTCGTTGTGAGCTGCGGCGGAGACCGGTTGATGCACGCGTGCATCACCCGATCGGTTGGAGATGACCAACCGACCGGGTGAGGGGCTGAAAGATGAATACTTCGCCGTTTGACCCCCTGGATCACGCGTGACTTCTCCCGTTGCTCCGGGGACTTGGGATATCATCGTAAAACGTCCCCTACGTGGTCGAACTCCTGCAATCATGGACAAACAAAGAAAAGTGAAAGAAAACGGGAAAATATACGAAAACGAATAAGAGACGGCGGAAAACACGGAGAAACACAAAAGAAAACGTGCGTGAATATATAAAATATAAGCGCACGTCAAAATCCCCCAAGCTGAACTCTTCCTCGTCCTCGAGGAAGACGAGTGAGAGTAGGAGCTCGGAAGGGGAAAATAGAGAGGAAGAAAGAAAAAGAAAACTCTAAGCCCTAGATCGCCCATCAGAGCCAACAAAATCAAAAACCACTCACCTAGCAAGCAAATGCCAAATCACACCGCTAAACCTAGGAAAGCGAGTCCAAATAAGTGTCGTGGGTCCACGCAGTGAAGCGCGAGTGAGCGTGGTCGTGTGCTAGCAAATGGTGATGCTTTCTGTGATGTGCTACGAGGCTCGATATACACAAATCCAAGATATGACCCAAATATCGAATCGAATTGAATTAAGCGGCGAATATAAGTTCAAGCATGCATGAGAATAGAGAGAATAGAAGCGTATCATGCATCGGGGACTCCACAACTAGGGTTAAGGAAATCACGCCACTATAGCCTAGATACTAGCTAAAAGGTTCCCAAGCCAAGTGTTTTCGATAACGACGGGGGTTGAGATGATGTGGAGAAGAACACTCGGTGCAAATTCTCGCCTTCCCTTTATTCTTGGCAAGTATGAAAATATTCACACGGGAATTTTTTTTGGGTTTTGGGTATTTGCATATTTTGTTGGCTTTTTGGCTATACAATCTTTTTCTTTTCTTTTCTTTTTGGGTTTTTCTTTTCTTTTCTCCTTTTTTGGATTTTTGGGATATTGGCTATACACATGTGTACTCTCCCAAGTGGGAGAACGGTACACGACGAGAGGATTTGCACCAAGTAAAACAAAAAAGAAGTCGAAATCTAAACACTCGGGCAAAGGAGACTATTGTTACTAAATAGAGCTTAGGCTAAATGGGGTATCCTAGTCCTTAGTTGTGGAATCCCGACGCATGCGAATTGAAGTATACGATATAAATAGCATGCATATAGAAGCAGACATTAGAAGCAAACCGCATATTCAAATCGGAGCATGACAATCTAGGGGTCATTCCTGAACCGGTATATAAAGTAAAACCACAAAGCAGAAGCGCACCAAATTCTAGTCACGACACACGACTCACAAAAAGCTAAGTGGACCCACGATGCGTGAAATGCAAGAGGACTCGAAATCCTAGGGTTCGTGAGTGTGATTATCGATGCAATGCTAGGTGTGTGTGACTATGTGGCGATTCATCATAGGATTCATTTCTAGGAGAAAGAGCTAAAGAAAGAAGGAAAAAGAAAAAAGAAAAACACGATGGAAAACGACTCAAATAACGTAGAAAAACAACACAAATGACGCACGAAGTGCGACTCCCCCAAGCTGAAACTTGCATTGCCCTCAATGCAATAAGAGTGAGTACGGGAGGGCAATGAAAATAGGGGGGGATACGCACAGACACGAAAAGAAATGAAAACGAGAAAAACACATAGATAAAACTGAAAAAGAAAGAAAAAAAGATCAAAATCAAACAATACGAAAATAAAAATAAAATAAAATCACACGACACGACACTCAAAAAGTGAAAAGCAGGCACACACAAAAATGAGAAAAACAAACAAGACACGACAGCACACCAAAGTAGACTTCCCCCAAGCTGGACCAGAAAGAGCTAGCGAAATGATATTATCAATGAAATGCAGAGATTTGCAAGGGGGAGTCAATCGGAGTCGCTGGTACTGGAATGGTAGGGGGAGGGGGAGGAGGGAGGGGAATAGTGAATGAAAGAATCCTCAGAGGAAGAGGAGGGTGTGCCTATGGGTGAAGGAGGGGCGACAGGCTGGAGCACGGGAGGATCGATGTGCGCCGGGGGGCTGTGGTGGAAGAAGATCGCCTGGGTGGTGAAGGTGGGGGTGGTGAAGGTGGAGGTGGTCCGTGGATATGGGTAAGAAGGCGGAGAATGGCCGCCACGTTCCTCTCCAGTGTGAGGAAACGTGGGTGAGTAAGAAAGGAGGATGGCGATGGGTCCGAGGAAACAGAGGACATGGCGAGCTCACGAAGGGCAGCGACCTCCCTCTCAAGTCCTAGACAGGCAGATACCTGACGGCGACCAAAAGACGTAGACTGATGCGAGGCAGAGGTGGTGCCGCCAGGTAAGGTCGAAGAGGTGCTGGCGGCAGTGGTCATGCCAGCACAGGAGACAAGGCCAGAAATGGCCGCAAGGAGGTGCTCAGACGTGATCGGTCCCGGAGCAGAAACGGGACGACTCGGGCCAGCCCCTAAATCTCCCACAGACGCAGGGATATCCTGCTCGCCTAAGTGGGCGGCAGGGGACGGTGATCTGCGGGCGTCTGCGGGAAAGAAAGGAAGATTCAACCCAGCTAAGAAATCGGGATCAGGAGGGAAAGTCCAATCTCCCACGAGAGCAAGGGTCATGCGAGCGGGGTTGGACAGAATGGTGTAAGGGGCTGGGGGTGGCCATAATGAAATATGAAGCGGCCATCCGAGCGGGGTTTGATCATGTGGATGTGCCGCAGGACATCAATATCAAGATGTGAGGGTCCTGCGGCAGCAGGAAGATTACCGGGGATGGTAATATTGAATTGGGCGTGAGAGCAGATGATCGTGATGATGCCCCCGCAACAAAACTTCCCCTTCCCGGCCCGGCTGATCTCGAGTAGCTTGTAAACAAGCCAATCGCCGCCATGGATGGGGACGGTAGGGGCCCTGAAGCTAACTCCATCATCATCCCGGACATAAGGAAAAGTCATGGCCCAAAGGATAAAAAGGTCAGGGATAGTCACAGTGCCTGACTCGTCCCTAGGAAAGAATGCAGATGAAATGATTCTGTGGGCCAATCTAAACACGGGATGAATGATGGAGGAGGCCTTGGCCCTTCCTCGGGGGTAGTCGCGGATCAGTGTGAGGCGGAACCAGAATTGATCGACATCAAACTCGGGCGTGTACCCGTAGTGTCGGATGGAATCATCCCCGAGATTGGGGAAACCAAATATATCGTTAATCGTGTTCAGGTTCGTGGTGACACTACGGTTACGCACCCGGAATCGAATGATCGACCCGGACTCCCAGACAAGTGTAGAGAGGAATTTGAGTGTGAGGGCCGGGTAGGATATGGCATGTGTATTAAGAAAGGCTAACCACCCTAAGTTAGCGAAAAGAGATTCGACCTCGGTGAAGACACCGAGATCGACAAGTGTACGTGCGTGCGGGAACTTGGTGGATAGATGCCCTCGAGCATCAAGCCTACGGTAAAAATCTTTGTGCTCCTGGTTCCGAAAAATATACCCGTGTGGGCCCAACATTGGGTCCACAGGGGGAATAACAGGTGGAGGAGGGCCAAGTGTAAGTGCTCGTGTACGGGAAGGGGGGCGTGTTTGTTTTCGTCTCTTTCGAGACGGCTCCTCTTCCCTCATGATACCCTTCCCCTTATCCTTATCTTTAGCCATGTGTGTGTGTGCGAGCAAGAATTAGTGCAAAAATCATGGATGCACACCAACACAAGCAAACGAGCAAGCACAATAAATAGGGCAAATGTATAAAATAAGCTTAGGAGCGAGTTTACCCAAGCGGAGTGGCGGAGCTTGCTTGTTGATGCCTTACACTGTTCAGCGAGAGTAGCATGGAGCCGCGGCGAACTCCTTCGGCAATAATTTTCGAAATGGGGGTGGTTCGGGGGAAAATTAGGTCAAAATCTCGGAATGGGAGGAGATAGATGGTGTAGATGATGGAGGGGTTGATGAAGGAGGTGGAGAGTGGGAGTAATGGAGGAGTAGAGGGCGTGGGGGAGTGAAGATCGGTTGTTGGCGAAGAGGGGCAGGCGAAACGACGTCGGATTTTGGGGGTTTTTGCAATCGGGCGAGATGGAAACGAGCGGGTGTCGGGGGGGTTTATATAGGGTTTTAAGTCGAACCGATCGGGTGACTGGTCACCCGATCGGTTGACTGGTAGGTCGAAAATCTTGCCGAAGAAATGCTACAGGCGAACCGATCGGATGACTTTTCAACCGATCGGTTGGCCGCTCCACACAATTTCCCGAGAACTTAGGGCTGCTCACCCGGTCGCGTCAACCGATCGTGCTAGAACTCAACCGATCGGTTGATATTCCCCAAGATTTCCCGAGAGTTCTCCCCAGCTTACCCGGTCTGCCACCCGGTCTCTTAATTACTCAACCGATCGGTTCATTCGGGGACGGATCTCGGCATGTATCTGATACATCCAACCGATCGGGTGAGTTGTCACCCGATCGGTTGGGGCCTGTTTCCTGCAAAAACCAAGAAATTTGCTTAAGTCCCGGAACGGATGTTCTCGCGGCTGATTTTATTTATAAAAATAGATAAAATAAAGTAAAAATTAACGCTAAAAAGTGGGAAAAAGTTTAGAACATGGGTTGCCTCCCATGAAGCGCACTTGTTTAACGTCGTTGGCTCGACGCCCGCAAGAGATGCTCATGGTGGCTGATACGGGTGATGCCCAAACTTAGGCATCTCTTCCTTGTTGGAGCTGAAGGCGCTCGGGGTAGTCAGCGGCTGGAAAAATACTTGCTCGACTACCCTCCCTTTGTTCTTGAGATCCGGGGGCTTTTCCTTGGTGTTGGCGCTTCCCGCCATCTTCTTCAGGATCCGGACCTCGTCTTTAGTGAGGTCCGTGAGCTCTTTCCCCGTTCTCCTCGCAGGAGGAGTCTTGGGGAACCCGGGAGGGGTCGTTCTCGCTGCACTCGGTCTTCCAGCAGCTTCTTTGTCTTCGGGGCCTTCTTCATCTTCAGAATTCCCCAAGTCATCGGGGGGGTTTCTCAGGAGAATCTCCCAGGAGCTCTCCTCTACAGCCTTTTCTTCTTCTATCTCCAGAAAATTACACCGGAGGTCATCAGGAGGGTCGGGGTGCTTCATGGATAGTCCCAGGTCAAACTCAACGTTCTCTCCGCTGACGTTCAAGGAGAGTTTTCCGTTCTTCACATCTATAAGAACGCCAGCAGTGGCCATGAAAGGCCGTCCCAGGATAATGGGGGTGTGTGCGTCTTCGGGCATGTCCATGACTACAAAGTCCACAGGCACATGCACCCCTCTCACATTCACGGGGAGATCATCAACAATTCCCACCGGATATTTGACCGACCGGTCAGCTAGTTGTAGGGTCATCCCGGTGGGCTCCAAATCACACATTCCTATTCTCCTGTACATCGACAAGGGCATCAAGCTAACACTCGCTCCTAGATCGACGAGTGCACGATTAATCTTCACAGCCCCGATCGTGCAAGGAATAGAGAAGCTCCCCGGGTCATTGAGCTTCGGCGGGTTATCCCTCTGGATAAGAGCGCTACATTCCGCCGTCAGCACCACTTTCTCTTTTCTTGACCCTTTGGTCACCAAATCTTTCAAGAATTTTGCATAGGAGGGGATTGTCTCGATTGCCTCCAAGAAGGGGATTTGCAGGCTTAGGTCCTTGACCATGGCGAAGAACTTCCCATATTTCTCATCAATTTTCGCCTGAGCCAACCGTTGTGGAAATGGCACAACGGGTTTATACACTCTTGGGCTCTCTTCCTCCTTCTTCTTCTCTTCTTCAGACACTCCCTCCGGAGTCACGGGATTTGATGACGAAGCACCAGTGTCATTTAATTTTTCAGTCGGTCTCTCAACGACCAATGGTGCTTCCGGGTTGCTAGGGGGCACTCTAGTAGGAATTTGTGTCCCGCTTCTCAGAACGATAGCGGACACATTCGCGTGCTCGTGCACGAGTGTCGATGTTTGTGTTGCTCCCCTCGGGTTCACCTCCGGTTGTGGCGGCAATTGGTTTTGTGACCTAGCAAGGTTCGCCACCTGTAACCCCAGCTGGGTTACTTGGTCCGTGAGGGTCCGCTGGCCCATTTCCATCTTTTGGTTGAATCTCTCCTGGTTGGTAATATATTGAATCAAGAGAGACTCAGCCGGAGAGACGGCCCTCTGTTGGCCATACTGCTGCTGCTGCTGGAACTGCTGCTGCTGCTGGAACGGCTGCTGATTCCTGGGGGCGTAGGATTGTTGCTGAGATGGTTGCTGCTGAAACTGACTCTGCTGTGGCCTAGCCGGCTGATATGCTTGTTGCTGCGACTGCTGAGGCGGCGAGGGATGAAATGGTGGCCGGTAACTGAAATTCGGGTGGTTCCGGTTGTTGGGAGAGTAGGCCGGGTTGGAATTTGTCCTTGGTGGATATGGCGCATTCCCCGTGGGGTTGTAAAATATTGCGCTCGCCTGATCCAACGGTGGTGAGATGTCACCACCGTCGAATTCCCCAAGGAATTCGGACTCTACCGCAGAAACTTGCTGTGTACCTGCCCCACCGGCTCCTACCATCAGTGCGGAGATCTGGGTCGAAAGCAAGTCAAACTTGCTTGAAATTTTGTCGACGTCCTCGACTCTGTGTATACCCCCAGTTCTTGGTGTGGCTCTCTCGTCACACCACCGCTCATTGTTGGATGCCATATTTTCCAGAATATTCCCGGCATCTTCCTCGCTTCTAGACATGAAGGAACCCCCAGCCGCGGCGTCCATAGAAGATTTCAGGTCATCCCTCAACCCATTGTAGAACAGATTGATAATCTGCCACTTCGGAAGCTCATGGTGAGGGCATCTTCTTTGCATCTCTTTATATCTCGTCCAAGCTTCATGCAAGGACTCGTGGCTGGCCTGGGAGAAGGAGGAGATCTCACTCCTCAACTTCATGGTCTTCCCCGGAGGAAAGAACTTCGTCAGAAAAGCGTTGGAGAGCTTCTCCCAGGTGTTGAAAGTGTTGGGGTCCTTCCCCTTAGCCATTGCTTTGCTTTGTCTCGCAAGGAGAAGGGGAACAGCTTCAGACGGATAGCCTCTGTCGTGACACCATTGATCCGGAAGGTGTCACACTTCTCCAAGAAGGAGTCTAGATGCTCGATCGGGCTCTCCATGGGTGCACCCGCAAACTGATCATGCTGGATCCATGTCACCAATGACGGCTTTAGCTCAAAGCTCTGGGTCGTGATAGCTGGAGGACAGATGGCGGAAGTGGACTCGATAGATGGCATCGAGTATTCCAGCAGAGACTTCTGAGGTGGGGTGTTCTCCTCCATGGATTCGGGATCTTCCCTTCTCCGCTTCTCGGCGGCCAAGCGCCTAAGGGTGGCGTTAATCTCTGGATCGAGGGGGATCAAGTCGTCGAGACTCCTTGAACTCCTGCGCATGAAAAACAACAAACACCCGTGAAGCGACAAGTGGGAAAGAGACAGATAAAATAAGAAATAAAAAAATAAGAAAAATAAAAAGAAAAAGGAGAATGCGAAAATTATCGCGAGGTAGGGATGTGAGCTAGACACGAGGGTTCAAGAGATCCTAAAATATCAAGCACATTGCCTCCCCGGCAACGGCGCCATAAACTTGACCGGCGCCCCGCTTGCGTCGCGGTGGCGCGGTGTCGTTTACCGCAAGTTTCACGGTTAGTGTAGGGTGCGGGAATATCGAACTCAGGGAGGCGAGGTTGTGCTTGGGTCAGGTAGGACCTAAATCACCCCGAGGGGCGAGCTAGCCCGAATCGGTGGTTGGTTGTCACAAAAGGGGATAAAAGCGTAAGAACGAAAAGAAAGTAAACCCGGGACTTTGGTTTCCAACCCGACGAGAGACTCTCGCTGATACGGCCTACGGGTATGGATAGCGATCGGGATTAGGGTCAAATGGTGGGACGTTGCCTCTGAAAGTGGTACCGGCGTCCCATGGGCCCGATATTCCGGTCGGTGCCCAGGATGAAACACCGTACTTCCTGGATTCGATCAGTTGGCACTCCCGTGTCCATTAACACTGATCGATCCCGGGAGCACTAAGTCCGCAACGATATCTCCCAACGTCTCATCCTGCTGCTCCCGCGTTCTAGGATTTGGCGTCTACGCTAAAGGCGTGAGCTATGGCTAGGGAGTCAACCGCCAAGTTTATTCCCCCTTGGCCCGACGGTCAAAGGCGGTCTTTTTCCCGCCGATGACAATGAAACGCCCCGCGTAACCATTAGATTCCTACTCCCTATCGATTTCCTAACCCTATGGACGCATCAGGAAGAGCCCCCGAAGGGGTTTCCACCAAAATCCCAGATTTGGGAACTACTCACAAAAATTCATGAAAAAGCAATCTAAATGAAATTTAACCGTTGAAATCATAATCGGACAATTGCAATGCGAAAGTAAAGGAGTAATAAAGACAATACTAAAATTTTAGAAAGATCTGAAAACTTACAAAAGAGTAACAATTACAGCCGTCACAAGGAAATAAAACAGTAGAAAAACAACAACTCCCGTTTCTGGAACCCTAGGGGCTCTATATATAGGCCGTCGCATCAACCGATCGGTTGACAAGTCAACCGATCGGTTGATCCGTTACAAATAAATATCAGAAAACGGCGAGTTTTCACCCGATCATATGAACCGATCGGGTGAGTTCTTGAGCGACCGGTTGGATCTTGGAGCGGTCGGGTGAATCGGCCGGTTCGACGTCCGTGTCTTCAGCTCATCTTTCTCAGCTACAGATGAACGGATCGGGTGAGAGTCACCCGATCGGTTGGCGCTTTGCTTCGAGAAAACAGAGAATAGCCCCCGCTGAACCGGTCTGTGAACCGGTCGGGTGACTTCGTTGTGAGCTGCGGCGGAGACCGGTTGGTGCACGCGTGCATCACCCGATCGGTTGGAGATGACCAACCGACTGGGTGAGGGGCTGAAAGATGAATACTTCGCCGTTTGACCCCCTGGATCACGCGTGACTTCTCCCGTTGCTCCAGGGACTTGGGATATCATCGTAAAACGTCCCCTACGTGGTCGAACTCCTGCAATCATGGACAAACAAAGAAAAGTGAAAGAAAACGGGAAAATATACGAAAACGAATAAGAGACGGCGGAAAACACGGAGAAACACAAAAGAAAACGTGCGTGAATATATAAAATATAAGCGCACGTCAAAGGGGGAAGTTTTTAGGGTTTTGGGTCGTGTTGGAGAAGATGAAATCGTTTGGGTTGGGTATAAATAGGATGGGCTGGCGGCTGCCCAGAAATTAGGGTTTTAACACTAGTTAGTCGGTCAAAGAGCAACCACTGACCGACTAGTTTGGCAACTAGTCGGTCGGTCGACCAACGCAGACTGACTAAGTGCAAACAGTAACTCCTGAACGAAAATAGGATTCTAGAGTTAGTCGGTCCATGAACAAATACTGACCGACTAGTTTTACATCTAGTCGGTCGATGAACGTTCTTAGACCGACTAAGAGTAAACAGTAACTGATACAAAAATAATATGATGAGTTAGTCGGTTCAAGAAGCATTGCTGACCGACTAGTTTGCAACCTAGTCAGTCAACCAACGTTCTTAGACCGACTAACGATAAACAGTAACTCCTGAGAAATTTAGAAAGCTAACTAGTCGGTCCAAGAAGGATTGCCGACCGACTGGATCGTCATCTAGTCGGTCGGTGCCCCTTCTTATACCGGCTAATGAGCACAGAAAAGTTCCGATACGGAGCGCGGGGCCCCGGGATCGATTCCTAAGACTCCTAGGCTTGATCTAATAGTAAGATACGACCGTTATGAAGTCCGTCACGAATGACATACTTCGGAATCGACAATCCTAAGGAAGAAACGAGAAAATACGACGAATCGATCGAAAATGAAAGCTACGGAGACGAAAACCACACATGAGGAGAAAATTCGCCAAAACATATATTATATTATAATAAATCCAAATACATGAAAAGCAGTCGTTACAAAAACTAAAATGAAAAGTCCAACTAAAAATAAGATAAAACCGTCAGGTTGCCTCCCGAAAAGAGCTCCATTAAGGTCTTGAGCTCGACCACTTAAGATATTCGTTTAACGCTCGATATTCGGTGCATGCGAGATGCGCGCGTCAAATTTGCTGGGAAGGCCACTTGGATTCAATTGTTGTTGTTCATAGGCATTCCTTAGCTTTTCATCATCATGGGTGGAAGTAGGGGATGAGTCCCCCAATCTTGAGCTTTTAGCATTTTTTTTCTTCACCGGTGATGCCAATTTCTTATCCGGTGAAGCTTTCTTCAAATTCTTGGCCATGGAGAGCTTGCATAGCTCCCTAATTCTTGCGACATCAGCGTCATCTTTGTCATCAACCGTAGAGTGATCCGGCGGGTCCTCCAACTTTTCTCCATCTATAGAAGATTGGCCTTCTTCAAAGCCGTCATCGTGAAAGGCGCCGATGGCATGCGGCATAGCATCATCAATGACCTCGTCGAGGAGGTCCACGTAAATGACATTCTCTTGCCAAGGCATGTGCTTCATGGCCTTAGGAATGTGAAGCTCCACCTCTATGTTTTCGACATTCAAAGATAAGGTCCCCTCTCTTACATCAACTATCACGCGGGCGGTGGCCAAGATGGGGCGTCCAAGTATTAGTGAAGTGTCGCCCTCCTCCTTGATATCCATAACCACGAAGTCACACGGCAAGCAAATTACTCCAAGTACTTGGAGCGGTATTTTCTCCGCAATCCCCATGGGCCTAGTGATCCGACCATCCGCAAGTTGTATTCTCATATCCGTCGGCTTCAAGTCGGTCCCCGTATTCAATTTCTTAAACATAGTTAGGGGCATTAGG
This sequence comes from Scilla litardierei, assembly GCA_030789695.1. Lineage (NCBI taxonomy): Eukaryota > Viridiplantae > Streptophyta > Magnoliopsida > Asparagales > Asparagaceae > Scilla > Scilla litardierei. The sequence continues at coordinate 218,321,039 of CM061133.1, forward strand.
CTCACACTTGCTCCCAAATCTACCAAAGCCTTTTGTAGCAGAACTCCTCCAAGTTTGCATGGAATGCGTAAGCTTCCGGGATCATTGAATTTTGTGGGCTCCTTCTCCCTCCGAGTGAACCATGTACCTTGCTCGGCGAGCATTATCTTCTCATTTCTCTTCTTTCCCGAAATTAAGTCTTTTAAGAACTTGGCATATGACGGGATCTCTACAATGGTGTCCAAGAAAGGGATATTGAGGCTCACTCCTCGCAAGTACTCAAGAAACTTGGCTAGCCGCTTCTCAATCTTTGCTCTTGCCAGCCTTTGTGGGAAGGGAACCGGTGGCACAAAGTTGCGCTCCTCGCGTGGCTTCACAATTTCAGAATTTTCACCTTCTTGTGGCTCTTTTGGGCACTCCTCCTCAATAACCGGCTCTTTGTCATCCAAAATTTGTTCCCCCGACTCCTTGGTTTGAATCATGGTGAAAGTAGTGTCCTTCCCGCCCCTAGTAGTAACCGCTACCACTGCATTGATGTGGCCGGTATTGCTCCGTGAGTTTGGCTCCGGTTGGGCTGGCAATTGTTGAGTATTTTTATTGAGCAACATAAGTTGCTCCGATAGTTGTGCCACGACCGTATTAAGAGAGTCTTGTTGAGCGGTCAATCTAGCATTTACTTTCTTTTGCTCCGCCATAAATTCTTTGACCCTCGCTTCATGGTCGGACATGGGTGGTGCTTGTGGTGGATTAGGTACTCTCCACCCTTGATTATACCCCGGTGGCCTATATGGTCCTGCTTGTTGCCTAGGCGGGAAGCTTTGTTGTGGTTTCCCTCTTGGTTGATATTGAGGTTGTGGAGGTGGAGGCCGAGCTTGAGGTTGTTGCGGTGGTGGGTTCAAAGCTCCATCATTATTCGCATAAGAAAATCCCAGGTGATTTCTCGTAGCTGGGTTGGCCCAATAACCGGTGTTCCCCGCAACATATTGGACTTGTTCTATAGCTCCCTCTCCTTGCTCTCCTCCAACGAACATAACTTGAGCTTGGTCTTGCCAATCGCTCATATTGCCTCCCGGTGTAGATGTGGCAAGAGTTCCATGTGGCTCAGTAATCAACTTCTCCAATCTCTCCACGACCTTATGGTGAGAGTCAAACTTCGTAGAAAGCTCCGCTACGGCCTTAGCCTCATATATGCATGTCATCTTCAAGGAGGAGAAAGAATGTCCTCTCTCGTCGCTCCATTGTTGATTACTAGAGGCCATCTCCTTTAGTAGGGCCGTAGCTTCATCCGGTGTCTTAGATAGAATGACTCCATTAGTGGTTGCATCGATAATTTGCTTGGTGCCCGGTTGTAGTCCATTGTAGAAGCTATGTACAACCTCCCATGCTTCAATGCTATGATGGGGGCATTGGTGTTGGAGATCTTTAAAGCGCTCCCATGCCTCGAATAGAGTTTCATGTGATCCTTGCTTGAAGGACATGAGCGCGCTCCTAATCTTGACTGTCTAGGATGGTAGTTAGAATTTATTAACAAAGGCGCTCGTCAACTCATCCCATGTAGTAAAGATCCCCTCTGCTTGCGTCCTCAACCAATACAATGCTTTGTCGCGTAGGGTAAATGGGAAAAGGCGCAGTCGGATTGAGTCGGCCGGTACATCGGGCATCTGAAAAGTAGCGCACTTGGACAAGAAAACATGTAGATGGTAGTGTGGATTCTCGTGGACATTTCCAAGATGGGTCTTATTGCATTAGAACCACAAGTCCGGTTTTAAGCTCGAAGCTCTTATCTGTCGCCAACTCCAGCATGTGTGTGCATGTTGAATCAAGAAAAGATTTTTGTGATTCATTGCTTGGGTACCATGCTTGTATGTTTACATTTTGTACCCACATTTTTGTGAGTGTGTCCACTACTCCCATGTTTGCATGTTTTGTATGATTATGGGGGAGTATGGAATTGTTTGCTTGCTAGCATTATTTTTCCATTCATATGTCACATTGAATTTCATTCATATTATGTTTGTGCATATGGGATGGTTATTTCTCTTGTCCTTGGTTTTCCTATTTGGCTATTACCCATCTTTTTGATATGCCAATGGGGGAGAGAAATAGGTTATGTAAAAATATACCTTGTGCTTGTTTATGCATTATTATCAATTGGTATGTTTTTGCATAACAACCATCAATATGTTTTGTGCTTTATATGTTTATATTTTGTGCACATTTGCATATTGATTGGGGGAGTTTGTTAGCACACATTGTTTATTTCAATGTTTATTATATTTTGACATAATGGATTGTCATCATCAAAAAGGGGGAGATTGTTAGTTCTTGGTTTCAAGACTAATGTTATTTTGATGATGATCAATACATTTTGTTAGTGTGCTAATCAATCTTATGTTTTAGTCTCAGTTTATCTTAATGATTATATGTTGATGAGACAAAGCATAAGGCTTGGAGGATATTACAAGGGATATCTTAAAGACCTCCAAGAGTGATGGTGTGCTCAAGCTTGGATGAAGTCATGAAGATCATCTAATGAAGCCAAAGCTTGGAGCATGATGATGGATGGACATCTAGAGAAGCATTGTCAAAGCTTGGAGCTTGATGAAGGGAAGCTCATCAAGGAGTGCCAAAGCTTGGAGATGATGGGGAGCATCAAGCTTTTGTGAGCTTGAAGACTTAGACTCTAGGAGATGCAATTTGTAATCCATGTAATTTTTATTCTTGCATTTCTCTTTTTGAGTCTAGGATTATTGTAATGCCTTGATAGATGGTCATACTCTCATTCATTTGCTTTTAACCATCTTAGTGAGCCTTAGGATTATCATAGAATCCAACCCTATAGGTTCATCTAGCCCAAAGACTCATATGGGGTCTCTGGCTCTCCTGCAGTCGCCTGCTGAAGGTTTTACAGTCGACTGGGTGATTTCCAGCCACCTGTCGAGCCTTCTACAGCCGACTGTGATGCACAGCTCAAATCAACTTTTCTATTGACTCATCTTGAGCTTTTTGCATCAATCGACTGATGTTCAATTTACAGTCGCATGTATTCTTACAGTTGCCTGTGAATTGGTCGATAGTCGCCTATGCGCTTCTTGCATTTTCTGGGCTTTTTCCCATGTTGCAAGACAGTCGCCTGTTGCTGTTTTTACAGTCGCATGTATATTTACCGTCGCCTGTGAAATGGCCTTCAGTCGTCTGAAAGGCGTAAGTGCGAAATATGCATCTCTCTCTGTCTTTTCTCCATCTTTTACAGCAGTCGACTGATGAAGGTTTTACAGTCGCCTGGGTAATAGACAGTCGACTGTATTATTGATATCAGTCGCCTGTGCGTAAACTGGAGAAAGAGTGAGCTCTCTGTTTCTTGTCCATCCCTGCTACAGTCATCTGATGAAGGATATACAGTCGACTGTCTGTTTTACAGTCGCCTGTGTAGTCTTCTACAGTCGACTGTCTCGGCTCAGATTATAGCTGTTGGGATATTTTCTAGCCGTTGATCAGTCGACTGTCTAATGATCATCAGTCGACTGTTTATGCCGTAAACTGCCAAACTCTAGCCGTTGTAGATTTCTTCCCTTTGGGTTTTTGGCTGGTTTTATGGGTTCCTTTGGCTTCCTATATATATGGATTGGCTTAGTTCATTTAGACTTCTGAGAAAGGGTTAAGAAATCATAGAAGATCTTTGAATCTCTTCTCTAAGCCACTCCTCCCACATTCCCTCATTAGAGCTTCAATCTTATGCTTAGCATCTAAGCTCTAGGGAATTTCTCCAAGGGATTTCAATATCAGTCCTTTTCTTGGAGAACATCTTTCTTCTCTTCATTTCATACACTCAAGTGAGTAGTGTTAGGATTCATTCCTAGAAGAGAGAAAGAACATCAAGTGCATTCAAAGCTAATCTCAAGCACTTGGCCATTCACTTGCATGCCTTCTTCTTCACATTGGTAAGATCATATCAAGGCATAGGTAAGTGTTGTTTCGTTTTGTTTTTGTTTCGAAACCCTAATTCTCTTTGTGGGAATTAGTTACTCTCTTTGTGGGAGTTACTCTCTTTGTGGGAGTTTGGTTCTTTCTGTGTGAAAGAACAAATCATCTGTGTGAGGTCTCTCTGTGTGAGAGTGAGGATATCTCTTTGTGGGAATCCTAAATCCTCTTGGTGAGGTCTCTCTCTGTGTGGGAGTGTATCCCTTTGTGGGATTTTGTATTCACTTCTCTGTGTGGGAATATAGTGAATACTGGTGTGGCTGGATGTACCCAAGTTTTGGGGAACCAGGGTAAAATCTCTGTGTTTGCGATTGTTGTTGTTGAGCACTCTGTTTAATTTCCGCTGCTTATTGTGCTTTAATTTTAGTAACTTTTAATTAAGCACTTTGCTTGCTATTACACTATTCACCCCCCCCCCCCTCCTAGTGTGTGTGTAGCCCCGCAGGGTCCCTTACAAAAATCGTCGCCTATGATCTCTAGCAGAGATTTCACAAAAGAATAGCCGTCAAAAAATAATAGAAGTCTCTCCTAAAATAAACGAATATTTAGGCATTCCCATCAATTGGGATCCAATCTCTTGTAAATCCCAATCGATATGAATTCCTAGCTACTCGCAATAAATCAACCACAACCTAACTTTTCTTCAATCCTGGCAACAATTCAATTCATTCATCACAAATCAAAGATCGAATCCATAGGGTTCATATCCCCATGCCCTAGAACGACGAAACTACTCACAATTCATCATGAAAATCTCAGAAATAAAGAAATAGATCATAGCACAATTCATAATTAAAAGAGAATAATTCATAAAAACAAGAGTTTTAAAGAGAAAGATCAAATCAAATTGCGCGTCTATGATCTCCAGCTGAGATTTACAAAAGGAATAGCCGTCAAAATAATATTACAGTCTCTCCTAAAACTAGGGATAAAACTAGGTTTAAATACAAGTCAAATTCGTCCAGAAATTCTTGACAGAATTGCCCCTTGCGCAGCCAAAAAACCTAATTCGCGTAGCAGTCGGACAGCATCACTCGGGAGAGTGACAATGTCACTCGGCCGAGTGACAGGCCCAATAATAAAACAGAGAATCGAGGATTTTTGGGGGTCTGTCACTCTGTCTGACTCGGGCGAGTGGACTTCTTCATTCGGCCGAGTGAGCAATCTTGCTCGGCCGAGTGGGTCTCCTCAAATTTCCAGTAAGTTGGCTGCTTCTCGGAAGAAAATCCCTGTCGGACTCGGGCGAGTGAGTTTTCTCACTCGGCCGTGAACTTCCTTACTCGGCCGAGTGAACTATAAAAATCGCCAGTCTGTATCAGTTTCACTCGGTCGAACGCACTTTTTCACTCGGCCGAGTGAACTATTTGCTCGGCCGAGTGATCTACTTCTGGGCTCTCTTCTCCTCCTCCTTGCCTCCTCGTCGATTATATCGAATTTCTTCCTCTTCCGCTCATCCTCTAGCGCTGCTAACTCCTCAAATAAGCTGTGGGCGATGCTCTGGTATGCGTGAAATTCCCTTGATCTCATTTTCGCTCCAGATCGCTCTATATCTCCTAAAATACGAAAAAAACAAGAAATAGTAAAAAGCAACGTGATATCGTCGAATAATCATGGAAAACGCAATATGGGCGATCGAAATGACATGAAAACATGCAGAAAAAGGTGTAAAATAAGGAGCGATCAAAATCCCCCAAGCTTACCTCTTACTCGTCCTCGAGGAAGATGAGTAAAAGGTAAACCCGGCGGGTAAAAATAATGAAAAAGGAAAAAAGAAGATAGAAAAAACGAAAAGGGAGGCGCTAGATCATTTCCTCGGGACATGGACTTTCTTACTCAAATAGCATACGACGAATAAAACCATGCCAAGGATTTTTATCTCGATATAATGATCATATATATGTGTGCATTTAATATAGAAACCGAAGACTATCAAAACAATATGAAATATGAAATCATCCTAGAATTAGCATCGTCTGAAGCATCTAAAGTAATATACATAATCATAGATCGCACACTTTTCAATTGATAGTTTTCTATTTGGAGTATAAGAGGTATCATACAATATGAAGCAACAAGAATAGAAAGGAGTGGTTTTCATGAAATGCACGCCAAATCTCAATTCCTGGATTTCGTAGTACTTTTAGAAATCTCTCCGAGTATAGAAAATTACCTAGCTTAGGTTTTCATGCACAGACAAGTAGTCACTCTCTCACACATCATCGGATCCCCTTCCCAAGCTTATCTATAAGCGTGGTGGCATCAAATAAAACAATAAGACTTTTCCCCATTTTTGAAGCTCCAAAAAAATGAAAAATAAAAGAGGGAAGAAAGAGAGAAATAAATGAAATGGGATCATATATGAACTTCTTTCTCTTTTTTTCCTTTTCTTTTCCCCCCTTTTTTTCTCTTATTCTTTTTATCTCAGATATACAATAAGGATCCCAAATCAAGAGATAGAGAGATATGCATGTATATTTTTTTCTTTTGATTTTGGGGTATTGGAGCAAGGACTTTATAGCAGGGGAGATGCCAATATAAGATTTGCTAAAGGGAGATTCACCAATAATTTTAAGTATAGAAATGATGCTCAAGATATGCGGAGAAAGAAAAATATGTAACGCTCAGTTCACTCTTTAGAATGTGCATGACAACTTTCAGCAGAGTAATGTAATCTACTTAGTTTGAACTCAGAAGGTAAACTAATCCAGTCATATCAACATGGCATACATTTAATCAACCTGAAAGTGAAGCGTACAATTTTCATGCAAAAAAGAAGTGATATCAGATAACAAAGTAGTACTCCAAATATAGGCAATCAATGCGTGAAGCTTGGTGTGTTTTCTATGAAAAGCATACAATATAAATCATCAGACTCAGCTAATAGTAGAATTTCATTCACATTCATATAATGAAGGTGTAGGTTACTATCTCGAATGCACAGCAAAGCATAGCATATGATATCTGAAATAAAAACGATGGCATGACAAGATGATATGCATACAGAGATAAGCTAATTCCACGTCATCATCATTACAGAAAATTCATCTCTAGCCAAAAAGGATAAAGGAAATAAGGATAAAAGAAAAATAGGAACTATTATACATATGCTGCATAAAAAAATTGAGAAAACATGATGCATGAGAAAAAACGAAAAAGTGGGTGAGAATAAGTGTAAAATAAAGAAAGGTGGAAAAAAATAAAAATAAAAATAAAGAAAATGAAAAGTTCATGAGACACTCACTCCCCTAAGCTAAACGGCACAGTGTTCTCAATGTGCAAAGTGTGTCACACGAAGAAATAAGATATGGGTGGGGTGGGTGAGAATGTATGCATGATGAAAAGAAAAGAAAATGAGATGGATATGCAAATGATGGATGCAAAGATCAAGATGGTGCAAATATAAGTGTCCCCAAAAATACCTCCTCTCTCCCAAGATGATATAGACAAATATGAGCAAAATGTGACTAAAATGTGACTGGGGGAGGGGGTGCAAAATTAGTGGACAAAATGATATTCAGCACAACAGCGAAAAAAGTATGGGAGGCATCAAGTGTGTGCCTAAGTGGGTGGTGGAGCACCAGCACTGTCCTGTGGTGGTGGTGGTGGTGATGGCTGATGGCTGTTGTGGAATGGGATGTGTAGCGACAGGTGGCGGCTGTGACAGTCGCGCAAGAATCTGGTTCAGGCTAGCCTGAATACCAGGAAGTAAGGCAATGCGAGAATGTACAGCACTAACGGTAGCAGAGAGAGCCTGAAAATCTCCTCTGAGCCCACTAACGCCACCCCCCCCCCCCCCCCCCCCCCCCCCCCCCCCCCCCTCTAAAGCACGCAAGTGCTGAACTAGGGTGTCAGGGGGGAGGTGGAGCAGAGGGTCGAACAGGTGAGGAACGGGGCTGCCTCGCACGACTACCGTAAACAACAGATGCAACTACAGGGTGGGGCTGTGGTGCTGTGCTCACTAGAACTCGCTCAGCCTCTGTGGGAGGCTGAGACGAAGGAATGGTCGAAGAAGAAGGAGCAACAGCAGAAGCTGAAACGGTGACGGAGGTTGAGGATGACAGAGAGCTCGCTGACACAAAAATGGGGACAGACGTCACGACACTCTCGGTGAAGATAGCTGCAGTGGAGATGGAAGGGTCGACGACTGGGGAGGCCATGAAGTGTGCAGAAAATGACTCCCCAGGGGTGGAGAATAAGAAAGTAGACAGGGTCTCCACTGCGGAAGCAAAAGAGGGCTCGCCGCTCTCAAGAATGGTGGCGGGTGCTCAGGACTCACAGCAGAAATGGGATCGATGGTCATCGGCATAATGGTGGTAGTGGTGGTGGTGGACTCAGCTAGTGTACTTCCGGCACTGACAGAAGTGTGTACAGAGGTGTCGGGAGGTGCAGACAAATCAGGTGCAGGCTGAGGGATCTTCGGGTCCAGAGGTGGAAGGAGAGGCTCCTACTAAGCGCCCTCAGGCTCTAGCACGTATGCAGCTGGGATGAGGACGTCCATAGCTGGAATTCACTCCCCTCCTACGGGTCCAATATGAGTCCGAGCGGGGCTCGACAGAACCATGTAATCAGCTCCAAAAGGACCATGCAGCCATACCCAGTGGTGCTGACCATGAGGACACAGTATCTTCATGCAGGCCATAACGTCTATGGAAAGGTAAGTGGGGTCGGGGGTCACAGCAAACCAGCTGGAAGGTCTACTCCGCACATGGGAGCCAGAAGAGTAATCAGACCGCCGCAACAGATAGGCGTCCTGGCACCGACAGAGATAATGATGCGGTCTAAGTATCAACTAGCTATGTCAATATCAATGGCAGGGAGTAAAACATCTCCACCTCTCTCGAAGGCTCTCGCTCGAGTCATCGCGTAGAGCATGTAAAGCTCCGGCATCGACATCGTCTCCGGCTCATACCTCGCCAAGAAAGTGGTCGCCATAAGGCGCTGTGCAATGCAGAGGCATGGGTGGAGGATAGCGGAGGCCTTGGCCCGGCCGAGGGGAAATCAAGTGGTGCGTCGAATGACGGTGGGGGATGTGAGTGGGACTATAGGCTTGGTCGGGTTCCGGGACGGGGGCCACTGAAAATAGGCTCGGAGCATGTCGAGAGTGATCTCGCACTCACGATCCATCAATCGAAAAGAGCAACCCCCAGGAGTCATAGAAATAGAACTCAGAATCTCAAGTGTCGGCCGGACGTAGGTGTCCGCCAACATAGACAAAAAGTCACGCCACCCCATGTTATCATATAACTGGAGTAGGCCCTCAAGTACCCCTAGGCGCTCAAAATCATCTAGGTGCATGAACCTAGAAGGTACGATCGAATGATGGGAGATACGCTCAAATCTGGCCAGGTGTGCATCATCTCTGAACGTAATCCCCATCGTGTCAAAAGGGGGGCGGGATGTGCCGGTGGAGGTGGAATAGGTGCGGTACGAGGCGGAAGTGTGGGCGGTGGTAGGCAAGGTGGTGGGCTAGGTGGTGGGGAGTCTGCCCTAGCAGAAGAGGGGCCAATATCGCCGGTCCTCTTTCGCTTGGAATCGGGTGCCCGCGTGCGCGACCTAGTGCGTGGTGGCATGTGAGCCGTGAAACGTGCATATCCAAATGCAAAGTGATGTATAAGAGGAACGAGTGTACATAAACACGACACGAGTGCAAGCGATGGATGTGTGTGAAGAATCGCCTCCTCCGAGAAGCTCCAAATTGGCCCCTGAATCTCCTCCAAGCTAGCCTGAAACATAAATTAACAAGTCAGCAATGAATATCAATATATTTGGGGTAAGATCAAGAGTAATAGATATATATGGATTAATTTGGATTTGGGGCAGAATAGGGCTTACGAAGTGGAGAAATGGAGAAAAGGGGAGAAATTGGGCATGGGGATGATCGGCGACGGAGAGGAGCGGTGTCGGCGGCGACCGGGAGGCGTGGTCGTTGGCGACGGGCGTGTCGCTCGTGCATTGGGTCTGTGCAGCTCGGGCAAAGGGAGAAGCAGTTCGGGTGAATGGGGAGAAGCTCGGGCGGAAGTTAGGGATTTTGGGAAATTTTGGGGGATTTTGTCGCGAGCAGTCAAGTATATAGGATAAGTCACTCGGCCGAGTGGTGTGCCCACTCGGCCGAGTGGCACAGTTTTTAAAACTTTTTTGAAAACTTAGGTGAAAGTTCCGACTCTGTCGAGTAGCACATTGTCACTTGGCCAAGTGGTCAATGGCCACTCGGCCGCGTGGCAAGGCCACTCAGTGCTTTTTAAGTGCTGAAAGTGTCTGATTCACTCGGTCGAGTGACAAAGTCACTCGGCCGAGTGGCATAAAAATTACAGAGAGTGGTTTTTAGAATCTTCCCTGATCAGTATCCTACTCAGTCGAGTAAGGTCTTCACTCGACCGAATGACAATGTCACTCGGTCGAGTGGGCTGCTAATTTCAGCTCCAACTCTCTGTTTTTGCTCCACTTTCGATTTTTCTTCTCCATGTCTGTTTCTTCCTTCTCCTGAAGCCTGAGCGCATTCCTAGAGCGCTCTCCGTTGCCATGGTCATCCTCCATTCAAATGGTTCTTTGTTGTCCATCTCCTGCAGTGAAAAATAGAGCCCGTTGACAGGATTTTCATCGACTCTTGACTCTAAACACTAACAAAGATCTAAAACAAAAATATAAAGAGTAAATTCAATGTAAAAATAAGATAAAACCGTCAGGTTGGCTCCCGATAAGCACTCGTTAAAGGTCTTGAGCTCGACCCCTTAAGATACGTGTTTAATGCTCGATGTTTGGTGCATGTAGAACCAGCGTTTATTGAAGAAGCAATAGAGTCGATTACAAAAAGTACTAGTTTGAAGGGCTCGTTGGAATGTGTACGTCAAACTTTCAGGGAAGGCCGCTTGGGTTGGGTTGTTGGTGTTCATTGACATTCTGACCGGTGCCCGCCGCGTGGCGGGCAAGGGGTTTAAATATTTGTAACCGCAAGCGCACGGTGTTGTAGTGTGGCTTGGGGGTCGAACACAGGGAGGCTAGAATGTGCTTGTGTCAAGGAGGACCAAAATCACCCCGTGGGCGAGCTAGCCCGAATCTGTTGATGGTTGTCACGATATAGGAATTCAAGGTATGAACAATAAGAAAATAAACCCGGGACCTTGGTTTCCACTCCAACGAGCGACTCTCCCCGATACGACCTACGGGTAGGATGGCGATCGGAATTAGGGTCTAATGGTGAGACGTTGCCTCCGAAAGTGGTACCGGCATCCCATGGGCCCGATATTCCGGTCGGTGCCCAGGATGATACACCGGACTTCCCGGATTCGATCAGTGGGCACTCACGTGTCCATTACCACTGATCGATTCCGGGAGCACTAAGCTCGCAACGATAACTCCCAACGTCTCATCCTGTCGCTCCTGCATGCTAGGATTCGGCGTCTACGCTAAGGGCGTGAGCTATGGCTAGGGAGTCAACCGCCAAGTTTATTCCCCCTTGGCCCAACGGTCAAAGGCGGTCTTTTTCCCGCCGATGACAATGAAACACCCCGCGTAACCGTTAGAAACCTAATCCCTATCAATTTCCTAACCCTATGGATGCATCGGGAAGAGCCCCCGAAGGGGTTTCCACCAAAATCCCAGATTTGGGAACTACTCACAAAAATTCATTAAAAGCGATCTAAATGAAAATGAACCGTTGGAATCATAATCAGATGATAGGAATGCGGAAGTAATAGAGTAATTAAGACAATACTAAAATTTGAGAAAGATCCGACAACTTACAAAAGAACAGAAATTACAGCCGTCACAATAAGAGAAAACAGTAAAAACTAGCAGCTCCCCCGTTTCTGGAACCCTAGGGGTTCTATTTATAGACTCTCGCATCACCCGATCGGTTGACAAGTCAACCGATCGGGTGATTCGTTACAGATAATGAACAGAAAACGGCGAGCTTTCACCCGGTCATATGAACCGGTCAGGTGAGTTCTTGGAGTGACCGGTTGGATCTTGGCGCCATCGGGTGAAGTGATCGGTTGGGTGCCCGTGTCTTCAGCTCCTCAGCATCAGCTACAGATGAACCGATTGGGTGAGAGTCACCTGATCGGTTGGAATTTTGCTCGAAAAGACAGAGAACAGGCCCCCGCTGAACCGGTCTGTGAACCGGTCGGGTGACTTCCACATGAGCTCCGGCTGAGACCGGGTGGTGCACGCGTGCATCACCCGATCGGTTGGAGATGACCAACCGACCGGGTGAGGGGCTGAAAGATGTATTCTTTGACGTTTGACCCCTTGGATCACGTGTGACTCCTCCCGTTGCCCTGAGGACTTGAGATATCGTCGTTAAACGTCCCCTACGCGGCCAATCTCCTGCAAACATGGAGAAACAAAGAAAAGTGAAAGAAAACGAGAAAATACGAGAAAACGAATAAAAGACGGCGGAAAACACGGAGAAACACAAAAGAAAACGTGCGTGAATATATGAAACATAAACGCACGTCAAAATCCCCCAAGCTGAACTCATCCTCGTCCTCGAGGAAGACGAGTGAGAGTAGGAGCTCGGAGGGGAAAAATAGAGAGAAAGAGAGAAAAAGACAACTCTAAATCCTAGATCATCCGTCAGAGCCAACAAAATCAAAAACGACACACCATGCAAGCAAATGTCAAATCACATCACTAAACCTAGGAAAACGAGTCCCAATAAGTGTCGTGGGCTCACGCGGTGAAGCGCGAGTGAGTGCGGTCGTGTGCTAGCAAATGGTGTCGCTTTCTACAATGTGTTATGAGCTCATATACGCAAATCCAGGAAATGACCCAAATACCGATTCAAATTTGAAATTGCGGTGAATATTAGTTCGAGCATGCATGAGAAGAGTATAAGAAGTGAAACGTATCATGCGTCGGGGACTCCACAACTAGGGTTAAGGAAATCACGCCACTATAGCCTAGATACTAGCTAAAAAGTTCCTAAGCCAAGTGTTTTCGAAAACGATGGGGGTTGAGATGATGTGGAGTAGAACACTCGGTGCAAATTCTCGCCTTCCCTTTATTCTCGGTAGGTAGGAAAAATATTCACACTAGATATTTTTTTTGGGTTTTGGGTATTTGTATTTTTTTTGGCTTTTTGGCTATACAAAACTTTTCTTTTCTTTTCTTTTTGGGTTTTTCTTTTCTTTTCTCTTTTTTTGGATATTTGGTTTTTTGGCTATACACATGTGTACTCTCCCAAGTGGGAGAACGGTACACGACGAGGGGATCTGCACCAAGTAAAACAAAAAAGAAGTCGGAATCTAAACACTTGGGCAAAGGAAACTATTCTCGCTAAATAGAGCATAGGCTAAATGGGTTATCCTAGTCCTTAATTGTGGAATCCCGACGCATGCGAATTGAGATATACGATATAAATATAGCATGCATATAGTAGAATCAAATACCGCATATTCAATTCGAAGCATGATAATCTAGGGGTCATTCCTGGACAGGTATATAAAATAAAATCACAAAGTAGAAGCATACCAAATAGCTAGGCACGACGCACGACTCACAAAAAGCTAAGTGGACCCACGATGCGTGAAATGCAAGAGGACTCGAAATCCTAGGGTTAGTGAGTGTGATTATCGATGACATGCTAGGTGTGTGTGACTTTGAGGCGATTCATCATAGGATTCATATCTAGGAGAAAGAGATAAAAAGAAGAGAAGAGAGAAAAAAGAAGAAAAAATAAAAAAACACGATGAAAATGGCACAAAAATGAAAAAGAAGGACTCAAATGACGCACACAGTGCGACTCCCCCAAGCTGAAGTTTGCATTGCCCTCAATGCAATTTGAGTGAGTACGGGAGGGCAATGAAGATGGGGGGATACGCACCGACACAAAAAGAAATGAAAACGAGGAAAACACAGAGATGAAACTGAAAATAAAGAAAGATCAAAATCAAAATCAAACGATACGAAAATGAAAATAAAATCACACGACACGACACTCAAAAAGTGAAAAACAAGCACACACACAAGAATGAGAAAAACAACAAAACACGACAGCACACCAAAATAGACGTCCCCCAAGCTAGACATGACATTGCTAGCGAACAAAATGTGACCGTGAAATGCAGAGATATGCAAGGGGGAGTCAAAAACAAACAAGGTGAAATCAGAAAGCAGAAGAAGGTGAGTCCTCGTCCTCCTCGGAAGAGGGTGTGGCTGGGTGGTCGGGGGAGGCTGGGGGTGTGCGGAGAAGTGGGGAATGAGGTGGAGGAATAGGGGCAGCGGTGGTGTGAACGATGGAAGGAGTGTCGGTGGAGGTGGGTGGTGGTGGTAGGACGGCGATCAAGGCGGTGGTGAGAGGAATAGAAATGGGGGAAGAAGATGTGGTGGTGATGGTAGTGGGTGGGGGTGGGAGAGATCTGGAGCGCACCGGCAATTTCCTCCAGCGCACGTATGCAGTGATGGAGGAGGAGGGAGGGGGTAGGGTGGGTGCGATGGAAGTGGTCGGGAGGGGCGAAGTGGATACCTGGATGGGAGTAGATGAGGGAGGAGAAGAATGTGGTGAGGGAGGTGATGGATGTGGGGATGTGTGGGAGGGTGGAGGAGAAGATCGCCGAGGTGGTGAAGGTGGAGGTGGTGAAGGTGGAGGTGGTCCGTGGATGTGAGTGAGAAGGCGAAGATTGGCGGCCACGTTCCTCTCAAGTGCGAGGAAACGTGGGTGAGTGAGAAAAGAGGACGGTGATGGGTCCGAGGAGGCAGAGGACATGGCGAGCTCACGAAGGGCAGCGACCTCCCTTTCAAGACCAAGACGGGCCGAGACCTGGCGGCGACCAAAAGATGTGGACTGACGTGAGGCAGAAGTGGTGCCGCCAGGTAAGGTGGAAGTGGTGCCGGCGGCGGTGTCGTTTTACCGCAAGTGCACGGTTAGTGTAGGGTGCGGATTTATCGAACTCAGGGAGGTGGATGGCTTGAGTGGCTACTAGCCTCGCCTAGGTCGCGTGCTAGCTACGCAGATAATGTGGGTGAAGTGTAGGAATAAGGGAAAGAAATGAAAAGGACACGAAATGAATCCTCGCTAACACGGGCTAGAGCACTCATGACACTTGGCATTTGACTTGATACAGGGTGAGACATTGCCCCAAAAGGTGGTACCTAGCGTCCATGGCCTGATATTCCAGTCGGTGCCAAGCACGCTAGGCCTACCCGGTTCCGGACGGTGGGCATTCCCATGTCCATTAACACCTTCCACAACCGGGAGCATTAAGGCCACAATGATAACTCCCAACACTTCGTCCAAGCCGCTCCCGCGCGCGAGGACTCGATGTCTACACTAGGGGCGTGAGCTGTGGCTAGGGAGTCAACCGCCAAGTTTATTCCCCCTAGGCCCGACGGTCAGAGGCGGTCTTTCTCCCGCCAATGACAATGAAACACCCCTGCGTAACCCTAATGGCCAAATAGGTCGAATGCGATTTCTAGCGATACATCGAAGCGGATCTTGACTGGACAAGCACCGGACCCCAACCCCCAACACATCTAGTGTGTTGTCGTACGAATTGGACCCAGATCGCTAGAAATCCCCATTGACGCATTTCATCGAACACGTGCCATGCAACCAAGTCTAATGTAAATTTCCAAGCAACAATCCTACCCTAACCCGTATTAGGGTTCATCAAAACTACTCAATGGTGAATAACATATAAACAAACAACACAAAAGACATATAAACTTTCACCATCAAGCAACAATGAAAACAACACAAAACAATGGAAAATGAGAGAAAAATACTTATCTTGAGTTGAATCGTCAATCCAATACAAGACTTATTGAGCAAAAGACCTAATCTAAACTAACCTAGAACTCACAAGAGAAGGGGGGGCAAAAAGCCCTAAAAACTCCAGGAGATCCCCCTCAAGTCGGCCAGCCTCGTGTATTTATAGCCCCACTTCGAAACCCTAATGGTTCGGGTCCAAACCCGCAGGAAAAACGCCACCCGATCGGTTGACAAGTCAACCGATCGGGTGATCTGTTACAAATAATAAACAGAAAACGACGGACTTTCACCCGGTCATATGAACCGGTCGGTTGAGTTCTTGGAGTGACCGGTTGGATCTTGACTCCATCGGGTGAAGGGATCGGTTGGGTGCCCGTGTCTCGGCTCCTCAGCATCAGCTACAGATGAACCGATCGGGTGAGAGTCACCCGATCGGTTGGAATTTGGCTTGAAAAGACAGAGAATCAGCCTCGTTTGAACCGGCCTGTGAACCGGTCGGGTGACATTCACTTGAGCTCCGGCTGAGACCGGGTGGTGCACGCGTGCATCACCCGATCGGTTGGAGATGACCAACCGACCGGGTGAGGGGCTGAAAGATGTAATCTTCGTCGTTTGACCCCCTGGATCACGCGTGACTCCTCCCGTTGCTCCAGGGACTTGAGATATCGTTGTTAAATGTCCCCTATGCAGGCAATCTCCTGCAAACATGGAGAAACAAAGAAAAGTGAAAGAAAACGAGAAAACACGAGAAAACGAATAAAAGACGGCGGAAAATACGGAGAAACACAAAAGAAAACGTGCGTGAATATATGAAATATAAACGCACGTCAAAATCCCCCAAGCTGAACTCTTCCTCGTCCTCGAGGAAGACGAGTGAGAGTAGGAGCTCGGAGGGGAAAAATAGAGAGAAAGAGAGAAAAAGAAAACTCTATATCCTAGATCGCCCGTAAGGGCCAACAAAATCAAACACGCCACACGAAGCAAGCATACGACAATACACAACACTAAACCAAGGAATGTGAGTCCAAACAAGTGTCGTGGGCCGACACAGTGAAGCGCGAGTGAGTGTGGTCGTGTGCTAGCAGATGGTGTCACTATCTACGATGTGCAATAAGGCTCCATATACACATACCCAAAGAAAGACCTAAATATCGATTCAATTTGAAATTGCGGTGAATATTAGCTCAAGCATGCATGAGAAGAGTATAAGAATAGAAGCGTATCATGCATCGGGGACTCCACAGCTAGGGACTAGGAAATCACCACACTATAGCCTAGGTAATCGCTAGAAGGTCCCTATGCCAAGTGTTTTCGAAAACGATGGAGGTTGAGAAGATGTGGAGTAGAACACTCGGTGCAAATTCTCGCCTTCCCCTTATTCACGGCAAGTAGGAAAATATTCACACTGGAATTTTTTTGGGTTTTGGGTATTTGTATTTTTTTTCTTTTCTTTTCATTTCTCATCTTTTGGGTTTTTCTTTTCTTTTCTCCTTTTTTTGGATTTTTGGGAATTGGGATATTTACATGTGTACTCTCCCAAGTGGGAGAACGGTACACGACGAGGGGATTTGCACCAAGTAAAATAAAAATGAAATCGGATTCTAAACACTTGGACAAAGGAGATATTTCTCGCTAATCAGAGCATAGGCTAAATGGGTTATCCTAGTCCTTGTTTGTGGAATCCCGACACATGCGAATTGAAATATACGATATAAATATAGCATGCATATAGAAGCAGATAGTAGAAGCAAATACCGCATATTCAAATCGAAGCATGATAATCTAGGGTCAACCAAGGATAGGTATATAAAACATAATCACAAGGTAGAAGCACACCAAACAGCTAGGCACGACGCACGACTCACAAAAAGCTAAGTGGACCCGCGATGCATGAAATGCAAGAGGACTCGATATCCTAGGGTTAGTGAATGTGATTATCGAAGCTGTGCAAGGTGCACGTGTGATTTTCGTGGCAATTCATCATAGGGTTCATCTCTAGGAGAAAGAGATAAAAAGAAGAAAAGAAAAAGAAAAAGAAAAACACGGAGAAAAACGACTCAAATAACGAAGAAAAAGAGACAAATGACGCACGAAGTGCGACTCCCCCAAGCTGAAACTTGCATTGTCCTCAATGCAATAGTAGTGAATACGGGAGGGCAATGAAAATGTAGGGGAGTTACGCACCGACACAAAAAAAATGAAAAACACGAAAAATACACGAACGAAACAGGAAAATAAAGAAAAAGAAACATACAGAATAAAAGATATAAAACGCAACAAAGGACTCAAAGACACAAACACACGACAACGACACACGAAAACATGCACACAAAAGTCGATTTCCCCCAAGCTGGACATGACAATGCTAGCAAAATGATATGATCAATGGGGATGTAGAGATATGCTAGGGGGAAATCGGAAAAGAAAGAAATCAGAATGCAGGAGAGACAGTGTGCTCGTTCTCCTCGGAAGAGGATGTGGGGTGTGGACGGTAGAAGTGATAGAAGGGCACGACATGATGGGTTATTAAGATGCAAAAGCAAATCCTAGATAAGCTCCCCTCGCTAATGAGAGGAGACGAGATTATTCAAATCTAAACTAGAAAGCGGTAAATTTTTACACTACTGGATTAGGATACACCTGAGCATAGGTGGATCCAAGATCTGGAGCGGGGCAGGTAGCTGCTCTAACTGATCCTTCTGTGGCTCCGCCAGAAGCATTGTGCCACGTGTGCCAATGGACCCAAGCAATGCACCTCCAAGCATCCCTCGTAGGTGTCCACCTGTGACCTGCAAAGGACGAGGTGCATTAGTCCATGGCAAGAAATTATTTCCCAAAATAAATGTATCCCAGAGATAGTCGCCGGTAAATGTTGGTAAAATATATGAAATGTGGCGAACACTCCCTGGAAATGGTATGCTATCCTCTGTGCTAGCGACGATCAAATCCCCGCTCTCCATGTGAAGTTGCTCTCCAGGTGGTGACACACCGCGGCATACCTCAAGGGAAGTCGATCATGTGTCCTGTGAGAGATATTGTTGGATATGGAAGACGTTTGTACACCCTTGTGGGGGATGTACGAGGGATTACGGACCTCGAACGTCGCGCACACGAAGTCATGTGCAAAGGGAATCTGTTCCCTTGCGGAGAGGATCTCTGTATGAGCGGGAAAGTCGCATTATATATGCATAAGTGCATGCGACATATGGCTAATAAAGGGGGAATATCTTAAGCTTATGTTGTACCATGCATATGGTACAACTTAAGCTTATATTGTGCCATGTCTCATGGTACACCTTAATTAAGTTGTTCCAAAGGAACAACTTACCCTAAAATAACTACCTTGGGGGCTATAAATAAGACCCAAGGGTAGCCATTTTCCTTACACATTTGCATGAAATTCATGCATGCATCTTCTTCATAGCGAAGCTCTGCAGAAATAATTCCTCTCCCTCCTTCCAAGTTCTTAATCTAAAATAGAGATTTAGATTGTGGATTAGTAGCCTTACTCCGTTCGTGAGAAGACTCGATCCGTCGTGGCGAATCCGAAGGCAAAGTTCCGAGACTATCGTTCCGCATACGCAAGCGTAAGTCTCCACTTTAATTATCGATCCTAACTTTGTTTTGGACAGGATCCTTCATTGGTATCAGAGCCATATGGGTTCGCCCCGGTCAATCCACCGCCCCGTCGAAACTACGAACGAGTCGTTGTCTTTTTCACGAATGGGTCTCCTACTATTACGGATATAGTAGGAACGCTTCGTGACGGAGAGAACGCAGCGGTTGTTCTTTTCACGTTAGGGTCTTCTATCATTACGGATATGGTAGGAACTCTCCGTGACGGGAAGAACCGACCGTTCACGTAGTACGTTATTCATTTTTGGCACACGGCCATTAAGAGATAACTAATTTCTTCGACGAACGGGTGCTTCATCGAGGAAGGTGATGGAAGTTATTTCCATCGGGTAAGAGGAAAATTTGGTGCATGTGCACCATGGCCAAATGGGCCATGAAGACCATGCACCCCCTCTCCTCATGCGGAGGGGGTTGGCTACGGCCAATAACCACCGGCGACCACCCCATCAAGGGGGAGGAATGAGTGCGGCAACCCCATTCAAAGGGGGTGGCCGGCCATGGCCAAAGGGGCCATGGCCGGCCAACGCCGAATGGCCTTGGCCATGGCCGGCCATGGCCAAGCCATGACCGGCCATGGCCAGGCCGGCAGTGGCCGGCCAAGGCCAGGCCGGCAGTGGCCGGCCATGGCCAGGCCGGCAGTGGCCGGCCTTGGCCAAGGGCCTGCCGGCCAGGCCGGCCCTGGCAGTGGCCAGGGCCGGTGCCCTGGCCTCAGGCCAGGGCCTGGCCGAGGCCAGGGCAGGAGCCCTGGCCCCAGCCAGCGGCCTGCCGGCCCTGGCAGAGGCCAGGGCCGGCGCCCTGGCCTCAGGCCAGGGCCTGGCCGAGGCCAGGGCAGGAGCCCTGGCCCCGGCCAGTGGCCTGGCCGGCAGGCCCTGGCAGAGGCCAGGGCCTGGCCGGCCCTGGCCGAGGGGGCCAGGCCCCCTGGCCGGCCAGGGCAGAGGCCCTGGCCGGCCTTTGGCTAAGCCCGGGTCAGGGCAGAGGCCCTGACCGGGAAGAAGTTGAATTCGAAAATTGGTCGACCAATTTTGTGTTTTTGGTCGACCAATCCGACAAATGGTCTGGGTCGATTGCAAACTTGCCAGATGACCCATACGGGGTAACAAATGGCCTTGGTCAAACTCGAATGTGTCGAGTAGTCCATACGGGACTAACCACAGTGCCGACTAGTTCATACGGAACTAACGTTTTAATGAAGTTTTCATTGGGCTCTACTCCTTGAAGATTAGCCATAGTGCTCTACTTCATGCGAGATTAGCCATGTCATTGTGCTCTACTCTACGGAGATTAGCCAATGTACTTGTGACGTTGTGCTCTACTCTACGGAGACTAGCCAACGTGCTTTCAAATTTTTGAAAAAGATGTTTTTCAAATAGGTCATGTCCCGTCCTTAAATCGGGATAGCGCAATTTGGAATTCCAAGTCCTACCACGATCCGGCCATGGTTATCTAACCCATGTCTTGTGGCTTGGCAATTGTTGCGTTAAAATTCTTTGCGCTAATTCTCACCTATTCTATTTTGAAAGATAAGTTTTTCAAAGTGATTTTCCGCTGCTAATACCATACGGGTATTATTTCTGATTTCTTTTTACTTAAGATAAGTAAGAGGGATACTTTGAAAGTTACTTCTAGATGGTAGTTGGGAACGTAGTGAACTTCTCGATTCTAGAGTAACATTTCAACGCATCCAAGGAACTTATCAAGTGTTTAAAGAATCGAAACTTTATGCATGGAATTTTGATCGTGTTTTTCATTCTCTTTGCAGTTTTTTGAATCGAAAATGTCTACCGCTTCTAAGAATATTGTCGCAGAGCTTAACAAAGGTGAAAAGCTCAACGGCGACAATTATAAACTTTGGTCAATAAAAATCCAATATGTTTTGGAGGAGCAAGATGTGCTCGAAACACTCCAAAACATAATGGTAGAACCTGAGTTGGGCAATACGGCCCAACACAAGAGGGACCGGGAAGCTTATGACACTTGGACTCGAAAGAACAAAATAGCACGTATTACGCTACTGTCCGCGATGGACAATGACATAATGCGCCTATTTCGGGAATTCGACCTAGCTAAAGACATATGGTCTGAGCTAGAAATAAAGTTTGGTGGAACTTCGGTTACCAAACTCCGCTCCTTGAATATTCAATTTGATTCGTACAAGATGCGGCGAGATCATTCTATGAAAAAGCATCTCCGCCACATGGCGAATTTTATATCTGAATTAAAGGATGCGGGTGTTACGCTGTCTGACGAACAGCAGATCCAAGCGGTCATTCGTTCACTCCCAGATAGCTGGGATAACATGAAAATGCATCTCACTCATAATGAGTGCATTAAAACTTTAAGCGATGTTTCGAAACACCTCGAACTCGAGGAAGAGCGGATTCAAGCCGCAAAACCAAGTGCAGAAGTGCACGTGGCCGCTAGTTCCTCACATGGGGGAAATAAGCGGAAGAATAAACGCTTAAGGTTTATGAACGAACGTAAGCAAGAACCGGAGACCT
This sequence comes from Scilla litardierei, assembly GCA_030789695.1. Taxonomy (NCBI): domain Eukaryota; kingdom Viridiplantae; phylum Streptophyta; class Magnoliopsida; order Asparagales; family Asparagaceae; genus Scilla; species Scilla litardierei. The sequence continues at coordinate 218,342,843 of CM061133.1, forward strand.
CAAAGAAGACAAAGAACAAAAAGTGGCAAAAGAATGTGCACTCAAAGAAGAAAAACTTGAAGAAGATCAAGTGCTTTAAGTGCAACAAGTACGGTCACTTCGCCCGTACATGTACGGATGGAAGTGATAAGGTAACTTGTAGGACTAGTTACATATGTGTTTCTAGTTCCATGTTTCTTGCTGAATCTAACTATTTTTGGTTGATTGATTCAGGGGCCACAGACCACGTAGCGAAGGACAGAAGGTTCTTCGTAGAGTATCAAAAGATAACTCAAGGAACAAAGTGGATATACGTCGGCAACAACACACGTGTTGAAGTCAAAGACGTCGGAACATGCAAGCTAGTTCTCGACAACGGCCGGACTTTATTATTGCACGACGTCCTCTTTGCTCCAGATATTAGAAGGAATATCGTTTCCGTGGTCATGTTAATGTCTTTAGATTATGAGTGGAGGTTCTATAAACAATGTGTTGACCTTGTTTGTAATAATTCTTTGATTGGTTCTGGTAATGTTTGTAATGGATTAATTGTTTTAAATACAATGAATGATGTTGCTTCTTCCATTAATGAAAGTTTTCATTTGACAAATGCTTCTAACTCTGAGTCTGAAATCATTTGTTGGCATGCAAGACTTGGTCATATTGGACCAACTAAAATGGATAGACTTGCCAAAAGTGGCTTGCTATCTAATGTTTCAAAAGTTGAAATGTCAACTTGCGAACATTGTCTTGTAGGGAAAACTTGTCGCAAGCCGTTTGGAACTGGCACAAGGGCCGAAGTTCCATTACAGCTTATCCATTCGGACATTTGCGGTCCAATGAATGTTAAGACAAGACACGGGAAGTCCTATTTCATCACATTCATTGATGACTTCACCCGTTTCGGACATATCTATTTGATATCCCACAAAAGTGAAGCTTTGGCTTGCTTTAAAAACTATATGAGTTTAGTGGAGAATCAATTAGATCGCAAGATTAAGGTTTTACGAACCGATAGGGGCGGTGAATATCAATCAATAAATTTTAAGGAACTTTGTGATGAAAAAGGCATAGTACATCAGGTAACTATGCCTTACACTCCGCAACAAAACGGTGTTGCGGAAAGAAGAAATAGGACATTGATGGAAATGGTCCGTTCAATGATGTCTCAGGCAAATTTGCCTATCACCTTTTGGGGTGACGCATTATTAACGGCGGCATTCATCTTAAACCGTGTACCCTCGAAGTCGGTAAGTTCTACTCCTTATGAGTTGTGGAACAATAGAACTCCAGACTTAAGCATTCTAAAACCTTGGGGTTGTGCATCTTACGCACATTTATCCTCTCACAAATATGGCAAACTTGGGCCACGTGGGAGGAAGTGTATCTTCATCCGATACGCTGAAAACTCCAAAGGATATGTTTTCGTCAGTCAAGAGGACAATGGAGGTCTTATAGAATTCGAATCGAGGGATGTTGTCTTCTTGGAAAATGAGTTTCCAAGACAGTGTGAGATAAGTCAAGACTTATCCTTGTTTGAGACTTGGGATCAAAAAGGATCGGAACGTTCGAGTGGGAGAATTCTTGGTGAAGAAGAAAATACGTTTCAAACTTCACCAATGAATGATACGAACGATACCAATCCTATTCCGAGTGGGAGTGATGTTATTCCAAGTGTGAGTGATGTCATTCCAAGTGGGAGTGATCAAACTCAAACAAGACGTAGTAATCGGACGAGGCTAACACCTCTGAGATTTGAGGATGAATTTCCTCAAACATTCATGACATTACTACAAGATGATGACGAACCTGCAAATTTCAAACAGGCCGTCACATGCCCTGCTAAAGATAAATGGATAGCGGCAATGGAAGAAGAACTTCAATCCATGAAAACAAACCAAGTCTGGGACTTGGTTAATTTACCTAAGGGACGTAGAGCCATTGGGAACAAGTGGGTTCTCAAAATCAAGCATAAGGCTGATGGCTCCATCGAGAAATATAAAGCTCGCCTTGTTGCGAAAGGTTTCACGCAACAGGAAGGAATAGACTACGAAGAGACTTTCTCTCCTGTCGTGCGTTTTACCTCGATTCGCTTAATTCTGGCAGTGGTGGCTTGTTTGGACCTCGAATTACATCAGATGGATGTAAAGACTGCCTTTCTTAACGGAGAACTAGATGAGGAGATCTACATGGAACAACCAAACGGGTTCGTACAAGAAGAAAACAAACATAAGGTTTGTAAACTTCGTAAATCCATATATGGTCTTAAACAATCCTCAAGGCAGTGGTATATGCGTTTTCAAGAAGTTGTTTTGTCGTATGGATTCTCCATGCTCGACGAAGACAATTGCGTATATATTAAGAGGATTAAAAACAAGTATATAATTATGTCTCTTTATGTAGATGACATACTTATAGCCGGAAATGATAAGCGTCTTATATTGGATATCAAAGCTTGGCTTTCATCCGTCTTTGAGATGAAAGACATGGGTGAAGCTGCATATATCCTTGGGGTTAAGATCTCAAGGAATCGTTCCAAGAAACTTCTTTCTCTCTCTCAAGAGACGTATATAAAGAAAGTTTTAGAACGGTTTAATATGCAGGACTGCAAGCCAATTGATACTCCAATAAGCAAAGGCGAGGGTCTATGTTTGGAGATGTGTCCCAAAGATCCAAAAGAAAAGAAAGCTATGGAAAAAGTTCCATACTCCAGTGCTGTCGGGAGTCTGATGTACGCCATGATGTGTACTAGACCCGACATTTGCTATGATGTTGGTATGGTAAGCCGTTACCAATCCAACCCAGGACAGGCACACTGGAAAGCGGTGAAGAGGATATTAAGATACCTCAAAGGGACTGCGGACTATGCGTTATGCTATCAAGGCAATACCTTGAGACTCGAAGGCTATACCGATGCTGATTGGGCGGGTGATCTCGACGAGCGAAGATCTACCTCGGGCTTTGTTTTCTTACTCGGGAATGGTGCAATATCCTGGAGCAGCAAGAAACAAACCTGCATCGCTCTATCAACCATGGAAGCCGAGTTCGTAGCATTCAGCATGGCGGTCCGAGAAGCTGTTTGGCTTAGGAAATTCTTAGACAGGCTGACGAATGCCTCTGACTCGAGCACTGTTCCTATATACAGTGATAGTCAAGCTTCGATTGCATATGTCAAAGATCCTAAATTTCATTGTAAGACCAAACACATTGACATTCGATTCAAGTTTGCGAAGGATTATGATAAACGAAAGGAAGTAGACATAGGATACATATCCACGCATGAGATGATAGCGGATCCCCTTACTAAGGCGATCCCCAGAGATGTGTTTTTCAAACACTTATCATCTATGGGAATGCGTAGGTGCTGAGCTGTATCATGTAATATTTCCCATGTCTATAGAAGATCAAAATTTAATTTGCATACAAGTTTCTTACAAATGATTTTATATACATTTGTGTTTAAGTCTCAGCTATTTTTGTGTGTATGTCGGACAGATTAAGGTTGGCTCTCTCATATGAGCAACCGCCTTATCTTATCAGATGGATAAGATAGAGATGAGACTAGTTTAAAGTCAAAATCATTAGACAAATGATTTAGAGTCATGACTTAAACAAGATAGTCGAATAAAAGATCTGCATCATACGGATGCTTACAAAAGATCTGAGATCTGTATCACAAGGATATAAAGATCTCATTGGATTTTTTAAATCCTATCTGTCTTATGCGGGATGAGAGTCCGTGAATATTTCACGAGTAGTAAGGGGACTCAAAAAGATAGGCACTGTGGTGTCTGATCTTTTCATCCGTACAACATCATTAAGACATACTCTCCCTGGGAAAGGAGTGATGTTGTAATACGTGTTCATACCACGTATGCATTTCGACCACTGAGTTAGTAGCAATAGTGTTTGCTATTATGTGAGACTCAAAGGCCATATGGGTCTTAACTCTTACCCTCAAGGACTTCAATTGGTTCCTTTAGATTTGACGAGATGATCGCTATCTTAGCATGTTACTAATGGGCTATGGTAATTCGGCTCGGCGGGGCACGTTAGAAAAGCGAATCAAGTCAAGATCAGAAGGTTCACAAGAAGAGGAAGATTGATTTCATATTCACATTTGGACTTTAATGATTCAAAGCTGGCCAGCCAATTGTAATCCAGATGGGATTCAATTGTTGAATATAAAGTATAAGAAATGTGAAGAAATAATCTAGGGTAAAGCATGCGTTGAACTACTCAACTTTGCACCTTCGAGGTCGTTGTGTATCTCTAACAAGTGCACAACAACAGACTCTACGCGCATGACGGTCGCACGGTCTATTTCTCGGTATGATAGATGAAAGAACTAAGGGAAAGACGTTCTCTTACAATCCCCTCAAGTGTGAGTGGGAGATGTTGGATATGGAAGACGTTTGTACACCCTTGTGGGGGATGTACGAGGGATTACGGACCTCGAACGTCGCGCACACGAAGTCATGTGCAAAGGGAATCTGTTCCCTTGCGGAGAGGATCTCTGTATGAGCGGGAAAGTCGCATTATATATGCATAAGTGCATGCGACATATGGCTAATAAAGGGGGAATATCTTAAGCTTATGTTGTACCATGCATATGGTACAACTTAAGCTTATATTGTGCCATGTATCATGGTACACCTTAATTAAGTTGTTCCAAAGGAACAACTTACCCTAAAATAACTACCTTGGGGGCTATAAATAAGACCCAAGGGTAGCCATTTTCCTTACACATTTGCATGAAATTCATGCATGCATCTTCTTCATAGCGAAGCTCTGCAGAAATAATTCCTCTCCCTCCTTCCAAGTTCTTAATCTAAAATAGAGATTTAGATTGTGGATTAGTAGCCTTACTCCGTTCGTGAGAAGACTCGATCCGTCGTGGCGAATCCGAAGGCAAAGTTCCGAGACTATCGTTCCGCATACGCAAGCGTAAGTCTCCACTTTAATTATCGATCCTAACTTTGTTTTGGACAGGATCCTTCAGATATGGTGTGTCAAATATATATGAGTCTAAAGAAATAGGACGTGAAAAGCGAGACTCAAATGTGGAGTGAGAGTGAGTATGAAAATCTCCCTGAATAGGGGCAATATGCTCAAGTAGATGCTCAGCCGCAGAAGAAGTGGAGCGTGACGGTAGAGGTAGATGTGGCTCGGGCTCCATGAAGTGGACGATCGTATCCAAGCCCTCATGCACATCCTCCTCGACGATATGCTCATGCTCCTCCATGTGCCCGATGTCCTGAATGACATCCTCATGGTTGACCACCGACCAAGGAGGAAGCTATGACAGAGATGGCTGTGGAGGTGGATGTGGAGCGGACCACTCGTATGTGGTCGTGGTGTCGTCGTCCTCACGCACATCCTCCTCGCAGGTATGCATAAGCTCTGTGGTCTCCTCGGTGCTCTCATAGGACTCATATGGGGTATCCAGATAAAGATGAAAAGTCTCTCCCACAGATCCTAGAGAAATCTCCCCATCCTCACTATCATCATCAAAAAATGCTTCGTCATCCAAGTGGTAGTGTGGGAAAATTGGGGCATCGGCATGAGATGTGTCTATGGTGGCCGATGGCATGGTGGTCTCAAACATGAAGGTGGGTATATCCTCTCCTTCATCCCCTCTCCTCGGTGTCGGCTCGGTGATTGGTACCATCAAGTTTTGTAATATTTGGCCTTGGTTAAACATGGCACTTTCAAGGAGAGAAACGAGGCTTGATTCTTCTTGTGTTTGTGGAGGGGTATAAGGTTGAGGAAATGGATGGGAGGTGTTTGGGCTAAGGTTGTGGGAAAATGTTTGGCCTTGGAGCGGGGGGAGGCTCTCAAGCGTAAATGGGCAATCATAATACACGTGCCCCGCCATCCCACAAGTCTCACAAACCACAACTGGATAAGGATCGTATCCTCCCATCTGAGCATCAAAATTTGATCTCCACATGGTAATATCAAAGATACATGGACAACAAAAATAAGAAAACTAGAGAGGAGCGTCAATAGTACAAGAGAATAACAAAAAGATAATATAATGGTGGGGGAAAATTTTCTTGGTTATTGAATTTTTTTTTAAAAAAGAGAAAAAGAAATTGTTTTTTTTTTGTTTTTTTATGCGTAGTCTAACGAACCCAAGCTAAGCTAATATCAAACCGAACGCCTCCCCGGCAACGGCGCCAAAAACTTGACCGGCGCCCGGTTTACGGCATGGGCGCGGTGTCGTTTTACCGCAAGTGCACGGTTAGTGTAGGGTGCGGATTTATCGAACTCAGGGAGGTGGATGGCTTGAGTGGCTACTAGCCTCGCCTAGGTCGTGTGCTAGCTATGCAGATAATGTGGGTGAAGTGTAGGAATAAGGGAAAGAAATGAAAAAGACACGAAATGAATCCCCGCTAACACGGGCTAGAGCACTCATGACACTTGGCATTTGACTTGATACAGGGTGAGACATTGCCCCAAAAGGTGGTACCTAGCGTCCATGGCCCGATATTTCGATCGGTACCAAGCACGCTAGGCCTACCCGGTTCCGGACGGTGGGCATTCCCATGTCCATTAACACCTTCTGCAACCGGGAGCATTAAGGCCACAATGATAACTCCCAACACTTCGTCCAAGCCGCTCCCGCGCGCGAGGACTCGATGTCTACACTAGGGGCGTGAGCTGTGGCTAGGGAGTCAACCGCCAAGTTTATTCCCCCTAGGCCCGACGGTCAGAGGCAGTCTTTCTCCCGCCAATGACAATGAAACACCCCCGCGTAACCCTAATGGCCAAATAGGTCGAATGCGATTTCTAGCGATACATCGAAGCGGATCTTGACTGGACAAGCACCGGACCCCAACCCCCAACACATCTAGTGTGTTGTCGTACGAATTGGACCCAGATCGCTAGAAATCCCCATTGACGCATTTCATCGAACACGTGCCATGCAACCAAGTCTAATGTAAATTTCCAAGCAACAATCCTACCCTAACCCGTATTAGGGTTCATCAAAACTACTCAATGGTGAATAACATATAAGCAAACAACACAAAAGACATATAAACTTTCACCATCAAGCAACAATGAAAAAAACACAAAACAATGGAAAATGAGAGAAAAATACTTATCTTGAGTTGAATCGTCAATCCAATACAAGACTTATTGAGCAAAAGACCTAATCTAAACTAACCTAGAACTCACAAGAGAAGGGGGGCAAAAAGCCCTAAAAACTCCAGGAGATCCCCCTCAAGTCGGCCAGCCTCATGTATTTATAGCCCCACTTCGAAACCCTAATGGTTCGGGTCCAAACCTGCAGGAAAAACACCACCCGATCGGTTGACAAGTCAACCGATCGGGTGATCTGTTACAAATAATAAACAGAAAACGGCAGACTTTCACCCGGTCATATGAACCGGTCGGTTGAGTTCTTGGAGTGACCGGTTGGATCTTGGCGCCATCGGGTGAAGGGATCGGTTGGGTGCCTGTGTCTCGGCTCCTCAGCATCAGCTATAGATGAACCGATCGGGTGAGAGTCACCCGATCGGTTGGAATTTGGCTTGAAAAGACAGAGAATCAGCCTCGTTTGAACCGGCATGTGAACCGGTCTGGTGACATTCACTTGAGCTCTGGCTGAGACCGGGTGGTGCACGCGTGCATCACCCGATCGGTTGGAGATGACCAACCGATCGGGTGAGGGGCTGAAAGATGTAATCTTCGTCGTTTGACCCCCTGGATCATGCGTGACTCCTCCTGTTGCTCCAGGGACTTGAGATATCGTCGTTAAATGTCCCCTACGCGGGCAATCTCCTGCAAACATAGAGAAACAAAGAAAAGTGAAAGAAAATGAGAAAACACGAGAAAACGAATAAAAGACGACGAAAAATACGGAGAAACACAAAAGAAAACGTGCGTGAATATATGAAATATAAACGCACGTCACATTCCTCAGATCCTCTTCATCATGGGTGGTAATGGGGGATGAGTCCTCCAATCTTGAGCTTTTACCGTCCTTTTTCTTTGCCGGCGGCGATAATTTCTTGTCCGGTGGAGCTTTCTTTGTGTTCTTTGCCGTAGAGAGCTTACATAGCTCTCTAATCTTTACGACATCAGCATCATCTTTGTCATCGTCCATAGAAGGATCTGTCAGGTCTCCCAACATCTCGCCATCTTTAGAATATTGGCCTTCTTCGAAGCCGTCATTGTGCAAGGTGCCGATAGCATATGTCATAGCATCGTCAATGACCTCTTCGAGGAGGTATGAAAGATCATGGGACCACCCCTTGATTAAGTATATACTATTTACCTCCACGATGGGGACTCTTTCTGAATAATGCTTGAGCCTTTATCCATTCACCTTAAAAGTGGCACCGTCTTTTCCTTCTAGCTTGAAGGCCCCTCCCGGTTGTATGTGCCGGATGGTAAAAGGTCCCGACCATCGTGACCTTAGCTTTCCGGGAAAGAGTCGGAGTCTAGAATTGAATAATAGGACCTTGTCTCCAACCTTGAAGTCTGTAACGGTGATACGTGCGTCATGGAGAATTCTCGTTCTTTCATTGTAGATCCTACAGCTCGTAAGCATCCCATCTAATCTCGTCAAGCTCATTGATGTCTAGAACTCGGCGCAATGTCGCGCTCTTGTAGTCATAATTCAAGGTTTTAATTGTCCAATATGCGCGATGTTCCAACTCTACTGGTAAATGACAAGCTTTCCCGTAAACAAGCCAGTATGGTGTGGTCCCAATGGGAGTGCGAAAGGCCGTGCGATATGCCCATAGTGCATCATTCAATTTCATGGACCAATCCTTCCTAGATCTATCGACGGTCTTCTCCAGAATTTGTTTAATTTCCTGGTTCGACACTTCCACTTGTCCACTCGTCTGCGGATGGTATGCCATACCGATTCTATGATCCACCACATACTTCTTTAACATGGCTTCAAACTTGCTTTCTATAAAGTGGCTTCCCCATCGCTTATCAACGTTCGTGGCACTCCAAAGCACGGGAATATATTTTGCGTGAAGAATTTAGATACCACCCTAGCATCATTGGTTGGGGTTGAGATGGCTTCTACCCATTTTGAGACGTAGTCCACGGCCAATAGGATGTACTTGTTTCCTTTGCTTGACGGAAAAGGCCCCATGAAATCCACTCCCTCGGCAATCAAATAGCTCAATTTCCAAAATGGGTTTCATTGACATCTCATTCCGTTTGGATATATTTCCTGTCCGTTGGCATCTATCGCAAACTTGACGAAGTCATGTCTATCTTTGAACATGGTCGGCCAAAAGAACCCACACTGCAAGATCTTTGCGGTAGTCTTGGAAGCGGCGTGATATCCCCTGCAAGGCATATTATGGTAATGTGAAATGATAGATTTGGCCTCTTCCTTTGAAACACACCTCCGTATAATTCCATCCTTGCATATCTTGAAGAGATACGGGTCTTCCCAGAAATAGTTGTGGACTTCATGCATGAACCTCCTTTTTTGTTGTGTTGCCATCCCACACGGCTTTATCCCGCAAGCCAAATAGTTCACATAATCCGCATACCAAGGTACCTCTCCGGGTCTAATGGCGAATAGCCTCTCGTCAGCAAAAGTGTCATCAATCGGTAGGCTATCATCCCCTTCGTCACGAACAAGCCTCGACAAGTGATCCGCTACAACGTTGTCCGTGCCTTTCTTGTCTCTAATTTCCAGATCAAATTCTTGGAGTAGTAGTATCCATCTTATCAATCTCGGCTTGGCTTCCTTTTTACTCAACAGATATTTCAATGCCGCATGATCGGTGTGCACAATCACTTTGGATCCAAGGAGGTAAGAGCGAAACTTCTCTATGGAGTAAATGACTACCAGGAGCTCCTTTTCAGTGGTAGTGTAATTATTTTGTGCCCCATCCAGAGTTTTGCTTGCATAGAATATTGCATGGAGCTTTTTGTCCTTCTTTTGTCCTAGCACTACTCCAATTGCTTGGTCACTTGCATCGCACATAAGCTCGAAGGGAAGACTCCAGTCTGGCAGTTGTATGATGGGGGCGAAAGTGAGGGCTTCCTTTAACGTATTAAAGGCTTCCAATCACTCTCCTGAAAAGACAAATGGAACATCATTAGCAAGTAAGGCTGTAAGAGGGCGGGAGATTAGGGCAAAATCTTTGATAAAGTGGCGGTAAAATCTTGCATGGCCAAGAAATCCCCTAATGCCCTTGACATTAATAGGAGGAGGAAGTTTTTCGATTACCTCAATTTTTGCCTTATCAACCTCGATCCCTCTGGATGAAACAAGATGCCCGAGAACTATCCCCTCGGTGACCATAAAATGGCATTTCTCCCAGTTAAGAGTAAGATTATTTTGTTGGTATCTTTTAAGTACTTTAATAAGATTGGCCAAACATGAGTCAAACTCGCTACCGTAGACAGAAAAATAATCCATGAAGACTTCCATAATGTTTTCAATATAATCAGAAAACATGGACGTCATGCACCTTTGAAAGGTGGCGGGGGCATTACAAAGTCCGAAGGGCATTCTATGGTAAGCATATGTGCCATAAGGACACGTGAAAGTAGTCTTTTCTTGGTCATCTTCATGTAAGGGAATCTGAAAAAATCCCGAATACCCATCTAAATAGCAAAAGAATTTATGTTTAGCAAGGCGTTCTAGCATTTGGTCGATGAAGGGCAATGGGTAATGATCTTTACTAGTGGCTTTATTCAATTTTCTGTAATCAATACACATCTGCCATCCCGTAACGGTGCGTGTGGATATAGGCTCTCCCTTATCATTTTTTATGACGGTCATCCCCCACTTCTTATGAACGACATGCACAGGGATAACCCATCTGCTGTCAGAAATAGGATAAATGATATCTGCTTCAAGCAGTTTAAGTATCTCCTTCTTAACCACCTCCTTCATGTTAGGATTTAACCACCTTTGAGGCTCTATGGAGGTGGCTTCAATGTCTTCAAGGTGGATTCTGTGAGTACACAGTCTAGGGCTTATTCCCTTGAGGTCAGAGATGGTGTAGCCAAGGATGTCCCTATGGCTCCTAAGGATATCTAGAAGTCTCTCAAGCTGGTCATGGTTGAGGTGGGCATTAACGATCACCGGAAAGGTCAGTTTGTCTCCCAAGAAAGCATACCTTAAATTAGGAGGTAATTGTTTCAGTACTACCTCAGGGGGCGTTGTACCCCCTACCTCCTCTCCTTGTGAAATGGCGTCCTCTGGCACTTCTGAGTTCAGCTCCCCCTCAGAGGGTAGGCTCTCGTATGTAGGGAATTGGCGGTCCCTTAGGGCACAAAAACTCTAGTCCCGTCCTAAGTCGGACGGAACATAGACAGAAAAAACAATAGCAGCAGAAGAAAAACTATGTTAACTAATTAACATGCAGTTAAAACAATTTTTAACTTAGCCCTAAGGTCCAAGACCCTATGCCAAGATCTATGCCGACTTGGGATGGATCTGACCATCCCAAGAAGGATCTAGCCTACTGCGATTAAACTAAACTAATGCTAATAAAATACTTTAACCACATACCCGGAATCTCAGCCCTGGAGCAAGCGAGATGTTCCGCGCCGTCTTCCGAGCTGCTCCCGTCCCACGCCGAGCCGCTCCTTTGAACCGCTCCCCGAACCGCTCCGCACCCCGAGGCGATCAATCCCCGTGCCGCCGAGCCAACCACGCGCCGAAGAAAGTTTCACGCGAGTGAAACCTCCGCCAAGATTTCAGATCCAGAATCCGAACTCCTTTGTGGCTTTGCTAGAGCCCGCAGGAGTAAGGCAGAAATTTAGGGAGAAGAGAAATATTAATTTAAGCCTAGATCCGAGCGTGCTCCAACATTTACGAGAGTCGCTCAGATCTAGAGCTTGGGACGAGTTTTGAGAAAGGGGGGAGACCCCTATTTATATAGGCGGCGGACTCTCCCCTTTTCTCAAAATCCGATGTGGGACTAATTATTTGGGTTAGTTAAAATCAAGTTAGTTTACACTTCAAAAAGTGCAAACTTCCATGAATTTTAACTCACTCACCGTTGAGCTTCAAGATCGATACAACCTATCAATACGACAAGCGTTCAACGGTGAACGCATAGGAAAAAACCGTTCGTCAATCGGCGTTCGTTTGACCCTCCAATTGATCGTCCAAAGATCAGCCCACGGCTAGTTTTTCGCAAAACTGAGCCGTCAAAATCTGCCATCAAACCTAGGGTTCTGCACCCTTAGGTGGGGCCCAGCCTGTGGGCCCCACAGCCTAAAATTGCTGACTGGGCGCCCAGGCCCAGACCTGGGCACGGGCGCCCAAGTCTGGGCGCCTGGCGCCCAGGCGGGTGCCTGGGCCGGGCGCCCAAGGCGCCCGGCCCAGGGCGCCTGGGCTCCCAGGCGCCCGCCCTGGGTGCCTGGGCAGGCGCCCAGGCGCCTGGGCCTGGGCGCGGGCCCAGTCCCAGTGGCCTGGCGCCCAGTCTGATGGTCCAGGTGCCCAGGTCAGATCCTGGTCTGGCCTGGGTTAACCTGGTCTGAATCAGACTGAGCCATTTGGCTGTTTTGGGCATAAGTTGAGCATTTGGTGTCTGATTTGGACGCCGTTCGAACCTGGGTCTAGACCAGGACATTCCCGTCTTACCCGTGAACTTTTCCTTGCGTTTATATTATTAAATATTGTATTAAACAATTTAATACACATTTAATCGCTTTTGCATCAAATGCAAAAATAGTCCCTATCTAAGCTTAAATTATCATATTGCATCAAATGCAATTATCTCTTCTTTTGCATCAAATGCAAATATTCTCCCTAACTATTTTCTACCTATTACTAGACGAAGCGTTGCACTCTGTGTGAGACCCTACAGCCTGACCCTTACAACAGGTTGGGCTCGAAGCCCTATACGGCAGTGACCACGAGCAGTGGTTACCGTCCCTGCTTCAGGAATCATCATTATGTGGTTGACTCATTGACATGAGTATTGTCGGGACCACCTGACTGTTTCCGTGATGAGTTCCGCAGTTATAGTCTCTTCGTCTAAATTGTGTCATGTAGATCAAGTCTGGGGTACGGTCAAACTGTCAACCCCAATAACTTGACTCCGGTTAGTTTCTATCGATCTTTAGTCAACTAATGTTGGACTTCTTCCAACATACTCTGCGTAGAGTTTTTACTAAAGACCGAACTAACTCTACGACACTAACTCCCATTGACCGGGAGAGACGAATCCTCTCTTGGTCATTACTCGCCTCGTACGTTTCAAGTGACACCCAATCAAAAGACCTTTCGACAGGCCTTGCCTCGAAGCTAGGTCAGTTGATCTAAGTGGCACCGTTCACACACAGGTCCATCAAAATGAACTCAAGTCAAAAGACCAACTATCCTATCATCACTCAGAGTTATCACTGACAGATTGGTCAATGTAACCATATGATAACTCTAGTGGATCGTTCAGTGAACTCATTCTAATGAGCACCTGCGTCTCGTCTTCGACTTCGCCAAGTCAAGCGATCATGAGATCATCGCCACTGCTAAACGGTGAAGACTAAGACACAATGGTCTGTCCGATGTTTCGATATCCTTGTCTCGAAACATCTACGACCACGAACCATTTTAGACTTATGCTACAGACGGTCAAACGTTTCTCCATGATCGAGATACTCATCTCGATACCCGTTTGACCTTGCATAAAGTCTCAGGACTTTACCTAAGTCGATATCTAATTATAATATAACTTAGATAAATTATTACCAAACAGCTTACTGTTATTTCGAACAAGATGTTTGTGCTATTCACACAGGAATAAATGGCCTCGAGGGCATCATATTCCTACATCTCCCACTTGCACTCAGGCCCATTTATCTCGATATCTAATATCGTTTTTACACATAAGTTTTCCCGACTTCATGTGATAGAGCCTTCGTGAGTGGATCTGCTAAAACCGTCTACACTATAGACTTAAGGGGTTTCTATGTTTATGTTAGATCAACCTTTTGAATCTTATTCAAATAATTCACTTGGTCTATCGGAATCTATAATATTTTATTTCCCTGGATCTTATCCAGTTTATCGTACTTTACGATAATCATTTAAATTAGTTACTGGTCATTTCAAATGGTTCATATCCATTTCTGATAAAGTATCAAACTCTTTGATTACTTAATCAAAATATATGTTCCATCTCTTTGATGTCTCACATGTAATTTACACGCTCCCACTGACCTTGAAAACTATCTGGCTAATTCATATAAGTTGGTTCGTCTAAATCATATTTAGAAAAACGAACTTATAAGTGAATGCTCTAATTTTCGTGGTCAACTTGAGCGTTTACATCTAGCTTTGGTCCGAGTAGATCTGTACACATCTGTTGGCGAAACTGGTTTCATCATAATCCGTTTTAAAGAAATTAGGATGAAAACCGTTCCCGTCCAACATTATTGTACTTCACTATTTCCTTTTCTACACCAATCTTTCAACTTAAGGATTTACTTACAGAAAGTGAGGAAACATTTTCCTTGGGCACGTAAACTAAATTCTCAAATTTATTTACGCACACGGACCTTCATCAAGTTTTAAATCGGAGTTACTACTCCGAATTTCATCCTAGAAGTTGACTAGGTCATCATCAGTTATGATGTCTAACTCGACAATCCGTCTCACGAGATTCGAGTAATAATACAACTTCCTTACGATTGATTTATTGAATATATTATTGATAATGTCCTTATAGAACATTATCAAAACCTAGGCATTACTATCTGGGACTTAACCCAGAGGGAGGAGTTAACTTAGAGTCACTTATTTATGGATCGCACCAAGTCTAACTAAGTGCGATTCATACCTTTTAACACACGGATGTGTTAACAGACTTGATCTGAGAGAAAATCACATTTTCTTTTAATTACACAAGATTTTATTTAGCTAAGTGTTTGATCATTCGATCTAATCGAATCAGTTTAATACTTTCGTCATTTCGTTCTTTATTTTATCAGACTTGTGTTTCATCAAGAACACGTGTCTTAGTAAAATATACGAATAACTTATTTTGTTAAAAATAGACTCGGGTACATCAGTATGTACGAGACTGAGTTCGACAACTCATTCTCCCACTGTCTTACAGATGGGTTTCGGCCATTGTATCTAAGAGGCTAAGACTCACAAGTGTCTGTAGACTTCATAATACGAGAGGTCAGACCCCTCTTTATGTGACTTGTGAAGCTTAATCTCTTGATACGGCCTAGTCTAATTTTACCATATAAGTTTGCTACTATCTTGTGTGTTTATATATTAACATTTAATATATATATATAGTTGTTTACAAATTACTTAACACAAAACATTACTTCAGAAGCAATGTGACGACATTCGTCAAAATGTGTTAAACGTCTTTTGTATAACAACTTATTCCGAAATGTGACATCAAAATATGTTACGTTTTCATTTCCTCCTACTTATGCCTCTACTAATGATAAATTAAACTAACTTTCTCAATTGACTTTCCGAAGTGCCTTCTTCCCTTTTCTAAATCACATTTAGATATTAACATAAATAAATAGATATGCAAGCAACTTATGTATCCAAACGCTTGAGCTTTGCAATCTTGAGTGTAGCTCAAGAAGTTGCTTGTCTCAAGATCCGGTTGGGATACGTAGTCTTGCATCGCTCATGCACTCGTATTCGACTCAAACGGTTTAATCGAATTCTCGAACTTTGCGGATCAAAATTGTTTGTCCATACAACCTTGAGGGTAGCTCGACAAGTTGTAGGGAGAAACATACTTTGAATGTCCTATATGTTCAAGCTGCCTCATATAGAGACGAGTGACATGTAGCTTTAATTTATTTGTTGGACCCAGAACTTAATGAAATCATATTTCTTAAGTCTGTTCTTTAGAAGGTCATTTAATGTCAACGAGAATATAGTTTTAATTCTATCAATTAGAATTTAACTCGATATTCAATTAATCAACTTATTGACCAATTAACTTATTCCAATATTATCAATTAATTCCTACGGTAAACATAGTCTTGCCCTAGTTTTAGCATATGTTCAATATTAAATATAGGTAGATTGGCTTTTATCTATCTATATCCTCCCACTATTTTTACGATCGTTTTAAAGCTTAATAACGAACGATTTAATCGAATTAAAAATTAATGGGTAAGAGTTCCAATCACCTTGAGTCTAAACAACCTTGAGTGTAGCTCAACAAGTTGATTGACTCTGCGATCGGAAGATGACTCTTCATCGATCATATCGGATATGACTCTCTTAATCGGTTTTTGCCCCTAGCCATTCGTGATCATGAGTGTGCTCATCCAAATCACAATGTCTAGTCTAGTCGGACCCTTGTTTTCATGTCTAGCCTGACTTGCCCCTCAGCTCGGTGTATGCACGACACGTCGGTTTGGGTCAGGTATTAGACTACATCTGGGCAGACTACATCCTTGACTAAACTTGCGCCGTCGCTCGGTGTATTCACGACAACGTCGGTTTGGGTCAAGTCAAGATGTCATCTTATGTATTTAAGAAGTTGGTTTCTACAAGGTTGCCATGTCACAGCTTGAGTGTATCTCAACAACTGTAACACGGGCCCTATAGTTGCTAACCCCTAAAAACAAGGAGGGCTACGGCTAATCTTGAAAAAGATCATTAACGTATTTGACTTAGATATAGTCCAGGGTGTCATACAATCATGATTCGCGACATTGCGGTCCAGCGGAACTCAGCCAGGGAATTGACTAAGCCAGGATCACTACCCCTTGGACTAGCAAGGGTTGACCCAGAACTCTTAGCCAAGCACATTGACTGGATCATGGTCCATTGAATGAAGCTTGTCATTTTTGTATGTATGCCATAGACTAAACAGCTTTTATTAACAACTAATTAATCCTATCAACTAGTTGAATCCTTAAATTCAAAATTTTTAGGATTTGTTTAATAACTTTTATTAAGTCCTTATCAACTATAAGGTTCACGTGCTACCCTAATCGTTATTAGGATTTTAATAAATTTTATTAACAACGCTAGAAGCGAAGTCCTTTAATGAAAATTAATTATAACAATTAGAATTGAAAATTCATTTAAAGGACTACCCTAATCAGGAATTAGGTCTTAATATTGTTGTTAATGATTTATTAAAACATAGCATGTCATTAAAATTCAAGTAATAAATTTTAATCATTTTTAATGGCTAACCTAAAAGGTTGTCTTGTGTTATCAAATAAGGGACAAGATTAACAAGCCATTAAAATAAAGCTACACTAATTTATCGCATAAAGATAAGTGCACAACTATTTAACATTTAAATATACTAAGTTTATCGCATAAACAATTTTTAGACTTTTAAAATCAGTTTTAAAAATATCTTATAAATTTAAAACATTGCTTTAAAAATTTTCCATGTTCAAAAATTTATCATATACAATTTTTAAACATCTAAAATATTTTAAACTTATCGCATAAATTTAAAGCCTTAAAATCAATTTTAAAATTTATCACATAAATTTAAAATTACTATTTTACAATTTCCATGCTTAAAAAATTTATCATATAAAAAATTTTAGGCATCCAAAATAATTTTAAACTTTTAAACATTTAAAATTAGTTTTAAAAAATTATCACATAAATTTTAAAACGTTATTTTAAAAATTTTCATGTTCAAAAAATTTAACACATAAAATTTTGAACTTCAAAACATTTTTAAAATTATCTAATAACTTTAAAAAATTTAAAAGTATTTAAAAAGCATTAATAAGTTTAATGAAATCGCAGTACCTAGATCGACTACGCAAACCTAGGCTGAGATACCACTGTAGGGAATTGGTGGTCCCTTAGGGCACAAAAACTCTAGTCCCGTCCTAAGTCGGACGGAACATAGACAGAAAAAACAATAGCAGCGGAAGAAAAACTATGTTAACTAATTAACATGCAGTTAAAACAATTTTTAACTTAGCCCTAAGGTCCAAGACCCTATGCCAAGATCTATGCCGACTTGGGATGGATCTGACCATCCCAAGAAAGATCTAGCCTGCTGCGATTAAACTAAACTAATGCTAATAAAATACTTTAACCACATACCCGGAATCTCAGCCCTGGAGCAGGCGAGATGTTCCGCGCCGTCTTCCGAGCTGCTCCCGTCCCACGCCGAGCCGCTCCTTTGAACCGCTCCCCGAACCGCTCCTCGAACCGCTCCGCATCCCGAGGCGATCAATCCCCGTGCCGCCGAGCCAACCACGCGCCGAAGAAAGTTTCACGCGAGTGAAACCTCCGCCAAGATTTCGGATCCAGAATCCGAACTCCTTTGTGGCTTTGCTAGAGCCCGCAGGAGTAAGGCAGAAATTTAGGGAGAAGAGAAATATTAATTTAAGCTTAGATCCGAGCGTGCTCCAACATTTACGAGAGCCGCTCAGATCTAGAGCTTGGGACAAGTTTTGAGAAAGGGGGGAGACCCCTATTTATATAGGCGGCGGACTCTCCCCTTTTCTCAAAATCCGATGTGGGACTAAACATTTGGGTTAGTTAAAATCAAGTTAGTTTGCACTTCACAAAGTGCAAACTTCCGTGAATTTTAACTCACTCACCGTTGAGCTTCAGGATCGATACAACCTATCAATGCGACAAGCGTTCAACGGTGAACGCATAGGAAAAAACCGTTCGTCAATCGGAGTTCGTTTGACCCTCCAATTGATCGTCCAAAGATCAACCCACGGCTAGTTTTTCGCAAAACTGAGCCGTCAAAATCTGCCATCAAACCTAGGGTTCTGCACCCTTAGGTGGGGCCAGCCTGTGGGCCCCACAGCCTAAAATTGCTGACTGGGCGCCCAGGCCCAGACCTGGGCACGGGCGCCCAAGTCTGGGCGCCTGGCGCGGGCGCCCAGGCGCCAGCCTGGCGCGGGCGCCCAGGCGCCAGCCTGGCGCCTGGCGCCTGGCGCCCAGGCGGGTGCCTGGGCCGGGCGCCCAAGGCGCCCGGCCCAGGGCGCCTGGGCTCCCAGGCGCCCGCCCTGGGTGCCTGGGCAGGCGCCCAGGCGCCTGGGCCTGGGCGCGGGCCCAGTCCCAGTGGCCTGGCGCCCAGTCTGATGGTCCAGGTGCCCAGGTCAGATCCTGGTCTGGCCTGGGTTAACCTGGTCTGAATTAGACTGAGCCATTTGGCTGTTTTGGGCATAAGTTGAGCATTTGGCGTCTGATTTGGACGCCGTTCGAACCTGGGTCTAGACCGGGACATTCCTGTCTTACCCGTGAACTTTTCCTTGCGTTTATATTATTAAATATTGTATTAAACAATTTAATACACATTTAATCGCTTTTGCATCAAATGCAAAAATAGTCCCTTTCTAAGCTTAAATTATCATATTGCATCAAATGCAATTATCTCTTCTTTTGCATCATATGCAAATATTCTCCCTAACTATTTTCTACCTATTACTAGACGAAGCGTTGCACTCTGTGTGAGACCCTACAGCCTGACCCTTACAACAGGTTGGGCTCGAAGCCCTATACGGCAGTGACCACGAGCAGTGGTTGCCGTCCCTGCTTCAGGAATCATCATTATGTGGTTGACTCATTGACATGAGTATTGTCGGGACCACCTGACTGTTTCCGTGATGAATTCCGCAGTTATAGTCTCTTCGTCTAAATTGTGTCATGTAGATCAAGTCTGGGGTACGGTCAAACTGTCAACCCCAATAACTTGACTCCGGTTAGTTTCTATCGATCTTTAGTCAACTAATGTTGGACTTCTTCCAACATACTCTGCGCAGAGTTTTTACTAAAGACCGAACTAACTCTACGACACTAACTCCCATTGACCGGGAGAGACGAATCCTCTCTTGGTCATTACTCGCCTCGTACGTTTCAAGTGACACCCAATCAAAAGACCTTTCGACAGGCCTTGCCTCGAAGCTAGGTCAGTTGATCTAAGTGGCACCGTTCACGCACAGGTCCGTCAAAATGACCTCAAGTCAAAAGACCAACTATCCTATCATCACTCAGAGTTATCACTGACAGATTGGTCAATATAACCATATGATAACTCTAGTGGATCGTTCAGTGAACTCATTCTAATGAGCACCTGCGTCTCGTCTTCGACTTCGCCAAGTCAAGCGATCATGAGATCATCGCCACTGCTAAACGGTGAAGACTAAGACACAATGGTCTGTCCGATGTTTCGATATCCTTGTCTCGAAACATCTACGACCACGAACCATTTTAGACTTATGCTACAGACGGTCAAACGTTTCTCCATGATCGAGATACTCATCTCGATACCCGTTTGACCTTGCATAAAGTCTCAGGACTTTACCTAAGTCGATATCTAATTATAATATAACTTAGATAAATTATTACCAAACAGCTTACTGTTATTTCGAACAAGATGTTTGTGCTATTCACACAGGAATAAATGGCCTCGAGGGCATCATATTCCTACATCGTATGCCAGCTCAAATTCGCTTCTTGGTGAGGAGGGTGCATCAGAGTGAATGCTGCATAACTCAGCTTTGAAGTCAGTGGGACTACCATTTTCCTCGGGTTCACACCTGTAATCAAAAGATGAGTCAGTGCATTCATCAATGCTGAAAATGGGATCGTCAAGTGCACTTCCCCGAACCTCGGCATGCCAAATGGACTCATCAAAAACACAGACCTCCCCAACATAAGCTTCGCTACTTTCCCTTATTTCGGGCAAAGGAGTTTGGCACACTTCGAAGTACAACTTTTCGTGCTTCACGTCGACTTTAGTGTTGCCCTCGATAGTTCCTTCTGGAGAAATTAGATCAATTACAAAGCTAGCAAATAGTTGTTCAATGGGGTCCTCAATGTCGATGGCCAGTGCCCCTGTAGATTGGACCTCATCAATTATTTCTCTCAGAAGAGTTGCAAAGGAATCATCATCTCGTGGGCTAGACTCCATTCTCATCGTTATGTCTCCCATGTTACCTGCTTAAGATTCTATTGGAAAATCTGGGAGAGTACGTCAATTTGAGCATCAAATAAAATCAAAAAGAAATAAAAGAAAGATAGAAGGTGAGATATAACTGGGTAAGCAAAATTGAATACCGTCGTCGCTCCCCGGCAACGGCGCCAAAAACTTGATCGCACCCAGATATACACCCGAAAAATGATTGTAGTCTTACCGCAAGCGCACGGTGTAGTGGCGAGCCGGGTATCGAACACAGGGAGGACAATTGACAGTACTCTATTTTGATCACCTAGCTATCGATGGAATAATAGGATGGTTTTGATAATAGTGTCACAATCGTTCAAATAGCAAGTAGAATTCAATATAATAAAAGCGCCTAGGGATAGGAAATCCCCACTACGGATCGTCACTCATCCTTGTTGGTCATGAGCCTCAATTTTGCAAGGCTTGATTTGAGGTGAACTAGTTGCAACTGAATGTAGAACCAAGCACACGCTCTCACGCTATTGTCAGTCTATAGCAACCTATGTTAGGGCGCACTCTCAAGTAAACCCTAACCTAAGCCACTAGCATGAAGATCGACATCATCGTCCGATCGCACCTTGAGCCCACTCTCGTGCACACTCAAGCTACGATCTAGGTTATGATAGTGCGTATTCGTCCAATCTCTTGCAAACGAATATTAGTATAGATTTATAACAAAAATCCTAGCTTTGGTCCAATCTCTTGCAAACCAAATCTAGAGAATCTCGATTATAAACCTAAATCGAATATCTAGGCCTTCCCATAAATTGGGATCCAATCTCTTGCAAATCCCAATCGATGAAAACTCCTAGCTACTCTTGATAAATCAATCACAACCTAACCTTTCTTCAATCCTAGCAACAATTCAATTCATTCATCATAAATCAAAGATCGAATCCATATGGTTCATCCCCATGCCCTAGAATGACGAAACTACTCACAATTCATCATGGAAATCTCAGAAATAAAGAAATAGATTATAGCACAATTCATAATTAAGATAGAATAATTCATAAAAACAAGAGTTTTAAAGAGAAAGATCAAACCAAATTGCGCGTCTATGATCTCCAGCTGAGATTTACAAAAGGAATAGCCATCAAAATAATATTCCAGTCTCTCCTAAAACTAGGGATAAAACTAGGTTTAAATACAAGTCAAATTCGTCTAGAAATTCCTGACAGAATTGCCCCTGGCGCAGCCAAAAAACCTAATTCACGTAGCAGTCGGACAGCATCACTCGGGCAAGTGACAATGTCACTCGGCCGAGTGACAGACCCAATAATAAAACAGAGAATCGAGGATTTTTGGGGGTCTGTCGCTCTGTCTGACTCGGGCGAGTGGACTTCTTCACTCGGCCGAGTGAGCAATCTTGCTTGGCCGAGTGGGTCTCCTCAAATTTCCAGTAAGTTGGCTGCTTCTCGGAAGAAAATCCATGTCGGACTCGGGCGAGTGAGTTTTCTCACTCGGCCAAGTGAACTTCCTTGCTCGGCCGAGTGAACTATGAAAATCGGCAGTGTGTATCCGTTTTCACTCGGTCGAACGCACTTCTTCACTCGGCCGAGTGAACTATCTGCTCGGCCGAGTGAGCTGCTTCTGGGCTCTCTTCTCCTCCTCCTTGCCCCCTCGTTGATTCAATCGAATTTCTTCCTCTTCCGCTCATCCTCTAGCGCTGCTAACTCCTCAAATAAGCTATGGGCGACGCTCCGGTATGCGTGAAAGTCAATTGATCTCATTTTCGCTTCAGATCGCTCCATATCTTCTGAAATACGACAAAAACAAGAAATAGTGAAAAGCAACGCGATATCGTCGAATAATCGTGGAAAACGCAATATGGGCGATCGAAATGACATGAAAACATGAAGAAAAAAGGTGTAAAATAAGGAGCGATCGAGTTAGAGATTTAGAAAAGAACATGACCGCCTTTAAGGCAAAGCACGAGGCCTTGGTTAATAATGTAGCTAAATTTAATGAGGGTAAAGAAAAATTTGATAGCTTGATTAGCTCACAAAGACCATCAAATAGCAAACATTTTAGATTACAATGTGACTACTCAAAATGCTCGGATTTCTCATCATCAAGCTATAATTTCTAAAGCTAGAAATGGATATGTCAAAGTTTGGATTCCTAAAATTGGAACCGTCCAAATGAAAGACAATTACATTTGTAGTTTTATGAACAACATTCATTTTTGTAGAAATTTTAGATTTTCTTATGGGAAATCAAACCCAAATGGGTTTGGTTCCCTATTGGTTGATATTTACATTATTATGTATGACTAATCCCATGGACCCACAAAAAAGGGTGCCAAAATTATTTGTTTGATTTTCAGGTATCAAAATTATAAGGGATTAGTATAGGAGCTTCCAATGAATCTCAAGTTACATGCATGGATTAAGGGGGAGCCTATGTAAGAAAATTTTCTTTTATCAAAAAAGGTATTTTTCACACTTGGTGTTAAAGCTATGTCGCATAATATATTTTTTTCAGTAGCACTTGATATATTTCTCTTGGCATCATACCCATGTTGATATTGAGTCACATACACTCTGAAAGAGAGACATGTATGGTAAAAAATTTTGGTTTTATATTTGATTGATTTTTTTCCTTCTTAATGATGCCAAAGAGGGAGAGAAAATGTGATATAGACACATATACACACATGGCATTCATTGCATAATTATATATGACACGTCTATTTTACGAAGGCCCAACAACATAGACCCAAAAGCACAGCCCACCGAACGAAGCCCGAAAGATACGAGCCTGGGTGCCTGACCGCCGATCGGAAGCACATCTGCGCGATCAGGCCCGCCCGGCAAAGCCCCATAGAGGGCCCCCAAATGTCAATCCGACTCGGCCCCGATGACGCACGATTCACTCACCCGCTCCAGCAATAACTGTTCCCCCGATCCCGTGGCCACTTAATGGCTGTTATGGGGAGGTGCTGGCATGGCGCAGGGAGCGGAGACGGGGGGCGGATTGAGGGGGCACGATCGAGGGCAGCCGAGCGACGTGGGTTGGGGGCAATCACGGCGGGAGGTCTATAAAAGGGTTAGAAGGACGACAGGACAAAGGACCCCGCATCTCAGGTATCTAAAACCTAAGGTACTCCATCAACGACCTAGTTCCCCCATTTCATCTCCATCCTCCCCCGCTCGCGCCGTGAGACGCCGTTCCGATCTCCTCTCGAGTCGTACCGTCTCCGCCGGGCCTCCTCTTTCAGATCACTGTCTGACTTAGGCATCGGAGGGGATTTGGCCGGAACCAAGGTCCGGCCCCCTGACGAGCGTTCTCGTCTACGCAGGAGGACATCCGATCCACGGGCCGAGGCTTCCCCTCCGCCCCTCACCGACCACGCAACCAGCAGGACGATCGAGGCTACCCCTCGTCGTCCGACCACCGAGGCCGAGTACATCCGACCGAGGCCGAGCGTCTCAACCCAGGCCGACGCTTCCCCTCGCCCTTCCAACGACCGAGGACCCTGATTCGGCCCAGCCGACGCGCTCCACGTCGTCTGCAGTTCCGACTCGCGCCTCGTCTGCACCGACTCGACACTACCGAGGGACCCAAGCGGGCCCCTTGACCACGTTGACCGGGTTGCCCACAGTCAACGCGTTTGTAGTGAGAAAACACTCTGAAACATCTGGCACCGTCTGTGGGATCCGAAGACTGTCCCATGAAGAAACAAACCACACCTGTAATGGCACGAGCCAGCAACGGAAAGAGACGCATGCCCCCCATCCCGGAGGAGGGGAATGGCGCATCCAACGGCAACCTTGAAGACACACCCGTCAGTAATCATCCCGCCCCCTCAACCGAAGAGATTGTCGGGTCGGAACTGGCCACACAGGGACAACTCCGTGCCCTGGCCCAGGAGACCAACTCGAACATCCAGACGTTGGTCGCGGCAGTACAGCAGCTCGTCGGCACTGCGCCAGCTAACGGAGGCGCGTTGGTCGACGACCATCGTTGGGCGGGGGGTCCCCCGCTCTTACGATCTGCTGTGGTCGATGACCACGGGAACCAAAGACCGAATGCGGAGCGTCGGTTCACGTTGTCTGGCTCCTGTCAAGCGAGATCGCGCGCCTCCTCCCCTCATCGTGAAAGGAGCCGAAGGGAAACTGAAGGCACGGGGGACGAATCGGTGACCGTGTCGTCTTGACGACCCCGATCACCCCACCGCAGGAGAAGCAATCGGCACCACTCGAGAGACCGATCGCGACGGAACGGGAGCTCCCGCCGGAGGAGCCGGGAGCGCCGGGTCAGCCCGACCCCCAGTGTGGCGAGGGCCGTGGAGCCAGCCCCGTCGGCGCCTGTGCCCCCTCCACCACAGAACGAACCAGAGGTAGGCGGGTGTCGAACCCCCGGGGGCATCCACAGAGACCGATGCCCCCTATCACGGAGAATAACCGACGCGCGGGTCCCCTCTCGATTCAAGATCCCGGCGTTGGGGAAGTATGACGTGATAGGAGACCCGGGAAACCACGTGATGGACTACGAGGGGGACATGTCCTTCCAAGGAGCCGACGATGACCTGCTCTGCCGGGGCTTCTATTCAACTCTCAGGGGAGTGGCGAGGACCTGGTACCACAGCCTACCCAGCCGCTCCATCGACAGCTTCGAGGAACTCACCCAGCTGTTCTGCAAACAGTTCATGGTAAGGAGACAGGTAAAGCCTGATGCTGAACATCTGTTTAACATAGTGCAGGGCTCAACCGAGCCGCTCCAACAGTTCATGCGCCGCTTCAACGCAGAAAGGCTGAACGTGAACAGCCCTCCCGACCTTGTTGTCTAAACGGCCCTTAAGAAAGGGCTGCGTCATAGAGGCCTTAAGAAATCTCTGCACAACGATCCCCCGAAGGACCTCCCAGGGATCATGGCAAGGGCCGAGCGATTCATGTTGACCGAGGAGACCTTGGCCATTGAGGCAGGAAAGGCCACTCGAGGGACCAAGCGCGGTGACAGCGGATGAGGCAGCCCCGAAGGGTACCGGACCGAGAAGAGGCCAAGAAACAGGCAGCGGGGAGAGGGTACGAGGGACGCCACCCCAGACGCTGTCCTCGCTCAAGTACAGAAGGAAGAGCACGCCGATCGCCCCCCGCCGAAGGCAAAAAGAGGTGGGAAGAACGGGGAGAAGTACTGCAAGCACCACAAGGACAATGGCCACGACACTGAAGACTGCTGGCACTTGAAGAAGGACATAGAGAAGCTGATGAGCCGGGGGCACGCCAGGAACTTAACCGACGAGCCGGCTCACAGGGAAGGGACCTCTATGCAGCCGGACAAGGGGAAGAAGATCAACACCGTCCAAGGACCCCTCCGCATCATAGAGTGAGCGGGCGAGGTCCCTCCCCCCAGTCGTAGCCTAGTCCGAGGGGATTATCTAGGTTTACATCCCTCTGTCTAGCTTTATTTCCTTTTCCTTTCCTCCAAATGTACTAGTCCGACAGGACCCTTAAAAGTACAATTGTATTCCCTTTTGACTTTTCTTAATCTTCAACGGAATCAACATTTCACTAAGGATGCAAAAGAACGAAGGCCGCCGCCTCACTAGAGGAGGAGGGGGAGCTTTGCCCTCGCCGACCGACTCCTGCGTTCGTAAGTCTGGGGGCAATTCCCCCAGCCAGCGCGGGCGCCGACCGGTCCTAAGCCGAGGAGCTTTGCCCTCACCGACCAACTCCTGTGCTCATAAGTCTGGGGGCAATTCCCCCAGCCAGCGCGGACGCCGACCGGTCCTAAGCCGAGGAGCTTTGCCCTCGCCGACCGACTCCTACGCTCGAAAGTTTGGGGGCAATTCCCCCAGCCAGCGTGGACACCGACCGGTCCTAAGCCGAGGAGCTTTGCCCTCGCCGACCGACTCCGGCGCTCATAAGTCTGGGGGCAATTCCCCCCGCCAGCGCGGACGCCGACCGGTCCTAAGCCGAGGAGCTTTGCCCTCACCGACCGACTCCTGCGCTCATAAGTCTTGGGGCAATTCCCCCAGCCAGCGCGGACGCCGACCGGTCCTAAGCCGAGGAACTTCACCCTCGCCGACCGACTCCATAGCTCATGAATCTGGAGGTAATTCCCTCAGCCAGCTCGGGCGTCAACCAGTCCTAGACCGAGGACGAGGCAGCAAAACAAAATACGCGAGAAGTCTGAGTAAGTCAATTTCGTTTATAACAGTTAACCAAGATACAAAAGTGTGTCTTATTTACATGGAATCGAAGCGAAGAAACCTCTCTACAAGTAATCCACCCTCGACGGACAACAAAGTTCGTCCCCACCAGAAACTAGGGCGACACCGACAGAGCGAAATTTGTTGGCTAAGGACCCAAAGTTGCCGGCCTCAGCGAACATCCATGCAACCAGCAATTATTGGCTCTGAAGCGGGGAGTCGATTGCGAAGCCGAAGGAGATAGCAGGGGCAGGGATCCACTTCAAGTAGACTGGCCCAAAGCGAAGCGGATGCTACAAAATTTGAGGATAAGGCCAGGAGGGACGACTTAGGGAGCCCGGGCTCGAGAGGACACGTCCTCGGGCGCTTCGCCCTGCTCGGAGCGAGGGGGATCGACAAGCGGGGAGCTTGTCGAACGCGCTCCGCACAATCCCGGAAGGAAGACTGGACGACTTCGACAATCCGAGGGGCGATGAGGTCTTCATACGTACCGAAGGCCTCCCTGAGAACCTCGAAGATCTTCTCCCCCAGGGTCCCGACGACACCCCTCTCCACCTCCTCCGCAAGCCGCGCCACCTGACGCCGATCCGACAGTTCCCTCTGAAGCTCCTCCCTCTCCAGGCGGAACGACTCCGCCGCTTCCTCAGCTGACTGCCGGGCATCCTCCAACTTTCCCTGGAGGTCACCCACTCGTCCCTCCAGCTCGGCAACACGAAGCTTGAGATGCCGAGACTCCATCTGAGCCTCCGTCATAGCTACCTCCGCCGCCCCGGCCCGCTCGTGGGCCCTCACAGAGGACTCCTCCAGCTCCCTCAAACGGACGGCTCGACACTGCAACTCAACAGTGAGCGTTGAACCCTGAAAGACGAGACATGAGCCAAGAAGAGAGTGAAAGGAAGGGAAGGACTGCAGAATAGCCGAACCTGTTGGAGGGTCCAGACCAAGGAGTCCGACACCTTGTCGGCGGGGATCTTCTCGAGGAGACTGCGGTCCCAGGGAAGGACGGAGCCCTCAGCAACCTGCTGGGCCAAGGCTCGGTCGACAAACACCGAACTCCCGGGGGTGACATCGAGGGAAGCCATATTGCTCGACAACAGGGTTCCGATCCCCGGTGATATAGGCGGGGACGCTGCGACGGGGGTGGTTGTCAGGGCCACCGGAAGATCCCCGGTGGTCACCGCCGGAGGCGCGGAGCACACCGGACTGGAGGGATCCACGTCTCCCTTCCTCCTTTTCCCTCCGCGAGGCTCGGCAGGCGCCGAAGGGGAACGTTTCTGCCCCGCGCCATCTCCACCCTCGGGGATGAGAGGGGACGTGACCCCCCTGGGGAGAAGAGGCGAGAGGCATGGCCACTACCCTGCCCACAGGGGGCTCGGCTCGGCGCACCTCCTCCTCAACGGTTCGCCGAGGCGCCCTTCCGGAGGTACTACCCCGGCTCCGAGCGACTCCGCGACGGATCAGCTCATCAACATCACGGGTGAACTCGCGACCAGCCATTCCTGCAAGGGAAACCGAAATCAGGGTAAGCTACGGGGCGACCCAGGACTGAAAAAGCGACCTACCCGGAGACCACAAGACGGCCTTCAAGAGTAGGTCGTCTAACAAAGACCAGATGGATTTTGCCTCCAAGGGGAGGGTCGACAGCAGCGCGGCGGCCGCCAGCTCCGCCTCAGAGAGGGCTAGCGTTGAGTCGGGCCGGACCGACCCGCCCTAGCTTGTCAGAATTTGGGCACCCTCCAGGAAAACCACGAAGACATAATCTGAACTCCAATCCGCCGACCAGCGGGGTAGCCCGATCAGGCATTCCCTCCTCGAGCGGGCTCGGAGTTGCAACCATGACCCGGGGCCGACCGTTTAGATCCGATAAAAGTAAAAGAGAAGGGGGAGAGACGGCTCCAGACCACGGGTACAGCAGAGCATCACGAAGCCTGTCAGTACCGCAATCGAACAGGGGGTGAACTGGAAAAGGGGCACCATGAGATACTCCATGACCTGGATGAGGAAGGGATTGAGCGGGAAACGAAGGCCCAGGTGGAACATCTCGACGTAAACGTCGACCTCATTGCTCCTCGGAAGGCAGATCCGCTCGTCGATGAACGGAACTCGAACATCGTACGGGTAGCAAAGATACCTCTCCGGGATCTCCGTGGCCACTGAAGGAGGAGTCCCCGACGGCGTTCGGAGGATAACCGGGGGTACATTAAGCCGCACGGCAGCTGACGCCACGTCATCGCCGACGTACTCCGGGAAGAGCTTCCCCTTCCCCTTATCTCGAAAGGAACGACTCCCAGAGGAGGAACCTGATCCCACAAGCGGGGGCCCGCCCCGCCTCGACTCAGGAGGGTCCCTCGCCCCCTGGCCGGAACCACCTATCCTAAGAGCAGCCATAATATGAAAATAAGAAAGGAGTTACCTTTTATGTTAATTTGGAGAAGACAAGGAAACGAAGGCGATGGGAAACTCCAAGTTGCGGAAAGCAAAGACAGAGGGAAGAGCAAGGAAGAAATTGGGATCCACACAACCGGGGATCTTATATACCAGACCCAGGGGCGAATTCAAAGCGCCTGACAGGCCTCAGAGAACCGGCGGCGTTTCGAAATCGGCGCCAAAGGAAGTCCAATCAATCCGCCTCATCATTACCTTCATTTATAACCACGCCTCGACTGACGCGCCACTCGGAACCCCAGGAGTCACATCAGTCGAACCGAACCAGCCAAGGCCGATCGGCCCCACCGATGGGGGCAATTGATACGTCTATTTTACGAAGGCCCAACAACATAGACCCAAAAGCACAGCCCACCGAACGAAGCCCGAAAGATACGAGCCCGGGTGCCCCACCGCCAATCGGAAGCCCATCTGCGCGATCAGGCCCGCCCGGCAAAGCCCCATAGAGGGCCCCTAAATGTCGATCCGACTCGGCCCCGATGACGCACGAGTCACTCACCCGCTCCAGCAATAACCGTTCCCCCGATCCCGTGGCCACTTAATGGCTGTTACGGGGAGGTGCTGGCATGGCGCAGGGAGCGGCGACGGGGGGGCGGATTGAGGGGGCACGATCGAGGGCAGACGAGCGACGTGGGTTGGGGGCAATCACGGCGGGAGGTCTATAAAAGGGTTAGAAGGACGACAGGACAAAGGACCCCACATCTCAGGTATCTAAAACCTAAGGTACTCCATCAACGACCTAGTTCCCCCATTTCATCTCCATCCTCCCCCGCTCGCGCCGTGAGACGCCGTTCCGATCTCCTCTCGAGTCGTACCGTCTCCGTCGGGCCTCCTCTTTCAGATCACTGTCTGACTTAGGCATCAGAGGGGATTTGGCCGGAACCAAGGTCCGGCCCCCTGACGAGCGTTCTCGACTACGCAGGAGGACATCCGATCCACGGGCCGAGGCTTCCCCTCCGCCCCTCGCCGACCGCGCAACCAGCTGGACGATCGAGGCTACCCCTCGTCGTCCGACCACTGAGGCCGAGTACATCCGACCGAGGCCGAGCGTCTCAACCCGGGCCGAGGCTTCCCCTCGCCCTCCCAACGACTGAGGACCCCGATTCGGCCCAGCCGACGCGCTCCACGTCGTCTGCAGTTCCGACTCATGCCTCGTCTGCACCGACTCGACACTCCCAAGGGACCCAAGCGGGCCCCTTGACCACGTTGACCGGGTTGCCCACGGTCAACGCGTTTGTAGTGAGAAAACACTCTGAAACAATATAGTTTCAATGTTTTTTATGCACTATGTTGTCATCGTCAAAAGGGGGGAATGTTGGATATTGATTCTCCACCCGTGGTTATTTTGATGATGAGCAACATATTATGATACTAATGCTTTCATTGAGTTTATGTGTAGGAAGTGTATCTTAAATATAGGTGATAAAGCATATGGAGAAGCTTAATCAAAAAAGGCACACAAGCATATAAGCATGAAGCATAGATCCAAGATATGAAAGCTAGGAGCAAGTGTGGTAAACTAGTCTCAGGGACATTAGAGAACAAAATCTCAATGAAGCCAGGACAAATGACCAAAACATTGAAGAATTAGAATTTTTGCATGGTGTAAGTTTTTAGAATGACAAAACTCTTGATAAAGCCCATACGCACTTAGGATATTCCAAATATGATTTTAAAATGTTTTTAAAATGTGTTAAAATATTTTAAATTAGTATATAATTAATTATAAATATTTTCAAAGTATTTTTATGTTGAAATACTCAAGTATCATGAAATAACCAACTATCTGAAACAGATAGCCGACTATCTGCAGTCAGTCTTTTACCCAGAACTCTCGGATTTTTAAATAGCCAACTATTCTGGCAGATAACCGACTATCCTGGCAGATGCCGACTATCTGGGCAAATAGCTTACTATCGGGGTCAACTTTCAGCTTCTAAGAAGAGTTTGTTTTAAATTAACTAGTCGTTACTAGCCATATGAAATGAGATTTTTAGTACGATTTGAATTTTTTTTCTCCACAATAAATACTAGAGACTTCAGATCTTTTTCCCATGAACTATTAAGCATTTTATATTATTTTTCAATTAAAATTCTCAAAGCTTTCTTTTTCAAAAGACCTCTATTTTTTGCCATAGTTTCAAAAATTCTTGTGCTCATTTTCTCAAATCTTTTGAGCAATTTTATTGGCCTCTATACTTGATTTAATCTCTATTTTAAAATCTATCTCTTTAAAGAGATTTAAACCAAGTTTATTTTTGATCTCCAAGCTACTAAAACTTTTTCATTTTTTGAGATCAATCCACTCCTATAACAATCATATACATAAGGGCTTCATCAAACAGCTATATGTATTTGTAAAAGCTTCAAAGGTTGTAAGTATCTCTTACTTAGTTTTAGTAAGATGGATTTCCTCATTGTAGATGAGGGTTTGTAAATCCAAGTCGGAGGCTAGGTGGTGAGTAAACTCATGTTGTAGGGAAGATGTTTGTAAAAGACTGCGATTTGTGAGGCAAGGGAAAATCCGCATTGGATGTGAGGTGGTTTGTACTATTTACCAAAAATAGTGGATTAAGACTCAAAGGAGATTCGAGGCCTGGACGCAGCCCTAGAGGGGTGAATCAGGATAAAATCTACGTGTTTGCGATTATTATTTATTCTTTACTTGTACATTATTATTTCCGCTAGGATTACTTTATTATTGCAAGTATTTTGTGTCGATTAGCATTAATACTAGGTAAATCTTTATTAATCCTGAGAAGATTTCTAGAGGAAAAGTTTTATTTGTCGATACATTTTTCACCACCTAGTGTTCTCTTTGTCATCTCAAGTCCCAACACTCATGTTTGCGCTTGCTCGCTATTTTTCGTGATTGTTGCTCAATTATTTCTTACTTTTGATATATTTCTGCTGCATACTTTTAGCAAGTATAATTGTTGTTAATTAAGTTAAAATTAGGTCAATCTACTTGTTAACTTAGGTAGATTTTCTAGATGAATTTTTATATACTAATCACCCCCCCTTAGTGTCTATTTGTCATCTACACAGGATACCAACACGTGGAATCAGAGCCAAGTTAAAGGATGGCATCAAAAAACACCACCACCACCACCCAAAGGCAAACTCTGTCAATATTCGTTGGATCCAACTACCAACATTGGAAAGGAAAGATGCTGGCTTATATCCAATCCATCGACGCCAAAAATTGGAAACTCGTGGTGATGTCATATTGCACCCCTAGCACTCCCGAATATCTATGGACCAAAGAAGAAGAAGAAGAATTTGAGATCAAGAATTATTCAATAATAAAATTTGTAATTATGTGTCAAGAACTACAACAGCAAACCAATTATGGCACATATAGAGGAGCAAGAGGAATTATCTTTCGAGGGTTCATCATCCAATGAAGAAAGAGAGGATTCATATATGTGCTACATGGCACAAACGATTGATGAGGTAAACTCTACATCTAATGATAATGATAGTGATTTAATATTTAAATATAATAATTTAGTTATGCAATATGAATCGTTAAAGCATGATCATGATAGATTACAAATTGAACATAATACTTTGGTATATGATCATGAATATTTAAAGATTGAGCATGATAATTGTCTTGTTAGATTAAGTGATGTTATTTTGTTGATTGTGAAACTTAAGATTGATAATGATAAATTAGTTCTAGAAAAAATTTTGCTTTTGAAAGAATGTGATAGTATAAATGCTAGAGTTGATATGTTTTTAAATGATTTATATTTGAGCTAACAAAAGAATTAGGTATTTGTTTTTATGTTTGAAAACCTTAAGAGTAATGCAGCTTGAGTATTATTTCTTTATATAGTCATGATTGTGTGCCTAAGAATGTTGTTAGTGATAAAAAGAATCATGATGATTGTTTGCATGCTAAAAAGAAAAATTACGCTTTTATGAATAGAAAGTTTGCATGCAAGAAGAATGTTAGAACTAATACTTTGCATTTTCTACATGTTGATAAACCATTTAAGATGCATCAGAGACACTTTGTGAAATCACATGGGGTGCATAGAAATCATATGATTTTTATGTGGGTTCCAAAGAATGCATGCGATTTGGATAGAAATTCTTATATTGATAATTTCGTGAATATTGTCCATCATTCTAGAAATTGCATGCACGTGGGTTATAGAAAATCCAATCCTAAATAGGTTTGTGTTCCTATTAAATGATTATTTGCTTGAACCCAATTATGCTGAGAATATATGCTTAATGTCTATTTTTAGAGATACGCAATATTTTGACCCCCAAAAACTAACGACTCAAGAGCAAAGAGTGCCAAAATATTTTTGATTTTTCATGTACTCAATTTGAAGGGATTAGAAGCTTGCCCCAATATTCGAAAAATTATTCATATTTTCAAGGGGAGAATTATAAATGATGAACAATTTTGCACGGTAAGCCCAATGATTTTAATATTTTTATCTTTTCCTTCAAACACATGGTTTGTACATGCATTCTCTTTTAGATATCGAGTCACGCTATTTATTTAGTCTCATGCATATATTTAGGGGGAGAGTTTGCATATGGAGGAGAATGATTTTAAAAGATTATATGGTTTTCAAAAGGGGTGAGCACTTTTATTGTTAATATCTTTTTATTGGTAACAAAAGGGGAGAGATACTAGATGCCAGGCATAATTACATTGTTGCAACACTTGGTATTGATTTTAACAAGTTGTGTTGTAGGAAGAGTCAGGATTTTTTTCATTATTATGCATGTATGTTTGTCATCATCAAAAAGGGGAAGAATGTTGAGATATTGAGGCTCACCCCCATGTAGTTTTGATGGTGAACAAATGTTGCATATAATATCTTTGAGTGAAGAGCTTAAGGCAAATCAAATAAAGCACTCAAGGGATTGGTGATGAGCTAAATAAGGCCATGAATCAATTGGAGCAAGACAATGAGCTTAGGAAGTAAGAATGCATCAAACGGACTCCATTATAATAATGTATTTGATGTATTTTTCTTTCAGCATAAAAATGATTTTAAAATTTTTTAAAAGGTTTTATAGTTCGCATGCTATGTATATGTATCGGGAGTCGACTACTCTTTGAATAGGAGTCGACTACCATCGAGATAGAGAGAAGGATAATGACTACATATAGTAGTCGATTACATTTATTAGAGTAGTCGACTACCTTTGTGTAGTCGATAACTCCAACAACACTAGTTGACTACCATCAGCCCAACGGACAGAAAAGATACAGTTCTGTGATTTTTGAAAAGCTGTCGATTGATCCATTAGAGGGGTGTTTTGGAAACGATTTTTAATGGTTTTTCACTCCTATATATACTGAGATTGCTGAGGCTTTAGAAATGGAATTTTTTGAGCAAAAAATCATGTTTTCAAATCATTTTGAAGCTTTATTAAAAGCCCTTAAAAATCCATTGGCCAAAGTTCTTCAATTATTTTCAACATTATTATTGGCCGGATCTTTAGATCTCCCAAAAGCTTTCAATTTCATCATTCTTTGGAGATCAACATTATAACCATCGCATCTACACAAAGCTTCAAAGTAAGACTATATGTGAAGTGTATTCATTCTCAAAGTATAAGTGAAAATTCTCAAGTGTGGATGTGGTAAGTTTTAATCTCTTGGGAAGAGTTGGTTGTATGAAATTTCTCTTGGAAAAATGTGTTGTAATTATTTGGGAAATAGTAGATTTAGCCGAGTGGGACTCGGGTGGCTGGATGTAAGATAAGCCAAGTGGGACTTGGGTATCCAAACCAGTGTAATTCTCATATTTACGCTTACTCACTTTTTTCTGTGATTATTGCTCAATTATATCTTGATTGTGATATATTTCTGCTCCATACTTATTAGCAAGTATAATTGTCGTTGATTAAGTTAAAATTAGGTAACTATAATTGTTAACTTAGATAGATTTTCTAAAGAAATTTTTATACACTAATCACCTCCCTGCTACTGTCTATTTGCCATCCATGTATGATCCCAAAAATTATTTCTTCTCAATTTAATGTGAGGTGTTTATTCTTTCGTTGAGAGGTGTTTTGTCCTTCGCCAAGTTGTGGTGCAAATGACATGTTGTATTCCTTGTTCTGTTTGGGAACGTGATTAGTGGAATTTATGTGGCTAGACATAGGATACGTAGTTCCTGAACTAGGTAAATCTCCTTTATTTGTGTTTGTCTCTCATAGTGCCTATTATTTATTACTTGCAATTATTTAGCTTCCTTATTACTCTTTATCTTACAAGTTATTGTTGATTAAGTATTAATTTGGTAATTCAAGTTAATATCTTAGGTAGAATTTTCTAGAGGAATATTTTATTGCAGAAACACTATTCACCCCCCTCTAGTGCTTAACTTACCATCTCAGGATCTAACAAACTCTTCCATTGGCATTTTGATATTGAACTGTATAATAGAAAAAATTCTCTCCTTAAAAAAATTCAATCCTTTTTCCTCTCTCACAGCTCACCTGGGCTCTGATACTACTTGTTGTGATTCACTGATCACTGTGAAAAATAAAAATTGGAAAGAAAAAATTCACTATTTCTCATAAGGAAATATACACACAAAGTAAACAAACACTCTACAAAAAAACTCACCACAACTCTCACTGGAGAAACGTTCTCTCTCTAGGGAAACCCTCGCAACTCTCTCTGGAATTGGATAAAATTTCTTTTCTCACGGAAGAACTAGTTTCTATTCTTTTTTGCCCTCTTTCTCTTCTTGTTATTGCTGTGTTTCCTTCTCCTTATAACCTTTTTTGTAGGCATGGGGTTTTTTTTCTTGAGAAACTCAATTTGAGTTTCTTCTCTTTTTTTCTTTCTTTTTTTACCATTCGAACATCCTATATGGGCTGCTAGTGTTAGCTAGAAAAATCTACTGTGGCGACCATCACATCAGAATTTTTCCAAACAAGCATATTGCATCGAAATCGTGGAGTGTGGGCAAGATAGCTATCATGCATTTCGAGAACCATAGAATTTTTTTTCTTTCTCTATCTCTTTCTCCTCCCCACTGCAACTGTTAAGCATCTCTTACAACGCCATTTGATACGACCATCTTGAGACGACCCAAGATCGAGCAGCCTAAGCCTATATTTGAAGCAGGAGGCCCCATAGGAGATCAGGCAAAGCGTCGAGGCCCCCACGAGGACTCGAAATCGGTCAGCCTCGACCAGAACGTGCGCCCTGTCACCCCATGTCAGCGGGAGTTAACCGCTTCCGGAAGCACGCCTCCTTAATCACCATTAAAGGACCCCATTAATCCACCTTCATGATGCATGAATGCGCCTTCAAAGAGGCGGATCATGGGGGCGGAGGAAGGGGACGTTGAGGGGGAGTGAACGTAGGATGATTCCTATAAACGGACTCAGGAGGCGACATAGAAAGGGATCTCTCACTGGATACCGATAGACGGAGGTATTCTACACAAAGACCTTGTTTTCCACTTTATATTCCCTCCCATAACTCGGTCTAAGGACTCGTTATTGGCCACCCTGTGAGCCATACTGGTCCCACCGTGTATCTTTCATACCCGTTCTGACTTAGGATTGGAGGGGACTTGGCTGGAACCAAGGTCTGGCCCCCCTAACACTCTTCTTCATCTGTCCAGGCAAAGCAGATCTAGCGGCGCCGAGGCTACTCCTCAGTGCCCCTCCGGCCGAGGCCGAGTGTTCCCAGCAACGTGCCCGCTCGCCCTCACTATACCAAGGACCCAGCTTCACCGAGGCTACCCTTTGGCAAGCTGACGTAAGGATCCGTGATTCCATTGTCGGGCAATCACGTACCAAACCGAACCTGGGGGTTCCTCATGTCCCATTGACCACATTGACCTCCCGTCCTCTGGTCAACAATTCAGCGGTGAGAAAACACCTGTAAACATCTGGTGTCGTCTGTGGGAACGAACAAACACCCACGTCGAATAACCACATCGCCAGAATGGAACCAGTTTATAACGGCACGGGATGCATGCCCCCCATCAACGAGGAAGGCGACCCACCCGAGAACCAGCACAGCCACACTACTGGGGGACCAGTGACTCATGTTCGGTGACCCAAGAGCAGCTCTGCCTCTTCATTCAAGAGACCAATGCCCACCTCCGGACATTGGTCGTGGCGATTCAACAGCTCGCATGTGCCCCCACTCCTCCCAGAAGAAGGGTCAGCTGCCATCCCCGACCAAAGGGGGATCCGAAGACCTTTGCGCTCTACCGTAGTCACCGACCACGGTGGCGAGGGTACCAACCCAGAACGTCGGTTCACCCTACCAAACCTCATCCCGGTGCGATCCCTCATGCCCACCTCACTCTGGGATGAATTTGAAGGAGGGCTCGAGCGGGCTAAAGACGAGTCAACCACAGCCTCATTTCGACGACCACGCTTGACACGTTGGTGGTCACCTGACCGTCGAACCGCCAAGGACTGGCCCAATCGGAGCGAGAGCCCCCGTCGGAGGAGGCATAGGAGCCGGGAGTACCACCGCGAGAGGAAAAGCACCCGACGACCAACGTCTATCCCCGGTTTGGATGGGCTCCAAGTAGACTCCCCTCGGGGCCTCGTTAGCCCGCCTCGGTAGCTCGGCCTTCGAGTCGATATGAGGAGAGGTCCTGGGAGCTCCAGGGACGACCGATGCACGTTGTCCCCGAGCATTACCAATGCACGGGTACCCTCCAGATTCAAGGTGCTGACTTTAGAAAAGTACGATAGTACTGGGGACCCAGAAGACCACGTGATGGACTATAAGGGTGTTATGGCATTCCAAGGTGCTGACGATGCCCTGCTCTGTCGAGGTTTCTACTCCACTCTTTGAAAATCCACCTTGAGCTGGTACCACAACCTCCCAAACCGTTCCATTGACAACTTCAAGGACCTTTCCCAAAAATTCTACAAGCAGTTCATGGCCGGTCGACGGATAAAACCGGACTTGAAGCTTCTGTTCAATGTGGTGCAGAGCCCCGGGGAATCCCTGAGAAGCTACATGCACAGCTTTAATACTGAGAGACTGAATGTAGAGAGCTGCCCCGAGATGGTCATGAAAACAGCCCTAAAGAAAGGGCTCCGTCACAGGGGCCTGAAGAATTTGCTGCACAACAAGACTCTGAGGGACCTCGCTGAGGTGATAGCCCGGGTAGAGCATTACATACTGACGGAGGAGGCATTGGCCGCAAGGAAGGGGGTCTCCCTACGGGGGTCAAGAGGGGCTCCAAGCGAGAAGAAAGTGAACGCCGCGAGTCTAAAGAACCCCGGCGGGAGAAGAAGGCCAAGGGAAAGCATCGTAAGGAGGATGCATAACCCGCCAGGCTGAACACCGCTCCAAACATCGTCCTTGCGTAGGCTCAGAGAGAATGTTGCTTTGGTAGGCCACCCTTGAAAATGAAAAAAGGCGGTAGGGACGAGGAGAAATACTGCAAGTACCATAAAGACACCGGCCACGACACCGACAATTACTGGCACTTGAAGAAGGATATAGAGAAATTGGTCAGCCGAGGCCACCTGAAGAATTTTGTCGACGATCCAATAGCAACCCCCGTAGAGGGGACGTCCAGACAGATGGACAAAGGAAAGAAGGTAAACATCGTCCAGACAGCTATGTGCATCATCGAGTGAGAGGGCAGCACAATCAGTCATGACTTCACCTCCAGGCGAGATTAGCTTCCCTTTATCTTCCCCGCTTATTTCCCTTCAAATGTACTCTCGGATTCAAAGAATGAAATGCTAGTCAGTGTTAAAACTACCCTAGCTCCTTCTTACTGTGTCAGGCTCAGCAATCAGACGCAAAGCTGGGGGAGGCTCCCCTAGCAGGCCAATCATGACGACCGTCCGTAAGGCTAGGGGCAACTCCCCCAGCAGGCCGATCCCAAGGATCATCCGTAACGCTGGGGGAAACTCCCCCAGCAGACTGGTCCCGAGGATGGTCCATAATGCTAGGGAAAACTCCCCCAGTAGGCCGATCCCGAGGATCGTCCATAAGCCTGGGGGCAACTCTCCCAGCAGGTCGATCCCGAGGATCATCCGTAAGGCTGGGGGCAACTCCCCCAGCAGGCCGATCCATCGATTTATCGTAAGCCTGGGGGTAGCTTCCCAGCGGGTGGACCGTCCCGACCGTCCGTAATTCTGGGGGCAACTCCCCCAGTAGGCTGGTCCATCGGTTGACCGTAAGCCTAGGGGTAGCTTCCCAGCTAACCAATCGACCTGATCGACCGAAAGGCTGGGGGAAACTCCCCCAGTAGGTCGGTCACAAGGGTCGACCGTAAGGCTGGGGGCAACTCCCCCAGCAGGCCAATCCATCGATCTACCGTAAGCCTGGGGTAGCTCCTCTAGCATGTAGACCGCCCCGACCATTCGTAAGGCTGGGTGCAACTCCCCCAACAGGACGATACATCGGTTGACCATAAGCCTAGGGATAGCTTCCCCAGCGAGACAACCAAACCGATCGGCCATAAGGTTGGGGCCGAGTCCCCCAGCGGGCCAATCACCCGACCGCCCGTAAGACTGAAGGCGAGTCCTCCAACAAGGCGGTCGCCCACTCGACCTGAGGATTGCGGGCAAGCCCTTGGCAGGCCGAACAGCTGGTTGGTCAAGAACACTTCCTAGGTACTAACTCATTAGACGAATCAACGTGGCATTCCCGGGCCCATCTGCCCCACACAGCGGGTGGTAAGGGGTCAGCGATGGATCGCCATTAGGGGCTGGAGAACGTTAGCCATAAAAGGTCAACCCCCATAATCAACCCGACCACTACAGTCGTTCACGAGGCCAAGAGTCACTCCCACTGCAAGACCACAACTCAATCAGTAGAAAGAAAGACCCACAATAGTCCTAATCGGTGGTCAGCCTTAGCAGGGAGGGAGCAAAAGAGGGGGGACAACCCAGAAAACGCTTGACAAAAACAGGAGAGAGTACAACATGGGGACACGACAACATACAAAAAGGTACATAGGCCTGCAAAACTAACTATTTATTGTTTTCAAAAAACTGTTCCTTGTTACAGCGGAGGGAACAAGGATGGGGAAACATTGCCTATGGCGTCGGGGCCCGAGAGGAGACGTCACCCCGAGCCTCGCCTTGCTCTGATTGAGTAGGCTCCTCAGATCCTGGTGGGGGCGGGGAAGCGCCTGCCGGACCCGCTCCTTGAACCTCTGGAAGGAGTCCCGAAAGGCTCTCACGATCCTTGGTGCCAAGAGGTCTTCATATGACTCGAAGTCCTCCTTGAGGGCTTCCATGATCCTCGGCCTCAGGACCCCCTCATAGCCCCTCTCCACCTCCTCGATAAGCCGGGCGGGGTGCGCTTGTTGCGGGGCTCCCAGCTCGGTCCAGAGCTCATTTCTCTCCCAGAAGAACGCGTCCTCTGCCTCTTGGCAGATCTCTGAGCGTCCGCCAGGGCACCCTTCAAATCCTCCACCTCGGAGGTGAGTTCGTCCACCTGACGTCGCAAGCAGCGAGCTTCCAAGTGGGATTCTTTGGTTGCCACCTCAGCTACCCCAGCCCTCAGGCGCTCCCATGCCAAGGACTCCTCGAGACCGGTCGCGTTTGCCGCAAGGTGCTGTGCCTCCATGGCCATTACAAAGACCTGCAAGATAGAAGGTGTGAGCTAGGGATGCCATGAAGCGGGGTCGGATGTGGGGGAAAGACTTACCTGCTGAAGTTGCCAGACCAGGGCGTCTACCAGTCGATCGGAGCAAACCCTCTCCAGGAGGGAGTAGTCCCTCGAAAGGACAGAGCTGAGTGGCCATGCCTCAATCGATGAAGACCGACTCCCCGGGCGCGACCTCCGGGCCAGCCTCAAGCATCAACAGGGTGCCTCCTGTGTAGTGCCCTAGGAAGCCACTGCACATGTACTAGAGGGGGGGTGAATAGTACTTTTAAAATAACAAGGAGTGTTATTCCTAATTATCGTGCAATTAACAAACAACGGTGCGGAATAACTACAATCAAGAAATAATGCAAACGCAAACAAAATGGTTCAATGGGTTCGGATCCACCCAAGTCTCCCGACTTGTTCCCGGTGATCCTACGTCCCAACCACCCGGATCCCTTCCGGATACTTGAGTTAGAAAACCTCTAACCCAAGATTTCCAATATGACCACTTGCGAAAACCTCACAAGTTCAATTGACCTACAATCGATGACCGTGAATCCCACAACCCGGGATCACGCAAAACCTCTCACAACCGAGAGTATACAATTCAAATATAACTGAAATGAAATGCTTACCAACAAAATACTTATGCCTTGAGATTTCTTACCAAATTAGGGCAAAGAGGATTTTGATGGAGGAAGAGTCACCAAACCCTAGCTTCAAGAAGATGACCAGCAATGGAAGCATAGGGAAGAGATGATGACCTAGAATCAAGCCATTGGCTTGGAAGGCTCACAACCAATGAATCTCTCTTGAGGAATAAGAGTGAGGGAGAGATTCTTGAGAATGGAAGAGCTTGAAGATGAGAGTTGAAAGCTTCTCTTTGAATCAATAGAACTCTGGAAATAGCAGCCTTAGATCCTATGAAATAACCCCTCCAGGTATTTAAAGGATCAAGGGAAAAGAGAGACAGAGACGTCGCTTTCAAATCTCCAACGGAACTAAATCTGAAGCAGACTAGTCGGTCAAAGAACAACCACTGACCGACTAGTTCATCAACTAGTCGGTCGGTGAAACAACATGAACCGACTAAGAGGTGAACAGTGAACAGATGAAGATTTCAGACCTAGATAACTAGTCGGTCCAAAAAGACTTTCTGACCGACTAGTTTCACAACTAGTCGGTCGGTCAGTAAACTTAGACCGACTAAGAGTCAAAAACTAATAGTCTGAATACAAATGATTTAGTCGGTCCAAGAACAAATGTTGACCGACTAGATCAATAACTAGTCGGTCACAAAACGTTCTTAGACCGACTAACGATAAACAGTAAGTTGACATGAATTTGGAAAGCTCAACTAGTCGGTCCAAGAAGGATCACTGACCGACTAGTTCACCAACTAGTCGGTCGGTGAGTCAACGTAGACCGACTAACTGTAAACAGTAAAGAGCTTAGAATAGAGAAGGCAAACTAGTCGGTCCAAGAAGCTTTGCCGACCGACTAGATCACCATCTAGTCGGTTGGTTCTTCTTCTTGAACCAACTAACATGCACTAGAAGTCCCGAATCGAAGCGCGATGCTTCGGGAAAGATCGAACGGACTTCTACTAAGATCCTAGCTCTAAGATATGAGCAATATGAAGAATATAATGTAAGT
Source organism: Scilla litardierei (assembly GCA_030789695.1). Lineage (NCBI taxonomy): Eukaryota > Viridiplantae > Streptophyta > Magnoliopsida > Asparagales > Asparagaceae > Scilla > Scilla litardierei. The sequence continues at coordinate 218,385,564 of CM061133.1, forward strand.
CCTACTCAAGGTTTAACATTCTACAAAACGAAGCAAGAAGACTATAAAATAAACCTTAACGATCCATCTTCAAAGCTTCAATCTTCATTCTCGACTTCAAAGAAGGTACAAAAGCTTTAACGAAGCTTTAGGCATGCGATCACGCACTTTGAGAAGTATTGAGACGTCACTTTGGATGTTCACATGAATTTGGCGACGATCTCCATAACTGCGCTCACAAATTGTTAGTTCATGATATATTTATCTTTGCTCATCATCCAAAACCAAATCCGGGGAGTCCAATACTCAACATTCTCCCCCTTTTTGGTGATGACAAACCAACATAAATAATAATCAAAAATAATGAACTAAATGGAATATACTTACTCCCTCTGCATTGATGACACATTAGTTCCATATGAAATAATAAGCACATACATCAAGCAGACGAGGAAAGTAAAAATTCAAATCCAATATTTGAAATTTAGGATTTGAAATCCATTTTCATATCTTAACTCCCCCTGAGTCTAACATATCAAATTAGATTCTTGGTAAATTATCATTTAGCACATGCCATTATTATATCTCTCCCCCTTTGGCATAATCCAAAAAGAGCGGGAGGAAGCCAATGACAATAAATCATGGCCAAATAATTCATTAAGCATGGGAGTCTAAGAATACGACCACGTTTCATATGACACCAAAATAAAATTCGAATAAAATCAAAGCGTGTCAATGAGACCATAGTCGAAAATCGAAAACTTAAATCATCAAAATATCAAATGTAAATTCACTTATTGATGAAATGAATTTACTCTCCAATATCAACATTTATAGCTATTTTAGTGCATGGAAAACAATTCTATGTTTTCATACAACTAAAGCTATTGAATCAAAATAAATCGTCGAGTGACGAAATCAATATCAGAGACATACATAAAATGTGCACAAAGGAATGAACCATCAGAAGAGTGGTGCACATCATAGAATATCAAATGTCACAATATCGATCGAAAATGAACATAAAGTAAAAGCACATCAAAACTAAGTGAACTGTGCGATGAGAAGTGACAAGGTGATAAAAGTAATACGAAAATCATCATAATAACTTTTAAAACATGTCATGCCAAAAATAGATATGAATTTCAAAGCATTTATGGCATTCACAATTCTATCATGCTAGGAGAAACAAAATGATACCAATGTAAAGAAATAGATTCTAACCAAGCATGCATTCAACCCTCATGGATACCAAATGTAATATCATACTTACAACATTAAGCTCCCCCTACATTGGTGCATTACCTAACCACCATCAACTCCGTTTGAATGAAAGTCTTCGTAAATCGAGGAGTTGGTAGGGTTGGTATCCCACGGTGGATTGAACCTAGAAAACTTCATTTTGGTATCCAAAAACCCTTTTGGATTCAATGGGTTAGACAACAAATTTGAAATACGAAATTAAAATAATTGTAACCCGTGAGTTACATCATTAATATAGGATTGCACATAAACATTCATATCATGATTGCTAGTATTCTTGGGACCCCAAATAGTGTAAATTTTGGGAATCCTATTCCTAGTGGTTGCATGCACAAAAGGTTGATTTCTATGTGGTGCATGTGGCCTAGGAGCATGAGATCTAGCAATAGCATTATGATGAGCATGAGATCCATGATGTGGTGTAGCATACATACGTGGATAAGCATGAGGTGTGTATGCATGAGGATGATTATGAGAGAAGGCATTCACATGTGGATTAGATGTGTGAACATAAGCATTAGGATGTGCATGAACATGATTACGTGCATGTGGGTGTCTCATATGAGTGTTTGCACGTGCTCGTGGGTGCGGAGCATAAAAATCATTATTTGCATGCACCGGTGGAGTAGGATGTGTGTTCCTACGTGGCATAGCATGTGAGTACAAAAATGCATGACCCCTCTTTGGAGGTCTACCCAAAGTGAGTTTCTTTCCAATCGGGGGTGTGTACGAAGTGGAAGCACTATTGGTAGGAGAACTACCAATGGGGTGTTTGCTCCCACTCGTCGAGGCATCGGATGTCGGCCTAACAAAGGTGGTAGGCGATTTGGATGAGTCTCCCATCTTATACCCCAAGCCAATGTGGTGTTTGGCCAGAAGTAAGTCATTTAGGATATTATCCAAATGGCCCTTACCTTTATTGAAATCATTGATACAGCCTAACGTGCACTCATACTTCTCTTTGAGAGAATGCAAAGAAGCATCCAAAGTGGATACTTGCGATGTGAGTGCATAAACACGTGATTTGAGAATCTTATTCTCAATACTCAAAGTTGAGTTTTGAGACGTCAAATCCGCTATCACATGTTCATCCGAATCCTCAACGAGAACATGCTCAAGTTGAGATTTGAGGGACTTCACCTCATTTCTCAACAAGCCATTATGAGTAAGCAAACTTGCTTTCTCATTGGCGAGTGTCTCAACAATGGTGTCATTGTTGGTGATGGTAGACTTAGGAGAGGTTTGGAGGCTAACAAGTTCATCTTTGGTCTTATTATATCTATCTACTAATTTAGTAAATTTAGACCAAATTTCTTGGTTTGCTAACCTCATTTCATCAATAGTAGGTTCTCCGCTTTCATCCTCGCTACCATCCTCGCTTTCATCCTCGCTATCATCGAATGAGGACTTTCGATCTTTTGCCTCATTAGCCATGAAGCAAAGTTTTGCTTTCTCCACATGTCCAACATCCGACTCTCCACTTGAGGAATCCTCCTCGGAGTCAGTGAATGTGCCAACAAGTCCTTTCTTGTACTTTCTCCACTTGTCGTACTTCGATGCTTTTCCCTTCTCCTTGTGTTTGTAGAGAGGACAATCCGGTTTGATGTGTCCTGTCTTGTTGCATTTATAACACACGGGAGTAGAAGCATTAGTCGAACTAACTTTAGATTTATTCAAAGATATACCTTCTCGGAGGAATCGATCGAACTTCCTTGCCATACGGGCAATGGATTCCATGTCCAATTCGTCTTCCGATTCTTCATCATCGGTAGATGGAGCGGCCTTGAAGGCAATCACCTTTTTCTTTGGCTCATCTTGCTTCAAGTATGCTTTCATCTTTTCCTTCATTCGGATCTTACTATCCTTGCGTACCTCGTAAGACAACAAGGTACCCATTAGTTGTATGACGGTATATTTATTCATGTTGTTACCTTCCTCGATGGCGAAGGTACGCTTTTCCCAATATGATGGAAGACCGTCGATAATCTTCGCGACTTTCTCCTTTTGGGTATAGACCTTCCCAAGAGCTTCCAAGTCGTTTGATATATCCATGAAGCGAGCGTAATATTCCTTCATGGTTTTGCCCTGCTCCATATGAAACAACTCAAATTCTTTATTAGCAACGATGAGTTTAGAATCTTTTACTGTACTCGATCCTTCGTGCAATATGAGGAGTTGGTTCCATATTTGATATGCACTCTTACATGTGCATATCTTGTTGAAGTCCTCGGGCTCCAACGCACAATTCAAGGCATTCATTGCCTTGGCATTGGCTACTTCCGCGGCGACCTCCGCGGGAGTCCACTTCACGAAATCTTCTTCGGAAGGCTCGACATACTCCGTCATGGTGGCTCTCCATAGTGAAGCGCTCCGGAGGAAAATTTGCATCCGGCATTTCCAGTACCCATAGTTGGTACCGTTGAAGTGTGGAGGCCTGACTAAGGATAGTCCTTCCATAACTGAAGAAGCTCCATCGCGGTTCTTGAAGACGTTGTAGTCGTTGTTCGTCATAGCTTTGAACCTTGGATATGTGTAGCTTTGAACCTTGGCTTTGATACCAATTGTAGTGCCCTAGGAAGCCACTGCACATGTACTAGAGGGGGGTGAATAGTACTTTTAAAATAACGAGGAGTGTTATTCCTAATTATCGTGCAATTAACAAACAACGGTGCGGAATAACTACAATCAAGAAATAATGCAAACGCAAACAAAATGGTTCAATGGGTTCGGATCCACCCAAGTCTCCCCGACTTGTTCCCGGTGATCCTACGTCCCAACCACCCGGATCCCTTCCGGATACTTGAGTTAGAAAACCTCTAACCCAAGATTTCCAATATGACCACTTGCGAAAACCTCACAAGTGCAATTGACCTACAATCGATGACCGTGAATCCCACAACCCGGGATCACGCAAAACCTCTCACAACCGAGAGTATACAATTCAAATATAACTGAAATGAAATGCTTACCAACAAAATATCTATGCCTTGAGATTTCTTACCAAATTAGGGCAAAGAGGATTTTGATGGAGGAAGAGTCACCAAACCCTAGCTTCAAGAAGATGACCAGCAATGGAAGCCTAGGGAAGAGATGATGACCTAGAATCAAGCCATTGGTTTGGAAGGCTCACAACCAATGAATCTCTCTTGAGGAATAAGAGTGAGGGAGAGATTCTTGAGAATGGAAGAGCTTGAAGATGAGAGTTGAAAGCTTCTCTTTGAATCAATAGAACTCTGGAAATAGCAGCCTTAGATCCTATGAAATAACCCCTACAGGTATTTAAAGGATCAAGGGAAAAGAGAGAAAGAGACGTCGCTTTCAAATCTCCAAAGGAACTAAATCTGAAGCAGACTAGTCGGTCAAAGAACAACCACTGACCGACTAGTTCATCAACTAGTCGGTCGGTGAAACAACATGAACCGACTAAGAGGTGAACAGTGAACAGATGAAGATTTCAGACCTAGATAACTAGTCGGTCCAAGAAGTCTTTCTGACCGACTAGTTTCACAACTAGTCGGTCGGTCAGTAAACTTAGACCGACTAAGAGTCAAAAACTAATAGTCTGAATACAAATGATTTAGTCGGTCCAAGAACAAATGTTGACCGACTAGATCAACAACTAGTCGGTCACAAAACGTTCTTAGACCGACTAACGATAAACAGTAAGTGTTGAGTATTGGACTCCCCGTATTTGGTTTTGGATGATGAGCAAACATAAATAAATCGTGAACTAACAATTTGTGAGCGCAGTTATGGAGATCGTCGCCAAATTCATGAGAACACTCAAAGCGACATCTTAAGACTTCTCAAAGCTCGTATTCAATGCCTAAAGCTTCGTTGAAGCTTTTGGACCTTTTTGGAAGTCATGAAGATTTGATCGAAGCTTTCGAAGACCGTTCCTTAAGGTTTTATTCATAGTCTTTTAGCTTCGATTTATAGAATGTTAAGCCTTGAGTAATTCTTACATTTCTATCTTCATATCGCTCCTATCTTAGAGCTAGGATCTTAGTAGAAGTCCATACAATCTTTCCTGAAGCATCGCGCTTCGATTCGGGACTTCTTGTGCATGTTAGTTGGTTCAAAAAGAAGAACCAACCGACTAGATGGTGATCTAGTCGGTCGACAAAGCTTCTTGGACCGACTAGTTTGCTTTCTAAACTTCATGCTCTTTACTATTCACACTTAGTCGGTCCATGTTGACTCACCGACCGACTAGTTGGTGAACTAGTCGGTCAGTGATGCTTCTTAGACCGACTAGTTGAACATTCCCTGAACTTGCCTTGTTACTGTTTATACTTAGTCGGTCCATGTTGACTCACCGACCGACTAGTTAATGAACTAGTCGGTCAGTGATGCTTCTTAGACCGACTAGTTGAACAGTCTCTGTTCATGACAAGTTACTGTTTATCCTTAGTCGGTCTAAGAACGTTTAGCGACCGACTAGTTGATGAACTAGTCGGTCAACATTTGTTCTTGAACCGACTAACTCAATTTGTATTCAGACTATTTGTTTTTAACTCTTAGTCGGTCTAAGTTCACTGACCGACCGACTAGTTGTGAAACTAGTCGGTCAGACAGTCTTCTTGGACCGACTAGATTTCTAGGTCTGAAATTCATCTGTTCACTGTTCATCACTTAGTCGGTCCATGTTGTTTGACCGACCGACTAGTTGATGAACTAGTCGGTCAGTGTTTGTTCTTTGACCGACTAGTGGCTTCAGATTTCCAACCGTTTGGTTTTGACCTAACACGATTTTCCCTCTTAGTATAAATACTAAGCTAGGGTTCTTCTTCCCTAAGAAGAGCTGATATTCAAAGATTGATTTAGATTGAAAGAGAAAGAGATTCACACTCATTTCTAAAGCTCTCTCACTCACAAGAAATCCATTCTCTCACATTCTAGATCTAGAATCCATCTTGAGAGAAGTTTGTTCTTGGTGAGCCATTCAAGCTCTAGCTTGATTCAAGTCTCCAAATCACTCCTAGGCACACATTGCTGCTCATTTCAGTGGTGCTAGGTCTTGGTGACTTCCTCTTCCTCAAATCCCTCCTTGCACCTATTTGGTAAGAAAACTCAAGGTATAAGATTTGTGGTAAGATTGTTTATTTCAATTATAAACTGATTTTCATTGCTTATTGATTCTCTCGGTTGTGAGAGACGGTTGTGATCCCGGGTTGTGGGATTCACTATTGCCATTGCATGTATGATTTGATCTTGTGAAGGTTTTTCACAAGATATCATAGTGGAAATCTTGGGTTAGGGTTTCTAACCTAAGTATCCGGAGGCGATCCCGGTGGTTGGGACGTAGGATCACCGGGAACAAGTCAGGGAGACTTGGGTGGATCCGAACCCAGTAATATCAATTGTTTGCATTGTTAATTTTGTTGATGTCATCAATTTAAGCTTCCGCAAATTGATTGGTAGTTGTTTGCACGATAATTAGGAATTATACTCCTTGTTATTTTTAAAGTACTATTCCCCCCCCCCCTCTAGTACTTGTGCAGTAGCTTGTAGGGCATTACATTTGGTATCAGAGCCAGATACTTAGCTATGTCTGCCAACGACAACAAGACCGTTCGTCCACCTGCGGATTATGGATCCTTCAGGAACCGTGAAGGAGCGTCTTCGGTCATGGAAGGACATTCCTCGACTAGGCATCCATTCTTCAACGGCGTCAATTATGGATATTGGAAATGCCGGATGGAAACGTTCCTCCGGAGCGCCTCATTGTGGAGAATTACCATGTCAGAGTACAATGTGCCTACCGAAGAAGATTTCAACAAGTGGACTACCGCGGAGGTCACCGCGGAGATTGCAAATGCCAAAGCAATGAATGCTTTACAATGTGCATTGGAACCAGAAGATTTTAATAAGATATGCACATGTAAGAGTGCATATCAAATTTGGAATTCGCTCCTCATTTTGCATGAAGGAACGAGTCGGGTAAGAGATTCTAAACTCGTAGTAGTCAATAGAGATTACGAATTGTTTCATATGGAACAGGGAGAAAAGATGAAGGAGTATTATGCTCGCTTCGTCGACATAATGAACGAGTTGGAAGCTCTCGACAAAACCTACACCCAAAAGGAGAAGTGTTCGAAGCTTATCGAAGGACTTCCTTCTTCTTGGGAGAAACGTACCTTCGCCATCGAGGAAGGTAATGACATGAATAAGTATACCGTAGTTCAATTGATGGGTACTTTGATGTCATACGAGGTACGCAAAGATAGCAAGGTGAAGTTACAAGAAAAGATGAAGTCCTATTTGAACCAAGACGTGCCTAAGAAAAAGGCGATTGCGTTCAAGGCGGCTCCATCCACTTCTACCGATGATGAGGACTCGGAAGAAGAAATGGACATGGAATCCATTGCTCTCATGGCAAAGAAGTTCAATCGCTTCTTCCGAAAGGGTAACTTCAAACAAAAATCTAAATTTACTTCTACTAACGCCTCTCCACCTTTGTGCTTTAAATGCAATAAGCCAGGACACATCAAAGCGGATTGTCCTCTAAACAAGCAAAAGGAGAAGTGGAAGGCACCGAAGTTCGACAAGTCCAAGAAGTACAAAAAGGGGTACAAAAAGGGACTTGTCGGAGCAACATTCACCGACTCCGAGGATTCCTCAAGCGGAGAGTCGAACGATGAGAAAGTGGAGCAAGCGCACATGTGCTTCATGGCGAGAGAGGAGCATGATCAAGGATCATCCTCTTCCGATGATAGCGACAACGAAGGCGATGAGGTAACTATGGATGACCTTAGGAATGCTAATTCTCAATTATGGTCTAAGTATACTAAATTAGTAAATAGGTATACTAAAGTAAAAGATGACTTAGCTAGCATTCAAACCTCACGTAAAACTATCATCACCAACAACTACACCGTTGTTGAAGGGTTGAAGAATGAGATTGTTAATCTCAAGACTCAACTTGAACATGTTAGCATTGAAGATCCGGAGGAACACAAGATAGCGGATTTGACTTCTCAAAACTCGACTTTGAGTATTGAGAATGAGAGTCTTAAATCTCGTGTTTATGTGCTCACATCGCAAGTATCCAATTTGGATACTTCTATGCGTTCTCTCACCGAGAAATATGAGAACACATTAGGCCGAATTACTAAATTCAATAATGGTAAGGACCATTTGGATAAAATCCTAAGTGACTTACTTCCGGCCAATCACCACATTGGCTTGGGGTATACGACGGGTAGTTCATCCAAATCGGCCACTACTTTTGTTAGGGCTACTTCCGATGCCTCACCGAGTGGGAGCAAACACTCTATTGGTAGTTCATCTACCAATGGTGCTTCCACCTCATCCACACCCTCTTTTGGAAAGAAACCCACTTTAGGTGGACCTCCAAAGAAGGGTCATGCCTACATGTACACAAATACCATGCCACGTAGGAACACACGTCCTACTCCACCGGCTCACACACATGATGATTTTTATGCAACACATTCACGGGCACGTGCACACCATGTGAGACACCCTCACGCACGTGTTCCCTCACATGCATATGTTCACCCACAACATCATATGAATAATTATCCATATGCACCATTTCATCATGTTCCTTATGCCTATCCACGACATGCATCACGTAGAAATCAACAACGCATGCATGCTCCCAAAAGGATGAAGGCTCCCAAAATATTCTCAATTTGGAGCCCAAAGGACACTACCATGAATGAAAAACAAGTTTACATGAATGACTAATTTATTAATGTAGTGGATAATATTAATTATATTGGAAAGTCTAAGTCCAATTGGACTTGGCTTCCAAAGGTCTAACCTTTGAGGACCCAATGACCTTGGGTACCATAAAATGATATGATTATCTTTAGGTACTCAAGAAAAATAAGCGGAGCAACAAAGTTAAATTTAGCTCCAAGGATGGGTGGATACTCGATAGCGGGTGTTCAAAACACATGACGGGCGATGCTCAATTGCTTTCCGGAGTGGTGCCCATTGCTAATGGGAACCGGGTAGTCTTTGGAGGCAACGAGAGCGGAACCATCGTCGGTGTTGGTAAAGTGGGTAACCCATCTAAACCCTTAATTAGTGATGTTTATCTAGTTAATGGTTTAAATCATAATCTTATTTCAATAAGCCAACTTTGTGACAAAGGTACAAAGTTAGCTTTGCGAAAGGATTGTGTCATATTTTGAATGATAATAATAATTTATTATTTTCCGGCACACGCCATAAAGATATTTATATTTTGGATCTTCCTAAGTCTTATGAACAATGTCTCGTTGCCAACACAAGTGAACAACACTTATGGCATCGACGCTTTGGACATGTGAACTTTGGAACACTTTATAAGTGTTCAAAATTAAGTTCCATTAAAGGTTTTCCGAAGCTCGTTTTTGAAAAGAAAAGTTTTTGTGATTCTTGTCAATGTGGCAAGCTTCCTAAATCTTCATTTAAACCTAAGAAAAGCATTTCTACTAAACGGCCACTAGAGCTATTACATCTAGATTTATTTGGGCCAACTAGAGTTGCTTCCTTAGGAAATGCAAGATATGGACTTGTCATCGTAGATGATTATTCTAGATTTACATGGGTATTTTTCTTATGTAATAAAAATGAAGCTTTTGAAAACTTCACAATATTTGTGAAGAAAGTACAAAATCTCATCGAAACCACCATTGTCACTATTCATAGTGATCATGGGGGTGAATTTGAGAATGAGTCGTTCTCAAATTTTTGTGATGATCTTGGAATTACTCACACGTTTTCTTTCCCTCACGCACCCCCTCAAAATGGTGTTGTTGAGAGGAAGAATAGAACGCTTGTGGAGTGTGCTCGCACTATGCTCGAAGATAGCCAACTTGGTCATCAATTTTGGGCGGAAGCGGTACACACCGCTTGTTATGTGTTTAATAGAATACTCTTGAGGCCCGGCACCAAACAAACTTGTTATGAATTGTTGTTTGGTAGATTGCCTCAAGTTAAACATTTTCGTGTTTTCGGTGCAAAATGTTTTATTAAAAACACTTATGAAAATTTGGACAAGTTTGATCCGAGATCGAATGAGGGGATATTTGTTGGGTATTCCTCACGTAGCAAAGCCTACCGGATATACAACAAAAGATCCTCTACGATCGAGGAATCACTACATGTCTCTTTTAATGAGAATTTTACTACTTCTAGAATTTCAAATGATGATGATTCTATGGATGTTTTATGTGATTCGTTTGAAAATTCTAAGTCTATTGATTCAATTGATTCTATTGATACTAACCCAACTAATGAGGTTGTTGAGAATGTTCCTAGTGATCAGGGAATTCCCAAACGGCTTCATACGGTTCGTGACCACCCCCATGAGCAAGTTATTGGCAATATTCATGATAGAGTCATGACGAGATCGCAAGTCCACCACTTCGCCAATTGTGCCTTTGCCTCATCGATAGAGCCAAAGAATATAGTTGAAGCGTGCGAAGATAGTGCTTGGATCCTTGCCATGGAGGAGGAACTCATTCAATTCGAGAGGAATGAGGTATGGGAGCTTGTTCCTTTGCCATCGAAGAACCACACAGTCATAGGGACAAAGTGGATCTTCAAGAACAAAACCGACGAAAACCAAGTCGTCGTCCGGAACAAAGCTCGGTTAGTAGCTCAAGGCTATCGACAAGAGGAAGGTATCGATTTCGAAGAATCCTTCGCTCCGGTAGCTAGATTAGAATCAATTAGACTATTATTTTCTTTTGCATGCCATAAAAATTTTAAATTATTTCAAATGGATGTTAAAAGTGCATTTTTAAACGGAGATGTCGTTGAGGAAGTTTACGTTTCTCAACCTCTGGGCTTCATAAATGAAAATTTTCCAAATCATGTTTTTAAACTAAAGAAAGCTCTTTACGGTTTGAGACAAGCTCCTCGAGCTTGGTATGATCGCCTAAAGAATTTTCTTTTGGATTTGAATTTTAAAATGGGCGAAGCCGATTCTACACTTTTTGTTAAGCATGCGAATAATGATATTTTATTAGTTCAAATTTATGTTGATGATATCATTTTCGGTGCTACTAACTTCACTCTTTGCGAAGAGTTTTCTAATGTGATGAAGGAACAATTTGAGATGAGCCACATGGGCGAACTCAAATATTTCTTAGGTCTCCAAATTCACCAAATGAACGATGCAATCTTCATCCACCAAACGAAATACACGGTGGAGTTGCTAAAGAGATTTGGAATGGAGAATGCCTCCGGGAAAAAGACTCATATGAGCACTACAACGCATCTTGATAAAGATACGGGCGGAAAAGATGTAGACATTCGTCTATATCGAGGTATGATAGGTAGTTTACTTTATCTTACCGCTAGTAGGCCCGATATCATGTTTGCCATTTGTATTTGTGCTCGTTATCAGTCTCAACCTAAGGATTCTCACTTAGTAGCGGTAAAACGTATTTTTCGCTATCTAAGTTACACTTTAGATTTTGGATTACTTTATCCGAAATCTAGCACATATGAGTTAGTCTCATATAGTGACGCTGATTATGCGGGATGCAAATCCGACAGGAAGAGTACTAGTGGCACTTGCCATTTTATAGGAAATTCCCTTGTCTCTTGGTTTTCCAAAAAGCAAAATTCGGTATCACTTTCAACCACCGAGGCGGAATACATTGCCGCCGGTGCTGCATGTGCCCAGGTTCTTTGGATGAGACACACACTAAAGGATTTTGGCATTCATTGTGATACTAGCCCTATCATGGTGGATAACCAAAGTGCTATTTGTCTTTCAAAGAATCCGGTGCACCATTCCCGATCTAAACACATAGATGTCCGACACCACTTTTTAGATGATCATGTTGCTAAAAGGACGTCATTTTAGTGTACGTTGAAACCCAAAAGCAAATCGCCGATATTTTCACGAAACCCCTAAAGGAGGACTCCTTTGTGCGGTTGCGTCGAGAATTGGGGATTATGGGTGAATCCGAGATATATGATTCATGTTTCATTCAATAATCTTGCATGCTATTGTATTTCGCAATATTTCATTCATGCTAGATTTATTGGATTTTTCGGGATTTTATGTGATATTTTTGAATTTTTGCTCGAATTCATATTTGAACGTCGTATTTGAGATTTCGATGTTTAATGGTGTAGTTTAGATGATTTTTGAGAGGATTATGATGTTTCGTCCAAGTGTATTTAGGAGAGAACTTATTTGTCAATTTTTGGACTACTCTAGTCGGTCTCAGTTCATCAACCAACCGACTAGATTCACATCTAGTCGGTCAGCTAATGAACTCAGACCGACTAGCTCATTCTCTAAACTTTTGGACTCATTTAGTCGGTATCAGTTCAATCACCAACCGACTAGATTCGTATCTAGTCGGTTAGTAAAAGAACTCAGACCGACTAACTCAAGCTATTAGGATTTCCTCTCCAGCTTAGCTCTTTTAGTCGGTTCAAGTTCACTTATCGACCGACTAGATTTAGTTCTAGTCGGTCAGTATTTGAATGTTGACCGACTAATTCTCAGTCAGGGAATCTTCGACTGGTCGGTGTTTCACTTTAGTCGGTTCAAGCTCGTTAACCGACCGACTAGATCGTCATCTAGTCGGTCAGTGTTTGAACTTAGACCGACTAAATGATCAGGGGCAGTCACGTCTTTTTGTGATTTCGACCGACTATATCCTAATCCATTCGATTATTTCCTATTCTAGTCGGTTATCTTTGTTTCTCCAACTCGAAAACCCCCGAACCCTGCTCGAGTCTCTTCGACTTCCGTCGATCTCCGGCCACTTTTCCGTCCATCCGCCGCCGTCGATCTCCCTCCCCTAGGTATATCTCCTCCTACTAGGTCTCTTTTCCAGTTCTAGGGCTTGCTTTCTACTCCTAGGGTTTGATTTTCTTCCAATTAGGGTTTTGTTTTCTAGGGCTTGCTCATTTCGATTTTTCGCACTTAGCTCTCTAGGGTATGTGCTTAGGTGTGTTTGATCATTCTCATACGTCGTTTGCTTGTACTCGTTGTGCTACGATCATGGCAAAAACGAGGATTCCGATTACTTCCTCTGGGGCATCCCCCATGACCATAGAGGCCGTGACTGCTTCGACTCCACCTAAGCGTAGGGCCAAAACTACACGTCCCCCCTTGTCGTCTTCAACACCGTTGAAGAGGAAGAGGACTTCCAAGCCCAAAGCCAAAGGCCAATCTTCCAAGCCCAAATCTCAACCCAAAAAGTTCCGTGCACCTACCCCTCCCGGTGAGCGTTCAGGTAGTGACTCTAAGGATGATTCCGAGGAAGAGTACACTCCTGAGCATCCCGAGAAGGCACATACTCCACCCCCTCCTCCTAAGACCCGTAAGGCTAAGGGAAAAGCCCAGATGCCGGTAGGCGGTGTAGATATATCGTTGTGTCGTGAAGACCCTCAGTGTCTAGCGGCTTACAACCGTATAGAGCACTGCCCACTTCTATTGGAGCATTTTGTTCTGTTCTCTGACTTCATTGGCCTTGCGGATCTTTTATCCTATAGTGGACTTTTGAACTATCTTAGATTTGACCCTAAGGCGAACCCTCGACCCTATCCTCGCCTGGTCAAGCTTTTCTATGCCAATCTTACCCGGGGTCAGTATGATGAGACCCACTCCATCGAGACATCTGTTTTGGGGACTCCAATAGTCCTCACTGCAGAGATCTTGGGGGAGTCGATAGGATGCTCATCGTCTGGCCTCCTCCCGTCTGATATTTTCGTAGATGATATCTCCACTCTCCATCAACCGACCCTCGCTGATATCTTTCACGTGATCCCTCATGCATTCATAGGCGTCCCTTCCAAATCATTCAAGCCGAATGCTTGGGTGATTAATCTCATCCTGAAATCGTGCCTATTGCCCAAGTATGGATCTTCCTCACTTCCTTCGCAGCCCTTCCTGGAGTTGATATACGCTCTTTTTATGGGTAGCTCGATTAACTGGGCTCGCATTATACTCGACAAGATGGATTCTTTCGAGTGTCTTCGCAAGTCTAGTAAATCGGCGCACATCCCATATCCTTGCCTTTTGACCTTGGTATTCCGTCACTTTGGTGTTCCTTTGCCTCCGGATGATGAGCGTCCCCTCGGTCCACCCCTGAACGCGACAGCCGTCAAGAAGTCTCTTGCGGCACTTCGTCATGTCCAGCGGTCGACTCCTTCTGCATCCCAGGCCACACCTTCAGCTTCTGCAGCCCCTCCTCCTACCACCACTCTAGATGATATCGCTCGCTTACTTCGTTGTCACGAGTCTCGTTTGGCTCGTACCGAGGAGGTTGTGTGTCGTATGGCTAGGATGATGGGTATTGACCTTCCTCCTCCTGTTTCTGAGGATGAGGAGATGGATGACGAGGTGATTGATGAGCTTGTCACCTCTTTAGCTCGTGGCGCTGAGGCCACTGCTACTGCGGCTACTACTTCCACTGCTGGAGCTGCCACTTCTTCCGGTTCTCCAGAGTCTTCTGCTCCAGTGGTTCAGACTCCTGTTGATGATGCTGCTGCTCCTGCTGATGTCACTGCTCCTGTTGAGCCTGCTGATGTTCCTGCTGATACTTCTACCGTTGAGCCTGTCGTCAATGTCTCCACTCCAGCCCCGACGATCCCTTCAGTTGACACACCACTCCTTGCAGCAGAGCCTGAGTCCACTCCCTCGACTGGACCCACGGTGACTGCTGATCCTGCCACTTCCTCCTGAGTGTCAGTTTGGAGGACTCTCCGGTGATCATTGGGTGATACATCTTTCTGAGAGTGTTTTGGGTTAGGATAGGATGTCGGTGGTGTTTTGATGTATTTTGGATTTTGGATGTCGGTGTTCTTGATGTTCTTTCTTTTTGTTGGATGTTGATGATGATATGTCGATGATGTTGTTGTATCTTTTTGTTGGTGATATAGATGTTGCACTTTGTTTGATGTATTCGATGTATTTTTGCATGTACTCATGATATTCTTATATATATACATTGATGTTCTCCTTTTACTTCATTGTGCACATTTAATATTCATTCAATGTCTATGATATTCGATTTCGTCGCTCGACGATTATTAACTTGGTTAAATAGATTTTATTTCTATGATTGCATAGAATTGTTTTCCATGCACAAATTTAACCAAGAATATTGAGTATTGGAGATTACGTTTCTTTATTCAATAAGTGAATTTGTATTTGGTATTTTGATGATTTTAATTTCCGTTTTTCGAAAATGGACAATTTGGCACACTTTGATTTGATTTCGACTATTTTCCTTGGTGTCAATTTGGTCCATCGTCATATTCTACGACTCCCGATGTTGGATTTTCTTTATCCTTGTTGTTGTCGTTGTATGCCCCCCATTTTTGGGATAATGCCAAAGGGGGGAGAGATAATGATAATGATTAGGGCAAATGAAAATTTAACTCAATTTCCAAGAATCTAATTTGATATGTTAGATTAAGGGGGAGTTAAGATATATATAAGGATTTTCAAATCTGATATTTCAATAATCGATTCTCATTATATATCTCACTCGTCTGCTTGATGCAATCTTTATTTATTCAATTTGGAATTAACGTGTCATCAATGCAGGGGGAGTAAGTATTTTACATTTGAATCATTATTTTTTATTATTATTTATGTTGGTTTGTCATCACCAAAAAGGGGGAGAATGTTGAGTATTGGACTCCCCGTATTTGGTTTTGGATGATGAGCAAGCATAAATAAATCGTGAACTAACAATTTGTGAGCGCAGTTATGAAGATCGTCGCCAAATTCATGAGAACACTCAAAGCGACATCTTAAGACTTCTCAAAGCTCGTATTCAATGCCTAAAGCTTCGTTGAAGCTTTTGGACCTTTTTGGAAGTCATGAAGATTTGATCGAAGCTTTCGAAGACCGTTCCTTAAGGTTTTATTCATAGTCTTTTAGCTTCGATTTATAGAATGTTAAGCCTTGAGTAATTCTTACATTTCTATCTTCATATCGCTCCTATCTTAGAGCTAGGACCTTAGTAGAAGTCCATACAATCTTTCCTGAAGCATCGCGCTTCGATTCGGGACTTCTTGTGCATGTTAGTTGGTTCAAGAAGAAGAACCAACCGACTAGATGGTGATCTAGTCGGTCGACAAAGCTTCTTGGACCGACTAGTTTGCTTTCTAAACTTCATGCTCTTTACTGTTCACACTTAGTCGGTCCATGTTGACTCACCGACCGACTAGTTGGTGAACTAGTCGGTCAGTGATGCTTCTTAGACCGACTAGTTGAACATTCCCTGAACTTGCCTTGTTACTGTTTATACTTAGTCGGTCCATGTTGACTCACCGACCGACTAGTTAATGAACTAGTCGATCAGTGATGCTTCTTAGACCGACTAGTTGAACAGTCTCTGTTCATGACAAGTTACTGTTTATCCTTAGTCGGTCTAAGAACGTTTAGCGACCGACTAGTTGATGAACTAGTCGGTCAACAATTGTTCTTGAACCGACTAACTCAATTTGTATTCAGACTATTTGTTTTTAACTCTTAGTCGGTCTAAGTTCACTGACCGACCGACTAGTTGTGAAACTAGTCGGTCAGACAGTCTTCTTGGACCGACTAGATTTCTAGGTCTGAAATTCATCTGTTCATTATTCATCACTTAGTCGGTCCATGTTGTTTGACCGACCGACTAGTTGATGAACTAGTCGATCAGTGTTTGTTCTTTGACCGACTAGTGGCTTCAGATTTCCAACCGTTGGGTTTTGACCTAACATGATTTTCCCTCTTGGTATAAATACTAAGCTAGGGTTCTTCTTCCCTAAGAAGAGCTGATATTCAAAGATTGATTTAGATTGAAAGAGAAAGAGATTCACACTCATTTCTAAAGCTCTCTCACTCACAAGAAATCCATTCTCTCACATTCTAAATCTAGAATCCATCTTGAGAGAAGTTTGTTCTTGGTGAGCCATTCAAGCTCTAGCTTGATTCAAGTCTCCAAATCACTCCTAGGCACCCATTGTTGCTCATTTCAGTGGTGCTAGGTCTTGGTGACTTCCTCTTTCTCAAATCCCTCCTTGCACCTATTTGGTAAGAAAACTCAAGGTATAGGATTTGTGGTAAGATTGTTTATTTCAATTATAAACTGATTTTCATTGCTTATTGATTCTCTCGGTTGTGAGAGAAGGTTGTGATCCCGGGTTGTGGGATTCACTATTGCCATTGCATGTATGATTTGATCTTGTGAAGGTTTTTCACAAGATAACATAGTGGAAATCTTCGGTTAGGGTTTCTAACCTAAGTATCCGGAGGCGATCCAAGTGGTTGGGACGTAGGATCACCGGGAACAAGTCAGGGAGACTTGGGTGGATCTGAACCCAGTAATATCAATTGTTTGCATTGTTAATTTTGTTGTTGTCATCAATTTAAGCTTCCGTAAATTGATTGGTAGTTGTTTGCACGATAATTAGGAATTATACTCCTTGTTATTTTTAAAGTACTATTCACCCCCCCCCCCCCCTCTAGTACTTGTGCAGTAGCTTGTAGGGCATTACAGTAAGTTGGCATGAATTTGGAAAGCTCAACTAGTCGGTCCAAGAAGGATCACTGACCGACTAGTTCACCAACTAGTCGGTCGGTGAGTCAACGTAGACCGACTAACTGTAAACAGTAAAGAGCTTAGAATAGAGAAGGCAAACTAGTCGGTCCAAGAAGCTTTGCCGACCGACTAGATCATCATCTAGTCGGTTGGTTCTTCTTCTTGAACCAACTAACATGCACTAGAAGTCCCGAATCGAAGCGCGATGCTTTGGGAAAGATCGAACGGACTTCTACTAAGATCCTAGCTCTAAGATATGAGCGATATGAAGAATATAATGTAAGTCCTACTCAAGGCTTAACATTCTACAAAACGAAGCAAGAAGACTATAAAATAAACCTTAACGATCCGTCTTCAAAGCTTCAATCTTCATTCTCGACTTCAAAGAAGGTACAAAAGCTTCAACGAAGCTTTAGGCATGCGATCACGCGCTTTGAGAAGTCTTGAGACGTCGCTTTGGATGTTCACATGAATTTGGCGACGATCTCCATAACTGCGCTCACAAATTGTTAGTTCATGATATATTTATGTTTGCTCATCATCCAAAACCAAATCCGGGGAGTCCAATACTCAACATCCTGTGACAACTAGAGATGGCTCGGCCAGACTAACAGGGGCAGCCACCTCCGCCAGTGGGAGGGTCACACCCGAGATGATCGACATCTCAGGCACCATAGAGGCCCGGACCTCAGCGGTCTTCTTCTTCTTCTTCTTCTCTTCAGGCCCCCCAGACTCTGGAGGGGGGCATTTCCTCTCCCCGCCATGGCCCCCCGCAAGCGCTCGGGGCCCCAGGCCGGCGCCCTGTTGTCTTCCTTGACACAAGCATATCCATGGGACCGATGGCCACGTTCTCCCGCGTAGGGGATTCAACGACAAACTGGGCTGGCGGTGCAGCAGTGACTGCCGACTCCAGCCTCCCGACCGCAGGGTCGGCCCGGTGGATCTCATCCTCCACCGTACGACGAGGCGTATGGCCAGAAGGATTTCCTTGCCCGCTGCTAGCGCCCCGGTGAATGAGCTCGCCGACGTCACGGCTGAATTACTGCCCCGTCATTTCTGCAGGGAGGAAGAAGATCAGGGTAAGCAAAGAGGGGAAGCAGAAAGAAAACAAAGTGCCTACCATGGGACCACATGACGTTATTACGGAGAAGGTTGTCCAGCAAGGGCCAGACCGACCTCTCCACTAAGGACAAAGATGACAACAACCGGACCACAGCCTGATCGGCTTCGGAGAGGGACGGTATCAAGTCATACTGACATAGAACCCCCCAACCTATAAGGATCACCGCATCCCTGGGGAAATTGACAAAGACGTAGTTCGAGCTCCAGTCGCCCACCCAGTGGGGCAGGCCGAGCAAGCACTCCCTCCCCGCTTGGGCACGGATGTGCTGCCATGATCCACAACCGACCGTCTAAACCCGGAAGTAATAGAAGAAGAGGGGCAGGGTCGGCTCCAAGCGGTGTAGGGTACAGATCATAACGAACCCGACCAGCGCCGCAATCGAATATGGGGTTAGCTAGCACAGGGCCACCATCAAGAACTCCATGACTCAGATGATAAAAGGATGGAGAGGGAAGCGGAGCCCCATGCAAAACATCTCGACATACACACCAGCCCGCAGCTCCTTAGGAAGTAGATCCTTTCGTCACCAAAGGGGATCCGGACGTCATACAGGTGACACAAATACTTCTCCCGGATCTCCACAGTCGTGGAGAAGGGGACGGTAGACGATGACCTAAGGATCACAGGGGGAACATCGAACCTCTCTGCGACCTGAACCTCATCCCTACGGACCGGGTCCTCGAAAAGCAAGCCCGTCCCTTTGTCTGGAACCGGAAATGTAGCCGAGGGGTTACTGGGCCTTGAGGACGAAGGATTGCCAGAATGTGGAACCGGAGGAACCCCAGACCCCGGTGTGGAATCACCTCTTCTAAGTGCGGCCATGGGACAGATCGAGAGAGGCAGAAGAAGGAGATGGAGGTTACCTTGAAAGGAGTCTGAAGGAAGGAAGATGAAGGAGAATTCGTCGGCACTCGCAAGAACAGGGTTTGATCGAAAAGCACGAAGGACAAATTTGGAAGGGTGGCGTCTTTATACGAGGAACAATCTCAGAATCAGGGCCGTCCAAAGGAGGACGCGTGGCGACATCTTACGACTGGCGGCACTTCGAATTCTGCACCCATGGACGGGAGAAGATCAACCGGGTAGTGTCATGATGGCTCCCATTTAATGGCATTGCCTCGACTGACGCCTCTGTCAAAATCTGCATAAGTCACATCGCCCGAACCGAACCGACAGAATCTGAACGGCCCGAGCGATGGGGGCAATTGATACGACCATCTTGAGACGACCCAAGATTGAGCGGCCCAATGATTCAGAGTGAAAAGTGTATATTAATACCCCCTAACTACCCCCATTTTGTGCTAAAGATTAGGCTTAAACTTGCTTTTTTGGGTATATTTTAATTTCATGTCATTTAGGAGCTTACTCTCATTCTTGGCACAAAATATGGATTTTATCATCGTTATTGGCTTCCTGATATTTTTCATGCGCTCCTGGTATTATTGTGATAATATTGTCAATTTTTGAGAATTAATTGAGCGATGGATTATTTTACAGGATTATTGGAAGTCAATATTGTGTTATACTAGTCATTATATTCATTTCATAATCAAATGGACTAATTTCTCCTTCTCATATTTTTCAAGTACTCTTGGTAATCGTATAGATTTTCCAAAATTTTTTTTGGGAATTTTCTGAGCATCCTAGGTATTTTGTACAATTTCTGCAAGGAGAAATGGGGGTTTAAAACACATAAAAAGGAAATTAATGGGCACCACGTGGCGCAACCAGATGGTGCCACGTGGCACCAAGTGCGGGCTAGGATTGCGAGGACACATGCTCACACGTGCCCCGCTTATTTTTTTAAGGTTCAGCGCCCGCTCCTTTGGAGCGGGCCGCTACTAATTAAAAATAAATAAAATATAAAAAACAAGAAGAAGCAGTTTGCGGGCCGGCCTGCTGGCCGGCCCGCTCCGCCGAAATTCCCAGGAGCGTGCGCAAGTCATGCGGGCAGGTCGGGCGCAAATTCCCCGACCCGCAAGCCTGTAACCAGGCCCATTTGTGCGAATTTGAGTTTTTTTCGCCGGTAGCAAAATGCAGCGACCAATTCTGTTTTTTTTTTGTGTTTTTTTGGGGGGTTTTGAGCCCTCTTCTTCCCCAAGAGGCTAGGGCTAGGGCTTGGAGGCTATGGGAGCTTGGAAAGCTTGGAGCAGGAGCAAATAGGTGGAAGGAAGGCTTCATCCTAGGGAGATCTTCGGTGATATCTCTCTTCCCCCTATTGTAATTTTGATATCTCTTTATTGTAATGAATTTGGGTTAATTTTGAATGAAAATTCCATCTTTTGTTTCATGATGATAGAGTAGGGTTGAATTGTTTGGATTGTGATTCATTGGCTTGGATGTTAATTATAGATTTAATTACCTCTTGCCTATTTCAATGTTAATGTTGGATGTATCATTAGGGTTAATTTTATTGGTTAAGACCCAAGTGGGCACACTTTGAGAAAAGTCCATGTTCAAATTTGATTAGTACCATGATGATGCATCCCTCCTTTTAGCAAATTATCGTGTTCATGAAAGCTAAACTTTCCGATTAAGCTTGCCATAGCCGGAGGCCTAATTGAGTTATATGTGGGTAATTTGAGCTTGATTAACACCAACATTAGTGAACCTACAACCCATTCTCCTCGCCTAGCTATCCTAACTTCCATTTGGCTCTCTAACCCTACCAATTCAGGTTAAGATTGTAGTTTTACCACACATTTTTCCACTCATCCACCGTTAGTTGAGGTGGTTGTTTCATGCTATTTCCTTTCTTTATCGATCAATTTTGTGAATATAGAACGACTTGTCCCTGTGATCCGACCCGGTACTCACCTGTTATATTTTATTGCATTGACGCTCCTACGCTTTGGAGTGGAAGGCGTGCTCCTTGCACGTCCTCCGGTTCAATCAATTGGCGCCGTGGCCGGGGACAATGGTTTCTATTAGTAGCATTTTTTGATTGATTTTGAAAGTTTTAGTGTGATACTACTATCTCTTAGTGTAAGTCTTTTCGATTCTTCATCTTTCACTTATTGTTCATCCTTATTTATTTTAAGCTTTTTGAGTCTTTTTGATTTTTTGTTTTTGTTTTTTTCAAACATGGCAAGTACTTCAAACTCTCTTGGGTTTGACATGCGGGTGACCAAATCCCTACCGACATTCCTTGGTAAGGATGCAGAGAGCCCTTACCTATATATTAAGAAGTTTGAGAGTGCTTGTAAGCTTCATTTTGATGGGAACACGTGTGCAGAACAGTTTTATCTTAAATTCTTTACCTACTCTTTGGATGGTAGTGCATTAAAATGGTTTAAAGTTTATCTCCCACATCTTATTCTATCTTGGCATGTACTAAAGCAAAAATTTTGTATGAGGTTTTTTCCATCTTACAAGACCAAAACATTGCAAGGAAGAATGGTGATCTTTACTCAGCGCATCGGTGAGACATTTTTTCAGGCTTGGACGTGTTTTTCAGAGTTAGTGTACGGTTGTCCACATCATGGATTTGACAGGGTGCGTCTTCTTGAATTCTTCTTGGAGGGTCTGCTTTCGGAGACGCAGAATTTTGTGGATTTATTGGACAACGACCACTTTTTGGACATGGATGAGAATGCGGCTTGGCATTATTTGGAGTCCTACAAGGAGGAAGATCACACATTGGTTGTGCCTCCAAATGAGCCAAGCCATGAAGTTTTGGTCCACCAAGCTCCGAATGAAGAAGTTTGTGTGGATCTCATTTCACCGGTAGTTGAAGAATTGAGTGCCCCATGCCAAGTAGTAGTTGAGGAACCAAGTGTTGGCATGGAGGAGTTGGTTGAGCCGATGGAGAAAATTGTCTTGTCGACACCTACTATTTCTGCTTGGCCGTATCAATTAGTTGTTGAGGAATTGGTTGTTGACATGGTGGAGATAGAGGAGCCGATCGCGTGCATACTTAGGAGCGAAGTGGGCGAGGAGGATTGTTCTTGTATTGATGGTCACGAAGAAGAGGCAAGCGAGGATGAGTTTATACCACACGCTATCATGGATCCTGAGCTTCCCTCTACTTCGGTGGTTTCTATGGAGATATCTCTCCCTCCCCCGATTAATATTGAATGCCGCGGGGACGAGCTTCAAACCACATCATATTTGACCATCCAGTGAGTTTTCTCACACATTCATCATACTTTTCATTCCTTATTCTATATTGATGATTATGTGTGTATGTCTTTTTTTGGGAATGTGTCCCCATCTCTCTCTTACACAACCAGTCTCCTTCCATATATAGGTACGTACTTTGAGGAGCTGCTTGGGGTTGTGTATGTGGCCGCCATTGCCACGTTTAGCCGAGGAGCATTGGCGGAAGAAATAAACGGAGCGTTGGAACAATTGCAACCTCCGATGGAAATTTTGGATCCGCCATTTGCTAAGGTGTATTCTTTCCAATAGTGTAAATAAATAAATGTTTTATTTTAGTACTTTCGTATGCTTTCTTTTCTTTTCTAGGATCTTTTGTGAGATCTAATACTCTCCCAACATTGAGGACAATGTTTATTTTAAGTTGGGGGAGAGTGATAGAATCTTTAGGATTGTTAGGATTTTGATGTTAGCCTAATTTTTTTTTGAGATACCTCCATTTTGCCCTCATCCCATGAACTTCATTGCATATCGTATTTAGCGTTCTCGTCGCTACGCCGCTAGCTCTTTGTTTAGTCCCTACATGCTTAATGCCAAGCAATTTTTTCAGATTGTCATTTAGGTATCAAATTTCTTGATGTTGGATTGGCATGTTTTAATTTCTTTTCCAATTTAGATTCAAATGTTAATATGTCATGTATGAAACTATTTTAGATGTTGTGATACCCTCTTTGAGATAATTTGGGAATAGTTTGGTGTAAGTGATTTCATGATTTGGGATGAATGGCTTAGTTTTTAATTGGATTGGGTGTGGCCATATGGTGCATGTGTTGTTTTCCTCTTAAGGAGTGGGTGGATGAGTTGATAATTCATGTTTAGAATGAGAAAGAGAGTTAATATAAGCGAATGGTTTTTCTAATCAAATCGAGTAGCCGGTGCCCCCACAAAAAATTGGGGAGGACACCAAAGATGAGATTTAGGGGATCATTCCATCCCTTTGCCTATATAGCATTATCGCGTGTATGCAAAAGTGGGCGGGGTTTGCATTTCATAGCGTTATCGCATGAATGCAAAACATAGACATCCAAAAAAAAGAAAACAAAAAAGAAGGAAAAAGAAAAGAAAAGAAAAATGAATGAATAAATGAAAGAATAAGCAACATGAGTGTTTTGCAATCTCATCTCCCACTTAGAAGAATTTATTTTGGTTTTGGCCATTTCCATGAAAGTTAGAAACTTTGTCATTTGTGATATATCCCAAAGAATGTGATACAGTGCTTATTACTTCACTTTTCTTTGAATTGGATTGAGGAAAATGTCATTTGTTGTTTACTTTCATACATTGGATATATTGGCATTGAAATCATTTGAAAATATCAATTGGGGTATGCCATGAGGATATTGTGAGTTTGGTGCATGTTTTTCACTTTAATCTGAATTTATCGCATATTTTGCTAGGGACTAGCAAAAAGATAGTTGGGAGGAGTGATTCGGATTGAAAAGTGTATATTTATACCCCCTAACTACCCCCATTTTGTGCTAAAGATTAGGCTTAAACTTGCTCTTTTTAGGTATATTTTCATTTCATGTCATTTAGGAGCTTACTCTCATTCTTGACACAAAATATGGATTTTATCGTCGCTATTGGCTTCCTGATATTTTTCATGCGCTCCTGGTATTATTGTGATAATATTGTCAATTTTTGATAATTAATTGAGCGATGGATTATTTTATAGGATTATTGGAAGTCAATATTGTGTTATACTAGTCATTATATTCATTTCATAATCAAATGGACTAATTTCTCCTTCTCATATTTTTCAGGTACTCTTGGGAGTCTTAGAGATTTTTCAGAATTTTTTGGGAATTTTTTGAGCATCCTAGGTATTTTCTACAATTTCTGGCAGGAGAAATGGGGGTTTAAAACCCATAAAAAGGAAATTAAAGGGGCGTCACCTGGCACAACCAGATGGCACCACGTGGCACCAGATGCGGGCTGGGATTGCATGGACATGTGCCCGCACGTGCCCCGCTTATTTTTTGCGGGCTCAGCGCCCGCTCCTTTGGAGCGGGCCACTACTAATTTTATATATATATATAACAAGAAGAAGCGGTTTACTGGCCGGCCCGCTTCGTCGAAATTCCCAGGAGCGTGCGCAAGTCATGCAGGCGGGTCGGGCGCAAATTCCCCGACCCGCAAGCCTGCAACCAGGCCCATTTATGCGAATTTGAGTTTTTTTCACCTGTAGTAAAATGTAGCGACCATTTCTGTTTTTTTTCTTTTTGAGTTTTTTGGAAGTTTTGAGCCCTCTTCTTCTCCAAGAGGCTAGGGTTAGGGCTAGGGCTAGGGCTTGGAGGCCATGGGAGCTTGGAAAGCTTAGAGGAGGAGTAAATAGGTGGAAGGAAGGCTTCATCCTAGGGAGATCTTGGGTGATACTCTCTTCCCCCTTTTGTACTTTTGATATCTCTTTATTGTAATTAATTTCGGTTAATTTTGATTGAAAATTCCATCTTTTGTTTCATGATGATAGAGTAGTGTTGAATGATTTGGGTTGTGATTCATTAGCTTGGATGTTAATTATAGCTTTAATTACCTCTTGCCTATTTCAATGTTAATGTTGGATGTATCATTAGGGTTAATTTTATTGGTTAAGACCCAAGTGGGCACACTTTGAGAAAAGTCCATGTTCAAATTTGATTAGTGCCATAATGATGCATCCCTCCTTTTAGCAAATTATCGTGTTCATGAAAGCTAAACTTTTCGATTAAGCTTGCCATAGCCGGAGGCCTAATTGAGTTATTTGTGGGTAATTTGAGCTTGATTAACACCAACATTAGTGAACCTACAACCCATTCTCCTCGCCTAGCTATCCTAACTTCCCATTTGGCTCTCTAACCCTACCAATTTAGGTTAAGATTGTAGTTTCACCACACGTTTTTCCACTCACCACAGTTAGTTGAGGTGGTTGTTTCATGCTATTTCCTTTCTTTATCGATCAATTTTGTGAATATAGAACGACTTATCCCTGTGATCCAACCTGGTAGTCACTGGTTATATTTTATTGCATTGATACTCCTACGCTTGGGAGTGGAAGTCGTGCTCCTTGCGCGTCATCCGGTTCAATCATCCAAGCCCACATTTGAAGCAGGAGGCCCCAAAGGAGATCGGGCCGAGCGTCGAGGCCCCCCACGAGGACTCGAAATCGAGTCAGCCTTGACCAGAACGTGTGCCCTATCACCGTACATCAGTAAGAGCTAACCGCTCTCTGAAGCACACCCACTTAATCACCATTAAAGGACCCCATTAACCCACGTTCATGACACATGAAGGCGCCTCCAAAGAGGCAGATCATGGGGGCGGAGGAAGGGGACGTTGAGGGGGAGCGAACGTGGGATGATTCCTATAAAGGGACTCGGGAGGAGACATAGAAAGGGATCGCTCCCTGGATACCGATAGACAGAGTTATTCTACACAAAGACCTTATTTTCCCGTTTATATTCCCTCACATAACTCGGTCGAGGACTCACGTATTGGCCACCCTGTGAGCCATACCGATCTCACCGTGTATCTTTCAGATCCGTTCTGACTTAGGCATTGGAGGGGACTTGGCCGGAACCAAGGTCCGGCCCCCCAACAATCTTCTTCGTTTGTCCAGGCTAAGCAGATCCAGCAGCACCGAGGCTACTCCTCAGCACCCCTCCGTCAGAGGCCGAGCGTTCCCAGCAACATGCCCGCCCGCCCTCACCACACCAAGGACCCAGCTTTGCCGAGGCTACCCTTTGGCAAGCTAGCGTAAGGATCTGTGCTTCCCTCATCGGGCAATCACATACCAAGCCGACCCTGGGGGGTCCCTCACGTCCCCTTGACCATGTTGACCTCATGTCCTCTAGTCAATGACGTGCGTTTATATTTTATATATTCACGCACGCCTTCTCCGTAATTTCCCGTCATTTTTCGTTGTTTCAAATCTGTTCCTTTGTGTTTTTAGTTCCTTTTTACTTTCGTTGTGTTTGTGTGCTTTTGCAGGATTTTGCTGGCGCGGGGGGGCATACAAGGCCAACATCATGAGTCTCCAGAGCAACGGGAGGTGTCGCACGAGACCCTGAGAGCCAATCGTCAAGATAAATCATGTATCAACTCTCAACCGATCGGGTGGACAGTTCCATCTGATCGGTTCATACGGCTATATCAGTCCCGAGGAAGAGGCAACTCCACCCGATCGGTTCAGTGATCGGGTGGATGTGACACAGGACGCTATTTTGAGACCCAAAGTTCACCCGATCGGTTGACTTATCAACCGATCGGGTCACCTGTAGCAGCTGCTTCCCAAGCTCGAGAACCCGAAGACTCACCCGATCGGTTCAGCGATCGATGAAATTTATCAGAAGCTGAACACCCAACTTCCCGCCGTTTCACCCGATCGGGTGAAGTTTCAACTGATCAGGTGAATATCTATTTTTGTCTTTTTAGTGGGAATATTCCCTGGCATCTTGCCAAATTATATAAATAGAGCTAGGTTTTCCCAGATACGTAATCCCCATTTTTAAAGCTATTTTTAGGGATTTTGGCTGCTCTAAATTTGTTTCTATTTGTAAGTTATTTGATCGTTCCCATGCTTTAATACTGCATTTATACTTCTATTTGCTACAGTAATCTATTGCATGATTTCCATTTTGATGGCTGTAATCTGTTTTGTTACATTTCATGCCATGATTAGTGAGTAGTTCTTAAATCTAGGACATTGGTGGAAGCCCCTTCGTGGGTTCTCCTTAGAACGGGCATAGGATTAGGGATTCGATAAGATATATGGATTTAGATGGTTACGTGGGGGCGTTTTATTGTCACTGGCAGGAGAAAGACCATCTTTGACCATCGGGCCAAGGGAAAAAAAAGGGAGTTTGATTCTCTAGCCACAGCTCACCCCCTAGCATAGATATTGATTCCTCGCGCGTGGAAACGGCTTGGATGAAATGTCAGGAGCAATCATTGTGAGCTTAGTGCTCCCGGAGTCGGGTGATGTTGGACATGGGAATGTCCACCGTCCGAACCTAGGTAGACCTAGCGTATCATCCTGGGCATCGACCGGAATATCTGGCCCTTGGGACGCTAAGTACCACTATTAGAGGTAACGTCTCATTGCTAAGCCCTAGAATCCGATCACATTCCTATCCTTCGGTCACAATAGTGAGAACTCGTGATAGAGCAGAATCCAAGGTCCTAGGTTACCTTTTTTATCTCTTACACCTCTTTCATTAGTTTACTATCGTGACATCCAACAAGAGATTAGGCTAGCTCACCCACCGGGTGATTCAGATCCCGAATGATCACAAGCACAACACGCGCCTCCCTGTGATCGACCCCCAAGCCACACTTCGACACTGTGCGCTTGCGGTTTACAAATTATAATCCTAGTATCCCCGTCCCAATTTGAGTGCCAAACGGATAGGAGGCCAAGCTTTATGGCGTCGTTGTTGGGGAAGCAACGTGCTTGTTACATTTAGGACTCCGTTATCTCCGAGACTAGCTCACATCCTTACCCCGTGATAATTTTCACATTCTACACCCTTTTAATTTTGCATGGACATATTGTACATATTCGTTGAAGAGGGTTGGTGGACCAACATGTGCTATTAACGTGTTCTCTATTGTTGCAGTCCCTTTTCTCTCCTTTTCTTGCAGGTTTTCTACTCTACAGCAAGAATGTCGTGTGCCCTTTCAGATGATATCTGGGCACATGCACCCGACACCAGCTTTTTGGCCCAGAGTGTAGCAGAATCTATAAGCACCTCGGGCATCCTATCCTTCCTGTTATCTGCAGTGGAAAATCAAAAGAGGAATCATGACATTCAGCAGCATCCCGACACGACATTCTTTTTCCCTTCTGATGATGCGGTGCTTATTGATATACCCGGTACCGACTTCAGTGAGGCAGATCTATGCACCAATGGGGAGATTTGTCTGAAGGATCATTTGGCAGGGCTTGTCAAGCACGGTGAGCAGGAAGCTATCCTTTCCTTGCAGTCATCTACATCGCACCCTGGAGTTTGGGACCATGATGAAATTGGACGTAGTGGTGGAGAACTATCTACTATTGAGACTTGCTTTCGTGTTGAAGCTTTTTTGCCGATAGTTATCATACACTTGAATTCCTTCCTACCCCGGCCCCCTCTGGGGAACCCTCCTTCGCTATATGGACCCAGAGCCTTCCTCCATGGTCTCCTCACTACCTTACAAGGCTTCGCCCAGCGAACCCACGGTTGAAAGTGAAGTTCCGGATGTTAGCATCCCGGAGACCCGGGTAGAGGCTCTTTCATTGGAGGATGCACAGCTTGAAAAATATGTATCGGGACCACACGAAGTTGAGATGAAGGAGTTACCTCCGGGATTGAAGTACGAATATTTGGGGGAGGATTCGACGCAACTGATCATTGTGAACTCCTCACTACCCGAAGACTAGATGGCAAAACTTCTTGATGTTCTAAAGAGATTTAAGAACGTTTTCGGGTATGTAATAGAGGACTTGAGGGGAGTAAGCTTGGGGCTTTTCTCGCATAGGATATTACTTGAAGATGAGCAAGACACTTCCATCGAGCCACAACGAAGATTGAACCCCATTATGATGGAAGTAGTTAAGAAGGAGATTATTAGACTTCTCCAGGCCGGGATTATCTACCCTATTTCCGACAGTCGTTGGGTTAGCCCGGTACATGTTGTGCCCAAGAAGGGAGGAATGACAGTCATTCGTAACGAGAAAAACAAGCTTATACCTACAAGGACAGTCACCGGATATCGGATGTGCATCGATTACCGGAAATTAAATAAAGCCACGATGAAATATCATTATCCTCTCCCTTTTATTGATCAAATGCTTGAAAGACTGGCCAAGCACAACTATGTTTGCTTCATGGATGGATACTCTGGCTTCCTGCAAATTTCCATCCACAATGATGACCAAGAAAAGACCACTTTTACATGTCCATTTGGAACGTATGCTTATAGGAGGATGCCGTTTGGGCTTTGCAACGCCCCGGCCATGTTTCAAAGATTGATGTCCACAATTTTCTCCGATTTTTCCCAGGACATAATGGAGGTCTTCATGGATGATTTTTCTGTCTATGGAACGGAGTATGACTCGTGTCTCCGCAACCTAGCTAAAGTCCTGAAAAGATGTCAAGATAAAGGGCTAGTTCTAAATTGGGAGAAATGCCACTTTCTGGTACAAGAAGGAGTCGTATTGGGGCACATTATCTCTTCAAGAGGGATTGAGGTGGACAAAGCAAAGGTAGATGTGATCGAAAAGCTTCCGCCTCCACTTAACCTTAGGGGAGACGTGGTTTCTTAGGGCATGTGGGATTTTACCACCTGTTTATAAAGGATTTCTCTAAAATTTCTAGGCCATTGACTCAGCTCCTTGTGAAGGATACACCTTTCGTCTTCGATGACAAGTGTATGGAAGCTTTCCACCTCTTGAAGTAAGCTCTTATTTCTGCACATGTGATTCAACTGCCCGATTGGAGTCTGCCGTTTGAATTGATGTGCAACGCTAGTGACTATACAATTGGGGCCGTCCTGGGCAAAGGAAAGACAAAAATCTGCATGTCATCTATTATACAAGCAAGACCCTCGACGAAGCTCAAAGGAACTATACGACGACGGAAAAGGAATTACTAGCCATCATCCATGCCATGGATAAGTTCCGATCGTATCTTGTGGGCGCTAAGATTATCGTGCATGCCGATCATGCCGCCCTCAAGTACCTTTTAAGCAAGAAGGAGGCCAAACCATGCCTCATAAGGTGGATTCTCCTCCTCCAGGAATTTGACTTGGAAATCAAGAACAAGAAAGGGGCGGAGAATGTCGTCGTCGACCATCTATCTATATTATCTACTTTCGACCTGGATGCCACTCCTATTGATGACTCACTTCCTGACGAGCATATTTTCTCTATCTCTTCTGTTTCGACTCCATGGTATGTCGACATCGCCAACTATCTCACGTGCGCCATCGTACCCCACAATGTTAGTTATCAGCAAAAGAAGAAGTTCTTTCACGAAGTTCAGAAATTCTTTTGGGATGACCCTTATCTATACAAGATTTGCAATGATGGGGTGATACGGAGATATATTCCCGAAACGGAGGCGACCTTCATAATTTCTCATTGCCATGATCAACAATGCAGAGGGCATGCGAGTTCTTATAAGACCACGGTGAAGATTCTCCAAAGTGGATTCTATTGGCCGACTCTTTTCAAGGACACTTATGCTTATGTCCAGGCCTGCGACAAGTGCCAAAGGACGGGAAACATATCCAAGAGAGACGAAATGCCACAGCATTACATTCTGAAAGTTGAGATCTTCGATGTTGGGGAATCGACTTCATGGGGTCGTTTCCCTCTTCCTCTGGTAACCAGTACATCTTGGTGGTTGTGGATTATGTGTCCAAGTGGGTGGAGGCGATAGCTAGCCCCACCAATGATTCCCGGGTAGTGGCCAAATTCTTGAAAAACAACATCTTCCCGAGATTCGGCGTGCCTCGAGTCCTAATTAGCGATGGAGGGAGCCACTTCATAGAGAAGAAATTTGAAGCCCTTTTGAAGAAGTACGGAGTGCAGCACCGAATCGGGCGTGCATATCATCCATAAACTAGCGGCCAGGTGGAAGTCTCGAACCGGGAGATAAAGAGCATCCAAGAGAAGACAGTGGCTAGCTCTAGAAAAGATTGGTCATTCAAGCTTTCAGATGCGCTCTGGACCTACCGAACTACATTTAAGACTCCGATCGGAATGACACCTTATCGACTTATCTAGGGAAGGCATGTCATTTGCCTATGGAATTGGAGCATAAAGCATTTTGGGCTGTTAGACATCTGAACTTCAATGCCAAAGAGGTAGGGAGCCTTCGACAACTCCAGCTAAATAAACTTGATGAGATCCGGCTCAATGCATACGAAAACGGCCATATCTACAAAGAGAAATTAAAGCGATGGCACGACAGGCGTATCTTAAAGAAAGAATTCAAGGAAGGAGACTGAGTTCTCCTATTCAATTCAAGACTAAGGCTTTTTCCCAGAAAGCTCAAGTCTATGTGGTCGGGTCTTCCCCATGGAGCCACTGAGATCATGGGAAGAGAAGAATCATTTAAGGTCAATGGGTAGAGCTTAAAGCACTATACAATCAGCGATCCCGCAATCTCTCTGGTCAAAAACTCAACGACCGACAGCTCCGCTGCAAACCCTCCGGATCCGCATTGATCACGAACTGAGGAGTCGAGCTGCCAACTATAACCAAGTGCTTCATGGGAGGCAACCCATGTTCTAACCCTTTACTCGCTTTCAATAAGACTAATTGGAATATATTAGTATAGATTTGCAGCTTGGGGGATCCTTGTTTAGAAACTTGAAGAATCTTGAAATTTTATGCATGATTGTGAATGGACAGCTTTGGATCTGTGGAAGAATCACCCGACCGAGTGACACGACCGACGAGCGGGTGGATGATCGGATCATATTTCCCAGTAACCTTGGAACTGTTTGAGATTCGGCCACCCGATCGAGTGAACTCCCAACCGATCGGGTGGCATGTTGCTTCATTTATCATTTGGAACTCACCCGATGCAGTGACCCGATCGGTTGGACTCCACCCGACCAGTTCACAGCATCCCAACAAAGCCCCCATCTTCCCCACACGACCATTTCGAAGAAAAAGAGGGGACACAATGCCCGAACACCAAATTCACCTCCCACCAGCAATTTCTTGGCATCAAATCAACCCACAACCACTACCCCCACACCATGAACACTATCCCCCCCCCCACTCCTCCTAGTAAGCTCTACATCAAAATCCCCCAAAACCCTAACCCTACCAACCCATGTTTCCCCAAACCCCAAAAACCCAACCGTTACATCTGAGAAATGAAGCGACGGCTCTCCACATTTCGTTAGGGAACTAGAGGGGTGCATCTAGCTTGGAATTGCATCATTGCTGGGGTAACTTCTTTCCAGCTTTATGTTTCTCTTCTCATGAGAAATGTTTTGATTTTATGTCTGCCTTCTACATCTGCTTTATCATCATCCTAAACACCATCCCCACGTTATTGTTCTTCTCTTACGTCATTACCATGCCTAGGAAGGGAAACGAACCAGTATCATCATCATGAAGACACTACCTACACGGCCCTTTCCCCCATCTTTACTTGGTATTAATCCTTTTACTGAAGAACAATCTGCACGTGTGCACGCCCTTCTTCCTCGCCCCATGCGACCTACCCTTTTTGCTGATCGTCACACGCTCAAATCTCTCGAACTTTTGAGGGGCGTCAACAATCTTTTCGACTGCATTGGGTGCGATTTCCTACTGCGTGCTTATGCCCCCACACATCAGAATCTCACACTCGAGTTCCTTTCTTCACTCGAAGTGTACGATTGGGGATTCGCTTTCCGCGGTTTTAATGCCAACTTACAATGACTTTTGCCGAGCTAAACAATTCGCTGAATTTTCCTCACCCCAATCATTATGTCAAATGTTCAACTCATGATCGAACTGATATCTATTCTTACTTCCGGGACGATGGCATTTGGAAACGATTTACCAGGTATCCCGCCTTTCCATCGGAGGCACTTGCCTCCTACATTATACACCCATGTTACCGCTTCGCCCACTGCCTCTTTGCCAACACCATCTTTTCATGCGTGGATATTTCCACGGTGTCTAGGAACGAGCTTTTCCTTCTGTATGCCATGTCTCACGACAGGATATGTGGATATGACCCATTACCCATCAACACCGCCCATTGGATCATCCATGAGCTTTCATCTATTAGCCGTGCAACCTCCAGACCTATTTGTTGTGGTGGGATTATCACTCTAATTGTCAGTCATGTTTTGAGGCTACCGTCTGACCCAAATTTTACCGGGGTGGACCCGCATTGATCGCGACTACTTGATCAATATTGGTATGATCGCTCATTTTGGTCGCAAACGTGCAGTCTACCTTTATGGTCCTGACAATACTCCTTTTGCCATCCTCCCACCATCATCTCTTGAGCGAATCCACATTTACACTTTCCATTTACTGTGGAAATTCTATCCTGATCCTTGGTATACTACACTAGTACATCTTCCATCCTTGGATCCTCCCAATTGGCACCCATATGCCAGTTCACCTGGTACCATCCTTATCCACCACGATCCACCGATCAATTTCGATCCACCTGTGATCCAGCCCGTTGCCCCTCCTTCTCCTGTCGGCACACCTTCTCCATCATCATCACCATCGTCTTTCGTCCACTATTCACCTCCCACTTCACCATCTCTCTACAATTCTTCCGATAGCAGCTCAGACTGATTTCCCCCTAGCCAATTTTTTTGATTTACCATGATCATGTCTTTTTTAAGGCATTATTGAAATCAGCTTGGAGGAGATCAATATTTTGTGATTGTCGTCGTGTCACTTGTTTGTCGTGTGTTTGTTTGTGTGAATGTCTTTTGTATAGTTAGTTTTGGTATTTATTTTATTTATTTTTCTATGCCTCGTTTTGTGTGTTTTTCATGTTTTTCCCGTTTCTTTGTCGGTACATACTTCCTGCCCATCTTTCGTTGCCCTTCCGCACTTAATCCTATTGCATTGAAGGCAATGCAACTTTCACCTTGGGGGAGTCGTACTATGTGCATCAGTCATGTCTTTTTCACCATTTTTGAGTCGTTTTCGTCGTGTTTTTCTTTTTCTTTCCTTCCTTTTATTCTCCCTCTCCTAGAGATGACCCCGCATGATGAAACTACCACTCACCATACACACTTAGCTAAGCAACGACACCTACCTTCACTAACCCTAGGAAGTCGAGTTCTATTGCATTTTATGCTCCGTGGGTTCACTTTGCTTTTTATGTTGAGTTGTGTGTTGTGACTAGTTAGCTGGAGTACTTCTACGTTGTGATTTTGTTTTATATACATGTCCTTGGATGACCCCTAGACTATTATGCTTCAATTTTGAATATGCAGTATATTGCCTCCACTGTCTGCTTCTTAATGCATGAATCATCTATATATTTACGCTTCAAATCGCATGTGTCTGGACTCTACCAATAAGACTAGGATAACATGTTGCTCACGCTCTGATCCGTGAAAAATTTCCTTTTGCCCAAGTGTTTAGAATTTGAATTCTTTTTTGTTTTACTTGGTGCAAATCCCCTCGTCGTGTACTTTACTTCTACTTGGGAGAGTACACGATTTTGCCACTTACCTGCGCATCGTTCTCCCGCTTTTGGAGAATGCGCATTATTCCACTTCAAAAAAAAGAGAAGAAAAGAAAGGAGCAAAGAAAGAATATGTATAGCCAAATCCAAAAAAATATCCAAATATCCAAAACCCAAAAAAAAATTTGTTGTGAATATTACTCCTACCGCCGTGAATAAAGGGAAGGCAAGAATTTGCACCAAGTGCTCTCCTCCACACCTACTCAACCCCTTTCGTTTTCAAACACACTTGGCATAGGAGCTTTCTAGCAATCATCTTGGCAATCGTGCGGTGATTTCCTAGTTTCTAGCAGTAGAGTCCTTGACATATGACATGTTTCTATTCTTACTATATTCTCTTGCATGCTTGAACTATTATTCACCGCTAACTCGAATTGATTCGATATTTGGGTCATTCCATGGATATGTGTATATGGAGCTTGATTGCATGATTTAGATAGTTACACCGTTGGCTAGCTCACAACCACACTCACTTGCGCTTCACCGCGTGGACCCACGACACAAGTAGGGACTCGTATTACTGGGCTTAGTGCCTTGCTTCTTGCGTGCTTGCTTAGTGTGTCGTGTTAGTTTCCATTGGCTCTGACGGGCAGTCTAGGATTTCCTGTTTCTTTCTTTCTGTTTTTCCCCTCCGAGCTTCTATTCTCACTCGTCTTTCTCGAGGACAAGGAAGGGTTTAGCTTGGAGATTTTGACGTGCGTTTATATTTTATATATTCACGCACGCCTTCTCCGTAATTTCCCGTCGTTTTTCGTTGTTTCGAATCCGTTCCTTTGTGTTTTTTAGTTCCTTTTTACTTTCGTTGTGTTTATGTGCTTTTGCAGGATATTGCTGGCACAGGAGACATACAAGGCCAATATCATGAGTCCCCGGAGCAACGGGAGATGTCGCACGAGACCCTGAGAGCCAATCATCAAGATAAATCATGTATCAGCTCTCAACCGATTGGGTGGACAGTTCCACCCGATCGGTTCATGCAGCCGTATCAGTCCCGAGGAAAGGGCAACTCCACCCGATCGGTTCAGTGATCGGGTGGATGTGACACATGACGCTGTTTTAAGACCAAAGTTCACCCAATCGGTTGACTTGTCAACCGATCGGGTTCCCTGTAGCAGCTGCTTTCCCAGCTCGAGAACCCGAAGACTCACCCGATCGGTTCAACGATCTGAAATTTATCAGAAGCTGAAGTCCCAACTTCCCGTCGTTTCACCCGATCGGGTGAAGTTTCAACAGATCGGGTGAACGTCTATTTTTGTGTTTTAGTGGAAATATTCCTTGGCATCTTGCCAAATTGTATAAATAGAGCTAGGTTTTCCCAGAAACGTAATCCCCATTTTTAAGCTGTTTTTAGGGATTTTTGCTGCTCTAAATCTATTTCTATTTGTAAGTTCTTTGATCGTTTCCATACTTTAATATTGCCTTTATACTTCTATTTGCTACATTAATCTATTGCATGATTTCCATTTTAATGGCTATAATTTGTTTTGTTACATTTCATGCCATGATTAGTGAGTAGTTCTTAAATCTGGGACATTGGTGGAAGCCCCTTCGTGGGTTCTCCCTAGAACGGGCATAGAATTAGGGATTCGATAGGATATAGGGATTTAGATGGTTACGCGGAGGCATTTTATTGTCACTAGCAGGAGAAAGACCGCCTTTGACCGTCGGGCCAAGTAAAAATAAAACGGGAGTTTGATTCTCTAGCCACAGCTCACCCCCTAGCGTAGACATTGATTACTCGCACGTAGGAACGGCTTGGATGAAATGTCAGTAGCAATCATTGCGAGCTTAGTGCTCCCGGAGTCGGGCGGTGTTGTACATGGGAATGCCCACCGTCCGAACCCGGGTAGACCTAGCGTATCATCCTAGGCATCGACCGGAATATCGGGCCCATGGGACGCTAAGTACCACTATTAGAGGCAACGTCTCCTCGCTAAACCCTAGAATCCGATCACATTCCTATCCTTCGATCGCAATAGTGAGAACTCGTGATAGGGCGGAAGCCAAGGTCCTAGGTTACCTTTTTTATCTCTTACATCTCTTTCATTAGTTTAATATCGTGACATCCAACAAGAGGTTAGGCTAGCTCACCCACCGGGTGATCCGGATCCCGAATGTTCACAAGCACTACACACGCCTCCCTGCGATCGACCCCCAAGCCACACTTCGACACTGTGCATTTGTGATTTACAAATTCTAATCCTAGTATCCCCGTCCCGATTTGAGTGCCAAACGGACGGGCGGTCAGTCAACAATTCAGTGGTGAGAAAACACCCGTAAACACCATTGTTTCTTGTTGTTACTCATGCCTGCTCCTTGCCACTGCTCTTCGCCAATCCCTATTGCCCATCGCCATCATCACTTTTACTTCCTTCTCTCTCTATATCTCTCTCACATCGCCGACATCCGCCTTGTACTTACCGTCGACCTCCAACATCACCCCTTGTCTTTGACCTTCATGTTAGATATTTGGTCATCCTTAGGTATATTTTGATAACGAGGAAGCAATTAGTGTTGTTGATGAGATTTGCAAGTGTATGTACACAAAACTCATTTCAAAGAAATAAAGTCAACATGGTCAACAACTCCTTCAAGCTTACAAGAATTGGAGATATGAAGATTAAGCTTGAAGATTGAAGACTCAAAGGATTGGAATATCAATTTGAAGACTAGAAGCTCACACAAATACTCATGGAAGTGCAAGACATCAAAGACAATTTGAAGAGCCAAAGAATACATCAAGACTTCAAGATTAGTGTGAGTGATGTCTATTTTATGTAACTTGTCTTAGATTGTTAAAGTCATTGAATTGAAGCTTGCACACACTTAGGCATATGGTTTTAACTGTTTAAAATGATTTAAAAGTTTTCAAAACTTGGTTTCCAAGTTTTAAAGTTAAACCCTTGATGTATTATAACAACTAGTCAACTATAATGATACACCAGTCGATGAGTCGATGAGTCTAGACTAGGCTAGGACAATGTAAGAAAACTAGTCGATCAGAGTTATGTACTATTTGACTAGTGGTTACACTAAGGTCCACTAGTCCTTGACCTATAGTCCCAGTATATACAAGAGCAACAACTCTCTTTGACATTGCCAAACTAGTCGACCACTATTCTACAACTAGTCGACTAGTGGTTGGACTATAGTCGTACTAGCTATTTGGCCACCAACGGTCACATTTAGACTATCCATTTTTTAGTTGTTGGAGGGCTTTTTGGTTAATTTTTTTTGGGCAGATTGAATGCCTATTTAAGGGGGTTTGATATGCGGTTTTGCACTATGATTTTAACAAGATTTTCAACAAAT
This sequence comes from Scilla litardierei, assembly GCA_030789695.1. NCBI lineage: Eukaryota > Viridiplantae > Streptophyta > Magnoliopsida > Asparagales > Asparagaceae > Scilla > Scilla litardierei. Next base: position 218,424,116 of record CM061133.1, read on the forward strand.
TTTTGAGAGAAAATTTCAAAGAAAAAAAACAATCATATACTCTCTCTTGTGCTTGAAATTCCAAAGCAAAACCTTATCTTCTTGGCCAAAACTTCTAAAGCTCTTAAGCAACTATTGGCCTAGTTTCTTTGATCTCCTTAGAGCTCTAATCTCTACTTTCTTGATATCAAAGAACATTTCCTTAGCCACACAACACATCTAATCTTTAATTCATTTGGCCAGGATTATTGTACTCCATCAAGAAATGTTTGTAAAATCATCTTGAAGAGAGGTGGTAAGCTATTTGTTGTTCGTTGTTGTACTTAACCCCTCAAGTTTTGAGGTCCTCTTTTTGAAGAGGTTATTGGTTGGGAAAGACCTCAAGTTATGAGGAAAGGGAAGTCCTCAGCTGAGAGAGGCAAGTTGTACTCAACTCATTGGGAGTGTGATTAGTTGAACTCCAAGTGGTTGCTGTTGGATCTTGTGGATGGCAAACAATACTAGAAGGGGGGTTGCATAGTGTTGTACAATTAAATAAAATTTTTCGTTGATTATTATAACACAATAATTTCCCTTCCAATGTTGCCTAAGAAACCAAGTATAGTGATCTACGCTTGGTCCTTAATCAACAATATAAACTTAAACAAATAAGAAGATTAGGGATAAGCGATCACTTGAGCTTAGGAGTTGGCCCGCACAGCCACTCTAGCCAAAAGGCGTAATCTCTGTGCACGACGTGCTTACTAGACTTGTCTTTGTACTTGTGAATGTTTCTTGTAAATCTTGATATCCATGCCATGAATTAAATGACATGCTCGTACTTTACCTTACTTGTTGCACTCATACTTTAACTGCCATGTCATTGCATCATGCTAGAACTGCTAGGTTGCTTTACCTACTTTCAGTTTCCTTGCACAAGTCTCTCGTAGACTTGCTGACATGTTCCCCTTGCTCTTTTGGGTGTCACATGTTAGACCCTGAACCAGAGACCGTAGCTGAGGACGAGGTGTTTGCTGACGCTGAGCCGGAGCCTACGTTTGACGAGGAGTTGGTGGACACCGGTGACCAGTTGTAGAGACTGATTTGAGTTGCTTTTGCTTTAGGTTACTGTTAGTTGTCGGTGCGTAGCACCATTACTTTGTTTTTTGTACTTTGTACTTTTGTTGGCCATGCTGGGGCCTCTTTTAGACTCTTTTCTTTTAACCTGGTGGCTTTTCTGTGATGTTGAAGTTTATTATTATGGATATTCTGAGATGTCTCTTTTGTCTCATTTCCTTATTATTATCTTTGTTTCGTTTCGTATTGCAAGGACCTGCTATTTAATGTTTTTGACGCTTATCGGACTTGCAGCTTTGTAGCTTCAAGTCTGAGCGGACCTTCTCACGCTTCGCCTCTATATTTTTGGGAAGCGGGACGTGACAGGTTTTGTCGGTGGCCCATGCAGGTCCCATCTTGCAATTGTGAATTAACGGAACAATGATAATAACGGAATGTCCATTAAATAAATTACAACATCTAAGTCATTAAGCTATTGACTCTAATTTTGTTCGTTTTCTATGTCATTAGATGGTTGGAAGGCGACAGACCCGAGCTGGTAGTGGGGCCAATCGTGTTGAGGTACCGGATAGAGAGCCCACCAATGCTGAGATCATGAGGATGATGCACCAGATGATGCAGGTGCAGCAGGGCATGCTTCAGAATACCCAGAGTGCCCCTCGCTTCGAGCCAGGAGCGAAGCAGTTTCGGGAGCTGGGCCCGACTTACTTTGATGGATCTGAAGTATCGTTGGCTGCTGAGGAGTGGATCAGGAATACTGAGGATAATCTGAAGATGTCGAAGGTCAACCCGGCTGGATGGGTTGAGTTGGTGAAGAAGCAGCTTAAGGATAATGCCCGCGACTGGTGGGATGCAGAGGAGGAGCTGTTGGTGAGTCCTATACCTTGGGCTACTTTCAAGTCCAGGTTCGATGAGGAGTATTTTCTGAAGTCTGCCAGGAGGGAGATGTTGCAGCGCTTCATTGAGCTGAAGCAGGGAAGTCTGACAGTGGAACAGTACCACCAGGAGTTCACCAGATTGAGTTGCTTCGCACCGAAGATGGTGGAGGATGCTGAGGAGAAAGCTCAGAGGTTTCTGCAGGGTCTTTCCCTAGACTTGCAGAGCCTGATGTCTACGACGGATATGGAGTCATATCAGAAGTTGCTGGTAGCTACTCGGAGACAGGAACGAATTGCGAGGTAGAAGAGAGGACAGACACCGGGAGCTGGGAAGAGGCCTATGGAGCAGGTCAGAGGAGTGGTGAGGCCTAATCAGACGGTGCAGTTCAAGAGGCCAGGTGGGCCTACTCAGAAGACTTGCCATTTCTGTGGCAAGACCGGGCATGTCAAGGAGCAGTGTAGGAGGATGTTGGGACAGTGCCTGATTTGTGGGGATCCTACTCATGCTATGAAGGAGTGCCCGAAGGCTAAGCAGCCTTGGAAGGAACCAGTCGCAGCACAGCCGTTGCAGTAGAGAGCACCTGTACCTGCAGGACGTGGAGCAGCCCTCGTTCCACAAAGGCATGCTTTTCAGCAGGTCATGCAGCTGAGGAGGCAGGCTTTTCTGATGACGACAGTGGAGAGCGAGGCTGTGGATGAGGTTATCGCAGGAAACTCTCAGTCTAGGTGTTTCCTTCCTTAGTTAGTTTTGGTTGTTAGCTTATGTTTGGTTGCTTGCATATGATTGTTTGTTAGAATAGGGTTTGATTGTTAGTCTGTTTGTTGTTGGATATGGATGACGTTTGTACACCCTTGTAGGGGATGTACGAGGGAATACGGATCTCGAACGTCGCACACACAAAGTCGTGTGCAAAGGGAATCTGTTCCCTTGCGGAGAGGATCTCTAGATTAATGGGAAAGTAGCATTGTATGTGCATAAGTGCATGCGACATATGGCTAATAAAGGGGTAATATCTTAAGCTTCTGTTGTACCATGCATATGGTACAACTTAAGCTTATAATGTGCCATGTATGATGGTACACCTTAGTTAAATTGTTCCAAAGGAACAATTACTCCTAAAATAACTACCTTAAGGGCTATAAATAAGACCCAAGGGTTAGCCATTTCCTTACACTTTTGCATGGTATTCATGCCTTGCATTTCATTCTAGCGAAGCTCTGCCGAAATCCTTCCTCTCTCTTTATCCAAGTTCTTAATCTAAAAGTAGAGATTTAGATTGTGGATTTAGTAGCCTTACTCCGTTCGTGAGAAGACTCGATCCGTCGTGGCGAATCCGAAGGTGAAGTTCTGTGACTACCGTGCCGCATACGCAAGCATAAGTCTCAACTTCATTTATCGATCCTAACGCTGTTTTGACAGGTTCCTACATTGGTATCAGAGCCATACGGGTTCGTCCCGGTCAAAACCACTGCCACGTCGAACCGATGAACGAGGCGTTGTCTTTTTCACGAATGGGTATCCTACCATTATGGATATGGTAGGAACGCTTCGTGACGGAGAGAACGCAGCGGTTGTTCTTTTCACGTTAGGGTCTTCTGTCATTACGGATATGGCAGGAACTCTCCGTGACGGGAAGAACCGACCGTTCATGTAGTATGTTATTTTTCATTTTTTACACACGGCCATTAGAAAATAACTACTTTCTCGACGAACGGGTGCTTCATCGACGAACGGGTGCTTCACCGGAGAAGAAGGTGGTAGTTATTTCCATCAGGGAAGATGAATTTTGGTGCATGTGTACCATGGCCAAATGGGCCATGAAGGCCATGCACCCCCTCCCCATGCGGAGGGGGTTGGCTACGGCCAATAACCACCACGGCCACCCCTCCGGCGGGGTGTGCGGCAACCCCATTCAAAGGGGGTGGCCGGCCATGGCCATATGGGCCATGGCCGGCCATGGCCGGCAGTGGCCGGCCCCGGCCACGGCCAGTGGGCCCTGGCCGTGGCCAAGGCCAGGGGCCGGCCTGGCCGGCGCCCTGGCCTCGGCCAGGGCCTGGCCGGCCCTTGGCCAGCCTCGGCCAGGGCAGAGGCCCTGGCCGGGAGAAGTTGCAGACCAAATAATTGGTCGACCAATTTGGGTGTTTTGGTCGACCAATCCAGCAGAAGGTCTTGGTCGATCACGAACTTGCCGACTAACCCATACGGTGTGACAAAAGGCCTTGGTCAAACACGAATGTGCCGACTAGTCCATACGGGGCTAACGACAGTCGTCTACTCTTGTTTTATAAAATTTTTTTTTGGGCTCTACTCCTTGAAGATTAGCCATAGTGCTCTACTTCATGCGAGATTAGCCATGTCATTGTGCTCTACTCTACGGAGATTAGTCAATGTACTTATGACATTGTGCTCTACTCTACGGAGATTAGCCAATGTATTTCAAATTTTTGAAAAAGGTGTTTTCAAATAGGTTATGTCACGTCCTTAATTGGGATAGCGCAATTTAGAATTCCAAGTCCTACCACGATCCGGCCATGGTTATCTAACCCATGGGTGTGTAGAACAGGTCTCGTGGCTTGGCAATTGTTGCGCTAAAATTCTTTGCGCAAACTCTCACCTATTCCATTTTGAAAGATATGTTTTTCAAAAGTATTTTTCCGCTGCTGGTACCATACGGATATTATTTCTAATTTCTTTTTACATGAGACAAGTAAGAGGGATAATTTGAAAGTTACTTCTAGATGGTAGTTGGGAACGTAGTGAACTTCTCGATTCTAGAGTAACATTTCAGCTTATCCAAGGAACTTATCAAGTGTTTAAAGAATCGAAACTTTATGCATAGAATTTTGATCGTGTTTTTCATTTTCTTTGCAGTTTTTTGATTCGAATATGTCTACCGCTTCTAAGAACATTGTCGCCGAGCTTAACAAAGGTGAGAAGCTCAACGGCGACAATTATAAACTATGGTCAATAAAAATCCAGTATGTTTTGGAGGAGCAAGATGTGCTTGAAACACTCCAAAACATAATGGAAGAACCTGAGTTGGGCAATACGGCCCAACACAAGAGGGACTGAGAAGCTTATGAGACTTGGACTCGAAAGAACAAAATAGCACGTATTACGTTACTGTCCGCAATGGACAATGACATAATGCATCTATTTCAGGAATTCGACCTAGCCAAAGACATATGGTCTGGGCTAGAAATAAAGTTTGGTGGAACTTCGGTAACCAAACTCCGCTCCTTAAATATTCAATTTGACTCGTACAAAATGCGACGAGATCAATCTATGAAAAGGCATCTTCGCCACATGGCGAATCTCATAGCTGAATTGAAGGATGCGGGTCTTACGCTGTCTGACGAACAGCAGATCCAAGCAGTCATTCGTTCACTCCTAGATAGCTGGGATAACATGAAAATGCACCTCACTCATAATGAGTGCATTAAAACTTTAAGCGATGTATCCAAACACCTCGAACTCGAGGAAGAGCGGATTCAAGCCGCAAAACCTAGTGCCGAAGTGCACATGGCCGCTAGTTCCTCATATGGAGGAAAGAAGCGAAAGGATAAACGCTTAAGGTTTGTGAACGAACGAAAGCAAGAACCGAAAACCTCAAAGAAGACTAAGAACAAAAAGTGGCAAAAGAATGTGCACTCAAAGAAGAAAAACTTGAAGAAGATCAAGTGCTTTAAGTGCAACAAGTACGGCCACTTCGCCCGTACATGTACGGATGGAAGTGATAATGTAACTTGTAGGACTAGTTACATATGTGTTTCTAGTTCCATGTTTCTTGCTGAATCTAACTATTTTTGGTTGATTGATTCAGGGGCCACGGACCACGTAGCGAAGGACAGAAGGTTCTTCGTAGAGTATCGAAGGATAACTCAAGGAACAAAGTGGATATACGTCGGCAACAACACTCGTGTTGAAGTCAAAGGCGTCGGAACATGCAAGCTAGTTCTCGACAACGGCCGGACTCTATTATTGCACGACGTCCTCTTTGCTCCAGATATTCGAAGGAATATCGTATCGGTGGTCATGTTAATGTCTTTAGGTTATGAATGGAGGTTCTATGAACAAAAGGTTGACCTTGTTTGTAATAGTTCTTTAATTGGGTCGGGTAATGTTTGTAATGGATTGATTGTTTTGAACACTATGTATGATGATTCTTCTTCTATTAATGAAAGTTTCCATTTGACAAATGCTTCTAATTCTGAATCTGAGATCATTTGTTGGCATGCAAGACTTGGTCACATTGGACCAACTAGAATGGATAGACTTGCCAAAAGTGGCTTGCTATCTAATGTTTCAAAAGTTGAAATGTCAACTTGCGAACATTGTCTTGTAGGGAAAACTTGTCGCAAGCCGTTTGGAACTGGCACAAGGGCCGAAGTTCCATTACAGCTTATCCATTCGGACATTTGCGGTCCAATGAATGTTAAGACAAGACGCGGGAAGTCCTATTTCATCACCTTCATTGATGACTTCACCCGTTTCGGTCACATTTATTTGATTTCCCACAAACATGAAGCTTTATCTTGCTTCAAAAAACTATATGAGTTTAGTGGAAAATCAACTAGATGGCAAGATAAAGGTCTTGCGAACCGATCGGGGTGGAGAATATCAATCAACGAGTTTTAAGGAACTCTGTGATGAAAAAAGCATAGTTCATCAAATAACTATGCCTTATACTCCGCAACAAAATGGTGTTGCGGAAAGAAGAAATAGGACATTGATGGAAATGGTCCGATCAATGATGTCTCAGGCAAATTTGCCCATCACCTTTTGGGGTGATGCATTATTGACGGCAGCATTCATCTTAAACCATGTACCCTCGAAGTCGGTAAGTTCTACTCCTTATGAGTTGTGGAACAATAGAACTCCAGACTTAAGCATTCTAAAATCTTAGGGTTGTGCCTCTTACGCACATTTATCCTCTCACAAATATGGCAAACTTGGGCCACGTGGGAGGAAGTGTATCTTCATCCGATACGCTGAAAACTCCAAAGGATATGTTTTCGTCGGTCAAGAGGACAATGGGGGTCTAATAGAATTTGAATCGAGGAATGTTGTCTTCTTGGAAAACGAGTTTCCAAGACAGGGTGAGATAAGTCAAGACTTATCCTTGTTTGAGACTTGGGATCAAGAAGGATCGGAACGTTCGAGTGGGAGAATTCTTGGTGAAGAGGAAAATGACCATCATACTTCACCTATGGATGATACGAACGATACCAATCCTATTCCGAGTGGGAGTGATGTTATTCCAAATGGGAGTGATGTCATTCCAAGTGGGAGTGGTCAAACTCAAGCAAGACGTAGTAATCGAACGAGGCTAACACCTCTGAGATTTGAGGATGAATTTCGTCAAACATTCATGACATAACTACAAGATGATGACGAACCTGTAAATTTGAAACAGGCCGTCACATGCCCTGCTAAAGATAAATGGATAGCGGCGATGGAAGAAGAACTTCAATCCATGAAAACAAACCAAGTCTGGGACTTGGTTGATTTACCTAAGGGACGTAGAGCCATTGGGAACAAGTGGGTTCTCAAAATCAAGCATAAGGCTGATGGCTCCATCGAGAAATATAAAGCTCGCCTTGTTGCGAGGGTCTATGTTTGGAAATGTGTCCCAAAGATCCAAAAGAAAAGAAAGCTATGGAAAAGGTTCCATACTCCAGTGTTGTCGGGAGTCTGATGTACGCCATGATGTGTACCAGACTGAACATTTGCTATGCTGTTGGTATGGTAAGCCGTTACCAATCCAACCCAGGACAGGCGCACTGGAAAGCGGTGAAGAGGATATTAAGGTACCTCAAAGGGACTGCGGACTATGCATTGTGCTATCAAGGCAATACCTTGAAACTCGAAGGCTATACCGATGTTGATTGGGCAGGTGATCTCGATGAGCGAAGATCTACCTCAGGCTTTGTTTTCTTGCTCGGGAATGGTGCATTATCCTGGAGCAGCAAGAAGCAAACCTGCATCGCCCTATCAACCATGGAAGCCGAGTTTGTAGCATTCAGTATGGCGGTCCAAGAAGCTGTTTGGCTTAGGAAATTCTTAGACAGGCTAACGGATGCCACTGACTCGAGCACTGTTCCTATATACAGTGATAGTCAAGCTTCGATTGCCTATGTCAAAGATCCTAAATTTCATTGTAAGACCAAACACATTGATATTCGATTCAAGTTTGCGAAGGACTATGACAAACGGAAGGAAGTAGACATAGGATACATATCCACGCATAAGATGATAGCGGATCCCCTTACTAAGGCGAGCCCCAGAGATGTGTTCTTCAAACACTTATCATCTATGGGAATGCGTAGGTGCTGAGCTGTATCATGTAATATTTCCCATGTCTATAGAAGATCAAAGTTTAATTTGCATACAAGTTTCTTACAAATGATTTTATATACATCTGTGTTTAAGTCTCAGCTATATTATTGTGTGTATGTCGGACAGATTAAGGTTGGCTCTCTCACATGAGCAACCGCCTTATCTTATCAGATGGATAAGATAGAGATGAGACTAGTTTAAAGTCAAAATCATTAGACGAATGATTTAGAGTCGTGACTTAAACAAGATAGTCGAATGAAAGATCTGCATCATATGGATGCTAACAAAAGATCTGAGATCTGTATCACAAGGATATTTAAAAGAGATCTCATAGGATTTTTTAATCCTATCTGTCTTATGCAGGATGAGAGTCCGGGAATATTTCATGGGTAGTAAGGGGACTCAAAAGATAGGCACTGTGGTGTCTGATCTTTCATCCGTACAACATCATTAAGACATACTCTCCTTGGGAAAGGAGTGATGTTGTAATATGTGTTCATACCACGTATGCATTTCGACCACTGAGTTAGTAGCAATAGTGTTTGCTATTATGTGAGACTCAAAGGCCATATGGGTCTTAAATCTTACCCTCAAGGACTCCAATCGGTTCCTTTAGATTTGACGAGATGATTGATATCTTAGCGTGTTGCTAATGGGCTATGATAATTCGGCTCGGCGAGGCACGTTAGAAAAGCGAATCAAGTCAAGATCAGAAGGTTCGCAAGAAGAGGAAGATTGATTTCATATTCGCATTTGGACTTTAATGATTCAAAGCTGGCCAGCCAATTGTAATCTAGATGGGATTCAATTGTTGAATATAAAGTATAAGAAATGTGAAGAAATAATCTAGGGTAAAGCATGTGTTGAACTACTCAACTTTGCACCTTCGAGGTCGTTGTGTATCTCTAACAAGTGCACAACAACAGACTCTACGCGTATGACGGTCGCACGGTCTATTTCTCGGTATGATAAATGAAAGAACTAAGAGAAAAACGTTCTCTTACAATCCCCTCAAGTGTGAGTGGGAGATGTTAGATATGGATGACGTTTGTACACCCTTGTAGGGGATGTACGAGGGAATACGGACCTCGAACGTCGCACACACAAAGTCGTGTGCAAAGGGAATCTGTTCCCTTGCGGAGAGGATCTCTAGATTAATGGGAAAGTCGCATTGTATGTGCATAAGTGCATGCGACATATGGCTAATAAAGGGGTAATATCTTAAGCTTCTGTTGTACCATGCATATGGTACAACTTAAGCTTATAATGTGCCATGTATGATGGTACACCTTAGTTAAATTGTTCCAAAGGAACAATTACTCCTAAAATAACTACCTTGAGGGCTATAAATAAGACCCAAGGGTTAGCCATTTCCTTACACTTTTTCATGGTATTCATGCCTTGCATTTCATTCTAGCGAAGCTCTGCCGAAATCCTTCCTCTCTCTTTATCCAAGTTCTTAATCTAAAAGTAGAGATTTAGATTGTGGATTTAGTAGCCTTACTCCGTTCGTGAGAAGACTCGATCCGTCGTGGCGAATCCGAAGGCGAAGTTCTGTGACTACCGTGCCGCATACGCAAGCGTAAGTCTCAACTTCATTTATCGATCCTAACGTTGTTTTGACAGGTTCCTACATTTGTTAGGTGTGATTTTGGTTTGCACATTTCATGCAAGAGTCCTCTTTGACTCTGGTGCATCGATGTGCATTATATCCCGAAGCTTCGTGGAGAAGCATTCCTTGACGACTTCCCCTCTTCCCAAGAGTTGGAACATCGTTACAGGAAATGGCGTGATCTCGGTGCATCTTGGGTGCAATTCTTGCCCTTTGGTGGTCTGTGGACATGAGCTTTATGCTGATTTTATTGTCCAAGACATCATCAACTACGATGCCGTGCTTGGGATGGATTGGCTAGCGAGCTTCTATGCTACGATCGATTGTCAGAGGAAGAAGGTGGTGTTCGAGTTCCTATGACATCCCGTGTTTGAGTTCAGTCGAGGTAGCAGTTCGCTTGGCCCTGTCAGGTTCCGGGCTAGGCCGGTGGAGATTGTTGCTATGCAGATGGGGTAGAGTAGACCAGCTGTGGTGCATGAATTCGACGACGTCTTCCCCCGAGGAGATGTCTGGACTGCCACCCGATCGAGCTCTCGAGTTTTCGATCGATCTTATTCCAGGAGCACAGCCTATTTCGAAGGTGCCGTATCGTATGGCTCCAGCAGAGTTGGAGGAGTTGCGTAGGTAGCTGGATGAGCTTCTACAGAAGGGTTACATTAATCCTAGTGTGTCTCCGTGGGGAGCACCGGTGTTGCTGGTGAAGAAGAAGGACGGTTCGCGTCGCATGTGCGTGGATTACCGGGAGCTGAATGCCGTGACCATAAAGAATAAATACACATTGCCTCGTATAGATGATATTTTTGATCAGCTTGGAGGTTCGAGGGTGTTCTCTAAGTTGGATCTGAGGAGTAGTTACCATCAGCTTAAGGTGAAGAAGGAGGATATCCCGAAGACATCGTTCAGGACGAAGTATGGTCACTACTTGTAACGACCACTTTTCGTTGTACTTTGTTTGTGCACGTGCTTTTGGCCGTGCACGTGTTTATTTTAGACTTTATTTGATTGTGAACACTTTCGTGTGATATGCCGTTGTGAATGCCTCTGAGAGTATTAAATAGTGGCACTAATTTGGAACGACGTTTCTCGAGTCGTTTTCCCACAATTTAATCTTATTCGATGAGACGTGGTGATTTTCACTTTTGACGAGAGACGTTTCTATTTTTAGTTTCGTCGTCCGACGTCAAAATTGAGTTCCGTCTTCTTAGTTAGCTCACATTCGTCATCACGATCACCATGATATTTATTTTATAATTTTTGGAGTTTATTTGACCATTTTTATATTTTTAACAAGGTTTATAATATTTTTAATAATTTATTTTTAAATTAATTTCGGCCAAATAAAATTTATTTGAGTTTTAAACGTTTTAAAGAATTTTTGAGCCAATTTCCAGCTCATTTGGACCAGGTCAAATTCTTGGGTGAGTTGGAGAAGTTGAATTTCAAATTTTAAATTATTTTAAACTTCTAATCCTATTAGATTTAGCCCTAGACCAAGTCAACCCATCTACACTATATAAACAACCCCTAGGAAGACCTATTTTCGCAAGAAAATAACCCTAGCCTCTTCCAAACTCAAATTTGACGTTGCGACGATTCGTCGCAACGTTGCGACGAACGGCTGCCGCACGACCGAAGAAATCTCCCACGTTCCCCCGCTCCGACCGAAGCCCATCCCCGCACCACAGCCGCTTCACACCCCGCTGCTGCCGCCCACGCCCGTTCCCCCGCTCCGACCGAGAGAGGCTCTTGGTCAGACCGAGGCCTCAACTCCGCACAGCGCCCGCACCAACCCCCGCCTTGTCGCCCCGCTCCGCACCGCGCCCGACCGACCCGCATCTCCGCACCGACCGGCATTGCAAGCGTTGCAACGTCGCAACAATGCAGCCCCCGCATCCAAGCGCTGTAACCCTGCATCCTCTGTGCACGACCGAATGATCTCCCCGCACCGAGGCTGTACGACCGAGAGTCACTCGTCGCAACCCCGCACCCGTCGCATCGCTTGCCACCGTGGGCCCCCCAAGTTCTCCAGAGGTATTGTGGGTCCCCCAAAGGTCCCTAGGACTACTGTGGGCCCCACCTAGGTGCTTGCTCTTAGAGGATTCGCCGTGTACGACGTTGCGACACGTCGTAGCCCGTCGTCGCACGTGCTAGCTTTGGAATCTGGAATCGTCGCCCCGGTTGATTGCTCTGAAACTTCCAGCGAGGAATATAATTGGAATCTGGACTTGGAGCACGATATTATTATTCCAACCCCCGGCGTCGCTACCCGACACCAGTGTAGCTTTCGCGTCGTGTTGAGGTAACGCTTTGCACCCCTAGGACCCCAAACCCAATGCATGCTAATCAAGACTAAAATCAGTATTTTTAAAGTATTTTAAATGTTTTAGAATTCACTAATCAAGATTAATAAAACGAATGTAGGCCGGTGGACTTGTGCACGTAGGATTATTGTGTTTTGGACTCGTTGGACGGTGTTGCTCAGACGTGATACTTGCAGGCAAGTGAAACTTGCCAACTTTTGTGTAGGGCCATGTTTTTAGGCCACTTCCTTGTTGTTAGCGTAAAAGAGACTAGTCAGTGAAATGATAGCTGGCTAGACGCCTACTTGATCTAGTTTGACAACGAAACTAGATACGTCACCTAAATGATCTAGCTTGACAACGAAGCTAGATCCAACTCTTTAAACTTGTTGTTCATGCATACTAAACTGTCACGTTTACTTTCCTTACCTGTACGTTTTACTACTTGCCATGTCATGTCATCCATGCATTGAATGTCGCATTCGTAGCACACGCTACATACTTGTACTTGCTTGTCCCGGGCTAGGTGCACCCCTACGCCATACTTGTTAAAAACACTTCCTGGCTCGTGATCCAGAAGCGAGCATTCCCGTTCGGGGGTAAGGCCCTGGCTCGATACACGTGGAGGGGTAGGGTTGAGCGACCACTCAGCGTAGAAGTGTGCCCGTACAGCCTCTTCAGCTGTAAGGCGTGAACTCTGTGCACGAGGTGCTTACTTTTCTTGTCTTGTACTTGTCTTGTGAATGTCATACCATGCTCGTACTTTACTTTACTTTACCTTACTTGTTGCACTCATACTTTAACTGCCATGTCATTGCATCATGCTAGAACTGCTAGGTTGCTTTACTTTCAGTTTCTTTGCACAAGTCTTCCAGACTTGCTGACATGTGCACATTGCTCTTTTGGGTGTCACATGTTAGACACTGAGCCAGAGACCGTTGTTGAGGACGAGGTGTTTACTGACGCTGAGCCTGAGCCTACGTTCGACGAGGAGTACGAGGACACCGGAGACCAGTTTTAGTGACTGTGGAGTTACTTTTACTTTAGCTTGCTGTTAGTTGTCGGTGCTTGCACCATTACTTTGCTTTCGTACTTTGTACTTTTGTTGGCCATGCTGGGGCCTCTTTTAGACTCTTTTATTTTAGCCTGGTGGCTTTTCTGCTATGTTGGAATTTATTATGGATATTCTGAGATTTCTTCTTTGTCTCTTTTCCTTATTATTATCCTTGTTTCGTTTCGCGTTGCAAGGACCTGCAGTTAAATTTGATTGACGCTTATCGGACTTGCAGCTTTGTAGCTTCAAGTCTGAGCGGACCTCCTCACGCTTCGCCTCTACGTTTTTGGGAAGCGGGGCGTGACACTACTGTAATGCCCTGCTAAGCTACTGCACAAGTACTAGAGGGGGGTGAATAGTATTTTAAAATAATTAAGAGGCTAATTCCTAATTACTTGCAAACTCTACCAAACAATGCGAAAAATGCGGAAATGTAAATGTTAGACAACAAAGAACCAATCGCAAACAACGATATTACTGGGTTCGGATCCACCCAAGTAACCCCGACTTGTTCCTGGTGATCCTACGTCCCAACCACCCGGATCCCCTCCGGATACTTGAGTTAGAAACCCTAACTCAAGATTTCCACTATGAAATACTTGTGAAAAACCTCCACAAGTCAAATCATACACAAAGTAATTTGTGACTCCCACAACCCGGGATCACAACCACACTCTCACAACCGAGAGTGAAACTTACAATAGAAATTGAAATGAAATATAACTTCTTACCGACAAAATACCTATGCCTTGAGTAATGCTTACGAATTAGGGCAAGGATGATTTTGAGGAAGAAGAAGTGGCACCAAACCATAGCTCCAAGATGTAGATCAGCGATGAAGAGCTATGGGGATGTTGGTGACCTACAATCAAGCACTTGGCTTGGAAGGCTTCACACTCAATGAATCTCTCTTTGGAAGTAAGAGTGAGGAGAGATTATTGAATGGAATGAAAGAGCCTTGAATGAGCTTGGAATGATTTCTCTTGATCTCTAAACTTGCAATAATATCAGCCTTGACTGCAATGAATGCAGCCCATCAAGTATATATAGGTTAGAGGAGAGAGAGAAAGAAAAACATTTCAATTAATGCTCCAACGGCTCTTTTCTGAACCCAACTAGTCGGTCAAAGAACAACTACCGACCGACTAGTTCATCAACTAGTCGGTCGGTCACTTAACGTATACCGACTAATGAGAGAACAGAGAAAAGGTCAAAGCACAGACAAAAGGAATTAGTCGGTCCAAGAAGAGTAGCTGACCGACTAGTTTCACAACTAGTCGGTCGGTTACTCAACTGAGACCAACTAACAGATTAAACTGAAGTCTGAGCACAAATTGACTTAGTCGGTCCAAGAACAAATGTTGACCGACTAATTCACCAACTAGTCGGTCGCCAAATGAGCATAGACCGACTAACGATAAACAGTAAGTTAGGTGAAAATTGGCATGTACAGTAAAGCTCAACTAGTCGGTCCAAGAAGGAAAGTTGACCGACTAGTTCATCAACTAATCGGTCGATCAATGAACACAGACCGACTAAAGATAAACAGTAGCTCAGGCTCAAATGTGCATGTACAGGGAAAGCTCAACTAGTCGGTCACAGAAGCATCACTGACCGACTAGTTCACAAACTAGTCGGTCGGTGAGTCAACTTAGACCGACTAACTGTAAACAGTAAAGAGCTTAGAATTGACTGACAGAAACTAGTCGGTCCAAGAAGCTTTGCCGACCGACTAGATCACCATCTAGTCGGTCAGTTCTTCTTCTTGAACCAACTAACATGCACAAGAAGTCACGAATCGAAGCGCGAAGCTTTGGGAAAGATTGTATGGACTTCTACTAAGATCCTAGAGCTAAGATATGAGCATTATGAAGATTTAAACCGTAAGACCTACTCAAGGCTTAACATTCTACGAAAAAAGCTTAAAGACTATAAATAAAACTTGACGATACCGTCTTCAATAGCTTCAATCGAATCTTCATGACTTCTAAAATGGTCCATAAGCTTCAACGAAGCTTTAGGCATACGATCACGTGCTTTGAGAAGTCTTGAGACGTCGTAATTGATATTCATATGAATTTGGAGACGATCTCCATAACTGCGCTCACAAAGTGTTAGTTCACTATATATTTATGTTTGTTCATCATCCAAAACCAAATCCGGGGAGTCCAATATCCAACATTCTCCCCCTTTTTGGTGATGACAAACCAACATAAATAATAATCAAAAATAATGATTCAAATGTAATTTACTTACTCCCCTGCATTGATGACACGTTAATTCCAAATTAAACAATAATAATACGCATCAAGCAGACGAGTAAAGTATACAAATGAGAATCGAATATTGAAATTTCGAATACCAAAAGTTGGTTATTGAAATATCGGATTTGAAAATCCATTTATATATCTTAACTCCCCCTGAATCTAACATATCAAATTAGATTCTTGGAATAGTGCTTTAAATTATCATTTAGCACATCGTTATTATTATATCTCTCCCCCTTTGGCATTAGCAAAAAGAGCGGGAGGAGATCAACGACAACAATGGCTTGAAATAAAAGCACGGGAGTCGTAGAAAACAACGACGGTTCACGTGACACCAAAGAAAAATACGAGTAAAATCAAGACGTGTCAATGAAACCATAGTCGAAAGTCGTAAAACGAAATCATCAAAACTCAAATCAATTTTACGGATTGAGTTATGGAATATACTCTCCAATATCAACATTCTTGGTTAATTTAGTGCATGGAAAACAATTCTATGTTTCCATAAAACAAAGTTCTATTAAACCAAGTTATTTTTGTCGAGCGACGAAATCAAACATCAGATACATAAAAAATATAATGTGCACAAATAGAATGAAATGTCAACGTCGATGTAGATATATAGAAAATATGAACCAGAGTACATCAAAAGTATACATCACTGATATACAAAACATCGATCCAACGATCGGGGCACAAAATACATCATCATATCAAACAGATATCAGATTGTCACATAACATACAACATCATCAAAGTACATCAAAATACATCATCAAAATGATCCAAAAATCATAGCCACCCACACTATCCTACCCAACATCTCTCACAACTAGATATGTCATCCAATGAGTATCGGGAGAGTCCTCAAAGAAGCTCAAGAGGAAGCGGCAGGATCTGCAGCAGCAGCAGGCTCTGCAGGAGAAGTGGTGGTAACTGGATCAACTGGAAGGTCAACTGGAGCGACGGCAGAAGTCTCAGGCACGGCAGAAGAGACGATCTCAGGAGCAGCGACGGTAGTGGCCTCGGGAGCACCAGTGGTAGTATCCACCACAGGAGCGGTGGCAACAGGTGTGCTCTCGGGGGCACCAGCAGACGAAGCAGCAGTAGCAGCACCAGAAGTGCCCTCAGGGGCACAAGTGGAAACACGACAAAGCTCCTCAATGTCCTCCTCGTCCAACTCATCCTCGTCAGAAAAAGACGGAGGGATCTCAATACCATGGTGCCGAGCGATACGGCTGAGAATCTCCTCAGAACGAGCCTGACGAGACTCCAAACGACGGATCGAACGAACGACATCGGCAAGAGTGGTAGAGGGAGCAGCTGAGGCAGAGGCAGAGGCAGACGCTGAAGGTGTCGTCCTCTGAACGTGACGGAGCGCCGCAAGAGACTTCTTGACGGCCGTCGCATTCAGGGGAGGACCAAGTGGACGCTCATCGTCACGAGGAAGTGTGACACGGAAGTGGCGAAAAACAAGGGTCAACAAGCACGGGAAGGGGATGTGAGCCGACTTCGTGGTCTTGCGAATACACTCGAAAGAGTCCATCTTATCGAGTATAATGCGAGCCCAGTTAATCGAGCTCCCCATGAAAATAGCATAGATCAACTTCAGAAAAGGCTGGGACGGTAGAGATGAGGAGACGTACTTGGGAAGCAAGCACGACTTCAGAATCAAATTGAGGACCCATGCATTTGGCTTGAAGGATTTGGAGGGTACGCCAATCATGGCGGGAGGAATCTGATGGAAAATCTCAGAAAGGATGGTCTGATCTAGGGAAGAAATATCATCAACAGAAATGTCTGAGGGGAGGAGGCCAGACGAGGAGATACCCAAAATCTCTCCTAAGATTTCTGCTGTGAGGACTATAGGAGTCCCCAAAATAGTCGTCTCAACAGAGTGGGTCGCATCGTACTGACCCCGGATCCTATTGGCATAGAATAGTTTGACTAAACGAGGGTAGGGGTGAGGATTCGCCTTAGGATCATATCGAAGGTAATCGATAAGACCCGAAGACGACAGAAGATCAGCTAGCCCTATGAAGTCACTATCTGGACGAAATGCTCCAGAAGCAGCGGGCAATGTTCGATACGGTTGTAAGCCGCGAGACACATAGGGTCGTCACGACACAACGAGATATCGACACCGCCTACCGGCATCGGAGCCTTTCCCTTAGGCTTACGGGTAGACGTACGAGGTCGGGAGCTAGACTCAGGATGGGTAGGAGGAGTGGGTTCCCTATGAGTCTCAGGCTCGGGAATGAACTCGGAATCGGAATCGGTATGAGTATGGAAAGAGGAGGGAGATGCAAGTTGATTGGGCTTGAGCTTAGGCTTGGGTTGGGCTCTAGGCTTGGCGGTCGTCGTCCTCTTCTTCTTGAGAGGAGGCGAAGACGATGAGGGTTGGGTAGTCTTAGATCAGCGTTTCGGAGGGGTTCGCGAAGGTTGAACGGGATCCATAGGGGTAGGTTCTACGGTCATCGGCGAGGGGCTAGATGGAGTGATCGGGATACGTGTACGAGCCATATTCTCGCCACGACACGACGCAAGAGATCAAATCTAAGAAACCCTAGATAGCCGGAACCCTAGCAAACCCTAGGAATCGAAATTCGAAACCCTAGAAGAGGAAAACAAACCCTAGAACTGGAAAATAGACCTAGAATCAAACCCTAGATGAGAGTAAGTATACCTAGGAGGAAGACGACGACGATCGGCGGCGGAGATGATCGGAAAAGGGGCCGGAGATCAACGGGAAGACGAAAGGACTCAAGGAGGGATCGGGGGTTTTCAAGTTGGAGGGAAGTTGGAGACCGACTAATAGAGAAAAGAATCGATTAGATATGATTTAAGTCGGTCGAAATCACGAAAAGACATGACCGCCCCTGAGCACTTAGTCGGTCTAAGTTCAAACGCTGACCGACTAGAAGAAGATCTAGTCGGTCGGTTAACGAGCTTGAACCGACTAAGTGAAAACAGAGACCAGTCGAAGATTTCCTGAACGAGAATTAGTCGGTCTACGCTCAAATACTGACCGACTAGATCTAAATCTAGTCGGTCGGTAAGTAAACTAGAACCGACTAAAGGAGTTAAGCTAGAGAGGAAATCCTAATAGCTTGAATTAGTCGGTCTAAGTTCTTTTACTAACCGACTAGATACGAATCTAGTCGGTTGGTGATTGAACTGATACCGACTAAAGGAGTTCAAAAGTTTTAGAGATAGAGCTAGTCGGTCTGAGTTCACTAGCTGACCGACTAGATGCAAATCTAGTCGGTTGGTTGATGAACTGAGACCGACTAGATGAGTCCAAAAATTGACAATTAAGTTCTCTCCTCAATACACTTGGACGAGACATCGCAATTCTCTCAAAAATCATCTAAACTACCCCATTAAACATCGAAATCTCAAATACGACAATCAAACATGAATTCGAGCAAAAATTCAAAATATCACATAAAATCCCGAAAAAATCCAATAAGTCTAGCATGAACGAAATATTGCGAAATATAATAGCATGCAAGATTATTGAATGAAACATGAATCCTATATCTCGGATTCACCCATAATCCCCAATTCTCGACGCAACCGCACAAAGGAGTCCTCCTTTAGGGGTTTCGTGAAAATATCAGCGATTTGCTTTTGGGTTTCAACGTACACTAAAATGATGTCCTTTTTAGCAACATGATCATCTAAAAATGGTGTCTGACATCTATGTGTTTCGAACGGGAATGGTGTACCGGGTTCTTGGAAAGACATATTGCACTTTGGTTGTCAACCATGATAGGGCAAGTATCACAGTTTATACCAAAGTCTTTAAGTGTGTGTCTCATCCAAAAAACTTGAGCACACGCGGCACCGGCGGCAATGTATTCCGCCTCGGTGGTTGAAAGTGATACGGAATTTTGCTTCTTGGAAAACCAAGAGACAAGGGAATTTCCTGTAAAATGGCAAGTGCCACTAGTACTTTTCCTGTCGGATTTGCATCCCGCATAATCGGCATCACTATATGAGATTAACTCATATGTGCTAGATTTCGGATAAAGTAATCCAAAATCTAAAGTGTAACTTAGATAGCGAAAAATACGTTTTACCGCTACTAAGTGAGAATCCTTAGGTTGAGACTGATAACGAGCACATACGCATACGGCAAACATAATATCGGGCCTACTTGCGGTAAGATAAAGTAAACTACCTATCATACCTCGATATAGACGAATGTCTACATCCTTACCGCCCGTATCCTTATCAAGATGCGTAGTCGTGCTCATTGGAGTCTTTTTCCCGGAGGCATTCTCCATTCCAAATCTCTTAAGCAACTCCACCGTATACTTCGTTTGGTGGATGAAGATTGCATCATCCATTTGGCGAATTTGGAGACCTAAGAAATATTTGAGCTCACCCATGTGGCTCATCTCAAATTGTTCCTTCATCACATTAGAAAACTCTTCGCAAAGAGCAAAGTTAGTAGCACCAAAAATGATATCATCAACATATATTTGAACTAAAATTATATCATTATTCGAATGCTTAACAAAAAGTGTAGAATCGGCTTCTCCCATTTTAAAATTCAAATCCAAAAGAAAATTCTTTAGACGATCATACCAAGCTCGAGGAGCTTGTCTCAAACCGTAAAGCGCTTTCTTTAGTTTAAAAACATGATTTGGAAATTTTTCATTAATAAAGCCCGGAGGTTGAGAAACATAAACTTCCTCAACAACATCTCCATTTAAAAATGCACTTTTAACATCCATTTGAAATAATTTAAAATCCTTATGGCATGCAAAAGACAATAATAATCTAATTGATTCTAATCTAGCTACCGGAGCGAAGGATTCTTCGAAATCAATACCTTCCTCTTGACGGTAGCCTTGAGCAACTAACCGAGCTTTGTTCCGGACGACGACTTGGTTTTCGTCGGTTTTGTTCTTGAAGATCCACTTTGTCCCTATGACGGTGTGGTTCTTCGATGGCAATGGAACAAGCTCCCAAACTTCATTCCTCTCGAATTGAATGAGTTCCTCCTCCATGGCTAAGATCCAAGCGCTATCTTCGCATGCTTCATTAACATTCTTTGGCTCTATCGAGGAGGCAAAGGCACAATGAGCGAAGTAGTTCACTTGCAATCTCGTCTTGACACTATCATGGATATTGCCAATGACTTGCTCATAAGGATGGTCACGAACGGTATGAAGCCGTTTGGGAATACCTTGATCACTAGGAACATTCTCAACAACTTCATTAGACTGGTTAGTCTCAATAGAATCAATAGAATCATTAGAGTTAGAATTACCAATTGAATCACATAAGACATCCATAGAGTCATCATCATTAGTAATTCTAGTTGGAACAAATCCTTCATTAAATGACACATGAAGCGATTCCTCGATCGTTGAGATTCGTTTGTTGAATATCCGGTAGGCTTTGCTACGTGAAGAATATCCAACAAAAATCCCCTCATCGGATCTTGGATCGAATTTGTCCAAACTACCATACGTGTTCTTAATAAAACATTTTGAACCAAAAAACACGAAAATGTTTAACTTGAGGCAACCTACCAAACAACAATTCATAACAAGTTTGTTTAGTGCCGGGCCTCAAAAGTATTCTATTAAACACATAGCAAGCGGTGTGTACCGCTTCCGCCCAAAATTGATGGCCAAGTTGGCTATCATCAAGCATAGTGCGAGCATATTCCACTAGCGTCCTATTCTTTCTCTCAACAACACCATTTTGAGGAGGTGCGCGAGGGAATGAAAAGGTGTGTGTAATACCAACTTCATCACAAAATGTCTCAAAAGACTCATTCTCAAATTCACCTCCATGATCACTACGAATAGTGACAATGGTGGTTCCTAAGAGATTTTGTACTTTCTTAACAAAAATTGTGAAGTTTTCAAAAGCTTCATTTTTATTACACAATGAAAATACCCAAGTAAACCTAGAAAATTCATCAACGATGACAAGTCCATATCTAGCATTACCTAATGAAGCAACTCTAGTTGGCCCAAATAAATCTAGATGTAATAGCTCTAGAGGCCGCTTAGAGGAAATGCTTTTCTTAGGTTTAAATGAAGATTTTGGAAGTTTGCCTCGTTGACACGAGTCACAAAAGCTTTTCCTTTGAAAGACAAGCTTAGGGAAGCCTCTAATAGAATTTAACTTGGAAAGCTTAAATAGTGTTCCAAAGTTCACATGACCAAAACGTCGATGCCATAAGTGTTGTTCACTTGTGTTGGCAATAAGACATTGTTCATGTGATCTTGGAAGATCTAGGATATATATATCCTTATGGCGTGTGCCGGAAAACAATAATTCATTATTATCTTTTCTTAAAATATGGCACATTCCTTTCGCAAAGTTAACTTTGTAACCTTTGTCACAAAGTTGACTTATTGAAATGAGATTGTGGTTTAATCCTTTAACAAGGTAAACATCACATATAAGGGGTTTAGAAGGATTACCCACTTTACCAACACCTATGATGGTTCCTCTCTCGTTGCCTCCAAATACGACGCGGTTTCCATTTGCAATGGGAACCACTCCGGAGAGCAATTGAGCGTCACCCGTCATGTGTTTTGAACACCCGCTATCGAGTATCCAATTCCCCTTGGAGCTAAATTTAAATTTGTTGCTCCTTTTCTTTTTCTTTTCCTTGAGTACCTAAAGATAGAAAATTTCATATCATGGTACCCAAGGTCATTGGGTCCAAAAGATTAGACCTTTGGAAGCCAAGTCCAATTGGACTTAGACTTTCCCACATAATTTCTACTATGCACAACATCCGAAAAATAAGCATTCATGTAAACTTTTTTTTCATCCATGCTTGTGTCCTTTGGGCTCCAAATGGTGAAAATCTTGGGAGCCCTCATCCTATTGGGTGCATGCATGCGTTGTTGGTTTCTACGTGATGCATGTCGTGGATAGGCATAAGGAACATGATGGAATGGTGCATGTGGATAGTTATTCATATGATGACGTGGGTGAACATATGCATGTGGGGAAACACGTGCGTGAGGGTGTCTCACATGATGTGCACGTGCCCGTGAACGTGTAGCATAGAAATCATCATATGTGTGAGCCGGTGGAGTAGGACGTGTGTTCCTACGTGGCATAGTATTGGTGTACATATAAGCATTCCCCTTCTTTGGAGGTCCACCCAAAGTGGGTTTCTTTCCGAAAGAGGGTGTGGACGAGGTGGAAGCACCATTGGTAGAAGAACTACCAATAGAGTGTTTGCTACCACTCGTTGAGTCACCGGAAGTTGGCCTAACAAAAGTAGTGGCCGATTTGGATGAACTTCCCATTGTATACCCCAAGCCAATGTGGTGATTGGCCGGAAGTAAGTCACTTAGGATTTTATCCAAATGGTCCTTACCCTTATTGAATTTATTAATTTGGCCTAATGTGTTCTCATATTTCTCGGTGAGAGAACGCATAGAAGTATCCAAATTGGATACTTGCGATGTGAGCACATAAACATGAGATTTAAGACTCTCATTCTCAATACTCAAAGTCAAGTTTTGAGAAGTCAAATCCGCTATCTTGTGTTCCTCCGGATCTTCAATGCTAACATGTTCAAGTTGAGTCTTGAGATTAACAATCTCATTCTTCAACCCTTCAACAACGGTGTTGTTGTTGGTGATGATAGGTTTAGGCGAGGTTTGAATGCTAGCTAAGTCATCTTTTACTTTAGTATACCTATTTACTAATTTAGTATACTTAGACCACAATTGAGAATTAGCATTCCTAAGGTCATCCATAGTTACCTCATCACCTTCGTTGTCGCTATCATCGGAAGAGGAAGATCCTTGATCATTCTCCTCTCTTGCCATGAAGCACATGTGTGCTTGCTCCACTTTCTCATCGTCCGACTCTCCGCTTGAGGAATCCTCGGAGTCGGTGAATGTTGCTCTGACAAGTCCCTTTTTGTACCCATTTTTGTACTTCTTGGACTTATCGAATTTCGGCGCCTTCCACTTCTCCGTTTGCTTATTTAGATGACACTCCGCTTTCATGTGTCCTGGCTTATTGCACTTGAAACACAAAGGAGAGGAGGAGGCGTTAGAAGAACCAAATTTAGCTTTGTTCTTATAGTTACCTTTTCGGAAGAAACGGTTGAACTTCTTGGCCATGAGTGCCATGGACTCCAAGTCCAACTCGTTTTCCGAGTCTTCATCATCGGTTGATGTGGATGTGGATGGAGCGGCCTTGAAAGCAATAGCCTTCTTCTTTGGCTCGTCTTGCTTTAGGTAGGACTTCATCTTTTCCTGCAATTTTAACTTTCTATCCTTGCGTACCTCGTATGACATTAAAGTACCCATTAGTTAAACTACGGGATACTTATTCATATCATTACCTTCCTCGATGGCGAAGGTACGCTTTTCCCAAGAGGAAGGAAGTCCTTCGATATGCTTCGAACACTTCTCATTTTGGGTGTAGGTTTTGCCGAGAGCCTCCAACTCGTTTATGATGTCGACGAAGCGAGCATAATACTCCTTCATCTTCTCACCCTGTTGCATATGAAACATTTCGTAATCTTTGTTAACAACAACGAGTTTAGAGTCTCTTACCCTACTCGTCCCTTCATGTAGTATGAGGAGGGAGTTCCAAATTTGATATGCACTCTTACATGTGCATATCTTATTGAAGTCCTCGGGCTCCAATGCGCATTGCAAGGCGTTCATTGCCTTGGCATTGCTTACCTCCGCGGCGACCTCCGCGGTTGTCCATTTCTCAAAGTCTTCTTCGGCGGGCTCGACGTATTCCTTCATCGTGGTCCTCCATAGAGATGCACTCCGGAGGAAAGTTTCCATCCGGCATTTCCAGTACCCGTAGTTGGTACCGTTGAAGAATGGAGGCCTCGTTGAGGAATGTCCTTCCATCACCGAAGATGCTCCTTCACGGTTCCTGAAGGTGCCATAGTCGGAAGGTGGACGCACGGTCTTGTTGTCGTTGGCAGACATAGCTATAGACTTGGCTCTGATACCAAATGTAATGCCCTGCTAAGCTACTGCACAAGTACTAGAGGGGGATGAATAGTACTTTAAAATAATTAAGAGGCTAATTCCTAATTACTTGCAAACTCTACCAAACAATGCGGAAAATGCGGAAATGTAAATGTTAGACAACAAAGAACCAATCGCAAACAATGATATTACTGGGTTCGGATCCACCCAAGTCTCCCCGACTTGTTCCCGGTGATCCTACGTCCCAACCACCCGGATCCCCTCCGGATACTTGAGTTAGAAACCCTAACTCAAGATTTTCACTATGAAATACTTGTGAAAAACCTCCACAAGTCAAATCATACACAAAGTAATTTGTGACTCCCACAACCCAGGATCACAACCACACTCTCACAACCGAGAGTGAATTACAATAGAAATTGAAATGAAATATAACTTCTTACCGACAAAATACCTATGCCTTGAGTAATGCTTACGAATTAGGGCAAGGATGATTTTGAGGAAGAAGAAGTGGCACCAAACCATAGCTCCAAGATGTAGATCAGCGATGAAGAGCTATGGGGATGTTGGTGACCTAGAATCAAGCACTTGGCTTGGAAGGCTTCACACTCAATGAATCTCTCTTTGGAAGTAAGAGTGAGGAGAGATTATTGAATGGAATGAAAGAGCTTTGAATGAGCTTGGAATGATTTCTCTTGATCTCTAAACTTACAATAATATCAGCCTTGACTGCAATGAATGCAGCCCATCAAGTATATATAGGTTAGAGGAGAGAGAGAAAGAAAAACGTTTCAATTAATGCTCCAACAGCTCTTTTCTGAACCCAACTAGTCGGTCAAAGAACAACTACCGACCGACTAGTTCATCAACTAGTCGGTCGGTCACTTAACGTATACCGACTAATGAGAGAACAGAGAAAAGGTCAAAGCACAAACAAAAGGAACTAGTCGGTCCAAGAAGAGTAGCTGACCGACTAGTTTCACAACTAGTCGGTCGGTTACTCAACTGAGACCGACTAACAGATAAAACTGAAGTCTGAACACAAATTGACTTAGTCGGTCCAAGAATAAATGTTGACCGACTAATTCACTAACTAGTCGATCGCCAAATGAGCATAGACCGACTAACGATAAACAGTAAGTTAGGTGAAAATTGGCATGTACAGTAAAGCTCAACTAGTCGGTCCAAGAAGGAAAGTTGACCGACTAGTTCATCAACTAGTCGGTCGATCAATGAACACAGACCGACTAAAGATAAACAGTAGCTCAGGCTCAAATGTGCATGTACAGGGAAAGCTCAACTAGTCGGTCACAGAAGCATCACTGACCGACTAGTTCACAAACTAGTCGATCGGTGAGTCAACTTAGACCGACTAACTGTAAACAGTAAAGAGCTTAGAATTGACTGACAGAAACTAGTCGGTCCAAGAAGCTTTGCCGACCGACTAGATCACCATCTAGTCGGTCAGTTCTTCTTCTTGAACCAACTAACATGCACAAGAAGTCGCGAATCGAAGCGCGAAGCTTCGGGAAAGATTGTATGGACTTCTACTAAAATCCTAGAGCTAAGATATGAGCGTTATGAAGATTTAAACCGTAAGACCTACTCAAGGCTTAACATTCTACGAAAGAAGCTTAAAGACTATAAATAAAACTTGACGATACCGTCTTCAATAGCTTCAATCGAATCTTCATGACTTCTAAAATGGTCCATAAGCTTCAACGAAGCTTTAGGCATACGATCACGTGCTTTGAGAAGTCTTGAGACGTCGTAATTGATATTCATATGAATTTGGCGACGATCTCCATAACTGCGCTCACAAAATGTTAGTTCACGATATATTTATGTTTGTTCATCATCCAAAACCAAATCCGGGGAGTCCAATATCCAACAACTACGAGTTCGTGGTTATGCCTTTCGGTGTAACCAACGCACCCGCAGTTTTTATGAACCTGATGAATCTGATCTTCTACGACTTTCTAGACAAGTTTGTCGTTATCTTTATTGACGACATCCTTATCTATTCAAAGTCAGAGGAAGAGCATGCATCGCACTTGAGGACAGTGTTGGAGATTTTGAGGAAGCATCGTTTGTATGCTAAGTATTCCAAGTGCGAGTTTTGGCTGGATAGAGTTGCTTTTATCGGGCATGTGGTGTCAGGAGATGGAATTTAGGTGGATCCCGAGAAGATTAAGGCTATCAGTGAGTGGCCTGCTCCGCAGTCAGCGTCTGAGATCTGGAGTTTCCTTGGGCTTGCAGGTTATTATCGGCATTTCATTAAGGACTTTTCCCGGATTGCTGAGCCGATGACCAGATTGACGCGGAAGGATGTACCATTTGTTTTGTCTGATGATTGTTAGAGGGCTTTTGATATTCTGAAGGAGAGATTGACGACTGCCCCTGTTCTTGCTGTGCCTGATCAGAGTGGAGGATTCGAGATCTTTTGCGATGCTTCTGGCAAAGGTCTTGGTTGTGTGTTGCATCAGCATGGGCACGTGGTTGCGTATGCTTCTCGTCAGCTCAGGGCTCATGAGAAGAATTACCCGACACACGATTTCGAGTTGGCCGCTGTCGTGTTTGCGCTCAAGATTTGGAGGCACTTCCTGCTGAGTAAGAAGGTGAAGATCTTCACCGATCACAAAAGCTTGAAGTACATTTTTACTCAGAAGGAGCTCAACATGCGACAGCGTCGTTGGTTAGAGCTTATGACGGATTATGAGATTGATTTACAGTATCACCCTGGCAAGGTGAATGTGGTTCCAGATGCGCTGAGCAGACTTCCAGCGGTGATGATGTTGACTTCGCAGTGGAGATTTCAGCAGGATTTTTGCGAGTCTGGTATTGAGATCATTCTTCCTGGAGAGACTTCTTCATTGATGAGTATGCAGATTCAGTCGACGATCGTGGATTGGATCAAGGCTGGACAGGCTGGAGATGCTAAGCTGGTGAAGATTCAGGAGCAGGTGGAAGCCGGTCTGCGGACTGACTTCTTGATTCATGAGGATGGTTCGTTGAGATTTGGAGCCAGGTTGTGTGTGCCAACTGGAGATATCAGAGAGGAATTATTGGTTGAGGCACACAGTTCGCCCTATTCTGTGCATCCTGATGGCACCAAGATGTACAAGGATCTTCGCCTGAACTATTGGTGGCCCGGTATGAAGAGGAGTGTGGCTCGGAGTGTAGCCAAGTGTTTGGTTTGCCAGCAGATAAAGGCGGAGCATCAGCGTACTGCAGGGTTGCTACAACCGCTTCCGATTCCGGAGTGGAAGTGGCAACACATCACCATGGATTTCGTGACTGGACTACCTCAGAGTCCAAAGCAGAATGACGCGATTTGGGTGATCGTAGACCGATTGACCAAATCCGCGCACTTTATTCCCTTCCGAGTAGGACAGTCCACTGAGACTCTAGCGAGGAGATATATGGAGGTAAATTCTTTTACTCTCCGTTTTTATTTCCTTTTCCTAGTTTAGATAGTGATGTAACGTGAATCGTGCAAGAGATCGTACGACTTCACGGAGTCCCCGTGAGTATCGTGTCGGACAGAGACACGAGATTCACGTCTCAGTTTTGGCAGAGTCTGCAGAAGAGTCTGGGTACGAGTCTGAGTTTCAGCACGGTGTACCACCCGCAGACGGATGGCCAGTCCGAGAGGACGATTCAGATTTTGGAGGACATGCTGAGGGCGTGCATGTTGGACTTCAAGGGATCTTGGGAGGATCATCTCCATCACGTTGAGTTTGCCTACAATGACAGCTACCAGGCGAGTATTGGCATAGCGCCTTTCGCCGCACTATATGGGAAGAAATGTCGATCGCCACTGAGCTGGGATGACATTGGAGATCGGGAGCTGTTAGGACCGGAGATGATTGTGGAGGCCGTGGATGTTGTGAGGAACATCCGAGAGAAGCTGAGGATTGCGCAGGACCGTTTCAAGCATTGGGCAGATGCTAAACGGAGGCCTTTGGAGTTTCAGCCTGGAGATCATGTCTTTCTGAAGATTTCTCCGAACCGCGGAGTTATCCGATTTGGGAAGAGAGGCAAGCTGAGTCCGAGGTTCATTGGGCCGTTCGATGTCCTGGAGAGGGTTGGAGCTGTGGCCTATCGCTTGGCGTTACCGCCGTCGCTGGAGGGAGTTCACGACGTATTTCACGTATCTCAGTTACGTCGATACGTTAGTGATCCGTCCCATGCTGTGGATTTCTCGGAGATCACGGTTCGTCCGGATCTGTCTTATGATCAGCAGCCAGTTGAGATTCTGGATCGTCGACAGAAGCAGCTGAGGAATAAGACCGTCGACTTGGTTCGAGTGCAGTGGCGTCACGGTTCCCCTGGTGAGTCCACCTGGGAGCGTGAGGATGAGATGAGAGAGCGCTTCCCGCACCTTTTCCCGAGCAGAGCTTGATGTTGATTCCGAGGACGGAATCATTTCTAAGGTGGGGAGGATGTAACGGTCTGTTTCCGTTGTACTTTGTTCGTGCACGTGCTTTTGACCGTGCACGTATTAATTTTAGACTTTGTTTGTTTGTGAACACCTTGGTGTGATATGTTGTTGTGAACGTCTCTGAGAGTATTAAATTGTGGCACTAATTTGGAACGACATTTCTCGGGTCGTTTTCCCACGATTTGACCTTATTCGAAGAGACGTTGTGATTTTCACTTTTGACGTGAGACGTTTCTATTTTTAGTTTCGTCGTCCGACGTCGAAATTGAGATCCGTCTTCTTAGTTACCTTTCTCTCGTCGTCCCGATCACCCCAATATTTATTTTATAATTTTTGGAGTTTATTTGACCACTTTTATATTTTTAACAAAGTTTTAAATATTTTTAAATACCAAGTTTTAAATTAATTTCGGCCAAATAAAATTTTATTAAGTTTATAATACTACAAACGAATTTTGAGCCAAATCCTAGCCCCTATCTTGGCCGCACCCAATCCATGCGTGAGTAGGAGAGGGAGTTTTGAATTTTAAATCTTTTTAAAATCATAATCCTATTAGATTTAGCCCTAGACCAAGTCAACCCCTCTACACTATATAAACAACCCCTAGGAAGACTCATTTTCGCAAGAAATTAATCCTAGCCGCTCCCAAAACCCAAAAACTCACTTGCGACGATTCGTCGCAACGTTGCAACACCGGCCCCCGCTCCGACCGAGGAAATCGCCCCCATTTCCTCGCACCGACTGAGAGGCCGCCCCGCACCATCGCCCGCTCCGCATCGCAGCAGCCGCCCGCTTCATTGCCCTGCATCGCACCCCGTCCGACCGAGAGGATCTCTCGGTCCGACCGAGAGGATCTCTCGGTCTGACCGAGAGCTTCGCCCGCTCCGCACGCCCCGCTCCGCACAGCAGCCCCCGCTTCGCAAGCCCGCACCGACCCCCGCTTCGCCCCGTGTCCGACCGAAGCGCTCCCCCGCTCACGCCCGCATCACCGCAACGTTGCAACGCTTGCAACGTTGCAAGCCCCGCCAAGCGCCCGACCCCCGCATCCGCAGTACCCGACCGAAGGCCCGCTCCGCACCGACCGAGAGCACCGACCCCCGCATCGCACCCCGCTACGTGCACAGCCGCCCGCCGTGTCTGACCGAGCCAATCCCCCGCACCGGCTGTGTCTGACCGAGAGACAATCGTCGCAACCCCGCATCCGTCGCACCGCTTGCCACCGTGGGCCCCCCAAGTTCTCCAGAGGTATTGAGGGTCCCCCATTGGTCCCTAGAACTACTGTGGGTCCCACCTAGGTGTCTCTACTTCGTGGATTTGCCGTTTACGACGTTGCGATACGTCGTAGCCCGTCGTCGCACGTGCAAGCTTTGGAATCTTGGTTCGTTGCTCTAGTTGCTGATCAGATTATTCGAGCGAGGAATCTATTCTGGAATCTGGACTTGGAGCGCGTTCTTTTATTCCAACCCCTGGCGTCGCTACCCGACGCCAGTGTAGCTTTCGCGTCGTGTTGAGGTAACGCTTTGCACCCTTAGGACCCCAACCCATTGCCTGTTAATTAAGACTAAAAATTGATGTTTTTAAAGAGTTTTAAATGTTTTAGATTCACTAATCAAAGATTAATAAAATGGAATTTAGGCCGGTGGACTTGTGCACGTAGGATATTTGTGACTTTGGACTCGTTGGACGGTGTTTCTCAGACGTTATACTTGCAGGCAAGTGAAACTTGCCAACTTTTGCTTAGGGCCATGTTTTTAGGCCACTTCCTTGTTTTAGCGTAAAAGAGACTAGACAGTGAAATGATAGCTGTCTAGACGCAACTTTAAGATCTAGCTTGACAACGAAGCTAGATCTGTCACCCTGCCATGTCATTCATGCATTGATATCTATCATGTTTAAATTCCTTATCTGTACGCACTTTTAACTGCCATGCATTGCATCTTACATGTCATCCAAGTTAAATGTTGCATTCGTAGCACACGCTACAATACTTGTACTTGTACTTCCTTGTCCGGCTAGGTGCACCCCTATGCCATCATGAAAAACACTTCCTGGCCCGTGATCCAGAAGATGGGCGCCAGTCCATACACACGTAGAGGGGTAGGGATAAGCGATCACTTGAGCTTAGGAGTTGGCCCGCGCAGCCACTCTAGCCAAAAGGCGTAATCTCTGTGCACGACGTGCTTACTAGACTTGTCTTTGTACTTGTGAATGTTTCTTGTAAATCTTGATATCCATGCCATGAATTAAATGCCATGCTCGTACTTTACCTTACTTGTTGCACTCATACTTTAACTGCCATGTCATTGCATCATGCTAGAACTGCTAGGTTGCTTTACCTACTTTCAGTTTCCTTGCACAAGTCTCTCGTAGACTTGCTAACATGTGTCCCTTGCTCTTTTGGGTGTCACATGTTAGACCCTGAGCCAGAGACCGTAGCTGAGGACGAGGTGTTTGCTGACGCTGAGCCGGAGCCTACGTTTGACGAGGAGTTGGTGGACACCGGTGACCAGTCGTAGAGACTGATTTGAGTTGCTTTTGCTTTAGGTTGCTATTAGTTGTCGGTGTGTAGCACCATTACTTTGTTTTTTGTACTTTGTACTTTTGTTGGCCATGCTGGAGCCTCTTTTAGACTCTTTTCTTTTAGCCTGGTGGCTTTTCTGCGATGTTGAAGTTTATTATTATGGATATTCTGAGATGTCTCTTTTGTCTCATTTCCTTATTATTATCTTTGTTTCGTTTCACGTTGCAAGGACCTGCTATTTAATGTTTTTGACGCTTATCGGACTTGCAGCTTTGTAGCTTCAAGTCTGAGCGGACCTTCTCACGCTTCGCCTCCATATTTTTGGGAAATTACAAGCAAATAAAGATTACAATCAGAGAGATTTTATATAGTGGAATAAAAAGATAATCTTTGTAATATATTAATAAAGAATTACAAAGAGAGTATGTAAACAATAAAAGAATTGCTTGCACAAATAAATAAATACAAACTCAGAAAGCACGCAGAGACAATAGATTTAGATCCTGATTCCCCACAACTTGGGTACATCTAGTCCCCGACCAATCCGATACGAGATTCACTTGTTAGGATTTCCAACGACTTAGTATCCCTACCAGGATTTCCAACCACCTGGCCTTGACTAGGATTTTCCACAACCCTTATCACAAAGGGAATCCAAATAAAAACAAAATCCAATTCACACAATATTTGGTGGAGATTGGTTTACACCCAATATAATTCTATAGCCAAGATATTATCGCAAATGTGCTTATGTGGCTAAAAGAATTAAATCGACTTAGATCACCCAAAGTATATAATTGAATTCGTTGTGATCTAGATTCTTTGATTTTCAAAAATCCTTCAAATAATATGAAATCAAAAAGAAAGGATATTGAAAACAATTTTTCAGTAGCCAAAAATTAAATTGATCTTAAAAGAACTTCAGAGTAAGAATAGTTAGATCAGAATATAAAAACCAGATTTTTGGCTACGACGATTTGAGAGCGATGAGAGCAATTGAGATTTCTCAAGAGTATAGTTTAGCTCAAGAAATAATAGAGATTGGTATTTAGAATTGTTCTCAAGGGTCTCTATTAATAGATTTTCAAAAGAAATTTGAATTTCAAAAATGTTTGACTTCAGCCCACAAATCAAGCAAAGCGAGAGATTGAAGGATCGAAATCTGGGAAGTCAAACGCAGCTGGTAGTCGACTCCCAATGGTGGTAGTAGACTCCCAGTGAGTTTTCAATGAAAACTCTGATCACAGCTGGTAGTCGAATCCCTCCTTTGGTAGTCGACTCCCAGAGCATATTTTTCATTGAACCTCAGCTGAAAAGATAAGCAATCAACTCCCACGTGTTTGGAGATTGACTACGAAGTTAAATCGAAAAGCTTATCTGTCAAGAGATTTAAAACGAGTTTGAAAAACTTTATTTCGAAAACATTTTGTGTGTGTGCAATAAATCTTGGCTTTAACATATTCCTAAAAGAACAACTCACACACTTAGACTAAAATGAAGACTTCTGAAACCGATCAGATATTGATGTAGATGCACGCTTCATTTTGAATTTGAGCTCATCTTTGACTTAAGCTTGAGCACGTTCCATGAGCTTCATCTTTGAGCTTCACTTGTACTTGACGTACAGCTATCAAATTGTCTTCATCTTCTGAGTGTGGTTGAGCTTATTCGGAGTATGGGTAAAGCTCTTTATCAATTGATCACACAACCTACACACTTTAGAAAATGTCATTAGTACATTAACATCATTTGGTGTACTCATCATCAAAACTACTTTTGGGTGGGACTCGATTTTCTATCAGCTGCTTAGGACTGAACGTAGCCCACATGTGCGTGAACCAAGTTAATCTATTGGGTTTGCGTGTGCTCTCATTGTGTCTTGTCTATTTCTCGTATTTGCTACTGAACTTACACTTCTGTTGCATCTATTTACTAGCAATTAATCGGGATTTGTTGATTAAGTTTCAAGAAAGGTAACAGTCATTGGATTCTTAGGTAAACTTAAAGGATGTAAATTTTAATTAAGTTTAAA
The DNA here is from genome assembly GCA_030789695.1 of Scilla litardierei. Classification (NCBI taxonomy): domain Eukaryota; kingdom Viridiplantae; phylum Streptophyta; class Magnoliopsida; order Asparagales; family Asparagaceae; genus Scilla; species Scilla litardierei. Next base: position 218,457,559 of record CM061133.1, read on the forward strand.
ATTTGAATATTATTTGAATAACAATATTCACATCCCCACAACACAAGTGTTTACTTGCCATCTCAGGATCCCCAACACTTCTCACTCCCCTCTACACCTCATTTGACCTTTTGCCCTCCCCTCCATTGCCCCCTCTCTCTTTCATCCCCGCCATCCCACGCTTGTCGCCCTCCACCTCCCTCTCATGCAACTGTCATTTTTATCATGAATTAGACGTAAATAAAATTGCAATCCAAATTTATAAGTTTAAATTTTAAGTTTCATTTAGCAATTAATAAAAAATAATTAAACTAAATACTAATTTCTATTAAGTTAGTTTAAGCTTACTTTATAAATTAATAAGAAAATTAATTAATCTAAATTATAACATATATTAAGTATGGTTTTTTGTAAGCAAGGTTGACGGCTAGGAAACCCCTAGCCTCATATATATAATAAACAATGTGGGTGAATACCCAATAGGCCTAATATGCCCATCTCATAACACTTCCCCTTATCCAACCATCGTTGTATACTCAATATATGAATACTGCAGGATCCATAGTGCTTATGAGTATCATAAGGGGTGGATACTTCCAGATCCTAAGTTAGGGATAACTGCCTCGTTAAAACCTTTAGCTATGGAAAACCCAGTGGGAAAAACCAATAACTAAGGAAAAAGAGTACAGTTTTCCATAACTTCCCCTGATTAGTGGAAGTATTTAGGGATGGATACTTCTGGATCCAGAGTCAATGAGGTTGCCTTGTTAAAACCTTTAGCTATGAAAAACCCAGTGGAAAAAACCAATATCCAAGGAAAAAGAGTAGAACACTACATTTGACTCCTCCTGATCTGTACAAGCTGCAGGCTTGCAGATCTCCTAGGCACTTATACATCAATCTCTTACAATGTTCCGAGTACAAAATACAATACATCGCTCATCTATACAAGACATCGCTCATCTATACAAGTATCGATCATCTCTGGCAGCTACTGAATCTGAGGGAGCTCTTCTGAAGAGGAGTGGTCTACAGACTCGGCAAGTAGCTCCACGTCTTTGACCCAGTCGTCACTGTGTTTGCGAGGTACTGCAGGACCTGGCTATGCGTACTTATGATTTGCTTCTTGGATGATGAGCCTCTCGGGATGGTGGGATTGATGTTGCCTTGGAAGCCTGCTGTGCTTGTCTCCAGGAGTTGGTCGTTCCTTTGTTGTAGTCATCGCGATGATATGTAACCTGTATCTACAAATATATTTAACATGTTGGATAATCCTTGACCCTTAGAGGTAGCGCAGAAGCTACATATCTTTGGTCCATTGGTGCGCTGCAGGCGCTGCACTGTATCCGGTTAAAAGGTTTATTGCTAATGCTCTCTAGAGTCGCGTGCAGTTGGCCAGATAAAGGAGTGTACCAAAAACACTTGAGTAAGGCACTTCAGGACCTAGGATATCCTTCCCCTCTTCCAGCGAACGGAAGGGGTCTTATTGTGCATCCATATAACCAGTAGGTATATTTAATGGATTGCAATGTCCATGTTTATTCATTAACTTCGGGTGTATGAAGTTTAATAGTTTTTCATCATCGGGATGATAATTTCATCTTCTAGATGGCGAGTCATCTTCTGGATGATGTTTTTATCTTCGGGATGATAATTTCAGCTTCTGGATGATAATTTCATCTCTTAGATGATGGTTTCATCTTCTGGATGATAGTATCTTCTGGATGATTATTCATCTTCTGGATGATGGTTTCATCTTCAAGATGATAGTTTCATCTTTTGGATGATAATTCATCTTCTGGATGAAAATTTTATCTTCAGGATGATAATTTCATAGGGTAGATGTCCCAAAAATCTATCCGGGCAAATAAGGAGGAATTTCGTAAGGTTATGTTGTCACATCATCCATATCAACATAGCCTAAAATTTCCTTTGCCAATCGCATGGTTTTCGCAACTATAACCAGTGAGCCTGATGCATCAGTTTAAATAACTTTGTAAGTGAGTTAAGCTCGTCTTACTTGATTACTTCCTGGTTTCTACGAAATAAACCTCTAAGCTATAGCGTGTTGCTTATAGCATACGATTTTATTTATTTTTATTTATACAATACTCGGTTAGCCCACAGGTTTGATATCTTTTGATATCAGGACTTCAGGTCCTAACACTTCACATTTCATAAGTGAGTCCAGCTCAACTTATTATTGCCTCGTTCCACATTATTTGGCCAAATCTCTACTTTTGCTTCAGGAAACGGAGATTGGAACGATATCTATAGCAAAATGAAATGTGAGTAATTGTCGACAAGTGTGTTTTATCCAAATACCTCCCCATGTACGTACATTATTCAATTTATTCCAGATTCATCTCTTCTAGAGGTTCTGGAAAGGGAGACGATATGGAGATGAGCTCACTTTCCTGTGGTGGAATTGCTTTAGGGTCTCCAGGAGTTATTTCTCGCTTTGAAGCCTCATGGTATATCCTCTCATCCATTGAGGATATCCACTTCTGCTACTGGTGGATTGTATCCATTATATTTGGTATGTCAATCCTAGCTGGATTTTTAGTAGTAGGGATGTGTGAATTTGACAATATTTATATTGTCAGAACTATGTCTGATAACCGTCTAACAGTTTCATAAGAGTGGATCTTCAGGATCTCATCATAATTTATGATAATCAGATCGTAGGTATTAATGATTTGAATGGTCAATTGAGCTTCTGTCTCATGGATGATTATAATATTTCTGTTGAACCTAATATTGGGGAATTAAAGATGTGAAGGATCTTCAGGATCTCATCGAATCTTTAAAGGAGGGCCCATCAATGCACATCTTAGGAGAAGTGATTTTTAAATGCTTCCCATGTTTAGAGTGCATTTTGATGGTTTAAAGTGGTGATGTAGGGATGTATACTCATCATGGCACAATCTGTAAGATTTGCTCTAAACGCTTCCCCCGTTAGGGGTTCTCGAAAACTGTTTATATGAGTTGATCAGGCCCAGATAAATAGATTCTAAAGAAACATTTTGATGGTTTGCATTGTAATTGCATGTCCCCAAGCAGTCCCAGTGTTATGGAAAGTTCCTGCCATTTAGTAATGTGTCCCATTTGCTTTGAAAAAGCTGGACTGCTGTTTGGGTAATAGGTTTGATGATGACCATTTTTAGAGGATACATGGATCTGTACTCTAAGGTACATCATCAGCCATATGTAGGGAGTGGGTAAGTCCACTTTTATCCCTCAAATACTCTCAAGAGACCTAAAAACCTCAGTATCATAATGATGATAGTATATCATCTTAAATTCGTTTGAGAGAGTGAAGAGAGTCAATGTCCACGTGAATGGAGATGGTCTCGTAATCATTTTTCCCTTTTGAATGGGAGAATGAAAGTTTCACCCTTCGTCTGGTTAATGATGTCTTGCATCATCAATCCAGGGTGACATCGTTCCAAAGTTGGTCGATTCCAAATTAATTCCTCTTTTCAAATTTATGTGGGACTTTTGAAAGTCCATTAAAATGCTCAAGTTAATTTTGTTCGGTTGTAGGTGAACTGTGTTCAAACTGTGAAGGATTACATCTTCACGTAGACTATTATGCAGATCTTTATGGGATAAAGCTTCAGGCTTCATTGATTTCTTGAGTCATTAGGGATTTCGTTTTGACGAATATCCATCAAAACTTTATAAGTTTCAGAGAGTAAATGGCATCCTCATTTTAGGAGTATTCAGGATAACAAATCATTCACATACAGTAAAATAAAATGCATAAAAAGCATGAAATTCATCAATAAAAAATATTGTGATAATGCATTTAAACACATATATATTGCAAGAAATTACTTTTGATAATTATGTTATGGAAACAAGTTTTATAGTGTGATGTGTGCTCGAGGAATAGCGAAGTAGACAAATGCTAGTTTTGTACCAATATTTTATATTGAACTATTGTTGTCAGTTGGATGTATGTTATGAGTTATCGGGCGAAGTTCTTTGTATTTGCTCTGTCATAAGTAGGCAGGCAAACATCTCAAAGTATTTTGTGAAGTTTCCTTCACAGTTTGTTGTATCAGAATCGCGTCTTTCTCGTGAAAAAAGTGTAATTCATTTCTAACATACGCGTCTGAGAGACATCCTCACCATGACGCTACAGGCGTGGGGTGAAGTATAATAGTACTGAATTAAATTCAGCAATGGACTTGAAGTCCCGGTGTCTCATAAATTCTCTCATTCATAACAGTCTTTTGGAAGTATAACATCTTTATGTTGTTTATACATTTCATCCAAGGCCGCCCATACCGTTGTATGGGTCCTCAACAGTGAGGTAATCTGATTTTAGAGGATTGTCCATGTGGCGGTGGATGGCTTTTTCCATTGCTATTCCTTTTCAAACTTTGTCACATCTTCCGTTTCCCTAATCTGTATAAGACCTTATTTTTATTCTTCCACTTTTCCACTCAACATTTATTTCGTTGTATAGCTTTAGACTTTTGAATGTCCATTTAAGTACTCAAGTATGGCTTTAATGCCATTTTTATTTCTCTTGAGTATGCTATACAAACATTAAGGATTTTGTTTAGACGAATATCCTTTGAAACTTTGTAAGTTTCTTTAGGTATTTGTGGGAGAAGATACATATGTCAGTTTAGCAATTACGTGGGTGTGAATATATTTCTCACTTCAGTCACGACTTCGGCCGTGGTCTTTATAATGTGCAAGGTCAGATATAAGAATACTGCCTTGTAGTGAGATTACTCTTAAAGAGTTAGCGGTGTTATGGCATCCTGGTTAGGTGTACATATTGGTCCAGTTAGACCATAGATTTTCAGGATCTATTTACCGTGTGTTGCTCATATTTAAGATGGCATAAGTGATTGTTCGCATGATCCCAACGTTTTATTATTTTGGGAATAAGGGGTATTGTCGTATTATTTGAACTTCAGGTTCAGTTTTGCCATTTTGAACATTTATATGTATGCCATAAACATAGTTATAATTAGCTCTATGAACACATATGCATGGAATACGTTCATCACAGGCATAATCACAGAGACATAAGGAAATTTGTGTGGATCGGCTAGTCACCCTCAAGCAAAATACGAAATCCAAAAGTCCATAGTTACAGTCCATACATAAAATAGGAAAAGTACAACTTCGAAAACCTACGAAGGTTCCTTGGACAACGTTTTCATAGAAGTGTTGCAAATACATCATCCCCTCCGTATGGAAAGCAACGCTGGTCTCTGGTCTTGTACATTTACATTTATTCCTCACGATATTTTTCACTCAAAAGAAAAGAAATACATGAAAAATAAAAAGCGGGTGAAAAACCTAGCCGATCCAAAAAGTCACAGATTTACATCACATGCATTTATATTTACATCACAGGCAGTTATCAACAACCATGCAGTTATAATGTAAACATCACAGGCATGTAGTATGTATAATCGCAAATAAATTCATGCTACGGGCAATGAAAATATGCAACATCGCAGGCATTTAAAATGGAATTAAATATTTTTGTTTAATAATTATTAGAGCACTGGGCAACGTCATATACCGTTAAGTTAGCTGACTAACGGCAAAGCGGTCGCAGGATCTTCCTAATTATTAAACGATTAGTAATCAAATAATTCAAAGATGCGATGATTTATAAAGCATGTAATTAATCAGGATTTAACGAAGAAAAATCTTAATTAAATCTGAAAAAGAATTTCTAAAAACAAATTTTTTGTGGAAACCCCCTAATTAGTGTTTTTGGATGAGATCTGCCGTGTGATCCCGTGTAACCTGCTAGGGTTTGCGTCGCGTGGGCTACCACTTCTGGCGGCTAGGGTTTGGCCGCACGCGCGGGGGTTAACGCCGTCGCTGCCGCTGGCGGCAGCACCGGCTGCCGCTCCAGGCGGCAGCGGTGACTGCCGCGGGGTGCGGCAGTGCCGGCTGCCACTCCAGGTGGCAGTGGCGTCTGCCGCCGGAGCGGCAGCGACACGCCGCTTCTGGCAGCGGGTAAATCGTGATGGGGGGTTTCGTGCGTTCGGTGCCTCCGGCCGCGTGGCGACGAAAAATCCCCTCTATGGTTCGAAGATTTGAGGAAGAAGATCATTAAAAAGCTATTTTTAGTCTTCAAATCAGCGTTTTTAATCGTAAAAATTTGATTTTTAGTGATAAAAACGTCGAGTTATCATTCAAAGGTTGATTTAGCATGTAGATCTGAGATAAAAATTTGATCTATACTAACCAAACATTGATTCAATCATATAGATCTTAAGATAAAAATCTAGATCTGATTAAACTAAGATGGATCTAATCGTATACGCATAAAAGTTTAGATTTATGGAAGAAAGTACCTCTAGATCCTACCCTCCGGATCTAGCGACGTTCGGTGAAGAAAGCATTTTCGCGTCGCAATTCGTCCGTCGGCAAAGGTTTGGCTCAGCTTTGAGCGTGCTGATAACGTGTTGTAAGTAAGGTTGACGGCTAAGAAACACCTAGCCTCATATATATAATAAACAATGTGGATGGATACCCAATAGGCCTAATAGGCACATCTCATAACATGGTTTAGCTTTAAAATGACAAAAATTATAATTAAATTTCTCAATAATTTTAATGTAATATTTTATTGAATGAAATTAGCAACAAGCTTAATAAAAATCTCTTTCGACTATTAAAATTAGCAACAACGATGCAATCCATTTTGGTCCACCGAAAAGAAAACCTAGTCGGTTACACCCCTCCGGATCTCTCCCACATATCCACGCCCCCTATAAACAGCCCAAAGACGTGCTTCTGTACATGGCTCCCCTCTCGACAACCAGAAGCGACCATCTCAGCCTGCTCACGAGCGAATTGACATGATAATAATAATGCATAATTAATACACATGATAATAATAATGCATAAATCTACAATAAAGGCACTTGCAAAAAATTCGGAAAGGTATATGCATCTTTATTTATCTTTATGTTCATCACAAGAGGAAAATTTCAAAATCAGTCTCCTGCTGCTCAGCAGATTTCATCTCATCGCTAACAGCCGGAAAAAAACACACACATCAAATAACATAAAGCGTAGAATCAACTGCAACGATTAATCCAGGGCTGCGATGACCGCATCTACGACTTCTTGGGTGGTGCTGACTCCTCCCAGATCCTTCGTCCGGTGCTTTCCTTCTTCGACCACCCGCATTACTGCAGTCTCTAAGCGATCCGCAAACGAAGGGAACTGGAGGTGCCTCAGCATCATGGCGGACGAAAGCAGCAGAGCCGTGGGGTTTGCTCTTTTCTTTTGGACCAGTTTTTCGTTTCCTACATTGCCCGCTGACGCGCCTTGCTCAAAAATTGCATAATCTTGCCCCACATTACCTGCAAAATAATAAGTTGAATGTTGCATAAGTTTGAAAACCATAATTTTTTTAAAAAAAAGTTAAAGACTGAATGAACGGAAACCAAATTCAAGTTTAAGCAGAGAAGGAAAAGAATGCAAGATCAAAGAACTCGAATGATCCTGGTATAAAAGATCGAGAACGTAAAAACTAGAGGGAAAAAAAGATATTTGCTAAATTCCATGTGTTCGGTGTGTGGGGTTTTTGTCTTTTTAGACCAAAAAAAAAAGTCACATCATGTGTCATGTGACAGGTGAAGTGACTTTTTTTTTTGCCTTAAAAAGGCAAAAAATTTCCATGCACCGAACTGAACTGTGTTTAGTGTATTTAGTCCTTCTCGAAAAAAAAAATAGAATTGTGTCTGTTTCCGTCCATGTTGGGCCCACGTCCACTTAAAACGCACTCATGCTTTGAGCCTCGATGAGAAAGCACATGTCCAATTAAACTCGGCCAATACTCCAAGCTCATGGGAAAGGCTTGAAGGCAAACGCCTGTGTGGAGATGGGTTAATCCTTTAGATAAACCAATTGTGGCGCCCCATCGGTCATAGCCTAATTCCCAAACACACTAATCTACATTTGATGTAAATGCTATAAACAGTGTTCTAAAAATCGGCCTGGGCGGCCGCCTAGGCGGCGCCTAGGCGCTAGGCGGCCAGTAAACGCCCCGATTATGGCCTGGGCGGTCAATCTGGGCGTTTTTGGGATTAATCGGCCGCCTAAGCATTCTGGGCGGTGTCTGGGCGCTCTGGGCGGCTCCTGGGCGGTTCCTGGGCGTTCCTAGGCGGTTTCTGGGCGGTTTCTGGGCGTTTTTGGTAAATGGCTTAATTGCACAAGAGTATCTTTTAAATTTTATTTTGTTGCATACAAACTCTAAAGTAGGTAAACTGGATTTGATTTAGTATGTATTAAATATTTGATGTATTTTAAATAATATTTATATTTATATTTATATATAAACATAAATATATTATATAAAAATAAATAAAATAATTAAAAACTGCAAATCCGCCTAGGCCGATTAATCCCCGATTAATCCCCGATTAATGCTCTGGGCGCTGGGCGCCAGCAATCCGAACGCCTAGCGCCTAGCGTTTTTTACAACCTTGGCTATAAATACAACTACCATCCGTAAATAAAGTATGCTGAAGCTTTTAATCTTGGATCACTACACCTAATTCCCAAACACACTAAGTTCTGTTTTTCACCTCTTACACTGGGTAGCTCAGTCATTGAGTCAATCCATCCTGCTCTCACCTGGACAGCTCATCCCGAGTTCGTCCATTCACTCCTTACATTCTACCATAGCTCTGGGATTCAGATTCGCCATTACCTCGGGTGACTTTGGTATCGGATGGATTAGATCTGACCCTAGCCTCGATCCACTAACAAGGTATTGTATGACAGGTCAACGATTATAGGTCGGCCAAAGAAGAATACCCCGTCATTCTCATCCACGTCAATGTGGCCGCTTCGTTTCCAATCTTACACCGATCATCTTCTCCCAGTGTGGATCCAGATATGGGTTAGCGAACCCTCCCTATCCACATCCTTAACTCAAGGTTATAAGGTGAGAAATTATAGCTCGTGCCATCAAAAACAGACCCGAGAGATCCCGAGGGTGGGACCCTCTGTACCAAACCCCATCGGTTCTATTCCAGAGCAAAGAATGCTCGATTTTAACTCTTGTAACTCAAGATCAGTTCTAACGTGTAGAAATCAATGACAGCATCCAAGCGCTCCCGGTCTCCGTCCAGAGGGTGACGAGGTCAAAGCTAATCCCACCAACCACTCCCATTGTTCCTCGTATCCCCCCCCCCCCCCCCCCCCCCCCCCCCCCGACTCTCTAGCATGGAGCTGAGATTGGATTCCCTTATCATGACGAGGCAACTTATGTTCCATTAGTCCCAACAGCAACAGGGACTAAGCAGAGGGTAACCACATCAAAGACCCCCAAGGTTTGGAGTAGAGGACCAAGCCTGCCCTCGAACTCAAAAGAAGACGGTGACCTTGATCGTCAAAAAGGGACAAGCAGTCAGCAGAAAAGGAGTTACCACCGCACGAGCATGAGCTCACGCAATGCCCTAAGTAAAGGGTGCCAGAAGAAGGCTCGACTGGACATGTCAAAAAAAAAGGAGTCACCGCCGCACAAGCATGAGCTCACGCAGTGCCCAAGTAAGGGTGCTGGAAGAAGGCTCGACGAGAGTCAATGCTGTTGACAAACAGAACGTCCGACGAACTACTCGTAAACAAGCTCCGTACATGTTTGTTTACATTCGTTCGGTAAGCTTAATGAACAAGATTAAACAGATTTTTAGAACTCGGTTAGTAAACGAACAGAGCCTGAACATAACTGTGTTTGAACATAACTGTGTTTGTTCATTTATGTTCATGAACAAGCTCGTTAAGTGTTCGTGAACAAGCTCGTTAAGTGATGTTCATGAACAAGCTCGTTAAGTATTCATTATAATTCATTGATGGTGAAGTTTTTTGAATTTTGGGTTCTTACATTGTATTGCATTTAAACAAATACTATATTTTTTACTATGCTTGGAATGGATGCTTATGCTGGATTTGTTTGTTTGCCCTACAAATATTTAATCCTTTTATTTAATAGATAGTCATTGGCAATTATGGTTAAATATTATTATTCCTGATTAAAAAATTGACGGGCATTTGTTTATTTGAAAATCTGTTCATGAACAAGAGTGATTGTATGTTTATGAACATGTTCCTAAACATGTTCACAAACAAGCTCGATAAGTCTTGTTAACGAACAGAACGTTCGATGAACTACTTGTGAACAAGCTCGATAAATGTTCGTTTACGTTCGTTCAGAAAGCTTAACGATCAAGCTTGAACATGTTTTTAGAGCTTGGTAGTAAACGAACAGAGCTTGAACATGAATTTTGTTCATGAACAAAACCAAGCTCCATGTTCAAGCCCATTCAATCTCGTTTGTCAACAGCCCTAGACGGGACATGTCCGCGTAGAGCTCCCCTGATGATACTGACGACCAAAGCGATGAATCCATCCATAACTCTGAGCATGGTAGGAAGACAATGAGAAGGAGGCCCACTCATTGATGCTAGTCGTCATCCGCTAGCTCTGAAGACGACGACTCCGTTCCTTTTTAAAAAAAGGATCACCTTGACGCCCCGTCCACATCGCTTCAAGATGGCCGGACTGGATAAGTATAATGATACGGGTGAACCCCGAAAGCAAATTCGAGAATAAAGGTGGCCATGGAAATACAGAGAGCAGATGACTCTTCTCTGCCGAGCCTTCCAGAAAACTTTAAGAAAGGCGGCAAAGGACTAGTATAATGGCCTCCCCTGCCATTCTATTGGATCTTTCAGAAACCTAACGCAAGCCTTTTATTAGAAATTCATGGTAAGAAGGTGGAGAAAGAGAAGCTTCGACCATATCTTAATTTTGCATGCCCCCCCCCAATGCATTATGCATCAGTTTAACACCGATAGATTTGGTGATGAGAATTGTAGCAAAGAGGTGGCAATCCCCACCTTAAGAAAAAGTTAGAGATGAGGATATGATGAAATTACTCTGCCACAAGCCCCTACGTAGCCTCGATCAGCTCCTAACCAGAGCAGAGTGCTACATGATGGTCGCAAAAACCATGACCAGACACGGAGCTAGCACGTCCGACTCCACCTAGATAAAGTGAAGGACTCCTGCTAAGGAGCCAAGTAAAAGATAGTAACGCAGCCAGAGGAGGCGCTAGAGTATCCCCTGGGGAGGGATGAAGAAGGCCAAGGAGAAGTTAACAATGCTTAGAGCCCCAAGGGCCGAAGCGACGGCGTACACGCATGGTGAAGGCTATTTCAACCCCTCCACCCGAAGATGAAAACTACTCCCAACAAGTGAAATGAGAACCACTTTTGTTGGTACCTCCAGGACCATGGACACGATATTAAAGGGTGCCGCAACTCAAGCGTGACATTGAACATCTGATCCAAAAGGGGAGCTAAAGTGGTGGCGGGATGAGAAACCCTCGCGGATCACAAAGAGGAACATGGCTATCGTAGTCCCTCCGGTGCAGCCGAATGAAGTAATCGATATGATAATAGTTGGCCTATCGTTGGGAGGCATAAGCTCACCAACTCAAAAGTCCTATGCTCGGAAAGTGATGTCTATGAACCCAAGCTGAAAGAAGCAAAGAGGACTGTCTCCCGTCTCCTTCTCAAACAAAGATCTCGAGGGTGTCGAGCTACCCAACAATAATGTTGTTATCAGCACCAATCTTCGCTTAGCGAAGTGCGGAGGCTGCTGGTAGACATAAGGAGCTCGTGTGTGATGTGTTATTCAAATTTGCCTTTGATGGGATGAGCATCAAGCACTTCGAGCTGGGAGAACGCACGTGGCATGTAGTCGGTTTCACCGGGCACACCACCCCTATTGCAAGTATGATCACTTTGCATGTTGCTTAGGGTGGATTCCCGCATATTGTTGTCAGGATGGCGAAGTTCATATTGGTCAAAGTGGACTCCGCCCATAACAAAATCATTGGCAAGCCTATTGTCAACATAGTCGATGTGATCATCTCACCATTCTACAAAGCAATCAAATTTAGAATTCAAAAGGGTATTTGTGCAGTGAAGGGGAACCAATCTCGTTCCTTATAGTACTACTTGATGTCCACCAAGCTAAAGGGATCAAAACTGACCGGCCTCGTCGACCTCTTGGACGCCGATCGAAGATCAACCCCGTGGAAGAGACCGAACCATTACCGGTGGCAAAGGGAGACACCCGAACTATCTTGATCGGGACCAAGCTTCGGGGATCTCATTGGCTTCCTTAGATCAAACATGTCTTTGCTTGGATGCCTGAAGACATGCCTAGAGTGGACTTTTGGTGATTGCACATAAACTAAATGTTGATCCGACCTTCAGGTCGGTGAAGCAAAAGAAAAGAACAATCGGTACAATCGGTGCTGAAAAGATGAAAATGGATGCCGCGGAGGTCGACAGGCTTATAGAATCGGTATTCATTCGGGAGGTCAGATATCATGATTGGCTCATTATTGTGGTCATGGTGAAGAAACATAGCTGAAAATAGAGGATGTGTGTCAACTTCATCGACCTCAACAAAGTCCATCCAAATGATAGTTACCCGCTCTCTCGAATTGATCACTCGGTGGATAATGCATTGGGGTACGAGCTACTAGGCTTCATAAACACCTTCTCTTCTACATTCAAATCTGAATATCTTCGACTGACAAAGAGAGTACATCCTTCATCACCCATAAATGCATTCATTGTTACAAAATGACGCCCTTCGGTTTAAAGAATACCGAGGCTATATAACAACGGATGATGAACAAGGTGTTTGGTAGTCAAGTCAGTTACAATTTAGAAGTATATGTCAATGTCATGCTTGTGAAGTCTTAGAGTGAGAAGGACCATGTCTCCAACCTTACAGAGACCTTTAATCGGATTTGAAGTCATCACCTCCAACTAAATCTGTCGAAGTGCATCTTAGGTGTGTGCTCGAGGAAGTTCATGGGTTTCATGATTACAAGCCAAGGCATTGAGGTCAACCCCAACAAGATGGATCTCATCACGATGAAGTCGATCACTGTCAAGGACTTGCAAATGTCGAAAGGGTGTGTAAACACCATTACATTGTTTTCTTTCAAAATCTGTCAAAAAATCAATCCCCTTCTTCAGGGTGCCAGAAAAGCCCTTACCAAGCCGGCTGAAGAAAGAAAAGTGATTGAGTAAGATGATGCATGCTTCGTGGCCTTTGGCGAACTGAAGATATACCTCACCAAGTCGTCCATGTTGACCAAGCCCCAGGAAGGAAAGATGCTCAACATTTATTTGACCATGATCGAGGATGTTGTCATCTTGATCCTACTTAATGATGAAGCCGGAGTGAAAGGCTGATTTACTATACCAGTCAAATCGCAAGGTTGGCCAAGACGTGATATAGCTCCACTGAGAGTGGGAGAGGCACTAATCTTGGTAGCATGGTGACTCTGACCTTAGTTATAAGCACACACACCATGCAGGTTCCGAGCAATACGTTGCTAAGGAAGATTTTGAAGAAGCTGAACTGATGAGTGAGGATGATGGGGCGGAGTGAATTTGACATATGTTACAAGCCAAGAACTATGGTAAACAGGCAATCCTTGGTTGATCCCATAAAAGAAATTCGTTGAGGACCACCTGTTGAAGAACCGACAATTGAAGCTCTATCGATCACTGATCCATATATACTCGACCTTATCACAAGCTCATTTGTCCTAATCTCGAGCAAGGAGATTGACTATATATAAGCGATATACATGGCCTGCTCTTTCACCCGGGTTAGCAGCAGAGCTGAAATCGTGATTGAATTTCCTGAAGAGCACACAATAGAGTATGCTCTCCAGTTCAGCTTCCCTGCTACCAATAATGTCACCGAGTACGAGGCTTCTACTAATGGCATGAAGTTTCTCATGCAATAGAGGTCCGAGCAATTCTATAGGTGATTTTTGGCTCATTAGTCAGCTACAGGGAGAATATGATGCTCGAAAAGATATAATATATATGTACTTGTAAGTCGCCGAGACCGAGCTCTCGCAATGTTGCCAGTGCAGTGCTCTAGCTGCCAAGATCAGGGAACGCACAAGCGGACGTCCTTTCCCAGCTTGCTTCCTCCTTATCCATAAACTTAGGTCAAGCGGTCTTGGTTAAAAGCATGCTGACCTCCAGCTTAGAGGAAAGAGAATTGATGTCAGTCATGATCATGACTAAATGGATAAAATCTTCAAATACTTGACGACGAGGGAATTGCCCGAGGACAAATTTGACGTGCAAAAGTTTGAAAGATCAGCCCTCAGGTTTCTTCCATGAGAGGGATTTGTATAAAAGGCGTTGCTCCACGTATGATGTTCTCTAGCTCAAGTCTCTTTACATGCAGGATGCAAATTATGCATATCCACGAAGGTCTTTGTGTCAACCACTATGGAGGTTGAACCCTCGCGATGAAAGCATCGAGACAGATTCCATTAGCCCACCATGCTGAAGGACGCGATTGAGTGTGTAAAGAAGTGCGAGGCGTGCTAGCTCTTCGTTAAGAACATCGTAGTCCCCCGTCACTGATCTAATACCACTCATAGCACAGTCCCTTTCACAAAATAGGGCATGGATATCCTCGGCACATTCACCCGGCAAAAGTTTGAAATCATCAAATACCTGACGAGGGAATTGCCCAAGGACAAATTTGACGTGCAAAAAGTTTAAAAGATCAGCCCTCCGGTTTGTACTCCATGAGAGGGATGTGTATAGAAGGTGTTGCTCCACGTATGATGTTCTCTCATAGCTCAGTGTCTTGACCTGCAGGATGCAAATTATATCATCCACGAAGGTCTCTGTATCAGCCACTATGGAGGTCGAACCCTCACGATGAAAAGACCGAGACAGATTCTATTAGCCCACCATGCTAAAGGACGTGATCGAGTGTGTAAAGAAGTGTGAGTGTTAGATCTTTGTGAAGAACATCATAGTCCCTCGTCACTGATCTAATGCCACTCATAGCACAGTCCCTTCCACAAAATAGGGCATGGATATCCTCTGCACATTCACCCGGCCAGTGGGCAAAGGAAATTCCTCATTATCGATGTGGATTATTTCACCAAGTGGATTGAAGCTAGCATCACGTAGAAGAATATGAAATGCTTCATTTGGAAATCAATCATATATTGATTTGGTATCCCCTGATCTATCATCACTGATAACAGGCAACAATTCGATTGCAAAGGCTTGAAGGAGTTCTGCTCGGAACAAGGGCTTCAAATACACTTTGCCTCCGTCGCTCACCTACAAACCAATGGTATGACGGTGGCTGCTAACAAATGCATTATAGAGTCTCTACGCAAGGTCGGTAACGCACGAGCGACGTGGCTAAACAAGCTGCCAGGTATCATCTCGTCGTACCAAACTACACAAAAAGAGGCTAGGGGAAGATGATGTTCATGATGGTGTTTGGAGCAGAAGCTATGATCCCGGTGGAGGTTATCAAGCTAACACTATGTCTCAAGTGCTTTGATGAAGGATTGAACTTGGAGGGCATCTGCCACCACATGGAATTGGTAGCCAAAGTCAGAGATAGAGCACTCGTTGTCATTTTCAAGCAGAAGTTCAGAGTGACTAGATATTACAACTCCGAAGTCAGATGTAGAAGCTTTAGATTCAATGAATTGGACCTGAGGAAGGTAGAGTTCTCACCAAAGACACGTCGTCAAGGGAAACTCGTTGCAAGATGGGAGGGCCCTTACAAAGTCATTGAAGCCCTTGACCCATGATCGATCAGCTCTCAACAATAGATAATCAAGCTCTCACCCATCCATAAAGCGTCGACCGTCAGAGATACTACTAATATGGCCTAACCTTCATGTAATTTTCACTTTTGCTCCTTTTTTCAACTTTTTTCCTTCAAATCGATCCTCATGTAAAGCAGAGCAAGGAGCCATATTCCGGCAAGCTATTGTACTCTTATAAAATGTACTCCTCAGAGCCAACGGTCAACTCCGAAGTATCTCGATCTGTTACAAGGTATCGACGTGTATCGAGCTGCCCAGTGCCTCAGCCACCCTGTCCGACACCTCGGCCAATTGGACTACCCTAGCCACCTTCTTAGGTGCAGAAGTCTTCTTGAATGCCTTCGAAGCCTCTCCAAACTTCGAGCTCGATGGCTAAGCTCTCTTCTTGATCTTTGATTCCCGAGCATCAAGCACTTCTTCAGCTATAGGTTCACATGCTCCATTCTTGTACAATGAAATCAACATTCACGGTGAGCTCCAAACACTTCGGCTCAAATCAAATGACTTACCCTCGGCTTTGAGCCATACTGTCCCTCGTAGCATGTCCGGATCCAAAAGCACTGATGGATGCCTTTCAAACACATCTATTTTCCTAAACGCTTAGCATCTCAGGCAACCTTGTGTTACGATGTCCTTGTACTCAACCAAGGGCTTAGGCCGTCCCAATGAGTCAGAATGCTAGCTTCGTCTGGTATCCAAACAAAGACATAGTTCTGCTTCCAATTATGAATCAAGAATGCAAACCCCGAGATAAGCAATTGATTCCTCCGAACGGTCACATAGAACCAAACTCTGAAGTTGTGGAGATTCACTTGAAAGAAGTATTGAATAGACCTATGGTCGGATTCACAGTGTCGAAGACAGAACAGTGGCTATCACAACATTTGGGACGAATTGACAAAGTGAGATCTTAAGATAATTTAGAACAATCACAATGTATGAAGTGGCAAAACCGAGCTGAAAACACTTGGCATGAACTCTAAGCTCTTGACTGTCGGGGAAACAGATTTGCTCATCTAGTCGAGGGACACATGCTTTATAGAGGGGTTGGGGGTACTCCAGTTCAGCTCGGAAAGACTAAGGGAGGAAACTCAGACATAAAATTGTATATCTCCCATGGCACTTAAATGATCGCTTCATGTGCCTGGAGAAACTCGTATCGAGAGACTAAAGTCCGACCAAAAAATAATCCTGCAATCATTTCAAGCCATTTGACCCTTACCCCTGCCTCTCCGAGCCATGGGGGCCAATTAGGAGGGGAAACACTCCTCAGCATGGCCTTCATCGGGAGCAAACCGCCCCTCAAATCCGGGCTCGCAACGGGAGATTAGAACCACATCGATAGCTGCCCCAATCATGGATAAGGAATTATAAACTCCGTCGACCCTCTTCATCTCTTCCAATATTGGGTCATCGAAGACTCCAAACATCATTTTGAGATAGAAGGATACAAAGCCTTTTGGGCACGAGTGTGAAGCAAATGGTAAAGGCGGGCACCAATCTCAAATGCCGATCTCAAGTTCTGAGCTAAAGGAAAGTGATTCAACTTGATCTCTTGCACCTGTGGGTGAAAAAGTCTTGGGAGAGCCTCACACCCCATATTTATAAAATACTAAGCACAGAATTCACCCGCCTATATATTATCGCCATGTGTCAAATGAGACCATCAATTCTCATCACATGTCATATCTAGGCATGGGGATTCGAATCCCAAAACATGATCATTTGGCGCTCGCGGTGCCCACTCGGTTCCCAAGGCGTAACGATTGAATTGGGCTCGAACGTTCGCCTTTGGGCGTGCCACATTAGCTTATCCTCCAAACCCAACCATAAAGGCTTTAGGCTCGAAGGATAAGGGCCATTGTTATATCTAAGTTGGGACCCAAGCCCACTTAAAAAGACCATTATGTGTTGGGGATCCATGAGAAAGCCTATATCCAATTAAACTTTGCCAATATTTCATGCTCGTGATGAATACCTCAATTCAAAGCCTGCGTGGAGATAGGCTTCTCCACAAATCAACCAGCTAGGACATCACGCCGGTCAGAGTCATCCCATCAGTTATGCAATTACTAATCTACCCATTATGCAAATGCTATAAATATCCAACTACCAATCATAAATGCGGTATGCTGAAACTTTTAAACTAGAATCACTATACCTAATACTTGGATAGTTCAATTCCTAAGCTCGTCTGTTCACCTCTTACACTCAGATAACTCAATCATTGAGTATATCTGTTGAACTCCCTCACCTCAACTCTCTCACCCGGGTAGTGCATACCTTGAGTTCGTTCATTTAACCCTTACCTTTCACTATGTAAAACAGTCTCCCAACAGAACGGTTGTGATTATATTAGTTGCACCCTTACCTCATCTGATTTTAGCATCAGATATGATTAGACCAGACCCCAACCCCGGTCCCATGACGAGCCATTGTGTGACATGTTGACGGTTATAGGTCGACCAAAGAAGGAATATCATGTTGCACTTGTCACAGTTAACGCGAACCTTCATCTCAAATATTATACTAATCATCTTCTCCTGGTACGGATCTGAATACGGGTTAACGGATCATCCCTCTCCACATCCTCAACTTATTTAACCAGATTGTTCTAAGGTGAGAAAACACCTAAAACAGTATCCAGACATCATAATGCAAGGTCTGGTCTAAAGAAGAGATATTTTCACAACTTCCAAATTAATGACTGACTGGCACACCCTGGTAGTTGCATGTAAAGAAACATCCATCCAGTGAATTCTCTGCATGAATGAAAGTGCAGAGATTGTCAAGATGTGAACGAGACATTTTCATCTGCAATGATCCAGATCGATGCATAACAAGATGCCAGTATCAAGTGCCATGCCCAAAGTCTGGTATTAAAATGCTTATAACAAAGCATAATGATGACGTCTGATGGCATACTTGATCTGCAAAACACGTGTCGGATCTCACTGACAACAACAAGCTAAACCATGCATGAAAATCATTCATGACAAAAAACCTTAAACATTCCAGTGTTTTGGGGACTGCAGAAAGAAACAGCACACAATTACTACTTGTGATAGGGATGAGATTTATTAACGAGTAATTAAGCTGAGATTGTTGTACCCCCAAGAATTCAGCAGAGATTTTTTTTTAAATTACTGCAGTGGTCCAGGAGGAGAGTTATGTTCATGAGAACAGACAACAGAGAATGTTGTTGTTGGGACGAAACTTCCCGGCTCTCCCCCCTAACGATGTTCTCAGGTCAGTGTTAGTACATGGAAAACATGCAATTACTAAAACTAAGTTAAAATTGTCAAAGGAGTGTTCAGTTTGAATAATACCTCCAGGCATAACCCCTGTGCCACCAGCAATACCTGCAGCTGTGTTAGCCACCAGATTGCCATAGAGATTGGGTGTCACCTGTAAACAAACAAACGAACACATAAATACCAGAAAATGCTTTAAAACTGCTTATGTAGAGACATGCCAAGCTAAATTCAGATACTATAATTGGTCCGCATACACAGATGCATGCATCAACACAAGAATTTTTTACTTTTACTCAGAACACTGAAAATTATGTTGCACTAGCCAAAGCATCTCAATCACAACACATCCCCAACCATCAGCCAACTTGTCCGGAAGATACTATTTCACACACTTGGGTTCAGATTATGATACCAAAAAAGTCCTACACATGTGATATACATCAATTTATTTGTCAATTGTCATTAACCGCTCAATAGTCCTTCATCATAAAAACAAGCAAGCAAGAGTGATTGGCAAAGGCAAACATATAAACCTATGATTTTTGTGGATGATTTGGGAAAGAAGTAGATAAATTAGGGTTCATTGGCTTCTCATCAAGGATGTGGGAAACATTTCTCATGTTTGTGGGAAATTTTCCATTGAAGTTTTCCTTGATTTCAAAGAAACTAGGGCTTTTATATAGGCTTACAACTCAACACATTCTCTTACCCATCTGATGTGAAACTACACTATTAAAAGACTAGAACTCTTAAAAGACTCCAAAATAAATAAAACTCTAAACTCAAAAATAAAATAAAATTACAAATGAAAATCTTAATCGTATCCCTATCATTCTTTCTGGCTTAAGAACTTCACCTTCTGGTGAAGGACGATAGAATTAGCACAGCTGGACAGAAATTAGTAGTCCTCTACAATTGGAGAAGATGCGTCCAACAATCTTGAAGTGTAATAAGATGTAGATTGGTAGAAGCATGTCTTCTGTAAATTTCTTCCAATTCACAAAAGACAGAAAAGCATGTAACTGTGTTGGTTAGGAGAAGAGAATCTGGGATAATAAACTGATGTGATCTGCAAGAGATAGAAATAAAATTTGGGTTTTTGTTGAAGATTTGGAGAAAATGTAGATTTTTATTGATTTTTGATAAAAAATAACAAGTTTGGTGGCCTCGATTCAAGAGGATGCCGCTCTTCTAGCTTTGTATTCGAGATCAAAGCTCTAAATCACCAAGTGCTAGGGTTCTAATCAACTCCTGAATGATTTCTCTCAAATAATCAACATAAAATTCCTTACCCTAGCCATCACCTACTTTTAATCGCTGTTTTCCAGAATTTTTAGAAATTACAAATCTGTCCACTAACCCCCAAAAATTACAAAATTGCCCCTGTTGTAGCCGTTGCACCCCAGTTGCATCATTACTCCGCCCCTGAACAAACATCTTGTCATCAAGGTAGTGTCATGGAAACCATAGACATGCTACTCCAAATGGAGGTGCTCGTCCCCTCCCGGCTCTTCCTCCTCAACGGCATTGCTTTCTTCATCCTCGTTCATCAACATTTGGATATCACGATCTTTACAACAATGTCATGGCCCGAACTTCTCGTCACAACAAATGCATAGACCTTTGGTGCGCATGTCCTTAATCTCGGTATGTGTAAGCCGGTTGATCCTGCTGTCCAGTGGAAGCTCAATGTTATTCTCTTAACTGGAGTGGATTTCGTGGATTCCTCCTGACGACGCCTTCTCCTCCCCAGATGCTACCTGACTGAAAAATATGGGTACGCCCCAAGCCCCCTTGGCCCGCCAATCCTCTGTAAGCCGATACTATATCATCTAGGCCAGCTCCATGGTATCCAGTAGCCCTCTAGGTCTTTGAATGCGTTGCTCCGTCCTAATATTAGCCTTGAGACCTTTTATGAAACACCCTTCTAAGGACTCCTCGAACATCCCCACACACGGCCTGACAGCAACTCAAACTTCCTAGTGTACTCCCTGACTATCCTCTCTTGTATAAGAGCAAAGAGCTGCTCATGAAGATCTCCCTCTTGGGTGTCCCGAAATCGGTGTAGCTGGCAATCGTTAAATTCCTTCCACAAGCGCATAGGATGTTGCTCTCTCCACCGAAACCAAGCGAAGGCATCACCCTCCAACCATATCCCTACTGCCCTCAGTTTCTCCAATGCAGTGAGACATATTAACTCAAAGTACCTTTCAGCTCTGTAAATCCAACCGTACGGATCATCCCCGAACCCTGGCATCTTTCAGCTTCCTCTACCTGCCATCAATCCCAAGTCTCTCTTGATCCGCTCGGCCTCCTGCATGTTCATAATATGGGGAATGATAATTATCGCGTTGTACCTACCTGCGTCGCCCATAGCCACTCCATGGGCCGCTGCCTCTGTCTCCATTGTCGTCTCAGTCATCATCATCTCAAACGTAGTCATCAACATTCTCCTCAAAGCCTGGAACCTTATCATAATTGTCCCAAAACTCCTCGTATGCCAGAAGTCCTCGACGTTGTCACCTTTCTGTTGCAAAATCATGGCCCACAAAGCTCATGTAGCTCTTCTAGGTCATTCTCAGGTTCCAGGGGCAGCCCAGAATCATTGCCGGGATCTCGACGGGCTGCCTGGAAGCTGTGAGGCCCCTGGTGGGCCAGCCGATGCTCGGTGGACCTCTGGCAGGCCCCCAAAATGTCTCGAGGACCTAGCAGCCCTGCAGATGGCTCGGTAAGGCCCTGGCGGCCATGCAGGTAGGCGACAGGGCCTGGCGGCCCTATAGGGAGCCGTAAAGATCATGAATTAGTAACTGCATCCAATCTTCGGAAAAGTCCCAATTGTTTCTATTTTTGAATGAAATATTTACGGAATCCCCATGAATAGGATTAACCCTTAATTTCATTTTCATTGTTACGGTTACGGCTGTTAAAATTAGGTCTGCTTGTCTAGGACTCAATCTTGATACTAATCCATAACGATCAAAGTCGAATCGTGAGTCTAAACAGGCTCTAGAAGAAATTCCCAAGAGGGGCCCTATGAGAATTTAGAAGGCCGACGTTTTGATAGAGAAGAAAATTCCGAATGGACTCGAATCTTTGTTTCGAAGTCTATAAATTATGTGTCTGCGGGTGGAATCATACCGACTTATTTCAATAATTGAACATTTGGATCTATGTCCAACGGATCACACCTACTTAAAAAAGTATTTTGGTTTGGTTTGGCCCATAGTCATATATAATATAGCCGATAGAATAAATTTAGCAAAACTTTTCACTCAAGATGCTACAAGTAGAAATTGTATATAAATTACTATTACCAAATTGGTATTTTCTAAACTGTAACTGGGGCCTAACCATTAATGGAGAAGTTCTAGGAACGACAAAACATGTGAAGGATTTACATATACAACATATATCACTGTCATGGGGGAATCTCCTTTTTTCCATTGGACTTCCAATTGAATTTATTGTAACACTCATAATGATCCTATGCAGTTAAGTCGGTGAGTCGGCAACGAGTCGGCCAAGTACCGACTCATGACTAGTCGAACGAGTCGACGACTAGTCGTACCCAGATGTTAACATATTTTATTTCATGTAACAGATGTTACTTCTTTTTTAGGTTTGTACTGTGTATATAATTTTCCAGCTTAGATAAATTCTTTGAAAATTCACAATTTTTTTAATCTTTTTCATGCATATTATTGTATACACTGTCATATTAGAGTTTAATCAATATACACCTGGTTCGCGATGGAGGCGAACAACCATCAGTCGAAAGGATCATAGGGAAGCACGCAATGAGACAGTTGAATTCATGGCAGAATCAGGAAACTATATGCCAAAATGAGATCTCTACATTGAAACGGATGTGGCCAGTCGTAGTTTTATAGTGAACATTTTCTAGAGTTCATTATTGATGGCCATCTGCTGAAAATCTCTTGGTGGGGAGAGTTTCAAGGCCTTCTTGGCTTTCTCTTGGAATTCAACTCGATCCACTGTGAATGTTTCGATTACCACGAAGTTAGAACGGGAGACAAACAATTTTCCCTCTTGTATTTTGATTGTAGAAGTATGCTGAAAAAATCGGCCCAAGTCGGACCAAGTCGGACCAAAAGTCGGACCAAATCGGTCAAAAAGTCAGACCAAGTCAACGCCTAGTCGGTGTCCGACTCACCTCCCGACTTTTGAAAATTTTCAAGTCGGTTATCCACCGACTCTCGACTAGTCGACGACTAGTCGACGCCTCGATAGCATAGTAATGATCAACTTAAGACTAAAGTATAAAGCCCTAAATCATGCTTCTTGCCAGTGGCATAGATTGTATATACTATCGCCAATTAAGGCAAATTCTTCGCTCCATGAAAAAACATAGGTCACAAGGGCAGCTAGCGTCCCAATCCCTCACAGGGTCTTCTTCCACTTCTTCGTGATCCTCCTCCGCGTCGGTTAGAACCCCTTCTCTGAATTCTTCGACTTTCTCATTCTCTTTCGCCAAAGATTGCGCATTTCGCCCTAGATCGAGATTGTCGTCCATATTTGAATTCCTTGCCTTTACCAACGTGACGATTTGTTGCAAGATCTGTTGATTTGATTGTATGAGAGCTTCCAATGCCGTGTTCATTTGTGGCAAGATCTGTTGATTTGATTGTATGAGAGCTTCCAATGCCGTGTTCATCCTTGTTTCCAAGGCCTTCACTTCAGACCAAATTGCGGATCTCGTCTCCTCCATCAATTGCTTCAATCCTCCAATTTCAGCATCGAATTTCTCCTCCAAAATTAAATATTTTTTGATGCCACAGTGGTCAACATGGATTATAGTGCTCTGATACCAATTTGATGTGATCCGTAAGCGAAATAGAAATAAAAATATGGTTTTGTGGAAGATTTGGAGAAAAGGTGAGATTTTTATTGATTTTTGATAAAGGTAACAAGATAGGTGGCCTCGATTCGAGAGGAGGCCGCTCTCCTAGATTTGTATTCGAGATTAAAGCCAAAATCTCCCAGGGCTAGGGGTCTAATCAACTCCTAGATGATGTCTCTCAAAATAATCAATGTAAAATACCTAACACTAGTCGTGCCTACTTAATCGCTGTTTTTTCAAGAATTTTCAGAAATTACAAAACTGCCCTAACCCTCTAAAATAACAAAATTTCCCCTGTTGTGGCTGCCACACCCCAGTCGCATCACAAACTCGATGTGCTCAATCGAATCCAATGACGCTTCTATCTGCAGTTCTGATGCGCGCTCAACATGTGGCTTTAGATAGAGTTTTGGCTCGAAATATAACACCGGATCAACCTCTGGCTTCGTCTCGAAATGTGACATTAGATCAAACTCTGGTTTTGATTCTGACTCTTGTTCGAACATGGGCTCTTATTGTGACTTCAATACTGGCTCAGACTCTAAATCAAGCTCAGACTTTAATTCAGGCACATGTTCTAATTCGGGCTCGAGCTCCAACTCAATTCAGGCTCATACTCAGTCTCATGTGTTGGATCAATCTTTGTCATGGGCTCTGTATTGAGTTTACTCTGTTGTTCCACTTTACGTTGTTTGATCGCTTTAAGAATTCATTTGTTGCTCTCACTTAACTATTCTTGCGACCACATCTCTACTTTTGGACTCGAAGGTTGCTAGGTTGCATGTGGAATATATTGATGCTTGGAAGAATAGCAATCATGAAGACAGCTTTTGAACACTGACCATCGACGACTATGACGTAGAAGTCGCATATACCAGAACCACATTTCTCCTTTGA
This sequence comes from Scilla litardierei, assembly GCA_030789695.1. Lineage (NCBI taxonomy): Eukaryota > Viridiplantae > Streptophyta > Magnoliopsida > Asparagales > Asparagaceae > Scilla > Scilla litardierei. The sequence continues at coordinate 218,482,259 of CM061133.1, forward strand.
ACGTGTAATATGCATAAATATATATACATATTTCAGTTCTTCTGAAAAATAAAATTTGCAGAAGAAATATTATAGAAGTGATTCCGAATAAACATATCTATACATGTCTTCAAAGCCATAAAAGTATGGTACTTGATCATACATTATTTAAGGAGAATAACCATTATAGTCTTCACTATAGTAATCAATGTGATATCACATAATTTAAAGCAAATCTCCACGTATGGAGTGCACCAATGAGTAGATTGAGTTGGCTATCCACTGATGGAAATAGCACGAAATTTGGGCTTCAAACGGATCCAGAGTCGTCAAAATATCGGAGCTACGTATAAAATCCAAAAAAATCAGCCGAAAATTCCACAAAAATTCAAACTCACTGTTCTGAACCACGGCTTAGTTGAGTCATTGACCAAGTCAATGTGGCTCGGCTAAGCCAACTCGGGGTTGACCTGTCGGCTGGACCGGCTTGAGCCGGCTCTGATCGGCTCTGGTCGGCTCCGCCCCAAGCCGATGAACAGTACCAACGTACCGACTCAGTTGGCTCGAGCCGGTGCATTGAGTCGGCATGAACGGCTCAATTAAGCCGACAATGTAGCTCATCATCTTGATCGGTGCCGACACCTTTGTCCGACTACAGTTCACCGCCGGTCTTGTTCATATAGGTTTGCCTGAGAGTGGTGAAGAATCCTGGGAGTTGATGACCCTGGCCGTTGCCGACGGCGATGCCAACGAGTCTTCAAAAGATTGACGTGACAGGTTCTCGATGAGACGATGATGGTGTTGGTTCTAGCTGTCGGTGGCATCGACAGGGGCTTGGAAAGATTTTGCAGGGTCGTCGACCCTCGTCGTTGCTGGCGAGCCTCTACAAAACTTTGAAAGATGGCGCTGCCGTGTTTCGTCGATTGGGGGGCGACGATGCAAGCCACATGAGGTATTGGCTTTGGGCGTTGGGGCCTCGCAACGGTGAGGGTTGCAGGAGCCTTCCTCGACGACAGCAATGACGACAGCAGCATGGTTCTTTGGCAACGGTTAGGATTTAGGATAAGGTTTGATGAATATTTTTTAGAAAATCTGAGATCGGAAAGAGCAATGATATGATCTTTGGCTCTGATACCAAATTGATTTAGGAAAGTGTAGAATTAGGATTTTTGTGGAGGATTTAGATAGCTTGATAGATTAAGATTTCTTAGATTCTCTCCGCGGGTTTCCGAGTCTTCTCACTAAGGATGGTGGAACCTTTCTCAGGTTTGAGGGAAATTTTTCATTGAACCTTTCCTTGTTTCCAAAGAAACAAATCCAAGACCTTTATATAGGCATATAACTTAACACTCTTCACCCATCTGATGTGGGAGTTTATGTGGGACTAAACTCGTAAAAGATTCCAATACAAATAAAAATCTTAATCGTATACATATCAGTCTTACTAAGTATAAAACAAGTGAAGATGGAGAGCTGCCAAGACTCAAGGAAAAAATTAGTTTTCCTACCACAACGAAAAACTTCATAGATGACACCTCTGAAGGAGAAAAGGAGATATAAGATCTTAAAACAATATCCAAATATTCACCGGTTAGACCTCATTAATCTGCACCCCCTTTACTCCATGTCACCAAAAAAATAGTAATAATAATAATAATAAAATAGATAAATAAATAAAAAACCATAGAATATAATAGTAATAATAACAAAACTTATTATTATTATATAAAATGAAAAAATGATGAAAAAAGAACCAAAAGACCCCCTCCAAAAAAGAAAGAAAAAAAGGAGAAAGGCAGACCAATAACACCCGCAAATTACTTGTAAGGAAAAGGTGGAAGGTTCCGTTTCCCCCGGATCAGAGTCCATTAACATAGTCCATGTACTAAATGACTGGTCCCTAATCATGGGCCCCTCAGCCAGAACTTTCAGCAAAACTATTATATGAAATGTGCATCCATTCTGAAATTTGCAAAACGAATTTAATTTCCACTCTTAAAACACAATTTGAAATTCCGGCTAATGGAGTCAACTGTATGCTAAAATTGACAGATAAAAGTTGCTGCAGGTACAAATATCATCTAGATACTAGCATTTCTTTTATGGATGTTATTATAGCCTGAGAAAAAAACAGGTATAGCACTTTACAGGAAAAGCATAATTATCAATAAGAAGATGGAAAAACACATTCCGACATACCATCACATCAAACTGCTCTGGCTTTGATACAAGCTGCATGCAACAGTTGTCCACTATGATCTCATTGTACTCAATCCCAGGGTAACTGGTTGCAATTTCACGACAAGATTCCAAGAATAAACCATCTGCAAGCTTCATAATGTTGGCTTTGTGAACTGCAGTGACTTTCTTCCGGTCGTTGAGATATGCATATTCAAAAGCATATTTTGCTATGCGCTCCGAACAGAACTTCGTTATAACCTAGCAAATTCCCTGGATGAGAAACAAGTACAATAAAATAAAGATAATTGCATGGTACATTTTATGTCTTTTCTGGAATAGTATCTTCACTTTCTAAGGAGAACCTTAAGCAACAGATTAGATCACCTTCCATCAAGCAAAGAAATTACCATAATATCTCCCTACTCCATCAAACATTGGATGTGTATCAGAATGTGGTTCATCTTGATTGTATCATATTTCAAACATTTTTTTGACTGGCCAAACAAAAATAATTGGCATATCTATCTTTCCAGCAAACACTGGATCCAGATCAATTTGGATAAGTATGCACCAACCATTAAGTTCACATTAGCAGCATATAGGTCTGACTCATGACAGGAACACCAAAGTCTCTCTCTCTCTCTCTCTCTCTCTCTCTCTCTCTCTCTCTCTCTCTCTCTCTCTCTCTCCCCCCCCCCCCCCCCCGGAATGTGAATGGTGTGTGTGTTCATGTATGTGAGCAACTCATAAAATATATTCATGCGAAATAGTAAAATCCAAGTTTCAAAGGTGTTAAAGTTTATGTAAGCCAACGTAGCATCAAAGACATGTCAAACTAAAAATATTAAATTGATTATCTCCAAAATTTAATTATATGCATTGGAAATTTTCCCCAGCTGGCACCCCACTATGTACATATATGGAAATGGAACAGAGATGATTAGACAAGTATTTATCAATTAGTAATTCTATTAATCTCAATGCAGTCATTATCCACTTAAAAGCATCAAGACCATTAACTTTCCTACTACTACCAAAAACTAAAGGGATCGAAAATCATAATAAATGGAGAGCTTTGAGAATATTTGATTATCATCAACACCATAAAAATATAAAGTTAAGTGAGCGTCCAATGTTATTAGGGTACAGATCGGTAAGGTAATGCTATAATAAGAGCCCAACCCTTGACATGGTGAATATCAAGAAGAAAATGATTGCAAGTTAAAATAATCTGTGTAACACCAACACTTTTGTCATGAGGCCATATGCATGCCAGACACATTTTGCATACACTTCTTGGAAACACCTAGACACCATAAATCTAAAGAGAAACAATAGTAGATCAATTATGCAATTCATTGGATGAAAACTCCAATTAAATAATTTGTATAAAGTTTGATAACTTTGATTTGATATGCTATTTGTTTTCCTGCAAGATCTATACGAAATTATTTAATTATAGTTTTGGTTTAGTGATAAATCACCCCACCATAAAAAGCTTTCAACAACTAATGAACAAGATATTCAGCATTACACATGTCCCGACTAGTGATGCGAAAAAATTCAATCCCAAATCGACACAATCAACTATCTAAACTGGTTTGCATAAGCTATCACGTATTGCATATTGTTCTTTGTCTTTTTGTTTTTTCTTTTTGTTTTGTCCCTGACAAGAAGAAATAAAAATAAAATCCATTAGTGGATCCAATTTCTCATAATTTGATTTATCCCCAAATAAGCATATCGTCATTTCACTAAACTCTTGACCTTGACACTAAATCTTTTTTCAAAAATTGTACATAATAAGTGGCTAATTCTAAAAAAAATTCAGCACAAAATACCAGTAGATCATCACTAGTTAAACACTAGGTGCTTTCACCAAGTCCCACAACAAAATTTCAACATTCAATGAATTTCCACCTAAAATCTAGAGAACACAATACTAATTCTAAACTGATTTCCCATTATCTCCCAACATTGAACATCATTGACACGTCAACTGATGAACGTTGACGTGCTCCGCTACAAACATCATTAAAATCATAAAACAAACCAGGACGCAAATGTTACAATATTCATCAAAGGGTCATTACTTGACTAATTCTAAAGAACTTACAGGCAAAAAAATCAGCAAATCATCAGTAACTTAACAATTCACAAGCTTCAACAACAACATTTCAACACTAAATACTAGCAGAGCAAAAGATTCAAGCTTTGGAAATAGCTAATATTTGTACCTTGAGGCTCTCGACGACTCCCGGGACCACCTCATGCTCCAACCCCGAGTACTCCCCCTCGGTATTCTCCCTGATCACAACGATATCGACGTTCTCATGTCTCGTCGGAAGCCCGGGCAGATTGAAGCAATTGACGAGCGAGGCGAACAGATCGAGCTCCTTCCTCAGCTGCATGTTGAGAGAGCTCAACCCGCCACCCACCGGCGTAGCGAGTCCGCCCTTGAGGCAGACCTTGTTCCTCTTGATCGAATCGATCACCTCCTCAGGGACGGCGCTCATGTCGCCGTGGACCTCGAAGACCTCGAAATCGATGGGGGCGTGCATCGCCTTGAAGACTTGACTGACGGCGTCAGTGACGAGGGGACCGATGCCGTCACCAGGTATTAGGGTTACTGTGCGGTAGCCGCCGTCGCCGGGGCGGGGCATGTACGTGATGGATCGGCGGAGCCCTGGTGGGGGAGCGGCGATCGACGACGGAGGGTACCGGAGTAGGCGGCGGAGGATCGGCAGGGAGCGAGTCGCCGCCATCGGAGAAGAGACAGAGAGAGAGAGAGAGATGAAACGTTTTTTGCTTTGTTCCTTCTGAAGAGCGCGAGAGAGGCTCAGGGCCTGTTTCTTTTGTGGGAAAACAACGTGGAAAGTGTATCTGGGTCACTATTCATGCGTCAATTCATCCCTATTCACTCACTTTCATCTCTCGTTTTTCTCGGGCCTGTTTATTTCGGCGAACGAGCGGCGATTTCCTCGTTCCTCCTCTTCTCCGACGTGGCCGCCTTGCTTTTTCGGTCTGAAATCCCCGGAAAAAGCGGGGATTTCGCTGAGAATCCTCGTTGCCGGTCCCACACGGTCAGAAACCCCATCTCCTCACCTTCCTTCGCGCGGTTTTCAGTTGGGGGAGAAAAAAACACTAGCTATCTTCTCTCGTTTTCCAGCGGCGTTGCATGCGGCCATTGCTGATCTCAAAAATTCTGGCTTTGATTTCCTGATAGGCTCTGAAGGAGGGGGTGTGCCTAGCTTGTTGGGTTCGTCGGTGAAGCTCAGAGCAAAACCCTACCTTCGGTCGTCATGATCTCTCTCTAATTTTGGGATTTTATCTCAGAGGTATAATCTTTTGCCCTCTATAAAATTTATTTCTGCTGTGATGAAGCTAGGGTTTAAATGGGTTTGCTGATGGGTGATGTTGGTTTGCTGGGCATGGTTGCTTGCGGCAATTTCTTAGAATCTTGCGATTTTGTTTGTTGTTGGTTGTTGGTTTGTAGTTGGAATTTCTTAGAATCTTGCGGCAATTTCAGATTGCTGATGGTTGTTGTTGGTTTGCTTGCGGCTATTTCATATAATATTGGGACGCAATTTTCTGATTGCGGCTAGGGTGTACAATTTATTTTATATATGAATGCAGATAATTGTGCAATCTAAAATGTGCACAATGATGAAAAAAATTGATGATTGAAAGAAGGGAATTTTCATTACAGACCTACACGTAGGATGGCTTGCTACGATGGTTCGCTTTAAGCCCCATGTTGACGTTTACAATGTTGGGGCATTTTAAAATTAGGGTTTGGATCAATTTAAAAAATTGTTATGTGCTGTCCATGGAGACGTTTTTCAATTTTTTTGTGTTCATGGCTCATCAATGCAATTTGGGATTTAATTAAGCTATTACAGGGTCAGTTTATCAGATTATTGGATTTGATTCCATGAAGGTTTTTGGGATATTGATGTTGGTATTTTTGGCTCATTTTATAACATGGTTAGGACATTCCTCCAAGCTTAGGGAAGCGGTTTTGGGATTTTATGTCCATGGTGACTTGTTTCTGATTTTTTACTTCATGTCAACTTGTTGAATTTGGGGTTTTTTGATGCTATTATAGGGTCTGTGTAGCATATTATAGGACCTCGTCTTCGTGTTGTTTTTTGGGATTTTGATGTTGGTATTTTTGGCTCGTTTTATAACATGGTTGGGACATTCCTCCAAGCTTAGTGAAGCGGTTTTGGGATTTTATGTCCATGGTGACTTGTTTCTGATTTTTTACTTCATGTCAACTTGTTGAATTTGGGGTTTTTTTGATGCTATTATAGGGTATGTGTAGCATATTATAGGACCTCGTCTCCGTGTTGGTTTTTGGGATTTTGATGTGGGTATTTTTGGCTCGTTTTATAATATGGTTGGTGCATGGTTACTGTTACGACCTAAAGATCGTAAGAGTCCGACTCCCGCCCAGATCCGCTGACATACCCCTTTAACTCTCCCCTTCATGAAAGGGCCGCCACCCCGGAAGACCGAAGCTACGCGGGAACGGGCGCGCCTCGCAGCACTCCCCCCACCCGGCCGAGGCCCGCCAAGGGCAAGGCGCTTGGGGAGCGCCCGGACAATACCGCCGGATATGCTGACATAGGCATGTGCGTATCCTTCCGTTCCAGCGGCCCACAACCCACGACCGAGAAGGGGGCGCGGCCGGGCCGAACAGCCCGAGCCGGTCGACCCGGCCGGTCCCCATGCACCACGGCGCCAGGTATAGCATAGCCAGACCTTTAGTTCGTCACCAACGACAAACAACCTAGGATAAGGACACGACTGACACTAACGCCGCCCGACCATCTGACAAAGCATCCCCTGGCGGTTGAGCCGACTGACAATTAATGCTTTCGGCCCTGACATCCCGACAAAAGCATCCCCTGTCCATTGCGCCGTCTGACAAAAGCAGGTCAGGCACTCCTGTTCCTGACATCCTTGTCTGAAGCTCCCGCTGACAACCGAGCCAGCTCAGCACGTCGAGTCAGCATGCCAGGTCAGCCACGCCTAGTCATCTCCCGTCAGGTATAAATACCCCCTCTCTTCTGACGGTGAGGGGGTTGGCAAATTCTCTCTCAATCTATCATTCACACACGAGAGCAAAGGTCGTCCATATCTTTGTTCTCCCACCTATAGCTCGCCACGTATGGTCGACACACCGTTAGTCCGACCGGCGTGCCTAGCCCCCGTTTTAAGTCCCATTACTGACTTAGGCATCGGAGGGGCTAAGGGTTGGACCCCAACCCCGCCCTTCTTACGAGTTGTTCGTGCTGCAGGAAAGCTCGCCCCTTGGTCGACGTCAACTTCAGCCTCCTGCCATCCAATCTTCCTCCGCCGCGTCCGGTGAGATTTGACTCTGCAGCCACCCCGGCGACAAGTCCAACCTCTTCACCCCACTAATCACTTGTTAAACAGCCCACCTAAACCCTCTTCTCAACATAACCACCGTGCCCTTGGTTCTCCACAATACAAATTCATTGTACATGAGTTCCACCTCGTAACAATTGGCGCCGTCTGTGGGAGGCGGTCGCCGGGCCCATCGGCCATTAGAGTCGCTCACCTCTGCGCCAAGAACAACTCGAGTAAAAAGGCCGACCCGGCAGAAGAGGACCCCTAGATCCGGAGGTCGTTCACCGCTGGCGAGGACAACTCTATAGCCCATCCTAGGGCTGGATCTTACCCCACAACGGGCGATAATCTAAGTACTCATGTACACGCCATAGATCAGTTCTTGTAAATTTAAATGAAAACATTCATCCTTGTCGGATACGCTTTGATTTTCCTAGAATGCCATAGCGTGAAGCACTCCCCCGGCCAAAATGCCGGGCGAGCTCACCACCCTTCGCGGCGTGGAAAGTAGGAAAGGCGCAACGCACTCCCTGGACTAGCTTAGGACGCCCAGAAAGTTTACACCCGCGGCTCGAACCCCTCGATACTACGCTTCGAGCCAAGACCCCTCGCCAACTAAAAGTCAACGACAACGTTCGATCAAAGGGGAACGAGGTGAACTGAGGCCCGCCCTGCGCCAAATCGTGATAGGGCGGCATGTCTCATCCCGACCCTTCTCGGCGACTCCCTGCCCCGCCCAAAGACAACACAAACCATCAACATCCCCTTCCCTCAGACCTCGCTATCTCAGACAAGGGGATGTTGGGGGCATAATTAGTAATTGTGTAACTCACGCAAGAAGCCAAAACAGGCAACCCAGCGGTAAAACACGGCGAAGACCGACGTTCCCATAACGCCTCGGCCCAGGCTGCACAGCGACCAACTATCCAGGGCCGGCCCCCAAAACCACATCCGGATTCCCCCAGGTTAGGCCCAACATCCTCAAAAACTCAGCCCGGGGGACAAGGACAAGGACACGTGGCCCGGGACGGACCGGTCGCAAGCCAGAAACTGCGAAACAATGCCTGTCGAATATACGCCTAGTCTCGACAAGACAGCGGCCCAGTCTCGTCAAGGCAGCGCCATGATGCGACTCGACGCAACAAAAGGACGCTTGGACAACACGCCATCAGCAGCAACACGCCCCCCGAGAGGCCAGAACTAACAACCCGTGTCGGATACCGCCAGGAAAAAGCGTTTCCCAAAGCGCGTGATTCAGCGGAGCCCATTAATGGCACTAGTCCTTCACATTATCCATGGAAAACCCTTTCGCAGAATCCCACTATAAGTACCCCCTTCAGAAGTTAGGGAGAGGGGGAGATAGACAAAAGGGATTCACATCCCCTTACACCGGATATGAAACGGCCCCGAGCGCCCCACCGAGCTACGAAGAAGGCCGATGACCACCGACGGGCCCCACTTCCCCCGACAGTGACCGCCATAGCCCCACGACCCCTGATAGGATATTCCCATTACACATGGGAGGCCCCACCCGCCAGCCTTCCTCCTGCTCGTTACCGGATTAAACGGCAGGTCAGGAAGTCTAGCCGCGGGCCGCAACACCCCAATTAACACCCAACCTACGGCGATCCCTACGGGGTGTGAGGGCGGAGACCCCCAACGGCTCCCCTAGCGACGCCACCACCGCTACCTCGTCCTCCGCCTCCCCCGGGGTTCCCCCTCGATGCACGGGATCCCTGGCGGGGCCGGGCAACCCTCCAGCTCAGCGACGGCGAGGCAGAACGCGAGGAAGCGATGAAAGGGAAAGGGAGAAGGTCCCCCTGACAAACGAGGGTCAACCCCCCCGAAGGGCGGACCACCACGGGGTGGCATCCCTGATTAAACCAAACAGTGATTCCCGGCGCGTTAGCTCGTCCCCGGACAATGAGGCAGTAGGAATTCAGCGGTTAGTAAAAAGGAAGACCACCCTGCAACGGGGATCTGCTCACCCCGATGTAGCGGGCGACGAATGTAAACAACCTTCCGTCCCAACCGCAGGTTGGGTCACACCTGCCCTATTGTTGTAAATATCATCTAGATCTCCGGTAAAGGTTGATGAATAATATTCCTCCTTACGGACTCCTCCCCCTGAGCCCAAGCGCGCAACCGCGGGGAGGTCCACCACGCACAGTGCGGCCGAAGCCCCGCGAAAATTACAAACACGTCCGGTAAACCCATCTCAGCAAGAACCATAACATTCTCAAAAAGTCGGGCTCCCCCTAAATCCAACCCAGTCGCCACATATAATGGCACATCGTTATAAGGCAGCGTCCCGCTTGGTTCCCACTCGGGATGAGACCTCGCGATCCCGCAACAGCGGGACACACCCCGCGGGAGCGGCGTCACCACCCCTGAGCTTGAATCCAAGTCCGAGTCAGGATAGAGGGCAACGTTACGCCATCCGAGCCGAGCCGGGCTTCCGCCTCACACTCGAATGCCGGGGGCAATTGTTACGACCTAAAGATCGTAAGAGTCCGACTCCCGCCCGGATCCGCTGACATACCCCTTTAACTCTCCCCTTCATGAAAGGGCCGCCACCCCGGAAGACCGAAGCTACGCGGGAACGGGCGCGCCTCGCAGCACTCCCCCCACCCGGCCGAGGCTGAGCATTCCACAAAAAAGGAGTAGTGTTCTAAATCGTAGGTGGTATATTGCTATGTTCTAAATCGTAGGTTGCACTCAAACTTTTGTACTAAAAATGAATAGTGTGTTTTTGATAAAAATATTTGCTACTCGCATACATGATGTGCGTTAAGAGTTTAATGTTTCCTGTTATTGTGTAACTCTTTGTTTTAGTATTAACATTAGCAACGTATGGAAGAATTTGTTACATATTTCTATTTCAATGCAGAGCATTTCCCATCTTGGTTGTTTCTTAATTACATCTATATGCAAATCAGGAGTGCATTTGTGTTTTTCCATTTTTCTTTTTGTGTTTACTATCAGCTCCTCCAAGTTGATTCACCCCAATGTGGCCATTTTAGGTTAGCACTTTCATCAGCTGTTACCATCTTTTTTTGCTCTGTATATACCATTATCAAGGATATATGAAGTGCTAGCTGCCCCCTAAGTCTTTTGGTGGTTTGATTCTCACTAACATAAACATGAGATTGCTTCTTGTTTGTATGCTTATACGAATTTCTAGTGTTTTTTGGTATTGAGAAAAAATATTTCTATTAATTAATGGACATAACCCTAATAACACTAATTAGTTTTTTTCTGTATGAAGGATGGATAAGTCTTGGATTCAACAACCTAAAGGTTCTCATGAATATGTAGCAGGAGTGAATGCATTCTTAGATTTTGCTTTTGAGCGCAAGGCTATTCGAGGCAAATTTTTGTGTCCATGTGAACACTGCAAATTTTTAAAGTCTGGCACAAGGGACGAATGTTTCGAACATTTACTTCTCACCCATTTTCCAAGAAATTACACCTTCTGGGATTCACATGGAGAGGTGGATACATCTAGTAATTTCGAACAAGTGGCTCCAGGATCGCGTCTTAGAAGGGATCCAGCTCACCCACTTGGAGATTCGATCAGGGAAATGGTATACGATGCATTTAGCTGGGGATTGAATAGTCAAGAGATGAATGAATCGGTTGTTGATAGAGACGTAGGGATGTCAAACACGAACACAGAATCAAGTGGTGGTAATGCCAAAGAGTTTTATGACTTGCTGAAAGATAATGAACAACCATTATATGATGGATGCACCAAGTTCTCGAAACTTTCATTCCTAGTCAAGTTATATCACATCAAGTGTTTGTGCGGTGTTAGTGATAGGGCTATGGATATGGTTTTTAAATTGTTACATGATGCGTTCCCATTTGCAAATATCCCTCCCTCTAATTACGATGCAAAGAAGATCATTAACAAACTTGGTCTTAAGTATGAAAACATACATGCGTGTCCCAATGATAGCATGCTCTATTGGGGTCCGGATGCGAATAGAGAACAGTGCAAAGAATGTGAGGTGTCCAGGTGGAAGAAAAAGTCCAAGAAGAAGAAACAACCCGTAAAGGTATTGCGATACTTTTCCCTAAAATCTAGATTACAAAGATTATTTATGTCTTCTAAAACTGCTGAGAGTATGAGGTGGCACTCAAGTGAACCTAGGGTTGATGATATGATGAGACATCCAAGGGATTCTGAAGCTTGGAAACATTTTGATTCCATGCATACTGAGTTTGCTTCCGAGGAACGTAATGTTCGACTTGCATTAGCTACAGACGGTTTCAACCCCTTTGGGAATTTAAGCACAAGTTATAGTATTTGGCCAGTTATTTTGATCCCATACAATGGTCCTCCGTGGATGTGTATGAGGTCAACTGAATTCATTGTTTCTATGTTGATTCCTGGGAAGAAAATGCCAGGAAACAATATTGATATCTATTTGCAACCTTTAATTGCTGAGTTGAAAGAATTGTGGGAAAGGGGGGTTGAGACATATGATGCATCTAGAAATGAGGTGTTTGTAATGAAAGCAGCTCTATTGTGGACTATTAGTGATTTTCCAGGGCTTGGAAATCTTTCGGGGTGGAATACACATACTGGTTATGCTTGTCCCTCATGTAATTTTTATCAAATTCCTCTCTATTTGGGTTGTAGTAGGAAGTGGTGTTTCATGGGTCATCGTCGCTTTTTAAAGCAAGGCCACAAGTTTCGGTTGAATCGTCTTCGTTTTGATGGACGTATGGAAGATAGGGACCCGCCTAAACTGTTATCTGGGTTAGAGATTATGAATCAAACAGAGAATACAGAGTTTTTCTTTGGAAAACGTTCATCAACAACTAGTAGTACTAGTACAAGCAGAACGCGGAAGAGAGCGAATGTTGATCAATCGGCAAAGCAATGGAAAAAGAGAAGTATATTTTTCCAACTTCCTTATTGGGAGTCTAATTTATTACGTCACAATCTTGATGTGATGCATATTGAAAAGAATGTGTGTGACAATGTGTTGTTCACATTGATAAATGACAGAGATAAAAGGAAGGATCATTTAGAGGCTCGAAAAGACTTGCAAAAATTGGGTATTAAAAAGGACCTTTGGCCAAAGGAGGATGGAAAATCTTGTCCAGCAGCGTTGTTCACAATGAAAAGGCAAGAGATTGACACATTCCTTGAGACTTTGAAATGTGTCATTGTGCCAGATGGTTACTCAAGTGATTTTTCTAGATGCATTGATATTGTACATCGTAGAGTATTTGGACTGAAGAACCACGATTCACACATTCTTATGCAGGAGTTGTTGCCTTTGGCTATTAGGAACATTTTACCTAGTACGGTGTCTTCTGTGTTGGTCGATTTAGGTTACTTCTTCAAACAATTGTGTTCTAAGGTTGTCAATCCTGCTGAATTAAGCAAACATCAAGAACGAATTGCGCTGACCTTGTGCCATATGGAGATGTTGTTTCCACCGTCATTCTTCACGGTTATGGTGCATCTAACAATTCATTTAATTGATGAAGTTAGACTTGGAGGTCCTGTACATTATCGATGGATGTACCCTATAGAAAGGTATGTTTCATATTCAAACCATTGATTTTTCGGTTTAATTACTTGTTCAAACACTTATCCATTAATGTGAATGTAGGTTCTTAGGAAAATTGAAACAATTTGTTCGCAATAAAGCCCAACCCGAAGGCTCGATTGCTGAGGGATGGCTCTCTGAAGAATGTATGACCTTTTGTTCAAGGTACTTGGAGGATGACATTGAGATTAGATTCAATCGCAGGGAGCACGTGGATGATGACCCTATGCTGTCTGAAGTAAGTTCAACCATGTTTCCTCCAGTGGGTAAACCAGTTGGAGATGGTATACTTGTTAGATTAAGTGACATAGAACTCCTACAAGCACATCGCCACATATTGATAAATTGCCCTCAAGTAGAAGATTTTATTAGGTAAGTCAGATATTGATCTATTTTATTTTTATTAAAGTATATTATGAGAAATCATTTTTATGTTTTCATTTCTAAATGTATAGTCTGTTTAGACGCACCACGACGACGAAAATGAGGAATCGTAGAAGGAATGTGAGTTCCAATGAAATAGAAAAGGAAGTCCATCGCAAACTTGTCCAGGCATTTAAGATCCATGTGAGTACTACTTTCTGTTTCATGTGAGTCTATTATTGGAATTTTTTTGGAAGCTACTGATGTTGTTTGTAATGTGCTCATAGATTAATGATAATCTCAGAGATCAAACTTCAAAGGAAATTCTTGCACTTGCACAAGGGCCATTGAGACAAGCAAAGAAATTTACTGCTTATAATGTGAATGGATTCAAGTTTCGAGCTGTCGAGCGAGAGAAGAACTTGAAAACTCAAAATAGTGGTGTGTTTTGTAACTTCGGAACTAAGAGCTATGCAAGCACACGTGACAATAGGCCAAGAGAGGGTGCAATACCATATTATGGTAAACTGGTTGATATTATTGAGCTTAATTACCAAGACGTTTTTCATGTAACTGTATTTAAGTGTGCATGGGCCAATACCATGAACCAAAGGTTTTCTAGAGTAGATGATTTTGGGTTCACATCAGTAAACTTCTCTCACTTGATTCATTCTGGTGAGCACGAGGATGATGAACCATTCATTCAAGCTACCGATGCTCAATTGGTATTTTATGTGGAGGACAAAGCAGATAAGGGGTGGAGTATTCCTATTCATGTTAAACCAAGAGACTTATACGATATGGGTGAAGAGGATGCAAGCTCGCCTTATGATAATGAGATTAATCAAGCTCAAATTTCAGATGTGTTATTTCCAGATGAAGATGCACTATTTGTTGTGAGGGCTGATGTTACAGCGGAGTTTGAGTAGGACCGATGTTATTTGTATGCATTTGCATTAAGTTTTTTTGTTATATGTATGTTACATCTTCGTATCAACAGTCTTAGACGTTGAGCGCAAGTTTTCAAACCATACGCTATAAACAATGATAATTGGTCTGAAATTCAGGCCTTTATGCCATTCCTTCCTTTGCCCTCTTCCTTTGCAATCTAGTATGTTTGATTCCATATGTTGAAGGATATGTATGTATTGTGTATCCTGGAGTCAAAATATGTTTTAGTTCATGGCAATGGCGTGTCTTAATACATTGGAGTGAACCTTAGTCCATTACCTGCCAAAAAATGGGACTGTGTAATGAGTGCAATATGTTATTCAGACTGACATTGGTTAAGAATTGTAGAAAAAATAACCAGTAAATTATTTTGGCATAGCATAAGAATAATAGAGATTTTAAAAGAAAAGAAAACAAAGTGCTTCTCCATCTGTTTCTAGCTACCATTTTCAGGATCTCTTTTAAAATCCAGAAACACATAAGTTTATGGGCAAGAGTAGCCAACAGAGTATACATTCTCCTCAGATGGAGAGGCAATTAGTTGGATGTTCACTGTTCTATCTTTTTTTGATGTATTTCTTCATTGATTCCATGTCTGTTAATTTTTACCCAGTTTCATTCAAAATATATGGAAGATACATTCTTACTCAATCTAGAAATCATTTTTTAATGACGACTTGCTATAGAAAATTCCAATTGATTTAGAAATCATTAGATAACTCCTTTTGAAAGTTCCTGAAAGACTTCGCCTAATAAGCTTGAAACAATGATAAACACATTTGGAAACAAGGCATCTTGAGAATTATTTTGACATTAAAACGTCATATTGTTAGTTGGATATGCAACTCAAATATACCAAATAATGGGTGAAATTGTATTTATGTTTTTGGATTTGTTTCCAAATGTGTTTTCCAGCTCAATTATGATTGGTCAATCACATTCTACAGGAATTCTATCCTAAGGCTTGCATATTGTTCTCTGTTATCCCTTTATTTTCTAACTTTCTTATTTTACTAACCCCATGTCTAATTTCGTTTCCATTTTGAGTACTAAAAAACCTGCCTATTTCAATGTATTTCAGGTGCACTTGTGCTTGGACAAGATTGTGGAAGAAAATGAACGAGGGACATTAATTAGGCTGCATTGCTCGTGGGGTGACACTTAGACTTGCTTCCAGAAAGAAAAACTGTTTCTCAGCCCTTTTGGTGATACTTGGAAGTTGGCAGGTTTAGCCCCATATTTAATTCAGACTATGAGTTTTATCACAAACAAATTGCCTCGCAATCTGAAGCATCTAATCTTTTTGACTGATCAATTAATTCAGGATTAACACAATGAATGTCCGGCCATTATGAATGGCAGCAAACCCAATGCTAATCCTAGAATATCGACATGGTTAGTTTATTGCTTATATATCAAGTGTTTAGATATTTTTATGAGCATATGCTCTTCTTGTCATATCTAATTACATCATAATAGGTATGATGCTACTTGTAACAATCAACGAAGAATTTGTTGGAATTAATGGCTCCCTTGGCCATTTGTTCACTCCCACTCTCTTGTTTAGTCCCACATTGGATAGGCCAACACCCTTGAGTGTGTATATAATAGGATTCTCTCCTATGGGCTATTGGACTTGTTAATGGGCTAGAAATTGGGGGTAGCTCGCGTGCACATGAGCCCAAGCAAAGGGCCGAGCCCAATCCGGGTTGGGCCGAATGGAAAATCTGGGCGACGGATCCGGAAACCCTTAGCGTGTGTGCGCTGGCGTCGTGCCTGCGCAGGAGGGGGGTTCACGGGTGCGCGCGCGGAGTGCCCGAGTTTTGACTCGTATTTTTTAGCCCATTTTACTTTTTTTGAATTCAAAAGGTCCAGTACGTTTTATTTCATTAAATTGGCCCAATACGTTTTATTTCATTAAATTGGCGTTAATATTCTCAACAGTCATTTTTTGTTTAATGCCTGCATTCATGACTGAATTCCAACAGTCATTCTTTTCTCCTATATAAACTCTATCGTCAAGGGTGTTTTACACAACCGAATACTTCTGCTCTTCTTCCTCTCGTTCACCGAAATTTCTTCTCTCCTGGGTATCGATCTCTGTGCAAGCTCCACGCTTCTGGCCGCGAGTGGACGCGTCCAGACGCAACTGCGTTAACCTTGGGGAACATCCGGCATCATCCGATTACCACCACGGTCGGGCCGTAGTTGTTTTCAAGGCAGTGGCTCAGCCACGACGCAGTTCCTCGTCCCTGTCTCGGTTTTCCTGTTTCCTTCTTATTCGTATTTTGTTTTTTATTCGTCTCTTAACTCTCTGTTTTTCTTCTGCAGCCATAGATCTTTTTCTTCCAGGTCTAACAATTTGAAAACAACTACTCACTTTGCTATGGCTGTCACTCCTTCCAAGTCATTCCTCGATCTGTCCAAGTTGGCCCCCCTCGATGGTACCAACTACAAACGGTGGTCGCAAAAACTATTGATGTTTTTTGAACAGCTTGAAATTGACTACGTCCTTTTCAAAGACTGTCCCCCTCTTCCTCCTTCTTCAGTCACTCCACCAACTTCTGTTGATGGTGATGCTATTGCTCTTATTCCTCCTGCCAACTCTTCTGCTTCTGCAGAAATTGTTAAATATGATAAAGACAACAAGACTGTTCGCTGTCACCTCCTTCATCATATGAAGGATTCTTTATTTGATTTATATATGATTCATAAGTCTGCTAAACTAATCTGGGATTCCCTAGAAAAGAAGTATGGATCTGATGATGCAGGAAAGAAGAAGTATGTCGTTGGCAAGTGGCTCCACTTCCAAATGCTCGACGACAAGCCCATCATGGAACAAGTCCACATCTACGAGAACCTTTGCGCAGATGTTCTCAACGAAGGCATGAAGATGTGCGAGATCTTTCAAGCGAACGTGCTGCTGGAGCGGTTCCCACCTTCCTGGGCTGAGTACAGGAACCATCTCAAACACAAGAAGAAAGATCTGTCCCTGCAAGAGCTCATCAGTCATATGCGAACTGAAGAGGCTAATCGCCTCAAAGATAAACCCGACTCCTTTCCTGTCATTTCTGTCAAAGCTAACATTGTTGAATCTACTGGCCCTTTCAACAAAACTAGGTTCAACAACAAAGGGAAGAAGCCCTTTAAACAAGGACAGAACAAGAAGTCAAGTCACTTCACCAAACCAGCCAGCAAGGTCCAGAAGCCGAACGTTGTCTGCTATGTGTGCGGCAAACCTGGCCATAAAGCCTACCAATGCTTTCAACGCCAGGGAACCCAAAAGCCGCCCCAGAAACAAGGTGGCCCTGCTGCTCAAGCCAACCTTGCTGAACCAGATGAAGTCATTGCTGCTGTCATTGTTGAAGCTAACATGGTGGCCAATAACGTTGATTGGATCCTAGACACGGGCGCAACAAGACATCTCTGCACAAACAAGGATCTGTTCCACGACTTCAAGGATGCTGCGGACACAGACTGCGTCTTCATGGGAAATTCTGCTGCTTCCCGAGTTGCTGGTAAAGGTACTATCATGCTGAAACTAACATCAGGAAAGACTCTCTCCCTCAGCAACGTCCTTTATGTCCCATCTCTGCGTCGCAACCTCGTGTCTGGTGCCTTACTAAACAAAGCAGGTCTAAAACTTGTCTTTGAGGCTGACAAGGTTGTTATTTCTCGCAGTGGAGACTTTGTTGGGAAGGGCTATCTGAGTGATGGACTCTTTGTTCTGAATGTAGTTTCTGATTCAATGAATAAATCTGCTGTTGCTTATATTGCTGAATCTTTAGACTTATGGCATTGCCGACTAGGGCATGTCAATTTTGCTTCTATTAAAAGATTAAATAACTTAGATCTAATATCTGCTACAAGTTCTTCTGAATTCTCTAAATGTCAAATCTGTGTAGAAGCCAAATACACTAAAAAACCGTGTAAACCTGTTGCTGTTAGACAGTCAGAACTTCTTGGTTTAATTCATTCAGACCTAGCAGACTTTAAATCTACTAGAAGCAAAGGAGGAAAACATTACTACATCACTTTTGTAGATGATTACTCTAGATTCACTAGGGTATATCTTCTAAAAACTAAGGATGAGGCTGAAGAAATGTTCCTTAAATATAAGTCAGAAGTAGAAAACCAACTTGATAGGAAAATCAAAAGGTTTAGGTCTGACAGAGGTGGAGAATATAGCTCCCATACCTTAAAAGACTTCTGTGAGAAGAATGGAATCATACATGAGTTTAGTGCTCCTTATGTTCCTCAACAAAATGGTATAGCTGAACGAAAGAACATGACTCTGAAAGAAATGATGAATGCCATGCTATTAAGTTCGGGATTATCTGATGACATGTGGGGGGAAGCCATTCTCTCTGCTTGCCATATCCTTAATAGAGTACCTCATAAGAAACTAGACAAAACACCTTATGAATTGTGGAAAGGTTATCCCCCTAACCTTAAATTTCTTAGAGTGTGGGGGTGTCTGGCAAAGGTAGGACTACCTGACTTTAAGAAGTCAAACATTGGGTCTAAAACTTATGATACTGTTTTTATAGGGTATGCTCATAATAGTGCTGCATATAGATTCATGTCCTTAACAGATAACACTATTTCTGAGTCTAGAGATGCAGAGTTTTTTGAGCATGTTTTTCCTTTGAAAAAGGAATTAACAGGATCTTTGCCCCTTGTACCTCCCATAGAATCTCTTCCTTCTTCTTCACCTATATCTTCTGATATGCATACATGTAGTTCTACTTTTAGTGAAGAACCTAGAAGGAGTAAGAGGCAAAGGACTGAAACCAATTTTGGACCTGACTTTATAACTGCCTTTCTATCAGAAAATGGTTGTATAAATATGCTTAGTGATGAGATAGTGTCTACCTTTTTAATAGAAGAAGACCCAAAAACCTATGATGAGGCAATGAGATCCATTGATGCTAGTTTTTGGAAAGAAGCTATTAAAAGCGAACTTGATTCTATTGTATCCAATCAAACTTGGGAATTAGCCGAGTTACCTAAAGGTAATAAGCCCATTAGTAATAAATGGATTTTCAAGAAAAAGATGAGACCTGATGGATCGATAGAAAAATTCAAAGCTAGACTTGTGATCAGGGGTTTTACTCAAAAGAAAGGATTAGACTACTTTGACACATATTCTCCCGTGACCAAGATTGCAACCATTAGGACTCTAATTGCCTTAGCTGCAATTCATGAGTTAGTCATACATCAAATGGATGTTAAGACAGCCTTCCTAAATGGCGATCTAGAAGAAGAAATCTACATGTCCCAACCCGAGGGTTTTGTAGTTGCTGGTGAAGAGAATAAGGTTTGCAGGCTTAGAAAGTCTTTATACGGCTTAAAGCAAGCTCCTAAGCAATGGTATGAGAAATTCAACAGCACCTTAGTAAGGAATGGATTTGTTGTAAACACATCTGATTCTTGTGTCTATTCTAAACTTATAGGATCAGATTGTGTAATTATTTGTCTCTATGTCGATGACATGTTACTTTTTGGGAATAATCTAAATATTGTAAATGAAACCAAAAATTTCTTGTCATCTCAATTTGAGATGAAAGACCTAGGAGAAGCTGATGTCATTTTAGGAGTTAAAATTGTTAGAAACTCTTATGGCATCTCCTTGAGTCAATCTCATTACGTAGAGAAGGTGCTGAAGAAATTCAACTGCTTTGATGTTGTCCCTGCTAGAACTCCCTATGACCCTAGCATACATTTGAAAAAGAATTTAGGAGAGAGTATTTCTCAATCTGAATATGCTAAGATCATAGGAAGTGTGATGTTCCTTATGAACTGTACTCGACCCGATATAGCCTATGCTGTTAGCAGGCTAAGTCGGTACACTCATAACCCTAGTAATGAACATTGGACTGCTCTTCATCGTTTATTAAAGTACCTGAAAGGGACTGTTGATTGGTGTTTGCATTTCAGCAAATTTCCTGCTGTGTTAGAAGGATTTTGTGATGCAAACTGGGTTTCAGATAACGATGAAGTTAGTTCAACTAGTGGTTTTTTATTCTCCTTGGGTGGAGGTGCTATATCTTGGAAGTCTTCCAAACAGACATGTATAGCACGCTCCACCATGGAATCTGAATTTATTGCTCTTGAGTTGGCAGGGCAAGAGGCTGAATGGCTGAGGAACCTGTTGGCAGACGTGCCTTTATGGGGAGGAAAAACTGCTCCAGTTTCCCTTCATTGTGATTCTCAGGCAGCCATTGGTGTTGCTAAAAACAGTGTCTACAACGGGAAGAAGAGACACATTCGGATCAGGCACGGTGTGGTTAAACAACTCCTGAAAAATGGAGTAATTTCTTTGGAATATGTAAGGTCTGAAAGAAATCTTGCAGACCCACTAACCAAAGGATTGCCAAGGAAAGTGGTTCTTGATTCGTCAAGGGGGATGGGGCTAAAGCCCATGAGTTAAGGTTATATGGTTGATACCCAGTGTGGTCTAACGAAGCCATATGATCCTTAACAAACACTACATTTCCATCCCTATGGCGTGTGGTAGTGTTCCTTGAATCTATAGCCAAGTTTGGTGGTGCTATTGAGAAGCACTTGATGGATTCATTTTGAGACAAGTCCATAACCAGTTTTGGTGGTGCTATTGAGAAGCACTTGATGGACTTAAGCAGAGGTTGAGCTGTATGCTCTTAATGGTTTCATAACCAGTTTTGGTGGTGCTATGGAGAAGCACTTGATGAACCACCTATGTGGGTGTGAGGGTTTGGCCACCCTCTATGAAAGACAAGGGCAGTCTTTCTAGAGCACTCACGAGACCCAAGGTGTGCGCATGGCCTATAGCGCTTGTTATGTATCGCGGAGTTTGCACAAACTCAAGGGAACAATATGTGTTGTGGGGGGTTCACAATCGAACTCTAATGAGTTCAAGAGCTATTCACTCATTAGAAAGTAAGTTGTTACCTCACTTCACTACGTATCAATTCAATCGAAAGACATTGATACTTAAGTATTCATCCCTCTTTACCCAGGATCTTTCTCTTCTCTTCTTGAGCCATTAAGTGGGGGATTGTTGGAATTAATGGCTCCCTTGGCCATTTGTTCACTCCCACTCTCTTGTTTAGTCCCACATTGGATAGGCCAACACCCTTGAGTGTGTATATAATAGGATTCTCTCCTATGGGCTATTGGACTTGTTAATGGGCTAGAAATTGGGGGTAGCTCGCGTGCACATGAGCCCAAGCAAAGGGCCGAGCCCAATCCGGGTTGGGCCGAATGGAAAATCTGGGCGACGGATCCGGAAACCCTTAGCGTGTGTGCGCTGGCGTCGTGCCTGCGCAGGAGGGGGGTTCACGGGTGCGCGCGCGGAGTGCCCGAGTTTTGACTCGTATTTTTTAGCCCATTTTACTTTTTTTGAATTCAAAAGGTCCAGTACGTTTTATTTCATTAAATTGGCCCAATACGTTTTATTTCATTAAATTGGCGTTAATATTCTCAACAGTCATTTTTTGTTTAATGCCTGCATTCATGACTGAATTCCAACAGTCATTCTTTTCTCCTATATAAACTCTATCGTCAAGGGTGTTTTACACAACCGAATACTTCTGCTCTTCTTCCTCTCGTTCACCGAAATTTCTTCTCTCCTGGGTATCGATCTCTGTGCAAGCTCCACGCATCTGGCCGCGAGTGGACGCGTCCAGACGCAACTGCGTTAACCTTGGGGAACATCCGGCATCATCCGATTACCACCACGGTCGGGCCGTAGTTGTTTTCAAGGCAGTGGCTCAGCCACGACGCAGTTCCTCGTCCCTGTCTCGGTTTTCCTGTTTCCTTCTTATTCGTATTTTGTTTTTTATTCGTCTCTTAACTCTCTGTTTTTCTTCTGCAGCCATAGATCTTTTTCTTCCAGGTCTAACAGAATTTAGATTAGCCGATGAATCCGTTCAAATTAAGAGAATATGTTAGTCTTGAATGACAGGGAATTAGTAGTGGCATATAATTGTTACAACTGCTTCCTTTTCGGGATGGAAAGACTATTGAACAGTATCTGGGATATGATGGGAACTACAAAAACTGATCAAAAAGCCAGATAAAGTCTACACAACTGCAAATAAATTTTGAAGGAAAAGGAAGAGAAAAAACAATGAAAAAGCTAGCCTTACAAGACAATTTAAACAAGGTGGTCAAAGGTGATCTGACTTTTCATTGTCACAGAGATTCTGTCTCTAATCTCTCTCACCTAGTGGGTTTGTACTCTAGCAAAAACACACCAAAAATTTAAAAAGAAAAGAAAAAGAGAAGAGAATCTACTGTTATGTGCCCTTTAATAGTAACTTTGGGATAAACAGCCTGTTAATTTCCCTCAATAGCCAGATAAAACTAAGATGGAGCCATGATTTTTTCCCTTGTTCAAAAGCAGTTTACTTTGATTGAATACAAATATTCAACTCCCACACTGACAGAGTTGATTATTATCAATTGCTAAGACGGTGGTCCGTTAATATTAATTTCATCAATATGCATAGCTGCCGTTATTACATATAGGATCACTTTGATGTCAAATGGTGTTTTTTCACGCATAAGAGCTTTTTGCGGAAAAACATATGACAAGTTTTTATCTCTTATTATTGTATTAGGCTAACTTTTCCTAAACTATAAAAAACTTCCATCAATTATCTCTAAACTACCACGAATGTTTTAAATCCCCATAAACCCCCTTAAACATATGTTAAGATATGATGTGTATATTTGAGCTGGATATGCAGCTCAATTATTTGTTTTCCAAATGTGTTTTTAGGTGAAAACGCCATATTGGTGGTTGGATATGCAGCTCAATTATTTATACCTTTCGGCCTACTAGATATATATAAAAATATGATGTGTTGTCTTATAAAATTAGGTCATTATGCACTATTGTTTCTTGTATCTATGACATGAAACTTCATATGCTTACAATATGCTAAAATTTTTACAATATTACTTATGGTAAGTACACAGTTACTTTAGTTTCTCATCAATATGCATTACTCCACGTGGCCAGCTGATTCTGAGCTTGTTGTTGTTATTGTTCTTCCTTTAAAATTTGTTATACATACTTGATCATGAAGAGTGTACATGATGTTGGATGGTGTGTGTAAATTGATGAGTTATGTATGTGGGAGTTAGTTGAAGGCATGTCTATATTTCAGAGATTTGTTTACCCATGCATGTATTGTGTTTCGTTGTACTCTTTCGATATATGGCATGTCTGATCGTAGATAGAAGTGAATAGGAAATAAAGTAAATGTTACGGAATTAGACAAACCAAAACATTCTTATTATATTAATTTTGTAGGTTGGCTGACAATTTTATAGCTGCAACAGTAATCCAATTTTGAATATCCAGAAATTCTGTGATTGCCTATATGTCTGTGTATTTACAGCCAAATGTACATGTCTGTGTATTCCAGCCAAATCAGATGTACATGTATAACTAATGAAATACATGTGAAATATTGTTTGCCATATTATTTGTGGATTGTAATTAATAGATATACATGTTTAAAATGTTTACTGTAACTATGGCATATGTTAAGATAAAAAAAAGGAACATCATTTATATTGGGTTTGATTGATCCTCGTTTATACTGTAACTTGTTTTATTTGTGAGTTTATTGCAGTTACATATGGCACCAGAGGGTGAGAGTAGTCGTGGAAGACGCCAACGCAAGAAAGGAGCGTCCTCAGTGTACAAGTCTAATGGGATCTGTGAGCTGATAGGTTGGTTTAAATTCAAGTCATAATTATAAAAGTTTTGCATATTAAATATAATTTAATGATCTTAATTATGCAGATGTTTCAAATCCTGGAAACCCCCAAAAATGTGGAACAATGATTTTGAAAAATGCTAGGGACATTCAGGATAAGGTCTCCTTCAACAAGAGAGTGATACTCACATTTAAACCAAGGGGTCCTGAAATTGTAGGAGAGAGTGTTAAGCCACTGCACTCTATTTTGAAGGAGGTGATACTGGATAGTGACAAGTTTCCTGTAGGTGTTAATACTTGGAAGGCAATACCAATGGAGATCAAGGATCATGCAATACTAACTCAAGTTTTGGTATGGTTTCTTTCACCAAAATTTTATAAGACTTGTTTTTTTTTCAATTTTCAATCTTGCTATCAATCTAACTTATTGTTTTCATTTATTTGCAGACAAAGTTTTATATTGAATCTCGTGAGTGCGAAGAAGTTACTTGCCACGAAATGAAGAAAGAAATGGGCCTTCAATGGAAAACTAGGAAGAATAAATTATGGGACAAATATTATGATGAAACAAAAAGTCAGAAAGATAACGAGGAAACACCACCTGATTGCATTACTAAAGATGATTGGGCATCTTTCATTGCTCTAAGATTTTCAGAAAAGTGGCTGGTAAGTTTATAAATTGTTATACTTTAAGTAATACATTTCATTTTATATTTTTCAAGATGATAACATTGTGTCAAATCTTTGTCTTTATTGAAGGAAAATCGTGAGAAGAATAGAGAGAATGCACTTAAGCAAGACTGTCATCCAACTACAGGGTCACGTCCAGTAGCTCAACTTTATGGTTTAGTGGTATCTCCAACTTATCACAATATATATTGAACGAAGATTAAAATATTTTTTTTCGATTTCATATTTTGTTTTCGATTGCATGTAGTTTTAGTTATTGTCCTAATCAGTGAAGTGGATGCATTAGGCTGCGGAAACTGGAGTGGACCCTACCCGGACAGAGATGGTGTTGTTGACGTTCCAGAGAGGATGGGTCTTATCCAAATGATTCTGTGAGAGAGATCTTTGTAAGTATATATATGTAATTTTTGTTATAAAGTTAGTACAATGAAGATACTCATTTATATCTTGAGAACTTAGCTTAAAAGTGATGTTAATGAAGATACTCATACTCACTATGGGGGGGTGGGGGTGGGGGGGATTCTTTGGCCTCCCCATGGTATTTGACCCTGAATCCTGAACTTGTCTCAAAAGTGAATCCTGTTTTGGATATTTGATGCACACGGTGTAATCCTGTAAATTGCTCATATGACGAACTATAAGCTCTCCTTACTAGTAGTTTGTGCAGTTATGATGTGCATCTATAGGGTAGCCTAAACAAGATGCATGTTATGTCAATCTATGTGAATATGAAAAAAAAAACAGGGTTATAGTTATCGCGCACACAGCTGAGGCAAAATACGATACGGAAGAATCTGTAGTGTATATCACCCCTCATCTATAACAACAGACATCAGTAGAACTCGGTGGCTGATATGATTTGTGTGTGTGTGCGCGTGTGGTTTGATTATTTGCATGATTGGTTGAATTTAAAATGCTTAAAGTTAGTTGGTCACATCTCGAAGATAGATGGACAAGAAATCACCATTGTTCTATGTTTATAGACTTAGAAAATTTGATTGCTGAAATTCATTTCTTCTCCAATACCTGCCATGTGCGGATACTAAGGGTAAATATGTTCTGATTTGTTATACATCATGAAGTAAGCTCAAAAAAGCTGAAGTTGGATTTTTTTCGTGAAGTTGAAGCCGCACGTTGCTTCAACTTATTCCAACCAAATACACTGTAATCATTCTTACATTGCTGACCAGATTACGATGTTGCTGACTTACTATACAACAGTCATTGAAATGCATAAATCTGTTTATCAAGGGATAAGCATGCCTTGAGTTGCCTTGATAATGTTACTAGCGGAGCTTTCATGCCCAAGTTGTGTTGAAATCGGTATAAGGTATTGATTTTTTTGGATTTCTGGATCCTTTTAAATTTGAAATATGATCTTTATCAGAAAATGATTGAGGAACTTGCTAGTTAAATTGATGAATACGATGCATATATTTATTTCTTTGTTTGCGCCTATTATAACTGGCCGTATTAATCTGCACATTACACGTCATAGAAGCAGTGAGATAGCAGTACAATTCAGACTCGTAACTTTGATAAATTAGCTTTGTAATATGTATACATTGAGATTCCTTGTTTTTGCTACAATACTAGATCATTGCTAGGTTTTTTCTATGCTAACATGCCAAGTTTGTTGCCTAACACCACTTGCAGAATGTACATTTGGTTCACATTTGAGCAAGAAGCCTGATTGAGGTTGAAGTTAGGATCTGGGCGCTAAAATTATGTTATCTGAAGTATCTAGGACCAACTAAAACTTTTCATAAAATGCTCATAGCCATAGATTCTTATCAATGTAGTTTTCTAGTATCTTGGATTTTGAGATTTAAACTCAGAAATAGATCAATAGTCATAGAGAAGGCTGCAGTTTCTTCACACACAAATTTGACACCAGATTATTGCTAACATCAACATAGTCTTGTTTAATACTTATGGAGGCTATTACATTATGAAATAACAAGAAGAAACTCTGAACATACATTTAACCAACAAATACCAATGACAGAAGAAAGAGTAAAATGCAAGCCATACAATAAGCAGGAAATAATCTGTCAAATTTCTGCTCAAAATTTGAAACCTGGAGGGCAGCAGCATCTACTGAGCTAATCCCAAAATCTTTCACACACAGTCTCCAACATAAACAAAACAAGGAGCAAATTTCACTGAGTTTGTAACAGGAACAATATATTGTCTAGCATCTGGGCTTTCAGACTTTAGTTGGCGTTGAAATGGGCATCCATCATGGCCTGTGAAAAAAAGAATTTACAGAGGCAAGTCAAGCAATCTGATGGTGTTAATTGGGGGTTGTGAATAAGTATAATTTAGTCACATATGAGAAGGATTAATCAACATATGGACATGAAGCTCTAACAATTGAAAGATTTAGTCACATATGCCAGAAATAGTTGACTATATAGATCATCGTGTTGTAGGTCCAAACAAATTAAAGAATGTTGAGGGACTTCAAGCTAAGCAATGAAATCAAAGGCATAAGATGTAAGAGTAAGAACAGAAAAGCATGTATTATTATGTTTGCTCAAACCAAATCAATCAGAGTAGTAAAAAAAATAGGTCTTACCATATTCTGATGTGTTCATTTATTCTGTTGTGTTCATGATCAGCATATAAAACTATCTGAAGATGAACCAAGAAAGAATAAATTATTCATTTGAAAATAGACTACTTAAATTTACTGCATCATTAGGGTGTTAAGAGCTGTCAATTGCTAGAACAGCGTATATATGCAGAATCAATATATATTTTGCTTATGGAATGTAGTAAGAAATGTACATGTTCTATGCTTACAAAATCTTATGAAAATTTGCTATAACATGTTTTGATCAATTTTTGATTGAATAGGAGAACATTCGAGTACAATCTCAACAGGAAGGAGTTCAGAGTCAAGGAAGAGATGATACTGTGGCTCGTGTACTAGGAGAAGATCACCCAGGTCGGGTGCTTGGTTTTGGTTCAAACGGCTCTCAATCTCGGATCTTTGGGACACACAGAAGATTTGTCCAGTCTCCTTCCTTCGATTTTGACGGTTCATCACGTTCTAGTTCAAATATGGTGACGCGGGAGGAGTTTGAGAGACAACAAGAACAGCTTAATCAGTGTAGGTCTCAGCTTAATCAGTGTACGTCTTTCTTCAACTTTTTCATGGCGAGTTGTACTCCAGAACAGCTGCGACAATTACAGGAAGACTCTCAATTCCGAAACATGTTCTCGTCTCCCGCTCTCCTCCTCCTCCTTAGTTAACTGTGTTAAAACCTTGTGTTTTTTGTATTAAACAGTACAAGCGTGCGTTGTGGTTATTATCATGTAAACATTTGTGGTTATTATCATGTAAACATGTCATTGTACTATTTTTGGTTTAATTTTTGTATTAAACAGTATCACAAAGTATCACAAATTCTTGTGTTATTGTATTAGTTATTATCAGTATTTATCATTGTTTTTAGTTTTTTTAATGTTTTTAATGTTTATTTTTTTATGAAAGCAATTTTTTGTGGCGGTTTAGAACTGCTAAAAGCGGATTTTTTTACCAAATTTAAAATGTTAGTGGCGGGTCTTAAGCGCTAAAAATTTAATTATTGTGGCGGTTAAGAACCGCCACAATATAAATTACGTTTTCGTTAAAAATTATTTTAATATTTTGACGGCTTGCCACCGCCGATAATGAGTTTATTGTGTTGATTTTACACCGCTCTTGAATTTGTTTTATAGCGGTTCTAAACCGCTACAACAAACAAATGTTTTTAAATTTAATGAACCGTGAGAAATTCTGTTTGTTGCGGTTCAAAACCGGTATAATTTCCAGTTTATGGCGGTTTGGTAGTAGCGGTTCGTAACCGCTACAAACAATGTTACTCACGCGCCATTTTTTAGCGGTTACGTAAACCGCCTGAAACCGTGTTTGTGGCGGTTACAACCCGCCAATAACCGATTTGAAAACCGCCACTAACACCCGACTCTCTTGTAGTGTAGGTATATAATTAACAGTAAATATATGTGTTATTCAATTAAGGGTGACATGGATACACAAGGAGACCATTCGGGGTGTGATTTATGTACCGCCGCCGCAGCCACAATAACGTTTGTCGTACTAGCCTTACAATTGCACAATTCCGCTAGGCCCGACCCTATATCCAGAGAGCCCTCAGCTATGCGGGATCTGCATAGAAAATCCCACATGCGGAGAATTTTGTGGGGGTCTGAAAGTAGTTGTTTGCACTACCTACGTATGCGCAGACATGCTTTCATGAATCTTGCAGCATTAATGCGCCAGCGTGATCTTCTCAAGGACACTATTCATGTATCCGTAGAGGAGCAGGTGGCCATGTTCCTGCATATGGTAAGGCACAAGTCAAAGAATAGAGTAATGCAAGTGGATTTCATAAGGGGAGGGGGGACAGTTAGCCGTTATTTTAACAAAGTGATGGCGGGACTGTGTGCTCTTAGGGATATGTTCGTGAAGCAAGCTCCGAATGAGACGCCGCCGGAGATACTCAATAATCCAAATTGGTTCCCATATTTTAAGGTACGTGTGAGTATATGTATATATGGCAGTATAATAAGGATCGTTTTTGGTGCTGCACATTGTTCACATTTTAATATGTTGTAGGACTGCATCGGGCTCATTGATGGGACGCACATAGATGCCACGCTACCAGCAGGGCTCGTACCCCATTTTAGAGGGCGAAAGGGGGTGACGCAAAATGTGCTTGCAGCTGTTACCCCAAACAAAAGATTCACATACGTACTGGCCGGGTGGGAAGGATCCGCAAATGATTTTACGGTCCTGAAAGATGCATTGTCTTTACCCCCCCACTGGGGCTGCGAGTGTATGAAGGTAATATATTAAAATTAACATATAAATAAGTTTTACGTATCTCAGAAAGCGTCTGAACAGAAAACTGGTCGCCTTTGTATGAATGTAGGTAAATATTACCTTTGCGATGCTGGATATACGACAATGCCAGGATTCATATCGCCATACAGGGGAGTTAGATACCATTTGAAGGACCATACTGATCGGGTTCCTCGAAATCGACGAGAGCTATTCAATCTGCACCATTCTACATTAAGATCAATGATCGAGTCCACTTTTGGTATCCTAAAGAACAAGTTTAAAATATTGACATCCAAACCTCACTACCCATTCAAGAGCCAGGTCGCTACCGTACTATCGTGCACTGTTTTGCATAATTACACCCAGATTGCAGATCCTCATGACCCCCAACTATATGAAGAAGGTGATGGGGTGGAGGAGGAAGTAGAGGGTATCGATGAGAGGGATGACGATGTTATTGATCTATCCCAACATGGGACCGTTCGTGAACAAACCGAACAACGGGATCAGTGGAAAATGCACAGGGAGAATATAGCTTGGGATATGTGGGTGGACTACTGTAACATAAATAATAACGGGAACACAGTAGAGCATGGCCTATGAGGGGGTCGTTCTATTTGCCTAGTCTGAACAATGTGTCAATGTTCCTTTCTTATTGCATGACGTTCGGTGTGTTTAGGATGACAATATTTTCATACTTTGGCTGATCATTTTAATCATTTAAATTTCTGTATTTTTTCACCATTCGTTATCATGTCAATGATGTTTACTGAAAACTTATGCGTTTTAATAACAATAATATTGATGTTGTAGGGATGGATGGATCTAAAAAATCAAGGCATGGGGGCGAGCCCTCCCAAGATGGGAGTGATCCAATGCATCAATTATATGAAAATCTATATGGGACACAACGTGGAGATGCCGAGAGGAGGGTGGAACCCCTTCTCAACCGTCCAATTCCCATGCGGGTTCCACCTAACCCCTACCAAATGCTTGGATACCAATCTGGTGGGCATGGAATGGCATATCAACCTTATGGAAATTTCACATTGCCAATGCAAATGCCCTTGTCTCCTCCAATGCAAATGTCCATGTCTCCTCCAATGCAAATGCCCATGTCTCCTCCATTGCAAATGCCCATGTCTATGCCCTCACATAGTGGCCATGGGTATATGCATATGCTACAAGGGGGAGACAAACCCAATTTCATACCCCCCTCCTTGCAGGGTGCATTCGCGATGCCAACGCCACAAAGTGGAAATGAAAGGACTCCCGGCAGTGACTCCTCGAGGAAGTCGAGCCGGCGTAGTGAGGATGCCGAGGGGTCTGTATCAAGTCCAAGCAAAAAGCTGAAGCAGGCTTCCTCTTCTTCACAACATAACAAACTATGGAAGCCCGAGCACGATGTCACCCTTATTCCATTGCTTGCAGAACTTGCACGGCAGGGCCTTAAGGTCGATAAGACCTTTAAAGGGGCCGCCTTCAATGCCGCGACAGCTGAAATCAATAGATCGCATGGGACATCTTTCACAAGTGGTAATGTGAAAAACCACATGAAAGCATTGAAGACACGTCTCAAGGATGTGTACGATTGCATGGAAATTAGCGGGGCGGGCTGGGATGTTGAGAAGAAGATGATTCATCTGGATCTAGAAATTTATGACACGTGGGCGGCGGTAAATACTTCTATCTTCTACATAGGCTAGGTGCTAGCACATAAATTATAGATATGAATGGTATATTCATATATGCTTTGGTAATCGTTCAGGCAAACCCTCGGAAGCGTGCATATGTGAACCATCCACTGCCATGGTTTGAAGATCTCGTTGTCATCATTGGGGAAGACGCAGCACGTGGGGATATGTCCTGTTCCTTGTACGATAGCTTTGCATGCCCATTTTCTAGCGGGGAAGGTGAGCCCGTCACGCCTGATCCTACACATATTCGTACTCCACCCCACCATGTCCCTGAGGACATACCCACACAGGCGTCGACAGGAGAGTGTCCATATGGGGGGACAAGAAATGCTACCCCACCATCGCTGGGGAAGAAGAAACAGCGGCGTCGCGCTGTGAGGGAAGACCCTGATGTAATGCGGGATATTGCCTGCAACGTGAAAGAGGTCGCTGAGGCTATTAGGAGTGCACACTCCCAGCCCCACTGGACTGAAACTCTTGCACATAGTGTGTACGCGTTTACGGAGTACCCTCACCATGTCCTGTTGAAGTTGTATAAAGATCTTAGCATGAATGAGCTGGTGGGGCGTCAATTTTTGGCCGTGCCACAGCAGAGTCGAAAGATTATCCTTGAAGATTTAGTGGCAGAAATGAAAAGGGACTTGCAGGACGCTGGTTATGGCAGCGGAGATGGCGTCGGATAGATATGAGTATGGGTGGATTATAAGGTATGTTGGTTGAGTGGGGAGTAGAGGTCGTTGGGGTTGGGTATGTTTTGTATGGGTAAGTATGAAACATATTGGCATGTCGCATTGCTGTTTTTTGTGTGGCATGTCTCCTATAAGCTTTTTGTGTGTTACTGTGGTACATGTGGCGTAGGCTAATGGGTGCAGGGTATGGGGCATGTCTACTTTATGCTAGGTGTCTTGATATGAAACATATTTGCATTGCTCTATGGTTCAATTTTTTGGTTCATGTCTCACTTTTTATGATGTGGCTACTTGGTTCAGATTTTGGTATATTTTCATTGATGCAGGTTTTGATAAAATGAAACATAAGTGGATGGCTCCTATTTTCAGTTTTGGTTTATGGCTCCTTGTAGATGTTTCCCTATAGCCCAATGATGACGATAGTTACATGATCCATTTGTCCCTTGGATATGGAAAAAATATGTGGATATAGGCTTGATGGTTCCACTATCTCTGCGTGTGTGATATATGATGGAGCAACTGCTTATCACCACCATGATTTATTGATAACTTAACTTTCTTCCTGAGGGCTTATAAATCACTTATGTATCTCAAAGTGCACAGCAGCACCAATGTGCAATGACCCCAAAAAAAATTGAAACTGGGAAAAAATTCACATATGTATCAGCCCTATGATGAAGAACATTTATTGATCAATTTGTCCCTCGGTTAAGAAGAAAAAGTTGTATGAGGTATGAAGGTTCATTCTTAATGAGCAACCGCCTAATACATACTGAATGCTTAAAAACATGTTAACCTGAGGTCTTAGAAACATATGTGATTTTTGCCAAGTTTCAGTTTTTGTTTGGTCATTGCCCATGGGTGCTGCTGTGAACAGTGAGATACATATTTGATTTTTACCCAGGTTCAATGTATTGGGTCATTGCACATTGGTGAAGCTGTGCACTGTGACATACATATGTGATTTTTGCCCAGTTTCTGTTTATTGGGTCCTTGCACAATGGCTGTGCACTGTGAGATACATCTGTCATTTTTGCCCTGTTTCAATTTTTGTTGGGTCAATGCACATTGGTGCAGCTGTGCACTGTGAGGTAAATATGTGATTTATGACCAGCTTCAATTTTTTTTGGGTCATTGCACATTGGTGCAGTTGTGAACTTTGAGATACATATGTGAGTTTTGCACATTGGTGCCCAGTTTCAAATTTTTGGGGTCATTGCACATTTGTGAAGCTGTGCACTGTGACATACATATGTGATTTTTGCCCAGTTTCTGTTTTTTATTGGGTCATTGCATAGTGGTGTTGCTCTGAACTTTGAGATACATATGGGTTTTTTTTCAATTTCAAGTTTTTTTTGACATTGCACATTGCTGCAGAAGTGAAATTTGAGATACATAAGTGATGTTTGCCCAGTTACAATTTTTTTGGGTCTTTGAACATTGGTGCAGCTGTGCACTGGGAGATACATATGGGATTGTTGCCCATTTTCAAGTTTTTTTTGTGACTTTGCACATTGGTGCTGCTGTCCACTTTGAGAAACATATGTGAATTTTACGCAGTTTCAAATTTTTGTTGGGTCATTGCCCATTGGTGCTGCTGTTAACTATGTGATACATATGTGATTTTTACCCAGTTTCAATTTTTTTGGGTCATTGCACATTGGTGCAGCTGTGGCCAATGAGTTACATATGGGATTTTTTCCCAGTTTCAATTTTTTTGTGTCATTGCACATTGGTGCTGCTGTGCACAGTGAGAGACATGTGATTTGTACCCAGTTTCAATGTTTTTTTGGGTCCTTGCACATTGGTGGAGCTGTGCACTTTGAGAGACATGAGAATTTTGCCCAGTTTCAATTTTTGTTGGGGCATTACACATTGGTGCAGCTGTGCACTTTGATATACATATGTGAAGTTTTAATCAAATTACAATTTTTTTTGGGTCAATGCACATTGGTGCAGCTGAGCACAGTGAGGTACTTATATGATTTTTACCCAGTTTCAATTATTCTTGGGTCATAGCACATTTGTGCAGCTGTGAACTTTGAGATACATATGTGTTTTTTATTCAATTTATATTTTTGTTGGGTCATTGCACATTGATGCAGCAGTGCAATTTGAGATACATATGTGCTTTTTGCCCAGTTACAATTTTTGTTGGGTCCTTGCACATAGGTGCAGCTGTGCACTGTGAGATACCTCTGTGATTTTTGCCCAGTTTCAATTTTTTTTGGTTCATTGCACATTGGTGCAGCTGTGCACAGGGAGATACATATGTGATTTTTAATCACTTTCAATTTTTGTTGGGTCAGTGCACATTGGTGCAGCTGTGAACTATGAGCTACATATGTGATATGTACCCAGTTTGAATATTTTTTGGGTCATTTCACATGGGTGCAGCTGTCCACAGTGATATACCTATGTTCTTTTTACCCAGTTTCAATTTTTGTTGTCACTTTGCACAGTGGATGATCCTAGCCCAATGATGAAGATAAGTAGCTGATCCCCTAGTCCCGAGGTTATGAAAAAATAGTTGGTTATAGGCTGGATGGTTCCATTACCAATGAGGGGGAGAGATGTGATGGAGCAACTGCTTATGTCCACAATGATTTATTGAAAAATTAACTTTCTTCCTGAGGGCTTATGTATACCATAAACACTAACAACTACATTGAGCCATGACCCAAAAACTGACCCTATGAGCCATTCACATATGTTTCAGCCTGCTGATGATGAACATATAAATAATGATCAATTTGTCTCTATGTTACGATATTTCCTTTTATCTTTTACTTCTGAATTAAGCCAGGTGATGTAATCTTCCGCGGGGTTGTCACTGTCTGTATGTACGCTGCTTCCCCCATTTTTCATTTCATTGTTATATCTCTATAAATCATTATTCACGCTTATATTTTTTATATCTTGCAAGGTTACAATGAGCACCGGGTCCAGCTCTTCGATTCAATCCAGACCCAGATTTGCTGCAGGCGGGGAGTTGGCGGCTGATGATGAGGACTGCAAGTTTTGCTACTGTCGGCTCAGGGTTTCCAGGCGGACATCATGGACCCGAAAAAATCCCGGCAGGCGCTTTTGGAGCTGTCCATGCCACGTGAATGGATGCAACTTCTACGAATGGAAGGATCCTCCACACTCCGACTGGTCAACCTATGTGATACTGCAGTTGATGGATGAGATTGAAAGAGGCCCCACCAATGCTCCCTCTTCCACATCGTTCTCTGATCAACGGCTTTTAGAGATAGAGGGTCGGTTGGCCTTGCTCGTGGGGCGATTTGAGCGGACCACGGTGAGAATGGACACCGTGAAGTTGGTTTTGTTTACGCTCCTAGGTTTGATGTTAGTTGTGTTATTGTTGATTATACACAAGAGTGGTTGATGTTAGGTTGGTTACATTGTAACACTTTATATTTTTTGGATGTTTGTTATGCAAACTGAGACTGTATTATGGATATTATATGTCTTCTGTATATGCTGGGTTCAGGTGTTATGTTAAATAGGATTGTGATTTCTGTTGTATGCTATCTCTGCAAATCAGTTGTACTTTTTAGAATTTATGAATGTTGGAAATAAAAGGGATAAGTGGTTCGGGTGCTTGATTTGTGGTTATTGCCTTCGGTTATATTTAATAGCCCAGAAATGAAATTAAATAATTATTTTTTAAAAAAATTCGGTAGTTTAATTTTGATGTTTGATACGCGGGGATTTTATTATGAGTATTAATAGATATTTACTTAATAGTTAATATTTAGTTAACTAATAGTTATTAGTTTAGTTAATTAACTGATTTTTCTACTTCATATTTCCATAGGGGGTTATTCTCATCTCATAACACCATAACCAAATCCCAATAATCCACATCCAACAATCCCAAACACACTTTAACCCAACGAAACACAAAACTTTACTATGGGCCCCACAAACAAATCCCACCACAACTTTCCCACCTACTTTCCACCAAAGAAACACAAAACTCTATTTCTCTCTCCTCAGGAATCCACCATGGATTTACTATTCACAACAGTAAATCCCAATTCACTTTCAACCAAAGAAACAAGCCCTCAGCGGAAAAAATGGTTATTGCGAACTTACGAGGTTGCCCTTCAGCATTTCAGGAAGTGACGTAAGACATGTAATTGGACTACTCCATATTCTGAGTTCTTAAGAGATAAAAACGCATTATAACACAAGAGTGCCACTATTCACGTTACCACAAAGAGTATTGATAAATACACCAGTTGACTGCAACAATAACGAGAGCTTGTAAGGTCCATGTCTACGAGGAAAACACTAGAACTTGGGGTTGAATAGTGTTTATACAATTTAAAATGATAATTACACCAAATTAAATTCCTAACCAACAATTAATGCGGAATGAAAATAAACCCTAAAATGAAACAATGCAAACACAAGGATGTTTCAAGTGTTCGGATTACACAAGTCAACTTCCGACTTGTTCCCGGTAGTCCTACGTCTCTTCCACCGGGATACCACTGGATACTCAAGTTAGAACCCTAACTTGAGGTTTTCTTTAAACCCACTTGTAGCAACCCTACAAGTGAAATCGAAGTACACTCGATGTCTTTGACTCCCACAACTTGGGAGCAAGCAAATCTCTCTCACAAACCGAGAGTTAATCTAACAACGAAATATATGAAATATTGAAATTGCAACACTTACAATTACATATGCCTTGAAGTAGAACTTGAAGGAACAAGTGTGTTGATGTGTAGATGTCTCTCTTGGAAGAGATGAAAGCCATTTCTCTTGTCATCGCCAATTGCCTAGAAAATATCTCTTTGATTCTAGGTTGGAGAGCAAGAGAATTAAAGATTGGAATTCTAGGGCTTTAGGATTTGAGAGCTTGAGAAGCTTGAAGATGAAAGCTTAGGGTTTCAATAGATGAGTGACTAACCTCTCAATAGAACAGTAGAGGCTGCCTTTATAGGTTTCTCAAATCCATCAAACAGAATCCCCAAACCCCCCTTGAAATCCGTGGAGAAAAAGCCAACGTATAGAATTTACACACTCGACAGTCGGTTGCTGCACT
Organism: Scilla litardierei; assembly: GCA_030789695.1. NCBI lineage: Eukaryota > Viridiplantae > Streptophyta > Magnoliopsida > Asparagales > Asparagaceae > Scilla > Scilla litardierei. The sequence goes on from CM061133.1 coordinate 218,519,391, forward strand.
GTGTCAGAGGATAGGTGAGAATTCAAACGGTAACTTACCACGTTGACAGTCGACTGACGAATAGAAGACAGTCGACTATAAATTCAATAGGCGACTGTAAATCCGTCTACAGGCGACTGGCCGCAACAAGGGTAAGCTGAGAAAATCTCAGAAAATACTGGGAAGACAGGACAAGCGACTGATGTGGAATACACAGGTGCATGTGCCATGGGCAGGCGCTTGTGAAACCAACATCAGTCGACTGTCACAAACCCTGACATTTTCCAGAGAGCATAGTCTGCAGAGAGTTCAAAGACAGACGACTACTGAAGCATTGACAGTCCACTGTGCCATTGGACAGTCAACTATAAATACATCAGTCGACTGGCACTGAAATGATAAACATTCCAAAGAGCAGATTCTGCAGAGTAATCATGGACAAGAGACTGTGGAAACTGGAAGCATTGACATTCGATTGTGCCTTGGACAGTCTACTGTAAATACAACATCAGTCAACTGGCACTGAAATGATAAATATTCCAGAGAGCAGATTTTGCAGAGTAATCATGGACAGGTGACTGTTGAAGCATTGACAGTCAACTATGCCTTATACAGACGACTGTAAATACATCATCTGTTGACTGGCCAGATGAAAATGAAAATGATCTTAAGTTGAAGATAGACAGGCGACTAATTACAAATCACAGTCGACTGTCTCTTGGACAGGCGCCTGTAAAATGTACATCAGTCGCCTGAAGGAGTTAAAGTTTAGAAAGCCCAAAAATCAACTGATTAAGTATGTGCATAACATGCGACTGTTGAACAAATCACATTCGACTGTTTTTAGACATGCGACTGTAAATCGTTCAGCAGTCGACTGTTGAAATCACAACATGCACATTCTTGAGAAATATGAATTGGAGTCTAAGGAAAAGTGATCTAATGATTTCCTAGGACATGAATAAAGATATGTGTGCGCTCCAAAATAATTCTACTTCTAAGCTAAATATTAGAAGAGAAAAAGAATATTACATTATGTAGAACTCTCTCTTCTATCCAAAGTATGAGCGTGAAGTCTTCTAGGAGCTTCAATCGCCATCTTTGATCATCCAATCCACTTTTCTTGCTTTCATTGATCTTTGAGTGACATCCATTACTAATTAATCTTCATGATATGCTTAGGCAATGGATTAACTGTAAATAGGGGATTAGTCACAAGTATTTATGTTTGCTCATCATTAACACCAAGTAGGGAGAAGTCCAATACTCAACATTCTCCCCCTTCTTGATGATGACAAACAATCATAAACAAAAAGATAAATAATTGTGCTTAAAGAAAATTACTCCCTCTACATATATGCCAATCAAATTAGTCAATGAATATAAGGGCATATATAGATCAAATGAAGCAAGTATGTAAGATATGAATGAATGAAATGATTTTCATGAAATCTTGAAATCTAGGATCTTATAATCCAACTTCATTCTATCTTACTCCCCCTGAATCTACGGCAACTTCAATCTTAGATTTAAGTTTAGAATTAGAATTTACTTATCACATATATTATGATATGTTTATTTCTCTCCCCCTATGCCATTATCCAAAAAGTGGGAGTAGAATAACAACAATCGTGCTAAATAAGTACTAAACTATCATGAGAGTATAAAGATAGGATGTATATTAAATGTGATGCCAAAATATTTTCGAAGAAAAAAATAATCACAAAGGGTTATCTCATTGACATACATACCAAAAACTCATAAAACACAAGAAATCTTAGTTGACTAAAGGAGCGAGAATCCAATATCAATATTTCAATCCAAATGAGAAAACCATCTCATTTGAAGTACAAAACAACATTTTCATACATATAAACATAAACAATGATATAGCATTCAAAGAGACAATTGCACAATGTTCACACATATAAACATAAACAATGAGACAAAGTGTGAAGCAACATATGAAGTACAAAACAACATTTTCATATATACATATATATATATATATATATATATATATATATATATATATATATATATATATATATATATATATATATATATATATATATATAGAAAAGTAAGTGAGTGTGTATAAAGATATAAACAGGGGGCTAGATCAGGATGCAGACCAATGACTAGCCCGGAATCAACTCCAAAACGATGTCGTTTACCGCAAGCGCACGGTATAGTGGCAAGCGGGTATCGAACACGGGGAAGCGGTGCTATACTACCTATCTTCTCCTAGGTTGAGTTAGAATTGCAGGTTTATTGGTGGATGTGGAGTGTGGAGGCTCATGATGGTGATGGATGCGAAGGTTGTGTCCCTCAATGTCGCAAATAGGGGGACTACGACGTTAGGGATCACCGCAAATACCGTCGGGGATCGATGTTTGAATAGAATCCTTACGTTGCATTAGGGTTAGAGGATTAGTCTCCCAATTCGTACCACTCTCGTGGGTTAGAATTGTGAGGTATTTCGGTGGCGCTCGTTGACGCAATGGTGGTAGCCGTCAACGTAGCGATATAGTTCATCGGTGGATCTCCTCAAGGCACGAGCCGGACATGGTCACGAGCCTTGGTTGGATCCACCGATTTCTCTATTCGAATCCCAAGGATACCCCTTAGGCACATCAATTCCACAGACCGTGGGCATGATCTCAGTACGGGTTATCTAGGGATTCGGTAGGCTCGACCGAAATTCTTCCCTAAATCCCTGATTCAATGTGGAGATTCAGATCTACATCTTCCCCTTAGGCTCTTAGGGCTAACCCATCAACACTAGGAAGATCTACTCACACATGGCGTTGTTAACAGATAAAAACATAATATTTAGAGATGAAAACATCGTAGCAATCGAAAGAATAGAGATAAAAGACTTACAGCGGGAGATAGATAAAAATTGCAGTTTATAGATCCCAGAAAAATTCTAGATTTCCAAGCACAAGAACAATCGAGAACAAGAGTAATAATCCGAAAGTTTCGATCCAAAATTCCTTCACAAAAATTAATCTAAAAGTAGCTCACTAAAAATCGCCTTAGCTCCCTACCAAAACTCTTTCAAAAATGCCTAAAATGAATCTCCCCTCTCTCGCTGTGCGAGCTCCCCGCATTCAATCCCCCAGATCGCGCAACAGATGGCTTTAGCAAATCCTTCCAAAAATAGCCCTGACACTGCCGACCGAGTAGGCTGCTCGGTCGAGCAGTGCATTGCTCGTTCGGTCGCTCGGACCGAGCAGCTGTACTACTCGACCGAGCTTGACAGAAAATCCAAAATCTTCAAAATCCTCGCTCTGCCTGCACGGGCCGAGTCAGCTCAGCTCGGTCCGAGCAGAGGCTGACTCGGTCACGGAAAAGTTACTCGGGCCGTGCGCTGGAATTACTTCACCTTTGAAATTTGACGCTGCTCGACCGAGCAGATGAACTGCTCGGTCTGAGCCACCCGCGTAGCTGCTCCTTTCTTTCAATTGAATCTGCTCGGTCTGAGCAACTGTACTACTCGACCGAGCAGTCTGGGAAATGAATTCCAGGGGCTGCTGAAGGCTCCTCTCTCTCTCTCTCTCTCTCTCTCTCTCTCTCTCTCCTCCTCTAATGGCTCCAAAAGTGTGGCGAACTCCTACAGGGCTCCACCAACGAGCTCAAGGGCAGTCAGATGTGTCCATACCCAAGTGGGGTCCCAAATCGCTCCAAAATCCCTGAAAACTCATAAAACACTAGAAACTCAAATATAACGTCAGAAACGTGATATCGTAGTAAAATGTAGGATTTGGATGCGAAAATGATATGGAATGCAATGAAATGATGATATGAAAATAGTGGAAAATATGGACACATCAAAATCCCCTAAGCTTACCTCTTACTCGTCCTCGAGGAAGACGAATAATCGGTACACCGGGAGGAAAGCAAAGAAGAAATAAGAAAAAAATAAAAAGAGATGAGAATAGAAGTGAGAGGAGGGTGCTAAGGATGTTCAGTCAGATCTCTGGCCTTAATAATAAATTATGATGCTCTGAATAATAAACATGCATGCTACTGGCAATTTCTAGTTTTACAAATCATTTGACTAGCATGCAATGCAGGCAAAGAATAGGGATCTACTGAAATAACACCATCAATTCATATCAATCTCATGCAATCCCTAGAGTCGAGTATAAAGAAATTGGCAATGCCCTTTCCAATCACAGATACACAAGGAGCATATAGAAATCACACAACATGCAATAGAGAAAAGAAAAAGTCATGCCATTCAGTTATTCATTTCGATTCATGAAAGGTCTCCAAAAACTAAAGCATTTCATGAAGTTTAGGTATTATAAAATCTCCCTGTTATGCACCGTCTCTACTCTGCTCACTCATGTGATCAGTTGGTTTACCCCCCCAAGCTTAGCTTGAGGCGTCACATCTAGGAATATGACATGAAATTTTTCTTTTTCTTCCCAGTATAAGTGATAGCTTCTAATGAAAAGATACAAAACAATATTTATTCATTTTCTTTCTTTTTCTTTTCTTTTTCACATATGAATATGTACACTATATTTTTTTTTCAATTGGAAGATATACTTTTTTTTTCTTTTTGGGTTTGGAAAGTGAGATGCGGTAAAGATAGCTGTGGGGTGTAACCATCTGATGTGTAGAGAAATATATAGATATGTGGAGAAGGAAAGTAGTTTATCTCTCGGTTCACTCATAAGAGGGTGCACAACTGTTTGATAGAATAATACCCTAACTAAACTCATAGATAGAATGTATATTTTCATTCCTCTAAACGAATACTGAAAAGGCATGCAGTAATAAACACAACAGCAGCAGGCATGCAATCAGAAGTGAATAAGATAAAAACAGATGCTCCAAGTGTTCTAGTGATGCGTGAACCTAGGTGCATTACCCAACATAGTGCATAATAGATACTAAATCATGCATTCGATTTTCAATTCATTTTAAGCATAAAATCAGATAGATCAGCAAAAGAAACGCATGCTTATAGATAGTAAAACTGAGATTTACCCTAATAGCATGTCGACGAAAGTGAGCATCGTAAAAGACTAATAAGGCTATGAGAGGTATCATCATGCGGAACATCCTTAGCAAATAAAGAGAAAGAGGTGGAGGAAAAAAAGGAAAATAAAGAAAAAGGGATGCATGCATGGTGAAAATAGAAAATATGATGCAAAATGAGAAAAAAATAAAGGGGCGTGGACAAGTGGTGGAAAAGTAAAATAAAAACTGAAATAAGGGAAGAAAATGTAAAAAGGAAAGACGAAAAGTAAAGTGGTAGCACTCATCCCCCAAGCTAAACCTAGCAGTATCCTCACTACTAAGAAAACGCTAGTAGGCGGGAGATGATGCTAAATGGGTCGGGTGGGTGAATATAATAAAAACTGTGCAAAAAGAAAAAAAAAATAAAAACATAGAATGATGCAATGCTGAATGAAATATGATGCATGTGTGGCTCCTCCCCCAAGCTATGTAAGTGTAAGGCCCCGAACAAACAGATGGGCTCAATAAAAGTAGGTGGAGGCAAGAACGGGTAAGGACGACATCAAGCAGAGGCACCACCCTCTGGGGTGGTGATGGGTCCCTCTGCCGTAGACCAGGAGGTGGGGGAAGATCTGGCTGGAACTCATGAGGTGGGTCGATGGTGAGATCAATGGTGGCAGTGGAGGGCTCAGCTGAATATAACACCAAGGCAGACAGGGGATCTAGATCTCGAAGTGAGATAGCTATCGGGTTGAAAGAGTTGTTTGGGGTGTTGTTGTTGTTTTACCAATAAAAAGGACTAGGGCATTAGGGATCACCGCTAATATGTCGGGGCTCGACGTTGGAATAGAATCCTTACGTTGCATTAGTGTTAGGGGATTAGTCTCCCAATTCGTACCACTCTCGTGGGTTAGAATTGTGAGGTATTTCGATGGCTCTCGTTGACGCAATGGCGGTAGCCGTCAACGTAGCGATATAGTTCGTCGGTGGATCCCCTCAAGGCATGAGCCGGGCATGGTCACGAGCCTTGGTTGGATCCACCGATTTCCCTATTTGAATCCCAAGGATATCCCTTAGGCACATCAATTCCACAGACCGTGAGCATGATTTTAGTACGGGATATCTAGAGATTTGGTAGGATCGACCGAAATACTTCCCTAAATCCCTGATTCAATGTGGAGATTCAGATCTACATCTTCCCCCAGGATATTAGGGATAACCCATCAACCCTAGGAAGATCTACTCACACATGGCGTTGTTAACGGATAAAAACATAATATTTAGAGATGAAAACATCGTAGCAATCGAAAGAATAGAGATAAAAGACTAACATCGGGAGATAAATAAGAATTGCAGTTTATAGATCCCAGAAAAATTCCAGATTTCCAAGCACAAGAACTATCGAGAACAAGAGTAATAATCTGAAAGTTTCGATCCAAAATTCCTTAACAAAAATTAATCTAAAATTAGCTCACTAAAAATCGCCTTAGTTCCCTACCAAAACTATTTCAAAAATGCCTAAGATGAATCCCCCTCTCTCGCTGTGCGAGCTCCATGCATTCAGTCCCCCAGATCGCGCAACAGACGGCTTCAGCAATTCCTTCCATAATAGCCCTGGCACTGCCAATCGAGTAGGCTGCTCGGTCGAGCAGTGCATTGCTCGTTCAGTCGCTCGGACCGAGCAACTGTGCTGCTCGACCGAGCTTGACAGAAAATCCAAAATCATCAAAATCCTCGCTCTGCCTGCACGGGCCGAGTCAGCTCAGCTCGGTCCGAGCAGAGGCTGACTCGGTCACAGAAAAGTTACTCGGGCCGTACGCTGGAATTGCTTCACCTTTGAAATTTGACGCTGCTCGACCGAGCAGATGAACTGCTCGGTCCGAGCCACCCGCGTATCTGCTCCTTTCTTTCAATTGAATCTGCTCGGTCCAAGCAACTGTACTGCTCGACAGAGCAGTCTGGGAAATGAATTCCATGGGCTGCTGAAGGCTCCTCTCTCTCCTCTGCTCTCTCTCTTCTCCTCCAATGGCTCCAAAAGTGTGGTGGTTGACTCGGAAAACGCGCACGGGGCACGCCTTCCACTCCCAAGCGTAGGAGTGTCAATGCAATAAAAATAACCGGTGAGTACCGGGTCGGATCACAGGGACAAGTCGTTCTATGTTCACAAATTTGACTGATAAAGAAAAATAATAGCGTGCTACAACTAACTCAACTAACGTTGGATGAGTGTGTGAAAAGTGTGAAGAAATTAAAAATCCTAATCTAAGTGGGTAGGGTTAAAGAGCCGAAGGTGGAGTTAGGATAGCTAGGAGAGAGAGCATGGGTTGTGGGTTCATTAAAAATTAGTGTTGATCAAGTCCTAATTATCCACATAACTCAATTGGTCATCCGGCTAAGGAAGCCCAATCGGAAAGTTTAGCTTTCATGAACACGACAAATTGCAACAGGGATGGACGTATTATCATGGCACTAATAAAAATGAGCATGGTATTTTCTCAAATTGTGCCCTCTCGGGTCTTAGCCAATAAAATTGTGCCCTAATTACACATCCAACATTAGCATGAGAGTAGGCAAGAGGCAATTAGAACTAAAATCAACACCCAACATCAATGAATCACAACCCAAGCCACTCTACACTACTCAATCATCATGAAAAAGAAGTTTGGATTTTCATTCAAAAATAACCAAATTCATTACAAATTGAGAGATATAAAATTACAAAAGGGATTAGAGAGATATCACCAAGGATATCTCTAAGATGAAGCTCTCCTCCACCTTGAGCACCTTCTCCAAGCATCTAACCTCCTCCCATGGCCTCCTCCCCCAAGCCCTAGCTTTGGGGAACACAAAAACCCCCCAAGAGCAGCTCACAGCTACAAAACCGCATCAAAAATCCAACTCCCCCTCCAAAAAACGCTCCCAGGCCAAGTATAAGTCATTGCGGGTCGGGTTTACTGCGCCCGACCCGCCGGCAGTTAACGCGCGCACGTTCTGCCCAAATGGAGGCGGGGCGGACTGGGTCGGACCCCGGCCCGCATGCCACCCTGCCCGCTCGAAGAGCAGGCGGGCGTGAAATCCGCCCGCTCGACGAGCGGGCGGGCTGAGAAGCCCGCCTGTCGAAACACGCGGGCCGGCCGTTGCTGGGCCGATCCACATTAAAAAAACAATTTATTTTTTTAAATTTATTTTTTAAAATGCTGCTGCGGGATTTGGAAAGCGGGCCGGCCAGCGGTCTGGCCCGCAAACGTGGTTTTTTTAATATTTTATTTTTTTAACTTTTTTTCTTTTTCAGAAATTCCAGAATCCCTTTCTAAGCTCCGAAAAATTCTCCAAAAATAGCTAAAAATCCTAGAAAAATTCCAAAAAATTCTGGAAAATTCCCAAGGCTTCCAGGAGTACCTGAAAAATAGGAGAAGCAAAAATTAGTTCATATGATGACAAAATATATATAATGGCTATTAAAAGAAAACAATATTAACCTCCAATAATCCATATAAAATGTTCCAATGCTCAAATAATTCCCAAAAAATGGAGATATGATCAAAATAATGGCAGGAGCATAGGAAAAATAATAGGAAACCAATAAAGACGATAAAAACCGTATTTTGTGCCAAGAATGAGAATAAGCCCCGAAAAAGACATGAAGTGAAAATATACCCAAAAAGAGCACAATTAAGCCTAATCTTTGGCACAAAATGGGGATAGTTAGGGGGTGAAATATGCAATTTATATCCCGAATCATGTGACGAATTCCTACTGGGCTCCACCAACGAGATCACGGGCACGTCAGATGTGTCCATACCCAAGTGGGGTCCCAAATTGCTTCAAAATCCCTGAAAACTCATAAAACACTACGAAACTCGAATATAACGTCAGAAACCCGATACCGTAGTAAAATGTGGGATTTGGATGCGAAAATGATATGGAATGCAATGAAATGATGATATGAAAATAGTGGAAAATATGGACACATCAACCAACAAGTAGGATATATAAGGGAGAGGCGGGGAATCAGACACCTTACACAGAACTACCAGGCAAGCATCAAGAATGACAAGGAGTACAAAATGTAACCACAACTCCAAGTATATTCAAACAAAATATGATCAAGATATGACCATCATCCATACATCAGACCACAAATCCAAAAGATACAGACAAACACTGAAACCAAAATAACAAAAAAATCCTATGGTGAGGCTATCCAGAGTAGCATCAGTCAGGATCAGGCAATCTAGATGACGGATGTGTCTGAAGGGCGACCAGACCGACAGAACATCAATCTGGTAGAGCGACGAGTCAGGTACCCAAGAGCCTTCCGCTTGGATGACGATGCACAAGCAGCAAGAGAATCTACGTGATCAGGCACAGAGGGTTGTACATTAGTAGACAAAGGCTCAAAGCCTGGAGGAGGAGGCACAACAGAATGTGTAGTATTCTCGAAAGGAGGAAACATGGCCTGGAGGGCGACCGGAATTAGAAAGCCGTGAAGTAGGAACCACTTATACTGAAGCTCAAGGAGAAGCAAGAGCTTCTGATTTATGTTGGAAACTTGCGTTTCGAGCGAAGAACTTGGTCACACAGCTGAGCGAGGAGAAAGTCATCGTGCAGAACAGATGGTGGAGGAGAGGGTGGCTGATCAGCAAGCAGAGGAGTGGGTTCAGCTATAGTGGATGAGGGAATAGGGTCAACGACATAAATACCCAAATACTCCCCCGAAGACGGTGGACTCGCTGGTTCCATGAAGATCGATCGATAGAAACAAGGGCACAAACGAACGATAATCGACGAAGATACCTAATCCGAGAAGATTGACGGAGAAGGAGACAATAGAACTTGCAATCGGAAGATTGGAAGTGGGATCGAAGAGTGGAGCTTTCGAATCGGAGAAGAAATCGACGGCAACAGTGGAATTTCGAAGGAGGGAGACGAGGGAAGTTGCGTCGGATGAGAGAGAAACAAACTGAACAAATCGACGGCCCTCGAAGTTATAAGAAGGGGTCCAAAGAATCTGGCCCGTTGGATTGAAAAATCGATGGCTCAGATCAAGTTAGCGAACCGCCACAGAAAGCGACAGTCGACTGATGAACAACCGTCAGTCAACTGGTAGAAAAGATAGAAATAAGCTTGGGTTGACAGACAGTAAACTGGTGCGTAATTCACAGTCGCCTGTCGGATAGACAGTCGACTGTAACTTACACGACAGTCGTCTGACAGAGAATCAAAAATATGACGATAAAAACAAAGACCTCTGAAGGTTTGGACAGGCACTTGATGACCAAATTACAGTCGCCTGTCACAGAGACAGTCGACTGTAAAATCTTCATCAGTCGCATGTGCGAAAAATACAGTCTGCTGTATGAAAAATTGAGTTGGGCAGTCGACTGTCGAAGGAATGACAGTCATCTGTCCTGGTCCAGAAAATATACAGTGAGGTTAAAATCCAGAGGATAGCGACAACTCACCCTGGGACCTATATTATAACACAAATCTAATCAAGAAATCATTATCAAAATATTATTGATTCACGTACAAATCTCGTAAATCAATCCAAACAATCTAATCATCAAAATATTATATACACATGCTTGTATATGTGCATGTATACATATAACATCTCTTAAAACAAATATATGTGAAACCTATAATTTATCACAAGAAGAGAAGTGAAATTGATTATATGAGTTCAAGCATGATATAACATGAAAGTATGAACTCCTACAATGCAGATTCACCCATAATCCCAAATTCTCCACGCAACATCACAAATGAATCTTCTTTAAAAGGTTTAGTGAAGATGTTCGGCGATTTGTTTTTGGGTTTCAATGTACTCTAAGATGATGTCCTTCTTAGCTACATAATCATTAATAAAATGGTGTCTCACATCTATGTGTTTGATACGAGAGTGATGTACCGGATTCTTGGAATGACAATAGCACTTTGGGCATCAACCATGATAGGACGAGTATCACAATTAACATCATAGTCCTTGAGAGTGTGTCTCATCTAAAGAATTTGTGCACATGCAAGACCCGTGGCGATATATTAGGCTTCAGTCGTGGACAATGATACTGGTGGGACCAAAAAGATGCTTCTCTCAAGCGCAAGAGTCCGTACAAGTAATATAATCTGGGAGTCCAGATGTCGAATCCTCGGGAGGAAATCTGTTGCAACCACAGCTCAAATCAAATAGAAATCCAACGTAGAGAAACTAAACACTTCAATAATGATGGCGATGTGATGATTTTAATGGTGGTGAACAATGCGAACAATGAAATTCGTGTATGAAAATATTTATAAAAAGTATGCACATGGTATGGGTTCATTAGGATCAATGATTCGTATTAATTTGGTTGATGAATATAACTCAATGAATTCTTTTTTTGAGAGCAATTCACCGGAAAATACCCAATATAACTCAAAGAATTCTCCTTTTGGGAGCAATTCATCGGAAGATACCCTTTTGGGGGTTCAAGCACAATATGAATAAGATCGTCGCTAAAGTTATAATACGATATGAAACACTCTTTTGGAGAGATCAAAACTACGATATGAAACTCCCTTTTGGGGAGATCAAAACTCACCCTTTTGGGGGCGATCATCAACTCAATCACTTCTTTTGGAAGATGAAAAAGACGATTTACGAACAAAGATTACAACTTTAACGACGTTTAACGGTTTAGCACAAGGATTATTCAACCAAACGAACACAAATAATATCCCCTAACTATGCCATACCATGCACAATAAGAATTAGCTACTCATGGTGCAAGAATAAACAAGTTTCATAGCAAAATACATCAATCTAATAGCAAAATACTATAGAAAAGCACCAAATACGGGGTTTAAGTTAAGAAATTTATCACCAAATATCCTTGAAAAGACACCAAAACTCTCTGGAAATAATAAAATAGCATCTGGAATTTTACAGAATTTTGTGGTGGCGAAATACGGCTACTAGAGCCTCCAATATGCTCAAAATACGCCAGTAATGGCCAAGAATACGAACAAAAACCCTAGAATACGCTTAAATAGGCTTATTGCGGGTTTACTGTGCGTATCGGGTTCAAAACCCGCTTAAAACCGCATCCAAACCCAAACCCGCCGTCGGAGCAAATATAGACCGTTCATCGCATGCGGGATTTGATTCCATGGCGACACGTGTCCCGCTTATCGGATCCAATCTCGCGCGTGCCCGTTTGCATCGATCTCGTCCGAATTCGTTTTGGATTGATTCATGGCCGTCCGATCGCGTGATCGAATGGAGCCAAGCACGCCACGTGGCCGCTGAGAACGCTGCTCTTCGCTTCGTCTACGGATGATGGGAGCCATTGGATCTTGATCGGACGGTCGATACTCCGTTGCCTCAACGCCTTTTGCTGCTTCGCTCGTTCTCGCATGAGGGCCGTTCGATGAATGATCGATGGTTACGATATTGCCACGTTGCCCGCTGCTGCTGCGTCCGAATTCAAATGCGAGGTCGTTGTCCGCCGTTAGATTTCGATCGGACGATCCATACGCAGCCACGTCGCCCGCTAGGATCTGCTTCGATCTCAGTTGCAAACAGCCGTTGGATTGTAATTCGACGGGCACGATGATGCCACGTCGACAGCTATTTGGAAATCAAAGCCTTCGTTTGCGAGCCGTTGGATCGAGATCCAACGGCCAGGAAATTGTCGCGTTTGTCGTCGTTGAGTGCCGTCCGATTGAGCGGCGAGCGGTAGATGGTTGCCACGTGGCGCGCGGTGATTGGTCGGTGACCGTATTTTCGTATTTTAATCCGTATTTCCCCATTTAAATTGGTATTCTGCATTCAAGAATTCACAGTAATTAGCACAGATCTCAGAAAAATACAAATAAATAGTCGTTGGAATCGTGAGATCAAGACGACGCTAGGAAAAATATAAAAAGTGCAGAAATACTTCATTAATTACTGTTTTGTGCTCAAATAAGTGTTGGATATTGGACTCCCCGGATTTGGTTTTGGATGATGAACAAACATAAATATATTTTGAACTAACAATTTGTGAGCGCAGTTATGGAGATCGTCGCCAAATTCATTTGAATATCCAAAGCGACGTCTCGAGACTTCTCAATGCACGTGATCGTATGCTTAAAGCTTCGTTGAAGCTTTTGGACCATTTTAGAAGTCATGAAGATTTGGATCGAAGCTTTCGAAGACGATTCGTCAAGCTTTATTTATTGTCTTTTAGCTTCGTTCCGTAGAATGTTAAGCCTTGAGTAGGTCTTACGTTTTAATCTTCATAACGCTCCTATCTTAGACATAGGAACTTGTAAGAAGTCCATACGAACTTTCCCGAAGCATCGCGCTTCGTTTTGCGACTTCTTGTGCATGTTAGTTGGTTCAAGAAGAAGAACCAACCGACTAGATGGTGATCTAGTCGGTCGGCAATGCTTCTTGGACCGACTAGTTTGCCTTCTCAAATCATAGCTCTTTATGGTTTACAGTTAGTCGGTCTACGTTGATTCACCGACCGATTAGTTTGTGAACTAGTCGGTCAGTGATCCTTCTTAGACCGACTAGTTGAGCTTCTACTGTACATGCCAAGTTACTGTTTGTCGTTAGTCGGTCCATGTACATTTGGCGACCGACTAGTTGATGAACTAGTCGGTCAACTTTTGTTCTTGGACCGACTAATTCAATTTGTACTCAGACTATTTGTTTTATCTCTTAGTCGGTCTAAGTTAACTCACCGACCGACTAGTTGTGAAACTAGTTGGTTGGCAAGTGTGCTTTGACCGACTAGTTCAGTTAGTCTGAACTTCGACCTATTCACTGTTCACCACTTAGTCGGTTCATGTTGATTGACCGACCGACTAGTTGATGAACTAGTCAGTCGGTGGTTGTTCTTTGACCGACTAGTTTGGTTCAGAATAGAGCCGTTGGAGCTTTAATTGAAACGTTTCTCTCGCTCTCGCTCTCTCCTCTAACCTATATATACTTGTTGAGCTGCATTCATTGCACTCAAGGCTGATATTAAGACAAGTTTAGAGTTCAAAGAGAAATCATTCCCTCTCATTCAAAGCTCATTCATTCCAATCTTGAATCTCTTCTCACTCTTATTTCAAAAGAGAGATTCATTGATTGTGAGCCTTCCAAGCCAAGTGCTTGATCCTAGGTCACCATCAACCTCATACCTCTCCATCGCTGATCTTCATCTTGGAGCTAGGGTTTGGTGCCTTCTTCTTCCTCAAAATCATATTTGCCCTAATTCGTAAGTATACTCAAGGCATAGGTATTTTGTGGTAAGCTTTTCTATTTCATTTACTTTCGATATTATAAGTGTTTCACTCTCGGTTGTGAGAGTGTGTTTGTGATCCCGGTTTGTGGGAGTCACAAGTTTCATTTGTGTATGATTTGACTTGTGAAGGTTTTTCACAAGTATTTCATAGTGGAAATCTTGAGTTAGGGTTTCTAACTCAAGTATCCAGAAGTGATCCGGGTGGTTGGGACGTAGGATCACCGGGAACAAGTCGGGGAGACTTGGGTGGATCCGAACCCAGTAAAATCATTTGTTTGCGATTGTTTATTTTTTGTCGATTATTTACTATTCCGCATTTCCGCATTTATTGGTAGAGTTTGCAAGGTAATTAGGAATTAGCCTCTTAATTATTTTAAAGTACTATTCACCCCCCTCAAGTACTTGTGCAGTAGCTTAGCAGGGCATTACAATAAGGTGTTTTCTCTAACATATGTTGGTGTAGAAAATACGAATGTATTAGAGAACAATTTATCATCATATGAGCACAAAATAGGGCTAAATGGGGGGTTAAATATGTAATATTAACCCGAATCACACTCCCCAACTAGCGATTTGCTAGTCTCTAGCAAATAGAGCGATTAATTCGGATGATTAATAAAACAATAAGTTCTTTCGATCGCTTATGGCATGGCTCAATAATACGCATTCCAACATGATCTTGACCATCAATATACACCATCCATGAACAAAATCAATCACATGATATTTTCTCTAATTTAGTATGAATAAATAGCATGCAAGCATCGTTTTGCGCAAGCGAAAGTATAACACGTCGTTATATCCTAGTTTTCTTGTTTCCAAGGAAATGGCCTATCAAAACAATCATTCAAGACATGTGTATTGAAGTTGCTTAGTATATTCACCATTTCTTTTCTTTTATTAGTTCTGTGTAACGCGCATCAAGCAACATTCGCAGAAAAATGTATAACTTGGATCGCTCCATCAAATAAGTGAGGTTCCGGTCAATGGCTCCCAAATCAGACGATACTAGGGCATTAGGCCAAAAAGGACCCCTCGGACTGTACTACTCGAGCCAACCAAGTTATTTATTAGTGACATGCTTATTCATTCATTTTTCTTCATTCATTTTTTTTCTTTTCTTTTCTTTCTTTTTTTTTGTAAGCAACTCAATACCCATCAATATGAATATAAACATTAATGCCAATGGCCAAATTCCTCTTCAACTTGAAGACTATTCTTATAAATCGTGTATACTTAAGCTTTTTCATCACATTAGCATGCATGACATAAATTCAAACTATTTCGAGATATTAATCAAGGAAATTGAAAATTTTCATGAATAGCATATTAACGAGTAATTCCATGAAGGAAAAATAATTAACTCAAGCCATAAACAAATTTTAGAACTCAATTAATGCGTAATCATCCGTATTTGAGGCATATGAAGGAGTTTTAAAAATGATGAGATTTGGTGATTTATTCTTCTCAAAAAAAATCCTAAGGTCTCATACACACAACCCAACTAAAGATGGACATTGTCCTCAATATCGAAAGGGGTACGAGTTTATTCAAGCCAGCAACCTAGAAAGCATATAAAAATCTACACTACTGGAAAGAACACACCGTGGTCAAATGGCGGGTCCCGAATCTTTAATTGTGGAGGAAGTTGTTTAATCTGCTCCTTGCGCTCCTCGGCGAGTAATTTTCCTCCAATGACTAAACTGGATCCCAGCAACGTAACTCCCAGCATCTCTATAAGATGTTCACCTGTAACCTGCAAGAGATGGGTCACGTCAATCCATTTCAGTCTAAGATTTTTCTCAATAAAAGTATTCCAAATGTAGTCATCAAAATGGTTGAAATAAATTAAAGCTAGTTGACGACTACTCCCTGAAAGATATGCACTACTCTCGGTATGATGCTCGATCACTGGGGAGGGGGGTAAATGATTTTGGGACAAAACTGGAGGAGAGCATGGTTTTGACTCCATGGTGATAATCTCAAAACCCTTGTCCCTAGCTGTCTCCTCCTCTCGTTCATCCAAGATTGCTAGCTCGTCCTCTCTTTTGCACACATTTTATGCCATGTAGATATTTTCATTTGTGTCCTCAACGTGACATGGTTCGCTCGATTTACCTGCAATAGAAGATAAACTCGTATTTGATTCTTGAAGTTGAATTTCAAACGAATTATTTTCTTCTAAGCAAGTGGCAATCAGAGTAAGATTTTCAAAGGATTTCTGAATCTGCCGACTCCGAGCAAGGAAATTCTCTTGGAATTGATGGGATGTAGCCTCCTGTGTTTGAATAATCGAGTGAACTTCCTCTTTCAAGGATTGTAAAGGTACGTCTACGCTTTGCTCCCCTTGATCAAGGCACGAAGGCTCCGTTGAATCGCACTCTGAAGTCTCTTCCATGGTTTCTTCATTTTCTTGCAGAGACTCAATGTATTCTCACGCCTCTATCGGCTTCATGCCTCCCAAGAATTCCTGCAGCTGTGGTCGTAGTCCATCTAGGAAGGACGCCATAAGCTCTTCATTTGTGTACCCGTGCTGCGGATATCTCGATAATATGTCTGTGAACCTCCTCCAGGCCTGAAAGAAAGTTTCACAGTCAGTTTGATTAAAATTAACAATCTTGAGCTTCTCCATCCTATGTTTGTGTGCATTAGCGTACTCTGCATCATACAGATTGTTTGTGCAATAGAAATTCATGTACTCCATTTTTTAAAAAATAAAAGTTTATGTACAATAAAATTAAACAAAAATTTATATACAGTAAAGTGGAAAGATCTCACCGAAGGTCCTCTAAATGAAATAAACCGTAGTCACAAACCATTCCTCCCCGGCAGCGGGGCCAAAAACTTGGTGGGACCAAAAAGGTGCTTCTCTCAAGAGCAAGAGTCCGTACAAGTAATATAATCTGGGAGTCCAGATGTCGAATCCTCGGGAGGAAATCTGTTGCAACCACAGCTCAAATCAAATAGAAATCCAACGTAGAGAAACTAAACACTTCAATAATGATGGCGATGTGATGATTTTAATGGTGGTGAACAATGCAAACAATGAAATTCGTGTATGAAAATATTTATAAAAAGTATGCACATGGTATGTGTTCATTAGGATCAATGATTCGTATTAATTTGGTTGATGAATATAACTCAATGAATTCTCTTTTTGAGAGCAATTCACCGGAAAATACCCAATATAACTCAACGAATTCTCCTTTTGGGAGCAATTCATCGGAAGATACCCTTTTGGGGGTTCAAGCACAATATGAATAAGATCGTCGCTAAAGTTATAATACGATATGAAACTTTCTTTTGGAGAGATCAAAAATACGATATGAAACTCCCTTTTGGGGAGATCAAAACTCACCCTTTTGGGGCGATCATCAACTCAATCACTTCTTTTGGAAGATGAAAAAGACGATTTACGAACAAAGATTACAACTTTACCGACGTTTAACGGTTTAGCACAAGGATTATTCAACCAAACGAACACAAATAATATCCCATAACTATGCCATACCATGCACAATAAGAATTAGCTACTCATGGTGCAAGAATAAACAAGTTTCATAGCAAAATACATCAATCTAATAGCAAAATACTATAGAAAAGCACCAAATACGGGGTTTAAGTTAAGAAATTTATCACCAAATATCCTTGAAAAGACACCAAAACTCTCTGGAAATAATAAAATAGCCTCTGGGATTTTACAAAATTTTGTGGTGGCGAAATACAGCTCCTAGAGCCTCCAATATGCTCAAAATACGCCAGTAATGGCCAAGAATACGCACAAAACCCCTAGAATACGCTTAAATAGGCTCATTGCGGGTTTACTGTGCGTATCGGGTTCAAAACCCGCTTAAAACCGCATCCAAACCCAAACCCGCCGTCGGAGCAAATATAGACCGTTCATCGCATGCAGGATTTGATTCCATGGCGACACGTGTCCCGCTTATAGGATCCAATCTCGCGCACGCCTGTTTGCATCGATCTCGTCCGACTTCGTTTTAGATTGATTCATGGCCGTCCGATTGCGTGATCGAACGGAGCCAAGCACGCCACGTGGCCGCTGAGAACGCTGCTCTTCGCTTCGTCTACAGATGATGGGAGCCGTTGGATCTTGATCGGACGGTCGATACTCCGTTGCCTCAACGCCTTTTGCTGCTTCGCTCGTTCTCGCATGAGGGCCGTTCGATGAATGATCGATGGTTACGATATCGCCACATGGCCCGCTGCTGCTGCGTCCAAATTCAAATGCGGGGTCGTTGTCCGCCGTTAGATTTCGATCGGACGATCCATACGCAGCCACGTCGCCCGCTAGGATCTGCTTCGATCTCAGTTGTGAACGACCGTTGGATTGTAATTCGACGGGCACGATGATGCCACGTCGACAGCTATTTGGAAATCAAAGCCTTCGTCTGCGAGCCGTTGGATCGAGATCCAACGGCCAGGAAATTGCCGCGTTTGTCGTCGCTGAGTGTCGTCCGATTGAGTAGGGAGCGGTAGATGGTTGCCACGTGGCGCGCGGTGATTGGTCGGCGACCGTATTTTCGTATTTTAATCCGTATTTCCCCATTTAAATTGGTATTCTGCATTCAAGAATTCACAGTAATTAGCACAGATCTCAGAAAAATACAAATAAATAGTCGTTGGAATCGTGAGATCGAGACGACGCTAGGAAAAATATAAAAAGTGCAGAAATACTTCATTAATTACTATTTTGTGCTCAAATAAGGTGTTTTCTCTAACAAATATCGGTGTAGAAAATACGAATGTATTAGAGAACAATTTATCATCATATGAACACAAAATAGGGCTAAATGGGGGTTAAATATGTAATATTGAACCCGAATCAGATACCGAGTTCTGTTTCTTGAAAAACCAAGAAACTAGTGAATTTCCTAGAAAATGGCAAGTGCCACTAGTACTCTTCCTATTGGATTTGCATCCGGCAAAGTCGGCATCACTATATGAGATTAAATCATATGTGCTAGACTTAGGGTAAAGTAACTCATAATCTAGTGAATGACTGAGGTAACGAAAAATTCGTTTAGCCGCAATCAAGTGTGACTCTTTAGGTCTAGCTTGATATCTAGCACAGGTGCTTACAGAAAACATAATATTGGGCCTACTAGCGGTTAAGTAAAGTAAGCTACTGATCATACCTCAATATAGACGAATTTCTACATCTTTCTCGTTCTCATCCTTGTGTAGATGGGTTGTCGTACTCATGGGAGTCCTTTTGCTTGAAGACGATTCCATCCCGAATCGCTTGATAAGCTCCCCGGTGCACTTTGTTTGATGAATAAAATCCACATCATTCATTTGTCGAAATAGTAGTCCAAGGAAGTAGTTGAGCTCACCCATAAGGCTCATTTCGAATTCATACTTCATAGACTTAGAAAATTCTTGGCAAAGATTAAAGTTAGTAGAACCAAATATAATATCGTCTACATAAACTTAAATTAATAGGATGTCACTTTCATAATCTTTAATGAAAAGAGTTGAATCAACTTCACCCATTTTAAAACATAAATCCAAAATAAAGATTTCGAGTCGATCATACCAAGCTCTAGGAGATTGTCTCAACCCATATAACGCTTTCTTAAGTTTAAAAACATGGTTTGGAAATTTTTCATGAATGAAACCGGGTGGTTGAGAAACATAAACTTCTTCATTAACAATACCATTTAAAAATGCACTTTTAACATCCATTTGAAATAATTTAAAATTCTTATGGGATGGAAAAGATAAAAGCAATCTAATAACTTCTAATCTAGCTATGGGGGCAAAAGATTTTTCGAAATCAATACCTTCTTCTTGACGATAGCCTTGAGCTACTAACCTTGCTTTGTTCCTTGTGATGGCCTCGTTCTCATCGGTCTTGTTCTTGAAGATCCACTTGGACCCAATCACTTGGTGACCACTTGGAAAAGAAACAAGCTCCCAACCTTCATTTCTCTCAAATTGCATGAGTTCTTCTTCCATTACAACTATCCAAGAGCTATCTTCACACGCTTCTTGGATGTTCTTTGGCTCAACAGTAGAGACGAATGCACAGTGAGAGAATTCGTCAATTCTTGACCTCGTTCGAACACACACTCCAATATCTCCAATAATTTGCTCATAGGGGTGATTACGAATGGTTGGGTAGGCTTTGGGAATCCCTGCATCACTTGGAACATCTTCAACAATCTCATTAGTATTGTTAGTCTCAATAGTAGAATCATTAATTTTGACATTACTAAGAGAATCACATAACACATCTACACTATCATCAAATAAAATGATACGTGTAGTGATTCCTCGATCGTTGAAGATGTTTTGTTGTATATCCGGTAGGCTTTGCTATGTGTGGAATATCTAACAAAAATTCCTTCATCGGATCTTGGCCCAAATTTATCTAGGTTACCAAAGGTGTTCTTAATAAAACATTTTGAACCAAAAACACGAAAATATTTAACTTATGGCTTTTTGTCATAAAATAACTCAAAACAAGTTTTGTTCATTCGGGGTCTCACTAGGATCCTATTAAGCACATAACATACCGTGTGCACTGCCTCTGCCTAAAATTGTAGTCCAAGATGACTATCATGTAGCATGGTACGAGCACACTCAATTTGGGTCCTATTCTTTCTCTCTACAACACCATTTTGTAGTAGTGCGCGAGGAAAAGAAAAGTTGTGAGTAATCCCGGTGTCATCACAAAATTTTTTTCCCGCTTCTTTGTCGGTGCGTACTTCCCTCCCATCTTTCGTTGCCCTCCCGCATTTACTCCTATTGCATTGAGGGAAATGCAACGTTCAGCTTGGGGGAGTCGCACTTTGTGCGTCTGTCTTGTCTCTTTTTCACCGTTTTTGAGTCGTTTTCGTCGTGTTTTTCTTTTTTTTTTCTTTCCATCACTTTATTCTACCTCTACTAGAGATGACCCTACATGATGAACCGCCACGGAACCACACACACACTTAGCTTAGCTACGATAATCGTTCCCACTAACCCTAGGAAGCCGAGTCCTATTGCATTTTATGCTCAGTGGGTTCACTTTGCTTTTGTGTGAGTTGTGTGTCGTGACTAGCTAGTTGGTGTGCTTCTACGTTGTGATTTTGTTTTATATGCCTGTTCTTGGATGACCCCTAGACTATCATGCTTCAATTTTGTATATGTGGTATATTGCCTCCACTGCCTGCTTCTTTATGCATGAATCATCTATTTATTTACGCTTCAAATCGCATGTGTCGGAACTCTACCAAAAGGACTAGGATAACCCATTCTGCTTACGCTCTAATTCGCGAAATTTTTTCCTTTTGCCCAAGTGTTTAGAATTCAAATTCTTTTTTGTTTTACTTGGTGCAAATCCCCTCGTCGTGTCCTGTTCTTCCACTTGGGAGAGTACACAATTTTGCCAAAATCCCAAAAAAAATCAGAAAATTCAAAAAGAAAAAAAGGAGAGAAAAAAAGAATATGTATAGCCAAAATCCAAAAAAATACACAAATATCCAAAACCCCAAAAAGGAAAGAAAGAAAAAAATTCCTGTTGTGAATATTACTCCTATCCGCCGTGAATAAAGTGAAGGCGAGAATTTGCACCACGTTCTCTCCTCTACACCTACTCAACCCCTTTTCGTTTTCGAACACACTTGGCATAGGAGCTTTCTAGCAATCATCTAGGCAATCGTGCGGTGATCTCCTAGTTCATAGCAGTAGAGTCCCTGACATATGATATGTTTCAATTCTTACCCTCTTCTCATGCATGCTTGAACTATTATTCACCGCTGGTTTGAATTGATTCGATATTTGGGTCTCCAAGGATTTGTGTATATGGAGCTTGATTGCACAATTTAGATAGTTACACCGTCTGCTAGCTCACGACCTCACTCACTCGCGCTTCACCACGTGGACCCACGACACTAGTTGGGACTCATATTCCTGGGCTTAGAGTTGTGCTTATCGCATGCTTGCTTAGTATGGCGTGTTAGTTTTTGTTGGCTCTGACAAGTGATCTTGGATTTTCTTTTCTTTTTCTGTCTCTTCCTTTCTATTTTTCCTTCCGAGCTTCTATTCTCACTCGTCTTCCTTGAGGACGAGGAAGGGTTCAGCTTGGGGGATTTTGACGTGCGTTTATATTTTATATATTCACGCACGTCTTCTCTGTAATTTCCCGTCGTTTTTCGTTATTTTGAGTCCGTCTCTCTGTGATTTTTAGTTCCTTTTCACTTTCGTTGTGTTTATGTGATTTTGCAGGATTTGCTGGCATAGGGGACATACAAAGCTAACATCATGAGTCCCTGAAGCAACGGGAGGTGTCGCACGTGAACCTGAGGGCCAAACGTCAATTCAGATCATGTATCAGCCCTCAACCGATCGGGTGGACAGATCTACCTGATCGGTTCGTGCACATGTTTCAGACCCGAGGAGGAGCAATAAGAAGCAAACCCCAACCGATCGGTTCAGTGATCGGTTGGGTGTGACAGTGCTCTCTGTTTTTGAGTGCCAAAGTCCACCCGATCGATTGACTTGTCAACCGATCGGGTCACCTGTAGCAGCAGCATCCCAAGCTCAGCCCAACGACTCACCCGATCGGTTCAACGATCGGGTGAGGATCTTCAGAAGCTAAAGACGTAGTTTCCCGATCGTCTCACCCGATCGGTTGAAGTCTCAACCGATCGGATGGACATTTATTTTTTGTCTTCTTGTGAGAATATTAACTAGCATCTTGCCAAAATATATAAATAGCCCTATGTAACGCCCCGCTCCCCGGGATACCCGATAAGTACGAATCTGTATCAGGTATTCCCGAAGAGGCGGGTGTTACGAAGGAGATACAAAAACATCACAACCACAAGCAGGTCCACTGCGCACTGCTGGGATAGTACCTGTAGCGTTCCAGACATCACAGAAACACAAAAAGAGCCTCCAACTCAAAACACCAATATAACATATCTATATACAAACTGTTCAATTACAACGGCAATTACAAATCTCATATGCAATATATAACCCCAAACTCACCCAAGTACATTAACACACCCAAATCTCTCTCTCTCTCTCTCTCTCTCTCTCTCTCACCCACACACTCAAATCCAACCAACTGGGCTCGTGGGCCTCTGACTCCATGATCCAACACCTGCAAATTATCAATGGGGACACGTCACGATGTGACCCAGTAGGAATTCCAAACCCAAACTCACATGGTGCAAAGGAATGACATGCTCTATGCAATAATTCGTAATTAACTCAAGCTTAACATAGTAGGGACAATGCGAGGAAATGACATCAACTAACTGAGCACGTATCTGCCGCTAAGGAGAACCTGCAAAACAACATGAGTATCACAAAGAGAAATCAACGGTAATAGAAAACTGGACCTAGCATTATAACATCATCTCAAATACCACTACTAGCAACTACCAAAAGAAACCCAAGCCACATCATTTCTTTTATACTAAGTTTTTAAACGGGTTTTCATTTAAACATGGAATTTTAAGAGAGTTAGCAAGTGGCATTTGGTGTAGTCCTGACCTAGGTTTCTAATGCTTAGTATGATATGGAATGCTTTCAAAATGCTCACAAAAATTTCGGCAGAGTTTCTCTTGTATTTATCAAATTTTTCCAATTACAACATAAGTAATATTTCAAGAGAAACCTGCTATAACCATAAAACAAAACGTATCCTTCCTCAAGGAATCATAGGAGAAGTGCCATAACTCAAAATATAATGGCAACTACAAGAGACATATAGCATTAGACATAAAGTCGTACTCGCCATAAAGGGAATTAGCAACAACAAGCCAACATGATCATAAGTGCAACACTATCAAGTCTCCATTCAAGATCGAGGCACAAGCTTAAGCAACGGTACATGAAGAATGCATTATTAAAAGCTACTAATGCTAACTTGACTTCAAACTTAAAACTACCAACATTAAGATTCAATAGGGAGACTATAACTTTCATCACAAATTAATGTCCACATCTAAAGCTACTAACTTTAACAAAGGTGCATGGACCTATACCAAAATGACTTCAAATTACTAACCTGAACTCAGATAGCCTCGATAGATGTTATCTATTACATATGAGAGATACAATGCTTAAGGAAGTGACTAGCCTTACCTTAAAGACAAGCTAAAGACTCCCAACATTTAAGTCTTACAATACGAATCCATTCTTTGATATAAGCTTATACCCGCATTAAAAGTTACTAGCTTTAATCACAATTACACAAAATGCAACCAATTAACAACTTGGCCATTCCTAAATTGGCCCATCACGCAGGAAAGGCGCTCACTACTTAATAATTTCCCAAGTTTCTTAACATATAATCCCAATACAAGTGCTAATTTTGTTAAGAGTCATGAAAGGCATCACCTTTCACACTTATAAGACATTATAACTAAGAAAGGTGTTAGCTTCCATTTGGAATTCAAGTAAAACTACAACCCTTCCCACTAATTAATGCTACAACTAATCCTACAATCCAACTTAACATTTATTTCACACGTTGGGGTTCCTACTACAAGTATTGACATATCCCCTATACTAATACTTTCTAAAATGAGTAGAGATTCCTACAAACAAGTTATTACAAGCAACTTGAATAAAATTGCTAATTTAAGGAATTTACTTATGGGGCTTGATTAAATATGCAAGTTTTAATGGCCACATATAACTTGAAAGAGTCACTTAAGCATTAGAATGAAAGATTCATTCTTAAACTTAGATACGGAAAAGAAAGGGGATTGCAATGGCCCATCCTTCTTTCTTTCATTTCATGAAATCAATCCTTAACAAATTTTAACATCTTGTATTTAAAGTTGCTACACAATTCCACCAAGCCCCCAATTGAAAATTAAAGTACAAGATGGGATCCTACAAACAACAACAACAAGGATAATAATATTTGCTAACAACTACCAACCACACTCTCCAACATACCATCACTCAAGCACCAAATACGTCCACTGCAACATTCATTCTTAAAAGTCAACCATCACATACATACAACCACAAATCACCCAAAAATGCTAAGTGATGCCATGATGCATATGATGCACAAGTAATGCGATGCAATGCAATGCAAGGGGATCCCATGAATGAGCCGGCGTGCACGTGCAAGTGATTCTACTCCGTTATCAACATGGAGCCACCTAATGGTATCAAGAGGTTGCCCACGGTGACTTCACCTGTCTCCTACCGTGGCAACTTTGTCCATGCCAGTGCACTCCACCTTCGTGTCCTAATAACACCAAATCACACATTCCACATTCTGCATATACTCAACCACCCATTGCCAATTTCCGTTCTCAATTCATTTCGTGTAAATCTCATTTTCGTACAAGGGAAATTTAATAATAATGTTTCCAACTTTCCATAATCAAGGCATCTTCACCTAATTTACACAAATCACTCAATCACACAAGTCATGCAAGGGGAAATGAAAATTTATCTTCCAACATTGTAAATGAGAACAATTTCACATGATTTATAAAACAAGAAACTCGAGCTACTTGGATCCACGACATGGCATCATATACTCTCAACATCTCATATAAAATAGACAATTTCACATCTCGACTCATTATCACACAATTTACATTTTTCATCAAAAAAGGTTGAATGATAAAGTTCTCAACATTCCCGAATGAGAGCAATTTATATGGCTTCCAACAAAATGAAAGCAAATTCACAAAATTAGTGAAACAAGCCATTCAATTGCATCATAAACATCAATATATTAATTCATGGCATCATATAATTCGATACAACAACTAGATTCCACATGAATGCACCATACTAAGAAATTTCAACAAAACCCCTAAAAATGCAAACTTTATTCTCAAATGCAATGAAATTTAAACACATGAGTAGGGTTGGATTCCTACCTCATCCAAGATGCAAAACCCTCTTCCAACTAGATGAAATCCCCCATTGATTGCAAAGAGTCCATCATAAATCCCAAATCTCCAAGCTCAAACCCAAAACCCTAACCTCTCTTTCAATCCTCCCCCAAATCTCTTTCTTTCCTTCCTTTCTTCTTCCTTTTCTCATCCAATTCCTCCACAAGAATTTCGGCAGCACAATGGGCAAGTGGGGGGGGGGGATTTCGATCTGCCAAAATGGAGAGAGAGAGGGGGACTCACGGCTGAGCTTGGGGAGGAAAATAGGAGAAGACTTAAAGAAGGTTAATAACAATAAGGGGAATTCTCATTTCTTTCTTTTTTTTGTTGTTTTCAGGATGATTTCGGCCATGCCCTTGGGAGATTCGTCAGCAAGCACACATGGGGAGGCTAGCGTTGGCTTGGGGAAGAATGGGGAAGAGAAAAGAAAAGAATTGAGAGGAAGAATGTAGAAGGGATTGGGTATTTACAAGTTTGCCATTCTTATATAAATCACTCTCCTCTCTTTTTACTTTCTAATATTTCTAGCCCAACGCCCAAGCCCAACAATACACTCTAGCTACTAAAATTAGTTTAGGGCATAAAAAATATTAATAATAATAGTAATCAACATCAATAAGAACACTAATATTAACACCAACACATTACTATTCACACATACACATTACTGTATTCATCCTACGTATAGGACACTAGGGCCATTACACCCTAGGTTCCCAGAAAACGTAATCCCCATTTTCTTAAGCTTTTTTAGGGATTTTTGGCTGCTGAGAATTTATTTTCATTTGTAAGTTTCTTGATCGCCTTGATACTTTGATATTGCGTTAATACTATCATTTGCTACAGTAGTTGATTGCTTGATTATCTTTTTAATGGCTGAAATTTGTTTTGTTGCATCTATCACCATGATTAGTGAGTAGTTTCTAAATCTGGGACATTGGTGGAAGCCCCTTCGTGGGTTCTCCCTAAAAAGACCATAGGATTAGGGATTCGATAGGATATAGGGATTTAGACGGTTACGCGGGGCCGTTTTATTGTCACTGGCAGGAGAAAGACCGCCTTTGACTGTTGGGCCAAGGAGAAATAAAACGGGAGTTTGATCCTCTAGCCACAGCTCACACCCCTAGCGTAGACCTTGATTTCTCGCGCGTGGGAATGGCTTGGATGAAATGTCGGGAGTAATCATTGAGAGCTTAGTGCTCCTGGAGTTGGTCGGTGTTGGACATGGGAATGCCCACTGTCCGAACCCAGGTAGACCTAGCGTATCATCCTGGGCATCGACCAGAATATCGGGCCTATGGGACGCTAAGTACTGCTATTAGAGGCAACGTCTCACCACTAAACCCTAGAATCCGATCACATTCATATCAGTCGGTCGTAATAGTGAGAACACATGATAGGGCGGAAGCCAAAGTCCTACGTTTCCTTTTTATATCTTACACCTTTCCATAGTTTAACATCGTGACAACCCATCGAGCGATAGGGCTAGCTCACCCACCTGGTGATCCGGTTCCTGTTTGATCACAAGCACATCACACGCCTCCCCGTGTTCGACCCCCAAGCCACACTTCGACACCAAGCACTTGCGGTTTACAAATATTTAATCCTGGTATCCCCGTTTCGACTTCATTATGCAAACCGGCGGGAGGTCAGGTGTAAACTTGCCCAAGAGCTTCGAGTTCATTGGTGATGTCAGTGAAACGTCCGTACATCGTTGCTATGCTCTCATTTTCCTGCATGTGAAACATATCGAAATTTTGTATAGAAGCATATAGTTTAGACAATTTTACCTTATTCGTTCCCTCGTGGGTAACGACTAGATGGTTCCAAATTTGATATGCACTCTTACATGTGCATATCTTATTGAATGCATCCGGATCCAACGCACAATGAAGATCGTTCAGTGCCTTGGCGTTGTTGACTTCGGTGGACTTCTCAGAGGGCATCCATTTGTCAAAATCCTCTTCGAAGGGTTCGACGTATTTCTTGTGGAGGGTTCTCCAAAGAGAAGCACTCCTCAGACACATCTCCATCTGGCATTTCCAATAGTCGAAATTTGTGCCATTGAAACGCGGAGGACGAACCGTTGATTGTCCTTCGAAGAAGGTGGACGCACCATCACGGTCGTGATTATTGTACGAAGTCGGTGGAGGAACGTTGTTGTTTTTTGATGCCATAGCTATAACCCAACGCTCCGATACCAACTGTAAGGTCCCGGGCTATGAGGAAAACACTAGAAGGGAGGTTGAATAGTGTTTATACAATTTAAAATGATAATTACACCAAATTAAATTCCTAACCAACACTTAATGCAGAATGAAAATAAACCGTAAAATGAAACAATGCAAACACAAGGATGTTTCAAGGATTCGGATTACCCAAGTCAACTCCCGACTTGTTCCCGGTAATCCTACGTCCCTTCCACCCGGATACCACCGGATACTCAAGTTAGAACCCTAACTTGAGGTTTTCTTTAAACCCACTTGTAGCAACCCTACAAGTGAAATCAAAGTACACTCGATGTCTTCGACTCCCACAACTTGGGAGCAAGCAAATCTCTCTCACAAACCGAGAGTTAATCTAACAACGAAATATATGAAATATTGAAATTGCAAAACTTACAATTAGTTATGCCTTGAAGTAGAACTTGAAAAAGCAAGTGTGTTGATGTGTTGATGTCTCTCTTGGAAGAGAGGAAAGCCCTTTCTCTTGTCACTGCCAATTGCCTAGAAGATATCTCTTTGATTCTAGGTTGCAGAGCAAGAGAATGAAAGATTGGAATTCTAGGGCTTTTGGATTTGAGAGCTTGAGAAGCTTGAAGATGAAAGCTTAGGGTTTCAATAGATGAGTGAGTAACCTCTCAATGGAATAGTAGAGGCTGCCTTTATAGGTTTCTCAAATCCCTCAAACAGAATCCCCAAAAACCCCTTTGAAATCCGTGGAGAAAAAGCCAACGGATAGAATTTACACACTCGACAGTTGAACAAAACACAGTCGACTACTGCACTGTGTCAGAGGGTAGGTGAGAATTCAAACGGTAACTTACCACGCGGACAGTCGACTGACGGAGAGAAGACAGTGGACTGTAAATTCAACAGGCGACTGTAAATCCGTCTACAGGCGACTGGCCGCATGATATGCTTAGGCAAAGTTCAAGATGATTACATTATGTAGAACTCTCTCTTCTATCAAAAGTTTGAGGTTGAAGTCTTCTATGAGCTTCAATCACCATCTTTGATCATCCAATCCACTTTTCTTGCTTTCATTGATCTTTGAGTGACATCCATTGCTAATTGATCTTCATGATATGCTTAGGCAATGGATTAACTGCAAATAGGG
The DNA here is from genome assembly GCA_030789695.1 of Scilla litardierei. Classification (NCBI taxonomy): domain Eukaryota; kingdom Viridiplantae; phylum Streptophyta; class Magnoliopsida; order Asparagales; family Asparagaceae; genus Scilla; species Scilla litardierei. Next base: position 218,548,840 of record CM061133.1, read on the forward strand.
GATTAGTCACAAGTATTTATGTTTGCTCATCATTAACACCAAGTAGGGAGAAGTCCAATACTCAACAAGGCTGACTTTTAAGCTTTGAGTCAACACTCGCCTTCGTTAGCCGGGGTGGTCAGGCTCTTCAACTGGGTAGATTGGGTCTGCAAGGTGGCGACCGAGCTATTGGAAAGATGTTCGACCTAGCTCAGGGGTGCTCCGAGCTAATTGAGGTACACTTGTCGAGTGACCTGTAATACAAGAAGATGTAAGATGGGTCGGATTTGTTCCCAGTAGCTCGAACGCCACCCAGTTGAAGAGCCTGACCACCACGACTGACCCGATCTACCTAATTGAAGAGCCTAACCATCTCGACTGACGAAGGCGAGTGTTGACTCAAAGCTTAAAAGTTAGCACTCCTTATTGTTGACCGGAACCTAACGGTCAACAGTTTGTGCCGTCTACGGGAAAGGAGTATGCATTCCAGTCTCCACCAAGCGGTGAAACCATGCCGATTCATCCCACCGATCCAGACACGAATAAGTTCAATTCCTCTGTTGGGAATCCCCCACCCCTCCCCCCATATCAATGCGCTAACATGATATTTGGTGGACCTACTCCCCGTGATTTCTTAGCTACATTGCAGAGCCACAGCGGAGAGCAGGCGATGACGACGGGCGTCGAGTAGAAGCGACCAAGGATATCGACACCCCCGATATTATTTTCAGATGAAGACCTGACTCACGACGACGACGTCGTCATTAGTGCCGTCATCAACACAATTGAAGTTTGTCGACTACTCGTTGACACGGGGAGCTCGTGTGACGTCCTTTTCTGGACAACACTCGAGAAGATGGGGTTAGCCTCCTCTAAGCTAAGGGAATGCCCCGGACCTCTCGTCGGCTTCGCAGGACATTCTGCTCCTGTCGCAGGTATGCTCATGCTTCTGGTCACTCTTGGCCAAACTCCCCATCAGGAGACCCGAATGACATTGTTCATGGTGGTCAAGATTAATTCGACCTATAACGGCACTAAAGGTCTACCGCTTCTCGACTCAGTGGAAGCAGCAGTCTCTACTTTCCACCAGATGGTCAAATTCTAAGCTCCCCAAGGGGTCGGGCAAGTAAGAGGAAACCAAATGCATGCTAGATCGTGTAACCTCTTATCTGCTGCAATCAGAAGGGCGAGGCAAGCACCCTCGGACGACCCTGCTGAAGATGCAAAGGATCTGGAGAACCAAAGTACGTCCCCGATTGAGGAAACAGAGTCAATACCATTACCTGGAAGAGAGGGGAGAGCCGTAACCATTGGATCCAGGTTTTCGCCAGACCCGAGAGAGCAGCTGGTGGACTTCTTGAGAGACAACGCATAAGGCTTTGCTTATTCGCTCGACGACATGCCTAGGGTAGATCCTCGAGTCATCTCCCACAAGTTACATGTCGACCCAACCTTCCAGTCGGTGAAACAAAAGAAGAGGAACATCGGCAGGGACAAGATGAGGGCGGCCTCCGAGGAAGTCGAGTGGCTACTGGAGGTTGGCTTCATTAGAGAAGTCCAATATCCTGAATGGCTCTCTAATGTTGTTATGGTGAAAAGGCCAAAGGCAAATGGAGAATGTACGTTGACTTTACCAACCTGAACAAGGCGTATCCGAAGGACATCTACCTCTTGCCTCGAATCGACCACATGTGGATAACATGTCTGGGTATGAGCTCCTCAGCTTCATAGACGCCTTCTCCGGTTACAACCAGATCCAGACGGCACCCGAGGACGAGGACAAGACTTCCTTCATCATAGACCGATGGGTCTTCTGTTATAAGAGGATGCCTTTCTGGTTGAACAATGCCGGTGCAACCTACCAGCGGATGGTCAACAAGGTCTTCAAACGGAAAATCGGGCAGAACCTTGAAGCCTATGTGGATGCCATGATGGTCAAATAAAAAAGCCTGGTTGATCACATCGTCGACCTTGCATAGACCTTTGCAGAGATTCGGCGCTACCACCTCAGACTAAATCATACAAAGTGCACCTTCAGGGTTTGGTCAGGAAAGTTCCTCGGTTTCATGCTCACAAACCAAGGAATAGAGGCTAATCCTGATAAAGTGGCAGTTATAATTAGCATGAACGAGCCGACTACCACACAGGAACTCCAGAGGCTGAACAGAAGGATTACATCCCTTGGATGCTTCCTGTCTAAGTCGGCTGAGAAATCGCTTCCCTTCTTCAACTTCTTGAGGAAGGCAATCACTCTCCCCAAGAAGGACAGAAAGGCCATCGAATGGGACGGGGACTGCAAGTGAGCCTTCTCTAAGTTGAAGGAATACCTTCGCAGTCCGTCGCTTCTGACAAAGCCCGAAAGTGGAGACCAGCTGATCCTCTACTTAGCTGCTACCGCAGAAGCTGTAAGCTCTGCCCTAATGAAGGAGGACTTAGGAGTTCAACGACCAGTTTATTACGTGATGCAAGTCCTCCAAGGTGCCAAAGTCAATTACAGCTGAATAGAGAAGTTGGCACTCGCCATGATCCAGTCGGCGAGAAGGCTACGATCCCACTTCCAAGCACAAACCATCTGTGTCTTCATGGACACACCTCTGGAGCAGACCCTGAAGCGGATAAACCAATCGGGGAGGATGCTAAAATGGGGAGTAGAGCTATACGAATTTGACATTCACTACAAGCCAAGAACCACCATCAATGGGCAAGCCTTGACAGACTTTATCGTCGAGCTCAACTTCGACGACTCTCTGAAGAGGTACCCCTGGTAAACTCAGTAACTCACCTTCCTTCCACTTCTTCAATAGGTCACGGTCTGACAGCGGCCGCCTTGGAGAAAGTCGGAAAATGGATGGTCCAGGAGGACAGATCGGCTACCAAAGCCGAGAGCGGCGCATGGATAGTCATCCAAACACCAGTGGGCAACATCCTCGAATATTCCTTACGCCTCAACTTCCCAACCACCACCAACGTGGCAGAATATGAGGCCGCCATCAATGGCCTCAGGCTGACTTGGGAGTTGGGTGCACGAATCATCAACTTGTACACCGACTCCAACTTGGTTGTCCGACAACTTAATGGGGAATATGAGGCCCAAGATGAGACGATGCAGAGCTACCTATGGCTCACTTGAGCTGAGTTAGATTTGTTTGAACAAGCAGGAGTCTTCCCCATTCCCCGATCGGAAAACCTTCGAGTGGACGCTTTGTCAAAGCTCGTCTCCTCCTCACCATCAGAGTTAGGACGAGCAATGTACGTGGAGAACCTTCCGCAACTGAGCTTACAAATGGAGGAATCATTCAATATCGATCAGACATCGAATTGGATGGGTCCCATAATCAAGTACATAGAGACCAGAGAAAAATCGACCGACCCAGCCGAAGCTCGAAAATGGGAAAATCAGGTCTTCCGGTTTTGTCTTACATGATGGGTCACTCTATAAGAGGCAGTGCGACAGATATGACGCGCTCCCTTACCTCAAATGTCTTAACTCGCAGGAAGCTGATTACGTGCTACGAGAAATCCACGAAGGTTTTTGTGGGAACCACCGTGGAGGGAAAGCACGGGCCTTAAAAGCCTTGAAGTAGGGTTATTATTGGCCGACAATGCATAAGGAGGCATCTGACTATGTTAGGAGGTGTCCAACATGCCAAAAATTCGCAAAGCATTACTGTAAGGACCCTGTCTATGGGAAAAACACTAGAAGGGGGGGTTGAATAGTGTTTATGCAAATTTAAAAGGAATTTACGCCAAATAAAATGCAATCCAACAAATAGTGCGGAATAGAAAAATGACCCAGAGAGAAACACACGCAAACGCAGATATGTTTCAAGGGTTCGGATTACCCAAGTCAACTCCCGACTTGTTCTCGGTAATCCTACGTCCCTACCACCCGGATACCACCGAATACTCAAGTTAGAACCCTAACTTGAGGTTTCCTTATAGCCCACTTGTAGCAACCCTACAAGTGCAATCGAATACAATCGATGTCCTTGACTCCCACAACCAGGGAGCAAGCAAAACCACTCTCACAACCGAGAGCACAATTCAAATAACGAAAGTTATGAAATATGAAAGTAACACTTACAAACACCTATGCCTTGAAGTAGAACTTGAAGGAGAAGTGTGATGTGTGTTGAAGAACTCTCTTGGAAGAGAGGAGAAAGCCCTTTCTCTTGACTGCACCAATTGCCTAGAAGATCAATCTTTGGTTCTAGGTTGGAGAGCAAGAGAACAAGATTTGGAATTACTTAGGGCTTTGGATTTGAGAGCTTTGATCTTTGGAAATGAAAGCTTGAAGGATTTTGCAATGAATGAGTAACCTTCCAATGAAACAGTAGAAGCTCTATTTATAGCTTTCTCAAATCCACAAAACAGTTTTGGCAAAAACCCAATCGAAATCAGTGAGAAAAATCTCAACGGATATAATCTGAACTCGCGACAGTCGACTGTTGAACAATCCACAGTCGACTGTTGCACAGTCAGCAAGGGGAGGTGAGAATTCATAACGGTAACTTACCACGTGGACAGTCGACTGATGAATCAAATACAGTCGTCTGTTAAACCAACAGGCGACTGTAATTTCTTCGACATGCGACTGGCCGAAAGAAGTGTAAGTTAGACAAATACTGGAAATCTCACAAGATACAGGACAGACGATTGATGCAAGGAACACAGTCGACTGTTAATCAGAACATGCGACTGTATATCCTTAAACAGACGACTGTCAAAGTCATGAGAAATTTCCAGAGAGCTGAGTCAAAGAATTGACTTACAGACAGGCGACTGTTGCAGCATAAACAGTCGACTGATCTAATAGACAGTCAACTGTATATACAACATAAGTCGACTGGCCGTAGAAAACAAATAAAAACAGAGTTTGGGCAAGGGGAGACATGCGACTGATGTACAATTCACAGTCGACTGTCACCAGGACAGGCGCCTGTGAATCATTCAACAGTAGCCTGTGCGAAAGAATCAGAGAAGGCCCAAAAATACATTGTAATAGTCTGTGCATAACATGCGACTGTAGAACAAAACACAGTCGACTGTTGTTGAGACATGCGACTGTAAACTGTTAAGCAGTCGGCTGTTATAAACAATCCTAGCACAAACAAAATAGAATTGAATTGGGATCAAAGGACAAAAGTCAAAATATGTCCTATGACAGAATGTAGATGTGTGTGAGCGCTCCATCAAAGTTCTACTTCTAAGCTACATACTAGAAGAGATAAAAGAAAAATTACATTGACGAATAATCTCTTCTTTCCATCGTATGAGCTTGAAGTCGTTACAGAGCTTCAATCATCAATCTACGATCATCCAATTCATATCATTTGCCTTCAATGACATTAGAGAGTCATCCATTGCTAGTTGACCTTCATAATAAGCTTAGGTAATGGATTAACTGCAAAATAGGGGATTAGTCACAAGTATTTATGTTTGCTCATCATTAACACCAAGTAAGGAGAAGTCCAATACTCAACAATTACTCGGCACCCCCGGTTGAATTGATTTCGATCATCAGCCATGTTCCCTTTGCTAAATGGGAGTTGGATACTCTTAGACCCTTCACTTCTATGAGTGGCCAACGGAAATTTTTGGTCATGCCATCGACTACTTTACTAAGTGGATCGAAGAAGAGCCCCTGGCGTGCATCACTTGGAAGAACATCAAGATCTTCATATGGCAGTCAATTGTTTGTAGGTTTGGCGTCACTGACTCCATTGTTACGGATAATGGGACCCAGTTTGACAGCGCTGGATTCAGAGAATTCTGCTCGCACTAGAAGATCAAACTTCACTTCGCCTCCGTTTTTGCATCCTCAAGCTAATGGGTTGGCCGAAGCCGCTAACACGGGCATCTTAGAGCCTTTGCAAAAGAAAATTGGAGAGGCTAATGCGCATGGCCAGAAGAGCTCCCGGGGATACTATGGTCATACAGAACCACCTGGAAAGATGCGACGGAGAGATGCCCTTCTTGCTCGCCTATGGGTATGACGTCGTTGTTCCTGTCGAAGTAGGGGAGAAGATGCTCCGCCTCGAATACTTCGACGAAGAAAGGAATTCAGAAGGTCTTGGGATGAATTCCCATCTACTCAATGAGGCGAGGGACCAAGCCCTGATCACTCTCATCAGATAGAAGGAACGCTTAGACCGCTATTACAACTCTAAGGTTAAAGCGAGGAGCTTCCGCATGGGTGATCTAGTGCTTTGGAAGGTCATATTCTCCCCAGAAATCGTTCGGTAAGGAAAACTTACCGCCTAATGGGAGGGTCCTGACAATGTGAGAGGAGCGAATGATTGATGTTTCAAATTCAAAGAAAGTGTACTTTGTACTTTCAATATGAAACTCATGTTGCTTCACTCAAATTCATCGCATTATCTTGGAATATCTTCCTCTAATTCAACTCTACCCTCATGGGCCGCTCGGCTACACAATCGGAGGGGCCACCCCTTCATGGGTCGACTGAGCTACATGATCGGGGGCAAACATCTTCTCCTTCCCGAGTCAGCCAGGCTTTGTGGTCGGTGACAAATCTACCATTGCAAGCCACTCGGCTACACGATAGGAGGGACCACCCCTTTACGGGCCGACCGAGCTACATGATCGGGGGCTAGCCTCTTCTCCTTCCCGAGCCAGCCAGGCTATGTGGTCGGAGACAACTCTACCCTCGCGGGCCGCTTGGCTACACAATCGGAGAGCCACCCCTTCGCAGGCCGACCAAGCTACACGAACGGGGGCCAGCCTCTTCTCTTTCCCGAGCCAACTAGGCTACATGGTCGGAGACAACTCTACCCTCACGGGCCACTTGGCTATACGATCGGAGGGGCCACTCCTTCACGGGCCGACCGAGCTACACGATCGAGGGAAAAATCCTTTATCTTCATCGAAAATAATCAAAATGTACATAGTTCTCTCCACCCCGTTGCGGGTCGATTGAGCTAGATGATGAAGGATGATTTAGCCTTCACAAGATCCATCGAGCCGAACCGCTCGGAAAGATTATTTCTCTCAGTCAAATTAACATCAGACAATCGCCTCAAGATTTCAACGATCAGAGTTCTCAATTATGTACTCAGATCGCTGGGGGGCACGAACGGCTATGATATTTGCGAGAGCTAAAAAGGTGTTCATTCAAAATCAAAAAGGTGTTCATTCAACATCAAAGAAGGCCTATTATAATACAAAAGGTAGTCAATCTACAAAAAAATGGGCCCACCACAATGCTAATGCATTAAGCAGCACCTCCAGAGGGCTCGTACGGAGCAGCTCCAGTAGGAGTTTGGGACGATCCTCCGTCGGACTCCCGCCCAAGCTGCTTGCACTTACTCAAGATCTTCTCTCGAACTTGGAGATAGAGTCCTTAAGAATGTTGCTGAACTCGACAGCAACCTCATGCCTCACGTCTTCGATGGAGATAGGAGGTAGAGCGTTTTTCTCTAACTCGGCTTTACGAGTTAGGAGTTTTCCCTTCTCCCTATTACATCGTTCTTTGGAATCCTTTCGTACATCATACAATGATGCACCACTTTCTCTAGCCTTCAGTACTTCCCACTCAGCTTGGGACCTGAGCTGCTTTTCCTTCCTCAGCTGCTCCTCCAGCTCCTTGATCAGAGATTCGAGTGTGACTTCCCTTTAATGCTCGACAGCCATCATTCTTACCACTTGGCGGTGCAATTCTGCGCCGACCACAGATATCTGTGATGAATCAAAGATCGGTATGAGGGAGGTGCCACGACAAAGGAAGAAAGCGATATCTAACCTGATAACTGCTGTAGACTACGCTGTTAGCTAGCCTCTCGACATCAACTTCACGAGTGCACTGCGGTTGGCGTGGGCAAAAGATTGCACATGCTAACTCCCAAGTGTAGGAGGTCACAAAGTAGTAATATTCCTAGTGAGCCTAGGGTAGAACTTAGGGACAACTTGTTTACGATCAAAGGTCACAATAGGCTTTAGCGATGTGAGGAATACCACCCTTTGGGAGTGAGGATTGGTTAAGCGAATTTTTTATGTAAACTAAAGTCAAGTATGCAAACAAAGAAAAAGTGAGATAGTATTCATAGATGAGAAGTGCGCATGTTTGTGGTTTCATGATGCAGTCGGGCTTATAAATCTATCTCAAATCACTACGACCTCACATCCGGCTAAGGAGAGAGTGATCGGATAATATGACATTTCATCGTACACATTGGGCACGAAAAATAATGAATGAAACATTTGAGAGAATCAACAATGAACATAATAGAGAGGGTCCACTAGGATGAGCCTCTCTTTGGATTTCCCACTAGGGTTCCAATAAACAACCATAACTCAAAGTTTCATCCACATATGAGAGTTTAAAATCATGCTAGAGATGAGACCTATAAACCACACATACATCAATCCACCAAAAACACACACAAAGAGATTATCCACTCATCATACACAAGGATAACAACTTTGATTCCAAAAGCTTCATCCAATAGTTCTTACAAGTAGCAAAGATCAAAGAGAGAAAGGAAAATATAAGCTTTAATACAAAGAACCCCCTAAATATAAACTTTAATACAAAGAAACCCCCTTTTAGATGACTTCCAAGCTTTCCCTTTGAGCTCCTCCTTAAGCTTCCATTATCTCCATGATCTCCAAGCCCTATAATTCTTTTGAGAGGAAAAAACCAAGAGAAGCAGAAAAACAGCCAGCAAAACCCATAAAAACACAACTCTAGTGTTTTTGGGGTCTGTTAGTGGCATTGAGGGTCGAATTTTGCCCAAAACCCGCACCTGACCGTCCCAAAAGCAAAGGGGAAGTATTGCGGGTCGGGCGCTGGGCGCACCCGACCCGCGTGCGCTGAGCGCCCGCATCTGTGAGGCGGGGTGCCCCGCCCCCTGCTGGCGATGTGGGCCGCCCAAGCTGGCCGGCCCACAGAAGCAGGGGGCTTTATTTTTATTTTTAAAAATCAGCGACCCACTTACTGAGCGGGCCGTGGGCTTTGGTTTCATTTTTTTTGTTTTTTTAATTCCCAGAATTGCTTCCAAGCACCAAAAATCCTGGAAAATGGCTCCAAGCTCCAAAAAATCATGGAAAAATTCCAGAAATTCCAGAAAAATTTCCAGGACTACCTGAAAAATAAGAGAAGCTAAGATTACTCCATTGAAATTGCATTTTATGTACAAAATAAGAATAGGCTTTAATAATCCACGATATCACGAATACGCACGTATCGAAGCCAATATAAACATGATATTTGGGAAATATGCAATTAAATCACACCACCCAACTAGCTTTTGTAAGGGACCCTGCGGGGCTACACACACTAGAGGGGGGTGAATAGTGTAATAGCAAGCAAAGTGCTTAACTAAAAGTTACTGAAATTAAAGCATAATAAGCAGTGGAAATTAAACAGAGTGCTCAACAACAACAAAGGCAAACACAAGGATTTTACCCTGGTTCCCCAAAACTTGGGTACGTCCAGCCACACTAGTATTCACTATATTCCTACAGAGAGAAGTGAATACAAATCTCACACAGAGATACCTCACACAGAGGATTTGGATTCTCACACAGAGAAATCCTTACTCTTTCACAGAGAGACCTCACACAGAGGATTTTGTTCTCTCACACAGAAAGAACCAAACTCTCACATAGAGAGTAACTCCCACAAGGAGAGTATCTAATTCCCACAAAGATAATTAGGGTTTCAAACAAAAAACAAAACGAAACAACACTTACCTATGCCTTGATATGATCTTACCAAAGTGAAGAAGAAGGCATGCAAGTGACTCAAGTGCTTGAGATGAGGCTTTGATTGCACTTGATGATATTTCTCTCTTCTAGGAATGAATCCTAACACTTCTCACTTGAGTGTATGAAATGAAGAGAAGAAAGATGATCTCCAAGAAAGGAATGAGATTGATATCTCTTGAAGAAATTCCCTAGAGCTTAGATGCTATAACATAAGATTGAAGCTCTAAATGAGGGAATGAGAGAGATTAGGAGTGGCTATTGATTCTCTAAGATATTCAATAATAACCAAGAGTTCTAAATGAACTAAGCCACCTCCTATATATACGAAGCCAAGAAGACCCCATAAAATCAGCCAAAAAGCCAAAGGAAAGAAATCTACAACGGCTAGATTTTGGCCGTTTACGGCACAGACAGACGACTGATGAACAAGTGACAGTCGAGTGTTCAACGGCTAGAAAAATCCCAACGGCTATAATCTGAGCCAGGACAGTCGACTGTAGAAGACTACACATGCGACTGTAAAACAGACAATCCACTGTATATCCTTCATCAGGCGACTACTGTAGGGATGGAAGAAAAACAGAGAGTTGCAACTATCTCCCAGTATGCATACATGCGACTGATGAACAAAGTACAGTCGACTGTAACATAGACATGCAAATGTAATCCTTCATCAGTCGACTGTTGCAGTGGATGGAGAAAACCCGAGAGATGCAATTTTCTCACTTACGCCTTTCAGACGACTGATAGCCATTTCACAGGCGACTGTAAATATACAGGCGATTGTAAAAGCAGCAACAAGCGACTGTCTTGCAAATTGGGATGAAGCCCAGAAAATGCAAGAAGCCCACAGTCGACTGTCGACCAATTCACAGGCGACTATAAATTGAACATCAGTCGACTGATGCGAAAAGCTCAAGAAGAGTCAATAGAATGTTGACTTGAGCTATGCATCACAGTCGACTGTGAAGGCTCGACAGTCGACTGGAATCACCCAATCTACTGTAAACCCTTCATCAGGCGACTGTTGGAGAGCCAGAGACTCCAAATGAGTCTTTGGGCTAGATGAACCTATAGGGTTGCATTCTATGATAATCCTAAGGCTCACTAAGATGGTGAAATGCATATGCATGAGAGTATGACCATCTATCAAGGCATTACAATAATCCTAGGCTCAAAAAGAGAAATGCAAGTAATTGAAATTACATGGATTACATATTGCATATCCTAGAGTTAAAGTTTAAGTCTTCAAGATCACGATACCTTGATGCTTCCCATCATCTCCAAGCTTTGGCACTCCTTGATGAGCTTCCCTTCGTCATGCTCCAAGCTTTGGCAATGCTCCTCTAGATGTCCATCCATCATCATGCTCCAAGCTTTGGCTTTATTAGATGATCTTCATGACTTCATCCAAGCTTGAGCACACCATCACTCTTGGAGGTCTTTAAGATATCCCTTGTGATATCCTCCAAGCATTATGCTTTGTCTCATCAACATTTAATCATTAAGATAAACTGAGACTAAAAATATGATTGATTAGCACACTAACATAATGTATTGATCAACATCAGAACAACGTTAGTCTTGAACCCAAGAACTAACAGCTTTTTGCTAGTCCCTAGCAAAACACGCGATATATTCGGATTCACCACATAGCACACATCAAATTCCACAATATTCATGGCACATGGAAAATTTTCAACATAAACTCATATTCAATATACCAACTCATAAAAGAGAGCAAATCCAAGAGCAATACTTCAATATGGCTCAAACCAACAAAGCACAAGCAAAGTTTGCATTCACTGAGATTAAAATATAAGCATGTCATAGTATCACAACCTTCAAGAACTTGGCCAAAAACAACACTTAGCTTTCTAAATTCATGGAAGTTTGATATGTGGATCATGTTTATTCATTTTTTAAATATGAAACTTAGGATGACCCATATAACGAGGGTTCGGTCAGTGACTCCCAAATCAGAAGATTTTGGGGGTATTGGGCCAAAAAGGATCCCGCGGACCTAATAACTTGAATCACCTAAGATTCATTTCTTTTTCTCTTGTGCACTACCCTAAATCCTATCTTTCGACGCGAATCCCCAATGTTTCATGAGGACCCGGCTACTTGACAACACTAGAAGAACAATGCACTTATTCTTTTTTTCGCTTTTCTTTCTTTCTTTCTTTCTTCTTCTTTTTTTGATCCAACACACCAATCAACCACTCCTCAAGCATAAACCAAGTATATATGCAAGGCCAAATCCCATCAAATTGAAAACCAATCTACATTAATGACTTAATCCAACTCGTGTATCACAAAGTTTGCACAAAACTAATCCAAACCATATCGAAGACAAAATTAATCGAATTATGCACTATTTTTATGAATAGCATATTAAAATTGATCACATGAAGAAAAATCGCTAAAATGCATGCCAATCACAATTTAGGAGTTTGAACATAAGATTTGAATCCAAATGTATGCATGAATATGAAGCATGTAAGGGACTAAGCACAAAGCTAGCAAATGAGTAAGGATGGTCAATGATATGCTCGCAAGATATTGGAGATGTTAAAAGGGATGTCTCCAACACACACAAAAAATTTTTTTAAACAAAAACAACTAACTAAACATCCTAAAACTACCTACAACTCTCCCCCAACTAAATATATGCATTGTCCTCAATGGATGAAAGGGTAGTAGAAGCAAAAGTTGGAACAAACACACCTATTTAATCGCCGCCTGAAGGCGGGTCCGCAAGTTCTTCGGTGTTCCTCTCCTTAGCCCACGAATCAAAGTAAGGCTTCAAATGTTGTCCATTGACCTTGAATTCACTCCTATCTTTTTTGTTCACCAAGATCACCGCTCCATGATTGTAGACATGTTTCACCACAAACGGTCCGGACCATCTCGATCTCAACTTTCCGGGAAGAGATGAAGCCGTGAGTTGTATAGTAGCACACTTTGGCCCGGAAAGAATTCCCTCCTCAAAATCATCTTGTCGGGCTCAAATTTCATGCGCTCCTTGGAGATTTTGGCATTGTCGTATGCATCCCGCCGCAACTCCTCCAATTCACATATCTACAATTTACGAAAATTATTGGAAGAGTCACAAAAGGAATTAAATTGTTTAATTGCCCACAATGATTTGTGCTCTAATTCCACGGGCAAATGGCAATGCTTTCCATAAACAATCCTATACGGTGACATTTCTAAAATTGTTTTGTAAGCGGTCCGATATGCCCACAGTGTTTCCGGCAATCGGACACTCCAATCCTTGCGTGTAGGATTCACCGTTTTTTGTAGGATGTTCTTGATTTCTTTATTACCCAATTCTGCTTGGCCATTGGTTTGGGGGTGGTAAGGTGTGGAAATTTTGTGTGTGACCCCAAACCTCTTCATCAAGTTAGAGAATGGTTTATTACAAAAATGAGAGCCACCATCGCTAATAATAGCTTTGGAAACCCCGAAATGTGCAAAAATGTTTTTCTTGAGAAATTTGAGCAAGGTAGAACCCTCATTGTTCCTACATGCAATGACCTCCACCACTTGGATACATAATCGACGGCTACCAAGATATATGTGTACCCAAATAAAATGAGGAATGGCCATATAAAATCTATGAACTAACAATCAAAAATTTCAATTTCTAAGATCGGGTTTAAGGGCATCATATTTCTTTTTGTTATTTCCCCCTAACTTTTGACATGATGCACATGATTTATAATACACGTATGTGTTCTTAAACATAGTGGGCCAATAAAATCCACATTTAGAATTTGGCCACCATTTTATATGTGGAAAAGTGTCCCCCACATGCACCACTATGACAAAAGTGTAGTACACTATCGAACTCGTCATTTGGCACACACTTTCTGACTATTTGGTCGGTATAATATTTATACAAATAGGGATCATCGAAAAAGAATGATTTTACCTCATGTTTGAATCTCCTTATGTCTCAAATCGACCAAAAATGAGGAACCTTACTGGAAACCAAGTAGTTTGCAATATTGGCGTACCATGGCAAGGAAGACACGACAAATAGTTGCTCATCCAAAAATGCATCATGAATCAGTGCGTTGGCGGGCTCGTTCCCGAAATTAAGCCGTGACAAATGATCCGCCACCAAGTTTTCCACGCCCTTCTTATCCTTGATCACGATGTGGAATTCCTGTAAAAGCAATATCCATCTAATAAGCCTTGGTTTAGCATCTTTCTTTGAGAGAAAATACTTTATGGCCGCATGATCCGTAAAAATGAGAATGGGTGACCCTAAGATATAGCTCCTAAAATTTTCTAATGCAAACACTAGGGCGAGCAACTCTTTCTCTGTTGTTGTGTAGTTCCTTTGAGCTTCATTGAGGGTTTTGCTCGCGTAGTAGATGACACATGGAACTTTCTCCTTCTTTTGACCGAGCACCGCTCCCACAGCAAAATCGCTTGCGTCGCACATAATTTCGAATGGGAGGCTCCAATCCGGCACCTGCAAAATGGGAGAAGTGGTCAATAAACATTTCAGTAATTCAAATGAAGATTGACACTCACGTGTCCAAATAAATTCAGCATCAAGGGTTAATAAATGGCATAGGGGTCAGGAGATGGCACTAAAGTTTTTGATGAAACGAAGATAGAATCCCACTTGCCCCAGGAATGATCACACATCCTTCACGGTTCTTGGAGCCGGTAGCTTTTCAATTTACACCACTTTAGCTCGGTCTACCTCCATTCCTTACTTTGAGACCTTATGTCCAATAACCATCACCTCCGTAGTCATAACGTGGCATTTCTCCCAATTGAGGAGGAGGTTCTTCTCAATGCATCTACTCAACCCCAAAGAAAGATTAGACGAACAAATTTCAAATGAGATACCAAAAACCGAAAAGTCATCCATGAAAATCTCCAAAATTTCAACCATGTCACTAAAAATGCTGAAGACACATCGTTGAAATATGGCAGGTGCATTGCACAAACCGAAGGGCATCCTACGAAAGGCAAATGTGCCGAAGGAACAAGTGAAAGCGGTTTTCTCTTGGTCCTCCGGGGCAATTTCTACTTAGTAGTAGTCCGAGTACCCTTCCAAAAAGCAATAAAATTCATGGCCAGCAACCCTTTCTACGATTTGGTCAAGGAATGGCAAAGGGAAATGGTCCTTGCAAGTCATGACATTAAGCTTACTATAATCTACACACATACGCCAACCGGTGGTGGTTCGCGTAGAGATCAACTCATCATTCTTGTCCCTAATGACGGTGATTCCAGACTTTTTGGGCACAATTTAGATGGGACTCACCCATCTACTATCCGATATCGGGTAGATGATACCCGCATCTATCAATTTTACAAGTTCATTTTTGACAACCTCCTTCAACATCGGGTTAAGCCTACGTTTCAACTCCCTCAAGGGTTTTGAATCCTCTTCCAAATAAATGTGATGTGAGCACACTAAAGCGCTAATTCCTGTGATATCCGCTAGTGACCATCCTGTAGCCTTTTTGTGTGTTCTCAACACATCCAATAAATCATGTGCTTGCTTATGTGTGAGGTTAGAATTTATTACCATCGGAAATGTCTCACCCTCCCCAAGGTAGGCATAATTCAAATATTCTGGAAGTGGCTTAAGATCCAATTTGGGATTCTCTGAAGATGATGGCATTTGAGGTGGAGAGTCCGTAGGCAATGTCTCGAATCTCGGAACCCATTTGGTGCTTGGTTCCGCATGTAACTCCTACACAAGAAAAGATTCATCAATATTCTCACAAAAAGTATCAAGAAAATCTAAAGCATTATCAAATTTGGAACCAAAATGCTATTCAACACATGAGTCTATGGGTTCCGAAGCTAAGAAGTCAACCATGTTAACTTCATTGTATTCCCCCTCTCGTGGTGGCAATTTGCATGCATTGAAAATATTATGTTCGAGGGTCATGTTTCCAAAAGAAATTTTCAATTGGCCACTCCTACAATTAATCAATGCATTGCAAGTTGACAAAAATGGTCTTCCAAGGATTATCGGGGGTGGGATTCCCCGATGTGGGTCCTTGAATGTCAAGGACAACGAAGTCAACGAGGTAATAGAATTTGTCCACTTGGACAAGCACATCCTCCGCATAACCCTGTGGAATCTTTACCCTCCTATCCGCTAGTTGTAAAACAACCGGCGTGCTTTTTAGTTCACCCAATCCTAGTTGAAGAAAGACCGGGTAAGGCAATATGTTAACACTCGACCCCAAATCCAAAAGTGCTTGACCTATTCTCTGTGTTCCTATGGTGCATTCAATTGTAGGGGATCCAGGGTCTCTAAATTTTGGGGGAGTGTTGTGTTGCACAATGGAGCTTACTTGCTCCGTTAAGAAAGCTTTTTTTTCACATTCAAATTCCCCTTCACCGTGCACAAATCCTAAAGAAACTTAGCATATGTGGGAATTTGATTAATTGCATCAAGTAAGGGAATATTAATTTGACATCGTTGAAAAATCTCACTGATTTCAGCTTGATACTTGTCCTTGGTTGGCGGGAAGAGTCTTTGAGGGAATGGTACCGGAGTGGAATAAGGCTTGGGCTCCTTGGATGGATTCTTCCTTTTTATGCATTCACATTGCTCCTCCTATAGTACCAAGTCTGGCATTTATTCCTTCTCTCCCACTTCCTCCACTTGTGGATCTTTAGGTGGCTCCATATTTTCAAAAATTTTGCCACTCCTCAACGTCGTCACCGCTTGGCATTGCTTCATCGAACCTCCCGCTGATGAGGAAGAGTCATATTGGGGTTGGGAAATGGTTGGGAGGAAGCTTTCCCTTCTCGAGACGTGCGGTCAACTTTGCCAAATGCTCTGCCATTTGTTGATTTTGAGTTTGTTGGAGTTGTTGAAATTGTTGGAATTGCTGGCTCTGGGCTTGTTGCACTTGGATGAGTTGCTGCTACGTCTCGTTCATGGAGTTCATTTGGGTCTCACTTCCTTCCCATTTCTTCCTTTGGTAACCACCTCCTTGGTGATTGTTATTGAAAGGGGGTGCCTTGAACGGTTTATGAGATTTTTGTGTTGGTCCTTGGTGTTGCAGTTATTGTGGCCTCCAACTCAAGTTGGGATGATTCTTCCAACTTTGATTATACGTGTTGGAGTTGAAGTTTTGTCCAAACACTTGATTCACCTCTGCACTTGGTTCTCTCAAAACCTCCTTCAATGCGGGAATGGTGGGACAATTGGAAGTATCATGCCCCGTGGTCTCATAAATGGCACAACTTTGCTTCATGGCCACACTCTTCACCGCCCTCAACTCCATGGCTTAGATCTTCTTTAGCATAGCTTCTAACCGAGCTTCCATAGCATCATTAGTTTTCAAAGTATGTAAGCCACCACGAGTTGGTTGTGACGAAGAGGAGTCACATCTATCAAACTTCGAAGTTTTGTCCCACGTTTGTGCATTCTCTGCCACCATCTCCAAATATTCACATGCTTTATCCGGCTCCTTATCAAAAAATTCTCCATTGCACATTGTTTCCAAAAATTACTTTGATGTCGGTAAGAGTCCTTCATAGAGAAACCAATGACTCGACTTTTCTCGAATCCGTGGTGTGGACATGAGAGTAGAAGTTCCTTTATCCTCTCCCAAGTTTGGTAAAATCTTTCGTTGTTACGTTGGGCAAAGCTCATGATTTGCATCTTCAATCCCTCTGTCCTGTGCAAGGGAAAAAATTTCTTTAGAAATTCAGCTTGAAATTGTAACCATGATGTAATTGAGCGGGGTGGTAAAGCATTAAGCTAATTCTTGGCTTTATCTTTGAGAGACAAAGGGAATAACTTCAAGTATATCGTGTCGGCACTTGTTTTCCCATCAAAACACGTGGAACATACATCTTCCAATTCCTTTATGTGAAGTGTGAAGATATGAGTTTTCCCTCTCTAACCCATGGAAAGTGGGTAGGAGTTGAATTTTCCCGGGTTTAAAGTTAAAGGAATTTGCGTCCGTAGGCAACACAAAGCATGAAGCCGAGTTAGACCTCGTGGGTCTCAAAAGATCCCTCAAAGACCTAGGGACGTCGGCTTGAGAATTAGTGTCATGGTTACTAATATTAGCATTGTTCATATTGTCTTCCACCATGACGTGTGTGCGTGTTAATCTATGTGTTCGAGGTGTTCGAGGTGTTCGAAGCCACATAAACTAAGCAAGCAATCGATGGTATGTAAAGAAAGGGCGAAAACAAACAAAGTATAAATTATATACGAATATGTACGAAAAGATGATATAGTCACAAAGCAAAGCTAAAAGCTATGAAATTGTTGATGGTAAAACCGTTGTCCCTGGCAACGACGCCAAAAACTTGGCGTGGACAAAAGATTGCTCGTGCTAACTTCCAAGTGTAAGAGGTCGCCAAGTAGTAATATTCCTAATGAGCCTAGGGTCGAACTCAGGGACAACTTGTTTACGATCAATAACAGTCACAAATGGCTTTATCGATGTGAGGAATACCACCCTTTGGGAGTAAGGATTGGTTAAGCGAATTTTTTATGTAAATTAAATTCAAGTATGCAAATAAAGAAAAAGTGAGATAGTATTCAAAGATGAGAACTACGAGTGTTTGTGGTTTCATCATGTAGTCGGGCTTATAAATCTATCTCAAATCACTACGGCCTCTCATCTGGCTAAGGAGAGAGTGATCAGATAATATGACATTTCATCTAACACATTGGACGCGAAAAATAATGAATGAAACATTTGAGAGAATCAACAATGAACACAATAGAGAGGGTCCACTAGGATGAGCCTCTCTTTGGGTTTTCCACCAGGGTTCCAATAAACAACCCTAACTCAAAGTTTCATCCACATATGAGAGTTTAAAATCATGCTAGAGATAAGACCTATAAGCCACACATACATCAATCCACCAAAAACACACACAAAGAGATTATCCACTCATCATACACAAGGATAACAACTTTGATTCCAAAATCTTCATCCAATAGTTTTTACAAGTAGCAAAGATCAAAGAGAGAAAGGAAAATATAAACTTTAATACAAAGAAACCCCCTTTTTTAGATGACTCCCAAGCTTTCCCTTTGAGCTCCTCCTTAAGCTTCCATCATCTCCATGATCTCCAAGCCCTAGAATTCTTTTGAGATGAAAGAAAACCAAGAGAAGCTGAAAACAGCCCCAAACCCCATAAAAACCCAACTCCAGCATTTTCGAGTCTGTTAGTGATATTGCGGGTCGAATTTTGCCCAACACCCGCACCAGACCGCCCCAAAAGCAAAGGGGAAGTATTGCGGGTCGGGCGCTGGACGCGCCCGACCCGCGGGCACTGAGCGTCTGCATCTGTGGGGCGGGGCATGCGCGGGGCGCGTGCCCCGCCCGCCTGCTGGCGATTTGGGCCGGCCAAGCGGTCCGGCCCACAGAAGTGGGGGGGGGGGTTATTTTTATTTTTAAAAATCAGCAGCCCGCTCATTGAGCGGGCCGCGGGCTTTGGTTTCGTTTTTTATTCTTTTAATTCCCAGAATTGCTTCCAAGCTCCAAAAATCCTGGAAAATGGCTCCAAGCTCCAAAAAATCCTTAAAAATTCCAGAAAATCTAGAAAATTTCCAGGACTACCTGAAAAATAAGAGAAGCTAAGATTAGTCCATAGAAATTGTATTTTATGTATAAAATAAGAATAGGCTTTAATAATCCATGATATCACGAATACGCACGTATCGAAGCCAATATAAACATGATATACACATAAAATGCCCAGAAATGGAGGGGAAATATGCAATTTAAACCCCGAATCAGTGGTCTCGGGGCAGATGGAATTCTCCACCAGCTGACTAGCTACCCCGCATTCCAGTAAAGCAGACTTGCTCTTTTTCTTTTTCTCGTGGCCCCTCCCTCTGATGAGGAGGTAGTCCTCTTGGCAGAGCCCCCGGGTCTTGTACACGTTGACGAAGTCGAGATGCATTACCAAGGGACGGAAGCACAGACGACCCTCCTTCGGGCGTACCAAGATTTGCGGCCCCGTTCCCGAGATCCCCTCGGGGCGTACTCTTTCCTCGGAAGGACCTCGACCATGATCAGGGTGGGAATGAGTAAATGAACTTCCCGCAGCTATCCAGCTGCCCTATGAGGATCTCCTGAAGCTCGGTCGACACTTTCTCGAATTCTTGACCAGCCATATCTGTAGAAATAGGCAAGCATTAATACGAGTAATCATTCGAGATTAAACACGTCAACATGAGTTACCAGGACCCCATAACGTGGTCTTCATTAGGCCATCATCCAGTAGACGAGTAATCGACCTCTCTTCTCTCAGGCGATTCTTCAAATGCTTGGCAGCCCTGACTTAGGCTGTGGTCAAAGCGAGCTCCTCAAGAGCTGAAGAGTCGAGACTACCCCTGTGGGTAAGAAAAGGGGCTAACACTTGGGAGTGTAACAAAGAAAAATGTGCTCTCCCAATCATAAACAAGACCAGGAAGATTTGAAATGAGTCTCGTATTCCTCTGAGCTACGATGTGATACCACACACCATGAGGATCACTGATGAACTCGAAGAAGTGTCTAAACAACGGAAGGTTTGTATCTGTTCCACTCAGTAAGCAGAGTATGATAAAACCAACCACCGGGGATGCCATGAGGAGCAAGCTGGCACAAGGATATTCTCAGGTGACCCAGAATCTCGATGACAAAGTGATGAAGGGGGAAAACGAAAGTCGAAATCAAAAGCCTTCAAGTATACTCCAACCTCCCCCCTTTGGAAGACACACCCTTTCATCCGACCCAGGAATCCTAAATCCATGGTAGGGGTGAGATAGCTTTCTCAGACCATATCAATCTGAGAAGGGGATATGATGGAACCAAAATCTAAGACTCTCCTCGGAACAGAAGGTGTTTTGCCGACCCGACGAATGGAGCACGACGACTCTAATCCTTTGCCCTTTCCCTAAACTGAATTAATCGGATAGGATTGGCGACCACTCAAAGCCTCCACGAGAGACGGTTCTTCGATCCTTAGCTTTAACTATAGTCAACTAATAGCACTACATATCATATTAACACTATCTCAATCCAATTACACCACCAAATAGTAGAATACTAAACACATTACATATATACTACATACACTAACACGTTTATACAAGAACATATACAATATATATCACACAAAAAGATACATCCTACTGTATCTAGCACTAGGGGCCATTACACTATCTCTTCGATCTAAGGACGGGTTAGAGAAAATATTTTAGAATTTGAGTGTGACCCTAGTTTAGTATATTACCAGGCGATTTGGGTTAGAGACGATGTCCTAGGATTATATTCTTATTGACGAAAAGAAATCGACACGTTTAAGTTTCATGAATTTGAAATTTCGATTCGCCCACGTATATAAATTCGATTTTAAGAAATTCTTGAAGTCTCATGTTTTCATTCGTGTGCTTAATTGCATGCCTCCAATCTACGCTCTCTCTTGTCTTCCTTGAGGAAAAGGAAGAGTTTAGCTTGGGGGATTTTGACAAGTGGTTTTTGTATACGGGTTTTAACCATTTTTCATGCACGTTTCACGTCATTTCATTCATCGTTTCATCCCATTTTGTCACGCCCCGCTTCCCAAAACTATGGAGGCGAAGCGTGATTAAGGCCCGCTTAGGCCGGAGCGGTGAGGCTCAGACCCAATAAGCGTCTGTGTGGTACTCCAAGACGAAGGAACAAGTCCCTGTAGAAAAGTACAGAACAACAAAAGTACTAAAAAGGAAACATTCATTTTATTCCAAACCAACATCCAGAAAGTACTGAGAGTCTAAACAAAAAGCCTGACACTGCTACAACAACTGAAAGTAAACTACTGGTGCAAGCACCTAACCTAGACAGAAAGTAAACGGTGCTACGCACCCAACTAAAAAGCAGTAAAACTCTGGAACGGCGACGTGAAGAACATCTAGTTCTGGTCCTCCTCTGGTATGTACTCTGGGTCGACATCCTCGGGCTCCACGTACTTTGGCAAGTCCGCCTCGTCAACGTACTCCGGCTCAACACCTGACGTACAACACCCAAGAGAAAAGGAACTGTACGTCAGGTAAAGTCTACAAAGAATGTTAGACTCTACTACAAGTGTACCGAAATTTTAAGCAACAGTTTACTGGTTGATTAACATGCTAGGGTTATAACATGACAGAAAGTAAAACGGTGCTGGAAAGTAAACAGGACATACAGTAGCCGTAGCATGTGCTACCGACTACGGGACTAACCTATACGGGACAAGACGACCAAGACAAGACGTGAGTGTGACACCAAAGAGAGCTCGCGCCTGCAGAGTAGAGAGTGGCCAAACTCCCTATCTGGTGGCCGCTAACCTAACCCCATCCCAAGTGCTCAAGACAAGACTGGAATGTACGAGTACCGCTCACTCCCTCGATGAGCACCTCTCCCCATGGTCAGCCGGGGTGCTCACTCCCTTGATGAGACGCCGAGACTTCCGTAAGGTGTACACGAAAAGGAACGGTCTGCCGGGATGCTCACTCCCATGGTGAGACATCGAGACAACCGTAAGGTATACATGAAAGGAACGGTCTGCCTGGACGCTCACTCCCCTGGTGAGACGTCGAGACACCCGTAAGGTATACCACAAGAACAAAGAGGACAAGACTTGACCAGTTATGAAAGTTCTGTTGTTCAGTTATTATTCTAGGGGGTCCACACGCACGCACATACAGAAAAGCCCTAAGGTGTCAGTTGTTGTTGTTTTGTGCATAGACTTCGTCGTCAAGTCTGAGCGTCATGGGGTCCCGGACGCTATCATTTCACGTCCGGTTCTCTTTTAAATATACTCTAACATTCCATAAAGGAGATGGCCTAAACGTGGCCGTAAGAGTACAATTGTAAAACACTTTCCTACAGTGGCGAGTGCGTCGTCTGTCCGGAGCGTCTCGTCAAAGCGTCTCGTCGGCGAGGGTCCGTCCGTCAGGAGTGTCTCGTCGCGGTCTGAGTGTCGGGTAGGGTTCGCTGAAATGAATTAATGGGACGGTTTCAAGTCACATTTTAGCAATCCTATTAGGTGCATCCCTAGGTTAAATGTGACTATCCTATCAGTTCCAAGATGCGGTGTTTAATTGTCAGATTCTACTATACAGTTCTCTACGTCGACATCTACCCTATGTGCACAGTCAAAAGTCCGGTCGACGACCTAGATTAGCACAACATTTTAAAGGGGCACAAAAGTAAATTTAGTGATATTAAGTTGATGATTTTTAGTTAGGGTTTAGATGACATATATTTAGGTTACTACGAGTATAGGGCACCAACCTGGTTTGACGGTCACGTGTACGTTTGACGTCGGATCTGAAAACAACAATGGATCGCGTCGCCTTCAGTTACATGACTGGGGTAGCGCGAATCTATCTGCGTCATCATTTCGTGATATTAAGCAGTATGGTTTAACCTGGATGGCAAACTAATGCCACAAAATAACTGACATATTGCTAACCATTTATTTAATGCACATATTAGTAGAATTTGTTGATAACAAGTATTATTAACAAATCCTACAAGCTGTCTTAGGTTATGTAAATAATTCACTAACATAATTTAACTAATCCTACAAGCTGTCTTCCCATTTTCTTAACCATGCAGATAACTAAAACACCAACTAGAATGCGTACAACTGCTCTTGTATAAAATTAACGGCTGCTAACATTTATTATCAAACTTACGTGTCAGTTTGCAGGGGACGATGGAGGGTCCACGACAGCGGCGGCGGCTAGGAGGGCGAGCTCGGTGTCGGAGAGGCTTGAGCGTTGGCCTTATGGCGAGTTCGCTGGAGTTCGTGCGGCAGCAGGGAGAGAGAGCAGGAGGTGGGAGGAGATGTGGCTGGCGTCGTACGGGCTCGCTGCGACAGGGCGGCGTTGCGAGGGTGTAGTGCGAAACGAGGGAGAGAACGAGAGGAACTCGGGTGGATGGTTTTATAAAGAAGTAGGCTGCTGTGCTCTTCCTCAGCCCTAGGTATTAGATTAGATATAAATAGTAATATAAGAGAAATAAGAGAGAGGAAAACGTGAGGGAGAGGTGCGGATGTTATGGGATAAGACGTGGGTACGGTTGTAACTAAGTGGAATAGTTCAATAGTATAGATCTTTTAAAACAATTTGATTTAACATCCCCAACCGCAAGTGATAGGTTAGGATATTATATTAAATTTGTTTAACATAGCACTTTCAAGGATTCCTCATCCCTTTTTATTATTACTTATTTATGAAACTAAGCTCATTATTAATAGGTTTAAGAGGTAGTGGGTTCGGTTTTTTAAAAAACAATTAGCACTAACTCGTTTGAATAAAAACGAACAGGGCCATCCAAAATCAAATGTTTATTTAAATGGTTTATTAATAAAACAAATGATATTGTTGCAGATAGGTCCATCGACAACCTAAAAGTACAAGGAAGGTACCGGGGTGATCGCGCCTCCGAGAGGGTCGTGAAAATGGTGTTCGGGCACGTGTTCGAGCTATGGAAAGCAATAATAAAATCAAATACGGTAACACGCACACAAAACGACCAAGGATACGCGCTACATACATTCGGTCGGAAAGTGACCGTTACATCCTACCCACCTTAAGGAATGATTCCGCCCTCAGAATCAACATCAACTACAGCTCAGGGAAAAGATCCGGGAAGCGCTCTCTCATCTCATCCTCGCGCTCTCAAGTGGACTCTCCAGGTGATCCATGACGCCACATCACTCTCACAAGGTCGACTACCATATTCCTCAAGTGCTTCTGTCGACGATCCAAAATCTGCACGGGCTACTGGTCATATGTCTGGTCCGAACGGACCGTGATCTCTGAGAAATCAACAGTGTGTGACGGATCACTGACGTACCGATGTAGCTGAGATACGTGGAATACATAATGAAATCCCTCCAAAGATGGTGGTAGAGCAAGGCGGTAGGCCACTGCTCCCACACGCTCGAGCACATCAAACAGCCCAATAAACCTCGGACTCAGCTTTCCCTTCTTTCCGAATCGAATGACTCCGCGGTTCGGAGAAATCTTCAAGAAGACGTGATCTCCAGGCTGAAACTCCAAAGGTCTCCTCTTCGCATCGGCCCAATGCTTGAAGCTGTCCTGTGCAATCCTGAGCTTCTCTGTGATGTCTCTCATGACATCCACAGTTTCCACTATCATCTCTGGACCCAACAGCTCTCGATCTCCGATGTCATCCCACCTCAATGGCGATCGACATTTCCTCCCATATAAGGTAGCAAACGGCGACATGCCAATGCTCGCCTGGTAGCTGTTGTTATATGAAAACTCCACCAAGTGAAGATGGTCCTCCCATGAACCCTTCAGATCGAGCGTACAAGCTCGCAGCATATCCTCCAGGATCTGAAGAGTTCTCTCGGACTGGCCATCGATCTGCAGGTGGTACGCCGTGCTGAAGCTCAGACTCGTACCCAAATTCTCCTGCAGACTTCTCCAGAACTGAGATGTGAACCTCGAGTCTCTGTCAGACACGAAGCTCGCAGGGACTCCATGTAAGCGTACAATCTCCAGCACATACACGGTCTACATCACCACTAACTCAAAGAAGGAAACTATAAAGAGAAGTAAAACGAAAATTTACCTCTAGATATTTCCTCGCCAAGACTTCCGTAGATTGTCCCACTCAGAAAGGAATGAAGTACGTAGACTTGGTCAATCGATCAACGATCACCCAAACTGCGTCGTTCTGTTTCGGACTCCGAGGTAAACCAGACACGAAATCCATCGTGATATGTTGCCACTTCCACTCTTGGATGGGGAGCGGTTGTAGCAATCCAGTGGTACGATGGTGCTCGACCTTCACCTGCTGGCACACCAGACACTTGGCAACGCTCCGTGCCACACTCCTCTTCATGCCAATCCACCAATAATTCAGACGGAGGTCCTTATACATCTTGGTGCATCCAGGATGTATAGAATAGGGCGAGCTATGAGCCTCGCTCAACAGCTCCTCTCAAATATCACCTGCAGGTACGCAGAGTCTACTGCCATACCTATGCGAACCATCCTCATGAAACACGAACTCCGTCCGAAGTCCGGCTTCAACCTGCCTCCTGATCCTCTGCAGCTTTGTATCTCCTGTCTGTGCTGCCTTGATACGATCCACAATAAGGATCTCCAGCACTATCCTCAGATGACAGCTGTGCTCCTCCTCAGACTTCGAGTAAATAAGGATGTCGTCAATAAAGATAACGACAAACTTATCCAGGAAGTCGTACAAAATTAGGTTCATCAAATTCATGAACACTGCTGGAGCGTTGGTCACGCCGAAAGGCATAACCACGAACTCATAATATCTGTACTTCGTCCGAAAAGCTGTCTTCTGAGTACCCTCCTTCTTCACCTTCAGCTGATGGTATCTGCTCCTTAAATCCAATTTCGAGAAGACTCTCGAACCTCCAAGCTGGTTGAAAATATCATCGATACGCGGCAGCGGATACTTATTCTTTACCGTCATAGCATTCAGCCCTTGATAGTCCACGCACATCCAGCAGGACCCATCCTTCTTCTTTACGAGTAGGACCGGTGCTCCCCACGGTGACACACTAGGGTGAATGAAACCCTTCTGTAGCAACTCATCCTATTGCTTCCGCAACTCCTCAAGCTCAGCGGGAGCCATCCGATACGGCGACTTCGATATAGGTTGCGCTCCCGGCATAAGATCTATACCAAACTCTAAAGCTCGGTCGGGTGGCAAACCTGAAATATCCTCCGGGGAGACGTCGTCGAAATCTATGACAACTGCTGGTCAGCTGACCTCCATCTGCATAGCTGCAACAATCGAAACCTCCGGCTTGGCCCAAAATCTGATGGGCCCAAGCGACTCATCTCTACTGTGAAATGCGAACTCCAGGTGGCCTGGAATCCTGAACACCACCTTCTTGCTGTGACATTCGATCGAGGCATGAAAGTCTCCCAGCTAATCGATGCCAAGAACGACATCGAAATGCGGCAGGTTATGAACAATAAAATCTGCAAAAAGTTCATGTCCACTGACCACCAATGGGATCAATCGACAACCCAGATTCACTGTCACCACTCCATTCCCTGTGGTGATGTCCCAACACTTGGAAAGTGTATGGGTGGGAATAGAGTGCCTTGTTACAAACTTCCGGGATATGATGCATATAGATGCACCGGAGTCGAACAAGGCCAAGGCCGGGTGAGATGACACTAGAATGGTGCCTAAGATGGAGAGGAACTAAGGTCAACAAGCTGCTCTAACTAACAAGGTAACAAACAAGCTAAACAAAAGATCTAAACTATGAAATAAAGACTAGATCTGAAGAAAATACTTGCAATAACTCCATCGACACCTTCAGCCTCAACAGCTGTCATGGTGTAAGCCGACCTCTGGGGTTGCGCTGCCTGTCGAAACATCTGCCTCTGTGGTGCCATGGGTGGTCCACGGACAGCAGCTCCTCTCTGAACTGGGGCAGTCGCTCGACTCTGAAACGGAACTGGTGCTCTGTCTGCTGTACGAAGAAGACTCGGACAGTCTCTGGCAACATGTGAGGCATCCCCACACGCCAGACACAAACCCAGCATCTTCTTGGAATTGCTCTTGATATGCCCCGGCTTACCACAGAAGTGGCATTGGCCCTTGCTCTGACTCTGCCCCGGTGCTCTAGGCCTCTTGAAAGGCACTGTCTGAACTGGTCTCATAGCTGGCCTGGCAGGTGGCCGGTACTGCTCCATAGGACGCTTTCCTCCACCTGCTGGAGGGTCAGGTAGACGCGATATGATCTCATGATTCCTGGCGGCATTCAGTACAGCTCCCATAGTCGAAAAATCTACCGAGGACCTGGAAGCCTGAATCTTCGGACGCAGCCCCTGACGAAACCCATCAGCTCGGTTCTCTTCCTTCTTCACCATATGAGGGGCAAAACGACTCAGCATCTCGAACTCCGCCTCGTACTCGACGACGGTCATGTCTCCTTGCTTCAGATCCACAAAACAGCTCAAAAGCTCCCTCTTTGCTGCCTTGGGGAAATACTTCTCCTTGAACATCGACTTGAAGGTCTTCCACTCTACTGGCTTCTACAGGCGCCTCTCCTCAATGCGCCACCGTTCCTAGCATTCTCGACCAGCTGCATCTTCGCTATCTCAACTCGTGTCTCCTCAGGAATCTTCGCAGCTACCAGCTTCTCCTTTGTGCTCTAAATCCACTCGTCAGCACCGAGTGGTCCTTCCTTCCCAGAAAATGTCCTCGGCTGAAGCTCATTGAACTGCTTCACTCCCAGAGTAGCTCGAGGGGCAGGCGGAGGCGGTGGTGGTGCAGCTAGAGGGGCCTGAGCAGCACGGTAGGACTACTGAACAAACTGATGCTGCACGTCCAACATCTCTCTCATCACGCCCAGAAACTGGCAGAACTCACCGCCCTGATCTTCCGAAACACCATCACCAGAGCTCCCGGACCGAGTGTTGGGTCATCCTGCCATCCTATTGACAAGAAAGACACAATTTAGACTCGCACATAAAACTGGATAATAAAAATGAATGTTAATACTTTTATCGTTCCGAACTTGCAGAAAGGGGACTTGCATGGGCCACCACTAAAACCTGTCACGCCCCGCTTCCCAAAACTATGGAGGCGAAGCGTGACTAAGGACCGCTTAGGCCGGAGTGGTGAGGCTCAGACCCAATAAGCGTCTGTGTGGTACTCCAAGACGAAGGAACATGTCCATGCAGAAAAGTACAGAACAACAAAAGTATTAAAAAGGAAACATTCATTTTATTCCAAACCAACATCCAGAAAGTACTGAGAGTCTAAACAAAAAGCCTGACACGGCTATAACAACTGTAAGTAACCTACTAGTGCAAGCACCCAACCTAGACAGAAAGTAAACGGTGCTACGCACCCAACTAAAAAGCAGTAAAACTCCGGAACGGTAACATGAAGAACCTCTAGTTCTGGTCCTCCTCTGGCACGTACTCTGGGTCGACGTCCTCGGGCTCCATGTACTCTGGCAAGTCCGCCTCGTCAACGTACTCCGGCTCAACACCTGACGTACAGCACGCAAGAGAAAAGGAACTATACGTCAGGTAAAGTCTACAAAGAAATGTTAGACTCTACTACAAGTGTACTGAAATTTTAAGCAACAGTTAACTGGTTGATTAACATGCTGGGGTTATGACATGACAGAACGTAGTAAACGGGACAGACAGTAGCCGTAGCGTGTGCTACCGACTACGGGACTAACCTAGACGGGACAAGACGACCAAGATAAGACGTGAGTGTGACACCAAAGAGAGCTCGCGCCTACAGAGTAGAGAGTGGCCAAACTCCCTATTTGGTGGCCGCTAACCCAACTCCACCCCAAGTGCTCAAGACAAGACTAGACTGTACGAGTACCACTCACTCCCTCGGTGAGTGCCTCTCCCCACGGTCAGCCAGGTGCTCACTCCCTTGATGAGACATCGAGACTTCCGTAAGGTGTACACGAAAAGGAACGGGCTACCGGGACGCTCACTCCCTTGGTGAGACATTGAGACACCCGTAAGGTATACACGAATGGAACGGTTTGCCGGGACGCTCACTCCCCTGGTGAGACGTTGAGACACCCGTAAGGTATACCACAAGAACAACGAGGACAAGACTTGACCAGTTATGAACGTTCTGTTGTTCAGTTGTTGTTCTAGGGGGTCCACACGCACGCACACAGAGAAAAGCCCTACGGTGTCAGTTGTTGTTGTTTTTTTGTTAGACTTCGTCGTCAAGGCTGAGCTGCCAGGGGGTCCCGGACGCTATCATTTCACATCCGGTTCTCTTTTAAATGTACTCTAACATTCCATAAAGGAGATGGCCTAAACGTGGCCGTAAGAGTAAAAGTGTAAAACACTTGCCTGCGGTGGCGAGTGTGTCGTCTGTCCGGAGCGTTGCGTCAAAGTGTCGCGTCGGCGAGGGTCCGTCTGTCGGGAGTGTCTCGTCGCGGTCTGAGTGTCGGGTAGGGTTCACTGAAATGAATTAAGGGGACGGTATCTAGTCATGTTTTAGCAATCCTATTAAGTGCATCTCTAAGTTAAACATGACTATCCTATCAGTTCCATGATGCGGTGTTTAATTGTCAGATTCTACTCTACAGTTCTCTACGTCGACATCTACCCTATGTACACCATCAAAAGTCCGGTCGATGACCAAGATTGGCACAACATTTTAAAGGGGCACAAAAGTAAATTTAGTGATATTAAGTTGCTGATTTTTAGTTAGGGTTTAGATGACGTATATTTGGGTTGCTACGAGTATAGGGCACCAACCTGGTTTGACGGTCACGTGTAAGTTTGACGTCGGATATGAAAACAGCAATGGATCGTGTCGCCTTCAGTTACACGACTGCGGTAGCACAGACTATCTGTGTCATAGTTTCGTGATATTAAGCAGTAAGGTTTAACCCGGATGGCAAACTAATGCCACAAAATAACTGACATATTGCTAACCATTTATTTAATGCACATATTAGTAGAATTTGTTGATAACAAGTATTATTAACAAATCCTACAAGCTGTCTTAGGTTATGTAAATAATTCACTAACATAATTTAACTAATCCTACAAGCTGTCTTCCCATTTTCTTAACCATGCAGATAACGAAAACACCAACTAGAATGCGTACAACTGCTCTTGTATAAAATTAACGGCTGCTAACATTTATTATCAAACTTACGTGTAAGTTTGCAGGGGACGATGGAGGGTCCACGGCAGCAGCGGCGGCTAGGTGGGCGAGCTCGGTGTCAGAGAGGCTTGAGCGTTAGCCTTGTGGCGAGTTCGTCGGAGTTCGTGCGGTAGCGGGGAGAGAGAGCAGGAGGTGGGAGGAGATGTGGCTGGCGTCGTACGGGCTCGCTGCGACAGGGCGGCGTTGTGAGGGTGTAGTGCGAAAAGAGGGAGAGAACGAGAGGAACTCAGGTGGATGGTTTTAAAAAGAAGTAGGCTGTTGTGCTCTTCCTCAGCCCTAGGTATTAGATTAGATATAAATAGTAATATAAGAGAAATAAGATAGAGGAAAACGTGAGGGAGAGGTGCGGATGTTACGGGATAAGACGTGGGTACAGTTGTAACTAGGTGGAATAGTTCAACAGTTTAGATCTTTTAAAACAATTTGATTTAACATCCCCAACCGCAGGTGATAGGTTAGGATATTATATTAAATTTGTTTAACAGAGCACTTTCAAGGATTCCTCATCCCTTTTTATTATTACTTATTTATGAAACTAAGCTCATTATTAATAGGTTTAAGAGGAAGTGGGTTCGGTTTTAAAAAAAACAATTAGCACTAACTCGTTTGAATAAAAACGCACAGAGCCATCCAAAATCAAATGTTTATTTAAAAAGGTTTATTAATAAAACAAATGATATTGTTGCAGATAGGTCCATCGACAACCTAAAATTACAAGGAAGGTACCGGGGTGATCGCGCCTCTGAGAGGGTCGTGAAAACGGTGTTCGGGCACGTGTTCGAGCTACAGAAAGCAATAATAAAATCAAATACGGTAACACGCACACAAAACGACCAAGGATACGTGCTACATACGTTCGGTCTGAAAGTGATCGTTACACATTTTCCCCATTTTGTTTCCTTTTTACTTTTATGGTCTATTTCGTGCTTTTCAGAAAATATATATCAAATCTGGACCATAGGGCATAAAAAGGCCAAAAGGAACACAAGGAGAGAAGGGGGACCTTAAAGTGTGCAAGGGGAAAAAGAAGCGAAAATGACACAAATGGCTGTGTCGTATTCAACGCGGCCGTATCATGAGGACACCCAAAAGATGGCCCATTTAAGATCGACACGGCCACGTGAAGATACCCCGAACGGCCGCGTCAAAGGAAGAAAGAAAAGAAGAAAATCAAATGACACGTCCTTTTAACAAATTCAACGCGGCCGCGTTATTCCAAGAGAAGTGAAGCCAAACGGTCTCTTTACGCGACCGTTTCGAAGACCAAACAAGGATTACAGCTGCAAACGACACGGACGCATGCTTAAACCATGTGGTCGCATCGCTGCTTCTTTCTGAAGCCAATATTTCCCAAGTGGACGACGTGATAGTGTCATTTTTGACGCGGTCGCGTCGAATTAGTTCCTATGGTTATTTTGGGTGCCGTCAGAGTTAGTTAGAAGTGTTGGATCTGGATCCTAGCCTAGAGGGGGGGGGTGAATAGGCTAATAAAAATAATTCGTGCAACCCACGAATAAGCACACACAGTTATAGCAACAACAGGGTAAATAAAAATGCAGACACAGAGTACACAGCAGATTTACCCTGGTTCGGTCGTCCCAACGACCTACTCCAGCCCCCAAAGCAGAACTAATATTGAATAGCGCAATAGGTACAAAACCACAAGTTAGAGCATGCTCAGAGCACCCTCTACGTCTCTACACTCGCCAGGCTCTCAGTACCCACACACACTATGTTTTCTCTCACTATCAATCCTAGTAAAGCTTTCTACCAGCTAGTCCCAAACTAGCTGGGTCCCACTTGTCTAGTCCCAACTAGACAAGTCCCAAAATAGTCCCACAATATAGGTAAAGTTTCCCCTATAGAGATCGCTACAACTACACAAATAATATAATAACAAAGTTCAGAAATGCTGAGTTTGTGTAGCGGTGGTCGTCTCTGTCAATCGACGCGTGGTCAGATCAATCTGACAAGTAGTAATCTCCTAGTAGCGGCAGGAGCAATCAAACACAAGCTGAGGCTTCTTTTGGATTTCTTTGAAAAGCACTTGGAGAATTCGGCACCCTCTATTCCAGAATTGTTGTGCGGCTCCCTCTGAATAATTGATGTGCGATCCCTTAAATTAATTGTTGTGCGGCTCAAAAACAAACGAAGGAACAAGCAGACTTCGTCCCTCTCTCTGTCTTTATGAAAGGAGGCTCTCAAAGATTTCGGCCTCACATCTATTATCCTGCAACAAAGAACAGATCACGTTTAATAATAAAACAAACCAAATATACCTCTTTCACAACTCTGTGATATGATTTGCCAAAGCTTTGAATTTAGGCCCTTCTCTTGAGATTTTCCAAAGGGTAAATATGATGTGTTCTCAAAAGAATTTGGCCACTTGAGAATCACAAAGCTTTCGGCCAAAAAAAGACAGGAGGGCTTAAAGATTTAGGGATCCTAATGCATGAGTGGGTTTGAGCAGCTCCTCTTTAAAAAAATTGTGCACTCAATTATTTCGGCAATGGCAACTCATAAAATTTTTGAGAGAGAGTAATGTCGGCTGCCTCTTCTCAAAAATTTTGATAACAACAAAAATCACAAACCATTGGTCGGCCCTCAAAAATAGAACTATATCAACTTGCGGCTGCCCCCGGAAAATAATTTTCGGCCTACCTCTAAAGGAATACTTCGGCCGGCCACTCAAAATTTTGGCCGTTTATTGGTTCTTGAAGATGATTGGCTTGTTTTTTTTAATAAAAATTATGATGTGCACTATCTGTTTGATTATGAACGAAGTGGCCTTGGGAATAAAAAGTGCACCCTCAAAAAAATGTGCCCATGTGAAAAAGCTTAGAAAACATTGAATAAAAAAAGAATTTGTGCCCACATGAATATGAAGGAGAGAGAGATTAAAAAAAATCGGCCAAGGACTTTGAGATTTTCTCCACACAAAAATGATGATGGCTTAGAGATTTTCAAAGAAAAAATTGTGCCCTCTTGATTTAGTGCGGCTGCACAAAAAAAGGAGAAAAAAAATGTCGGCCAATTTTTGTTGGGTCTCTCCTTTTTTTTTGGTCACGGCCTCTCTCCTTCTTTTAAAAATTTTCTTCTCATATCCCTCAATTTATTTTTGGCTGCTCTCTCTGATTCTTATTTCCGCATGATGTTGGGTATAAATAGGGGAGACTAGGGTTTTGAATATTTGGCAAGGGATAGGATATTTGAATATGATATGAATTGGGAGAACAAATTTTGGCTCAATCTCTAATTGATTTGATTCAATCCCAATAGATATGAATTGGCTCCATCTCATCCCATATTGGACCAAGTCCAATCGCTTTGTGTATAGCAATTCCTCCACCGGTTGACTAAGTCATCACTTTGAGAATTTACCGCTTTGCCATTCCTGAAACACACTTAGCACACACGTTAAATAGTTCGCACACGTTTGTCATCATCAAACTAAAGTTCCTAGATCGTTGCGTACAACAAGAAGGACTTTTGGTCTTTTGGTGATGTATAAAAGATTTTATTCTTCCCCTGCACCAGGGATCTGATTATTCTCCCCTTTCTCAGACCTTTTGCAGAGAATTCAGGTGGTTTCTTACTATAATCTTGTAGTAACTATTCTTTTGTTAAATTCTGTATTAGATTGAATCTTTGCAATTGAAATATCTTCTTTTTGATTGCTATCATTGTGGGTTGTTTGATTGTTGATTCTCTGATTGGTTTTGTTGCTATGGCTATCAATTTTGAGTACTTGATTAAGTTCTTGATAATGGGTAGTGAGTAGTTTTTCATCTAGGGCAATGGGCTGAACCCCACAGAATATGGGCTATGAATTGGATGAATTGATTGATTAATTATTGGCTAATTGATGATTTGGGGGTATATTAGGATATCAATTGTCAATGTGTATCGGTTTCCTCCCTTGTGGATAATTAGATTAGCCACTGGCGAGAGGCGGGACTAATCTATGGTTTTCGATCCCTATATTGACACATAATATCGGTGTGGCCAACGAGAGTTTGACGTCGATTAGAGCCCTCATAATATAGATCCAAATCCTCATCCACAAGAGTGGTGTGGAGGAAGATTAAGGACATTCGTCGGACGTAATACACCTAACGTATATCGATGTATCGACGAGAGTCGACATCGATATAGGTTAGGTAGTCCTATTATAGCATCGCGAGAGCAGGGGGTAGGGATAACATAAGGGACTATCCTATCAAGCAACACGAGAGTGGAGGATAGGAGAACGTCCTTAGGTTAGACGACCTCTCCCGAATCACGACAGTGGAGGATAGGAGAACGTCCTTAGGTTAGACGACCTCTCTCGAATCCCATGTGTAAAATCCATTTTTGGCTCAACAATAATTTGGGCTGAAGATGGATCCGTCGTCGAGATGGAGCCTCGTCAGTGATTGAAGTGGGACCCGTAAACGAGAGTCTCCAAGTCAGAGTGAGCTAGAATTGGACTCCACAGATGGATGTTGGCCTAGCTTCGCGGTACTCCATTATCCTGCATCATAAGAAGATCGTTAAGGGGTCGGGGTTGGGGCCGATTGATCCCCCTCCGACGCCCAAGTTAGTTTCACGTCAACAAAATATAAAGGGGAAAATGAGCAAAAGAATGTTGTACTGAGATACTTAGCCTCCAAATAGAATCTGGCCTCCCCTCTTTCTTTGTCATTTGGGACTTTTATATTCCCCCTTTTGACTTGTTCTTTCCTTCCTCATTAAGTGATCTTTTCCATAACTCCCTCCATGAATTTAGCCCTTTATTGCTCAATTTGTGGCTATTGAATTGGTCCATTATGGAGTGTAACCACCCACTATTCAAGGCTCTTCATGAGGGTGGTGGGGGTTGACTCATTCAACCCAAGCGCTATGGTCCGTG
The DNA here is from genome assembly GCA_030789695.1 of Scilla litardierei. Lineage (NCBI taxonomy): Eukaryota > Viridiplantae > Streptophyta > Magnoliopsida > Asparagales > Asparagaceae > Scilla > Scilla litardierei. The sequence continues at coordinate 218,584,120 of CM061133.1, forward strand.
GGCCTTAAATGGTAGAATTTATCAACTAGCTTAATGGGCCAGACCCATGTATTTAACACCATGAATCCCACAATTGGTTAACATTAATTCAATCCTAACCCTAATTCGATGGTGGGGATACCCTAAGCCCTAGAGCTTTTATCCTCTGATACTTTCCCTATTATTCATCTCGACCATCTATTGATCGCGTAGCTTTCTAACTTAGAAATAAATTGGTACTCAGCGACTGCCTCCATGCAGACGACCTGTATAGCGCTACGACGACGCCATGTGCTTGCAGTCTATAAATATTAAAGCTTTGCGATAGATAACACCCATCATCGGCTGACACCAAACCTGTGTCTCCCAAAGTACCCGAAGTCAATCCATGTGCACAATCTATAGTAGTCGATAGCATTGATCCACCTATACCATCTGAGGAAGCACCGAGCACAGCCTTCCCCAAACATGAAGTGAGAGCAACTTCTTCATCCGACTTCAACGACCTCAACTCATCGCCTTTGGATTTAACTCTCCAGTAGGACTTCACCACAGCACCACCATGATCTCTGTGAGATCCACTGCTCCTGATCATTTCTAAACCACTGGATCTCTGCACTCTAGATGATCCCTTGGACGAACCCCGTCTCATCTACCTTAAGCCATGCCACCCACGTTGCCTACGTGAGTGTACATCAGTGTGTTGCAACTGCTCTACCAGAATACCCAACTCCTCCTTGGGCTAAGCAACGCATCCTCCTGAGGACTACAACTCTACCCTGAAGCCATCTGCTTCCACGTAGACAATCTGAGCTACACATGGAGCTGAACCACGATTGGATGTACTTTGGACTCCATTTCCTGAAGCTCCCTCGCTACACACCGCAGTTATCACATCCTACAACCGACCACGCTTCTCTATCACGACGTCCTTATGAGTCCCAAACGATCCTCCACTAGATCTCTCTGGTGCACCAGACTTTTGACTCAACATCATCTGACCCTGAAGCCTATAAAGATTGCTAATCTTCCTCGTCGCCATCAAAAACGACCTCCCCTGGACACTTGTAGTCTCTCTCCCTTGAGTACCACACAACACCCCACACATGTGAAGGCCCCAAGCACAATCAAATTTCGCTGCAAATCTGGTACATGCCTAACACCCATAAGTGTTCGAATGACTCCATCCTACATCTTGAACCGAACTTGAAATACCCTGTGTTTTTAAGTACGAGTATAATATACGTATTTTGGAAGTATTTGTACATATATAAATTATGGATATTTTTCTTAATTTTTATGATAACAAAATATTTTTAAATAATCTATTATACAAATAAGGACTTTTTTGAATCTTTGTCCTACATGGCATCAAAATATGACTAGGACAAAATGTTTAGGAGAGTGGGGGGCCCAATGGAGTGTGGGTGAGTGTTGGGTGTGGAGTTCGGTGTTTTAGTGGAACCCCCAAACAAAAGCCCACCACATTCCCCTTATTTGCAAGTTTGCCATTGTTTTTTTCATAAAACCCAAAGACCCCTCATCTCCCCTCCATTTACGGATTTGCAATAGCTCTTTTTCCACTTTGCACCCGTGTTTTTTGAGCTTTATTTCCTGATTTTGTGCCCATGCGACGACTGACCCAGTGTTTCTTTTCTCATCGGCATTACGTCCGGGAGACGATTGTCCCCATCGTTCTTGCACTCAGGAGACGACTGCCCCGTCGCCATTTCGCCCGTGAACCGACTGTCCCCTTGGTTTCGCACCCAGGAGACGACCTTCGTCGTGCCCTCCGGGCACGGGTATTCACTAGTTTTAAAAAATTTATTGAATTATTATGGTTGAAGTATTTGAAAGAAATACTAGTATTTAAAAGTGTATGTATTATTAGATGAGGTATTCCTATTTATTAGAAATTAGAATCCCTAAAAATTTCTAATGAGAACACCTCCTCCTTGAGGTGTCATTACCTCATTTAATCCCACTTAAACCTTACCACCTCATGGACACATGGCAAAGGATTAGAGATGGAAGATGGTGATAAGGCTTAGAGTTAATTTTTAAAGGAAAAAAAGAAAAAGAAAAAGGGGAAGAAAAAATGAAAGGAAAACAAAAAAAAGGAAATCTCTTCATCCTCTCTCTCCCCCTTGCTAGGGCCGAACCCTTTCCCCCTCCTCTTGCTCCCCTCTTCCACCACCATGGCCGGCCATCTCCTCCCCTTGGCCCACCACTAGGCCAAATCATCTCCACCTACATGTCAATGATCAAATCCCCCAAATCAATATCCACCATTAGAGCTTAAAGATTGTGAGAGGATGCTTGAGAAATTGATGGGGTCTTCAAGGAGAAGAAGGGTCAAAGACACCAAGAAAAGACAAGATGAGTTAGGAGGTCTATCTACTATAGTTAAAGTCAGAATATTAAGAATTTATTTCAAAGATGTTGGCTGTTTTGACAGTTAGTTTCTGCTGCAACTTCATCTATACACAATTTTTATTCTAGAATGTCGAAAATCATGACAAAATACAATTTGGAAAGCTAAACCAGTTAGCTCCAACTTTCTTTGTTAACCTTGGTCAACTTCTATTTATATTTCGACTGAACCATTAATCTATGTAGTAGTATCAGATTCTGTCAGAATCTGTACCCTATTACCAAAAAGGGTAGAGCTTCCATTGTAGAAATTCAATAAGTGTAATTTTGGTCAATTTGGAAAGATGGCTTCAGTAGCTACGCTTTTAATGTTTTAACCTCACTGAAATTATGGCTGTAAGATGTCACAAATGACAAATGTTTAGAGCTTTTTGATGCTGTCTAAAAAATAGTTTCCGTATCCTGTGGGGTTTAAGCTATAACAATTAGCCTATTTGCTCTAAAATCCTGATATTTGATATATGAAAGTATAAGTTGTTTATCTACAATTACAAACTTTTACCAAATTCACAATAGAACTTGATGTTAACAGCCTCTGTTTGTGACTCTTCATGTTTTCCAACAATCTGGACTATGTCATTGGTGTTTAGGCCATGCTCTCCATGTTATAATTATGCTTTCCTAAGAAATAGGAAAAGAATCTCATGATGTTTAATTGATGTTTAATTGAGTCTCTTGTTATTGTTGATATACTCATGTTTTGCCAACATGCCAATACTCATGTTATATATGTCATGCCATGATATAATCTCGTTAATTTCTTTTAAGAGGCTTTGTTATGAATGGGATACATTGTTATGGTATAAAGCAAAGGCAAATGTGAAAATAAAAGAGACGTATATCACTTACTATGGCATATGAAAGGAAATGAGAAAGAATAATGTGGTAAATGAAATGTGATATATGGAAACTAGGACACGAATGGCACCACACACTTAGAGCAAAGTGCCACAGTAGGAGTAGGGGGAAATCGTTGGGGGCCACCTATTGAATCCATAAATAGTGCCACAGCTGGAGTTGTGCACTTGTAGGCACGCTGGCATAGATGGGATCCCTTAGGTGTTGCATATGCATTCATAAACATTCATGTGCATCATATGCATATGCATGAATTGTCTGCTTTTACTTTACACATATTAATTCTGCCGTTACTATTATACCTATCTGTGATGTTGCTTCTCCTTATATTAATTCAGTTGTTTTTCTTGCATGTGATATTCACTTCCCTTTATGCATGACAGATTGGTAGTTCTTCTTTTCAATTCATGTCTGATTACTTTATTACCTTATGCATTAATTATTGGCATGTTTACAGTCAGGTGACCAGACCCTAGTTAGGTAGAACAGTTTTGAGACTGACTCTACCTGGCGTAATTAGATTATCCTACTACGTCATACGTTGACGTGTCCCATTTATTTTTCCAGGTTTAGGAGCAGGGCAGACTAAGCTAAACTTGACCAGGAGATTTCTCAGGGACGGAACCCTCAAAGGGTGACCTTGTACAGTTGATTCTCATGGGTAGTCTAGGGAGTGAGTTGTATAATGTGTGGACATCTTTGTCCTTTATAGGTTTTCTGGGATTCTTTTCTGTTTTCCACTTTTGTACTTGGGTGTTGAGATGATGTATATAAAATGTATTTTTGTATAATGATAAAAGAATGTTGGACTTTTTTCATTATTGCCTTTTACTTTTTGTGTTGAAGCTTTACTTGTACTTTCCAGCATGTGCGCAGTGACCTACAAATTCTTCTTGTACACTCTCTTTTTTCTCTTTCCTTGTAACACTCGCTGCTCTGGGAGTACTTGGGATGGATTCGTACTTCCCAAGTATCCTGGAGAGCGGGGCATTATAGAACTGTGCCGATTCCAACCCCTCTTGGCATAGCCACATTCCTCATATATACGTCTGGTCTATCTCTAGGAGTATATGTGACGTGTGTTTATATTTTATATATTCACGCATGTCTTCTTTGTGATTATCCGTTGTTTTCCGTCGTCCCGTACCCAGTTTCTTGTGATTTTTAGTTTTCTTTCACTTCTTTGTGTTTTTGTGTAAATGCAGGAGATTGCTAGCGTTGGGGACATTTAAAGAAGATATCATGAGTCCCCGGAGAAACGTGATGAGTCACGCGCGATCCAGGGTCAAAACGATGAAGATTACTATATCTCAGCCCTCAACCGATCAGGTGGACACAGCCGCCCGATCGGTTGATGCACGTGTATCTCATCCGGACAGCAGCTGAAGAAGAGGAGCAGCTCACCTGATCGGTTTAGTGATCGGGTGAACCGACAGAGCTCTCTGTCTATATTGTGATGATTTCAATCGATCGGGTGAAATATCACCCGATCGGTTCATCTGTAGGAGAAATTTCCAAACGACGAACCAAAGAACTCACCCGATCGGTTCAGTAATTGGGTGAGACCGACAGTCCTCTCTGTTATTTTGGGCGTGATTTCAACCGACCGGGTGACTTATCACCCGATCGGTTCATCTAAAGCTGAAGTTCTCCAAATATCAAACCGACGATGCCACCCGCTCTCCTCAGCGCTCGGCTGAAGCTCCTAAACCCCGATGGCCGAAGCGATTAAGAACTCACCCGACCGGTTGCAATTTCAACCGATCGGGTGGCGTTTTCTTCCCCTTTTGCACACTGCTGCTCATTCATTGAAGATCTGCTATCATTCCAGAGGGATTTTTGGTGATATCTTATTTTTCTAGCATCGGCATCGTCGTTATCTTTCCAACGATAGGTCGCATGCCCAAATCCGATTTTTCTACATTTTTCTGGAATTGTCTGAGCGCAACTGTGTGCTGAAATTGGGTGCTGTCTAGAATTGAACTTCACCCGATCGGATGAGCTATCCACCCGACCTGGTGCGCTCATTTTCTGCAGTTTTGAGCCTCTGTTTCATTTCACCTGATCGGATGAACTTCCACCCGATCGGGTGGGCCTGTTTTGACAGTTTTAATGGGTTTTCTGGACTCGAACCGTTGGGTTTTTGAGGGGGCTTATAAATACCAGTTTGGGCACGACTTGGAGAGATCCTTCTCCCATTTTTTCAGCAGTTTTCTTCCCCTTTCTTGGGAGTTTTAGGTTAGGTTAGATTAGGTTTTCTAATTCAATAAATCTTGTAAAGGATTGAAGATTCAATGGCAAGATAAGTATTTATTTTCCTATTTTCATTGTTTTGTGTTATTTTCATTTTGCTTGATGATGAATGTTTGTGTAGATTTATTGATTGCTATCATGTTCTTCATCATTGAGTAGTTCTTGATGAACCCTAATATGGGTTAGAGTAGGATTGATGCTTGGGATTTACATTTGACTTGATTGCATGGTATGTGTTCGATGGAATGTGTCAATGTGGATTTCTAGTAATCTGAGTCCAATTCGTATGGCAACACACTAGATGTGTTGGGGATTGGGGTCCGGTGTCTTGTCCAGTCAAGATCCTCTTCGATGTATTGCTAGAAATCACATTCGACCTATTTGGCCATTAGGGTTACGCGGGGGTGTTTCATTGTCATTGGCAGGAGAAAGACCGCCTCTGACCGTCGGGCCAAGGGGGAATAAACTTGGCGGTTGACTCCCTAGCCACAGCTCACGCCCCTAGCGTAGACATTGAATCTTCACACGTGAGAACGGCTTGGATGAAATGTAGGGAGTTATCATTGTGGCATTAATGCTCCCGGTTGCGGAAGGTGTTAATGGACATGTGAATACCCACCGTCTGAAACCGGGTAGACCTAGCGTACCGGGTATCGACCAGAATATCGGGCCCATTGACGCTAGGTACCACCTTTTGGGGCAATGTCTCACTCTGGTTAAAGTCAAATACCGAGTGTCATGAGTGCTCTAGCCCGTGTTAGCAGGGATTCTTTTATTGTCTTTTTATTTCTTTCTTTTATTTCTTCACTACTCACCCATATCATCCGCGTAGCTAGCACACAACCTAGGCGAGGCTAGTAGCCATTCAAGCCATCCACCTCCCTGAGTTCGATAAACCCGCACCTTACACTAACCGTGCACTTGCAGTAAAACGACACCGCGTCCAAACCGTAAACGGGACGCCGGTCAAGTTTTTTGGCGCCGTTGCCGGGGAGGCGTTCGGTTTGATATTAGCTTAGTTTGGGTTCGTTAGACTATGCATTAAAAAAACAAATACAATAACCGAGAAATTTTTTCCCCCATCATTATATTATCTTTTTGTTATTCTCTTGTACTATTGACGCTCCCCTCTAGTTTTCTTACTTTTGTTGTCCAGGTATCTTTGATATTGCCATGTGGAGATCAGATTTCGATGCTCAGATGGGAGGCTACGATCCCTATTCATTTGTGGGTTGTGAGACTTGTGGGATGGCGGGGCACGTGTATTATGATTGCCTATTTATGCTTGAGAGCATCCCCCTACACCAAGGCCAAACATTTTCTCACAACCTTTGCCCAAACACCTCCTATCCATGTCCTCAACCTTATATCCATCCACCAACACAAGAAGAATCAAGCCTCGTGTCTCTTCTTGAAAGTGCCATGTTTAACCAAGGCCAAATATTACAAAGCTTGATGGTACCAATCACCGAGCCTACACCAAGGAGAGGGGATGAAGGAGAGGATATACCCACTTCCATGGTTGAGACCACCATGCCATCGGCCACATAGACACAAATCATGCAGATACCCCATTTTTCCAACACTACCACTTGGATGACGAAGCATTTTTTGATGATGATAGTGAGGATGGGGTGACTTCTCTAGGATCTGTGGGAGAGACTTCTCATCTTGGTCTGGATACCCTACATGAGTCCTACGAGAGCACCGAGGATACTACAGAGCTTATGCATAGGGGCAAGGAGGATGTGCGTGAGGACGAGTACACCACGACCACATACGAGGGGTCCGCTCCACATCCACCTCCACAGCCATCTCTGTCGCAGCTTCTTCCTTGGTCTGTGGTCAACCACGAGGATGTCATTCAGGACATCGGGCAGATGGTGGAGTATGAGCATATCGTCGAGGAGGATGTGCATGAGGGTTTGGATACGATGGTCCACTTCATGGAGCCCGAGCCACATCTACCTTTACCGTCGCTCTCCACTTCTTCTGCAGCTGAGCATTTACTTGAGCATATTGCCCCCAGTCAGGGAGATTTTTATACTCACTCTCACTCCACTTTTGAGTCTCTCTTTTCACTTCCTATTTCTTTAGACTCATATATATTTGACACACCATATCTCTCGCAGGACACATGATCTACTTCCCTTGTGGTATACTGTGGTGTGTCACCACCTGGAGAGCCACTTCTCATGGAGAGCGAGGATTTGGTCATCACTTGTACAGAGGATAGCGACCCATTCTCAGGGAGTATTCGTCACCCTTTTATTATTTTTCCATCTTATGTTGACGATTATCTCTGGGATACATTTATTTTGGGAAATAATTTCTTGCCATGGACTAATGCACCTCGTCCTTTGCAGGTCACAGGTGGACACCTAAGAGGGATGCTTGGAGGTGCATTGCTTGGGTCCATTGGCACTCGTGGCACAGTGCTTCTGGCGGAGCCACAGAAGGATCAGTTAGAGCAGCTACCTGCCCCACTCCAGATTCTGGATCCGGCTATGCTCAGGTGTATCCTAATCCAGTAGTGTAAAATTTTACCGTTTTCTAGTTTAGATTAAAATAATCTCGTCTCCTCTCATTAGCGAGGGGAGCATATCTAGGATTTGCTTTTGCATCATAATAACCCATCATGTCGTGCCCTTCTATCACTTCTACCACCCACACCCCACATCCTCTACCGAGGATGACGAGGACACTTCCTCTTCTGCATTCTGATTTCTTTCTTTTCCGATTTTCACCTAACATATTTCTGCACCACATTGATCATATCATATTGCTAGCTTTGTCATGTCTAGCTTGGGGGAAATCGACTTTTGTGTGTTTTGACGTGTGATGTCATTGTGTGTCTGTTTATATGTGTCATTTGGATGTGCTTTTATATCTTTTATTTTGTGTGTCTCTTTTTCTTTACTTTCCAGTTTTCGTTCGTGTGTTTTTCGTGTTTTTCGTTTTTTGTGTCAGTGCGTACCCCCCCATTTTCGTTGCCCTCCCGTATTTACTACTATTGCCTTGAGGGCAATACAAATTTCAGCTTGGGGGGTCGCACTTCGTGCGTCATTTGTTTTCTTTTTCTTCGTTTTTTGAGTCGTTTTCCATCGTGTTTTTCTTTTTCTTCTCACCTTTTGTTCTCTCTCTCTCTCTCTCTCTCTCTCTCTCTCTCTCTCTCTCTCTCTCTCTCTCTCTCTCTCTCTCTCCTAGAGATGACCTCATATAATGAATTGCCACATGATCACACACACACACACACACACACACACACACACACACACACACACACACCTAGCATAGCTTCGATAATCACATTCACTAACCCTAGGAAGCCAAGTCCCTTTGCATTTCACGCTTCGTGGGTCCATTTTGCTTTTATGTGAGTCGTGTGTCGTGCCTAGCTTATGGTGTGCTTCTACCTTGTGATGTTGATTTATATACCTACCATTGGTTGACCCCTAGATTATCATGCTTTGATTTGAACATGCGGTATTTGCTTCTACTGTCTGCTTCTATATGAATGATATATATATATCGTATACTTCATTTCGCATGTGTCGGGATTCCACAATTAAGGACTAGGATAACCCATTTAGCCCATGCTCTAATTTGCGAGAAATATTTCCTTTGCCCAAGTGTTTAGATTCCGATTTCTTTTTTTGTTTTACTTGGTGCAAATCCCCTCGTTGTGTACCGTTCTCCCACTTGGGAGAGTACACATGTATATATCACAATATCTAAAAATCCAAAAAAGAGAGAAAAGAAAAAAACCCAAAAAAGGAAGGGAAAGAGAAAAGAAAAAAGAAAAAAATATGTATAGCCAAAAAGCCAAAAAAATATACAAATACCCAAAACCCTAAAAAAATTCCAGTGTGAATATTTTTTCCTATTTACCGAGAATAAAGGGGAGGCGAGAATTTGTACCGAGTGTTCTACTCCACATCTTCTCAACCTCCATCGTTTTTGAAAACACTTGGCTTAGGAACTTTTTAGCTATTATCTAGGCTATAGTGTGGTGATTTCCTTGTCCCTAGCTGTGGAGTCCCTGATGCATGATACGTTTCTATTCTTACTGTGATTCTCATGCATGCTTGATCTATTTATTCACCGCTTATTTCGAATCGAATCAATACTTGGGTCAATCCTTGGGTATGTGTATATGGAGCTATATTGCACAATGTAGATAGTGACACCGTCTACTAGCGCACAACCACACTCACTCGCGTTTCACTGTGTGGACCCACGACACTTGTTTGGACTCGTATTCCTTGGTTTAGTGTCGTGTTTTGTCGCATGCTTGCTTACGTGTGGTGTGTTTAGTTTTGTTGGCTCTGATGGGCGACCTAGGATTCTCTCTCTCTCTCTCTCTCTCTCTCTCTCTCTCTCTCTCTCTCTCTCTCTCTCTCTCTCTCTCTCTCTCTCTCTCTCTCTCTCTCTATTTTGCCCTCCGAGCTCCTACTCTCACTCGTCTTCCTCGAGGATGAGGAAGTGTTCAGCTTAGGGGATTTTAATGTATGTTTATATTTTATATATTCACACACGTCTTCTTTGTGATTTTCCGTTGTTTTCCGTCGTCCCATACCCAGTTTCTTGTGATTTTTAGTTTTCTTTCACTTCTTTGTGTTTTTGTGTAAATGCAGGAGATTGCTAGCGGTGGGGACATTTAAAGAAGATATCATGAGTCCCCGGAGAAACGGGATGAGTCACGCGCGATCCAGGGTCAAAACGATGAAGATTACTATATCTCAGCCCTCAACCGATCGGGTGGACACAGCCACCCGATCGGTTGATGCACGTGTATCTCATCCGGACAGTAGCTGAAGAAGAGGAGCAGCTCACCCGATCGGTTCAGCGATCAGGTGAACCGACAGAGCTCTCTGTCTATATTGTGCTGATTTCAACCGATCGGGTGAAATATCACCCGATCAGTTCATCTGTAGGATAAATTTCCAAACGACGAACCGAAGAACTCACCCGATCGGTTCAGTGATCGGGTGAGACCGACAGTCCTCTCTGTTATTTTGGGCGTGATTTCAACCGATCGGGTGACTTATCACCCGATCGGTTCATCTGAAGCTGAATCTCTCCAAATATCAAACTGACGACACCACCTGCTCTCCTCAGCGTCCGGTTGAAGCTCCTAAACCTCGATGGCCTAAGCGATTAACAACTCACCCGACCGGTTGACATTTCAACCGATCGGGTGGCCTTTTCTTCCCCTTTCGTGCACTGCTGCTCATTCATTGAAGATCTGCTATCATTCTAGAGGGATTTTGGGTGATCTCTTATTTTTATAGCGTCGACATATTCGTTAGCTTTCCAACGAAAGTTCGCATGTCCAAATCCGGTTTTTCTACATTTTTCTGGAATTTTCTGAGCGCAACTGTATGCTGAAATTGGGTACTGTCTGGAATTGAACTTCACCTGATCGGGTGAGCTATCCACCCGACCGGGTGAGCTCATTTGCTGCAGTTTTGAGCCTCTGTTTCATTTCACCCGATCGGGTGAACTTCCACCCGATCAGGTGGGCCTGTTTTTACATATTTAGTGGGTTTTCTGGACCCGAACCGTTGGGTTTTTGAGGGGGCTTATAAATACCAGTTTGGGCACGACTTGGAGAGATCCTTCTCCCATTTTTCAGCAGTTTTCTTCCCCTTCCTTGGGAGTTTTAGGTTAGGTTAGATTAGGTTTTCTTCATCATTGAGTAGTTCTTGATGAACCCTAATATGGGTTAGAGTAGGATTGATGCTTGGGATTTACATTTGACTTGATTGCATGGTATGTGTTCGATGGAATGTGTCAATGTGGATTTCTAGCAATCTGAGTCCAATTCATATGGCAACACACTAGATGTGTTGGGGATTGGGGTCCGGTGTCTTGTCCAGTCAAGATCCTCTTCGATGTATTGCTAGAAATCACATTCGACCTATTTGGCCATTAGGGTTATGCGGGGGTGTTTCATTGTCATTGGCAGGAGAAAGACCGCCTCTGACCGTCGGGCCAAGGGGGAATAAACTTGGCGGTTGACTCCCTAGCCACAGCTCACGCCCCTAGCGTAGACATTGAATCCTCGCGCGTGGGAACGGCTTGGATGAAATGTAGGGAGTTATCATTGTGGCCTTAATGCTCCCGGTTGCGGAATGTGTTAATGGACATGGGAATGCCCACCGTCCGAAACCGGGTAGACCTAGCGTACCGGGCATCGACTGGAATATCGGGCACATGGACGCTAGGTACCACCTTTTGGGGCAATGTCTCACCCTGGGTAAAGTCAAATGCCGAGTGTCATGAGTGCTCTAGCCCGTGTTAGCGGGGATTCTTTTATTGTCTTTTTATTTCTTTCTTTTATTTCTTCACACTCATACATATCATCCGCGTAGCTAGCACACAACCTAGGCGAGGCTAGTAGCCATTCAAGCCATCCACCTTGTTGTGATATGATTCCCCGGATTTGGTTTTGGATGATGAGCAAACATAAATAATGTATACTAACTTATTTGTGAGCGCAGTTATGGAGATCGTCGCCAAAATACCACGTACATCAAAAGCGACGTCTCAATACTTCTCAATACGTGTGATCGTGTGCCTGGAGCTTCGTTGAAGCTCAAGGAGAAATATTGAAGTCAAGAGGAATGAAGATTGAAGCTTTGAAAACGGCTCGTAAGGTTTATTCTTATAGTCTTCTAGCTTCATAGATTAGAATGTTAAGCCTTGAGTAGGACTTACTTTATAATCTTCATTTCGCTCATATCTTAGAGCTAGGATTATCATAGAAGCCATGAGAAACATTCCCGAAGCCTATCGCTTCTTCCCTCGGCTTCTTGTGCATGTTAGTTGGTTCAAGAAGAGTCACCAACCGACTAGATGACGGTCTAGTCGGTCGGCAACTCTACTTGAACCGACTAGTTCGCCTTCTCTAATTCAGCTCTTTCTATGACTACAGTTAGTCGGTAAAAGAAGAGTAACCGACCGACTAGATGACGATCTAGTCGGTCAGTAATCCTTCTTAGACCGAATAGTTGTGTACAGTCATTTTCAGCCTGAGCTACTGTTTCGAGTTAGTCGGTCAAAGAACGGTTACCGACCGACTAGTTGAGAAACTAGTCGGTCAGCATTTGTTCTTAAACCGACTAAGTCATCTTGAAGTCAACCTATTCTATTTCGACGTTAGTCGGTCAAAGATCATTCACCGACCGACTAGTTGTGAAACTAGTCGGTCGGCAAGTCTTCTTAGACCGACTAGTTGTCATCTCCTGTACTTCGACCTTTTGGCTGTTCAACCGTTAGTCGGTCTACGTTGTATCACCGACCGACTAGTTGATGAACTAGTCGGTCAGTGATCCTCCTTTGACCGACTAGTCTGGTTCAGAATAGAGCCGTTGGGATCTTTTTGAACTCGTTTTTCCTTGCCCCTTTAAATAGAATCCTGATTCATTTCTTGAAGGGGTTAAGCAATATATTAGAGATATTTTCAGATCAAAAGAGAAGAGAAATCAACTCTATTTCCAAGCTCTCTCTTCTCACAAGAATCTCTCCCTCAAGTTCTTGAGCCCTAAATCCTCAAGAGAGATTCTCTCCATTGTGAGCTTCTCAAGCCAAGAGCTTGATTCTAGTCACCATACTCCACCCTAGGCTTCCATTGCTGGTCATCTTCTTGAAGCTAGGGTTTGGTGGCATCATCTTCCTCAAAATCCCTCCTTGCCCTAATTTGGTAAGATTTACTCAAGGCATAGGATTTTGTAGGTAAGTGTTTATTTCATTTCATATTTGAATTGTAAGTTTCACTCTCGGTTGTGAGAGTGTGGTTGTGATCCCGGGTTGTGGGAGTCACAAATTACTTTGTGTATGATTTGACTTGTGAAGGTTTTTCACAAGTACTTCATAGTGGAAATCTTGAGTTAGGGTTGCTAACTCAAGTATCCGGAGGGGATCCGGGTGGTTGGGACGTAGGATCACCGGGAACAAGTCGGGGAGACTTGGGTGGATCCGAACCCAGTAATATTGTTTGTTTGCGTATGTTTTAATTCTTGTTGATAGTTGTTTAATTCCGCATTGTCATTTGTTTATTGCACGATAATTAGGAATAACTCTCCCTATTATTTAAAAGTACTATTCACCCCCCCTCTAGTACATGTGCAGTGGCTTCCCAGGGCACTACAATTGGTATCAGAGCCAAGTTCAAAGCTACACATAGCCAAAGTTGAGAGCTATGACGAACAACGACTACAACGTCTTCAAGAACCGCGATGGAGCTTCTTCAGTTATGGAAGGACTATCCTCCGTCAGGCCTCCACATTTCAACGGTACCAACTACGGGTACTGGAAATGCCGGATGCAAATTTTCCTCCAGAGCGCTTCACTATGGAGAGCCACCATGACGGAGTATGTCGAGCCTTCCGAAGAAGATTTTGCAAAGTGGACTCCCGCGGAGGTCACCGCAGAAGTAGCCAATGCCAAGGCAATGAATGCCTTGAATTGTGCGCTGGAGCCCGAGGACTTCAACAAGATATGCACATGTAAGAGTGCATATCAAATATGGAACCAACTCCTCATATTGCACGAAGGATCGAGTACGGTAAAAGATTCTAAACTCGTCGTTGCTAATAAAGAATTTGAGTTGTTTCATATGGAGCAGGGCGAAACCATGAAGGAATATTACGCTCGCTTCGTGGATATATCAAACGACTTGGAAGCTCTTGGGAAGGTCTATACCCAAAAGGAGAAAGTCGCGAAGATTATCGACGGTCTTCCATCATGTTGGGAAAAGCGTACCTTCGCCATCGAGGAAGGTAATGACATGAATAAATATACCGTCGTATAACTAATGGGTACCTTGTTGTCTTACGAGGTACGCAAGGATAGTAAGATCCGAATGAAGGAAAAGATGAAAGCGTACTTGAAGCAAGATGAGCCAAAGAAAAAGGCGATTGCCTTCAAGGCCGCTCCATCTATCGATGATGAAGAATCGGAAGACGAATTGGACATGGAATCCATTGCCCGTATGGCAAGGAAGTTCGATCGATTCCTCCGAGAAGGTATATCTTTGAATAAATCTAAAGTTAGTTCGACTAATGCTTCTACTCCCGTGTGTTATAAATGCAACAAGCCAGGACACATCAAACCGGATTGTCCTCTCTACAAACACAAGGAGAAGGGGAAAGCATCGAAGTACGACAAGTCGAGAAAGTACAAGAAAGGACTTGTTGGCACATTCACCGACTCCGAAGAGGATTCCTCAAGTGGAGAGTCGGATGATGGAAGAGTGGAGAAAGCAAAAATTTGCTTCATGGCTAATGATGAGGCAAAAAGTCAAAAGTCATCCTTCGATGATAGCGAGGATGAAAGCGAGGATGGTAGCGAGGATGAAAGCGGAGAACCTACTATTGATGAAATGAGGTTAGCAAACCAAGAAATTTGGTCTAAATTTACTAAATTAGTAGATAGATATAATAAGACCAAAGATGAACTTGTTAGCCTCCAAACCTCTCCTAAGTCTACCATCACCAACAATGACACCATTGTTGAGACACTCGCCAATGAGAAAGCAAGTTTGCTTACTCATAATGACTTGTTGAGAAATGAGGTGAAGTCCCTCAAATCTCAACTTGAGCATGTTCTTGTTGAGGATTCGGATGAACATGTGATAGCGGATTTGACGTCTCAAAACTCAACTTTGAGTATTGAGAATAAGAATCTCAAATCACGTGTTTATGCACTCACATCGCAAGTATCCACTTTGGATGCTTCTTTGCATTCTCTCAAAGAGAAGTACGAGTGCACGTTAGGCCGTATCAATGATTTCAATAAAGGTAAGGGCCATTTGGATAATATCCTAAATGACTTACTTCCGGCCAAACACCACATTGGCTTTGATCTCATATAGTCTGTGACAGATTTTGGAATAGATTTATTGTCAAAGACTATCTTGTAAAGCCCTTTGTGCTTGAGCATAGCCTTCACAGTCATACACCAAAGAGTGAAGCTATTATTTCCTGTAAACTTCTCGATCTTGTATCTAGATGTTGAATATGTCTCTGCCATTGTATAACCTCCAACAACCTGATGCTCCGATACCACTTGTTGGGACAAAAATCCAGACGAACCAATAGACAACAGAAGCGGCCCCTTCGGCGGATAGCTATCCAACAATTGCTACGTCGCGATCTTTCAGAGATACACAACAATAGCACAATATCCAACCAAAACAAAGCAAGATGAAAAGCAATGAAAGCATGAAAGCACAAATCAAGCGACACAGAATTTACCCTGGTTCGGCCCACTAACGGTCTACGTCCAGCTTCCCGATGACGGTTTCTACTAATATGATCAACGAGAATTACACCAACTTCTTCAATTTTTTACAACAAAAGAGAGCACCAATAACTCCAAGCTTGGAGTTCAAACTCTTCTCACAAAATCCAATAGAGATCTCAAATCTCACCAAAAGAGAAGAAAACAAAAGCTCTCACCAAAATCCCTCAACCCAAAAAAAGAGATAACAAGAAGAAGATTACAATGAATTTCATAAGGAAATCTCAAGAAAATGACTCACCAATTCATGCCCCAAAGCTCCAAGATGCGCGAGGAAGAAGAAACTTGATAACGACACAAGCTCTCTACAAAATAAACCGTAAGAAGGGTTTAAATAGCTCCATGGGTCGTGTCGAATCTTAGCCGTCCGATTAGATTTGGTTTTAGATCAATACCCTAATCTAAATCCCGTATTTGGGCTGACCCAGGCGACACGACCGTGCTGCTTTCTAGCACGACCGTGCTAGAAAACTTGGTTATGCACAAATCAAGCAGCACGGTCGTGTTTTAGGTGACACGGCTGTGTTGCTGATCGTGTTGGCTGTTGACTCTCTATTTCTGGTGACACGGCTGTGTTACTGCTCGTGTTGCAGTCTCAATCTCTGTTAAACAAAGCATGGCTGTGCAGACCATAACACTGCCGTGTCAAGCCCAAACCGCCAATTTGAAGCACAAAAAACAACACAAGCCTTGAGAGCAGAAACATAACCTTGACAGCTCCTACATCTCTTAAACCCAAAGAAAATTCTAAAGAACCATTGTCATAGTGTTCGAGAAAACATGTAGGTAACCCAGTGCAAGCTAGAAAAAGCGAGCAGGACCCATTCTGATAAGAAGCCTCAAGCAATAGAGAAGCATGCGAACAAGAAGCATTCTTGGGGTGGGGGTCCTTGCCATGGGGGTATACCTCGCGGTGGGGTGCACGGCCACAAGGCACATCCTCAAACCAAGGGTGCTTCGCCATAGGGTGTGTTTCCAAGCTGTGGGGTGGTGTCAAAAAAGCCGACGGCCCAGCGGCATGTCCCGGGCCCGAGGGCCGGTTAATGGGCCGTTGATAAGGCCCGGGACCGAGACCTGGGATGGGCTAGGCTAGGTACCCCGGCCCACCAAGCCGGGCCAGCCCGGCCCGAGTTTTAGCCCGGAGCCCTCCCAAATCTGGGCTGACCCTGTAAGGACCCTTGCTATGAGGAAAACACTAGAAGGAGGGTTAAATAGTGTTTATAAAATTTAAACGATAGTTATACCAATTTAAATCCCAAACCAACAATAAATGCAGAATTATAAATAAACCCAAAATGAAACAAGCTAACAAGAAGATGTGTAACGACTGCTTTTCATGTATCTGGATTTATTATAATATAATATATGTTTTGGTGGATTTTCTCCTCTTGTGTGGTTTTCGTCTCCGTAGATTTCATTTTCGATCGATTCGTCGTATTTTCTCATTACTTCCTTAGGATTGTCGATTTCGAAGTATGTCACTCGTGACGGACTTCATAACGGTCGTATCTAACTATTAGATCAAGCCTAGGAGTCTTAGGAATCGATCCCGGGGCCCCGCGCTCCGTATCGGAACTTTTTGTGCTCATTAGCCGGTATAAGAAGGGGCACCGACCGACTAGATGACGATCCAGTCGGTCGGCAATCCTTCTTGGACCGACTAGTTGGCTTTCTAAATTTCTCAGGAGTTACTGTTTATCGTTAGTCGGTCTAAGAACGTTGGTTGACCGACTAGGTTGCAAACTAGTCGGTCAGCAATGCTTCTTTAACCGACTAACACATCATCTTAATTTTAGTTGAGTTACTGTTTACTCTTAGTCGGTCTAAGAACGTTCATCGACCGACTAGATGCTAAACTAGTCGGTCAGTATTTGTTCATGGACCGACTAACTCTAAAATCCTATTTTCGTTCAGGAGTTACTGTTTGCACTTAGTCGGTCTGCGTTGGTCGACCGACCGACTAGTTGCCAAACTAGTCGGTCAGTGGTTGCTCTTTGACCGACCAACCAGTGTTGAAACCCTAATTTCTGGGCAGCCGCCAGCTCAACCTATTTATACCCAACCCAAACGATTTCATCTTCCTCAACACGACCCAAAACCCTAAAACCTTCCCCCTTGAGCCCCCATCTTCCTCCAAGCTTCATTTCTTCATTCCAAGCCTCAAATCCATCATCCAAATCATCCATTCACTCCATCTACCTCTCATCTTCCCCAAAATCTCACCAAAATCCATCAAAATCCCCAAATCCCCCAAAACCATAGTTTCCCCAAACTTCTCCAATCTTTTCCAGATCTGATCCTAGGGTTCCCCGGAGTGTTTCTTCCGTCTCCTCTTGGTAAGAAATCGATCTACCGTTGTTTTCTTAACCTATTTATATTTTTATGAAACCCTAATAAATTTCATGTTGTTTGTTGATTGTTCCCCCAAAACAGCGATTTCCCCGTAGATTGGCACCCGTGTGACGAAGTGGTCGTCATCCCCGGTGCTAGGCAAGTGAAACTTGCCACTTAGGGATTAGGCCATGTTTTATGCCATTTGCTTGTTGTAGGCGTAAAAGAGGCTAGGCGACGAAATGATACTCGCCTAGGCGCAAATTGGGGAACTAGCTTGACAACGAAGCTAGTTCCGACATTTAGCATGTTGCACAATTACTTTCCATTAACGGTACGCAAATTATTTGTCATGTCATTGCATCCTTTAAGTGTTTCTGTGATTGCGTAGCTTTGCTACAAATGCTTGTGTTCCTGGCTCGTGTTCCAGAAGCGGGCCATGTGTTGGTTGATAGCCAATGCCCGAATTGCGTGTTTCCGGCTAGGTGCACCCCTACGCCAAATGTTTAAGAATGCGAGCTCATGTGCGGGGCAACCCCAGGCTCACTAGCTGAGCTCATTGTGCGGGGACCCTGGCTCCATTTCGTGTGGGTATTGGGGGTAAGAGTTAAGCGACCAATCAACTGGGAATCTGCCCGATCAGCAACTGCAGTGGTAAGGCGTAAACTCTTGGGTTTGGGGTAGTTGTTAAGCGGCCAATCAGCGAATGTAAAACCATTCAGCTGTAAGGCGTAAACATCTACAAAACGACGTGAATAGTGAATTGATTGAGATTGATAGTAGCGTGGCTACTCTTGTCTTGTCTTGTCTTGTCTTGTCCCGATGATTGCTCTCTTGTACAAATTGTATTGCCATGTTTTAATTGTGCACTCATGTTATAACTGTCATGTCATGCATACTAAACTGCTAGGTTGCTAGTTGCCTTACTTTCAGTTTCCTTGCTCAAGTCTTTTAGACTTGCTGACATGTGCCCCTTTACTCTTTTGGGTGACACATGTTAGATCCTGAGCCTGAGTACCTTGTTGAGGACGAGGTGTTTGCAGACGCCGAGCCCGAGCTTGTGTTTGACGGGGAGTACGTGGACACTGGGGACCAGTCCTAGTGTCTTCGTTGTGTTTTACTTTTGTTAGACAGTTGTTTGTTATTGGTGCGTAGCACCCATACTTTGTTATGTCGTCTCTTTTGTTGGCCTTGTTCTGGGCCTTTAGACTCTTTTCCTTTAGCCTGGTGGCTTTTCTGGATGTTGAACTTATTTCCTTGTTGGACAATGTATGAGAAGTGAGATTTTATTTCAGTCTCTACTTATGTTATTATTGTTATTCTGTTGTGGTTACAGGGACCTGCTTATGTATTATTGACGCTTATCGGGTTTGGGGCTTCATAGCTCCACTCCCGTGCGGACCTTTTCACGTCTCGCCTCCATTTTAGGGAAGCGGGTCGTGACAGGTTTTGTTGGTGGCCCATGCAGGTCCTTCTGTAACTGCGATTTTTGGAATAGCGATAATAATATTAGAATGTCTAATAAACTAAGTTTGACGTCCGAGTCATAAGCTATGAGTCTAATCTGATTCGTTTTCTGTGTCACTAGATGGCAGGAAGAGGTTTCACCCGTGGTGGGGGTAGTGGCGCGGTCCCTCATGATGAGGAGCCTGAGCGGGAACCCACCAGCGGTGAGATGATGCGGATGATGCTCCAGATGATGCAAGTGCAGCAGGGCGTGCTTTTGCAAGTCCAGAATGCTCCACTTGCTCGAGCTGCCCGGGCTCTTCCGGATGCCCCTCGCTCTGAGCCAGGAGCGAAGCAATTTCGGGAGCTGGGTCCCGCACATTTTAATGGTTCTGAGGGTCCTCTGGCTGCCGATGAGTGGATTCGGAACATCGAGGACAATCTGAAGATGGCCAAGATCACCCCGACTGGATGGGTTGATTTGGCGAAGAGGCAACTCAAGGATAATACTCGGAATTGGTGGGATGCGGAAGAGAAGATGTTGGTGGAGCCGATCGTCTGGGCTACCTTCAAGGCCAGATTTGAGGGTGATTTCTTCCCGAAAGCTGCCAGGGAGGAGATGCTGCAGCGTTTTATCGATTTGAAGCAAGGGAACTCGTCGGTGGACTTGTATCACCAAGAGTTCATGAGGCTGAGTAGGTTTGCACTAAAGATGGTGCAGGACGCTAAGGAGAAGGCTCAGAGGTTCCTGCAGGGGCTTGCTTCGGAGCTCCAGAGTTTTGTGACCTCCTCTGACCGGGAATCTTATCAGAAGGTTCTAGTAGCAGCTAAGAGGCAGGAGCTGCTCGTGAACCAGAGGAGGGGGTCTGTTGTTGGTGCTGGGAAGAGGCCTGTGGAACAGGCAAGAGCTGTGGTTAGACCTGGATTCAGGCCTAATCAGTCCGCTCAGTTTAAGAGGCCAAGAGGGCCTATCCTGAAGACTTGCCATTTCTGCGGCAAGCCTGGCCATATCAAGGATCAGTGTCGGAAGTTTCTGGGCCAGTGTCTGGTTTGTGGTGATGCTTCCCATGCCGTGAAGGATTGTCAGCATGCGAATCAGCTGCGGAGGGCTCCTGTTGCAGCTCAGCCGTTGCAGCAGCGAGCGTCTGTTCCTGCTGGACGTGGAGCAGCTCTTGTTCCGCAGGGACAGGCTTTTCGGCAGGCTGTTCCGCCGAGGAGGCAGGCTTTTCTGATGACCGCTGCGGAGAGCGAGGCTGTGGATGAGGTTATCGCAGGTAATCCTCAATCTAGCTGTTACTTTCCTAGCTGGTTTTGATTGTTAGATTGTGTTTGTTTGCTTGAACATGGTTGTTTGCTAGACTAGGGTTTGATTGTTAATTGTTTGTTAGGTGTGGTTTTGGTTTGCACATTTCCTGCACGAGTCCTCTTTGACTCTGGTGCATCGATGTGCATTATTTCTCGGAGCTTCGTGGAGAGGCATTCCTTGTCGACGTCCCCTCTTCCCAAGAGTTGGCATATCGTTACAGGGAATGGTGTGGTCTCGGTGCATCGTGGTTGCAATTCTTGCTCTTTGGTGGTTTGTGGACATGAGCTTTTCGCTGATTTCATTGTCCACGACATCATCAACTATGATACAGTTCTTGGGATGGACTGGCTTGCGAGCTTCTATGCTACGATCGACTGTCGGAGGAAGAAGGTGGTGTTTGAGATTCCTGGACATCCAGTGTTTGAGTTCAGTCGTGGTAGCAGTTCGCTTGGTCCTGTCAGATTTCGGGCCAGGCCAGTGGAGGCTGTGGCTATGCAGATGGAGCTGGAGTGGCCAGCTGTGGTGCGAGATTTTGGCGACGTCTTCCCCGAGGAGATGTCTGGTTTGCCGCCTGATCGGGCTTTGGAATTTTCTATCGATCTCGTTCCAGGTGCGCAGCCGATTTCGAAGGCGCCGTATCGTATGGCACCTGCAGAGTTGGAAGAGTTGCGGAAGCAGTTGGATGAGCTTTTGCAGAAGGGTTATATTAATCCTAGCGTGTCTCCGTGGGGAGCACCGGTGTTGCTGGTTAAGAAGAAGGATGGTTTGCGTCGCATGTGCGTGGACTATCGGGAGTTGAATGCGGTGACCATTAAGAATAAATACCCGTTGCCTCGCATCGATGATATTTTTGATCAGCTTGGAGGTTCGATGGTGTTTTCTAAATTGGATTTGAGGAGTGGTTACCATCAGTTGAAGGTGAAGAAGGGAGATGTTCCGAAGACAGCGTTCAGGACGAAGTATGGACACTATGAGTTTGTGGTTATGCCTTTCGGCGTAACTAACGCGCCCGCAGTTTTCATGAATCTGATGAACCTGATTTTCTACGACTTTTTGGATAAGTTTGTCGTTATCTTTATTGACGACATTCTGATCTATTCCAAGTCGGAGGAAGAGCATGCCTCGCACTTAAGGACGGTGTTGGAGATTTTGAGGAAGCATCGTTTGTATGCTAAGTTTTCGAAGTGTGAGTTTTGGCTGGATAGAGTTGCTTTTCTCGGGCATGTGGTGACTGGAGATGGTATTTCAGTGGATCCCGAGAAGATTCGGGCCATCAGGGAGTGGCCTGTTCCGTCGTCTGCGTCTGAGATTCGGAGTTTCCTTGGACTTGCTGGTTATTATCGGCGTTTCATTAAGGACTTTTCTCGTATTGCCGAGCCGATGACCAGGTTGACGCGGAAGGATGTTGCTTTTGTTTGGTCGGGTGATTGTGAGAGTGCTTTTGGTATTCTGAAGGAGAGGTTGATGACTGCCCCTATTCTTGTTGTGCCTGATCGCAGCGGTGGATTTGAGATCTTTTGCGATGCTTCTGGCAAGGGTCTCGGTTGTGTGTTGCATCAGCACGGGCATGTTGTGGCGTATGCGTCTCGTCAGCTTAAGGTTCATGAGAAGAATTATCCGACGCATTATTGGTGGCATGGTATGAAGAGGAGCGTGGCTCGGAGTGTAGCCAAGTGCTTGGTTTGCCAGCAAGTGAAGGCGGAGCATCAGCGTACGGCCGGGTTGCTACAACCGCTTCCGATTCCGGAGTGGAAATGGCAACACATCACTATGGATTTCGTGACTGGACTACCTCGGAGTCCAAAGCAGAATGATGTGATTTGGGTGATCGTAGATCGATTGACCAAATCTGCACACTTTATTCCGTTCGGAGTGGGACAGTCCACTGAGGCGCTAGCAAGGAGATACATGGAGGTAAAATTCTTTTACTCTCCGTTTTATTTCCTTTTCCTAGTTTGGATAGTGATGTAACGTGAATCGTGCATGAGGTTGTGCGACTTCATGGAGTCCCCGTGAGTATCGTGTCTGACAGAGACATGAGGTTCACATCTCAGTTCTGGCAGAGTTTGCAGAAGAGCTTGGGTACGCGTCTGAGTTTCAGCACGGCGTACCATCCGCAGACGGATGGCCAGTCCGAGAGGACGATTCAGATTTTGGAAGACATGCTGAGGGCGTGCATGTTGGATTTCAAGGGTTCGTGG
Organism: Scilla litardierei; assembly: GCA_030789695.1. Classification (NCBI taxonomy): domain Eukaryota; kingdom Viridiplantae; phylum Streptophyta; class Magnoliopsida; order Asparagales; family Asparagaceae; genus Scilla; species Scilla litardierei. The sequence goes on from CM061133.1 coordinate 218,607,235, forward strand.
GAGGACCATCTGCATTTGGTGGAGTTCTCTTACAACAACAGCTTCCAGGCGAGTATTGGCATGGCGCCTTTCGCCGCCCTTTATGGGAGGAAATGTCGATCGCCATTGAGTTGTGATGACGTTGGTGATCGGGAGTTGTTGGGACCTGAGATGATCGTGGAGGCCGTGTATATCGTCAGGAATATTCGGGAGAGGTTGAGAATTGCTCAGGACCGTTTTAAGCATTGGGCGGATGCTAAACGTCGTCCTTTGGAGTTTCAGCCGGGCGACCATGTGTTCTTGAAGATTTCCCCGAATCGTGGTGTGATTCGTTTCGGGAAGCGTGGGAAGTTGAGCCCGCGATACATTGGACCGTTTGACATTTTGGAGAGGGTTGGCGAGGTAGCTTATCGCTTGGCCTTGCCGCCATCTTTGGAAGGAGTTCACAATGTTTTCCATGTGTCGCAGCTTCGTCGATACATTAGCGATCCGTCTCATGCGGTAGATTTTTCAGAGATTACCGTTCGCCCCGATATGACGTATGACCAGCATCCAGTGCAGATTCTGGACAGGCGTCAGAAATCGCTTCGGAACAAGATTGTCAATCTTGTGAGGGTGATGTGGCGACACGGCTCACCTGGAGAGTCTACTTGGGAGAATGAGGATGAGATGCGAGAGCATTTCCCACTTTTGTTTCCGGACTCGTGAGTATTTGGAAATTCCGAGGACGGAATGTTTCTTAAGTTGGGGAGGATGTAACGACTGCTTTTCATGTATCTGGATTTATTATAATATAATATATGTTTTGGTGGATTTTCTCCTCTTGTGTGGTTTTCGTCTCCGTAGATTTCATTTTCGATCGATTCGTCGTATTTTCTCGTTTCTTCCTTAGGATTGTCGATTTCGAAGTATGTCACTCGTGACGGACTTCATAACGGTCATATCTAACTATTAGATCAAGCCTAGGAGTCTTAGGAATCGATCCCGGGGCCCCGCGCTCCGTATCGGAACTTTTTGTGCTCATTAGCCGGTATAAGAAGGGGCACCGACCGACTAGATGACGATCCAGTCGGTCGGCAATCCTTCTTGGACCGACTAGTTGGCTTTCCAAATTTCTCAGGAGTTACTGTTTATCGTTAGTCGGTCTAAGAACGTTGGTTGACCGACTAGGTTGCAAACTAGTCGGTCAGCAATGCTTCTTTAACCGACTAACACATCATCTTAATTTTAGTTGAGTTACTGTTTACTCTTAGTCAGTCTAAGAACGTTCATCGACCGACTAGATGCTAAACTAGTCGGTCAGTATTTGTTCATGGACCGACTAACTCTAAAATCCTATTTTCGTTCAGGAGTTACTGTTTGCACTTAGTCGGTCTGCGTTGGTCGACCGACCGACTAGTTGCCAAACTAGTCGGTCAGTGGTTGCTCTTTGACCGACTAACCAGTGTTGAAACCCTAATTTCTGGGCAGCCGCCAGCTCAACCTATTTATACCCAACCCAAACGATTTCATCTTCCTCAACACGACCCAAAACCCTAAAACCTTCCCCCTTGAGCCCACATCTTCCTCCAAGCTTCATTTCTTCATTCCAAGCCTCAAATCTATCATCCAAACCATCCATTCACTCCATCTAACTCTCATCTTCCCCAAAATCTCACCAAAATCCATCAAAATCCCCAAATCCCCCAAAACCCTAGTTTCCCCAAACTTCTCCAATCTTTTCCAGATCTGATCCTAGGGTTTCCCGGAGTGTTTCTTCCGTCTCCTCTTGGTAAGAAATCGATCTACCGTTGTTTTCTTAACCTATTTATATTTTTATGAAACCCTAATAAATTTCATGTTGTTTGTTGATTGTTCCCCCAAAACAGCGATTTCCCCGTAGATTGGCACCCGTGTGACGAAGTGGTCGTCATCCCCGGTGCTAGGCAAGTGAAACTTGCCACTTATGGATTAGGCCATGTTTTATGCCATTTGCTTGTTGTAGGCGTAAAAGAGGCTAGGCGACGAAATGATACTCGCCTAGGCGCAAATTGGGGAACTAGCTTGACAACGAAGCTAGTTCCGACATTTAGCATGTTGCACAATTACCATGTCATGTTTACTTTCCATTAACGGTACGCAAATTATTTGTCATGTCATTGCATCCTTTAAGTGTTTCTGTGATTGCGTAGCTTTGCTACAAATGCTTGTGTTCCTGGCTCGTGTTCCAGAAGCGGGCCATGTGTTGGTTGATAGCCAATGCCCGAATTGCGTGTTTCCGGCTAGGTGCACCCCTACGCCAAATGTTTAAGAATGCGAGCTCATGTGCGGGGCAACCCCAGGCTCACTAGCTGAGCTCATTATGCGGGGACCCTGGCTCCATTTCGTGTGGGTATTGGGGGTAAGAGTTAAGCGACCAATCAACTGGGAGTCTGCCCGATCAGCAACTGCAGTGGTAAGGCGTAAACTCTTGGGTTTGGGGTAGTTGTTAAGCGGCCAATCAGCGAATGTAAAACCATTCAGCTGTAAGGCGTAAACATCTACAAAACGACGTGAATAGTGAATTGATTGAGATTGATAGTAGCGTGGCTACTCTTGTCTTGTCTTGTCTTGTCTTGTCTTGTCCCGATGATTGCTCTCTTGTACAAATTGTCTTGCCATGTTTTAATTGTGCACTCATGTTATAACTGTCATGTCATGCATACTAAACTGCTAGGTTGCTAGTTGCCTTACTTTCAGTTTCCTTGCTCAAGTCTTTTAGACTTGCTGACATGTGCCCCTTTACTCTTTTGGGTGACACATGTTAGATCCTGAGCCTGAGTACCTTGTTGAGGACGAGGTGTTTGCAGACGCCGAGCCCGAGCTTGTGTTTGACGGGGAGTACGTGGACACTGGGGACCAGTCCTAGTGTCTTCGTTGTGTTTTACTTTTGTTAGACAGTTGTTTGTTATTGGTGCGTAGCACCCATACTTTGTTATGTCATCTCTTTTGTTGGCCTTGTTCTGGGCCTTTAGACTCTTTTCCTTTAGCCTGGTGGCTTTTCTGGATGTTGAACTTATTTCCTTGTTGGACAATGTATGAGAAGTGAGATTTTATTTCAGTCTCTACTTGTGTTATTATTGTTATTCTGTTGTGGTTACAGGGACCTGCTTATATATTATTGACGCTTATCGGGTTTGGGGCTTCATAGCTCCACTCCCGTGCGGACCTTTTCACGTCTCGCCTCCATTTTAGGGAAGCGGGTCGTGACAAGATGTTTCAAGGGTTCAGATTACCCAAGTCCAATCCCGACTTGTTCCCAGTAATCCTATGTCCCTTCCACCGGGATACCTTCAGATACTCAATTTAGAATCCTAACTTGAGGTTTCCTTTAAACCCACTTGTAGATACAAGTGTAATCGAACAACAATCGATGTCCTTGACTCCCATAACTTGGGATCAAGCAAATCCACTCTCACAAACCGAGAGTGAAATCGAAATACAAGATAATAAAATTCGAAATGTAAACACTTACAAACACATATGCCTTGAAGTAGAACTTGAAGGAGCAAGAGAGAGAGAGAGAGAGAGAGAGAGAGAGAGAGAGAGAGTGTGTGTGTGTGTGTGTGTGTGTGTGTGTTGATGTCTCTTCCAAGAAGAGAGTGAAGCCCTTTCTCTTGTCACCACCAAATGCCTAAAGGAAATCAACTTTGATTCTAGGTTGGAGAGCAAGAGAGAATGCGATACTATGGCCTATAGAAAATGAGGGCTTGAGAGCTTAGAGATGAGATCAAAGAATTCTAAAGGGTTCAAGAGTTCAAGAGGTCTACAATGAAACAATAGGAGACCCTTTAATAAGTTCTCTAAACCCCTCAAGCAAAATACCCAAAACCCCCTTTGAAATCCGTCTGAAAAAAAGCCAATGGATAGAAAATACGCACCAGACAGTCGACTGGTGAAGAACTCACAGTCGCATGTTGCACCATGTCAGAGGGTAACTTACCATGTATGACAGTCGACTGAGAATTCAAACGGTAACTTACCATGTATGACATTCAACTGATGAAGGTCGGAAGGCGACTAAATTCCTAAGTGCGTAAGTGCTAAAAACTCAGAAAATTCGCATGTTGCACCATGGGAATTATTTCATTACCAGCATCCTTGTACCGCTCCTCTCTGACAGTTATCTGATTACATAAATATCAAGAAACTCTTCGATGTTTCTTCAATGTTTAAAGTTATTTCATCTATTTATATTCACAGACTTCGCAGCTACTTATTTATGCTAAGTACTAAATATGTACTGGCGTGGAAGGCTCCAAGCAGTGAATGTTATGTGCATCTCCTCTCAATGGAATCCCGACACACACGGAAACAATTGCCTGTGGAAAAAACAAAATTAAGATTTTAGTTTCACCATTGAGATACCTAATTTGGAACAAGAGCATGCGAAAATCATTCAGACCTATCAGGCCAACCTCCTCCTCTTAGCCCGGAGTAGAAAAAGCCTGTTCCTCAATTGCGCTAAACATAGGCAAAGGAAAAAGGCTTCGGTAAACAATCTTTATCAATATGAGGAACTTTAGAAAATGACTTTGTTGTCTTTGTTATGGCCATGTACGAAAACAAATGAATATTGATAAATTTTAAGAGTCCAAGCTGCAATGTAACATTTCACAGAGAAGAAAATGTTCATAGGCTCATGGATAATAGCATCAAATGCAAGGGTTTCGGAGGACAAGGGAATTATTTCATTACCAGCATCCTTGTACCGCTCCTCTCTGACAGCTATCGACAGACTTTGTACTAGGCTATGGCGGGTGGGCGGTGGGCGACAGCGCCCCCGACGGGGGGGAGCCCCCCCGACTGGGGGGCGGGGCGGCGGGCGACAGCACCCCCGACCGGGGGGGCGGAGGCGGAGGCGGATCCCCCCAACGACGTGAGGAGCCCCCGCTGCGCGTGGGGGGCTAGGGGGTTCATTTTGTTATTATAAAATTTTTTTAATCAAAAAGAGAAAAAATCTGTAATAAACAACAAATCAGGGGAAGTTGCTGTTTTTAATTCTATTTTTTTGATATGTTGATTTGAGTAAAACAATCAACATTTAAATGTAATAGAAGATTGTCCATAATAATATATATCTACGGGAATAAAATTTTACATCTAGATCAAAGATCTAGGGAAGAACAAATAAAATCCGTAGATAATAATCCATGCTCACGTCGACCGCTCGTCGTCGCAAGAGCTTTGCAGCAGCAACAAGATTCCTTCGCAAGAGGGAAATATTTGTGGGGAGTATGAAAATTTTGTGGCTTAAATTTTTCTAGAGCTTGATCGGGCTGATAACGTGATGGAACTCAAAAGAAAGAGTAATCGTGGCTCAAGGCTATGGTCCTCTATTTATTCATTCATATGAAATACCAAAGGGCATGTAATTCCAAAGGTCCTCATTATGCTAACTAAATGGGGAGTAGTGGAGAGATAAAGTGGTGGGGAGGCCAAAGGCAGCCCTCACTCATTACAAAAAATAACATTCGGCCATCTATATTTAAAATTATTCCCTCAAAGGACAAGGTAACTCATTCTATCCATGGCTTTCTCATACTTAAAAGCTATTATCGCATTTCTCCCAGATTCTAACTTGAACGGAGGAGGAGAAGCCATGATCCCCAACTCATCAATTCGCCGACGTTCTTGTTGACTGTAATGTGCAGATCACACAGCCGTCTAAGCACAAGCCAACCTAGCCTAGACATGTCTATCTGCCCATCATGTGATCTCCTACTAATTCCTTTCTGAAACCACGCAGGGGGAAATGGGCGTGAAATTGTATTTACTAATGACATGCAAGAGAGAACATGTATGCTTGCAATGACATATGTCACAGCTTTTTCAGCTAAATCAATGACGACGGGTGAGCAGGACAAAGACAGATGGATCAAAACAGACATCTTCTAATGTCCAGTTACACAAATTCATCGCAATTCTGAACGCATGCTCTACTTATAATATGTGATCGGCTAACAACAAGATACAAGGTTAAATAGAGGCATTGGAAATAAATCTTCAATCATAGCTGATGACAACATTCAAATCAGACAATCTCCAAATAGAGGAAACAGGATGAAGCAAATACATTTCTACCTCGAAAAAAACGTCTTGACAGCTCAGATTCTGAAATGTAATAACAATACATGATTCTACCACCAACAAGGTCCGACTACATGTGTAGTCCCATGGCGATAACTGTGGACCATTAAGGCATCCGGCACCATAGTTTCCAGATGTACATGAAGAGCATAAATCAGGAATGAAACTGAGCTAAACATGGAACCAAGACAAAAATCTCACTCGAATCTCAGGAACATAGCGAGAAAGTTATACAGCAGCAGGCCTTAGTTGCCATCGTTCAGGATTCACTTCCCATGGCCATCAGGAACTCACCCTCACACACCACTTCACCGCCAACATATGCCTTACCTTCCATCTTGGCAATTCCAAAGCGCTTTTGCAATTTAACCAGAGTCATTCTCATGACTAAAGTGTCCCCAGCAATCACGGGCTTCCGAAACCTCACTTTGTCAATGCCAGCAAAGAAGAAGTTGTCGCGTGAGCCCCCCACATCTGGTTGCAGCATTACAATGCCTCCGACCTGGGCCATGGCCTGCATCACATGACACACCAATATTTTATCGTCGGTAAATCTCTAAAGCTTTTTGAAAAGACAAAAAAAAACGGTTTATCATAATAACTTTACGGTGGTAATGCCAAAAGCCGCAATCATAAGTTCATACAGCATCCAGGGCACAAGGATGTTCCAACAGGGCACATAGTTGGGTGTGACATGTCAACTAACCATCAAGGTGGCCTCCTACCAGTAAGTATTAAGGGAAAGCATCGTAACTACAGGAAAGCTTTATCCCAAAATGATTGAGGAAGGTTCTGGTATTGTGTGGCTTGTTATGATCTTATGCCAGTTAAAAATGTACAAAAAAGATACATGTATCGATAAACTAAGTACAACATCCTCTGCATGGGTTGTCTAATCCATTTTTTTGGCACATGGTATGATCTCTTTTCCATAGCCAATTGATACACCGACAATGTATTACCCTCATAAGATTGGGGAACTACGGGGAATTATGGCATCAGACGTTTACATCATGCTGATCATGTGCACCATTGATATCAAGTATGCTACACATCCCAGGATGTTGTTGTGACAGTAACGGGTACAGTGGAGTGTCTATTCACTATGAATCTAAACCATTAATGTCACTTGAAGTACATGGCTTATTTTTGCTCTTGGTAAATGAAAAAAATTAAAATTAAAATTAAAAAATAAGGGGAAATGGTGAAATTTTAACAGTAAAATTCATATTTCATGCACGTGTAGTATATTTGGGAAAAATCGACAACTCTAATTGTTGGAGGCATAATTGGTCAAGGTCTTGAGTGTGCACAACCAACATGGCGAGACAACTAAGGTGACTCTTGCGTTACTATGTCCTTGTGTATTAGACGCCAAAAACCTTTCCTAAAGGGATATGTGACCTATACTATAGGTTTATGTGGTCACGCTTCTAATATTTCCTTAATCCAAAGTAGAACTTTGACTAAAGATAAATTTCCAAAATTCACGAGCACTCTGCATCTATGGAACTTCACGTTGAGAATGCACTGCCCAAAAACGTTCAGAGACAGCCGGGTAAGATATGAATTACTGATTTTACTCAGAAATGAAAATACCACAAAGCATATGCAAGGCCAGCAATTAGTCAATAAATGATAGAAGCAAATATGCAATTGCAAGTCAATATGGAAAAGAGTACAAGAAAAGCTAAAGAATGCTAACGATGGTAGAAATAACTACTAAATTATTTAAAAGCTGTCCATTTGATGCGTTTCGCTAAGGTTTTGATGGGGAAAGGGGATTTTGGATCTAAATCTGGAAATTCAGATCTGAAATTATAGGATAAATCTCACAAAATAGGCTACTCGCTAATTAAAGATTACAAAATGAAAGGACAATTACCTAGAGATTAATCTAAGAGAATAGGGAAAGCCTAATACAATTGATCTAAGGAATAATCTAATAAAAGAAACTTCTCTCACAATCTTTGCATCCTCATTAGGGCCGGCTTAACCCCTTTAAATAGAAAAGTTACTCTATTTGTTATTTTACTAAAATGCCCTTAGCCTCCAAAATTTCAGCCGCATCACTACTCCGCCCCTGAAAACCCACATTGTTCTCAAGGTGGTGCGTGAAGTGTATGGTCGGCTACTCCACGTGCAAGTGCTCCTGATCATCGTCCTCGCCGGCTTCCAGCATTACCTCTCTCTCTCCTCCCTCTTCATCGTCATTCACTATCAGGATCTGAAGAGTACGATCCACGCACCGATGCCCAGGAGTAAACTTCTCGTCGCATTTGAAACACATGCCCTTGGTCCGCTTGTCACGAATCTCTGCCTCTGTCATTCTTCGTGTATGTCCTCCAGGTCGTGATTCCATCCACTTCTCATTGCTAGCCGCTGCCCCGTCAGTGGATGTTGCCCCCCCTGCGGCCGCCTTCTGTCCCCCTCCAGGATCCGGCCCTCGGAAAGTGGAGCCTCCACATGCCCCCGGGCTCTCCTCTTTGTATCCTGATGGTCCTCCACCATCCTAGCTAAGGTCATCATCCCTCGCAGGCCCACTGGCTGCAGCTGTCTCAGCCCGGATCTAACAATGGGCTCTAGCCCCTTCATAAAGCAGCACTCTAAACATTCCCCTGAGACTCCTCGAACTCGGTGGCAGGACGACTCAAACTTCTTGATGTATTCTCCCACGCTCTCATCCTGCTGCAATGAATAGAGCCTCTCATAGACTCCCCCAGACTGCACTGTGCCAAAACGCTCCACCAGCAGAGAGGTGAACTCCTCCCAAGTCCGGAATGGCTGCTGCTGATAAGTCCACATGTACCAACCCAAGGCCTCTCCCTCCAAGCAGACTCCTACAGACCGGAGCCAGTCCTCCCCTGTTACTGCCGACACCTCAAAGCACCTTTCTACTCGGTACAACCAGTCATCGGTGCCACTGCCCTCAAAGATGGGCATCTTCAGCTTCCTCAGCCGACTCTCCCTAGCAAATCCGCCTCTCCTGCAGCTGATCTTGTCATCTTGGCTGATCCATCGGAGGTCTGTCAGGGATGTATGCCACTGTCGTATCACGTGCGCCTCCATCCGCCCCATCCCACTGCCAGTCTCCCCTCTCATCTCCCTATGGGTGCCCAAAATCTGCCCGATAGTCTCTAGGGATGCCCTGAAACCCTCTCCAATCTCCTGTCACGCCCCCGAAAGGTGGTGGCTGAGTTGACGGCCCTCCAATAAGCTGCTGACGCCCTCCAGACTGTTGAAATCCTCCGCCGGGTCCCGTATGTGGCTAAAAACCTGAGAATTGGACTGCTCGGGACCCGTGTTAGACCCACGGGGGGCCCGAAGTAGACGACGGGGGCTATCGGGCTCCCCCATGGCTCTCCCCCCCACTTGGGCCTCCAGAGGGGTCGGAACCCCCCGCGTTGGCTGGCCGAAGACCCCCGATAGACCCTGTCGGCCCAGATTTTGGGCAGGCGGGCCTTCGTCGCTGCCCCAGGGGCTGCTGCAACCCCTGGAGGGTTCGGCGGCCCTCTGTCGCAGCCCCAGGAGGGGTGGGAGGTGCCGCCTCTCCTTAGGGTTCGCCAGGCCCCAAATTTGCTGCCGGAGGGGCTGCCGCCCCCCTCTGGTGGCCAGCGCTCCTCCCTGCGGTGGGGAGGTGGCCGAGAAGGCATCCCAATTCTGTGGATCCGCTGCGTTTCGCTGATTGTACGGGTATAAGCCTTCATCTTCATCATCTTCAGAAACCCCTTCGTTAAAAATCACATTTTTACCTTTATTTGTTGTCAAAGGCGGCTTCTTTTTGCTTGGATCCCTTTTTGTGTTGATGTTAGCGATCATCGCCGCTATATCTTTCAGCATCTGAGATCTATTCGCCTCGATTTTGGCCTCTATAATCTCCGTCACCCGCGCGACGCTCTCCGCGGCCTCTTTTCTGACATCGTTAAATCCCTCGTTAATTTGGACCTCAAGTTTTTCCACTTTATCTTCCAACGCTTCGATCTGCTCCATAGATCGTGTGCTCGCCATGGATCTAGTGCTCTGATACCAATTGATGTGGTTCGCTAAAGCTTTGATGGTAAAAAGGAAATTTTTGGATCTAGATCTGGAAATTCAGATCTGAAATTACAGGATACATCTCACAAAATAGGATGCTCGCTAATTAACGATTACAAAATGAAAGGACAATTACCTAGAGATTAATTTAAGAGAATAGGAAAAGCCTAACACAAATGATCTAAGGAATAATCTATTAAAAGAAACTTCTCACAATCTTTGCATCTTCATTAGGGCCGGCTCAACCCCTTTAAATAGAAAAGTTACTCTATTTGTTATTTTACTAAAATGCCCTTAGTCTCCAAAATTCCAGCCGCATCACAATTCCAGGCTGCATACCCAAATTCACTGATTTAACATGCACATTTCAAAATTTCATTGGTCTTGTTTTGCAACAATCCCTAAAACTGTACATGTAAAACAAAGAACACAAGATTTTATTTGACTTGCAGATCACACAAGCAATCAAAATAGTGATCAATCACGCAATGAAGGCCAACACAACTAAGTCCTCCGTATAATTTGCTCAAACGGGAGAAAAATCTCCACATATTGTGAGTTCAATGTGGTCTATTTTAAGTCAAATTCCTCTCATTTCTAAGCTGCAACATGTAAGAAGGCAACCAACATCAGCCATACGACCAGACTTGTTTTAGGTATAAGTTTGATGCAGCCGGGAAAACATCCACTCATACGAGTTGCCCGGCTTTGCATGTTGGATAGTACACATGGTCCCCAGAGCTGGTAGGCTTAATAATTGACTCTTTCGATGACAATGCAGAAATTGATGATCAAACAGGAATCTCAAGTGGGCCAGATAGAATCTTTGGAAATTTCCAAATAAGACATTACCACTCCTCTGATATATCTGAACTTTTTATGTGTTTTAGGCCCATTAGGAGCGTTTTGGCAAATTTTTGGATTTTTAGGGGTGTTTTAGGAAATTTTCACGCCTTCAATTTCCCCCTTGATTTTTTCCTCCAACGCGTCAAGTCGATCTTTGGATCACGTTGCCGCCGCCATGGATCGATGAAGCTCTGATACGAATTTGATAGGAACCAAAACAAATATTCTATTTTATTGATAAAACTGAAAATAAAAGGATAACTAACCACAATTATAGAGGTGGCCGCTCTTTTCAAGAGACAATTTTAGAGGACGTCCGCACTCTCCCGAAGACGAGGGAATAATCTCACCTCTAATATCAATTTTCTCTCAAATTTCACATGATAAATCCTTCAGCCCCTCCCACCTATAAATAGAGTTCAGATCTAAGGAAAATTACATAAAACCCCAAAAAAAATTTCCCAAACACTAAAAATTCGAAAATTTCCAAAACGCCCCTAATGGGGCCAAAACACATAAAAAGTCCAGATCTATCTATCATTTTCATGGAATTTGATGACAGAAGCTTGGATCATCAATTAACAAACAAACAATAATAGCTATATCATTAGCAAATATGGCAGTCAACCAAATCACACGAGTAGGTTAGGCACCGGTGCATGCCAACACAAACTTGACTCATTGTAACATAACAAAGGGGTTGGTCTACAATTACAACTGCTCTTATAGGATTCACAGATTTCTAGGAAGAGAATGCATGGCTGTATCTTAAAAAGGATATGCATTTGGTTTCTAATGCATTAGTAATATCTGTTTATCTCGTCCTTTTGGCTATTGTTGTGTTATGGACTTCCCAATAGAAGGGCATCAACCATGGAACACATTATGCTAGACCACAAAGTCAGGTAACAACCATTTTAACCAGATAGAAATTGTAAAAATAAATAAATAAATAACTTACATTGAAAACAGAAGTTAATAATATGAAACTAACAAGTACAATCATCGAGCTGATGGACAAGAAATGGTTGTTATTTTGGTCTCATTGACATTACTAATCAGATCTGTTTAAGTCAGATCTGCTAAAGTCGATATTTGGTCTGGTTAAGATTCCACCAAAATGTTCAACAGCAATAAATGGCCAACATAAGACCTCTAGGCTTTACCCAAATATCATTGCATATAGGACTATCTCGGCTCCTTTGCAGCCATCCATCAAAGATAGATTCTAGATCTATTCCTCAGAACTTTCACTCAATGCAAAATCCTTTAGAAGCATGGTTTTCAAATACATCGTCAGACATAAAAGCACCTTACGCCGCCCTCCTCCTTAAAGGCACAATCAGCGGCGTAATCAGGAATTTTTTTGACCTATAATTTTTAAAAATACGAAAGCAAAAAAACATTAAGAGTGCTTTAATTATATATTGATAATAGCGACAAAACAGAATCATACATATATTTAAAATATTATATATATACATATATACGTGTCTATTTAAGTCAAACTTTACAAACATCTTGCGAATCAAACTTATCTATCATTTTCTGTGTTGAGATTGAAAGTAATTTATCTTTAAATATAAAGTATCGTGTTATTAGCAAGCAATGCATCTCCTATCTTGTTGCGCAGTGATGATTTTATAAGTTTCATCGACAAAAATACTCCTTTCATGCTTGTAGTTGAAACAGGAAGAGTTAACATATGAAGAGTTAACATGAAACATGTCAACCATCAACAAGGGTGTAACTTTTGAGTTTTCCAACGCTTAAAACTTTTGACATAATCCAAAAATTATAGCAATATTTTTAAAATCAAGGTCACAACATATCATGCTTATAATGTTATAATTAATGTGTTTGCTGATAATTAATATTCATGTTACTAAAATTTTAAAGACAATATTTCTTCACACGGATGCAAAGGTCAACTTTAAATGATTTAAAAGAATCTTTTGGATCCAAAACAAATCTAATACTTAGAAGTTCCCCAACCATATCGTAGAATCTTTCGCTTAACTCATCACTTGTATGTTAACAACTTCACCTAATATATCAAAATGATAAATTCATTCCTCGACTAAATAAAAAAAGGCTAGTCCTAATTCGTCAGTTAATATTATATATTTTTAGTTGTAAAATTCTCATCTCTACAATTACCAACTGTATGAATGCCACTAGCAAACTATTTTTTCAAAAAATCATCAAGAATTTAATAAAATATGTAAATTACTCTAATCCAACAATCCTAGTGTGTTGATAATTTATGGGAAAATTTAAGTTTTTATTTTTGGTTAAAATTTCTCAAACTCTTAACAATCCAATAGCATTCAAATTTTAAAAAGAAAATCTATTTTTTCTATTTTATTTCTTTTCTGCTTTTCCAGTGGTTTCTTAAATTATGAACAGACCCTAAAGAGATAAATGACATTTTCACTCTTGTTAACACAATTATTTGTATGTAACATACAAGCTGTCCAGTCCATATATTAACTTAACCAATACGAGACCCAGGCTCATAATTCAAAATTCTTGTCTTAAACTACTTTATAAAAAAGTTTTGATTTATCTTGCCAAGTGCCCAAGGCAAGAACCATGTGCTTACACCATTGGGCACAATAATATAAGGTCATAAAAAACAAATTCACATCTCTTCTTTCTAATGCATACACGTACATATAGAAAGTTCCTCATGACATATCACCATTGAACTAGGCCAGTATTCTGTCATCACTAATTCAAGGCTTAACATTAATAGAGATAGCTTCTGTGTATCTGCCTTCTGTGGCATGTATACCACTTAAAAATCAAATTTTCTAGTGTTATCATATGTCGCTGAATACAATAATCAGTGCATATCTTCCTCACAACTCATTTGATTTTTGTAATGCTAAAGCATCATTACTTCTTAACATTCTAAATGTACCCTGACAAAAGCCTCACAATTCCAACTCTGTCTAGAATATATATTTTAAATTCTCCAAGCCTCCAAAATGAGCGCATGATCATACTACCTACATGCACCTTTCCTACTTTTATCATATATCATCTAATATACTCGTCCTGGCTACTCATCGGGATTCTGAAGTGCTGAACCCTTATCTAAGCATTCTAAATACATGTGCAAACGCCACCGCCCTGTATTTTTTTGCTCTGCATTGCATGATAATAAAAACCTAAAACAGCTTTTGCCAGTTTATCATGTCACCTAATACACTCATCCTTGCAGCTCAGTTGATTGTTGGACTCTCAGGGACCAATGTTACATGAAAGTCCAAATATAACCAAAATTGCATTACACCAAAAACATGGAATTCTTTTCCTCCATTCAGGTTTGCCACCAGACATCTCTTATTATGGTAAAATAATTGCTATCGTATCCACTCTCTTTTTCCCTGCCCCGTCCATGCTTATTTAGGTATAGTGCTAGTCAATATTGCTTCATTAACAACCATCCTAAGACTCCTCTTAGTTCTTACACTCACTGGTCTCAGTTGCACATGTCCTAAACATTAAAAACTATTCTCCCTCATATCCTAACCTCTTGAAGCTGTCTTAATTTATTAAGAAACCACCAGTGTATTGTCTTCTTTGACAGTATTGCCTTTCATGCCTCTCACTTCCATTCACTCCATGAAATTCAAAGGAAACAAAACCAACAAAATACTAAACTAAATTATGTCATTTTACCAAAAGAACTACAACAACTTTAGGCCCCGTTTGGCAGCAGATGTAGACTAACCTCCATTTTTTAAGTGGAGATATGGGCATTGCAACCTCTATTTTGCTATCACATACATCCACTAAAAAATAGTGGAGGTTAGTCTACCTTTGTGCTGTTTGGAAAAAAAATAGAGGTATCTTACCTCTATTTTTAAAAGAAAGAATAAAAGTCAAGTTTTGAAAAAAAAAGTAGCAATTTCATGCATTTAAAAAATAACAGTTACATGCATTTATAAAACTAGGTGTTACATACATTTAAAAAATTATCCGCATACATTTAAAAAATTAGCCGTTACAAAACTTTAATAAAACTAGCCGTTTTTTAAAAAACTAGTTGTTGGACCATATCTATATATCTCGGTTTTCGTGCATCATTTGTCTATAAATATTGACACATCATAGTCATTTCTCAAACTTAAAAATAACTCTTCTTTGTCCTATAATTTTGTTTATCATGAATTCATGGCTTCAGCAGCAATTGAGTGAAGATGAAGATGAAGTGGTGTTCGATGATATTCTTGGGATATTTGGGGATCCAGTTGTGCTACGTCCAATGCACACTTCTTTATTAATTGGCAATATGCATGTTACAGAAGTACTCGAGGGCCATCCCGAACCTTCCAAGCGAGAGTTTTGAATGGAACACCATATATTTAAAGCGATTATCCATCAACTAAGAGAAAGTCACCTTCTTCGAAACACTAAAGGAGTCCCTATTGAAGAGCATGTGGTTGTGTGTCTTCATTTTGGGACATGCCAGAGTAGTTCGCTTGGTCACGAAGCATTTTCAACACAGCAATGAAACCATGAGTCATCATTTTAACGTGTTATATGCAATCACTCGACTTTATGGAAGTTATATATGTCTTCCCTCTACAAATGTGACATCTAAAATTAAACAAAACTCAAGTTGGTATCCTTACTTTAAGGTACGTGCATACCTGTAAACTTTTTTCTTACACTTTATAATTATTCAATTTTTCTTTTAATATATGATTGCATTGATGCTATAGACGGAACACACATTGTTCCATCCAAATCCACTTCTTTCTAGTAAACTCTAATATGTTTTGTATTTCTTCTTCAAAGTTTGATCATCGTTAAGTTGATGCTTTGTGACTTGCACACCTTCATTTTGAATCCATAAATTAAAGTCGTTTGGTACACGCTTCTTTTGCCCATCCATTATGCACTCTCCAACTCACATTGGTATTCTTAGTTAGAAGTTGAACTAACAATGCAAATTGTGTTTCGGTCCACATATGTCGAGATTTCTCATTTCTATGGTCCATATTGACTACTAAAAATGAAGATGAAGTATTTCATTGCTCAATATAGACTAAGAAAAAATTGAATAAGTATATAGCTATAGCACTATGAAGAGGAGAATCAATGGCAATGTCTACTAGATTTTTATTGTAACATATGACAATGTGTTTTTTAAGTGTGTGTGTGTATAATTAAGCATTGTCATTAAGCAATGGTAATGTCTACTTGATTTTTATAATAACAGATGACAATGTGTATGTTTTTTAAACTAATCAGATGAACCCCTATAATCACTAGAGGCTCTAATCAAAATATTTGTAATAAGCATATACATTCAAATAAATTATACACATCAAACATATCTAATTGCTCAGTAAAAATAGAAACATGATATAATTTCAATTTTTTTCCACTTTTAAAAGCTCTAAGGAGATGGATCAAAGATCAAATATCTCTTTTCCAAATTCTAATAACAAGTAGGTTGTGAAGATTATTGCAAAATTAAGTTTAACGGAGAGAGAACTTAAAATCAGTAAAGTAACTAGAGAATTTCATTTTTAATTATGGGTTTAATTGAAAAATATTGGTCGAATAAAGGGTCCCTTCATCTCAAATAAACAGATAGCTTCAAATAACTTCCAATGTAAATTATTACATATTATAATTTCTATGTGGGGGGACCAATTAGATTAGGCTTTCGAAATCAGGATTCTCACTTGATTCTACCAAATTCAATAATTGTGCTTATTTTCATCCATTTTTATCCATTAAATTGAACAGAAAACATTAAATTGTTATAATTGTTTAAATAAATTCCATGCAGAATGAACTAAGCTTCTTGGTATATAAGGCACAATGATCTTTTAAAAATGAAGGAGATGAAGGAAAAATTGTATTTCTTGGTAGTTTTTGCAGTTTTGGTGAAAATTTGTACATAGAAAATTGTTCTTTCATGGCAGTAAGCTCATAAAAACTTTTTTTTTGCAATTTTTGCATTTTTTTCAATATTATTTTTTCCAAATACTAAAAAAACAACAATCACAATCAAAAAATGAAAAATTGTTATGAATGAGGGAGGCCTTTGGCCTCCCCTCCTTCATTACCCATTCATTAGGTCCCCCATTACTTAGAGTAATGGGGACCCTTGGTCTACTAGAGGCTTTAGGCATCCCCACTATGAGATAAATAAATAGAGCACCATGGCTCTTAGCCATGGTTACTCATTCTTAGCAATGAAATGATCTCTCTCTCTCTTGAGTTTATTTTCATCCAACACGTTATCAGCACGTGGTCTCCATTCTTGAGCAAAAATCTTCATCTAAATTCATCCCTACGCGCAAGGAATCTAACGTTGCTGCGGCGGTTCGTTGGAGCGTTGCGGCATCCTCAAAGCGTTCGGGAGCTTGGATTTTTATTTCTACGGATCATCGTCGCGTTCTTCCTAGATCATTGATCTAGAGGTAAAACCATATAATCCTGTAGATAAAATTAGACTAAATAATTTTTACATTGTTTTAATATACAAGTAAAAAAATTTAGTCTAATAAAAGAAGAAAAAAAATTTCCCTTTTACAAAGTTTTTTTTCTCTGAAATTTTTTTTCCTTTTGCCATTAAAATTCTTCGGTGGGAAGAAGAACCGAAATGAAATCCTCCCCTCCCCCCTGACGGAGGAGGGGGCCTTCCCACAACGCCGACCACGCTCCCCCCTGTAGAGGGGGGGGCCTTTCCGCGCCGCTGCCCCCCGCTGCAGGGGGGCGGCCCGAGGCCGATCCCCCCTGTAGAAGGGGGGCTTTTCCGCGCCGCCGCCCCCCGCTGCAGGGGGGCGGCCCGAGGCCGATCCCCCCTGTAGAAGGGGGGGGGCCTTCCGCGCCGCCGCCCCCCGCTGCAGGGGGGCGGCCCGAGGCCGATCCCCCCTGCAGCTGGGGGGCCTTCCGCGCCGCCGCCCCCCCGCTGCAGGGGGGCGGCCTGAGGCCGAGGCCCGAGGCCGAGCCCGAGGCCCGAGGCCGAGGCCGAGCCCGAGGCCGAGGCCGCGCCCGAGGCCCGAGGCCCGAGGCCGTGGTCGCGCCCGAGGCCGAGGCTAATAGCTTATTTTTGGCCCGAAGCCATAATAATTGCGGCAAACAACTTTGCAGAACTGCGGAACGGGCCACAAGCGCTTATACTAAAAATAATTTTTTGGCCCGAAGCCACAAAATTCTACACAAATTCGGCTTCTTCATAATTTTAAAGAAGAATTAAATTTGCAAATTGAAATTTATGAGAAAAACTTTGTAAAATCAATAATTACATTTATATGTTCCTCTATTTATTTAAACATCTCTCTTGCAAATTATTATGTATGGTTTACTAGAATTTTTTAAAAAATATAATCATCTCAAAGATCCTGAGACCGCTCTGCCGTTAGTTAACTAACCTAACGGTGTATGACGTTTCCACGTGGTCTACGAGATAATTATATTTTCTAGTTTACTTTTTCCATATTTTTTGTGCTTGAGATATATGCGTGGTTGTTTAATTTATGCCTGTAGCATATAAACTGCGTGGATGTTTAAAATAAGTAAAAATGTGTCTTTCGGGATCGGCCATTGCATACCTATTTACATTTCCTGCACTTTTTCTTTTTTTGAGAGAATTTGTAAGTGAGGAAATTGTATAAATAGCCAAGGCTCGGTACAACAGCATAAGAAGACGGATGCAGAAATAGGGACCCACCCGGGGTTTCCAAAGTTGTATTTTTCATTCTCTTTTCTTTGGACTGTAATCGGACTTTGGTCTGTGTATTATTTTGGGTATCTGGCCGATCCCCGCATTTTTACTTATTAATTTCTTTATGCATGGATTGTTGAATTTATTTTAATTCATGCTTATCTTTAAATTGCATAGATAAAATGGCTAAATTGGCAAGCGTCGATTTCGAGGTGCTCGATGCAGCTGGCAAGAATTACTTGAGCTGGCGAGTGGACCTGAAGTTCCACTTGCGCTCCATGGCGCTCCTGCACTCCATCCTGGCCCCCGCAGTGGCCCAATCATCGGCTCACGCAGCATCCGATGCATCTGCTAGCAAAGCCCCAGAAGCGGCCCCTTCAGTTGGCAGTACCTCTACCACTATCTCTGACATGGATAAGGCGAAAGCCATTATCTATATCAGACGACACATAGATCGGACCCTGAAGGCCGAATACTTGACGGTAGAGGAACCTCTGGAGTTATGGACAGCGTTAGAGGCACGCTACAGACATCAAATTGATGTCATACTCCCGCGTGCCAGCTATGAGTGGGAGAACCTCCGACTTCAGGACTACAAGTCCGTTGCTGAGTACAACTCAGCACTTCACAACATCACCTCACGCCTGAAGTTGTGTGGTGAAGAAGTCTCGGAGCACCGCATGTTGGAAAAGACATTTACCTCGTTTCACGAGAAAGATGATATCCTCATGCAGCAGTATCGTGAACGCAATTTCACGAAGTTCTCTGACCTGCTCTCTTGCCTCCTGAGGGCAGAGCAGAATAGAGACCTTTTACTGGCCACTCATAACCAGCGCCCGGCAGGCTCAGCTCCTATTCCCGAAGCCCACAGTGTTCACCCCCGAAGTGGAAGAACAAGAAGAGGGGCAGAAAGAACAATGGAAATGCCCCTATGAAACTAGCCAATGCTCCTCCCCAAAACAAGAATAACAAAGGGAAGAAAAACTTCACTTGGAAGCGTAAGAACACTGATACAGTGTCAAATCCAAAGAAGACATGGGAGGACAAATGTCATCGTTGTGGCATGACTAGACATTGGTCCAGAAACTGTCGCACACCTCGCCACTTCCAGGAACTGTATCAGGCGAGCCAGAAGCCTCCGCCTGAAACAAACATGGCAAATGTGGAAAATCCGATGAAGTTCACTTCCAAGGATTTCGAAAATGACGACCTGCTCGATTGAGCCTTATCTTTATCTATGCTTTTCAAAGAATAAATTGTAGCTGCATCTCTAGTATGCTTAATAAAGACGATCTTTTATTTTGAATGTATGCATTTTACATTTCCATCAATAAATTATCGTTTTTTGCTTATATAGATGATGTATGAGTGCCTAGTGGACAGTGCCTCGACGCGCACTATCCTTCGCGATGAATGCTATTTCAATAGCATAAGTAAATATGACGGTCCTGTCATTACACTTTCAGGACTGTCCAAAATAATCGAAGGATCTGGTGATGCAATATTATTGCTCCCAAATAACACAAGACTAAAAATCAATAATGCACTATTTTCTCCAAGATCAAATAGAAATCACATAAGCTTCAAGGACATCCGTTTAAACGGATATCACTTAGAAACTAGAGATGAAAATAAGGTTGAATACATGTATGTCACTCTTCGTAAAGATGGCCAGAAGACCATCTGCGAAATATTTAAGGGACTCCCGTCGGGTCTCTACCAAACATACATTCAACCAGTTGAAGCCAATATGACTGAGCACCAGACGTGCCAGCCAATGCCACCATTTCAACTATGGCATAACAGACTTGGTCACCCTAGATCCATTCTGATGCGACGCATCTTATCTGAATCCCGCAGACATGATTTGAAGAACCAGAAGATTCTTCAGAAGGGTGAATTTCCTTGTCCCCCTTGTTTCAAAGGGAAACTAATAACGAGACCATCGCCCCCTAAAAGTGGGTTTAGAGTCTCCTGGCTTCCTTGAGAGGATACATGGTGACATTTGCGGGCCTATTCACCCCGCAAGTGGCCCATTTCGGTACTTCATGGTACTAATAGATGCATCCACAAAATGGTCTTATGTGTGCCTCTTGTCCACCCGTAACCTAGCTTTTCCAAAGCTGTTGGCACAGATAATTAGGTTACGTGCTCATTTCCCCGATAACCATATCAAGAAACTACGTCTTGATAATGCGGGCGAATTCACATCTCAAGTCTTCGAAGACTATTGCCAGGCAACGGGTATAGAAGTTGAACATCCAGTAGCTCATGTTCACACCCAGAATGGATTAGCAGAGTCTCTTATAAAGAGACTCCAATGGATTGCACGTCCATTGCTTATGCAATCCCAATTGCCGGTGGATGCTTGGGGGCATGCTATTCTGCATGCCGCATCTCTTATCAGGATACGCCCCTCTGGAGGCAATACATTATCCCCGATGCAACTAGCATACGGCTCAACTCCAGATATATCTCATTTGAGAATATTTGGTTGTGCGGTCTATGTTCCAATAGCACCACCTCAGAGGACCAAAATGGGTCATCAACGTCGTCTAGGAATCTATATTGGATTT
This sequence comes from Scilla litardierei, assembly GCA_030789695.1. NCBI lineage: Eukaryota > Viridiplantae > Streptophyta > Magnoliopsida > Asparagales > Asparagaceae > Scilla > Scilla litardierei. The sequence goes on from CM061133.1 coordinate 218,628,478, forward strand.
GATTCACCCTCGATTATTAGATACCTAGAACCCCTAACGGGGGACGCATTTAAGGCACGCCTTGCTGATTGTGAATTCGATGAGAAAACTTTTCCAAAGTTGGGCAAACATTCCAAGAAGCCTGAAGCTTCGGAGACCATTAATTTGGAAAATAAGTCTTTGTCCCTTTATGATCCGCGTACAAATCTGTGTGAAGATGAGATCCTGAAGATCCTTCACATCCAGAATACAGTACACCAATTGCCGGATAAATTCACGGACAGCCAGAAGATCGTCCGTTCACACGTCCCTGCTGCTAACACTCCAGCTAGGATTGACATCCCTATAAATGGATGCAATCCACCCGCAGCAGAAATGGTTGTACCTCAATTGAAAAGAGGACGGCCACCAGGTTCAAAAGATAAAGTTCCTCGAAAGAGGAAGATTCCTGGTGAAAATAAGATTATCCCTCCACAGGATACTGAGCTCAAGACAGCTACCTCTCCCCTCCTAATTTCCCCCGTAGAGGAAACATTAGGAGAAACATCATTAAACTTTGTACGTACTGGGGAGGTACTGGACCGACATAGCACAGTCGTCGTCGACGATTTTGCGTTCACTATTGCCGTTCACGTCGCTGAATACGACGATGACGTCGAACCACTTTCTCTAGCGGATTGTAAACGCAGAGATGATTGGCCAAAGTGGGACGAGGCGATAAGAGTAGAGCTGGACTCACTCTCGAAACGCAAAGTCTTTGGACCTGTAGTCCAAACACCAGTAGGTGTTAGACCTGTGGGATATAAGTGGGTTTTCATTAGAAAAAGAAATGAAGAAAATCTGATCGTCCGCTACAAGGCGCGTCTTGTAGCAAAGGGTTTTTTCCAAAGACCGGGTATCGATTATGAAGATACATACTCCCCGGTAATGGACGCTAATACATTCAGATTCTTAATAAGCCTATCATCTCTGGCAAGCCTAGAAATGCAGCTCATGGACGTTGTGACTGCATATCTTTATGGCGATTTAGATAAAAAGATCTATATGAAACTACCAGATGGGTTTAACTTACCCACAGAGATGAAAGAGATACATCGGGACGTATTCTCTGTTAGACTACATAGATCCTTGTATGGACTAAAACAGTCAGGCAAAATGTGGTATAACAGACTAAGTGATTTCCTTGCACAGCAAGGATTCACTAATAACGAAGTCTGCCCGTGCATCTTTATCAAAAGAATGGGAAAAGGATTCATCATCATAGCAGTTTACGTTGATGACTTAAATCTCATAGGCTCTCCAGCAGAGATTAATGAGATATCTGCAAGGCTAAAGCACACTTTTGAAATGAAAGACCTAGGCAGAACGAAGTATTGCCTTAGCTTGCAGATTGAACACCTACGAGGTGGAATCCTTCTACATCAATCCAATTATACCAGGAAGCTTTTAAATAGGTTCCAAATGGATAAATGTCATCCTTTATGTACCCCTATGGTCGTGAGATCATTAGACGTACAAAAGGACCCCTTCCGGCCTCTGGAAGAGGGGGAGGAGATACTGGGTCCAGAAGTACCCTACCTAAGTGCCATTGGTGCACTTCTCTATCTGGCTAACTGCACGCGTCCCGATATAGCGTTTGCAGTCAATCTCCTAGCCAGACACAGTGCAGCGCCTACAAAGCACCACTGGAATGGAGTAAAGCATCTTCTGCGGTACCTCCAGGGTTCCGTAGACCTTGGACTTTACTACCAGAGAGGTGCCTCCTCCCAGTTACTTGGTTATGCCGATGCAGGCTATCTTTCAGATCCGCATACGGCAAAATCACAGACTGGTTTTGTCTTTACCTACGGAGGTACTGTTATCTCCTGGAGATCGGTAAAACAAACCACTACTGCTACATCTTCTAACCATGCAGAGCTCATCGCGATCCATGAAGCGAGCAGAGAATGTTTTTGGCTACGCTCCGTCGTCCAACACATTCTCCAATCCACTGGCCTGAAGACCGGTGATCTGGAGCCTACTGCCCTATTCGAAGACAACGCCGCGTGCATTGCTCAGCTTCAGACGGGCTACATCAAAGGCGACAGGACAAAGCACATTTCTCCCAAGTTTTTCTGGACGCACGAGCAGAAGAACGACAAGCAGATTGAAGTTCGATAGATCCAGTCATGCAACAACTTAGCTGATCTTTTTACTAAGGCATTGCCTAAATGTACTTTTGTAAAGCTTGTAAAGAACATTGGTATGCGACAGTTGAAAGACCTGCAAGCCTGAAGCTTGTACGGATCAGGGGGAGTAACCTGTGGGTTGCACTCTTTTTCCTTAAGCTGTTGGGTTTTCCCACTGGGTTTTCCACAGCTAAGGTTTTAACGAGGCAAACACACTTACTCTAGATCCAGAAGTATCCACCCCTTGCCTCAGTAGCTGAGACCGAAGTGATGAATGTGTAAGGGGGAGTGTTATGAATGAGGGAGGCCTTTGGCCTCCCCTCCTTCATTACCCATTCATTAGGTCCCCCATTACTTAGAGTAATGGGGACCCTTGGTCTACTAGAGGCTTTTGGCCTCCCCACTATGAGATAAATAAATAGAGCACCATGGCTCTTAGCTATGGTTACTCATTCTTAGCAATGAAATGATCTCTCTCTCTCTCTTGAGTTTATTTTCATCCAACAAAAATCATTTTAAAAAGCAAATCTAAGGAAAAAACATAGAACAAAAAGGACTTTAACTAAATTGATCTTACACTATTTAACATCATCATGATCTTCTTGTTGGAGAAAAGGTTGAACCGATTGATAGACATCTTGTCTCCCATTCACCTTAGCCCTAGCCCTAGATGATGATATCATGGCCTCAAATCAGATTTTCACCAATTTTGATGCGAAAATGGATAATTTTAAACAATGGAACGGGAAGATCAAGTCTAGGGTTTGGTTTTGAGAGGAGAAAAGAAGGAGAAAGAAGAGAAGACAGCGAATGTTCTTTTTTCACAAACGGACGTGAGATCAAAACATAAGTTAGATTAGATTTTCATAACCTCCATTCTCACCTTCATTTTGGGCCAAAAAATAGAGGTTTATTAACCTCTATTTTGGCTCTCAAACAAACCTCGGGTTGGGATTTTGGAGGTATGTATATCAACCCTACAAAATTTTCTAACCTTCATTCCTACCTCCATTGACAAACGGGGCCTTAACAGCTTAAAAGTCAAAACATTCAAACGCCTCTCTCTCACTCTCTCACAACTGATCCAAAATCCAAAATATAATTGAAAGATAGAAATTTTACCTCAACCATGAGAACACCAGGCATAATAGGCCTCTCTGGGAAATGACCCGGGAAAAAGTTGTCGTTTATAGTAACATTCTTAATCCCAACGGCCGTCACGCCTGGCTGGTACTCGATCACTCTATCCACTAAAAGGAACGGAAACCTAAATTCCACAACCAACCCCAAAGCTAATCAACCAATAAAAGAACTCAAATCTCGAATCCACTGTACATAGTTCATCGAGATCACGAAATTAAAACTCACCGATGCGGCAATATCTCGCGGATCTGGTTGATGTCCATGACCGATGGGAACGGCGGGAATTCTTCAGATCATTATATCGGCAAACAAATAAATCAGCTGGCAGAAACAAAAACATAAATTGATGTTAATGGATAGAAAGAGAGAAAGGCGTACGTTTCTCGATCGGGATCTTCTCTTCGACTTTGACGGTGCCATCGGCCGAGCAACGAGCCTTGGAGAAGCGATTTTTGAGTGTTAGTGTTTGAGGAGGGGAACGAAATCGAAGGATCTGACGAGAGAGAGGAGACGGGGCGACATTGGTGCGGTGGCGGGAGTGGATAGGGGGAGGAGAGATCAGAGATCTCGCCATGGCCGTTGCTGCTTCCATTTTAGGGAGATTGTGGAGAGAGTGCGTGTGTGTGTGCGCGAGTGTGCGCGCGCGAGGTTTTAAGGAGAGATGGGGGAGGTTGGCGGAGGTAGCGAGGACGGTATTCGGAGATGGGGGAGGTGGGCGGAGGTAGCGAGGACGTTATTCGTTGGTTCGGCGTTGGAAATTCTTGGTGAGCTGCGTCCTAATTTAGGATTTGGGCGGAGTTTTCAAACTTTTTTTTGGGTCTTTTTTAATTTTCTATTTTATTAAGTTTGAGGTGGTGGTGTTGGAAATTCTTGGTGTGCTGCGTCCTAAGGGCGTATTTTTCAAACTATTTTCTTGGGTCTTTTTCAATTTTCTATTTTAGAAGTTTGAGATGGTTTTAGGTCAAGGCCCTGTTGTTTTTGTTGAGAATGTAGTGAAAAGTTAGGAATTGACATTATTTCCCACTTTCTCAATCAACTTTCTCGTGTGTTGTTCTTTTCATTGGGGAAAATGCGAATGAAAATAGCGGATGTGGCTCCGTCGTGGTAGCTGAAAATTCTCGAGCTATTTTCTCCGCAAATTCCGGTGATTACGGGCAAGAATCTCACTTTGTTGGGCCCACGGTATCGTGTCCAATCAACGCAGTTTTTAATGAATTGAATAGATAACAAAAGTTGTATATTAAGATCATTATATCGGCGGACTGGTTTATTTGTTTGTTCGCGGATCTGGTTGATCGGCGGGAATTCTTCAGGTGTGCGCGAGTGTGCGGAGCTGCGTCCTAATTTAGGATTTGGGCGGAGTTTTTTGGGTCTTTTTTAATTTTCTATTTTATTAAGTTTGAGGTGGTGGTGTTGGAAATTCTTGGTGAGCTGCGTCCTAATTTAGGATTTGGGCGTATTTTTCAAACTATTTTCTTGGGTCTTTTTCAATTTTCTATTTTAGAAGTTTGAGGTGGTTTTAGGTCAAGGCCATGTTGTTTTTGTTGAGAATGTAGTGAAAAGTTAGGAATTGACATTATTTCCCACTTTCTCAATCAACTTTCTCGTGTGCTGTTCTTTTCATTGGGGAAAATGGGAATGAAAATAGCGGATGTGGCTCCGTCGTGGTAGCTGAAAATTCTCGAGCTATTTTCTCCGCAAATTCCGGTGATTACGGGCAAGAATCTCACTTTGCTGGGGCCCACGGTATCGTGTCCAATCAACGCGGCGATTTCCGATTGTTTTAAATATAAAAAACTCGACCCAGCAACTGTTCCCGCGAGATTTTTTTGTCTTATTACTAAGAATACACAGTATTTTGAGTTTTTAATTAAATTTTTTCGATTGCAAGCTGTTTCCGCGCTCTGGTTCTCGTGCGCCCCACTCACACATGACAAGGTGGACCACACTCCTATTTTTAACGCAACTTGAATTGAATAGATAGCACTAAATTCAATTAATATATTAAATTCAATTGTTTATTATTTTAAGTTTGTGGACCACACTTCACTTTTTTCATCCAACTTTCTTAATAAAAAATACAAGAAAGTTGTATTTTTTATTAAGATCATTATATCGGCGGCTCTGGTTGATGTCCATGACCGATGGGAACGGCAGGAATTCTTCAGATCATTATATCGGCAAACAAATAAATCAGCTGGCAGAAACAAAAACATAAATTGATGTTAATGGATAGAAAGAGAGAAAGGCGTACGTTTCTCGATCGGGATCTTCTCTTCGACTTTGACGGTGCCATCGGCCGAGCAACGAGCCTTGGAGAAGCGATTTTTGAGTGTTAGGGTTTGAGGAGGGGAACGAAATCGAAGGATCTGACGAGAGAGAGGAGACGGGGCGACATTGGTGCGGTGGCGGGAGTGGATAGGGGGAGGAGAGATCAGAGATCTCGCCATGGCCGTTGCTGCTTCCATTTTAGGGAGATTGTGGAGAGAGTGCGTGTGTGTGTGCGCGAGTGTGCACGCGCGAAGTTTTAAGGAGAGATGGGGGAGGTTGGCGGAGGTAGCGAGGACGGTATTCGGAGATGGGGGAGGTGGGCGGAGGTAGCGAGTACGTTATTCGTTGGTTCGGCGTTGGAAATTCTTGGTGAGATGCGTCCTAATTTAGGATTTGGGCGGAGTTTTCAAACTTTTTTTGGGTCTTTTTTAATTTTCTATTTTATTAAGTTTGAGGTGGTGGTGTTGGAAATTCTTGGTGTGATGCGTCCTAATTTAGGATTTGGGCGTATTTTTCAAACTATTTTCTTGGTGTTATGAATCAACTACTGAGGGGAGAGTCCGCAGGTCTATATTTATAGCCAAAGGGGAGAATACAACTGGGCTTATACAGATATGGGCCCAAACACTTGGGTTGGCCCAATAACTCATCCAACCCAGTAAATACCCATTCACAACACTCCCCCTTATCCAGCCATAGTTGTGGACCCTGCTCATGAATGCTTCAGGATTCTGAGCCTGTATGGGTCTCACATGGGGTGGATACTTCAGGATCCTGAGTTGGTGAGATTTGCCTCGTTAAAACCTTTGGCTATGGAAAACCCAGTGGGAAAAACCATAGTTAAGGAAAAAGAGTACAAACTCTGCCAAACTCCCCCTGATCTGTACAAGCTCTCAAGCTTTCAGATCTCTTAGGCGTCTCATTCCAATCCTATGTACAAGTTTTCTAAAGGTAGCAGTAGGAAGGGCTTTAGTGAACAAATCTGCCAAATTGTCACATGACTGCACTTGTCTGATGTCGATCTTGCCATCTCTCTGTAGCTCGTGCGTCCAGAAGAACTTTGGTGAAATGTGTTTCGTTCTGTCGTCTTTGATGAAGCCACCTCGTAGCTGAGCTATGCAAGCAGCATTGTCCTCGAACATGGTAGTGGGCTCGAGGTCTCCAGTCTTCAGTCCGGTCGTAGACAGGATGTGGTGGATGACTGAGCGTAGCCATACGCATTCTCTGCTTGCTTCATGGATGGCAATGATCTCCGAGTGATTGGATGAGGTTGCCGTCAAGGTTTGCTTGATGGATCTCCAGGAAATGGCTGTCCCTCCGTAGGTAAACACGTACCCATTCTGTGATTTTGCTTTGTGGGGATCAGACAAGTACCCTGCATCAGCATAACCTGCAAGTGTAGAGGATGTTCCATTTTTGTAGAAGAGTCCCAAATCTGTAGACCCTTGGAGGTAGCGCAGAAGGTGCTTTACCCCGGTCCAGTGGCGCTGCGTAGGCGCTGCACTGTATCTGTCACGCCCCGCTTCCCAAAATGGACGGAAGCGAGACGTGACGAGGCCCGCTTAGGCCAGAGCTTTAGAAGCTCGGACCCAATAAGCGTCTGTAGAGGTACCATTTTAAAAGAATTTCAGGTTCTTGCATTTTTATAGTTCGAAACAACAAAAGTACGGAAAAGATATTGCATTCATTAAATTAGAGTTATGATATCCAACAAGTACAAAGTCTAAAAGAAGCCTAAGCATGGCAACAAAAGTTTTAAAGACAAACCGAAAAGTAGTGACCTCTGAAGGTGGCGACTAAAAGACCTCAAGGTCTGGTCCTTGTCAGGTACGTACTCTGGTGACGACGTCCTCGGCTCCACGTACTCCAGTGAGTCTGCCTCGTCCATGAACTCTGGCTCAACACCTGACGTACAGCACCAAAAGAAGGAACTGTACGTCAGGTCAGGTCTACAAAGAGGGTTAGACCAAACTGCAAGTGTACTGAACTATTAGACAACGTTTTACTGGTTGATTAGCATGCTGAGGTTACAACAAGGTAGCAAAAGAAGTACGTAGCAGGAAAGTAAAGCGTAGCAGGCAGTAGCCGTAGCGTGTGCTACCGACTACGGGACTAACCTAAAGGTGTCAGGACAAGACGAAGACAGACAAGACATGTAGGACACGACACGACACGGCACGACACGACACGACACGAAGGGTTCACGCCTTACGGTTCGAGGGGGATCAGACCCTCTCACCGTGCGCACGCTCAACCCTACCCCAAAACCCCAGAACTCAGGACAGGAAGCACGGAGATCACTTTCGCAAGGAAAGCACCTGAAACGCCCGTAGGCTTTTTGTATCACGGAGATCACTTCCGCTCGGGAAGCATCTGAAACGCCCGTAGGCTTTTTGTAACACGGAGATCACTCCCGCAAGGAGAGCATCTGAAACGCCCGAAGGCTTTTTGTAGCACGGAGATCACTCCCGCAAGGAGAGCATCTGAAACGCCCGAAGGCTTTTTGTAGCACGGAGATCACTCCCGCAAGGAGAGCATCTGAAACGCCCGAAGGCTTTTTGTAACACAGTGACAAGACACGACCAGTGTGGATAACAGTGACAAGACACGACCAGTGTACGGGAGAGTTATTCTAGGGTGTCCACACACACGCACACACATGATAGCCCTACAGCATCAAAGTTGTTGTTGTCAGGCTCAGACTTCGTCGTCAGGGGCGTCCCGGACGCTATCATTTCACGTCCGGTTCTATACAGTCACAGTCTAACAGTTCTAGTAATCTAAGACCAAGGCACGGTCAAAAATGCAAGTGGGTACACTTGCCTGAAACGGCGAGTGCGTCGTCCTCTCGAAGCGTCTCGTCCAAGCGTCTCGTCCAAGCGTCTCGTCCGCCGAAGTCCGTCTGAAATATCGCCACGGCGACGATGTCAGGTCTCAAATTCATCAAATCCTATTAAGGTTCGTTTCTAGGTTTTCGGGACTATCCTATTCGTCAAAAAGTCACTTTTTGATGTATCAGCCTAATCGACGATCTATCCTATGTGCACAGTCAAATTAGTCCGTTCGTCGATTTTCTATGTTCGTACAACGTTTTACAGGAGCTGAAAAGTAAATTTAGTTCAAGTTGACGGTTTTTAGTTTATGGTTCAGTCAGCTATTGTGGGGGTTTCTACGAGTTTCGGGGAACCAACCTGAACCGGAGTTTGCTGTAGATTGGATGTCGGGTCTGATCGGAGGACTCCTCAGCTTCAGATCTGGTCCTCGCACGTTTCTCCAAAAGTCGAATCTTGCGATGAAGGCCTACGACGTGTCGCAACGTCGTAGACGGCAAATCCGCGAAGTGGCACGTCCAAGTGGGGCCCACAGCAGTGCTAGGGGTCCAAGGGGGCCCACAACACCTCAGGAGCACTTGGGGGGCCCACCACAGAAGTTGGTGTGGGAGAAACTCACTTGCGACGAAGTTCTGTCGGTCGGGCTTGGTCGGTGCGGTGGTTCCTCTCGGTCAGACCGAGAGGGGCTCTCGGTCGTGCACGTTGCAGCGCAGCGGGGTCGGGAGCTTGGGCGGTGCGAGGGATTTTGTCGGTCAGACCGACAGATCCCGTCGGTCGCACCGGGCGGCCAAGCTGCAACGTTGCAGCTTGCAACGAAGCGGAGCAGCGGGCTGTTCTCTCGGTCGGAGCGGGGAGCGGCTTCGGTCAAGCGCTAGCGGGTGCGGAGCGGTGGCAACGAAGCGGGGTGCGGAGCGGGCGCTCGGTCTGACCGAGCGGTGCTCTCGGTCGGAGCGGGCGACAGCGGGGGGGGGGGCGATGCAGCGGGCGCTGCAAGCGGCGATGCGGGGGCTTGCTCCGGTCGTGCGCTGGGAATTGCGGGGGAGAGCTCCGGTCGTGCACGTTACGATCGTCGCAACGTTGCGACGAAGCTTTGGAAGAGGAAACGGCGGCTAGGGTTTTGAGCAATGACGAAATAACTTTGTCTAGGGCTAATTTAAATAGGTTAGAGCTAGGGTTAGGGTTAGGGTTCGGAAAAACTTTATTAAAATAATTTAAAATAATTAATTTAGTTAAAATTACTCTCCTCTCCCTCACGCGAAATGGGTGCGGCCAAAAATTCTAAAATTTTGCCTAAAAATTCCTTAATACGTTATTATAATATATGAATTTTATTGTAATTAAAACTTTTATAAAAATAGGTTTTAAAATTATTTAAAACTTTCAAAAAAATGGAAAATAGGTCAAATTAAGTCCAAAAATTGTAAAATAATTCTGGGGTGTTCGGGACGACTAAAGAAAGAGAGTGGAGAAGACGGATCTAAATTTCGACGTCGAGGGACGAAACTAAAAATAGAAACGTCTCGCGTCAAAACAGAAAGTCGCGACGTCACGTCAAATAAGTTAGTATCGCGGAAGAACGACTCGAGATATGTCGTTCCAAAGTCGTTTCGCAATCTAATACTTTCAGAGACGATCACGACGACATATCACACAAAAACGTTCAAAAACAAATAAAGTCTAAAATAAACACGTGCACGATCAAAAGCACGTGCACGAAGATGGTACGATAGAAACAGGCCGTTACATTCTACCCACCTTAGAAATGATTCCGCCCTCGGAATCACTCACACTAGTAATAATTTCCCATATAACCTTATACCCGTGACTATCATATCTACTCAAAAAAAGATTTCTAATCCTGCAACTTCGAACAACATTTCTCAATAATTCCTCATAATCCATCTTTCCACTGGGCAAAGCCACGACTAAACTCACCTCCTAATAATATAGATCCATCATTACCGTTCCAATTTCCAACTCCAAGTTCTCATAAAAAAAATAATGATAGTCATCTTCTCAATAATATCTTTTAAATTTCTAAATCTTTTCCCATCATTAATAAATCTCCAAAAATGAGATTCTAGTCATCCACCAATCCAAGACAAAAACATTTGTCTATCCTGTAATACCTTCACCAATCAGCAATCGTCGTGTCTTCAATACATTCTCGTCATATCTCCCCATAAATTATCCACCAAATAATTTTGATCTATCAGAAGTACATCACATCCTACTCATTATAACTAATCCCAACCAATATTAAGTCCGACTGCCTAATCATCCATTTATCTCCACACGTCGTGTTATTCTCAAAGTCTTCTCACGTCAATTCATCAATCCGTCTCAATGCTAATATAAGCTCTACTCAATCTCATGATCACCCTAACTCATACTATTCTCCGTAGTTACTCCTATCGACTACCCGTCTAAGCCTCAAGTCTGATAAGTTATCATCTCCTCGCATATAATTTCATTCAAACAGAATTCTCCATTGAGTCCACCACACTTCGGTTTTATAAATAAGTCTGAGACAGTTCATTCTTTTCATCCAAAAAAAAATATTCTAATCCATCATCCTTGTGTTCCCAAAATCAATTAATCATTGCCATAATAAAACTCATCTCACTCCAAGCCTACCTGCAAACAAAAATCCTATAACGATAATAGCTAGCCCCCAATTAATATAACAACCATAAACACGAGAATTTTGTTTAAGGGAGAAAGAAGAGAAGGGAAAGAGAGATTTAAGGCCAAAGAAATATTTTAAAACATTTGGGGAAAAACGTGTGGTGTTGCGGTAATGGATGAGGGAGGTTAAGTGATTTGTGATCTTGTGAGCTAGTTTTAAAACTTTAAAGATTTGGTTTTAAAAAAAAAGTTTTGATATGATTCACATACAACCAAGATAAACCATTCATTAAAATTAAAACTCAGTCTAAGGATCTGCCTGCGATGACACCATTCATATAAGTATGAATACCGTCATTCAGACAACTTCCAGCTTACCATGGTTAACACTGGGTACACATTCAAGACACAGGAGGCAAACATCAGGATCCTAAAGATGACACACTCATACAGGTCTACACACTCTACCTATACTCAGGCACTGCAACGACATCACCTACCAGAGGGCCTACTCCTAAACCGGAGATCACATGGATATCTACAAGGTCTGATGTCTAGATAAAAGAAGGAAGGAAAACTAAATCAAAAGCGGAACGAAATAAGATCGGAAGGAACGAGTTCAAATAAGGCAAGATAAGGAGGTAGTTGGTTGGGTGTAAAACGATTGTTTTGCAAATGAAAAAATAAGTTTACACAAAGATTTTTGAAATGTGGTCACGAGAAACATAGAACAGATATAATAATAATAAAATAATTGAAGTTCCCCCTAGTTAAAAAAAATATTTTAAAAAAGTATGCACGGTAAGTGATTTAGAAATAGATCTTGTAGCCCAGAAAAATATAAATTGAATTATCAAAATGTTAACACGGTTTTGAAAATGAAAACATGAAAGATACCGATTTGAAATAATTACCAGATAGTAACTTGAAAGTTGACGACCAAGGGGATTTCAAAATCTAAGAAGGAACTTTTAATCGAAAAGCAATAAATTTTAAATATATATAATAAAGGGTTTTCAAGGAAGTTAAACCGAGCGAAGAATTTAATAATGGGTTTCGAAAACAAGAAATAAAGGAAATAAAAGTGGGATGAGGTAGCGATTGTTTTGTAAATGAAAATGAATTTAAACAAGGTTCTTGAAGTATGAGCACGATGAACATAGAGATGTTTATATGTAAGAAATTTAAAATCCCCATTTGTTTTAGAAAAATATTCTAAAGGACGTACGTAATGGTTAACATAAATTTCGTAGGTAGAAAAATGATATATTGAATTCCCGAAATGATAACAAAGTTTTAAAACTAAAATTCGATGGATACTGATTCGAAAATAAGTACGAGGTCGTAACTTAAAACTTTTACGACCGAAAGGTTTCAAAATTTGCGAAAGAATTTTAACTTAACCGAAAATAAGAAATTTTAAATAATTAATAAAAGTTTTCAAAGAAGTCAAATTCGGCGGAGAATTTAATAATGAATTTCGAAAATACTTTTAAAGGAAGCAGGTTTTGGGGAAGGGGAAATTTTGAAAATAAATACAAGATAGTAGAAATATATTGTGTAGTTTATAAAAGTAATATATATATTTTGGAAACAAGGCAAATAATGCGAGATATTGACTTAAAACATTTACGTCCAAGAAAGCTCCAAGTCAATTAAAAGTTTTAACTCGATCCAAAACAGCAAATTTTAAATATATAATATAGGGGTTTTCAAAGAAATCAATCTGGAGCGAAAACTTAATAAGGAAAGTCGAAAATAATTTTAGTGGAGGTAGAATTGGTCAGGGAAGGGATTCGAAGGATTGATGATGATCGTCAGGAAACGATCACGAGAATCGAGAGAAAGGAAAAATGATCGCATGAAGATTACGCGTAAGATATGAATCGTGAAGAGCTACGATGGGACTCTATGGTCGATAGCACAAAATTTGCAAGGATCAGAGGGATGCTAGAGGACAAGGGTTCTAATCATCGGGTTGTCTAGAGATTTAGGATAACTCAGCTCTAAGACTTCCTATGAGCTAGAATATAATCAGGATCTAAAGAGAGGGTTCCTAAGAGAATCGAGGTTACGTTCTGCTGGGCCCGAAGTCGATGGAGTTGGGCGAGCGACTAACTGAAAGAAGGACTCTAGGTATCTAATACGATCAGAATCAAATGGGGATGCTAAAATAGTCTAGGATGAGGACGACTAAATCTTGACCAAGTCATCCGACTATCAACCTGAGACGTCAACCTAAGTCTTCCTACTATCTAAAACTGGGAAACTAATTCAGACTTGTACGTGGACATCAAATGAATGCGGTACTTTTATTGTTCCGAACTTTTGCAAGACCTGCATGGGCCACCACTAAAACCTGTCACGCCCCGCTTCCCAAAATGGACGGAAGCGAGACGTGACGAGGCCCGCTTAGGCCAGAGCTTTAGAAGCTCGGACCCAATAAGCGTCTGTAGAGGTACCATTTTAAAAGAATTTCAGGTTCTTGCATTTTTATAGTTCGAAACAACAAAAGTACGGAAAAGATATTGCATTCATTAAATTAGAGTTATGATATCCAACAAGTACAAAGTCTAAAAGAAGCCTAAGCATGGCAACAAAAGTTTTAAAGACAAACCGAAAAGTAGTGACCTCTGAAGGTGGCGACTAAAAGACCTCAAGGTCTGGTCCTTGTCAGGTACGTACTCTGGTGACGACGTCCTCGGCTCCACGTACTCCAGTGAGTCTGCCTCGTCCATGAACTCTGGCTCAACACCTGACGTACAGCACCAAAAGAAGGAACTGTACGTCAGGTCAGGTCTACAAAGAGGGTTAGACCAAACTGCAAGTGTACTGAACTATTAGACAACGTTTTACTGGTTGATTAGCATGCTGAGGTTACAACAAGGTAGCAAAAGAAGTACGTAGCAGGAAAGTAAAGCGTAGCAGGCAGTAGCCGTAGCGTGTGCTACCGACTACGGGACTAACCTAAAGGTGTCAGGACAAGACGAAGACAGACAAGACATGTAGGACACGACACGACACGGCACGACACGACACGACACGAAGGGTTCACGCCTTACGGTTCGAGGGGGATCAGACCCTCTCACCGTGCGCACGCTCAACCCTACCCCAAAACCCCAGAACTCAGGACAGGAAGCACGGAGATCACTTTCGCAAGGAAAGCACCTGAAACGCCCGTAGGCTTTTTGTATCACGGAGATCACTTCCGCTCGGGAAGCATCTGAAACCCCCGTAGGCTTTTTGTAACACGGAGATCACTCCCGCAAGGAGAGCATCTGAAACGCCCGAAGGCTTTTTGTAGCACGGAGATCACTCCCGCAAGGAGAGCATCTGAAACGCCCGAAGGCTTTTTGTAGCACGGAGATCACTCCCGCAAGGAGAGCATCTGAAACGCCCGAAGGCTTTTTGTAACACAGTGACAAGACACGACCAGTGTGGATAACAGTGACAAGACACGACCAGTGTACGGGAGAGTTATTCTAGGGTGTCCACACACACGCACACACATGATAGCCCTACATCATCAAAGTTGTTGTTGTCAGGCTCAGACTTCGTCGTCAAGTCTGAGTCGTCAGGGGCGTCCCGGACGCTATCATTTCACGTCCGGTTCTATACAGTCACAGTCTAACAGTTCTAGTAATCTAAGACCAAGGCACGGTCAAAAATGCAAGTGGGTACACTTGCCTGAAACGGCGAGTGCGTCGTCCTCTCGAAGCGTCTCGTCCAAGCGTCTTGTCCGCCGAAGTCCGTCTGAAATATCGCCACGGCGACGATGTCAGGTCTCAAATTCATCAAATCCTATTAAGGTTCGTTTCTAGGTTTTCGGGACTATCCTATTCGTCAAAAAGTCACTTTTTGATGTATCAGCCTAATCGACGATCTATCCTATGTGCACAGTCAAATTAGTCCGTTCGTCGATTTTCTATGTTCGTACAACGTTTTACAGGAGCTGAAAAGTAAATTTAGTTCAAGTTGACGGTTTTTAGTTTATGGTTCAGTCAGCTATTGTGGGGGTTTCTACGAGTTTCGGGGAACCAACCTGAACCGGAGTTTGCTGTAGATTGGATGTCGGGTCTGATCGGAGGACTCCTCAGCTTCAGATCTGGTCCTCGCACGTTTCTCCAAAAGTCGAATCTTGCGATGAAGGCCTACGACGTGTCGCAACGTCGTAGACGGCAAATCCGCGAAGTGGCACGTCCAAGTGGGGCCCACAGCAGTGCTAGGGGTCCAAGGGGGCCCACAACACCTCAGGAGCACTTGGGGGGCCCACCACAGAAGTTGGTGTGGGAGAAACTCACTTGCGACGAAGTTCTGTCGGTCGGGCTTGGTCGGTGCGGTGGTTCCTCTCGGTCAGACCGAGAGGGGCTCTCGGTCGTGCACGTTGCAGCGCAGCGGGGTCGGGAGCTTGGGCGGTGCGAGGGATTTTGTCGGTCAGACCGACAGATCCCGTCGGTCGCACCGGGCGGCCAAGCTGCAACGTTGCAGCTTGCAACGAAGCGGAGCAGCGGGCTGTTCTCTCGGTCGGAGCGGGGAGCGGCTTCGGTCAAGCGCTAGCGGGTGCGGAGCGGTGGCAACGAAGCGGGGTGCGGAGCGGGCGCTCGGTCTGACCGAGCGGTGCTCTCGGTCGGAGCGGGCGACAGCGGGGGGGGGGGCGATGCAGCGGGCGCTGCAAGCGGCGATGCGGGGGCTTGCTCCGGTCGTGCGCTGGGAATTGCGGGGGAGAGCTCCGGTCGTGCACGTTGCGATCGTCGCAACGTTGCGACGAAGCTTTGGAAGAGGAAACGGCGGCTAGGGTTTTGAGCAATGACGAAATAACTTTGCCTAGGGCTAATTTAAATAGGTTAGAGCTAGGGTTAGGGTTAGGGTTCGGAAAAACTTTATTAAAATAATTTAAAATAATTAATTTAGTTAAAATTACTCTCCTCTCCCTCACGCGAAATGGGTGCGGCCAAAAATTCTAAAATTTTGCCTAAAAATTCCTTAATACGTTATTATAATATAGGAATTTTATTGTAATTAAAACTTTTATAAAAATAGGTTTTAAAATTATTTAAAACTTTCAAAAAAATGGAAAATAGGTCAAATTAAGTCCAAAAATTGTAAAATAATTCTGGGGTGTTCGGGACGACTAAAGAAAGAGA
Organism: Scilla litardierei; assembly: GCA_030789695.1. Classification (NCBI taxonomy): domain Eukaryota; kingdom Viridiplantae; phylum Streptophyta; class Magnoliopsida; order Asparagales; family Asparagaceae; genus Scilla; species Scilla litardierei. Next base: position 218,644,642 of record CM061133.1, read on the forward strand.
GTGGAGAAGACGGATCTAAATTTCGACGTCGAGGGACGAAACTAAAAATAGAAACGTCTCGCGTCAAAACAGAAAGTCGCGACGTCACGTCAAATAAGTTAGTATCGCGGAAGAACGACTCGAGATATGTCGTTCCAAAGTCGTTTCGCAATCTAATACTTTCAGAGACGATCACGACGACATATCACACAAAAACGTTCAAAAACAAATAAAGTCTAAAATAAACACGTGCACGATCAAAAGCACGTGCACGAAGATGGTACGATAGAAACAGGCCGTTACAGTATCTGGCAAGCAAATTTACTGCGAACGCTATATCGGGACGCGTGCAGTTTGCCAGATATAGTAGTGCTCCGATGGCACTCAGATAGGGAACTTCCGGACCAAGTATATCCTCCCCCTCTTCCAGCGGCCGGAAGGGGTCTTTATGTGCATCCAGGGATCGTACTACCATAGGTGTACTTAATGGATGGCAATGGTCCATATGGAATCTTTGCAACATTTTCTTCGTATATGTGGTTTGGTGTAATAGGATTCCGTCTTTCTGATGTTCAATCTGTAAGCCAAGGAAGAATTTGGTTTTGCCTAGGTCTTTCATTTCGAATTCTTTTGTTAGGCTTACAGAGATCTCAGTGATCTCTTCGGGAGATCCTATGAGATTTAGATCGTCTACGTAGACAGCTATTATCACGAATCCTTTTCCCTTTGTTCTTATGAAGATACAAGGGCAGACTTCATTGTTCGTGAATCCTTGTTGAACAAGGAACTCACTGAGTCTATTATACCACATTCTTCTTGATTGTTTGAGACCATACAATGATCTTTGTAGCTTAAAAGAATAGACGTCCCGAGGTCTATCTTTCAGTTCAGCAGGCATTGAAAATCCATCAGGAAGTTTCATGTAGATCTCCTTGTCGAGATTGCCGTATAGATACGCAGTCACAACATCCATTAGCTGCATATCTAGGCCTTCCTTTGCTGTTAAGCTTATCAGGAATCTGAACGTGATCGCATCCATGACGGGGGAGTATGTTTCGTCATAGTCTATACCCGGTCTTTGGGAAAATCCCTGTGCTACAAGTCTAGCTTTGTAGCGTGCGATCTCATTATTTTCGTTTCTTTTTCTGACGAATACCCATTTGTATCCCACAGGTTTGACACCGGTAGGTGTCTGGACTATTTGCCCAAAGACTTTTCGTTTCTGAAGCGAGTCCAGCTCGGCTTCTATTGCCTGATTCCACTTTGGCCAATCATCTCTACGTTTGCATTCAGCAACGGAGTGTGGTTCATAATCATCATCGCTTCCGGCGACGTGAATGGCAATGTGAAACGCGAAGTCATCGTCGACGACTGTACTCTTTCTGTCCAATACCTCCCATGTACGTACATAATTTAGTGATATTTCTGTTTCTCCCGGCAGTTCCTCTGCAGTGGATTCCGGGAGGGGAGAGGGTATGGACACGAGCTCGTTTCTCTGTGGGGGTATCGTCCCAAGGTCTCCGGATATTTTTCTTTTTCTTGGATTTTTATCCTTGGATCCTGGTGGTCTGCCTCTTTTCTGTTGAGGTGCAGCCACTTCTGCTGCAGGTGGATTGCATCCATCCTTCGGGATGTCTATCCTAGCTGGAGTATTCGCAGCAGGGATGTGTGATCTGACAATCTTCTGGTTGTCAGTGAACGAGTCCGGTAATCTATGGACTGTGTCCTGGATGTGTAAGATCTTCCGGATCTCATCATCACATTGTCTTGTTACCGGATCGTAGTGGGTCAAGCTTTTTGTATCCCACGTTAACATTTGCTTTGCACTAGATTTTTCGATGTCTAGGCCCATTTTGGGGAAATACGTCTCATCAAAATTGCAGTCTTCAAGGCGTGCCTTGAAAGCGTCTCCCGTTTTGGGTTCTAGGTATCTTATAATGGAGGGTGAGTCAAACCCTACGTAGATACCTAGGCGACGTTGAGGGCCCATCTTGGTCCTCTGTGGTGGTGCAATGGGGATATAAACTGCGCATCCGAAGATTCTCAAGTGAGAGATGTTCGGCGGCATTCCATATGCGAGTTGCATTGGAGATAGACTCTGACCTCCTGAGGGTCTAATTTTTATTAGTGATGCAGCATGCAAGATTGCATGTCCCCATGCATCCACCGGCAACTGGGATTTCATCAGCAATGGTCGTGCGATCCATTGGAGTCTTTTAATTAGCGACTCAGCTAACCCGTTCTGGGTGTGAACATGCGGCACCGGATGTTCAATTTCTATTCCCGTTGCCTGGCAATATTCTTGGAATGACTGAGAGGTAAATTCCCCCGCATTATCCAGACGTATTTTCTTTATTTGGTTGTCTGGGAAATGCGCCCGCAACTTTATTATTTGTGCCAAGAGCTTTGGAAAAGCTAAGTTGCGGGTTGAAAGTAGACACACATACGAGTAGTTCGAAGATGCATCAATCAGTACCATAAAGTACCGAAAAGGCCCGCTAGGGGGGTGGATAGGTCCACATTTGTCTCCGTGTATTCTTTCAAGGAAGCTAGGAGACTCAATATCCACTTTAAGTGGTGATGGCCTTGTTATTAATTTACCCTTAAAGCAGGGTACACAAGGGAATTCTCCCTTCTGAAGAATCTTCTGGTTCTTCAAGTTATGCCCATGGGATTGTGCTAGGATGCGGTGCATCATCACAGATCCGGGGTGGCCAAGTCTATCGTGCCAAAGTAAGAATTTGGCCGATGTCGGGCACTTCAGGTGCTCCGTCAGGTTTGCTTCCTCTCTCCGAATTTTTGTATGGTAGAGGCCTGATGAGAGGCTCTCAAAACGTTCAAGAATGGTTTTATCTCCATTTTCTTGAGACGTTACATAGAGTAATTCGTTTTCTTTGACATTTGCTGTTTCCAAGTGGAATCCGTTAAAACGGATATCTTTGAAACTTAGTAAGTTTCTCTTGGAATTCGGAGAGTAAAGTGCATCTTTTATTTTTATTTCTGTTCCATTGGGGAGCAACAAGGTTGCATTCCCAGAACCTTCAATTATGTCCGATGGCCCTGAAATTGTGTTTACAGGGCTCTTATACGGGATAATGCTATGAAAATAGCATTTGTGTTGAAGGATCGTATGTGTTGACGCGCTGTCTACTAAGCAGTCATGAGAGCATTCCATCTAAAAAATGAGTAAACATTTGCATTCAGAAAAGCTAAATTTTATTCAACAGAATTGAAGATACATAAAAGCTCTCATGAAATAAAATGTTCATACAATAGAAATGCTAAGATAAATGATAACATGCTAATCAAGCAGATTATCTGACTCGAAGTCTTTTGCTGTAAATTTGACTGCATTATTCGCAGCCACCAGGTTGGATTCAGCATTCTTTTTCTTGCTTTGTTTATAAAGCTCCTGGAGATGCACTGGGGTCCTGCACACTCTAGACCAGTGGCCTGTCATGCCACAGCTGTGGCACTGGTCTTCCCAGTCCCTCTTGGGTGGGGGTGCATTGTTTTTCTTGTTATCATTCCTGCGCCAGGTGAACTTGCGCTTCCCTTCATTCTTGCGCTGCTGTGGTGGGCCCTTGGCTCTTTTCTGTTGTCCCCCTTTCTGTGGTCTTTCTTTTCTTTTATTGTCCATCTTCTTTTTGAAGGAAGAGGTATGGTGAGCTTCTGGTAGGGGGACAGTGCCGGGAGGGCGCATATTGTGAGTGGCGAGAAGAAGCTCTCTGTTTTGTTCGGCCATGAGAAGACATGACAGCAGCTCAGAATACTTGGTGAACTTACGTTCACGGTATTGCTGCATAAGTATCGCATCCTTTTCATGGAAAGACGTATACGTCTTTTCCAGCATGCGATCTTCTGAGACTTTTTCACCACACAACTTCAGGCGTGAGGTGATGCTAAAAAGTGCCGAGTTGTACTCAGCAATGGACTTAAAGTCCTGCAGTCTCAGGTTCTCCCACTCATATCTCGCCCTTGGGAGTATAACATCTCTCTGATGTTTATACCTGTCCTCAAGGGCGGTCCATAGCTCAAGTGGATCTTCGACCGTAAGGTACTCAGCCTTTAAGGTCTTGTCCACATGGCGGCGAATATAGATGATGGCTTGCGCCTTCTCTATATCGCTAACATTTTCTTTTTCAGTCACAGCAGTGATGAGGGACTTTGCCCGCAGGTGAAACTTAACATCTAGCTGCCAGCTTAGATAGTTTCTGCCTGATGCATCCAGCACTTCAAAGTCAACGCTTGCAATTTTAGTCATTTATCTAGCAGAGCACAAACATGCATGAATTAATAATCAACCAGAAAAACATTTTCATGTGGAAGCAATATTTAATAAAAAGCTAAATGTGTGGATCGGCCAGTCCCACAAGAAAAAGTCCAAGAGTCCACAGTCCAAATTATACAAATTTGCAGCTTGAATTAAAATGAAAATACAACTTTGGAAACCCCGTGGGTCCCATTTAATATCTTCGTCTTCAAGCGTAGCTTCCGACTCCATGGAAGTAGGTCTTCTTTCTTTGACATTTACATAAATTCCTCACTACAATTTCTCTCAAAAATAAAAGAAAAGTGCGGGAAATAAACTGTGGGACTAAACGGCCGATCCAAAAACCACATTTAGCAATTCATGCAAGAATATTGTGCTCATTGACATTTTCATCCACAGACATCACAGGCAGTTTATTCATATGAGGATAAAGCAATATTTAATCACTTAATAATTATTGGACCACTGGGCAACGTCATACACCGTTAGGTTAGGTAACTAACGGCAGAGCGGTCGCAGGATCTTCCTAATTATTAAGTTTTTAAATAAAATGTACAACCACGCAAATAATATCCACATAATTTTGCCAGAGATGTAAAGCATGTAAAAGAGATTACGATGCATAGGTTGTAAAGTAAATGGTTTAATCAATCAAATTGATTAAGAGCCAAAATTAACATTTTCTTTGTCAGAGGGAAAAGTCTCCCTCGTCGTCCCAAAAAGTTCCCCAACAAATCCCCAAAACGCCCTTGTCTGCCCGATATTTGCCCCGTAATTTACCGTGATTTTTCACGAATATTTTGCCTTTGAATCCCCATTAATATTTTAGGCTAATAGGTTGCCTTTTGAGGCACATTCACAGCCCTATTGCCTCCCCCCAATTTTTTTTTGATGAAAATCTGTGGGCCTGAAGCCCACAGATCTGCTGTGGGCTTCAGGCCCACAGATCTGGTTTTTTTTTGGAAATCTGTGGGCCTGAAGCCCATAGATCTGCTGTGGGCTTCAGGCCCACAGATCTGATTTTTTTTTTTGACAAAATCTGTGGGCCTGAAGCCCACAGATCTGCTGTGGGCTTCAGGCCCACAGAGTTTTTTTATAGGGTTTACATGGGTGGGGGGCGCCGCCGCCGCCGCCCCCCGTAGAGGGGGGGGGCGCGGCCAGCGGGCCGCCGCCCCCCGCTGCGGGGGGAGCGGCGGAGGCCGCCGCCCCCCACAGAGGGGGGCGTGGCCAGGGGGCCGTCGCCCCCCGCTGCGCGGGGGGGGGGGGGGGGGGGGGACGGCGGGGGCCGTCGCCCCCCCTCTGCGGGGGGGGGGGGGGGGGGACGGCGGGCATGGGGGGGGGGGCGCCGCCCCCCCTGCAGGGGGGGGGGGGGGGGACGGCGGGGGCCGCCCCCCCTGCAGGGGAGGGCGGCGGCAGAGGCCGCCGCCGCCCCCCCTGCAGGGGGGGTGCGGCGGCTGCCGCCCCCCTATGGGGGGTGGGCGGCGTGGCCGGGGGGGGGGGGGGGGGGGGGGGGCGGCGGCGAGGCCGCCGGCGGGGTTTGATTTAGGGTTTGACAAAATCCAAAAACCCTAAAAAAATTTGATTTTTGGGAAGAAAAATCCGTCGTTTTCAAGGCGACGATGAATCCCCATGACGATCTTGTGAGATCTAGGGGAGGGGTAATCATACGTATGATTAAAAACTTTGTTTTTAGAGTTTTTACCTCTATATCCGTCCTCCGGATATAGCGACGGTTGCTCGAAGCCCTACGCGGATGACGACCCTTGATGGAGGAAGCCTTGCACCGCGCTCGTGGATCTACCGTCTCGCCTTCGCCTTCGCCTTCGCAACGAATGGAAAAAAAATTTGTGGAAAAAAATTTTAGAGACTTATGCTGATAACGTGTTATGAATCAACTACTGAGGGGAGAGCCCTCAGGTCTATATTTATAGCCAAAGGGGAGAATACAACTGGGCTTATACAGATATGGGCCCAAACACTTGGGTTGGCCCAATAACTCATCCAACCCAGTAAATACCCATTCACAACACTTGGGTCTTTTTCAATTTTCTATTTTAGAAGTTTGAGGTGGTTTTAGGTCAAGGCCCTGTTGTTTTTGTTGAGAATGTAGTGAAAAGTTAGGAATTGACATTATTTCCCACTTTCTCAATCAACTTTCTCGTGTGCTGTTCTTTTCATTGGGGAAAATGCGAATGAAAATAGCGGACGTGGCTTCGTCGTGGTAGCTGAAAATTCTCGAGCTATTTTCTCCGCAAATTCCGGTGATTACGGGCAAGAATCTCACTTTGCTGGGGCCCACGGTATCGTGTCCAATCAACGCGGCGATTTCCGATTGTTTTAAATATAAAAAACTCGACCCAGCAACTGTTCCCGCGAGATTTTTTTGTCTTATTACTAAGAATACACAGTATTTTGAGTTTTTAATTAAATTTTTTCGATTGCAAGCTGTTTCCGCGCTCTGGTTCTCGTGCGCCCCACTCACACATGACAAGGTGGACCACACTCCTATTTTTAACGCAACTTGAATTGAATAGATAGCACTAAATTCAATTAATATATTAAATTCAATTGTTTATTATTTTAAGTTTGTGGACCACACTTCACTTTTTTCATCCAACTTTCTTAATAAAAAATACAAGAAAGTTGTGTTGGACCACAAAACTTTCTCAAAACAACTTTCCAACCAACTTTTGAACAAAAAAATACAAAACCAAAATTTCAGCACATCAAGATTACACAACCACTCAACTTTTTACAAGGGAGTTGCTATTAGCACAGACCTCATTACTGAGTTCACAGACCACTTATTTACAAGTTTGCCATTAAAAATCTAAGTGCTGAATTCACTGACTTCACAGACCACTTATTTACAAATTTGCCATTAAAACCCCTAAACGCATCTCGCTCGCCGCTTCTTGCCGAAATCGCAATCGGTTCATCTCCTCTCCGGCGGGTTTTCGCGCGTGCAATTCGGTCATCCGACGATCCAACAGTTTTGTCAGGTAAATTTTTTGATTTTGAATTCAACAATTGGATGGTATTATGATTTTGAATAATCAGTGAATTCAGTAAATTTTTGTTTTCCTTTTGGATGATCAGTGAATTGCACTTGGATGATCAGTGGTCAATGATCGACAATTTTTGTTTTCCTTTTGGCAGATTGCACTGGGATGATCAGTGAATTCAGTAAATTTTTTGATTTTGAATCCGACGATCCAAGCGCTCTTGTCTCTGACGAAGGATTTGGTGACGATGGCGTGGCCGAGATCGAGGGAGACAGAGAAAAAGACATCGCCTTTGAGCCCTAGGACGAACTCTTTGGACACGCCGCCGATGTCGACGGCGAGGACGCGCTTGTGGATGTCCACGCGCTTGTGGATGTCGGCGCGAGCGACGTGGGTCGGGGACAATCACGGCGGAGGTGACGCCGTTCCGATCTCCTCACGAGTCGAATCGTCTCCGTCGGGCCTCCTCTTTCAGATCTCTGTCTGACATAGGCATCGGAGGGGATTTGGCCGGAACCAAGGTCCGGCCCCCTGACGAGTGTTCTCGTCTACGCAGGAGGGCATCAGATCCACGGGCCGAGGCTTCCCCTCCGCCCCTCGCTGACCACGCAACCAGCTGGACGATTGAGGCTTCCCCTCGTCGTCCGACCGCCAAGGCCGAGTGCAACCGACCGAGGCCGAACGTCTCGACCCGGGCCGAACGTCTCGACCCGGGCCGAACGTCTCGACCCGGGCCGAGGCTACCCCTCGCCCTACCAATGGCCGAGGACCCCGATTCAATCCATTCGGCGCGCTCTACGTCCCCTGCTGGTCCGACTCGAGCCTCAACTGCACCAACTCGACTCGCCCGAGGGACCCAAACGGGCCCCTTGACCACGTTGACCGGGTTATCCACGGTCAACGCTTTGTAGTGAGAAAACACTCTGAAACATCTGGCGCCGTCTGTGGGAACGAACTATCCCACGAAGAAACAAACCACATCTGCGATGACGCGATCTCCCCCATCTCGGCGAAAGGGGAGCAAGGCCCTGACGCGAGGCGACAGGGCCCGCCATCGTTGGCAAGAATGGGCGCGGGCCCGACGCGAGGAGGATCGTGGGGAAAGGGCCGTGAGGCCCTCCCCGTCCCCACCGGTCGGGAGACTGAGTGCATCCGTAACGGCGCGCAGCTCGGACGTGGCTTTGGTGGTGTCAGTGGTCATAGACACTACCATGGTACGGCGGCTGCTTGTCGACACCGGCAGCTCCTGTGACGTCCTCTTCCTGTCAACACTGGAAAAAATGGGGCGGCGGAAAGAAGACTTACGACCTCGCTCGGGACCCGTGGTTGGATTCACGGGTCACTCCACCCCCATCATCGGCACGATCCATCTCCCGGTAACGCTCGGAGACGCGCCGGACTCGGTGACCCTGGCGGTGGAATTCATCGTATTGGGGATCGGGTCGGAATACAATGGGATCATCGGCCGACCCCTACTCAATGCCGTCGGCGCGGTAGTCTCAACCCTCCATCAGACTATCAAGTTCCGAATGCCAGGGGGGATGGGGCAAGTCGAAGGCGACGCGGGGAGACCGAGTATCTGCTATCAACTGGCGGAGGAAGCTCCCGAGGATCGTCTAGCCGACCGGATGGCCGCGCTCGACTTGAGGAGTGGGCCTAGGCCCGCCCCTGCGGAGGAGCAAGAGCAGATCCCGGTCACGGACGTTGAGGGCCGGTTCGTCTCGATCGGGAGAGGGCTGAGCCAGGACCTGAGGGATCAGCTGATCGAATGCCTGGAGGCAAACCTGGACATCTTTGCTTGGTCACCGGAGGACATGCCTGGCGTAGACCCCCAGGTGATCGTCCACCAGATTAACGCCGACCCCAACTTCAAGCCGGTCAGGCAGAAGAAGCGTAACCTGGGCGGCGAGAAGATGAAGGCAGCCTCCGAGGAAGTGGAACGTCTCCTTGATGCCGGCTTCATACGGGAGTTCTGGTACCCGGAGTGGCTGTCGAACGTAGTGATGGTCAAGAAGCCCAACAGAAAGTGGCGAATGTGCGTGGACTTCAGTGACCTCAATAAGGCCTGTCCCAAGGACAGCTACCCCCTGCCGCGCATCGACCACCTGGTGGACAACGCCTCGGGGTACGAGATGCTTAGCTTCATGGACGCTTACTCAGGGTACAATCAAGTCCAGATGGACCCCCGCGACGAAGAAATGACAGCCTTCACGATGGACCGGGGGACTTACTGCTACAAGAAGATGCCCTTTGGCTTGAAGAACGCAGGGGCCACCTACCAGAGAATGGTCAACAAGGTTTTTAGCTCCCAGATCGGGAGGAACCTGGAAGTCTATGTCGATGACATGCTAGTCAAGTCAAGGCGACCAGAAGACCACATCGCCGACCTGCGGGAGACCTTCGAACGGTTGCGGTGACACCACATTCGACTCAACCCCACGAAGTGCACGTTCGGGGTAAGATCTGGCAAGTTCTTGGGATTTATGATAACTAACCGTGGCATTGAGGCTAATCCTGACAAGATCGAGGCGTTGATCAACATGCGTGAGCCGACGACGATCAAAGAGCTGCAGAGGCTGAACGGGCGCATCGCAGCCTTGGGGCGATTCCTTTCCAAATCGGCGGAGAGATCGCTCCCCTTCTTCAAGGTCCTGAGGAAAGCGATCGCAGAACCTTCAGACAATAGGAAGACGATACTGTGGGATGAAGACTGCTCCAGGGCGTTCGAAGACCTCAAAGAGTATCTCCGCAGCCCGCCTCTCCTGTCCAAGCCACGGGAAGGGGAATCGCTGAGCCTTTACCTGGCGTGCGTGGAGGAAGCTGTGAGTTCGGTGCTGATCCGGGAAGACGGTGGGGTGCAGTGGCCGATATATTACACGAGCCGGATCTTGAAGGGGGCGGAGGTGCGATACTTGCCTATGGAGAAACTGGCGTACGCCCTCGTCCTCTCGGCACGAAGGCTCCGACCCTATTTCCAGGCCCACACCATACTGATCCTGACCGACTCACAACTGGAGCAGAACCTCAAGAGATTCGACCGAATGGGAAGGATGCTAAACTGGGGAGTGGAACTGAGCGAGTTCGACCTCCGATTCAAACCGCGCACGGCCATCAAAGGGCAGGCTCTGGCCGACTTCATCGCCGAGTGCACAACGGAAGGAAATGGCCCCCCCGGAGGAAGAAGACCCAGCAACGGTAATTGCTCAACCCTTGTCCTTTCTTTCGGCTGACCACTTCCAGCCAGGAGATCCAGGAGCATGGATAGTCCATGTGGATGGGTCGGCCACACAGTCAGGAGGCGGGGCTGGGATTGCAATCCGATCTCCGGAAGGGAACATTGTGGAATACGCGTTGCGGTTCGAGTTCCCAGCCACGAACAACGTGGCGGAATACGAAGAGGTGATCAACGGCCTGAGGCTGGCACTGGATCTCGGGGCCGAGTCCGTCCGCCTCCTCAGCGACTCGAAGCTCATTGTCAACCAACTCTTGGGGATTTACGAGGCATGGGAGGAGGCGATGCAGAGATATCTCCATGTCGCCAGAGCGGCGATGTCCAAGTTCAAGAATGTGGAAGTCTTGCACCTCCCACGATCAGAAAATGCGCGGGCAGATGCGTTGTCGAAGCTGGCCTCGTCCTCGCTAAAGGAGCTGGGCCGCACCATCTACGTGGAGAACCTGCAGTCCCCCAGCACGGAGGAGCACGAGGTGATGGCAATCGACCAGGAGCCCACCTGGATGGACCCGATCATCCGGTGCCTCACTCATGGGGAGGTGCCGACCGATGGGGACGAACGCCGAACCCTGGAGAGAAAGGCGCTCCGATACATGATCCATGAAGGGACGCTCTACCGGAGACGCTGGACCAAGACGGATGTCCTCCCATACTTGAAGTGCCTCGGACCGCAGGAAGCTGACTACGTCCTACAGGAGGTTCACGAAGGGATCTGCGGGAATCACCATGGGGGCAAGATGGTCGCACAGAAGATCTTGAGGCAGGGATACTACTGGCCGACCCTGGCCCAAGATGCAACAAGCTACGTCCAAAAATGCCAAGAATGCCAGAGGTATGCCCACCACATCTCGACTCCCCCGTCAGAGCTCATCCCTATCGTGAGCCCCATCCCCTTTGTGAAATGGGGGCTCGACATCCTCGGACCGTTTAAACTGGGACGAGGGCAGCGGAAGCATCTGATTGTGGCGGTAGACTACTTCACCAAGTGGATCGAGGCCGAACCGCTGGCCACCATCACGTGGAAGAAAGCAAAAAGCTTCGTATGGAATTCCATCATCTCCAGATTCGGAGTGCCACGGGCCATCGTAACAGACAACGGGAAGCAGTTCGACTCCACAGGGTTTAAAGATTTTTGCGAGGAATGGGGAATCAAGCTTCTCTTCGCCTCTGTAGCGCACCCCCAGACCAACGGAATGGCGGAAGCGGCCAACAAGTGCATCATAGAGCCCCTCCAGAAGAAAGTGAAAGACGCCGAAGGGAACTGGCCAGAAGAGCTCCCCGGGATACTCTGGTCATACCGAACGACCCACAAGGAGGCCACTGGTGAGACCCCGTTCATGCTCACCTACGGGGCCGAGGCAGTGGTGCCGGTCGAATTGGGCGAAGAATCTCTCCGCCTCAAGTACTTTGACGAAGACCGGAACTCGCAGGGTCTGGGGCTCAGTCTGGAGCTCCTCGGCGAGCGACGGGAGCAGGCACTGGCCACCATCATCCGCCAGAAGCAGAAGGTGGCCCGATACTACAACGCTCGGGTGCGGGGAAGAAGCTTCCACCTCGGGGACCTGGTCCTCCAGAAAGCGGGCTTCAACACTGATACCGCTCGCAAAGGGAAGCTCGCGGCTAGATGGGAGGGACCCTACAAAGTCGTCGAGGTCCTCGGACCCGCAGCCTACCGACTAGCCGACATGGAGGGGAGGATTCTCACTCACACTTGGAATGCGGAAAATTTACGCAAGTACTTTCAATAGATGTATCGTTTCCTATGAAATAAATTTATTTTGAATTCATTCCTTTCCAGATAAAGCAAAAAGATATACAGAGAGGTGCACGAAGAGGCCGAGGGGCATTCCCCTCCCTCATTTTTCTCCGGGGGCACCGGTGAGCCACAGGCTGGCAGCCCACTAGGGTCTCCCCCCATACTCCGTTCGACGTCAGGGTACATCCGAAGATCCTCGAAGTTGACCCCCGAGAGTGGGAACTTCTTTTGGATCTCGGACTGACACCGGGCGAAGCCCTTCTCGAACGCCTCCGATAAGGCGGTCTCAACAAAGGAGGTGGCATACTCTGCCACAGCATCCTGAGCGATCCTGGCCGGATCCACCTCCTCCAGCCCACGCATCCGGGCCTCTAAGGTCTCGATCTGGCGTCGGTGCTCCGCCCTCTCCTTCTCGATCTCCTGGGATTTCTCGCCAAGTTGGGCAAGAAGGACCCTCGCCTGCTCCTCCGCCGCTTCCAGACGATCGGAGAGCTCCAAGATCTCGGAGGCAGCAGCAGGGTTGTGGATCTGCTCGGCTCCTCCAGACGTGTCGGCGCCTCTCAAAAGCTCGGCGAGACGCGCCTCGGCCTCCGACTTTGCAGCCAGAGCCAAGGCTCTCTCTCGATCCGCCTCCTCCAGGGCAGAGGACAGCTCAGTTACGCGGGAATCCAAGGATTGGACCCGTGCTTCCTCTAACTGACCTGCCTCCCCCTTCTCACCGGGGGCCTCAGGGCCTCGCCCGGCATCGGATTTGGCTTTGGGAAGAGCCGCGAATTGGCGCCTCATTGAGAGGCCCACCGAGGACAACTGCGCCAAAGCAATGAAGGTAAGACAACAAAAGCAGCTGGAGAAAGGGGGGACAAGCAGAGACACACTACCTGTTGACCGGCCTGGATCACGAAGGTGGCCAAACAGTCACCTCTGACTCCGTCCAACACCACCTGGTCGGGAGGGAGACAACAGTTCTCGGCCACTCGAGCGGCGGCTCCGCGGCTCGAAAACACCGACTCCTTCTCCCCCACTAGGAAGCGTGGACGAAGAAGACCCTCCCCTGACGAAGGGAACTCGCCAGGAGCGGAACGGAACGCGCCAAGATACCGACTGTAGGCATCAGGGAGAGAATCGTTCGGGAGAGGTGAAGGGCCGACCCACGGCCAGGCAACCTCTACGGGGGCGGGTTGAGGCCGATCAGCAGTCGACAGGACATCAACCCCCTCGACCCTCTCACGGACCCTCTTGGAAGACCCCAGCAAGGGAAGAGAGGGAGATGACACCTTCTTCCTTTTTGAGCCTCCGGTCGCGGTCCCGACCCGCTGCTTCTTCCAGACCTCCAGCACATGATCCCTTCTGCGCGGATCCGGATTTGGGACCTGCATGAGAGCGCTGGCGGGAGAGGGACCAAGAGGGAATCCACCTGCACTCAAAGAAGAAATGAGAGACAGAGCAGAACCCGGACGACCTCGAAGGGCGAGCGCTCGGAGAAGCTTACCTAGGGGCCATACCGTCTTACGCAAGTTGCGGTCACTAAAGAGGACGTCGATCGAGCGCTCCCTCGCAGGAATCGCCAGCATGTCCTTCGCCGTCTGCTGCTCGGCGACCGTCGGCTCACCCAGATCGAGGATGACGGCACCGGCCGCCTCCCACCGAACCGGGAAGGGTACACTCGACGGGAACGTGACAAACACGTATTCCCCCTTCCAGCGTTTCAGGGAGCTCGGCAACCCCAGCACCAGGGTCATCTTCGGGTGGGCGCTGATGTAAATCCACGCCCCCGATTGGTGGTGGCTCAGGCGGTAGAACTGGGCAAAGAGGCGAAGAGAGGGCGCCACTCCCTTCAGCATGCAGACACCGATGAACCCGACGAGGAGCCTGACGGCGTTGGGACAGAATTGACACAGGCACACGTTGTGGGCCTGAAGGAACTCAACGATAAAAGGATGGAGCGGGAAACGAAGCCCGAAGCGGAAGCACTTCTCATATATTTCAACCTCGTTGGGGCCAGGAAAGCAGATCCGCTCGTTAGCCCCAGGGGCATGAGCCGAGTAAGGCGGAAGCAGGTAGGCGGAACGCATGCTCCCGATGGCGGTGGCACAGATCGACGAAGGCCACGACAAGACCTCTGGGGGCATCCCTGAAAGATCATCCCAGTGCTGACGAATCACCGAAGGAGGGCCACCCGCCAGACCTGGAGCCGCGTCGCGCTCCGACCGACCCGAACCCGTGGCAGAGGAAGACGACATGAGGCAGAGCTCGGGCAGAATAGGGATCAGCACAACGGAGAAAACGACGGGATGGCGGCTCACGAACCCCTCGGATTCTCAACTTAAGACAACCCCGCGAGCGATGGGGATAAGCTTGTAGCTACAACGTGGCAGCATCAGAGGACCGAAGGCGCTTCGGAGCCCGCGCCTTAAAAGTATCGAACGGGCCAACTCATGATGACGACTAATAAATGAGTCGGCATCGACTGGCGAGCCTGTCAAGGTCGGTGGAAGTCACATCGGCCGAGCCGAACCGGCCAAAGCCGACCGACCCGACCGATGGGGGCAATTGTTACGCCTATTTGACTGAGGCCCGAAAGACCCAAGCCCAGAGACCCCACAGCCAGTCAAGAGCCCATCTGCGCACTCAGGCCCACTCGATAAGGCCCTATGGGGGACCCCCCCCCCACATGTCGATCCGACCCGGCCCCGGTAACACGCCGGTCACTCGCCCACTCATGCGATAACCGCCCCCTCGATCCCGCTACCACTTAATGGCAGTTATAGGGAGGTGCTGGCATGGCACAGGGAGCGGCGACGGGGGGGCGGATTGAGGGGGCACGATTGAGGGCGGGCGAGCGACGTGGGTCGGGGACAATCACGGCGGAGGTCTATAAAGGGGCTAGGAGGACGACAGGACAAGGGACCGCCTCTCAGGTATCTAGAACCTAAGGTACTCCATCAATGACCTAGTTCCCCCATTTCATCTCCTTCCTCCCCCGCTCGCGCCGTGAGACGCCGTTCCGATCTCCTCACGAGTCGAATCGTCTCCGCCGGGCCTCCTCTTTCAGATCTCTGTCTGACTTAGGCATCGGAGGGGATTTGGCCGGAACCAAGGTCCGGCCCCCTGACGAGTGTTCTCGTCTACGCAGGAGGGCATCAGATCCACGGGCCGAGGCTTCCCCTCCGCCCCTCGCCGACCACGCAACCAGCTGGACGATTGAGGCTTCCCCTCGTCGTCCGACCGCCGAGGCCGAGTGCAACCGACCGAGGCCGAACATCTCGACCCGGGCCGAGGCTACCCCTCGCCCTACCAACGGCCGAGGACCCCGATTCAATCCAGTCGGCACGCTCTACGTCCCCTGCTGGTCCGACTCGAGCCTCAACTGCACCAACTCGACTCGCCCGAGGGACCCAAACGGGCCCCTTGACCACGTTGACCGGGTTATCCACGGTCAACGCTTTGTAGTGAGAAAACACTCTGAAACACGTTGTTTTTTTGGTGGAAAATGATGTGGATGCTCCCTAAGAACTTTATGCATATATATAGAATTACATTGGAATATCAATGTTTCTGATAACATACTGTAGAATTGAAGCCACGGAAAACTTGTTTTAACATACTGCAGAATTGAGGACCAATAATGTACCAATGTTTATGATAGAATGTAGCATTGAAGCCATTTGGCCCCGGAGACTCAGACAACTTATATCAAAAATAACATTTCGGATATCATTATCGTCCACTTGCCAAAAAAAATATCATCAGTGAAAGTATCATGCAAATGTTAGAAATTGGTAACAATTTGGAGCTGAGTCATCCGAGAGAAGGGCTTTAAAATGGGCAGGTG
Source organism: Scilla litardierei (assembly GCA_030789695.1). Lineage (NCBI taxonomy): Eukaryota > Viridiplantae > Streptophyta > Magnoliopsida > Asparagales > Asparagaceae > Scilla > Scilla litardierei. Next base: position 218,660,719 of record CM061133.1, read on the forward strand.
TCATCCCACTGAGGGTACCCTCATCAGTAATCCACTTCCCATCATCTTGTCAGATAGTTCTTATTTTATTCATGTGCCACTTTCTAAGCACTTTTGCATGGTGGAAAACGGTGTTGCTGTCACCGTCTTTTATCCAATCCAAGCGGGGCCTTTGATCACATATTGTCTCCTCTTGTTAAGTTAGCCAGTCTAATTCATTTAGTAGTTCCACTTTTTGGATCGCATTTAGCCTAGCAAGAATCTTTTTCTTCCTAAAAAAGATGTTACCAAATGTCTCTTTGTTCCATTCATGTATAGGCTTAATCAGGTCGTTGGTACCTTTTAGAATATCAACATTACAATTCCAATGTGTAAGAAGGAAATATCTAAATGAGGGATGTTTCATCCATATTGCATCAATTGTAAAGGGTTTATTTCTGGTATTAGATATAGTACATTGAAGATTCACTAGTAGAGGATGGTGATCAGAATATATATGAGGTAGAACCTAGACATAGGCATCTTCCAAATAGGTTCTACATTACACATTATATGTATCTCTACCAAGCCTGTAGACCATGGGTAAACTTGTGAATTTCGGGCCACACCATGTAAATAAGGGGCCTTCACTATTGACGTCAATGAGTGTATAATTGTTAATTCACTTTTGAAAGTGATTACCTACTTAGGAGAGTTGAGTCAGTGGTGGGCCGATCCACAATGACTAGCTACGGCTCATTAAAATCTGACGCCCATTGTTCAATGTCCTCCTGGACAACCACTCGGATGGGAGCTTCAGGGTGAAAATAGCAAGCTGTAAATAACCACAGATCCAAATCTTCCAAAGTAACTTGCACATGGAGATGTTGGTCATGTCTTGTTTGGTTTTGATGGACCCTCGGGTTATAAAATCTACGACCGTCCTACGTCGGATGGATGATAGAAGCAAAATAGGGCAGCGGAATAAAAAACATTAAACTATTTAATGACATCCCTAAGTATTTCATTAACCTTAGCCAAGAAAATCTACTATCTTGGGGTGGGTCTGACCAACCAAAAAGACAGATCTAAACTATTGCAACAGATATGAAAGCATAGTAAAAGAAAACATACCCGGAACTTCATTTCCGCAGAATACGAAGCGTTGTTTTCAACAATCTTTCTTTGACCTCCCGAGGCGAGCCGACACTCCCGAGCCGAACCGCGTCTCGAGCTGAATCGCGTCTCGAGGCAAGCCAACACCGTGCCTTCGAGCCAACCACTTGCCGAATAAAGTTTCACTTAAGCAGGACCCGCGTCAAAGACTTTGGATCCGAATCAAACCTCCTCACCGTCTTGATAGGGCTCGAACGGAGGAACAGAAAAATTTTAGGAGTGAATAATTCTTTAAGTCTTAATTCGAGCGTGCTCAAAACTTTTTTGGAGCTACTCGAACCGAAGACTTGGTGCATGTTTTCAAGGGGGTTAGCCCTTATTTATATAGGGAGCCGGCCCCCTTCCTCGTCTCACGAGTAATGTAGGACTAAAGTTAATGAAGGAAAAACAATTTCAAGTTTGCCTTCCACGAAGGCCAGATTTTAGCGAATTATTCCTCCCTCACCGTTGAGCTTCACAAGTGATATCATATATCAAATCGAAGAGCACTGGACGGTGAACACATAGAAACACACGAGGCTCAATTCCGACGTCGTTTCACCCCTCAAATGTCGTTTCACCCCTCAAATGTCGTCTCAAAGTTGGCCCAAAAACTACAGAAAGCAGAATCTGGACAGATTTGAGTCCAGATTCATTCTTAATTTGAGCAATTGTCTCTCCCTCACCAGTGATCCTCCGAAGACATACAATATGTCATTTCGAAGGGCTTTATATGGTGAACGCATATAAACAAACTTTGTGCAATTCCGAGGTCATTTGACCCCATAAATGCATCGTCAAAGTTGACTTCCTACCAAAAACCGAATCTGGAAATTTCCAACCGGTTTTTTGACTATGGTAAACCTAGCTAAGCGGGGCCCCCCAGTCCCTAATGGGTTGCACCAGACCCAAACTTATGCAGCCGGCCCGGGACATTCTTGGACCCCCGTTTTGTCGAATGGATCCTTTCTATGCATTTGTGCGTACTGTGTCATATACGATCTAAAATAGGTTTGCATACCTTTTGCGACATATTTAATTTATTTGCATCATATGCAATAATCCCACATCAGTAATATCTTTTAGGCTATATCGCAAACCTTTTGACACATAATTAATTCTCATACATCCGATGTATTATTTTAGACTTTATTGTCACAAACCCGTTATGACACTAATTATTCCCATGCAACCGAGTGCACTCCTCCTTAATCCTTTATATTGCTAAGACGCAAATCCTACTCGATGTGAGCCCCTACAGCCTGACCCTATTACAGATTGGGACTCGAAACCCCTAGAGGACAGTGACTACGAGCAGTAGGTGTCGTCCCTGTTTCGGTATCATAATTACGTGATTGACCCATTGACTAAAGTGTCGTTGGGATCACTCTGACTGTGACCGTGATGAATACCACGGTTTTAGTCCATTCGTCATAACTATGTCGCCTAATCAAGCCTAGGGTATGGTCAACTGTCAACCACAATAGCTCGAAACCGGTAAGTCTCCATCGATCTTTAGTCAAATAATGTTGGACTTCTTTCTACATACTCTGGCCACAGTTTTTACTAAAGACTGAACTAACACGTGCGACACTAACTCCCCATTAACGAAGAGACAAATCCTCTCTTGGCCATTACTCTCCTCGCACGCTTCAAGTGTCACCCAACCAAAGACCTTTCGATAGGCATTGCCTCGAAGCTAGGTCAGAGATCTATGTGACATCGTTCACGTACAGGTTCATACACTGATCCCAAGTCTAATGACCAACTTGCCTATCATCACTGAGAGTTATCACCGACAGATTAATTAATGTTAACCATATGATAACGCTCGTTAGGTCGTTCAGTGAACTCATTCTCTAATGAGCACCTGTGTCTCGTCTCCGACTTCGCCAAGTCGAACGACCATGAGATCATCGTCACCACTCCATGGTGGTGAAGAAAAAGACACAATGGTATATCCGATGCATCGATATCTTTTTCTCAAAACATTTACGACCACGAACGGTTTTAGACTTATGCTACAATCGGTCAAACAATTCTCCATGATTAAGATCCTCATCTCAATACCTGTTTGACCTCGCATCAAGGCTAAGGACTTTACCTAAGTTCTAATGTAGACTACATTATCATTAAATTATGTAAATTCTTACCAAACAGCTTACTGTTATTTCGACCAAGATGTTTGTACACATACACAGAGATAAATTGCCTCGAGGGCATACACATCTCCCAACATCTCCCACTTGCACGCAGGCCCATTTATCCTGGTATCTCATACCGCATTTACACATAAGTCTCTCTAGACTTCATATGGTAGAGCCTTCGTGAGTGAATCTGCTAAACCGTCTTAAGTATAGACTTAAGGAGTTTCTATGTTCATGCTAGGCCGCACATTTGAATATCATCCAAATTATTACCTTGGTCTATAGGAATTCATTTGTCTTACCTGGATCTCATCCAGCTCATCGTTCTCACTTGAGACCTAAAACAATATCCTATACGTACCTTACGAGAATGCTCCAAAATAGTTGGTTCATAATCGTTTCTAATAAAGTGTCAAACTCTTTGACCACTTTATCAAAACATATGTTCCGGCTACTTGATGCCTCACATGCCTTTTATTCGCTCCCACTGACCTTGAAAACTCTCTGGTTGACTCATATAAGTTCGTTCTTCTAAATAACATTTAGAAAACAAACTTTACATGCATACTCCAGTTTTCATGGTTATCATAAGCATTGACATCGAGTTTGATCCGAATAGATCTGTACACAACTGTCGGTGAGAAAATTTCATCATAATCAGTTAATATGAGTTCTGATGATAACTGTTCTCAACCAGCATAACTTGTGCTTCACTATTTTCCATCTGCACCAATCTTCTGTCTTGAAGATTCACTTGCAGTCAAAGGGAACAATTCCTTTGTGCATGTTTTCTATGGTCCATGCCTTATTTACGTGCAATGACCTTTTCGGATCGCATGAAGATATTTTTCAAATTCCCTATGCCGAATGGCATCCTGGAAGTTGACTAGGCCATCATCAACTATGATGGTTTACTCGACTCCTTCGTCTCGCGAGGCTCGAGTAATCCTGTTACTTCCTAATGATTGGTTTGAGGAATATCATATTTATAAAGTTCTCACAGAACCTTATCAAGAACCTAGGCATTATTACTTGGGGCTTGGCCCAGAAGGAGGATTGTAACTCAAAGTCACTTGCCATGTATCACACCATGTTTAACAGAGGAAGATTCATACTCTCCAACACACCGATGTGTTAAGAGATTTGACCTGAGAGAAAAATCTCATTTTCTTTTAATTACGCAAGATTTACATAGCTGAGTATTCTCCTCTTCAATCTAATCGAAGTAGTTCAAATACTTCTATCATTGTGTTCTATTTTATCAGACTTGTGTTTTATCAAGAACACATGTCGTAATAAAATAAGTACAACATATCTAGGCTAATTTAGACTTGGGTCTGGATACATCCGTATGTACAAGATCACGAGTTCTCTAACTCATTCTCACACTGTCTAACAAAAGCAGTTTGGCCATCATACATTTGAGACAAGACTTTCAAGTGCCTTTCGACTCATAATACTAGAGGTCAAGAGCCCTCTCTTTATGTGACTTATCAAGTCTTTTCTCTTCGATACAGCCTAGTCTATTTTGCCATAGATAAGTTTTCTATAACTTGCGCATTCATGTATTAACACCTAATATAATATTGTTATACAAATTACTCACACCGAAACATTGCTTCAGAAGCAAGGAGACGACATTTGCCAAAATGTGTTAGACGTCCTCTATGGTCCAAGAAACAACACTTGCTCCTTTTTTCAACACGTAGGACAATCTATTCCTTTTGTATAACAATTATCCTGAAACCGTGACATCAAATATGTCACATTTTCAGTTCCTCCTACTTTTGCCTTTTCTTATGATAGATAAAACTTTCTTTCTCAATTAATTTTCCTTAATGCCTTCTCTTTTCTAAATCACATTTAGACATTATGCGTCCTAACAAAAATATTAGATATGCAAGCATCTCATGTATCCAAACGCTTGAGCTTTACAACCTTGAGTGTGCTCAGTAAGTTGCTCGTCTCAAGATCCGGTTGGGATACATAGTCTTGCACCGCATGCACTCATCTTCGAGCCAAACGGTTTGCACGAAGTTCCACCCCTTGTAGATTGAATTGTATTGGATCTAGGGCTTCAAGGAAGTCATTGTCCTTAAGCCAGTATTAAGAAGGACACTTTAATGTCAGTGAGAACATAGTTTAGTCTATCAAATTGAATTTGAGTTAATATTCCTATAATCAATCTTCTTGACCATTTAGCATATTCTCTTAGGATATTATGATTTGGATTCCATCGGTAAACATAGAACTACCCTAGTTTAGCATTTGTTCAATTTTAAATATAGATAGAATGGTTTTTATCAAACTATATCCTCCCACTATTTTAGCGATCATTTTAAGCCATAATAATGAACGATTTTAATAATTAAATTAAAATTAGTGGGAAAGGGACCAAACCACCCTGAGCTTCACAACCTTGAGTGTGCTCAACAGATTGCTTAACTCTGTGATTGGTAGATGACTCTTCATCAATCACATCATATGTGATTCCCTTATCAGTTTTTACCCTTAGCCACTTATGATCATGAGTGTGCTCATCCAAATCACAATGACTAGTCTAATCGGTCCCTTGTTTTCGTGTCTAGCCTAACTTTCACCGGTGCTCGGTGTATGCACGACACGACGGTTTGGGTTAAGTCTAGACTACATCACATGTATTAAGAAGTTGGTTTCCATAAGGTAGCCATGCCATAGCTTGAGTGTGCTCAACAACTACAACACGGAACCTATAGTTTCCAACCTCTAAAACAAGGAGGGCTACGGCTAATCTTGAAGAAGATTTTAAACGTATTTGACTAGATGTGATCGATGGTTTCACATAATAATAATTCGCATCCTTGTGGTCCAGCAGAACACGGCCAGGGATTTGGCTAGGCCAAGATCACTATCCCTAGTCGAGCTAGGGTGATCCACAACACTAGTCACAAAAAACGCTAGACCGGTTCATGATTCTTTAAGGATACGAATTATTTAAATGTGTAACATCGATTTAATATGGCTTCATTAAAACTAGTTAATCCTATCAACTAGTTGAATCCTAAAATTCGAAATTATTAGGATTGGTTAATAACTTTTATTAAAGTCCTTATCAACTCTAAGGAATGATCGTGCTATCCTAATCATGTATTAGGGATTTAAAATGTCAAGTTGCAACAGTTTAAATCATAGCCTTTTTTATAAAAAAATTATTAGAACAATTAAAATAATAATTATTGGAGAGGGATACCCTAATCAAGTATTAGGAATTCAATTGTTGCAACAATTTTTAAAACATAGCATGTCCATCTAAAAATTATCTTATAATTTTTAGAAAGCTTTTAATGGCTAACCTAATAGGTTTTCTTGCGTTATCATATAATGAACAAGAAATTGCATAACCATTAAAAATACTAAAAAGTTTTATCACATAAAATTTTAGCACGAACACTTGCAACTTAATACAATTATCACATAAAATTTAGTTACAACAATTTTTAATAATTATCTCATAATTATTAAGAAGAAACAATCAACTTAAAGATTTATCTCATAAAATAAAGTTGCAACATTTTTAATAATTATCACATAATTATTAAATCTAAATAATCATATTATTATTATGTTTCTATTAAATATCTCATGCTATCATATCATTTGCAGAAATTAAATCAATGTAGACCTTGGCTCTGATACCAATGTTGGGTTTTGATGGACCCTCTAGGCATACAATCTACTCCCGTCCTATGTCGGACAGAAGATAGAAGCAAAATAGGGCAGCAGAATAAGAATCATTAAACTATTTAATGACAGCCTTAATGATTTCATTAACCATAGCTAGGAAAATCTACTATTTTGGGATGGGTCTGACCAACCCCAGAGACAGATCTAAACTACTGCAACATATATGAAAGTATAATAAAAGAAAACATACCCGAAACTTGTTTCTGCAGAATACGAAGCGTCGTTTTCAGCAACCTTTCTTTGACCGCCCGAAGCAAGTCGACACTCCCGACCCAAATCGTGTCCCGAGCTAAACCGCGTCCCGAGGCAAGCCATTACCAGAGCCAACCACTTGCCGAAGAAAGTTTCACTTGAGCAAGACCCGCGTCATAGAGTTTGGATCCGATCCAAACCTCCTCACCGTCTTACTGGGACTCGAACGGAGGAACGAAAGAACTTTAGGAGGAGTGAATAATTCTTTAAGTCTTACTTCGAGCGTGCTCAAAACTTTTTGGAGCTACTCGAACCGAAGACTTGGTGCATGTTTTCAAGGGGGATTAGCCCCTATTTATATAGGGAGCCGGCCCCCTTCCTCGTCTCACGAGCAATGTGGGACTAAAGTTAATGGAGGAAAAACAATTTCAAGTTTGCCATCCACGAAGGCCAAACTTTAGCGAATTATTCCTCCCTCACCGTTGAGCTTTGCAAGAGATATCAAATATCAAATCGAAGAGCACTGAATGGTGAGTACATAGAAACAAACGATGCTCAATTCCGACGTCGTTTGACCCCTGAAATGTCGTCTCAAAGTTGGACCAAAAACTACAGAAAGCATAATCTGGACAGATTTGAGTCCAGATTCATTCTTTCTTTGAGCAATTGTTTCTCCCTCACCAATGATCCCCCGAAGGGATACAATATGTCGTTTCAAAGGGCTTTACATGATGAATGCATAGAAACAAACTTTGTGCAATTCCAAAGTCGTTTGACCCCTCAAATACGTCGTCAAAGTTGACCCCTTCCAAAAACCGAATCTGGAAATTTCCAGCCAGTTTTGGACTAGGGTAAACCCTAGCTAAGAGGGGCCCCCATTCCCTAATGGGTTGCACCGGACCCAAACTTGTGCAGCTGGCCCGGGACATTCCCGAACCCCCGTTTTGTCGAATGGATCCTTTCTATGCATTTGTGCATACCCCATCATATATGATCTAAAATATGTTTGCAAACCTTTTGCGACATATTTAATTTATTTGCATCTTATGCAATAATCCCACATCATTAATATCTTTTAGGCTATATCACAAACCTTTTGACACATAATTAATTCTCATACATCCGATGTATTATTTTAGATTTTATTGTCACAAACCTGTTGTGACACTAATTATTCCCATGCAACCGAGTGCACTCCTCCTTAATCCTTCATATTACTAAGACGCAAATCCTACTCGGTGTGAGACCCTACCGCCTGACCCTGCTACGGGTTGAGGCTTGAATTCCTAGACAACTGTGACCACGAGCAGCATGTGTCGTCCTTATTTTGGCATCATAATTACGTGATTGACCCATTGACTAAAGTGTCATCGGGATCACTCTGACTGTGACCTTGATGAATACCGCAGTTTTAGTCTCTTCGTCATAACTATGTTGCCTAATCAAGCCTAAGGTATGACCGACTGTCAACCACAATAGCTCGAAACCGGTTAGTCTCCATCGATCTTTAGTCAAATAATGTTGGACTTCTTCCAACACACTCTGGCTAGAGTTTTTACAAAAGACCGAACTAACACGTGCTACATTAAATCCCCATTAACATGAGAGACGATTTCTCTCTTAGTCATTACTCTCCTCGCACGCTTCAAGTGTCACCGAACCAAAGACCTTTCGACAGGCCTTGCCTCGAAGCTAGGTCAGAGATAAGTGACACCGTTCACGTATAGGTTCGTACAATGACCTCAAGTCTAGGACCAACTTGCCTATCATCACTGGGAGTTATCACTGACAGATTAGTTAATATTAATCATATGATAACTCTCGTTAGGTCGTTCAGTGAACTCATTCTCCAATGAGCACCTGTGTCTCGTCTCTGACTTCGCCAAGTCGAATGACCATGAGATCATCGTCACCACTCCATGGTGAAGAAAAAGACACAATGGTCTATCGGATGTATCGATATCTTTTTCTCGAAATATCTACGACCACGAACAGTTTAGACTTATGCTACAATCGATCAAATAATTCTCCATGATTGAGATCCTCATCTCGATACCTGTTTGACCTCGCATCAAGTCTTAGGACTTTACCTAAGTTCTAATGTAGACTACATTATCATTAACCTAGGTAAATTCTTGCCAAACTGCTTACTGTTATTTCAAACAAGATGTTTGTACACATACACAGAGATAAATTTCCTCAAGGGCATACATCTCCCAACATAACTCTTAAGAACATCAATGACAAGATTCGACCTACTCCAAGTTATGGGGATTCTGAGATGGCAAATGAACACTGGAGGGGGGTGAATAGTGTTCTTCAAATAATAAAATTCTCTTGTAATTCTACCTAAGTTATCAATTTGAGTTACCTAATTATAATTTAATCAATAATATTACTTGCAAGAAAAAGGGTATTGCGAAAGCTAAAGCAATTGCAAGTACACAATATGCACAAAATGAGTCATAATGGCAAACTCACAAGTTTACACTGGTTCGGGGCACTTCCCCTACATCCAGCAGCACATCCACACAGGGCAAGGGATCCACTAAACACATATCTAACGAAACAAAAATTATAATACGTCATTACAAGGCAAAACATGCCCAACAATGGACAACCCGTTTAAATAAGACAACACCTCGCCAATGAGAGAAAACACTTCACCAAATGTGAGAAATAAATACTTACAACTCTTTTACCTATAGCCAAATGTTAAAGCTCTTGTGTTGATTGTGTTGTGGATATAGTGAATCTCCAAATGATGTGAAGATGAAGCTCCTTGAGATATTAAACCTTGGACCAAGAAAGATTTGGAAACTTTTAGAAAACTTTGGCCAAGATGATGGTGTTGTTGCTTACAAGATTTTGGACTTTAAACTCTTCTTCTCTTGAAAAATTGATCAATTAATTCATGCTAATCCCCAACACCAACATCTAATAAATAGGGCTCAATCTAGCCAAGACAGATTGTCCAAACTGTGCCTCCAACGGGCAAATACGACACAATCCCGTAAATCACTAAGTTGGTCAAAACCTACCGTTGGGACCATAATAGTTGACTCCTATAGGCTTGGGAGTCGACTACTAACTAGGTAGTCGACTCTGAAAAATGGGAGAAAGAGCACCCATTCTTGGTAGTCGACTCCTTCACATCTAGGAGTTGGCTCCTATACAAACATATGGATATGGGCTTTAAAACTTAGAAACTGATTTTTGAAAACATTTTAAAATAGTTTATGCATGTTTCTAAGTGTGTGTGAACTTCAACAAAGACTTTAACATACTACAAAGAATAAAAAGAAAATTACATCTGTTGACAGATGGGTTCCAGCCAACATTGAGGTGGGCTAACTCGAACGCCTCTGATGAGGTGGAGCATTGTCAGCTATTGGATGGGACCAGCGTTGGATCAAACCCAGGTCGTTAAGATGACAAGTGTCGAGCAACTGGGCTGGAGCTCGACCTATCTCTGTGTAATACCCCTATACTTGAACTATTATATTGTGTATATTGTTGTAATTGTATGAGTATGGATAGTAATATATGAGTATTAATGTGCATATATGTGATATTTGTACATGTGTGTGATGTGTACGTGTGTTTTACTTATATGCATGTGCACTATGGATATAAATTAAGAGTAAGTATGTATTTATAGGTGTGTATGCATACTAAGATGTATGGATGGCTATATGAATATTTGGATGTATCTTGGTGTGTAGTGTATATAGATATTGAATAATTGAGTGTACAAATGTGTATACTTGTATGTATTGATGTATATGGTAATGTATAATTGTATGAAGGTAGTATTGAAATGTATTATATAATGTTGTGATTTATTATATGTATGACTATTTGTATGTATGGTTGTGTATACCTAGCTAAATTTGTATGTGTATTTTGGATGGATGATAATTATAGTTGATTATTTGTATTACTTTGGAATCTAGTTGTATATTTATAGTTGCATTTTTATGTGTGTAGTGTTTTGGCGTGTATGTTGGTTTTGTATATATGAATAAATATGTATGGTGTAGTATATTTAGTGTATGCATGTATAGAATAGTTTTGTAAATATGTTAAGTAAAGATGTTATTGTGCATATTGCATACGTGTTTTATTATTGTCATTATTAGTATTAAGGAGGTGTTTTGTGTAAAGTTGGGTTTAGGACATATATGGTATTCTTGGGTATGTGAAGGGTATTAGTGACATTTTACCTTTTTCATGATAATTAATTATTTCATAAATCGTAATTATCCTAGGATGACACCTCATGTAACACTAAGCCAATGTTTTGACAAGTCATGGGACACATGGCTTATACTTGGATTTTTGGATTTAGGAAATAAGAAAAAGAGAAAGAAAGAAAACAAAAAGGAAAAAGGAAAAGAAAAGCAAAAGTTTTCATTCTCTCATCTCTCCTCTTTCTCTCCCCCTTTAGGCCAAAACCATTGCCATACTCAATTATTAGAAGAAGAAGAAGCTTGAAGAGGGAAAAGCTTAGGTTCATCAAGGATTAAGAAGGGCAAGAGAAATTTTTGGAGAACTTTTAAGGTAGAGCTCCTATCATTATTAGTAGAATTTAGTTTTAGAATTAGGATTTTAATTTAAGTTAGCATGCTGAAATTTACACAGAATTGGCCGAAACTTTGGTAGCTTGCTGCATCTAATTGGCTACATGGAATTGCCTGAAAAAAATATATGTTGTTCTTATTTAAGTCCTTAATAACTTTCATATTTACAAGTTTTGCAAATTCGAACTGAAAACTGGTCTGTTTTAATTCATATTTACAAGTGTAAAGGCCTCATTGGTTGAGCGTTCCTAGCTTTTGGGGCTTTTATCCCGACGACTCTAGTCTCAGGGTTCTCGATGGGGGCTGTCACGTGGTCGAGCTTCCCGCCTTGTCTCTCCATGGTGCTTGGAAGAATTCTTCTTCTTGGCTGCGAGTGCCTCTTCCGAGAGAATAAATCGCTCCGCCCTGCCGAGTGATGATCAAGGTGCTCGGTGGGAACTGATGTGAGACTTCAGCAAATCTTCGCAATGAATGCCTTGAGTGAGAGCCACGATGACTGTATCGTTAGTGGCACCCTTGACGTGTAGCATTTCATTATTGAAGCATTTGAAGAAGTCTCGCAGCGTTTCCCTCTCCCCATGCTCCGGAGTGATAGTTGAGCTGGCTTTTGCTTCTGCCTTTTCCTTGCCATGAACTGCCAACAAAAGACTTGGGACAATTCCTCAAGGACCCAATACTGCAATTGGGTAATCCGATGTACCACTCATCCGCTGCCTTGGTTAGAGTGGTGTGGAAGGCACGACATATGTATGACTCGTCAGCTCCATGTAGCTCCATCAAGCTTTGGTATCTGTAGACGTGCTCCCATGGATTGCCCGTACCGTCGTACAGCTTCAGGGGCAGTATCTTGAACTTTGGCAACCGAGGAGCCGAAGTGATGTTCTTCATCAAAGGAGTTTGTTCGTAAGGAGCAGGGATGACTGGAAGTTGTTCTTCCTCTCGACGGTGAGTCTGTCGATAGGTAGAGGTGCTGGAAGAATTGACATGGCTCCCTCTCAAGTGATTGGGAGAGTTCTAAAGATGAGGGCTTCCCTCACGACCCTTTCGTTTTGCCCAGTCGTGGGCCTCATAGGGTTGCGGCTGTGATCTTGGGTGCGATGATCTCTTGCTTGTTCCACGTCGTTGCAAGTAGCTCACCTGTTGTTGGAGGGCCCCAGGCCTAATGGCTGCCTGGATGAACGGTTGTTGTTGCCCTCCATTTGGTTGACGTAGCCTCACCGTTGTTGTTTCTTTGTCGAGATGTAAGAGTGGTATTGAGTAGCTGGTTGGCCTGTCGCTAAGGGTTTTGCTACCCAGTCCTCTGGCTTCTTGGTGTAGATCGTGCACCCGCAGGGGCTTGTGTTGGGTTCAGAGGTGGCTGTGTCATAGCCATCTGAAATGGTTGTTGGGTGATTTGAGTGATGGCGACAGTCAAAATGCTGCAATGTTAGCATTGACTGACTCGGTGAATTTGTCAAACTGCTCTTGTGAAACCAGTTGTGTGATTGGTCCTCCTTCCGACGAAGATCCAGCATCATCTTCATTGTTCGGGGCATCTTCATTCGTGCTGAGGATCGGACCAGTGTTGTTAGATTCAGTCGACATGGCTTTAGCCTTGTGATGTTGACTAATTACATGTTATATCCCACAGACAGTGCCAACTGTTGACAAATATGTTCTGGCCAACAGTAGAATGGGCTGACTCGGACGCCTCTGATGAGATGGAGGCTCGTCAGCTGTTGACTGGGACCCGCGGAGGATGAAACCCGGGTCGTATAGTGTGAAGCTTCGAGCTACTAGGCTAGAGCTCGACCTTCCTTAGGGTCATGGATGACGACCCTTCGACTCACTTGCTGGGTCGAACTTCGATTGATATGCAAAATACATACACTCGTTAGGGGGAGTCTGATCTGGGTTCCGACCCAAATCCCATCAGATGGTTAAGTTAGTATCGACCAAAGTGAGCTCGGGGCAGTCAAGATCGACCCAATGGAGATCGTCTTGATCTTACCACTCCGAGCTTTTAGAGGAAGACATATAAGAGTGGAAAGTAAAAGGATAGTGTTGTCAGCGTACTTAGTATCCAGTACATTTGGTGTGTCCCCTTCTATTGTTGGAGTTTTCTCTATTTATAAGTATTGGCGTCTTCTCAGTACTGTTGGTGAATAATGGCTCCCGCATTATGGCGACATGATCATCCCTGAAGATAGGCATAACTGCTGTCTACTCTCCCGCCATTAGTGAGCTCATAATTAACCATCGCCTTAAGTTTCGGAAGCTCAACAGGCAAATTATGCATGGACTTTGGCCGGGTTGACGATTAATCTCTCACGTGGGCTTCTCAGGCTTGATGGGCCGTAGCTTCGCTTTTGTGGGCTTTGTCAACTAATTTGAAATATGTCCTTTCTGTTAAAACTAAAGATCCAGATGTGCGTATAAATCTAATTGCACAGATCTAGATAAACATGCGGAACCTAAAATCTTTACCTTCTCTGATTAGAGGAAGCGTACCTGAATCCATCGCTAATAG